>CM053799.1:10010000-14810000 GCA_028671895.1 Oenanthe sinensis
GACACAGAATTGAGATTATCAGCAAGCTAAGATGAAAAACAGGACATGCAAGCGAGCTCGAAATGTCCGCCCAAAATTCTAGTCCGATTTTATTACAGATTTTATATCTTTCAATTTGTACCAGCGAATTCAAGAGTTTTGACCTTCATACATTAGCATTGCTGCACCTGCATACATCTTCGCCTTGCTTACACCAGGACTAACATAGTAAATATGTGATTGTTAGATTAAGTTTTTTTTCCCATCAAACGGAGCAGTAAAATCTTTATACCAATCATAAAATTTCCCCTGCACATTTAGATTACAAAAAAAAATGTAAAATTACTGGGTGAAGTTATGAACCACAAGGACCTATTTGCATGACCATATTTATGTCGACAACAAACTCGGTAAAGTTTTAAACAATCTAATTGGTTTTAACGAGCTTCAGCTACTGGTGGCGCAGCAAATCTCACGTTAGCAGGTCTTGCAACCACTACTGGATCATCTGCAAAAAGTGATCTGATAAAAGAGGGAGTTCTGAGGGGACGACGACCAGTCATCTTTGGATACACATCTTCAAGAAAGTAATAAGCATGGCCAGCTATCATACCCTGAATTACAGATGCATATAAATGGATGATACTTCAGAAATGAACAGTACTTGAGAATGTTATATGAATATACACATTACATGAAAATCATCTGCATAAATACAACAGGCTCATTATTCCAGACCACTAGTCTGAATTATCTAGAGGGAATTAGGGAAATCCTGCTTTGTAAACCTAGTGACCTAGTCATTACTTTGAAAGATCATAATCCAGTATCTTTTTACCCCAAATCCCTAAAGAGTGGTAAACGTGAGGGATGAATAGATCTTCTGCAGTCAAGCTGACTTAAAAAGATGTCATCTACCGATACGAATTGTAAAATGCTTATGTAAATTTTCATTAGGGAAAATGATTCAGAATGCTAAGCCATAGGTCAGAAATTTTCCGGAATATCACGTATCAATAATAGAAATGTTGGCTCAGGTATGGTTTCAAAACCCTAGCTCCTAACATTTCTGACGTATACTATTTTATTGAAGATGAGTTACATGTTTCTTGTGGTTATAGTAATATTCCAATTATTAAAATATGAGTTATGTTTCTTAATTGAATGTTGCTTACTGCATTATTTTGCATTATTTTTTATTAATGCTATTTCGAGTATGAATTGTTTTAATTTGTTTTTGATGTTATTGTATTAATTTTCTCTTATTGTATTGATTCACCTATTTGTTGTTTGATCTGTTTTAGCATGTATTTCATTGGTGATAATAAATAAAGGAGATTGTACCATGAATAGATTTATTCATTTGGGACCATGAATGATGGTTTTGTTTTATACTCTCGAGGTGTATTTTTATGAGGTGTATTTTTAGACCATGATTGAGGTTTATCATATGTGGAATTATATTTTTGACAGGTTGAATTGTTGAAACAATTATTATAGTTTCTAATGTATTTGAAAATGACTTCCTTAATTTACTCTTTTTAACTATGGTAACATATATGATAGTTATTATAGTAACAATTTTGAATATTAAATTTTCATTTATGTTTTAATACATTAAATGAGTTGATAATAACTATTATAATTTTAATAGTTATATTTAATGGGGTAGGAGGTTTTCTGCGGTTAATCCACCCGACTTCATCTTTTACTCATTTTTATCTCATATATCCATCTTTTCTAAAGTTGGCCTGCATCATATGTCCCCTACAGTGCCTCCCAGTCCAATTCTCTAAATTCTGATGTGTCTATAAGTTTAAGAAAATGAACAAAACAGCACGTCTTCATTGTATCTCATACAATAAAATACTAGTTCATTACAATCTCAAATTTCCCATTGCATTCTTTTAAATCACTATACAAATTTTATGCTAAATCACTATGCAGGATTTATGTTAAATCACTATACAAAATTTACCGGTCTTCAAATTTTAAACAATATCGCAGGTTCAAATAGTAAAACAGTGACACATGTACTGCAAAAAAAAAAAATCAGATATACAGTGTGAACATACCAGTAAATCGACCCAGGCACTGGCACCAACAAGGACGGAAAATCCCAGAAGAACCTGCACCAAAACAGAAATAAGATTAAACATGTTATACTTGATTATTAAGGAACCAGAATTTTTGTTAAGTGGTAAACTTAAACACTGTATTGGTCGTAATTTAACATTAGAATAAATTATAATAAGGTTTGGTGGTGGTATTTCCTACGCAAATTCTTGGGATCATAGATTGTATCTGGAAAAGAAACCTCAATAATTTATGTACATCTAGTACTAGTTGACAAGATCATAGATAACAATAAAGAGGAGGAGCACTGACCCAAGGGAGGTAAGCTGCTGTGAAAGTGAAGAGACCCAAGAAACTCATGTGGATAAATGGATTTTGCTTGCTCCAAACATAAACCTGTACTCATAAAAGTAATCTTAAAATAATCTTTCTGCATAAGTACGGATACAACAAAGATGTATATCAAATATAAAAAATGCGGAGAAACTAACCATCATGAATGTCAGTGAATTGCTAAGAAATATAATCTTTGCAAAAGACTCCGACACGTAAGGTATCATCCCCCCAATAAGAACAATCCCGGTCAAGACAGTGGCACCAAATAAGAGCATATAAAAGAAATCTGCTGTCCTTCCTCTGAAAGAGTTCTCCTCAAGAAGCTTGCAGTATCGAGCAAGAAAAAACATGTGAAACAGGAAGTCCAAATCTGACCATATTGAATTCAAACAGGTCATAAAAAGTATGTAGGTGACAATAACGCTTAAAGCTTTTTCTCAACAAATTCAAACTTGAAAAAATGCATCCATATACGAAAATTACCTTTTTAAAATAATAATGCAAGTAAACTAGTAAACCATCATAAAACATTTCCTATGTACAATTTCGTTTATTAACCGGATGGATTTATGAAATAGATATTATGCATTTATGCTCCAACAAGAATTTAATTATGTGTAAACACACCGTTATGAAAAGGGGTAATGCCTAAATAACTAAAACTAATCAATGATCTAATAAAATAATCTCAAACTCTTTTCTTCTCATCCAATTTTGAAGCCATAAACCTTAATTCTTTTACAATATCACAATTGTTTATATAACCAATCCCTAATCAATAATAAAGGAGACTAGTATGAGTTCCGTTAATAATAATAATAAAGATAACTTTCATATTTTATTGACATAAGATATTGTAAATAATAATAATAAAGGTAACTCTCATATTTTCATATAATAATATATTAACATATATTGTTAAGTTACCAACTAAAACCTTAGGAGACTGACACCAGGATCATATTATTCAACATCCCCCTCACTCGAAAACCCATTGTGGGTTCGTCCCTTTTTTGGCCTAATTCGATCCAATTTTTCAATTATTAGATGGGAATCTCGTCTGTTTTTGGGCTCACCATGATACAACATCAATATTTCAATAAATGAGAATATTGGGGTTAGGAGACACTCGAACTCGAGACCTCCTGACAGCTCTAATACCACTCCTGACAGCTCTAATACCGTGTAACATGTTAAGTTACATGGTTCTCCTAAAACCTCAAGATGTTAGAGAGCAGGTTCATATTATTCAACATGATTGCAACAAATTTTGACATCATTGGTGGATAATTTAATTCCGGAAATACATTCCTAGTAACAACTAAAAACCGAAACTAAAAACTAAACACTACAAAACCAAAACAATACCGTAAAATACGATCACTAGCAATGACATACCCATCTTTCGAAAGTAGAGGAAATTGGTAACCAAACGCCAGAACTGATAGTGTTTAACAACAAGCCTCGGGTTCAAGTATAAATTATATGGCGAAATTATCTGCAAAACAAATACATAAATACTACAGTAATAAAAAAACATGGCAGCTCATAAAACTATAAATAAAAACGATTTCATCCCCAATTACAGTTAATTAATTAAAAAACCCAATAATGATCAGAGACATAAAATAAAAATTGAGATACATAAACATACTTCAAGAGAGCAACCAACAGTAGTAACAATAGCAGCAGTGAGATACGAACGTGTGATTATTGGCATCTGTTTGTACCATTCTTCTACGGCTTGTGCCATGATTAATTTTAATACTATCTACCCCCAAATTAAATGAACCCTAACTATATGTTTTAAAATTCTAATTCAATACAGTGGGTTGTATCCTCTGTGTGTGTGTTGGATTGAGGAGACGATGATGAAAATGAAGGTGAGAAAAAAAGGGGGATTTAAAATTGATTTTATAAATAAGGTGGATGATGATGTGTTGTTTCGGTGTCAGGCGGCACACGGAAGGGTGGAGCGTGGGGTATACGGACCAATCAAGAACCATCAATGACGAGCTTTACCCAATTGTATGGTTGATAACTAGAGCTGTTACATATTTGAGTTTAAAAATTTAGAGAAAAGGCCCTGTATACCACAATTTGGGGAGAAAATGACCTAAATGACACAACTCGTAACAATTGCCCTAAATAGCACTCCAAAACGCTACATAGTGTGGCAAAATGGGGTGAAAACGCTACTTCGTGTAGAGTTTTGCACTTTTTAAATTTTTTTAATTTTTTTCTGGAAAAAACGATACTTCGTGTAGCGTTTTGCACTTTTTTTATTTTTTTTTAATTTTTTTTGGTGAAAAACGCTACTTTATCTTGGGTTCTAGGCTAAAAAACGCAACTTAAAGTAGCGTTTTGGGGAGATTTTTTTTTTCTTCAAAACTCTACACGATGTAGCATTTTGAAATGCTATTTATGGCCATTTTTTTGGGATGTGACATTTAGGACATTTTCTTCCCAAATTGTGACATATAAGATCAACACCCAAAAATTTATGGGTCCAAATCCTCACACCAAATTAATTGGTTGATTGAAATTTCTCCCTAACATTACTTTATATTAACCTATTTTAAACATTTTATCGATTATTCTATCAAAATTTTTATTAACAATATATTATAATAATTTTTAAATAATACAAATATATACATAAATTTATTTTATTAATAAAATAATTAATATTAGTGAATATAATTTTTAATTTATCTTTTCATAATTTAATTTAATTTATTTATATGTTCTAATTATAGTTGAGTAAAAAGTAAAAATCATATATTTTATTAATTAGTGAGGAATCTTATGAAGGAGTAATCATGTTTTTAAGTAATCTATAAAATTAAACAATCTCATATATACAATGAAAAAAATAAACATACTCACAACAAAATATTGAAACAAATATAAAGAGCAAATATTAAATAAATTATATATAATATATAAACTTACTTTCTTTATTCCAATGGTGGACGGACAGAAAGAGGAGAATGATGACGAGCAAGCAAGAGACTGATGACGAGCAGGGAACAATGCTAATGACTAATGACGGTTGAGTTACATAAACATAAATATTTTATTTTATTTTTAAAAAAATAATAAATATTACGTACATATATAATGATACAAAAATATAATTTCAACTTAAACTAATTTACTCCATTATAAATAAAATATATAAGTATAAAATAATAAATTAAATTAAATTAAATATTGATTATTTTATTAATAAAATAATTTTATGCACAAAAATATATTATTTAAAAAATTAATATTATAAGATGATACAAGATATTTTTTTATAATAATTTGTTAAAGTTTATAATGAAATTCTAGACATTTGCATAATCAATTAAAAAAAGTATAATAAATGGAATTCAAATAATCCTATATAATGAATAAAATAAAAAAAGAGTGAATCTAACTAAACTCGATCAACCAATCAGAAAAGTGGAAGACCTTGTGGTACACGCAGAATGGTATGCGGTTAGAATCAGGAATCAGGAATCAGGAATGAGGTCAAGAAGATATAGGTTTGAAGTGTCATTTCTGATATCATGTGTTTGATTGAGTGTTGAAATGAATATATTTGATTTAATAAATTTTGAGTTATTAATTATAATTAATTTAAAATATTAATTAATTTATTATTTTAATATATTTTTGTATCATTGATTTATTTCATATTAAATATTTACATTTAATTGCTTAAATAGAGATGAAAATATTAAAAAAAATGATTCCTTATATCTATTTCTCATACTCACCTCCCCCTTTATCAAAAACTCATAATTTGTGGGTTTGAGGTATGAGTTTCAAATTATCTTTTTTCTCAATCAATCATCAGGTATGAGTTTGAAATAGATGAAATATTTCAGAATGAGTTAAACAAAATGACCCCTAATCTCGTGTAAAGGATTTGGACTCAAAATTTATTAGGCTTGAATATAATTTAGACCACACCACGTGTTATTAAAAATATATAATTAAAACTCTTTTTTAATATTGGCTTGTTTGGAACATGAATTTTATTTGAAATTCATGACTTTATCAAATGAAATGCTTGGGTAATTATAAGAATTTGGATTTGAATTTCATTTGAATTCGAAACTAATTAAATATTAGTATAGATATGAGAATTTGAAATGACAACTCAAATTCTATCATTTGAGATCCATCATTTCAAATGAAATCTATATTTTCAAACACAATATTAATAAATTTAAACATATATTTTTAATTATATACAACTAAAATCCTTTTTTAAAACATTTAAATTTAATTCTATATTTTTAACTATATACGATTTAAACCTTCTTTTAGAATATTTATTAAAATTAATCTTGATTTTTAATTTCATAATAAAATAAATATCATTTAAATTTGATTCAATTTCCAGCAATTATATAAAGTTCTTTATTTATCAAGATTTTAGTGTAAATGATTTTATGTTATAAGTTTGTGATTTTTTATTCTCAAAAGGCGTGGTATATTCATTTTATTTAATTCCTAAAGATATATTTAGAGCATATCATGCATCGTTAAAAATAAGGGAAATTTAATATCATGATGATTGTAACCATAAACATGATGATTTTGATGATTTTGCTAATTAAGTGCTTGTTGGTGATGATTTAACTTATTTATGTCTATAATATTTATAATAGCCTGCTAGTTTACATATACTAATTTTGTTCTGCGTATTTATAAATAACAGCATAACAGCCTGGTGTTGTATTTAAACCGCTTGTTGAAATAGAGTCCAACCAGAATACAATTACTGTGGAGAATTTTATCAATCAGTTGTAATTTAGGTTTAGGATTTTTTTATATTAATTCATCTATATATTACGTTTTTAATATGTTATTAAGCTCAAGGGTTTATTAAAATATTTTCCTAAAATTTAGCAAGTAATTGATTTGAATTTAAATTCCTTTATAAACAAAACTATTTCTCTATCTTATCCATAATTATAAGAGCTGATTTCAAATTTGTTTTTATTCTTTTTCCTATACTTATGGTTTTGAATTATTTTGAGTTACAACGTTCTATCTTATCTATAATTCAAAATTAGCCGTTATATGCTTTTGTGTAAGACATTGGCTTAACTTTTCATTTAGTTTTAACAATACTGCAACTCACTTCATCTTGAAATTTTTTATTATTTATCTAAATTGAGTTTGATATTATATTGAATACTTAATACTTAGATAATATAGTTTGAGTTGTAAACACTTTCTATTCTTTGTATTGTTTGAAGTGTAATTGAAAATCGCAGGGGTTCTAGGTGATAGAATAATGGAGCAACAAGGTTTAGTTGTATTGTTTCTGCAAGGCAAAGAGCTCGAGGAACTGAAGAACTGTATTGTTTCTACAAGGCAAAGAGTTCAAGGAACTGAAGAATTCAAGAGTGTGACTCGAGGAATTCAGGGTTCAAGAACAGATTATATGGGGAGAACAATAGCAAGTTGAAACCATTCTAAGCTGGAGATTATAGCAAGCTACTTTCAGTGATTGGATTAAAAATAGATACATTTTAATCTTATAATTAAGTTATTATTGATTAATATATATTCTCTTACCAAGTTGATAAGGTAATTAGACATAAGGGTCGAACCTGATTAAATGTCATGGGACTCGATGAAAGTAAAGTTTGAGGGAAATGCTCGAGTGAAACAGTCAACTCTTCAAGCATTAATGAGAGATTTTGAGGTTCTGGAGATGAAAACAAGTGAAACCATTACGGATTATTTTACTTGTGTTATGAGTATAACAAACAAAATGAGAAGTAACGGAGAACATATGAAGGATATCAGTATTCTCGAGAAAATTCTTCGAACTCTAACTGAGAAATTCAACTATATAATTGTCTCAATCGAAGAATCAAAGGATATTGATGCACTAACAATTGATGAGCTCCAAAGCTCATTGATTGTTCATGAACAAAAGTTTCGGAAAAGCAGCGGTGAAGAACAAGCTTTAAAGGTGACTATCGACAATGATAGAGATGGTGGCAGGAGTCGTGGTCGAGGCCGAGGTAGCTACAAAGACAGGGGAAGAGGTAGAGGTCGACAAAGTTTCAACAAGTCTACAATTGAATGCTACAGGTGCCATAATCTTGATCATTTTCAGTATGAATGTCCAACATGAGAAAAGGAGGCCAACTATGTGGAATTAAATGATCAAGAAGATATGCTATTGATGTCTTATACTGAGGTAAATCATGTATTACGTGAAGATATTTGGTTTCTTGACTATGGTTGCTCAAATCATATGACTGGAAACAAGTCTATTTTTTGTGAGTTTAACGAAACCTTTCAAAGCACTGTAAAATTAGGCAATGACACCAGAATGAATGTATGTGGAAAGGGAAGGGTGATATTGAAATTGAATGGAAGCAACCACGTAATCACTGATGTATATTATGTTCCTGAGTTGAAAAATAATCTTCTAAACATTGGTCAACTTCAAGAGAGGGGTCTCAGTATTCTAATAAAGTCAGGAAAATGCAATATATATCATCCAGAAAGAGGACTTATCATTCAATCTGTCATGACAGCAAATCGCATGTTCATTTTGTCGGCTAATACAGAGCTTGAGAATGAGCAGGGCACATGTTTTCACACAACTACTTCAGATTTATCTAATCTATGGCAATGCAGGTATGGACATTTAAGTCACAAAGTCTTGAAGACACTACAAACAAAGAAAATGGTTGATGGATTACCATCACTTCCTCCGTCATCATATGTGACTTGTACTGATTGTATGATGGGTAAACAACATAGAGACTCTTTCTCTAAAAAGAATATTTGGATAGCTACAGAAAAGTTACAATTAATCCACGCAGACATTTGCGGTCCAATATCTCCAATGTCAAACAGCAAGAAAAGGTACTTACTGTGTTTTATTGATGATTTCAGTAGGAAAGCATGGATATATTTCTTAAGCGAAAAGTCTGAAGCATTTAGCATGTTTAAAAGTTTTAAGATATATGTTGAAAAGGAATCAAAGTCATTTGTTAGATGCTTACGTACTAATAGAGGTTGGGAATTTAATTCAAAAGAATTTAATGAGTTTTGCAAGGAGCATGGTATTAAAAGACAATTAACAGCCGCATATACTCCTCAACAAAATGGAGTAGCGGAACGGAAAAATTGAACTGTGATGAACTTGGTAAGAAACATGTTGTCTGAAAAGAAAATGCCAAAAATATTTTGGGCTAAAGCTGTTAATTGGGCAATTTATCTTCTTAATAGAGCTCCTACGTTTGCTGTAAAAGATATCACACCTCAAGAAGCCTGGAGTGAGACAAAACCGGCGGTGGAACATTTTAGAGTTTTTGGATGTGTCGCTCATGTGCATATTTCTGATGAAAAGAGAACAAAATTGGATAGCAAGAGCCTTCTGTGTGTTCTCTTGGGTGTAACTGAGGGGACAAAGGCATATCGGTTATATGATCCTGCTTCCAAAAGAATTATTGTAAGTCAAGATGTCATTTTTGAAGAAGACAAATAATGGGGCTGAGATAGACAGTATGCTCAACATATCTCGGTTGATTTAGAATGGGAAGATAATGAGGATTGTACTACTGATGTAGATATTGAAGAACCAAGCTTCATAGAAAATAGGCCAAATCCAACACCGTCAAGTGAAATGACGGAACCAGAAGAAACTGGCGGAGCATCTTCAAGTGCAGCAACAGATGCTAATTTGGACAGAGCACAAAGAATTCGGAAGACTCCATCTTACCTGACAGATTATGTCACTGGTGAGGGTTTTTCCGATGAAGAATTTGAAGTTAATACGACTCAAATCATGTCAGGAGATCCAATTACTTTTGAAGAAGCCACGAAAAGTCTTAAATGGAGGCTAGCAATGGATGCTGAGATAGAGGCTATAGAGAAGAATAAAACATGGAAGTTAACTGCTTTGCCAGCAGGAGCGAAAAAAATTGGGGTAAAGTGGATTTATAAAACAAAATTCAATGAACTTGGAGAAGTGGAAAAGTATAAAGGAAGATTGGTGGCAAAGGGCCATGCGCAACAAGAAGGAATTGATTACACTGAAGTATACGCATCAGTAGCAAGGATGGATACCGTTCGTATGATTGTTTCTTTGGTAGCATAA
This sequence comes from Oenanthe sinensis, assembly GCA_028671895.1. Taxonomy (NCBI): domain Eukaryota; kingdom Viridiplantae; phylum Streptophyta; class Magnoliopsida; order Apiales; family Apiaceae; genus Oenanthe; species Oenanthe sinensis. The sequence goes on from CM053799.1 coordinate 10,020,526, forward strand.
AGAGGCTGGAAGATTCTTCAACTTGATGTGAAGTCCGATTTTCTCCATGGAAAAATCAGCGAAGATGTTTATGTTGAACATCCACAGGGATATGTGAAGAAAGGGAATGAACACAAGGTGTATAAATTGCTGAAAGCTTTGTATGGATTAAAACAAGCTCCGCGAGCTTGGTTCAGTCGACTTGAAGCACATTTTATAAGTGAAGGCTTTCAAAGGTGTCATAGTGAGCAAACTTTGTTCATTAAATACGACATTGGAGGTAAGATTCTTATTGTAAGTGTTTATGTGGATGACTTGATATATACTGGTGATGATGAAGACATGATGAATGATTTTAAAAACTCTATGTTAAGGGAATTTGATATGTCTGATTTGGGAAGCATGAGGTTTTTCCTTGGCATAGAGGTCTTGCAAAGTTCTGCTGGGATATATATTTGTCAAAGAAGATATGCATTAGATGTTCTAAAACGTTTCAACATGGAGAATAGTAATGTTGTCAGTAGTCCGATTGTTCCAGGATCAAAGTTGCATAAAGATGAGAAAGGAGTTAAAGTAGATGAGACGTGTTTCAAACAAATAGTTGGTAGTCTTATGTACATCACTAACACTAGGCCTGACATGATGTTTGTTGTGAGTTTAATTAGTCGCTGTATGTCTAGGCCTACAGAATTACATCTGCAAGCTGCTAAAAGAGCTCTTAGGTACTTGAAAGGGACTGCGAATTTTGGAATATTTTATAAAAGGGATGAAGCTGGAAAGTTTTTTTTATAAAAGGGATAAAGCTGAGGAGCTTTTTGGATTCACTGATAGTGATTATGCCGGGGATGTTGATGATCGTAAAAGCACATCTGGATATATTTTTTTAATGAATTCAGGAGCTGTTTCATGGTCTTCAAGGAAGCAACCAATAGTCACATTGTCAACTACTGAAGCCGAATTTGTGGCAGCGGCTAGTTGTGCTTGTCAGGCTATATGGATGAGAAGAATTCTAGAGAAGTTGGGGCACAAGTACAAGGGAAGTACAACAATCATGTGTGACAGCAGTTCAACCATCAAACTCTCTAAAAATCCAGTCATGCACGGGAGAAGCAAACACATAGATGTGAGGTTTCATTTTCTGCGAGATTTAGTCAAAGATGGAGTTATCAAAATGGAATTTTGTGGTACAAAAGATCAAGTTGCTGATGTGATGACAAAGCCTTTGAAGTTGGAAAATTTTCTAAGATTACAGAAAATGCTAGGAGTGTCTGAGGTTTCACATAAACTAAACACTTAGTATTCACTGCTCAAGTGTTTAGTTTAAGGGAGGGAATGTTAAGTTATTCAGTTATTACAGGACCATGTAGTTAGAATAATCCCTATTTATTAGGCGTTAGTTTTTTTCTTTTAAACGTTATTCATTATCTGTACCACAATGTTTAGTGGGGCTGTTTTTCCTGCATTCTGTTGTGTAATGGCAATATATAAGCCAAGTCTAGTTATTGAATAAAGGAAGTCATTCGTCCATTATTGTGCAAACATTTGGTTACATCTCTACATCGTATGCTATCGTCATGACCTGCAGAGGGGCTCAGGAGCTTCCCCTGCTCCTGTTCCTGATAGTGTAGACAACACCAACACACTCTGAAACCTTTGAGGCATATCACTGGGTAGCAGAATAAATATATTTCGGCTGCTTACAAATATATACAATAACACCTAAAGTTAGTATATATTATAATTATAATCTAAGTAAAGGACTAATATGAATTAAAACATCTTAAACATTTAGAATGAACTCAAAGAAAAAACAAGTTGTTAAGAAGATTGTATATGATTTTTTTTCTACACAACAAAAAATCTGTACTTACTTTCACGAGTTGGCCGAAACTACTGTGAAACAATGATCAAAACCGTAAATAGAGGTAGAAGCTTGTTGACAGACATGAAATCGCGTCAAGTATTTAACTTCTTAATTTAGCTTTTGAATGAACGATATACATATACATGCATGTATATTTCGCGTGTGTGTGTTTATGGGAGTTTAAATAACAAAAAACAAGGTAATATATGGCAGATAGATATAGAGATAAAGTAGCGGGGAGTTGAAGGAAGAAATGTATGATAAACATAATGATCTAATTATCTTTCTTTGTTTCTTGTGATAAAATCTGACAGCTCCGGTTTCGATTTATAACGTTTATTACTACCGGGTAAAGTAGGAGTTATCTTTAAAAAGGAATTTATTTGTATTTTGAATTATATTTTTATATTAATATTTATTTTTTAATAATACTTTTAATCATGGTTAATATTATATGTGATTATATTATTATATTTTTAATAAATGAGTTGATCTTAATTTTTTTATTATTTGGATTTCAATTTTATATATTATTTTCTTCTTTCAATAATATATTTAATTTTATTTAGTATCATCTATAATTATATTATTACTATTTTTTGTTAATATTCTTTTATCAGTTTTATTTTTTTAAATTGTGTTTATATTTATATTTTTAATAATATTTTGTTTTTTATATAATGTAATGTATGTTTATTTTTAATTTATGAGGCTCTCTGACCATCAAATCACCTTATATTCTTGAGGATAATTTATGGTCAATTTAGTTTTAAGCATATGTAAAATTTAGTGTAATTCTAGGCACCAAACAGTCTCTCTACACTTTTTTAGTGTAAGAGTATGGTCTGCGTAGATCTTATCATCTCTATCTGAACAGGATATATAGGTATATTTGGTTTGGTTTCTCCCCATCTGAGCAGGATATACGTGTATATTTGGTTACGTTGTTATTCCAATACCGAGGCATTATTTGTTGTGTTGATATTTTGTCATCCTATTTTTGTATATTAGATTTGAGCTTAACCAGGCCAAACTCCGAGGTCATCCTCAAGTCACTTTTCTCAGTATAAAATTGGGTGGAAAAGGAAAAGTAGTAAAAGAACTCTCAAACCCCAAAAAATGAAATGCCTCATCCAAACAGTGCCTTGTCCCTGAGCACTCCCTTTTTAACATTCCACAAAACAACCGCCACATTCAAATTTGAAACCAAATCACACACACACATTTGAAAACCCTAACAATCACATTTCATCTTCTCCAAACAATCTACACACACACGCACACTCTGAAATGGAAGCACAAAAGAAACAAAAGCACAATCATTTGTCATCACCACAACCAAATCGCACACCATCAATCTTCAAAGACATCTCCAATTTCAAAACACCTAAATCCACTTTCTCCAAAACCCTAACTAACAACACTACTCCCAAACAATTCTTCACCGCCTCGAAACAAACCCCGAAAACATCGACGCGCTCAACCACCACGTTACGTCGCCCTCGCCCCTCCCTCGCTCCACCTTCACATTCCAAATTAGTTGCATCACGCAGACTCAAAGCATTCGAGATTGAACAATCCAAGTCAGCTCGAAAGGCGCAGATCGCCAAGGAGAATTCGCTTAAATCGCTTGCATCTTCGCTCTCTGCTTGGCTTAATTTCTTGTTTGGGAATCCTAGGTCTTGTGGTTGTGACATTTCTAAGTTGACTGGTCAAGATGAGAGTTCCGAGGATGTGGTTTCCAGGAATGGGAAGAGAGATAGTGTGGAGAATGGGGAGGTTGTGTTTGATAGGATGTGGAGAGGATCGAAAAGACAGAGAGATGAGTTGTGGTGTAATCGAGATGGGAACGAGACTACATTGTTTAGTAACTCCATGTTTTCCGAGTTGAGGGAGTCGTTGAAGGAGGTTTGTAGCTTTGATGATTTGAAAGACCGGATGGGGGTTTATTTGAGCTTGGGTAGTTGTAAGGAGATTTTTCAAGTGATGACTCGCGTGACAAAGGTTTGTTTCGGTTTTTGAGTATTAAGGACTTGCATTATTTTATACATGTTCTGTTGAGCTGATACTTTATAGGGAATTTGTTAAATTTGAATATTAATAGATTGTAGCTTGGAATTTACCTTGACTTGTCACTGAATATGGCAGTACTATATTCTTGCACTTAAATATCACTCGAAGAATAGTAACTACAAGTTGTTTCTTATCTATTTATTTACAAGTGTGAATTTGCTTTGACTTGTTGTCATTTAATATGCTATGCATATAAAAATAATCTCTTATGTGACATGTTGCTGTGATTTTTCTTATTTTCTTAAAAATCTCTTGATGTATTTCAAAGACTAGATGTTGCTTGATCTTCTTAGTGTGGTCTCTGCAGCATGTTATATGATTTTACATATCTATGTTTTGTTTGCAGAATATTGACAGTGGAAGAATAAAAATGAAATCGAATTGCTCTATTGTAACGGATGTTGGTATGAAGCAGAAAGCTATGAATGTGTTGATGTGTTATGACCCCATCTGGCTACGCATAGGGTTGTACATTATATTTGGGGGTAATACTTTGTTACCTAATGGAGACGTCACTTCTGAGCAAGAAGTCTCTTTCTTCAAGATGGTTATTGAGAAGCAGTTTTTCTCACATGCTGGTCTAGCTGAATTTTATGTTTATAACAAGTTGGTTGCCGGTTTATATAGGCCAGGTTACTTTGAGAAATTGGGGGGTATTATCTTAAAGAGGTTTTTGTTACTAGTTCTAATACTTGACAGAGCTAAGTGTCAAAGCAGTCTTCCTATAAACCATGGCATTGATGGGTTAGATGGTGGTTCGCCTTTACTATTTACTTTGCAGTCAAATGTTAAATCAACTCAGCAAATGATCCAAGGTTCATAAGTATTGTCTTTGTTCATATCCTTACTCTGGTTTAGTTTCTGTGCATACATGTAGTCAATTTAACTATCTTTCCTCTTTGTCTGAAACAGAATTTTTAACCTCGGATGTGATGCATGGAGAAGGCAATCTTCTTGCACATCTAGTGATTGTGGGGTTCAAAGTATTTTATGTGCAGGTAAGGTGTCTGAAGTATGTACAAGTGTACTGGCATATTGGATTTGGAATGGTTTGGTGAGGAGGGTTGTTAATTTGGCTTGTTAGATGGAAAAACAATCTTCCTAATTCCAGGCTTATATTTTTATGAAGCCTTAGTTATTTATGCGATGCTTAATATTTCAAATTATGCTTTATGTTACAGAGTCCTCTTAGTGAGTATGACTTCACGGTAACTAATCTATTTGAAGATCTTCAAGATGGAGTGCGCCTGTGCAGAGTCGTTCAGCTCTTACAACATGATTCTTCTATCCTAACGGTTAGCTTTTCCCAGCTAAACTGAGTAGTTAATCACTATTGACTTTTTGCTATTTGAATGACTTGAGCATTGCTTTATTATGCTTTTTGTTTGTGGTAGAAACTGGTATTTCCATCAGACACCCGTAAGAAGAATTTAATGAATTGTGGCATTGCGCTTCAACATTTAAAGCAAGCCGGTGTTGCATTATTTGATGAAGACGATATTGTGATAGTTAATGAAGACATTGTTAATGGAGATAAGGAGCTCACACTTTCTTTGCTCTGGAATATATTTGTTCAACTTCAGGTGAGTCCTAAACTTTTCTATTACCACCAACACTATTTGTTTGCTGTGGCACGAGGATGCTAATTGCAGGATTTTAGGTTAGACTCAAATATTTTTGCTTTAACTTGTGATTATCTGTCACTTATATTCTTATTTGGACTTGCAGGCTCCACTTCTAGTCAACAAAGTTCTTCTATCAGATGAAATTCTTAAAATACGCAGGGTTGGTGTGGTGTGTTTCAACTTAAAAATCCTATCCTTTATTTTTTCAAGTTTATCCAGTATTGCCATTCTGAGAAGGAAATAAGTTAACTGTTGAGATACCCGATGGCAGAAGCTTTTGAGCTTTGACAGCCTTTTTTGCCCTTCAATTTTAGAAGAATATTTGTTGAATGACATCCAAATTGTTATTTTTGTACTTGTTGACTGTTTACATATCTTTTGATTGGTTATACACTTACATGTGATCTCTTCTCATTATGTGGCTTTGATAGGAGCAATCAAACACATGCACTCCTATGGACATGCTTCTGCATTGGATCCAGGTTATGTACTGTCTGTAACTTTATAATGGGCAATTTCTTTGTTAATGCTTTTAAATTCCTTCTTTTCTGACGTGAAAGTGTTTTAATGTGTTTGTAGGCAATATGTGAAAGTTATGACTGTAAGGTGGATAATTTTGCTTCAATGGTCGATGGAAGAGCCATGTGGTGCCTGCTGGATTTTTACTTTCGTAGTGATAATCATTTGCCCTGTTATATCAAGATTAGTAAGGGTATGCACGAGGAACACAACGAAACAGTTGGAGAAGCATCAATTATGTCCGCAACCAATTATACAGATGCAGTGCACAATTTTCTAATGTCGCAGAAACTGACAACATTATTGGGAAAGTTCCCAGAGGTAAAATGCTCTTACTATTGTAGTTGCATCAAGTAATATTGATAAGTGCATTACCTGACAAAATTGGAAAGTAAAAGATGAACATGCATTTTCTAAGATTAAAATAACTATAGCAAAAAGAAAACAACATCAATCTACATAGACAAACAAGAGCTTGGTTCTCGTACTCGTTGTTTCATATGATTACAAAAACAATGTATCATACTTTTCTGTTTTAGTTGCCACTTCTTCGGCTATCTTAATATTTCTAGATTAGTTTGTTCATAAATTTTGGTCTTCTACTATTTATCATTTGAATGACTCTCCCTAATCTGATGTTTATGTTATTTTCATTTTCTTCTTTTTTAAAACTATACCTGCCAGGGCTTTCCCCAAGGCCAGTGTGGCAATAAACTTTAATTTGATAAGATACTACTACCTTCATGTAAGCTTGGCCTAATACTTGCATCGTTATTTTTGTTTTCCAAAATTAAGTCATTTTATCTCGAGTAGATTAGATTCTTGTAAATACTTGACTTATGGCAGTTTTTGTTGGAGGGAAGATTGATATGTGTTGACTAACAACTCTTGTAATAGGTTCTTCAAGTCAGTGATCTACTTGAACATAATGGTGTTTGTAATGACCGTAGTGTAATCATCCTGTTGGTGTTTCTAGCATATCAGCTGGTTGTAAAAAAAAAAATGGTAATGTTCGAAAAATCTTATGTAATATCTAACTATTCTTTATAACAAGTATGAGTTGAATATGAGGCTAATATTATCTTACAGGACCAACTGAATTTTCATAAACTCCTGGGATATAATTGTCCAAGTTCAGGTAGGAAACATCATAACAAAGGAAGATCTGCGCAATCTGAAGCAATAGATAATATTGAATGTAATGGTAATTATTCATGAACCAATTTGGTATGGTCTGTTTTCAAAGTATGTACTATTTATCTTTTATTCACTCGTTGTATTGTTGTTAATTGGAAGTAAGTTTACATTCTTTATATCATAAGAAATGATTTTCCTCAAAAATTTAAATGTTTTCTTGAATGCTGAGTTCTAATCGAAAGAATTTCTTGATTGGTTTTATTGCAGCAAGTTTTTTTTTTAAAAAAATTCTACGAATTAGATGGTGGATCTATCTGACTTTTTTCTTTACCTTGTCCTGTTTGTGTAGAAGCGACTCACGATTTCAAGGCCATCATGGCTTGGTGGAGAGAGATGGCTAAAAGTAATGGAAAGTGTGACTACCATCCAGCTAGTTCTACAGTGGATTGTTTTTCAACTGCACGAGCACGACCTATTACTGAGACTCCTAGTAAAATCTCCTCAATTGCTTGCGATGAATATGAAGGGTTTGGTCTTCACGAGAAAGAAGAGAAAGCAGCAACATGCATTCAATTTGCTTGGAAATGTTTTGTTTTACATAAAAATCTTCTTCGTCAGCATTCAGCTGCCATTATAATTCAAAGCTATTACCGTAGATGGTTGCTGAGGAAGGTCTTTCTGAATCAGAAAAATGCGGTAATCACAATCCAAAGCATGCTTAGACGTATTAAGTGTAGCAGGGATTTTCAATACTACAAAATTGCTACCAAGTCAGCAACCATCATCCAGTCTATTTTACGTGGATGGATTGCTCGGAGACAAGCTTGTAGACATAGGTATATGATACTTAAGATCCAGGTAAGCTCCTCTCGATATCTGCATACAATTGCATCTTCATATTGAATTTTTCAAGCATGGAACTCCACAGAAAATGAAGGGGAAAAAAATACTGTCATGCATCCTTTTATTTGCTCCCTTTATCGGGCTTCCCTCAAGTGCTTTTTTAATTATCAGTATATACAAAAATGCTGAATAACATGAAGAACTATATTATTATTCATTTGTATCAACATTAGTTTTTCAAAAACTTAGTTACTAGCAAGTATGTTTTATATTTTATGTATATTTTCACTGTTGAGTCTCTTGGCTGTGCCTGTCACTAAAGTAAAGTAAGTATGGAAGAAAACCGGAATTACAGGCCCATGATACCTGTATTGTAATCAAAATCATTTCATTACAAAAATTCATTGTATATAGAGATAAATTGTTCAACTGGTTTTTGAAAATGAAGCATTCTGGATAGTCACACTCTTATATGGTGAATTTAGGGCCATTTACGTGCTTGGTTGGCACGAAAGGAGCTTTCCAATTCTCGTAAGCTTGCTGCTATACTAATTCAACGTTGCGTGAGGGGATGGGAAGCTCGAAAGAGGCTTTTAGGTATACATCGTGCGTGCATTCTTATAATAAAATTAATGCATATTTGTTTTTTATTGTTTTACATTGCCCATGCTGACATACTATGTGGCTGTTCGTCTTGATGCAGGATCTTCATCCCTTAGTGAAACTGCAAGATATGGTTACAGCAGTAAGATCCAAAGGAGTTACTTTCAGAGTCGTGAACTGAAGATAGTCCTCCACTCTGTTCTGAAATTGCAATTGTGGTGGAGGCGCAAGTTGTTAGCTAAAGCAAGAATAAAGTCAGTAGTTACTATTCAGGCTCATGTTCGAGGGTGGATTGTCAGGCAGGGAGCTACTCGGAAGAGGCAGTGTATTGTGTTAATTCAAGTGAGCTATCATTATTTACAGCTTTGTGTAATAAACCATTCTTCTGATTAGTAACTTTTCTAAATTGGTGCGAGACTATGAATAATCTTCACTTTTTGATGAGCTGAAATTGTTACCAGCACAACTACAGGTTAGGCACACAATATTCACACGGTACCCGTCCCCTTTACCCCTGTGCACATGCCTTGGACGAAAAGATGTCCTTTCCAGTGTCTTACATCAGTATACTAGTATAGTATGTTTTATAAAAATAAGATTGTGACAGCAATTCTTTATTCTATGTTATTGTTTGATATTTTATCCGCCTAAAATACCTGCCCCTGACAGTCGATTAACTCTTGATAACTTAATTTTTTTTTGCTCTCAGTTATCATCTTTTAATTGAATTTCACTCCTTTCTGAATTCCAGCACTGACTGTCATATATCTTTACCGAGTTCAGGGTCATTGGCGTGACTGTTTAACAAAAAAGGAGCTTTACGATTCTCGAAATATTGCTGCTACCGAAATCCAAAGATTTGTCAGGGGATGGATTGCTAGGCAAAGTCTTTTAGGTAACTCCTCAATACATTACTATCTATATTGCCTGGATCATTTACAGTCAATATACTTTTTTCTTGATGCAGGAGCTTTTTCTATTCGTGAAGCTGGGATCATTAAAGACATCTATAAGAACCAAAGTGGCTGCTTCCAGAGTATACAGTTGAAGATTGTCCTACATTCTATCCTCAAATTGCAAATATGGTGGAGGGATATTTTAATGCAAAAAGAGAGATTAAATTCAGCTGTTTTTATTCAGGCTCATTTTCGTGGGTGGATTGTTAGGCAAGGAACTATCTACAAGAGGCGGTGCATAGTGTTCATACAAGTAAGCTATTATCATATTGACTTTGCATATCTTGTTCTTCTGCAGTTCAGCTCTCCTTTGGTTATACTATACATCTCGCCTGTCTTATTTTTTTAATATGCCATATTGCGAGTTTTCCCTTTGGTTGAACAAGCGCATTGCTCATTTTTCATTGAACCCCTATGATTACCTCATAGTCTCATATTATCTACAGGCTAGTAATATTATTCATAATCCTCCTTACTATTTGAAAGAATTTTGTAGCCTATTACCCTATTGATCCTTGATTCCTTGTCTTCAATTAATATTTTTGAACAAACCAGTTTAATATTACAAGAGTTTTTTTTCTGATACATATTTTCATTATTATTAATGTTGGGCTTGAAGGCTATTCTTACATTTTTGAATTATCACTCTTTTTCTGCTCCATCATTAGATGCTATTCATGTTGCACAGAAACGGGTATGGGAACATACACGGGGATAGGGATGGGAAGCAGCAATTTTGAAACATATAATACATTATGCATCTTCAAATCTCAACATCATCAGATATCAACTCGCTCTCTATTTAATCACATAATCCCACAAAAGAGGCTGATTTGAGAGAGAGACAGTAGCAATGTATATATATTTGGGAGAACGTGAGGAACGACTAAAATATAAGAAGCGGCCAAATAAAATTAGGGTTCTAGAAATTTAGTTTAGTGGGATGGGTATTTTAGTACTTTTAGTGTTCCCTGAACGTTCCTAGCACGCCGTCCCCGCTTGAAGCCTGGTGTCCGCATATTTTTGGAAACGTCCCCAAGCCGGTCCCGTTACGTACCTGAAATGTCCCCAAACTTGGACGTAGCCGCCCCCATGCTTGATAGAATGCTATTGGATCACTATCAGTATCACTCATCAGTCATCACTTGCATACCTGCAGTAACCTTAGATGGATTTTTCCTTATCCTGTCAGCTTTTCTTTCGAAATTTTAGAGGATTATGTTTTGCATGGAATGTACTTTAGCTTGTTGCATTTTCATTTCCGTTTTTGAGCTTCTGCCAGTCAGTCTTGCAGAAAATTGAACTACTGAGCCATTGATTGTTCTACTTCTGTTGCATCAAATTTTCAGTTATTATGTTTGTAAATCATAAGTTATTGAATTTTTCAAGTAGTAATAACACCAACAATACAGTTGGTTGTATGCCTTATTCAGATCCATTCCGTGGTTGATTAAAATTGTCTAATTGTAAATTAATTATTATTTTTTTGTTAGAATTGAATTTCAAACTGTAAAATGACTGTACATGGTTGATTGTCAGAGTTGTGTGCGTGACTGGTTGGCACGGAGGAAGTTCTTCTATTCTCACAGGACTAATGCTGCTACGAAAATTCAGAGACTTGTCAGGGGATGGATTATCCGAAAAAGGCTATTAAGTAATCCCCCCCCCCCAAACCTTTTGAACTAGTAGTGCATTTATTATGTTAGTTTTATTAACAAAAGACGAGATGCTGTTGTCTTGATGCAGAGGATTCTTCCTTCTGTAAAGCTGTGACGGAGAGTTTTGCTAGTAAGCCAATAAGTTGCTTACAAAACAGTCTAGAGACGAAGATGGTTGTCTGTTCTGTTTTGAAATTACAAAAGTGCTGGAGGGGTATTTTATTGTTTAAAGCTAGAAAGAAGTCAATAACTATCATTCAAGCTCATGTGCATGGGTGGCTTGTCAGGCGGGAGACTACAAAAAAAAGACAGTGCACTGTTGTAATTCAAGTGAGTTGATTATTAAGTATGCCATGCCCAAAAGCTTTCTTTCAAAGTGATTCTAATTGACACAGATAATATCATTTTACTTGGATCTTGACTTGTTTAAGTAAAAATTTACAGGTGTAATCCTTTAAAATTTTGTAACTGCTTCAAATTATGCTCTTATCTTCCTAGTGAACCTTAAAATTATTGTAATGTTAACTAACTTATGCAGTCAAATTGCACGATCACCCCCTCCTTGAAAATAAATGGACTTTTGAAGTACAAACAAGAAAAACAACTTTCTCCTGAACAAAAATTGTCGTAACAGACTTTCTAGCCTTTCCTTTCTAGTGTTTTGTATGAATACAGTAGCTACTCCTTTTTACAGTAGCGATAATTTCCATATATCATTCAAGCATGAGTTGTTGTTGGTTGGCAGAGGCTACATTAATATCTACGTCTTCATGTTGGTATGGTGTATCTTTGGCAACATTTGGTGTACTATGTCACTCTATTGGTCCTTTTTGTTAAAAATTTTATGTTCTTTATGCTAACTCTCTATTAGTAAGTTATATACCCTTGGGGATTAAGTTGATTATTTTATCCCTTTGGCATGACCAATGTTATTAAACACGCGATGTGCACCGAGGCACTAAGGTCCCGTGGAGCCTAGGCGATGAGGCGCGAGGCGAGGCGCGCGCCTCATCGAAGTGAAGCAAATTTATTTAAAAAAATTAATTATATATCATAGAAATATGGAATAATGCACAAAAAAGCATAAACAACTATATAAAACTTAAAAAAAGCATTATTTTAATAACACAGTGTTCTTTCATTCTATAAACTCCTCCACATAGTATTATAGCACAGAAGTTGCATTGCATTTTGTCACGATTTCCGGCTTCAACTTGTGTTGAGTATTTCCATGCTGGATCAGTTTTCTTGCTATCACCTTTTTCCATTGTTCCTGTACAAACAAGTATTTTAGTATTTAGTACTAATACTAACAACAAATCAGAGAAGCTCTTATAAACAAATCAGTATGTATATGATATATACATACACGGTTGTATGTATATACTCAATACTCATGATATATATTTGTATGTACAGTTGTGTACACACAAATACTCGTAGAGAATCAGAGAAGAAGAGAAGTAGAGAGTATACCTCAAACTCGGTGGGAGGTCTGTCAAACTCGGCTTGAAATCCGTCAAACCCGGTCAACTCGGTGGGAGACTCACTCAAAATTAATCTCAGCTGCTTTACGTGGAAGTTTTGTTATGATATTAGGTTTTCTGTAAGGTGGGTTTATATTTATAAAACTGGGCTTAAGTATATGGGCTTTATTTGGGCTATTTAGAATATTTTTAGACCAATTTGAGCCTCGTTGCGCCTCACTGCCTTCGAGCCTCGCGCCTCACAGACCTAGGCGCGCGTATCATTGAACCCGATGCGCCTCGGACATAACTATACGCTATGGCCGCGCCTCGCCGCGCCTCGTGCGCCTTTAACAACATTGGGCATGACAAACATATTTTTTCAAAGGAACCCTTTACTTAAAGGTAAACAATGGTTAGGAGTCTAATAGTTATCTTATCTAACACCAATAGTGATATTATTGGACAATAAGATAGAGAAGAAGGTGAAGTTACTCAAAAGGTATTCAGCTTACCAAGCTTAGAGTTTTCCTTGGCAGTGCCTTCATGCTTGGAAATCCGGGTTTCTATTGGTACCTACTTTGGAGAAGAGAGCACATTCTTATTTTGGAGAATAATGTTAAATAGGTCTCTTGCTTCTGGAGTTATTTTTGGGAGCATTATATGGTTATAGAAGATATCAACATAATTATTTCTTGGTTTTTCCCCCCTATGAATGATAGTGCAGTTGGGTAATATAATCTATTACCTTTGGTGTCTCTATATGAACTAATATCTGGACTTTTTGCAGTCATACTGGAAAGGCTATCTAGCACGGAAAGATTCAAAAGGACGGCTACTTGATCTACGCTTGAGAATGCAAAAGACTGCTGCAAATGTGGATAATAGTATGCGCATTTTAAACAGACTTATTGCAGCACTTTCAGAACTACTGACTATGAAAAGTGTCAGTGGCATACTCCATACATGTGAAACACTAGGTAGGGAGTCTTGCCTTAAGTTCTATATTTCAGTGTACATTATTATTTTTATAATCAATAGTTAAAAAACAATTGAGATTGTACCCATGGATTCAGTTGGTTGTTATCTATGAGAGGGGTTTATAAAAACAATGAGAAGCATGATTACAGACTTAGGATGGAATTGATTTACCTAGTATTATGTTTTAAAACGATGAGATGTGTAGACCCTAGAAGTCTTTTCAGTATCTTGTATAAGTTTAGTGCAATATACAGAGGTAAATTTGGATACTGGAAAAGTGGGAAGTCTCTTATGAGTTATGATGTATTGAATAGGGTATCTTGAGAGGGGTTTATAAAAACAATGAGAAGCATGATTACAGACTTAGGATGAAATTGATTTACCTAGTATTATGTTTTAAAACGATGAGATGTGTAGACCCTAGAAGTCTTTCAGTATCTTGGATAAGTTTAGTGCAATATACAGTGAGGTAAATTTGGATACTGGAAAAGTGGGAAGTCTCTTATGAGTTATGATGTATTTAATAGGGTATCTTGAGGCGGAATTTGCAAAAATGGGAAGTCTCTTATGCATATAATAAGGTCTACTTGTTAAGGGGTTTGTTTATTTTGCACATTACGCAACATGGCCAATGCCTCTGCCTACCCTCAACCCCCAATAACCAGAGATACTTTTCATTTATTGTTTGTAATTTATTTAATGGTATTTCTCCATTCATTTCTTCATTATTTAGTTTATTAATTAGCTTTTCCTTTAGGTCATCATGTGTGTTGGATTAGTAAGCTTTTCTGCAAACAATTGTTATGTGGAAGTGTTTATGCTGATTAGTCTGGCTAATTGAACCTACATCTAGTCCTTGCAACAGTATTCTTCACCAAGTATGCTTGCGTGTTCATATATTGGTTTTTTGTTTCGTAAAATTTAATGTTTCGTGACGTAGTCACAGAGGTTTGACAAGGATAGTGGAGCTGTACTTGTATATATTCTTGACTTGCTATGAGAGTATTTGTTAAATGACATTTGTTTATCTTTATATATCTAATTGTTTGACATTGAAGCAATGTCTCCAAGTTCGCAGCATTTATATGCATCTGACTCGTAGTTTAAAAGAATGATTCCTTTTTTTTTTGGTTGCAGATACGACTACAAGATACTCACAGAAGTGTTGTGAAGAACTTGTGGCTGCTGGAGCAATCGACACCCTACTTAAGCTGATCAGCTCGGTGAGCCGAAGCATTCCTGATCAGGAAGTATTAAGACATTCACTCTCTACTCTAAGAAACCTTGCACGATATCCACATCTGACTGAAGTACTGATTAATACTAAAGGATCTGTAAAAACAATTCTGTGGGAATTCTTACGGTTTGCACAAGAACTCAAACTTTAAAAATTGTCCATTGTATTTCTTTTGTTTTTTCTATGCTATTCTTATATTATACTTCAAACATTTAGAAACAAAGAGGAGGGATATTTCATTGCTTCTGAGCTTTTAAAGAAGATATGCTTGAATGGGAGAGGCATCGAGTCTATACATCAGCAACCAGTTCTCTTGAAGAGATTAAAAAACCTTGTTGATGATCTCCAAAGGAGAGCAGGAAATGAGAAAAGGTTAGAATATCGGCGAAAGCTACAGCCATCCCTTTGCAATATTCTTATTGTGGTGTTATCATGGTTGAAAAGTAGCCTAGTCTATCTTGTGTGCGGGTAACATGACATATTATAGGAGCTCTAAGGTTTGCACTTTGCATATAGCATTAGCCTTGAATTCTACGACAAATTTGTTAAAATTATACCAAGTTTGCTATTGTTAGGACAACACCAGCGGATAGTGTTGTGTATCATGTCAATCTCAACATTTCAAGTCAAAATTCTTTATAACCTCAATTTGTATATTTTACTTTCATTACCATCTAATGACCTTTCGAGAACATGCAGGAATCCAAGGAGTTTGGCCGGAAGAGAGCAAACCCAGAGAAGATTAAAAGCGGCGATGGAACTCTTACAGTTAATTACAAGTAGTTGAGCAAACTTAAATGTTGTAGTTGTAATAGAGTAACTTTTGTGGTTCTGTATTCTTTAAAGCCAACTAACTGTTGACGAAACCGATTAACCCTGTACATTGTTGCATCAGTGATTACATATTATTCCCAAAGTTTTCAATCTGTGTAATGGCGAATCCGTTGCCAATTCTTTAAGAGATATATGTTTGAATAAATAAATAAAAATTTATATAATTGATCACACTTAAAATGAACAATAAGAACTACTAAATTAGCAAAGAGGTTATAAGAAATACTATTTTCACTAAATTTCAATTATGTATAGGCATTAATACGTCAAGATTATAAGTTGTAATAGTAAAAATATAATATTTGGGCAAGATTAATTTATACTTGGAATAAAGACCACCGGAAAAATGCAAAACGTAAATGTCAAAGAATAGCTTGAAAGGTTAGTTTAAAGTAAACGTCACTTCTCCTGTGTTCCCAAAAGAGGTGGATTACGTGGCCGTTTGGGTTCTTAAATTTAAAATAAGTTACTTATTTAATACTTTTCAACATATTTTCATTTTTTCATATTTTTTTAAAAAATAAATATTTATTTTAGAATTTTAAAATCAAATATTATTTTTAAAATAAAAAATAAGTTACTTATTCTCAGAAAAAAGTACAAACATACCTACTTTTTCCCGGAAATAAGGGCTTATTTCCGGAAATAAATAGTTGACAAACACGGCCTATATATTATCATTATCACCCCTGAAATTCTAAAGTCAAGTCATATTATTATATCATAGTTAAATTTGCATTGATCCTTGATTTTAAAAAGCTAACTTCTTCAAAAATATTATTGATAATTATTTGTTTTATAATTACATTTTATATATAATAAGTATAGGAGGAAGGTTATTTAGCAAAAAGAAAATATGGGAAGATTGATATTTATTATAAATATGTTTAAATTTAATATTTATATGTTCAAAAAATTTGAAGTTCGAGTGTATTATAAACAAATTAAATTTTAATACCACATTATATACTCTATGACACAATTTGAATAATATTGATAAAATATTAAAATTTAATATTGATATTATTAGTTTTAAATATATAAAATATATAATTTAAACAATTATAGAAAAATACAAAATAATTTTAACTTATAAATATTTATATTAAAATAAATTAAAAGAAATATATTCTTTTCTCTTCTCCCTTGGTAACCCTAGTGGTCACCTTGCAATTCTTTATTTTCCATATTCTGTCCTCTCTATCTCTATGTAATTTTTTTTCTCCCTCTCTTCTTTCCTTATTTTCGGTTTCAATCTATTCATTCCCTTTTTTACTTAATTTACATGTATGTATGTATAATTATATACACACACGTTAGCTTTTATGCAATGAAAGAGGAGAGAGTGGTTTTGATTTTTGTGTTGTAATTGTGATGGTGTTGATGAAATCGGTGATATGGGGGCAGTTGTAGTGGTGTAATACTCATAAAGGGTTTCCCTTGCAAAAACCTATTGTCATTGGCGATGAATTCTGGCGAGCCGGTGACTGGATTGTGATGCTGATGAGTTATAATTGCTAGTTGCTGTTTTTAGTTACTTTAATTGTTACTGATTTTGGTTGCATGTCAAGATGTATTTGTGCTCTTGGTTTCTTTGTTTTAAATTCGAAAATTTTGGTTTTTTTTTATTCTTGTTCGATGGTAATGAGTATATCAAGATTGAATGTCAGTCTTATTATGGGTTGTATAAATTTAAGTAGTATTGGTTGCATATCTAAATTTTAATCTTATATAAGCTTTGTTCTTTTTTAGTTAATGAGCGTTTTTAGAATTTTAGAGTTTTGTTTTAAATGTGTTGATGTCGAGGAGGCGGATATTGTGACAGATCTGGTGATTTTTTGAGAAAATAAAGTATTTTGGTTGAATGTGATTTGTCTTTTAATGGTCTTTTAAAACTGTTCCTATAATTGTGTATATTTGTAATGTTTTTTCTTTAATTAAATATATCATAAAGATTGAGTGGTTACGTTTTATATTATTTTTAAGATTTTTAAATTTTAATAAATTGTAGATTGTGCTATTTTATATGGAAGTTCTGTGCCTTGTTAAGGGTGTGCTATAAATGTTGGTTTTTTGGATAATTTGTCGTCAGTTAACGAATCTGTGCCAATTTAGATGATTTTTTTATCTGTTATGAGAAATGGGGAATTGATAAAAATAAGAAGAAATATATGATGGTTGGAAGTAGCAATAAAATGGAAGTACATTTTTATTTGTTTACGAATGCTCGGAGTTTTATGTGTCTCACCAAAGGGGACCCTTTGATTAGATATATATAAAATTATATTTATTAAGTATATTGAACATAATAGATATTAATTAATATTTTGGTAATGTTATCTTGACTCAATTTTTGTGGTTGATTTAGTGACTTTTCAGACTCACTTGGATGTGAAGAATGATAAAGAGAAGGTGAATGAAGACAATAATTTGGACTTAATGACGGAAACAACAAGACGTGGCTAGTTTTTTTTAGCACCGGGGACTCATAAAGTTTCAAGAATTTCCGATCTTTGTTTTAAGAGCCATTATATAAATTGATATTTTTATTATCGTTTTAAGACTCTTTCTCCTCTTTGAGGTTTTACTCAAATAGGGTTTTAACGAGGCCTGTCGAATATAAAAGTTCTTTATTATCTAAACTTCTAAGAGAATCTTTCTTATGGGTCGTTCGAATCATGAATTGGTTAATTATACATTTCGATTATATAATAATTTTTTTTATTATTTTTGTGATATATTATCGGATATTTGATTCTTCGTTTTTTCTGGAAAAAAAATAAAAAAATATACGTGTAATTTTTTTTGCATGGATTATAATATGTAACAAGTCCCTTAACTTATTAACAGTGTTGATGCTGTTTATTTTATTAATAAAAGAATCTGAGGAACGAGCGGACAGATCTTTGAAAACTTCGAGACAGATTCAATCAGACACAAATCCCAAGTACTGCCGACTTGAGTATGTGCATTATGTTTGGTGCCCATCTACACTTCAACGAGATTAGGTATTTATTAGAAACCAGATTCCAGTAGGTATATAACATTAATCTATGACAATATTTGATTTATTTTTCAAATGACCATTTTATGCTTAATGTTGATAATAAAGCCAGATAACATTAGATATATGTAGGAAAATGTTGCTATATTCTTCCATGGTAACAATGATATTATATCCTCAAACTTCAATTCTGTGCAAGGTAGAATGCAAAATATAGATGAACAGAAACCACATGTAAACAAATTTTTAATTAAAGCCATTGAAATTTCAAGCTGCTCCTACCAATTTTTATGTACAATAGTGTGATTCAAGAACAATAATCTTCAAATCTAGTACAATTCATACAGATTTAGCTAAAATCTAAAAAGGGTGATTAAAAAAAATTAATATGGCTGTGCATCTTCTGATTTATCAAGCAGCTCTTGCAAGAACTCCAAGCTGTTCAGAAACATCTGCTGGTTCAATATAAAATCCTCGTCTAGCAGAAAATCTTGGAACTGTAACTGTCAAGACTCCATCTTCGTAACTAGCTGAGATTCCATTCACGTCTATCATACCTGGTAGTCGGAATTTTTTCATGAAGCACCTTACAGGATCCTCTGTTGTTTCATTTTCACCTTCTGTTCTTATTATTAGGTACTTTGAGTCCTCAACCTCTACTCTTATATCCTCTTTCTTAACACCTACAATATCATTCAAACATTTCAAGAAACATATAGATATAATATATATACGAGTCCTCTTACCACCTACAGTATTATTCGAACATTTCAAGAAACATATCAACATATGAACATGCAATACTTATATGTAGATATAGATAAAAGAGATACATACCAGGGAGATCAGCTGAGTAAATGTGTGATTCTGGGGTTTCTGTCCAATGAACATGATTTTCAGGGATAAAAAGATATGGGAAGAGAAAAGGAGAGGTGAAGAAAGAATGCCAAGACGATGGATGAAATGTTGAGAACTCCATTGTTTTTAGGGAGAGTTGAGATAAAAGAAGATTTTGGTGGCCAAGAGATGAGAATGGTTTATTAAAGGAAAGGAAGGAGTGGGTTGACTTTTTATAAACCAAGTTGGATGGAGGGGTTGATGCACAAAAATGATTGGATCTTGAGCAAACCTTAAAGAAAGAGTGGCATCTATTTTGAGGTAATCAATAAAGTGTGGTGCTAGTTAAGATATCATAGAGGAATGAGTAAATGACAAATATAACCCTCTGCTGGTTCTGATTACTGCTAGTTATAGAAGTGAATTGACCTGATATCTTTAGCACACAAAAAGAACTGACATCCGGTATTCAAACTTTGGATTGAAGGTGTTGCAATAACAATAATATTAGAGGCTGGTAAACATTTTGTTTTAAACACAAAGCCCTTGTCTTGTTAAGGAAAATGAATGCTTGCCTTTTTAGTTTAGCAGTAAGAATGTTGAATTCTCGAATTTCAATAATCATTTGCTGATAAAGATCTTACAGTTTAAACTTCCATAGTCATCGTATCAGAACAAATAGCAAACTATTACCATGACCAGCAATTTGAGCTAAACATTTGTAAACTTATCACCCGAAGTGACAACATGAAGAGGTCCTATTAGGGTTCCGTGATCATGTATTAACTCCAAGAAGAAAAGCATTGCTGTATGATGATAGATTGTCAGAAGGCCCGTGATTTCTTATAGGAGAGCGGAATGGATTAGGTGTCACTGGATGGGTGACATGCAGTCCATAACTACAAAGAACTTGTTTAGCATCTAAACATAAAATTTCATTCTGATCGGTGAAGAAGGCAGGAACTCCCATTGATTTTATCAACTCAAGGGTTCCCCCCCAACTTGAATAGCTCTCCAGTCTACAGTTC
This sequence comes from Oenanthe sinensis, assembly GCA_028671895.1. Lineage (NCBI taxonomy): Eukaryota > Viridiplantae > Streptophyta > Magnoliopsida > Apiales > Apiaceae > Oenanthe > Oenanthe sinensis. Next base: position 10,041,170 of record CM053799.1, read on the forward strand.
AATGCAACAAAAACATGCGGTGCAGGCAGATACATAGATTCTTCTTGATAAAGACCTCTTACAAGATTCACCTTTATTCTGCTGCCTATTCCAATAGTTGTACCGGACAAATTTGTAGGAACCCCAGGTCCCACCATAACCATATTTACACTGCCCATCCCATTCAGTATATAACTAATTTCTGCGAAGGCAGGCATCCAGTCCAACTCTGCTTCAGGTCCAACATAATGAACAATCACCTCTTTGCCTTGCAGTAATAGATTCTTTGAATTGATATCTACTGCTGTCAAAATATGATACACTGTGATGGGATGTGAGAGAATGTCCGCAACAGGACTTGACAAGGGGAGTGACCGCAGGCTGTAGTACTCTGACCAACCAGAGAGAAAGGCTGGGCTTGACATACCATACCTAGGATGACTGTATAAAGGCCATTCATGAGGGTATTCATATTCATTTAAACCACCCCATGAATCTGAAATGCAGTCATCCACAGGAAGTAAACCATATGAGCAGTGGGAGTAGCAATTGCACTTTCTTCTCCACATGCCCTTTTGGTGGATACCCAATAATTCGAGCCACTTGCATGGTTGTTCGGCAGAACATGGGAAATCAAATATCTTCATTGACAGCTCTTCTTCTCTTTCCATCATGGCCTTGTAAAGACCACAATTATTTTTATGTGTTTCCTCCCAATGCAGCTCCTGGCAGGCAATCCCACAATACACCACTGCACGACATGATGCACAACAAACTAACTCTTCTCCCTGAACATCCTTATTGCAGACAGCACACTGTCTTAAAATATCAGTAAATTTCTCTTTAACATCCTCAAAACATTCCTCCTTCGCCAGTTCTGCATCTTTGGTAGGAGTTGAGTTAGCTGTTGAGCTGGGCCTCTCGTTATATCCCTGACCAGGGGGGTGGGAGACTGTAACTGCTACTAGATCATTACCTTCCACCATTTCAGGAGGCCACTGGACATCAACTGTTTCAATAAATGGTTCAAAATAAATTAACCTTGACCACTTCGGACCAGAATCATTGTCTTGCTGAAGCAGTGGGTGGACCAAAGAAATAGCTTTCATGATGACAAATACATACTTAAGCTCCTCAAAAGATGGATTCCTAAACTGAAGTTCACCAGTTGAAGTGCAACGAGCAACATCGATAACAGGAAATCGATCCTGACCAGAAACTTCCAACACCAAAGACTTAACCATTCTCCTATGAGGAGGTAACAACAAATCCCTCGCCATATAAGTCACCCTAAAAACCTCAACATTTGGAACCCGAACAGTTTCTCTTAAACCTGTCATCTTAACAGCCTCAGTATCTGATCTAAACATATGAAACCCCAAATCCCCACCATTTCCACCAATAAACTGAATACATGGAAATGGCTGCTTCTTGCGAGACCAATCCGAATCCTTTCCTACCCTTACACCAAAAAGATGTCCTGGACGTAACCGCTTCCACGGATCAGTCCTATACAAGGCAGCAGCAGCCCTATAAAGGGACTTAATAGCGAAAGTTGTAACACCTTCTACATACAAAAGACAAGTTCCTGAACCAGGACCAAGCCCCGGGCCAGACCCAAATTGTTCTTGAAATCTCGAAAACAGATTCTTTAAATGCATTTCCATTCCAACAATCCCAACTCAAAACTCACTAAACCCTTCCAAACCCACTAATTAAAACAACAACAAAATAAAGATAAAGCAACACATATATACTGTAATCCCTCAAATCATAAAATAGGTAAAAATCAAAACTTTATCATCTACATAGCTAGTAATGTACTAGAGTTATGATGGGTCACTAATTCTCTCCCAAAATTTAACAACTTTAGCAAAATAAAAATGCTTTTAAGTTATAATCAAACCCTGTGTGTGTGTTTGTGTGTGTAATAGGAGATGACAAGTTCATACCAGCTTGAAGAAATTAATCTCAAGTTTTGTGGGCCATTGGCGAGATAGAAAAAGCAAATTCAGACAGTGAGATGAGATCTAATTAGCAAGATGAAAATGTCTGACTGGAGCTCTGGTTGTCAAAGTGAAGTCTTTGTACAATATTTACTGTGCATATAATAAGTGTCTCCTAATATTATTTTTAATATTTAGCAAAAAAAATCATTTTTATAATATATTAGAGATATAAGAAGATAGCACATAGTGGAGATTAATTATTTCATTATTTGGGATAAATATTTTTATGGTTTAAATGAATAATACAAAAATAAAAACATGTATTATTTTTATGTATTTAAAAAATATATAAAAAGTTAAAACAATAATTAATTAAGAAAGGAAGGAGGGAGGGAGGGAGTAATATATATATTTTTTAATGATAAAAGATTAAGCAGCTTGTTGATGCAAGCATTACACCCAGCTTGGCCCTTGACATGTATACATAATCTGATTTTCTGGACGCAGTACAACGGACTGAAATCTATATATTGAATGAGCAATAATTGTTTAAAATTGATAACTATAGCAAAATTGGTGTCTCCTAAATTTAAAATCAAGTGCAAAATTTTATACAAAAAAAACTGTGCAGATACCAAATTCTGTTTCAGTCCAGATACCAAATTTTCTACTAGCAATTATGACATGCTGATGAAACAAGTTAAGAAGCAATTACATGCTATTCAGACACTAACGTTGCATTCAACTGCTTCTATCTGATGCTTGGCTGAACAGCTACTGCACCTGATATACAAATCTTGACCACAACATTGTACCTTCCCAGGACTCTTGATACGGGAGCTTTATGCACTAGGTACGACCTTCTACAACATGTAACAATAAAAATATGGATGTCTATGTGTCTGTATGATAATGACTTAGAATGCAACAAAGAATGAGGGAGGATCACAATGTTTCACACCAAGCTATGTATGACTTGTCTATTTTTCGAAGATATGGTAAAGTGAAGATATCACTGAACAAGCAAATTAAGTGAAGAAACCCATAAGCAGACTGTAAAGAGCTCGTGCTGATTAACTCCCTCTTCTTCCCACCCACAATTGGCCCGAAAGAATTTGAACGTAGCTTTTGGTGTCAGGATTGCAGAAAATGGTCAATATATCTTTGAACAGATTCACGCATGCTGATGAAAATATGTTTAGTACTTGCCTGCAGTGTCCAGTTGCTTTTGTAATTCTTGGCCCACAATATCATTTTCAGTTCAGCTCATTAAATGAAAATTTATTTATCCCCCTCAAATAACCTATATAAAATATATACGTATTAGAATCTTTCTACTGTAGTTCTACAATTTGTTTCAGTTGAGCACTTGAGCTTCTTCACCTCCATCTGACGGAGAAAGTACCCTAACCAGTTTATCAGACTGTCAAGGTGCGTATGAGAGATTAGCAAGGAGATGTTTTAAGTAGCTAATTACTATATGCAGCAGAAAGATGAACTGACACGACAAATTGACAGGATCTCAGTGAGTTATTTGTACAGCTGTAGCAGGTCAACCAATCCTTGATTGCCTGCAATTGTAACAATTCTATTATAAGTTTTTTTTATGTAGAATTTGTTTCTTATAAATTCCATAACAGATATTCCGCTCCACTGCACGATGCCCAGGACAAGTTCAAGGCACTATAACATATTGAGAAGCAGAATATAGATATCGGGTTCTTCATATTTCTCATAACCATATCACATTTTAGTTCAAATCATTCCCTTTTTCCCTTAACATACATATAAAGAAGAGTCGTATATCTTGAAAGAGCTGCCATGTTGATACAAGTATACAACACCACTGGTCCACTAGCATGACTTTTGTTTCTCTCATCCCATAAGTAAAAATATTAAATTAATTAGACAGATGGAGTATTATTAAATGTATCTCAAGTTAAGTAGAATTTCGTGGGATAATCCCTTCCCATATCAGGCACACCTTTGAATATTCAATCAAGGAAGCAGAATCAACGGCCTTTGAAGAAAGATGACTAAGATATTGAGTTGGAAGTTGGACAAAAGCATATCAGCTTGAGTTGCAGATTAGATAACTAATTTGAACCAGTTTACTTCAAACAAGTCAAAGTTGACGCATTTAGCGTACTCTGGGAGTAAATTAGCAACAAAAAAAAAAAAGAGTACACTGGGAGTAGCTGTAATCATATACAGTCCCACTGACCATATAAAACATTTTAGCAGTTACTCCTGAATCATGATTCTCTATAATGACCTTTTCCGGAAAAAAAATATACATCAGCTAAGATTTGTTAATGCATGAAGGGCCATGTCATCAACATGTTAACTCTATAACAATATAAATTATAACCAAATAATCCTGAGTGGTGTATATACTGTATGTTTGTTACTTTTATCTTTGTCTCGCACATTACTTTCCCTGTTTATCGACTCTAATAATACGAAATTCCTCCAATTTAATTCATTATTTTTCATTTTAAGTAGTTTTCCCGGATATTGTGTTTAATTTAATCTTTCTTAATATACAACTTGTTTGATATTTCTTACTCAATTAAGAAACATACTCCCTTCCTAAAGGTAAACTAGACAGCAAGATACAACCTATCCAAGAGAAATTTGCATATTCAACTACCCTAGAGAGTACTTAAAATTTTGAACTTGTTTTGAAAAGAAACAGGCTTCTCAAAATACAAGGAAAGGTAGACTTTCCTTCTCATATGGTAGACTTTGTCATTCATTCTCATAGGTTCCTTAACAAGAAAAGTTACTAACTCGTCAAAATCTGAAAGAAAAAAAAAAAGCAATCCCGATAAACATGTTCATTGCATATTAAGCTTCCCAAATCAGAAGGTGACAAGCCCCTAATTATTACAATTTGAACAGGTGGTGACCAAATACCACATTTAGAGGGAAGGGTCTGATATATCACATCCAATACACTTTTAAGGAATGCTTAGGTGGTAACAGGTAAAACCACTACACCTCTCCCAAATGCATATCTCCACCTCTCCCAAATGCATATCTCCATGTATGCATATTGGAGATGCAAGTCTCCTAAAATATTCAAAACATACGCATATCGTACATGTGTATCGCCTTATGGCAATACGCCAATCATATATGCATATCCAATCTGGTATTTGGACCAAAATTTTAATTGTGACATTTTGGTCAGAAGGTTATCATTGTGTGGTAAAAGGGATTTCCGGTTTTGCACTCAGAATTTCACAATATCTCCCAACAAATGACAAAACTGCAAAAGTTGGTAAGTATTCGGAAAATAGAATCTACGAGAAGAAATATGAGGAAAATCCATAGTCCATCCCAGGCTCTAAGTCCCTCCGCCCTCACTATAGGTGCACAAAGACAGAATAGTATTTCATGTTATTTCATTTAATATTGATTTGACATAGAAATATATATGCCTATTTTAAATCTACAAGTACGGCAAATTGAGCTACTATTTCTTGACCGCAGAAACTTTCACACCCTGAATCAATGCCATGAGATTATTATAAGATGACCCGCCTTCCTGAATCGGAGAATAAAGAGCTTAATTTAGTAATGAAGTACAAAGAAATTCGTATTTATTGGGATGCATCGTATTATGAGATATGAGTGTATATTCATAAGAGGAGATCATTGGAGGTAGAAATTGATATATAGGATTCACATTCATTAGAGGACATCATTAGTGGTAGGGATTATCGAATTAGATGTTGAATTACAGATAAAGACTTTACTTCTACTTCCAAACTTCGAGATTAAAGTTTTCTTTGTATAATCCAAGTAGATCCTTGCTTATTGGATTGCGCTTGACTAAAAATAACATGTCAAACATGAATATGTATATTGTTTAAACCTAATATCTATTCATCAAGGAAAGTTGGACTTAGATGGTTTTGATTAATCCATTCAAGACATGAACTTCAACAACAAAATAGGTGGAACAAATTGGTAGTATGTTGTGTTCAATGTCTCTAAATTGCATGGTACCATGGAAATAGATTTGATTGTACATTTAGAGAATCCATTGATATGTGGAACAAGTTATTAGTATTTAAAGGGCACATCTTTACTTTCAAGTATTATTTTGTAATATATACATTGTTTCATATTAGTGGGATCCTTAGTACTGAATGCTTTTATTAACTGGTATAAAATTAGTTTAGACTTTAGAATTTTGGAACTTTTATTGTGTTGCTTGCTTAGTTGCATTTATTTGAGTATAATAGGAAAATCATGTTGATTCTGCATATGTTTATATATGTCAAAATTCGATCTAGTCAAGTACAACAATTCCTCATTTATTTCTTAATCGCACAATGTTTAATTTCCTGGATCAATGCCATGAGGTCATTGTAAGATGACCCATCTTCTGCTGTTGCACGTTTGGCCATCATTGATAACTCTTTTGCGCATTGCCTAATCATCTCGCTTTCAGCGGAACCACCCATCAACCGCATCACTGCCTTTTGTATCTCGTCTTTTCCAATCACGGGGAACTTAATCTCCGTGGGGAAATTACTCACCTTAGACCCCACTTCCAGTCCGTTGCCCAGATTATGAATTATAAGCTTCTCATGGTAAAATTGTTCAGCAAACAATGGCCAAGTAATAAGTGGCACACCAGCAACTATAGCCTCAAGGACGGAGTCCCAACCACAATGAGTCATGAACCCACCCACAGCCGGGTGATTCAATATCTTTATTTGTGGGGCCCATGCATTAATTATAATCCCATTGTTTTCTTTTAACTCTCCTAGTACAGTAATACTTTTCTTAGTCACTAAAACAAATGGCTGGTTGGATGCGTTTAATGCTAATACAATTTCAGTCAACTGTGCATCACTAAATTTAATTATACTGCCGAAACATATGTAAACTACTGACTTGGGCTTCTGAGTATCGAGCCAATTTAGACAATTCAGATTGGAACTAGTAATGCAATCACCTGAAATCAGAACCTCCTTTCTGCCGGATAAGTGAAATAAAGGACCAATATGCCACGTTCTCTTGCAAATTACCTTCTTGTAGAGGTCAGCATAAGCTGGCTCGAGCTCGAAAAATGTGTTGTGAACCGTACCATATCTCCGATTTTGTGAAACCACGATTGTCTTTATGTGTTCTCTGCGTTTGGCTTCCATCATATCCTGGAGTGGTAGCTGAGACCTTTGGAATTTCAACTTATCAGGGAGTTCAAAAACGGAAGAACTTTCTGTTTCGGATCTGATGACTTTGTTATAAGGAGCGCAGGGCCTCAAGCCGCTTTTGATGCAATGAGAAAAAAAAATTGTAAGGAAAAAACATGAGCCTGGGAATATTATGCTCCAAGGCCAGATCAGCACTCCAACGGAAAAACATATCAGAAAAGATACAATCAGGAGACAGGGAGCGAGTCAAATCTTCCATTGGTTTTTCAAGAAGTTCTATGACTCGATTTAGCTTTGAATATTGTTCAGACGATGTCACCATACTGAAATGCTCGATTCCTTCAGGAAGATCAACTTGTTTTGATGGGAACTCAAGAGAATGGATGGCGATTCAAAGGCCGAGTTTTAAGCTTTCGTTGATGGTGAATTGAAAGATGGTCGCGTTGTGTGGGGTTGTAATGATGGAAACTTTAACACCACCGAGAGTGGCGAAGAGTATAGCGACGTCTATTAAAGGAAGCATGTGGCTACAAGTGAAGTAGGGGATGAAGACGACATGGAGGTTATTGTTTTCTATGCCGGTCATTGATGCAGAGAAACTTGTAGTCAATTGTTGTGGTTTCAAAATGTAAAGATAATACGTATATATAATGTGTCAGATCAACGGTTACCCAAAAAATATAAAAGATTGCTCTCGGTAACGCCAAGGTGTTTGACTTTGGGCAGTTCAGTTTTTAATGAATCCAACGACTAACTAAACAGATTAAAAATCCGCATCTTATTAAAGAATATTCACATCTTATTAAACAAAATGCAACCACCAACTAATCGATTTAAACAAGCAAGTAAACTAAGATAAAGCAAAACAAAGTATATCTGCAAAAATGCCATAAAATAAAATCTGAATTTTTGAAAAAATAAGTTAACAGTTGTAGAAAGGATAAAGATGACAACGATGCAATAAAAGTGCATCCTGAAGACTAACCTCTACTCTCTCAATTCATCCTCTTTCAAAACAAACAGATTGCCATGTGCCACCTCGCGATAGATCAGGAACTCAAATGCGCATAACCCCAGGCTAATGCTATGTATATACAACAAAACAAATCCGTGCTTCATCAATCGAAACTGTGCCATTTTAATAAATGAGCAGTTTTTCCTTAAAGTAAGTCCAATGGTAGTTCCAAAATGGCTATAGCTATTACTGGCTATATTTAACGCCAAAATGTGATTTTGGTGTTGGAATAGAATTTCCACTACAATCACTAATTCGAAATAAGAACCAACTGCCTTTAGTTTGAACCAACTTTTTACCTGAATTAAAGTCACCTGTTTGTGGTTCTATAGTTGAAACCAACTATCAAATCTTGCTATATTCCATTCAATTATATCGATGCATTTAATTGATAATTTTGTAAATCTAGTTCTTTGTCTTTGGCTACAAGCACCAATTATAGTTGTGCATTATACTTGCTCTTATTAGCCTAAATGATATCGTATGAAGTGAAAATACTTTTAGCTGTTAAACCCATAATTCTGTCACACCAGACCAAATCAAACATACCCGGTATATGAATCCCACTAATAACATATACGCATACCATCCCAGCATTGGTAGATCAAATAACACAATCATCTTGTACAATTAAGTGTTCAAGTACAACAAGGCAACATCACAAATTTGATAAATGAAATCTAAAATTCAAGTAGAAATAATATTCTAACAATTAACAAGAAAAAGATTAAATTTTTAGGCATAAAAACAAGAAAGAAGCTATTTTTACTTTACCTTGTTAGCAGCATTGAAGAGAGGTATTATTGTGTATCTTTGTAGTGCCCCCAAATGATGCTATTGGATTAATCTGTTGCTTTTGCAATTGGGATAGTAATAATAATTATATATCTACATTCTCCATTTTCAGTTGCACCCCAATTTTTAAAACCCCGGGTTAGGAATGACGAATGAGTATATATGCATATATGGTTAATGCAAAATAAAAAATATATACATATGCTTAGAAATATGGTTTTCAATCAACCGAATATTGAAACTCTTTTTTTAATAAAAACTAACTTATAACCGTAATATTTTATTTATATTTTTCTATATTTATTTTATTCTTTCAAAATATATATAAATATTATAATATTATTAGAAGGATTCTATACACGTGAATTAATTTAATGATTAATGATTAATCGGGTAATTAGTGATTAATCAGAGCATTAATTGGAACTGATTTAATTTAATAAATAATAGTATTTAAATACTATCAAATTATCGTAAAATTTATTTTTAAAAATGGCATATATCATTAATCTATATGTATTTAGGTGTTATGATTTATAAAAAAATCACTTTATATCTAATAGTCATTATTTAATAATTATTTTTTTATGTATTACATAAAATATATATATAATTACTTGAAGTTTGAGATAGTATTTGAGATTTATGAAGAATTTATGACCAAATAATTTATATGCATTGTAAATTTATAATATAAATATATTGATTATTAAATTTTTATAAATTTTAACCTTTTTAAAAAGATATTAATTTTGACCAATTTTTTCTGTCTCGCCTGATTTTTTACTGAATTTTTAAATACATTATTTGACCCAATTTCCGCTTAATCGAGACAGTACCGCCTGTCTGCCAATATTAATCGGAAAAAATACAGTTTTTTAGAATACTAATTATTAGAAATGCATACAAAATCCGATCAGATTCGGGCTAAATGAATCACATATTTTTCAATAAAATATGACTTAGTTTGAATTTAAAAAATAAATAAACTTAGACCTGACCTATACAAAACCGAATTTATGTTTAGTGCAGACAAAAATCCGATCTCATAAAAACCTCAATTTGCAACGGTTCTTTGCAGACAGACTTTGTAGTTGGAAGAACAGAGCTAGAAACCAAGTTGAAATAACATACTGGGAGGTAGTGTATATGTTTCTCCAACAATTTTACCGTGCAAGTAATTCTCAGATTATCTTGCAACTACATATGTGGGTTATCTGTACTAATGAATATTAACATTAAAACTCATATCATTTTAAGTTCAATAGATGGAATATTGAACATAATTATTTTTCTGCATTGCTCAGACCGTTTTCCCTCGATCAAGTTGTCTAAAAGGGTCTGTCAAAAGTTGAAGTGTATTATCTCAGCTGCATGAATGTCTCATATTGCTCGTGCCTGTTTATATTTAAATTGAAGAATGGAATAATATGTATATCATGTCTTATAGGTCACAGGTTCGAACACCTGATTGTAAACTGCAGACATTTTCTTAATCCTGCCTCACCACGAGTCTTTCCCGACCATGAGTTTTTCCTGTATTGTGCTAATGCGGGAGTCTTGTACACTAGCTGACTAATTAGTGACCATATTCCACCATATTATGCTAATGCACAAGTCACTCCTTTGGCTATGGTCATATGGATTAATTGACTCGAAATTAAAAATAAATAAAAAAGTGGATATTGTTGGGAGAATTCCTCAATTATTGACAATGGCAGTATCTTGTACGTGAAGCGATGAGTCGTTTTTTCTTAGCAACTGAAAAGAAGTGTGAAACATGCCAGTGAATGACCCTACTGACATATAACATCACTGGTGGCTTATATTCTCTTCGAAAAAGAAGTCAAGAAATGCTTGCTAAAAGACTCTACCTAGTCGATCATATCTAGCAAATTAACAGGGATCGTAAGGTCTACTATGCAGGTTTTCTCGTCTGGGGTCTCAAAGCGACCGCAATATGTTTGGTCAATGACTTCTTTTTAGACTAGTTAGCCCATATGTATCAACATGACTACCACTCCACCTAACACTTTGAATTACATACGTACATTTTATTGTAAACATCTTTTTCGAAGGAACTACGCCTTAATATTTCACCATTTTATGTAAGAAATATAATAATTCACACTATTATACATCAAGTATGGTTCCTTTCAAGGAATCAAATGTTTAACTCTTTAAGTGACATCGTTATATACAGTCAAGGCACATATTACAAGGTGCAACTAATATAGACATTTGTAGATTATATATAAAGCCGGCGCCTTTTAACACTCCAACCAAACATATATGATATAAGTATTTATGCACTAATATTATTGGTGATTTGGTGTAATTAGTACTATTTATTTGTATCTAATCATATACACAATTAGATATTAGTTGGTACTTATAGATTTTAAACATTGGTTTTTGTTTTGTTAATAACTCGACCCCCCTCCTGTGCTGTTACAGGGGAAGGTCTGTCTAGTCCAGCTTGTGTGGGTGGGTGTGTAGTACATGTATAATGGAGAAGCAGGCTTCATCTTCATGTGGTCCCTGTTGACTTCAGAACCAATTCACAAGCACCGCCATTTGTGTAGTGTACGCAAGTATGCAACAAATACTTATATTTTATAATGTATACGCAAAGGTCATATTAGCTAAAAATGAGAATTATTGGACCCTGATGTCGAACATTTGTTCAGTTGTCACATAGGCTGGTGTGCCCTATTAATCATGACATTATTTATTATTAAAGAATCAAATGTACACAACTCCTGCAAGTGTTTGTTGTCCATGAATTACCCACATTTATATGTGCTTACACCTAGGAGATTAATCTAAAGTTTTTCTTACTTGTATCACTGTTTGCAATTTTGCATGGCTATATAATGTTACACTGAATTTTGAGACAGACCTCTAAAGATTCTGAGCCAATTGATTATGGCAGAAATTGATTTAGTTTATCATTTTCTAAATGCATTATTTAAAAAATACACATGAAAGCTGGTCCAAACACCCGTTATAACAAAAAAAAAGTATTAATATGACTGCAACATTATTTTTGAAGAAAATAATATGATTTTAAAAGAAATGTCATTTATGCTAACAAACAACAAGTTAAGTTTCTCAATAGCTTACGGTATATGCTTCAGCCTGCTCTGGTTCACTGCCTTGGTTGACTTGATTAATTCAAATCATTCATATACAAATATACAATACAATATATATGTTAGTTGGTCACTTTTTTTTCTGGAGGCTCCAACTCGTCAGTAGCTACCTATGTCCTATGTGTAAAAAATCCTCTCGTTACATCTAGACACTGCACGCATATATGTGTCTGTCTTTACAGCTCTCGTTGGTCGGATTATAAGTTAAATGACTCGCAAATTCGGATAATTGAGCATAGAGTAAGATTTCTTTGATTAATAAAAGAATAAAACAAATAGAAGGCATGCGGATATATATCTAAATCAACTTCTAAGTTGAGAGATATTTCTTGCCCGAAAATAACATGCCGATGGTATACATGATTCATCTGTCAATTGATAGTTCTGACTATGTTATTCGTAATGCGGTGTTATGATATTAGTCTTGAAAAATATACACAAGATTTCATCGAGTTGGAGATTAAAATAGAACAAATATATATGAGTTAATATATTTGTATAATATTTTAATTTTAGGGGCTAAATTTCCTTAATATAAATAACTTTTAGATTTCACAAGCCCGTCCCTATATAAATCCGCAAGATCTTGTATGTGTTTGTATGCAAACACAAGATAAATTATGTAATTTATCGACAAGATCGATCATATTTATTAAAGTTTTGTGCTATATATTGCTACCTGAATTTATACTAAAAATGGACATTATTTGCTCCGAATGATGATTCATATATAGCTTGTCCAGCTCAGAGCCTGCAATATAATTTTTAATCGCATTATTTTTAACAACTTGAAGTAGTGCACATGCACTGCTGATGACCTCTTGAATGATCTTTCACACACACCATCCGATGCTTTTACTTCTCTATAAATACCATTCCTATTACTTCTTATATCTTCACTAATTGACCTCCTATCTCCATTTTCCAGTGTCACTCGGTCTCTAATTTTCTCAAAGAAACCATGGCTACTATTTTGAGTAGGAGGTCAAATGCTTACACAAAGCTGGAAATTGAAGACCCTGAAGAAACAAAACATCGGCTCGCACAGTTCTTGATCTACAAAGTTCTTCAACAGGCTGCTGCAGATTCGTCGCCAAGACGACGAAAAAGGTCATGGTTGAGAATTCGAATGTGTAGATTAAAGATTAAGATTGGAAAGAGACTGAAGAAACTCAGGAAAGGCATTGTTTTAGGTATTGGTGCAGCTAAAGGTGGTGCTCATAAACAAGTTATTAGTCATATGAAAACATGGAAGCGCTTGTTTGGTTTGGTTTGAGAATCCATACATGCATTATATTTATCAGCACGCATTCTTCCACCTGTCTTTACTTAAAGATAAAGTTCTTGTAAGCTACTACTATATTATCATATACATGTTATTCTGCTAGGTCTTTCATGTTCTTCAAGTTTAGATGATCAACTTACACTGTTCGATCTCTGTTTTTTTGGCTTAAACATGTATATTATTAAAGGTTAAAGATGCTTGCATATTTTGTGGAAGGCAAGCGAGCAATAAATTGCGCGGCTAGCCCTTTGTTTCTTGAAATGATCGATTTTTATAATTAAAATGATTCCTCATTATGTACTATCATATGATACATAAGAGTCTTGCAACTAGATAATCAAGATCATTACTTGGTAATTGAGATTTGGAAAAATTGCATGTTATAAGCTAATTAAGTAGTGGAATTTAAAACTTGAAGTCATCAATCTTGCTTAGAAAATAAAGGCAAATGGCAATGCATGTTTCTTGACTAAGTTATCTTAAATTTCCAGTTTAATACTTTTTTCAAGTTAAGGTACCTTTTAGATGGGTTAAAAGGCAAATTTGTCACTCAACTAGACTCAACTTGCAATTAGGTCATTAAAGTCAAAAACCTTACAAACATGTCATTCAATTATAGAAACTTTTCTTGTTGATCATCACACTTAAAAAACTTTTCATTACCGTCTAAGTTTTGTTGGTTTTTAAACTTGATAACCCAAACCCGAAGACCAAATAAACCAAAATCAACTTATATTTGTTAGAACAGTTATAAACCCAACGTATTATACATAACCACCTTAATCAAAGACAAGATTGATCGATCAAAGAAGGGTAATGACTAAATGAAAATCAAAAGATTGAGACTGATTCAAATGACAATAATACAGTGGAAAATGCTAAAGAATCAACAGAAGTGTTCTTATTCTCTACTTTTGTATGTGACCTTCATTCAAAATTAGGAGTTGTAATTTTTCAGGATTCTTGAAAATGAGTTGTAACGATTATCATATGAATTTCTCACTGAGAAGTTTGAACTTTTTGAGATAGACATTGAAGAAAATGGAAGAAGATAGTTATATGGTTAACAGATAGATATATAAATGAAAGGAGGGGGAAGAAACATGGATAATGAGTGTGAGTTAAATGGATTAGGTAACTTGTCATGCTACTCTTGATTTGTGTTAGCCACATCAGTCTTTCTAGTCAATGTTCCGTGTAAGATTTAACGTTACTAACGGCGAGGACTTCAATGAAAGTTTTCATTATTTAAATGATTTCATTGTAAATTTTTTAATTTCGATGACCTGATTGTAAATTGAGTCCCAGTTGAGTGACAAATTTGTCATTTAACCCCCTTTTACACTAAGAAGTTAACTTCCGAATTGAGTTTGTACTTTTTAGCTGTTTAAATGTGACTATTGGCCTGTTTGGCTGAGCTTAAAAATAAGTCATTTTGGACTTATTTTCAGGTAAAAATTTCATATTTTGATAAAAAAAAATTATACAAGTATTTAATGTATATTTGAGATTCTATAAATTGCAAAAAAAAGTTAACTTATTTCAGAAAAAAGTTAGGAATCCTAATTTTGTCTTAAAATAAGTTGACTTATTCTGGAAAAAAAGTTCCCCCAAACACCCCTTATATAAGCTGCTTGAACTGGGATTCTGACTTCCTAGCAAGAAACTTGTACGGGATAAAATTCATTTACTTTTCGACTTATAAATTATGAATAATGTTAGATGCGCAGAAAATGGGTATAGAATGAGGTAGATTCCATTATCTTTTGTTAAATTTCTTAGCCCATATTATTTCTCTTTCTTCAAAAAGCTTCAAGGTGTAGTAGTACTGTTAGGTGATATATTTATTAATTTTCTTCTTCTTAGTACTCTGTTTTTGGACGTATAAATTAATAAAGATATCTGTTCTAAAATTTTTATATTTTCAATATTTTCCTTTTATATAGTTTGTTTGTTGAATAATGTTTTTAAATTTAATTATACACCAGAATTATTAATACATTTTATCATATGTATTTTATCTTAAAGATAAACTTTAAATATTATATTTTTATATAACACAAAAGAATATAATATAATATATATTATATTATATGTTACAGTATTTTATATACAATTCAACACTTAAAAGAAAGAATATAGTACATATTTATGAAATCTGTTTAGATACCGATATATAATGTATATTAATTTATATTATTTTGTGTATATATAAAAATATTAAATTAAAAGTTTATTTATAAATTATGATACATATAATAAAATGTACTAATAATTTTGGAGTATAAATTAAAAAAATGTAACTCACTGAAAATACTATACAAGAAGAAACCCGTGAAAATTTTAAAAAATTTAAACAAGATATGAATATAAAATTATTAAAAAGAATATCCAGGAAAAGAACATTAGAAAAAAAGAAAAATATAATAACAACTAAGAGTATTATTAATATTTAACAAAAAGAAAAGTAAACGTGAATTAATAAAAAATAATATTAAATAAAATATAGTGAAATTCACCTCATTCTGCACCTAGCATTACTAATAAATTATTTATTAAATAAATCAAGTTTGTTTATGCATTACTAGTACATGGCATGGGGTGTTGGGATCCGCAAGAGACTGTCTATGCAAGTGCGAGCTGTGTGTGGGATCTCTCATGTCAAAATCTCAGCAACTCCGTTGCTACTCCTTCCGTAACACAACTATTGATTCGGTTGATTTGATTTTTTAATGGTTAAATTTTTTAAAATTTGGTCAAATATTATATATATTATATAATTAAAAGAAATTATAAAATATATAATTGAAAATTTTATATAATTTTTTTTAAAATATACTTTTCAGATTTTGAAAATTATATATATATATACATACATATATTTTTAAATTTCAATCAAGATTAATTAAATTTGACCGTTGAAAAATTAAATGAAACAGTTGAAGTGGGTCAGACGGAGAAGAGGGTATTACATTTAAGTAATATGCTTGAATATATTCTACCTTTTGCAAGAGCCAAACAGCCACGATGCTGTCACAAGTCAACCTCCTCTTAAATTATTTTTGATGAAATTATGGAGACAAAACATCTTTTCCTACAGATCCTTCTGATCTCTGTGACTTTCTTTCGTTATCATTTCTTTGCTGTACATTAATGGTTTCTCCCCTCAAAGAATAATTTTAACATTAATTCAAATAATAAATTTACAGCAAAAATATCATGATAAAAGAAAAGAATCAAACTACAACTTTTTTTACTTTAAAAGACGGTATACTATGCGGAATCTTACAATAAACAAAACATACTATATCACAATGCCTCCCTAAAGTGTTACCACCTATTGAGCGATCTATATTACCCATTAAAAAGAAAATTTTAAAACTTTCTGTTTTGTTTTATTTTTTTTAATATTTGAACTCAGAAATACAGTATTAAAGTGCAAAAGAGGGAGGGAGTAGAATAGTATGGTGTGCGGTGAAAATTACGGTGCGATAAATATGTGTGATTAAAGGGTAGACATTTTGTTAAAGTGTGGTCATTCTGTAAGTTGCTTGAGATTATAACAAAATTTAATTATAATATTAAAAAATATTTATGTAAATAGAGAGGATGGGGTGATATTACAAATTTACTCCTCGTGAAAAGTTGTCTCTTTTACTCTTTTACCGTAACTACATTCATACTGCTCTCCCTGCACATTCACTCCCATTTCTAGGGTTTATCCGTCAATCCAAAAGGTATGTTTCCACTCCATTACTTACATACTTATATATGCACATCTATACATACATATCTGTGTATGTATCTATCCACTGCCTTTTACTACTGATCCGATCTGTGTTAATTTTAAGCAATTTTATCAAATTTGTACAATTTTACTTGGTTATAATAATGCAGTTAATGTTTAATTTGTAGGTGCTATATTGTTCACTGGTGATAATAGTTGAAATGAGTGTGGTAGGATTCGATATCGGAAATGAGAATTGTGTGATTGGTTTCGCTAAGCAACGCGGAATAGATGTTTTACTTAATGAGGAATCTAGTAGGGAAACACCGGCTGTTGTGTCGTTCGGTGAGAAGCAAAGGTTCTTAGGTTTAGTGGGAGCTGCTTCTGCTACTATGAACCCTAAATCGACTATTTCTCAGGTTAAGAGATTGGTTGGGGTGAGATTTAAGGAGGTTGAGGAGGAACTTGCGTTGTTGCCGTTTGAGACTAGTGAGGGGGACGATGGTGGGATTTTGATTCATGTAAGGTATATGAGTGAGAGATGGAGTTTTACGCCTGTTCAGATAATGGCGATGTTGTTTGCACATTTGAAGCGCATGTCGGAGAAGAGTCTTGAGATGTGTGTGGAAGATTGTGTTATTGGGATTCCGTCGTATTTTACGGACTTGCAGAGGCGGGCGTATTTGGATGCAGCGGAGATTGCTGGATTGAATCCGTTGAGGTTGATGCATGATTGTACTGCTACTGCTCTAGGTTATGGGATTTACAGGACTGAGTATCCTAGCAAAGGCCCTAGTAATGTTGTGTTTGTTGATATAGGTCATTGCGACATACAGGTTACTGTTGCAGCTTTTGAACCGGGATATATGAAGATATTGTCTCATTCATTTGATAAAAATTTGGGAGGGAGAAATTTCGACGAGGTTTTGTTCAAACATTTCGCTACGCAGTTTAAGGAGGATTATAAGATAGATATTTATTCAAATAAAAGGGCTTCTGTGAGGCTGAGGGTGGCATGCGAGAAACTAAAGAAAGTCTTGAGTGCAAACCCGGAAGCACCACTTAATATCGAATGCCTGATGGATGAGAAAGATGTCAAGGGATTCATAAAGAGAGATGATTTTGAGAGGCTCTCTTCAGACTTGTTTGAAAGGATTAGCATTCCCTGTCAAAAGGCTTTGGTCGACGCTGGTCTGTCCGTGGATAAGATACATTCTGTGGAACTCGTTGGGTCTGGATCTAGGATACCAGCTGTTAAGAATATTTTAGCTTCTCTATTTAGGACAGAACCTAGGCGGAGTCTGAATGCAAGTGAGTGTGTGGCTCGTGGCTGTTCCCTTCAGTGTGCAATGCTTAGTCCAGTATTCTGTGTTAAAGAGTATGAGGTTTGTTTTCTGTTACAGCTATGAAGTTCTAGCCAAATTCCTTTTACATATACTTATATAGTTATATGCATGCTGTTTGTTGTTTTTTCTTGCCAAAATTGCAAGAATAATAAATAAATTTGACATTTGTCTGTGCTTACCTGCCAACGTTCATGCCTGATGTGTTACATGTGTATACTAGGTCCTTAAATGATCAATTTTGGTTTATGAGAAAAGACTAGAACGGTGATCTGAATTTTTTTCCTTAAAGAATACAAAGCCCTGTTTTCATTTTTTTTCTTTTTGAATACATTGATAGACGGTTGTACTCTCCGTGATAGAATAGTTCTGTTTGATACGCTATCAGTTTTGTTACCCAGACTTGGCTGAAAGTTTCCAACATGGATACATGTTGGATTCAGTAACATTTTGAAAATTTTACTTCTTTTTTGACTTCCATACCCATGTCCGAGAGTCGAGTGCCCAACACGGGCAAAGGCTATCAGCCTTACTCAACCAGTACTCATTTTGGACTGATCTAATATTTTTTGATGGAGTAATTGGACTACTTTGTGGAATCACAGTATTATAATTTGTGTTACACCTGGTTCAAGTTACAGTATAACAAGTCAACGATTGACTTAAATATATGATTCAAAAAACTGAGAAACCAAAGTAATTTGAAGATAATCATACAATCTATTGTTAAACTACAGGGTAGAACTGATGACTCTGTATCTATTTGCAATTTTATTTTGAAAGCAAATTTATTACAATAATCAAAACCAACCACAAATTTTGTTTTTTGTTGCCTATAAGCGTGTTTTAAACACATTTAAAAAAAGAAAAATTGTCTAGCTTGAATGCTTAATTTGATCTGGTTCAGGTTGATGGGTGTTCTGATTTGATTGGTTTTCTGAACACCCGTAGTGATTCTGTACTTTTGTCTGAAGAGTTTTCTTCAGATAAACTTAAAGTTATTTAATGAACCAGAATACTAGTATCTTTTCCCTGACTTCATGTTTATTAATGTACTGCAGTAATTTTTTATTGGATATATCTTCTGGCTTACTTACAGGCAGTTTTCTTACTTCCTTTTCTGTTCCACTTGGCTTATTTTATGATTCAGTTTTGTGCTTTATACAAGCCTTCATATTTCTACTTAGTGAAATAAATATTGGGTTTTCCCTTTAATTCATTATGTTCTTTCAGAAAAGAGATTCTGATAATATATGAAGTGGGTCAAAAAGATGCATCTTATGAGTGAGTTTTTAAATGTGGAATTAAATATTTCTTTTGAATGCTCGGGTCCCTGATTGTTATTGCTTGCATGAAGATAACAATCAATTCATTGCATATTTCAGTACATGACTTTGGATACTACTACTACTAGTCTAGAGTCTTTCTTATGCAACTTTTTACCCTGGAATTTAGTAGGCGCATGTCATGTAAAAATTAACCAAGTTCATATAATGAAGGGCTAAACCTCGAATCTTCTGATATAATTCCTAATTATTGTAAAAAAAATATTCTTTCATCGCGAGTCATATAGAGGTTCATTTGATAAGGAGTTGACCTTGTCGATCTTGACTGAGGAATTTTTCGCCTGAATTCTTTATATAAATGCCATTCTCTTGTATTTCTTTGAAGTGTCAAATTTTAATTTTCTTTTCATACAGGTGCAGGACATATTTCCATTCTCTATAGGACTTTCAACAAATGAAGGTCCAATCAACACAATATCAAATAGTATGTTGTTCCCGAAAGGCCATCTATTACCGAGTGTAAAGATCATTACACTGCATAGAAGTAATACATTCCAACTGGAAGCCTTTTACAATTGTCAAAGTGAATTATCTTCTGGTGTATCACCTAAAATCAACAATTTTACTGTAAGTATGCTATTTCTCAATGTTTTGCAAACTTGATAGAAATATGCCCCAAGAATTGTAATGAATTGATGGCTTAAATGTTTGGATTTTCTTTTATTTATAATTTCAAACACTGCTGTTGGTTTCTTTGGCAAGTGGCAATGAATTGAGAGTAGTCCTTTGCATGTGATATTTAACCTGATGTTATTTCATTTTGTGATGTCAATATTGTCCAACTATGACTAACACCTTAATAGAGCATGGAGTACTTTACAACTGAAATAGTGTAGGACCAGGTTAAAATGAGTAGGGATGTGAGCTATGAAATAAAGATGAATGCTCCATGTATATATCTGTACTATCAATACTGATAGGATAATTATATTAGAATTTAAAACAAAAAACTCTATATTTATATATTATGTAACATAATTATTACTGTGATTAACACTTTAATAGAGGTTGTGGCAAAGCAGGGAGTACTTCACAACTGAATTGGTGTAGGACAAGGGGTTAAAATGGAAAGGATGTGAGCTATGACAGAAAGCTGAAAAAAGGCATTCTTATATCAATATTGAACCTCTGTGTATATATCCCAACTATCAATAATGATAGAGTAATTATTAAAAGAGGATACTTCTCCATATAGTCATATACTTATGAAACATGATGAAAATTGGAAGCAAATTCATTATCTATTTTGTGATTATTTAAACTTATGTATTAACCTACTATGCTATAAAATTAGATAATATTGCCAACAATTCTAAACAATAACTTAGGAAATAATTGGCTCATAGCAAATTGATTTTAATACTTTGACAAACACAAACATACTAACAAGGTAACATCTTAAGGAATCCTATTAATAATATAAATTATAACAATCATTTATGATTTGTTTGTTCTTATCATCACAATGATGTGAGCAGAAAGTAAATGGTACCGATTCAAAGATTGTTTGGATATACTTTGATGAGTCGTAACAAACTCAAGTATATGTGCCTAAATTTGGCATGTTGGTAATGAAATCCCCAGTAGCATTATTTAACACAACCCTGAACACGACTCGATTATTTACATTGTTTGAGTAGGGATGAGGTTGCATACATCATACCCTCTTCAGTGCCATGCTCTTTGAGCGGGATAAGTGAGTACGTTAGCTTTCCTTGTTTTCATGTACTCCCTTTGTCCCCTTTTAGTTGTTCCTTTGACTTTTTACGCATATTTTAACGCGCATAAAAAACATAGTTCCACAAATTATTTTATAAATTTTCTTTTTCTAAATAAAAATTTAAATATATTTTTCTAAATAAAAAGTATAATATTTAAATTTTTATTTAGAAAAAGAAAATTTGAAAATAATTGGTCAAACTATGCTTTTTATGCGTGTTAAAATACGCGTAAAAAGTCAAAGAGACAACTAAAAGGGGATAGAGGGAGTATCATTTTTACCAAATTTCAAAAAAATAAGATAACAGAAGGCCACAAAGTTGACCCGTTAACAAACACAAACAGGACACAAAACTGCCACCCTCTTACATCTTATGCATGAATATGTTTGTGTCCAAAAAACATTCCCAAATGAAGTAAATATTGCAGCCACTTTAAAAGGAAAAAACAAACCTTACAAGTATGTTTTCTCCGTTAAAGAAGTTTAAAAAATTAATGGATTAGCTATGTGGACTGTTGACGTGGAAGACATTAGTTGGGTTGGCATGCAATTGCGGCTGAGTCGACCAACATTGAATTTCTAACCAACCTTATCTATAGCTACCCGATTCAACCATTGATGAACCAAAAGAGAAAAGTATAAATTTGGTGGGCATTAAAGGGGTGACATTAATGAGTTGAATCCTCAAGAGATGGATGAAAGTATGGAAATTAGTATATTGGGGTTGGTTTTTATTTTTTCGGGAGTCAATTTTCTTTCAGTGGGATCCGGGTTAAAATAGCATAATATTATATTTATTAAGTGGTAGCTGAGTTGGAGCTGATGTAGTGATATTTAATGGATTCCATCTAGTTAAAGTCGGATCTTACTTAACAGCATGAAAGCTATTTTAAGTTTAATATCTTTATTGCAAGCTTATTTAAGTTTAGCTATCTAGTTGCAAGTTTTTTCAGTTTGATGACATAATTTTAAGTTGGGTTTGAGTTCAGTAACCAAATTTCCATTTCACCCACAATAATAACTACCTTCCACTTTCCATATATAGGATAAATATGTTAGACTAGCTGTATCTTTTAATGTATGTTTTTCATTTTCTGTATTTCAAGCTAAAGATTTGTTAAATAATTTTGTAGATTGGTCCACTCGAAGTGAGTGATGCAGAAAAAGCCAAGGTTAAAGTCAAAGTTCAGCTAAACCTCCATGGCATTGTTACTATTGAATCGGCCTCTGTAAGTATAGGTTGTTATGTTTTGTTTTTGTTTATGGGACAACTTAATCTTTTTTAAGTTTGTGGGATTTGATAAAACATTTTTGGCAAATTTTTATGTTTTGTTCAGCTTATAGAAGATTGCAGGGACACTTTTACTGCTAAGACTAAGGTTCATTCCACTTTGGAACACATCGAGGGTGAAAATCATGTTTCATCCGACGTGGCAAATGGTGCAAATGATTTTAACAGTGCAGAGTCCAACGTCCCAAGGAAGCACACTGTATGTTTTATTGGCAGTTCATCTATTTATGTTGTTTCTTTGAGATTATAGTTTGCAGATGGATATTATACAATATTTCTTATCCTAGGACAAAAGCATATTTATTAATAAGACTTGAAATTTATGAATGACATACTATTTTAATGTGACAAGTGCTTATCCCTTGACTATATGGCAGCTCTGGGTCTATTAGACCACTATACTCCATTGATATATTTGGAGGCTATCTTCTTGACCATGTACTGGCACATTTGACCTTTTTTATAAGTCTTGCCTACATTTTTTACTGAGTTTCTCTGGAGTGTCCGGTGGAATGTCAACAAAAGTGATCCATTGAAACGTTTGTGGAGCTGAATGGCACTGTATTTTTAATTAACTCAATATATTGCATAATTAATTGGCTTGTAAGCTGTGGACTTTTCTTTGATTTTGCCTTTTGTGCTACCAGTATATATAAGGATTATATTGCTGAGGGACAAGATAATTTGCAGAATTTGAAATTGATAAACAATGTGATCTTTGTGCAGGCTGATGATATGAGAAAGGGACAAATTCGGAGGCAGGATATACCAGTTAGCGAGAGTGTTTATTGTGGAATGTCGAGGGCTGAACTCTTAGAAGCTCAAGAGAAAGAACTCCTGTTGACCCGGCAAGATATAAAGATGGAGCAAACTCAGGAAAAGAAAAACTACCTCGAGTCTTACGTCTATGAGACACGTACCAAGGTAATGCCCTAAAGAGTGTTTGTCTTTCTCTATTGTTCAAATAATCACGTCCTGGGTTGTGATTTATCTAGAGTACCCTGTATGGACATCATCTTTTCGTAAGATGCTTATAAACAGCTCTAAACCTCTGTATACTTGAAGAAGCTTAGCCTTAATTAACGCCTGATTAAAACTTGTACCTGTGTACAAGTAAAAAGTCCATTCTTCATGTCCTATTACGCTTATGTTTTGTTATAGGCTTTAGGAGCCCTATATAAATTTTAGTAATGGATGTTTTGACCTTGTATATTTTCTTGACCTGTTCAGAGCAAAGGAGTTAGAAAGTTAGAATATTTTTTTTTCAAAATATTATATATTACCCCCTTAATCTTGACCTGGATGATTGATCAGAACTCAGAAGTCTTGTTTTATGTGTACATATCTAAGTTTCTGCTGATTTTTTTATTACTTACATCTTGCGTTTGTCAGCTTGTATGTCTATATCCATTTCTCCAAAGTTTCTGGTTGGTTGATGATCGATCAGTTATTTGTACTTTATACTCTCTTCTCTTTTGCAAAACATGAGTATAATAGATATTCGTATGTAGCTTTCTAATACATACGGGAGCTTTGCCACGGAATCTGAGAGGGAGGGGATCTCTGTGATATTACGGCAGACGGAGGATTGGCTTTACGAGGATGGGGATGATGAATCTGAAATTGTCTATACAGAGAGACTAGCAGATCTAAAAAAGGTATTTCTAAAGTTTGCGGTTTCATATGTCTCTCCCAGTTATAAATTGTCAGCCAATAATTTTTTCTTTCACCAGCTAGTGGATCCGATTGAGTACCGATATAAAGATGAAGAGGCCCGAGTTCAAGAGACAAGAAGGTTATTAAATTTTATTAAAGACTACCAGAAGGCTGTAGAATCACTGTCCTCCAATCAGAGAGAAGCGGTATGGTTGTACTCATTAACATTTATTAGATACTACCTCTGTGAAAAGTGGATTACACTTTTTGCATGCTTAATCTGATGAGTTAGGCATTAAACACACTTGAGACTCCTTTTTATGTGCAAGACACTCAGCAAATGATTATGAAACTGCTCAAAAAAATTGCGAATATGTTCCGAGCCCAATACACAACTAAGCAAGCAACAGATGATAGTTTTATGAGCAAACACGTCCCAAATTTGCGTATAATGCAGCATAACATGGTTTTTTAATTAAATAGTTTGTCTACGGTAATATGTTTTACTATGATACTAACTCCATTATAAAAAGGAAGAGCCTTTTGCTAAAACTTTAAAGAACTAAGAAATCCATTTATCTTTGTCTGAGTTAGAAATTGCAACTTGCCAAGATTTCTCTAAATATGACATCTCAAGGCTACAGCTGGTTGTTTTTCTTTCTGACTTCTTTCGAAAATTTAGAAGATTGGGCACCAGTTAATTGAAATTATGAAACAAATTTGAAAGTGTGTTTTCTCATCAGTGGAAGCAACATTATGAGATCTACAACATTGACTAAAACGTTTATGGTGTAGCATATTTTAAATTGATTTATGTTTTATTTTGTAGGTTGTGACTGAATGTAACAAAGCAGAACAATGGTTGTTGGATAGAAAACAGCAGCAAGAATTGATGCCTAAAAATGCTGATCCAGTTTTATGGTCAAGTGAAATTAAGAAAAAAACAGATACTCTTGATGCGTATGTCTCTCTCTCTCTCTCTACACACACACACAAAAAAAAATTGAATCTTAATACTTTTGTAATACCATGTCAAAATTTTTGTGGTACTGTTGTTTTGGAAAAAGGTCGGAAATGGTCTTACCCCCCCCCCCCCCCCCCTTCAGCTTATCTACTAAAATTTGACAATGTGCTACCATCAATGACAAATTTGGTTGCAAGGACAAAAATAGGTTTTGCTTCTTGTGCTAATGCTGAAGTAGTCATTATCTAGAGTAGATTTAATGATGCTACCAAGTGAATGTCTGCATATAATCTTTTGTAAGGGAGAATGTTGCGTTACAAGCATTTTAATTTGTCTTTCCTCGTCCTCTTCTTGTCTGGACCTTTTTTTTATCTGATAGAAGTTTCTTTGCTCTGTATGTCAGAATGTGCCAGTATATAATGAGGTCCACGGTTTCAGCTACAAGACCAGATGAAATAATGGATGAGAGAAACAAAGAGGATGATAACATGTCAGTAGATTGATGTACATACAATTAAATGTGGCACGGCGTAAACATCCAAAATTAACAACTTGATCAACTGGGCTACCAGTACTGTGCAGTGATACCATTGATGAAAATGCACTTTTGACCATCAAAGTAGATTAGCACCCAAATCACGAGACTAACTTGGTTAATATACCTTAAAAGGCTCAATTGACATTATTATACTTTATACACATTTACATATAACTTTCTATCAATTGTTAAAACTCTTTTCTAACAGAGATTTCAGGTCTGGTGTACTGGTGACTAGATTATGGAGATTTTTTTAAAAAACACTTGTGTTGGTAACATTAATGCTAGCTTCAAATTTCATTCAATTTTATTTTTAACTTGAACAATGAAGTTGGGAAGATATATTGTCATATCAGTGCTTTCTAACATGCGTAAAGAATATATTCAGGGCAACATGAAAGTATTCAGGTTTCGTTTTAACATTCTCCCTTGCGCATTCAGCATATGGCTTTTTTTATATATAACTAAACACTCACCTTGTCTTGACAAGTTTTGAACCCTACCTCCTTGAACCAAGAGGCATTTGGTTCATCAAATGGCTTTTGAAGCTGGATTAATGTTGTCTCCATCATGCCAATTGTGTGATGAGTGATGAGTGATGAGTGATGAGTGATGAACCACATTGATCTCTGGTAATGAGTGAGTAGTGATTCAACAAATGCAACTCTCTGGTAATGAGTGATTTGACTGCAACAGTCTCATTTGTAAATTGTGAGTACGTAGTTCTGCAAATGCTTTTCGGCTAGAAGTACCAACATTTCCTAAGTTGTGTGCATACTGAAAACTAACATACTTACGGTGTATAAAATTAGAAATTTCATGAAGTAAAAAGAAACACCTTAAGATTTTAGGAGTTGGCCACCTAATTCTAGATAAATAGATACAAGGACCATGCCGAATTTGACAGGATACCTTCACAGCACCATATTTGAGCTTAAGACAACCAATCGTAATGCCCACCATGATAAGTTGATAACACCCGATATTTACAGATGCCACAAACGTTTTCCACCCACATTCATTCATTTCCCCCACCATCTAACTATAGAACATGATGTGTTGATATATTAAAATGTAGACATTCCCCGGGGAGGGGGGGGGAGGCTTGTAAATTGGCTTGTATACCCATTCTGACAATTAAAATGTCTGTCATTTAATTGCTGATTAATTTTCAAGTTAAATTATTTATGATCAACGGCCAAAAGCTTGAGATGAATCCAGGTCGCAATTCAGTTGCGATTCATTTATGGTAATTCTGCATCTGCTGACACTTTTTTTAGCTCTGAGCTCGTGCCACTGAAGGAGTGGCAATGTCAACAAATCAATGCAGTTGGTCTCAGATTCCATGTCTAGTTTCTTCCTAGCTCTCTCTATTTTTTTACTGATGCATATAATTTTTTTGATATATAGGAGGTGCAGATCAGTGAAAGCAAACCCCGCACACGCCAATATTTAGCAACTGTTCATCACTGTTTTCTTTTTACGAAAATGGTGATATTCATCTTACTCTTATGCTTTAGTATATGAAATGACTGTGAGTAAATTTTGAATGTGTGCATTAATTAATGTGCAATCATCATAGTTGATAAAATCAAAAAAACTTCAGCATTTATAAAGGAAATGGCAAGTAGCTCATTCTTCAATGTGTTGCATCTTATTTCTAATTAACCTCATATGCTAAATAGTCTTACAAGTTGCAACAACTAGTTCTGCTTCATGTACCTCAACTATCTACACCAGGAAATGCTAAAAGACAGCAAACCTGGCAATTAATAAAGTAACCTTGTGTACAAATGCTTTTTAGATCATATCTTTGATTAATAATCATAATCATGTACTAAGCAGTAATTTAAGCTAGCCGGTTGATCCAGTTATTAATGCTCTTATGATTGCATCACAAATGGTACTGTTGTACACAAAGAAGTGTCCACCATCAGCAAGCTCATGGTACGAATCCATGGAAGCTTCTCCACAATATAACGTTGAGCTTTATATGGGATTACTCTATCTTCAAACCCTAGCCAAATGTGGACTGACCCTTCATTGTCAGGAAAAGGATTCTTAATTTCAGTCGGATCAGACTCCCATTCCCCATAAGCAGCTAATACATCACGAAATAGTGACTCATAATCGCCTTGTTGTGTTATTCTCTCCTGAATATTACACGTATATAGTTATATAATTAGCTCAAGAGTAAAGACTCCCTTAATTAGTAAAAAACTGGTGAAGACATTATCGAGTACCTTGTAAAAAAGTGGTGTTTCCGGTAAAGTCTTTAAAATTTCTAGATCTGTTCTGCTGTAAATGGCAGGGTTACCTGCCACTGGAGCTGCAGAAGCGAACCATTTCTGGGTCATCCACCAGTTAAAGAGCCAAGGGGCATAATGTGCGATTCTTAGTGTCCGTTGATCTTGCACAAGTTCAGTACTGAACCCTTCTTTAGCAAGTTCGCTAGGAAAACATGGCCACCAGTAGTTTATAAGGGGGGTTATCAGTGAAGCTCTGACAACCTGTAACAAATATAAATCATTTTGCAATAAAAATATATTAACAAAAAACGAATGAAGCAATGTACTGAGGCTAGTATATATGTATAGAAGAAATGTAAGTATTAATGCCTCTGGGGTATGTAATTCAGGCAACTCCAAGTAGCGTATCCTCCAATGGAGTATCCAAGTATATAGAACTTGTCGATCTGCATTTTTTCTGCTAGTTCTTGTATATCGTATGCTTCAGTCTTAACTGAGCGCTTTGGATGTGGATCACTCTCCCCGTAGCCTGCTCTATCGTATGACAACAAATATATCTGCAGTTCCTCGATAAGTTCCTGATTACAATAATTTAACACCGGATTGATTGAGCAACATCCTTCAAAAAAGATAGAAAAGAAGAAGAAAAATCGATTAAAAAAAATTATATTTGAGAAATAGGCAGTCGTATGTCTTTGGAACTAGCAAAGCCATGAATGATTATGACTTTGTGTTTTGCAACTTGTTTAGGAACGCCAGCTTCTTTGTAAGACAAGTGTCTGCCATCAGAGAGTGTTATTCTTGGAGAAGTAACAGGAGGACCACCTGGTATCCCACACACTTTGGGAGCAGGCGGCTTTATTGCAACATAAATTGAACATAGAAGATATCCAACTACTGCCACTGCTATCTTAAAAATCATAGCTGCAACAAGTTCATACATATAATTAGAATGTTACTATGCCACCAAGACATGATACATGAAAAGCCCATTGAATGTCCCTCTACTCTTGTCTCAAGTTACCGACTCCTACAAAATCTTATGAGAATGCCTAGTGAAGATCAGGTACGGACCCTGTCATGCTCGTCTTTCAGAACATAATAAATTCGTGTACAGAAAATAATAAAAATCGTCTTGATTTCAAACTAGAAAATTTTCATTTAACATTTAAGAAAAAACTATAGATTCACTGGAAACGATGTCAGGAATGTCATTGTAGAAGTTAAAAGATAAAAATGACATAGCAATGCAGACAAATGAATGAACATGTATCATGTTTCATGTATGCATAATGTACGTGTTATGCATTGAACCATATCTACTTACTGCTCTAAGACCAGGAATGAAAAAGAAACATGTAGACAAAAGAACATACAAGTTGAAGGAAAGTGAGATGAGCTGCTTCTGTTATTGACCTTAGACCTCTCCTCAGCCATGACAAAAGTAATGATATATAATAATGACCAATTAACACAAGTTATGAAAAAAATATAGAAGGCCTTAGGGTACTTTAAGTTATAATCCCACTTTTAATACCATGTTTTCAACTTTTGCAAGAGAAAAAGTTGATTAAAAAAAATGTAGACAATACTTTTTCAGTTGCGTTTCTTTTCCCTAAATTGGCCAACTTATGCGAGTAGTCTTTTTTGGGTACATATTTTTTACTTGTAGAGTATCTCTTGCAGCTTCTATCCACTTGATTAATCCAGGAGAACATATTTATTTCCTGGAGAAATGTAAAATGTAATTCACGTTTGCCAAGTAGTTTTCCGGAAAAATGTAATTCACATTTGCTAAAGCAACCGTTAATTCAATTCAGACCGAACGATTGGCTTACACATTCAAAACCGGACTATTCCAATCTTGTATACTCAGCTTAAAGCTTGGTTCTGAGCAAAAATTCGACTTGATCACAATCAACTTCTAGTGGAGAAAAAGTTTATGCATTTGTGCGAATGTGTCAGCCTGATATAAAGTGAACTAGTATGTCGTTGGCTATATGTTTATGTATCAAGCTTGGATGCAGATTGCAGAGTGAATGTAAGGCCAAGTGATCAGTCAAGGGAAGATAAGCTGCCAGTGATGCATTTCAGCCTGAGAAAGACAACCATTTTCCTCCATTTCCAGAGGCAAATATATACATTTACATCTCAGAGGCAGACACATAATATTATCATATGGTAATACAAGATATTATCGGTTAATTATAGTATTTTCACCATGCTTACAATCATATTAACTTTTTCAATGTCTAATAAAGCAATAAAAAGGATCAATATTCGAGAAAATACAAGATATGCAAAATACTTCACATCGACAACATAATCCATTAATTTATTCAATGAGAAGATGCATCAGACATTCTTTTACTCCTCGACCTTTTCTCCTATCAAATGTACTGAGGTGAATTCAAGTTACAATAATTACATATCTATTCATTCTCCTTTGTTTTGCTAATTTTAGACAAATAATAAAGCAGGCACTCTTCAATCATGACCGAAGTTTGAGACTGCAATCTCTTGGTACAAAGGCTGGTAAACAATTGTAAGATTCATGGAGTAAATTGAAACCTTTTTAGGGGGGAAGAATAATGAACTAAATATATATAGTAGGACTTTAAATTTGGATTCCTCCCCAATAGATTTGCTCTGAAACCGGAGACTTTCCTCGATTTATCGGGCATGCTCAACATGGATTGAACCTACCTTCATCAGTGCAATTACCTTTGATTGTCCTCTAGAGCTTAAAACCATTTTACATTGATCAGGCAGAAAGGAATAATTTCTCACCACGGAAAAAAAGAGAAAATCTGGACTGATTTCATAGAATTATAGTCAGAACCACCGAGGCAACAATGAGTAGGAGATATTTTACATCATCATTGTACATACCTAAAGAATGACAAATTTTAAGTCAATAACAGGAGATTAAGAATTATAATAGCCCTTATAATCTATATATTCACGTTTTAAGGACAATATGTTGCATAGACTTGTATGTAGATTAATTGCTCTCATTTGCTAGCAGTTTTTATCTCCCATAAAAATGTTGACAAACCAAATAGGCGAACACCCAGCATATCTCACTCGTAAGACCTTACAATATAACATAAAAAATTCAGGACATCCATTCTACGACAAAAATGGGCAAATAAATTAAAAACAAGCAACATTTGAGCATCCACAAAACTTCATTTTCATTGAAAAAGAAGATATATTTTGTAATATTTCACTGAAATTTTTTTATAATGAGGAATCTGTATATTTTACCTCACTGTCTGTAATGGGTGGACACAACTTGCAACTCGATTACTTAAGGACCAAGACTATACGGTTCCATATAAAAAAAATTAAATCATTTTAGTAATGCTAATAATGGACTGATTGCCAAAAGATAATTAGATAATACTTCTATAGGTTATTGACATTATTATTACTACTACTCAGGAGAAACAACAGAAAAATTATACTAATTTATTCCTATTACTATCTAGTGCTGCTACTAAAGTAGCCTTAATAGTAATTATCCTGTTATTACCATCAATAAACTACTACAACAACAGTTTTCTGGCTTCTGTTATCTTATCCTGAATGAGTAAGGATATCCCTCTAACTATAAAAAAACAAGGTAGCTGTTTTGAGGACTGTAATCACTAACTCGTCTATGTCAACTTTACAAAGTAGATGTCTCTCATACTTTTTTTATACGAGATATCTCTATATTGGCATATGTGGAAGTGACAGAAGTAGAAAAACTTACTTCTCTGTCCAGATGCTGCTGCAGGAAGCGCCGGAATTTTGACAGCTGCAGTGCAACAGTCATGTGTCTATAAGTATAGATGCTATTCTAGAGAAGCTGACTGTATGTCTGTATTTAACACTGTACGAAAAGGGAAGATGTAATGATCTTTTAATATAAACTAATTTACATACTCTTATTGCAAGATTGAGCTGGAAACTGAGAAATAGATGGCCAAGGAGCAGGGATGTTATCATTGAGATCACAAAGGAAGCTGATCCCTGAATATTGGTCAAATATTACATCGGATGGCATGCTGGGCAAAAGGCATCCTGACTCTGAAAAGGAAGTAAAGTGAGTCATTAGACACCAAATTAAGATTGATAAAACATGTTCTTTTATTATAAAGAAGGCAATAAGCTTCGGCTGGTACATCCTTTAGCTAGTAAGCTTTCATCAAAGTATGTCCCTCTTTCACAGGTTATCTATTTTACCCGATTGTGTTTACTGTGGAAGTACGACAGGTAGGTACTTTTATGAAGTTTCTTAGATCAGGACAAAGTAGTAGGAGGCAGAACACATGTTGAAGAGCAAATGGATAAAGTTGGTGGGTACAAGGAACGAACTCAACAGAGATAAAACCATGTAGGCAGAGATGCTGAGATTTAGACTCCAAAGAGCAACAGGGTTTGAGGTCAATTTATAAAGAAAAATAGGCAGTGACATTCATTAATATAATGTGGGTGATATAATTATATTAGCACACATTATAATCCTGACTTCAACAATTAATATTAATTATGTTTTAAAGAATGGTTTCTTGTCTCAAAATGAGTTGCAGAATTGAACTGTGATGCAAAAAAAAAAGATTGCTGGCAAACATCTATCAGAGGTACCAAATTTTTCCCAAAAGGACAAAAGTGTTCTGATGTCTGAACATCTCTGTGAAAATTAAAAACCTTCAATTCATTTTTAAATAAAACGAGTTGCTATTAGGATAGTTACCTTTTGGTCCAACTGGGCGAATCCGAAAGTTAATTCCCACGTTGTTGAAAAATACCGCACAAAAAAAAAGTGTATTAGCATTAACGTTGAGGATGGGACATTGATGCATATGTTGCTTTCACCTAAAGGTGGCATCATCAAACACGACTAACCTTGGAGGGAAAAATCCTTGAGGCTAATATGGCAGAGCTCATAAACATTTTTGGTAATATTTTCTTTCTGAAGTTTCAAACCAAGTGTTGCAGCACAGTCTAAAGCTTGCAAGTTGGTTGTGAAGCTCTGTTTCTGCAAATGAGATGCATAGCCTGCTATTGCGTTACAGCATGCTCTTTGGTCACTTACCCCGTCATGACAATCTTTCGTAACAGGGCTCACATTGGGGAAGACCAATGGGCAAACTGAAAAAGAACCCACAAGGACATAAATGAGTTGATAGCAGCACTGGATGTGAAAGAAATAAATTAGCATCATCCATTCTAACCATATGCAGAAAGAAAGAACTGATATCTTATCAGGATTATTAGTAAAGAATATAAGAAAATATATCTAGCTACATATGTAGCATCTTTGCAGGCTCGACTCCAGATACACAGAGATGACTATAGTAAGTCAACATCTGATTAGATTTGGCAGAGCTAAATAATGGATAACAATTATCAACTAGCACCTAAGGCTTTTTTTGAAATTATAGTCATGTATACATTACATGAAACATATAATAGTTGTGAAATTTCTAATGCTACATGAAAATCTAAATTCCAAAAATCTGTTGAAGCTAGAAGAAAGTATTAAAGTAATTTCAAGTATCTTTACTGAGTAGATGAGTTATAGACTAATTACATGTAGCCTCTCAGTCATATTGGAAAGTGGAGGCCTAAGACATGGTAGCACTAACCTAATGTTAAATAAACTGAAATTTTTTCGACAAGAAAGCATTGTAAGGATGACGGATTGGTCCTTAGACATAACACATAAACTGACAATTTTTGAGCAACTGGCATATAAGCAGAAAATAGGGAACTTCAATATTTTGCTATAAGATTAAATTTGCATGCTGCAATGCAATGTAAGGAGTTATGCTCATTCCAATGTCACCTTTGTTTATATTGCAATTGGATAGTCCTCTAAGGACCTTTTTAGCTTGAGAAGGATTGTGTTTGTTTGCCAACCATCGGAGTACAATATTTCTGCAATCACCAACCCTAGTTGACTGGTCAGTCACTGCATGGCGTCCATCAATATCCATAAGATCATAAGCTTTTAATGCAAGCTTTTTAGCAGCTTCGGATATAGCATTCTGGCAAACTTGTTCACAACATTCATTGACAAGATCAATCTTTTCACAGGCGCTGACAAGGTTAGATGTATCGACTATGCTCTCAAATTCATCAACATCTTTGACTGGGCAAGAACCTTCTGTGAGGTTTGATGCATGAATTGAGCATATCTGCTGCAAACTATTGTTGGCACCCTGACTTACAAGAATCTGCTGAAAATCTGAGAGGCAGTGTTTTGCAGATGTTCCATTCAAAGCAAGCTCTTTGCTGAATTTACTTGATTGACCAATGAGGACTGTTAAAGTCGCTTCCACCTGTGGACAGCATACCACATTAGCGAGATACGGCGCAAATGTTGCAACACAATCAATGGCCGTGTCGCTCATCATGCTCTGAACAGCACCAAAGTCTAGCAAACATTGTCCTGCAAGACCAAAACGACTCAGTGTGCTACCAATGAAACATGTATTGAGAGTGTGAAATAACATACCTGATAACTTTGGTACACTGCTATTAGTAAATGGTGCCAGTGGAGAAGGAGCTAAAAGAGGAAGAAATGGCTGAGGAGCTGCAGTAGGGGAGGTTACCGGCAAAAGAGGTTCAGCATTCCCATTCAATATTGCAGGACTCGGATTATCCAATGAATTGCAACAGGATCTGGATAGGCCTATGCACACCAGTTTTTTGAAAAAGTGTTACTTGTTTTCTACTAAGAATTAAAGAAGATTAAACAATATTTAACACAAAAGAAAGCAAATGAGCAAGCAATAAGAGGTTGCATTAAGGTATTACATATTGACATACAAAAATAAAGAAGTTGCTTAACGTTACAAAGTTGGAAACATGCAAAAATTAAGTGCACAGCGGTAAATCGTAACAAAGCTGGCATGGATGTATGTGTGCTCAGACACAGATGCTGATAATCAAACACGGATTCTGATAATCATAAAAAAGCTGGCACGAAAGTGCCCAGGAATGAAATCTCGGAACTTCATATTACGTAGTCAACAATGGTTTCTCATTGAATGTGACCACCATATAATCTAGAGAATAAGGACATTACTTCTAGTATATAATGAGCCCAGTGACAGACACTCTTGAGAAAATTCATGCAAGTCAAATTCCAAAATGATCTCGATATGTAATTATTTATTATTGGCTGGCCTTAAATCCAGTGACTTAAAACTCATTACATAGGATTAGTAACCTTACTATTGGCATGGAAATGTATACAGAAAAATAAATAAATAAAGGGAAACAAGTGAAATCGCAGAAATCAGCTTCTCTCTGAGAAGCACATTAGGAAGTATAAGGCTACAATTTATCAAGGCTCAAAGTGTACTTAAGAATCATTCGATTATACGATGATGGTGTTAATTACAACATTACAGTTCTACCAAGAAAATAGTTCGTGAAGCTCGAACATAGTCATTCACATAGACAATAAACTACTAAAATTAAGACAAATTTTCTCCTAAGCCGTCCTTGAACTCTTGAAGTCACAAAACATAGTATTTGGATGACACTGATGCAATGTAATACCAGCATTATAAAAAAAAGGTAAGGAGCTGAAAAGGGTACACCTTAAACTAAAAATAAATACCCACAGCATAAAGTCTGCTAAAAAAAATAAACTAGATAAAAATTGGAATTTAAGCCCACTAATGTGGAAAGTTTTGAACTTTGAAGAAACCCATCTAATAAACACCCAAAAGAGCACAGATCATGCATTAATAAACAAAACCCAGTACATAAATTCAAGAATTAAGAGTGTACCTACAAAAACTTACATATAAGCACAATGAGTAGATTGAGATAGACAGAGAGACCTTGTACCACCACTTGTCTCATGCCTGCTCTGTAGTAAAACCAAAACCCCAGTAGTGTGTGTGACTGTGTGTGTGGATATATCAGAAGCTAAGAGGATAGAGATAGTTGAAGTGTAGAAGTATTGGATTAGAAGTTGAAATTAGAAAAAGAGAGAGAGAAAGGGGTGGGGTTTGTTGAGTAGTTGTAATAAAGAAAGGAGTGTGAAGAGTGAAGAGAGAAGCAAGAGGGGGGGGGGGAGTTGGGGTTGGGGTGGCATGAAATGAATAAGCAGGCAAGTGTGTGGGGGTCAAAAGCAAGCAGCCATCAGTAATAGCTGTCTGAAATAAATAGTCTTTACTACTTTGAACTATAAATATATAAGCAGTTTCATTATTTCTTAGAATGTTAAATGACTTTTATTTTGCTTGAATTCGAGTGTTCAATTCTTAAAATCTATGGGTATACGACTTGTATTATATTTAAATTCAGCTATATTATTAATTTATATTTTTAGTTATAATATTTATATATTTAATTTATTTAAATTAATCTTGGATAATTATTAAAAATACTTCTTCTTTTAATTTTTTTGCGATTTTACTATTTTTTGAATTTTTTTACAAAAATACGGTTTGTAACTAAAAATAACCAAATGTAACTTTTTTATATATGAATTTTTAACCAAATACAACTAAATGCAATTGTTTTTGAAAAAAATTGAAGTTACTCGTAATTGAATTTGATATTGATTTTATTTGCATTTTTGCAAAACCGTATTTTTATAAATAAAAATAATAAAATTTATATGTTTGCAAAATATAAAAATATGTATTTTTACAAAAAATAAATAAATAAAACTTTATGTTTTTCTAAAAAACCCATTAATCTTTTATCAATTTTTTTAAAAAAAATTCTTTTAAGCTTATTTATATATATTTTAGTCAAATATGCCAAGTCCATGGCATTCCGGTTGAAGTGTTAATTCATTGAAAATTTAATTAATTGACTGATATAAATTTCTTATTGAATTCTAAATATTATCTTTTTATACTTAAAAAATAATTATTAAAGTTTCTATATATTATTATATATTTTAATTTTAATTTTTAACTAAATTATATGTGTTTTATAGCAATTTAATATATAAATTGTAAAAAAATTTATTTTACCAATCCTATAATTTTTTCATAAATTTAGTAAATCTTTATATATAATCTAATATCTTGTTTTTATATTTAATTTTTTAAACTTATTTATTTAATTTGATAGATTATTGTATTTTATCAAATCATTTATTAAAGTTAACTTGATCGATTATTGTATTTTGTCAAATCATATATTATCCTTTATTCTAATTAAAATATTATCTTGTGTTAACATAATTCAAAAAATATATTTTCTGTAAAAGTGTTGAATTTAATTTTAATAATCTGGTTATATATTTTGTTAATTCTTATTGTATGACTATTTATTTAATTCATGCATAATGAATTTATATAAATAAATAATTTTGTTATATATTATTTTTAATTTTTTTAGAGTTCATTCAATTTTTACTTAATAGAATATTTTAACATTCAACAAACCAGTTTTAATATTTTACATATCATATTAATAACAATAAAAATATATTATATAACATATTTATCTTTCTAGTATAAGTTTAGTTATAATTATTATCATCGTCGTATTTTAGTATAATTTTTGTTGAAATATTATGTAATTTGATAAAATTATTTTTATATTATATATTTAATCTCAATCTCAATAAGAAAAATTATACCCGACAATTTTCCACATGATACGAAAACACAAAATGAAAACGATACGAAAATTTAGTAATAAACAACACGAAACTACACAAACACGAATGTACGTACACAACTGAGATTTAGTATTGATTTTGTGTTTACCCTTTGGGTACATGACATGAAATACACGAAATAAATAAATATTTTATATATAGATATATTATTTTTATTATAAATATATGTATATTTATTTATATAATTATACATAAATATATAATCTTACATGTAAATGTTATTTCCCTTAGTACAAGTTTGTAGAAGGGGGGGTTGAATATAAACTTAAGAATTTTATCAAATTCTTGCGGGCTAATAAGTTTTTATACAAAAGTGTTTGAGTGTTTGAAATATTAAAACTGAGAAAGAGAATCAAAAGAAATTAAACTAAATGCTTGAAAACAATTGGATTGGTTTTCCACTAGTGAATATTTTTGCTTTCAATTAACCTTGGTCTGAGAACCAAGCTTCTTACAAATGTAAAATAAACACAGGAAAAACACTACAAATAATTCATATATCTTACTATGTTTTTCTTGTGTTATTAGTTTTACAACTTCTACACTTGTTACATTGAACTATTATTAAACAATATATAGTAGTTCATTTTCTATTTTTATTTTCTATCAACTGATAAAAAGAATACAAATTACATTTTACAATTTTTGCAGTAAAATAGAATGTAACTTCTTTCACAATCTTCCTAAGTCTTTGCCTTGTTCTGGAAATGTCTTGTCTTGTTCTTCTCCTTGAAGACTGTGTTTCTTAAAAGGCTTTACAGTCTTGACAAGACTGCCTTCCATTGATTCAGACTTCTGCAAAAATTCCATTCCATTTGTTTTTAACTATTTTAGGAAATTTTGATTAACTGATAATTCATGTGAATCTTATCAATTGATCCTTCTTTGTTTATCCATCAATAGATAAGTTATTCATTGGCCAGTTGATATCTCAATGGATATTTCAATATTCGTCGATCTCTTATCTATCGACTGGTCTTTTATCCATTGATTATCTTGACAGATTTATCTGTTGATGATGATCCATTGATTTGACTTTTGTTGACTTTCATTCATCAACCAACATCCATATCCATTGACTTCTTTATTTGTTGATCACTTCATTTATGAAAATTCTGATTTAGAATATTTACACTTTGCCAGCCATTCTTCATATCAGTCGAAGAGCTATCAATCGAAGCCAACAAACATCAGTTGACTAGATTATTACATCCATCGAAATATGACAATCAATTGATAAGAAAAGAACTTTGAATCAACTGTTACAATCCAATTTATCAGTTGATTAATAACAACTTCAACAGATAAATGGTTATCTAGTCAATGGATATTTATAGATCATATATCCATTAACCAGTTACAAAATTAAGATCAAATTTGTGATTCTAAGTAATTTGTTATCATCACACTACATGATTTCTAACAGTAAATATGAAACAAATATTTATTTATTTAATATATATTTGTAGAAATATAGTTAATCATATAATATATTAATATATTTATCTATTTATTTATATACTAAATTTTATTTGATATTACACGAAAACACGACATGAAAAGTATATCACACGAAAGTACATAAACACGAAAAGTACATCATACGAAAGTATACAAACACGAAAGTATACGAACCAGGTCGTGTTTGGGTTTAACATTTTTATAGGCGTAGAAAAGGTACATGATACGAAAGTACAGTATACAATTGAAATTGGCAAGTCAGAGAAAAATATATGTTTTAGTTGTTTTAAAATACGACTGGTTGATTAAATGAAAAAAATCTAATTCTACTTTGGAGTTTTGATATATATATTTCATAGACAAAAAATAATTAATAAATCATATATATCAACAAAATTTATCATTTAAAATATATGAGATATATTACTCAAACGTCAAACGTCAAAAATCAAATATAGATTATTATATATATATAATTACTGAACTCAAAATACAAATTTTTATAAATAATATAAATCATTAATTTGTTTTATCTGAAATTAACATAAAAAATGAATATATAAAAAAATGATAAATATTAGTTTTTGTGATAAGATTTTTAAGAGAAAAATAAAAATTCAAGAAATTTAGTGGTTACATGACTTTTTAGGATGAGATTAGTGGTTATATAACCAACAAAGATATAAATTTATAAATTTTTAATTAAAATTACAAAATAGTGACATATAAGTAATTATGTAAAATATAAAAAAATATTTTAAAATTTAATGTATAATAATAAATTTTCTTGAGTAGGAGTAAAATGTCCATACATATTACCTTTGGAAACGTCAAATTTAAACAATAAAAACATATTGTGTAAGATGGGTTTAATATAAAATTAATCGGTGAAAACTATAATTCTAATAAAAATATAATATATTTTTTAGAAATAATAAAGAAAATCATGGAATCTGGCTATGACTTATGAGAGTCATGTACTACTCCCTCTGGTCCTTATTACAGGACGTTTGAGATAAGAGTATATGGTCTAATATATAAGTCATTTTATGAAAATTAGGTCATTTATTATACAATTCACTTATATTCATGTTTAGTCAAACTAGAAATACGTAAATGTTATAAATGTGACTCTTCTTGTTCTTATTTCATCTTTAAATATTTTATTAGTACTATCAATATTTCATTTATTATTTATGTATATATACTCTTACATTTATAATTTTTATAATATTTATTCTTTTCTTCAACTAAATATGTATAAAATTAAATTTATTAGAGTATAACTGTATAAAAATTAAAGATCTAAAAAGATATATGCAATATCAAATTAATTAAAAAACTTGTGTTTATATTATTAAATTTGTGATTTCGAATACTTAAATAAAAAATATATGGTAGTATTTTTGTAAAATCTATAATTAATCGTAGATATATTATATAAGTTATTATTATTTTTTTGGACAGACAACTACTGAAATTTGCTTGAAGTTGCTAATCAGTAATCAGTGTACATGGCATATCTCAGTTTATATGATTTGTTAATTTCAATTTGGACGATCAACACACAGTGATTATTTCTTTTAATCAAACTAATTTATAATTATAAAATTATGCATTAGTACAAACTAAATTAATTTTAAGAAAATAATTTATAGAGACATTTAATCCTAAATAAGTTATAATCCCAATAATTTAAACTATAATTAAAATTTATAATTTTTAACAGTTCAAAAATTATAAAAATTAATATTTACAACATCCAATTAATTAGAAGTGGAGAAAATAATTAATCATTTAAATTTAATGAATATAAATAAATGTATATTAACACTTAAGATTATTAAAGTTTAATTTTAATTTGGCAAACTAACGTAGACATATAAAAAAATATTTTTAATAAGTAAAGAATAATAAAATAATATATACTCAATATATATGTATAGAATATGTATGATATGTGAGTGGTCTTAACCTACCCAGTGTTTTTTACCTAGTCATTTATCTATGTTGCAGTTTTCAATACTGACTTGAATAATAAATACTAGGGAAGTTAGAAAATTCTTAACATGTGTGTAAAGGCCGCAAACGTCTTATAAATAGGACCAGAGGGAGTATTAGGGAAGTTAGAAAATTCTTAACATGTGTGTAAAGGCCGCAAACGTCTTATAAATAGGACCAGAGGGAGTACTTGATATGCAAGTTGGCATTAAAATCTTTAAATGCCTGTTTTTTTCTTGAAAACTAACTGCCTTCTTTTTTAATTCACCGCCACATGTTCCTGCTATAGTTCATATGAGATGAGCCACACAGGCACACATCCTATATTCATATGTAAACAAAGATCCCTAGAAATTCTATATATGTCTTTTCTTTTTAAAATTCTGCAATTTTTTTAAAACAAAGTTCTTATATTTATAGGGATCTGTATACATTATGAAGAATGATCACTCATAAATTACACCTAATTCAGTCTAGTATTTTAGGAAAGCCCAACAAAAACAAATGTTTTGTTG
The DNA here is from genome assembly GCA_028671895.1 of Oenanthe sinensis. Lineage (NCBI taxonomy): Eukaryota > Viridiplantae > Streptophyta > Magnoliopsida > Apiales > Apiaceae > Oenanthe > Oenanthe sinensis. Next base: position 10,082,988 of record CM053799.1, read on the forward strand.
AATTTATATTAATTAAATTATTAGGAATCAAATTTAATATACTGGCCCTATTTTGCAATTAACGGTTAGCTGTTAACGGATTGAATTAACGGTTTTAACTAACTGATTGAATTAATTGTTTTGATTAATTGATTAAATTAGCCGTTTTAAATAAAACTATTTGGTAAATAGCTGTTAAAATTGACTGTTTGTATTTTAAATAGATACATGACAATCATCTAATTAAAAAAAATCCATCTAAGTAGTTTTTTTTAAATTAATTTATTGAGTCCAAACTACTATTTCAATCCCCTAACCATCATAACTTATCTCAAAACTCTAATTTTGTCTTCAATCTCAAACTTCTAAATACGGTCATTATCATTGTCCGAGTCTTAACTGTGGAAACAATAGTTTATAAAACTTGGGTCGTCCCATTTATTGTTTACAATCTTGGGCGAGGAAGATCCATTAAACTTGGGCCATCCCATCTATTGTTTACAATGTTGGGCGAGGAAGATCCATTGATTAATAAGACTGGGGCCTTGCCGGATAATAATTAATATACTGTATTGTCTAAGTGTTGGGTTTTGTGCTAATACACAATACCAGCCTGTTTTGCATTACAGTAACTTATTTCATGTGGTTTTAGGAATAAATAATTATTTAACAAATTTTATATTATTATTTTTTTAATAGGGAAAGGGTATATAAGAATTGTTTTTTAGTTGGACACCTTGAAGATTATATATGTATTGTAGTGCATAATAACATATTTTATAATATTTTATAAGCAGTACATATATGATCTATAATGTCTATAATAAAAAGACGGTCTACGAATAATTCAATCCTAACTTATATTATATTATTATAATTGAACTTTAATTTTTTTGTAATGGGCTTAATTATTCTCAAATTTTTAGTTATACAATTGATCAGTTATTCATCTCATCAAAAGTGTTTGACAATAATTAGAAAAAACATGTGTTAGATAATTGTAAATTACAAAATAACAATATGTTTAATTTAGTAGAAGGTCGAGGCTTGCTATTTGATTTAAATTTTTTAAATATAAAAAAATAGACAGTGTTTATAAAAATGTGGTATATTGTAAACTTTAGAATATTCTGTTATTTATTACTTGTCCCTTTATAATGTTCCTTCGTTCCTTTCAATATTTTATTTTAAAATCCTATTGGTTCCATATTATGTATTTAACTTTTTACTTAATCTAATTTTAACATTTTTAATTTGTCAATTTTAATATTAAATATTCTTCGTATAAATATATACATAATACAATAATTATAAATAAAAATAAAAGATTTATTTTAATATGCATGAAAATTTAGAAATAAATTAATAAAAAGACAAGGGACATAACGCAAACGGCCGAACAATCCAAAATTTAGGCCCAAACCCTGAATCTGGATCATATATCGGGCTTACAGAAAATCCTCATATCGACTTACTCAACTTGTTACTCTTTCCGTTTCATTTGATTGTTAACATTTTTCAATATGAAAAATATTAAGAATTAAATGGGATGCTGAGAGTAATATTTAGATTGAACGTCAAGACTACAAAGAGTATAAAAAATGTGCAGGGTAAGAGGATGGAATTTATTAAGTTTTATAATAAAAGATATATTATTTTAAGAAATCTTAAGAAAGCTAGGTATGAAACATGTAAAAAAATGTAAAACATCGGATGAAACAATGCACAGGCACACACAGACACATGAGAGGAGCATACAATTTTCAATTTATATATTATATTTTTTAACTAGTTATTTTCATTTTTCAATCAACACAAATTCAGTTGTCACTCTTTCACGAGTAACAGGATTCACCTAGTAGTTTCTTTTTTGTTTGTGAAGTACGGAGTAGATGTTCTTTCAGACTTGTGAAATTAATTTGTTAATTACTGTGGTCATTTCAAAAAAAATTAGTGCCTATTTTGGGTTTATTATTTTTAAAAATAAATAATTTACTTTTAAAAAATATGTAAATATGTATTTTTTAAAATAAATATTTATTTTTATTTTAAAATAAAATAAAATCTTAAAATTTTAAAACAAATACTTATTTTAGAAAAAAACGTAATTATGTATTGTTTTTAGAAATAAATAACTAATCCTTAAAATAAGGAATCCCAAACTGATTATCACTTGCATAGTTGCATATTTCTAAAAAAAATTAAATTATTAATTTTTTTAATATATTAAAAACAAGAAAAGTACATTAATACAAGGTCTACAGCTGTATACATAATGCGATTGAACATGCCAACAAGTCTACAATACAGAGTAATATACTATTTTACACTATTCCATCCCAGAAATAACATATACTTGTATCATTTGCATTTGTTATTTTGTTAGTATGATTAAATAAATGCAAATAATGGTGTGCCAAAAACTGAAAAAATATATACTCCCTACGTCCCCAATTACTTGTCCCTATTGTTTTTTGTGCAGTTAAACTAACTAATCTTTAACTGTAATTTAAAAATAATATATAATTCGAAAAAAATAAAATTTTATATTATTAGAATCCATATATAAACTACTTTAAAATGTATATTTTAATTTTTTAAAATTATAATAGAATAATTTCTAATTTGTAGTCAAAAACTAGTCAATTTAACTATAAAAAATCAAAAAAAGACATGGAGTACAGTACTGGCAGAATTATTAAGTATACTGGATGTTACAAAACCCACTGTGCTTGTCAAGTAGTAGTAGGGCCTTTTAAATATCCAGATTCGAGAATATATGTGGACTATAGTGTTCTCCAATTTGCAAGGAGAGAGAGGGTGTGCATTTGATCCAGTGGCTTACAAAGCTTGTGAGCCCAATGAATACATCAACGTCCTTTTCCTGAAAAAGGTAAGGCCATGGGCATCAATCATTTCCTATTCCATACCATTTTAAAATCTTATATAAAATAATTTAATTTTTCGTAATTTAATCTAAAATTTATATTATTTATTTCGTGTGATCTATTGAACTTGATGCATTTATTTTTTATTCAAATCAAAAAATTGTGTTGTTCAAAGCATTTTGATATTGATCATACTGATACATTTTTCCAAAGTATAATTTATTTTTAAAGTAGACAAATTTAAACCACTCATTTATAGATATAAATGACCATATTAGTATTGGTGTGGTTCAAAGCCCCGACTGAGACCAATCTCATCGAAATCATTCAAATAAATGAAAACCCAATTAACCCAAGAAGTTACAAATGCTAAAGTTTCAAACAAACAAAAAAAGAAAAGAAAATATGATGAATTGGATAAATAATTGCAGACATGTAGTTTTTTCCCTTTTACGGTCCAAGTCTGATGCATCTTATAAAAAATATATTAAAGTTTTGTAGATTATGATGATAATCGATGTATCAACCACTTTTTATTTCCTATTTTTACATATCTTACATAGCATCACAATGACAAAGACCTTTTGTCCATACATAAAACTTCTTGGGATCTTTTATATTAAGAGATTGTATTTTTCATTACGATGTAGTTAAAACTTTATGCAATTACTGAATCTTTTCATAGTAAATAATTTTATATAATTTGTGTAAGAAATTGTGTCATACAATCAAATATTATATTGAAATGCTGGGATCATAGCCATAGCTAAAAGAGATCGAGAGTGTATGTTAACTACTAATATTCTCACCGATTTTTAAAAATATTAATTATACCGGCCGGTTATATTTTACGTGTTAAGATTTTCAATTTTAAGTTTTACAGAGAGTGTATTTTAATCCATCAGTTCAAAAAGAATTAAAGAAATGACAAGTCTTTTATCCTATACATTTTGTGACATGTTTCATCATAATAATATATACTCCCAATATTTTATATATATTCTTTTATTCTACATTCAATTTATTCTTTTAATATTATTCATAATCAATCATTTCAATAAATTCCATTCTGCTCATGCTGTAGCATGCTTATGTGTGTAACAATAATTTAATTGTCTCGTTAAAAATTTGTGCTATTTAATTATACTTTTTTCTTTTTTAAAAATGGAAATTAATTCATTAATAAAAAGCCATACATCATTTACAAAGATAATCGAGTCGAACAAACATTAAACAAAAATAATTGTTAATTAATCCATTATACTTGGAGATAATATAATCAAGCAATTTGTTAAAGTCGATATATGTACAAGTACCGTTTAAGCTATCAACCATAAATGTAAACTCATAAAAACTTTAATCACCGAATTAAAACCTTGAAAATCCTGTAGATCTGGCATCCCGAACATTAAATCAAACCAAAACAAACAGCAAGCTCTCACATGGAGAGTATAAATAAAATTCAAATAAATTTGGAACACAAATCTTGCCTAAAAAGGAAGATAAACAAGAGAAAATAAAGCTTAAATATGAAAATCAGACTCATAAATAAGAGAAACCGGAAACTCTGAGGTTTATGATTTAAGATTTACAAGAAGAAAAGATAAACTAAAACATCAAATAAGAAAAATAAAAAAAATTAAGAAGTTGGAGTTTTTCACCGGAGCTGATAAAAGTCCCGCCGGCTATGGTGAGAAAAGAAGAAGAGGGATGCCGCAAAAGGGGGAGAATAGGGTTTTTTAGCTGCTATTTAATTATACTTGATTTACAAGTTCATTATACTCTTCAAAATGAACTGGAGCATAAATAAAGGTGAGCAAAATTTTCAGATTGTTGACTCCGCTGTTCAAGAATAGAGGCTTTGCGATTTGAAAAGAATATTAAAACAAAACTTGTTATCCACTTTATACTTCATAGCAGGAGTTATACAATTGTTTTTTTGTTAGTATACAGTTATTTCGTACCCTTGTTAAGTTATCTATATTAATTTTTTTTGTTAAAAGTTATCTATATTAAATTAAATTTATAAACAATCATGAACAGCAACTTGCAATTATTTTGATATATACAGATCACTTGAACACACTACACAATAGGACTCATATTTTTTTAATAGATACACTCATACACAATCATATTAATCAGGTGACAAAAGCGAGGAAATTTATAGATACAAAAACTCAAATGCATAGCTATGTTTGGGCTCTACCGAATTGACTCACTAAATAAAGTTGTCACAATCGAGTCGACGGTAAAAAAATTTACAGCACTCCCAAACAACATGATCAAAGTTAATTTTGAGATGGATAACCTTTTTGCTAGCAAAATTAACCCATTGATTCAATAATAATGACTAATTAACAAATAAAACCATTCTAAATTACATTTAACCATCAAATCCTGTTTGACTCCAAACCGCGTCACGAACCCGACTCATATCCCTACCTTTGAGTGTCCGTCCCACGCCTTGGTAAACTGAGTTGGCAGCCGAGTTCCTACTCCGAGCCAAGTACTCGTGTGGGGGAACCATATCAAAATCACGATCATCCCAATCGTCCGAGTCATGCATGGACTCAACCGAGTCAACTCGGTATATCTTTGACCAATCAGGAACGTTGATGGGCGCTGACGTGGCCATCTGTCGTCGACCACGGATTTGGTGCACCATCCGTGGAGCGGAAGCCCGACCCGGATCCTGAAAAGCCAATGACAACCCGCCCACGTGGCCTTCCTCATTTCCACCTCCTCGGTGACTAGTCCTACTCACGCGCACATTTGTCTCCGCACACGTGCGTGAATTCCACCCGTCATTAGAATTATGATACGAATTATTGTCCCCGTCGACGGCAGCCCACACATCATCTTCCACAAACTCCAATTCGTCGTTGACCGTACCATGATTTTGACGATAATTGTAGCTCCCCAACAAACGTTCACTTCGACTAGTGGTGAGTCCTCGATCTTTAGCCATGTATCATTAAAACCACCCAACAAAACGAATCTTGAAATTCCGGTACCTAGTAAAAAATTATTGAATATATATATATATATGTGTGTGTGTGTGTATACTATATAAAAATATTAATGTATGTGTATGTGAGCTAGCTGATGCTATAACTCCATTACAAAAGAGCATAGAGTGAGCCTTTATGTTAGAGACCTGTATATATAACCACCGATGATTGCTTTAGCTGGACCCACAACCACCACATAATTCATGCATTTCATTTCATGTGAATTTAGGTTACATTTTATCTGAAATAATAATACTCCAAGACAATAAAAAGTGAAAAGCAAGTTTTTAACCTAATTACCCTAGTAGTTAAAGCCTAGTAGTTTTAGATTCTTGATTCTCTTGTCAGTAACTGTAACCAGTGTTTGAACCTAGGCGAGATCGAATTACATAACTTTTTACAGTTTTCCCAAGTGGCCCACAGCCCACCACAGTAATTTTAGTACTGCTACATCACAGTACTGTACACAAGCTGTTATTAAATAATTTATTTTATATTTTAACATGACGTATTACGTATATCAAGGTGAAATAAATATATTCAAATATATTTTATATTTTAAATTTTATAAAATAAAAGTTTAAAATTTATACTATCATTTAATATAAATCATAATTATATTTTTTGATATCACAATATACGTGTTAAAAAGGTTAAAACAATAATTATTATTATTTAGAAAAAAAATTGATTTATTGGCCACATGTTTTTTAGCTACATATACTCCTAAAATTTGGTCAACTTAATTACTGGCAATTTACAAAGACCGAAACGAAAAGATGGTATAGAAGGAACTTGAATAACGTAATGCTTTGTACAAATAGATGCTTGATATATCTGATACTTATTTATTATTATTAAATTAAATAAATAACGGCTATGTTTTTTAAAAGGTAAGAATTATTTATATTTCTTGTCTATTATGGGTAAATATTATTTTAATTTATAAATTATACTTTTGAATTAAAGAATATAATTAGTAATTACTGGTCTTCTATTTCTTTAGAAAATTGTGTTGAATAAATTTCTTGTCTATATATATTCGAAGTGTTGCACGATGGATACTACTATTATTGTGCCCGTTTGGGTTTACTTAAACTTAAAATAAGTAATTTATTTTTTTTTATTTTTTTACATATTTTCATATTCTTTTTAAAGATAAAAATTTATTTTAGAATTTTAAAATCAAATATTATCTTCAAAATAAAAAATAAGTTACTTATTTTCAGAAAAAATACATACATCCCTATTTTTTTCCGGAAATAAGGGCGATTGTCATGTACCCAACTCAGCTTATCTTAATTGCAATCGGCAAGTACAATTGAAGTAGGAGCCACATACCACGTGGGGTATTTTGTCTAATCCTATCAGCCTCTCACTACATGACATGTATGATTCTACTCCATCTGTGGTCCACTTGTTGCTTTGTCATTTCCTAGTCCCGCGTGGCCAAACAGTTGATGGACTCCCCCTTTCCATCGTTTCACCTGTTAAAAGTCATTTGATGTAAAATGATTCTAATTATTCTTAAAATATAATATTAAAAAGTGTTTTCCCGTGTTAAAGTAAAATTAATATTTCAAGGTTTTTTTTAACACATTAATATTTCAATGTTAATTACATTTTGTAACTAATAATTTTTTGTTTTAAGTAGTTTTTTTACTTTCATTTAAAAATGGATCAACTTGCACTCTAAATCTAGTTAATTAATTAATGATATAATAAACATGATTATAATCCTCTGATTTTAAATATATAAATAATTATTCTTTTATCTATTTTTTCATTCAATATAACTATACATTGTAGTGGTGTTTTTATAATTTTATATTATAACTATATAACCAAAATTTTAATTTATAATAAAAATAAAATTTTCACTTCAATCAACCAAATTATATAATTATAACACCCCAATCCCACATTAAGTATATTGGAATAATTTGTTCAGTATATAAGTAAGAGAATTACTATTAAACACACCAATAAATCATGATCTTTTGGGGACATGTGATGGGCTTGTGGATTCCCCAAATTGTTGCATTTGGACCCATTTACTTAGACTTATTTTCGGATTCGGAAGTCGGGATTTAACCAGGTTAACACAATAATCCAAACATATTGAAACACATCTCAATTATAAGAAAAATGCATTATACAATGGCAATTTACTTTCTTCTTTTTTTTCTTTCCATTTTGACATTGAGCTAAGATTGAATGATAGAAGATGTTTACATCAATATTTTTATTTTAAGTTTTATTGGTATTATCCATGAATACAAGTGCTTCTTCTGTTTTGTTAATTATCAAGTTTTGTAGGTAATATCTGCAATAAATAGTACAGACATAGCATGATATCCTTGCCTTTTGTGTCTGTAATGATTCTCTAATTCATAATTAAATAAATAGGATGAACATTGCAAATTGTCTAACCAAAAGAAGACAAAACAGATATATAGTAATTCTTTAGAACTTATAGTTGGGGGAAAAAATTATTGCACCCAAGAATATAAAATGAAAAAGAAAAATAGGGTAGGGCATGAAGTATCAAAGTGCTGATGGGCACATTGGATGGCAGAGAATCAAGAGGTTAAAAATGAAGGCCCCATGGGCTTTGTCTCAAATAAAATACATAAACAATGAAAACATAACACTTTCATGACATATTCACAATTCACCATCAATAGCCCACTTCCCTCATCTCATCATAATTAGGGGCCCAGAGGCGTAATATTTCACATAATTCAAATTATGATCTGTTCTTAATTTTTATATTTTATAAACAAAAATTATATATAGACTTGTGTATATATTTTACGAGTCGAGATTCTAGTTTCTTTTATAAGCTATCACTCCGTGCTTTTTTTTATTACAGAGAATTAAAAGTCCTAAAAAAATTATTTTAAACGCACGGATAGGCGTCACGCCTTAAATTCACATAAAAATCATTTGTTAATCTTATATGCGATAAAAAACTAGGGATAGATGAATATAACAATGGCCTGTTAGGACCTAAACTCATATTTTAATTTATTAAATCTTATAACAACACTGAAACAAATAGAAACACTAGTTATTTAGCAAAATAAAATAAAATAGAAACACTAGTTGACTTGATATTAAAAAACATCACTCCTAAATTTTATTGTTCAGAATGGAAGACTCAGATTAAGAACTCCTGTGGATTTATTATTTGCAGTTAACTTTAGTCTGGATTAGGACCCTCCATCGATGGCCTACTGTTTGAATTTGGCAATAAAGATCCAAAGTACTGGTGTCGAGAGAAAGAACTCAATTTGTACCCTTTCACTCTTTTGTGTGTGCAAAAAATGGACCCCTGCTATTTAATTTCTTTGTTGAATGTAGTATCCTATGTTGGATGAAGTTTATAGACTGGTACATTTTATGAATGAGAAAAGTTTGATCAATCTAATTGATCAGTGAGAATCTTAATTAGTATGCTTACTTCATCTTGCCATTACACTAATAATAAGTGTACTGAACTGAATATCGGTTAGTTTAGTTTAATTGTATAAGAAACAATATATATAAGTGGTTTGCTTAATCTACTGTAGTCATTTACAGTTCAGAAGTTGAACACCTGGTACAATATATAAGTGACTTCTAGTCACGGGGATAAACTAGAAGCCAAGAGTACCGGCAATAACTATTAAGTCTTATACTTATAGCCCATAGGTGGTGACCTATTGATTCCATACATGAATGGTTCAGTCATCACTCATCAGTGTACTGTCTTTTGTTTGATTTCGAGCATGCTTTTATATATTAATGAACAAGAAGGAAAATATAACTCAGTGTTTTTTATTCCTATAAAATTAATGAATTAAACAATGGAGATAAATTTGTAATCTGAAAAAAAAATTATTGAATAATAATTTAAAAAGCATATCGACAAATTATACTGAACACAACAATAACAACAAAGTTCAAAATTTTGTTCTTTGTTAACACATCCTAAATAATAACTGAGAAATTGACAGAATTTCAGTTTTGAGAATGCTAGAGTCACCAAATTTGAGCGATAGCCAAAATAAAATTATGAATATGAACGGAGGAGCCCTGAAAATCTGCTCAAGTCTTTGTGTGTATTAAATATTAATAGAGACAGAGTTCACTGTTACATCAAACCTTTTTTTTGATAAGAATTTCTTCAGTTATTTATTTATGTGGGTTCTCCGAAAAAATCTGCAACGAATTCATTTCACGCCGTTGAACTGTTTCCCAAATTAATAATGGAAAATTAAGTTACAAAAAATTATTATTGTTTATAACTCTATTAATCCAGAAATATCTTCAACTCTGTTAAGATAGTTCCAAATTTTACATATAAAAATTGGGGATGAATGAAATCGAACCCAATTGTAGAATTTTAATTCAATCTTTTTTAAATTCGATCGATTTGATTTGTTTGGTTCAAATTGAAATAAATTTTGATTTGTTTTTTAATAAAATAATTCCGATTTAAATCGAATCATAAATTATATGTATTTATATTATATAAATAAATATATTTATATTTTGTATGTATCACTAGTTTAGTGGATTCAAATTAAGTTAAAATATTTAGATTAATAGTCATCTTATTCTATTTTAATTATGCCCTATTTTAATAAATTTATTAATGAAAATTAATATAGACACTAGAAAAATAATAATCTAATATAGGATTTTTTAATTTGGTTTTAAAAAAACAGAACAAACTAATTGAAAATTTTTGGTTAAGTTTATGAGGAGAATTCGGTCGATTCGATTTGTAAAAGTTGAAATTTTAATTTTCGAATTTTTTTGAATTGATTTTGTTTAAAACCAAACTGATGGGATGCTCGGCCCCACATGAAATTGGCATATTGTACGAGCTATTTGACTCTCTTTTGTTTTGTGCTTTTTATCTCATGTTGAAGGCTCAATGGAGTCATTTTGCAGGAGTTCGCTTAAGTTGTATCATTACATTATTATTATAAAGCTTTCGTATTTTTTTTGTTTTTATATTTAAAAAGGGGTGTTTTATTTAGATATATATTTTTTATTAAAAAAATAATGTTTACAATACAGGCCCAATAACTGTCCAAATAATCTAACTCATATATCGGTTAACAACTAATTATCAAAATTTTAATATATTGATTTTGATTTTAATAATATTATGTAAATTTATAGAATAAAACAAAAAAAATTAATTAGCAGTGCTCAACTAATTTCCTTACTGTTTGACAATCAACAAATACTATGTAATTACATTTCGGTACCCAACTTGTGTGTGAATGTGTGGTTGTAAGATTGTGGCAATTCAATTAAATATCTTTGATTTGGTGGAGTTTTCTTTAATGCAACATTTGATTGAACAAATGATATGTTTGGAATCTTAGCGTGTAGATTAGCGAGTGTTGTGGGCTCCGACCATTGTAATTAAACTTGGTTTATGATCCTTGGTTCTAAGTTGGCGATAATAATTGTGCCTTTTTTCAGATTTAAATCAATGTTAGGTCGAATCATTTCAACCCCGATGCATAAAATATAAAATATTGGTCGAAGAAATATATGATGGAAGCGGTATTACAATAAGAAAGAAGAATTAAATATGTGTTCTGTTGTTTGGATTGAAGAAAAAAAAATGAAATGAAATTGAAAAAGTAAATTAGCTATAAAAAAAGAAATTAAAGTAAAGTAAAATAATGAAGATAAGAAAAAAGAATTGAGAGAAAAAATTGAGTGAGCTAGGATGAAATTTGAATAGAAAATGAATGCAAAATTTCTTTTGTGGGGGAAGTGAGCCTCTAATTCAGCTAGTTGAGGTGGTTAATAAAAGTTTTGAACATTTATTTTTAATTTAGTTCAAATTATATTCGGTTTCAATCTCATTCACCTCATCATGAAATTGCAGGATTCGGTAACGATTCTGTGCATTGTTCAACAGGAAGCAATTTTGTGATCGCTTAATAAGAATGACCGTGATATAATTTAGTGAATTTTAATCTTAAACTACATTCACAATTTTAATCTTAAACTACATTCACATTATATAAATGCTTTTTCATCACACAATACCATTTTCAAAATCGACTATTATAATCTCATAAACAGTATGTACACCGTTAAATTTGAAATTTATTAGATTGTGTACAATCTAGTACTGGAATTTATGTAACAGCATTTGCAATATATATCCATATTTTTTTAAAAAAAAAATAATCATTTTATATGTATATATAGCTGGGGTCAGTTTTCACATCAGCTTATACTTTAATCATTAGATATTATATATTTTTTCATTCTAATTTGATTAAAATTCTAATTTAATCCAATACATTCAATATTTTCTAAATACTGATTCATAATTGTAACAAGAATTAGATACCAAATATATGTTCGTTGAAGACCCCTTTTCTACTGTTATAAAGATGGCCATCAAATATGGAACTAGCATATATTGTTAAGGTCATCATAGTATATTCGAAAGTTGCATAATTAACAAATCTGTTGGACCAAACATGTGATATACACCTAAAGTCACTTACTCCCCAACACAAGTTGGCCTGTGCACTTCGAATAATGATACTCTCGCAAAGTTCCCCTTTCATTAAAACGTTTTTAGTAAGAAATAACACACAAAATATATTTTATTTAACCTCTAACTTTCAATCTCTAATTTACTCTTTGGTACCAGTAAAATTATAAACATAGATTATTATTAGATACCAGTAAAATTGCAGATTGCCTTTTTGGTAGTGCTTTTTTTAAATAATTGTTTTTTACACAACTGTTTTATATAGGTTGAAAAAATACTTAAAAAATATATAGAGAGAGAATTGAGTTCTAATTTTTTTCTTCTAAAAAGTATTTAAATATCAAAAATAAAAAATTCAATTTATAAATTTAGTTATGGGAAACTTAACAAACGAGATTTAAATTATTTATTATTAGTAAATTAATATAATATAGTTAGCATAAATATGTAAAACATTTTATCATTACATGATATATGTATACCTATAAGATATTTTCATTCTTTAGTAATAAAAATAATCTTAATTTAGTCTTAGTTTTATTATATTAGTACTAATTCAAAATGAATATAATAAAAAAAATCTCAACATGTTTTAATTTTATCTAATACACAAAATATATAATAATAATAGTAATTATTATTTGAATGTAATAAATATAAAAATAGGAATAGGAATTAAAAATTAGTGTGATTAAAATGAAACAATAAACTTTAGAAAAAGAGATAGTTTGATAATGGGTTTGTGCCATGTTGAAGCAAAAAACTGATCCGCTTGGATTCACAATTGAACAATCCAAATAAAATGGTACACATACTTTCATCACATTGATACACGGTAGTGCAACTATGAGTCCAGTTTATATAGGCCCGTGATATTTCATCAATATAAGTTTATAGACTTGCGCGTTGATTAATATTTAAATAAATTAATTTTTAATATTAAATTTTTATTAAATTTTATTTTAAAATTTTAAAATGTTAAGAATTTATGTTAATATATCTGATATATATTTTATTTTATATAAATTTATTAAAAATGTGAGTGATAATAAATTAATTAAAAGAGTTATTTTGATAATAATTAAAAGTTATATATTATAAATAAATTTTTATTTAACATAAATATGTATATTATTTGAGTTTATAAGAGCTAAGTATTATAAATAGTATTCTATTTAATATAAATATGTATATTATTTTGACCCATATTATAGTAAATATATTCAATTTGAGTCAAAAATAAAATTTTAATTAATATAAATATGCATATAGTTGGCGTCCGTGTTATAATAAATAAAATTGAATTTAATATAAACATATATGTATATTCTTTAGACCCATATTTTATTTACAAAATATAAATTTAAAAACTTATGCGATCGATATACTATAAAATACGCGTTCAAAGTCAAAAATGGACAAGTAATTAAATACGGAGAGATTAATGAATATAAATTTAAAAAATTATGCGATCAATATATTTTAAATACGCGTTTAAAATAAAAAATGGACAAGTAATTAAGGATGGAGAGAATAGAAATTGTTTTTTTAACAATATACTGAGTATTAATACTTTCCACGTGAGAAACTTTTTAATTATTTAATTATATATTTTTTGGTGTTAACTTTTATTTTTCATAATTATTTAAATTAATAAAAACAATAATTTTTTATAACAATAATAATAATAACTTTTAAAAACAATGCCCATTTTTTTAAAGTTATTATAATAATATAATTTTAATAATAATAATAATATTATGATCATCAAAATTATAACTCATTAATTCTAAATAACATTACACTCAAGTTAAATTTGTAAATTTATTCTATTTTAAAACTTGTCCGTGCCTCGCACGGGTAACTAGTTATAAATTAAGATGGGAAAACAAATTTACCATACACAAATTTTTTATTTACATCATTAGATTAGAACTTCGATATGCACCTGTTCAATATTTAAGTACAGGTTAGATCAAATTTGATGAACGCTGCAGATGTTAGAGTATCTCCCAGTATATTAGCTAAATTCATTAGTTATAATGATATAAAATAAAAGTTATCTATATAATTTACTGAAGGTTGTGTTTCAATGGTATTAGTTATAATGAATAATTATATTTAAAATAATCATAGATTATGGTAACTATTAAATGAGATAATAAAGAAAATTGGAGAAATTTAAGTGAGATTTAGAGGATGACCAGAGATTTAACAAATATAGAAAATCAAGTATATCTATAATTATAGCTAATATTTTTCTCTTTAGAGTGACAAATATTTTAAATAATATATATATTTCATGTCACATAGACTGATATAACTGAGATGAGCTCACGTTGAAGATGTCCTTATAGTTTAAAATTTTAATAACATCATAGAATTGCACGACAATACAAATTTAATGGATGTATATATAGTTATACATGAATTATGCTAGTTAAAATTTTGAATTAATACAGTTTATAGTAATAACACGTCAAATTTTAGATATAGGTCCTATTTAAAAGTTAAAGGTTGGAGTAGTAATTAGAGGATTGAGGTAAATTAGAGGTTTAAACAAGTGAATCCTCTAATATGTGTGTTTGGTAGTTAACTGATTGAAATAGATGTGAAAAAATTAATTTTGAAAAAACTATTTTTAAGAATTTTTTGCATTATAGGTTTGTCATGTGCCTAGTTTAAATACAAAAAAGTAATTCAAACAGTTTATTATCAAACAATTTTTTTAAAAACAACTAATCCAATCCATTAATCAAAACATCTATTTAAAGCAGTTAGTTAAAACATGTAATTCAATCCACTCGGGTTAAGAGCTAACCGCTAATTCTCAAAGACCGTAGTAATATTATGCTGGTATGCTAAAACTTAAGAATTAAACTTGATTAATTGGTTCAAACTTAAACGATTGTAGAGAACGTCTTGTATATTTGTATGATATGGATAACTTGTGATTTGAATCGATTTTTGTAATTCTAACTTATTCGCTACAAAAAATCGAACAATTTTAACATGTTTTTACATCTAAATAATTTTTTTAATATTTTATTATTAAAAAGAATTCTTCAAACTGATGATTACCGACGAGGAGGCTTAAAGGTACAATTATATTATATATAATATATATACGAGAATTAATAAGATTATAAGAATTAATATTTAATAAAAATATTTTTGTAGAAATATAATATTTTTAAATATATAAAACTAATCCTACTTATTTATACAAAAAAACACGAATAATCTCACGACACACATTACATGTGTATATATATCTAGAAGGCAGACGATAATATTAAAAAAGACAACGCTTCGGGTGAAGACAGCATCTTTACAAAATAGTCGGCTAAGACTAACACGCAAGCATACACGATCCAATCTAATATTCTCATGACATGAACGTGCGGAAACAGCGGCTTTTATTTATATTCACAGGACGTACCTAACAATAAAATATATATCGATCAACTACTGCAAGCAGCTTCCGCTAGGAAACAGCGGCTTCTACTTTCTCGAACATGTCAAACTCAATTCTTTCTCCATTATAATAATATATCATCATCCCATAGTACTTCATACTAATTTTGCGTGTGTATATATAATTATATTTACATCCTCTCATCTTCATTTCTCTCCTCCACTTCACATTCGAAGTTTGTCATATATCTGTACTTGTATATTATGGGAAACTCATGTTGTAGAGGTGAAGCACCGTCATCATCATCATCAATGGTGTTTCCACACTTTGATTCTTCCACAGAAAGAGAAAGCTTGTTGGATAACATGACCTCATCACTACCATCTTCTAAGTATTCTAGTGCTAATGATTATGATAAGCAGCATGGAGAAGTGAAGATCAAGATTACAAAGGACAAGCTAGAGGAATTGCTTGCTAAAGCTGACGTGCATGACATGTCCGTGGACCAAGTTCTTGCTCGCTTATTAGGTGCTAGTGCCGATCATCATTACTATGATCATGATCTTGATGATGTTGATTCTCTTCATCATCGTTCTTGGAGGCCTGCACTTCAAACCATTCCTGAGGTTAACTAACTTAATCATATTTAAGAAGGACCGTGATCTAGATCATGAGTTAAGTAGCTAGTTGATTACGAGTATTTTTTTTGTTTGTTAGCTAGAGTCTTGGGCTAGCTAGCTTATTTCTGCAACTATTCTCTTGTTGGGACTGGGCGACTTATGATATGACGAGCTCTTGGTACATATATATGGTTCGTTCATTTCACTATTGTTGTAAATATTGATATACATACATATATCACAATTCGGTAACGAGATCGGTTTCGGATCGGATCTATTCAGATTAGATCAATTTTCGGTTATTAGATCGGATTGAATCGGATCCAGTTTCAATTAAAATTGGATAAATTTTGGATTAAGATCGAATTAAGTTCGGTTCAGATTAACTTCAGTTCGGATTAAGTTTGGTTTATATCATTTCAAATTTTTATTATTTCGAATCGGAAAATTCAGTATAAATTAATCCTGAATTAGTTTTTAATTATATTAAAATTAAAATAATTTAGCAAAAAACTAAAAATATAAATTGTTAAGTAAGTTTATCGAAATAATACATTATTCGTTATCTTTTTCTTTGTGTTTTTTAATTTATTAGATTTAAAAAAATTATTTTATTATTAAGTTATAATATAAAATAACTTTTCAGTTATAATATAAAATAATATAAGTTTTAAAATTTTGATTGTATGGCCTGATATGGGCTAGAAATAAGCCATAAATTCGTAATTAATTAATTAACTAAATATACAACTAATTAATTATGTTCAACTATAAGAAAACTACTCCAAGGAGTAGCTCATAAGACATCTCAATTAACAAGAAAACATATTTTTACATGAAAACTACTTCTATCACAAGAAGAAGGAGGTGTCTTGCCCACCAAGTTTCCTAAAACTAAGATTATCCACGTCTATATAAATGATATAACCCTCATTCTTAAAACTACGTTAATTCTCATATGTACTGAGATATTTATACATTTTGTGAGGGCATAAGCTAAGAAACACAAGTAAAATTATTAAATCTCGATAAGTTCTAACACATATCACAATTAATACATTTTAATTTTTAATTTATAACATTTGGCGACCTCGCTGGAGCACGGAACAACATCAACCATGGTAAGATCAAGGTGGAGACATCCTCGATATACTGCTTTGTCACATTTGATATATATATTTTAAAACATCGAATTAAATGTATGATATATGAAAATGATTGAAGGCTGCTTAATATTTTCATTGATAATCACATCTCGTGACAGTTGTAACAATCAAAATAATCGTTATCTTTTGTGATTAATCCTTTACATGCCCCGGACGGGTTGCAACAGTGTTTATTGTTAATTAAATATATATATATATATATATATATATTATCAATTATTATATTTTATAATTTAATTAAATTTTAAATTAGTTAAATCTTAAAAACAACAAATATAGAGATAATTTTGAAAAAATGTCCCTAAATTTATTAAAAAATAAAAATAAATATGTATTTAAGAATAAAATTTATATTATATTAATAATATATTTAAATTTGATATTTAATATTATTACTTCTAAACATATCAACAAATGTAAAAAAGTTCATTATATACAATTATAGGAAAACAAAAATAATAATTAATATTAAATTAAAAAATATGTATTATAAACACCATGAAATAATCTAATATAGTATTGCCTCTGGTTCTAAATAATAGTTTTTTGACTTTTTAACACGCATGTTTAAGAATAAAAAACACATAGTTATAATTTAAATTTATTATTTAATATATATATGTGTTATTCATTCATAAACATATGTGCGAAAAAATAAAAAAACTATTATTTAAAAGAGGATGGAGGAACATATAGAGGGTGTTTGACTTAACTTATAAATAATAAGTTATTTTTTTTAAAAAGTATTTTCATATTTTTTTTTGAAAAATAATATTTATTTTAGAAATTTAAGACCAAATCTTATTTCCAAATTTAAAAATAAATTACTTATTTTCAGAAAAAATACATATATACCAATTTTTTCAGCTTATAAACTGCTTATAAGTTAAGCCAAACCAGGCTATAATAACACCAGCAACATAACAACCCGATTCATAATATTAAACGTTTTACCAACCACGGAGGGGCTACCTACTACGATGTAGTGGGATTTAGACGGGGACTTTGTTTATTATTGAATTTTTTAGAAATGCTTAAATATTATAAATAATATTATTTATAACTAATATTTGAATGAGAAAAAATTGAATTGAATGGTACTCAAAGAAACGAATGGAACAAAGAATTATCAACTTAACTGTCCTATCACCGTTGTTTATAATTGAATTTTATTTTGAAGTTTTATATAACAGTTGTGTGAGCTACTGCCTACTTGTCTAGTTGGTTAACTTGGTTTGATAATTTGTTTGGCATTAGAATATAAAATATAGCTATACTTTCATGGTGGGTAACCCGATCTTAGAATTGTAAAGATATTGAACTTCAGGCTAATTTATATTTAATTATTTAAATAAAATAATTTTTTATTAGAAAATAAATGATAATTAAATAATATTTAAATAATGTTAGTTAACACTTAACACAAAGAAAACCCAGACCAACAAACTATCGTAAATAATTGTGATATTATTACGAAAAGTCTATGTACGAGAATAGTATCAAAAATATTTTAATATTTTAGTGTTGAATTATATAAGATCATATATGATAAATATAAAGTTATGTTTATGCAATCATTATTAACTTAGGATAATTTTGTGACGACTTATACTATATTATAAAATTTATTAGATAAAGAATATATGATTTGTAAAATATGGTTTTTAAGTTTACAATTTAGTAGCGATTTTTTAACGAGTTACGGTTACAACTTACAAGTTGGAAATGAGAATGCTGGGTTTTAAAAACTTTTTTATGAAAGGAAAAAAAAGTAAAAGAAATTATTTCTACAACTAAATAACTTTTTTAGAATATTTTTTTTCTAAAAAATTGAAAATAACAAGATTAACAAGGACCAATTTATTATTACTTTTTTGTATTCTAAATTCAGAAGTATTATAAAATGTGTAACATAATATATATCATTGATAAAGTAAACACTTGGACTGTGTAAAATTCTTAAAAGCTAGGGGCGAATTATCTAACAAACAAACCATTTATGAAAATATTAAATTTAATAGGAGATTTTACATCCAAAATTTATTTGTGCAGATTTTCATTAGCAGAGCTTAAATATAAAATTTATTTGTGAAATTTAAAAATAGCAACCTTTTTAGGGCACAATCCAATGGGTCGCTAGTATATCGTGTATAAATCCATATTTTCCACCTGTTTTTGGTAAAGCTGGAACTGTTGCCACATTCATTTCTTTCTGTCTCTTTGTTAAACTTCTACTTTACACATTGGAGTTTTAAACTACCCTTTCTGAATATGCTCCTTAATTCTTCCATAGATTCACCTCGTTTTTTCTCAATTACATGTACATACCTTCATGTTTTCTTGAAAAAAATCTAATCTTTTTGTTCTTTTCTTGATTTTAAGCACCTTAGTTTACTGGGTTTTGCCAGTTCTTGAATTTGGGGGTTTCTGAGAAGAGATTGTTTGGGATTTTGTGTTAAAAATATGATCTTTTTGATCTTTTCTTGATTTTTAGATACTTTAGTTTAGTGGGTTTATTTAGTTCTTGAATCTGGATAATAAATATATAAATTTCTTGATCTGGGCTTCTGTGAATTGCAAAGAATGGGTGGTTGTTTTAGCAAGAAAGATAATCAAGTAGATGCTAATGGGCATAGATCAAGTGGTGCCACTGCATATCATACAGTTACTGCCCAAAGTCATGAAAAGTCATCTCAAAGGCCTCAACAGAGTAAAACTCAGCCCCAGCCACAGCCTCAGCCACAGCCTCAGCATATAAGTCCATCTCCAAAACCTAGGCAGGTTATTAAATCAGACCCAACCACTATTTTAGGTAAGCCATTTGAAGACATTAGGGTTAATTATACTCTTGGTAAAGAATTGGGTAGGGGTCAATTTGGTTGTGTCTATCTTTGTACTGAAAACTCAACTGGTCACTTGTATGCTTGTAAGTCTATTTCGAAAAGAAAGCTTATTAGCAAGAATGATAAGGAGGATATGAAGAGAGAGATTCAGATTATGCAGCATTTGAGTGGGCAGCCTAATATTGTGGAATTTAAGGGTGCTTATGAGGATAGACAATCTGTGCACCTTGTGATGGAGCTTTGTGCTGGTGGCGAGTTGTTTGATAGGATTATTGCTCAGGGACATTATTCGGAGAGAGCTGCTGCTACGATTTGTAGGCAAATTGTAAATGTGGTTCATGTTTGTCATTTTATGGGGGTGATGCATAGGGATCTCAAGCCTGAAAATTTCTTGCTTTCTGGAAAGGATAAAAATGCAATGTTGAAGACTACTGATTTTGGGCTATCTGTATTTATTGAAGAAGGTAAATATAACATCTTTGTGTGTGTTCTTATTAGTGTAGTTATTTTTATTAGTGTAACGTCAATAGAAAGATAAAATAAAATTGTTATATTAATAATTACCTGGAATAAAAAGATATGATGGCAATTATCGTTTCTACAACCTACTGATGTTTAAGAAATACGTACTAAAAAGCCTACCAATTAGTGAATTGCTCTGTGTATCCTTTTGGCGTCTATAGTCCATATGAGAAAGTTGGCAGGTTAGAAGAAGATTGATTCTATGTTACACATATAAGCACTAAATACCTTCGAAGGTTCCAATGGAAATCATTTCTTAACAGGCGGTGGACTACATACTATGTTTACCGTCAATTCTTTTGTTAGGATTATCGTGTCTGGAGCATTCTAGAGGCCAAAATCAACCACTACTCATCTCTCCTAGATTGGTGCAGACAGGCTTTAAGTGTCCACTTTATGTATCATTTTTCTTTCTTTTTTAAATTGGGTAAACCTTTGGTAACTACTGGCGAGGGATATCTGCTTGGCTAAGCCTTGCAGACATCCCTTTATGTATCATTCGGATTGCAGATATTTCTTTCAATAATTAGTGCTCACATGGTTAGTAAGGCTAAAAAATTTCATGCTCCTTGGCACTATGAAATTCTCTATCAAAGAGAATAGAGTGAAATAATCTGGTTAGTTGTGCATTTTTATGTTCTCTAGATTGTGCATGCTATTATAATCGTAATTTGCACATGAGAGCAAGCTCCATTAGGCTCAAGGTGAAGTCAGATGCTCAATTCTCTAGGGGCATAGTTTCAACCTACTAGACCGGAAACTACAGATTTTTAGCTCTATTTGACAATGGTGCATATGTACAGGTCTACACATGAAATTGATTTGTTCAATTGGTCTTCCACTGTGGTGTGCATATGAGGATCAATTTATATTACAAACAAATTAATTGACCTAGACTTTTTCACAATTCCTTATTTTATTAATATATGGAATCATAACATATATTTAAAAGTGGCCTACTGGTTTCTTTTAGTCTGTTAGACTGACTTTGAAATAACTGTTTTCATGTTTCTATGTTTATAATATCTTATACACTTTGATCTTAATAATTATAATTTCAGGAAAGGTATATCGTAATATAGTTGGTAGTGCTTACTATGTTGCGCCTGAAGTACTACGGCGTAGTTATGGGAAGGAAATTGATATCTGGAGCGCAGGAGTTATTTTATATATTCTACTCAGTGGCGTGCCTCCATTTTGGGCCGGTAAATGCAACATTTGCAGTTCTCTAAGAATTTTGATTTTTAAGTTATCTTTTATGCATGGTACATGTACAGAAAAAAGATATTATATTAGCTTCCTTTCTGCAGAAAATGAAAAAGGAATATTTGATGCAATACTGGAAGGAGAGATTGACTTTGAAAGCGAACCATGGCCATCAGTCTCAAACAGTGCAAAAGACCTTGTAAGAAAGATGCTGACGCAGGATCCAAGGAAAAGAATTACTTCTACACAAGTTCTTGGTATGTCATTTCTTTCTTCGGCAAGTGTATAATGAGTTAAGCCTTGTCCATGCCCGGATGGATCTGTGGTTTACATCCGGCGTGGGTTAAATTGAGAAAAATAAAAGTAAAAATAATCAAATTTAATCGAATTTCAAATATTCAAAGTAAATATAACAACAGCAACATTTGAACATGAATTGACTTTATTTACAAAAGTTTCTTACTAGGTATCTTAAACATAAGATATGAATATGTTGGTAACACAAGTCATACCTAATAAAATAGGACAACATACAAATGGGATAGATATAAAATTATTAATACTAAACTCCGAGTTGATGATTTCTATTAATATATTGATTATATCTAATTTCTTTTTGGATAAGGTCGAATCGTAGAAGCAGGACAAAAGAAACAATTGGAGAGTTTTATGAACGAATGGCAAGAGTCGATTTTGAGATTTGTTCTGTTTCTTACAATTTAGTTCATTGCCTCCTGTTTTTCTCATCATTGGTTTCCTGCTGTAATAATTTTAATCTGCCGTTTCTATCATGTCTTTTCCTTTGCTGCCCTTGTGGTGGGAGGAAAAATGGAGCTTGGGGGGGGGGGGTACTAAAGTGCTTGTTACCTAAGGTCTTATCTGCTGAATACGTTCTACTCCAGGTTACAGACCCAGGAGTAGACTTTCCATATGACCCATACAGATGAGATATACTATACTAAAGAACTCTCTTACTGTTCCTTAGCTTCTTCTGTAGACTTGGAGGTAATTTGATGGATTTTAGTTTTGTACAATGACCATTTTTGTTGTATTCTTTGAATCAAGGACTTCTAAAGAATTTACGTAATGCACCCAATTGTCCTCAAATTCAACACAATTTTTTTAGAGATTATTCACTTGGTGGCATGTTCTATTGTGAATTAGATGTTGCTGATCGATGTTTCTCATTAATGAATGAACTATGAAGTATTATTACTTGCTATTGAGGTTATGTTTCCTGTATTGCCTTTGCTAGAAGTTCTTTATGTTGCTTTTGTTCTTCATTCAAATAGAACATCCATGGATGAGAGAAGGTGGGGAAGCATCAGACAAGCCAATAGATAGTGCAGTCCTCTCTAGAATGAAACAGTTTAGAGCAATGAACAAGCTCAAACAACTTGCACTTAAGGTAGGCTTTCACAAGTTGCTATGTTAAGTTTTTTAAATGAGTTCTCGTATTAAGTTACGGTTAACTTTCGTAAAATTATAAAGGAAATGTTTCTGTGAATTGCTTTTAGATGGACCTTGTTAGTCGCAGTATCATGGTTATTATGGCGCCAAGTCGAGCCTTGACACCCAACTACCTTCGAGAAGACCAGTCGACAAGTTGCTCGACTAGTCGTAAAAAGTCGACAAGTTGTTCATATACATATATTTACTAAATTTAATAAATAATATTGCTAAACACATCAATTTCACAATTTAAATAAAAAATAATAGAATAATAATTCAAATTAAGCATATTTATTACATAATAATATGCTGTATGCAAATACCAAATATCAAACATGTCCAAGCAAATAAAAACATAAGTGATGATGAAAATCAAGCAAATTACTCCATCTCAATTTAAGTTCATTTCCATCCCTTTCTTGTGTGTTGTCATTGATCGAATCATGCGATTGTACACCACAATCATGGTTATCACGGCGCAATGATCATATGTAATCTATTGAACTTCCTTTCCTTTGCCTCATGTTTGCTTCTGCATCAGATTTGCAAGATCTAAACATATCCTTGTACATATTTGTCCTCCTGCATGCTTTCGCAGAACAAAATGTAATATTTGTTTAAATAAGCATGTCTTTATAGATATTTTTTGTTCTTTAGTATTGGAAAAAAAAAGTTCAATTCCTAAAATGATTGTTTCATAATTTTGGTCCAATGTAAAATTTTATCCAGGTCATTGCTGAAAGTTTGTCCGAGGAAGAAATTAAAGGTCTTAAGGCTATGTTTAAAAACATGGACACAGACAGAAGTGGTACAATTACTTATGAAGAATTGAAGTCAGGACTGGCACGGTTAGGCTCAAAGCTATCTGAAGTGGAAGTCAAACAACTGATGGAGGCTGTAAGTTTTATGCATTTAGCGATAGGCATATCTTTCGACCTATTTTCTTGGTATGTGTTGGTTGTAATAACAAGTTCTCACTGTATTTCAGGCTGATGTAGATGGAAATGGCACAATTGACTACCTTGAATTTATTACTGCTACTATGCACAGACACAAGCTTGAAAGCTATGAGCATCTGTACAAGGCATTTCAGTATTTTGACAAGGATAATAGTGGGTAAGTTAGTCTCGCCATCACGTACTGGGATTCTTATAATTTCTTTATGGTTTAGTTTAGCTAACATTAGATGTGATAATCATTACTATGCACAATACCTCGTTGACCAACTTTGATAAATAACCAGGACATAATAGTTGACAATATGATCAAATCACGTAACTCCCAATTAATACTCGATCTAAAAGTCCAGAAGGAACTGAAGCGATCAACTCAATTAATACTCGTAACTCCCATGTTGCACAAATTCATCAACTCAACTGTTAGCTACAGTGTCTCATCCTTATTGTTTAAGTAAATGCTTGGAAGCCTTAACTTGGTTATCTGGTTCTGGTAACAGTTTCATCACGATGGACGAACTTGAATCTGCAATGAAAGAGTATGGAATGGGTGATGAAGCTACAATCAAGGATATAATCTCAGAAGTGGATACAGATAATGTAAGTTGGTTTGAGTTTAAAGTTCCTGAAATTTCTCTATAAAGTGATTTATCAATAAGGTCTTTTTTCCTACATGTAGGATGGAAGGATTAATTATGACGAGTTCTGTGCAATGATGAGAAGCGGGACAAAACAGCAAGGGAAGCTTCTTTAATGTCTCAATAATCTGTTCGCTTCAAACCCCATTCCTTTCATTCTCACTTGTAATTAAGTGATTACTAGTGAACAGCAGAACTAAAGGCAAATTCAGCGATAAGTTCAAGATTTCCTGCTGTCTATATCTAGATATTGACTGTAAAGAGACGGGTGATGAGAGTTGATGAGTTTTTGTTTTTGCTTTTGCTTGCGTTCCTGTATAATGTGCTTGTTCATATATGATTTCGAGACCTGATTTCCTTCTGCGGTTTCCATTCTTTTGACCAACACTTGTTAATCAAGAGGTCTGACAAATGACAGTTGCATGAGGTGTTTAAGTGTTTGATTTTTGACCTTTTTTTAAATATTGCTGGAGCAACTATTATGTTAGTTTTACTGATATTTTTAATTTTGCTCTTTTTTTTGCTAAATAATATAGCACGACTTTGGTCGTCTGCTTTTTATTGTCCATGTACATCTTACCCTTCATATGATCATACTTTAAGAGCAGTTAGAACCCAAAAATTATCATTCTTATTATATATCTCAAGGTTAAAGAAATACTTGATCATATAGATACGTAAGAAAAGTAAACTGGAGGAAAGAATTTTAGCGCTAGCCAGGACATTAGAGGATTACTATTCTGAATGAGCTTCAAATTGGGGAAAAAATGCTCGATCACACACCAAACTAAATATATAGTTTTTAAGTTTTTTGGTTGAAGGCAGGGAATTGAAGATACGCATGAGTTAAAACTTCAACCTTCTTAGCATTGTATGGGTCGGAAAGCCGTTTGTATAGAATTTTGAAAAAATATAAAATAATTTGTATCGGTCCCCCTAAATAGTATAATATTTTCAAGTTAGTAACAACCATTAATCTAAAATTGGGATTGTGAAAATTATGAAAAAAGTTTCCTTAATCGAATGAAAAATATATATATTTTTAAAAATGTTCTATTATATATTGAAAAAGATATCACGTAGTCTATGAATTTTTAATTTGGCTCACGATATTTCATAATCCTGGTTCTGCCCTCGACAATATGATTAAGAAAATTCTGAACTTGAGCTGTTAGTTACGAACTATATGCATAGCTTTAGCAGCCATTTAATGCTGGCTGTCTACCATGTATGGAGGAAGGACCAAAACCATCCCAAATGAGTGTCCTGTTTTTTACATTTGAATTTTCATATATTTCAATATGTGGTTACTATGGTAAGCTTATTATTTCAACATTTCTCTTCATTTGATGCTCAATTACCAATTAAGTGAAGCTAAAATTCAGCTCAGCTAAGACGCTAAGACACTCTTTTCATTACTTAAGAGTTAAGACTACTTAATCTCTCCCTCTCACAGACTAATCAAAGAAATGTGCTCTTAATTCTCCCAGGTGGGAAGAAACAAGCTACAGCCTTGAGCATTACATTATCGTTCATGACTGGAATTCCTGATGACCTGGTTAATAAGGAAACCATGCACAAGAATTTGGATCTTCTACAGAAGTAACACAGGTATATACCATATTACCATTATAGAATATTATTTATTTATTTGCCTGTGGACTCAAGAGCCAGGGTAACCATGCTTAACTGAGAATCTTGTGTGTTGCTTTTAAAATTTTAACAGCTTTGGATGCTCTCAAACAAATAATTGTTGTTGATCGATTAATTGGGGATCGCATAAATGTTTCTTCTGTTTCGAGTAATCCAAAGATAGTTTAGTTTAATGTTCACATAGGATGCTGAGGGGGGGGGGGGGGGGGGAATTATTTCTCTAGCATATCGCATCACTTATGATGGTTTAAGATCACAATTTTTGGATCACCTTCAAGTTCTATCTGGCAACAATATGAAAAAAAAGATACTCGGTAACGCCCGTGTATAGTTCCTTTTATATGATAAACTAACTCATTACTGAACTGTAACACTTCTTGAAATCATAGTATTATGCCTATACAGTCAAGTAAAATGTCGCTTTAAAAAAAGTAAAATGTAACCATGATATGCAACTTCAATGATAGAGCATTTGAACGAGATCTTTGTTTATATTCTTTCTATTTAAATTTCATTATTTTGTTCATTAAGCAGGTTGCAAGTCCTAGTTGGCTAGTTCTGACTTCTGAGCATTTGAAGGAAAAGACTGATTTCACAAAATCAAAAGGCAAGAAATGTAAAACCTCAATTATCAAGTTTGTAACGAAAGAGATGTTAACCAACTCTTACATACCTGAAGGTGCTAGAAGGTCTTAATTGGATCATATATGATATATTATATTCAACACTCTTTCTCACTTGTATGAGTGGACAATCAGACAACGCAGACAAACAAAGTTTTGATGCCATGTTAAGTAATAGATTCCTCTAAAATCGTAAGGTATTAGAAGGAGACTTTAATCGGAACATATACTATACTCAACAAGGGTTATAGAAGGAGATCTTAATTGGAACATATACTATACTCAACAAGAAATATAACACTACAACTTTCCCCTTCAAGTTCTGCCCTTCCTCAAAACAAACACTAACAAACTATACCACAAATTTTGAATCCAGAGGTCAGAATATCTACTCTTAACAACTCTTACCACATTCAATCTATGATATCCTATTTTCCCACCAGTACTGCCACAAACTTTACAAAATACCTATAAATTATGATCCCGCCACTCCCATCAACTTCCTTTGTATCTCTGTTATATTGACCTCGATTCCCCCCAACTCATTCCCTCCTTTTATTTATCCTTCTTTATCCTTGTCAACAATTTCCTGCGCATCGGATTAGTTTATATATGAATGCAGCCACAGAGTTACCATAACAATGCCTTGTGTGATCTTTTCACTTACAGGGAGGAATAATGCAGCATCGGCAATTTCTGATCAGAGTGAGTGTAAATAATAGCAGTTCAAGAAGAAATAGCCAAAGAGAAGAATAAGCAAGTAAGATATATAGAAATAAGAGCAATTGTATATATTCAGCTTAGTCATGATCCAACTACTGAAAAATGCATGCAACTAATTTGAATACATTTTAAAATATAATCTTCATGTTTACGAAATAATATCTTTTAGAAGGTATAACCCCTGCGGGATACAGTGATCACAACCACTAGGCAGTTCGAATTATCAAAATTTTCGATAAATTTAAATAGTTTCTCCAATAATGTCCATACCTTTACATTTGCTGTCCCGAATTTCTTTCTCAAAGTCCCTACAATGTCCGTACCTTCACATCTCGTATTCGTCTGACATCTACTCGAATAATTTAGTTTATAACATGAAAATTGTTTATAAAAATATCATTTGTGCAAAGAATGCATAAAAAATCTGTCCTTGCCTCTTTTTTTTTAATATTAAAACTTCAACAATAAATTATCTTGAGAATTTGAATCCTTGGAATAACAAGCAAAAAACTTAAATATCGAACAAAAAAGGTGTACAATTGTGGCGGGGAGATGAATTATTTATGCATACTGTGCAGGCATGCAACTTCATTGCTTGTCAAGTGTGGTACTGTATTGAATTGTTACAGAAAACTTCAACAAGGCCCATCTCCTGATTCAAAAAGCAGGTCCCTCTTTGTCTGTACTCCATAATTACAAATCTGTACCTACCATGCATTATGTTATTGTAACGTATGCCTTAGGGCCATCGATAAAGTCAAATTAGGTTTTAATATGTATCGGAATCTTATCTTCACTTCACTTCACGGGACACACAGGCATGACTCATCTTTTTTAATTGGTTTCCAATGTATATTTTTTAAAAAAAAATTCAACGTGTTCTTATGTTGAGAATGTGTAGAGAAGAGTTCTTGTAGGTACAAAACATAATTATGTACAAATTTAATATTTAAAACGTAAAATCTCGAATCTCTTTAGTATTATTTTGAGAAGCAGATTTTTGATAAAATGGAAAGGTAATACAGTAAGTACTTGCTTAA
Source organism: Oenanthe sinensis (assembly GCA_028671895.1). Classification (NCBI taxonomy): domain Eukaryota; kingdom Viridiplantae; phylum Streptophyta; class Magnoliopsida; order Apiales; family Apiaceae; genus Oenanthe; species Oenanthe sinensis. The sequence goes on from CM053799.1 coordinate 10,112,255, forward strand.
AACATTCATTAAAAAGAAGAAGAAAGCAATGCATCAATACACCCTTCATCACCATCCATCCATCCAACTATAGACACATCTCAACATTCACAGTACCCATAACAGATCAAACTAACAAGGAGGGAAATCTACAGTAAAGCAACAGAGGTAGCCCAGAGACATCAAAGGCATAAAAAGCTTAGCATAAAGCCATAAAGAAATAGCCAATTTATTTTGTCACCATCTTTTACTTCCATGTACATGGCAAGAAAAAGTTGAGGTTTTGGCTTGTTTCAATACACAAAGCTATTAAGCAAGCAAGCATACTTGATCAACTATGACTACATTCAATGATGCTTGTTAGCAACATTGCATTGCAATCTAATCTCACCCTCAGTACCAGTGAGAGGATTGTTCTCAGTAAGTTTAGTGATGGCTCTTGAGTATTCTTTGAAGAAATAGTCTTGACTCTTGGCCATTTTCTTGACATAAGGCTTAGTTCTCTTATCTGTAGCTAGTTGATGATCCACTATCAACAGTCCCTTGTTGTCCAATATGTTTCTGTAGTAGTTGTTGTCTAGAATCATAGGGGTACCCCTGTCATTCCTCACATATTGCACTGCCTTTGGGTCTGGGATCTGGTCAGGGCACTTGTGTAGCATGTGCTCAACATGACCAGGGTTCAAGGCTGGGTCAACCTCAGGGTATAATCTGTGCACCAACTTCACACAATGGGTTCTACCCACACTGTGAGATCCTATAAACAAAATGACCACCAAATTAGCACAAGCTCATAAATTTTATACATTAAGATATACATAAAGATTCACATGGGTGTGTTACCTAGCAAGGCAACAAGTCCAGGGGTGTCAATTCCCATGGCAGCAAATCTATCAAGAACCACAGTCATGCTTTCATTGTGGTCAGGGAGGTATTGCTCTAGTATATCTGCTCTACTTTTTCTACCATCTCTTCTTCCTGTTTTAAGGGGGATGTGTGGGCCTCCAAGCTGTAAACCAGTTATTTTATTAGCATATATATATATGGATAAGATAAGAACAGTTATGTCAGAGTCCAAATCTGAGGGTGCAACAATCAAGTCTGTTTAATAATGGAAGCTTTAAGAGCATAAGACTTCAAGAAAAAAAGTGGAGATCTGGCATACTCTGAAAAGCATAAACAGCATCCAGTGTTGGATCTTGTGTATACAAAGACTAATTAAGGCAATTAAGAGAAAAGATCTAGTACTTACAGCAACAATGCCATCTCTACCAGATAAAACAAGGATATCAGCACAGGAAACAACTCCAGGGCACTCTCTCTCCACAGCTTCTTTAATAGTTTCAATATATCTGAAATTTCTGAGGCCAAAGCTCCTGTCTGTTTCTTTCTCAGACAGAGTCCTCCTTGTTGAGTCCAGCAACAATGAAGCATCACATCTCTGAAATGACCCACAAAACATACATCAATACATTTGCATGTGTGTAAACATATAATACTGTACACATATAAGCTTGGTGCATGTATATATATACCTGAACAGCACAGTCATGGAAGATGTTTCTGAGCCAAGAGAAAGCAGTGTTCTTGTGACGCTTGTAAAGAAGCTGGACTTGTTCTTTGATGATATCTTCAGCTTGTGGGCATGAATCTTTGTAAAAGTTCATGACAAGGCCTGGACCAGTTGAAGCAACCTCTTCAACTTGATCTGCAAAAGCAGAAATTGCAGACAAGGATAAGAGAGAAATGAACAAGAGAGTTTTAGAACCCATTTTGTGTAAGATGTTGTGAGTTAGCTAGCTCACTCCCAACTTCTTAAATAAGCCAAGTGACTAGCTCAGCAGTTAAGAAAAAAAGATGTTCAAGTTGGTCCAAAAAAAAAAAAGAAGAGTAAATATCATCCCTTCCCTTAACCGATGTGTTACCCAAGGAGTATTATTTTGGCAGTTGACCATTTTATATGTGCCACATTTACTGCTTAAGGACCCTGGAGTCTGGACAAGTGGACAGTGGACACTCAAACTCAGTATAATTCCAAATTTCCATGCATTGGCTTATTTCTTGTGTCCATCTTTGGGCACAAATTTTGTGTCCGTTTGTGATTCTTTAAATTTAAAATAAATTATTTATTTCATATTTTTTTAATATATTTATATTTTTTTTAAAAATAAATATTTTTTTAGAATTTTAAAATTAAATATTATTTTCAAAATAAAAAATAAGTTAATTATTTTCAGAAAAAGCATATACATGCCTATTTTTTTTTCAGAAATAAGGGCTTATTACCGGAAATAAGTAGTTGTCAAACAGGGCCTTTGTCATCTAAATTCCAAGTATCGTTTTAACTCGCATCTATAAAAAGAAAAAAAAATCAGTTTTTTTTTGTTTGAATGAAAATTGAGAAAAGATATATTAAAAAATATTTGTAGTCAGTTTCATGACTGACGTGATCCTGTATATATATCCATGCAATTTATAAATGGCGATCGAGATCTCAAAGCATCTTCTCCTTGACTTTAAGGCTTTAAGCTATGTATCTATGGAATTCATAAATGTGTAGTAATTAAAATTTTGTAGCATTTGATATTTAATAAGTACTGTCATCTGGAATTAGTCATAAATAATTTTATCAATTTGGCATTATTTATTAAGCAGGAATCTCGGAGACAAACAGAAGAAATGATTTTCTGTCTTTCTCATTTAAATTACACGTTATCGTTTATTAGAAAACAACACATCATATAAATTTGGATTACAGTATATTTGAATAGGAAGTAGGGATAAAAATACATTTTTCAGGATAATAATGATTTTTAGTGTTCTTATTTATTTCATCGTTAGATTTAAAAAACATTTTTCTTGTTTAAGATGTAATGATTATTATTTTTTAATAATAATAATAATAATATAATTTTTACAGTTTGGTATTTTTTTTATAAATTATTTATAAAATAAGTCGTATATTAATGATAAATTAATTCTGCTCTCCTTTTAGGGACTTTATTTTTTTTGTAAGTTTGCAAGTTTTGCCGCTTACGGGATGAAAATTTATGGAGTTATAATCTCAAACTGATAATTCGAAGGTTGTATTCTTCTTATTTGATATGTCTGTGGCTCATTAGATGTGATTGTCATTTGTGATTGTCTCGTAAAAAAATACTTTTAAGAAGATCATATAATTATATTTTGATTTCAGTGCATACATTTTTTTGTATATTTTAAAATTATATGTAGACAGTTCAAAGGGATAATAGCATGAGATCAATATAGTAATTTTATTTTATAATTAAATTACTTAATAATACTTTGGCAACAACCAGCTTAATATTCTTAAATAAAAGTTTCATGTATATATATTATAACCAGAGAAAAGTTTTGAAAATGTACACCTAGAGGTGTGAATATGTGTTACTGTGACCGATTTTAATTTGATTTTATCAAATTATTTAACATGTCAGCTAGCTAAGTTCAATTCACATACACCGTCAGCTAGCTAAGATATGCAATGTAGTACATAAAAAGTAAATAACACCAGATCTTTTAGCCAGGTTCGACCCCTATCTTTTATGGTCTACCTCCTGGTCTCCTACCAACTGCTGAGAGAGAATATTATTAATCAATATAAAACCGATAACAAGATTACAATAATATTTCTCCCTTCAACCCTTGCAACTGATTCTAACTTACTGAAACCTCTGTTCCTTGAACCCTCTAGCTCTCTAAACTCTATACTACCCTAGTACAGACTTCTCTAACTTCTAGTTCCTGAATCTTGTTTCATAAGCCTAGCAAACAATTACAACTCAATAACACAAGTGAATAAAGATTACAACTCAAACTAAGTACTCTTCACGTATAGATATATGATATATAATACTAGAGCTTAAAAGATGTTATCTAAGAAAGTTTTGAGTTTGAGAATATGCGTGTATATATTTTGCAATTCGACGTATTCTTCACTTGGTGAAGATAAAAGAATATACACACTAATATATATGAATAACCAATATTCAAATTAGCCTAACCATGTGCAACGTTCATAATACAACGTTCAAATTAGTTTTGGATAATTCAAATAAAGTTATTCAAACCTACGAATATTGAGGAAGGATTAAAGATAATACGTTTGAAATTAAAACCTCAATATAAGTTTGAAAATATTGATAACGATTTGTTTAAAGGAAAAGATTTAAGATAAATCACAAATCCCTATTATTTAGGAAAACGTTTTGGCATAGATAAAATAAGTTTAAATAATATTTCTGAGCTCTAATATAATATATTCAAATGAGAACCCTAATAAAGATGAGATCTCATCACAACCACTTATTTTTTTTATTCAACTTTTAATCCTGACCACTTTTTCTGTTACAATACAATACGGACATAGATACGTGGCAAATAGAATTTCACGCACTCTCATACTCCCTCTGTCTCTCTCTTTCCATCTATCTCTCTCACTCAACTCAATTTCTCTTTCACTCAACTCATCTCACTAATCTCAGTAAAATCGCGAGCGTATAATCATCTCGGTATAATCGATATAGTATAGTTTTTGTGTGCTTTATGTGAGATCGAAAAATTGTGTAAACAATTTCATCGATTCAATGATTCGAACTCATGGATTTCATTTTTATTTAGTAAACTGGTCGTTGTAGTAGTGTAGTGTTTGTGTGCTGTAAAGAGATTCGAAAGTTGATTCATCTATGTTACTAAGTCATTGAATTGATTTTTTAGAGCTGTTGTACGATGACTACTGAAGATCTATTGAAAATCAGCTCTAATCAAGGTATAATTAATGGTTTTAGCTTGTTTTTGTTCTAATAGTCATGTATTATGTCCTGTTATAGTTAATTTGTTTGTTCAATTAAGTTGTTTAATTTGTATTAGATGTTTAATTAAGTTTTTTTATGTTTTTCAACAGTACATGATGCAAGAATTTGTCCAACAAAGAAACAGACTAGGGATGAGGAAGCTGCTGAGTTTGATGAATCTGATGAAGATTGAAAATGATTTTTTTAGTATTGTTTTGTATGAACATGAGTTTTTAGTGATTTGTGTATAAATTTTTAGAGTTTTGTGTATGAATCATCTATTTTGTGTATGCTGTTATAGTTTTATTATTAAGTATAACATTTTTTTTAAATTTTAAAATGATTAGTTAATTTAATGCTAATTCAGTTATATAAAGTTATTTTTATTTATATAAGTTGATGTTTTGAAAAAGTTAATTTTTAGTGTTTTGTATATAATTTGGTGCTTTGTGTGTAAATTTAGTTTTTTCTGTAATTTAGGACTATTCTTTTATTTATGATATAAAGTACATACATTCTGGTGCAATGTGTTGAAAATAGTTTTATAAATTGTTTACCCCAACTATATTGGTTATCATTGTGATATTGAGAATGTTGTATTTGTGTTATTGAGAATGTTGTATTTGTGTTATAATTGGATTTCAATAAATGACATTTTAGTAAAAGTTTCAATAAATCCAGTGCTAAAAATTGATTTCTTACTGTTTGTTTGTTTTGAATATAATGTTTCTTTGTTTGAATATAATCAGTTTTTAGAACTTGCACACAAAGCACTAAATCTAGTGCAACTATAATTTAGTGATTTGAATATAAAATTTTAGTGTTTTGTGTATAAATTTAAACTCAACATATAACATACAGTATCAAACAATAATAAAAACAATGTCAATGTCATTCCATTCAATTAAAGTTCTTTGAAAATGTACCAATGTCACTGTCAATAATTGAAATTCAACTGAGTTTTAGCAATTACAAATTCAAATTAAATGACAACTAACAAATTCAATGAAGATTAATATGCCTAAAGTTGTCAATTAAAGTATGTTGTATGCTATTCTGTGTGGTATCATTCTCAATGAGAAATCCAACAAATGCCTGAAACCAGTTTATCTGCCCCATGCCTTTTGTTCTTCAGAAAGAGAAGAGATTATTGCTGTTAGATTTGTTGGAGAGTTCCTGATCTTGAAAGAATCAATTATATTTTTATGTTTTTACTTCTTTTGTTGTTGTTTGTCTTCTTCATGAGATTTATCTTCCTCTTGGCAAAAGGTTATATGATTAAGGTTATTGAACCTAACATAAATACATACATATAATATTAAATCAAGTCATCAAGTGTATGCAAGTCTGGGGAACGTATAATCATGGCAGACCAATAAGAAGTGACATAAATTTAGGCTATCGACCAAGTAATTTGAATGTCAAGAGTATACATATATTGTTAAATCTATTCTATATACATATGAAACTAGTAAATGCTACAATTGCTAATTGCTACCTTAGATGTTTCTACCTTAACATACAACATAAATCTTTTCAAACAAGTAAACCCCACAACCTCGTGATGAAAATAAACATTTTTTCATTAAATAGATTAAAAAAGTCTTTACCATCATAGATGTATAAAATATGCAATTATTACCTACATACATATTACTCTGCTTACATTCGTTTAATGCAATAGATCTATTTCATTAGTAGAAAAATTAATCAATCATATGAAAGTAGAAGAAATCTGGAGCACATAGGAGTACACAATGCTGGCAAGTTGAACTGATAAAGACAACATAGAACAAAAAATATTATGTTAATAAGATATTTATACCACGTAATATAATAAAACTGAATTTGACACCTCTTGAAGACTCATGTCCTTTCTTTAATCCCAATTAGGCTAAAGAACCAAATCCACTTGGAAACTAAGAACATCCTAGACAATGGGAGTAAAACATTTCCTGCTATGTTTTTACCTTTTCAACTTTCTTTCTCTTTTTCGTCTTCCCTTTAGCTTCTTTATCTTTTTGTTTTTCTTCCACAACCTTATCTTCATCAGTCTCCTAATACAATATACATGCATTACTAATACAATATTAATAATTAATTTATAACTATAGGTGATTATAGTTACCTCATCAACAAGTTGAACTTTTGACTTAACTTTTTTCTTCTTAGTTGCTCTAATTTTGAATTATTTATTTTTTCATCGAAGGAATCTTGATATTTTTAGGGGTTAATTTTGGGATATCAGCTACCTTTTTGGATCTAACTTACTTCCTTGATATTTTTAGAGGTTTATTTGCTTTTTAGAGCTTACCAGATTTGTATCATATATGTTCCCAAATGGCCTTACGAAATCATCATCAATCTGATCTGTAGTCACCAAAATATAGTGCATTTGTTATAATTGTTCAAGTCGGTTTTATTGATTTTAAAATAAGCTTATTTATTTTTACCTTGAGTATCAGTGATAGGTTCTCCATCTTGATCTTGCTCGTTCACATTCACTTCATCATCTATTAAATCATCATCAATTTGAAGTGGATTATCATATGATCATTTAGGGAGGCTTCTATTTCTTAACCTTTTACTTTGTTTTCTTGTAAAGCCTGTAATAATTGTAAAACATAGAACTAGTCACTTAAACAATAATAAAGAGGGTTCATATGAAATATATAAATTATAAATTTAAACATCACAAATTTATACTAGTCAATGACTAGTAAATTTAAAATTCACAAATTCCTGCTTATTATTTTAAGAACCATATATATGCATCTAATATTTCATAAGTTGTAAAATGGTGTTTGTTGTAACTACTCATATCTCTTAAATACATATAACAAGTGTTTAACTAAAATGCAGACCTTAAGTTATAATAATCAGTTTAATCTCGTAATTTTTCTTAATAACTACCATCTTCTCTGATTGTCTCTACTCTCTACCTTATATAGTGTCTCTACATAGTTTCTTAAATGTCATTGCTTATCCAATTTATGACACATTTGGTACTAGTCTACCAGTGAGTACCAGCAACAATTCCCAGCTTATATATCTAATTTCTCGCTCCTCAACCTTCAACATAGATATATTTCAATTTCATTAGTCTATATTCAGTAACAATAAATACAACTTCAATAATAAGGATCATATTATCTTAAAGGTCTAGCCAAGTGCATACGCCGCTCCTCTTGGTAAATAACATTACCCAAAAACATCGTTCATTTTGCTACCCAATCACTATCCCAAAATCATGGTTGTGTTTAAAATTGGGTTAGAAGAGATAAAACATGTATTTAAATACAAATTTCTCATGAGTCCATCATTCTCTCTGCAAAACAATTATCATTTTTGGAGTCTGAATACCTGATTTCAAACCATACCTTTTCGATATCATGATATTGTTGTAAAAGGTGCCAAAGTATGGCCGTAGAGCTCATTACCGGATTGTTTTATGGTGGTTAGGAATTTAGACAATATTTGTAATAAGAGATATTCTGAAGTTTATATAGAGAAAATCAAGGTTATAAAAATCGACCATCTCCATATTCAATTTATGTAAACTAGAAATGTACTCAAAAAGATATTTTGCATTTGCCTGCTTAAGAAAATTGTAGTCCCAGGTACAGGGCAAGTCACTTTTTTTAAAAAACTGTTAAATAACTAAAACTCCCTACTTCTGTGTTGCACCTCAACTATTGTTAGGTAATATGAGTGTTGTATAAGGGGGGATTGAATGCAACTTGATTAATTATATCTAATTCTTGCTAACAACACACAAGAATAATAATTAACAAGTTTTATGGTGCAAACATAAAAACAGATAAGCAAGACAGTGTTTTTAAACTTCAAAAATAATTTTATTATTTTTGATTTGCTACAACTGACTGGAAATGAATTCCAGTTTCGATAGATACAATAACAATGAATTTGTTAATGTTTCTATACTTGAGAGAAAATCTAGCTCAGTTGCATAAGAGAAAATACTTATGAGATATGTGTATTTATACTGAAACACATATCCCACTTACATGTGCACTTTCACTTATTCCTAGAACAAAGCTTGAAATAGAAACTGTGATTTTTTCCATTTAAATTTGTCTTCATTCCATTTATAGATAATGCAGCTCTAAGATATACAGAAATCTTTGACTCTTTGAACACACTTTAACTTTTTCTCGTCTTCTCCCAAGTTGCAGTAGTAGACTTGACAGACTAGATAAACATGTCCAAATCATTCGTTGTAACTTCACTATCTTAGTCTGCTACCTGGAACAGACTGTCAGTTTCACTAAAAATTTACTGTCAACTTTTAGCTCTTCTATGGTGACAGTATCTTCGGCTCTGCATACTTTGTTGTCAAGTTTTGATAGTCTTCTAAATCATACTGTCTCCAAAGCTGCTGTCAACTATCTCCGCCAATGTTGTTGTCAACTATTATTAATCAAGATGAGTGTTGCAGAAGGGGGGGGGGGGGTTGAATGCAACTTTATTAATTATTAAAGATTATTGCTAACAACAACAAGTATAATAATTAATCAGTCAGGGATGCAAATAAACTAAGCAGATAAAATGACAAAGTGTTTAAACTTCAAAAATTAATTTTATTAAATTTTGTTTCCCTATAACTGTCTAAAAAATAATTCCAGTTTCGATAGATACAATAACAATGAGTTTATAATGTTTTTATACTTGAAAAAATTCTAGCTTAGTTGCATAAGTGAAAATACTTGTGAGATATGTGTATTTATACTGAGACACATATCCCACTTACAAGTGTACTTTCCCTTTCTACTAGAACAAAGCTTGAAATATAAACTTTGTTTTTTCCATTCAAATTTGTCTTCATTCCATTTGCAGATAAAACAACTCTGAGATGTGCAGAAATTTTTGACTCTTGAAGCACGATTTACCTTTTACTTGAATTCTCCCAAGTTGCAGTAGTAAACTTAACAGACTAAATGGTAATGTCAAAATCATTCCTTGTAATTCACTGTCAATGAAATAGTTGCTATCAGCTGTTCCAAATGTGATGTCACTTATAATGTACTGTCATAGGCTTGAGTACTTGAAATGTTGTTGTCTGAGTTTTGAATCATGTTGTGCATGAACACTTATTGAACTTCTACTACATGACTCATTTTTATTCTTTTATACAAGACAGTAACTTTCAAATGTACTGTCACATAACTAATACTTTTAAATGTACTGTCTATAAATGACTACTAACTATACTGTCAATGAATATATGACAATATGTTTTACTTAGCTTATTAAACTTAAACTAAGTACACTAGTTGATTACACCACAATCCCTAACAACTATCCCCGCCAAAGTTGCTGTCAGTAAAACTTGTTGTCTTCGAATCTTCATTCTCCGCCAAGTTTACTGTCAATGAAAATGTTGTTGTCAGTAATACTTGTTGTCTTCAAATCTTCATTCTCCGCCAAGTTTACTGTCAATAGAATAGTTGATGTCGTCTGTCCCAATTTTGCTGTCACTTGTAATGTACTATCATAGGCTTGAGTACTTGAAATGTTGTTGTCTGAGTTTTGAATCATGTTGTGCATGAACACTTAGTGAACTTCTATTTCATGACTCATTTTTATTCTTTTATACAAGACAATAACTGTCAAATGTACTATCACCTAACTATTACTTTTTAAATGTACTGTCTACAAGTGACTACTAACCATACTGTCAATATACATATGACATTATATTTTACTTAACTCAATTAACCTTAAAACTAAGTATATTAGTTGATTACACCACAATTTCTAACAACTGTGTGTGCAACATATGTAAGTAAATTACACGTTATCAAACTCATAACACAACTTAATTATTCAATTACAACTTTAAACATCATACATGTTAAATCAGATTCCTACATCCCCAAAATTAAACTAAAAACCTTGCAAGATAGTTCAACAAACAACACTATCTAAAAACCAAAAACCATAATATTCTTCTATAGTTAATAAATAATAAATAACACCGCTAACCAATAATTTAACATAAACTCCAATTGAAACACAGTACAAGGTCACAATTAAAGGACATATACACTTGTCCAACACCAACAACTACTACTAGCATTAGTAGCATTACTGATAACAAATTAAAAAATAGTCAAAACACCAAATCAATACTAAAAATTAGTGATAACAAATCAAAAATATACAAAATTAGTCAACATTAAAAAATAATCAGAACACCAAATCAGTGCCTAAAAATTAGTGATAACAAAACAAAACTACACAAAATTAGCACAAAAACACAAAATCAGTAAAAAAAACAGAAAGTGACAATAAAATTAATAAAAAATAGAAAGTGACTATATAAAATTACTATATACTATTGAGATATTTTTACCTGGTGTGCTGCTATCCGTTTAAAAAGAGGACAAAGTGATTATGCCCTATATACAAGTAAAACACACAAAACCAGTAGTTGTTGCTTACAATAAGGTGTACCTCTGTGTTATACTATTTACACTATTAGAGTTATACTTACAATATTAGAGTAATACATACAAACTCAGAGTTATAATCAAGTGCTTTGAATGATCTCAGCTACTTCAAACTTTGTGTATATGAAACACGATTTTATGCAAAAACAACGAAAATAGAAGATTATCCTAATGTAGTTACTAAGATTGATGGAAACAAAGATGAAATTTCTAGTGTTTTGTTGATTTATGATAAAAAAATTGAAGGATATTAAACAATACAATGAAGCGAACTGATATATGTAATAGATTGATGTATTTTATCAAAATTTGCGGGGGTGTTTGATTGTATTTTCCGGTAATTTGTAAAGAGTGTTTAGAGAGTAATTATAGAGGAAGAGAGGGAGAAAGAGGGTGTGGGAGGTTGAGTGGGTTTCTTGGGTAACCGTGAAACGGGAGTTATTGTGCCAGAAAAAGTTTTTAATAAATGTATTTTTTAATTGAAAAATAACGGTAGCTTGGACACCGAATAGTCTCATTGTTATTGGGCCTAATTTGAGCCCAGTTCTTAGATCTCATTTTAAGAAGAGTTTTCAATGGAATAAACCTCTATATATTAGATAAGTTTGAACAATTAAAGATCCTAAAAGATCTCGTATTAAATTGAACTGCATAAAATTATTATGCACAAAACTGCCTTCCAGTGCTAGCTTGTTGAAATACTCTGTTTCACCGCTATTAGCTTGCTAAGATCACATATTGATATCATATATCAGCATACTTAGGGGTCGTTTGGTTAGGGATAATGAGGAAAGAGAAAGGGAAAGGGAAACAACCATGTTCATTCTATTTGTTATTGTTTGTTTTATAAAAACAATAATTCCCTTTGACTTTTTTAAGTTTTAGGTTTACCAAAAACTCTTCCACTCCCATTCTCCACCTCTCCCGAGTTATTTCCCCCCCTTTGTTTTATCTCTTTTTCTCTCTCATACAGTCACCCCACTTCTAACCTCTACATAATTATATTTTATATTAATCCCCAAAAAAAAAATATGCATAAAAATAATTTATTAAAAAATAATTATTTATTTCATTTCCGGATCAAAACCAAACAAGAAAAACAATTCAAGTCCATTCTTTTCCCTGCTCTTTAATTCCATTTCTAAACCTCTTTCCCTTTTCCCAATGTAATCAAACGCCCCCTTAATTCCTGCACAACAGAATTAATAGCAACATGCTATAATATATTCAATCAAACTTATCGGATTGCTAACTATGCAATCATCAAAATCAAAAGTGTTTCAAGTTTAAATACTAAATCCAGACCCGTATTAAAACATCATATTTTTTTAAATAAACTAAAAGTACCCAAAAGCTAAAGGCTAAAAGTTAAAGATTCAAACCCAAAAACCAAAGTAATTAAAGAGTAAATGCAATAATTAGTAGAAACTTTATTTACCACTCCATATAGTACACTCAAACCGTGCACCTTTTGTAATCATGGAGTTTAACACGTAATCATGATTAGCTAAACTCAACTCTCCAAGATTGCCTATAATAATTAGTTTAAATGATATTTTGTAAAGATAATTAAGGGCTCATTTATCTTATCTTATTAAATAATTTATGAATTAAAAAATATATATATTTTTCAACTCATAAATAACTTATAAAGAAGGATAAACAGGGATAAATTGTGGGAGGAAAAATTTTGAACCGCAAAAAATATAATGAATGGTGTGTGGAATGTCAAAATTACCCCTTTTACCAGCCAAATCGAGGGTGGCTGCAACAAATAGAGCACCGACAGTGTGTAAAGCGAGTGAGGTCCAGTAACGCTATACGTATACGTGACAGTATGGGACCAGCCATGTGAAACTTCATATCACCAAGTCATAGATGCGTCACGTGTCCTGTCACTCGACCGATGATAAACCGTTACAATTTTGTAACTCCAGTAGGACGACGTCGACCTAACCTAATTTTTCCCATTTTTCTTATTAAATTCACAAATTTCAGAAATTTATTTGTAACTTATATTGTTATATATGTGTGTTATTTTTTAGATTTTAATGGTTTATCGTCTAAATTTCAAAGGACATTTGACATGTTTTTCGGTTAAATAATAAAATTTTTAAAATAAAAAAAGCTCTTACTCGTATCATTGTACAATTTATGAATGAAAATTTTGCTTCTGTCAAAAAAAAATATTTCTTACTCCCTTATCTTATTTTTAGAATCTCATTTTATAATTTTCAATTGTATTTCAAAAATTAAATTTAAAAGTTTAGAATTTCATCCAACTTGTCCCACTTAGCCTCATTTGTTTTCCCTTGAATGTCCTGAATGAGTTGATATGTGACTTATTTGGACAAAAAATTTCAATGTATTAAGCGAATAAGATATTAATGGATGGTTTATATAAAAATATCTATCCGAGCGATTCAGCATTAACATGTTATCGAAATACCCTTTAATCATAATATAACTCACGATACGTATTTGTATGTGGTTTGAAAAAAACTATTCAAACAAAAATTTATTTTGAATAATTCTAGTTAAAAAGTTGAATTCATTGAATTCCTGTAAACTATTAATATAAGTTTGAATATAAAATCATAAATATGAACAAAAAGTTTCTTTTAAAAAATTTATATATTTTATATTATTATAATAGATACTAGCTTGATTAACTATTTTAGTTATATGATATACTTTTTATTAATAAATAAATTTGATCCTAATTGTATTGATATATGAAATTATCATTACAATATAACAAATTTTAATAAAAAAAATTCATTTACGAGGGTAATATAGTAAATTAATATCATTCAGATGTTTTAGAAATTTTTTATTAAATAATATTATTCATTAACAATTCAAATAACTAACTGATTCATATAATCCAGAAATTTTAATAATTCGGATATTTTTATTTCAGATTTGTCAAATGCCCCCTTAAGCATTACACGGGTTTTATCGGTTTATGAGTTGGATAAAAATGTTGACTTTCGTGTGAAGTGTTTATAACATTACACATTAATTAAAATTAATATGTTTAAAATTTTTATAAGTATAAATTAATAATTAATATATTATATTTATTCAAGTTTTGGACTTGAATTGTTATACAAAATATTTTTGGGCGAAATTATACATGACAACTGAAATTTGGGTTTCCCCACCATTGTCTGATCCGCGAAATACACAGATACACGAAGTGCGACCAGCATTGGCCAAAAATAAAGCATGAGAATTCTTCTATATTTTATATTTTTGGGAATCCGTTGCACATGTTTGAGATGTTTCTTATCTTAACCTCATAATTTATAAATTAAAATATTATTATTTACTGTAACTTATAAAGTGTTTATTAGAAAAAACAAACAGAGCCTATTGTTAATTTTTATTATTTATATTTCATATTAAAGTAATATACTAAAATTACCTAAATATAATTCGGTAGTATATTAAATAGTTAATAATGTATAGTTTAATGAATTTATATGATAATATAGTTATAAGTTTTAAATAAAATTATAAGTTATTATTATTGATAGAGTACTACTAAAATTATAATATATCATTTATATTAGAATCACATTATAGTCATATTTTATATTTTATTTTTTATAATTTTAAAATTAAGCAATTATTAGAACTTTAGATAATATATTATTTTAACAAATAAAATTATTTAATTAACAAAATATATTATTTTGAATATATTTTAACAAATATTTTATTTTGATCAATAATAATATATTTTGTATACATATTTGTAGATATAAATACAAGAATCGATTCCATATTTTTTTTATAGAGTGCTGTATTGAATTTGATATTTATTTATATAAGATATGTTATTGCATTATTATTTTATTACAAGTTACATGATTGAACATCTGTCATATATTAATTTTATAAATTATTTATTAGATTAAAAAATAGACCGTCCTTGTAGTTTTAAACGTGTTTTTTAAGCCATCAGAGTAACGTAATGTACAACTAATAAAACAGAATATTTTTGCAACAATAATTGCTAAAATTAATTAACTGAAAAAGAAACACAACACTTGCTAAATTGAAATGAGAACCCTTATGTATTGCAGTAGTCAGCAGAAGAATGATATCTACAGTATTATCTAATTCGAGCCCAGTAAAATTTAGATTTGTCAAGACATGTATCACAAGGAAGTTGGTGCGGTTGGACACGGACTTTTAATTTAAATTTTATTAAATTTTGTTGTACCCAAAATCTAGTAGAGTGGGCTTTTGAAAAGGTTCCAAGGCAGTTTAAGGAGAATTATAGAGGTTTCACTCTATTAGAGTGGTCCATGAAGGCTATTGAGAGAGTCTAGAGGGTGAGGAATCATCCAAAGATGAGGAACCACCGAGGGATAAAGGCCTAGTAATGCGGATGTTCCACTGTCTAAAGAATTTTCATTATATCAAGGCTGTAACCTATTTTGGAGAGGTTCTAGGAGGCCAACGAAGTTGGAAATTCACCTGGGAGGTCTTACCATGCTCTAGTTTCCAAAAAAACAGGTTCCGGGCAGCAGGTTCTGGGAAGTAGCTTCCGGGCAGAACAACAGAATCAGAGTTTGAGATGGATTCTCCATCCTAAATTTTAGGAGCACGTCTTATCACCTCAGAGGCAGCCTTCTAAATGGATTCTACTTGATCAAACAAGATAATCATGATATATACGTGATATATATATATATATATATATATATATATATATATATATATATATATATATATATATATATATATATATATATATATATATATATATATATATAGTTTCCAAATAGTCCTACTCGATCCAAGACACCTATTTCTACACAACTACTTCGAGATAGACATTCAAGTAGAGGATAGATCTTATCACAACACAATTGATCACTCATCCAAAGAGTCATAACAACCAAGAACTACATATGGACTTGATCCCTACAAATAGGGTATGTAGGCAACTAGCAAAGGGGTTCAGAAATACTTAGAGGGGAAGAGAGCACGTAGAAAACTCAAGTATTATTTGTTATTCTGAGGTGCTTGACTTGTATAATCTCAGGATTATACGTTGGGGCCTTGGACCTTTGCTAGCTCAGTCCCTTCATCATCAAAACTACCATCCACCTTCTGTGGAAACTCGATCAGGAAGCTGTTTCCTGGCTAATTTGCATAACTTTTCTTCCATTATTCCAGTAAAAGACCTCCATAGTGTTGTACCAAATTCCTCTCATAACATTTTGGCGCTAGAAGGAGGGGCCTCTAATTCATCTTTAGGGAGGAAAGATGTCCAAAAGCTCTGACAATCAAAAATTGCCTTCAAACGGCGGTGAAAGATACGAAGGTGATATTGAAACAACATGTACCAATAATGATATTATGAAGTGTATTAAACTGATGAGAAACATATGGGACTCCCTTGAAACGATGTCTAGAAAGATGAAAAAATTAAGAAAAAAGTTTGAATCCTCTTCGTTTGGGAAAAAGGCCAAAAAGCAAGGAGCGTAACCCAACATGGGTAAATTTTGAATCTTATTAGGATGTTCATAAAGTGAATGGCAATTTTTTTTTAAGATGATGGGAAAAAGAAAGAGGAATCAGAAAGGAGGTTCCGGGATGACAGCTCGTAGGAAAAAGGACAACTGAACATGAAAATTCCAATGCTCTAAGTATTAATGTCCTTGACAGGCTTGAGAAGAAGCTCATCAATAAAAATATATGACATAAGTTGGAGAAAATTGGGGAGAGGTCTACTAGAAACAGCTTCCAAGAGAGCTTTCCAGATTGGAGGTTTCATGTATTCGTGGGCGATAGACCAGCGGAACCTGAAAATCTGAATAGTAACGGTGTTAGTGCCTCTGATAGGCTGAGTGCGAAGCTCATCAAGCAATGATCTTCAAGAAATGAGATTCTCAGAGAAAAGGTCCCTATAAATGAGGTTTGCGGAATACCTTGACCTGGACAATCCCATAAAATACATTATTTTTCTATATTTAGATGAAGTTAATGAGAAAAAAGAGCTTCTAGGAGAGGAATCATAAGGAGGTTCCATGATGACGAGTTCACAAAACAAATAACATCAGAACCTGGAAATTCTAATACCCACGTTATTAGGTCTTTGATAGGCTCATAAAGGAGCAAATGAGCAAAGTAGCAAGGATCTCCATCATAAGTTGGGTATAAAAAAATCAGTTGAAAGAAGCTTCCTGAGAAGGTTCCAGACAGAGGATCCAAGGGGAACAAATGTAGAAAAATCAGCTGAAATAAGCTTCCTGAGGAGGTTCCAGACCGAGGTTTCAAGGAGCATAAATGTAGAAAAATCAGCTGAAAGAAGCTTCTTGAGGAGGTTCTAGACAGAGGTTCCAATGAGCATAAATGTAGAAAAATTAGCTAAAAGAAGCTTCCTGAGGAGGTTCCAGACAGTGGTTCCAAGGGGAGCAAATGTAGAAAAATTATCTAGAAGAAGCTTCTTGATGAGGTTCCAGTCAGAGGTTTCAAGGAACCAAAGAAGGAAAGAACCTCAATGTCATGTTCATTCTATTAAAAGGAGGTCCCGGTCCACTAAGACTCCTACTATAGAGGACATGGAGCAGAGCTACAGCTCCCATCATATCCCACAAGGTGCAGGTTGCTAGCTGCCACCTTTACTGAGAACGCACATCAATGGTCTCCCGGCCGATTCTATAAGGTCATGGCAACAGATGGGGGACCTGTTTGTGGCTCAATTTAGAGCTTTAGTGGCTTATGTCCCACCTTCAATACATTGGCAAATATTAGACATAAAGATTATTTCAGGAGGTTAAATGAGGAGGTTCCAAGGGTGCGATAAGCTTATGATGAAACATTGAAGAACTTTCTCACTGCTGGTGCGAGGCCAAGGATAGATTTTTGGAAGGAACTCCAAGGAAGGGAACCTGAAACCCTGTCTGATTTTTACTCCAGGGAGGAACCTCATAAAATTGTGGAAAAATCATTAGCCAAGCTTTCAAAGAACATTAATCATGAAGGTTCCGAAGGGTGAAACAGAAATAAGAGGAACCACTCTTACAATCCCAATGACAGGAATTCTGAAAAAAGGACCTCTAATAGGGGAACCTCAGACTCAAGAACCTATAATCTTGATGACAAAACAGCTCCCATCTCCGTAAAAGCTAACAGGGACAGGGCCCATGATGGGAGGAGAGCTTCTCATGCTGACAGGTTCCTGAGGTATGAGGAATACACTCCCTTAACAGCTTTCATCAGCCAAATCTATGAGGTTACTGAAAAGACAGGATTATTTAGGAAGCCCTATATGACAGGTCTCCCTGACAGGAAAGACTTTGGAAAATATTGTGTTTTCTATGATAGTAACGACCATGAAACAACTGACTGTAGACACCTCAAAGATCAAATTGAGGAGTTGATAAGAAGAGGACACCTCACAGAGTTTGTGGCTAGAGAGACTAAGAGGTTCCATGATGAAAATACGACAAAAGAAACTTGGCCACCTACCATCAGCAGGGCTATCAGGGTAGGAAGTAGTAGAACCATCATTGGTGGATCTCATATATGAGGTTCTAATAGACATGGCATAAACCAATATGCTTGGAAAGCTAAATGAAAACCCCTCACCAATGAGTTCTGCCTTACCAAAATGCCCCCAAAGCTATTTAAGGGGGAAGTTTCCCAATTTTTGTTTGATGAAGAGGATGTCAAGTGGATACACCATCCCGTAATGATGTCTTAGTTGTAACTATCAAAATAAGAGGTGTAACTATCAAAATCAGATAAGAACCCCCTGACAAAGAAAAAGGATTAAAATAAAGTTTTCATATTTAAATCTGTGAAGGTGAAAACTATGTCATGTAATGGTGTTATGATGGTGGAAGTCCCGAGTGAGGAACCTCAAAGGTTCCAGTTTTTCGGGGGTAGCACCACTAGTTACTCTAATGCTGGAAGCTGGTCCAACTGAAATAATTGGTGAAAAAGGTCATGTTATGGAAGAGATCATGAATGATGCAAGCCAATAAAAATAGCTACCGAGTATGGGGGAAGCTATGAAAAGTGGTACTGTTGCTCAGGAAGCTGAGGTTGGAATAAACTGGGACCCAAGAATGCACGAAGTAGCTGAGAAAATAGATCCCGTCAAAGACACCATCTCCATTTTGGTGGATGCTAATGAAGCTTCCAAAAGCTTGACAATTGGAAAACAGTTGGGCCATAAAATGGGAGAAGTATTGACCTCGTTTGTGAAATGGAACATGGATGTTTTTACTTGGAACTAATTAAACATGATTGGTGTGGATCCTAAGGTAATGTGCCACAACCTAAACTTTGACCCAGAAAAAGAGAAAGTTAGCAAAAATGAAGAGCTGTTAGTGGAGAAAGAGCTTCAGGGATGGAACATGAAACATTGAATAACTTCTACTTTCAAGTAGAACCTCACATAATACTGGAAAAATCAATAAGAAGTTTAACGAGGACCTAAAGCTCTGGAAGACAAAGGGGCAGGGACAAAAATAGTAGGAACCGATCTTATAGATCAAATGATAGAGGTTCCAATAAAAGAACCTCAAAGTTAGGATGATAGATTTCACTAATGAAAAAGCACCAGTAAGCGGCATGAGCACATCATAAAAGAGGTTCCATATATACCTGAAACACTAGATTGAGGATTTGATTAAAATGGGTACTTGTCAGAATTTGTGACCCTGGAAGCTAAGTTATTCAAAGATGGCACGACTATTAAGGAAGCTGAAGAGTATAATTCCAGTAAACCTACCCAAGTGTGAAGCATCCCGACATAATTGGAGGTTCCTGTATTGGTTGTTCTAGCAGAAGCTGAATGGATAGATATATTCGGGATGCTAAAGACAAGTCATTTCACAAGGTAATAGAAGATCTATTAATATCCTAACTTATACGAATCTAGTTAACGTTTCAGCAAAGCTATTCAAGCTATTGAAAAGTTAAGTAAGCTTCCCAAAACTATGAAGAACTATTTTCATGAGTTTCTAATTGAGAAACCTATATAATTGAGAAAATGTCTTACAATCAAAGTGAGGTAGCCGATTTCCAGCTGAGGAACCCCCTGATGAGGTTCATATTTTCAAATGGGTAGCTCCACCAGTTACACTGTTGTTAAAAACTGCTCTTCAAAAAGATGTTAAAGGAAAAGAATGCCTAGTTGAAGACATTTTAAAAGAGAGTCCAAGCAATAACCTAGACAAGGTTCTAGTAGAAGAGTTTTTAAAGATGCTCGAACCAAATTCAAGTTTCTCACATATAGAAAGAGGCTTCATTCACCTTACAGTTGAAAAAGAAGGTAACTGTAGATTTTTGAATAAGGTTCCAGAGAGTATAAGTTTCTCACATATAGCATGCCATTTTGGTTTGCTAAATAGATGAGGTCTGCACAAGAGACTAGTCAATATAAAGGTTCCAAACTTTGGAGTTCTTTAACACTAAGTGAGAGGGATCTTACTAGATCTTATCAATTTTGTAAAAAGAGACATGTCACCTTGAATGCTTGGAAGAGAAGCTCATTCCCAAAGATTAGAATGCTGAGCATTTGAAAACACACTATCAGTAAACCTCTTTCAGGTACTCGGGGGGGGGGGGGGGGTAACTCATGATACCTCCCGTACTAATGGGAACTTTTATAACTCTAGTTCTCCAGCACATCAGACTGCCGTGTAAAACTGGGAGGGGGGAGGGGTAGTAGGTGATATGCGAAGGAAGACCAAAAGAAAGATCTTGAAATGAGCCAGTTTTCAAGCAAAATCTTGATGTTCCTGTGACATAACCCGGGAGGTGCCGAGTCTTGGCTCTCGTGGTTCATGAGATTCAACCAGGAAGGTGCCGAGTCCTGGCTCCCGAGGTTCCTGATATTTAACCTAGGAGATGCCTAGTCCTGGCTCATATGGTTCTTGAGATTCAACCTAGGAGTCCCGTGGCTCCTGAGATTCCTGTGATTCAACCCGGGAGGTGCCGAGTCCTGGCTCCCGTGGTTCCTGATTTAGCCCGGAAGTGCCTAGTCTTGGCTCCTGTGGTTCTCGATATTAAACCAAGGAGGTGCTGAGTCCTGGCTCGTGTGATTCCATTCATATAACTCGGGAGGTGCATAGTCTTAGCTCTCGTGGTTCCTGATTTACAACCTAGGAGGTGCCTAGTCTTGGCTCTTGAGCTTCCTGATTTACAACTCAGGAGGTGCCTAGTCCTGACTCTTGAGATTCCTGAGATATAACCCAGGAGGTGCCTAGTCCTAGCTCCCGTGGTTCCTGATTTACAACCCGGGAGGTGCCTAGTCTCGACTTCCATGGTTCGTGAGATTTAACCCGGGAGGTGCCGAGTCCTAGATCCCGTGGTTCCTGATTTAACCCGGGAGGTGCCTAGTCCTGGCTCCCGTGATTCCTGATATTTAACATGGGAGGTGCCTAATCGTGGCTCCCGTGGTTCATGATATTTAACCTATGAGGTACCTAGTCCTGGCTCCCGTGGTTCTTGAGATATAACCTATGAGGTGCCTTGTCCTCGCTCCTGTGGTTACTGAGATTTAACCCTAAAGGTGCCTAGTCCTAGCTCCCGTGATTCCTGAGATTTGATCTAAAAGGTGCCTAGTTCTGGCTCCTAGGGTTCCTATTCGGATAACAAATAAAAGTACTATCATGGATTCACCTAGTGCCCTTATGGATTCTGAATATGATCTCAACAACTACAACTTCAGCTTCAGTTACAACTACAGCTTCCGGTTTGCAAGCTTTGGCTTACAAACCTTCTCAACAGCTACAACTACAGCTTCATCTTCAGTTACAGCTACAGCTTCCGGTTTATAAGTTTTGGCTTACAAACCTTCTCAACAGCTATAACTTCAGCATTAGTTACAACTATAACTACAGCTACAACTTCCGGTTTACAAGCTTTGACTTACAAACCTTCACAATAGCTATAACTTCAGCTATACTTCGGCTTCATATTTTCAAGCTTCGGTCTATAAACCTCTTTAATAATTAATGTCCATCATCTCCTTTGTGGCATCTCGGTTTACAAATATTCAAAATGATTGATGGTTCATTACTTCAGGATGGGTTAAATATTCGGTCTCTTAGTTGAACTAAGGCAACTAAAGGAAGTTATCATCTTGAGCTACATAGTTGAAGCTCTCACTTAACAGCTTAGAGTAATCCTAATGTTAGTCTGAAACTTAGAGGTTCCTTAATATCCATCACAAGATAATGGTTGAGGTTGACAAGTTCACTGGTATTCACCTGAGGAAATATAATGGCTCGGGTGGTAGCCCAGTTCACATATATCTTTTTATAAAGAAGCTTGCACAAAGGAGAAGAGGATCCTATCATGGCCCCTAAGAGGTTTCAGCTGCTTCCTAGGTACCAAAGACTCTAAAGGTTCCAGTAGCCCTGAGAGGTTCCTGCAATTCAGGAGGTTCATTGTTATTCACCTCCTGCTAATAGGTTGCAAAATCATTGTACTTAATAGTTTTTGGGTTCATTGTTATTCACATGCAGTCAACAGGTTCCTTGTTTTTCACATATTGCTATCAGCTTAGAGGTTGTTGTTATCCATTTGCTGCTAACAGGCTGCAAGTTCCTTGTTATTTACTTATAGCTAACAGCTTGCAGGTTTGTTGCTATTCACCTGCAGTCAACATCTTGCAGGTTTATTGCTATTCATCTGCAGTCAACAGGTTCCTTGTTATTCACCTATTGTTATCAGCTTGCAGGTTCATTGTTATTCACCTGTAGCTTACTGCTAACAGGTTCCTCGATATCACTTGTAGCTAACTAGTAATATGTTCTTTGATATTCACCTGGAGTTACCAGGTTCCATGATATTCACCTATAGCTAAGAAGTTATTTATTTTTCACCTATAACTAACTGCTAACAGGTTCTTAGTTATTCACCTGTTGCTATCAGTTACAAGTTCATTGTTATTCACATGTTGCTATCAGCTTGCAGCTAACATGGTCTACCATATCCACCCGTGGCTAACAACCGAAGCCAACAAGTTCATTGGTATTCACCTAAATAATCTAGTGGCTCGGGGGAAGCTCGGTTCATTAATATCTTGTCAATAAGAAGATCAAATAATGAAGAAGAGGTTCTCATCATGACACTAAGCATAAATGAGCTCCCACCTAATTGGTTCAGTTGTGAAACTTGAATCTAAATTGAAGATAAGTTCTACCTTCATTCCTTTACGTATAATCTACCATTCTTGTTTTTAGCATGCGTAAAGAAAATGTCGTCTATTAGATGCATATTATCTCAAACGAATCTTTATTTTATGACATGCCTACATTCATGCACAACTTTCATGTACAACTGAAGGTGCATACCGCATGATTTGAAGAAATCATATTTACAAGAACCTATGATTTATTCATTGAGGATTTACGTCAAACAGGTTCCATGGAACCTAGTTATTTGTACTCTATCATTTGCAAGCATGGAAGTTACATGTATCCAATAGATTAGAAAAGTAAAGCCAGACCCTAAATTTAAAGCGCTCACATATACTATATTTCAAAATATGCATGAATAAAAAAAAGACCAAATAGTCATGTGATTTTTTAAGAACACTTTTTCTAACCCACAAGTTTCAACAACAACTTCAAACAGAGCGTCAGTCCTCACTCTACCCAAGTTTCTTATCTCTTGAAAGCTTTCTCTTAAAAAAATACTCCATCGATCCCATTATACATGTCACTTTTGAAAAAATTATGCATATTAAGAACTTCTAACATAAAAATTATTTTCCATTTGTATCCATATTAATTGTATTAGTTAAGAAAGTTTCAATGCATATTTGAATAATAATTTCATTTCATTAATTATAAGTACAAGTACCAAATACTTTAGTTAAGGGTTATTTTAGAAATTTACCTATAAAATTATATTGTAAATATGATAGTGGACATGTATTATGAAACACAATTTTATTTAAAAGTGACTACTAATTTGTGATGGAATGAATATGTAAAAAAAATGCTATGATTTAGCAATGACCGGTCCTTTTCAAATATAAGTATTATACTTTGGCCAGCCCAGATATTTTATAGAACGTAATACACTAATATGATTGAGTGAGCACCAGACATCTACTGGGCTTGGCCCAATATTGTTTAGCACACTTAGGCCTTACAGTTTTCAATTTTTTAAGAATCAAGAAAAGGATAGTTGGACTATATTGAAATCAACATGGGGTAATATCCAAAACTTCTTTGGTACGAGTACGGGAGTTAACCTGATTATGGCAAAAATATACTCCTTCAGTCTCACTCAATTGTTAATGTTTCGGAGAGAAGGTCCGACATGTATTTTAAAGTGTATATAAAATATAATTTCATAACTTATTTTTAATTTTTTTTTCTGAATAAAAATTTAAACATTAAATTTATATGCACCTTAAAAAAAATTTAAAAATAAGTTATAAAACTATACTTTATATGCACCTTAAAATGCGTACCGGACTTTCGCTCCGAAACGTTAACAATTGGGTGGGACGGAGGTAGTAGTAGTTTTTGTTTGCAAACTTTTTCAAGTTAGCTGCAAATTATCAGCATTCATAACCCAAGTATGTAAATGTTAACAATTTAAAAGCTCTCCACCACCTAGACTCTTCATAAGTTTACTGCTATTTTTCAGTTGTCACTGAACCACTTGATGGTAAAAAAAAAACAGTTCAATATATCATAATAAGCATGAGCAATTTAACAATTTGGGAGGAAAACTTAAACCATAATTAAAAAAATCAAATTGAACCAACCATTATATCCCATTCATAGACAAGAGTCGGTAAAGAATAAGATATATGCATATCTTATCACTACTCTAGAAGAGTGGAGATACTTTTCCGCAGAGATCTCTGATTTAAAAAAATAAACACACAAGTAATAATTAAAAGGATGTGCATATTATGCAGTTTTTTTTGGGTACAAGAGCATCTCTAATAGGGTGTGACAAGTCTGTGTGACACTCTTGGTTGTCGAAACTCCAAGAGTGTTAAAAAGTTATCAATTTTTGATATTCTTGACACCTACTCAAAATAGATAAAAGACAAATGTTACATGAAATATATATATATATATATATATATATATATATATATATATATATATATTATCTTTTTATTATATAGTAGTTAATATGAGAATTATTTGAGCAATTTGACGTGGATAGAAGATAAAATAAAATATTATTATTTTTATTGAGTTGTCATAGAGAGTGATTCCGTTGGAGATGACTAATGTGAAGTGTTCAAATGTGTATAGTTTATCGCACAACCCAATGAAACGAATAATATTCGAGTACTCACGTCTGTTCATTGTCAGTAGTCTGCCACACAAATAATGCACATTTCATGCTCACAATACCATGTCTTATCATGCGCATCTACATAGCGATACACAAGTCTCACATGCGAAATTTGTACGATATTTTAAATTTGCCTTATAATATTTCATACAAAACTTTACCAGTTGTAATATTTTAACCGGCCAGTATGTTGACATAATGCTGTCTCCTCAATTACGCTTCTGCTTGAATTTCATTAGTTTGATAGATGCTAAACTGTGCAAGAACTTCTCATCTCACACAGTATACAGATGAAAATAGCGAATGTAGAATTGAATAACTCACACGTATAGCCGCATATTCCATGAGTAACAAAACAAGTGTCAAGTGGGGTTCTACCTTCAAGACCTCTGATCCACACATATGTTTTTTACTCTGATTTTAAGTATCAAATCCTTCTAACAACTGATCACAAATTTTTCACTCACCTGCAATCTTCAAAACTACAATATTCTTATCCAAAAATCTCATCCAAACATTGCCCAGACCATTCATTTTTCTCCTCTTTTCTTCACCAAACAAAACAAGCCCACATATCTATCTTGATCTTTGTTTCTTTCATCTCTTTCTTTTCTCTTCCATTGCCACAACTCTTGCAGAGACCATTCACTCCAATGGCTTGCTCAAATTTAACCATGTGGGTCTCTTCAAAACCTTCTCTTTCTGATACTTCTCCACTCTCATTCAGTTCATGTCTCAACCCTTTTCAACTTTCCAACCACAACTCCACTGTTTCAAACCCTTCAAGATCATCTTCAGTCACTCCAGTTCACTGCAATCTTCGCGAGCTTCGTGATCGTATAGGCTCAGTAACAAACACCCAGAAAATTACTGAGGCTATGAAGCTTGTTGCTGCAGCTAAAGTTAGAAGAGCACAAGAAGCTGTGGTGAATTCAAGACCATTTTCTGAAACACTTGTTGAAGTTCTTTACAGCATCAATGAACAACTTCAAACAGAAGATGTTGATGTTCCACTTACAAATGTGAGGCCAGTTAAAAAAGTTGCTTTAGTTGTTGTCACTGGTGATAGAGGTCTATGCGGTGGTTTCAACAATCAAATCATCAAGAAAGCTGAGCAAAGAATTAGGGAATTGAAGGCTCTAAATCTTGAATACACTGTTATTAGTGTTGGTAAGAAGGGAAATTCGTATTTTCTCCGAAGGCCGTATATACCAGTAGACAAGTTTCTTGAAGGTGGTAATCTTCCAACGGCAAAAGAAGCACAAGCAATAGCAGATGATGTATTTTCACTTTTTGTGAGTGAAGAAG
Source organism: Oenanthe sinensis (assembly GCA_028671895.1). Classification (NCBI taxonomy): domain Eukaryota; kingdom Viridiplantae; phylum Streptophyta; class Magnoliopsida; order Apiales; family Apiaceae; genus Oenanthe; species Oenanthe sinensis. Next base: position 10,139,145 of record CM053799.1, read on the forward strand.
TTGATAAAGTAGAGCTTTTATATACGAAATTTGTGTCGTTGGTCAAGTCTAGTCCAGTGATCCACACCCTACTTCCATTGTCACCAAAGGGAGAAATTTGTGACATAAATGGAGCATGTGTTGATGCAGCTGATGATGAGTTTTTCAGGTTGACAACAAAAGAAGGGAAATTGACTGTGGAGCGGGACGTGATTAGGACAGAAACTGTCGATTTTTCGCCTGTTTTGCAATTCGAACAAGACCCTGTTCAGATTCTTGATGCATTGCTGCCACTCTATCTCAACAGTCAAATTTTGAGATCATTGCAAGAATCACTAGCTAGTGAACTTGCTGCAAGAATGACTGCCATGAGCAGTGCCACTGATAATGCCAAGGAGCTGAAGAAGTCTTACACACAGGTGTACAATAGGAAGCGCCAGGCCAAGATTACTGGAGAGATACTGGAGATTGTTGCTGGAGCAGATGCATTAGCTTAACAAGTATAATTTCTTTCAATGCTCATTCACTTCTGCTTATATATGTAATATAAAACTTGATCAGAGTAAGTGGTTTCTAATTGTGTACAACCTTTGTATGATGAGAATCGAATGTATGTATTTCTGAACATAAAGATCATTCAAAGCTCCTTTATATACTCTGTTAAAAAATTTCATGATATATATGTAATAATTCTTTTTGCTCAATGTAGCAAGTACATTTCCGCACTTTCTTTTTGCGTATAAACTAAGTCTAAACTGCACATCTATTTTAGAGGATTCTGCTCACGTATGAATATGATTTTGTAGCTTGTATTTTATGCACATACATTTCTGCATTGTTAGTGTCTCCTGGCTCTTTAGTTAGATTATGATCCTAAAAAATGGTGTGTATATATTGCAAATTGCTTACAAGTGCGCGCTCAAAACAGCTTGTGCACATGGAGCAGATTCATGTTAAAATTTGGAGAGATGCCAAGTCCTATGGATCAAAGAAATTTTTGTCTGCTTTGTGTATGAATAGTAAAGCTAAAAGCAATGGAACCGTGAAAAGAGTTCTATTGACAAAGTAGATGGATTATTGAGTTGTGAACGTCAGAGTTTAACTATTGTATTAATCTAGGATCTAGCAAAACTGCATGACAATTACACACGAAATATTGTAGCAGATTCCATGGCAAATATTAACCATAGTTTGCAGAATACCTTTGGAAATTTGGTTGAACAGCGCAGAGCCGGAGAGGGGTGCCAAGCCATGTCCTGTCTTGGAAAAACACTAATTTTTTTCCGAGTCCATGCAGGTCTTAAAAGAGCAGTGGACCTTTATATTAAACTCGGAAAATTAATATTTTTTAAATAATAATCAGTATCAAATCTTTCGGAATATAGGAAGGAGCCAGGTGGTCTCTTCTTGTATAAGTTTAAGGAGAGCCTGGTAGGCAGCTTACCTTCCAGTATGGGCCTATGGGGCACGATTCAACAAGTGCACCTTCCAGGCTTCCAGTGATGAAAAAATGATTGAGCAGGTGTAATTAGTTATAAAGAAAGAAGGCTAGGGAACTTAGTTTACAAGTCTTTTTGTTGCACAAGTGTATGTACAGGTATGCTAACAAGTTAAGCATTTTTTTTTAGTTACATGTATTTATAAGTACATATGGGTGGAGACGTGAGAATCGAATTCTAGAACATTTCTCAGGTGCTCCTTGATTCTAAAATTGAATCTCCTTTTGCTTTCCTTCCAAAATTAAGAAATCCATCATCACAGATTCACAGGTAATGTTTCTGGGTTTATGCCATATGCCTATCTATGTATTATTAATGTGTTATATCTCTACAATTTCTGTAAGTAATTATTTAAATTGGAACAAATGTGTCCTGGCTTCAAATTTTTTTACTCATCCATAGTGCCATACTGCCATAGATGATAAATTCCTAGGCGTGTGTGAAGTATGTGCATTCACTTTATATTATGCTTTTCAATTATCTCTTCTTTCATCAATCCATTTTCTAGGCCATTGAGTGAAAGGTTATTAGTAGTAACATAGCTGAGAACATTGTACAGGTTAAGTGGGGTGGTTTTTACCTTTACAAAATTATTGAATTGGTATAATAGTCCAAGTTCGACTAGTAAAATGTTATCACTTTTATTATGTATTGGCGTATTGCAGTCCTCGTTTCTTGAAGTTATTCAGGCTGCTGGAGTTTTATATCGAATATCTCCAACTGCATGTTACTTGATATACTTTATACTTTATAGTCTATGCATATTGCAATTGGAAACTCGAGTTTGTTCGTTCTATGTAATGTAGTTTTTTTAACAATCAGAAAAGCCTCAGCTCATAGGCCCGCAGGCTCCCCCTAGAGGAATTTGGTCCGGAACCTTATGTAAAAATAAGTCGACAAAGATTAATTAGGAAAACGATGAGTCGATGTCAACAAAGGTCAACGTGAGTACGTGACTCCTACATCCAAAGTGGAGTACTAAGGTGGTCAAACTGTCAAAGTATTTGTGGATGCTGATGTCAAAATTAGTGGCACTACGGTTGAGGAAGGACTTGTTACTGATGTAGTGGAGAAGTAGGAAAAAATCATTTCATGTTGCTTGTCTTACCAAATCAACAGAAAACGGAAGGATCAGTGCAGTTAATAAGGTCAGAAGCGAGTCATCAATTCATCATATATAGAATAGACGTAGTAATGTGTCTGCTGAGGCGTTAGATATAGCAGGCCTTGGAAACAAGAAAGCGGATGTTGAGATATGTGGTCTGGAGCAAACTAAGTGCACCAACAGGCAACAATGATGATAATAATACATTAGTTTGTGTAAACAGGAAGCTGATCATTCGACAAGTAAAATTGGAGATGAAAGCAAAGTTCGTGAACAGACACTTCAGATACTTGCTGTGTAAGGGAACAATATGTTTAATTATCCTGAGGCAAAACCTGATCAAACTGTAAAAGTGTTCTTCAATTGAAGCCTTCCTACATTAAACACCAAACCCGATCATATAAGAAGTGGATGCATTCAATGACTGGCGGATGGAAATTTCTAACAATAAATTTCAACAAGACTCATTTTATTGGCAGGACTCATCTTCGCAGGTTCATGTTCCTAAGAAATTTTATAAGATGAACTTGGTCTTTTTTCAAAGGAAAAGATGTATATCACACAACTATGACAAAGGATTATTGTATATAAGGTGCAATTGATGTGCTTGAATTTAAAGACTTCTTTGGTGAGAAAAAACAATGAAAACTTGCAAACTTGCGAAGGAGCAAGCTGGTTAGGGAAGATAGGAAAGAACAAAGACGAATCGAAGCAGAGAAGGTGGATGCGAAGCTGACAGAGTAAGGCAAGAGGGAACGTTATAAGGAGAATGGGAATGTTGCAAGGAGACAGGAGTCTCAATTACCCACAAAGGGATATGGATGTTGAATATAAATCTCCACCTAGTACCTTAAACTTTTGGTTGGAAGAGTTGGTTAACTAACATGGTCTTAGAGCACCTTTAGGGTAGGGTCTTGGGTTCTAGTCCTCTCATCTCCAATTGTTTAAAAATTTTATTGTTTATTTAGTCCTCTCATCTCCAATTGTTTAAAATTTTTATTGTTTGTTTAGGGTAGGGTCTTGGGTTCATACATGAAGGTGTAATAATTGGTAGGACGTATGAGTATATCCATTGTTGCAAGGCTTGACAGGCTCCAATAGAAAGGATGGTGACTTGTCATATACTGATGGTTTGCATTATTGTAGATTTTCTTACAAGTTAAAATACCTGCAGGTATCTCCCACTTACTCACAAGAGGTTGCTAGAAATTCGGCAATTGCTCCTCATCTGTACAAGTTCTCCATGGCATTTTAAAATAAAATTGACCCAGATGCTCTCATTACATGATGGAAAATATTACATGTATTTTCCTGAATCTTTGTTTTTTTGCCTTACTACACACACAATAATTGATTCCTTCCAATAATCACAACTGGCTATGCCTGTAATATTTCTAATAATTGCCATTCTATATATCAGTCATGTTACTCATCGAAAAATGGTTTTGGAGGTAAAAATGTTCCTACTTGCTAAGAAGCCTTGCAGTAAAAACTTGGCTTGAAAAGGGCCGATCTTCCTTTGCTAGGAACTATGACCCGCTTGAATTGTAAAGGAATCTACCTAAATAAACGTTCCATCTAGCGTACTCTGGATCGTGGCAAATCGAAAACTCGTCAGTCTTTTTCATATTGGATCTTATTTATATTAATTGAAAATTTTTAACAGTACACACATTTTTTTACTTGACCAATTTCTGCAGTGTTGCTTGTAAGCCATGAAAGTTCTTGCCCCCCCTGCTTGGGTCATTTGTCTAAATAGGCTGCTAGATTATCTTGGTTTGTCTTGATTATCTAGATGGCTTCCACCTTGGTTCTGCGAGGGCGGGCGCTCAAGGGCAAGGTCCTGTGTATCCCTTTAATCCAAATTTAGATGTATTGCTAATTAGAAAAAAAATAGAAGTAAAGACTTATTATTTATGAGTGAATATTCTGTCAAGGTGTTCGTCGAGGCATATAACTAATAAAATAATAAATAATACTTGTGATTTGTGACTGACAAGGAACTCGCCATTATGCATATTCTATAGCAATGCTGAATTCCTCCAGTACCTCGCATTCAAATTAATTTTGTTAATATGGCGAGTCATTTGTACTCTTCCCATAATGACCGTCCATGCCTCTGTCTGACCTAGGGACAAGCCTCTTTCTCACTTCGTATTATGTTGTGAAAGAGTGAAAGTTATAGTACTTTTCTTCTGAGATGCACTATTTTTTGTCTACATCTGATGCAGTTAAGTTTATGGATCTCATTGGATATGTGCAGGAGCAGATTTTTTACTGTCCTCTTCGAAGTGTGAACTCTGTGGACAAGCTTGATCCACTGTAATACGATATTGGTTCGTAAACTGGAGGTACATGGATATCGTGTATGTTTTCTTCCTTTGTTTAGAGTTGTGAAACACCATTGTTTGTAAGTTTATCTGCATAGATCCTAATATTTTAAATTTGCTTGTTAGTATTTCCTGAATTTTTTTAACAGTAGGCTTGAAAAAATTAGTACTATACTTCCATTCATTTTTAGCTGCGGCTATGGATCAATTTGTATCTTAAATGGTTCCCACGATATTAGTAACAGTGCCTGATTGTGTATGTGCATGCCCACAAAAGAATTATCTTCCCCCCCCCCCCCTTCCTAGCATGTTGTTAGTGCACAACGCCACAACCTACCAAACTAATAGTAATTTTAGGTAATTGATACTATGCCATAATCGTAAAGGACCCAATGATGTGTTGAAATACTGCAAGCGCACAGTGTTTAATTGTAGCAATCACAGATCGATCCTCAGAGACTATGAAATTTCCAAACCCTAACAAATAAATCAGACAGACTAGATAAATAATGTTGAGATGAGATTTGTTTAACCTAATAAGCAAATAAGAACAAATAAATATGGAAAACCTAGGAATCCGAATCCATCAATTAATCACAATTAATATCCAACTTGCCCTAAAAATCAATTCTCTTTCTTCAACAAATAAATATCAATTAACGAGACAAGCATATACTATGAAACTTATTATCTAACAATAACCCATCAAAACTTCATGGAGCAAGCATAGGCTATGAAAAATAAATTCGGTAACAATAATATATCAAAATCACTTTGTTAATCAAACAATTAAGCACCAAGAAAAATCATGAGAATTAATCAATAGAAACAAGTAAGTACTAAAAATAATCAACTAACTTCACCTTCATCCTAGGGCTAGAGAATTAGCTAGACATGCTTGAAGAAGAAAACAAAGCAACTAATATAAGACATGTAAATAACGAATAACATAAAAAGTGTTTGAGAGATAAAAACTTGTCTGTATTGAAAGAGCAATAAAATAAAAGTACTCTACTCCTACTCCTAACTATTGAAAACTAAAGTTAAAGTTAAGGTCCAAGGTCTAGGTTCTTCAAGTATAAGAGAGGAGACCCATATATATAGGGGAAATAATGTAGGTTTTCTATATCGATTATAAATTGAATTCTAAATATTTCCTTCTATTCCTTTTTTTCTTCTCCAACAAGCATTCGATTTTTTCTCCTTTTTCTTTGCCTCCAAGTAATCTCCACCTCCTTCCTTGTATTTTTCTTTTTCTGCTACAATTCTGATTTTAATTAATTTCCTACAAAACAAAATAAAACTAATTAATTAACTAATAAAATTACGAAAACAAACATAAAATAGGTATTAAAAATGTACTAATTATTGACCCATCAAATACCCCCATACCTATCTTTTGCTCGTCCTCGAGAAAAATCAAAAGAAAAAATATTATAAAAGTCTTATGCTCCTTTTCGTAGGCGTGACGGATAATTTTAGGTTTACCAACCCATTTAAACTCGTAGACGATCTCTACCAGAGGAGTGTTGTCTCCTAAGGGTTTACAGAAGATATACCCATAAAATCCGTGAAATATTCTAGCAAGCATCCCACTCTATCAATAACGTTCATCGGTGTCAACAAAAGAAGATTTTTAGGAAAATACATGCCTTAAAGACTCTTCTAATAATAAATAAGATGTAGGTATCTAAAATCCACTTATATCGAAGTTAAACGTTTGCAAAAACTCCCAAGGTGTGTCGTGAAAATAGGTCTCTGAAGAATCAATTGAATAAGTACATTTCCTCTTTTTCAACCAATATTAAACTGACCCAATCTCTATCAAAACAAGTATCTAGCCAAATTTCATAGTTTTTTTCCAATTGACTGTTCAATGTCTGTTTTCTTAGGATTTCTATGTTACCCATGTAGCGAGCTTTGGGTCAATGACTCCCAAACCAGTTAGTCTTAGGGCACTAGGTTTCAAAATACCCCTACGGACTTAATTACTCGAGTAACAAAGGCCACAAAACAAGACTAGTCAATTACTACTTTTATCCTAGCTCGTCAAGTAATTCTCCAGTAACCAAGGGCAGTGAAAAGTCACCAAGAAAAATTTATTTCTCATACAATTGCACTTAATACCAGCACATGTACATGGATCGTTCCTTTCATATAACATTGTATTTGCCACCCATTGATCTCAAAGGAGTACTTGATGCTTTATATATTTTTCCATAAACATTTGATTCGACATTGTTTTAACATGTGGGCTCTCTCTCGGGTATCGAAAACTTCTCTAGGCAATCTTTCCAACAAAGACCTTGTGCAATAAGTGTCGTCTTGGACTTTTAAGCAAAAATTTGTTCGACACAAGTTTCATGAAGAAAACCTTACTCAACTACGTTCGAATTATCTCAAGGCATTACATATATATAATTTTATTAAAAATTTGTTAACACCAACTAGCATCAAAGTACAAGAGTGAAAAACTTAGCTAAAACATCTCTATTTTTGGATTTTCTAATTTTTAAATTTTTTTGGATTTTTATATTTTTTATAATACTACTAAAACCCTCCCCCATACCTATATCATGCATTGTCCTCAATGTATGCAAAGAAGAGAGAAATGACAAAATAAAAGGACGAGAATACCTGATAAAAGCATGATGGAAGAAGCAAAAAGAACTACTATACAACACACACACATAGTTACTCCCTCATACCTACACTTGACTATGGGAGACAATCAAGAATAACTTATTAACCAACACCACATCGAGGAAAAACTTCTTTCATCATAGAGTAAGCACACTGTTGAAACACATTCTCAAGAACAACATTATCCACTAGAAATATACAATCTCGCAACAAGATAAAACTCATATCACTAACATAATCCATAAACCAATTAGACGCTTCTTTAAATTGTTTAAGCAGATTGATTATTTGATATTTGTGATCATGGACTAAGTCATTAGAAATAAAAGCATGATAAGTTTCATTGAAACCTACAAAGGACTGACCAAAAGTGGATAGAAATGGTTTTGAATCAAGTGGGGGTGACTCATCTACAGAAGTCTTAACAATGGACCTAGGCTCAAACACAATATCCTTCAATTGGGTTTCATGTTTAGAACAAATGATATTCAATTCATCTAACATCTCATCAGAAGTGAAATTTTGGTACAACTCATGAAGTTCTTTATTACTCTCATACTCTAACATAATATCATGTTCAAGAAAAGACTCAATCAAACTATCCTTAAGATTTGACCAAGACACAACGTCAGCAATGAAATTAACTCCCACAGGTTGGTCATAAAGATCATTGGATTGACTTCCCACATTAAAAATATTAAGATCTAGAGTCATGTTTCCAAAAGTGAGTTTCATCGAACCATTCCTACAGTTAATCAAAGCATTGGAAGTAGCAAGAAAAGGTCTTCCTAAAATGATAGGAATTTGATTTTTGAAATGTTTGACAGGTTCGGTCTCGAGAACAATAAAATCCACGGGAAAGATAAAATCACCAACCTTAATTAACACATCCTCCACTACGCCCTTAGGAGTTTTGATAGAACGATCAGCTAACTGAAGAGTGACATTAGTCTTTTTAAGCTCACCTAAACCCAAAGTTTGATATACAGATAATGGAAGAAGGTTCACACTAGCTCCTAGATCAAGTAAAGTTTTGTCAATGAAAGTATCACCTATGACACAAGAGATTGTAGGACAACCAGGATCCTTATACTTCACAGGGATTTGATGCGATATGATGGAACTAACATGAGAAGTTAGGAAAGCTTTCTTAGGAACATGAGTGGTTTTTTTATGAGTACACAAATCTTTTAGACACTTAGCATAAGAGGGAATTTGTTGAATTGCATCTAAAAGAGGAATGTTGATCTTGACTTGTTTAAAGACTTCTAAAATCTTATCCAATTGAGCAGATTGCTTGTTTGAAGTAAGTTTTTGAGGAAATGGGGCTTTTGGTTTGAAGACTTTTTCACTAGACATATCAGAGATGGGTTTTGAAGGTGGTTCATCAGATTTGGAAGGTTCACTAGATTTCACTACTACTTCAGAATTCTTGGAAGATAAGGATTGGTCAAGACTAGGATTTACGAGTAAAGGATTTGGTTCAGAAGTGAGTTTTTCTTCCTCTTGAGTATTGAGACCAGCATGATTGTTGAATTGATTACCGGACCTAAGAGAGATGATGGAATTCACATTTTCATGAGATTTTTGGTTTGGATGAAATTTAGGATTAACTTCAGGTTGACTAGGAAATCAATTTTTCTCTCTCTCACTGATTGTGTTGGCTAACTGACTCATTTGGACCTCTAGTTTAGATATGGCTTGAGTATTGGAATTTAGTAACTGCCTATCTTGGGTCATAGTTTGTATGAAAGCCTGTTGAGATTGAGTTATATTAGCTTGAGATTTCAATAACGCCTCAATACTCTTTTCCAAGAAATTCATTTTCTTATCAGTTTCATTAAAACCAGGAGGATTCGAAGGGACTGAAAAAGAATTTGGATATGGGTCAAAGTTTTGAGCAGGAAATGAGTTGGGATTTTGAGTTGGATATGGACCAGAAGGAGGTTTTTGAAAAGCAGGTTGAGATGGTTGGTTATACTGATTGTATTGACCTTGGTTCCATGAGAAATTTGGGTGATTTTTCCAACCAGGGTTGTATGTGGGTGAAAAGGGATCATTCATTACTCTCGCTTGAAACATTGCATTAGCTTGTTGAATTTCAAGGCAATTTTCTATCACATGATTAGATGAGTTACAGTTCGCACAGACAGACACTTGTGAAGACACATTGTTGGTTTCTAAGGCTTCTAATCTTCTTGTGAGTGTAGCTAATTTAGCTTCAGTTACAATGGAATTACCAACTACATGTATGCTTTTAGATGAGTTAGGTTTTTTGATTTCTTGACTTGGTTCCCTAGTTGACTCCCACAACATCGTTTTTTCAGCTAACTCTTCAAAAAATTGCCAAGTTTCTTCCTCATTTTTATCCATGAATTTACCTTGACACATTGACTCTAACAAAGAAGTGGTTGGACTATCTAAGGCTTCATAAAGAATTTTACAAAGTCTCCATTGTTCTATACCATGTTGAGGACACTGGGACAACAGACCTTTAAATCTATCAAAATATTTCCAAAAAGACTCATTTTGATTTTGTTGAAATTGGTTGATTTCATTCCTAAGTTTGTTGGCCTTATGGTTTGGAAAATATTTTTTTAGAAATATGCCTACAAATCCCTCCCAAGTTGAAATAGAATTAATGGGTAGACTATATAACCATTTTTTAGCATTTTCTTTTAGAGCAAAGTTGATAAGTCTCAATTTAATGAAGTCATCAGTCAATTGTTGAATTTTCTGTAGGGCACAAACTTCCTCAAACTCTCGGATGAAAAGATATGGATCCTCTCCCTCTACCCCAGTAAACCTAGGTAACATGCTAATGTGGTGAGATTTGATTTCAAAATTATTACCATTTACTGTTGGTAGTACTATGCATGAGGGTTGGGCAGAACGAGTGGGATAACAACGGTCTCTAAGTGGAATAGACATGACTTACAAGTAAGCAAGTAAGCACGTAGTAGACAAGAGATAGAACTAAAGACCTAAAAAAAATATAAAAGAAAAATTCTATGTCTATGTTAACCTAGAGAAATTCTAGACCTGCTTCTAACTTTAAGATAATACTAAGAGCCAGGCAGATGGAAGCATTGCCAAGAGGCTAACCACCTTTCTAGACACCAATCCAAATTGGTCAGGTAAGCTCTCGCTTTCCTAGACACTAAAAGTAAGAATACGTAAAGATTTGTTTCTTCTTAGGTTCTCTTCCTAAGTGAGCGCGAAATCCTAGGGGCCAACGTCTACTTGATTTTATTAAGGTAAGGGGAATGCAAGATGAACGTATTAGTGATTTGTGGGCCAAGGAAAGGGTGATGAAATCCCTTACCTTATCTTGTATTGGGTGGCACCCTTAAGATTGATTATATGAATGCAACACATAAAAAAAACGAGGAACTAAACAACTATGGATGCACTATACTACGTGAATTAATAATCTAAATTGTACGTACATCTTTCCTTCAGCAATCACCACAATTATAAGATAGAAAGAAATAAAATACAATAAAGAAAAACTAGATGATGTGCTCCTATGTGAGATATGAATGATGCAACAAATTGGTTTTTAACAAGACAAATAACTAACTAATGATTTTTTTTGATTTTTTTTAATATTTAATTTTTTTGGATTTTTGTTATATTTGTGAGAAAAAATAAAATTTAGAGAGGTGATACGGAATACCGAAAAGTGCTTTCCAAAAATTACTAAGGAGACAACGATGCCTTCTAACGATCTCCTTGTCCAAACTTTTCTCCGCTTCACAAATCCCTAAAAAAAATACAAAGAAAACAAAAAACTAATCCCAAGAATTAAATATTAAGGAGTAAAAATTACCAATAGTCCCCGGCAGCGGCGCCAAAAACTTGATGTGTTGAAATACTGCAAGCGCACAGTGTTTAATTGTAGCAATCACAGATCGATCCTCAGAGACTATGAAATTTCCAAACCCTAACAAATAAATCAGGCAGACTAGATAAATAATGTTGAGATGAGATTTGTTTAACCTAATAAGCAAATAAGAACAAATAAATATGGAAAACCTAGGAATCCGAATCCATCAATTAATCACAATTAATATCCAACTTGCCCTAAAAATCAATTTTCTTTCTTCAACAAATAAATATCAATTAACGAGACAAGCATATACTATGAAACTTATTATCTAACAATAACCCATCAAAACTTCATGGAGCAAGCATAGGCTATGAAAAATAAATTTGGTAACAATAATATATCAAAATCACTTTGTTAATCAAACAATTAAGCACCAAGAAAAATCATGAGAATTAATCAATAGAAACAAGTAAGTATTAAAAATAATCAACTAACTTCACCTTCATCCTAGGGCTAGAGAATTAGCTAGACATGCTTGAAGAAGAAAACAAAGCAACTAATATAAGACATGTAAATAACGAATAACATAAAAAGTGTTTGAGAGATAAAAACTTGTTTGTATTGAAAGGGCAATAAAATAAAAGTACTCTACTCCTACTCCTAACTATTGAAAACTAAAGTTAAAGTTAAGGTCCAAGGTCTAGGTTCTTCAAGTATAAGAGAGGAGACCCATATATATAGGGGAAATAATGTAGGTTTTCTATATCGATTATAAATTGAATTCTAAATATTTCCTTCTATTCCTTTTTTCTTCTCCAACAAGCATTCGATTTTTTCTCCTTTTTCTTTGCCTCCAAGTAATCTCCACCTCCTTCCTTGTATTTTCCTTTTTCTGCTACAATTCTGATTTTAATTAATTTCCTACAAAACAAAATAAAACTAATTAATTAACTAATAAAATTACGAAAACAAACATAAAATAGGTATTAAAAATGTACTAATTATTGACCCATCACCCAACCAAGTGCATCTTAATGTGATGGAAGTATAGCGATGCTTGAATCTGTATCTTTGCTTGTTATTTATAGGCGTTTAAGAATCATAATAATACATCTACAATTATCCATAGCAGCTTAATTGCCCAAAAGGAAGTACTACGGTGCATAAAACCAGAGTTTAATTTAAGAGCTTAAATGTGTTTTTTAATGAACAATCGTATGTAAGAAAGCAATCGTAGTTGATACATATAGAGTGAAACAGCATGAGTCCACAAATTTTGTTAACAATAATAACAAAATTTGACATTTAGATAGTACACTGTCACACTGAATATTTGTTAAACTTATAATGCACACTTAAAGAATAAGGGGAAATGCAACAAATCAAATATTTTCACACACGCATCACAAACACACATAATATACTGTGCAATTCTTAGTGATAAAGATTACAGAGCAGTACCCCCACCCCAAATCGAGGTGCAATGCCAATGCCATACATGGGGAGTTTGAATTGTTGATGAGAATGTGAATGATTTAAAATCTTATTGGTAGATAATGTATGAGTTACCCGATTAACAAGAATGAAATTCTGATTCCTACCAAACATTAATACATAAGTAATAAGATTATGATTCTTGTTAACCGGCTAGTTGAAATCTATTGACCAAACAGCCCCTCAGGTACAGAGCATTGATGTTTTTTTTTTTTGATATCAGAGCTTTTATTGTTTGCAAGTGCATGCAGTGATCCCCTTGAGGAAAAATGAGCAGGACTGTTGCCCAAATATTTACCCATGTAAGCTTTTATTTAGGTTTTCTGCAATCATGGGCACCACTTTTTCACAAGGAAGCTGTTTATATTAGAAGCTATTCATTGTCATCTCTGGCTCTCCCCTCTCTCTTTCCCTACACACCCACACAGCTATGTCCGTAGGCTCCTCTTGTGACTAATATTTATGAAATTTGCTTTATCGTGAATGGCATTGAGGTAACCAACAATAATAATAGTGCAAGTCACAATTTTTGAGAGAGAAGCTTTTGGGACCATATATTATTATATGTGGACAATCTGGGGATCAAAATTTAAGACCCTACCCATCTAAAATGATAGTAGTAAAGGCGTAACCACAATTTCATAGTACTTTTAAAAGGAATGTCGATAAAATTTCATAAATTGAATTGCATCATGCGTTCCAGGAACTCTTTGCTATCAATCTAATATTCATTGGCAGGAACATGCATCCAAAGCAAAATCTTTCGAAACATAAAATAAATAAATCTATTACAGTGAGAATTTTTTTGTTTGGAGTGGGGTGTTAGGGAACATAGGTGGAAACCTATAACAAAAAGAAATTTGCTTTCATTGGTTTGTTGAATCTTGAAAATTACAAACAGCCGGGCTGGGGTACGAGCGCACACCCATTTAAACATTGACAAGTCAATATCCATGTAAAGGTGTTTGATTAGTTGATTTGAGTTGAGAAGACTCTTCAAATTATCAAGCTTTCTCCTACAAACATACCACTCCTACATACAAGCATTACTAGTTACTACATACATGTTCCTACATGGCTACATCTCCTTATGGGTGTCTATATACACATACATACATATTGAGTTGCAGTAATATTCTGGTCTTCAACTGCAGCCCAAATAATCTCAACACCCAGGAAGCATTAAAGAATGTGATGATCAGTAGTATACTGTGGAACTGTAGGAGTAGATAAGAATGTGAAGCTCAGCAATTAATTCACAGTTAAAATTACAATTTTCGTATCATCTACTTTCATGTCGTCGAAAAATATACCACTAATTTTCAAGTCAGAAATAGTGTCAACATTAGATGACTATCGAAATTTTATAAAATAAATGCGCAAATTTTTTAAGAGATTACTTAAAAAATTATAATGAAATACAAATAAAGGCTCCGTTTGTCTGGACTTATAAACAGCTTATAAACTTGAAAAAGTTGGTATATATGTACTTTTTCTGAAAATAAGTAACTTATTTTCAAATTTGAAAATAAGATTTTGTCTTAAATTTCTAAAATAAATATTAATTTTCAAAAAAAATATGAAAATACTTTTTTTAAAAAATAACTTATTACTTATAAGCTAAGCGAAACACCCCAAAAATACTTGAAGAGGAAAAATATATTTTAAGAAGATTATATAAAATATATTTTAAGACGATTATATAAAAACTCTGGAATTGGATAAGGTTTGTGAAATCAGAGAGATTGTTCTGACCAATGGTTCAATTCAACCTTTCCCAATCAGTATCCAGCCTTTTGTCATAGTACCCGAACCTGAGTACCATTAATAATTAACTTATACGTAAATGTGTATAAAGATGATAAGATTGATCAATATAGAAAACCCGTCAACAAACAAGCCAAGTTGGATGATCAAAGTTGGACGATATCAACTACAGTAACTAGATTTTAAACTTCTACTTACCTCACCGTAAAAAACTTTGCTATGAGATTAAAAACATTTACTTGCATAGTTACGTTACGATTGAAACTGTGGCGACAGAATTCACATTCCACTACTAATTGTAGTGGACCGTTTTCAATGAATAACACTAAAATATTGTTATTTTGACACTATAACCAATTCCAATGCTTATACTATATCATATGCTATAAAAAATCTTTTATTTATTAAAATAATAAAAAATTGACTTTTGGGGAAAAAATGATAAAAATTCCCATTTTTTAGTTTAAAATGACAAAAATAATAATTTTCAGATATATGATTATTTTTAACGGATGGAATACTCAACTGATAATTGGGTGTCTCATTTTGTATAAGATATTCCACTCGCAAATGGGTATCCAAAAAAATAAAAAAAAATTAAGACACTCAACTCTTAAATGTGTATCTTATAAAAAATGAGATACTCAATTACCAGTTGGGTATCCCATTTGTTATAAATCACCCACCATTTTCAAAATTGTTATTTTCACAATGAAATTTTAAAAAATGGGTATTTTTAACCAAATTCCACTTTTGGGACTTAAAAGGGATGCATTTATTTTTGTTGACAAATATGAAGGTATAGTTTGAAATTTTGAAAAACGTCAAATACGAGGGTATAGTTGAAATTTTGAAAAACGCCAAATTTTTTGTCAAGATGACACCAAATGTATGTTTAACATCAAATTTGGTGTCACTCCAATTATTTAATGTCATCTTGACACTATTATAGTGTCCCATTGGAGTTGGTTTTACACTAAAATAGTGTCAAAATGACACTATTTTAGTGTTTTAGTGTCCCATTGGAGATACTCTAAGAACCCCTCGATCCTCCGCTTTATATTTAGCTTAATATAAATTTTTCCGCTACGTGTTGTAGCTTAATGTTAATTAGATCATCTCCAATTGATCACACTGAAATAGTGTTACTTTTAACACTATTTCAGTGTCAAAATTACATAATTTACAAAACCAACTCTAATGAAAGTTACACTATACGGAATCTTTTACACTATATCCTACATTGTAAATAATATTTTATTTATTAAAATAATAAAGAATTGAGTTTTGAGACTTAAAAAGATAAATTTGTTTTTGTTAACAAATATGAGGGTATAGTTGGAATTTTGAAAAGCGCCAAATTTGTTGTCAAATGACACCAAATATATGTTTGATACCAAATTTGGTGTCACTCCAATTATTTAGCGTCATCTTGACACTATTTTAGTGTCCCATTGAAGTTGATTTTATTTTAATATTTTAATGTACTTCAATCATTTGATAGCTAGAGTCATTCTTTGATAAATGATCACCATGAGTCAGACTCAATAGAATTTGATCGATTATTTTTTCTGTCGTTAAGGTGGAAAACTGAACCAATAATTATCTTTCTTCATCATCAATCGAATCACTATTTGCGACCCATGATTCTATTTTATCATCAATCCAATCCTCCTTCACATTTTTTTTATCAATGAATAGATCTCTTTATTTGTATGACTTATATGTCTCGTATTTCTCGAAAAAGTGATTCGATTGATGAGATTTGGTATGATACTTATTAGATCAATTAAATTGATATTCAAATATTTTTTCTTAGAACGTATTGATTTGATCCCATAAGCGGGATCACCACCCAATAGCATATTGTCGTCGGAAGCAGAACCCGTATTTATTCTAGAGAATCTCCCAATTGTTCTAAAGTAACTATAAAGAAATTTTTTTTAGTCAGAAAGAATTCGGTTCGATTCAGATGTAGAATACATATCCAAAAGTTTTCTCAACTCAATTATAGATGATGGAATCATCGTACATTACAAATCGTACGTTACAAATTGTAACGTATCGTAAAACTCTATCATTTATCCTACCTACCAACCGTGTAGGAGCGTAGGACGAGTCGATAAAATTGGAAACATATAGATGTCACTATTAATATAATTCATCAAAAATATATACTTCAACATTTTCTTTCCATCCATCAATTATATAGTAAATCCCTTGACTATATCTAGCAAGAAAATGATGTGTTAAAACTTGGTTTTCTGAGAATTTTTCTTATTTTTCCTTTTCATATGTTTGTCACCCCTTTTACAACACACAAACAGCGAAGCAACTCTGTAGCAGACACTTGTGAACCCTCATTATATCTCTTTCCCTTGTTTGGTGTTTTCTCACTTTTCGGTTTTGTAAGTTTGAAAAATTTACTGCTTCTGTCCCAGAAAGTCCAACACCCTTGTCATGTGTATGATGTACTCCTATCCTGTATAATTATTAATTATATATACATATCTGTTTCCGTTCTGAAGCTGCAGGAAACTAGTTTTGATGTTATTGAAAGACGTGACAGGTTTTATGTGGGAAGGTTACTACTAAAACTGGCTTGTTTACTATAGACTCTGGTAAGTGGTAAGGTCCATCCATAACTCCATATTAAAAGACTTTGTTTTTCTTCATAGTAAAAAAGCTAGCTAGGCATCAACAATGGGAGATCAAGAAAAAGAGTTTCAAGAAGAGGAAATGTGGGGTGCATTCAACCCTAAGAAGAAGAAATCTTTAACTTGTTCTTCTTCAACTTCTTGTTTATCTGCTGCATGGCCCTCACCTTTACCTGCTGCACCAAAAATGATGATTCCAAAGGCTAGAAATGCTGTTAATGAAGGTGATAATCTAGCTCTTCAGCAGGCATCAGCCCCTTTGAAGATCCCAGACTGGTACAATATGCAAAAGGCAAACAGAGGATGCATCGGAGTTGTTGAGAATGAGGATGATGAAGAAGATGAACAAATGATTCCTCCACATGAATATATAGCAAAGAAGATGGCAAGGACAAGAATTGCTTCACACTCCATGTGTGAAGGAGTTGGAAGGACTTTGAAGGGTAGAGATCTTTGCAAGTTGAGAAATGCAATTTTGACTCAAACTGGTTTTCTTGAAGAATGAACATCATCTTCTTCATCTGCTAACGTCCATGAGTACCCCTCTCATTTTTTAAATGTTTTTTTTCTTCTTATCCTTTCTTTTTCTTTTTCTTTTTCATTTTACATCTTGATGGTAGTGGTTTTCTTTTTTCCTTTCATTCTAAGAGAAAATATAGGTGTAGTGTAACCTAGTTCATGGTTGGATGCACAAATTTTCCATGTGACATGGCCATTTTTCTATGGATCTTATGATCACTTTAGCTGTTTCTACAATGGTTTGAAAGTCTGGAATTTTTGAAGTAACATACTATAGCTATAAAAGATAGTTCTTCTTAACATTTTATGCGCTCCACAAATTTAAACGCTTAATTATCGAAACAGCCCCTAAATAAATTTATTCGGTTTAAATCAAAATTTTATTCAATTCAATTTTAAATAAAAAAATCGATTCAAACCTAATCAATTGAATTATGTATATTATATAACTATAATTAATATATTTATTTATTTTATATGTATTGATAATTTAGTGAATTTAAGTTAAGTTTAAAATTTTACATTAATGATTTGTATCTTATTATATTCTAATAGTTAACTATTTTAATAAATTAATTAGTAAAAATAAATATAAAAATTAGAATAATAATATAATATAAGTCTTTTTTAAAAATTTTGATTTTTAAAAATTGAACCGAATAAAGTGATTTTTTTCGATTTAATGCCAATTCAGTTTATAAAATAATTCAGTTAGATTCGGTTTATAAAAATTAAAAACTTCTATTTTATTGATTTGAAAAACTAAATCGATGAATGCTCAATCCTAAATTAGTGGCGTGAGGGAAATGTATTTTGATTTGGTGGTGACTTTGATATATTTAGGCTCCTTTTGAGATTGATGTGCTATAAAAATACAATTTATTCCACCATAACACTTGTAAAGATGTAGATAAAAGATGTCTTCATAAATATCTGAAAATTTTCAAAACATAGTCACAAATAATCCTGGCTAGAGGGTCACACATACTACCCCCTAGACTTTAGTGCAATATAAAAAAAGTAAAGTCTGCTACAAGGCTAGTCATGGCTGCATGCCTCATTAAAACCTTACTAGGACAAACCAAGTGGGAAAAACCCTAGTGAAGGAAAAAGAGTACATGTTCGATGACTAGAATAACTAACATATTAATAGTCCTGCTATAGACCTATTATAAATATAAAGTCGTCGTCCGGGACAAGTGTACTTCGGAAGGAGTCAAGGCTACTGATAGTACTTCTTCAGATGCTTCATGTTCCAAGCTCTCGGGATTTCTTTATCTTCTAAGTTAGATAGGTAGTAAGTGCCTTCCTAGAGAACTGCTCTCACCTTGTAAGGTCCTTCCCACTTTGTGCCAAATACTCCATGTCTGGCCACCTTTGTGTTCGACATCACTCTTCGTAGTACCAGGTCTCCGATCTTAAGAGGCCGAGGGCGAACCCTTTCATTGTAATGCCTTGCAACCCTTTGCTGATATGAAGCGAGCCTCGCCTGAGCACCTGTATGTATTTCTTCCAACATGTCAAGATATAGATGATGGTTTACCTCATTTACCTCTGATTCATGGTGTTCCCTTCTAAACGACCCTGCACCAAGCTCCACCGGTACCATTGCTTCACAGCTGTACGTCAGCACAAAAGGTGTCTCACAAGTAGTAGATCTAGGTGTTGTGTTGTAGGACCATAACACATTAGGTAATTCATCTGGCCAGCTACCCTTGATTTCTTCCAACTTGGCTTTCAATGTGTGTTTAATGATTTTGTTAACAGCTTCAGTTTGGCCGTTACTTTACGGATGACTGACAGCGGAGAAACTTTTAACGATGCCCAGGTTGTAACAAAGCTCCCTAGTCTCCTTGCTATCAAATTATTTCCCATTGTCGGAAATAAGCTTATACGAAATCCCGAACCGGCAGACAATGATTCGGTATACAAAATCGAGTAACTTTTTAGTAGTAATGGTGGCTAAGGGTTCAGCTTCTGCCCACTTAGTAAAATAATCGACGATAATTACAACATATTTGACTCCCCCTTTGACCTTAGATAACTCACCAATCAAATCGATTCCCCACATCGCAAAAGGCCAAGGACTAACAAGAGAAGTTATAGGTACAACAGGAGCATTAACATAGTTAGCGTACCTTTGACATTTATCGCAGGCGCGAGAGAAATGAAGTGCATATTCCTTCATTGTAGGCCAGTAGTATTCTTGTCGTATAATTTTATGAGCCAATGAGTTTCCCCCCGTGTGATTCTCACATATGGCTTCATGTATTTCCCGTAAGATATACTCTCCAGCTTTCTTATCTACACATCTCAGCAGCGGTTGGTTAAAGCCTCATCAATAAAGAGAGCCATTATATTCTACATATCTTGCTGCTTTGTAGCGGAGTTTTCGAGCTTCTCCTTTATCTTATGGTAATGTGTCATTCTTCAAGTACTCCCATATGGGTGTCATCCAAGTCACTGGCGAGCACTGATCAACTTGTATTAGTTCGGCTTCCAGAATGCTTGGTTGGTCCTGAATTTCTAGTGGTATGATCCCAAGCATAGTTGTGTCTCTCTAAGAACCCAATTTTGCCAATGCGTCTGCTTTTTGATTATCTCATATCAAAATTTGCTATATCTTGATATTTTTGAATGATTGCAAGAGACGTTGTGTGCATCGCAAATAGAGCTCTGTTCGAGGTCCTCTGTCCTGGTATCCCCCTTTAATCTAGTACTCGACCAACGTTGAGTCACTGAATATTGTCAAGTTTTCCACCTTCATCTCTAAAGCGATCTTGAGTCCGGAGATCAGGGCTTCGTATTCTGCATCATTGTTTGTAGCTTTAAAGGTGAAGTATATGGCGTTCCGTAAGTGGTGCCCCTCTGGGATAATAAGAACTATTCTCGCCCCTTCATCTTCATTGTTAGCTGCACTGTTAGTTCTTAGCTTCCACCATAATTCCGGAATAGGCTCTAATGGGTTTGAAGGTACACAACTTGGGATGATGGTTATTACGGTGCAACTACTTCCTTCTTCTCCTGGAACTCCATAATGAAATCAGCAAGGGATTGACCCTTCATGGCACTTCGTGGTTTGTACTCCACATCGAATTGTCCCAACTCGACCATCCATTTTAACATCTTTCCTGAGGTTTTAGGCTTGTGAAGAATCTGCCTTAGAGGGTACGAGTCCTGACCTCTACTTTATGTGCTTGAAAATATGGCCGTAACTTTCTAGATGCGATGATAAGGGGATAAATCAATTTTTCCATGTTCATGTATCGAGTTTCGGCATCGAGCAATCGCTTACTAACATAGTAGACGGGTAATTGGACGTCTATTTCCTCTCGGACAAGCACAACACTAATAGAACAATCTGAAATGGCTAGGTATAGAATGAGTGTCTCACCTTCGATCGGCCTAGCAAGCAATGATGGAGATCCTAATTGTTCATTCAATTTATGGAAAGATTCTTCGCATTTCGGCGTCCACTTGAATTTCTTGCCCACTCCTCTGATAGCTTGAAAGAACTCCTTACACTTGTTTGATGATTTGGAGACAAACCTGTTAAGGGCTGCTATTCTTCTAGTTAAGATTTGCACCTCCTTCACAATTCTCGGTGATCTCATATTAATCAATGATTGAATTTTCTCTAGATTAGTTTCTATTCCACAGTTATTCACCATGAAACCCAGAAATTTTCACGACTCAACTCCGAAGACACACTTTTGTGGATTCAGCTTCATGCGGTACTTCCTCAAAATTTCGAACATCTATGTCAAGTTTTTAATGTGATCTGGTGCTTTTTTAGACTTGACCAACATATCATTGACATAAACCTCCATAATATTCCCCATCTATTCTTTGAACATCATATTCACCAACCGCTGGTATGTTGTTCCGGAGTTGATGAGTCCAAAAGGCATTCTGATGTAGCAATATAGTCCTTTACCAGTGATGAATGACGTATTCTCTTGATCAGGTTCGTACATGGAGATTCGGTTGTAGCCTGAATAAGCATCCATGAAAGTTAGAAGAGCATGCCCTGTTGTGGCGTCTATAAGTTCATCAATGCGAGGAAGAAGAAAACTATATTTGGGGAAAGCTTTATTCAAGTCTGTGAAGTCTACACAAACTCTCCACTTTCCGTTATTCTTCTTGACCAGAACCGGATTAGCCAACCAATTTGGATAAAAAGATTTCTTGACCAAACCCACCTTGCGTAGATGATCAACTTCTTCTTTCAGGGCTTCAGCTCTTTCTCCGCTAATGGCTCTACGCTTATGCCTTACCCCTTTTTACTTTGGGTCGATGTTGAGATTGTGACACATGTCTTTTGGATCGATCTCCACCATATCTGCATGACTCAATGCGAATACGTCAAGATTACTCTTTAGGAAATCAATGAGAGCTACCTTCAATCCTGCTTCTAACCGTGTTCCAATGGGTAACATCTTTTATGGATCTTTGGGGTCTACCAGAACATCTATCATTTTTTCTGCTGGTCTCATCTTCTAAATTGTTTCAAGCATCCGAGGATCGATGTCAACTTCGAAACTCTTTAAACCATTGGCATCTCCTACTTCACGGACAGATACGACCTCTACATTTGAATCCTCTAACTCCGGCACGGCAACGATCTTTTCTTGGATTGGTTCAGGCCATATACTAGTCAAGTCAATACAAGGGGTATCCTCCCTTAACACACTCTTCCCCTTTCTTGCCCTTGCTGCTCGTTGATCTTCCTCATCCTCACTAACATCCTCCACGATCCCCTCTTGGAACTGTTCCTGATTCGCTTTGGCCGCGGAAGACTCAATCATCAATACCTAGGGATTTTCGAATTTTCTTTCTGGGGGAGCTTCCAATAAGAGTGTTTGAGGGTGAACTACCTCAGATTCGTCCTCATCCGGGAAACGGATAATGTATATCATATTGCATGAAGGTTGTGAGAAGTTTGGAGGCGGGAAAAAGTGAGTTGTTTCACGTGCTCCCTCTTCTTCAAATTCAGTTATCTCAATGTCCGGATCTTTCGAGCCTTTACCTTTCTCTGCAAATCTCATCGTCTTGTTGTAACAATCCTTTGATTCATACTGGCAGCCTTTTACACAATATATGTCTTGCGGTGTTAGAAACTTTATTAACAGATGGTATATATTAAGGTAACCACTAGCATCTCCTTCAGAATAGGTCTTCCGATTAAAGCATTGTAGTATATGGGCTGATCGATTATCATGAAATCCGCGATCTGGGTGGTTGATTGTGATCTTCTCCCAAAGTCATCGGTAGCTTGATGATGCCCTTTACCTTGATAGAGTGCCCGTGAATCCGTAAACGTGAATAGTTCCATGAGACAATTCTTTGTCTAATAGGCCCATTTTCTTGAACGTAGCATAGTACAAGATGTTAACAGAACTCTCATTATCGATGAAAACTCGATGCACACTCCTGGACCCGATCCTGACATTTACGACCAAATCGATGTGGGGGTGGTGTACCCACCTCACATCTTCTTCAGAAAAGATGATTTGTGTATCTTCTCCCTTGAATAGCTTATGTGATCTTTCGGAAAGGTGATTGGCGTTAGTGAAAAGCGGTTGTTTGGCCTCTCTGGCATATCTTTCAATTGCGTTCCTACTGTTCCCACCAACATGAGGGCCTCCGGATATTGTAAGAATGCTTCCTTTCTGAATCGGCCTAGGCTGAGCATCGGCCATGTTGTTTTGTTTTTCATCATCTTTGTTAACCTCTTTCTTCTTCGTTGAATCTTCCTTATGCTTCTTCACTTCTCGCACCACTCATTCAATTAATTTTCCTTCATTGATCAACGTTTCAATCTCATCTTTCAAGTGTCTACACTCATGGGTGTTATGTCCATGGGTCTCATGATAAGCACAATACTTTTTTTATCAGTTATATAATTTGTCGCAATTGATGTGCACTTCTTGTAGATTCCTTCTCCCTTAGTCACCTGATAGATGTGTTCAATAAACATCACTAACGGGGTAAATTCATCGTCCATGACCCTTTTCCTAGCCGTGCTATATGGTCGTGGGCTTTCAGGAGGACTTTCCAGACCTCTAACTTCCACGGAATTCACGTTGTTCTTCTTGGGACTTGGTACACTATTTCTTCTCCTACCTTTCCCATTGGGCAGAGTATTATCGTACTTCTAATCCATGCCAAAGCCTTCTCCTCTCTTTTGAAAGGTTCTGCCAAAACGTAGAAGTCCAAAAGAGTGTAGAGTACTTTGTGTTGCAACTTTTTCCATAAATCGCTCCTAGTTTTCACTCTTGCTACCAAGAAATTTTTCACCATTTTGTTGATAGCTCCCCGGACCATTGGTACTTCTGCATTGAAACGCCTAAAATATGAGTGAAGAGTTTCGTCCTCCCGCTATCGTATATTGGCCAAGGCTTTGATCGGTGGGGCATATTGCATTGTTGACTAGAATTGGGTTAAGAACGACTTCATCATCTACTCCCAAGAGCCAATCAATTCTGGGACTAAGCTTTGAAACCACTAGAGTGTGTTCCCCCTCAGAGTTGAAGCCAAAACTCTACACTTCGTTAAATCCTCTACTTGATATACTTCTATCCAAGTATTGAATCTTTCCAAGTACTCGGCGGGATCTGAACTCCCGGAAAACGTTAAGTCACCTACACCCCTGGAGGCTGGAAGGGGAGAGTGTCGAATATCAGCCGTGAACTGTGATTGTGGTGGTGGTGGGAGATTGTCTCTAGCTCCTTCCATTTGAACCAGTAGTCTCCGCAAATCATCTGCCCGGATGTTTCCCAAACCTTGTATTGGTTGCTCATCTTCCCTGTTCCTTGGTCTTTGTTAGTGGACTTTTTTGTCCACTATATACGTTCCAATTTGGCTTAAATTGATCGCTAGTGCCCAAGTATTTAGTGTCTTTTGATGTGTTTTATGTTTTTGGTGTGCAGATTCCCAAGCGAAGGAGAATTGATGAATATTTGCATAAATTGGTGGTACATGAGCTAGGAATTAAAAGGAGGAAGATCAAGGCTTGAGCTGAGGTCGAAAGAAGGCAAGACGAGTCGCTAAAGGAGCAAAGTTTCAAGGAATTCAACTGCAGGGCAGAAGCAGCAGGCGCGCCCTCCCTTCAGAAAGCGCGCCCGCGCTCCTTTAAGCAGGCGCGCCCGCGCCTGAGGAAGCGCCCCCGCGCCACATCCGAGCTCCAGTTGCTGATTTTTGCAGTTTGGTCCGTTTTGAAGCCCAGGAAGCAGCAAGCCCATGGATCATTATTTTATGTAACCTAGTATAAAAACATAAGGATTATTATTATGATCTATCTAGAAAAATTCAGTAAGCACGTAGGGTTTTATTATTAGTCAAGAGGCAGAGTACTTTGTGAGCCGTCAAGCTATTTTTCTTTTGTAATTTTCTACACGTGGATTATCGGTTGTTTCTTTTACTCTTGCAATTAATATCAGTCTTTTATGTTTAATTGTTTATTTACCATGTTTTCATATGAACCCATGATGTCGGCTAGGCCAATTATGGGCTAATCGTTGTCATGGGGTTTTAATGGATTTTTCTATCGATTCTAGATATTGATTGTTTTTATGCCTAAGTGTGTGATTGTTATGGATATCCTAGTATGGTTAAGCTTATTCGTTGTAAATGCGTCACGAACATTTATGATTGTTTGTTAAATCCTTGTGAATGCGAAAGTGGATCTAGGGTTTAGAACATGCCATGCTAGCATAGGCTTTTGCATGTTAAGAGCATGTATTAATTTGTGGTGTAATTCTAACCGTCTTGCACTGACTATGTGATTTTATGGATTCTTGTGCTTAAGCCATTATGTTTTCAATCTCTATAGACATATAGGGACTAAGTATAGTGGTTGACTATTTGACTTCTATCTTTTATGGATGTTTATTAGGATGGTATGCGTGCAACGAAAGTTGGCGTTTATCAGTTTAGAGGGTCTGATCAGTTATCATCACTTTCACATGCTAGGTTGAAAAGGCATAAGATTCTAGATGAGATAGTTAATGAAGTTAAAATCCCATGTTTATTTAATATAAGTAATTCTTTAAGTGTTAATCATTAGTTTAATCAAACTCCAGTTGTTATTTTCTTAGCAGTGGTAGTTAATCATACTCTGGTGTATAAGTGAACTAAACGTAAGCAAGTTGAGTCTCTGTGGGAACGAATCCTACTTATTTCTGTATTACTTGTGACCACGTTCTCTTGCGTGAATAAAGTGCGAACAAGTTTTTGGCGCCGCTGCCGGGGAGCGCGGGCGCCCTGAGTGCGGCTGTTAAAAAACCGAAAAAATAATAAAAAGTGTAAAAACAAAGATATCAGCAATTTTATGTTTTAAATCAGTTTTTAGCCCAAGCCCAGCCACTCTAACTTGTTATAAGCCTTCACATACCCTAACCCTAACCTAATTTTTACTTTTCATCTCTCATTCACACATATACATACAACTATACACGCACTGCATCTCATCTCTTCACACTTCTACAACTCATTCAATGGCACCCAAGAGATCTAGGCGCTCAGGGACATCAAGTTCTTCTTCGAGTGGGGGAGTTGTGCCCCAATTCAATTCACCGGAGGCCCAAGTAGAGTTTGCACGATTGATGACCAAATCTGTGGTCAAGGAAAGGGGATTTATTCCGGGTGTTCTTGATGGGTCTCTAATCGCGATGGTTAGTGAGCGCGGTTGGGAGACTGTGTGTGAGGCTGCGGAGGCGATACCATTGAGTATCGTTAGGGAGTTCTATGCCAATGCCAAGCAGGAGAAGAATGGGTATTCTGCAGTTCGAGGGTATGTTGTGGATTATACTCCTGCCGCCATCACTAGGGTTTTGAATTTGCCAGCACCGCAGGAGGGAGTGGAAGATTTTGGGTTGAAGACCCGTGGGGAGGTTGACCTTGAGGCCATCCTGCGGGATATGACAGTTCCCGGCACTACTTGGAAGCGCAGGGCAGGCTCTACTGAGCCGGTTACCTTCTCCGCCATGGCTTTGAACCCGTATGCTAAGGCCTGGAACCTGTTTCTGTGTGCTAACATTGTGCCATCGTCACACACTCATGAGGTGACAGTGGATCGGGCTATTTTGTTGTGGGGTATTCTCAGCGGGCGATACATCGACCTAGGCTCCCTTATCCACAGGCACATGATCCGATTCTTGCAGGGCAGTACCACTGGCGCGATTCCGTATGGCTCAGTGGTTGTTCGTCTGTGTGTTGATGTGGGTATTCACTGGCCGGCGGAGGAACAGTTGCAACTTCCTGCGAGTGCCATTGACACGGCGGCGATAGCTCGACTCCCTGAATGGGACGGTGGTGTACCGCATCCCCGTGGCTTGGGGTATATTGTGGGTGGTGAAGTGCCACCAAGACAGCAGAGGGAGGCTAGGGCTGGATCTTCTAGGGCACCGCCAGCTGTGGCTAGTGCTGGTATGGGTGAGGCTCTTTTTAGGAGGTTAGCACGGCGGTTGGACGCAGTTGATGATCGGCAGAGCCGGTTTGAGGCTGACCTGACTCAGGCTCTTGGTGCAGCTTTCCTAGCTACAGGTGTACAGGTCGATTGGCCTGTTTATGGGGCTGGCACCGTGTATCCCCCACCGGATTCACCCGAGGAGGGTGACTCTGCTGAGGATTGAGGTATTTCTGCACACTTTCTTCGTTTCTTGCCTTCAATGGGGACATTGAATATTTTAAAGTTTGGGGGTAGGAAATGGAGATTGTAGTTAGATGCATATAGGACATGTAGTTGTAGTGTTTGTCATGCATTTTGTTTTAATTGTCCATATAGAGCATTTTGTTTGAAAATTTTTGTTCATATGAATCCATGTTAGTTGCATCTCATAGCATGCATATTTCATGATCTCTTCGGACGAACTAATTCTGTTTGATAAGTCGATGGCAATTGGAGTGTGGTATTGATGAGCAGAGGGATGATTTACAGTCCTTATGAAATTGATTTGCATGTTTCAGAAGCACATTATTTACACAGTCTCGTCGGTTGCTTTTGGGCTAGGTTGAGTCATGCCTATTTAGTTGTTTTAGATTTAATCGCATGTTTATATCTAGAATGTTTGTTATTCCCTTGATAATGTACGAATACCAAAGTATAAGTTTGGGGGAAAACAAAGATTCATGCTGATTGTTAATGTTTGTCAAGTATGGCTAGGCGTCAAATGGCTAGTAGCCGGCTCATATTTTTATGAGTAGTCTAGGGTTGGAATTGAGAATTCTCATTCCAGATTCTGTTAAAAAAAAAAAAAGAAAAAAAAGAAAAAAGAAAAAAAAAAGAGTCATGTGAATAATTCGAGGCAAAATTAACCAGGGTGAGCTCTTTAATACTCGGGCAATTAAGTTCGAGGGGACTTTGTGCCTAGTGACCTAAGGCTTTTTATAGTCTGGGATCCACTAACCTAACGCTCGCTACATGGGTATTATTGTATAAGCCTTTAGGGGTCTCATCCATTGCACGGTTAAATAAGCCTATGTATTGTGTTATGTGTCGTAGTGGTGGTTTAGCAATAAAGTGTGATTCCCTGTCTAACTCAAATGAATGACGACGGTGTTTGTATGTTATGGAGTGTTTACCACTCATTCTGTTTATAAGCAGGTGATTGTCTTGGCGAAAAATAGGTATGATTTTGATCTAGTGTCAGAGTATATTTGATGAGCATCGCACACACACACGTTTCTGTTCATGTAGTATCGGTATAAGGGGACTTGGTCGAGCTCTGTTTGGATGTATCACATCTCTTTGAGACTTGGGATTATCGATTGGTTTTGGTGAGTTCGAGGGGGTCCTTGCATTTTCATAGTAGTTGCATTCATGCATTGCATTGCCTTAGATTGTTTAGAGTCTGTTTATGCTTGGGGACAAGCATCGGTTTAAGTTTGGGGGTGTGTTAGTGGACTTTTTTGTCCACTATATACGTTCCAATTTGGCTTAAATTGATCGCTAGTGCCCAAGTATTTAGTGTCTTTTGATGTGTTTTATGTTTTTGGTGTGCAGATTCCCAAGCGAAGGAGAATTGATGAATATTTGCATAAATTGGTGGTACATGAGCTAGGAATTAAAAGGAGGAAGATCAAGGCTTGAGCTGAGGTCGAAAGAAGGCAAGACGAGTCGCTAAAGGAGCAAAGTTTCAAGGAATTCAACTGCAGGGCAGAAGCAGCAGGCGCGCCCTCCCTTCAGAAAGCGCGCCCGCGCTCCTTTAAGCAGGCGCGCCCGCGCCTGAGGAAGCGCCCCCGCGCCACATCCGAGCTCCAGTTGCTGATTTTTGCAGTTTGGTCCGTTTTGAAGCCCAGGAAGCAGCAAGCCCATGGATCATTATTTTATGTAACCTAGTATAAAAACATAAGGATTATTATTATGATCTATCTAGAAAAATTCAGTAAGCACGCAGGGTTTTATTATCAGTCAAGAGGCAGAGTACTTTGTGAGCCGTCAAGCTATTTTTCTTTTGTAATTTTCTACACGTGGATTATCGGTTGTTTCTTTTACTCTTGCGATTAATATCAGTCTTTTATGTTTAATTGTTTATTTACCATGTTTTCATATGAACCCATGATGTCGGCTAGGCCAATTATGGGCTAATCGTTGTCATGGGATTTTAATGGATTTTTCTATCGATTCTAGATATTGATTGTTTTTATGCCTAAGTGTGTGATTGTTATGGATATCCTAGTATGGTTAAGCTTATTCGTTGTAAATGCGTCGCGAACATTTATGATTGTTTGTTAAATCCTTGTGAATGCGAAAGTGGATCTAGGGTTTAGAACATGCCATGCTAGCATAGGCTTTTGCATGTTAAGAGCATGTATTAATTTGTGGTGTAATTCTAACCGTCTTGCACTGACTATGTGATTTTATAGATTCTTGTGCTTAAGCCATTATGTTTTCAATCTCTATAGACATATAGGGACTAAGTATAGTGGTTGACTATTTGACTTCTATCTTTTGTGGATGTTCATTAGGATGGTATGCGTGCAACGAAAGTTGGCGTTTATCAGTTTAGAGGGTCTGATCAGTTATCATCACTTTCACATGCTAGGTTGAAAAGGCATAAGATTCTAGATGAGATAGTTAATGAAGTTAAAATCCCATATTTATTTAATATAAGTAATTCTTTAAGTGTTAATCATTAGTTTAATCAAACTCCAGTTGTTATTTTCTTAGCAGTGGTAGTTAATCATACTCTGGTGTATAAGTGAACTAAACGTAAGCAAGTTGAGTCTCTGTGGGAACGAATCCTACTTATTTCTGTATTACTTGTGACCACGTTCTCTTGCGTGAATAAAGTGCGAACAGTCTTTCTTAGCTTTCTTTGTACACCGCTCTCTCTCAATTCTGCCTTTCACGATCTTCCATGCGAAGGGTTTGATCTTACTGATGGTCGTAGCATCTACCACTCCTCTAAATCCATCATTGTCGGGCATGTAACTGGTTATCTCCTCTTATCCATGCACGATGGCTAGATGTATCTTCTTTCCGATAACGATCTCCACTTCGTCCTCGATCAATTCCAGGCTGATAATTTCCCTGTCCTTCGTGCTTCTCTTGGTCATAACCCACCTAGTAACCCCTCTGATCATGTTTACTCCAATGGCTCCTTGCTTTCATTCTTCGTCATAAAATAGTATTTGGTGGTGGCTCTATAATCTGAATATCATCCGAGAAAGGGATCTTCTGGTTATCATTCATTGGTCAAGATGCGAACCTCCCCTCTATATCACGCTCCCTGACTCCATGATCAGTCCCCCCCCCCCAATAGCGTCAATTACCTCTACCAAACCTCCCACATGCATACCCTCAGATATTCGTATACTTTTCTTTATCTATTTGATCTATGCTTAGTCCTTGTCGCTGAGAGTTGACGGACCAATGCCTAACATCCTATCATGTTCGGTTTCGGTCCCCACCATATGTCAACACACGGGGCGTCACATCTCGGAACCTCTTGTACGGTACGTGAGTTTTCTCCTTGGTATTGTTCTTTTCAGTGATGGGTTCCTTGCCCGCACGGTGGTCTTTGCTTCCTTGCTGATTTTCGATAATCACGCTCTCTAAATTCTTGAAACTCTTTTCCATTGAACTCATCCGCTCATCAAATCCGTTAATTTGATTAAATACCTCTTCTTTGTTCATCATTATTATTGGGCATTTTCTGGTACTATTGTGGTCTCTTAACGTCGTAGGGTCTGAGATGTTATGGGACGGGTTGTCTCATTCAACCCTAGGTTGGTGTGATTTGTGACATCCTTCCTCCAAAGATGTGAAGAGCCCCTCCTTCTAGCACCAATTGTTAACGGAGAAATTTGGTGATAACAAATTCGGGGAGGGTTGCTGGAATTACGATAGTGATTGATGATGATTTTGAGACTGAGATTGCTTAGGTTGAAGAGACAATAACACACAAGATTTTGAGAGTTCTTGAATGTCAATGATTGTTCGATAGCCTCCACAATGTGCCTACATACCCTTTATATAGGGATCAAACCCAACGAAGCTCTTGGGGAGCACGAAACCTAATAGGGTTAGATTTCATTCTCCAAAGTTGATTTGGTCCACCGCCTAGAATACACCTGGCCTAGGGTCGTCGAAACCCAGTTACGTACAAAGAATGTGGCGATTAGGTGATCGGCGCCACATTGTCACAAATCGGCCTAGGCCTGATCCATCATCCCTTATATCACAACCTTAATGGGCTAACCTTCTAGAAATGTTATCCAAGACAAGGGAACTAGATCCCCCTAATTGGGCTTAAATCCAATTAGCCGAGATGGAACCTACTCTTCATAAAAGTTATAATCAGCGAGAAGTCCTTCAAATAATATATAATAGGCCCACACTGGGCAAGGCCTAAATATACAGATCCTTTAATAAATAGCTTTTTCAGGGAAAATAATCATGCCCAACTCCAAAAGAAGGCGAGGTTGTTGGATAACAGTGTCTGGGCCCAACTCCAAATACATCATCCAATGATTACAGCTCAAGCAACTAATCCTGACCTTCTTATGTAGGCGAGGCCCATATAGCAAATCCTTCATAGCATAACCCTCCACATAACGGGCGAGGTCGAAAGACGATATCATCCAAATTCACATCATTGGACTCAGGCCCAACGGTCCTATCTTGTCATCCAGAAAATTTAACTTTATATAAAGCGAGGCATTCACATATGGGCGAGGTTGAAATAATATGACAATGCAGATTTTGCCCATAAGACGAAGTTTTACTCTTTGTGAGGATATTTTACTTTTTACAAAAGTTCATTTAAATTTTTGCTTATTAAAGTGAGAATGTCATTATTAACAAATTGAAAAGTGAGAATTACATGATTTTGCTAGTAGTTAAACAATATAAACTGAATTGAATTACAATTGAATGATAATCAGCCTACAGCCCAAATTCCACCAGTCTTCAGCAGTTAAAATCAATTTGGAGACTGTTCACCAAATGTAGAAAACTTCGCTATCCGAATCTGGTCTGATCCAGGATTTTGTGTATCTTTACGTGAGAGTACTTAAAATTGAAACTTATAGATGAATAAAATAATAAATATATAACACTTCACATCCTTTGCGAACACAAAAGGTAATACTAACTAGGGTTGAACAAAAGATCAAAATAAAACCGAAATCGAATCGAAATTGATAAAAACTGATTCGTATAAAACCGAAATCAAAACCAAAACGTTTCAAACGTTTGATCGGTTCCGGTTATATGTTTAAGCCGAACCGAAAAAAATTGAAACCGTATTGATTATTAAAATAAATATATTATATATAATTTATATAAAAAATTTAAATTAATAAATTCATATATAATTATAAGTAAATATAAATAGTGAAAGATGAATAAGTTTGGAGAATGATAATATTACATTGTTACTGTTATTGTTTACCGGCCTTGGCCTTCAGTCTTATGCTTCTTTTTGTTTATTATTACTTCTTTTCTATTTCATGTTCTTGTTGGCTCTGCTTCTGCTTGACTACTGCTACTATCTACTGATTGTTAACGCTTATTATGTATCCGAAATTCCGAATATATGATTATTTGTTATTATTAATTTATGCATCAATTTTTCAATTTTTATCTAGTAACTAATGGATTAGCAGGTGTTCTGTATGATGTACCTGACTCCCCGAGAAAAATTTAATTTTTTATACATTTTTTCTGAAAATGTGATATACCATGTCAATATAAATATGTAAAAGTTTTATTATTTAAAACTTAACAGATAGAAACGAATCGATATTTTTAAAATCGAAACTGAAACTGAAATAAATAATTCGGTTATTAATATTGTTTTAAAATTTTAAAACCGAAGACATAAAACCGCACCAAACTGATCGTGTTGACGCGCTCTACCCTAATACTAACATAACATCTGAGTATCTGACCCAGCAATGGCGTCCCACTTTTCACAATCAAACAAAATACCCCTCAGTTACAATTCTACCGAATATGTAACCTAAACAATAACTCTCATGCAAAAACATTTATTACAAAATTCTATAAATAATAACATATAAAATAATAAAATATAATATAATTAAAGGAATAATCAAAAGCGACCCCTTTAAATAAATACCTGAGTAAATAATATTAAGAATATGATAAAATTGACATTTCTAAAAAAGTTTTTTCTATGACAAGACATTTCTATAAAAGTTAGATATGTATTAGTAAAAAAAACGATTCACAACCGAAATAATAAGGCTGTATTAATAAAATTATTGACCGGAAATTGTAGTTCGTGTGGCAGACACCCGAACGGCCGAACATATAAGTTCACGAATCAGTATATCCAATTATTCATACATGGACCATGGTGCGTGATAAATCGATAGTCAATTTGTATGATAGTATATTCTTTAAGCAGTATCCAATTATTTCATGGTGTGGTCAATATAGTACTCCATTCATTTCCCCCTTATAATTCTGTGTTAGAAATAATTTATTTAATATAAACATATTTGTTGTGAACTGATTGTCATTTTCAAAGTTGTAATAACAGGGTTAGCATCTAGGAGTAGAATTGTTATCCTCGTATTAATTACTTGTTCCCTTACATTGGCTATAAATAGCATGCATATGTGAATGAAAAACTTGCATCGAGCAATTCAATTCCTCTAGCTCACTTCTCTCACTCTCTCTTGCTCTCTCTTTGCTAAATTAGTGTAGTACATTTACTATTATACCTGGTATATTATAACGCGTTATCAGTACGAAACCCTGTCAAAAATTGAGAATGTATAATCTTTATTTATTATATTTAAATATTTAATATATGTATGTGTGTGTATATAATTATGAGACTTGGCTATGCCGTCTATTAACAATTTACATTTATATGATTGAATCACCACCTACTGTAAATTAAATTATTGTTTAGCGGTACCATTTATTTTTAAGTGACGCCAAAAATATAGTGGAAACGTTTTAATTATATTGGCATTTATATGTCAACCGTATATTTATACTATATTATTATAACCAAATTAGAGAACTTTTTTTAAAAATATTTGGGTAAAACATAGAAAAGATCATTACCGTTCAATTTTAGGTGAACCATAAAAACCATCTAATTTTAATAAAATCTAATTTTAGAAAAGATATATATCATACATACAATCTTATCCCCTATAGTCCTCCTTTTATACATAATATTATATTTTTATTTTAATAAAATATCTAACATTAATCTCCTACCTAAAATATATTTCTATACAAAATACAGAAATATTATCTCATTAAAATATAAATATAAATAAATTATATAAATATATATATATATATATATATAATATGAAATAAAGTTTAAATTATTATTATACCAATAAAAATAAATTCAAATAATATAAAAATATTAAAAAACTAAAAAAAATTATCTATGCTTCCCAAGGGACATAAGTTAGCATCATTTATAGCTGAAAAGTGAAAATCTTAATTTTATCTCTTAATTTATTTATAAAAAATGAAAAATTTTAATTTTTTTTCTTAATTTAAATTAAAAATATTTTTAATATATATATATATATATATATATATATATATATATATATATATATATATAGGGTCAATGACTACAAAAAATAAATTTTGAATTAGTGATTGATAAGATTGAGTTGATATTATAAATACTCATTTATAAATACAAAAATTTATATACATGTAAAATTAAATAAAGTTTAAATTATTATTATATAAGTTAAAAATAAATTCAAATCATATAAAAAATATTTAAAAAAATCATCCGTGCATCGCACATGATATAAGCTTGTATATAATTGATTTTATTGTCTACATGAATTTTATTATTATGGTAACATTTATCTTTGGTAATTACTGAAGAATAATGAGAACCTTAATTTTATTATTTTAAAGTGGTACTATCTATTGTGGGAACATTTTTATGATTATTATATGAATAATATTAACTTGTTTTTTACACGAACTAACTTCTGCAGGATTTTCTACTTAAAATTATTTATCAGTCGGAGATAATTTATATACGCAGATTTCCGTATGGCGGGTGAAAATCCATTTGTTGTTTTATATATTGATATATTTATATTATCAATGATAATCATGATATATACATTAACTATTACGTATTTGTTAATGCACTAGATTCAATAAAATTTTATGTAATATTTACATCGATTATTTAGTTTAATATTTTGTGTGCTAAAATTCAATTCCTCGAGCTCACTTCTTTTACTCTCTCCCTCTTCTGAATTAGTATAGTCCCTTCACTATAACAATATTTATATACTCTTCGCTTATCCTTTTTGGGCTATTGTGCAAGTATGAATCCCATAAATACATTGGATATCTATCAGTTTTTTATGTACTCGAAGCGTGAAGAAAGAATATCAACGACCCTATAGACTAGTGACTGATACGGATCTACACGACAATACGTGGCCGTTTGGGGTTTCTTAAATTTAAAATAAGTTAATTATTGGCAGTAGAAACGGATTGTGCATTTGGCCTGGGGTTTCTAAAATATTCAAATATTATAGTAAATCTAGTATTTTTTTACATATTTTCATTTTTTTTAAAGATAAAATTTATTTTAGAATTTTAAAATCAAATATTATTTTCAAAATAAAAAATAAGTTATTTATTTTCAAAAAAAGTACATATATACCTATTTTTTTCTGAAAATAAAAGCTTATTTCTGGAAAAAAAGTGATGGTCAAACCGGACATATGTAAATGATCATTTGTGATTAAAAAAAAAAATCGAAAGAATTTGTTGTTAGTTCTCGAAAAGCACGTAATTTTTCGTACCTGGTTGTAGAACGGGAGAACACGGAAACTACGAGACTTTGCAAATTACTAAAATATGCATTCAACAATCTCGATAAAAATGACAATTTTTCATCCGTTGATTAATTAATATTCAATGGACAAATAATCTCGTAAAATAAATAATTTTTTTCAATCTCAACATAATAGATATAGTATATTTTTAACATCGATAAATGAATAATCTCGATAAATATAATTTTTCGACCTCGAACGTATTCATTCATTGACGTTTAACAGTACATGACAAAAAAGAGAAGAAGCTCAAACCTTATAATTTGAAAATTACTGATTTAATGTCTTATTGTTAAGGGTTAATGAGCGAAAAATCCCACTGTGATTTAGGTGCAGGAGTGAATAAATTTCTTTGGTTTAAAAACATTCAAATAAGTCTTTAAAATTTAAATTGTTGGTTCAATATAATCTCTCTAATTAATTTTAAATATTTAATTACATTAATATAAATATATAAAATACATATATATCGTATATTATGAATTATCAATTATGAATTTTTTTATTAATGACATTATTATTTATAAATTAATATATTTTTATATAATTGAATTTTATTAAATAATTCAATAAAATAATAGATATGTTGTTAAATTGTAATACCAATATATATATATATAACATATATTCTTTTGTTACTTACCTATTAATTTATAACCTATAAACATTTACACATTAGTTTGTATTTTACTTTTAAATTTTATTTACTCGACGAATATTTATATTTTTTTAATAACTAACTAAATATGAGTGACATTTTAATATTAAATCATAATACACACACACACACACACTTATTTACATACATACATACATACAGACACACACATGCACACTTTCATGTACACTTATTATTTTTGTTTTAATATTGTATTTATATGATTTAAATTTATTTTTATTTTTATATCAATAATTTTAATTTATTTATAATATTGTGTAAAAATACTTTTATATAATTTTTCACATATTTTATTTGTGTTCATGTTTAAAAGATATAAAATTTATATATTTTATTTGAGTTCGTGTTTTGATATATTTTGTCATATAACAATATTATTACGATATACATGAATATTAACGTGACAATATTAAAATTATAATATTTTAATATATTTTTAGAATATTAATGTCATAATATACATGAATATTAGTAGTTTTATAGGAGTAGTTAGATATTTAATTATACTTCTAAGTATAGTTAAGAAAAAATTAACTAAATGAGCTATATTGAATCAAAAATTTAAATTTTAAAGATTTATTTGAACATTTTTAAACCGCAGCGACTTATGTGTTTCTACACCTAAATCAGGATGGTTTTTTCGCTCCTTAACCTTATTGTTAATGATAATAATCAAATCGAAAATCAGACGGAATATTCCGTGATGATCGCAATCTACTATTATTTTATTTTGGTGTGTGTGAATTGTTTGTGTTTATTTATATTGCAAAAAATAATTATTTAATGTCTTATGATTTGCTTTTCTGTGTTTATAATTCAACATTCAGGTCCTATTTCCTCCTAGTCAAAGAAAGAAAGAGATATTGCAAAAAAAAGGAAAAAGAAAGAGATGTGTACAAGTATACAACCACTAGTATAATTCAATGGCATATTGGCATGCATTATTATTCAGTGATGTGGGAGTACTTGAAACTTATAAATGAATAAAATAATAAATATATAATACTTCACATCCTTTGCGAACACAAAAGGTCATACTAACATCCGACCCAGCAATGGCCATCTACTTCTCACAACCAAACAAAATACCCCTAGCTACAATTCTACCAAATGTCTAACCAAAAACAATAAATCTCAAAAACATCTATTACAAATTTCTAAACAATAACATATAAAATAACAAAATAAAATGAAACTAATGAATAATTACAAGCGATTCCTTTAATTAAATACCTAAATAAATAATATTAAAAATATGACAAAATTGCCATTTCTAAAAAAAATAAATATGTATTAACAAAAAAACGATTTACAACGGAAATAATAAGGCTGTATTAATAAAATCATTGACCGGAAATTGTAGTTCCGTGTGGCAGACACCGAACATATAAGTTTGCGAATCACTATATCCAATTATATTCATACATGGTGCATGATAAATCGATAGTCAATTTGTATGATAGTATATTCTTTGAGCAGTATCCGATTATTTCATTGTGTGGTCAATACAATATACTCCATTCATTCCCCCCCCCCCCCCCCCCCCCCCCCCCTATAATTCTATGTAAGAAATAATTTATTTAATTTTTAAATATTTATATACTTTTCGCTTATCTTTTTGGACTAAGGTGCAAAGATATGAATCACATAAATACATTGGATATCTATCAGTTTTTTGTGTTGTTTATGTGTGTGTATATATATATATTATAATTATAATCATTTTGATGCGAGCTATTAATAAAAAATTCCAAAAAACCTTGTTTATTTTTACGATTTAATCTATAAA
The DNA here is from genome assembly GCA_028671895.1 of Oenanthe sinensis. Classification (NCBI taxonomy): domain Eukaryota; kingdom Viridiplantae; phylum Streptophyta; class Magnoliopsida; order Apiales; family Apiaceae; genus Oenanthe; species Oenanthe sinensis. Next base: position 10,177,768 of record CM053799.1, read on the forward strand.
CTATAAACTAACTTTTTCACATATTAAATAAAAAAATCTATTAAAATTTGAAAATTTGTACTTGGATCTAATCAGATTAACTATCTAACTGAAAATTTGTATTGGGTTTTACTCTCTCCTTATCAAAAATTTGATTGTTTTCTATTTATGAAAGTTTTAGTAAATTTTAATGTTTAAAATTATAAATTTAAATAAATTTTATAAAAATAGTTCATTAATTAATAAAGATTAACATAAGATTATTGTTATGGTCAAATTTCAAAAATATTTGAATAAATCATATATACATATTTCTCCTAATTATAACAAATTCTCTTTCCAAAAAAAAAAACCGTATGTTTTAGCGAGCTATACCACAATTTAAGATAAACTCGACAATAGCAATTTTGATGAAAAAAATATATATTTGAACAATTTTATGATTTATACATTAAATTTTGTCGAGTAATTTTGATGAAAAATATTCATTTGAACAATTTCATGATTTATACATTAAATTTTGATTATTTTTATAAATGACGTATAATTTGTAATTAATAAATTATGTTCCCAATAAGAAAACTACAAATTCATAAAAGTATAATTAGTATACTTTATTTTATATTTTTTGCGATTTAATCTTTATATAGCATTTATTCTGATATTTACCAAATTTTCACATGTAGTATTTTTCTGAAGCAACTTATATCTATACTATATTATTATAACCAAATAAGAGGATTTTTTTTATCTTAGCAAACCATAAAAAAAATCATAACCGTTCAATTAAGTGAATCATAAAAACGATCTTAAACATTCAATTTTAATAAAATTTAATTTTAGAAAACATATCATACATACAACCCCATACCCATTGTTCTTCTTTTATACAATTTTTCAGTGATAATATTATATTATATATTTTCTATTTTAAGAATCATACTTATCCTATAATTTTTATTTAATATAGTTTATTCACATTCAACTCAATTTCATCACCATTTAAACTCTTTTATTTATTTAAAATTATGATTTATCATTAAATTTTATGAAAATTAATATAAACATCGTAGTATAGAAAAATGCAAAAAAATTAATAATAAAACAAATTATCATGTTAAATGAAATATTTAAATTATATAAAATAATTAATGAAGTATATAATTTATTAATAGTATTTGTTTTGCATGGGTTATAAACCAGTATATTTTAAAGCATCAAATGTAGTATTTTCTTATACTATGATATATTTTTTTGGTTTAACCCCCAAAAATTTGAATTTATACGATGTAATATTTTAACACAAATAAAAATAGTTGCAATATATTATTCATCACACAATTTTATTTTGAAAAAGATTATATTTTCCAAATTATCAATACAAGTTATTTTCTTATATGTTGATGTTATTTCCTTCTTTTTATAATTTTTTTGTTATTTTTTTTTAAAAACCTAAAAAAGTAATGTAATTTAGTGGTTTTAATTTTAAATTTATATAATAAACGTAATGATTCAATTTTTCATAATAGCAAAATTTTCTTCACTTTCAATATTAATAATAAAAAGATAACATATGTATAATTTTATAAAATATAAGAATATAACCATCTATACTATACTATATTATTATAGCTGAAATATTAAAAAATTTCGTCAAAAGTGAATCATAAAAAAAATCATAACCGTCCAATTTTAAATGAACCAAAAAAACGATCTTAACCATTCAATTTTAATAACATCCAATTTTAAAAAGAATATATATCATACATACAACTCTAACCTCGGTACCCCGGTAGTCCTCCTTTTATACAACAACTAACGGATAATATTATATTATATTTAAATTATATTCTATATTTTTTATTTTAAGAATCCTACTTATCCTATAATTTTTATTTAATATATCATTAAATTTATAAATATTAATATATAAATATCATTGTATAATAACATATGACCCTAACTCCCCACAGTCCTTCTTTTATACAAGGATAATATTACATTATATTAGCATAAATTCTCAACGTTATAAAATTTTATAGTAAATATCAATAAAATATAATATAAAAAATAAATTTACCTAAATATTAGTCATTCATCCCGTGATTCGCACTATAGAGTATAGTTTAAATATGAACAAAAAATTATTGGGTTTGATTTTGATCGAATTTGAAAAAGTCCAAATTTTAATTTTGACAGGATTGAACCGAATTTAAAAAAATATTTGAGTCCTATAGACCTAATAGGTAGCTGTATTGAACTTTTATTTAAAAATTCATTAAATTCTGATAATATTTAATTTGAATTTTAAAATATCCATTAAATATGATTATATTCAAAAGTTGGTGATTTTTTATTTATTTTATAAATGATGGATTTTAATAAATTTTATACACTAATTTTTTTTTATTTTTTAAATCCATGAAATTGTAACGAAACATATGAGGTTCTAAAGAAAGATTAAAATTAAAAGCAATTTTTTTTTTGAAGCAGCAATTATTTTTTTATAAAATTAATATATTATTATGAAAATATTTTTTTTTTAAATTTAAATTAAATATACCCGAATTCAACAATAATAACATGAGATTTTATTACGTGGGCCACCATATAAAATCACATGTGGTCCAAAATAATGACGAAAGTGGTGAGGGGGAGTAGATGAAAATACATGGTCCCCGTTTGACTTAATTTATTTTCTGGAAATAAATGTTTATTTCTAGAAAAAGTAAGTATGTATGTAATTTTTCTGAAAATAATTAATTTATTTTCAATTTTGAAAATTATATTTGGTTTTAAAATTCTTAAATAAATATTTATCTATTTTTTTTTAAAAATATAAAAAAAATTAAAATAAATTATTTATTTTAATTTTAAGCTACCCCAAACGGGACAATGGTAGCAACATGAAGAAAGTTGCACCAGTCAAATAAATAATTCCACATCAGCATTTAAATAAACTCGAAAAAAAAGTGTCCAGGTTCAATGAACCTGAAAGGCCGCCTTGTCCAAGCAATCAACACCTTCCCTCTCCGTTGTTTACTCTTACCTATATATTCATCATATATCATCACACATTTCACATATCTCTCTCTCTTCTTACACATTTAAGAATTATACAAACCTCTACATACACATAGAGATACAGATTACAATGGCTTTTGCTGCTGTAACTTCATCTACTTCTATATCAACTTCATTCTCTTCTTTTGAACAAACAAAAGGTGAGTTTTATTACATGTATCCACGCAAGACTTGTTTTGTTTGATGGGTTTGAATTTTAATTATTGTGGTTTTGTAAATTTTGCAGTTTCGCAACTTGGTTCATATCAGCCGTTGGATCGGGCTCATTCTTTATCGACGGTTGTAAATGTTTCTAGGAAACGGTTGGCTGTTAAAGCTCTTAATGCTGAGCCTAAGAGAAATGATTCGTTTGTTGTTGCTGCTGCAACTTTAGTTGCTCCTGGTATGTCTTTTAGTTTACATGTACTTATGTATACATCTGTGCATGTTTAAATACATATTAATTTTCGTAAAATAAATAATATTTTGTTTATGGTTTAATTACATTAAAATTAATATTATGATATGTAATGAATCTTGTCGTGTGGAGAGTTGGTAGTTAATTGAGGACTACAAATTTTAAAAGTGTAGCTAGATGATTAATTAATTAAAATTTTGAAGTGTTGGTTGAGGATGTATAATGATGATTTTGTCCTCGGTGAAATTGCAGAAGTGGTGGAGAAAGTGGAAGTGGAGGTAGACGACTATGAGAAACTGGCTAGGGAGCTTGAAAATGCATCCCCTCTTGAAATTATGGACAAGGCGCTTGAGAAATTCGGGAATGATATTGCGATTGCATTCAGGTATTATTTGCTTTATGTACAATTTTTCTGGTATGAATCTTAGCACAGATACAGATTTGTCTTTTAAACTGTACTCTTTCAACTGTACACTGTATAAAATCTCATAATCGCCTGTCTAAATTCGAATGTTAAACTAGGGGGTAAAGTATTTGATACATATTTGACTTTCGAGTTGATGATATATTGTACGATGACAATATAACTAGTCATTCGCTACTGAATTAGGCTTGTGCATTGATGAATCAGGTCTCCTTAAGCTAATTGTATTCTGTTGATGTATATTTGTTAGCAATGTAAAAATATTAGATGCCCTGTTCCATATGTAGACCATTTAAAGTCATGAAATTCCTAATATACTAGTATTAGTCATTGCAATTAATTTGACTAGATCATGTTGCACTCTTACTGCATCAAAATTCAAGTAGTATATTCTTAGTAAGCAATGACTTTTACTCGTATCATTACAAGATCATAGTACTACATCCGTTTCAAATTAGTAGTCCAGTTTGACTTTTTAACGTACTTCAAGGTGCATTAAAAAATAGTTTCACAAATTATATTTTGAATTTTCTTTTTGTAAATAAAAAAATTTCTACTGAAAAGTTCGGAACATTAATTCTATTGTTGGCTTAATTTGCAGTGGTGCTGAAGATGTTGCTTTGATTGAGTATGCTCATTTGACTGGTCGTCCATTCCGAGTGTTTAGCCTGGACACTGGAAGACTTAATCCAGAAACATACAAATTATTTGATGATGTTGAGAAGAAATATGGCATTCACATTGAATATATGTTTCCGGATGCTGTTGAAGTTCAGGCCTTGGTAAGGACCAAGGGCTTGTTCTCTTTCTATGAAGATGGCCACCAGGAGTGCTGCCGTGTAAGGAAAGTGAGACCTTTGAGGAGAGCCCTTAAGGGATTGCGAGCATGGGTTACTGGACAAAGAAAAGATCAGTCACCAGGAACTCGATCTGAAATTCCAGTTGTCCAAGTTGATCCGGTTTTTGAAGGGCTCGAGGGTGGACCTGGTAGCTTGGTGAAATGGAACCCGGTTGCAAACGTGCAAGGTACTGATATATGGAAATTTCTCCGTACCATGAATGTGCCTGTGAACTCATTGCACGCACAAGGATACATCTCTATTGGTTGTGAGCCATGCACAAGGCCAGTTCTGCCAGGTCAACACGAAAGAGAAGGAAGGTGGTGGTGGGAGGATGCTGCTGCCAAGGAATGTGGGCTGCATAAAGGAAATATCAAGGAAGAAAATGTAAATGGCAATGGAACTGGATCTGTAAAAGCCAATGGCGAAGCCTCTGTCGCTGACATTTTCAACAGTCAGCATGTGGTGAGCTTGAGCAGGCGAGGAATTGAAAATTTGATAAAACTAGAAGATAGAAGAGAGACATGGCTTGTTGTTCTTTATGCACCTTGGTGCCAATTTTGCCAGGTAATATCTGATAAGCCAAACTATTCAACGATGTACATATAGTATACTCTGTTGGCATTGTGTCATTACTCAAGGATTGTTCTAATAAAACTCTTTTTATGTTATAAGCAGGCAATGGAAGGATCATACATGGAATTGGCTGAGAAGTTAGCTGGAACAGGAGTGAAAGTTGCAAAGTTCCAGGCAGATGGGGACCAAAAAACATTTGCACAGAAAGAATTACAGCTGGGAAGTTTCCCCACAATACTGTTTTATCCTAAACATTCTTCTCGGGCTGTGAAGTACCCATCCGAAAAGAGGGATGTCGAGTCCTTGTTGGCGTTTGTAAATGCTCTCAGATGATGAACATCAAGCTTTACATGGTATCTGTGCGATATAATTTCAGTTCTCTGCTGTTTGATATAAGTTGAATTAGCAGCTGTTTCGGAGGCGTTCACTGGTGATTAATGTATTACTGCAGCAAGCAACTGTAGATGGGATGACCCTGTATATTTTCTTTAAAATGTATTGATATGGGTTCGGGGCAATGATTGTTGCTATACTCAATTTTGCCTTTAGCACTTGTAGTTATAGGCCATGTTTCGAGTTTTTCTATATGATAAAACTGAAGTTGCATTGCACCTAATAGGAAACATTAAAGACTAAAAAAGTTCCTTCAACGTATGTTCCTTCAAAATTTTGTTTTCATTTACTATCAGGATCTGTATCAAATCACGTTTTGATCATTAGAGTTGAAGAACAACTTTTTTCACATTTTATGACTTGATAAGTAGAAGATGTAGGTATCAGTTTGCTGTTAATTTGAATTATTCATGAACAAAGTATTAACTTGTGACTTGTGCAACGGTATGAACTTTAACTATAGTATTTGATTAGGTACATCATGTCGTACATTGTGGAGCTGGCCTCACAGTTGAGTTGAGGCAGTTCAAATGCATTTTACTTCCAGTTTCTGATTTTGCACATGCTTGTATGACCATATTATATAACTATCGTTTATTAAAATTACAGAGAATTTGTAGAACACTCTGCAATAAAAAGTAAAACACTCTGCAAGGCTAATGGCATGGGCGCCCGATATCAAAATGGTGGTGTATTTTTCTACAAGTAGCCTACGAGTTGGAATCGCTACTCTTTTATTTATTATATTCGACCCAAAATCCGAAATTGTCATGCTTATTTTTGTTACTCACAATTCACCAGGACGCTTATTCAATTTCTCTCTTTTCATTTTTCTTCTATGTGCTTAAGAAAAACATGTGATGCCCGAATAAATGTACAACACAAAACAGAAAAATCGACCCACTCCAAAACTTCTGGTGTCAATGCCCCAACTCTATTCTCTCTTCCACTTGGCTTCCAGAGTTGAACAATATACAGTACAAACTACAAAGTCTCTCGAATCATACAAGGGCATTTATGTGATTATAACACCCCTCAAATAGGCTCCGTTTCAAAAATAGGACATTGACCCGGTACATTATTAAAAATAGGATAACTCTTCAAACTCTTTCATTCATGATACACTTAATTCAAAAAAATGGTGTACACAATTGTAGTTTATATATTGTGTATGCATTCTCTAATGGTGAACAAAACAGGAAAAGAAAAACAATATGTTCCCCCTCTCTCACGGCGAACAGAGTTAAAAATTATATAAACCAAATGACGTCGTTTGGCTATATGTTTTAAACCTAATTTTTGCTCACAATCACATCTCACACTCTCTCAACTCATCTGCTCGTCTCCTGCAGTGCCAACGGCGAGCACACTCAACTCATCTGTGCTCGTCTTCTGCGGTGCCAACGGCGAACACAGGTATACCTTGCTTATATGTTCTTGTTTTTTGTTGTTCCGATTGCGATGATATTTTCTTCCTACAGTACTTGCGATTAGTTGCAGATAATGCTCTCCATATACTAGTTGCGATTAATGTTTCCTATTATCTCATATGTACCTGATTAATTTTGTTAACATATTACCCTCAAGAACCCATGTAAACTCGAAATTAGTGTAACTAAATTAGTGTAAACTCGAACATTTACTTATATCATTTTAATTAGTGGATAATTAATATGTTGATTAGTCAAGAATTAGTATGTAATTTCATAGTATATTTTTAATTAGTATGTAATTTCATAATATCTTTTCAATTAGTTAGTAATTAGTATGTTGATTAGTGAATAATTAGGTAATTTGTGCGTAATTAGTGGTTAATTTATAAGTTTCTTTGTTCGGTAATATCTAAATATATTAAATATATAAATATATAAATATATAAATATAATTTTTTTATATATTTTCGAATATAAAAATAAAAATATATTATTATAGAATATATTTGTGGAATATAAATATGTAAAATATATGTACATTTTTCGAATATAAATATATAAATATATATATATTTTGGAATGTGTTTTTGAATATAAATATAAATTATATTTTTCGAATAATCACTTTATTAAAATATTAATATAAATTAAAATCTATGTACATATATTTAGTAAAGTAAGTAGTGAATATTTAGTAGATTAGTTGATTAAATTCATAAAATATAATTATATAAAAATGTAAATAATTTTTTAAAATTTATGAATATTAATATATAATACTATTAATAAAATTTATATTTTTCGAATATCATTATTAAAATATATAAATATATATAACAATTTATATAAATTATATTTTGGAACTTTAATATATAATATATTAACAATTATATTTTTGAAAATGATAAAATAAAATATATTTAAAAAATATATTTTTGAATATAAAAATATTAATAAAAATTATATTTTGCAATATAAAAATATAAATATAATTATATAAATTATATTTTAGAAATTATATTTTTCAAATTAAAAAATATAAATATATTATTATAAAATATATTTGTGGAATATAAAAATTTTAAATATATGTACATTTTTGGAATATAAAAATATAAAAATATATTTTTATTTTTATTTTGGAATGTATTTTCGAATATAAATATAAATAATCACATTATTAAAATATTAATAAAAATTAAAATATTAATAAAAATTAAAATATTAATAAAAATTAAAATATATGTACATATTTCAAATTAAAATATATATATATATATATATATATATTTTAAAATGCAAAAAGTTAGGTTTTGATTATTAACAATTAAAATTGAAAAAAATAAATACTTGATTAATTAATATTTGTTTAAATTTTTGTAGATACACATGGATTCAGTTAGTTACCATCCTTGTCCTATTGACGGATCTTTACTGACCCGACAACAGGAGCATCATTCGGAACATATGTGGAATGGAGATGTATAAAAATTTTCAAATATTTATTATCAGATTATAGGTATAAATATATTACTGTCATTATGTAATTTGTTCAACTGATATAATCATATAATTGTTTGTAGGAATTGCTTGATTTTCGTACGCGCGTTAACTACCGTGGATATTGAGATAAATTTAAAAAATATCCACCACATCCAGATGTCTTGGCAGCTATTGTATCATCTAGTTTTCATGGCATTTACCAGATTGGGGCAATTAAACATGATCCAGGATTGATTACTGCATTTGTGGAGAGATGACGCTCGGAGACTCGTACATTTCATTTTCATTTTGGGATGTGACTATCACTCCATAGGATGTTTATTATATATTGGGGCTGCCTACTATTGGATCTCATGTTGTGCATTCATTTCGTCAGCAAAGTTTAGAAGAGAAGCGCCAGATGGTTGGTGATTTGTTAGGTGTGTACCCTGTTGGCGATGACGTGAATATGGGTGGATTGAAGCTGACATGGTTGGTAAATCATTTTGATGCATGTGATCGGTTGGACGAGGATTCAGTTGATTTTGACAAATAGTTATTATTTCACATCCGGGCACATTTGGTTATGATTATTGGTTTTGTATTTCCCAGCACATCTGGGAACAAGTTGCATGTGGACTTCTTAGAGTATGTACGAGACTATACCCAGGTACAGGCGTATAGTTGGGGTAGCGTGGTGATGGCCTTCTTATATAAGAAGTTGTGCTCTACTAATATTGGTAGGAAGAAGGACTTCTGCAGATGTACTATACTATTGCAGATAAATATACTTTATTATACATGCATCATTTCCCTTTAAGATATGTGAATATGACTTTTAAATTTGAATTAGGTATGGATTTGGGAGCGTTTCCCTTCACTAGCTCCAGTACGTAGGGATGATGCATACATTCAGCATCCCTCGGTTATGAGGTACGATAGTAAAAAAGTAATTGTGAAATTTGATGAAAGCTTTGTTGTTGACTGTTATTGACCCACAAATTTATTGCAGGTGGAAGGTTCGGTTGAGTATGATATCTGTTCCACACTCGCAGTCGCGTTTTGTTCGTTACGAGTTGGATGTCATGGGTACTGATGAGTTCTTCTGTTGGAGGCCATACAGAGGTGTGGATGGTGATATTATGTCTGATGTTCTTACTCGAACTTTGTGGACATCAAAGTGTCCCCTCATATTTGAAGAAGTTGTCGAGTGGTGCTATCCTGATCGTGTGACCAGGCAGTTTGGCTTTAGGCAGTATATACCACGTGGCTCACCTGAGGAGAACCACGAGAGGATGCACGTTGGCTATAATGATCATTTGGATTGGGTCTTTGTCCATAGCACATTCATCGAGCTTTGGGAGTCCAGGCTTAGTGAGGCAATGACATCGAGTCACTACAAATATATCAAGGATGGAGTTGTAGGGTGTACATCAGCATATGATGAATGGTATTCCACCATTACCCGACGATTTGTAGTTGATCCCAGGCAATCGTCTAGAGAGCATGGATTTCAGGGCACACGTGGATGTTCATAGTACTATGTAAGTTTAATATTTGTTAATGATTTAGTGATTTATAATTTTTTTGTTAATTTATTTTAATTTTGAAAAGAGTGAACTATTTTCATATAGGCGGAGGGGATTTTCCAAGCCTATCATGCAGTCTAGCTTGATGATCTCAATGTCGATGAGGAACGAATGATTCTATGGGACCGGTTGACCTCTACTAGTTGTAGTTCTTACCGGCACACATTGCCCGAGCCGGTTCCCCCTCTAGCAGGTGGCCGATGCGGTTATCAGCGATACAAAAATACTGGAAGAAGAGTTGGTCGTCCTCGAGATGTCCCAGTTGTTCCTGAGCCCGGGACGTACCATGACCATGTGGCCTCAGATCTGCATAGTTCTTCAGGTTTCATGAAAGAGTCATCGCCTCCCCACTTAGAGGGGGGATGAGGTACATGGACACAGGGTCATTCGTATCATTAGTCACAGATGTCTGCTGGATGAAGTTGGGGAGGAACCACACCGGGTAGTGCCGAATAACAACAAACATATTACATTTTAAATATAAAGACTTAATCTGCACGTTCTGGACATCTTACACTGCGCCTAATATGTCCTTTTTGCTTACAATGACTGCACGTCACCGTCGTCCTGAGACCGTCCATCTCAGTTCGAATTTTAACTGATTTCCCCTTATCACCTCTTTTCTTCTTTACATTCATCAAAGTTTCATCAGCTACTAATATCCCATACTGTTGCCAATAGGGGTGAACACGGGTTGAGTCGGTCGGGTTAGAGGTAATAAAATGACCCAACCCAATTAATTCGGTTTTAGAAAAATTTAACCCACTAACCTAAAAATATATGTCTAACCCAACCCTACCCTTTGTATGTTGGGTTGGGTTGGGTCGGGTCGGGTTGATCGGGTTCAATGTTTACATTATTAAATATTTATCTAGCAGAATAACACTAAACAGAACTTGAACTGAAATATGAAATTATAATCCAAAGTTTCATACATGCCAAAATATTACACTTTTCCATGAAGTAAACTTCACAAAGCCACAAAGTTTTAAACAAACCTAAAATAATAGTTTGCTAGCTTAAAATTACATATAGCATAATCAGTGACGAATTAATCGTCAATAACATCAACAATCTTGGTCTTCATTTTGTCATTCGATGCATCCTTGTCCTTATCCATGTTACCTATAAAGCAAACGATTGTAAAGTAAATAAAGCTAAACTCTTTACAAAAATATTGGACATTAACATTAATATCTAAGAACTCAAGACTTTTGAATAATAAACTACTCTTTGAGTGGCCATGCAAGTTTAACAGTTACTAAAACAAGAGCCATGGTTTTACTATAAATAGAGCATAATGAATGGTCCCCATAAAAATAAAGCCATTACTACAAACATATTACAATTTAACATACATTACAAGCATGCATGCACAAACACAGGTAATCAAATATATGAATTAAGCGTAATTAGCAATTAAATCTGCAATTAAGATCTCAGAATTATAATGTAGCGAAAAGAATATAATAAATTGCAAAGTAAACAATAAGGGGCGCGCGCGCGCACACACACAACTATCGATGAATGAGATATGAATCGAAAGATGAAGAACCTGGTTGAGATGAAAATGTAATGCTCGCGGGTGCTGACTGCTTTGCAGAGTGTGTATAGAATGATAAGAAGCAACTGGTTTTATCCCACTAACCCTAGTTTGTTTGTGTCTGGACTGGACTGGACTGGACTGAATTGGACTGGGCCGGTTTGGCTTATATATGTATTTAGGTATGCTGGACAATTACTTTTGATATTGCTTTTTTAGTTATAAAACGCCAATTTAACTTCTTTATTTTAATATAACGGGTTGGGTTGGGTTGAGTGATGGTTAAAATTTATTAAACCCTGACCCAACCCAACTTATTCGGGTTTTTTAAAAATTAATCCATTTATATTTCGGTTTAGGACGGTTCGGTTTATTCGGCCGAAAAAAGGGGTGGGTTGGTTCGGGTTGACGGTTTAATCGGATTTCTGTTCAGCCATATCCTCAACCAAGGCATAACAAATGGGATATTGGTGATTGTTCGAATCAACTCTCATGGCAATAAGGAGTTTTCCTTTGTACCTCCCCTTCAAAAATGTTCCATCTATTGAAATTACGGGACGTGCATGCTACAAACTATCCTTCATTGCTTTTAGACACCAAAATATTCTCTTGCATACAGAAGTGTGCTGGATTGTTTCATAAGGGACAACAACAATCTTAACTACACTGCCTGGATTAGCATGTACCAAAGCCGTCAAGAACACATGGAGAGCAGAATATGTCATGCTCCATTTACCATATACCTCCTCAATTGCTGCATGTTTTCCCCTCCATGCTCTTAGGTAACTAACACGATAATGGTATTCATCGATTACCATGGTCATAACAGTCATGATTGGCAAATTTGGCCTCTACATCACCTGTTACATGATTTAATAAGATCAAATCAACAAAACTAGTATATCTGTACTCAAAGATTAACGAATATTGGTAATTTATAAAAACTTACATGAGGTTTCACAAGTCTTGAAATTAATTTTGTTGAGATTCTACGGTGATCCTGCAACGGCTCGTTGTTAACGCATGTGTGCATTTCTCTCACTTTTGTGATTTTCCACAGTCCAAGCTTCTTTATCAAAGCAGCTCGCAACCTTCAAGGACAATCGTCACTCAATTCACACTCTGCAATGAACTGAGTACGGTTACTCCTCACAACTTTATAGTTCTTCTCACTGTTGATGTGAACCTCTCTTACTGCTGCAACTAAGGTATCCTTGTCACGGAATAATGTTCCCACCGAGAATATTGCATTTCGAGGATCATAAACAGTCAACATCTCACCCGGATTCGTCATTGTAGTTGGTGTAAACTCCTCATTCTCAAATAAGGCTACCATTGGAATATGGGGTCCTGTCATTGGAACATGGTCTTCTTGCTCAATACCCCTCAAATTCAGTCCCAAATCGACCCCATTGTCCGAGTCATCTTCGCTTTCATCTTCTAAAAATTCCTCATCACTTGAACTATACTGCTCATATTCTTCATTTTCATTGATGAGGGCCAAATTTCTACCAGCCGTCGATGTAAATGGATCACGTGGGGGAGACAAGATCACGCCAACATTGTGTCCATAAGAATGCCCAGCTCCATCATTATTAGTAGTAAACATATTCCTGCTTGAACCACCCACATACTCCTCAAATGGACGACTACTTGAACCACCACCATATTCATCAAATGCATGACTGCTAGAACCGCCAACATACGGCTCACTGTTACCTCATCCACTAAAATAATAATCTGACCAACCCGCCATACCATAATCTGGCAACTGATTCCTCTCATACATTGTGCCGTAACTTGATTGTGTAGGTTGACTAGGCTGTGAGTAACCGCCCTGGTGATATGAAAACACATCCTCTTGTACTATTTTTTCAGCATCCATAAATAGAGATACATCACCCATCCTATCTGCATCTGTCTAGGAACACTCAGCATCCTCCTCACATCATCATCGCAATTAACACAAGTAATGTAATATCCACTTACTACATTACCAAGACTTAATTGAGTTTATTTAAATCTCATCTTCACATTCCAATGTGAACTGCTAATCTGCATTAAGCGATACACAATCTCCTTAAACTCATCATAAGAGGTTCCCCATTTAATAAACTGCATTTTCTGGGGATCTATAGAATATCTTATATCATCATCCCGTCTAATTATTTCACCGCCCCAGAAAAAATTAACATTCACCGGAGAACATAATACGCACTTTTCGAGACACAACCTGAACAAAGTAAGCCATAAAATATTTGTTGAGATGACATGGAGCAAGACATGACAAGAAAACTATAGAAGTTTTATTCGTAGACTGAATAATTCTGTTTGAAATATCGAATGACTACTCAGTACCATTCTGTGAGGAGCATAGTGGTCTGAAATGTACTTCTGAATATCTGCCTTTGTAATATTCTTAATGTTGTCAACAGGGCCAAGAATAGGTCTACCCAATGGACTATGCTGGAAAGCAGTAGCATGCAATTGGTCAAAAACAACTTCTTCTGGGCTCTTCTCCACCTGCACAATATATATATACGGGATTCTAAGAAACAGTGTACATTATATTCTCAGTCATACGGAAACAAGCATCTTGCCAAAGATATAATAAGATGTCCAACTGCTAACACCTTGCGGTTTTAGGAGGTTGGTAACTTAACAAATTTCTATTGCTTTAGTAATTTTGTAGTATCACATGATAAATATTTTTGTAGTAGCGAATACAATGATATTAAACAAGACTAGTACGAACCTCATCCATTTCACGTAGAATAACATTACGTTCATGATCAATCTGCTTCTCATCAAAAACAGAGTTTTGTAGTATATCAGCAAGAATTTGAACAGCTTTAGGAACATCTTTCCCCATAACCCGCGTAAAATAAGTAGTTTGTTCTCTTCTAGTAGTATACGCATTCAAATGGCATTTTTTGGGATTTGGATTGTTTATGTTGTTTTTTCAATTATAGGTTTGTTTAGTGATATGTAGTAGTTTTTCGATAATTTTTTTATTCTTATTTCATACATTAACATATATAATGAAATTTATTACAATTATAATTATAATTATATTACTAACAATTTTTGCATTTTCTAGTGTAATTTGTTAATGGATCAAAATTAGTTTAATTATGGACAATTTATATAAAACTGTAAACTAACAGTGTAAACGAGCAGTTAATATATGAACAAGTATAAAATAACAGCTATAAACAAGCAAGATATGCGGTATATATAAGATATAATGGAAATCATATATAAGATATAATCGAAACAATAAGCAATATAGACAGTAAAGAGAGAAAATGCACCTTGCTCAGTTGGAGTTCATACGTGAGTAACAATGAAATGAAATGGTAGATAATATAGATAGAGTGGACATATAAGATAAGGTAATGTGTCTCGAAAAATGCGTATTATGTTAGATTTTGTTTAGTCACCAACTGTGTACACCATCTCTAATGGCGTACACAACTATACTGAAATTACCAACTGTCATACTATGTTCGCCATTGGGAATGGCGAACAGAGCTAAAATTCGTCCTATTTTGTTCGTCGTGGGGAATGACGTACATGACTATCTTTGTTACTTTGTTGTTCGCCATATCCACCGCCGTACACTATGAGGGGAATACTCACAACCACTACAAACAAGCAACAACTCTGTTCGCCAAAATCAGGAATTAATTGTACCATAGTTGAAATGTTTTGAACGTCTATCCCATATTTAATATACGAACATGGTCCATATACCATTACCGAAACAGAGCCCCTCAAACATTTCAGACAGAGATATACTAGCTACTCAAGACCAGCCTGGAAAATGGAAATCTAGCCTGACCTCATGTATGCCCACAAAGCCTATATGCCAGCAAACAAACAAAGTTCCAAAAATATCCCTACACATTTTCTCCATTTATGAATAGCTATAAAGTTTATAATGCCACTTCATTACTGCACTAGCTACCACAAGACCTATATAGTAATTTTATATCAAGATTTAGAAACCCCGAAGCAAAACCCATTCATTCACTCAAACAGTACTTAGATCTTGTGATCTTACTCAGACAAATTCCAACCTATAAACCAAGGTTTTTGTACTTTTCAAGAAACTTCAAGTGTTACTTATTCATTACAATTCTATTAGTACCCCCCACTAAAAGATGATACAAAGAGTGCTTCAACTTCATTTCAATGGCAGATTCTAAGCTAACCCTTCTCTCATTTCTCCTTATTTTCATCATCAATATAGCACAAGTACAATCTTCACTCATACCAGGTAAGTTATACATACATGTACATGTTGCCATATATAGTTATGAATGTAAAAATGAGATTTTTGACAATTAATACACACTAAGTTGTACATTTGTGTGTACATGTATGTTTGTGAATGTAAAGTTGAAATTTTTGCAGAGATAAGGAAGCAAGAAGATCAAGAACCTTATGTGGGGATAAACATTGGAACAGATGTATCGAATTTGGTATCACCAACAGACTTGGTATCATTTCTTCAACTACAAAAAATCACACACATTAGACTCTATGATTCTAATTCAGATATTCTTAAAGCTCTTGCAAAAACTAAGATTAGAGTCATTATAAGTGTACCCAATAATCAGCTTCTTGGAATTGGTGCTTCAAACGCTACCGCGGCAACCTGGATTGGCAGAAATGTTGCTGCTTATTACCCACAAACACTCATAACTGCCATTGCAGTTGGTGATGAGGTTTTGACTACTGTACCTTCTTCAACCCCAATCTTGATTCCAGCAATTGAATCTCTTTATAGTGCTTTAGTGGCTGCAAATTTGCATACCCAAATCAAGATTTCAACTCCCAATGCTGCTTCGATCATTCTTGATCCATTTCCGCCTTCTCAGGCGTATTTCAATCAGACCCTGACCCCAATTATTACTCAGTTACTTCAGTTCTGTTCAAGAACTAAATCACCCCTTATGATGAATTTGTATCCTTACTATGTGTTTATGCAGAATAAAGGTGTTGTTCCTCTTG
This sequence comes from Oenanthe sinensis, assembly GCA_028671895.1. Classification (NCBI taxonomy): domain Eukaryota; kingdom Viridiplantae; phylum Streptophyta; class Magnoliopsida; order Apiales; family Apiaceae; genus Oenanthe; species Oenanthe sinensis. Next base: position 10,194,526 of record CM053799.1, read on the forward strand.
AAAATTCGCTGTTTAAGCCTTTAACACCTTCGAAAGAAATGGTGGATCCGAATACTTTGCTTCATTATACGAATGTTCTTGATGCTATGATTGATTCAGTTTATTCTTCTATGAGTAATTTGAATTTTAGTGATGTGCCGGTTCTTGTTACCGAAACTGGATGGCCTTCAAAGGGCGATTCTAAAGAGCCGTATGCTACCATAGACAACGCTGATACTTATAATTCAAACTTGATCAAGCATGTCTTAGATAGAAGTGGAACACCACTTCATCCAGAGATAACTTCGAGCGTGTATTTGTATGAATTGTTTAATGAGGATTTGAGGTCATCTCCTATTTCTGAGGCTAATTGGGGACTGTTTTATGGGAACTCGACACCTGTTTACTTGCTTCATGTGTTTGGAAGTGGTACATTTTTGGCTAATGATACTACAAACCAGACGTATTGTATTGCCATGGATGCGGTTGATGCAAGAACATTGCAAACTGCCTTGGATTGGGCTTGTGGACCTGGAAGAGCTAACTGTTCAGAAATCCAACCTGGCGAGACTTGTTATCAGCCTAATAATGTAATGAACCATGCTTCTTATGCATTTGATAGCTATTATCAGAAAGAAGGGAGAAATGCTGGGTCTTGTGACTTTAAGGGTGTGGCCATGATCACCACTACTGACCCCAGTAAGTGCTTCCTAAACCACTCTGTTTTAGCCCTTATGAGTACCTTACGCCTTTTATTTTTTGAGAATCTAGAACTGATTTTATTTGCACATTATTGATATAGTAATAACACTTAACCTAGTTTATGCATATTAGAAAGGTTTGAGGTGATGGCTTCCATTTGGATATGCTTAGCCAAAATAGTAAACTGATCTTGCACTATAGTTACATAGAACATTGTTTAGAAAGATAGTTTCTGCTAAATTAATCATCCCAGGACCGTGGCAAGTGGTGTGCAATTGAAAAGTAAAATGGAGTATAAGAAAGTGGAAAAGGGCTAGCTTCTTCGTGGTGGAGTGAGGTAGTTTTACTTTCAATTTTGTAGGGGGTTTTATTGGAAGGGGTGGGGGTGGGGGTGGGTGGAGGCCGTGGAGTTGAGATTTTGATACTAGACAATGGATCTGAAAGGCTTAAAATTTGTGTCAAGTGATTTAGCCAAAAAAAAATGAAGTGATTGTATTTAACATGCATTGTGATGCCTTCAGTGTATGATCTTTAATGGTGGGTGAGGGTGACTGTTGCTGCATGCCATGAAAGTTTATGAAACTATCGTGCTATCTGCTATGATATCGTTTTCTTATTTCAGCAATTAAGTGCTAGATTTGTATTTTAGATGAATTTTTAATTCACTTTGTTCTTTTTTCAATTTATCTGGTCACACAGAAAAAATAAGATGCAATGCATCAATCATGCATTATTCTTATGTAGTAGTACCCATGAAAATGACAAAAATAATTTTTCATGGCACTATTCAAATTGTGGAATTCAGGGTAAATAATAGTCTAAACTTTTTTCCGTCCTGTTGTGGGATCAATTTGCAGGTCACGGGACTTGTATATTTCCAGGCAGGTGAGCATAATTTTTTGTACTGCATTTTCTACTTTCATTTGTCCTCTTCTGCCTTTATATTTACCTGAGTATTGGGTTTGGTGTTATTTTGTATTACTCACACATTGTAGTTGAGTATTTAAATGTAGAATCTACAGCAATAATCTTAATAAAATATATTAAATTATGGGTGCAGTAAGAAGGTAACAAATACGACAAGTACAGTGGTGAATGCAACACAAGCCAGTGGCGCAGACCAAATAAGATTTATCAGTCTCTATGACACCAGGATAAGTTCAGTTGATGAATGTTTATGTGTTCTTTTTGTTGCCTTGATAATCAATGCATTCCTTTTATGACCAAAACTTGAGGTAAATAAAAGTAAGATTGTTATTTGTAAACAGAAGTTATTATTTATTAACAATAGTAAATCTATGGTAGTTCGATTTTGATGCAGGAAACTGGCTTTCATTTCTATGGTACAGGGACTCTGTTTTTCTTTCATTGATCTGTTTGTAAAATTAATGTAACTACATATTGAATTGCGAAAGGAGGGTTACCAGTCTGACGTGGAACTAGCACATCAGGCGTTAAGAAGTGACGAAGAAGGGAAAATTTTGAGCCAGAATAATGATATAGATTAGCTTGCAGTGTTAAAAAAGTTTAGTTTAAATTTTTTGGTTGCCAAAGGGCCTATATCTACCAAGTTTACGTACAGAATGTGCAGTCCCTTCTTCTATCATATCAAATTCATTTTCTACCTATTTGGAATAAAAATGCTGCTTCTTTTTTCGTTGGTGAAATAGTAATGCTGTTTTAGCTGAATGACCTTTCATGTTTTTGTATATGGCAGTATGGCACCTCCATAAGAAATTAGGAGGTTCTATTATATATTTAGTCAAGCTACTTGGTAGATTATGTTAACACTTTCACTCTCATCTTTTTCGAATGTAATATGAATTATTTACGGTACGTTTAATGTATATATTTCTCCTAGTTGTATGTTTAGAAGAGCGTTCTTTTACTCTTATATAGAAGAGAGAGTTAAGCAACTTATTCAATTATGATGTGTTTCTTGTATGTAGATGTGTAGATTTAAACTGCATTCTGCGGGTTTAGAAATGTTTCTGCTAGGTAGTTCCACATGAATCCTTAGACATGCCTTGCCAAGGGGCTGCGACTGCACCTGGCTTCCATTTCTCTGGCAATCTAGTAGTTCACACTTGTATAATTTTAACATTCAAACGGGAATTTAAAAATCTCAGCCTCATGTGAAGAATTGAAAACAATACCATATGAACAAATCCTTTGAGACGGCCTACTTCAAGACTTTGCTTTGTAGGATCAGAACTAGTAATAGCCATGTAATGAAATCTGTTCCAGTAAATCATTTGCCTGAGATTTTCCGGTACTTTCATTTCATTCTACTCTTCCCATTTACATCCTTTCTTTCAGCTTTATTTTCCCCCCACATTTTATTCCATTCATTTCCAATTCCGCTCTTTTTATTTCCGGTACTTTCATTTCATTTTACTCTTCTCATTTACATCCTTTCTTTCAGCTTTATTTTTTCCCCACATTTTATTCCATTCATTTCCAATTCCGCTCTTTTTAACCAAACTGGGCATTTGGTGTGATATAGATAATGGAATTGCATCAGAAGAATTGAAACGAGTGATCGAATGTGAAAAGACATGAACATGTACATCATGTATGTGCTATATAATATATCTAGTAATATATAGGCACAAAACAATAAGAAGGGTGCGGTACATACTTGCAGGGCATAGATCGACAACCCCGTGCAACGAAAATTCATGCACTTTACTCATAGATATTTTCGGCTTTTGCTTCAACTATGTAGAATGTTATTTTCATTACCAACAACTGTGTAAAATGCAAGAAAAATATGATATCAAATCTATTTCTGTAATAGTGACAATATATACCCTCGGCCTGTTTCACTTAACCGGAGGTCAGGCATCCGTTTTTTTTTACCGGTCGTTTTGACTTTTAACACATATTTAAGTGTTTTGACCAGATAATAAAAAAAAAAATTTTTAATTTTTAAAATTAAAATATGAAATCAATATTCTAATATAAAAAAAGAAAATACTAAAACTAATTATTTTTACTATAAGATCAAAGTACCTAAACATGCATGCCACAAGTCAAAACGATTTATAAAAAACGGAGGATATACCGTTCTTTTGTTGTTTTGTGACTCTTACAAGTCCATTATCCACAGAACAACATTAAAATGACTATAAATCGGAGGATATACTGTTCTTTTTTGTTTTGTGACTTTTACAAGTCCATTATTCATATAACAACATTAAAATGACATCAATTTGTTACCATATTAGTCTGGTAATAAACATTTAAATACATGCAACAGTTATTCGGGGTTGATACTGTTCACCAACCACAGTTGAATAATTTTTAAATTCTAGTCAACTCATTTCTGATCATTGAATAATTAGATCAATGACTGGGATTAAACTTTTTTTTTAAACTTACGCTATATAATACAGCGTATATGCTATATAATATAGTGTAAGTTTATTTTTTTTTAATTCACTTTCTACCATATAAAACTTACGCTGTATTATATCTTGCAGGCACCTCATTTACACTTAGATTTCTAAATGATTAGTAAGCTATACTATTTTTGTGTGATATTTCTCCACTTCTCTCTCCCATTTCATATCAATTTTCAAAACAAAATTTAGAAGATTCAAATTTCGTAACAAGTGCTTCATCAAAATTTAGAAGATTCAAGTTTCATCAAGTATTTATCAAAGTTTCTTGAATTAACAATGAGATAATTCAAGAATATTATTGTTGTTTTGATTTGTTTGATTTTGATGTTTTTATTGAATTGGTTTGGGTTTTTTTATGGTCATATTTAATTTGATGTTTTTATATATTATTGAATACTAGCTTTTATCCCGTGCGATGCACGGATGAATTTTTTTAGTTTTTTAATATTTTTATTTTAATATTTTATAATGATTTGAATTTATTTGTATTTGTATAATAATAATTTAAATTTTATTTAATATTATATGTATATATTTTTATATAATTTATTTATATTTATATTTTAATATGATAATTTTTGTTTGTTTTGTATAGAGATGTATTTTACTTAGGAGATTAATGTGAGATATTTTAGTTAGAAGATTAATATGAGATTGTTTTTTAGTTAGAAGATTAATATTTTAAAATTAGGCCCAACAACTAATCAACTATCTGGCCCAAATATTGACCGACTACCAAAGTTTCAATGTTATCATAAATTTCAATGATATATTAAATTAAAATTATAGGATAAATTTTAATGATATATTAAATAAAAATTATAGGATAAGTAGGATTTGTAAAATAAAAATATAGAATATAATTTAAATATAATATAATATTATTCTATCTCTGATGAGTTGTATAAAAAGAGAACTACTGGTGTTAGAGTTGTATGTACGACTATATTCTTTTAAAATTATATTTTATTAAAATTTAACGGTTAAGATTGTTTCTATGGTTCACTTAAAATTGGACGGTCAAGATCTTTTCTATGGTTCACCCAGTAGCAAACCAACCGACAACCAAAACTTTTAATCTTTCGGCTTTAATAATATAGTATAGATGGTTCATTTTGGTTAAAAAGAACAGGTTTTGGTTGATTAAAAGAATGAAAAAGATGAAGAAAAAAAATTATGGCCTTACTCTTTGAAAAAGCTTACTCTATATTCTATACAGTAAGTTTTTAACCCTTTCAAAAAGTTTACCCTATATTATATAATGTAAACTTTTAACACTTTTAAAAAGTTTACTCTATATTGTGGTCGTTTGGGGTTCCTTAAACTTAAAATAAGTTACTTATTTCATATATTTTATTTTTTTTAAATATTTTCATTTTTTTTAAAGATAAATATTTATTTTAGAATTTTAAAACGAAATATTACTTTTAAAATAAAAAATAAGTTACTTATTTTCAGAAAAAGTACATATATACCTACTTTTTCCGGAAATAAGGGCTTATTTCCAGAAAAAATGGGGAGTCAAACATCTCATTATATAACTTAAACTTTTAACATTTTTAAAAAGTTTACGCTACCGTAACCTTTTAACCTTTCACACATTTTGCATGTGCTATTTAAGAGTTCTTTAGGTAATAAAAAAAATTATGACTTACGTTATATTATACAACGTAAACGCTATTTAATATAATATATATTTTTTTTAATTTCTAATCTCAACCCTTTGATTTTAAATTTCAATAGTAATGGATGAGTTAGTCTTTCAAGACACTATATCCAACTGTGGCCGTAAAACTGACACCTTTAAATTTGTGCAACAATTAATATATTATTTTATAATTTTATAAATCTGAAAATTGATTCATAAAATAGAATAATTAAAATTTGTTATGATATCATTTTTTTTTTTGACGAAATGCATGAAATCTTTATTAAACATCTAAATCCGCCACAATACAATGCATGACCTCAATAGGCACAGACCACCTATCGAAACTACGATCTGGGTAATTATATGATGCTCTAGCAAGAGTATGAGCCACCATATTCGCAGACCGTTTAATAAAGTACAAAGAAACTTTGTTTGAATTCTTAAGGTACAACCTACAGTCCTTGATAATTGTACCCAAACTAGATCTCATTTCTGCATTACTTCGAATAGCTTGAATAATTACTAAGCAGTCTGACTCTAATACTACCTGGGACCAGTTCATACAGTCAATCCAACTTAGCGCTTCTTTGATTGCCAAAGCTTCTGCTTTTTCTGGAGAAATCACACCATGGTGAAGCTTCGACTCTGCTTGAATCAGCGTTCCCTCGTGGTCTCGAGCTACCAGACCAAAACCAAAAGCCTCCCTTTCTGCAAAAATAACGGCATCCACTGTCACCTTGACTGTATTCCGTTTAGGCTTGACCCAAGAGTAAGCTCCATCATCTGCAAACACAGGAGTAATAGAAGCACTTGTTGATCTTCCTTGGGCTGCATTCCACTGTGCAAGGTACTGTTTAGCATCTGCAACTACTTTATAAACCTTAGGGTACTTCCGGTTCCATACTAAATCGTTACGCGCCCGCCACAGTGACCAACATAAAGTAATCACTATGGATTCCTTCTTCTTATCAGCACCAATCAGCATATTCTTTAGCCAACTCATAAAATCATCCATCTCATTGACAGAAATGCTATAATCCAGAATTTGCCAACACTGAGCCGCAAACGGGCAAGTTACCAATACATGAAAGATCGTTTCCGAATCAGACTTACAGATAGGACAAACATTCTGAACTGCGACATGTTTTTGTTGAAGCTGAGTTAACGTGGGCAATGTATGAGACATCGCTCTCCAGACTAGGTTCAGAGATTTTGGTGGGGCTTTAATCTTCCATAACCTACTCCAGACTTCATCATTATCTTCCATTCTCCAAGCACCTTTCTCGACCTGCAGAAATTTATACGCACTCTTAACCGAGTAAACACCTGACTGCTCCATTCCCCAATACATAACATCTTCCTCCAGGTCTTCTTCTATAGGCGTGTCAAGAATACACATCTGGTCTCTGTCGTTAAAAACATCACGCACAACCTCAACGTCCCAAGCTTTTCTGTCCATACAAAGTAACGATGACACATATCTATCCTCAATAGATTGAGACACAGTAGAGATATACGGATCCCTTGAGTCTGCCAGCCAAGGCTGGCCTGTTATTTTGATACTCTCACCTGAGCCAACTCTCCATCTCACCCCAGCTGCGACAATGTTCTTGGCCTCAACAATACTCCTCCAAACAAAACTAGGACCGTGACCCAATGATGAGTTCAAAAAATCAGTATCAGCAAAATATCTAGCCTTATATAATCTTGAGACCAAACTTCCCGGGTTGGTAAGAAATCTCCAACCCTGCTTACCCAGCATAGCCAAGTTAAAGTCTCTGAAATTTCTAAACCCAAGCCCACCTGCTGCTTTATGTTTCGTCATTCTTTCCCACGACATCCAGTTCAAACCTCTTCTAACTGATTGAGACGCCTGCCACCAAAACTTTGAAAGACACTTCTCAATTTCTTTAGTGATTTCTAAGGGCAATAGAAATACACTCATAGCATAAGAAGGAAGAGATTGAGCAACAGATTTTACCAAAACCTCTTTGCCAGACCTTGATATATAATTACCATCCCAACTTTCGATCCTTGCCTTCACCTTATCTTTGATGAATCCCAGAATAACTGACTTATTTCTCCCCAAAGTATTCAGTAAACCCAAATACATACTCCGATTATCAGCTTCAGTCATTTGAAGAGCATGACACACCATTTCTTTGTTGTATGTTATGACATTGGAGCTGAAGAAAACAGACGACTTATTAATATTAATTTTTTGCCCCGACGCCTTTTCATAAATATTCAGCAACTCCAAAACTTTGCCTGCTTCCCTTGTATCTGCCTTACAATATAAATAACTGTCATCCGCGAATAACATATGGGACACAATTGGAGCTTTTCGACAAATTTTGATACCATGAATCCACCCTCGAGTCTCATATTTACGAATCAATGATGACAGTCCCTCTGCACAAATAATGAATAAATAAGGGGAAAATGGATCCCCTTGTCTGATACCCCGACTTGGAAAAATCGGACCTATCTCATATTCACCATGAACCACATTATACGAGACTGTTGATACACATCGAAGCACTAACTGAACCCACCTCTCTTCAAAACCCATCTTCAATAAAATTCTCCGTAAAAAGTCCCATTCAATACGATCATACGCCTTGCTCATATCCAACTTCAGAGCCATGTACCCCTCATTTCCTCTATTCTTTCTTTTAAGATAGTGCATGATTTCATAAGATATCATAATGTTATCCGATATTAACCTCCCCGGAACAAAAGCACTTTGTGTATCGGATACTACTTTATCTAGCAACTCCTTCAGCCGATTAGCAATAACTTTTGTGATAACTCTCATTAGAACATTACACAAGGATATCGGCCTCAAATCACCAACCACCGTCGGATTATTTTTCTTAGGTATAAGCACGATATTAGTTGTATTAATACCCTCAACAAGGTTGCCCGTGAGAAAAAAATCTCTAACCATCTTCACTACATCCCTTCCCACTACAAACCAGTGCTTCTGGAAAAACGCCGGAGTCATTCCATCAGGCCCGGGAGCTTTATCCGGATGCATTTGAAAGACCGCATATTTAACTTCTTCCTCCGTGACTGCTTTAATAAGATCTCTGTTTTGCTCAGCCGAGATTGACCTCGTTACACAATCAACCACTTCTTCTCCTTGCATCTGATTCGTACTAAATAACTCCTGAAAATAAGCTTTGATTAAATCTGGTAACCCATCCTCCCATGTTCGCCATTCACCATGATCATTTTTCAACTTATGTATCTGATTTTTCCGTCTACGAGTGCTGCTCGAAGCATGAAAATACTTTGTATTTTTGTCTCCCGAATGTAGCCATAACTGTTTAGACCTTTGGCGCCAGAAAATTTCTTTTTGATCTAAAATTAAATACAACTGTTGCTTGGCTTCATTATGCCTAGAGATTGAGTCTGCATCCTGACCACCTCTGAGTTGTTTCATCTTAGCTTTACACTCTCGAATGCGTTTACTAAAACATCCTGTAACTTCTTTTCCCCACACATCTAGCTCCTTTCCACAAGATTGGATTTTCTGCATAATATTATCTTCAGAGTTTGACTCCCAACTATCTTTTACCAGTTGAAAGCAAAGCGGTTCTGTCAGCCACGCATTCTCGAACCTAAAACGTCTCCTTCCCTTTCTCATATCCTTCGTCTTGGGCTCCATAAAAATCGGGCTATAGTCCGAGGGTGAACCCTCCATGTTGTACAATTTTGCTAATGGAAAAAGTTGGAGCCATGACACATCAACCAGCCCCCTGTCCAACCTTATTTCGACCCAATGATTAGTATTCCTACCACGCTCCCAAGTGAACTGGTGCCCCACTATATCCAAATCTTGCAGACCCGTGTCAGTAAGCACCTCATTAAATCCGTCCACCAACCAACGAGGGTAAACTGCACCTCCCTTTTTTTCATTCTGAGCCATGATATTATTTAAATCCCCAATAACACACCACGGGAGATTTGAATCTCTTGCCAGATTTCTAAGTAAGTCCCAGGTTTTCCTCCTGTTTCTTCTATCTGGTTCACCATAAACTCCTGTGAGACGCCATGGCAACATACCATCAATATTTGTTTGAACATCTATATGATTTTTCGAAAGACTAACCAAATTCGCTTGACTTGATTTTTTCCACAATAAAGCTAAGCCACCACTACGACCTTGAGGCTCAACAACTATCATCCCTTCATAACCCAGCATCATTCGAATACGCTCCATACTTTCTTTTTTACTTATTGTTTCACACAAAAAAACAAAATTGGGCTTATGATAGCAGACCATGTCTTTAAGGAACTGAACTTTCCGAGGTAGGCCTAAACCTTGGCAGTTCCAACTAATAGTACTCATAATGATAGGCGGGCCTGCATTGCAGTACCCGCCAAAAGCCTGTTTTTTTGGTTCTGAGTAATTTCTTCCTTATTCAGCATTTCTACATCTTGTTCATGATCCTTCTTTGTGGACGCATTGTCTTGGCCCATTCGACGTCTTTTCGGATCCAGAATAATTATTTCATTTGGCTCCGTCTCATTACTGTCTCCCGCCTGTTTACTTATCCCATCAATTTGATCTGCTATTTTGGATATGATTTTCAAATTTGAATTATCAGTGATCCCTTTAATTTCTCTCCTTCCCTGATTCCCGCCCAACATATTTCCTTCCTCATCCCTTCCTATTTTCTTGCCTTGATACCCGCTGTCAGTATTCATCACTGTAACCACTTCTCTCCCCAGTGTACCACTGCTATCCACCGTATTACTTTCCGGAATCGTCCCACCTGATCGTAACCATTTCGAACCCATTGTATGTGATCTACGACGCGGCTCTGCACGCATGAATGCACCATATGGTTTTTCAATCAGCTCCAACGGTGTGTCAAATAACTTATTACAAAATTTTTCACCATGTCCTACCATACCACAGATAAAACAAAATGTCGGAATTGCTTCGTACATGAAATTCACCCAGCACCAAACAGATTCACTTTTCTTAAGCTTCATTCTTCTTTTCAACAGAACATCTAGCTTCAGGGAAACTCTAACACGTAGATAATCCCTCCAAACTCCCACAAAATTACTTGCGTCTGATTCAATGAAGGTTCCAATATAATTGGCTATGTCCGTCACCACCCTCTGAGACATAAATCCTGTATTCATGCCATGTAATTGAACCCAAACGTCCAATCTGTTTATAACTAATGATCTCGGATTATCTCCTTCTTTTAGCCTTTCAAATATGAGGTGAAATCGACCAAATGTCCACGGGCTTCCTTCAACAACTCGTTTAATATCTACTTCATGATAAAATTGAAAGATAAAGCGATTTGGCTCCAACTGCTTAACATACATACCTTTACCAGGTCTCCACAAAGAGGCCATTCTATGCTGCATCGCCTGAAAATCGATTGGAGATTCCGTCAAGAATCGACCCACTAAACACCACCTTGTATCTATCGCACCCAGATCCTCCGCTTCACCTTCATACATTAAACCCCCTTGTTCTTCCTCTTCCAAACTGATCATTACAAATCCCTCCTCCGTCTCCTGTAGTGTATTACTTTGGCTGGCCTGAACTAACAAAGACTATAATCGCAACTCAAAAGACGGACCTGAAACAATGATTGACAGAACAATTGAACTAAACCTTGTCAAAAGACAAGACGCATGTCAAAAGACAAGACTAATTAACTTAAATATTGGGTTGGTGCAGTTTAGTTATGAATGTAATGGAGAGAAGCAAAGAATAACGGCAAGATTCTACTTTGTTATACGTTTCGAGATTTATGATATCATTTTTAAATATATATATAATTGTATAATAGAGCATGTTTATTTACCATTTAAAAGTGATTAATTTGATTTTGAAAAGTTAAACTGACACAAAATTTATGGAACGAAGATAATACGTGTTTTTCTACCTTTCAATCCCCACCCACCAGTGTTATTCAGCTTATGGGGCTTAAAATCTGATCGCAAAATTCCACCCAGAAAATCATGCCCGATCCGTCTTCCAATCCCCCTATATAGTTATATATATTACTCAACAGTACGTTATGTTAAGGGCAGCCACAGATGAATACTATAGTCAATAGTAGCGGTTGAAGTGATGAGTGAGTAGTGACAAGTGAATTTGAAGTTTGTAGCATATAAGCGTTACTTGTTCTGTAACATTGCAACGCTAGATAAATTTGTTGCAAACTCCAGAAAAAAGTCAGCATAAGCTATGCATTATCAATGGATCAATGTATTTAACTCATTAAACAAAAATTTATGGAAGTCTAAAATAATCCAGAGAGTGTGTACATATACTGATATACATTTGAAACGGTCGTTTTTTATACTGTCAAGCTATTTTCAGGGGATTAGTTAGCGTTATAGTGAGAATTCGAGAGAAATATATATTTGAAATCTCTCTCTTTGATGTTTGCATGTAAATTTTACGAGAATATTATTAAATGGGGCTGCCTAATATTTTAACGCAAGTGGCACTCTACCAGGTATACATGAACTATATAAATTACAAAACTGGAGTAATAATTAGTACTTGCATTCTAGCATCGATATCTAGCATATAACATCGAAATGGGAGATCAGGTAAACACTGATCATCATAAATCTTGAATAAATGTTCATACCAATATCAATTTGGCTAACAAAAAAGAACAAGAAAAAACTATGATGAAGCCATTAAAGGCATTCCATGCAGGTTATTTTAGAATATGCCTCTCTCTTGGTGGCCAAGCTCTGTTATGGAAGACCCTGAGTGACAAAGATATTTCTAAATCTCTCCCTCATTTATCTATTGAATTACCTTCAGTAGTTTACCTTTTTCTGTGGTATATTGCACTTTGCACCTTAATTGTGCTATCAATTCTCTACACTCTGAGGTGCATTTTTTATTTTCACCTGGTGAAATCTGAATTCGTGCACTTTGTTGGAGTAAACTATATGTTTACCCCTTGGACTTCATGGCTTCTCTTGCTTCAATCAGTCCCGATTCTGCAACCAAAAGAGTCATTTTATCAAGGGCTTTGCATGTTCTTTGTGATTCCCCTGTTGATTCTTGATGTAAAGATTTATGGTCAGTGGTTTACAACTGAGAAGAGGTTTCTTTCTGTGGTGGCGAATCCTACGAGTCAGATATCGGTTATAGGGAATCTAGTGGCTGCAAGAGCAGCAGCTCAGATGGGGTGGAAAGAGAGTGCTACTTGTATATTTACACTAGGGATGACACATTATTTGGTAGTTTTTATTACTCTGTATCAACGTTTATCGAGTGGAGATCATCTTCCGGTTAGGCTCCGGCCAGTTTATTTTTTGTTTGTAGCTGCACCAAGTATGGCAAGCTTGGCTTGGAATTCAATTTCTGGCAGCTTTGATACTCCATGCAAGATGCTCTTTTTCCTATCCCTTTTTCTCTTTACATCTTGGTAAGCTAAGCCAAATTTAGAATATAGATGCTTATATCTTATAGATCTCATATATGTATTAATTTAACACATCATGTGTATTTTGATTGCTTAGTTTTCTGTGAACTGTAGGCTTGTAGGCCAGCATTGTTCAAGAAAGCAATGAAAAAGTTCAATGTGGCGTGGTGGGCGTATTCGTTTCCTCTAACTTTCTTAGCAATGGCCTCATCGGCATACGCACACGAAGTGAAAGGGATAGCAGCTTCAGGATTAGTGTTCATTCTCACTGTCCTTTCTGTATTCATTTTCATCTGCTTGTTGCTCTCAACAGGATTCAATATTGACATGCTTTTGCGCGGCTCTGATCCAATTCTTAAATTTGATAGCAAGTGAGTTCACACCTTCTATATATGTAGGCTTTAATGTACATATAGCCCCTGAACTTGGCACTCTGCAGTGTGTTGTTTTCTCTCAATTGCATGTGAAGATTTTAACTAAGTAGCCACCCTATCTCTTTCTGGTTTTTTATCTGTTTTTTAACGTTTGAAGAACTGCTAATTATTCTCCTGAACATCTTGCTGCAATTCACTGTGCTGCAATGTTAGAATTCATAAATCAAACCCGATTTGCATTTGAGGATGGTGTCTTCAAACCCGATTTGCTGAACTAATTGTGTTTTTGTGATGGACCCCCCCACAGTGCTGGTAATGGTGAAAAGCAAATTGCTAATATTGTGGAGCAATATGTATCACAGTTCTAAATTTGTTAATCACAATGCTAGATTGTCCACAGTATCGCATAAATCATAATCTGTTGGGGAGCCACAAACTGCGCCCATTAATGGGGTAACGTTTTTTAAATTGTTGGCAAGGTATTACACGAATCATAGAGTTTCGAAGTCCCACTCGTGAAGAACCACAACCGAGGCCTACCAAGGAGAAACCCAATCGGAGATTCAATTGTTGGGAATGTGTCACACAAATCATAAACTTGCATGATTCCACCAGAGGAGTACCATGAACCACACTCACAAAGGAGATACTCAATCGAACATTATATTGTTGTAAACCTGCTTAATCCCCACTAGTGCATTACTATGTATCACAACCACCAAGGGGTAATCCACCCGAATATTTTCAGATAACGCCAAATTTCAGTTATTGAACTAATAGAAACTGACTCCTTATACAAAGCGGAACTATAAGCTGTACTTCATTCACTGAACTAAAGGCTGGTAATTAATTACAATTGGTTTCATTCACTGAAAAGTGAAAAGTAATTGGTAGGAAACAGAAACACTGTGCTGTAAGATTGTATAAATCATCGTCTTTCAAAGTAGTAGATAGCTTATGAATTTGAATCTTTCACATATAATCTTAAGATTCTTCATCAATCATCATCAACGACCATACCTGAGGGTCAACATTTAGAATATTACCGGGAAAATGTCATCATTCAAATCCACTCCACATAACACCGGAAAAATATTGTCAAATTGAATGTAATCGATCTATTTTTATTCTTCTTACTTATTTAGTTATTTCTTAATGATTATTACTGTACTCATAACACAAACAACTTTTGTATAAAATAAATATGAATGAAGCCTTGATCTAGAACAAACAGCCAAATAGAGACTTTAGATTGAAAATGTGGTAGTACCCTTGTGACCAACATAACATTGAAGAAATTCTCTGACCCTAAAACATTATCTGAGCTACAAGGAACCTGAATTGAATGGGAAGTTTAAGGTTACAATAACCGGCTAAACGTCCATTCATACTTCGATGATTACTTATTTAAAAACAGAGAAAAGACCGAAGACTCTGTAAAATAATGACCAATAAAGTTTTCTACTGTTGGAAAGAGTTTAACTAATAAAGACCGAAAACCCAAGTCTCCGCATTTTTTCCGGCCACAATCCCTTGCTTGGGGCGGAAACCCAAGTCTCTGATTTAGTTATTTATTTGTCACAAATCACCGCTTTTTGTTATTCTCTAAAGACTAAAGCAAACTTATGGTGCTTGGACCAGTGGTTGGGGGCCAAACTATGGTGCTTGGAAGTTGGAACAGTGGTTATACATTGTTAATATTGACGTAAATCAAGTCAGTGTTGTAAATCAAGTCAGTGTTGTAAAAGATACTCGAGTCCTTGCAAATGACAAATCTCTAATGAGTTCAGGTACCATAAATAGTACAGAACACCTAAACAAAGAAACTTGATTCTAGAAATATTGTCTACACTAATCCTGACATGATGAGACCATAAGAATTAAGAACCACCTGATACCTAAGCAGCCTATAATCAGCTAGATAAATAAGTAAACCGACTCAAGAACTCCTTTAGCACTTGTTTTCTTTGGTAGGCTTTTACTCATTAAATTGATTTGATTGGAATGTTTACAGTTCATAGTTGAATTTTTAAATTTCAGGCTTAATTGTAAAACCTAGTCCTTCCTCCCTAGTGGCTACTAGTAATAACTAATTCCCTATAGTTATAGGGAATTTATAATTAGTACTCTTCAACTGAAAACATGGATGTCTTTTTTTTTTTTGAATCTTTTTAATTATATATAATGATATTGAGATCCTTCATCAAAGACTATAGTCCTTGAAAAATATAACAATACGAATTCGATTGGAAAATTCCAGAAACTTCAGCATTTAGCTCCATTCCATATGATATCACGAAAATGTTGGCTACACCAGAGTACCACTCTTTAATTTTGTTTTAAACAGGTTACCTTTCTTAGTCACAACCAAGAAACTCTCTACCAATTAGTCAGGGTACCACTGACAACAGATATGAAGAAAAGTGAAGTATCACATAACATAAATCTTACATAACCTTCTTGCTACCAGAATGTGACAGTCTTCGATCCACTAATTGCAATTGATTTCTAAGGTTCTGGTTGTCCTCAAGTAAACGGTCGTACTCAAGAAGAAATCCCTCAGACTGCTTTTTCATAGCAATGGCATTGGCTTCTGCATCATTAGCTTCCTTGTTCTTGGCCTCTAGTTCTACTTGCAGTTTCTTGAACTTCTCTCTTAGCAAGACAGCCTCATCTTCTAAAGCTTTCCTTTCCTCAGACCCTCCAGCTTTTACATCCTCGAATACTCGATTCTGCTTTTTTATGGCTTCCATGCCCTTCCTTCGAATACGGAGCTCCCTGATATAGTAATGCAATCTGTCTATCATTAAAGCAAGGAATAGAGAGAAACCTGCAAGGAAAGCACCTCTGAATTTAGATACAGTGGAATGAGCTATAAAGAAGCCACAGCTTCTACACAGATTGACATCAAAAAACGAAAGACAATGACTATAAATTTGGATTTATGACTCTAAGAATGGTTCATTAACTGTAACATAAAGAAAAAGTTTGATAAACTTAGTAGTTAGATGTCATACAGGAGCTACACATTCTAAGGAAGTAAGGCTAGTCTTGGCCAATTTTTTTTACTTCTACGTTCTAGGAAAAACAAATTAGACACAAACAAGTACATGCAAAACAATAGATCAGTAACCACACTGTTGCTAACATATGCGAATCTGTACCTAGAGAATACAAAGAGTTACACGAAGTTTGTTCAGTTGAATCATGTAATCTACGAAACGTCAAAAACTAAACACCTTCATGGGCCAGACATGACTTTTTATACAAAATTATGTGAAACTAAATCATTGCAATTAGGTATTTAACTTCTAAACAACTTCATACATCAACCAGATCACAACCTACTAAGTACAATCTACAAATTATACACTATAAATTTGACATTTGAAGAAAAGTACAAAAATTTCCTCAACCCAATCTCACTCCTGCTTGTACACACTTCACCCAGAATCAGAAAAGGACAAGGAAATCAAGAATTTTTTTCAAAACCTACAAAGACATAACCACATCAACACTTACCGGAATATATTGCATAATAGGTAGTAAATAAAGTAGCCGAGCTGATTCAAATAGTTCTCATTTTCATCGAATCATCACACTAACATCAAAACAGCCTCTAAACTACACATATATAATTAAATTGCACAAAACCATCCAAACAGACTACCAAATAATATTATAAACATTCCCAAAGATACAGAATTCCTCTACACACACATAAATACATAAAATATGAATTTTTTTCCTATATATACACAATCATAATAGATAAAAAAAACATTGCTATTAATACTAATGCACACAAAAAATGTTTCTTCTTTCAAGCCCTGCTTATATACACACATATGTATACAGAGATACACAAAGAAAGATGAGATTTTGATGAATACCCATGAGAGAGGCTTCAAGAAGACTCCTAGCAGAAAGAACCTGATCCGTTGGATTAACATATTCACCATCTTGAATTCTCCGTTTCTGTATAGTCACCACATTATAAACACTTGATAACATCACTACAAAAACAGTAGCTCCAACTGTTTTCACCACAATCGGACCCTGACCCATTTTGGCCCGATCCAAACCCATTATCACAAGCTTTCTCAATGGGGTTTTGAACACAAACATTATGATCAGACCCATTTCAAAGAGGATGAGAACGAATAGTAAGGAAATCATATCGGACGGCTGAGAATCAGTGGTCGGGGAGATGAAGGGGTGAGATTGATGTAGAGAGATTGTAAGAATGTGAAGTGTGTTTAGATGTTTTAAGGAGAAGATTGTTCAAGAATTGTAGGCTTGCTGTGTTCCACTCTAGTGCAAGAAGATTTATGAGTTCTTTTGTTGGGGCTTTAACTTTATCATTTTTAAATTTTAGTCACTATATTTACATAATATTTTTTATTTAATTTACCTATAATCTTAATATGTTTTATAAAAGTATTATAAAACCGATTAATAAATAGTATGATATGTTTATTTTTATTATTGAAATTTTATTTATAATAAAATATTATTTTTTAATTGATATAAATATTTATACTATAAATATGATATGTTTATATATTTTATTTTTTGAATTTTGGATGAATCATTTATTTTTATAATACATTTATTATTGATATTAAATAAAATACATTTCGATTCGTTGCAAAAACTGTTTTTGACTATGGGCCAGTAGTTTCAGAGCAATAATGGAATAATTTTCTAATAAAGTTTCAGTAATAATTCTTAAAGATTTTTATACACTTATAAAAAAGACTTAAAACTTCAGTAACATTTAACGAATTTAATAAAACAAAATTATAAAAATCAACATATTGGGGCAGCCCGGAAAGGGGCGACTGTCAGGGCCCAAAAATTTTAGGAGCATATTTTTTTTTAAAAAATTAGTATATATGTATATAGAGAGTTCTGGGGATAACCAAGTTACCAAGAACTCATTTAGACCATTGATTCATTATTAATTTAATAAATATTAAATTAAAGATAATGGAATAGTTGTAAATGTAATATATTTCAAGTGCATATTCAATCCCAGATTCAAATAAATTAAAGATAATGGCATATTTGTAAATGTAATATATTTCAGGTGCATATTCAATCCCAGATTCAAATAAAAAATTATCGATTGATTATCATAAATGAAAATAAGCATCATTTAGGTTTGACAATATTAATGATATTCTTTTATATTTTTAGCAACTGCAATCAAATCTTCTTGATAATCATCTTTATATATATATATAACTGAATTTCATTACACAACCATTAAAATAACACGCTACAGTCAAAGGTCAAGAAAGAATAAGATAACAAGATAACATCTAATGTAACATCTAAAAATAACTATGTTATTTTCAAACCATATGTTTAATTCCATAATTTTTTCATCTGGTAAATATTCTTTTACCTGTTCTATATAAAAAGTTCGGATTGGGTATATGTCAAAGGTTCGGTAAAATAGGATTCTGAGCCTCATTTTTTAATACGGTATAAACTTAATCTCTTTTATTTATGAAATTTGCAATAGTTTTATTGATTCTAATACTATTCTCTTCTTTTTCAGAGGCAGAATTCGGGTTATGTGGATTTAGTTCATGATTGCGACTTTGCAACACTGAATGAATTTATATGTTTCTTTCATTAATTTTAGTTAATTTCACTAAAATTTGCTTGTAATAGTGACAAAAATTTGTGTATGCTCATTTTTGATTTAACGTGTTATTATTTTGACAAATTATTATTATTGTACCTTGGATTTCCAGTATAGACTTTTTTAGCTGAATTATTTTGCAACGAGTTGTGGTGTCGAATTTCTTCTAATAGTTGTAGGGAGTTTTTAACTCAAATAAAATATGTTATAAACTTTGTTGTCCTAATTGCTTTGAATTGTAGAAGTTTTGATACACTAAGCATTTTTTTAGTTGTGAGTTTTGGATCCATAGGTTGATCTTTAGATTTTTTTGTGATAATTTTTATATTTCGTTATTTGGCACTTGGGTGGGAGTTGTGTTATTTTCATCTTATGCTAGTTTAGTAGAATTACTAATCTGGCTAAACTTCTGAGAAATTTTTCACCTAATTGTAGGGGAGTTACTTTCATGGCGCAATTTGGGTGATGGGAAGCTCAAAGACATTCTGGTTGTAGAGTTCGGTAATACCAGTGTAGATCAAAAAACAATAAAGGAAAAGGCTGAAAAGGAGTTGATCGAGTTAGAAAGTATCAATGAGTTTCAGGAAGTGAAAATAAGTTGTGTTGGTATGTGCTCTCGTCAAGAATCTCCCATGAAGAACACTATGCAATGTCATGTTCTAGTTTATATTCTTAGATCTAGAATTGTTGGTTCACAACTTATCCAGAGTTCTAGTTTATATTCTTAGCTCTACAATTAGTTGGTTTCATATTTTCATGTCAAGTTTCATTATGCATTCTCAGCACAATATATTTATAGTACTAATGATATATTTAGTTGATCGTTCTAGCACAACTTGTGTAATAATATTTTCAACTATTTTGCAAGTCTCTCCCCACTATGTTAGAAGAACCTTTAATGAGTAACAGTAGGAGTATAAGTAGAAGAAAGTTAGAAAGAGTTAGAAGAAAAAAGAAATTTGCTTTGCCTTGTTTAACAGTACCAAGCAATTAATAAAAAGGATATGTAGTAGTTGATGATAACATGTTAGTAGTTTATGCTTGAAGTGTGCTTTAATATTAATGTTCAACAGCTTTTAAAATGCTTAGTCAAATTTAAATATTTACGATTATTGAACATGATTATATGTTTGTTGAGTTTCAATACTTTTATAATATTTAAGTTTATAATTAATGTTGGGTGTTACTTAATAACTACACATCAACAATAGGGCAATTATATAAACAATTAACAAGAATAGACAGATTAACCAATTAATAAAACAAACAAAGCACGAAGGTCGAAACAAGATATATAAATCAGTAACTGTAAAGATAAGAGAAAAGATAGAATGTTTAGATCTAACAGAAACTTTAAGCATACACTGATAGAACCAATAGAACTGCTGAGTCTTCAAGTCTTGCAAGAAGTCTTGACTGTTCTTGAAGAGATTATTGCCCCACTACGCTGTGTTGGGTTGCAATAATATCACTTCCAAGATAAAACAACACATAGTACTTCGTTCACAGACACGTAGCACTTAACAGCGACTTGCACCTCAGTTCGCCCAGAAAATCGATGTATAATATGTGTGTGGGAGATACTGAGTATAGTTGCTAGGGTTTTCTCAGACTTGTATCAAAACTTGTCTCACTGTCACATGTTTTTTTTCTATCTCCAACGTTTTTCTATATATATAATACACTAAAACGTAACAGCAGATAAAACATTAATTAAAATAATTATTCTGACTTTAAGTGCCTTTAATAAAATATATTTCAGAATCAGCAATAACCATCAGAGTTTAGCTAAATTCTGATCAGGCCCATCAGATTTTATAAACTCTGACCACCAGTTCCATCAGAGTTTATCTATAAACTCTAATCATCAGAATTCCCATCAGAGTTTATAAACTCTGACCTGACCATCAGAGTTTGTTAAACTCTGACTATCAGTTCCATCAGAGTTTATCAAACTCTGATGAGCTAGTCCATCAGTGTTTATTAATAAACTCTGAACTAGCTCAAGTCACGGTATATATATATATATATATATATATATATATATATATATATATATATATATATATATACTGTGACAGTAACTTTGTATACACTGACAGTAACTAGTATACTCTGACAATAACTTTGTATACTCTGACAGTAACTTTGTATACACTGACAGTAACCAGTATACTCTGACAGTAACTTTGTATTCACTGACAATAACTAGTATATTCTGACAGTAACTTTTGTTAGGTCCAAATGTGTTGTAGAGGGGGGGGGGGGGGTGAATACAACTTTTCGAATTTAAGAAGCAATAAATACCATGTAATAAATGAACACAATGATTCAATGAATATATGTCTTATATATAACTTGAAAGGGTTGCTACAACATTCATTACAAAATACACCAGAAGTAAAGAGGGTAGTAAATGATACTAAGCTCTATGAATATACTCTCTCTCTTTTACAAGTGTTTATCTCGAAAATATTGCTCTCTCTTTAAAATAATACACAAGTACTTCTATTTATACTACTTGTAATCTATGTCCTGTAGACTTCAAAGACTAAGATATACGTGGCCCAATGATATCCACATAAATCTTATCTTATCTTGAAAGCTTGGAAATCTGCCAATTAGATGATGCCATGTGTCATGTTGAAACTGCCCCCCATGTAGAATATCTACTTGAGAATTTCTACTTGGTCATCTCGAACTTCTAAGTAGAATTTCTACATAGGAATGTTCTACTTGGCTATCTCGAACATCTAAGTAGAATTTCTACATAGGAATGTTCTACTTAGCTATCTCGAACATCTAAGTAGAATTTCTACATAGGAATGTTCTACTTGGCTATCTCGAACATCTAAGTAGAATTTCTACATAGGAATGTTCTACTTGGCTATCTCGAACATTTTGTACTTAGAGAAATTCTGGGCTTCAATCTTGAAACTTCTATGCAACATCTTGAACTTGTGATTTCTTATGTCTTCCATATTCTTCAACAAGCTCTTGAACCTGGATCTCTATTACTGACATAAACTTGCTATCAATGTCCTGACACTTGATGCAATGGTCTGATTCATAAGTGACTAGTCCTGATAGTGTTTCTGCTTCTTGAATAGATTACCATATTCAATTAATAATATGACTTTCCAATTATTGCTTTCCTTCTTGTTCATTTGAAATCAATTAGCCTTATTGATACTGATAGTTATGATCTTGAATCTTTTAAGTTACAAATCACTGAGGCATGAACAACTCTGTCTTGAACTTCTTTCAATGATTTCTTCTTTATTTGATCATAGTTAACATGTTGAATTGTATCAATTACCTTGTCTTCATTTAGCATTGATTTCTTTGTGGCTTCATGTTATTGATTGTCTTCCAGTTAAGTATCTTTTCTTTTAGTTGAGTTACATAAGTTATAGTGTTACAAGTTTAGACACTCTTCCTTTCAATCTCCCCCTATTTGATAGTCTAACAATGACATTCAAATTAACAAGGGATAACTCAACTAAACAATGAGACGAGAAAAAGACAAATAACATTACTGTCTTGTTTAAATTACAACTGAAAATAAACTTGAAAACAATTCAAAGAACTAGAATAAATAAAACTTAAGCTAGATAGAAAATTCGAACTTCGAATTAAAGATCATTTGAGTGATTCCTATCACCTGGATTATTTCATACCTTTCAGTCAAACTTATATCACCTTATTGGATCCACTCTGATTCACGGTTACAGTATGGTAAGTTAGCCTATCTCGCATACCGTGATCAGGTGAATTTTCCTCAAGTGAGTTAAAGCAACCAACAGATATGAAGTTTTTCCAACTTCAAGTTCACACCACTCTTACCGTTAGTTCTAGTTCCGTCTCCTCTTCCTAGCTTCTTCAGCTTGGCGCTTCTCCTCCTTCAGCTTTCTGCGCCTTTCCTTCTGCTGCTGTTCTTTCTTGTAAACTGGATCATGAAGCTGCTTCCACCTTGCATTCAACAGACTTACCGCTTCCATTTCTAGAGGATTTCTGGGCTCTGGATAAGGATGCCTGAAAAGCCTTCTGAGTTTGTCCACCTCCTGAGTAGTTCTGATCTTTGGGATGTCCTCAAAATTTTTCATTATGAGCTGTGACTTCCAATGAGATTTATCAGCCTTGAACTGACAATAGATCATTTTGGGGTAGTCCTTAACACGGTTAGTATTGTGGATACTAGCCGCATCTCGCTCCATCCGCTTCTTTTCCACCACTACTTCGGACAGGTACTTCAGAAGTCTCTGTTTCTCATCCACATTCTCATTTTCCACTTCGCCCCATTTGAACACTTCTAAAACTCTTTCCAGAAATCCGGCATCTTGAGTCTGCAGTAGCCATTTCCTGCTCATGTGCAATAAAATTTGATTCTGGTCTGCATCTATGAATGCCAAAGTATCAGTTGTGTCATCGTCATATGAGTGTATCCAGTATACACTATCTCTCCCTGGAACACCAACTGCCTCCCTTATTTCTCCTTGTTCCAGTGATCCAGAAGGAAGAGTCAGAGCTTCATCTACATTCTTAACAGCTTGTAGAATGTTCCATTTTCTTTCAATTAGCTCCGGCTCAATCTTTACATTGTCTAGAGGGTTTGGAGCAATAATATCACACTTCCAGATTTCATTGCTCATCTTGAATATGACCCTTTCAATAAACTCCACTGACTTCTCCTTAATGTCAGAAGTGAATCCCTTACTCATCATTTGCCTACAGACAGCCTTTAGGGATTCTACCGATAGAGCCATTAGGTCATTTTCTTCTAAACTAACCCTCTTCATCTTTCCATCAACAACCATCCGAACAACATCAGGATTCGCTGAGAATTCTGGTCCCTTGTTCTCTGCTAGCTGCATTAACTGATCTTTATACAGAATGTTAAGCTCCTCCGCTTGAGAATATTGAATTTTCGTTGCTAGCAAGAACAACTCTGACGCAGATCTTCTCGAGATGAATTGATCATCCACATACAAGAAAGATGTCGGGACTCCTTCGACTAAAGACAAGATGACCTGCCACTCCTTAACCATCGCATTGTATCCTACTCTGACTTTTGAGATCAACCTTTTCAAAGCATTTATATAGTCAACAATCAGTGGATTCTGCAAGTTCAAGATGTAGAACAAGTTTTCCGCCTCTTTGTTATGAGTTCCTTTCGCACAAACTCTCGATAGGATCTTCCTTGCATCATCCCATTTCTGTCCGATCCTTCTCTTGTCCAGATCTACTTGAGGATCAGCTAACCTTGCAAGCTCATGATCATACTGTTTCTCCTTGAGTTCCGCTTGCTTTTCAAGGAAAACAGCTCCATCCTGCATCATCTTCATTTTATAGAACTGAGCTTATTCCAAGGCCAACTGTTGAGCTTCCAGAGTCTCCTTATCAACAGGTATTTCTTCAGGCTGTCCAGAAGACATTCCAGCACCTCCACCTTGTTCCTTCAAAGATCTTCTAATAGCATGTGCTAAAGGAACATCCTCCATATCAGAATCTGAATCAAGTCCCTCATGAATTTTTTCCTGATGATGACTCAAGTCAATGAATGGCTCTTCTTGCTCAGCCACCACTGCCTTACCCTTTCTCTTTCTCTGAGCCTCTTCTTCATTTACTGGCTCACTTTCTTTGACAAAATCAGTAGTCTGTTCTGCAATTTCTTCAATAACTAGCGACTGCTGTCTCGTCTCCTGTCCACTCTCCCCCTTAGGTGAGTTATCCGGAACACCACATTTCTCTCCAGACCCACCAGTAGCATAAGAACCACCAAAACCAGAACCCGAGGGTCCAGCTCCACCAGTATCTCCAGCACCACCAGCACCATCATTATCAGGGGGAGGTTGATTGTACTGTTCCTCAAAGCACTCTGGGGGAACAAAGCTCCTAACTGTATACATCATCATGCTGATTTCAGTTGCCATTGTATGCATTATGCTCTCCACAGCTCCCAACCTCTCATTCAGAGTGCTGCCCAAGATACCACCAGCATGGCCCAAGTCATTCACCTTGTTTGTCAACTCATCGAATGCTGTCGCTTGACTGGCCATTCGTGCTGCGTAGTCATCAAAAGCTCGTTGGTTGTCTCCAACATCGATCCCTAACTGCCCCATAGACTGCCCGAACTGCTTTATTTCATTTTCAACCGCTGCCATACGCGTGCCAAGTTTTTCAAGATTAAGGGACGGTGTTTGGTCTGGGTGTCCTCGCTCTAAAAATCGTTCTGTTAGTGTTTGTCGCTCGGTTTCGGGCCTTAAAAATGAAGGTCCATCACTCCCTAAACGCTCACACACACTCCCTGTCTCACGCTCGTGTATGTCTTCAATAATAGTCCTGAAAGTGAAAGCAGTACCTGCAGAAACTGGATAAGCAAAGTAAGTAGCAGTTATGGGATCTGTTCCTGTCGGGTCCTGAGGTGGAATCTCAGGCTGAGAGGCTGCAGAGTGTTCTAGTACAACATCAGAACAGATCCTCTCTGCAGCATCAGTATGTACCGGTGAAGGTACTTCGAAAGCAATAAAAGCTTCTTGCCTTTCTGAAGTAACAGGCTCTTCAGAAGGCATAAAATCCTCACCAAAATCCCTAGGTGTAGAATGTGCAATGGGCGAACCACTCACGTGAGGTGGAGTGGTTGTGACAGACACACTAGGTTTGGACTGGGCTTGTGAAGATGCAGCATGCGAAAATTTGGCTTTCTTCTGAATAAGAGGCTGCATTTCGGGGTCACTCTCAGAACCCTCACCTAAATCTACAAGTGCCTGCCTTTTGACTCCCGTCAGCGAGGGTGAAAGAGAGGAAGCAAGAGTATCAGACTCAGAATCAGAAATATAGCTCTTGCCCTGGGATAGATCCTGCGGGCTAGCAGAATCTTGGGCCACAGAATCAGATTTAGATGAAGAAGTATTAGTAGTGTGAACAGAGAGTTGCTCTTGTTCAAAGAAATGACCTTCTTCATTACCTTGTCCAGCAAAGGAAGCAGAATCAGTATGAGGAGTAGGTTGCCTGTCCCTTTGATCGTGAGAATGCCAATCATCATCTTCATCACCAAGATTCTCGTTTAGAATCCCGTGGAATGCGTCAGCATGGGCAGAGGGATTCTTAGCATGTGATGAAATGTGGGAGGTCCCCGCCATGGAAGTAATACCTGCATCATACTTAATCCACACTTGAATGTTATCAAGAATAGACATCGCCTTACCGTGATGTCTATCTTGATTAGCAATCGTCGTGAGGGACTTGGTGCCCATGCCCAGCGATGCAGATGTCGCACTTGTTGCAAATGCCTGTCTCACAGATAAAGCATCAATTGGTACTAAGTGATTAATAAGCATTTGTAAAAATCAAGGATACCAGCATACAACATCAGTAGTTGTAAGATCTCTGCTTGCAGGTGATCCCATTGCAGCCACGATCTCCGATAGAATGATTCTGCCATAATTAATGTCCAGTTCACGGGCTAGGGAAACTGCAAAAACCTGCATGAGAATTGGAATCTGATGATAATCTTTTTCGTGTGCCCGAAAACATCTTGTGATGGCCTCGAAAAAGTAATTCCATTCCACATGGAAATATTGTTTCTGGATGGCGCCAGGTAAGATCCGTCCAGAAGGAGGATAGCATCCAATCTCTTCAAAGAACTTAATACGCTCTGCCGTTGTAGGTTCGGGGTCATAAACATCCTTGATTGGGAAGCCCAGAACCCTGTTGAACACTTCATCGGTCACTTGATATTCCTGACCCGCCAAGGTAAACCTGAAACCATAGGGGGTTGATTTGCTCCCAAATGTAACCGCACTAGTCCATAATTGCTGTAATGCATCATGGACTAGTGTTGGTTTGGCAGTAAAAGCAACACTAGCCTTGGAGTACAAATTAAGAAATCGTACCCAAAACTTGAAGCGCGGGAGTTGATCACCAATTTCCGTAGAAATATTATAAAAATTGTTTTTGGCAAGTGAAAATTGGTGAGCCATGTTTGTAAATAATTTTCTGGAAATTAATTAATGTTTTTTTTTGAAAAATAGCACAGATAATTAATCACAGAAAAAAACATAACAATTTCTTTTAATTAAACAAAGAACTGACTTTGTAACTAAACTACAGAATTGTTCTCAAAGAAAGATGCGAAATCAAAATACACCAACCAAGTATGTAATCAATAGCACTGATTTGTATGTATATACCAATCACTAATTAAAGTACTGACTTCGATGTGATCAATAGTACTATTTGCGTGCGTGTGTAGATATGTGTGTATATACCAATCACAGTTAAGAATTGTTATAGATGCACAGAAACACACAATAATGGGATGCAAATAGTGATGGAAGATTAAAAACGGGCAGCAATTCGAGATATGTATGAGTTTTAACACAAATCAAATGTACAGGGTTTGAAATCGCAGGGAGGGAGGGTGGGGGCTGTAAAAATTTAGGGTTAAAACAATTTGGTAAAAGTGAAAACTGATTCAAGTTAGAGATGTATATATAGGCATATATGAGCAATGACAAAAATACCCCTGTGAAAATAAGAAAAAAAATGTTAAGTACGCACTGGGGAACATTAAGTCGAACACTATCTCGAACATTTAAGTTGAAATTCGAGATGAGGTTCGAGATAGAGACTATCTCGAACATCAAGTTGAATATTCGAGATACAGTTCGAGATGACACTAACTCGAACAAATAATCACTTAATCAGTTAAAACAGCATTAAAAACCCACCAGGGAACGAAAAATCCCCTAAAAACTCAATAAAATTCCAAGTACAATCGTGGGAACTCTATCTCGAACATCAAGTCGAATTTCGAGATAATGTTCGAGATAGGACCTATGTCGAACATCAAGTCGAATTTCGAGATAATGTTCGAGATAGAACCTAAGTCGAACATCAAGCCGAATTTCGAGATAATGTTCGAGATAGAACCTAAGTCGAACATCAAGTCGAATTTCGAGATAATGTTTGAGATGGAGACTAAGTCGAACAATTTCCCATACTTGGAATTTTGAACAGGCACACTGGGAACTGTAACTCGAACTTCAAGTCAAATTTCGAGATAGACCTTATCTCGAATATTCTTTCCAGACTTAGAATTTTCAAAATTTTTGATTTTGAAGATAGTTATAATAATTTAGCAATTTTTACAATAAAAAAAACAATTAATTTTGCCAAATTAATATAGATATCAAATCAAGGATTTTTAACAAAGTAAATAATTAAAAACATTCCTTGACAATTCTAAGGCCTCTAAATCAATAAAAATTACATGAAAAACACAGGTAAATTCATCTAAAAATCATGCAAATTTTAGAGTAATATGAATTTAACTCCCCCTATGATTATGCAATATAACCAACATAAATTCAAAGATTTCCAATAATTACTTATAAAGCACAATGAATTTATGTAAAATAACACAACATGCATCCTGAAATACTCATTAATTAACCATTTTAAAGTCTAAGTCCATAATGATTAATTAGCATGCAGAAGTGATATTTTGAGAAATTGTAGAGATTATTTTCATATGTTTTCAACTTTGCACAAATAAAATAGGCAGTTGACAAGACTAAAAACATATGTACATGATTAAAACTGGAATTTTACAGATAGGAGAAATCACTAACTTGTGTTAAGCATCCCCAATTCACCAACCAACCTATTGAATGTTATTTCATCAAGAGGTTTAGTGAATATATCTGCAATTTGTTGCATTGTGGGTACAAAATGTAACTCCACAGTCCCCTCCTCGACATGTTCTCTAATGAAGTGATACCTGATATCTATATGCTTGGTTCTCGAGTGGTCTATAGGATATTTGGTCATGGCAATGGCACTTGTGTTGTCACACATGATTGGAATCTTTTTGTGTTCCATGCCATAATCTTTCAATTGGTTCCTCATCCACAGTATTTGAGCTACACAGCTTCCAGCAGCAATGTACTCAGCTTCAGTAGTTGAAGTAGATACTGTGTGTTCCTTTTTACTTTGCCAGGACACCAATCTTCTGCCAAGAAATTGACATGCACCAGATGTGCTTTTTCTATCAATCCTGCAACCTGCATAGTCTGAATCCGAATAGCTAATTAGATTAAAACCTTTATCTCTTGGGTACCAAATCCCTAAATTTGATGTGCCCTTGAGATACCTAAAGATTCGTTTGACGGCTATGAGATGTGATTCTCTAGGATCCACTTGGAACCTTGCACACAAATAATTGCGAACATAATATCTGGTCTACTTGCAGTTAAATAAAGGAGTGAGCCAATCATACCTCGATAGCTTGTGATGTCAACTGGTTTACCTGATTTGTCTTCATCAAGCTTCGTGGCTGTTGCCATGGGAGTTTTAGCTGTTGATGCATCTTCTAGATTATACTTTTTGAGTAAATCTTTGATGTACTTGGACTGACAGATAAGGATTCCTTCTTTTCTCTGACTGATCTGTAATCCAAGGAAGAAGGGCAGCTCTCCCATCATGCTCATCTCATACTTATCCTGCATTAGCTTGGCAAATTTCTCGCACAAGCGTTCATTAGATGACCCAAAAATAATATCGTCCACATAGACTTGAACAAGTATTAAATCACCTTTTACATTTTTATAGAACAATGTTTTATCAATTACTCCCCTAGTAAAACCACTTGCAATTAAGAACAAGGATAGGGTTTCATACCATCGACTTGGGGATTGTTTGAGGCCATAGACAGCTTTGAAGAGAAAGTACACAAAATCTACAAGTTCTGGATCAACAAAGCCAGGTGGCTGTTCCAGAAATACTTCTTCTTCTAGTTCTCCATTCAGGAAGGCACTTTTCACATCCATCTGAAAAACCTTGAAGTTCTTGTGTGCTGCAAAGGCCAAGAACATCCTGACTGCCTCAAGTCTTGCAACTGGAGCATAGGTCTCATCATAATCAATACCTTCTTTTTTAGAATAACCCTTCGCTACCAAACGAGCCTTGTTTTGTGTTACAAGTCCGTCTTCATCCAATTTATTTCTGAATACCCACTTAGTTCCAATTACTGATCTGTTCTTCGGTCGGGGTACCAGCTTCCAAACTTTTTGCCTTTCAAACTGATTGAGCTCTTCTTGCATTGCAATTACCCAATCAGCATCACCAAGAGCTTCTTCTATTTCTTTAGGTTCAAGCTTGGATAAGAACCCAGAATATAAGTAAATATTAGCTATGTCAGCTCTTGCAGATCTTCTAGTAGACACACCAGCATCTGGATCACCAATAATTAATTCAAACGGATGGTCTCTACTCTATACCCGTTCTCTTGGAAATTGTCTTGATGATTCAGCTTGAAATTCTGAATTGTTGTGTTGACTACTTGTGTTATTTCCACTAACTCCCCCTGAGTTAGTGCCAGCTCCTACAGAACTAGTGTCATCTCGTCTTGAGCCTTGAACACTTGTCCTTGAGTTGCTATTTACTCCCCCTGAGTTGTTTCCGGACTGTGCTGAAGAAGTTTCTTCTGATCTTGCATTAGACTCAGGTATTTCTTCTCGAACACTTGGAATATTTGAAGTAACAACCAACTCAGGTTCATCTTCAATTTCATCTAAGTCCAGATTTTGAAACATTAGGGACTCAGGTTCACTATTATCTTTAGAAATTGATAGGAGTTTAGTATCGTCGAATCTGACATTGTAGCTTTCAATCACTTTCTGATCATTCACTAAGAATACCCAATAAGCTGCCACCACATCTGTAGAATAACCCACAAATATCCCTTCACGTGCTTTAGCTTCAAACTTGCCTAAATTCTCATCGTCTATAAGTACGTAGCATTTAGTTCCAAAGACATAAAAGTATTTGATTGTTGGTCTTCTGTTATTCATTAGTTCACATGGTGTCTTTTCTTTAACTTTTATAATCAAGGTTCTATTTTGAGTGTAACATGTTGTACTCACTGCTTCAACCCAAAAGTATAGAGGATGTTTTGATTCATATAACAGAGTTCTTGCTGCTTCAACTAATGTTCTGTTCTTCCTTTCAACTACTCCATTCTGCTGTGGAGTTCTCGGGGCTGAGTACTGACGACGTATTCCTTTAAAAACACAGAAATCATTCAAGATTGCATTCTTAAATTCCGTGCCATTGTCTGATCTAATCGTCTTCACAGTGAGTGTTGAAACATTCTCAATTTGAGTGATATGATCAATGATTTAGAAAGGTACTTCTTCTTTTGTCATAACGAACAATACCCATGTATACTTGGAGAAGTCATCGACGATTACCAACGCATATCTTTTCCTTGATAATGATAGTACATTCACTGGGCCAAATAAGTACATATGTAGAAGTTATAGAGGCTCAATGATACTAGAAATTTCTTTACTTTTATGTGATGCTCGCTTTGACTTTCCCATTTCACAAGCTTCACAGAGTCCTTTAGGAGCAAACTCCATTTGAGGTAGATCTTTCACCAATTCTCGCCTTGCGAGAGCATTCATCATTTTGAAGTTTAGGTGAGATAGTTTTTTATGCCATAACCAGCTTTCATCATCTGAAGCTTTGCTGTAGAAACAGGTCACTTCATTCTGGTTTGCCGAATCCATGTCAGCAACGAAAAGATCTGCCTTTCGAACTCCTCTTAAAGCCAATGAACCTTCCTTAATGTGAGTGATTGATACACCTTTCTTATTGAAGACAATTTCGTATCCTTTGTCACAAAATTGACTGATACTCAACAGATTGTGCTTCAATCCCTCAACATAAGAAATATCTTCAATGATGACATTACCAGTCTTCAATTTGCCATATCCCTTTGTCACTCCTTTGCTGTCATCTTCAAAGGTAACATAAGGACCAGCCTTCATAACCAACTCTGTAAGCAGGGACTTGTTTCCTGTCATATGCCTTGATGCTCCACTATCTAGCACCCATATAACTTTATTTCTGTTCCGCTTAATGCCATGCAATTACAGATTGATTAGACGTTCTTCGGAACCCAAGATTGATTGGGCCTGACTTTTCTATAAGATCGAGAATTATCAGATTTAACAATAGGAGATGCAACCTTTTTAACATTACTAGAGCTTTCGACTTTGTCTTTCCCTTTTTCAGACTTGACAGATTTGTCATTCTTAGGAGAAGGCTTGTCACTCCTTACTTTAGGAAAACTAGCAGTCTTAGCTCTCACATGCTTCTTCTTGACATTAGAACTAGTAGCAGTATTTAGACATGTTTGACTAGTTGCATTCATCAACTTTACAAATGTTTGCATGACGTTAAAAGTGCATGGCATACAATTTGGTTGACCACATTGTGCATGATTCTGATGCATGTTATTCATTGTGTGTGGTACAGGCATGGCATGTGCAACAGGAATATTCATGTTTGATTTACATGCATAAGAAAGATGTTCAGTAGATTTAAAATGATAACATGCTTTCTTTACTCGTTCTGCCTTAACCTCTTTTATGCCTTTCTCCTTTTTACTCTGTTGTTTAACAGCCTTAGCTCCTAATCCTGGTCTAGATTCTTCTCTAGGGGATTTGATTTTAACTTGTTTAATAGGAGTTACCGGTTGTTCTCTCTGGCGATCTTACATCTCTATCTCATATCTAACTAATAATTCAGTCTCTTCTTCTTGAGGAACGAAGTGTTTAAAGATAGGTTTGACAGTGGATTTAAGAATGCTAGGTATTTCATTTTTAATCTTACTGGAACTAGTATCTATAGGCCTCTTTCCTTCCTTCTTTGATAAGTTAGAATAGTCAAGTCCTACACCTACTCCAGTTATCTTCTTAAATGTACCACTATCAACATTCACTTTACTAGCTGCTAGTTTATAAGCTTTGCATTTAGTTTCTAACTCAGCTAGTTTATTCCTAAGACATGCTTCTAATTCTTCCTTAAGGTTGAGCTTGTGTTCCAAAGTTTTAATACAGTCTCTTAGGGAAGTATCTATAGTGCAAGCAACCTCTAATTCTTCCACTTTAGCCTCAAGCATTCTGCATTTGGCAACAAGTGTTTTCTGTTCCTTTTGAGAAGTATTTAGGCTTTTGCACAACATATAGATCTCTTCGCTAATAGTCCCGTTATGCACCTTATAATCAACAATAGACATTTCTTCTTTAAGGGTTAGAACTGGTACCTCTGGTTCATCTGATGTCTCAGCCATGAGGGCAAAGTTTGCTGTATAAGTAACTTCTTCCTCATCTGAATCATCCCAAGCTCTGCCTTCTGTAACTACTAAAGCTCTTTTTCCATGTCTTTCCTTCACCAGGGTTTCATACTTGCTTTTGAGGGCTTCATATGTTTCTTTGGGATATGTCTATTTCGGCTTCTTGCAGTCGGTAGCAAAGTGTCCGGCTTCACCACAATTATAGCATTTGAACTTCATTTTGAAATCCAAAGGAGATTTGTAGCTGGTACTCTTACCTTTCCCTTTGTAGCCTTGTGAACTACCACCCCCCCTAGTAACCCGATAGTAAGATAAAGATTTACTCTGCGGTCGGTTACTCTTTCTGAATCTTATATTGCTGAACTTCCTTGCCATGTATGCCACGACACTATCATCCATATTGTCCAGCTCTTCTTGGGTGAAGTAGTCATCATCACTATTTGATGTGCACTCATCATCATTTTCAACTTGATGTGATTCAGGTGATGATCTAGGCTTTTCTGCAACCATTGCCTTCTTAGACTCTACCTCATCAGCAACTAACCCTGATGCAACTTCTTTTCCTCTTGAATCATTGTCCCATGCTTGATCTTGAAGTGTTTCCAGCTCATAGGTCTTTAGAATTCCATAATATTCTTCCAGAGTAGTTGTGTGCAAATCTCTGGTTTCTCTAACAGCGTAGACTCTATGTTCGATGCTTTTTGGCTGGTTCCTCAGATATCTCGTGTTGACTTCAACCACGGGGAGATTTACACCTCTCAGATTCAAATCCAAAACTAACTGACTGAATCTTAGATAGACATCTGTTATGCTTTCACCTTTTCTTATTCTGAAGGTATCATACTCCATCTTGAGTATAAGTGTTTTGTTGCTTCTGACCTCAATGGTACCTTCCATGACGACCTCTAACTTATCCCAAATCTTCTTTGCTGTAGTTAGTCCTTTAACTACATTAAAAATCTCATGATCTAGGGATTCCATCAGTGTTTGTCGAACGGATGTATCGAAAGCTATCTGCTCCTTATCAGCATCTGAAAAGTCTACTGCCTTTTTAGGCTCAGACCGTTGTGGTACTACCACATCTCCTTCCATATGCTCAGGAACAACAACCATTGGTATAAATTTACCTTTGTCGAGGACTTCCAGATATTCAGGATTGACGGACTCAAGGTAAAGTTTCATTCTCAACACCCATTCTTCATAATGATCTCGGTCGAACATTGGAATCTTGAAATTGTTTTTAGGTGCCATCTTAATGTGGATTTAAAGTAAAGATAATAAAATTTTCTTATTACATGAGTAGTAATTAAAAGAAAATTAAATTATCTTAAAATAAATCAAAGTTCAAATTATGGACATCAAAAATTTCTAAGTACCCAAGACTAGGCAAAGTAGAATATCTATGTAGAACAACTGCCCAAGTCGAAATTCTCCAAGTAGAACTTTTGTCCAAGTCGAACTTTCTTCAAGTAGAATATTCTAAGTAGAAACTCTATGTAGAACTTTTGTCCTTGGAAAAATTTGTTGCAGGTCACTTTAGCAGGTCACTTTATTGTTGAATAAACAATGTTACTTTTTACACTTTTTGACTTTTGTGGCTTTTCTCACCTAATTCACCTAACCCACGTGCTAGGTACTAAATATGTTCTGTAAAACTTTTTGTTGTGAGATATATGTCAAATCAAAAGCCAATAACACCTTTTGTCTTTTTGAAAAGGAAATCAAAAAGTTACTGGGTTTGTCTTCTTTAACAAGAACAATGATGAACACTTAAGAACACCAAATATCAAAGTACCCAGATTAATTCACAAAAATTATCTAAAATCCATCCAAGCTAAATAATCAAACCTGAAGTATTTAAATAATTTTTTTTTGGGATGAGTTTTCACTAGAAACGAATTAAGGCCCACTTTTTGAGAAAAATCGAAAAGTAGTTCTGGAAGATGAAAACTCACAAATCTTCTACCAAACACAAGGCTCTATGTTTTGTATGTTTAAACATGAAGCTCTGATACCAATTGTTAGGTCCAAATGTGTTGTAGAGGGGGGGTGAATACAACTTTTCGAATTTAAGAAGCAATAAATACCATGTAATAAATGAACACAATGATTCAAGGAATATATGTCTTATATATAACTTGAAAGGGTTGCTACAACATTCATTACAAAGTACACCAGAAGTAAAGAGGGTAGTAAATGATACTAAGCTCTATGAATATACTCTCTCTCTTTTACAAGTGTTTATCTCGAAAATATTGCTCTCTCTTTAAAATAATACACAAGTACTTCTATTTATACTACTTGTAATCTATGTCCTGTAGACTTCAAAGACTAAGATATACGTGGCCCAATGATATCCACATAAATCTTATCTTATCTTGAAAGCTTGGAAATCTGCCAATTAGATGATGCCATGTGTCATGTTGAAACTGCCCTCCATGTAGAATATCTACTTGAGAATTTTTACTTGGTCATCTCGAACTTCTAAGTAGAATTTCTACATAGGAATGTTCTACTTGGCTATCTCGAACATCTAAGTAGAATTTCTACATAGGAATGTTCTACTTAGTTATCTCGAACATCTAAGTAGAATTTCTACATAGGAATGTTCTACTTGGCTATCTCGAACATTTTGTACTTAGAGAAATGCTGGGCTTCAATCTTGAAACTTCTATGCAACATCTTGAACTTGTGATTTCTTATGTCTTCCATATTCTTCAACAAGCTCTTGAACCTGGATCTCTATTACTGACATAAACTTGCTATCAATGTCCTGACACTTGATGCAATGGTCTAATTCATAAGTGACTAGTCCTGATAGTGTTTCTGCTTCTTGAATAGATTACCATATTCAATTAATAATATGACTTTCCAATTATTGCTTTCCTTCTTGTTCATTTGAAATCAATTAGCCTTATTGATACTGATAGTTATGATCTTGAATCTTTTAAGTTACAAATCACTGAGGCATGAACAACTCTGTCTTGAACTTCTTTCAATGATTTCTTCTTTATTTGATCATAGTTAACATGTTGAATTGTATCAATTACCTTGTTTTCATTTAGCATTGATTTCTTTGTGGCTTCATGTTCTTGATTGTCTTCCGGTTAAGTATCTTTTCTTTTAGTTGAGTTACATAAGTTATAGTGTTACAAGTTTAGACACTCTTCCTTTCAACTTTGTATACACTGACAGTAACCAGTATACTCTGATAGTAACTTTGTATACTCTGACAGTAACTTTGTATACTCTGACAGTAACTTTGATTCAATATTCATATTAACATAATATTTAAAGTCATAATTAAATTAATTAATCATGTGAAAATAACTCATTTTAACCCTTTCAAGCAAGCAACTTCTACTCAATTTATCTATGTTTTACACTAAAAAAATCCAAACATGAAAGTTTAAGTCCTCATAGCAAGGAACAACTTCCATCAGTTAGTTTTCGGAAATTACATCAAGAACGCATATATAAAATATGTCTTAAACTTTCCATTTTCTAACAATCCCCCACAAATCCATACAGAAATGCATATCAAGTTCTACTTATGACTTGCTTTTCAGAGTTGGTACCCGTCAAGGTTTGAACCCTCCTAAGTCCTCTACTTCAATGGCTATTGGATATAGATGGAATGTTTCACCTTGAATCTTTATCCATTTTTGTGTAACCACACTCCATAGACGACGACAAGTCAAAGGCTATGGTGCCGATCTACGACTTTGAGACGTTAATGGTCATGTCTCGATCATGTTCGTCGAATGCTTCGATGAATAACCTTATCCTCTAATTGCGACCTCACAATAACATTCGTTTAGTTGGGCATCTCCAAAGATGTACTGCCAACATCTCGTCTCACGACTTGACCCCATTTAGAGTTCTTAAAACTCTTGTTAACTAGCAGTTACAGTACCTCTTGAGGTTTATAGGGGAAAGACTTAGATACGTGAGTATCCAGATATTTGTAGTAGTGGTACTACCGAATCACCCTCACAACTTGTTATTACCACATTGAATACACTTCGAGGGATCTCCTCTCAGGTGTATTGGGTTCCCGTTGTTGATGACTCAAAATGGGTTGTCAGTCTCATCCCTAACCTCGATTTAAGGACAACAGCATGCTCAAGTCCCTTAGTCAAAAGATCAGTCAGGTTATCTTGAGTTCCAATAAACACAATAGCAATGATCCTATCAGACATCAAACCCCTTATAGACTTTATTCTAACTTAGACGTGTCTCTTTGTTTTCACATTATACTTCTTACTGTTTATCTTGTCGATAGTTGTACGACTATCACAATGAAGAACAAGAGCATGAAACGGTTAGCTTACTACAGGAATCATAGACATAAGTTCATGCAACCATTCAGCCTCTGTTCCTGTGACATCTAATGC
This sequence comes from Oenanthe sinensis, assembly GCA_028671895.1. Classification (NCBI taxonomy): domain Eukaryota; kingdom Viridiplantae; phylum Streptophyta; class Magnoliopsida; order Apiales; family Apiaceae; genus Oenanthe; species Oenanthe sinensis. The sequence continues at coordinate 10,232,271 of CM053799.1, forward strand.
ACACAACTCAACCTCAAAAGTAGACCAAGTTACAATAGTCTGTCTTGTAGACTTCCAAGATATAGCTCCACCCGCAAGGGTAAACACATATCCAATCACTCCATTGGAACCAGATTTTTTTTAGCTATCCAACTTGCATAACTATATCCCTCTAGCACTCAAGGAAACATCCTGTAATGCAAACCAAGGAAGATGATGCCTTTCAGATATCAAAGCACTCTATCAAGAGCATCACAATGAGTCTTGTCTGGACAAGTTATATATCTAGCTAACTTAGACACAGAAAATGAAATATATGGTCTAGTACCATAAGCAAGATATTGAAAATTCTCAATAATCTGAGAATATCTTAAATGAGACACGTGAATTCCTGACTTATTCTTAACAAGCGTAACTTTTGAATCATATGGTGTGCTTGCGATTCTACAATTTGAATAACCATACTTCTCAAGTATGGATTTCTCTATATAATGATATTAGACAAGGTTATTCCATCAGCTGACTGAGTTAGCTTGATACCAAGAATCACGTCAGCCTCACCCATATCCTTCATTTCAAAGTACCTTTTCAAGAAACTTTTTGTCTCGTTAATAATCTCAATATTGGTTCCAAACAACAGTATGTCATTCATATACAAGCACAAAATCACTTTATCATTTCCTTTAACCTTATAGTAGACACACTTGTCACTTTCATTAACTAAAAAATCAGAAGTCAAAACAATTTCATCAAATTTTTTGTGATAGTCTCTAAGAGCTTGTTTCAAACCATAGATAGACTTGACTAATTTACAACCTTTCCTCTCATTGCCAGAAGCAACAAATCCCTCAGGTTGATCCATATAAATCTCTTCTTCAAGATCACCATGAAGAAAAGCTGTTTTTACATCCATTTGATGGATGATAAGACCATGTACGGAAGCCAATGCTATAAGCATTCAAATTGTTGTCATTCTTGCAACATGAGAGCATGTGTCAAAATATCAATGCCTTCCATTTGCCTAAAACCCTTAGCTACCAGCCTAACCTTATACTTATCTATTGAGCCATCCAGGTTCATCTTTCTTTTGAAGATCCACTTACATCCTATTGTAGTACACCCAAGAGGGAGATCAACTAACTCTCATGTTCTATTAGAAACAATAGAGTCGATATCACTCTTTACAGCTCATTTTCAGTGCCTTGACTTTGAAGAGTCCATGGCCTCCCGAAAATATAAGGTTCATCCTCGACATTGTAAGTGATAAAATTACTTCCAAAGTCCTTGACCACTTTTTCACGCTTACTCCTTCTAGGTTCCTCTACTTCGTTAGGAGTAGAGCTACTAGCAGGATCCGCCCTCACATTTGTCATCCTTTCCACATGATCAGAAATGGAACTCGATGTGCGAGTGGGATCATTATCAGAAATACCCTCAGGTATACCAGTCTTCATAGAGAATACATTTTCAAAGAATGTTGCATCACGAAACTCAACTATAGTGTTTGCCACTATATCATCTATGTCAGATTTTAACACTAAAAATCTCATAGCGGTAGTGGTTTCAATATAGCCCAGAAAGATGCAATCAACAGTGTTCAGTCCAAGTTTCTTTCTCTTGTGTTCAGGGACAAGTACCTTTGCAAGGCAGCCCCATACACGAAAATACTTTAAACTAGTCTTTTTCTCTTTCCATAACTCATAAGGTGTCTTGTCCATATGTTTCAGAAGGACTCTGTGCAGAATATGACAAGCCGTATTCAGAGCATCTCCCCACATGTACTTAGGGAACCCAAAATTAATTAGCATACTATTAATCATATCTTTAAATGTTCTGTTCTTTCGTTCTGCCACCCCATTAGACTCAGGAGTGTATGGTAGAGTCACCTCATGAACTATACCATTGATTTTGCAAAATTCATTAAATGAGGTACCCGTATACTCTCCACCTCTATCAAACCTCAAACGTTTAAGTACTTTGTCAGTTTGTGTTTCAGCTTCATTTTTATACATAATGAATTTATTAAGTGCTTCATCTTTATGTTTAATCAAATAAACATAGTAATATCTACTACAATCATCTATAAATGTAATGAAATATCTTTTATTATCCTTAGTCAAAACACCACCGAATTTACATATGTCTGTGTGAACTAATTATAAAACTTCTGAATCCCTAACAACATTATGAAAGGGTTTCCTAGTTAGTTTAACAGTCACACATACTTCACATTTAGATTTCTTTTCAATGGCATGCTTTGGAATCAACTCTAAATTCATCATATTCTTTAGAGCACTAAAATTTAGATGACCAAGACGTGAGTGCCATAATTCGGATGATTTAACACAATTTACAGAAGGAACAACATTTTCATTAATAAAACTGCCCAAAACAGGCTCCACATTTATTAAAAATAATCCATCAGACAAGTAACTTTTGCCAAAAAATACACCAGTATGTGTAATCACTACTTTATTACACTTCAAAGAAAGTTCGAAACCATTTCTAACTAAACAGCTTCCACTTATTATGTTTCTACGAATGTCAGGAACATGATGCACTCTAGTAAGGGATAGAACACGCCCAGAAGTAAACTTCAGGTCCACGTTTCCTACTCTAAGTACTTGAGCAGCACTAGTATTCCCCATCGTCACTGTCATGCCTTGAATCTGTTGATAAGATACAAACAGAGTAATATCAGTACAAATATGTATATTAGCTCCAGTATCAATCAACCATTCACCTGACAAATAAGTGGAAAGTAGTGTAGGGTTGTGGGTAACATACCCGTTATTGGTTTCAGAAGCAGTAGCCTCACCAACAACCATGTTAACCACAGGCCCACCAGTGGTTCCAAGCACAGTATTAGCTTGTGCTACCAAATTAGGTTTCTTTGCTTTCTTTACAGGACAGTCCTTGCTCCAGTGACCAACATGTCCACAAGACCAACATGGTCTGTTTGTCTTTGGTTTCTTAGCCTTGTTCTTGTCATTTTTAGGCTTAGTGTTTTCCTTATTAGTGACAGACTTTCTTTTCTGTCCTACAGTCACTACGTTCACCTTCGAACTCCCATATTCAGTATGTATCACATGTCCCTGTTTGGACTTGTGTTGTTCATGCAAAGAGATGTCAAACATCAAGTTAGTCCTAGTGATCTCTCCTTTCTGTCTTTTCAGGGAGAGAGCAAAATTTTCCCAAGACTTCGGGAGCTTTTCAATCACCGACATGACTTGAAACTTCTCAAGAAGGTCCATTCTGGACTCCTTCAAAGCATGAACTAACATCTCAAATTTGTGCACCTGTTCAGTCATGGTTTTTGTATCCACTAGCTTGAAATCAAGGAACCTTGTCATACTATACTTTTCCAGACCCTGAGAGTCAGTATTGTGGGTTTGGTCCAGCTTCTCTCATAAGAGTTTAGCAGTGAAGGCATCCGATGAATAAACATCAAACAGAGTGTTCGCTAAAGCTGCCAAAATGGCAGCCCTTGCCACTCCATCCTTTTCAGTCCACAAAGCATAAACCTTAACTAAGTCAGCCTGCTCTTGATTCACAACAGGAGGATCATACTGCACCACCGGCCATAGACCCTTAACCGTTAACCACAGCTTCATCTTTTTCTGCCAGCGAGAAAAGCCAGCACCACTGCTGAACTTATCAGGCATCCCAGACAGATCAATAAGTTGTGAGAAACGGTACATAACCCAATCAATGGTGGATGCAGTAACCCCAGACCCAAAACCAGTAACACCAACAACAAGAGTTTCAGTTTCGTTAACCATCTTATTAATTATAATATATAACAAATAATCTCTTCAAGATTGTTGGGTGTTACTTAATAACTACACAACAACAATAGAGCAGTTATATAAATAATTAATAAAAACAGGTAGATTAATCAATTAACAAAACAAACAAAGCATGAAGGTCGAAACAAGATATATAAATTAGTAACTGTAAAGACAAGAGAAAAGATAGAATACTTAGCTCTAACAGAAGCTTTAAACAAACAATGATAGAACCAATAGAACTGCTGAGTCGTCAAACCTTACAATAAGACTTGACTGTTATTGAAGAGATTATTGCCCCACTACGTTGTGTTATGTTACAGCAATATCACTTTCCGGATAAAACAGCACATAGTACTTCGTTCATAGACACGTAGAACTCAACAGCGACCTGCACCTCAATTCGCCCAGAAAACCTATATATAATCTGTATAATATGTGTGTGGGAGATACTGAGTATAGTTGTTAAGGTTTTCTCAGACTTTTATCAAAACTTGTCTCACTGTCACATGTTTTTTCTATCTCCAACGTTTTTCTGTATATATAATACACTAAACCGTAACAGCAGATAAAACATTAATTAAAATAATTATTATGACTTTAAGTGCCTTTAACATAATATATTTCAGAATCAGCAACATCCATCATAGTTTAGCTAAATTCTGATCAGGCCTATCAGAGTTTATAAACTCTGACCTGACTATCAGAGTTTATCAAAATCTGATGAGCTAGTCCATCAGAGTTTATTAATTAATAAACTCTGACCCAGCTCAAGTCACAGTATATATATATATATACTGTGACAGCAACTCTGTATACACTGACAGTAACTTTGTTTACACTGACAGTAACTAGTATACTCTGACAGTAATTTTGTATACTCTGACAGTAACTTTGTATACTCTGACAGTAACTCTTATTCAATATTCATATTTATATAATATTTAAAATCATAATTAAATTAATTAATCATGTGAAAACAACTCATTTTAACCCTTTCAAGCAAGCAACTTCTACTCAATTTATCATTGGATTACACTAAGAAAATGTCTTAAATCCAAACATGAAAATTTAAGTCCTTATAGTAAGGAACAACTTTCATTAGTTAGTTTACGAAAATTACATTAAGAACACATATATAAAATATGTCTTAAACTTTCCATTTTCTAACAATTAAATCTATGAATAAGAAGTTGTGTAAAGAACTTTTAAAGGATTTTTCTATATATTGTTGTGTAAAATTTAATATAATTAAATTTGTTTATATCAAGATATTACTATATGTTCTACCAAGTGTTCTAATATAGACTAATTTAATTTGTATATCAAATTATATATATAATTTAAGATTCCACTAAAATTACATTAAAAAGTTATATCGAATTTTACTCGAAAACTTAGCAAAACCATACTCTCACAATTTCATAAATTATATTAAATCTTATCATAATCTAATTAATAAAAGGCTTAGTACAATGTTTAATAGAAAAGTACTTAGTGTTCCACAAGCTGTTTATATTATTAAAAGGGAAAAATTCCATTAGAATTTCAGATTTTACTGTTTAATAATATTAAAACACTTAGACAAATCTTACTATTTCATAATATTATAAATTAAATCTCAATATTAAGATATTTGATCAAATCTCAATTTTGTCATATTTTTTTGATTAAAAAATTATAAAATATATTTTTAAAATTTGAAACATATCAAAAGCAATAATTATCTATTTTTTATAAAATAATATACTATCGAATATTAGGAAATGTCTTAATGAACCACAAAGAAAACACATAAGAATTTGAATATTGTGAAATATTCGATTGAACACAAATAGGAATTTGAATATTGTGAATTTTATTTGATACGTTATATAATTATTAAATATATACTTTAATACATCTTTAATATATAATATCATTAAAATATTTAGTCGAACTTAAATATTATTAATATTATAAGATAGAATATATTATTTTTAGATATAAAATAGTTAGTCGAATCTTAATATTTAAAAATAATTAAATATAATATTGAATATTTACAAAAACATATTTAATATAGTATATTATATTTAAGAAATCTAATACAAAATTATTTTAATGAACACCTTGGTAAATCTCAAAATATTGTAGTAATGGTCAATTACAAATTAGTATATATTGTATTAAACCTTATAAAAAATATTATAACTATTTTATTATTTTTATACATATTAAGATTCTCTAAATGATTGTATCAAAATTTTCAAAGAATTTTTTGAGTGCCGGGAAAATTACATCGGTCAAATTCTATATTGTTCAAATTCATATTATAACTATTTTATTATTTTACACGTTTTAAGATTCTTTAAGATGTTGTAGATAATAAATTTTTTATTTTTAAAATTTGAGATTTCTTTTAGTGTTATTTAAGATTCTATTGCATGTTTACTATTCTTATTATGTGTTTAAAATATTAAGAAATATTTAATATACAACAGAATCAAGTCTTTTATTAAAAAATATATAATCTTCATTTTAATTTTAAATATTAGAGTACCGAAATAAATATTAATATTGTGCAAATTATATTGTTGAGACTAATATTATGACTATTTTATTATTTTACATGTATTAAGATTCTTTAAAATATTGTATAAAAATATAATTTTTTATTTTTAAAATTTGAGATTCTTTGTAGCGTTGTTTAATATTCTATTGTGTGTTTATTATTTAAATACAAGCAAAATACTTAATCAAATATTTTATTTAAAAACATTACAATCTTCATTTTAATTTTATATATTAGAGTACTTAAATAAATATTAAGATTAAGATTTTACTATGTGATATCTTTTATTTATATTTTCAAATTATAGTAAGTGAACATATTTTACATTAGTTAATATATATAATCTTTTTAAAAATTACTTACTGAATTTTAATATTACAATTTTATTAAGTGATTGTTTTTATTAACATATTAAGATTTCATTAAATAAAATTATAAAAAAACACATAAATAAATTTTTATAAAAAAACTATAAAACACTTTGTAGAATCTTAATATACATTAAAAATAATTATTCAAATTTAGTTATTCTTCAACATGAGTTATACATATAAAATAAATTAAAATTATGCAATTTTATTCACTTACCAAAAATATAAAATGATTGGAAAAGATTTAGTCAAATATGATTGAAATTTATTTCCAGAAACGTTTTGAATTGATGTACAATCATTAATACATGTATTTTATCTTTCTATGGTGCCCTTCCTCAGTATATATGGAAATGATATAATTATAAATTATTAATAACTTAAATATCATTACCATTAGATTAAAAAACATATTAATGGCTAGATTATAAGTTCTCTCATTTATCTGGTTCTCTCTCGATCAATGACATATATATATATATATATATATATATATATATATATATATATATATATAGGGTGTTGCTCAATAGAAAACCTTTATTTTGGAGAAAACTGAGGAACTTTTCTCATCCTTTGATTTACTTTCAATCTAACGGCTGTTAATTTTTCATTAAATAGCTTGATTTTAAGTGTAAGGGTATAACAGTAAATTTAATATTCTTTGTTTCATAAATTATTGTGCATTGATTATAAAATTTATGTATTCAAATACTTTCCTTATTTAGTTGAAACGGATTATTATTGCTTTATTCCTAAGATTTGTGTTTGAATATAATACTTGTCAGTTTCAACATGATCATAATATTCTTTATTAAATGCAAATACTTTCCTTATGTAAATGTTTTTTTTGTAGAAGCTCCTTATGTAAATGTTAATTATATAAATATGTGATTTATTTATGTGTATGTCATTATAATTACCATCAAAATGCAATTATTTTTTATCTTAAAGAAATTAATTATTTCTCTAATTTAGGAAATATTTATTTCAAATATATGTGTTTTTTTAAATAGTGATTCAAAGGTGGATTCAAACATGGTTTATAAATTTTGTAAACTGTTATGATTTTTAACATCTTACTCCATGGTTCATATGCAAATCGTATTATACTTGTTCAAGTTCAACTATATTTTATATTTGTAACTATAAATGTTGCCGGACTATAGCGCTTGGTTCACGGAATACAAATAATTTTTTTTACTGCATCTTTTATTATATATTCTAAATGAAATTCAAGATTATATTATGTGTTTAAATAAAATATTTTAGAATTTTATTTTATATTATACTAAATATTTAATGTAAAAATTAATTATAATTATAAATGGCTATGATTTTTATGGTGAAATATCTCGAAAAATTTTAAATTTTTTAAAAATTTTTTGACTATTTAGTAGAACACTCAGTGCAATCTTAATTAAAATATTTAGTGGAATAGTTAATAGAATCTTAATATTATTTTAAATTAATTGTGAAATATCTAGAAGAATTTTAAAATTTTTAATTTTTTTTTACTATTTAGTAGAACACTTAGTAGAATCTTAATTAAAATATTTAGTAGAATAGTTAATAGAATAGTTAATATTATTTTAAATTAATAATGAAATATCTAAAAAAATAATTACTATTTTAAAATTTTCAAAATATTCTTGAATATTTCGTAGAACACTTAGTAGAATCTTAATTAAAATATTTAGTAGAATAGTTAATAGAATAGTTAATATTATTTTAAATTAATAGTGAAATATCTAGAAAAATAATTATTATTTTAAACTTTTCAAAATATTCTTGATTTATTTATGTGAATGTAATTGTAATTGTCAATTGTATATGTGTTTACTTTAAGATTCTATTACATATTCCACTAATTTGTTTTCAAAATTTTACAAAGTGATTTAAGATTCTTGATAATATTTTAAAATTTTATTATATATTTCAAAAAAATAATTTATTTAATTTTAAATTTCATTTAAAATTTTAAAGATTCAATAAACTGTTTTATTATTTTACAAAATATTCTATTATAAATTTTAATAAATATTTCAAGATTTCATTGAGTATTCTATTGTTTATTTCACTAATTTTTTAATTTAAATTTTAAAATTTTACTTAAAATTTCAAAATTCCACAAAGTGTTTTAAGATTCTTTATAATATTTTAAGATAAGATTATATACATAATTAAATTTTATTTTTTTTACATTTTTTTAAATATTCCACAAAGTGTTTTATGCTTCTATTATATAATATTCAATAAAATTTTATTGTATATTCCACTAAAATTTTTCATTTAATTTTAAATTTTGATGTTAAAGTTTATGTAAATTTTATTATAGTGTATGATAATATTTTTATTATTTTATTATGTGTTCTAATAAAATTTCAAAAGATTCTTGAATATTTGGTAGAATATTTAGTGGAATCTTAATTAAAAATATTTAGTAGAATATTTAGTGGAATAGTTAATATAATATTAATATTATTTTAAAATTAATAGTGAAATATCTAGAAGAATTTTAAAATCTTTAAAAGATTTTTGACTATTTAGTAGAATACTTAGTGAAATCTTAATTAAAATATTTAGTGGAATAGTTAATAGAATAGTTAATACAATTTTAATATTATTTTAAATTAATTGTGAAATATCTAGAAGAATTTTAGAATTTTTAAAAGATTTTTGACTATTTAGTAGAATACTTATTAGAATTTTAATTTTAGAATTTTAGAATTTTTAAAAGATTAAAATATTTAGTAGAATTGTTAATAGAATAGTTAATAGAATCTTAATATTATTTTAAATTAATAGTGAAATATCTAAAAGAATCATTACTAGAATCTTAATAATATGAATTAGTGATATATTAAACGTTAATATTAGTATGCAGGACAATCAATTAAATGTGTGATTATTACCGTCATAAAGATGGTTTCTTTATTTACATTTGTTTCTTATTCACATTAGTACATGTTTTTTAAAAAATATTACTAATTTGCCATTATGAGTTATATATACAAATTAATTATTATTATATTTAATTAACGGTCTAGATGGAGTTTTCTAAGTTTTCTATCTAAGGAGTTTTCCCTAGATCCTTACCCTATATATATATATATATATATATATATATATACACACACACACGCTAACGATCAAATGAGAAATAACTTAAAATGAGAAATAAGAAATAAAATCTTAGCAACATATTCAATTTTAATCTAGTGATCCCTAAGTGCACCCACATACAAATTGAATGCACGCTCACACACACAACCAACTTAATCCCCTCCGTTTTAAATTTAATTTTTCCCGTTAATTGGTAAATTTTTTTTAAAATCTAATTTCACCATATTTTTCTTCACCTCTTAAGGATCAGTTTTCATACCATATGTGCTATATTTTGATGACTTTCATTTTTTCGGCGATCTCCATTATTTTTGTGAACAGCGTATAAAATTTAGTGATTTCTGTAATATTAAATACTGATTTGTGTAATATTAATTACTGATTTCTGTAATATAATTTAGTAATTTTCATTATATTAAATATTGATTTATGTATTATTAAATATTAATTTATGTATAATTACTGATTTATGTAATATAATTTTTATAATAAAATATATTCTATGATATTTATTATTTAAGATTTAAAACATAAATTTTAAATAATAAAAATATAAGATTAAATACTGATTTTTGTAATATTAAATACTAATTTCTGTAATATTAATTATTGATTTCTATAATAAAATATATTCTACTATATTTATTATTTAAAATGAAAAATATAAAATTTAAATAATAAAAACACACGTTAGTAAAATAAAAGAAGAAGAAAAGCAAAAAAAAATAATGGGAGTCACGCGGCGGATGAAGGGGTTGAGAGTCAGTGAGTTATGCGTGTGACTGTGTACAGGTATATACATGGGCTGGGCTTGGACATTTTCTCATTTCTCATTTAAGCTATTTCTCATTTGAGTAAGACTCTATATATATAAACTTAGATTCAATGAGAAACTCCAAGTAATTGTGAAACGAACAACAAATATAATTATAAAATATATAAAAAAATTGTTGAACATAAAAAAAATTACATAACACAAAAGACAATCACAAAACAAATAAAAAATTTACATAACATACAAAAAATATAGAACACAAAATTCCAGAATACTATCTAGCATTAGTGTTCTGTAATTTGTGTTATATATTTTTTTGTATGTTATGTATTCTTTTGTTTGTTTTTTAAATTGTTTTGGCGTTCTATGATTTTTGTGTATTCTGTAGTTTTTTTATAGTTATTTGTTAATCAAATTCGTATAAAATAGAAATTGGTTAGTAAAGAGTTTCTCGTTGAGCCTTACTTATATATTCTTAATATGTCATATCTATTTCTTTACAATTTCCTTTTTGGACGTCTCTCTCAATTCTATACGTTTCCAAAATTAGTAAAGTTTTATAATATAATAATCAACTACACCCGCTACTTTCCTCTACTGCTTTATACCTTAAATATTAATAATATTAATGGATCCCACCACTTTACTCATTTTTCTTAGGCTTCTTTACTACTTTATTCATTTTTCTTAACCTCCGTATCGAACCCATTTGTAAAGAAAGGAGAGGGACAGATGGAGTATTATTTAATTAAAAAATTTATAAAACCAATAATTTCACAATATATAAATTAATAATGTTATATATATATATATATATATATATATATATATATATATATATATATATATATATATATATATATATATATATATATTATAAGGTCTATAAAACTATACGTACTAAATACATACGTATGTGTGTATATATATAATATATACCTATTTTAAAAACTAGATAATTCAATATTTAAAAAATATAGAGTTAGAATTAATATTTGGTTATATATATATTATATCAAAACAAGTAGATTAAGATTAGTGAAAAGATTGTTTAAGGATTGAAAAACTGTAATCAGGTAAACTTTGTCTTTAGCTTATATTTTATAGCTCAATACTCATATAGACATATATATTTTGTCTTTATTTTGATGTAAAAAATCATTTTTTTTCAAATTTTTAGTGAAAATTTTAAACTCAAACTATATATTTTAGGTGTTATTACTTATTTATAAGTCAATTGTTTAAATTTTTATTTATATGATGTTATCTTAAAAACAGTTATCTAGATGTGAGGAAAAAAAATTGAGTTGATCAAGATAGAAGAGTGACATGGAGGAGTTAGGGCTAATTTTGTTATTGAAAAAGTAGAATCTTCAAGTAAACTTGATAAATTTTTTAAAATTTTGGTGAAAAAAAGTGAAGATTTTGAAAAATTTACCGACAACTTTTATTATATTATATGATTTTTTTATAGTTATGTTGATTTTTTTTTTTTAAATCCATTTAAATTTTCGCCCCGGAATGGCCCTGCTGATTACAACCGGTGCTACCAAATATATATGTACATATAATAAATCAAAAGTACTCCAAACATTATGACAGTGCACTTCTTTTGCACATTGACAAAGTTTTGGTCCATACCCCATCTACATGGATTCGGAAAGATTGCATATATGCCATCATTGTCATGTTCAAAAGTAAAAACAATTACCATCCCTTCTCAACTTACTTACTTCTGGCCCAAGGAAAATTCATTTTTAATTTAACAAAAGTGTTGGTGTTTTGTGGAAAAAGTTGGTGAAAATTAGAACATTGACCAGATTATATTTCATTCGTCCTATTTTACATGTTATTTTTAAAAAAATTATATATTTTAATAAAAAATTAGGTAAATAATTTATTTATTTATCTACCCCTAATAATTGGATTAAAGGTAGTTGAACTACTTGTATATTTAAATTAGTCAAACATTGAAAATAGTAAATATAAGGGTAATTTGTGGAAAAGTATTTAAAAAATTGTTTTTGAAAAAGAGAGTGATAAGTATTTTGAAATAATTTTTTTTTATAAAAATGACATGTATTATGGGACGGAGGGAGTAATATATAATATCAACTTTTTTGTTGAGGAAGTTCATTGAATTGATTAACTACTCAAGAACCTAAGAAAAACTTGATTGTTTTTCATGAGAAGTTGGATGGGGTTTGATAGATTTTGGTTGTGCATTATTAGTTGTGGAATGTATTTTACAAGTATCTTCAAAAACACATACAACATTTGTACTTTTATTTATATTTTTAACTTAAATTTTTACAAGAGTTTATATATATGTGATTTTATTCCAAAAATATGAAGAGTCTTATAGTAGTTGAGTAGTTGAGCACTTGAGCCGCGAAAGGTAAACATGTGATAGCACTAGCTTTTTGGTTCAAAAGGTAATTGCTCTATCTTGAATTGTCTAATAGATCAGACATTAATAATTTGAATAGTAATGAAAGCCCTTTCTAAGCATGTCACGGATGAAGATTCATTTATTTATTTTAATTTTCTAGTTAGTGATCATAATTTTGAGAGAAAATGACTGGATTATCCCATTTTTTGCAGTGCCATGACTTAATTTGGTGAGTGAAATTCGTCGTGTTTAATGATCTGAAATATTCAGAAAATGTTCATTACTATTATGAGTAGTTTTTATTCCCTCTCATATATTTTTATTGTCGTTTAATGTTTTGCACATTATATAATATACTATGACGTGTTGTGATGCAGGAGACGATATCAAACCCGAGATTTCAACTGATTGTCGCGCAATATATCAGCAGATCTAAAGGGCCTAGCGATAGTTAATTTTAGAGTTGTTAAACGAACCGAGCAGATTTGAACTCGACTTGACTCGGTTCGTTAACGAACTCGAGTTTGGCAAGAAAAAAAAGCACGTTAAGCTTAACGAGTTGAGTCGAGTTTTTTGGTTGTTCGACTCGACTCGACTCGACTCGGTATTCGACTCGACTCGGTAGAAACTCGGTACTCGATAAAAAATATAAAAAAATATATATTTTTTATTGTTTTAGTTTTTAATTTTTAATTTTTAGTTTTTTAATTTTAGTTTTTAGTGTTTTAATTTTAGTTTTTAGTTTTTAGTGTTTTAATTTTAGTTTTTATTTAAAAAATAAGCCCAAAAAAATAAAAAAAATTAAATAAAAAATATATCGAAAAACCCGACTCGACTCGGGATCGACTCGGTAGGCCCGTTACCGACTCGACTCTACTCGGGTCATTAACGAACCCGAATTCGGCGCAAAAAAAAAACTCGTTTAATAATCGAGTTTGAGCTCGACTCGGTTAGAAAAACTTGAGATCGAACTCGTTAAGGAAAAACTCGACTCGACTCGTTTACGGCTCTAGTTAATTTTGTTAAAGAATGTGGATAGAAACGCTAATTGTAATGTCATTTTGAGCTTACATTTGAGTATGTATTAAGCGCGTATGTATAATATATTATGGTTGAAATATATTTTTTTTGTAAAAACTTTTTAACATATATTTAAAGTACTCAAAATAATTAAGATATAAATGAGATATGATGATTTAAAATTGATCACTTAAAATTAAAAAATGAAAACTTCAATCGTACATTAAATTAAAAAAGTGTTTTCCCGGATTATAAATAACACCACACTATGTAGTGTAGTCTGCAAATGTATTAGTTAGGTATTATTCCATTTTCTGTATAAGTGTACGGGTGTAAATTGTGAAATTTTCATGTATGTGTAAGGTTGTACGGGAAATACTAATATTGTATGTTCTCCGTTTTATACTATAATATTAACATATGTTCTATAATATATATTTTATTATATTCTTAAATATATATTTTATTATATATTCTCCTATTTTTTGTATTATTATAATTTTATGAAACATACTTCTAAGTTATAATATTTTTATAAAATTATTAACATATATTAACATTCAATTAAACATCTAATATAGATAATTCAACTTTAATAATTAATTGGGTTGAATCAAATTATAAAAATTAATTTTTTTGGTTAATGATTCCCCGAATTCCTTGGCTAATAATAGATTCTTATTCCAACCTTAAAGTAAGTCCAACAATATCCCTAAATAAGCTCGTAAACTCAAAAATAGGAAATATGACATAAAATACAACTCCAACAGTATTATAGTGATTCCCTAAATAACTAGAACATTCTAAATTTTAATAGTTATGTCATATTAATAGGATATCCTAGTGAATAAAAAATTTATTTTTCTCCATTTTCTCACATCTTTTCTCTTTCCTATTTTTTAAGTCTAATTAGATTCAAATTTATTATTATTATAATAATAGGAAATGAATATAAAGAATATTGTTGGAGTTGACATGCAAAATAGATTATCTAAATCATTAGGATCCATTATTTTATAATATTTACAGGGAATCAACTAAGACACTGTAGAGCAAGTCCAACAGTGTTTTAGTTGATTCCCTATAAATATTATAAAATAATGGGTTTTAGTGATTTAGGTAATCTATTTTACATGTCAACTCCAACAATATTCCCTATATTCATTCTCTATTATCATAATAATAATAAATTTGAATCTAGTTAGTGTTAAAAGGAAGAATGAGAAAAAAAGAAAGAGAAAAGATGTGAGAAAAGAGATAAAAATATTTTTTTTATTTGCTAGGATAACTAGGATACTTGTGGAGATGTATTTTATGTCATATTTCATATTTTTGAATTTATAAACTCATTTAGGAATGCTGTTGGACTTCCTCTTAGCCATGTTTTTCCTGATGTCATCGTCTCATTATGTTCGGAGGATTATCGACTTCACAAATGCGGAAGGTGAAATAGTTTTAAAATGACAGTTTTGTACTTGGACTTTGAGATTTCTTTTTCTTTCGTTGATATCTTTTTTATTTAGTTGTTATTCATTCTCTATTATCATAATAATAATAAATTTGAATCTAGTTAGTGTTAAAAGGAAGAATGAGAAAAAAAGAAAGAGAAAAGATGTGAGAAAAGAGATAAAAATAATTTTTTTATTTGCTAGGATAACTAGGATACTTGTGGAGATGTATTTTATGTCATATTTCATATTTTTGAATTTATAAACTCATTTAGGAATGCTGTTGGACTTCCTCTTAGCCATGTTTTTCCTGATGTCATCGTCTCATTATGTTCGGAGGATTATCGACTTCACAAATGCTGAAGGTGAAATAGTTTTAAAATGACAGTTTTGTACTTGGACTTTGAAATTTCTTTTTCTTTCGTTGATATCTTTTTTATTTAGTTGTTATTCATAATTTATAACTCGAATCTATTTCTCACACACGTAATCGCTTATAATATATTCTTTCCATTCCTAGTTATGTGTCTACTTTGTTTTTAATGCAGTAAAATTGACTCATTATTTTACTGTAATTTAAAAATAATGTATAATTAAAAAAATAAAATTTTATATTATTAAAAACTATATATAATTTACTTTAAAATATATTTTTTAATTTTTTCAAATTATAAGAAAATAACTTTTAATTTTCAATAAAATTTAAATAATTTAATTCTAAAAAAATTACATTTAAATAAGGACGGGACGAAGGAATTTTTTTTTGTCTGGAGATAAACTCCATAATTGAATAGAATCAATAAACAGTGATCCGTCAACCAGTTTCGTTTCTTTCATTCAAGATAGTTCATCATCTAACCGAAAGACACGCATACGATATCTCTGGACACTTAGACGATAAAACCTTAATGTTTGAAGAGAAAATGCCTGTAAGCTCTAAATCTAAGAGGTCTGTGTGCATAACTTCCTTAATATGTCATTCATGATCCTTCATCAATCTTTAATAAAACTCTTGTCCTTGGACCTAAACAGAAATGACAATAAAAGTAAGACTCCACCATAGTTGATACATTTTATAAAAAGATTTTTATATTCAAAATGAAAATCTAAGCAAAGGGATCCCTTTGATTAAATACACTCAAACTAACAAAAAAACTCCAAATCGTGGCATAATTTTAGGCCTAATATTGCTTTATACGGAAGTTGATCAATACACTATTTGATTGTAACCTCTATAAATATTTTTATATGTATCTTTTTCATTTGACACAATATAAGATCAATCAGCATTTCATATTGATTTGTTAGTTACGGCCGAATATAATTCTTCCAAAGCAACCTCGTATTTGGTAATTAATTATAATACAAGATTTGATACCATAACTTTGCTTGATTTACGTTCATTAATAGAAAATCTTATTATAAACCCCTTTTTATTGGTAATCTATTATATATGAACATAGTTATACTCATTTAATACCTACCATTTTTTTAAAAACGTTTCATATTCCTTATTAGAAATTTTTATCAATTCTTACCAATCATGAATACTCTTGTTAAAACTTGGTCATTTATTAGTACCTTTTTAAAACAAATTTAATTAAAAATTAAAATTCGTGTTATGTCTTATTCTCTTGTACCTCCTAAACCTATATAATTAGGAGAAACCTCATAATAGAGAATAAAATCAACTCGTAGACTTTATAAGTGTTCCAATTCCATTCTCTCAACTGTTTTTGACTTCCGATTTTGTAGCATACTTTCATCTAACAATCTTCCTAGAAAATGTTATATATGAGTACTATAACATAACTGGACTTATGGTCTACACCATTCACCAAGTTTGGTACGAAACTGCCTGTTGAAGCCACAAAGCGCCATATTCCATGGACCCTAATGAATTATCAATATTCATGATACATTGTTTCAATTGGAAAGAAAATTCACTCATCATTTACACGTAAATCTATATCTAAAATATATCCTAAAATATGTAAATTTATATCTAAAATATATCCTAAAAGGAGAAAGAAATAAACATAAAAGAAAACAAACTCAACCAGGAGTGAAGCTGAACTCGTATAAAGGATTAGATAAAACTGACAACAAATTGAAAGTTAAACTAATCCTACAATTCTGAGTAGAAAATTAAAATTCTAGAGCAAGCTCTCGGTACAGGTTTAGAACAATCCAATCTCAAAACTCATATTCCTATTAAACTAATTGACCAATCAAACTTTATTATGAAAAACACTCTTACAAGATACTAAAAATAAAATACGATTTTAGGAGGCCTTATACCCAAGGCTTAGGATGATTGAAAACTCCAACCGGTATTAGACTGAAACACTCAACAAAAGCAGCCAAAGAGGACAAAATGACAATAATATAACAAGAAGAATTTGAGTGGCTTCAAAGAAAGAAAACAAAATGCATATAACTGATTAGAACGAAAATAGTACCTGTATATTGCCGCTGATCTGCGCTAGCTTCATAGCAGTCTCATAGTATGACATCCTTAACATGTAGTCCATGAGTATCCACTCCACCCGTGTATTATTCCACTCGGCTATACTCTCCAAGTCCACATATAACAAGTGATCAATTCTTGCCCTGCATTTATGTGTTTGCAGGTGCTTCTCTAAATTCCCCTCTTCCAACTTTCTTTTGAGGCCTTGTAATCTAGGAACGATTGAATTGAGATGCGAAGCGACGTCGTCTCGAGACAAATCAGCGTCGGCAGCATGTTATCAAACAATTTTACAATCTTTTTTTGTTGCCGTACTGCATGCATGTTGTTGGAATTTATATAAATATTATTTCAATTTTTAGTTTGCTTCAAAAGAAAAATAATATATATATATATATATTAATATATATTTTTTAATTTATATGTGAGACTTTTGATTTGTCTTAACTTTTTCTTTTAAATACTACTATTATTCATATTAATAAAGTGATGTAATATTTTTTTATTGTCATATGTGTTAGGATGGACTAATGTTATTAATAAGTTCATAACCTTATATGAGGTGATTTGCGACAATACAAACTTGATGAACTTACCTATGTGAATGTGGGGGTTATGCCAAATCCCCTACGAGATCCTATAGGATAAGGACTCTAGAGCATTCATGAATATCCAGCTACAATGTGAGGCATCTTACAATAAATTGTGAATGACATTACCAAGGTTAATGTTCTGCGAGAATACTTTTGATTTGAGAAATGTTTTAGTGCGCATATATGTTTTCACTAACTACCATGAGAGGTTCAAGAATTTGTTTCACCTAACATGGTTGTGGAACATACTTGTATGCACTAGATATCAATTCAAGTCCACGAGACATTGATGCTTAATAAACTGAATATCCATTGCCCATAAAACTAGTTTTTTCTTTTGAATCATGTGGAGGATTGTTGGAATTTATATAAATATTATTCCAATTTTTAGTTTGTTTCAAAAGAAAAATAATATATATATATATATATATATATATATATATAAATTTATATGGAGACTTTTGATTTGTCTTAACTTTTTCTTTTAAATACTAGTGACTTTTGACTCTCTAGCTTAAGAGTGGCAAGTTCTGATCACTATCAAAAAGAGGTTTTGTCCTCTAGTATTTTTTGGAGAAGATAATAAAAGAGTAGTCTCATATATTTTATATAAGCATGTTTATGGGCAATGATCAAAAGAGTTTTCAATCTGTTTCCATGTACTACACCAGTGAGGCAGTTGTCGTGTAACACTAGAGGTTGATTGCCATGAGTCCGTGTGTATGTAGCGGGGCAAATTCAACTTTAGCGCAGTGATTAAGTTCACGCCACGACTTTTGTTCAGATAAGTTGTCTTGATTTTCATATGATAAATTTTGATTTGTTCCTTATTTTTATTTTCATCATATGAGATATTATATACTCTGCTCAATTTTTTGTCTAACCCTTTTTGATTACGTACATATCAGCGGTGACTGACGGAGGAATATTTTTGTATTTTCCGGTGACTACATTATGTACCATGTAGCTTGATTGACATATAGTGAACCCTAAAATTAATTTTTTGCATCATACGCCAATGAGTCATGAAGATTCATGAGTGAACACTCGCAGGATATTCCACTAGATCGTGAATCTTACTTAAATTTAAGTATGTTTATCAAAATATTATATTTTAATCATATTTTATGTAAAATAAAATATTCAAGACCTTCATCCTAATTCTGAAAATAAATTTATAAATTATGTTATGATATTTTTTGAAATAATAAATTATGTTATGATAAAAAATGAAATTTATGTCAATGGGTAAATTGTTAGAATGAAAATGAATAATTTATAGACTGGCATACTGGTCATGTTATAAGTAACAAATGTGCGGAAAAATCAATTTAGGATAGTACAAATATCATTACCCATGTAGTAATCTATAATCTAATAAATTAAATTTTACATAATTATTAAACTAGCTCTTTATCTCATAATATAAAATAGAACAAGTACTTCGTCTTATTTCAGCGAGTTCATTTTATTTTTTCAAAGTTAGTTCTTAACAAAATTTGACTATCAGTTAAAATCTATTGTTTTACATTTTACAAATTCGAAATTTCAACATATATTTTTCTAAGTTGATATGATCACAATAATATATATTTTAAGTTAAAAAAATTAAAATAAGGAAAGTACGGGAGACACATAATTTACTGGCAAAGTTACAATTAGCAGAACCACAACCACAACCACAACCACACTCGGTCCAATTTGACTTGTTAGCTTAATCCAAATTAAAATTAAATATTTTGTCCAATATCTAACTGAGAAGGTAGCCCAGTACACAAAATTGTTAGGCCCCAGGATTAGACTGTTCTATTTTTCGAACAAATAAATGGGGTAACCTAATAAAACTTGGGCCTGGAATTTAGAAGATAATCCTTATCTAGATTTATTACGATAAAAACATCATTTAGAAGATTAAAAGATTTAGGGTTGGTACATTTTAAAATAGTTTTTTGGAAGATTGTTTAAAATAGTACATTTTAGAAGATTAAAAGATATAGGGTGTGTTTGGAACATTACAAGTACATGAAAAAAAGATGTTATAGTACATGAACTTCGAACTTTTTCATACATTTTTCACACAGTACGAACACATCACCAGAATATTCTACCTCGTGGGCTAAGACTTGACCTAGCTATATTCATGTTTCCTGATCTGACACCCATTTAATTTAATTAATGTACTGCGTAGGGACTCTCAGACTCGGCTCCATTTCATCAGCATGCTCAGTTATCCAAAATGGGATAGACGTTCGATTTGTTTCATGTATGGTATAACTAATTCCCAGAAATGATGAACAGAACTGAAATGGTTTGATGAGTTTGGGAGAAAACTGAATATACAGTACGCCATGTCTGTGTAGAAAGTTACAAAACTGTGCTCGCCATTTGCAAATGCGAACATTATAAGCAGTTGAAAATTGTTCTCCTTCCCTGTTCCCATTGCAAATGGAACAAATCTTGCTCGTCATACACAATGGATTTTTCTTATCTTTTCAAAATCCATATGTATCTATAAAAATGTAAACAAATATAAATTAATCAAGTCTTTATTTTTTCAATTACTAAGTTTTTTCAACTATTCATATAATAATTTAAATTATTAATAATCAAAATCTAAATATTTTCATTTTTTTAAAATGTACATATGTACTTAAAACTTCTAATTATAAAATCTAAATATTCTTTTAAATATAGGATGTTCTTGAAATTATTTATTAAAAATTTTATTAATATATTTATATTCGAAAAATATAATTTTTAATAATATATTTATATATTAATATTCGAAAATATATTAAAAAATATTTAGATTTTATAATTTATATTCTAAAATATAATTGTTAATATATATTTATATATTTATATTCAAAAATATAATTTTTATTAATATATTTATATTCGAAAATATATTTTAAAAAATATTTAGATTTTATATATTTATATTCCAAAATATAATTTTTAAAATAGTATTTAGACTTTATAATTTGAAATAAATTTATATTTAAAATAGTTTCATATTCTAATATATATTTTTATTCGAAGATATAATTTTTAAAATTTAATTTATTATGAATGGTAAGAAACAAGAATAATAATTGTGTTCGCCGTTGTCACTTGCGGAATAGTTGAGTGGATTTGAGGTGTTTATTATGGGTTAATTATCAATTGACTCATTTTTTTCAATCTGATGTATCAAGTGGATCACCAAAATTTTTTTGGTCTCATTTAAATCACCGGACATAAAATAAGTTACATTTCATTTTATTTTTGAGAAGTTAGCGTTAAAATACACATTTTTCATAAAATTGTATGATGTGGACTTGACCGGGATATGACGTTGACTTATTCACATGACAACGTGATAATAAAATAATAGAAAATAAAAGGTTGAATTAGAGAAATTTGTAGTCAACATGTTCAGTTGTAGGGATTTGTTTATGCTAGACTTGTTTGATTATTAAATTTTCATTGTGTATTACTCTAGTTGTGTCCTATTTTCATGAAGAATTTCGATGACTCGTAACTTACAACTTGTGGACTTTATTTTCTCCATTTCACAACATGTTCAAACAATTACAGTTACAGTTACATCGGAGTTAGAATACAACTTATCAAAAAGTACTCAAGTCAACGGTTTTTGCTACATCTTCATCAGAACTTTCCCCTACATCTTCATTAATGTTATAAGGTTCAACAAGTTCTTCCATCTTCTCCCATTCATCTTTCATTTGCTGATCAAGATCCGTTTCTTCTGATTGTGCAATTTCAATTTTATTAATTATTTTTTATTCCTCCATTTTCATCGACGAGTATGAGATCTTCCCTGCCTTGTACCGTTTATGTATCTCTTTTATTTTCTTGCAATATACGTCTAACGCTTTTGAGTATACAAATTTTTTCTCGACTTTATTCTTCATGCATTGACTGGCACAAAATTTATTAAAATTAAGCTGATAAACTAGGGAGCAATCATTCTCCGATGGACTTTTTCCCTTATCCATATCTTCAAACTCAACCTGTAATTTTAATAAAATATGTTGGTGATACGGCTTGTATTTGATTGGTTGTTAAAAGGACACTATTTTTACTAATAGAATCGGCTATATAACGGTTCTAAAATTCCAACGGCTATATAACGACTCTAAAATTTTAATATAATTCCAACGCCTATATAACGGCTCTAAATTTTTAACTTTTAACGGTCATATAATTTGGCCTATAAATTGTCATTTTCAGATTCACTTGTAACATCCACATTTCAGTATTCAGTATTACATATTTTATCATGGATAGGCAAGAGATGTGCTTCTGTGGTGTAGAGCCCGAAATAGGTAATTTGTGGACCGGTGAAAATGCCGGTAGGCGCTGAGAGCGATGCGTTAGTCGACAGTGTGGTTATTTTGTTTGGCTTGATGAGCCGCTAACGGGACGTGTCTTGGCCACTGTTGAAGAGCTCTACACCAAGATGCAAAAGAAAATTTATGATACGAAGAAGGATATGTGGGTTGTGTACCAGGAAAGGTTGGATAAGGTTCGTGCAAAGGCCAATACAAAACTATTGGAACTTCTAGAGAAGGTACGGGAGCTAGAAGCCGCTATCAATCACGATAACAATTCCTTATGATACGAAGAAGGAGATGCGGGTTGTTGTATTTTGTATTATTCTGTTGTTTAATGTTTGGTATGTTCATCGGGTTGTATTATGTTGTTTTATGTTAGTGTGATTATAAAAAAATAGTTGTTCTTTAATAAGTGTTAAACTAACAATAACCAATAACTTTACATAAAAAACAAACCAAACTTAAGAAACATACTAAACATTACCTAAGAAACATACGAAACATGAAAAACATAACAAACATCGGCATTAAACAACTTATTATGGTTGAGTAATGTCAACAGGTTTTGTGATGTCTTCATCTTCATCTTCATCCTCAACAACTATTAATTTTTCCCCTTTAGCCAACTCCAAATCTTCAACCCTATTCATTAAATACTGAAATGGATCATCAAGTTTGCCCCAAGTAAATTTCATTTCATCCTTTGTGATCTCCCCTGCACGATAGGCTTGATAATGATACCTTTTTTTATAATCCAACTGATGTTGGATTTTTTCAATTTTGCTATAGTTCTTGGTATCAACCTCAGCTAGGAATGCCTTTCAGGAAGGGTACTTCTTTTTTTCATAAGTTACCCCTTCCATGATTGGATCCCCCTTTCTCTTCAGATCTTCCAAAACGTTTGTCAACCACCATTTTCCTCGCTCCATTATTTCAAACTTCGCCTTTTCTTCCCGGTCTACTATATTCAATAAGAAATCCAACTTCTCTTCGTTTTCCTCTATATGAGGATCACGACTTGGTAGGAAGAAGGTGACTTTCTTCCCCTTTTTATTTGGAGTCACTCTTTCACTCACATTTTCAAGAATCATTGATTTCTTCCCCTTATCCATTTACTGCAACCTTACTTCAAGAACTTATGAAATTGATTAGTATAGGGAAATTATTAAAGGAAAACAAAATTTATAGCGAAACAATACTTTACTTTGCTTTTCCACAACTTTAACTTTTACTTTGCACATGTTTAAGAGGGGGAAACAACCAAATGTTGTTGCGTAGAAGTCGTCACTATATGCTTTAGCTAGCTCGAGATACAGTTCGTGCAAGTGAGAGAGAGCTCTCAGAACAGGAGGAAAGTTGTCTTATACAAAATCCAAATTATGTAACTGATGAGTACGTGTCTGAGACAGAAACAGAGACAGAATATGTTTCCGAATATGATGATTCAGAAGATGACGAATAGTTAAATGTTAAATTACATATTTATGTTATATTATGTTGTTTACTGTCGTCCATTACTTTGCTATTATTATTATTATTATTATTATTATTATTATTATTATTATTATTATTATTATTATTATTGTTGTTGTTGTTGTTGTTGTTGTTGTTGTAAGAAGCGTGACTTTAATTTAATCAAAGAAATTCAAGAAAAAGTCACTTACCTTTATGAAATTACAAAGGTAAACTAGAAATCACTGGGGATCAATTAATTGAAACTTAGTTAAATGATGAAACACACAGATAAATACGCATTACAATTATGATCCATAGAGATAAATAATAACAAACATATTACATTTTAAATATAAAGACTTAATCTGCACGTTCTCGACATCTTACACTGCGCCTAGTATGTCCTTCTTGCTTACAACGACTGCACGTCATCGTCATCCTGGGACCGTCCATCTCAGTTCAAATTCTAACATTATCCTCATCCTCGCACAGAACTCTTGACCCTTTTGCATGCTTTCTTCAATAATGTTCCTTTGTGTGTTCACTATCTTCATAGTCCTGTAGAAGATATACTCCATCATCGCCGTCACTGGAAGGAAACGAGTCATTCTAATGTTACCATTAAAACCTTCCATAATATTAGTGGTACTTTGTCCATATCGAGCTCCACCGGTGTCGTGACACAAGGTCCACAATTCTGCAGGAATGTTCTGAAGGTACTGCAATGCGGGAAGAGATATTTTCCCAATTCTTTTCATGTAAGCATCATGTTTACTAACTTGCGTGGTTACCCCAGCTAACCACATCAACTTCTTCATCTCTCCACCAGGGTGCTATGAGGAAAAGTTACTTTTCACGTGGAACAAGAAGAACCTATGCACGCCATACGGTTACGTAAATCCATTCCTCATGTCCCTCATTGCTGCAAGAATACTTGATGCACGATCTGATATTATGCACGCACCCTGTCTTTCCTTGTAAACATGTTTACAGAGCAGTTCAAAAACCAAGACCAGTTCTCATATATCTCCTCCTCAACCAAGGCATAACAAATAAGATATTGGTGATTATTCGAATCAACTCCCATGGCAATAAGAAGTTTTTCATTGTACCTCCCATTCAAAAGCGTTCTATCTAATGAAATTAAGAGACGTACATGCTGCCAACCATCCTTCATTACTTTCAGACACCAAAATATTCTCTTGCATACAGAAGTGTGTTGGACTGTTTCATGAAGAACAACAACAATCTTAACTACACTGTCTGGATTAGCATTTACCAAAGCCGTCAAGAACATAGGGAGAACAGAATATGTCATACTCCATTTACCATAGACCTCCTCAATTGCTGCTTGTTTGCCCCTCCATGCTCTTAGGTAACTAACACGATGGTGATATTCATCGTTTACCATGGTCATAACAGTCATGATTGGCAAATTTGGCCTCTCCATCACCTGTTACATGATTTAATAAAATCAAATCAACACAACTAGTATATATGTACTCAAAGAATAACAAATATTGGTAATTTATAAAACTTACATGAGGTTTCACAAGTATTGAAATTAATTTTGCTGAAATTCTGCGGGGATCCTGCATCGGCTCGTTATCAACGCATGTGTGCATTTCTCTCACCTTTGTGATTTCCCATAGTCCATGCTTCTTCATCAAAGCAACTCACAACCTCTAAGGACAGTCATCACTCAATTCACACTCTGTAATTAACTGAGTACGATTACTCCTCACAAATTTATAGTTCCTGTCACTGTTGATGTGAACCTCTCTTACTGCTGTAACTAATGTATCATTGTCACGAAATAATGTTCCCACCGAGAATATTGCATTTCAAGGATAAAAAATAGTCAACATCTCACCCGTATTCGTCACTATAATTGGTATATACTCATCATTCTCAAAAAAGGTTGCCATTGGAACATGGGGTCCTGCCATTGGAACATGGTCTTCTTGCTCAATACCCGTCGAATTCAGTCCCAAATCGACCCCATCGTTTGAGTCATCTTCGATGTCATCTTCTAAAAATTCCTCACCACTTGAACTATACTGCTCATATTCTTCAGTTTCATTGATGATGGCGGAATTTCTACCAGTCGTCGATGTAAATGGATCACGTGGGGGAGACAAGATCACACCAGCATTGTGTCCATAAGAATGTCCAGCTTCATCTTTATTAGTAGTAAACACATTCCTGCTTGAACCACCCCCATACTCCTCAAATGGACGACTACTTGAACCACCACCATATTCCTCAAATGCATGACTATTAGAACCGCCAACATACGGCTCACTGTTACCTTCTCCACTAAAATAATAATCTGACCAACCCGCCATACCATAATCGTGCAACTGACTCCTCTCATACATTGTGTCGTAACTTGATTGTGTAGGTTGGCTAGGCTGTGAGTAACCGCCCCGATGATATAAAATCACATCCTCTTGTACTATTTTTTCAGCATCCACAAATAGAGATACATCACCCATCCCCATCTGCATATGCCTAGGAACACTCAACATCCTCCTCACATCATCATTACAATTAACACCAGCAATGTAATATCCACACACTACATTACCAAGACCTAATTGATGATATTTAAACCTCATCTTCACATTCTAATGTGAACTACTAATCTGCATTAATCGATACACAATCTCCTTCAACTCATTATAAGAGGTCCCCCATTTAATATACTGCATTTTTGGGGATCTATAGAATATTTTATATCCTCATCCCGTCTAATTATTTCACTGCCCCAAAATTTTTTTACATTCACCGGATCTTCCATTATCCCAAATTTTAAACAATATTTTTAATTAATAGCATGTCAAATTTATTCCATACATTAACATGTATTATGAAATTTATTATAATTATAATTATAATTATATTACTAACAATTTATGCATTTTCTAATGTAATTAGTTAATGTATTCAAATTAGTTTAATTATGGTCAATTTATATAAAAATGTAAACTAACAGTGTAAATGAACAGTTAATATATCAACAAGGCAAAACTAACAGCTGATCTATAAACGAGCAAGATATGCAGTATATGTAAGATATAATGGAAAGTATATGTAAGATATAATCGAAACAATAAGCAAGATATAGACGAGTGAAGAGAGAAAATGCACGTTTGAGTTCAAATGTGAGGAACATAAATGAAATGAAATGGTAGATAATATAGATATAGTGTGTCTCGAAGAGTGTAGCTGCTGTGTTTAGATAAGATAAGGTACACGTACATATTTTAAAATCACCAACTGTGTACACCTTATCTAATGGCGTACACAACTATACTAAAATTACACATATCATGCTATGTTCGCCGTGGGGAATGACGAACAGAGTTAAATTTCACTCTTTGCTGTTCACCGTGGGGAATGACGAACATAGTTAACTATCTAATTTTGTTGTTTACCGTGGGGAATGACGTACACAATGAAAATCAAACTCACACCCATTACAAACAAGCCACATCTCTGTTCGTCAAAATTGGGAATTAGCTGTACCGTTGTTGAAAGGTTTTGAACGTCTATCCCATATTTCATACACGAACATGGTTCATGTATAGAGCTGTTTAACGAATCGGGTCTGCTCGAACTCGACTCGACTCGACTCGGTAAAAACCCGACTCGACTCGACTCGGTTCGTTAACGAGCTCGAGTTCGGCAAGAAAAAAAAGCTCGTTAAGCTTAACGAGTCGAGTCGAGTTTTTTGGTTGTTCGACTCGACTCGGTAAAAACTCGGTACTCGATAAAAAATATAAAAAAAATATTTTTTTTTATTGTTTTAGTTTTTATTTTTTAGTGTTTTAATTTTAGTTTTTAGTGTTTTAATTTTAGTTTTTAGTGTTTTAATTTTAATTTTTAGTTTTTAGTGTTTTAATTTTAGTTTTTATTTAAAAAAATAAGCCCAAAAAAATAAAAAAAATAAAAAAATATCGAAAAACCCGACTTGACTCGGGATCGACTCGGTAGGCTCGTTACCGACTCGACTCGACTCGGTCGTAAACGAACCCGAGTTCGGCGCAAAAAAAAAAGCTCGTTTAATAATCGAGTTCGAGCTCGACTCGGTTAAAAAAACTCGAGATCGAACTCGTTAAGGAAAAACTCGACTCGACTCGACTCGTTTACAGCTCTATTCATGTACCATGATTGAAACGGAGCCCTCAGACTCTGCCTGGTTTATGCACGTTGTGTTACACGACTCATAATTTCACAACAATAATATATTCAAAAATGATTATTTATATAGGTAAAAATTATATAAAGTACTCTTATAATGTAGTATTAATTAGAAATTTATATATTTTATAATATATAATATGTTCTATTTATAATATATTATAAAATATAATACAGAATATATAAATGTTCAACTAATACTCCATAAAATCCTTTTTCTTATATACACGAGAGTGATTTCAGTGCACCTTGAAACAGAGCCATCGACCATAAAAAAACTATAGGAAACAACTGTCTCTATAGAGCCCGGTTAGGATTCGTTCTATCCAAATTTCCGAAGTGTGGGCAACATATATCAAATTAAATCAAACGTATCGTTAATTCTCACTTATAGGAGAATTATGTGAGAGTATAATATATCAAAAATTTATTTTCATTTCGGAAAATGAAGAGCCTGTTTCTAGAAATTATTTAATTTATTGAATAACAAATATACACAAAAAAATGGAAGTAAATATAATAAAAGAATAGAATTAAATGCCATCACTCGACTTGTACAAAGAATTTTAAAAATATTTATACAATGATTGGTTATAAACGCCTAAAAATCATTCAACTACTAATTCTGCAAAAAACTGTTAGTTGAAAAAATAATGTGATGAAATTATTATATATAAAGATGATGAAGATACCGTAAATATTTAAGTAGTAAGACCATCTCTAACCATTTTAAACAATTTTATCTTCATTTTTTCAATTCATATCATTATTTCATCTCCAATTATTACTCTAAATTTGTTTTCAAATCTTACTTCATATATAATTATATACTATTACTATATAATTATTTATCATGAATACACTCGATCACACCTGCAGAACTATTATATAAGGACAAGTGTACAAATATTATTAAACAATAATTTTTCTAGAGGTGTTCGCGGTGCGAGCGGTACGGTTTTTCTCTAAAAACACGCGCATGCAGCGATTTGACTAAATTTTCAAACCGCAACCGTACTGCGTAACTACTGAAGTATCCAACCACAATCCACACCATACCGCGCAGTTTATAAAAATTCACAAACCTAATTTTACGATCCGCGAACTATTTTTTTATAAAAAAATTCAATCAATTCAATTCGATCAGATTAAAAAAAAACTAACCTAATTTTATTTTTATGCATCTCTGCCGCCAGCCTGCATGGGATATCGACTTAGCCATTAGAGATGACCACACGGGCGTGCCGGGCCGGTTCGCCCACGAGCCGGTTTGGCCAGGTTCTGGCTCGTAGACGACACATGAAAATTCCCAGGCCGTGCCGATTCGGGCCGGTTCGTAGAATGACTGACTCACGTGCGGCTTGCGGGTTAGGCGGGTTTATTATTTTATTATTTTTTAAATTTAAATTTCATTTTTTAAATATTTATTTCATACGAATATTTTTGGAATATTTTTTATTTCATTAAAAAAATACATATTTCATACGAATATTTTTGGAATAAAAGAGGACGGCACCTCTATAAATTTTATTAATTAAAAAATATTTACAAATAATTTGAAGTCTAGATTAAATGAACCAATTTCAATCTAGAAAGTGACATTAATTTTTTGAAAATTTCAAAACAAAATTTTTTAACCTATATTTATTATTATTTAACATACTACTTTCATTCCTTTACATATTTTCTCTAAAAATAAAATTATCCTTTAATATTCATTTCTTCTCTGAATTCTAGTATAATCTTCCTAATCTTGTAATTATTATTTTTAAAATTAATCTAATTATATTTTTATTTTTTAATATACTAATTAAGACTATGTATTGAAAAAATTTATCAAACTATTTTTTTTTCAAAAAGGAAGTAATAATTAAAAATACATGTATTATTAAAAATTATATAAAAAGAGACCAAGAAGTATAAAATACATTTGGTAGAGATTAGAGAGCAAAGGTGAAGTGCCGGGGTGAGCGTGCCGGTTCATGCGAGTTTGGCAAGTTACAATATTTAAATATTGATAAATTAGATGTATATTTACTGACTACACATATAATTCGATTCTCAACTTGTTAGATAAATAAACAACTGCTGCCTAGATTTAATGTTTATATATGCCAGTGACATGTGTTTGAATTAGCAGGTTGTTAATATAAAGGTAAGTTGAATTGTACACTACTCAGTACCGAACCGGTCCGTGCCGGTTTAGGCGAGCGGTCCGTGCAGATCTCGGTTCAATTTTCTCCGACTCGCGCTCAGCCTAATTTTTTGACAGTTCATGCCGGTTCAGAGTTCGGTCCGATTTCAGACGGTTCGTGCCGATTTTTTTAACAAATCGGGTCGAACCGGTCCGAGCCCGTGTGACCAGCTCCATTAGCCATATGGCAAGTTGGCAACTACATGTCTATTTTATTCGGAATTACCTTAGCAGGGAAGTATAATTTTGTCCACTTCGATAAAGTTATCAAATCATCAGACACTGATAAGATTATCAGAATTGGACTAGTTGTCTAGTGTTTTAGCTAATTGACTAGTTGTCTAGTGTGTTTCTTATATATATTATATATATAGTTTATTGATTGATGATATCGAAATCTTTTATGGACTTGATAAACCAGCTATGATGAAAGGGAATCGGTCCTAACAAGCAACAGTTGAGTAATCATTTATTCGTGATTTTTTATCCGCGGATAGTAAAATAACAGGGTAGATAGATGACGTGATTCCTAGATTCATAAAAATTTCACGTGCTAATATTATCTCAAAAAAAAGCGCGGACAGATAATTCAGACAATCAATTGTCAGGACCAAGGCCAATCATCAAATAAGAAGTATCTTTTACTTGACTGATTAGCTAGATCCATAAAGTATATTATATGGTCAATTGCTCATGCATCTGATTTATAAAAGTTTCAGTCTTGAAGGTAACCTGCTCAGCAAGATGCATGAGTTATAACTTGTAACTAGAAATAATATTTTATATAAAAGCAATTTTTACTTATCAGTCAATATATAATTTAGACAGAGATTATATACATTGATTTCAATTCATATTAGTACTGAAATACAGTCAACTGTGCACTTCTTAATAAACGAGTTTAAATTCGATGTTGAATTTATAAGTAAATTTTAATTTTATAATAATATATTTTTTGTTTTGAACAGAAATAATATGGATTTATTTTTGACAATTCTAAAAGGTGTCGGAATTATTTTTGACATCTTTCAAATATTTTGCTTATAAATTATAACGAAGTTACCATGCTGTCTACACGCTAACAGCAAGTCCTTCAACAAATAATGTTGGATAACTCCCAACATTTGAGTATTTTTTTTAAAATATTCGACTTGTTTGAAAATAACCTAAGATTATATTCGAAAATATATAATTTATTTTAATGATAAATTTTGAATAATAAAAATTGAGTGCCGTTTTAAAGTTAAATTTATACTTATATTCAAATATTTTAAAATTTAAACCCAAACCGATGCACACTAATGGCAGATAAAGAAGAATACATGTATCGGTAATACAACACATATAGTTTATTATTGTTTGTGTGCATCGTGATCTATGTCTTTCAAGTATGCTTAATTAATTAAAACAGTACTAATACTTTGTTACATTATTATTGTACTTCCATGCACAGATGCACCAAAGGTAATTAGAAAAACGTTCGCACATTAATTTAAAAATGGTTCGAGTAACAAATCCATTATTAGCTGTACATTGGATCCGATCTAACCATGAATTAGGCAATGCGTTGCGGTGTCTGGTGATTATGAAGGGAGGCCATTAATTGTTAGCACAGGGAGTGTGGGGTTATTGTGGCACAAATGTCTTTGAAATTCGTACTCCTCAAATTCAATCCATCACCATAACCCCACTATGCAAGTCAACCTACAAGTCGTGCACTAAATTCAATTGTATCTCTTTTTACACAGGGAGTCGATATACATGTGCTAGTTAATGTTTTTATAGAGAGTGCTAGTTTCGTTTTATTTGAGATGGAAGTTTGACAAAATATTGAAGGATTATGTTCAATTTGTTAGAAATAGAAGTTAAGAGCAACAAACTTAGTTGTTAGAAAACCAATTTTTCGGTTGTTTTTATCCGAATTAAATTTGAAATACAAAAAGTATTTATGTATTTGTTTAAAATTATGCAACTTCATGCAAGCTTTGGCCAGTAACAGAAGAACATATTCAAATTCATATAACTTGAATATTTGCACACAATCACAGATGCACTAATTATATACACTTTATTTGCTCATCCCAATCTATACTAGACTAGATGAAACTTTGAAACATTGATCAAGAGAATTACAAGATTAATTAACTAAATATCAAACACAAATCAGAAAAGCTTGCTGCCAAATTCTTTTAGGTCATGCCCCTTATCAGCAATATTTCTCAACTCTGCAATACTCCTTCCCAGCTGCAAAGCAATCTTCATTTCAAACAATTCACCATTCTCTCTTTTCCTCACATCTTTCTCCTTCAAATTAAACTCAATTTCTTCCTCTATTTCCTTAAAAAATCCGGCATTACTCCGATACAATTCCACCACCATTCCGACTTGTCCACCATGCTCCATTGTATTCACAACACTAGCCAAAGCACCTCCAACAACTCCAAGCATCACAGCCCATGAACTCTCTTCAAATGAACCAAACCCCACAAAAGCACTCCCAATGGCCCCCAAAATTGTTAAAGAAGGTCCACATACTGCCAACACTTTGTTTAATTTCAAAGCAATTCCACCTAATCTCAAGTAATCAGCCTCATCATTTCTCCTTAAGATTCCAACAACTTCTCTCATTTCATTTTCCAACTCCTCGTTCCATCCATTCCCATACCTTTCTTTATCATCATAATTAGTCTCCGGTTCTTCGTCTTTGTCTATTCGTGGTCTCAGGGGCCACCACACAGCAGATTCAACAGCAGATGGAAACTTATCAATCATAACACCAAGTAAAGGAAGTGGATATGCCTTATCAAGTGATAAAACTCTGTTCATTGTGTCTTCCACTTCCGAAGCAGTAGGGGATCCAATATCAATAACTGTCTGAACATGCTTTTGAATATGCCTAAACAATCTTGTAGCATTTCTCTGCTCTTCAGCAAGCTGAGATGGCTGAATCTTGTTCATAATAATCACCATGCCAGTAGCTCCAATATATAATAAAGTAGAAGCAATCTTTAAGGCTACTAAAGGTGCACCATTTGCATTAATAGTAGCTGCAATACCTGCCATTGTTGCAGCTCCAAGTATGATCGTGTTGATTGATGTTAACAACAAGCTGTTCCAATTCTTTCTCTGCTCACAAATATTCCTATGCATCTCCACTCTATCAGCAACCGTCTCCTTGATCGCGTATAATTTCCCAATCACCAGCTCATTTATATCCGTTTTCAACGAAACTGTGTTGCTATTAAAATCATTTTTCAGCACCAGCTCTTCCATTGAACCTCCATTTGCTAGGTTTGAAAGGGAGAGATGATTTTTTCGGAATTTCGGGATATTGTTAGTAGCCATGATCACTCTCCTTTGGTTATTTGGCGACGAAAATGAGAATTTACAAGAACACAAGCTCAAAACTTGAAGGCTTGCCATGATCTTGTATTGCTATACCAATGGACTGTAGTATGAAATAAAATAAGAGTTGGCGACTTCAAGGTTTAAGAATAGAGATGTGGACCGTATGCATGATACACATCTACAGACTACAGTCAAGTACTATATTGAATTGTCCTAGAACCTCTACGTAGAGAACAAACAAACAAATAATTACTCTATAATGCTCCATCCTATAAGATCATTTTATGTATATTAATCTTACGTACTTTTAGGATTTAAATTAGATATCTACACAATTTATGTTTCATAATATTATAGTCAAAAAAATTAAGAAATAAAAAAACAAAATTTTATATAAAAATACCTCGTAACTATTAGAATATGTCAACGTGTCAATAATCTCATGATATATACGAATATATGCACACTATTGGACGAACCAATTTTAGTCAAGCTTGGTATGTATTAAATCCGTTATTTTCTTCAACCATGTTGGCATATGTATTCTAGTACAGAACTTATATAATTTCTAGCTTTTATGTTCAAAATTATTAAGTTTAAAAAAAAACTAAGCTGGGGCTAATTTTCTTAATTAAATTTCGAAATTCTACGAGCTAGATCTGATAAATAATGTTACATGTTTTTCGAATATCATTCCGAACTCCGATTCTAGCTTGGATTCATATAAAATTTGATGCAGGACAATGAACTCATATTTTTAGTCTTTTTTAGTATTTAATATTTAGAAGAGAAAAATTCAAATTATATTGAACTTAATTATATTATATTATATCTGGAACGTAGGTGAGAAATGTCTAAAATTATATTGGATTTATTTATTTATATTTCTATATCAGAGATAATATATATTATCTCTAAATATTATATTGGATTATTGAATTATTATTGATGAAACTAAAAATCCTAGAGAGTTTTTTTTTTCTTGTGGATTTAAGAATTTTTCATTGTGAATTCAAGGTATTTAAGAATTTTTCGTCTAAGAGTCATTTATTTATCTTTTAAAAATTAACGTTTGTTTTTCTTTTCCTTCCATTCTAGGTCAAAATTTCAACCTAATTTTAGTCTAATGTTATAGATTTGGAGTTTTATCATTTATCTTTGTATATATGTTTTACGGGTACGGGGTATGCATGTATCTTTTAAATAATTGCGAGTTTTTAAATATATAGATTCCTAAATCGATTACTTGTATATGAATAATATTCGGATTTTAAGTGAATTTTATGTTGTTAAAGAATAATATAAGATTCATTTGAGTCTATCTCAAACACATTAAAGTTTTAGATGGACTATTTACTCAACATGATATCAGAGAGCTCAGGTACGGAGGGGTCACAAGTTCGACTCTCTCCCACCCCAAATATTATCACAATATATGAGTGACACGAAAGATAAAATTATGCCAAAAAATGGGTGCCCGATCCATTTGGACCTCTCTCTAAAAACAAACAAAGTTTCAAATTCAGTTTTTTGATAAATTTTAATGTTTAATTAGTAAATCATGCCTATTTTGTTGAGTAATCAACTTATATAAAACCTTAAGGTGTTAAAGAGAGGCTCAAATAGATCTTATACTATTCTTTATCATTCTATCTCACTCGAAATCTCATTTTTGGGTTGAAAAGTGGATCACAAACACCTATTTTTTGGCATTGTTTTTGCCTTTATGTCCCTCATAAATTGTGAGAATATTGAGGGTGACAGTAGTCGAACTTGTGACTCCTGTCTGAGCTCTGATATCATGTTGAGTAATCCGCTCATCTAAAACTTAAGATGTTAGAAAGAGATCCAAATGAATTTTATAGGTCAAAATGGATTTTATATTATTTTTTAACATATTTATATGAGAATTGCTGATATTGATTGATAATACTGAAAACTTAGTAAAAATTTGTATAACATTTTTTTTGATATTGTAGGAAAATAAAAAGATTTGAAACAAAACACTAACAAGAACGGGAAGGTAAACTTAACAAAACTAGGCTTAAAAGACAAATAATTTTTTTTGAACTTATCTAAATGAGAAAAATTAAATAAAAATCATTACACTGACTCTAATATTGCTTGATGCGCTGATTCGACAGTGTCGGAATCCAGTAGTAGCTAGAATAGATTATATGTGTCCACCTGACAGTCCTGATTTCCGGTCAGTGGACAGCGGAGATAAGAGAACCTAATTATAAAAATACATATTTTATGCATCTGATCGAACCACATGTCTTATTTTAAATTACAAAAGATATATTACATTGTATTATTTTAATTCTGCAATGACTATCAGATCATCATGTTCTAACTCGGAATATAATAATAGCAAATATTGGCAATATTTGTTTAATTAGCAAAAGCCAAAAACAATCAAACAACTTTGATGCTACAACTAGTCATTTAAGTAGTTAGTGGTTGGCCATGAATGCGAAAGCCCCGTATAATTATTTACATCTACTTATATATTATTAGCAATGGTCAAAATATTTCAGCGACAATCGACTACAAATCATTGTTAGTTCTATCATGTTTGTTAGTCCATCTCGTCTATTTATACCGACTGATATGCTGCACTATTTGATATGAGTCAAAGTTATTTAACTTATTTTAGTGAGAAATTATATTTTTATTTTATCAAAATTTGGTTAATAAATATTTATAATTTTTTTAAATGTAGAAAAAATTATAGATATAAAAAATAATTATAAAACAATAAAATTAATTATACAATACATAAAAATATAAAATACAAAATTATGTAATTTTGCAATTAAAAAGTAAATTACTAATTAGTTTGTCCCTTTTT
Source organism: Oenanthe sinensis (assembly GCA_028671895.1). NCBI lineage: Eukaryota > Viridiplantae > Streptophyta > Magnoliopsida > Apiales > Apiaceae > Oenanthe > Oenanthe sinensis. Next base: position 10,269,184 of record CM053799.1, read on the forward strand.
AAGTTAGCATAATTGGATCCAAATTTGTAATTACTAGATTGAAACCTTCTACCACTAAAATTCATGTTAAGTTATCAATTTTCTTTAAAAAAATGTTTAAACATCAATTTTCTTTAAAATTTAAGATTAAATGGTTAGAAAGGAAACTTAATTGAATTATATTATCATGTTAAATTATGGATTATTCTAAAATCTCAAACGTTAAAAAGCAAGTTAACGGAATCATATTATTCAATCATATTATTGAACATTATCTTACACAATTAACTTCAGAAAACTAAAACATACCGGTACATGGATTTTTATGCATTTGTTGGGGTTAATTACTATAAAGTCAAATCGTAAAGTTAAAGAACACGAAACATGCTACAGCTTAATTACCTAAACAAAACATGCTACAGCTTAATTACCTAAACAAAACATGCTGCAGCTTAATTACCTAAACAAAACATGCTGCAGCTTATAAGAATGAAGGTTAATAAACTAACAAACAAAAAAAATAATCATATTTTGATTATACTAGTGCTATACTAGTTCCAAAAATCACGTTTTCATCCCGAGTCATAACCAGTGCTATAATTTTGACCTAAATTGAGGATTTTTTTATATATCAAATATAAATTTCATATTTTTTTTATCAAATTAAGTCTAAAAATTATTGAATTTCAAAACTATGTTAGATTCGTCTTGTATAATTAAATGAATCGAGTTTGAGTTATTAATATGAATTAATGAAATGTTTTAATAAATTTTCTAATTTATCGAATTTTTATTGAGTTTTTGAATTTATCAAATTTGTTGTATATTTAATTATTTTATTTTTCTCAAACTTAACCTAGAATGATTTTTCTTGTTAAAAAAGAGAATTTATATCATATGTCCCAGAGCCATTTATCAATATGTTTATTTTTATATTTGTTTTATAAATATGTTCTATTACGTTATTAACACACTTAAATATAAATATTAAAACTAATATACTCTTATATTTATTTAACATACTTTATATGACTTGTAAATACTAATTAATGAGTTGATATATAACTATTTTATTTTCACGAGTCTTAATCTTATAGTAATTCAATATTTTTAGATATGGGTGTTGTAATACATATTTTTTATTATCTGATTATTTGAATAATGATATAATTAAATTCTCGAATCTTATTATATGTAAATATAAAATATGGGTCACTTAGATCTTAATACTATTTTTTTATATAATTTTTTGTGAAACCAAAATTGTAAGAAGAAATTTTATTTTAAACTTTATATGTTTAATGTATATTAGAATTATGCAATAAAATAATTTGGTCTCAAAATTTAGATTTAGAGCATTGAATTTATAAATATTATTTAACTATTACATTTATATTATAATTATATTACATTTATTTTAAAATTTTAATTATTTTAAGTTACAAGGATAAAAATGTCCTTCTAAAATTATTAAGATGAAAAAAATTGTGTATGAGACATACTTGAAAATATAACTAAAAACATGAAATATTTGGCTAGAAGGCTTGTAGAAGAAGAAAAGGTTGAGAACATTGAAGAAAGAAACAAGAATGATGCAGAACTGACAAAGAAAATTTTTGAAGAAAAAAATTCAGGAATGGATCCAGTTGCTGTTGAAGAGAATTGAAGAAAACTGGTACTGACAATGCTCAAGTCCAGTCAAAGAAGAGAAAATATGTAAAGAAGACTCCAGTTCAGAAAAAGGTACCTGATCAAGCAAAGTCAACTCCAACAATTCAGCATAAAGCTCTAGTAAAATCTAAAACTCATATCACCATGCTTGGAACTTCATTTCTTTCAAGGGGAACAAGTTTTGAAGATGAGGAAGAAAAATAAAAAACTCAATGCATAAAGAAAAATTCTAATCTTCTGTGGGCAAAATCTGAAACTCTGACTCTCAATACGAGACTTGGTAAAAACAAGAGAGGTATTGGTGATTCAAAAGCTAAAGTCTACAGAGAAGAGGCAAATGATTTCAAAGATCCTTAATCTTTAAAGAACAAACTTGAAGAAGAGCTATCACAAAATCATTTGGACAAGCTAATTGATGTTCATATAGTGAAGGATATTTTTGATGGTGCTCAACCCAAATAGAAGTTGTTGTATTTTCTGGAAGATGGAAGGGTGACCAAAATAGCTGAAGAAGATCTAATTCACAAATTATTAAAAGAACTTGAATATGTTCTTTATTTGGTAAATGATGAAAATGAGGTTATAACTAAGTGGGTGAAGATTTTAGAAGGAGTTATTGATGAAAAGAAGAAGAATGAGAGGCTATTGATGATAAACTCTGAGGAATATAGACATGGATACATGCTTGAAGATGGTACAGAAAATGAAATGATCAAAGGGGATGCAAATGTTAATATGGTGTTAGGTATTCCAACATTAATGTTAAATCCTGATGGACAAAAAGCTTGTTGCATACCTTTGGATGATAGAATGAAAATAACATCAATTTACAACTTGAGAGCTGCAATTTTCCAAATTGATGATTCCAGTGATTAGATGAAGGAATTGAAAGAGAAACTGATAGAGTTTTTGAGGATATCAGAAAAGAAGTTGCTTGATAAGTTTCTGTCTGAAGATTTTTCTTATTAGAGAATATAAGTCAAGAAGGAAAACTCAAACTCTAGTACATTTGTCTTATGGTTTCTGACATCATAAGTTGAATTTATGTTTTACTGAATAAAGCATAAATTGGGGGAGATTGTTAGAAATAAAGAACTGATGATGTCAAAGATTACTTCAAATAGAGTTTAATGAAGTCAATCAGAGTTTAAGCTGACGTAATCAGAGTTTAGAAGTTGTCGACAAAGTTTACTCAAACAGAGTTTGCTCAAACAGTGTTTGCTCAATCAGAGTTTACTCAATCAGAATATACTCAATCAGAGATTATCAACCGATAGAGTTTATGATTATCAGAGTTTGACGAAGATGGATATAGACAAATCAGAAATTTATTTGGATAAAGAAGGAAGTATTCAAATACAATTCCATTGCCTTTCTAAAAGTGATCTTTTAGAGGATAATGATGGAAATCATATATTGACATTTAATGATCATTATCTTTATTGTATTTGGATTTGTAGTTGTGTATTATATAAACACATATTTAGGTTTACATTGTAATAGTTCAAGTAATTATCATTCTCATAACCTAACAGCTCTTAAGAACATTGTTTTTCTTGAGAGAATTTTGTATTAACTTCATCAAAGTTAATACAAAGCAGTATTTCTTCTACATACTTGTGTTCATAATCAGATTGTTTGATGCTATTATATTCAACCCCCCCTTCTATAATAGTGTATTATCTAGGTAACAATTGGTATCAGAGAAAACGGTTAATTTAACTTAAAAGATCTTATAAACAATATCTGGAAATAAGTATGAAAACATCAGAATCCCAATCTTAAAGAAGCCTCAATACCCTACATGAAGGGTAAAGATGATGATGTTCTTGGAAGTCACAGATCCTGATTATCTAGACAGGATCAATGAAGGTCAATATCTACCAACTAAGCTAATTCCAGCAACAGTTGTAGAAGAGACACATGTTCCTGAACACTACAATCTGAAAGACAAAGACAAAAAGGAGTGGATTAATAAGAAAAAACAAGAAGTCCTCAAAGATGCAAATGTAAGAAATATTCTGCATAACAGTCTAGACTCTGTAATGTCAAATAGAGTGATTGCTTGCAAGACTACAAAAGAGATTTGGGATGCACTAGAGGTTTAATGCCAAGGAACCAAGGAGATAAAGAAGAATAGAAGATCTGTTCTAATACAAGAGTATGAATATTTTGAGGCTAAACAGAATGAGTCTCTCACTGATATTTATGACAGATTTCTTACTCTATTGAATAACTTAGCTTTAGTTGATAAGGTGTATGATAATGAGGATTCAAACACCAAGTTCCTAAGGGCTCTTCCTGAAGAATGGGATTTATAAACATCTCTGATAAGAGATAGGGCAGATTTGGATGAGATGTCCCTAGATGAAGTATATGGAAGGCTCAAGACTCATGACTTGTAGTTACAGTAAAGAAAGAATAGAAAAAGTAGAAGGCAAAATCTGTTGCCTTGAATGTTGAGACTAAGGTTGAAGAACTAAAAGAAAAAATTTTAAAAGTCTCAACAAGAAAATGAAAAGCTGTGATGATAAATGAAAACAGTGAATAAGAGTTTGAGGCAGACTCTGATGCAAACTCTGATGAATTCACAAACTCTGACATGATGGAGGTGGTTGTCATAATTGTCAAAGGTTTCAAGAAGATGAAGTATAGGAAGTACAGAAAGTAAGGAAACTTCCAAAAGAAGCATGGAGAGTCTGAGAACAAAGAAAGATTCAGGAGGACAGAAGATAGAGATGGTAAGTCTAAAACACTTGACAAATCAAAGGTCAAGTGTTATAAGTGTAACTAGATGGGGCACTTTGCTACTGAGTGCAGAAGCAAGGAATTTGGGAAAGCTCTCATTACCTTAAAGAAAGATTGGATGGATTCCTCAAACTTTGAAGATGAAATAAACTATGATCTCATGGCAAACAATGATGCTTCCATCCTAAACTCTGACAAGGTACCAGACTCTATCTTTAATAGTGATACTGAAAATGTCTATGAATTAAAGTCTTACCTTAGGACCATGCATGTTAGTTTTAAATCACAGTCACTTGAGAATGAAAGATTAAAATCTGAAATTCAAACTCTGTTTGCTAGGAATGATTTTCTTGAATATGAACTTACACACATGCTTAGCACTAAAAAATACCGTGAGAATGCTATTTACATGCAAACTCAGCTAGAGATACAGGTTGAATATTTAAAAGTTGAGATAGCTAAAGAACATGAGACTTTCAGAGTTTAGACAAACTCTGGCAAGAAAGTTTAACAAATTCTTTTTGACAAAAATTGGACATTTGTTCTAGGTTATGAATCTGATAAGGAGACACATTTAAGAATGATAAGACACACACAAGAATAAAAGAAAATTTGAGTGAACCTGTGAATTTTGTTAGAGCTAGTAATGAAAAGAACACCTCTAGTAAATGCTCTAATAATCACAAAATCAAAGATAATAGTGTATCAGAGAATAAATCAGTCAATATTGGGTTACTCTCACAGAAATAACTTAAAGAAAAGTTGAAGGCAGTCACAAAAAAGAATAAACCTAAAAAGGTCAAGAGGAATAGAAATAGAAAAGTAGAAATTTCTAAGGAGAATGACTATAAGAATATCCATGATGCTCCTAGAAAAACCTATTTCACATTTGGAAATTCTAATCATCTTGCTATTGACTGCATGCAAAATAAAAATAGGGAACCTAAGAGACCTAGATCAGAGGATAGGAAACAGACTAGATATAGACCACAAAATCCTTGTTTTCACTGTGGTGGTGTATGCATTCAATTTACACATGTAAAGAATATCATAGTCTATATTTCAATTATTATGAACTTTTGCCTCATTTGAATAAAACTCCAGTTTCTTCTAGTTATTCTGCTAAACAACAGTATGTGATAAAAGCTGATAGAAGAAAGACAAACTCTAAAAATATAAATCTGAAAATGATAACTCTGTTAACTTAAACTCTGATAAATTTACTTCTGCTATAAAGTTAACAATTTCAAAAAGAAAGGATCCAAACTTGTTTGGGTCCTCAAAGCTACTTATTAAGTTGCATTAATTATTGCAGGGAAACATGAAAAATATCCTAGTAATTGATAATGGATGTTTTGCACACATGACTGGAAACAAATCCCTGTTTTTAGAGTTTGAGGAGAAGGCTGACCCAACAATATCTTATGGAGATGGCAACATAGGAAGAACACTCGTATATGACAATATTGTGATTGAAAATATCATCATTGAAAATGTAGCTCTGGTTGATGGACTCAAACACAATCTGTTGAGTGTGAGTTAAATGACAGACAGAGGTTATTCTGTGGAATTTCATGAAACACATTGTGAAGTCAAAAGCAAAAAGGCTGGCAAAGTAGTTCTCATTGGTCACAGATATAACAATTATTTGAAGCTAGATTAGAGGTAAACTCTGATGGTCCTTTAACCTGTTTAATTGGAAAAACATCATCTTTGGAAAGATGGAATTGACACAAAAAGATGTGTCACTTGAACTTTAGAAATATAAATGAATTGCTGAAAAAGGATCTAGTAAGAGGTCTTCCAAAAGTTCAATTTCATCCTGATGGACTCTGTGATTCATGTCAAAAGGCAAAACAAAAGAAGACATCTTTCAAGATCAAGACTGAAAATTCAATTGATCAACATTTTTACTTATTGCATCTTGATCTGTTTGGCCCTCTTAACATTATGTCCATTGGAAAGAAGAAATATACTCTGGTGATAGTAGATGACTATACAAGATTTATCTGGGCATACTTTTTACACAAAAAAGATGAAACAACTGAGATAATTTTTAATCATATTGCCATGATTGAAAATGGATTACAACACAAGGTAAAAATATTAAGGAGTGGCAATGGAACAGAGTTTAAGAATAATGCAATGGAGGAATTCTGCTCAACCAAAGAAATCATTCAACAATTCTCAGCACCCGGTACACCTCAACAAAATAGTGTAGTTGAGAGAAAGAACAGAACTCTCATTGAAGCTACTAGAACAATGTTAGAAGGAGCAAAACTACCTACTTACTTTTGGGCAGAAGCTGTGAATACTGCATGCATTACTCAGAATTGCACCTTGATAAATAAACATGGAATGACTCCATATGAAATGATGAAGGGAAGGAAGCCAAATGTGAAATACTTTCACTTATTTGGAAGCAAGTGTTTTATTCTTAAAACACATCTTGAGCAGTTGAAAAAGTTTGAACTAAAGACAGATGAAGGCATTTTTATTGGTTATTCAACAACTTCTAAAATTTCTTCAAGGGCATTCAAGGTGTTTAATCTGAGAACCAAAGTAGTCATGTAATCTATTAATGTCTTTTTTAATGAAGGAAAAATAACAGGATTACATGATGAAGATTCTCAGAAATCTCTAAGTTTTGAAAATGAACTGCTCAAAGCTCAACAAGACACAGACTCTGATGAGTCAAACTCTGATGAGCCAAACTCTGGTAAATTAAACTCTGATTCTCTATACTCTGACTCAAGTACGATTGACACAGTAATTGAAGATTCTACACATGTTGAGGGGAAACAACATCAATCTTCTAGTGAAATTGCAGAACCAACTTCAATCATTGAAATTTCAAAGTCTGATCAATCTTTAATGAAAAACCGATGGAAGTCCCCTAAAAATTTTTTAATGGAGGCTAGAGTTTAGAAGAGAGAGAGCCCAAGAGGATAACTGTAATCCCCCATGTTTTTAAAAAGACAAACTTTTTTATTTTCTAAAAAAATTCAAAAGCATGTAATGCCATCTTGAAAATAATTTTGCCCTTCTGAATATCCTTAGCTTGCGTTCTATTTTCTTCTGCGGAAGAGTTGGTATGATTCTACTAAAGTTAAAAGATTGATTTCCCTGTTTGTTTCTCCATTTTGTTTCCACTGTACGGATTGTGTTATTTATATTTTGTTCGTGACTTTTATATCATATTCGTTTTATTCGATTACAAACATATAGAATTAAATTTCTGCTATATATTGATAAAGTCATGATTTTAATTTATTTTTTATAAAATCTAATCTAGAGTTCCATAGCCACTTGTTCATACTTTGCACTTTTTTTAATCATAAACTCCATATAAGTTATTAATTATCAAATCACACTATATATAATCTTATGTATTAATTTCGTGAAGTTTATATATATATATATATATATATATATAATAAGTGTTATGAAAGTACATAACATACTACTTCTCGGGAGAAATAGTTATCATTTGAGGCTAGCCATATATATATATATGAAAGAAGGATTTAATAAAAGAATGTGTCAAGTATATGCTAATCAATGAACAAATATGATCTCTGCACAATATAAAACTTGTGATTTTGCTACACATACACAAGATTAATCACAAGACTAAATAGGATGAACCACAGTTACTAAATTTTTAGAATAGCTTGCTTCCAAACTCTTCAAATTCTTTCCCTTCTGATCTCTTGGAACAAGCTGCAAGATCTCTTAATTCTGAAAGGTTCCTTCCAAGATTCAAAGCCACCTTCATTTCAAACAACTCTCCATTTTCTCTTCTATCTACATCTGTTTCATTCAAATTAAACTCAATATCTTCCTCCATTTGCTTAAAGAATCCAGCATTACTCCTATACAACTCAAACACCATTCCCACTTGACCACCATGCTCCAATGTGTTCACCACACTAGCCAAAGCTCCAGCCACGACACCGAGCACCACAGCCCATGAACCATGGGAAGGACTCCCCACAAAAGCACTCCCTACAGCAGCTAAACCTGTTAATAAAGGCCCGGCCTTTGCCATCACTTTGTTTATTTTTAAAGCCTTTTCTCCTAATCTCAAATAATCAGCCTTATCATTCTTGTTCAAAACACTAACTATTTCTTTCATTTCCTCTTCCATTTTTTCACTCCATCCATTTCCATTATTTTGATCACCTTTAACTTGTCCTCTTTTATGCTTAGGCCACCACACGGTCGGCTTCACAGATGATGGAAACTTTTCAATCATTTTACCAAGTAATGGTAGTGGAAAAGCTTCATCAATGGCCAGAACTTTCTCCAGTGCTTCATCAACATCTTGAGCAGTTGGGTTACCAATAGCAATCATTGTTTGAATCTGGTTATGAAGCAGCTTACACAATCTTGTCGCGTTTCGTTGTTCTTCAGCTAATTGAGATGGCTGTATATTGTTCATGATTATTAGCATTCCCGTGGCTGCCAAGTACAACAAAGTGGACGAAACTTTTAATGCCAATACATGACCACCAAGTGCACTAGTAGCAGCAATGCCAATCATAGTTGCAGCAGAAAGAGTGATAGTATTGATAGATGTCAAAAGAAGGCTGTTCCAGTTACTTCTCTGAGCACAAATATTCTTATGCATCTCAACCCTATCAGCTACAGCATCCATTATCGCGTAAAGTTTTTCTATCACAACTGGATCAGAAACATGAATGGCCTTCTCCATGGTTGTTTTGGCATACCCATCGTTTCTCTTCAACTGTAGGTCTTGCACAAGGCCTCTTGCATGCTGAATTTTGGGGAGAGAAATAGAATTTACTTTTAGTTGTGGTATATTTATTACAGCCTTTGTTTTTCCTCTTTGGCTACACAAGAGCCTTGATGATTGAATGGCTGCCATTAAATTTTTTTTCTTGTGATCACTTGTTATTTGGCAAAACAAAGGATATATAGTTATTTAGTTTGAATGGTTATTTGTTAAATGAATTGGTTTTCTAGGCCAAAAAAAGAGAGAGAGGAATGGTTCCTTAAAAAAATTTGGGATAGTTGAATGGATTTGGATTTGCAGCTGTACTAGGTATTTATAGGAAATCTTGACATATACATACATAATTTGTATGTATAGTGCAAAGATATGGTAAAGGGGCTATACAAATTTCAACGCTTGCATGTATTCGGGGTCTTAAAATTGCACCATATAAAACAATTGGTGGACCAGTTCTTGTATTTGGTTCTCGTGTTATACCCAACTGCTTAAATTCTTTCTTGGTATATACGGAGTACTACATAGATTATAGACTCTCCAATATTGACTTTGAACAAAAATACTGGTGCTCATGTTTTGAATTAATGACCAAATCAACGTTCTCCATTTTTATAAAAACTACCGAGTACGTTCAGAGAATTCATATTTGTTTTTTTTTAAAAATTTCCGTTGAATGTTTATATTTTATATGTGATTTATAAAATTTGATTAATTTTTATTAAGTATTTTAAATAATTTGTTTTATACAAGATTAGATAAATATATTAAATTTTATTATAATAATACATTTGATGATTATTTTAATTAATCCTTGTAATTAATATCTAATTATCAGATTAATCCATAATCAATATCTCAAATAAATTTTAATTCTCGAGTTTTACAATCATTTAAAATAATAAGGTCAGAAGGGAGGGGCACCCTGTCACATGTATCACAATTTTAAGTCACGATTACTATATCATAATCTTGAATTATTAATTTATAACTTTATTTTTGCTAATCGTTTATAAATTATAACTTTATTATTGTAATATACATTGTAACCCTCCCCCTCCTCAATCTCCTCTCCCCTCTCTCCGTTGTTTAAACTTTAATTTCAAATACACTATTTCTTCTAATGTTTTAGTTAGAATCACAATTCTTTATATAAAAATATATTCTCTTTTTAAATTTGAAATTTTTAACCTTTCTAAATCTTCAGATATGTTTCTGTATATTTCGAATTTGATATATATCATCTATATATGTTTTCACATCTTTCAGATCTAAAATTTTAAATGATTTTAATGTCATTTGTGATGACTTTTGTACCTATATAGGGCATGACTTTAATTATGAATTAAAATTTTAGATGACTTTAATTATGAATTGAAATTTTTATGCTTTAATTTTATACTATGTATTTTTGTTAGACGTTCATCGACTTATTTGTCTTTGTTGGTTTGTTTTTATTTTTCAGATTTAATTGGATGAGTTGTTGCGTGTAGATGGAAGATAAATGGAAGCGAGATTTTGATATTCACTTGGATAGGAAGAAGGGTAAATAGAAGGTGAATGGAGACATGAACTTAAATTTAATGGCGGAAGTAGCAAGACGTGATGTATATGGACTCACAAAAACAATAAAAAGTTTTAATATTTTGTTTAATAGCCTCGTTGTAATTAAATATTTTTTTCTTGTATTTAGTAGAGCACTCTTTTTTCCATGTGAGTTTTTTCATATAGATTTTGCTCATGTGAGGTTTTTAATGAGGTTCTTCTAAATGTCCGAAGGCAACATATGCTTTTCGATTAGATGATAAACTTGATGAATGAAATAAACTCATTTTTAGGTCATTTTTTAGGTCATTGTACTTCATTACACTGAAATGTTATCTCTTTCAAAAAAAAATTCCCGCAAAGTAGATATATATTTCTGAATTCTGACTAACTAATACCACCATATTTGGAGCCCTATTCATCTTTTTTCTTTTTCTTTTTTAATCTATTGCAAGTTGATGAGTTTTTTTTTTTTGAAGCAAGTTGATGAGTTGGTAAATGAAAACACAATCTATGAGATTATTTAACGTAGTTAAATAATCAAAAATTTATCTGAAGTCTAAAACTAACAGCTAAATCGAGATTAAAAAAATATAAATTTCAGTTATGATTTTTTTTAATAATTTAATTTATAACTTTACTCCTTATAAATGAGCATATGCTTTTTAATAAAGGGAGTGACGATAAACCCTTACCACTCAGAGTATGCATAGGAAAAACATATGGTCTATTTGGTTATTTAATGAATAATTAAAAAAAAATTAATTTATAAATTACTTATCCTTAAAAGTAAATGCGACTAAAATTAGAGCAAGCGTTGCCCTTATTTTATTATCTCTGCTATATATTATGATTAAATATGAGATAGTTGGTGTTATGCCCAATATTTGGGTATGGGTACTAGCAGATCCAATGACATGAAGCTCACATGGTCTCAAAGCCCACATGCAACTCGCATCGTGCCAAAGATGATAAAATATTTTAAGGCCCTTGACTTAGTGTGAGGTGGCAACGCTAACCCGTCACTCATTTTTGTTTCAAGAAGGAAGAGAGATGAGAACTGACCCTAGCCCAGTTTGCTTCTCATTATCATGTTCGAGGTCGCATTGATCTGACATAAAAGGGACATCGACCCGGGTCGTTCATCCGGACCGCACTGTCCGGGTCACTTCGCTACCTCGGAGCACTTAGCACAGATTTCTTATAACTAACTGAAAAGCTCCTAGCTTCATGGAATCACCTCACTTGATATTATTTACCAATCTGAAGACTATGGAAGGCCCTGATGGGGTAATATCTTAACATACTTATCTATTTGAAGGAAAACTAACCCCACAGGCTCTCATCTTATCAAAGGATCGGCTCAGGGTCTTTTTTTCATACTGCTCCGGCGAGCCACATCGCGCACAACTCTCCATTGAGACCCCTTACTTTACAACTCCATGACAGCCCCCGGAGTCAAATCGGTTTGGGTCATGATAGTTACACATATCTGGGAAGCCTGCCCCCCACATACGCACACACTTGGGTCAAAGCCCTTCACGTCTAAGGATTTGGGTTGATGGACCGGACCAATACCCAGCCCATATAGGTAACTTATCATCTAAGAACTACGTATAGCTTGAACCCCGTAATTAAATAGGGTACATAGACCTCTTATTTCAGTTGAATCGATAGTTGGTAGGAAGAGATCAAACATTTTCTCTAGCCTTTTAACGAATTAACAACAAAATCAGCTACCAAAATCCATCACTTTCCTCTCATGTTCTTCGCGTTCTTCATCAAGTTCATTAGCAAAATTATCATATTTTGCTCCGTGATTCTATCAAACCTTCAAATTATTGTTATACCAGTTTCTCCCTATAACAGTTGAGATTATTCAATTTAGTTAAATTTAGTCTAATTTGACAATCAAAGATATTGATCCTTTTCTTTTATATAAAAATTCTATATATATCTAATATTCAAAAACTTATTCAAATTAAATTATTTTATAGGTTGATGGAATTTTTTAGACTGGTTGTTATTATTTTTTTTAATTTTTAAAATTTGGCGTAAATTCAAGAAATTTATGGATTCTAGTAAATTTGGGTAAAATTTAAATTAGTTACACTTTCTTAAAATTTATAAATTGTCAATAATTTATTTTAAAAAATTAAATCTAAACTAAATCTAGCTAAATTTATGATCCTTTTCAACTCTTTTTAATAACTAAACTTTTTTTAACTAAAAAATAGTCACTTTTAACATAATAATTAATATAAATGGTAAAATGTTTTGTACAAAAAATAATATGGTTGAGGATGAAAATGATGGTACAACCTAATATAAATTTTATATAAATATAAATAATTATATGTTATATAAGTAAGACAAAAATGATTAATAACACATAAACGATATATTATGGAGATTGGAGCATGCAAGAGAGCATAGGATCCGGACTCGACCTAAGTGTGCATGTATCAATCTTCATTTTCTGAAACCAGGATCAATCTTCATATCCCAGCTGCTCCAAGCTAGATTTTTTTTAAACATCGTTTTTGAAATTATAAAAATGATCAATTCAAAGAAGTAACTAAAAGAAATAGAGGTAAATTAGTTGTTTCTACAGAATATATGTATTATATAGTCAGGGACTGTCCTGTAAGTCTTATCAAGAATCCGACGGAGTCGGTCCCTTCGAAAGCTGGGCAAGGCTACATATGTATCAGTGGTCACTTGATGCACATCAATGAGACAATGACCAAGTTCTCTGTACTTTTTGTAAATATTTTACAAATATATATAACACTGATGGTGAATTAGATATAGAATGTAAAATGCAATGGTAATTTATTGTTGCTGATGAGATCCACACCAACGACCTTGAAGATTTGTAATAAGAGCGCCACTAGTTTTATACATTTTGTAAGATTTTAATATTGAGTTAAACAAATCAATGAGTCAAGTGACAATTCATTTTTGAACGATTCTTTGATGATATAGACGGTACTTTAAAATTAGTTAACTTGCAGTGCAATTTTAGGAATAAACGTGCATTAGTAACACGTACAAGTTTTACCTGCACCGAATTATTGAATTTGGTCTATGTAATTGTAATTTATTAGTCATTAATAAATAAAATCTATCACTCTCTAATGACTGCACTAGTATAAAATGATTATACTACAATTGAAACAAGTCAGATGTCTTAATACTTAAGTTTATCCGGGTTTAGCTTTATTTAGTTACTGATCAGTAATAAAATGTTAATTAACTCACTAAAGAATCATGTCACGATAGCTCAACTACTTATACTACACTGTACTACAGTTATTAAATTAAAGTCTTAATTAAGAACATGCTAGCTAGCAAGTCTAAAGTCTTGATGAGTTTCTTCGGATTTAGCTTATTTAATTACTAGTACAATATTATTATCTGGTTGAGGAATCATACCACATGCATGAATGTTTTTGCAAAAACATTTCATGCAAGTCCTACATTTTCATAATCTAGTACAAGCAAATTAATATACTATATTAGTGAATTTTGTCTTAATTATATATGATCAAAAACACAATGATCAAGAAAGACAGACGGCTCCGGAGCACAAGAGAAGCAAAAATAGTCTCTTGACATCCGTGCTTTAACATCGGTGCCAGAAACCACCGATGTTAAAGTTAGTTTTAACATCGATTGTTTTAAAAACAATGTCAAAGAATATATAAGACATTGTCTCTTAAAAAGACCAATATCTTATGTTCTACTTACAAAAAAAAAGCTGGTCAAATATTACCCTAAATATTCCCCCACCTTATTACCCTAATATTTCTCCCCTTAGAGAAAATATTCCCAAATATTTCCCATCGGTAGCTCTCAACTCACCCTCTCTCCCAGCTCTCTCTCCATCGTCGCCTTTCTCTCAACACACTCTCATCATCTGCACTCGGGAATCTCTCATCGCCGACTCTCTCTCTCGCAGGACACTCACTCTATCTCACCATCTCTCTCGTGTTTGTTTTTTAAAAAAGATAAACCCTAGATTTTCAATTAGGTGAAATTTAAACTCAAATAATCGTTTGTATTAGTCATTCTCTACTTCTATTTATCTATTTGTTATTCTATTTAGTTGTTTATGTTAATTAGGGTTTCAATTTGGGATTTTATGCATTTGGGGTTAGAAACTGAGATACATATATATCTATATGTATATGTATCTGGATATTTGATTTTTGATTTCGGAATAGCTTAGTATTTGAGTTTGATTAGTTATTTGCATTTAGTTTAATTAGTAAATATATATCTATATGTATATGTGTATGTGTGTATGCGTGTGTGTGTGGATATAAGCATCTTTATATGATTAGTTTGAATTTGTACACAACTGAAGTATGGCCAACTGTTGGTAATTTTATTTTATGAGAATATGTGTATGTATTGGTAATTTTATATATGTATGTGTATTGTACTTTTTTAGTTTTAATTATGAGAATAGGATTTGATTTTTATAATCAGGATTTTTCAAGCTTGATACTCCACAAAATAGTCGATCTTAACTCTAGAGGTAATACACTTGATATTTTGAGTATAATGATTGGGTTACAAGCAAAGAGTTCTTTACTCTAATATGGTATTGGTTTACTCTAGTGTGCCATTGTTTTATTCTAGTTACTTATGTAATTTCTTAAGCCGAGATCATTAAGGAAACAACCTCCCTAGTTTAAACATTATGGGTAAGGTGTAAAACTCTGTGTATATTTAATAATTCTCTAGACCCTACATATAAATGGGATATATGTACATATGTGCTTGGTTTGGTACTAGACTATTTGTATTAGTTTGATAGTTGCTTTTATATTGATACCTTACAACCAACCTTTCAGCATAATCTGATATTTTAATGTATAATATATAGTTGAATCTTTACTTATGTTATCATATGTCCTTATGCAAAACTATGAACCATTGTTTGACATTGTAGTAGCATGAATTTTTCCGGTAACTCTTGTCGGTCTAGAGAATGCCAAGAGAGTTCTTTCTTCTAGCAGAATGGATATACCAGGTTTCATCTTAATATCAAAATTAGACCACAATAAGCATGATTACACGTTCTTGTTATCGAATATGCTGCTGAACATTTCAAAAACCATTGCCACTATTAGTTATTTATTTGGTAATATAGTATAGTTTTTTGGTAGTTTAAACTTAATTGAAATTTTTTAAAGAAATAAGAGATAAAATTTAATAAAAGAACTAGATTTTATGGCACTGAGGTAAATGTATAGTCTTAAACGCGTTCCTTGCATAAATAGAATCTTTGTGTCCCCTCATCTCTCATATAGAAGTACACATTATATTGATACTTGAATAATTTATGTACCCTGATTTGAAGATATGCTAATAAGATTGGATAACTTTGATGTCTACGTTTCTTGATTATCCTCGGAGAATTTGCCAAGCATGAAATGTTCTATTTTTTAACTATATTTCCTATTTTTTAACAAAGTGTTTCACTATGTCATGTTTTTCCTGTGCGGCTGTACATCTCATGTTTGTTCATCTGTGGTCTCGCTAATTCACGAAAATTATTGTGTACCAATTCTCTGAAAAACCTGGCAACTCTATGTAAGTGTAGTTCTCAACAGCTAAGATGAGCAATAAGAATGTGATTCAAAAGAATTTGATTCTGAGGAAGAAGTGTTTATGGAATTGGCATAATATGTTTTCTACCAGTCCCACAAATGTATCAAGTCTAAAGATTCTTTCACCGTTGTTCTATCTGGAGGAACTCTAATCCATACAAGGAGGTGATCAAACACTTACTTTTACATACCAAGTACCTTGTTCAACTCTTGATAATATTTGAAATAGAAACAATCATTTGACAAAATTTTAGGAAATTAGTAGAGAAGCCAAACATCGACTACATTGATCGGTCAAAATGGTTTATTTTTTGGTTGGATGAGTGGGTTGTTTCTCTAGAGGACCCTGACAACAATTATAAACTGGCTTATAATGGTTTCTTTTCCAAGGTATAATATAACAACCTTTTTCATTCAAGATAAGATAACTAAGAACTACAGTTTGATCAAACGCATACTATTCTTTTAAATTTAATTTGGTGAAACATCTTAAATTTTTTTATTGAGAACAGTAAGAAGGAAAACAGATTGCACGTGCCACTTTTATTAATTTTATGAGGTACCTATTCATGTTCTCATCTGCTCGAAGGTGATGTTAACTTATATAGAATCATTTAACTATTAACATTCTGTCTTGTTTCTCCATGCCTGTCAAATAACAAGCCACCTACTGTATTGTTTCACAACGGTTTGACAAGGCTAACGAAGGTATTTTGTTCTTGATAGTCGAGGAATGTTGTATTATTATCGCAAACAGAACATCAAACCCTCTGTAGGTAAAGTGTTACACTCCAATGTATACCTATGTCTTCTGTTATAGGTACTGAATATATATTTTTAGGTGTCTGGCAGTCAACTTGCTGGTCAGAGGAATAGTTCTGAACTTGGTTCTGGATTGCTAAGTCGGTGGCTTTACTCTCATTATCATGGTGGTGTGCATGATGAGAAATCTGTTACTCATCATAATATAAATTTACTGACATCAACAATAAAAGTTGATGCTGACCAATCAGATCTGAGATTTTGTCATTAGAAGCATTTAGTTTGAATTTGCTGGTATAGTGCTTATTTTGGAATCTGCTAGGGTTGTTTACTTGAATGGTTAATTTCCATTTTCCTTGGATTGAAGTACTTTTAGCTAGCCATGTTTATTTATGTGGATGTGTTACTTTGGTGGTTGGTAATGATATATATATATATATATATATATATATATATATATATATATATATATATATCAATTGACTTTGGCAATTTAAATTTCTTTTTGTGGCAGCAGTTCTTTTTCTGTAGTTTGATTGTAGTTGAATAAGTTTGTTAGTTGGTTGAATTGATTTTGGCTAATATATATCATTGTACACAGGACATTGTCATCTAAACCTAAAGAAATAACATCACAATTTTTTTAAAGCTAGTATATCTAACAATATTTTATAAAAGAAATTTGATGTATAAAATTACAAAGACATTGAAAGGCATATGTTTAAAAACCTATTTGTTTAGAGAGATGACAACTCAACTCAAACATAGATAATTTGTAAGTAAATATATTATCTGTCACAGGAATCTTCAGCAGGTATTATCTGACAAGAAAAAGAAGATCAAAGTCAATCTACAGACTTGAAGCAGTACTGCATTGAAAGAAGTTCAATTTAATTGATCATGCCTCAGTGGAGTATTTAAGTTTGAAGAAGCTACAGTGTTAGAAGATTTCAATATTGTGTGACAACAAATATAGTCAAATCAAAAGGAGCAGAAGTGAACCATTATAAAAGTCAAGTGAAGAATTTTATTTGTTGTGAATCACTCGTGAACCAGACAGTACACGGAGTGTTGACAAAATACAGAGAAGGTTCTTTACTACAGAAGAAATGGCCAGCTACAGACATTGGTGTGAAGACAGAAGATTTAAAGTTATATCATCAACAGCTGTGGAGTCAAGGCTTTAATTTAATTCTCTATTAATTGATTAAATTATTTAGTTAATTTAATTGGTAAATTAATTCAATCAGAATTAATTTATTCTTTAAATTGATTAAGAAATTAATTAATGTAGAATTATTTTAGAATGAAGAAGACTTTAATTTAATTCTATTATCAAAAAGATAATTTATTATGTATCCTAATTACTTAGATTAATTCAAAAGGAATTAATTTAATTAATAAGATATATAATAAAACAAATAGAATTTAATTAAAAAGAAAACAAAAAGAAGACAAAGGCGGAAGACATATACATTTGAAGAATCAAATCAGTTGACCAAATTCATTACTCGGGAAAACATTTGAAAAGTCTCCCGGAGACTTTTCAAAAGTCTCCCCGAGTATTAATTAAAAAGAAAGAAAAATAAAAGAAAAAGAAATGGTCAGAAGATGTACATCAAATGAATTAAATGATATACACTTCATATATCATGAGCAGGTCGGCAGATCATTTCTCGGGAAGACTTTTGAATAGTCTCCTGGAGACTTTTCAAAAGTCTCCCCGAATTTTATTTAAAAAGTCTCCCCGAGCTATAATAGTCTCCCCGAGCTATCAAAGTCTTCCCCATCAATTTAAATGATTTTTCATTTAATTCAAGAAGTCTCTGCAAGCTGTGAAAGTCTCCCTGAAAAGTCTTCCCAAGCTCAGAAAGTCTCCCCGAGGAGAAAAAGTCTCCCCGAGCCAGAAAAGTCTCCAGCACCTGAATTTGCCTATAAATACAAGATTGATCAGTAGCATTCAAACAACTTCAATTCACTTTCTATTCAGCTAAAAAGAAAAATACAGAGCATTCATGTTAAATATTCTGTAGAAATTCTAAAGAGCTATTAGTGTTTATCTGATTTAATCTTGTAACCCACATCAAGTTTAATATAAGTATTTTACTTGAGCTGTGTTTCTTTGATTATTATTTCGTGATAATAATTAAAATTGTTTAATCAAAAATTATCCGAAACAGATTTTAAATTTTTATTAGAGATTGTATTCAACCCCCCCTTCTACAATCATTTGGACCTAACAATTGGTATCAGAGCCATCTGATTGACATAAAAATCAAGATCCTAATATTTTTAGTTATTAAAAATTCAAAACTTTTAATTTATTAAAAATTCGAATCTTTTAATTTATTAAAAATTAGAAAATTTTTAATTTCTTAAAAATTCGAAATCTCTTTAATTCCTAAAAAAATCTCAAATCCTTTTAATCTTCCTTTATTTTAAAATGAGTACTCAAAGAGTGAGTAGCATTAAAATTCCTCCATTTGATAAGGATAATTATAATCTTTGGAAGAGGAAGATGACCTTGTTTCTTCGAAATGCAAACATTAAGTACAAGGATATTTTGAGGACGGGTGTTGCTGTTCCAATAACAATCATTCCTGAGCATATGAAAGATGGTGTACTTATTCCGCACAGACAATTTGAAAAAGATATTTCTGACTACACTGAAATAGAAAAGGAATTGGATTCGTTGGACACCAGCCTGCAGTTAATTTTGGTGGAATCTCTTGATCCCGGAACGTACAATCATGTTGTTAATTGCAAAGATGCTAAACACATCTGGGAAACGATAGAGATACTAAATGAAGGAACAAAAGAAGTGAGGGAGAACAGATTGGAAATCTTAACGTCTCAATATGAGCATTTTAGATCAAATCCTGGAGAAGGTATCTCTGATATTTTTGAGAGATATAATAAACTGATAAATGATCTAAATCTCAATGGAAAACACTATACGAAGAAGGAGATCAATAGGAAATTTTTGCTGACAATGCCAGTTCACTTAGAGCATAGAATTACTGCCATTAGGGAGTCAAGGGACATGAATGAAATTTCATTGAAAAGACTTTATGGCATACTGAAGACCTATGAGCTAGAGCAGATTCAACAGAAAGAAATATATGGTACAGGCAAGGTGGTCAGCAAGTCTACAGCTCTTGTAGCAGAAGTACCAGAACACAGAGAAGCTATGACTGAATCTTCTTCAGTCAAAGTCATTGATCAGGGTATTGTTGCAGAAGTTGGTGCAACTCAAATGAATTCATCAGAAAGTGAATTCTACTCAATGGAAGAACTTGATCAACTTGAGGATGAATCTCTGGCACTGATTGCTAGAAAATTTGGAAATACAAGATTCAGGAGGAACCCTAGTTTCAAATTCAAGCCTATGGCAAACAGATTTCAGAGAGGTGGTTCTTCTAGCTCATCCAATACAAGAGGTGGATACAAGACAGGGATGGTTGACAGAAGCAAGATCCGTTGCTTCAACTGCAATGAAATGGGACACTTTGCTACTGATTGTAGAAAGCCCAAGCAGGAAAGAAAGAAGGATTCATATGACGAGCTAAACCAGAAATATGAAGCTCTATTGAAGAAGCATCAGGGAAGATCATACTTAGCAGCAGGAAAAAGCTGGGATGATTCTGACAACGATGAAGAAGAAGATATGGGAAATCTTGCTCTAATGGCCTCTTCTTCTGAAGGATCACAATCCCCACCTCGTCAAGGAATTGAGGTAAACCCTAGTTGTCCTAAAATGTTTAAATTATTAGGTGAGGATTTAACTAATGCTAGAGATCGAATAAAAGTCTTAATTCTCGAAAACAAAGTTTTATCAGAAGAGAATTATGAATTGAAAAAGCTGAAACTTATAAATGAGAAATTAACTGAAGATGTTGCATTTCAAGTTAATAGAGTCAACTGCTATGTTGAAATTGAAGCTTTTTTAAAGGATAAAATTGAAAAAGAGAAAGTCAGGTGTCAAGCCTATAGAACTGCTTCATTTGTTATGAAAGACCTAGTTGACCAACAAGAGATTAAACGGAAAGTTGGGATAGGTTTTGAATATAACAAATCCGTAGGAAAGGCTAGTAACATCACCCCTTTTAAAGAGAGTGCTATAGAGAGGGGTATTCCACATGTTATTAAGGACACTAAGAACCCTCTGTTCATAACTCCTATTGCAGAACCAGTTCTTGATAGTTGTGTAATAGTGGATTATGAAATTAAACTTGAAGACCTTAAAGAGGAAGAGAAAGAACAGGAAAAACCTGTTAGAGACATAAAAGGAATAAATGTCCAAAAAGCTAAATATGTACCTAAGAGACCAATAGAAAATGTGAACACTGCTAGTTCATCCACTCATGGTTTAGGTGCTAATGAGCTTAAGAAAAATCATAACAGACCTAATAAGTTTGTTAATAGTAGGGATAAGAACAACAGATTCCATGCTACTGAGAACTTTAAAAATTTTAATAAAGCTAAGGTAAAAACTGTTAAGACTCCTGCTATTGTGAATAAAATGCCTACTATTGATGCATGCCATAAACCTTGTGGTGTAGATAACTGTATGCTATGTGCTTTCAATGTCATGTCTGCATATTTCAAAAGCATGCATGCTATGAATGTCAATACTACACCTAGACAACACATAAATCACAGGCATGCTAGATCAAAGACTGCCAGTCCTCCTGTTTCTCAGAAGGAGACATTTTCTCCTAAGCCTGTATACAAAAATGTTAAGGTTGTTTACAAGGAGAAGTGTTCAGTCAAAGTAGTAGATGAGTTTGTCAAGTTGGGTTCTATTGTTAAACCTGACAAAGGACAATTTTTCAAATATGCCGGACCCAATCAATGTTGGGTTCCGAAGAAGGCCTAACTCATTTGATGATTGCAGGGTGTGAAACAGGTGAACCGGGTTATTTGGATTCTCGATAGTGGATCCTCACGACACATGACCGGAGATAGAGCCCTGCTATCAAATGTTGTTGAGAGAGCTGGCCCAATAGTTACCTTTGGAGATGACAGCAAGGGTATGACTAAGGGATATGGCTGTTTAGAAGCTGGCAATGTCATCATTGATAATGTATCTTTCGTGGAAGGTCTCAAACACAATCTTCTGAGTATCAGTCAGTTTTGTGACAAGGGATACACAGTGACCTTTGTGAAGGAGAAGTGTTTGATTTCTCACAAGAAGGATGAAAAGCTTGCTCTTCAGGGAGTAAGGAAAGGAAACTTGTTCGTAGCCGATCTGAACTCAGGTTGCAGAGATGAAGTCAATTGTTTTTATGCTAAAGCTTCGTAAGATGAAAGTTGGTTATGGCACAAGAAGCTCTCACACCTTAATTTCAAATCTATTAATTCTCTAGTCAAAAGAGAATTAGTGAGAGGACTGCCTCAATTGGAATTCATACAAGGACTTTGTGAGGCATGTCAGAAAGGGAAAGCAAAGAAAGCATCACATCCAAGCACTGACACATCTAGTATTACTGAACCACTGCAATTAATTCATATGGATTTATTTGGTCCAGTTAATGTTATGTCAATGTCACATAAAAGATATGCCTTGGTGATTGTTGATGACTATTCAAAGTATACATGGGTTTTATTCCTGCACTCAAAGGATGAAACTCCTCAAATGGTGATTGATCATATCAAAATGATTGAGTTGGATTCGAAGCTTCCAGTTAGAGCTATAAGGTCAGACAATGGAACTGAATTCAAGAATGCAGTTCTGAATGACTTTTGTGTTGAAAAGGGAATAACAAGACAATTCTCAGCACCTAGAACTCCGCAACAGAATGGAGTTGTAGAAAGGAAGAATCGTACATTAATTGAAGCTGCAAGGACTATGCTGAGTGAATCAAGGCTTCCAATGTACTTTTGGGCTGAAGCAGTAAATACTGAATGTTATACCCAGAATCGGACTCTGATCAACAAGACTTAATGAAGACACCCTATGAAATAATGGCTAATAAGAAACCAACGCTCAAGTACTTTCATGTATTTGGTGCTAAATGCTTTGTACTTAAAGATGGAGAAGAACGTATTGGGAAGTTCGAGGCTAAAGCTCTAGAAGCTATTTTTGTTGGTTATTCTAGAAGATCTTATCGGGTGTATATTATTGATAAACATTATGTCAAAGAAAGTGTCAATGTAACTTTTGATGACACAAAATTCCCTAACATCCAAAATGATGATCCATCTGAAACTCTTAAGTTCAACAATATTCCAGACTCACACTCAGATGATGAAAACGAACCTGAGGCTGCAACAGGAAACAACAATGTTAATAATGTTGATGATCCAAGTGCTAGTGGTGGAAACAGTGGAAACTCTGGAGATACCCCTAACACACAGGAAGATTCATCAAGGGATCCTAGTAGCAGCTCAGGGGGAGGAAATGAAGGTTCGACAAATCAAACACAACATCACAATGAAATTCAAGGCGAATCATCAAGATCTAATCTGCCAAGTCAGAGAATTTGGAGTAGAGCTCATCCTTTTGAGCTGATCATTGGTGATCCAGATGTTGGTGTTAGAACAAGATGTGCTACACAGAATCAATGCAATTATTCTGGGTTTCTATCTGAAATGGAACCTAAGAAAGTAGAAGAAGCATTGTCTGATCCTGATTGGGTGATTGCTATGTAAGATGAACTCAATCAATTTGAATCTCAAGAAGTTTGGAAACTGGTACCCAGACCGAAGGACAAGACTGTAATTGGCATACGATGGGTATTCAGAAACAAGTTGGATGAAGATGGCATTGTGATAAGGAACAAGGCCAGACTGGTTGCAAAAGGTTATTCACAAGCTGAAGGAATTGATTATGATGAAACCTATGCTCCAGTTGCAAGACTTGAGGCTATCAGGATGTTTCTGGCATTCGCAGCTCACTCCAATTTTAAAGTTTATCAAATGGACGTGAAGAGTGCATTCCTGAATGGAAAGCTAGCTGAAGAGGTATATGTACAACAGTCCCCAGGCTTTGAAGATCCAGATCACATGGACTTTGTATATTTTCTTTTCAAGGCTATCTATGGTCTCAAACAAGCGCCCAGAACATGGTATGACACTCTTTCAGAATTCTTACTTGAAAATGCTTTTGTTAGAGGAGTCATAGATAAAACCTTATTTTATAAGAAACACAATAATGATCTGATAATGGTACAAGTATATGTTGATGACATAATATTTGGGTCTACTAATGATAACTTGTGCAAGAGATTTGCTAAGTTAATGCAGAGTAGGTATGAGATGAGCTTAATGGGAGAGATGAAATTCTTCCTTGGACTTCAAGTGAGTCAAAGAATAGATGGAATATTCATTTGTCAGTCCAAGTATCTTAAAGAACTTCTGAAGAAGTATCACATGCAAGATTCAGCATCTGCAAGAACTCCCTCATCTACAGCTGTCAAGCTTGGAGCATGTAAAAACTCAATAAAGGTAGACATCACAAGCTACAGAGGTATAATTGGCTCTCTACTTTACCTAACTGCAAGCCGACCAGATATTATGTATGCCACTTATATATGTGCAAGGTTCCAAGCGGATCCTAGAGATATTCATCTTGTTGCTGTGAAAAGAATCTTAAGATATCTTAAGGGTACACCTAATCTTGGTATCTGGTACCCTAAAGAATCTGGTTTTAATCTAATAGGATATACAGATTCTGATTATGCAGGTAGTGTTGTTGATAGGAAGAGCACCTCAGGGAGCTGTCAATTCCTAGGGAGAAGATTGATTTCCTGGTACAGCAAGAAACAGCAAACAGTTTCCAATTCTACAGCAGAGGCTGAGTACATTGCTGCGGGAAGCTGTTGCGCTCAGATCTTATGGATAAGGAATCAACTCAGAGATTATGGCTTTGTGTTAAATAAAATTCCTATTTTATGTGATAACACAAGTGCCATTGCAATCTTCAACAACCCTGTACAGCACACGAGGACAAAGCACATAGATATCAGGTATCATTTTATTCGAGAACATGTTATGAATGGTACTGTGGAATTACACTTTGTACCCACAGAAGAACAGACTGCAGATATTTTTACTAAGCCACTTGATGAATCCACATTCACCAGGTTGGTTGGTGAACTTGGGATGTTCAATAGTTCTTCATCTTAAATCCCAATTCACATCTGCATTATGTTCTTAAATAAAATTTCAAGTGTTTATTATGTGAATATTTGTCATAACACTTGTAAATTTATTTTACTAAATTCTAGCTCTCGAATGTGTGTTTAGTGTAAATTATTATAATATTTTATATTTTATCTATTTTGATTGTATTATACTATATTTTAATTTTAGATTATTATCTTCAAAAACAATTTAATCAAAATTTTACAAGTTAGAATTTTGGTAAAAGTTATTTTTATTTGAAAATAATTTAATATTGAAGTATAGCTATTATATTTATATGTATATTAAGTTTAATAAATAGGTTAATAGAACTTTGTACAGTTTTATTTAATTTGTATCTATACTGTATATATATATCTTTATTATTTTTGTTTTCCAACAATTGGTACATATTTTTTTTTAAACTTTTAGTATCATTATTTCTATATATGTGTGTGTAAGTTTATTTTTATTTTATAGTTATTTTTTATTTTTGTCTACGAGAAATTGTTCTAAGAATCATAAGTATTAAATGTCAATATTTAAAGGACTTGTGAATTTTTTTACATTTATTTTCTCGAGCTTACATATATCACTGATAATTGTTATGAGTATAATTGTCATATGCTTGAGTAACAATTATTAGATATATTGTATGAAGTTAAGTGCTAATTTTCATTCCTATGATTATTTAGTATTTAGCGATGATATTTTATCTTATTAAAATTATGAATTGAAACAATTAAATGTTTATTAGTTTCAGAATTTTAATACGATGAGATATTATGAGCATAATTACTTATTTTTTGAAATTATTATTAATTATCATGTATTGATAATTTGTTATTATTTCATTGCAATTAATTGTGATTTTTGTTGTTAGTGATAATATATATATATTGTTTATATGAAAATCACTAATAATAAAAGCATATCTGTGTTCTGCCAAACACGAGCAATCGACTCAAGGTAAAAGCAGGTAATCTCGATCTTGATATATTCTCTAATCAATTGATATAAAAATATTACAATTGATATCTTGAGCCCTCGGTGGCTATAGGACGAGATCAAGGGATTGAAAACATACATTCTCTAACACAGATCATAGAACCACAAACACTCAAACAGATACAACTTCATCTACTAAACCCCTGAAAAGAAAAGTTTGATCAACTAAAGAGGGTGAGAGAGTAAGTGCCTCTAGTGCACTAGATAAGAGAAGTATCTATGAGTGTTCCAGCAGCTCTGCCTCTAGTTAGAATATGAAATTGAAACCAAGGCAACTGCTAACTAACTTATATCCTCCCAAAAATAGCAAAACTGTTACTAGGTTCGTCATCTTAACATGATGAGTCTATTGAATTCGGCCTGTCAGCCAAGGCCATTTGTAAAGAGTCAACTTCATCTGGACACTCTCAAACACTGCAAACCATATATGTAATATTCAAATGCACTGTAAGGATTGTCACACACTAAGGATGAATTGACGGAAGCATTTATTCTAAACTTCCATATCAAGGAAGGAAGAATGATTGATGATTCTGACTGAATCAACATGCCTTCACAGGTGTTAGGTGGAAACTTGGATCATTTGCTACATTATAGATCCTTGTATCCCTCCCCAGATGGAACATATCTGGATTCCTAATGGAATAGATCATCTTAGATGATCAGCAACTCATTGAATCTATTTCTGAAGCAATTCAGTTTTCAAAGTCAAATATTTTAATGGATTCAATTGAGGACGGGGATTTACGAAACCTCATTGCACCACCAGTGACCTCTCTTGAAGGGGCTATGGTGATCTTTCTTGCAGGTACAAAAGACTGTGTCATCCGTACTAAGAGAGAAATAGTGTTGTGAGAAAAGAGTGAAACACAAGTGAGAAAGAGTGAAAATATATATTCTATGAGTGAAACACTTAGAGAGTATATGAGTGAAACACTTGTCAGAAACACAAAGTAAAATCACACACTAGCACAATTACCAAATCCCATTCCCAATTCCCTGTTACAGATTTCTAATGTTACTCAACTACGGGGAAAGAAATTTCTTCTGATATTAAGGATTCTGAAGAGGATTACTCAACTAAGGGGGAGAAGTTTAAACAAGATCCAAAAAGGAAGAAGTGTTGAACAAGATCCAAAAGGGAGAATTGTTGAACAAAGTCTTTTTACTAGAAGAGGATTACTCCATTGTTAAACAAGAAAAGGGAGTAAATAACAACATGCTTGGATTAGATAAGAACTAGTGATTATTTATTAGTTCTTCTATTCCATTTGATTTTGGAAGATTCTTGTATATATGATTAACCGGATTTTCTAAAATGCATAACATGTCATAGTTTGCATTTTTTATATCTGCGATGGTTTAATACTGTATGTATGCCATGTCTGTTGTTACCTCTATTAAATTGGTTGGATGATTCACGTAAGAGGAGAATGAATTCACCTTGGGTGAGAAGTGAAGAATAGGAGTTGGAGAAAGAGAGGAGAAGTGGTAATAAGAAGAGAACAAGACTTCATCCCTGCCATCCTAAGGGGGAGTAGTGTTGAGTCTGAGAAATGAAGATAATACTACTTGTATAATATGTTCAGTACTAGAGGAACAAATATCTTTCATTTCAGTTACTCAAGAAATCTGGAAATGTACAATCTAATCCAGAGAAACCAGCCACTGAAGATGTACCAATGACACCTAGTCACAAAAGTTAAATTCTATAAGGAGGTGAAGTTGATACTTCTGAAGCTGGTAATGATAGGTAAGTCAAGATAGAACTTTGTTCTATTTTTTCAGTCTAGAGGAACAACTATCTTGTATTTATCATTAATGTTTGAATCTGGTAATGTTTAATATAAACCAGAACTAAGTTTATTTATTTACAAGTTTTATTGTTATATCTTTTTCTTGTTTGTTAGTTGAGTTATCCTCTAGTGATTTGCTTGTTATTGTTTAACAAACAAATAGGGGGAGATTGAAAGGCATATGTTTAAAAACCTATTTGTTTAGAGAGATGACAACTCAACTCAAACATAGATAATTTGTAAGTAAATATATTATCTGTCACAGGAATCTTCAGCAGGTATTATCTGACAAGAAAAAGAAGATCAAAGTCAATCTACAGACTTGAAGCAGTACTGCATTGAAAGAAGTTCAATTTAATTGATCATGCCTCAGTGGAGTATTTAAGTTTGAAGAAGCTACAGTGTTAGAAGATTTCAATATTGTGTGACAACAAATATAGTCAAATCAAAAGGAGCAGAAGTGAACCATTATAAAAGTCAAGTGAAGAATTTTATTTGTTGTGAATCACTCGTGAACCAGACAGTACACGGAGTGTTGGCAAAATACAGAGAAGGTTCTTTACTACAGAAGAAATGGTCAGCTACAGACATTGGTGTGAAGACAGAAGATTTAAAGTTATATCATCAACAGTTGTGGAGTCAAGGCTTTAATTTAATTCTCTATTAATTGATTAAATTATTTAGTTAATTTAATTGGTAAATTAATTCAATCAGAATTAATTTATTCTTTAAATTGATTAAGAAATTAATTAATGTAGAATTATTTTAGAATGAAGAAGACTTTAATTTAATTCTATTATCAAAAAGATAATTTATTATGTATCCTAATTATTTAGATTAATTCAAAAGGAATTAATTTAATTAATAAGATATATAATAAAACAAATAGAATTTAATTAAAAAGAAAACAAAAAGAAGACAAAGGCAGAAGACATATACATTTGAAGAATCAAATCAGTTGACCAAATTCATTACTCGGGAAGACATTTGAAAAGTCTCCCGGAGACTTTTCAAAAGTCTCCCCGAGTATTAATTAAAAAGAAAGAAAAATAAAAGAAAAAGAAATGGTCAGAAGATGTACATCAAATGAATTAAATGATATACACTTCATATATCATGAGCAGGTCGGCAGATCATTTCTCGGGAAGACTTTTGAATAGTCTCCTGGAGACTTTTCAAAAGTCTCCCCGAATTTTATTTAAAAAGTCTCCCCGAGCTATAATAGTCTCCCCGAGCTATCAAAGTCTTCCCCATCAATTTAAATGATTTTTCATTTAATTCAAGAAGTCTCTGCAAGCTGTGAAAGTCTCCCTGAAAAGTCTTCCCAAGCTCAGAAAGTCTCCCCGAGGAGAAAAAGTCTCCCCGAGCCAGAAAAGTCTCCAGCACCTGAATTTGCCTATAAATACAAGATTGATCAGTAGCATTCAAACAACTTCAATTCACTTTCTATTCAGCTAAAAAGAAAAATACAGAGCATTCATGTTAAATATTCTGTAGAAATTCTAAAGAGCTATTAGTGTTTATCTCATTTGATCTTGTAACCCACATCAAGTTTAATATAAGTATTTTACTTGAGCTGTGTTTCTTTGATTATTATTTCGTGATAATAATTAAAATTGTTTAATCAAAAATTATCCGAAACAGATTTTAAATTTTTATTAGAGATTGTATTCAACCCCCCTTCTACAATCATTTGGACCTAACAGACATCAGTTGGTCTTTACAAAATATGATGTCTTAAATAAGCTATTACATCATTTAAACTAAAGAAACTGATGTTAAATTTGTAATAGACATGAGATATAAAGATAAAACATGATGTCTTAAATAAACTAGTAAATCGTCTCTATAAAAACAAGTGATATTAAACATAGCTATAGACATCGACTTTTATAAAAAAATTGATGTCCAAAATTGGTTTTAACATCGTCTTTACTTAGGAGAAGATGTCTTATATCTGTTTTAACATCACTTGAAAACTGATATGTAAAGTATATATTTTTAACATCACATGTGAAAACATCGATCAGAAATTTCTCAGACATCAGTTGACAACCGATATTATATGCAATTTTTCTAGTAGTGCTACAATTGAAAAGGTCAGATGTCTTAATACTTAAGTTTATCCGGGTTTAGCTTTATTTAGTTACTGATCAGTAATAAAATGTTAACTCACTAAAGAATCATGTCACGATAGCTCAACAACATATACTACTCTGTACTACAGTTATTAAATTAAAGCCTTAATTAAGAACATACTAGCTAGCAAGTCTAAAGTCTTGATGAGTAATTTCTTCGAATTTAGCTTATTTAATTACTAGTACAATATTATTATCTGGTTGAGGAATCATACCATGCATGAATGTTTTTGCAAAAACATTTCATGAAAGTCCTACATTTTCATAATCTAGTACAAGCAAATTAATATACTATATTAGTGAATTTTGTCTTAATTATATTTGATCAAAAACACAATGATCAAGAAAGACAGACGGCTCCGTAGCACAAGAGAAGCAAAAATAAAATTGCTCACCGCATTTGTTTATAAAGAACAAATCTCTATTTTATTTGGAAAAACGAAGTGAAAAAGATTATTGTACATATCACTTGATTAAGTTAAATAAATAAAACTAGCTCGATCTATTGACGTGGAAGGTTAATTTACTGTTGCTGATGAGATCCCCACGGATACCAACGACCTTGAAGTTCTTGATATAATAGTAATTTAATATGTAGAACGCCACTGATATTAGATTATATTTTCTTAGATTCAATCAGTTGAAAAAATCAACAAGTCAAGAGACTGGCTTATTAATTTTTGAATGATTCGGCGATGAATGTGACAGTATGCTCTGCTTGGAAATTACACAAATAGAGTGATAAACTTGCATTAGCTAGTGCAAGCCATTAAATTTACTTTAAACCTGATTCGGAAAACTTTTAACCCTAGACTTGGAGAGCACGGCACGACGTGAACATAACAGGTCGTTGGTATCTCATATACTCTATATATTCTACTATAAACCACTTTATTTTACAAATATTACACTACATACTTTACAAAATCACCACTTGACTTTATAATCACTAATTACAATGATGATGAGCATCCAATAATATTATACAAATAATTAAATCATCAATAATTAATTTAAAAATCACTCCATAGTATAATACAACACATCAAAAAAATATGATAGTCAAAACTATATAAATCACCTTATTTAATCAATATATTATAAATTACTCTCTTAATATGATTTAAATTAATTAAAAAATATATGAAATCACTATAAATATTATATTAAACATAATAAATGTTTAAAACAAGTTAACATTAATGATCTTAAAAAATTTATAGAGTTCGTATAATAATAATTTTTATATTTGAATGAAAATTTATGTATATATATAATTTTTAATTAAATAGAAATCACCCTAAAATATAGCCTCAAACACACATATGACTTGTGTTTTATAATGTAAAATTTGCATAAGAAATTTTGTGACAACGCGGATATTTTTCAAAATTTATTATTATTATTTAAATATTTTATTGATTTTCTTAAAAGAGGAGGAATAATTATTTTATATTTTATTTCAGTTGGATGCATTTTCATATTTTTATTATTATTTTAGAAATTATCTTCGATTCAGTGGGGTTATGTTCGATTTTAAAAAAAAAATATGTTATTTTACTGATCGGGTTAGTATGTCGAGTCGCTATTTTTATTCGGGTAAAACTTTTATTTTGAGTAAATTACTTGAATATTCAAAATTTAGTATTTTTTATATTTTTGAATATTCTAAATATTTAAATATTTTAGAAATTTATTATTTTTCATTCGTTTAAAAAAAATAAAATTTATATTTTTCCCTAAAATACTTTTATAGATTTTTAAAATTATTCAAAAATTATTTAGAGATT
Source organism: Oenanthe sinensis (assembly GCA_028671895.1). NCBI lineage: Eukaryota > Viridiplantae > Streptophyta > Magnoliopsida > Apiales > Apiaceae > Oenanthe > Oenanthe sinensis. The sequence goes on from CM053799.1 coordinate 10,301,125, forward strand.
AAATGTGATATTAAAATAATTTTAGAAAATATAGTTTTAATAATTTATAAGGGTTTTAATAATATATATATATATATATATATATATATATATATATATATATATATATATATATATATATATTCAACCGTACATCCAATCTTCAATATTTATATATATAAATGACCAGCGCTTTAACAAAATATGCTAAGAAAAATCCGAGATTAATACCATAATTGATATATAAAAACAAGATCCGAGATTAATACCATAATTGATATATATATATATATATATATATATATATATATATATATATATATATATATATATATTCAACCGTACATCCAATCTTCAATATTTATATATATAAATGACCAGCGCTTTAACAAAATATGCTAAGATCAATTATGACACCTCACGAGTCTTTTCTGAATATACTACAGATAGTTACCTATTAGGCGGATTTCTGGGTTTTGATGGTTGTCTTCTTTGTTTCTAGCAATTTTATGTGTATATGTATAATTTGTTTTGTGGTTAAATTTGTTTATTTTATGTTAGTATAGTTGGATTGCATTGTTTGGGATTGATTTTGAGGGGTTGTATCCTCGGGAAAAGTTCATTTTACAAAGACCTTATTTTAAAAAAATTGTAATAGGATATTTATTTCAGATGTCAGGTATTATTTAATTAAAAATATTTTTTTTAATTTTTAATGTTATGTTTAATTGTTTAATTTGATAACGTCATCGAGGGTAAACGTTATAAGTTTTAAAGTATGAATTAGAATTGTTAGTTTTATTTTTTTTTGATCGAGGATTAATTGTTTATCTCAAGGATTAATTTGTATTTTATATTCAAGTCTCGAGGATTAATTATTTATTTATATTCGAGTTTTGGTGATTAATTATTTATTTATATTCGTATCTCGAGGATTAATTATTTATTTATATTCGAGTCTCGAGGATTAATTATTTATTTATATTCGTATCTCGAGAATTAATTGTTTATTTATATTCGTGTCTCAAGAATTAATTGTTGTTTAATATTCGAGTCTCGAGGGTTAATTGGTTGTTTGAGGATTAGTTAATAATTGGGTTTATGTTTTATTTATTGGTTTGTTAGGTTTGATGTGAGTTTTCTTGTTAATAGGAATATGTTTGAGATAAGTATATAAGCATAGTTAAGTTATAAACGCTCGTAGAATATAGTGAGGTACTTCAAGGACTAAAATACCGTATTATATTTGACTATAGATGTAGACCTGCGAACTTGATCTCAATAGTTCAGACTCGTAGCAATCGCAGAAGCGTCAGATCAAAGAATTATTAAATGGTGATACCGTTAGACGGAAGAAGGAAATAGTTGTGTTACTTCGAACGTACGTAATTGTTAAGGACCAAAGGCAAGTATTTCCTCCTTTATCATCCTAAACACCTTTATTTTATTGTTTCAATTATTCATATCATGATAAATAGTTATTATTAAGAGCTATTTATGATTCTTGTTTTATTCTATGCATCAGAGCTACTTGTTATTCGTGCTCTTAATATTGAAAAGTTGATTATAATAAACACATCATATCCAGTGTTATCATAGTAAATAATGAGGATATTATCCGTATTTGAATCTAAACATACCTTACTTTATTTGGGGTTGCTCTATTGGATTGAAATTTATGTAGCGTAAGTGGTCACGGAGTAGGTCCAGCGGTGTTAAGAAGAATATGGTAACTAATCCATCTTCCTATAGGCTAACATTACTTGCCTATTTTGGTACCTATATTTTGAGAATCCTTATTATAACTATGGGTATAGAAATGTACCGATAGGGTATAAAGAGATCATATTACTTTTAGACTGATCAGGGAGCAATAGTGTTTATATTTGTGTATCCAATCCATATTGCAAGCATGACTATTATATATTTATTTTGAGAAGTTGATTAATTTTGATGACATACTGCATTGTTTCAGTTTGAGATAAATCGTGATTTATTTACTGTTCAGTTTTTATAATAAATTGTTTTATATTCCGTTCTCTATACAGATCTCATATCTCGACTACATTTCAATTGTTCATATACTTGGTGAGCATTCATTTGGCTCACTCTTGCTTTTTATCTAAATCATGCTAGACTATCAGTATGAGTCATTCCAGCAATTCTAACAGGCGTAGCGAGAGACAAGTGTTGGAACCGCTCGCTTCTCGGACCTCCCAAGTATTTAGTTATTTCAGTGTGTCTGTAGATAGTGCTTGTAATAAAACTGAATCAAGACTTAAAACCTATCTAGACTTATGGATTTGAGTTTGTGTATTAGTAGTGAGTTTATAATAAAGTATTTGGATTTATTTTTAGTTTCAGCAGCTTAATTTGATACTATAACCTGTCAGCGATCCTTAGTTGTTAGCGGAGTCAGTGCCCCTCTAATTTATTATGTTATTATTGTTGGTTATTGACGGGTCAGTGTGCCTCTAGTTTATATTATTTTATTATTGTTGGTTGTTAATTGGTTGGTAACCCCAAATCTAGACCCCGGGTTTGAAGGGGGTCACAAATTTAATATAATTATATTTAAAAAAATTAAAATAAATTTTCAACATGAATTAGCTCTATGGAGTATAGGATAATAGTTCACTGTATATATAAAATTAAGGTTTATTTACAATTAAACCCTATGTTATTAACAATATACAATTCAAACCCTCTTTTAATATATTTAGTAAATTTAACCCTACATTTTTTAATTATTTACAATTGAAACCTTTTTAAAAATAATTACTAAAATTTTAAAATAATTAGTAAATTTAACCCTATGTTTTTTAACTATGTACAATTGAAACTTTTTTTAAAATAAATAATAAATTTAACCCTATATTTTAAAATATTTAGTAAATTTAACCTTGACTTTTTAATTTGGAATAAAATAAATTTTATATCGAAAAAGTATTTTCGAGAATATATTCATTGAAGAGTATTTTTGAAAATAAATTAAATTCGGTAATGAACATTCATGAATATATTGAGCGGGAAGTGTGATGGTAAGATGGAATAATATAAACACATATTAAAATTTTATTGAACATATATAATATATTATACATATAGATATATTAATATTAGAAAAGAACATCTAAATATCCATTTTATAAGAAAAAATCCTAATAATTGCAAATATCTATTATGCTTAGATAATATCTATACAAAAAAATTGACAATAGTGCATTTGACGAATATTTATTCAAAATTTTGTCGTAAAATTTATTTTATTCCGAAATTAAAAAGTCAAGGTTAAATTTACTAAATGTTTAAAACGTAGGGTTAAATTTACTATTTATTTTAAAAAGGTTTCAATTGTACATAGTTCAAAAACATAGGGTTAAATTTACTAATTATTTTAAAAAAGGTTTCAATTGTAAATAGTTAAAAAACGTAGGGTTAAATTTACTAAATATATTAAAATAGGGTTTGAATTGTATATTGTTAATAACGCAAGGTTTAAATTACATTTAAGACTAAAATTAATAACAAAAATATCAAAAAATATATTCGAGGCATATGAAAAAACATGTTGCTAAACAGACAAACCGCTTTCTTTAGTGTTTGAAGGCGTGATTTAACTATTTAATTTTATGTTATAGTTAATCTGAAGTAATATTGACCATAGTATCCGCGGTCAAATCTATACTTGGCAAGTTTTTTTTTGGTTAATTTTTTGTTGTCAGAATTTTTTTTTGGTTAAGTATACTTAATAAGTTTAGTTTTCAAATCAACCATCGAATAAATAATATCAATTTGAAATTCGATTGACTTTGTATACATTAGACGGTTCAAACAGGCATGACTTGGTAAATTTTTCTTTTTTTTGAAAAAGCATGACTTGGTAAATTAAATTAAAAGGACCGTAGGTTTTTTTTTGGTCAGTAAATACGAGAAATGTATGATGAATTGTATTGGAATACAATAGGCGAAACTCATAGTTTCTTTCATTCAGGAAAGTTTATCATCTAATCGACTAATCATGCAAAGATGGCCATAAACATTTAGATGATAAAATTTTAATGTCTCAAAAGATAATACATCTATAGCCAAATCTCTTATATCCTGCTTCTGTGAATAGCCAAAAATACACCTATACATAAAATAATAAAAAGTTACTAATTTGTAATAATATAATAAAATAAAATTATATATTATCTATAATATAAATAAAACTAACCAAATGGGTTTCCTTTGGTTAGACACTTAAGACATTAAAACTAACCGTCAAACTAGGTATATGAATTAACAAAATTAAAATAGTGAATATTAATAAGAGTAAATAAGCAAATTTAACCATCGGTTTCCTTTAGTTAGATACAGATATAATTTTAAAACCAAAACCTTAACTGTATATACAAACCATCAAATACGGTACAAAATTACATCTTAAAAGCATAAGATAAGTCATCATTCATGGCCTATAATATTATACTAAATTATCTCTCCAAGGCACAAACTAAACTACCATCCATGGCCTCCAATATGGTACTAAATTACCCCTTAAGGGCACAAAATAAACCTACGGTCCGTGTATATATATATATAGGACGAGAGAGAACTAAGGAACCATCTTAAAGCCATTGATTTGTTCTTAATTTAATGGTTGATATGTTTCATATTCTAATAAAATCTATCGTTATGGATTAAAAACTAGGGTGTATTAATTGTGACGTGTGTCGGAATTTATCGAATTTTAATGCATGCACGTGTATTTTGTGGCTTAGTTATGCCCTCATAAGATGCCTACGTATCTCAGTGCGTATGAGAATCAAGTCAGACGTAGTTCTTGGAATGAGGGGTTCAGCCCTTTATATAGACGTAGAGAGTCTAAGAATTAGAGTAGGTTTAGGAAAATTGATGGGTAAGGCACTTCCCGGAAGGATTCTGGATCTTTCTTGTGATAGAAGTGGTTTCCATATAAGAATATGTTTCCTTTTTATTGAGGTGTCTTGGAGGCTACTCCTTGGAATAGTTTCCATGTAGTTGGACATAATTAATTAGATGTATATTTAGCTAATTAATTAATTACGAATTTAATAGTGTTTCGAGCGTCATTAAATAGGCCTCCCTTTTGGACCAAAGTAGGTCTAATTAATGCTACATTAATTGTGTCTTTAGGGCTTATTTTTAGCTCATATCATCTATTTAATTTTCTTTCCATATTTATAGACAAGGGTAACTTTGGAACTATATATATACATATAAACGTGAAATAATATATTATATCAGTTTTGATTGTCATTACCATATTTAATTTAACCATTAAATCTTCATCAATTTAAATTGTAATCATTACCATATCTAAGTATATATCTGTCAGACTTTACATAATCATCAATTTTACACATTAATTAAATCTTTAAAATTTCTTCTCATTACATGATTAATTTTGGAAATAATAAAAAAAGATTATTTTTTCGATAAACACTCTAGAGAACATATCAAATGTTTGGTTTTCCACTAAAACTTTCAATTGATTAAACTAGCATAAGATTTAATATAAATTATTATATTAAATCATATTACAAAACTTTCATTAAGTGTTTAACTAAAATTTCAATATTATTTTAATCTAAATAAGTGTATTTTCAAAATGTAATATAATTCTTTTTTATCCAATAGGTGTTCTACTAAATACTCTACTAAATTTTAATGTAATTTTTTATTTAATAAGTGTTATTTTTTATAATAATTAAGTGTGTAATCTATAATATCTAATATTTTAATAGCATGAACACTTTAGATAACATTAAATTTTGTCCTACTACAGTAAATGTTTTACTAATTTTTTTATTAGAATGTTGTAAGATTCAATATAATTTATTATAATATTAATATTTCACTAAAAATTTCACAAAAATTCGATAAATACTTTAGATTATTCAATATAATTGAATATTAGTATAATTATAATTATATATATAATATTATTTTAAGTATATAATTATAAATATCATTAAACAAACTCTCATAATGAACCATTTACTATATAAAAATGCACATTTTAACCATATGAATACCTTATTGGACACTAAATATTGAGTTTTCTACTAATCATTTCATTAATTAAACTAAAATAATGTTATTATATTAAATCATACTATTAAGTTTCTATTAAGTATTCCACTAAAATTTCAATATTCTTTTTATATCTAAATAGCAAAATTGTCCTAAAATTCATTATATTTTTTAATTTAATAAATGTTCTACTAAGTGCTCTACTAACTTTTAAAAATAAGTGATATACTAAATGCAATAATAATTTTTATATAATAAGGGTTCTGCCAAGTGTTTAATTAAAATTTAATATAAACACCTTATTGTATACTAAATATTATGTATATACTAAGTGTTTCATTGAAATTCTAATATTCTTTTTATATCTAAATCAACAATATTCTCTTAAAATTTATTTTAATTTTTTTAATTCAATAAATATTCTACTAAGTGTTTTACTACTTATTAAAAGAAAGTGATATACTAAATGCAATAATATTTTGTATTTAATAAGGATTCTATAAAGTGTTTAACTAAAATTTAATATAATTTTGTATGATAACTACCGATGTAATCCAAAATAATTAATATATTAAAATGTCAATATAAAATATGGATCTTTAAATAATCTTAGCTTATCAACTTATTTTAAAAAAAAAATCCAATATTTATACTATATACTATAAAATATATATTTTATAGTATTTCAATATAATTGATGTTTAAATTAATTTTATAATCGAACATCAATAATATTTAAAAAAATTATATATAATATGTTCAATATCATTATAATATTTAAAACTTTTACTATAAAGATCATTTCTAAAATTTAAAAATAAATACTTTATTACATACAAAAAAATGCATAGTTAAATAACATGAACATCTTATAGAATACTAATTATTTTTCTAATAAACTTTTTATTAAGTATTTTATTAATTAAACTATAATAAAATCCAAAACAATTTATTATATTAAATTATAATAGCAAAGTTTAAGGAACACAAAGCTACAAAATTTGGAACACAACCAAACCACCATACAAACTCTCTCCAACCGACTAACATTCCGCATATACAGTCTGCATGCAATTCTAGAATCGAGCTTTACACCCTTCAACATGTTTAGAACAAACCTTAAGTAGATAGATTACACAGATGATGCACAGCAACCCAGCAAAACACCAGCACCGCCAAACCATAAAAAGAAATTATAACAGATACATTTTGCCAGAGAACTACAAAAATAAGTAACTCCCACCTGCAAAGCCTCCAAGTTGCAGATTTTGGCGGGAGGAACATAGAGTGCAGGTCTCGGACATCAAGCCCATGTTGAAACTGTGATAACCCATGCCACTAACTCCCCATCTTTCATTCGCCATATCTGACCTTTAAAACCAGACATGTCCTCACAATATCAACTTCTCACCACGCTTCCCCACGTCATCTGAATACCCAGAGCACTACTACAACCCCAACACCTTTCTCTGGTTCTATTAATATAATAATAGAGAAAAATATCACCTCATAATGAATCTGCATATACCGAGCTAATCTATAAAAATAGAGTAAATAAATAATCACAAAAATCTTGAATTGCAAATCTTACTTCATCTCAAGCTTTGAAATTAGTCCTGAACTAAATTTGAACGAAAGAAAATCCACACAACAGTTGTAGGCCTGAATACTCAGCTTACTCAGAACCAATTCATAATTAATTCTCATGTCAATACCATACTAGAATACAAACCCATCTGCATCTGTAGAAATTGCATAGAGCATGTTGTGATTGTAGTAGCCATCTTTTGTAGATAAAAACCTCACAATAAAATTCCCATTACCTATAATTCCAACCCTTATAACCCCACATGCACATAGCTAAATAATTAAATCTCATAGCCAATTTTTATAGAGCCATCTTTTTTGGAATCCATGATACCTCATAATTTACTTGCATAATACTTAGCAAGTTCCAGCACTAATCAAACCACCTCCACGACATCTGCCACCTTGATCTTCACAATACCATAGAAATACCTCTGCACCGAGGACCCAGACCAATATTAGAATCTTTGCAACCCCCTTTTAAGAATTTTAGTTAATGGGAACACTTTGCAGTATTATAGTTAAACACTTTGCAGATTCTGGATGAACTAAACACTGTACAAGAACAAGAACACTATAATACAAACCGAGGATCATAATAATATAATAAAATTGAATTACAAAGAACCCTAAATTAGTCTCACCATTCTTACATATCTGGTAAAATATCACGTTGACCAATACTCAAATCAAACTGTTCTAGCCAAGATTCTAACTTCTCATTGTCATGTGAGAATTTTATGCTATTTTGACCTCTGGGCAATCCAAGGATTTCATAAACATCTTCCTCGACTATTGGATAAACTATACCTTTAACATGTAACAATGATTTACCTGGACTATATTCCCTTACAATAAAATAACAGAGTTTGAAAGAAAATATTTGAGATTGAACAATAATAATGACCCAAAACCAATTTTGATTATCCATTCTTTTTTAACGTCTGACAAGTTTGTTATCATGTCGGTCATCAACCACAGCTTGAACGGCAAACAGAACTTATTGTTTGAATCTGTACGTGAAGAAATTTCTTGCATTATTTTTTCCCTAGAACACATGTTAGAATACACCAATGATGCTGCAATTAAAAACACGACTGATGTACGGTTATTGTGTTAATATTCAATATTCTTTTCTAGGGTTCTAATGGCGTATGTTTTCATGAACTGCAAGGCTTTATTACCTGCATTAATATAAAATTATATGATATAGTTGCCATATTAGTTTATTTGATTTATCTTGTATATCAAAAAATTGACATTTGTATATGTCCAAGTTCTTTAAGATATTTTCTGATTTGCCACTGCATTTTTTTATTAAAAAAGATTTGATTAAAATGTAATGAATGGTCTAGATTGATTCTCTTGGTTCTCTTGATTGCATGGTGTTAGGTAAAATAAGCGTTGCAGAAGGGGGTTGAATGCAAATTGATCAATTATATCTAATTCTTGCTAACATCAAACAATAATAATAATTAACAAGTTTTATGTTGTAAACAATAAAAACAAATAAGCAAGACAGAGTTTTTAAACTTCAAAAATAATTTTATTATTTTTATTTTGCTACAACTGACTAGAAACGAGTTCCAACTTTGATAGATACAATAACAATGAATTTGCTAAGGTTTCTATACTTGAGAGAAAATCTAATTGAGTTGCATAAGAGAAAGTACTTGTGAGATATGTGTATTTATACTGAAACGCCGTACATATCTCACTTACATATGCACATTACCTTGTTCTTAGAACAAATCTTGAAATAGAAACTGTGATTTTTCCATTCAAATTTGTTTTTATTCCAGTTGTAGATAAAGTAGTTCTGAGATATGCAAAAATCTTTGACTCTTTGAGCACGCTTTAACTTTTATTTGTCTTCTCCCAAGTTGCAGTAGTAGACTTGACAGACTAGATAGTCGTGTTCAAATCATTCCTTGTAACTTTACTATCTTAGTCTGCTACCTAGAATAAACTGTCAACTTCACTAAAAGTTTACTGTTAACTTTTAACTCCTCTATGGTGACAATATCTTCGACTCTGCATAGTTTGTTGTCAAGCTTTGATAGTCTTCTAAAGCATACTATCTCCAAAGCTTCTATTAACTATCCCCACCAATGTTGCTGTCAGTAAAACTTATGTCTTCAAATCTTCATTCTTTGCCAAATTTACTGTCAATAGAATAATTGTTGTCATTAATACTTGATGTCTTCAAATCTTCATTCTCCGCTAAGTTTACTGTCAAGAGAATAGTTGTTGTCGTCTGTCACAGTTGTGCTGTCACTTGTAGTATACTATTATAGGTTTGAGTACTTGAAATGTTATTGTCTGAGTTTTGAATCATGTTGTGCATGAACACTTAGTGAACTTCTACTCCATGACTCATTTTTATTCTTTTATACAAGACAATAACTTTCAAATATACTACCACCTAATTGTTATTTTTTAAATGTACTGTCTACAAGTGACTATTGACCATACTATCAATATACATATGACAATATATTTTACTTAATATAATTAAACTTAAAACTAAGTACATTAGTTAATTACATCACAATCTCTAACAATCTCCCCTAATTTATTTTTATGTAAAATAAAGACAAATTTAAAGTGAATTACAGATGCAAACTCAACTAACATATACTGAAGTTTTTGTCTAGGAAAAATGTACAGAAAATTACAAGTACAAATACAACAATTTTTCTCAAACTAAGCTCCTCTAGACTGAGTAAATCTTCAATTTTGGCTTAGGCTTCCTTGTTCTGATTTCTTCTGAGGATTCTTTCTTTCATATAGCAATTTCAAAGATCTCAGGGCCCTCTTCTCTTCTGTGGTCTTGGCATGCTCGATCACACAGTCAAGTACCAGTTTCATCAATTTATAAGACATGTTCTTCAAGTCTTGATAATAGTAGTATGCTTCCACTGGCCTTTTGAAAATGGAGAGATATCTAACTCCAAATTCATCACTAAGAAATCTGGCTTTAGAAGATGTGAAGACTTGATTTACCTTATGTTTGTCTATATCATCATATTCATTTGACCTTGATTCAATGATCTTTCATACTGCTGCACTTAAGTTCCTTTCAATCTCCAGAAATGATCATGTTATCAGTCTGAAAATTCTTCTCAGAGTTGCAGTGTTGAGAATCCTAAAATCTTTAGCTTTGACTTCAATATTGTCGATGATGATTCTCAATGGATTTGAAAGAATTGGAGAAATGTAAGCAGGAAGTTTTGAGTACTTATCATTTAGCTTGGCAGCTTCAAAATCTATTTCAGCTTCTTTAATCTGCCTTTTTACTCTTTCAATCTCCTTCATGACTTCATCAACTTTAGAATTTTTTTTCCTTATCTTCTTCATTTCCTTCATTATTTTTTTCACCTTGAAGTCACAGATTTCTAGAGCTTTATTTTTTAGATCAATTACTTCAGGATTTGTTACCTTGAATAATTGCCTTTTGATCAACTCTGTGAGTTCAGGCTCCTTCTCTGCCAAAGTTCTCAATTCATTAAATTATATATTATCTGCAACTCCACCAGTATTGTAAAAATTTATTTTTTCAGGATTTCTTAAAAGACACTCCTGAGTTCTTTCATATTCAATTTTTCTTTCAAACTCCTGTTTCTTCTTTGAAGAGATGATTCTTCCGAGTGTAGGAATAAATCCTTGCTCCTCGGGATATGGATATTCACTTAATTGTTCCACTAGCTTCAACAGAAGTTCAGTATTCTTATCTTGCAAAGAATTCATACTCTAGAATTCTTTGACACCATCATCATTTGCAAACATCACTCCATCTGAGTAGATTACTGGCTCAGGTTCTTCAACATCAACACCATCCGAAGGATGAGGCTTGAAAGAATCCATAAGTTCTAGGAATTTTCTGATCAACATCCCTCTAAAGACCTAAGTCTTTACATATGAGCCCTTAATGATTTGCAGCATTCTTATGATCATGAAGTAACTTGCACTCTTCATTCATAGTTTAATTCCTCAATTAACCCAGTAAAATAGAAGATATTTACCTTTTTTAAAGAATTGTATTCAGGCCACCCAGCAACAACCTTAGTGATTAATTCTGTTTTTGTTTCAGCTAAGTTGTTGATTGTGGCTCTCTTCACATCCAAACATTCTCCATTCAGTACCTCAGACACAAGCTTCCACTACTTCATGTTGGGTTTCCTGCTTGAATGTGGCTTTGGCCTTTCTGACTTTGCCTTTTGTATTTCTTAGAGATAGAGATTTTTCTTGACAATAACTCTTCCCTCACTTCTTCTGACAGTGACTTTGAAGTTACTGTCAATACAAGTTTGACAGCAGGTTCAGGCTCCTTGACAGCATACTCCACCTTATCACTCCTGACAGTAATGTGAGATACAGTCTTTTTATTAGGTTTTGGATTATTTTGTCTAAACATTAAGTGTAAATTAAATTAGAAATAGGAAATTACTAAAGAATATAGTAAACCTCCCATAGGCTTATTCAAACTGACAGTCAACGAGTAGAAAGTCAAATTGCTTTTATAAACTAACTAAATGATTTTCTTTCAACATATAATTAGACAAGACTTATCAAAATAATGATAAAATCAAATCTAATTAATATATGTGACATTTTGAGGCAATGACTGAAGACGAACAAATACAGCATTTTTAATACTGCTTTTACGAAACAGAAAATGTAACACCAAATCAAAAGAGTGTTATTTTCAAAGGTTTTCAAGGGAATATATTTATAATATATCTTCTAAATTTATTTGTTCCATTTGTATTCAACAAAGTTCTACCTAAATGTAAAATACAGATTTTATCCTGAAAACCCCTAACTGTCTTATTTAAATGGATAAACTGCATTTTAATTCAAACAAAAATATTTCATGGACCTCATAGTCATCATTTATTTAGAAATATTATTTTTGAATTTCAATTCAAAACATTAGTCTAAACGTCGACTAATTCCGATAAATGGCTATCGAGTATTGTTTAGGCCTATAGGGACAGCGAAATGATCGTTTTCTTAAAGAAATAGTTACACATGTTCAAATCACTTGAAACTTGGGAAATTTCACTAGAATAATGAAAAAGAAGTTTAGGTTTTTTTTCATAATTTTTTAGTGACTTTTATTTTTGACTTGTATTTTCGATACGTAATTGAATGTTCGGTCAATTAAAAGTCAATGAAGGTCAACTCTAAATTGAGTAGGATTTTTACCATGAACTATTGGGAATATTCTAAAATGGTTCCCAAATTTTCATAATTTTTGGAACATATTTTAAAAAACATCATATTTCCAACATATCGTTCGGTTTCGTGTTTATTAGCTTTATTAATTTACTGAATTTTGTTAGCATATTTTTTCATGCACCTATGTAGCCCTCTTTCAGCTGATGCAACTTTAATTTGAATTGTTGTGGCTCTCCTTGCTCCATGTAGTAGCCTTGTCACCCCTTTCTCCCACATAACCCCTAATATTTGCCTATAAATACTACTATTTCTCCCACTTCTTTCTCAAGTCATTTTGAGCCAAGAAGGTGCTGAATATTTCTATCCTCATATCACCCATATCCCAGAAAATATCAGCCTCTAAAAGATCTAGCAAACAAGCTTTGATTCTTTCTAATTTCATCACTTTTAAAGTTTGTTTCACCCTTTTCTTGCTCATATAATACACACACCACACAAGCTAGTTTAGGCTAACCAAATATCATATTCCAACATCCCCTAGACTTGTTTAGTTGCCCCCAAAATTGTGCCAAAAGTTAAGATTCCGACCATTTTCCGGTGACTTTTTTCGGCGACTAGTTTTTGTGTGTTTTGGCTTCGAACCTAACTTTTTCTCTTGATTTCTTTTTAGATCTCAAGGGTTATAAGTTAGTTACTTGTGTGTGTGTATATATATATATATATATATATATATATATATATACATATATCGAGTTTAGTAGTGTGTGCATCTTGCTTGCTTGATTAATCTTTGTGTACACACCAACTCTCGTTCACGAACCAAACTCGTATTTCTTGATTTCGAAAGAAATAGTTTGTCTCTAACTATAGAGCACAAGAGTCATAAGTTGGTTATTCTTATATATATATATATATATATATATATATATATATATATATATATTATTCTTGCTTAATTAGATCTTTAGCTTATATATACTTGCACTTGTTTACGGTTTTATATATACACGAGCTTTAATTGTTGTTATCTTTTCTCGTATATATAGAACGTAAAGTTGATAACTAACTTATATTCTGAGTTAAAAGTGATTTGTATAAGTCTCCTATAGAGATATAAATAAGAACTACTTGTTGAATATTTGTGGATTAGTCTCACTTTTTATTCCAAGTCGAAGTATCTTTGTATAAGCCAATATATTAAGGTATAAACAAAGAGCTTCCTTGTTGAGTTATAAAGTGAAAGAAACGAGCTCTTATTCCGAATCATACTCATAGAATATTAGTAAGTTTATCCGACTTCGAACTCCGAGTTAGAAGGTACTTGTATAAGTCTCATATATAGTTGAGATATAAACAAGGCTTCCTCGTAGAGATCTAGAAGTTGAAGTAGCTTCGAATTCAAAGTAAAAAGGTTTATCGTATAAGTTGTATATTAAGATATAAACGAACCTTTTACTTTTCAAGTTCAAGAAGTTATATATTCTTCGATTCCGAGTTACGAGAATTCGTATAAGTCACTATATAGACATAAACGAACTCTCCTCGTAGAATCTTAGATTGTCTTCGTTAGTTTGTAAAGAGCCTTATAGTTTCATTTTTATTCTTTTGATCAAGGCTTTTATAAACAACAAAACCCAACGAGCTTGATATAAATCAAGTCAATATATTTGGCCATTAGTTTAGTTCATATACCCTCAGCCTTATATATCGGACAATAATAAGAAGAAAATAAAAAGAAAAGATTTACTTTAAGTGTTTGCATTCATACACTTTTAATTTCTGCACTTTACTTTAGCATACGTACTTATTTTCTTGCATACACGTTAGCACACAATATGTGGTTCGTCCTTTTTGACAAGTGACTTACCCCTTCGAGTGGTTAGTCCTTTCACTAAGAGACTTGCCCCCGACTCACGTTTATATATATTATTGCTTAGGCTATCTTATATATATTTGTTTATCTATTTGGTCTAGTACTGTAATATATATACTAGTCCACCACCATAATGGTCTACTGGTCCATCTTTGTTGTAAGACCCAAGTCCTAGACACGTCAACGGGGAGTTAGGTGTCTTTGTACCGTGAGGAAAAGGAAAGACCCAAGACCTAAGACCCAGATCCAAGACCTACATTGTTATAGAGGAACATAGTCTACGCAGGGATTTTTATGTATCTTTGAGGAGGTAAAGGGGAAGTTACGCTCCAAGATAAGGTCGTAAGGGATACTACGTGCATGTGAAGAAGTAACGGGGAGTTACGCTCTAAGACCAGCTCGTAGGGGTACTACGTGCCTGTTTAAGAGTTAATGGAGAGTTACGCTCTAAGACCAGATCGTAGGGGTACTACTTGCCTGTGAAGAGGTAACGGGGAGTTACGCTCTAAGACCAGCTTGTAGGGGTTCTACTTTGATTGTGAGGAGGTAACGGAGAGTTACGCTCCAAGATAAATCAAGTAGGTTTGTTATTGTACTTTGAGGAGTTAACGGGTAGATAAGGTCCAAGATAGATACATAGTGTTGTAAAAGGTTTCTCCGTCATTATAAGGAGTACATCTTTTTATAGTGCAAAATATCGAGTTCGGGGAGGGACTCGGGGATTGGACTAGGGGTGAGCGGATCTGTTAGGGGATTGTGCCATCACAAACCAGGATAAAAATTCTGTTGTGTACTTTATTTCTTTTCTCTGCTTTTATTTTCCGCACTTATATTACTAGTTGACTGGTAATATTTTAAAATGAGAAAAGAAAATTTTAAAATGTTAAGCTCAATTTTTAAAAACGGTATTAAGTTATTCAACCCCCCTTCTAACTAATACTGCCCATTATTTAGGACCTAACAAGTAGCTTTCCTAACAGCATCTTCTTTGTCAGCTTCAAATCCCATAACCACTTATTTCAACACCCTTCCTTCAATTTCACCAACTATTTTCTCATCTTCTCCATTTTCACCATCCTTATCACCAGTTCTAGAAGTCCCTGCATCATTATTGTTATTATTGGACTCCTGCACCTCCATCAGGCTTTTCATCATTACCATCATCTTTTCTTTTTTTATTTTTATTTTCCTTCTTCTTCGATTTCTTCTCTTCAAGCCTCCTTAACTCCACAACCAACATCCTTATAACTTCAACCCTATCTTCAGTCATTGGAAGTTGCTTGAAATAATTGAAATCTTCTTTCACTTACCTTGGCCTACACAAACTGACCTTGTCAAGATTCATTGATCTGTACTTACCATCTGTTGAGTTACTGAACTTTATGCATAAAGGATTAAAAGTTATTTCAGGTAATTTTTCATCTACCATCCTCTGTAAGATTATCTTCAAATTCTCATTCAGCCAGGATTTGTCTATTTTGATTTTTAGTTTAATAGCTTCAATCACAGCAATCTCCTGTCTGCTCAAATATCATATGCTGATGTACCAGTTGAAACCATCCTCAGTTCTAACAGAGATCACCCATTTGTTTCTTTTTGACACCATCACAACAGCTCCAATTATTGATTTTCTCATAGCTTCAAAAAATTTATGGGATCTTTATTTGAGGATTTTCTTATATCATTAATTCTTTCATTGAAACTAGCATCATGAAATACTCTGTTATTCTCATTTTCATACACCATCAACATAGATGCTTCTTCATCATCTAAATCCTCCTTCTCCTCAACTATAAAATCATCAGAATCATCCTTGAACAATTTCTCCTTGCCTTTCTCAGCTACATGAATAGGGTCCTTCACAACACCCTCCCAGATCACAATTTCTTTCTCCACCTTATCACCTCCAAGATTTCTAGCCATCTCAGTAGCCACATTGGACAACAATGTCAATTAGCTCTCCCCTTGAGATGCAACTTGAGTCTCCTTATCACTCCTTTCAACCATCTCAGCATCTACAAACACTTCATCCTTCTCCCTCTTAGTTGAGTTGACAGCTGCGGGGATTGTGAATTTGGCCTCAAACTCCTTCAACCTATCAAAGACGGCCTAAAACCCTTCATTCATGCACTTTTCAAAGTTCTCCATCTTTTCCACCAACTTGATTTGGTTCCTCCCTACAGTAGCCACCTTCTTGGACAATTTAGACACCTTCTTGGAAAGAGATTTCAACCTTCCATCAGCTTGTTTAGGACCAAATGTAAATTTCAGGACTTTGGGGGTTCTCACACACTCTGGTTTTTTCTGGATGATCTCATCATCCCTCACATACTCATACTCAGGGCCTAGTGCCCTAGATTATTGGGTTCCCTCTTTTATTTCTTGGTCATGCTCAAGGTCCTCTCCTTTTATCAGGGTCTTTCCATGCCTCTCAATTTTTTTAGGCTCACTTCTCTCTTTTCTTTTTCTCTCCCTCACTCATCCTAGGTGCAAGGGACTGAGCAGGTACAACTTACAAAGTGGGTTGAGAAATTACCTTTAAGATAATGGAGATAGGAGCTCAATCACTGTCTTGAGACGCTTCAGACATAGGAGAATTGTTGTCTGGAGTTATCTTGTTGACAAAATCTTCAGTTTCAAAGTTACTGTCAATAGTAGTGACAGTAATTGTGTCCTTAACATCAACTGAGGTTGTGACACATTTTTGTAAAGGATGTTACTGTCGGATGTGACAGCAACCTTTCATATGTTATTAACAACAACAGAGGCTGTGATAGTATCCTTAACCAATAGCGGGATAGTCTCTTCCACCCTTTATGTGAAAGGTTCTTGTGTACAGCTAAAGAGGGACTCCATTGCAGGTTGTTCCCCCAAATCAAAATGAGAGGCATCATAATGAAATGAGGATTCCTCAATGTCCTCAAAATCAAACATGTGTGTATCTGGGGGCTCATATTGAGTGAATTCAACATATGGTGCTGACTCTGTACAGGGTGTCATGGAAGACTATCCAAGTTTAATAGATGCTTCATGTTGAGAGGAGACACCTAGAAATGTGTTATTGTCCCTTTGAAGTTATGTGCCTTTTTGAGAGGACACGGACTTGGTGACAGAGGTTAATGTCCTTGCATTCTTCTTTTTAGGCTCAATAGGACTCTCTGTGGGTTCATTGATAATTCCATCCTTATTTGATGCACTTAGTGCAGTTACTCCCTCAACAACTTCAGAAACTGTTTCTAGCCTGGAAGTTGAGGATCTCTTCTTTGTAGAAACTTGATCCTTTTGAGAGGAAACATGTTCTTGGCTAGCTACCCTAGACTGTCTAGAGGCTCTAATAGACATGAAATGTTGTGAGTGTGGGTTAGAAATGGAGAGGTCAACTCCATTCTCATCACTAAAAAAAGACAGTAAAATATCCCACAATCCTTAAATTAAGTGAGTTTATTATAGATCTCATGTGGTCAGTAATAAACAAAGTCAACTCAGAATTAAGGGGTTCATTAGAAATTATGGAGTGTGTGTTTTTCTGGAGTGTGGGGGACTCCATACATTGTACACTATCTAGATTAATTATGCCTACTACAGAATGAATGATAAGCATAAACAATCGATGATAGTACATTACCGGCCTCCTATTTTCCTTCTTTCCCAGCACTAGCTTGAATAAGGACATCGGGAGCTTTCCACTATCAATTCTGTAATTATGCACCATGGAGTGCACAATCTTCCTGATGTATGTTGGGACCTCATTCCAGCCACTGGTTTTGCTCGACATAACTCGAGTGATGGCATCCATTATCATGATCCACTCCTTGACTAAATACTTTTTATCCATCCCCCATGATGGATACCATTCATCTGAGCTAGGACTTGTCTTGGGTCCTGTGTACCCAATCATCCTGAAGAACTTAGCTAGCTGAGCATCATTTGCAGGCTCCTGAAATAGTGAACCTTCATCAGCTTCAGTATGGAGAGCAGTGTTGATGTGAGTCGAGTTGATGGTGTAGGAAGTGTTATTGATTTGGAAGGTTATAGTACTGGCATCCTGCTCCCCTCACATGTTGCAGAGGTCCATAGCTGTGATAACCTTGGAATCTCCATCATCGGGCTCTTAATTAGAGCATATGACAAGAATGAGTTATTCATGAAGCGAACAAAGGGGATTGAAGGCTTCTCATGCTTCACCCATGGTAGCCATAGTGGTGAAGTTGGTTTGGGCAAGAGTACAGAGAATTTGAGGTCCAGACATAGTTGTAGAAGAATGAAAGGTTAAGAAATTTAGCTAGAAAAAAAAAACTGAGTTGTAGAGAGAGAATAGAAAGTTTAGAGCTTTTGAGAGTAAAAGAGTATAAGAAGAAGTGAAGAGTGAGAGAAAATTTATTATTTGTATTTATATGAAGTAAAAAAGAAACTATCAAGAAAGAAATTCAATTTATTAAATTGACAGTTGTATGTTTAATCCATTCTCTTTTGACAGTAACTCATGCGCTAAAAATCACAAATACACTTGACAGTAACATTAGCATTTAGAGAATAAATAAATAACGAACCCTAATTTAACTGTTGATAGTATGTTATGCGGGGATTTTAGAAAACTATATTGTCAATGAATACAGACAGTATGTTATTGAAAGTAAGTTTCAGTCCTGCATATTATGCTGTCAAGACGTGACAGTATGTTATGCAGGGATTTAGAGAACTATACTGTCAATGAATATTGATAGTAAGTTTCAGTCCCGCATACTATGATGTCAAGACTCCTTCAAGTGATCGACAATAACTTATCACAATATGACAGTATAGATAAAATATACTGTCAAGACACTTGACAGTACTTTTTATTAACAATATATGAGTAAATTATTAAAAACAAATTAGTTAACCTCTCAGTGAAATTTCATCATGTGTATCCACTATGATAGAAATCAAAACACCTTAACAGACCATTAATTCACAATGAATTTCAGTTAACTAAAATTTTCAATCACTAAATCAACTTTCTACAGAAATACATTAACATGATAAATTTAATATACCCAATTCAGTCACTAGCCTATTGAATATCTTTTCATCCAATGGTTTGGTGAAAATATCTGCAAGTTGCTTTTCTACTACAGAAATACATTAATAGGATAAATTTAACAAACCCAATTCAGTAACTAGCCTGTTGAATGTCTTTTCATCCAATGGTTTGGTAAAAATATCTGCAAGTTGCTTTTCTGCAAGTTTCATGCCCTTAAATGAAATAATGTCTGATGTCAATGTGCTTGGTCTTGGAGTGTTGAACAGGATTTTCAGAGATGGCTATTACACTTGTATTGTCACAAAAGATAGGAATTCCTTGCAATGCCAAGCCATAGTCCAACAATTTATTCTTCATCCAAAGTAATTGAGCACAACAAGTACCGGCTGCAATGTATTCAGCCTCTACAGTTGAATTTGACATAGAATGCTGCTTCTTGCTAAACCATAAAACTAATTTTTCTCACAAAAACTGACAACTTCCTATTGTACTCTTCATGTCAATTCTATATCCAGCATAATCTGAATCTGAGTAGCCAACCAAGTCAAAAACAGATTCTTTTGGATACCAAATGCCTAAATCTTGAGTGCCTTTCAAGTATCTAAATATCCTCTTAACTGCCATCAAATGTGATTCTTTTGGATCAGACTGAAACCTTACACACAGACCTGTAGCAAACATAATGTCAGGCTTGATAGTAGTTAGATATAGGAGAGAACCAATCATTCCCCTATACATCTTGTTGTCCGCCTTCTTTCATTTTGAATCATTGTCTAGGTGAGTTGCTGTTGAGATTGGAGTCTTTGCAGGTGATGAGTTTTCCATATCAAATCTTTTCAAAAGATCTTTGACATATTTGGTTTGGCAAATGAATATTCCATCTATATTTTGATAGACTTGAAGTCCAAGAAAAAATATTAATTCACCCATCATACTCATCTCATATTTGTTCTACATTAACTCAGAGAATTGTTTGCATATTTCTTCATTTATTGAGCCAAAGATGATGTCATCTACATAGAATTGGACTAGAATGATATCCTTTCCATTCTTTTTGTAGAACAGAGTCTTGTCCACAATCACTCTTATGAAGTTATTCTCAAGAAGAAACCTGGAAAGGGTGTCATACCAGGCCCTTGAAGCTTGCTTTAGACCATACAATGCTTTAAGAAGTTTGTATACAAAATTTTACATCTTTGGATCTTCAAAGCCTGATGGTTATTCAACATAAACTTCTTCTTCTAGTTCTCCATTTATGAAATCACTTTTAACATCCATTTGAAATACTTTAAAGTTGTTGAATGCAGCAAAAGCCAAGAAAATTCTTATGACTTCAAGTCTGCCAACAGGTGCAAATGTTTCATCATAATTAATTCCTTCCTATTGACGGTAACCTTTTGCTACCAGCCTTGCTTTGTTTCTAGTGATAACTCCACTATCATCCATCTTGTTTCTGAAGACCCACTTAGTACCAATCACAGACTTGTTCTTTGGTCTAGGTACCATTCCCATACACAGCTTCTCTCAAACTGGTTGAGTTTTTATTGCATAGCATTTATCCAATCTGGATCAAGTAGTGCTTCATCTAGAGTTTTAGGCTCAACTTAAGATAGGAAGCAGGAGTACATGCATGCATTTACCATATTTCTTTTAGTCTTGACTCATGTTCCTGGATCACCAATAATTAATTCATTTGTGTGATCATTATTCCACTTTGTTTCTCTAAGTGAATCATCAGAATCTTCTGTACTTTTTGATTGACAGCATCTTTTGCTCTTGTACTATTGAAAGCATCAATTTCTTTAAGTCAACAATCCATGGGAACATTCCCAGAAAAATATGTTGTTTGAGCAGTTCCTTCATTCTCTACAGATTGATTAGGAACCATAGTTGAACCAGAAATTATGTGTTCAACTATTGGTGATTCTTCATCATCAATATCTTCCAAATAGCCTTGATTATTGAACCACTAGGAGTGTTTTTGTGAATAGCTCTCATTAGTTTCTCCTTTTGACAATCATCACCCAATCCTTCTGACAGGATTCAAGTTGATGAAGGCCTTTCACTAATTTTCTCTTCATCAAATAATTCATAGCTTTGAAATTTAAGTCAGAGGGCTTCTTGTGCCATAACCAACTCTCAAACGATGAAGCTTTTCTGTAGAAATAGTAAATTTTGTCCCTTCTTACTGAATCAAGGTCAGTAATGAATAGGCTTCCTTTCCTTATGCCTTATAGAGCTTCTTCTCCCGTCTGTTTATTGACAATTGAGCATCTATCTTGATGAAATCCCACTTTGAAACCTTTTTCACAAAACTGAGTGACACTCAATAAATTGTGCTCCAATCCATTCACTAGAGAAATTTTCTCAATCTTCAAGTTTTCAACTTCTAGAATGCCATATCCGATTGTGAAACCAATGATGTTGTCACAAAAGGTTACATAAGGGCTAGCCATTTCCTTGAACTGTGATAGCAGGGCTTTATCACCTATCATGTGTCCTGAGAATCTACTGTCAATGATCCACATGATTTTTTTATTTTTCTTGTTTCCCTGTAAAGCAAGATTTTCAAGTTTCTATTGGTACCCAATTCTCATTGGGTCCATCTAGCTTAGCTAAATCACAGTTTACAATAGGATCAATTAGTTTACTTTCATTAGTGTTGAGCATGACTCATGTGGCCACTCATTTAGATTTGATCATTGGTTTTGGATTCTTTTTCCTGGGTAGCTTGCCCATCCTAACTTTAGGAGGACTTGAAGTCTTTTCCTTTTCAGTTTTGACAGAATTATGCAGGCATACATTGTTGAAAGCAATAGGCTTGTTAAAGCAGACACTCAGCATGTTTAATTTACATGGCATGCAATCAATATTTCCACAATGAGATACTTGTCTTGTTAGTGTTGGTGTCCTAGAGACAATACTTTCTGATAAACAATTAAGGATTGCGTTTACTTGATTATTTAATTAATATTTATTATGTCTTTATTTACTGCGTTATAAATTGAAAGCATAATAAATGTCCTTGGAATATTAATGCGAATTATATATCTTTAAGTGTGTGACTTAAAAATGAGATTATATGAACAGTATTATATTCCTAAAAGTCCCTAGTCGAGTATTATTATTTAAGAACAATAATAATGCAATAAGACTAGCATGTTTGTTGACTGATTACCACATCTCATTGGTCATAGGTATGGTGATACTAAAGTCAAGAACATAAGTACATGTCACAATACATGGCACTAGACAGACCCGATGTGAGAATCTACTTGTTAATAAGTGTCATAAGAAATTCTCACTGTGATAATGATGTATTGATCCTTTGACTTGAAATCATTATATTTCTATACGAGAATTAATATATTTTGATTACACTCAAAGTTATCTTTAACCGGGTAATGATAAAGGTGGACATTGGGTATGCTATGAATCGTATGAGAAATATGAATGATAGATATAGGATTTAACCCTCTTATTTTATGAGTGATATTATTGGCCTTTTGATTGAGTGAGACTATAAAATACATGGCCATGCTCAAATATTGATTTGATTAATAGTCTACTCATTGATCAAGGAAACCCGGATTAAACGTTGAAGAGGATGACACAATACATGTCTCGAGTTTGATCTATAATATAAGGTTAAAGGGATTATATTACATTGTACATTATTCACGAAAGTTTTAATTGAATCGCCCATTATTATTATTACTTGGATAGCAATGATGTATTACTAGATGCCGCTCATTATTTATAATTTTATTATTAGAAAATAAAATTATTATCAACGTAATAATAACCTAAAGGGTCACACACAAATAACGTTTAAACGGAGTATTATTTAAATTATGAATTTAAATAATGTTATTATTATTAATTCAAATTTATTTATTCAATTAATTAAGTGAGACTTGATTAATTATATACATATTAGAATTCAGATTTAATAATAATATAAATCCGAAATCTGAATGGGTTTTAAAAGGTCCAATCAGATTAGGGTTTTGGCCCAAGTCCCTTTCTTCCCTTTATATACATAAAGATGTATAGTTTAGGGCAACAGTTGAGATAATTCGTTTTTAATAAAACCCTAGCAGCTCTACGTTTCTGAGAGGCTAGAGTAAGAGAGAGACAAAGAGGTAGAATTAGGCTAGTACCTAACTCCGGTGATCGTTAGATAATACGACGTTCGTGTGGATACCGATAGAGAGCAGATTTTTGTGAAGGGCTGCTGTGATTTATCGCTTCTGAACCTCTATAATCATCATAAGGAAAGCTTTAATAAGGTACACATCCGATTCTCCGTAATCATTCGCCAATTATACACGGATCCTGCGTTTGGGATTCATTTTTTTTATTTAGCGTAATTCCGCTGCGTATATGTGCCTGAATCCCAACAATGGTATCAGAGCTACGTGTATAAATAAGATGATTTGGTTCGTGTTTAACAGTTTTTCAATATATTACAGTATGTATATGATCTGCCATGCATGTATATTGATACTGCCTTTGTATGAGATTTAATATGCATGTTCTCATGTTGATGTATGATTAAAACTGTTACATAATGTGTATCTGGTTATTCATATGATGAGTACATAGATGATGATACTAGCATGTTAGTGATTTGCCATGACTGATTTATATGCCTTATTGCGATTTGTATATATATTATGCATGTGGGTCAGTTTGTATAGTGATATAAATTGGTGGACAGATTGTGTTGGACATGATATGTTAACTAGGATATGATCAGTATGTATATGATACATGCTTCTGAAACTGTATAAGATGTAGTGGGGAAAAGACCAACAGATATGATCTGTAGTTCAGAAATTGATGATTTCTGAATAGGACTGGTCTTCGAAAATAAAAATTTCTGAGCTGACCTGGAAGCTCGACCCCAGTCGGGGACTGCCGCCACCGGACCCCGCCCGGGGCTGCCGCCCTGGACCCCGCCTAGGGGTTGCCGCCCCTAGACCCCGCCCGGGACTGCCGCCCCGGACCCCCGCAATATTATTCATGTTCTTTTTATGTACTTGAGCATGGTGTTGGTTATGGCCTTTAGACCCCTAGATTAATGGTTTTGGTTTTGGTTTTATAAATACGACTTGCATGTCATTTTCTTCATTCTTGTAATTGTTTAATCTCGAATGTAACTCGAGTTTTCTTATGTAAGTACATTAGTATAGGTTGTATTCAATTATTCCATATAATGTACTTGAAGATTGGAGGATGATCCAAGAAGAGGAGTAGGCACCCATGGATACAAGAAGAATGAAGACATGTAATTGTATTTATATTTTATCACCATAGATTTACCTTGATCCTTTCATTAGCTCAAAAGGATCACATAGAAAAGGGGCCATAACCAAGCACGTTTACATACTGCACTTTACATATTGATGTATGAATGTTAGTGTAGAATAGTTAATGATGCATTCTTTAATTAGATTAATCATGTATGTGTGTATTAGATACGACACTCATGCTATGCTTGTTTAAACAAGATAAAATCTGTAACGACTTAAGACATTAAAATTGAACAAACGATCATGAGATTCTTGTGTTTATGAAACACGGTATTGAATATGAATTTTCATTTTTCTGAAATGGGGAGATTTTGTCAACAACGGATTATTAATTTAATCTGTAAGAAAGTTGAGTTTTAAGTGAGACCGCTTGTGACTTCTCCGACGATCTGGAAATCAAACCATTGACGAATATTGAAATGGATTATTTAATCAAGGAAAAATTGAGAATCTCTTTATGATGGGATCATGATCGTTAAATAATAAATCCCTAAATAAATATTAAGTTAATAGAGATGTCTTCCAATGTTTATACACATTAAGATCTAGATTGAGAAGGAGTGGGTTTGCTAAAGTAAAGTGCTCTTATCAATCATGGGAAAATGTGATAAGTAATTGTACTTTGTTTATTAAACGTTGGGTCTAACTTAACTAAATCATCACAATAGGATTGTGGGTTTAGAGGCATAGAGTTTGGTGAGATTTATTGGATAAATGTGTACAAAGGGTTGTTCCACCAAATTATCTAAGAGTTATATTTGATATAATTGACAAATGTTGTCTACCTAAATAGTCGTGTTTTGGGTGTATTAGCCAACGCTATCTTGAAATATGGATGAAATATGGATCTTGGCTCACTAGAAAGATTTGATGAAATGCTTTCTGAATTAATAGTTAGGGCTATTGATTTGAATAAAATAGTGGGAGATATATATTATGAATGTATATGATAATCACTTGAACATAATTAAAATTCTGCAAAGTAACTAAATTTATGCATTTTAACATTGTAGATATTTAAATGGCAAACAATACAAATACTTTCTCCGTACGAGCAACCATTGAGAAGGACAAGCTGACAGGAACTAACTTCCTTGATTGGTATAGGAATTTGAGGATTTTCCTCAGGCAAGAGCGTAAGCTCCACGTCATTGAAATTCCTTCTCTTGCTCCTCCTGCTGAGAATGCAACATGAGCATATGGATGCTTATGAGATGATTGAACACCTTCAAAGGATGTTTGAAGGACAGGCTCGTCAAGAAAGGTTCGACACGAGCAAAGCACTGTACGCTTGCAAGCAGGGAGAGCATCAACATGTTCAACCACATGTTCTGAAGATGATAGGTTATATTGAGTATCTTGATACTTTGGGTTTCCCGATTGGTCGAGAAGCTCAGATTGACTTAATCTTACAATCTTTGAACAGTAATTACACTCATTTTGTTATGAACTACAATATGAATGAGATAGACAAAACACCTACTGAATTGTTGGCTATGTTGCGAACTGCTGAAACCAACATGAAAAAGGCCGAACCTGCTCCCATATTGATGGTGAACAAGAAATGTAAGGCTAAAGGGAAAGGTAAATGGAAGGGAAAGAAGAAGATCGAATCTGATTCTGCTCCCAAGCCAAAGGCTAATCCCAAGCAGGCTTTAAAGCCTAAATGTGTTGTTGCAAAGGGTGTGTTGGGTCCCGGAAGTATCGTAGACGGGGGGTTGAATGCGATACTAACAACAATTTAAAATTCTTCTCAGAATTTACGGAATTAAATTATTGCTTTAGCTGAGGGTTCGGGTCCTTGTAGTGTTTGGGAGGCTGACTTACTAACTTTCTATTTTTATGATATAACAATTAAGATATAGAAATTAGCAAGTAAGTAAACAAGATTCAAGTTAAATACGTATATTAAACTTGAAAGGGTGTTACAATATTCGGTAGAATAAACATTTAATTCCTAGAATAAATTTGACATGAATTGTTCTACTTAAGGAATTAAAACCAAACTAGCACAGAAAGTCTGTGAATATGACGTTGCAGACAAATTGCTGAATTTGACTGTTTTTCTACTTTAAAAAATGAAGCCCCTGGCCTCATATTTATAGAGGTGGAAAGCCAGCATGACTCTTCCAATATGACTCTTTTTCTCATCAAATTAAGCCTTGTATGACTCTTCAGAAAGCTGGGCATGACTTATTTCTGTCGGTATGACTCTTCAAAATTCGGTATGACTTATCTTAAAGTCATATTCGATTTTTCTTTTAATTAAATAAATCAGTATGACTTATTTAATAAAGAAAACAATTCGGTATGACTTGTCATATAATAAATCAAAGCTCGGTATGACTCATTGAATAAGCTCGGTATGATGATTGGAATCCCTCGGTATGACTCGTGAATCAACTGCCTTTTCTTTTCTTTCCACTTGAAATGGACACATGGCAGCTCATGATTGGCTGTTGAAATCTCCTGCCAAATTCAAATGAAAAGGGGCTTATTTCGTCCTGTAGTGAATAGGCTCCGTAGAAATACTTTTCGACCCGCACAGCTTATAATTTTTTATTAATAAATAATAAATTTAATTCAGAAATTATAAAAATAAATATCTAATATTATTTAGATATTTATAAATATAATTTACTAAATAAATAAAATATTTATTAATTAAATAAATCCTTACGCTCTAAGTTGCGGTCTCTTGATCGTCTGGAACCGAACTCCTTTTGACTTGGAAATGATAAATCAATTCCAACCGGGGTTCCACTTTTACGAATATATTACTCTGCATTTCTTCCGTGTTAATTCTTTTTCCGTCTTTTCTTCAAGTCAGACATGTTTGGTTGTTTCTACAGTTGCAATTAGAAGTACCTCTGTTACTGAAATAATCCGAATCTTTAAACTAGACAATACTTCTTTTCACCACTGCATGTACCCAGTCAAATATTCAATCTTGGATTCTGACTCTTGTACACTGCATTCCAAACAAACTTGTATTCCTTTGAGCTTCCAGCTTCTGTCTTCTGTCATTCTAAAATAATTCTAAATTAATTAATCCTTTAATTAATTTAAGAAATAAATTAATTCTGAGTGAATTAATTTACTAATTAAATTAACTAATTAATTTAATTAATTAACAGAGAATTAAATTAAAGGCTTGACTATTGTTGATGTAGATAAGACTCTTCTGTTCTTCAACAATAACCTTTTTAACCACTTGAACTTTTTGATGACGAGTCTTCACTGACATTGTTGACACCCTGTGCACTGGTCTGGTTCACGGATGACTAACTACAATGTTGATTCTCATTTCTGCTGTAGTGGTCTTTGTGTCTTCTCTTGTCCTGTCATGGCTTCTTTTGTTCTTCCTCTATATTCAATATTTATTATTTACTTCGCTTTTTATCTGAGTTGAGTTGTCATCTATTTATTACAAATAGGACTAGTAATATGACTTTCAGGGTGATTGTCACTTTTGTGGTAAACCAGGTCATTGGAATAGAAACTGTCATGCTTATTTGGAGGGTCTGAAGAAACTGAAGTCTGTTCAGATTTCTGATTCAGCTATTTATGTTATAGAAGTCAATTTGTCTACTTCTATATCATGGGTATTGGATACTGGATGTGCTTCTCACATTTGTATAAATGTGCAAGAACTACAAAGGAGTAGGACTTTGGTTAAGGGAGAGGTCGACCTACGAGTTGGCAATGGAGCAAAGGTTGCTGCTTTGGCTGTAGGGACTTATCATTTATCGTTACCCACTGGGCTTATTTTAGAACTTGAGAATTGTTTTTACGTGCCTGCAATTTGCAGAAACATTATTTCAGTTTCTTGTTTGGACAAGAAAGGTTTTACTTTTGCAATTCAGAACAATTATTGTTCCTTTTATTTGAATAATGTTACCTATGGGGTTGCACGTTTGTTTAACGGTTTATATGTTCTTGATTTAGACACTTCTATCAATAATGTGAATAACAAACGAATTAAGACTAATGACTCAAATCAAACATACCTTTGGCACTGTCGTTTAGGCCATATAAATGAGAAGCGCATTTCCAAGTTACATAAAGATGGATACTTGGATAAGTTTGATTTTGAATCATACGAAGCATGTGAACCCTGTCTCATTGGAAAAATGACTAAAGCTCATTTTACTAAACAAGGTGAAAGGGCCACTGAACGATCAGAACTAATACATAGTGATGTATGTGGTCATATGCGTACTATGGCAAGAG
The DNA here is from genome assembly GCA_028671895.1 of Oenanthe sinensis. Classification (NCBI taxonomy): domain Eukaryota; kingdom Viridiplantae; phylum Streptophyta; class Magnoliopsida; order Apiales; family Apiaceae; genus Oenanthe; species Oenanthe sinensis. The sequence continues at coordinate 10,330,382 of CM053799.1, forward strand.
GTGGCTTTTATTACTTTATCACGTTTACTGATGATTACAGTAGATATGGATATGTGTATCTTATGAAGAACAAATCCGATTCTTTCGAAAAGTTCAAAGAATACAAAGCTGAAGTAGAAAAGCAGACTAGCATAAGTATTAAGACTCTACGATCTGATCGTGGGGGAGAATACTTAAGCCATGAATTTAAGAGTTTCTTAAAAGAGTGTGGTATCGTATCACAACTCACTCCTCCCGGAACACCACAATGGAATGGAGTTTCTGAGAGGAGAAATCGTACCTTGTTGGACATGGTGCGATCGATGATGAGTCATGCAGATCTTCCAATTAATTTCTGGGGCTACGCCCTGGAGACGGCTGCTTATACACTTAACCGAGTTCCTACTAAAACGGTTCAGAAGACTCCATATGAGATATGGACTGAGAAACGTCATAGCATGTCATTTATGAAAATATGGGGATGTGAAGCGTTTGTGAAACGTTTAACTTTTGACAAGCTAGGACCTAAATCAGACAAATATAACTTTGTGGGATACCCAATTGAAACAAAGGGTTATTCATTCTATAATCCTTCCGAGAACAAAGTGTTTGTTGCTCGAACTATAGTTTTTCTTGAAAGAGAAATGCTTTCGAAGAAAAATAGTGGGAGGATAATAGATCTCGATGAAGTTTGAGGTCCACAAGATAATATTGAACCAATGGAGGAACTTGAGCAGGATGTACAAGAACACAACACTGCTCAAGAAACACAGGTTGTTCGTAGGTCTAGTAGGATTCGTCATGAGCCTGAGAGATATTATGGATTTCTCTTAACTCAAGATGATGATGTGATGCTTATCGACGAAGATGAGCCTCTCACCTACCATGACGCTATGAACACTCCAGAATCCAAGAGATGGCTGGATGCCATAAAATCTGAGATGGAAGCCATGTATACTAATCAAGTATGGACTTTGGTTGATCCACCTGAAGGGGTAAAACCTATAGGGTGCAAGTGGGTTTTCAAGAAGAAAACCGACATGGATGGTAATGTACAGACCTATAAGGCACGATTGGTGGCAAAAGGTTTCAAGCAAATTCATGGTATTGACTATGATGAGACTTTTTCACCAGTGGCTATGGTCAAGTCCATCAGGATTTTGCTTGCTATAGCTACTTACTATGATTATGAAATCTGGCAGATGGATGTCAAAATCGCTTTCTTAAATGGGAGCCTTGAAGAAGATGTGGATGTGTATATGACACAGCCTGAGGGTTTTGTTGATCCAAAGCATGCTGGAAATGTATGTAAGTTGCGTCGATCCATTTATGGATTGAAACAAGCCTCAAGGAGATGGAACATTCGTTTTGATGAAACCGTCAAAGAGTTTGGATTTATTCAAAATGAAGATGAACCATGTGTTTACAAGAAGGTTAGTGGGAGCAATGTGGCATTCCTAGTACTATATGTTGATGACATATTAATAATAGGGAATGACATTCCTTCTTTACAGGCTGTTAAGACTTTGTTGAATAAAAATTTCTCAATGAAAGACTTAGGCGACGCGACCTATATATTAGGTATCATGATCTATAGAGATAGATCAAGAAGAATGATTGGCCTAAGTCAGAGTACATACATTGACAAAGTTTTGCATCGATTTGGGATGCAAAATGCTAAAAGGGGCTATGTCCCGATGTCTCATGGGATATCGATCTCTAAAGAAAACAGTCCTAAGTCATTGGATGATAAGGACCGTAAGAGTAAAGTTCCATATGCATCGGCAATTGGTTCTATAATGTATGCAATGATATGTACTCGTCCTGATGTCTCGTATGCTTTGAGCATGACGAGTAGATACCAGTCTAATCCCGGTGAAGGTCACTGGACGGCAGTCAAGAATATTCTTAAGTACTTGAAAAGGACTAAAGATCAATTCTTGGTATATGGAGGAGAGGAAAAGCTGGTAGTAAAAGGTTACACCGATGCTAGTTTCCAAACAGACAAGAATGATTCGATCTCTCAATCTGGTTTTGTATTTTTTCTAAATGGAGGTGCTGTAAACTGGAAAAGTTCAAAGCAAGAGACTGTTGCCGATTCTACAATGGAGGCTGAGTATATTGCTGCCTGTGAAGCAGCCAAGGAGGCTGTCTGGATTCGGAATTTTATTGCAGGTCTTGGTGTGGTTCCTTCGGTCGCAAATCCGATATATTTATACTGCGATAATAATAGAGCCATTTCACAGGCTAAGGAACCAAGGTCTCATTCCCGAATAAAGCATATACTCAGATGATATCATCTTCTTCGAGAGATTAATAATCGAGGAGATATACATATATGTAAAGTGCATACAAATGAGAACATTGCAGATCCACTGACCAAGGCTTTGTCGCAGCAGAAGCACGAAGGTCATACTAGTTTCATGGGTATTAGATACATGAGAGATTGGCTCTAGTACAAGTGAAAGATTGTTAGTGTTGGTGTCCTAGAGACAATACTTTATGATAAACAATTAAGGATTATGTTTACTTGATTATTTAATTAATATTTATTATGTCTTTATTTACTGCGTTATAAATTGAAAGCATAATAAATGTCCTTGGAATATTAATGCGAATTATATATCTTTAAGTGTGTGACTTAAAAATGAGATTATATGAACAGTATTATATTCCTAAAAGTCCCTAATCGAGTATTATTATTTAAGGACAATAATAATGCAATAAGACTAGCATGTTTGTTGACTGATTATCACATCTCATTGGTCATAGGTATGGTGATACTAAAGTCAAGCACATAAGTACATGTCACAATACATGGCACTAGACAGACCCTCTGTGAGAATCTACATTTTAATAAGTGTCATAAGAAATTCTCACTGTGATAATGATGTATTGATCCTTTGACTTGAAATCATTATATTTCTATACGAGAATTAATATAATTTGATTAGACTCAAAGTTACCTTTAACCGGGTAATGATAAAGGTGGACATTGGGTATACTATGAATCGTATGAGAAATATGAATGATAGATATAGGATTTAACCCTCCTATTTTATGAGTGATATTATTGGCCTCTTGATTGAGTGAGACTATAAAATACATGGTCATGCTCAAATGTTGATTTGATTAATAGTCTATTCATTGATCAAGGAAACCCGGATTAAACGTTGAAGAGGATGACACAATACATGCCTCGAGTTTGATCTATAATATAAGGTTAAAAGGATTATATTACATTGTACATTATTATATTGAATCACCAATTATTATTATTAATTGGGTAGCAATGATGTATTACTAGATGCCGCTCATTGTTTATAAATTTATTATTAAAAAATAAAATTATTGTCAACGTAATAATAACCTAAAGGGTCACACACAAAGAACGTTTAAACGGAGTGTTATTTAAATTATAAATTTAAATAATGTTATTATTATTAATTCGAATTATTTATTCAATTAATTAAGTGAGACTTGATTAATTATATACATATTAGAATTCGGATTTAATAATAATATAAATCTGAAATCTAAATGGGTTTTAAAAGGTCCAATCAGATTAGGGTTTTGGCCCAAGTCCCTCTCTCCCATATATATACATAAAGATGTACAGTTTAGGGCAACAGTTGAGATAATTCGTTTTTAATAAAACCGTAGCAGCTCTACGTTTCTGAGAGGCTAGAGAAAGAGAGAGACAAAGAGGCAGAAACAGGCTAGTACCTAACTCCGGTGATCGTTAGATGATACGACGTTCGTGTGGATACCGATAGAGAGCAGATTTCTGTGAAGGGCTGCTGTGATTCATCGCTTCTGGACCTCTATAATCATCATAAGGAAAGCTTTAATAAGGTACACATCCGATTCTCCATAATCATCCGCCAATTATACACGGATCCTGCGTTTGGGATTTATTTTTTTATTATTATTTAGCGTAATTCCGCTGTGTATATGTGCCCGAATCCCAACATGTCTATCTATCAAGAGAGTACTATACAAATTTCCATTAACAGATGTAGCATCATTCACTTCAGACTTACTTTTGGTACAAGCATGAGTTAAATGGCTAGAAGACCCACAATTATTACACAATTTTCTAGGAGCTTTAGGAATGTAACCATAATCATTCTTCATGTTCATTCTTAGCTTTTCATTTCTGTTCTTCTTGGTCTTCATGACAGTAGGTTTAGAAGTTACTGTCTTACTACTGTTGACACTAAATTTAGATGGAACTGTCTTGTCAATATGATTTGATCTTACTATCTTGATATCAACTTCTGAACTTACTGTCTTGCTAGTATTGACGGCATCTTCTAGACCATGAGTACTGTCAAGGGCAAAACTAACAGTCTTGGGGATTTTGACAATATCTTTTGACATATGTGGCAGTATCATTGTCCTCATCATCTAGAATTTATTTAAGAATTAGAGATTCCTCATCAAATTCAAACTCAGCCTTTTTAAACATGGGGTTCTTGACTTTTATAAGTATAGAGGGTCTGATAATAGGTTTGTCAAAAGTAGTGTCTTCCTCAACCACATGTTTCTTACCATTTTTCTTCTCATAGTTAAACCCTATACCTACCTTTTGATTTTCAGTATTATCAATATAGTATGATTTTAACAATGAAGAAGAGTTTTTGTAGGCTTTGATTTAAAGCTCATTTTCAGTAATCTGTTTTCTGATAAATTCCTTAATCTGAGAAGTACAAACTACCTTGTTCTTAATAATCTCATTTTCTTGTTGTAAGGACTCAAAAGCATTTTGTCTAAGATCTAGTTCTTCATTCTTTCATTTTACTGATTCATTAACATTAGTCAGTTTGACAATCTCTTCATTAGCAGTTAGCATGCTTGTATGAATATTAAAAATTTCAGTACTTAAACTTTCAACAGTTTTCTTATACTAAGATGCAGTCATATCAATAGTAGTAAGAAAAGGTACCTGACTTGATGAAGGAGGTGACTCTTCTCCAGAGTTTTCCATGAGTGCTAGGTTTCCATACTCTTTTTCCACTTCATTATCAGATTTCTCCCGGAATTTTCCTTCAGCTACAAATGCCCTTTCTTGTTACTTCTTGAGCAAAGCATCATATTTTGCCTTGAGTTCCTCATAGTCATTGTTATTTTCTCTAACTTGCTTTGGCTTTTTGAATTCAGTTGCAAAATGCCCAATCTCATTACAGTTGTAGCATCTTATCTTAGATTTTTCCATCACTCATGTCTTGTATCCACCTTTGCTACTTCCTCCAGGTTTTGATGTGTTTCCTTTGTTGAACTTGGAGTTTTAAACTTTAGGTTTGAAAGACATGTTCTTCTTGAATCTCAGGTTTGAGAACTTCTTTGCCATGTAGGCCATGATTTTGTTTTCCATGTTGTCAAGTTCATCCAGGGTGTAGAACTCATCTTCATCACCATCCTTGAGTTTAAGAGTAACACTTTCATCTTCATCAGTGACCTCTTCAATCATGATTTGTTGTTGATGTTGAGACTCTTGAAACTGCAGCATTTTTGGATCTTGAGCCACTAGAGCATTTGAAGTATTAACCATTTTTCCTCTTTGGCCAGACTAGATAGCTCTCTTTTGTAACAGTTCTAGCTCATAGGTTTTGAGAATGTCATACAAAGTTTTAAGAGATACTTTTGACATATATATTCCTTCTCTTATAGCAGTAACCTTGTTCTATAGATCGTCAGAAAGTGTTAACATGCAAGAGATATTTTATGTTTACTTCCTTCTTGTCATAAAACTTTCCATGCAACTGCAAGTCATTTATCAATCTGTTGAACCTCTCAAACATCTCATTCAACCCTTCATTTGATTTGGCCATAAAATCCTCATACTCAGATACCAGTATTTGTCTTTGGTTGTCTTTCACCTCTTATGTTCTTCCACAGAGTATCTCAATGGGTTTCCATATCTGTTTGGCACTTGTGCAGTTGACAATGTTGTTGTACATAACATTGTTAAGTGTTTCAATGATTATGAACTGCAAACAATCATTCAGGGCTACTTTTTCTTTTTCAGTATCATTGTACTCTGAAACCTTTTTAGGAACCCGGTAGCCAGGTATTGTTGCACTTTCTACTGTGGTTTCAAGTACATATGATTGAGGAATAAAAGGACCATTTTCTAGAATACCAAGATAAAGTGGGTTGGTTATTTTTATGAACAAAATCATTTTTCTACTGTTTACTTTATGATGTAAACAATAAAAACAGATAAGCAAGACAGTATTTTTAAACTTCAAAAATAATTTTTTTTTTTTTTTTGCTACAACTGACTGGAAATGAGTTCCAGCTTCGATAGATACAATAACAATGAATTTGCTAAGGTTTCTATACTTGAGAAAAAATCTAGTTCAGTTGCACAAGAGAAAGTACTTGTGAGATATGTGTATTTATACTGAAACACATATCTCACTTACATGTGCAATTTCCCTTGTTCCTAGAAGAAAGCTTGAAATAGAAACTGTGTTTTTTCCATTCAAATTTGTCTTCATTCCATTTGTAGATAAAGCATCTCTGGGATATGCAGAAATATTTGACTCTTCTCCCAAGTTGTAGTAGTAGACTTGACAGACTAGATAGACATTTCCAAATCATTCCTTGTAACTTCACTATCTTAGTCTGCTACTTGGAACAGAATGTCAGCTTCACTAAAAGTTTACTGTCAACTTTTAGGTCCTCTATGGTGACAATATCTTCGACTCCGCATACTTTGCTGTCAAGCTTTGATTTCTAAAACATACTGTCTCCAAAACTTCTATCAACTATCCCCGCCAATGTTGCTATCAACTATCCCCGCCAAAGTTGCTGTCAATAAAACTTGTTGTCTTCAAATCTTCATTCTCCGACAAGTTTACTGTTAATGGAATAGTTGATGTCAGTAATACTTGATATCTTCAAATCTTCATTCTCCGCCAAGTTTACTGTCAAGAGAATAGTTGTTATCCTCTGTAAGATAAATTTTTAAGTTAGATTTTAAATGATATTCAAAATTTAAGTTATAAATGATGTTATTTATTTTATTGCAGTGATAATAGAATAATATTTAATTTTATCTCATTTTACCTCGATAATATTAATATATTTCTCACACACACATATACAAAATACTAAATTATTTATTTATTAATCAATTTATAAAATATTATTTTAACTAATTTATAGAGTATTGTAATTCTTTATTTAATAATTTTTTAAAAATAATAAAATTAATTTCTTATAATTTTTAACAAGTTTATAAAAATATTATAAAGCCGCTACGAAGCGCGGTTTAGTCGACTAGTATATATATTAATGAAAATATATATTAAGAATAGGTGGGACTCGAATTTAACTCGATTCACAACTAAAATTCTGATATTATATTAAATTACTAATTCTCTTAAAACTTTAATTATTAAAAAATAGACTTATTAGGATCATATTATATTAACATACATTTTATATCGTATTAAAATTTAATCTTTTGTCTCACTTTTATGTTTCATTTTATTGTGTATCCATAGATCTGTATGTTCTACTCTGATTGTGATGATATCATGATACATTTAGTGTATATCTGTGTTGTTTTATTGTTCGATTTACAATTTTTACTCATTTTTTATTGTGTTGTATATATTTATTTGGGTCTATTAGTATTGTTGATTTATAAAAAATTGCATAAAAGTCCAATTTATGCTCATTTCTATTTTTTCTGTCGATGTATTGGATCTGTGGATTGAATTCTATAGATTTACTTATTGTATGCACCGTTTTAGAAGACAGGAAATCGAAATTTGTCGGTAAAGTTTCCTTACATTTAATTGAGTAATCAGTGATTAGTTAGATTGACTAATTAGAGATTTAATTGGAAATAATTTAATTTAATATGATATATCATTAGTTCATATGTATTTTGGGTGTTGAAATTTTTTTAAAAATACTTATAATTAATATTTAAGTGTCCTATATTAAATTGAGACAATTGGATCAAATCTCAAGTTTTTTTCGAAAATCGGGTCAAATTTCACGCCGAATCCGAAAATAAGCTAAAGTATATTGATAAAACAATTTGAGTAATCTGCAAGTACATCCTAGACTCATAAAAGATCATGATTTGGTATACTTAGCAATAGTACTATGTATACAACAAATTAACTTAATATCCTCGATGTACAACTGTGGTATTACAGACTCCATACTTAAATTCATGTCATCATTAAGGCGAACAGATAGTTTATAGGACCAGATCGTATCTCTATAGCCATTGTGAAATATTATCGGCTAGTTTTGTATCCCCACATCCGGACCTCTATCTATTACTCCGGCAACCTAACGAATAAACCATATTTCGTGTTCCCACCTCCGACAACCTGACGAATAAAAATTAAAATTTTGAGAGTTTGCCCTTAAAAACATACGTTTTAACACTAATATTATTATTAATAAGGCTCCACAATTTCAAAGTATTCCAACCTCTGAATCTGGGTATTATACTAGTTTAATTTTAACCATATTTTAATTTATATATTAATATTTCAAATGCTCATTAATAAGCAAAAGTTACATTTTTTTATATATTTATTGTTCTATAAAATTAATTTATTAATTATGGAATTTATTCTTTTAATATAATTTATATTTCATTAATTTATATTTATATCAGAAATTGGAGTTTTAATATATAACATACATATGTTATGCAATTAGGTACTATTATAGAAAATCGATTTTGTTGAATGGAATATTATTAAATGGAGTGCAAATTGGAGACTTATATATTCTATATTATTATCTGTAATAATTTTATAATATAATATAAATAATTTTATAATATATTATAAACAGAATGTAGGAGATTTTTAATTAATACTTCATTTAAGTTTCTACACAGAATTTTTAACAGCATATAATATTCATATATTATAACGGGTGATGTTAACATGAATTTTGTAATATTTTTTAATTTTAATAATAGAACTTATTATTACTTCCTACATAATTTAAAAAACAACTATATTCAAAAGTTTTTTAAAAAGCAGTTTTTAGATTTAAAATAACACCTTTTTTTAAAATTATTTTTGAATTTTACTAAATATTATTTTTTATCCACTTTTTAACAAAAAACTAAAAAACTGTTGTTAATATTGCAAATAACAATATCCAATTTATATTTAAGAGTCTCATAATTTGAAGAAATGTAGTACTCCGTAATTTGGGAGCCGAGTTCGCCCCGACAAAAAAATTAATCAACATGACATTGAATAATTATCAGTTGGATTTATTTTGTAGTTGGATTTAAATAACTCAAAAATAAGCACACTTGTTTATTAAATTTTATCATCTTTGAAAAAAATTGGACGAACCAAATTTAACAGATCTTTGAAAAGTTTAGCCTCTTCAATTGATTTTACTTACTTGAAAATCCCAACCTTGCAAAATGAATTGGGCCAGACTTTTCTAAAATCAAATTGGCCTAGATTTTTTTCAAAATTATTACACGTGTATCAAATTGGACATTTATCCAAATCTTTTATTAATATAACCCTGTTGGTTATAGTGATTTTTTCGACTTTTTTCAGAACCTTCGGAGAAATTTCAATACTTTGAAAAAAAAATTAATGAAAAAGCACTTGTATTACTTAAATAAAATCACAAATAATAGCCTTATACACAAACTCAGGAGCATTATCTACCCACTCATGTTCGACATGAAATGAGAAGTTCGTGCTAACACATTCCCTACGTCATTTGCAGTGCTATACACATACCGAACTAACACATTATCGAATTTAAATCCGAACATTTCTTATACATTTTATTAAATTTGAATTTTATCCAAACTTACTCACTACACAATTTTTTGTCAAGTCATATTGGTCTTTGCCAAAAAAAGGGCCCGTTGTGGGCTTCATAACGGAGCAAAGTCTTAATTCCTTCTGAGATTCTTTTGATAGGATGAGCAAAATTTTCAACCTCAGATTTTTTTATGTTTGTTATCATTTAACCGTATATTTGCAAGTGTTTCTAAACGTAAAAATGGATTTTGATTACCGATCATAATAATTTAAATTTGATATTTGAGAAGAGAATTTTATCGATTTAAAAATCAAAATAGTTGCAGTTCAATATCTACATTCGAATGCTCACTCTGCCCCAAGGTAAGTGTGTTTGAGAGCCCATATATGGATATGTATTTGGTTAATAATCTATCGAGAAATTAGAAAAGTTAGGAATAACTTTTTTAACCTATTCTTATATTTATTATTTTTAATTTTTAACCTTTTTAAAATTTAGTTGAATTTTTATTTTTTAAAATAAGAATTAGAAACATCTACGTATAAGCAAATTTTATTTAATTAACATTTTTCAAAAATACATATTTTTTTAAATAGGATGCGCAGTTCTCTTGAGTAGGCCTGTCAATGGATCGGATATCCGATCCGATCTGTAACTAAATAAATGGATATGGATCCTTAAAAAAATCCGATCCGTTAAATATCCGATCTAATAATGATTCAATCCGATAAAGAGCGGATATGGATTTAGTACGATCCGATCCGTTAACGACCTGATCCGATTATTATTATTATTATTATTATTATTATTATTATTATATATATATATATATATATATATATATATATATATATATATATTAATATATATATATGAAATATATTATATATTATACATAATATGAAAATATTTATATAATACTATATTATACACATAAATTAATATGAAATATTTAATACTAAACATAATTCGAAATTAAAATATTTTATTAAATTAAAATATTTAATATTTTCTTTTCTTTTCTTTTCTTTTCTTTTAAAAATTTATTTTTTAAACAGATCGGAGATTCGATCCGAATCCGAAAAAAATAAATGAATCTGGATATGATATAGGTAAATCCGATGCGAATCCAGTCAGTAAACTCGAGTCTTGGGGAACGGTTACAAATATGATGAAAGCCAAACGCGTGTACTGACATGCCAAACATTATCTATATCTAATATATACTGCAAACGATACACATATGTATTTTTTATTCATGTACTGATTCATGCATATATGTACTTGACTACTTCCAAGACCAGAAGAAATTAATGGAGGTAGAAAAGACCTTGTCAAGAAGCTTAAAATTTAGTCCTGAAGATTCCAGGATCCTGGAAAGCCCACTCAGTTTGAATCTCTATCTCTTTTTCTAGTTGATGATACTTGATAGTTGTGTGTTTTCGTTAGGCATCTTAAATACACCATGGTCACCTAAAGAAAAAGTAATAGAAACTTGTGGCATCACCACCTTATCTTGTACCGAAGATGACCTTATATTCGGCTACTGCAACAAATTGATTTGTCCGATTCGGGGTTTCTCATTCCACCGTACTTCCTCCGCTTTATAAAAACAAAAAAATGATGATTCTACACTGTCTTCGTGGAAAAGTATTTTCAAGTTATAGATGTGGATGAGTGATGACAACCAAAGGACTAGGTCCCGATTTTACAATATTCGTCATTCGTATCACACTTTGATAAAAAAAAAATATGTATTTCATGTATATCGTTTGAGCTAATTTAAATATATAGAATAATATTTTCGATGAGATTCAATGGTGAAAAATAAATCTACTTTCAGCAAAAAATCGAAAGCAAATTTCTTCAAAAATACAATAAATCTACTTTATCTAAAAACAATTTGAACCATTTTATATTAAAAGCTACTTTAATAAATAATTCATTGGATATATGTAAAATATAAACTCGATTGATGATTTGCCCAAGATCCTAATAGAGGTGGTAAGAGGGGTCAGTGACTCCCTTTTCTAATATTGTATATATTTATGAGAGAGAGAGTAAGTCTAATTCTATATACTACGTATTTATTGCTATTGTTATAGTATAATATTAAAAAGTATTTTTTGATACTAAAATAAAAATTACACTCTAATACTAGTTTTATAATTAGTTTTAAATTTATCTAATTTTTAAAACTTTTACTCATTTTAATATAATTTTGATATTTGATAATGTACAATACAATAATTGTTTAATTCTTACCCTTCATTTATAGATATTGATGATTTGGAATGGCAATGGGGTAGATCGGATCGGGTTTGATAAAATCTAAATCCAAACCCGAAATTTTTATCTAATCGCGAACTCGATCCAAACATGATTTGACTGATTTTGGATCTGATTCATATTTATCCAAAACCCGAAAATTATAAAATAAAATCTAAAACCCGAAATCTAAAAATTCAAAACCCTAACCATAACCAGAAAATTTAATAAAATTGTTTTTATATATAATACATAATTATATATTATATTATAAATAATATGTGTGTGTATAAATATCATATATGTATATAACATATAATATATTGCATAACTATATAATATATTATATAAAATAATATACATATGTAATATTTATAATACCATATTTTTTTCAGTTTTCGAATCAGGTATCGGTTTGATACACCTAAAATTCAAATCCAAATTTTTTCGGGTATGAAAAATAAATCTAGGGCTGTTAAACAGATATTTCAGATACAGATCTGTCTATATCTGAATCTGAATACGAATATCTAGATCCGTATTCGAATCCAAAAATATCAGAAAATAATATATTTGAATCTAAATCCGGCGAATAATATTCGAATCCGGATAATATCTGAATCTGAATCCTATTTTATATTTTTGAATAAATAAATAAATAAATAATTTTTATTTTTAAAATTTAGAATTAATGTGATATATATGTATAATAATTATATATATCTTAGAAAAATATATAATTTTAAAAATAAATGAATAAGTACATATATTTATAAATTGAACCTAATAATATATATATATATATATATTTATATTTATATAATATATATTTAAATTCGGATTCAGCTATTATCGGATACAGATATACCCATATTCGTGTTCGTATCTGAAATTGTCAGATTTGGATACAAATAATATATAATTTATTTCGGATACAGATAATATCCGATTTATTTCGAATACGAATACATATATTTTGAACGGATGTTAAATATTTCAAATTTTTTTGATAGCCCTAAATAATCCAAATTCAAAATTTCGGATTTAGTAAAATTCAATCGAGTTGGAACAGATAGATAGAGTATTTATCGAATGAGATTATTTTGTCATCTCTATTGATGATGTGACAGGGATGAATGGATACATCTTTATTTTCAAGTTTAGAACTATAATGTATTTATGCATAAATGTATCTAAAAATGAAACCCCGGTAAAATTAGAATTTTTTATATTTGGTGTTATAATATAGCAAATTAACAATAAAACCAAATATAGCATTGTATTGGACTTGCTTTGTACAAATTAAAATTGACTTCTCTTGAACATTTAAAATTGACATTGGTTTTATCAGTTGCAACTGCAGAAGTTGAGAGAAGATTTTTTGCTATGAAACCGGTTTAAAATACGTTTCAAATAAAATGAGAAATATTTAATGAATGATTGTTTAATCATATATATTGAGGGAGATATTTTTTAAATATAGCACTAAAGCACTTACGTACAGATTTTAAGAATATGAAGTATAGGCGGATAATTTTATGAAAATAACGTTATTATATTATATAGTTATTTGTTAAATATATGTATGTAATTGTTTAAAAAATTTAAATATATAATAATATTTGACCGCTCTTAATTTCATATCAGAAAACGTCAGATGTCATACAATCTGTTTAATAGTTTAACAATAAATTCATAGGCATCATTGATTTAATTTATTCCAATAATCAAAAAATATTTTCGACAATAGTAACAATTAAACATCCAACTCATATTCTATCAAAAGTACCTAATTGCAGGAGATCTGTCGTCTGCGCCATATTTTGATTTAAATCAGATTAATTATTCGATTTATATCCTTTCAGATTTATGATTTTAGAATTGTACGATGAAAGAGTAGATGTAAGGGTTCCCGAATTCTTTATCTCTTTTCTTTAAACCCTAACTTCAATTACACTTTTTCTATATCACTATTTAGTTTAAATCATAATCAATTATATAAAAAACATATTGTTGGACCAAATCAAACCTACTATATTGTATTTACTTGTCATATTGTAACACTCTAGTATTTCTTGTATTAAACAGTGACTTGATTTCTTTAATTATGTATTTACAGTTAGAAGCATGTTTCTACTGTATCTCCTAATGTAAATGAATGATATCAAGAATAATTGTACTAGTACAAGATTCTATGGATCATGCATCAGGAAAATGAAGGTCACATAAAATAAGGAGTTTAGGGAAGAAATTGTTTCTAAGACAAATTATCTTTCGAGAAGTCACATTGATAGAGAAGTCAAAAGTACAAACTGGTAGAGAAGTCTCAAATGACTCAATCGAGAAGTCTACTAAATCGAGAAGTCAAGAATATGGAGTCATTCGAGAAGTGTAAAGAAATGCTCAATCGAGAAATTCAGCTAAACAAATTGAGAAGTTAGTTAAGGAAGCAATCGAGAAGTCTGTGTGTTAGAAATAAAGAACTGAAGATGTCAGAGAATACTTCAAATAGAGTTTACTGAATCCAATCAGAGTTTAGATGACGTCATTAGAGTTCGAGAAGTCAAGAATATGGAGTCATTCGAGAAGTGTAAAGAAATGCTCAATCGAGAAATTCAGCTAAACAAATCGAGAAGTTAGTTAAGGAAGCAATCGAGAAGTCTAAGTGAAGAAAACAATCGAGAAGTCTGTGTGTTAGAAATAAAGAACTGATGATGTCAGAGAATACTTCAAACAGAGCTTACTGAAGCCAGTCAGAGTTTAGATAACGTCATTAGAGTTTAGAAGATGTTGACAGAGTTTACTAAATCAGAGTTTACTAACCGACAGAGTTTATGATGATCAGAGTTTGACAGATGGAAACCGATAAATCAGGAGGTGATTAAGATAAAGAAGGAAGTGTTTTAATACAATTCTATTGCCTTTCTGGAAGCTATCTTTTAGGAAGATAATGATGGAAATAATATTTTTGCATTTGATGATCATTATTTTTGTTGTAATTGGATAGGTGGCTGTGTACTATATAAACACAGGATTAGGTTAACATTGATGTAATCGTTCAAGCAATTATCTTTCTCATAACCTAGCCGCTATTGAGAACTTTATTTTTCTTGAGAGAGTTTTGTATTAAGTTCATCAAAGTTAATACGAAACAATACTTCTTTTACATACTTGTATTCATAATCGATTGTTTGGTACTATTATATTCAACCCCCCCTTCTATAATAGTTTATCATCTGGGTAACAATTGGTATCAGAGCAGACAGTTAATTACAACTTAAAGATCTAAAAACAATGTCTAGAAACAAGTATGAAAGCATAAGGATTCCAATCTTGAAGAAGGCTGAATAACCTACATGGAGGGTAAAGATGTTGATGTTTTTAGAAGCCAAATATTCTGACTATCTTCACAGGATCAATGAAGGACAGTACTTACCAACAAAGTTAGTTTGATCAACCATAGTGGAAGGAAGACAAGTTCCTGAACACTACACTCTGAAGGACAAGAAGGAGTGGACCAATAACGAAAAGCAAGAAGTCCTAAAAGATACAAAGGTAAGAAACATTCTGCATAATAGTCTTGACTCTGTGATGTCTAACAGGGTAATTGCATGCAAAAATGCCAAAGAAATTTGGGATGCACTAGAGGTTCAATGTCAAGGAACCAAAGAAATTAAGAAGAACAGAAGATTTGTTCTTATACAAGAGTATGAATACTTTGAGGCTAAACAGAATGAGTCTATCACTTATATATATGACAGATTTCTTACTATGTTGAATGATTTAGCTTTGGTTGATAAGGTGTATGATAATGAGGATTCAAACACCAAGTTTTTAAGGGCTCTTCCTGAAGAATGAGATTTACAAACATCCTTGATAAGAGACATGGCCGATCTGAAAGACATGTCTCTAGATGAAGTGTATGGAAGGTTGAAGACTCATGACTTCGAGTTACAACAAAGGAAGAATAGGAAAAGTAACAAATTAAAATCTGTTGCCTTGAATGTTGAGACTAAGGTCGAAGAACCAAAAGAGAAGGTCTTAAAAGTCTCAACAAGAAAAGGAAAAGCTGTGATGGTAAAGGAAAGCAGTGAATCGGAGTCTAAGGCAGACTCTGATGCAAACTCTGATGAATCCATAGACTCTGACATAATGGAGAGGTTGCCATGATTTTCAAAGGCTTCAAGAAGATGAAGTATAGGAATTTCAGAAAGCAAGGAAACTTCAAAAAGAAGCATGGAGAGCCTGAAAACAAAGACAGGTTCAGAAAGAGAGAAGACAGGGATGGGAAGTCCAAAGCACTTGATAAATCAAAGGTCAAGTGTTACAAGTGTAATAAGATGGGGCACTTTGCTACTGAGTGCAGAAGCAAGGAATCTGGGAAAGCTCACACAAACTTCAAGAAAGAATGGATGGATTCCTCAGACTCTGAAGAGGAAATAAGTTATGCTCTCATGGCAAACACTGATACTTCCATCTTAAACTCTAACAAGGTACCAGACTCTATCTTCAATATTGATACTGAAAATGTCTATGAATTAAAGTCTTTCCTTAGAACCCTGCATGTTAGTTTTAAATCACAGTCACTTGAAAATGAAAGATTAAAATCTGAAATTCAAACTCTGTTTACTAAGAATGATTTTCTTGAATCTGAACTAGTACAGATGCTTAGCACTAAGAAAGACTGTGAGGATGCTATTCATATGCAAACTCAGCTAGAAATACATGTTGAATATTTAAAAGCTGAGATAGCTAAAGAACATGAGACTTTCAGAGTTTGGACAAACTCTGGCAAGAAAGTCCAACAAATTCTTTCTAACAAAAGTTAGACATCTGCTCTAGGTTATGAATCTGATAAGGAGACACATGCTAAGAATGATAAGACACATACATGAATAAAAAGAAAGTTGAGTGAACCTGTGAATTTTGGTAGAGCTAGTAATGAAAAGGACACTTATGATAAATGTTCTAATAATCACAAAACCGAAGAGAATAGTGTGTCAGATAATAAACCAGTCAATATTGGGTTACTCTCACAGAAGCAACTTAAGAAAAAGTTGAAGTCTGTCACCAACAAGAATGAACCTAAAAAGGTTAAGAGGAATAGAAATGACAAAGTAGGAATTTCTAGGGAAAATGACTATAAGAATATCTCTGATACTCCTAGAAAAACATGTTTCATATGTGAAAATTCTAATCATCTTACTCTTGACTGCAGGCAAAAAAAAAAAGGAACCTGAAAGACCTAGATTAGAGGATAGGAAGCAGACTAGATATAGACCACAAAATCCTTGTTTTCACTGTGATAGTTTATGGCATTCTATTTACACATGTAAAGAATATCATAGTCTGTATTTCAATTATTATGAAATCTTGCCTCATTTGAATAAAACTCCAGTTTCTTCTAATTATTCTGTTAAACAACAGTATGTGGTAAAGGCTAATAGAAGAAACACAAACTCTGAAAATGCAAACTATGTTAACTTAAACTCTGATAAAGTTGTTTATGCTACAAAAGTTAACAATCTTAAAAAGAAAGGATCCAAACTTGTTTGGGTCCTCAAAGCTACTAATTAAGTTACATAAATGATTTCAGGAAAACAGGAAAAATATCATAGTAATTGATAGTGGATGTTCTGCACACATGACTGGAAACAAATCCATGCTTTCAGAATTTGAGGAGAAGTCTAGCCCAGCAGTATCTTATGGAGATGGCAATATAGGAAGAACACTGGGATATGACAATATTGTGATTGAAAATGTCATCATTGAAAATATAGCTCTGGTTGAAGGACTCAAACACAATCTCTTGAGTGTGAGTCAAATGACAGACAAATGTTATTCAGTGGAGTTTCATGAAACATATTGTGAGGTCAAAAGTAAAAAGGCTGGCAAAGTGGTTCTCATTGGTCACAGACATAACAATTTATTTGAAGCTAGCTTGGAGGTAAATTCTGATGGTCCATTAAATTGCTTACTTGGAAAAGCATCATCTTTGGAAAGCTGGAATTGGCACAAAAAGCTATGTAACTTGAACTTTGGAAATATAAATGAGTTGGTGAAAAAGGATCTAGTAAGAGGTCTTCCAAAATTTTAATTTCATCCTGATGGACTCTGTGATTCCTGTCAAAAGGCAAAATAAAAGAAGACATCTTTCAAGAGCAAGACTGAAAATTTTATTGAATTCATCTATTGCATCTTGATCTGTTTGGCCATGTCAACATAATGTCCATTGGAAAGAAGAAATATACTCTGGTGATAGTAGATGACTATACAAGATTTAACTGGGTGTACTTTTTACACAAAAAGGATGAAACAACTAAGATCATTTTTGATCATATTGTCATGATTGAGAATAGATCACCCCTCAAGGTAAAGAATCTAAGGAGTGATAATGGAACAGAGTTTAAGAACTCTACAATGGAGGAATTCTGCTCAAACAAAGGAATCATTCAACAATTCTTTGCACTTCGTACACCTCAACAAAATGGTGTAGTTGAGAGAAAGAACAGAAATCTCATTGAAGTTGCTAGAACAATGTTAGAAGGAGCAAAACTTCCTACTTACTTTTGGGCAGAAGTTGTGAATACTGCATGCATCACTCAGAATTGTACCTTGATAAATAAATACGGAATGACTTCGTATGAAATGATGAAGGGTAGGAAGCCAAATGTGTAATACTTTCACATATTTGGAAGCAAGTGTTTTATTCCTAAAACACATCCTGAGTAGTTGAAAAAGTTTGAACTCAAAGCAGATGAAGGTATTTTTGTTGGTTATTCAACAACTTCCAAAATGTCTTTAAAGGCATTCAAGGTGTTTAATCTGAGAACCAAGGTCGTCATAGAATTTATTCATGTTTCTTTTGATGAAGGAAAAATAATAGGATTACATGATGAAGATGCTCAGGATTCTCTAAGTTTTGAAAATGAATTACTCAAAGCTCAACAAGACATAGACTCTGATGACCTAAACTCTAACTCTCTAAACTCTGATTCAGATAAAATTGACACATTAGTTGAAGATTATGCACATGTTGAGGGAGAGAAACATCAATCTTCTACTGAAATTATAGAACCAATGTCAATCATTGAAATTTCAGAGTCTGACCAAACTCTGACAAAGACAAACTCTGAAAGGTTAAACTCTGATCCATCAAACTCTGAAGAAAGCACAACTTCAGGGGGAGGTTTAGCATTCTCTTAGGAATCATACTATGAAGGCACAGATCATGGGGGAGCATCTAGTTCAAGAAATCTTCCTCATCCAAGGAAATGGACCAAAGATCATACACCTAACTTGATAATTGGTGATCTAGAAAGTGGAGTGAAGACAAGGAAAGTTACTCAGAATAAATATCTATATCATAGTTTTCTTTCTCAAACAGAGCCAAAGAAAGTTGGAGATGCTTTGAAGGATGCAGACTGGTTACTACACTGCAGGAAGAATTAAATGAGTTTGAAAGAAATGAGGTTTGGACTCTTGTTCCAAGACCAAAGAACAGATCCATTATTGGCACAAAATGGGTGTTTAGAAACAAGACAGACTCTGATGGAAACATAACAAGTAACAAAGCAAGACTAGTTGCCAAAGGCCATTCTCAACAAAAAGGTATTGACTATGAGGAAACCTTTACACATGTAACTAGACTTGCAATTAGAATATTTCTTGCTTATGATGCACACAAGAAGTTCAAATTATATCAGATGGATGTTAAAAGTGCATTTTTAAATGGTGAGCTTGAGGATGAGGTATATGTTGAACAACCTCCTGGCTTTATGAATCCCAAATATCTAAATCATGTCTACAGGTTGGATAAAGATTTATATGGACTCAAGCAAGCTCCTAGAGCCTGGTATAAATCACTGGCTCAATTTCTACTTGAAAGTGGTTTCACAAGAGGTACAATTGATAAAACCTTATTTTATAGAACTCAGGATAAGGACTTATTTTTGGTTGAAATATATGTTGATGATATTATATTTGGATCTACTAATGAGAAACTCTGTGAAAGATTTTCAAAGCTAATGCAGTCCAGGTACCAAATGAGCATAATGGGAGAGATGAGCTATTTCTTAGGCTTGCAAGTGAAACATACTGATGAAGGCATTTTCATAAGTCAATCCAAATATACAAAGAATCTACTCATAAAGTTTCAAATGCAAGACTCTGCATCTGCTACAACTTCAATGGATACTGCAACCAAACTGGATCAAGATACTGGTGAGCCTGTAGAGATAACAACATACAGGGGTATGATTGGCTCACTTCTTTATTTGACTGCTAGTAGACCAGATATCATGTTTGCAACCTGTCTATGTGCTAGATTTCATGCAAATCCAAGGGAACCACATTTGATTGTTTTTAAGAGAATTTTTAGATATCTCAAGGAAATCATCAATCTTGGTTTATGGTATCCTAGAGAGTCTGACTTTAAACTTATAGGCTATTCAGATGTTGATTTTGTATGATGTAAAATAGATAGAAAAAATACTAGTGGAAGTTGTCAATTTCTAGGTGGAAGAATTGTCTCGTGGTTTAGCAAGAAGCAGAAATCAATCTCAACATCTACAGCAGAAGCAGAATATATAGCTGTTGGAAGCTGTTGTGCTCAGATTTTATGGATGAGAAATTAGCTGTTAGACTATGTTTTAAACTTTACAAAATTTCTATTTATTGTGATTATCAAAGTGCTATTGCAATGACAGAAAATCCAGTTCAACATTCTCTGACAAAACACATCAGCATTAGATACCATTTCATAAAGGAACATGTCATGGAAGGAACAACTGAAATGCACTTGGTTCCAACAGATTAATAGTTAGCAGACATATTCACAAAACCTCTTTGTGAAGTAAATTTTACAAGATTGGTTTCTGAGTTGAGATGGTGACAAGTGGTTCAACTCCAAATTACAAGTAGCAGCCATAATTAGTATTTATGGTAAACTCTGTCAGAGGATGCAATAAACTATGATACATGTCAAACTCTGAGCTATTATTGATTATTTTATTTATAACATCATATTTAATTATGTGACATCATATTTGTTAATCTCTGATTGGAGTAATACTGATTGTGCGTGTATGTCATGAAAAACGTTTCATCTTTATACACAGATACACACATATATGTTGTATTTTGATATTTGTACCACTCATTACTCATCCTATCATATCATGCCACGTGTCCCACTACAGGTTATATGTTATTGAGAGGGAATAGATTAATTCATATTCTTACTTTAAATTTATAATTGTATCTTATTCTCTCTATTTATCTCTCATATTCTCAAAACCCTAAAATATTATACCTGCATATCTTTGTATCAATGGAATCTAAGGGTCTCTCTTTCAAGAATTACACTTTTGTTGCTACTAACTACATTGCTCTTTTGAATAAACAAGAAGCACCTAAGGAATTTCATGTTGTTCAGGATTTTCTTACACAAAGCAGTATTGGGTATGCCCTTTAAGAACCCAAAGAAATTTTTGCTCAAACTCTGACCAAGATTTGGTCAACTGCTAAATTCAATGATGTTGGTGATGATGAAGAGCCCATTATTACTTTCCACTGCAATGGTCACCACTCTATCACTCCTGAGGTCGTTCGTCAGGCCCTTCACCTTCCTGAAGTTGCTGTTTATTATGACATTGTTAATGATGAACAAATCGGAGATTTTTTTCAAGACATAGGCTATGGAGGCAGCCTATCCAAACTGGGGACCCTCACAAGGCCACATCTGCGAAGAGAATGGAGTTTCTTCTTCGATTGTGTTACTAGAGCTTTTACTGCCAAGTGCACCAACTTTGATGCCATTCCTCAACTATCTCAACAAATTGGGTATTCTCTGACGCATAATCTCAATTTTAATTTTTCTTGTCTGTTAATTAGGCAAATAACTAGTAAAATTAGTGATGATGAACATACTCTATACTATGCTAGATTTTTACAGTTGATTTTTAGTTATCTCTTGCATGATGTGAGTTTTGATAATGACAAGAGTTTGCCTAGTTTTAGCATGAATAAATGGATTTTTGCTAACTTGACAAGAAAGGATGTCAAGAAAGACAATGAAGGTATGTTACCAAGGTTATTTTATCTCACACGGGTCAGGCTTCTACTAAATCAGAAAATGCCTACTGTGTATGGGAGGGAGTTTTTATCAGTGACTGAGAATCAGAGTTTAGCCCCCTCTGGTTCTATCCCAAGTCAACAACCAAACACTGATACACAAACTCAGCCAACCTCTGTTGTCTCCCAAAAGACTTCAGTTGTAAAACACACCTCACAGTCACAAGGAACAGGCTTGAAGAGAAAGGGCAAAACAGTCTCATAGTCTTCTCCCAGGAAAAGGAGATTAATTGATGAACATACAGACTCTGATGACAGTGATGAAGGGTTGGTATTTCCCTTGAAGAAATCTGTTAAACCAGTCTCTGAAATTCCTCATGCCTCCTTCATGAAGCCATTTCATATTAATCCCATCTCAGAGTCTGCCAAGAAAAGGAGAAGATTAGTCAAGGCCTTAAACTCTGATATATAAACTCTGATCAGCCAAACTCTGATCAATTTCAAGCCTTAGACTATGAGCCATTAAACTCTGATGTTGTGATAAAGTCTGGTGACTTTGCATTGCCTCTGACCAAATAAACAGTAACATTGGTAGACTTGAAGTAGATGGTGACGGTGAAAATGCCAATAGAGAAGAAAATGATGAATTGGCTGGTACTGAAATTATTGATTCTCCTAAAGATGCTCCAGTATTAATCTCTGATTATCCTGCCCATTCTCCTCAATAAATAATCAAGGAGATTTCTTATGAAAAAGTGAGGAAGTTAGATGAGAAAGTAAAGAGAGAGATGGCTGCTCAGAAATCACAACAATCTCCAGTCTCTGGCACCTCAAAGTTATTTACTAGAAGAAGGTTTCTTTCGGCCTAGACACACAAGAACCTTCTTCTCAAAGTGAAGTAGCAGTCTATGAAAGACCAGGCACACAAGAACCTATTGATCAAAGTTCAATAGAAGCCACATTTCCAGCAAATGAAGCCAACATGGATCAGGGTTATAGACCACAAGAACCTTCAGCTCAAAGGGTTGAAGAAGTTGTTCATGCCCCAGCCACACAAGAACCATCCAATCAAAGTTTGGCCACAGGCACACATACTCTGATAGAAGATCTTATTGTTGCTGATGCTGAAGGCCAAATTCTAGCAGAGTCAAGCCCACAAGAACCTTCACCTCAAAGTGGTGAAACAGTTACTGACAAGACTCAAGTCCCACAAGAACCAATCACCAAGTTTGTGATTGCAGACCAAGATATGAAGATACAGACAAACTCTGATGATCATCCATTGGCACTCTCTGATGCAATTCTGGTACAACCTCTATCTGCCAAGCCATTGGACTCTATAATTGCTCAAGGTATAAACTCTGAATTTTCTTCAGAATTTACATACGCTAATATCATAAGTTCAGACTTTATATTTCCATCTTTTAGTGTTGGAATGACCATGGATAGTCCTGGAAAGGAACCCTCTATCCCTGTGACCACAGACCTCTTTTCTCAATCACCTCTTATTTCTATAGGTCATTGTGATTTGAGTCTTTCTTGTGAGATTGAGGTAAAATGTGTGACAAACAGAACTAATAATGAGAGGCAGACACTGGATCTGGAAAAAGGAGAGGTAGATATGAGACAGAAGTTAGTTACTTCTAGTGAGCAAACTCTGACTTTCAAAAGTCATGAGATATGTGAGTGAGAAGTAATGAGATTACTTTAAAAGAAACGAGTGTTTAGGGTGTTCTGTTCTTTATGCAGGTAATCAGAATATATATGACACAGGCTCTACCGCTAAACATGTTTCTCACTCTCTAAATTCTGTGGTACCAAACTCTGATGTTGTTGCTGAAGATGATGATGCAAATTCTGAGGATTTCACTCCTATCTTTGCGGATGAAGAAGTTACTGATCTCTCTATTCATTACACTCTGAGTTATAATTCAAAGAGATGACCAATTGATGCTTTTGATTCTCATGATAGACTGAGGATGGACTATCCTAACTAATGTATTGTTGAACAGCTGAAAGGTGAAATTGAATCTGCTCTCACACATGAAGGTATAAAGAGGAATAATAGTAGGGAGAAACCATCTAATGAAGATCTTCTAAGCTCTAAGAGACAAAACATCTGGAATATGTCTTAGAAGTTTTCCCATGAAGATATTTCTTGGCCTCATATTCACGATCTTATCCAGAAAGTAGACTCTGAATTAAACTCTGATGAAATGAAGACAGTTCTTAAGGCAACCACTGTATTGACTAAGGGTATTCACAGTGAAGTTTCTGATCTTAAAGTCTCTGTAGCAAGATAAGTGCTTCAGTTCAAGGTTCTATTTTTGTTTCTCAACATGCCTTGGAATCTAAAATTAAGGTTATTTTCACTAAACAAGATGCCTTGGAGCCCTAAGTTGACCAAATTGCTACTGTTGTTATTTCCATGCAGACCATGTTGCATACTATTGCAGACCTCCTGACTATTTCTTCTGATGTCAGAAAGGGGGAGAAAATATCTAAGGACAAATGCAAGGTGAATTCTGTTTTAAACTCTGATAAACCTGATGGTAATGGCAGTGTTGTTCCTGATAAAAGCCAAGGGAGTCATAAGGGTGGAAAGAGTTTACAAAATCAAACTCTGACTGATCAAACTCTGATTCCCTCAGGATCTGAAAAAGGTAAGCAAACTCTGATGGAACTTGATGAAGATTTGACTAGAAGGCTTGCAGAGGAAGAAAAGCTTGAGAATGTTGAAGTAAGGAACAAGAAAGATGCAGAATTGGAAAAGAAGCTTTTTGAAGAAGAAAATCCATGAATGGATCCAGTTGCTGTTGAAGAAGAATTGAAGAAAACTGGTACTGACAATGCTCAAGTCCAGTCAAAGAAGAAAAGAAATGTGAGTTCAAAGAAAACTCTAGCTAAGAAGAAGGTGCCTGATCAAGCAAAGCAAACTATAACTAAACCTGTTGAAATTCAAACAAAGTCATCTCAAGCAGTTCAGCATAAAGCTCCATTAAAATCAAAAACTCCACTCACCATGCTTGGAACTACATTTCTTCCAGGTGGAACAAGTTTTGAAGATGAGGAAGAAGAACAACAATCTCTGTGTAGAAAGAAGAATCCTGATCTTCTATGGACAAAAACTCAAACTCTGACTCTCAATGCCAGACTTGGTAAGAACAAGGGAGGTATTGGTGACTCAAAAGATAAAGTCTACAGAGGAGAAGCAAATACTTTCAGAGATCCTTATTCTTTAAAGAACAAACCTGAAAAAGAGCTATCACAAGATCATTTGGAGAAGCTAATTGTTGTTCATATGGTAAAGGATATTTTTGATGGTGTTGAACCTAAAAAGAAGCTGTTATATTTTCTAGAGAATGGAAGAGTTATGAAACTATCTGAAGAAGATCTAGCTCACAAGTCATCAAAAGAACTGGAATATGTTCTATACTTACTAAAAGAAGAAGATGACACTACTGCAAACTGGGTGAGATTTCTAGAAAGTACAATAGTAGAGGCAAGAAAGAATCAAAAATTGATGAAGTTAGACTCTGAGGAGTACAGACCAAGGTATATGCTGGAGAATGATTCTGAGAATGAGATGATAAAAGGAGATGTTAAGATAAAAATGGTATTGGGAACTCCAACATTGATGTTTAATCCTAATGGACAAAAGATCTACAGTATTCATTTAGATGAAAGCATGCAAAGGACATCAATCTACAACTTGAGAGCTGTAATTTTTCAAATTGATGATTCTAGTGATCAGATGAAGGAGTTGAAGGAGAAACTGGTGGAATTATTGAAGATAGCTGAAAAGAAGTTGCTTGATAATTTGTTGTCTAAAGATTTTTCTTACAAGAGAGTATAAGACAAGGTAGAAAACTCAAAAACTGATATATTTGTCTATGAGGTTTTTGACATCATAAGTTCAAATTTATATTTTACTGAATAAAGCATAAATTGGGGGAGACTGTTAAAAATAAAGAACAGATGTTTTCAGAAAATACTTCAAACAGAGTTTACTGAATCCAATTAGAGTTTAGATGACGTCATCAAAATTTAGAAGATGTTGATAGATTTTA
The DNA here is from genome assembly GCA_028671895.1 of Oenanthe sinensis. Taxonomy (NCBI): domain Eukaryota; kingdom Viridiplantae; phylum Streptophyta; class Magnoliopsida; order Apiales; family Apiaceae; genus Oenanthe; species Oenanthe sinensis. Next base: position 10,356,562 of record CM053799.1, read on the forward strand.
CTCAATCAGAGTTTACTAACCGACAGAGTTTATGATGATTAGAGTTTGATAGATGGAAACCGATAAATCAGGAGGTGATTGAAGATGAAGAAGAAAGTGTTTTAATACAATTCTATTGCCTTTCTGGAAGCTATCTTTTAGGAAGATAATGATGGAAATAATATTTTTGCATTTCATGATCATTATTTTTGTTGTAATTGGATAGGTAGTTGTGTACTATATAAACACAGGATTAGGTTAACATTGATGTAATCATTCAAACAATTATTTTTCTCATAACCTAGCAGCTCTTAAGAATATTATTTTTCTTGAGAGAGTTTTGTATTAAGTTCATCAAAGTTAATATAAAATATTAATTCTTTTACATACTTGTGTTCATAATCGATTATTTGGTACTATTATATTCAACCCCCCTTCTATAATAGTTTATGATCTGGGTAACACTGTGAAATGGGTCAATCGAGAAGTCTGTAAAATAAAGTCAATCGAGAAGATTAGCTTGATCGAAAAGTCATCAAAATAAGTAGGTAATCAAGAAGTCTAGACATTCGAGAAGTATCAATTCAAAGATCAATCGAGAAGTCTCACAAGTACTCGATCAAGTAGTCCACAGCATGACTTCTCGAAGTGCAATGAAGCTGAGTATTCGAATGTTTCAAATAGCTATTTTCAAGGAGATTTGTAGAAGAATAAGACAAGTAATTTGAAGCATTGTCATGATCAGGTCAGTCAAACCAGTGAAGATAATGTCAAGTCTACAATGAAGCTTGAAAAGAAAACAAGACAAAGACATAAGGAAGAAGGCGGAATAGAAAAGATTGTCAAAGAATAATGTTAGCTAGAACTAGATAGTAGTCAAATGTAAAGTGTTTCTTATCTATTTCTAGTTTAGCATAACTGTCTAGTGAGAGCATGTGCAAATGAGACATGTTGTCTATATAGCAAATAGCACAGCTTCACTAGTCAGTGAGAGTTGAATAGTTTTCATTCCTTGTTTTCTTTTAAGAACAAGAAGCTGATATTTAAATCTAGAATCTCATATTGTATCAATTCATTCTAATACACAATTAGATTGAAAGTTAACTTTGAGTGTTCATTTTAAATTCTACATATCTTAAGTAAACACTGTTAAGTTAGTAAAGCTACAACATTTGATTATCAGTTCATAACAAACAAGAATCAAAGAATACAGAAAAAGTTTTAAACCATACATTCACCCCCCCCCCCTGTATAGTTTCTGTACAACTCATTCCTAACACATATCCTTTCATCAAATTCGAAATTTTTAATCCATTTAAATCTTCATATCTGTTTTCATATCTTTCAGATTTAATTAATATCCTTTCTATCTGTTTCCATATCCTTTAAATCTGAAGTTTTAAACGATTTTAATGTTTTATGTGATAACTTTTTTGTACCAATATAGTGCATGATCATTTTTGATGGGGTTTCGACCCTATCTGATGGTGGTTATATGTCGTTCATGACGATTTTGTGTCACATTAGACGACTTCTTATCTTAAATTGAGAGTTTTATGCTATAATTTTATACTATATATTTATGTCACACGTTCATCTACTTATTTGGCTTTGTCGGTTTGTTTTATTGTTTTTCAGATTTACTTTGACGGATTATTCGTGCTGATGGAAGATAAATAGAATCAGAATTTTGATGTACAATATTTGCGGTTATGTAACTTATTCTCTAAAGGTATTATCTTTTCTGATATGAAGGTGATATTGTCTAAATTTCTGGAGAATCTCTTTATTATAGTAATCGTAATTTAGATTACGACTTGTAAGATTGGTTAAGCATATTTTTCAATTAAATGATAATGTTTTGTAAATGAAAATAACCCTCACAACCTCTGAGATATGTGCTTGCTTCGAATTATCTATTAATGAAATGTTTATCGTTTTAAAAAAAATAGAAAAAGAAAAAGAGGTGAGAGAAAATAAACTGGCATTATTGTCAGACCGGGTTAATGAAATCCGGGCGAAAAAATGGACCCGGAATCAAGGTCTCTGAGTTGGAAGGTGATGGTATGTTTCCCGGATATGGACATGATCACTATCGCATATGTCACCCTCTATGGGCTCTATCTTTATTTTATCATTTCCGCAAGCCTTCTTTTGGATTAGCATATACTTGTAAATATTTTTTTTGTATACATAATCAGTCCTCTAAAAAAACATCTAGTATATATCAGTTGTGATAGATGAGAGGTCAACAAGATAAGGACCGGAGTACAAAATTACTTTATTCTATATAATTTTTTTACAAATATTTTGATTATATTGTGAAATATATTTTAAGTTAAATTGTTCACATGATTACCTTCTTTTATCTTTAGCATATCAAACAGCCACATGCTTTGTTATAGAATAAAGTTACTAACAAGCTATAATTTAGATATATAAAAAATTATGACAAGAAGTTATAATTTTATTTATTTAAAAACATTTATAATAAAAATAATCAAATCACTAAAATAATTTTTGCCAATCGATCACTTGAAAGTATGATGGGTCATTTTTCTTTATAGCTAATAAAGAAAAACTACATTTAGTAACGCAGGTCCCTTTTGTTACTCTTATTTCTTAATGATTTATTCTATTTTCTCATTTCTTAAAAAGGGGTATTATATATATTTGTCCTCCTAGGACTAGGCTCAAATGAAAAAGTGTTTTCCGGAAAACTAGTATGTTCTGTACTTTCATAACACGTGTTCTGTAAGTATTTTTTCTTTATTTTTTCTCCAAATACATAATTTAGTCTTCTATATGTGTTTTTATTTACACAACATATGTGTTTTTATGAAAAATATGATATTTTTAACGAAATGAAAAGTGTAGTATTAGTATGTTTTGTAAATCATATGCATGTGTTCTGTAAACATTTTCATTATTTTTTTTAAGAATTCAAAAAAATTTCACATATAATTGTGTTTATATTTACATAATACATGTATTTTAAATAAAAAAATGTGACGATTTTTACAAAAGTATTCTCCAAAGTTGTAGTTCTCCGTGGAGCCTATGTCCTCCTATTACCAATTGTATATATAGGATAAAAAGCTCTATCCCTTTCTATATTTTTCATTCTCTCCGTACAGCTCTAAAGATATCAAGATATTCTGTTTGCACATATATATATCTAGTGGGAAAGTGATGGGAGAAATGGTAATATCATCAGAAAATTTCTCCAACGTATCGAATACTCGAATCCGACCATATGTACGATCAAAGAACCCTCGCCTAAGGTGGAGTGATGATCTTCACAAATCTTTTGTTCTTGCAGTTGATCGCCTAGGTGGAGAAGACAGTAAGCTCTCTCTCTCTCCCTCCCTCGCCCCCCCCCCCCCTCTCCTTCCCTCCCTCCCTCGCCCCCCCCCCCCCCTCCTTCCCTCTCTCTCTCTCTCTCTCTCTCCCCCGCCCCCCTCTCTCTATGTTAATTAACTAAGCATAATAATATTGTTTTTGTTCATTGAATTCAGTAGCATGTTTTATGTTTTTTCTAAGTAATTAGTCGCATGTTGTTCAATAAGTTGATGATGATAATTTTTTTGCTAATCTCTTTTAAGCTTTTAACATTTATGTTTCGATTGTGAATTAAAGGAGCTACACCAAAGATGATATTGCAACTAATGGATGTGAAAGGAGTTACCATATCTCATGTAAAAAGTCATCTTCAGGTACATCCTTATCTGAAGATAAATCCACTTACTGTAATTTAATTCTTTTGTACTCTTTCGTTCTTGTATTAATAATATGTTTGGACTTATATGTATATCAACAGATGTATAGAAGCATGAAGCACGAACAGATGATTCACGGTATGTACCCTTAATTATACAACCAGAATGTATGGATCCATGACCTCATTCTCCACATTTACCTCTATATATATATATAGATAGATAGATATAGATATAGATATACAATTTTTGTATAGATAGACACACGTATTATACTTGCATATTGCCCCATGCCACAAGCTATTCTAGGCGGTAAAAAGTATTATTACATGTATGTAAGCATTTTTTGTTATGTTCTATAAATTATTGTTTTTTTAGTAAACAGTGTATCTGCATTCCTAACAATACTTTGTACAAATGTTATGTTGTTAGTTTGTTGTTATTGAAAGTACTTAAAATTCATTAAAATATAAAAATGAGTGAAGAGAGAAAGAAAGTATTTTAATAAATATATTAATTATAAAATGAGATTAATATTCTTGAGTTTATCTCACGTAACTTTCTTGAGATTAAAAAAAATTACATATAAATTTACGAGAGTGTTATAATAAATATATGAGGGTGTTATTGTAATTATATATATATATGAGGGTGTTATCGTAATTATAGAAAATTATATTCAATTACAAAAATGTCATTACTATTTTATATTAAAAAATATTTACATTTTTAATAATTTTTCTGAGATAATCTCAAAGAACTTTATTCTCTTATGAAATATACTTGGGCTTTTATAAATTAAATAAGAAAGGAAGAGAGGTTTTTTTGTTGTGCCCCTAACTTTTTAGTGCGAAAAATAGAAGAGAAAAGAAGAAATATTAAAGAGAGAATATTTTCTAAAATTTGTTTCCGAGTTTATTGCATAAAAGAGAAAACAATATTTTTAAAAGTAAGATATATTTATTAAAAATCATTTAAAATGAAGTATGAGAGTTTATCTTTCAATTAATTTTCAGGAAGAAAATTTTGGGGGGGGGGGATTTGTGAGGATTATTTCTTTCTAGTTTTTTATAATTAACAATTAACTTCATGTATGATACATAAAAAGTACTGTAAGAATTTGCTAGAATATCTTAAGAAAATAACGTTTCAAACATGCTTAACAAAATCAATTTAAAAAAATATCTTATAATCTCTCCCATAAGCTACTATTATTATTATCTATCATTTTTCTGTTAATTATGACCCATGAGTTTTGTGCTAGCCGGCGAAAATAATATAAAAAGATCTGGTACTCAGAGAAAAATAGTATAAAAAGATCCGGTATTCTGAAAAAGTAAATTATATTTGCATCTAAAAACAAATTAATATATACACTACAGCCCGTTGTAAAAAGCGTGAATACACACTGAACTCACCGTGAATTAATGAAATGATTAATTAAATAATTAATAATTTAATCCGTTCGAATAATTACCGTCTAATAAAAAAGGGAAAGTGAAAAAACTTAACTACGGAGCACTGTTTATCTAGAAGAACCTCATGCAATTAATAAAGTGACATGTAATTCTTGTTCAACTTTGAATTTCAACTTCAACTGCATGAGCATGATATTTGGACTCTTGTGATAGAATATTAGGTCAGCCCCCTGAAAGAATTTGTATACGTGTCTACTTGTGGTTCTGCATGTACTACACCTGTCCTTTCTCTTTCTTTATTCTTTTTTTTAAACTTCGCATGCCCCTAGTTTTTCAAAACTCCTTTTGGTTCGGCTAATAAATATGCTGTTAAAGTAAATATATACACATATATATATTCCCTTTTATATATATTAGCAACAAAATTTCAATTGAAACTTTTTAATTGTTTTTAAGGTTAAGATTCGTACTTGAACTGCATATATATGCTCATTTTTTTCCTTTAATTCTATAAATATGCAGTCAATATCTAAAAAATAGAAATTAATTAGCTTGTAATATATGTACACACATTTTGGTAAATGCAGAAGCCGAAGTGGAAGCTAGGAAGAATGAGAGGATGCAGGTCACCCCTGGAACAAAAAACTTTCTTGGCTCTAATTACAATAATGTTTGTGATAGAAGGGTGGTCGCCAATTCAGTGGCTGAAAATTTTCTTACGCCACCAGCTTGGTAATTAACTAATTAAATTTATTGTTTATTGTTTATAATTTTTTAATTTTCTTTATATATTGACTGATTTCTCATATTAAACTCATTCTGCATGTGTTTGTTACAGGATTAATATGTATGAGCCTAACTGGAATGAATGTTGCGCTAGTGAACCACCGTTTCATTTCAATGGCGAAAGTGTTCATGTATGTTTTCCTCCCCTGGTTTATATATGCGAATGTAATTTGGAATTAAGAAACTTTAAATTTTCATTCATTCTTAAAAATGTCGATGTAGAAATTTAAATAATCACGCAATCGTGTTAGCTTGAAGACATATCAAGACACGTTAATTAGGCTGACAAAACTTGTATATTTATTAATTAATTGTATTTGTATTACAGGATTATTGTAGCGATGGTAAAGAAAAAATGCTGCTAGATGGTGTAACTGGGGATGGTGGTTGCTCAACATCGTCTTCGAATTCGAGAGGTTCGGAGCTGTCGGTAACAACAAAGGATGGGAATGAAATATCTCTGGAGCTCACCCTCGGCTAATATTGCACAAATTATATGTTAGAGACAGTTGTGTTTGTATTACTATAACTTACTGTAGTAGTAAGAGTAAGGGTAGTTGTTTTTACTTGGTGTAAGCCTAGTTAGTACATTAGTCATCTACTTCTACAAACAAAAAATGGAAGCTCATCTTGTAATGCCCTTATATATATATATATATATATATATATATATATATATATATCCTTGGAATAAAACTGCCATGTAAATATTACTCTCTCTCTATATATATATATATACGTGTGTACTAATTCGATGTTCATGAAGTTGCATGCGAAGACGTGGATAATGGTAAAGGATTGCGTAAATTCAACATTATCCAACTTCGACTAAACTCTTTTAATTTCAGTTCCCAAATGCTGCAACCATATGATGCTTAAATCGGTGGAGTATGACAGTGCCTTGGTTAACTGTTATCAACCATAGTCTGACCCCGGAGGACATGACACCGAAGCTGGTTTTGCCATCTGAACAGGGTTTCCAATGACCTTATACTGGCTCTATGCAGTCTGTAGAGCATTAATTCTAGTTAGGCAAATTATTGCGCTTTGTTTTGCGGTCCCTATCCTGATTGTCCCTGTTTCATCTCTCTTCCCCTAATCTACCTACATTCATCCAACCATTTCCATAACACCCGCTTTTTGCTTTTTACTAATCAAAAAGGAACTCCGTATTCCATTATGCAACTATTATTTTCTCCTCGATTGATATTCAAGATGAACTAAACCACCAACATGAAAAGCTGGCTCATTCTATTGGTGTATTATTATATTGTATCGCTCTATTGGTTGTTTTGTTACATTTTATTTGGATAACAAGCAAGCCAAGAAACACACGGGAAAACATGCCATGTATATACAGGTACAAAGCATAAAAGATACAACTGAAAATACAGTTCATAAACGTACACCTACATTCTTTTACACAAGATAAGAAAAGAACAGACTCAAATATATACATGTCATGCTTAAAAGGTTTCATTTCCAACATTTTCAAGCTTGTTTTGCAGTTCTAGGGTGCTAATCCAAAGAAGAAGAAAGAGGACGAATAGGTGCTAGGTGTCGAACGGACACTCTCATTTATGCAGCTTTTGCAAATCCAACCCTTGTATTGCCATAATCAAATACGGTGTGGTAGTAACCCATAAAGACGTCTCCCAGTATCCTGCATAAGGAGAATGCCACTTCATTAGAAAGTAACGAGCACCGCTATGGATAACCCTGCAAATCTGTAAATCTAAATTTTCTAAAATAAGTAAAACATGAAGAATCATACCAGAGTGGTCCAAGAGGAGGGGCAATATCCATAGCAGTAAACCCACTAATACACTGAGCAGCCGGTCCCTCGCCCACCTTGAGTATGTACTGAGAGAGTAGACAAATAGGTTAAAAAAATGAATTATAATGTGATGTTATGTCAACCATCAGCAAGAATCCAGTTGGAACGCGTTAGCAACAAAAGCCAACACATTAAAAGACATATGATGGTTCAATATGCTTTAAATTGTGTGATGAAGTCAATTGATCAAAGAGAGCATTATATATCCAACAGTATATGTTGTAAATAAGTAGAAATGATCCGAGGGCTTTGCAAGCCAATAATAATATAGTCCATTCAGCAAAATGGTAAATAAGATACACCACAAATCAACATAGTTACACCTCAGATAACATGGTAAATTATTTGCTAAGAACTGGATAGGAGACAAGGTTCGAAACTATCAGTTCCACTAATCTGAATAGTAAATGCTCATGCGCTAATAATATTAAATAGTTAGGAAACATAAATGATATCTGGACTGTGGAGTGCTGAGTTTGATTCTGGCTTAACATACATCTTGTGTAATAGTAGTTGCAGCCTTGCAGATCAAGTTCTTTCAAAAAAAAAACATAACATGTAAGGCTTATTTAGTAATAGATGCAGTTAAAAGTTATTTGCATCGAATTATCTAAAAAAAATTAAAATAGAGAAACCTCTAGAGGCAGTGATGATAACAGTAGTAAAAGTGCATCAACTAGTACAAACAAGCATTGGAGTCTAGTGACCTATGAAAACGTTGTTGTTGTATAAACTTCCTTGCGTAACAAAGCTTCGAATTTCCTGTTTAGAGGAAAAGTGCAGACAAACACTAGAAAATTACAGCTAAAAAATACCTGCTCAGCAGGAAGAGGAAAAACTTTGCCGCCGATAGAAAAGGAGACACTAGGCATGGAAGAAACCTTTGCACAGTCAACACAAGACTCCCCCATTGGGCTAGGCAAATGATCACACAACTGCAAGTTTTCAACATGAATCATGAATATTAACAAAATAACCGATATAGCCGATTCAAGCTCCTTCGTAATTTCCATTCCACTTTTGGGTACTTTGGGGTAAAATACGATTATACTGTATACGTGCACAGTATAATATACATGAATACATTGCACATACCTCATTGACATAATTCAAAATACGATCTTGTGTCTGGTTTTGCCTAAGCTGATTTTGCATCCACACCACTGTCATTTCACAGGCAGAGCACATAGCATCGCCAAGTCCAGATGATCTGCCACTACTCTCATCTACTACACTCTCTATGCCCATACTGTAAAGACCGATACAGAGCCTCAGAATAATACATATTTGCCTATATACAAAGCCTTCCTCATAGAAGTAACAACATAATAACTAAATTATATTGACATGCATTTTAAGTCAGCAGTTGCAATCAAAAGAGAATATTAGACTGTACAGATATAACAGCCTAACCTAACACCATGAGTTCCATCAAAAGTACAAAGGCCAATTTGGGAGCATATCTTCTTAGGTTGTACCTGCATTGAATGAATGCATTAGGAGAAAGAAGTATTGAGCACAAATGATAAGTGATTTTCCTTCAGATTCCAGGGTTGTATTTCAAGTAAAGAACCACCATTAATAACAAGATAGCAATATTAATTGATTACCCCTGATGAAAGTAAATCCATAATTGTTCGCCCATACTGTTGAACCACGGCCTTGCATTCGTTGCTGACAACACCAGATGCTCCAATGGCATGATTAATCATTGTGATCACAGCCTGCAAAAGTTGGTCAAGAGGAATGATCGCAAATAATAAATAGGATATGCATAACAATAATGCCAATATCACAATTCACGATAAATCTGAGCTTTAGACAATGCAAAGATCAAAAGCCTACAGAAACTAACTTTAAATTCAGACAATTTATGGCAAAACAATTCACTCCAATCAAACAGGGAAACAAATTATAGTAATAAAATATTATAATTTCATAAGAAACTGAATGCCAAAAGATAAATTGAATCCAAAGGCCGAACTTCTTACTTCGATACTTAATTTTACATATTTAACTTTTTGGGGGGGAAAAAAAGCTACAGAAGAACCATACCGTTGGACCTGCTAGCAAAGAAGTTCCAGAATCCGCAATTGCAGAGCATTCTTTTGCACAGAAACCTGTGAAGCGGCATATGCTGATCTCAGATGGAAAAATGACAGAGGTAATCAAGCTATTCCTTTTTGGTTCTCTTTTTAAATATACTTTTTTTTCACTTTAAGTCGCAGCTTTATGGCTAAGTCTGTCTTTGTATTAGCCTGATGTTCAGAAGAATGTTGGCATGTATGGTAATGACAAATAAAACAATAACATACCAGTTTCTTTCCCATCAATCAGAACCTCGCCCATTTCGAACTACATGCATAACAAAGAGTAATTAAATACTGACAACAATCAAACTTATACCAGAGACTTGACATGAAAGGAATACGCTAAACCAACCTGCCAATAGCCTTTACGTGTCACTGGTACGTAAGTGTGTTTTCCTGTATAATGTTTTGGATCAACCCCACCAAACACAATTTCGCCCCCTTCATCCGCCTGAGGGTTTCTGTTCAGCCAAAATGAAAAGACTGGTTCCTGGACAAGACCTTGTTTTACCATATTATACCTGTAACATGAATAATCTATCCTAAATTAGTTCAACATCAACAAATGTCATCTAGTGTTCTATATGTATTTATTTACTCCTACAAAAAGCAGAAATATTATGCATGCCAAGTTCAAGTTATTCAAACATTATTACCAAACCGGGACTGAATGGCCTACAGAAATTTCTTGAAATCCAAGCCCTAGAATACCATCAAATTTTGCTGCCACAAACGTCACACCAGGCTCCCTGGTGGCCTCAATGAAATCCTGACAAGGTTCCATCATGAGAAAACAAAAAACTAGATATTCCATATGGAAAGTGTTGCAAATGTTACCTGATTCTTAACAATAAGATCACCGACTTTAACATTGTCCTGACTGAAAATTCCAGATATAGCTCCAGTACCATACTGAATAGAAGCAGATGTTCCTGCATGATAGATGATGTCAGGACATATTTTAGCAACAATTACATAATCAGCATAATTATATACCACTGCGGACATGTTAAATCTGAATAGCAAATTTTAAAAGTATACAAGTCAGATGCTACTCTAGTGGAGTGAAAGGGGAATAGGGGATATAAACCAACCATTCTTCTTGTAGGTACTTGATTGGCTTGCCTTATACTTGGAATGAAAGAAACATGCCACCTGCGCAAAAATTTACATATGATATTTTTTCTGAAAATTCACTTTGTTCTCGTTCCTAGTTAAGATAAGCACATGAAACTCACTGAGAAGTAACACTTTGCTGATGGCACCCAAATATTTGAACTTCCAGTGTCAAAAATCACAGTGAACTTCTGAGGGGGAGTACCAATACCAATATCACCAAAGTATTGAGCATCCATGTAGTTCTTTAATGCTACAATATCAGTATCCTCGGAGTCTGCAAGTGTACTGCCGAGATGATACTTGTTAATGGAAGCCTTTAATGACTCCCTAAACTTGGGATCAAGCCGCGACGCAATGCGGTTGTTTTGATCATATTTTATTTTCTTTAGTCCGATCCTGACAAACCCATCTTTTGATTCCGAGAACACGAGGGAACAGGAGGAATGAAAAGAACAGAGCTACCACAATGGTTTTGATTTCAGTTCTCATGGTTATCTATTATATAAAAAGATATCCAAGTGTCAGATTCAGATATGAAGTGGGTAAAACAAACAGCTAAATCGGACTTCTGTAAATATTGAATATACACTAGATACGTACTGGTGCCGCAGTACCTAGTCTCTGCTACTATTGAAGAAAAATGTGTATATTGATTGTAGGACATGGTCTAGAGGCATATTATATTTTGTGGTAAATTAAGATCATAATTCATAACTGCCTACACGTAAAAGAACACTTCACCGGTCCACCTCCAACATAACACATATTAAACAAGAGAATCATGTTTTATGTCACGTAGAAGTGAAAAAACACAACATTATTTACTTTTTCAAAAACCCAACAATAATTCTAAAGGCTTAAATGGCACATTAAGATATAGCACCTTTCCTCCTGGTCACCGAAGGATATTTAAATATGACAGACCGAAAACATTATACTTTAACAATGCTAAGTCAGCTTCTTCTCTTACATGCCCCAACGAATATTACCCAAACCAACGCAATGTAAAGAATTTACGGAATTTCAACCCTCCATATCGACTCAAACTTACAACAGGTTTATTTTCATCATCTCACAATTGTTTCAATTTCTCAATTTCCCAAATTCATTAATAAAAAACTAATCACTTCACATCTCGCAAAACTAGCAAGGTCTCTAGTTCAAAAATCACCAGCTTAACCAATAGAGAACAAATTTTTCTTTTTCTTCATCATATTTTTATAAAATTTGAAGCGTTTCCACTTGCACGATCTATCAAAATTACACATTCTCCGAATCCATTTCGTAAGCATGAAAACTAAAAATAAAAACTATACTTGCGTGCAGGACTAACTTGGTTCCTAATTAACTCAAAATTCTACACTGCTTAGCGATAGTAACTAATACAATAATACAAGTAACTTTTTCATCTAAGTAATCAAACTGAGTACGAAAAATCTTAAACTGACAATGTAGAATACATATCGAAACAATTTCAGCAGGAAGTTCACCGAAAATGTAAATCACAACACAATCAGTAGGTAATAAAATGTTCTTTTCCAACTAAAATCAGCAGTAATCAAACCATGAGCTGATAACTTAACTGTCCATTAGTAATTAATTTAGTATCACAATATTATATAAATGGTGCAATATTAAAATTTGATAAATCAATAACGTCCATAGACTAAACTCTGTCATCCGAGGTGCCGGGTTCGAGTCTGGCTCACCCGAGAATTTATTAGAACAAATACTCACTTTGTAAGACTATAAGACTAATTATTTAAAAAAAACTCTTTAAAATAAGTGCAAAAACGTCCAAGTTAATTATTAAAAACAGCTAATTATTCAAATATATTGTTCCCCAAGTTCATAATTTGTAGGAATTTAACAAACATGTCCGATCCATATGTTATGTGTTTCACTTCATTAATTAAAAACAAACAGTTCAATAAAAACACAAGCTCATAAATTAAAAAATTACTAACAGTTAAATTAACATAACAACAGTAAATCACAAACTGTTGATACTTAAACACAGTAAATCTGACATAACACTAAACAATATCACAATATTATTAAAGAGCGTCACTTAAATAAATATAAATAGTTACAAGATCAACATTACATACGTACCTGAAGGATGATCGAGTGATTTGCAAAACAATTAAGCAAACTTCGAATGTTTCGATACAAATATATAGATGCGAATGTGTGTAGATGAAATTATAGACCCACAACACAGTCCCAGTAGAAGCTTACGCGACTAACCCCAAGTTGTAATCCTGTCCGTTGGATTATTTAATCAGATTTTCTCAGCCGTTGATGAATAGATAAAGGCGTTGCTTTCACGTTTTTATCGGGTCGGATGAAAGAGTGGGGCCTAGTGGGCAATGTTCAAGTGCTTCGCGGTGATGTAAATTTGGATGCGTGATAGTGATGAGCCGTTTGATTAAAATGGACGGTCGTGATTGGTGCTGTTGCGGGTTGTGTAATGGATAAGCGTGATTTGAAAATGATGGAATGAGTGTAGTGTTCGTTGTAACTGAAAAAGGACTAGTGCTTGCGTGTCAGCATAACAATCTACGTTGCTTTGATATTAGAGTGACACGTGTCCTTTGAGCCTAATATTATTTTTGCAAACATTTGAAATATCAAAAAAAAAAAAAAAAGTACTCTCCGTTTCAGACTTTAAATACCTTAAATAATCTGGTTAAGTCCAATTGCTGTGTTTTTAGATATACATGATTTGAAACTAATACAAAACCCTACCTCCAAATAATGTCTCCTCTTTGTTTATTCTCAAGTTGGTCAATGGGCTTACATGGAGTTTTCTCCGATAAAAAGTACAAACTTCTTAATTTTTTTCGTTTTCATTGATTTTTCTTCAATAAAAAACAATTTTTTTGATGTGTGTCTCTCTTTTTGGAGTTTTTGTTAGTCTCTTCTTTTGGAGTGTTTTGTTATGTTTAGGTTTATTCGGGGATGGATCTTTTGATAATGATTTTGTTAATGTTTTTTAGAATCTAGAAAGCCTGCATCGAAACTGGGGTGGTGGTAATTATTGCAAGAACTCTCCTTTCATAACTAAAGATTGTTCATCCTTTGCGGGTTTCCACTTTCTTTATTTCTATAACTGGTATCCGCAAGTAGATAGTTGGGTGTCGCTCCTCCAACCTCAGTTTATGTAATTGGGGTTCTGAACACTGTGCTAACAATAGTTTTTATGTGATAAGGTCAATTGTGATATTGCTGCTTTCAGGGATGTTGGTGCAGTTTGGATCGCTTGGGATGCCTTCGATTTCGTTTTTAACTTCAAGAATTTTTAAATTGTATATGTTAAATGATCAGGAAACAAATCAGCTAATTATTTTTAGTATGTTATTTGTTTTCTAATCTAGTTGTATCGGCAGTCGAGGGTTTGTCTTGTTCTGTTCTGTTTAATGAAAATTGTTATTTGTTCGTCAAAAAAAATCTGGTTAAAATTGTAAATTGGTTGTATTAAAATTAAATAATCTGGTTAAATAAATTAGTTAACCAAAAATAATAATGTAACAACTTAATTTGGTTTTTTTATAAATTAAAATACCTTAAATAATGTAACAATAATAATTGAAACTTATGGAAAGATCATAGGTGGTGTTTGTTGTAACGACCTTGACAAAAGAAAAAAGATTATCCAAAAAGATATATAAAATTAATAATATCACATTTGTTGCGTTTATATGACCTTTGTTTCTCGAAATTTAAATAAATTATGGTGTTTACTTTATAATTTTTATAATTGTATGAAGGAAATTCTAATTTGAGAATATTCAGAGTTGGAGCAAAACGGAATCAGCTACATAGTTTACTTATAATTACTTCAAATTACATGATTACATAATTATTTAATTTACTAAAAATAATTATATAACTACTACTTATATACAAATTATGAACTAAACAATTATATTTCATTTTCCGTGCAATTTGAATTTGAATTTAGTTTTATCGAAGTTAAAATACCTCCGCAAAACTAATGAAATTACCTACATTTATTAGTTTATAAATCAAATAAATTACCGTCACATAGGTATTTAGAAGTGAATTGGTGATTATATCTAAAAATTTCTAATTTTTTGTTATTTTTGGTTGCTAGGCGATAAAAGAAACCCAAAATAGTGCAGGCGGTATGAATTTTTTTTTTTTACTAATATTATTTTTTCATTCCTGTCAAAAATCAAAACTATTATCTTTTGTCATTTTTTCCGCTTTTCGAGATATCAAATATAAACAAAACGTAAGTATCATTTAGAAAAGTTAAAATGTAATCTTCATTGAATTGATATTAGAAAAATGAAAAGGTTTGAACTAGTCAAAAAATAAGCAAAGAAAATTGTTCATTTTATTTAGTTCGGTTTCCATTATGAAATTTAAGAAGATGTGACATATATAAAAATATAAATGGCTATTTATTTATGGGTATCTGTTCCAGGTAAAATTCTCTTGCGGCCTTTGGGCTCTTACAAGTGAAAAGGAAAGTTCTACAGATGAGAAGTCTAATATATATGTGTTTGGGCCTTCCTTCCTTGGTCCATTTTTGTTTCAGGATCGAAATAATAAGAGAACAATCCTCTCAAAATTCAGTCTCATTTGATAATTAAACATAAAAAAAATAAAATGAGTCAATATTAGAGATGCACAAAAGGTTCATCGGGTCGGGTTTGGACTTCGACCGGACCCGAAAAAATTTAGATTTTTCGGTAAAAACCTGCTCCGGGCTTTAATTTTAGCCTGGGTGGGGTGGGTCGGACTAGATTTTTGAAAAATAGTTGAGTCTTTTTAGGACTGGTAGGCAAATCGTGTCAGGCTTTTATCCGGCCGAACCGGTCGGGATCAAACTTAATCTGAACTAAATTAATTTTTATTAAAAATTATTGTAATTAAAGGTTTAATACTTCTAAATTAACCTTTAGATAACTACTTAAAATTAGAACATATTATAATGTAATATATTTTTATAAATATAAAGGTGTGTATTATATTATTACAAGAATGTCATTTGATTTTTATATTCAAAATACGTGTAACTTTAATTGAGTTACTTAAAGTTGATTTTATGAACATTTTTCTCATTAAATAAATACATGTATATACTAGATGATACATAATCTAATATCATAAATATTGTCATTTATTCATTAATTCGGTGATTTTTAGGGAAATTAATTGATTAATTGTGTACGTGATATATATTTTAACTATAAATAATAAGTATAAGTATATTTAATTATTTTTAGTCATGAATATGTAAATATATATGTGTTTAAAATATTTTTAATTTGTAATAAATGTAAATACATACATGTATATACATGTAAATATATTTTAATAATTGATTTTTATTAGGGTTTTTTCTGGATTTTAACCAAGCTTTTATCCGGGTCGGAATCAGGCTTTTTGCCAGATCGGGTCAAGCTTGAATTTTTTACCGGGCCGAACTTCACTCAAAATATAAGGCCCATTGATCCAGGACCAACTTTTTCAGGCCAGGATTTTTCAAACCGGATCAGATTTTCGGAATCAGACTTTTTACTTTTTGTGCATCTCTGGTCAATACACAAACTCCCCTTCCAATCATCCGACACATCCTTCAACCAACTTTAAAGTGATATTAAACTTACATAATCACCCTAACCAATATTTTCATGTGATTCTATCTTGTGAGAAGTATACTTGATAATGATAAATAAACTTATATCCTTTACAAGGTATGTCATTTGATAAGTTCACCAAGTAGTCGATATTATTGTGTATTACTCTCGTGGAAAGGTTCCTGTAATACAATCTCGGTCTAAATATTGTTTATCCCTATAAAGAGATAAAAGAATTTCTCACATATGATAAGAGTGGGATGTTTCATCATTTTCACAAACCCAATCTTCTTAATCTTCCTACAATTAAACCACCAATGTATATCAAAATTTATGTTTCAACCACAAAATTCTAACAGATGAAAAAGTGCAATGAAGGAACGAATCTTGTGTTAAGATAATCATAAAAGTCTTTAGTTAAGAAAATATCAGACCAGAAAGAAAAACGTCGTCTGAACTTAATTTCAGACATCTCAAAGAAGTATTGGAATCATAACTTTTGAAAGTAACCCCAATTCTTATAAAAAAGAAACCCAAAATTATTGATTATAGTCTAGAGTGCTTGAAAAAAGAGAATACTTAATATAATTTTAGAGAACAAATGATCAAGCTGTTAGGGATTGTGGTGTAATCAACTAGAATTACTTAGTTTTATTTTATAAGAAACTAAGTAAAATGTACTGTCATATGTATATTGACAGTATGTCTTGTTATCACTTGTAACAATATGTTTAAAAACCAAGTACTTGACAGTAAGTCTCAATAGTTACTGTCTCGTACAAATACAATAACGTGATCCATGAAATAGAAGTTAACAAAGTGTTCAGGCACAACATGAGTCAAGACTTTGACAGTAACATTTTACAACTGAAGCCTACGACAGCATATTCAAGTGACAACACAATTGGAACAGACGACAACAACTATTTCATTGACAGTAAACTTGACGGAGAATGAAGATTTGAAGACAACAAATATTACTGACAACAACTATTCCATTGACAGTAAACTTAGCGGAGAATGAAGATTTGAAGACAACAAGTTTTACTGACAGCAACTTTGGCGGGAATAGTTGACAGCAACATTAACAGAGATAGTTGACATCAGCTTTGGAAGACAGCTTGTTTCATGGCCTATCAAGCTTGACATCAAAGTATGCGGAGCCGAAGATACTGTCACCAAAGGGAAGCTAAAAGTTGATAGTAAACTTTTAGTGAAACTGACAGTCTGTTTCAGGTAGCACACCAGATAGTAAAAATACAAGGAATGATTTTGACATTACTATCTAGTGTGTCAAGTCTACTACTGCAATTTGGGAGAATTCAAGCAAAATGTAAAGTGTGGTCAAAGAGTCAAAGATTTCTGCATATCTCAGAGATGTTTTATCTACAAATGGAATGAAGACAAAGTTGAATGGAAAAAACAAAGTTTCTAATTCAAGTTTTGTTCTAGAAATAAGAGAAAATACACTTATAAGTGAGATATGTGTTTCAGTATAAATACACATATCTCACAAGTACTTTCACTTATGCAACTGAGCTAGGTTTTCTCTCAAGCAAGAAACATTAGCAAATCCATTGCTCTTGTTTTTTTGTAGGTGAAATTATTTTTCAGTCAGTTGTAGCAAACAAAAAATAATAAAATTATTTTTTGAAGTTAAATATTTGTTTGTAATTGTTTGTTTATCGTTGTCTGCATTTCTAACTTTATACTATTAATTCTTATTTGTTGTTAGCAAGATTAGTGATAATTTATCAATTTGCATTCAACTCCCATTTTACAACACTTATATTGTTTAACACAAGCAATTTGACAAAATAATAGCTTTCGCCACAAACATAAGAAACAGAACTTGTGCTATATATTAAAATCAGTTTAGAATTATACATCTTTTTATAATTTTTCCAAAAAGGATCAACAACATATTGATATTGGTTAGCAATTTGACAAATTTGAGAACCTTTTAAAGACAAGTCTTCAAAAATTCTTGTCCTCTCAGCGCGTTCATCGAAGAAATGACACCTTTAAAACCGCACCAATTGGACAATTCGGGTTTTGTTTATAATTTTACCAAAACTGTAAAACCGAAGCTGCACCAAATATTTTTTATATAATTAATAGCTGTTATTTTTTACCTTTTATTATCATTAACTTTACTTGTATAGTTGTCGTTGCGATATGTTTTATTATTTTGTAAATGATTAATTTGATTCCCTCAGTCAAAAATTAATATGTACTATTTCTCTTATTTGTGCCAGACTGCGATGTGCTAAAACCTTTCAATTTAGTTTATAATTCGTACTACACCTTGTCATTTTTTAGCATGGTTACATACTACTTACTCCTATTGCATGGTTTCAATTTAGTTTGGTCAGTGAAAAACTTTTCACTGCTTAATCTTGTAATAACAAATTATGTCTCAGAAGTTGAGCTTCCTTTATAAACTGTTATTGTTGATGCAAATTTCTGCTGCTTTTGACTTCGAAACAAAAAACTAATTAATGTTATTTTTACTAATTTTGTAATTGATAAAAAAAAATTATTTCAATTTCTATTGATTTTAAAACTGAACCGTACAATTTAAAATTGAAACTGCATTTATTATAAACCGAACTGCACTTATAATATTTGATCTGGTTTTGATTTTTATCGTAGAAACTGCACATCGATTCCAATTGCGATTTTAGATGTGAATCGCATTCAACCATATCATACTCATATCTACTTTAAACACTTTGATGACTCTAATAAAAAGACACTCAAAAGTTTTATGTCATGTAAATTTTGACACTTATTAACAGTCTGATATTCTAAAAATTAGTAAACGGGCAAAAGAGCACGCAAAATAACCGCATATTATAGAGGATATATGTTAAACTGAACTACTGAAGGTAGCTACGAGGACAAAGGAACATGTAAAAATAATAAAACCAAGTGATAATTAACTAGTAGCCGGTTCCGTGCGGGTAACCCTAAAACCCGTGATTATATATTATGATGTACGGTGAATTTAGTACGGTAGTCGCCAAGCCCCCCTCGTCCACGTAGAGTCACGTACCGGATAAATTTTGTAATTATAATATGTTATAAACACATGCACGATACGATTGGAACGCCACTAATCCGATGAATAAATTGGCGCCACTCAAGTCAATTACGTATCTTACTTGCCCAATCCATATTAATTATTCCTTTCACCAACTCCTTGTTTATTCACATTGCGAACTACTCCCTCGTCCCGGTTTAAATGTTCACTTTATTTTTATTACGGTCAAATTAATTTATTTTTTATTATAATTTAAAAATAACATATAATTAAAAAAATTAACATTTTATATCATTGACAAGTGTATATAATTTACTTTAAAATGTACGTTTTAGTTTTTTAAATTTATAAAGAACAGTTTTTAATTTTCAGTCAAACATTAGTTAATTTAACTCTAAAAAATCAAAAATGGACATATAAATATGGACGGAGGGAGCACTATTTTTAGTGAACCTGGATTGATACCGCTATCCCTCCCTATTTATATATTTATTTTGTTTTTACGCAATTAAATTAATTTACTTTTTATTATAATTTAAAAATAATATATAATTAAAAAAATTAAAGTTTATATTATTAAAAATATATGTAATCTACTTTAAAATGTAATTTTTAAAATTATATAAAAAAAAAATTAATTTGTAATTAAAAAATAATCAATTTGATTTTAAAAAAATCAAAATGAACATATAAATAAAAACGGAGGGAGTAGTTTTTTAGACGCAACATTAGGAAGGAGAGCGAATGATGTATTTTTTTGTTAGTTTTTATTATTATATTAATTTAAAAATAATATTTATTAAAATGTTTTTTTTATATAATTTAGTACCTGGGGAGTTATTTTTATTTTTAAAACCGCCCTTCACATTGGAACTCTATGCTTTCTAATGTGTTTTATATTTTATAATGTACTTGGAAGTCGCCGAGCATAGCCTAAACTATTCAATATTTCAAATATTATACGTGGTTTGGTTGGAATTTATTACCTTTGCATGTGTGGATTAGACTTTTAGTTTACAAGTGGATTTTTAATAGATATATTCCCGTTTGTGCAGTAAATGAACAAGGCCAGTCTGAAGAACAATAATATCTCTATGAATAGTAGTAATACTTTGATTTCGTCAAATATCGAATCATAAGAAGTTGCCTTGAAGTCTCCTTTGGTCTACTCTTGGAGCCTGCCTTATCGACTTAATTATAAAACTGTGTACATGGTTACGTGTCAAACCAAATTGATTTAATGCACTGGCGACTTTGGCCGTAGTTGTTGACTGCTTCTTGTATCAGTCATACGACTATGACTTTAATAACTGCGTAAATATATTAAAATAAATAAATATTTTTATTTGTTTCTTTCTCTTGCTTTCTTTGGTTTCTTTCCTATCCGTCTCACGTTGTTTCTAAATTAAAAGTGAGTTGTGACCGTAAGATATGTACAACGAACATGGACACTTGGTAATTTGCAAGGCGAAATAAACACGAAAACATAATTGTGTAAAATATAGCAAGTGGTACATATAATAAAACAATGGAGCTCTATGTTTTTCTACGTATGAACGTGTATTCCCTTGGTACATATTATCATTACAGAGGAATACGAAAACAAAATGGTACAAATCCCCCATAAAACCTTAACAAGGAAAAAAGGATGGTAATTAACAGATACGTACAAGTAGTTTTAATACAAATGAAAGAAAATTTTTTTGCAGTACAGACATGAAGATGTAGTATGTACTGTGCATTAATTAATCCCTTAGAAAAATGATGTTATTGTTGATTGTTGTTGTTTTGATGACTAGTGCTGCCTCCCATGATCGAGGATATCGCGGCAGCTAGTGCCGCTGTGAAGTTAGGATCAGCAGTAATGGCAGCAGTGGCAGCACTCAAAGTGTCAGCAAATGATGTCTGTGGTTGTGCTTGGTGAAACTGGGGTGGGGGCTGATGGGCTTGGTTTGGTTCCATATCTTGTGATGAAACGTGGAGTCCTGAGAATTTGGATTGGTTGTGAATGGGAAGGCCGTATATTTGCGGAGTTGGTGGCAACCCTACAAAGTTTTGTGGAGGAAGAGCTTGGAATTGGGATGGGGGTCTTTGGTATTGTAAAGGGTTTGGAGATGAGTGTGTCAAGTCCAGTGTAACAGTTGGAAATGGAGCTGAGGCTGAGATTGTTGCCATGCTTGATGATGACACTGGTAGAATTGCCCTGGCTAGTATGTTTGGGTTCAGAATTCCGTCTGCACTTGACATGGAGCCGGATAGTAGCATATTCGCAGCTGCAGAGGTTGTCGATGCCATCGCCATGGCAGCAGGAGGGAGTGGATGGTTGTGTGTGCCTTCATATGTTGTTATTAGTATTGTTCTATCCTCAGCACACCTTTGAACCTGTTAAATATCCAAACTCCGTATTAATTAGTCTCCTACTAAAAAAATGTTGTACGAAATTATCACAAAACTTGAGGTTTTAGTAGTTAGCATCATATGACAAGTCACATGGTTAGCCAATTTATTTATTATTACTACTAGTGTAAGAACATACCTGTTTGCGAACGGGGCAACCAACAGCCATGGTGCAACGATAATAAGCTCGCGGACACGGATTTCCTTTAGCCATTTTCTGACCATATTTACGCCACTGACAACCATCAGTGATCATGGGAGCTTCAGATCGAGCTCGAACCGATACACGAGCTTTTCTCATAGTAGCTTGTTCAATAGCCTTGGAATTAGAATTAGAATCAGCAACCAGTTTAGGAGCTTTATTTGGATTCCAGCTTTCTGATTCAGGACTATCTTCTCTACCAACTCTTTTTCCCATAGCATTAATTCTATTGTCATTGTGCGACAACTCAACATTATTAATCCCTGATCCAGATTGTGTTCTTTCTTCAGACGAAGAATGAGCTTGATTGTGACCACCACTCGGTCCCAAATCAAGAAATTGTCTAGGTACCATTTGTCCCTGATCGCCATTCCCAACATCTATCTTCTCTTGTAATTTTTCTTCAGCAATCTGCACATTAAAAATAAACACACATATATAATTCAGTACTCTGGCTAGCTACCTAGTAGTAACTACAAGATGATGAATACATTATTTCTTTTTCTTCTAAATAAAAAATAAATAAACTCTACCTGGTCATGCTGTTGTGTTGTTCCAGCTTTTGCATTTTGTTGTTCCATAATTGTAGCAAGATGCATCTGAAGTGCAGCATAATTACTTGTAACTTGACTAAGCATCCCTCTCAACCTTTGATTTTCGATATTCATCCTTTCAAGCTCAGCTTGTATTTGTACTAACTAATCATACACAAACCAACAATTAGATACACTAAATGTAATTTCAAATAATCCAACGCCAGTGCACTAGTTCATTAAATAATTACCTCATTTTTAGCTCGTTTATCAACCACATTCGATGAAACCCCATCCTCTACCGTTGACTGATCACTTCCAGCGTTGGCAGTTAGAAGATGCAACCCTGTCTATATTTAGAGACAAACAAAATACAATTAATTTCTCCTCTTAACTACTACAGTAGTAAACACACAAATAAATTATATGTGAGACTTACATTTACATCCATTGGACTAGGTTCACCATGTGATTTCTCCTGCTTAACAACAACACTGCTGCTGTTGATGACAGGATAGTTGACACTAGCATGATGTTGGTCATAATTGGTTGGCTTGCTAGCAAAGAAATCCAATTCTCCGGTAACCCTGTTGTCACCGGAAGGTGAACAAGGCGGAGAATCCTTGGCGGTGTTATTCATTGAAAACATGTTAGCACTAATATTAGGAGGTCTTCTAGGAGTTAAACAAAATCCAACTGAAGAAAGCTTGGCTGATTGGTCACTATTATCCAAGGTAAGACCCCATCCTCTGTCCATAAAAATATCAAAACCAAAAACAAGATAATATATTTATTTATAGAACGAGAGAGATGTGTATGTGTTTGGGAGAGATGTTAGAGAGATGAGGAGAGAGAGGAAGGTTTTGAAGTTTCAATTCTTGTAGAGGTGCAAAGACAAGGGATATAAAAAGAAGATGAGGAGAAAGAGAAGACTCAAGACTTGAGACAGAGTGTGTGTGTATTGACGTGTATGGTATGTGAGAGTTGAAAAAGTGGGGAGTTTTGATAAAGATACGTAAGGTGGTGCGTCAGTGGTGGTGACAGGCAGGAAAATTAAATTAGGGTCGCGTTAGATTAATTACGAGGTTTCGTGCAAGAGAAATAGCTACTCTCATAATTATTACTCTCATTTTTTTCAAAAAAAATATTTATTACTCTCATAACTGTTAAGATAAAATATTTATGTTTAATTTTGAAATAAAGGAGTATAGTAAAAGTGAAAACTAATACTATATTACTTAATTTATATATATAATATTTAGTTTAATATGATGTGACGTATTTTTAAACAAAATAAATTTCTTCACTTGTAATAATTATAATAAAGGAAATTTCGTGAGGATGAATTGTAACATCCCGTATTTTTATTAATATATTTAGATATATTATTTAATATTATGAATAATATTAATAAGTTTTTATTGATTTATTAATTATATTTATTTTATTATTAGAATATTTTAGAAGATATTATTAGCAATAAGAGAAAAAGAAAAAGAATAGATAAAAAGAAAATGAAAAAGAGTTAGAGTTAGAGTTTTGAAAAACAAGGGATACGTAAGTTTTGTAGGAGCAGTCATATGGAAGAAAGAAAAAGAGAAAGAAAAAAAGGATTAAAGAGAAGACCGATAAAATAGGGTTCTTGTGATTATGACATCTAGATTTCTTATGGTTCATATTTTTTGAGTTCCAAGGTACAGATATTTCTACACACTCTCTCTTCGCTATCGTATTGTTAATTTACCGATATCTTTTCTTTACTCTTTGTCTTCGTATTCGTATCATTATTTGAAATTCTTATTGTTACTTCGAAATCATAAGTATAATGTATATTCATGTGTAGCCGTTTATATCCATGCTGAAATCTTGTAAAAATCATATCTCATTCGTTATTCATTGGATTGCTATGATTTTATATTACCTGGAAAGGTATTTCAATTACCTACGTCTTTCGTTCTTTGTATATTCTGAAATTCTGCCTATAAGCATGTTGAAATCTGTCGCTTGTATAATTTGATGTGTTAATTCAGGTTTATATGCTGTAACTTTAAATATTCATAGTAAACTGAAATTGTATTCGATTTTTGTGAGCAATATCTTATAAAAAGGACTTTTCGAGCTCTTCGTTCTTTGTTAACATTCCACTGTCAAATTCTATGATTTTGAGTTCTTAAATATCAAAATACTACAGTGATCATAGTCTGATTCTGTTATGGCAGTCCACATTTTAATTGTTTCTGAATTCGTTACTTCTCCATTTTTTACGAGTCTTGTCATTCTAGAAAGGTCTCGGAATCTTCTACGAGTTTTGTGTTTTTTCATTTGGATTCATATTAATAGAGTTAATTGGCTTTATTTAGAACTGCTCAAGTTTGATTGTGTTTTGTATAGTCTAATTTATATGATATTTGAGTTGATAATATTCAAGTAAGTTATTTGCGATTAATTTGTGATATATGTAGTATTATTAGACTTCTTTTCGAGTAAGTTTTATATAAGACTTACATAGGTTATTTGTGATTATATTTTGATTTGGAAGATATTGTAAGAATCCGTCATGAGTAGATTAATCTCATGTTTTTGCGCGTATTTAAATAGTATGGGCGTGTCGTCGGAGTTATGAAACACGTATAGTCGCAACTAATTTGTTTATGCTTGGGCATTTGGGTAGCATTGTATTTAGTATCTTGCAAGCCCTATAAGATTTTGGGTAGCATTTGATTTGTTCTATGCAAGCCCCTGTAAGTTTTGATGACTACATATTATGGAGAACCGAAATGTAGGACATCCTGTAAGTGTAAGATTATCTCTCATATCCGTAAGTAAGTTCACTTTTGATCTATTTAATATTATTATCAATAACTGTTAAGAGTATGTGTAAGAGTACGAACATTTATGATTAAAAAGTATGTATGTTGGAATTATAAGATAAGTATCTATCGTGTTTTTTTTATTTGTTTATATTGTGAGTTGGGTATGACCAGTATCTTATCTCTTTTGATTTGTTTCATCATTCTTTATTCAGATATTTTATTTGTTCATATTGTCACCGTTCTAACCCTTATACTATTTGCATAATTTTATATTCGTATATGAGTCTTTCGCTCACTTCCGGTCTATGTTTCTTGATTTCCCCCTGCAGGTTAGGTGAGCTACTTTGTGGGTAGAGTGCAAGTTGTGAAATTTGGAGACTTTAGTTATTTTTTAATTTATATATTGTAAGATGCGGGATATTGAGCTGTTATAATTTTTTATTGGATTTTCGAAGCATTTTATTTAAGTGAATAAATTTGGGATTTTAAATGAATTTTGGACAAATTTCTCTTATAATAAATTAGGGAAGGTGTCCTTATATTTGTGATAATTATGTGCAACTTTATATAGTAGTTTACTTGAAAGTAATATAACTTTATATAGTTATAAAAATTATTAATTATCTTTTTTTAAAAAAGAGGAAGTGTTAATTATTATTAATCGTTATCACGATCTTATAGTGATTAATTGGAAAATTAATTGAATTTATTAAAGTAAAATAATAATAAATTATTTATTATATTATTTTTAAAATAATTAATTAAATTAAAATTTAAAAATCGAATCGAATCGAAAGAAAAGTTAGACTGATAAATTTTAAAATTATGGGTAAAATTATAGTAAGTACGGTTTTAATACGAGTATATATATTGGCCCCAAGCGGTGCGGCGCGTTCCACGTGATAAAAATGAAATTAAAGAAAAGAAGATTTTAAAGTCAACGAATTTGACGGCTGGGCGGTGACGTGGTCACTATATGGGGCCAATTTATGTGGAAAATATTTTTCTCCTTATATCACGTCTCGGATCTGCTTTGATTGTTTTACGGAGTAATAAATAGCCGGCGGGACCGCTTCACCTGGACTTACTTTTTCACCTCAAATCACTACTCTTCTCATTTTTTATTTATTTATATGTATTTAATTTTTAAAGGGTCAAAATTTACCCCCTCCATCTCACGACATGCATCTTTCTTGATTTTTGTTTTGTCAAATTAAAAATTATTTTTTTACATTTTTCAGAAATTAAAATATACATTTTAAAGTTTATTAGATATATTTTCTAATGATATAATTTTTAATTTTTTCTTAGTTATATATTGTGTGTAATATTTGGTCAAAAATTAGTCAATTTGACTAACAAAAATAGAAAGAAGACAATTATTTTGAGATGTATGGAGTAATATATATATATATATATATATATATATATATTATTTTATAAAAAAATAACATTGATTATAACATTCAACAACCGATTATTGTAAATCAAATTTTAAAGCTAATTAGTTTTGAATAGTTTTTGAATTGTTCCAGGGAAAGATATGACATTTTCTTAGGATTTGGTTTTATATAAAATAAAGAGTAACTTGTATTATGCGAACCAGTAATTTAATATTTTTATATTTTGATGATTGAAATAAAAAAAAATCTATATTTTGATGGTTAAATACTTAAATTTACTTTTATTAAGGATGATAAGAACTCCGGACAACTTCCGTTAGAAATTAGAATACGACTAAATCCGTTAGATTATATAATTTATTCTATAAACTTTTCAAAATTATCAAATTTTATCTTGTTTAAAACGTTCATTGTATTCCTGTAAAAAAAAACGTTCATTGTATTTAACACGGTACTTATACTAATTTCGTATATTTTTTCATTAGTTTAAATCATATTAAAAGGATAATTTATAATATTTTTATAAAAGTAATTTGTTTAATATTAACGGGTAATTTATATATGTCATATATTTAGAATAATTATTAGGGATTAGATTATTTGTGTTATATTATTGAACATTTATCATCATTATAATTAGGATTTGTATAGTTATTGGGGGTCATTTGGTTCACACGGTAATATGAGTTTGATATCATAATGGGATTAACGTGGTGGTATGAAATGAAACTACATTGTTGATATCATTGATATCATGTATTTAGGGCTGTAAACGAGCCAAGTCAGACCGAGTTTTCTACCGAGTCGAGTCCATTTCGAGTTTTTTCTAACCGAGTCGAGCTCAAGCTCGATTATCTTAATGAGCTTTTTTTTTTGCCGAACTCGGGTTCGTTTACGACCCGAGTCGAGTCGAGTCGGTAACGAGCCTACCGAGTCGATCCCGAGTCCGAGTCGATCCCGAGTCGAACCGAGTTTTTCGATATTTTTATTTTTTTGGGCTTATTTTTTTTAAATAAAAACTAAAATTAAAACACTAAAAACTAAAAATTAAAATTAAAACACTAATACCTAAAATTAAAACACTAAAAACTAAAAAATAAAATAATAAAATAATAAAAAAAAATATTTTTTTATATTTTTTATCGAGTACCGAGTCGAGTCGAGTACCGAGTCGAGTACCGAGTCGAGTCGAGTCGAGTGGAACAACCAAAAAACTCGACTCGACTCGTTAAACTTAACGAGTTTTTTTTTTCTTGCCGAACTCGAGTTCGTTAACGAATCGAGCCGAGTCGAGTCGGGTTTACCGAGTCGAGTCGAGTCGATCTCGAGTCAGCTCGGTTCGTTAAACAGCTCTACATGTATTTGGTTTACATCTGAAATGAAATTATTTGATTTAAAGTATTATTGAATTATTAATTAAATTAATTTATTTTGTTATATCTAAAATATATAAATAATTTTTTTAATTATTGATAATAAAATAATAAATATTGAAATTAATACTCACATCATCCACTTTTCCCGTTGGATATCAAAAACACACGCAGTGCATCATATATAATCTTGTGCAACACTTAAAAAAATATTCATAAAAAACGTTAATGAAAATAAAAAATAGATCAAGACAATATTTTTCAAAATTCGAAGGTTTTGAATGTTGCGCCCTTGCCATCGGGTTTAAGATAATGTTTTTTCACATGTAAGACAACACGACTAAAAGTGTTGCTATACACCCTCAATGGCAACACTTATCACAATGTAGCAACATGCAAGAAAGTATTGCAATAGATTTATGGTAACACATTTTCTTCCATGATTGCACTTAAAAAATGTTACAATAAACTCAATTGCAACATCACACATCCCAACTGCAACACTGGATTATTCTGATTTATTAGTTGTTTTACAAAAAAATGGTTTAATTATATCAATAAATTATTTTTTAATAAATGACTGCATTCAATATTGTCCAATACCTTTGTTTTACCATTATTATTGCCAAAATTACTATAATAATATTACATTTATCTAAAAAATGAATTTGATGACTATGAGTTGAGTGTTTAATCAATACTTGAGATTTGAATTTTTTTAACAAAACTTATAAATTAAGAAGAATATAATTGTAAATACATGATTAGATTTTTATTATATAAAATATTACTATTTTTAGAACTAGATTTTCTTTTTAAATTTTAGATAAATTAGCTAATCAACTTCATAAATATTTTTTATTTTATAATTGAGTCATTTTTATACAAAAGAATTATAATTCATGTCATTAAAGTGTAATTAAATATTATTTTTACTAGCATCTACTATAAAAATTGACAAAATACAATTAAGTGTTAAAAATATATTTTTTGATCATCAAATTGACAAATTTTATACTTGAATCATTTTTCTATAAAAATATTATAATTCAGATTATCAAAATATAATTAAGTCTTTTTAAAAATAATTTATATATACTAGCAATAGAGGAACTGCTACGATTAATTGAGGGAGGGGCGTGCTAACATTGATTAGGCACCATCACAAGTCACATGGAGTGCCGTAGCGGCAAGTAGGGCCGGAGGTTTAAATATATATGACATAAAAATCGGCTGTATACACATATATATTTTAACGTGCCAATGTAAATTCTATATATGCATGTATGGTTTCATGTTCCATAAAGAAAAGTTAAAAAAGTTGTTTAGGTCAAGCATTTGTAGTAGTAGTATTTTCTTTGGTGGAGCCATATCAGTGGGTCTACGTCCACGATAAACGACATTTCTTTGTATTTATCTTCGAATACTCGCCCCATTTGGTCTCATTTTGCTGCTATCATTAGTTAATACGCGGATTAAGTTGGAAAATTCACATGTCTCTTGATTTGTAAGTTAGTAAACGAACTCTAATGCATCTCTACCCTTTATTAAAGATCAATTAAAATGTCGAGACACCATAAATTTGGCAGCTATGGTATACATAACATTCTTTCCCACTATATAAAATAAATTATTTCCCTTTATAAGCAGCTAGTTAAATTAGGTTAATATCTATGAAAAAGGTCGGTATTTATGTTACATAATTTATTTTTCTTATCGTAACCTTTTTAAAATAATTATGTATAATAAATTAAATATAATTATTACTTTCGGTAAAAAGTTATTTTCTTTTAAAGAAATAAGGCATACGTAAACAAAAAGAGGAAACCAAACAACTCTTGTCCTGTTTTGAACATGAAAAAAAGTGAAATGAAATTATATATATTTTTTAATTTATTAAATAAATTAAATACGATCCTTACGCTTTTTTTTACACCTGCTCAATAGAAGAGCACAAATAAAAATAAATTTCAAATTGGTTTGTTTCTTAACATCTGGAGCATTTTCTTCTATTATTTGTAATCAGGAAGCAACGAGTTCATAATCCACCAACTCTGATAATAATAGAGTTATCAGGCGCGTTAACATCAAGGTAATATTGCGTAAGAAATTAGAGTCCCATTTGAATATTAAGTGTTGGCCATATACAATACATATAAAACATAGTTACATAATTTAATTTTAATTTTTTTTTCTGAATACAATTTTAAACATTTAATTTTTATTAAAAACAGAAAATTATAAAAATAAGTTATGTAACTATACTTTATATATATCTTAAAATGTATGCCGGATACTCTTTTAAAAATATTAAAGATGAAATGGGACGGAAGGAATAATAATTTATCTATGTTATACCAAAATTAGCAATATACAGTATTATCTTTTGATCTATGTTAATAACGGAACATCATATAAATACGATGTCAACTAAGACTTTGGATTATGTTAATACTTAGATATGATATATTAAAGTATATTAAATAATCTTAGTTGATTGATTAATGGAAGAAGATTGACTTGAAAGAATATTCTTCAGAATCGTAATAGTATTCATATTAGTGGCGGTTTGCTTGGGGTAATTGAAGGTAACAACCGGATCCATTCCCTTAAAATGTTTGTTTTATAAAAATAATACCTGTCTTTGATGATTTTAAATTTTGGATTTATCCGATTCTCCTTTACTCTCATTTCTCACCCCTTCAAGGTATTTGTTTTCCCTTTCTCTTATATATTTCTCTCTCATATATTAACTCACTTTCCAACTACATGTAATTATATCTTATACCAATCCTAAAATCAAACGCCCCTTTAGAGTACTCCTACCACTCACAATAAAGTAGTAAGATCTGTTTAGTTGTACTGCAACTATGATTTAATAGTTTGTCACTGACCATAACATCTCCTCCCTCGGTCCCATTTTAATTCACTTATTTGATTTTTACACATATATTAAGAAAATATAAATTTTATCTTTATTTTAACTATAATACATTTATAATTACATTAATGATAGGCATAAAAGATGAGTTTTTACTTTGAATAATGCAAATACTCCCTCCGTTCCCTTTTACATATCTTTTTTTGATTTTTTATGGTCAAATTAACTAGTTTTTTTACTACAAATTAGAAATTATTCTTTTATAATTTTAAAAAAATAAAAAATATATTTTAAATTAGATTATATATAGATTATAATAATATAAAATTTTATTTTTTTAAATTATATATTATTTTTAAATTACAGTTAAAAATTAATTAGTTTGACTGTGAAAAAACAATGGAGACAAGTAATTGGGGACAGAGAGAGTAGTATATTACCTATGCATAATTAATATGGGTATGAGTGTAATTTAAATCTATATTAAAGGAAAGATGATAAATTTTGAGGATAAATTTTTAGGATAAATTAAAATAGAAACCCAACCAAATAAAATGAGACAAAGAGAGTATTTAGTTTAGGGAGGTGATTTATGAACACTCCACAATTATTTATTCACACCCTAACTTTGTTTTGGACTAAAGTACCCGTGTTGTTTTCTCTTGTCCATTTAATTTTTCACGGAATTGTTTTTTAAGTCATTTTTCATTTTATTAAAGGGCTTTTTTCATAAATGCCTAGGTTAAAAAATATTTTTGCAAAAATATCATCATTTTTTAAAGAAATTTGTAAAAATACCTTTTAATTTGCAAGAATACATTTTTTCAAAAATAATTTACAAAAATACCTTTTTTATATTACATGCAAACTCGACGATTTTATGCAACTACATTCAATCTCGAATTCAACCAAAATCAACCTCGAATTTTAGTTGTATACTGTTTGGTTAATTCCGGTTGAATGGTATTTCGCAAATATTTTCAGAAAAGGTAAAATCGCAAAAAAAATTAAAAATTGTATTTTTGGTAAATAACATTTATTATATTGTTTATATTTTAGTGATTTGAAAAAAAATTAAAAAAATCCGAATTCAAAACCTAAATCGCTAAAAATCGATGAAAACTGATCCATTTAAATACGAATTGAAAAATGAAATAAAAAAAATTAATAACCACAATTGTGGCTTAAACCGAACCAAAAAAGCTGAAAATCTGATTAATAAAATAAATAAATAAATATATTTATATAAGTTATATAATTTTTTAAAAATAAAATGTACAAACATGATGGGCCTAAAGTATGGTTATTCATTATTTTGGTTTGTTTTTTCTGATTTATGGAGGGATGTGAGATTATACATTCTTTTTATTCCATGTTAATGTCATTAACATGCAATTCTTTTAGATGGTATTAATAGCTGCTAGCCGCCTATGACCAAGTTTACTGTGCATGAGTAGAATTCGAAGTTGAATTTAAATCTTTCTTTGTTTTATAAATTATATAATATAATAAAATTTCAATTAATTAATAATTTTAATTAATTAATAAAAAAAATTGATCCCAACATAATAGAGTTAATGTAAATATTATCTCGATAATTTAATAATCTCGATAAATTAATAAAATTTATCGGTCCCGAGATTATAATTTATCGAGGTTCTATTGTACGTTTTTTAAACCGAAATGACGGCAACTGATGCAGTTTTTCAGACCAAAATTGAACATATGATTTCAGTTTTTAAATAAAAAAAATGAAAATATATAGTTTCGATTTAAATTTTATCCAAAAATCGCTCCACTTAGATACATGGATTTATTTGTTAACTTATTATAATTTATTTGTTAAATTTAGACGATACAATCGAATTTAGATAATTTAATATCTTGTTTATATTTTCAATTTTATTTTCTCGCGTTCCTAATTTGATTCCTAGGAAAGGTTTTACCCTCATATTATTATGATCATATTAAAATATAAACAAGATATTAAATATTAAAATAAAAAAAAGACCAAAAAAGTAAATCAATGAAACATTAAATATAGACCAAATGAAAGACAATGGATAATTTAGTTCAAAAGAGAATTAGGGTGTACATAAATAACTATAGGGTGTGCATATATCACTACCCTTAATATAATACAACATTTGTGATTAGGTTTATGTTAAATTATTATATTATAAATTAAATGTGTTAACTTAATGATTTTTCTTCTAAAATTATTCTCTATTATATATATTTTATTAAAATTTAAACTTTATTATGATAAATTTTCAAACTTAAAATAGCGGGAAAATTGAAGTGATTGAATATTTAAAATTAAGTTAAAAATCATATAAAGACTCTTAAAATTAAGAAGGAGAATAAAATTCTTAAAATTTCTTAGAGATCTATACCCCTTTTTTAAAGTTGTATAATACTCTCTCCGTTCTATATTTCTTGGCTGAATTACCATTTATAACTGTCCCAAAATATTGGCTGATTTCCTTTTTTAACATCATTATTATCTTTGATTACTGAGTTTGATAACCTAGTTTTTTGATTTTATACTTATCAATAATTAATACGTGAGCTACCCAATACTATTATAAATACATGGTGATGTTTTCAATACTATCAATAATTAATTTGGTGATCTTTTAGTTTTGTTTTGTTAAAAAAATTTAGTGTTTTGCTAATTTTTTAATTTGGTGATCTTTTAGTTTTGTTTTGTTGAAAAAAGAGTAATTTTAATTATAATTTGTCAATTTATTTTAATTTATAAAAAATATATCTATTTATTCAATTATCTTTTTATGATTGTAATTTGTTCAAAAATGATAAAAACATAATTTTGTGCTTTAGAAAAATCACATCACAAACAATATCAAAATTTTAACAACACGATATATCCAATAACATTCATATTTTTAATACTCCTTAAATTACATCCAAATTTTTTATACAAAAATAATAAGAATACTTAGATAATTAACACAGGGATATAACACCATATTGTAGTATGCTTGTTCCCAGAGTCAAATAAAAGTTTAAAAATATTCATTTATTGGAATAAGTAGTAAGTTAGGAAAAAAAAAATACTGATTAATTAAGATAATAAACCATTTTAGACTTCCTTAATTTATATGCAAAAGTCAAATTGGCCAAGAAATATTAAACGGATGGAGTAATACTATAATAATGGGGGAAGCCGACTATAATAAGTTATGTTAGAGCTAATACTTTGGAGTATCGGAGAGATAATAGGGTAGCCGTATTATATTTATGAAATTAGAACGAGAAAAATACTTAGTCATGGCTTGTTGTAGTATAGCCTAGAGACGTGCTGAAAAGGACTAGTGTGAATAATGTCAAATAGTATAAGGGCGGTATTTTCAAATGGAATGAAGCAATTAATAAACCAAATCAAGTCCCACAACTTGAAGTTTAATGACAAAGAGTTGACTAAAGATTTACGTAGACTATTAAATATAACAACGTGGCCTCTACATAACCTCGAAAGTTAGATAAGTGCAGTATGTACGTTGTTACGTTAGATTGGACCAGCGTGCAACAAATTCAAACTCGTAGCCAGCCTTTAAATGATGAATTTTTCCAACTAATTTTGCAAATCAAACTTCGAAATAGATAACGGAGAACACGTGATTGAAATTACAAAATTTTGTGGTCTTCAAGATCGTTGTCGAAATTGAGTGTTAATATGAATATAATATATTTATATATAGTAAAATTTTTATAAATTAAAAAATTATTAATTAATTAAACTAAAAGATGTATTGTCGTTATTACGTTGGAATCAAAAATTTGTATTAAAAATATTAATTTATTATAAATTATTAATTTATCAATTATTAATTAATCGAGATTTTACTGTATACCTATGAAATATAAATATAAAGAAAAGACATCCGATAGACTGTAACAATTAGAACATGAATTAGTAATAGAAATTTTACAAAAGCAAAAATACGAAATAAGGGTAAAGACCGTTAAATTACAAAATTGATGTAAAATATTTTACATTAATCATATTAAATTCGAATAATTTATTATAATACTGACTTAAACATATTATACTAATAATAAACTTTATTTTCATATTATTTAATTTAATTTCTCAGATCAAACTTGTACCAATTTACAATTTACAATTTAAAAACCAAATAATCCCTAACTCACCGTCACACGGCTCGGCTGGCCTGTCAATAATTACATTTCTTATATTCTTATTAAGTAGTTTGATTTACACTCAAAGTCTCAAATACGTAAGTGATAAAAAAAAAGTCTCAAATACGTAAAATGTTTAAATATTCAGGAAGTAGTACTATCTTTTTAAACTAATTTTACAAGAGGAATATAAGTTATTTAAAAGAAATTGAACACTGATAAATTGTGAAAAAATTGCTTATTCAATTCTAATTTAACAATTTAAACTTTAAATGAAAAGTCACTTCATACATGCCTATTAAAAACAATTTTATAATAAATAAAAAGTTGATATTCTTTTAAAAAAAAAAAATTTAGAAAATGACTTACTCTAGTAAACCCAAACAAGCATTAAAAATTGTGCAATCACACAACATCAATTATCATGTTTTGATATTCCTTCCGTCTATAATGAATTACTCATTCGATTTTTTATACATATTTTAAACATGTATATAAAATATAATTTTATAATTTTTTAAATTATTTTTTTATTTTTACATATTAAAGTACATATAAAAATTTGAAAAGACAAAATTAATAGAAACAGAGGGAATAAAGTTAAGCAACATTGTGTCCGTTGAGGAATGTAGAATTTTTGTCATTATTAATAGCTTGCTTTTACAGTTTTTAGATTCAACGTGATGAATTATTTGATTGTTGCCAAAGACTCTGATAAATTTTCAAATAAATCGGAATCAGTAATGCATTTCAGGATATAGTTTACGCATTTGGCGGTTTGACAACAAAGACGGGATGAATTTTCGAACCATTTGAGAAAATTATACCCGTATTTTATAAAAAATAAAATAAATTTAAAGTATACTCTGGTAAAGAAAGAAACAATTAATAATGATAATATTGGAACCTTCAACCACCCTCAATGAAATATATGTTATTTAACGTTGAATAAAATGTATTTTTAGCTAGAATTTATAAATAACAAAACATATTAAAAATAATTAATATAATATAATTTTTTTTATCGTATGCATTTGTTCAATTTATGGTATTCAGTGGTTTAAGAATTGCATTATATTATAGATTTATTGACACAATTTGAAAATTTTATCATATGATATCCAATAAATTTAAATATTCTCATCAAGCTATATAAATCTTTGTAATAATTTTATCATCATTATGATGAAATTGTGAAGTTCACGAAATATGTTATGCGTCCAAAACACAAATTTCAAACATAGGAGAAAGTTGAGGTGGAGCGGCCACCGTGCGGCCTGAGGTATTACTATTTCCCCGTGCATTTTCACACGATTCATGCAAATTTTCATGGATTGTTTGGCTGGTTGATTGCAACACCTACAGAAATTACAACTTTTTAGATGGTCTTTATTCTTTAGTCAAACAAACCTTTATAATACTAATTTTTCCAATTGATTTCTACTAACTATTTAACCTTATGCATGCAGTAGTTAAGTTACCTTATGGGTCATTCAAACAAGTTTCTCCCAATTTCAATATCGAACTATTACAAGACCGACAAAACCATCATTTTCGATCCTCGAATTTGAAAGAACGTTGACAAATAAATCCAACACACAATAATGACGCGCATAGTTCATTTTCAAAATTGCTTATCAAATGTTTGATTTTTTCTTCTACTCCAGCTGTAAAAACTTTACGATTAGTACGTAGTTGACGAAAGACCATTGATATATATATCCACACTTGTCTGGCTTTCGGATCTGGACTAAAAATATTTTATTCTTTTTATTAAGATTTAATATATAGTCGATTGATTAGTGAGTTAAGGGTGACTTTGGCATTACAGTATACAAATTGTTGTGGGAGAAGGTGTGCTGTAATAGGTACGTACTGTGACAAAACTGATAATTATCTGGTAAATAAATTTAAATTTTGAGAAATTGATAATAAGTATTACATGAATAATTTTTTGTTTAAAAATTAATATTATTCTCATGTAAAAATAAGTATCACATTTTCTCACAAGTTGTGAATTAATCATCTACTTTCTCGATCGAAAAGTTACGACAGTAAAGAAATTTCCACAATATAATTTTCAAAAAGTAGACCAGCAACTATCAAATGTTGCTTGTGGACAAATAAGTTGGAAAAGCTAATTTTTTTGGATCCAATAAATTAATGTCAAAAGAAAACTAAATAGACATAATTAATTATAACCTATCTATAAATTTAAAAATATTACACCGTAGTTTTAGAAGAATACTAGACAATTATCATAACAATACAATAAAATTAAGTCAGTTGTTTTCATAAACAAAACAAGAAAGTTTCAAGAGAGTAATCAAAGTAAAAAATGGCAGCTTAAATTTGCATGCATGCATGCAAATTAAATATGATTCCTCTGTCTACTTTTGACTAGGGTGGGACATCTAATGAGACTATACGAACTAGAGAAGACTTCGGTTGAATCCTTTTGTAGAATAGTAGTAGAAGCTCCATTGCCATGGGGACCCCTAAAAATATGCAACCATTACTTAATGGGGCAAGCTATTCTTGCAATGTTCTGAAATTTGGATTAGTGGTCAATTAACACTCGTTTATTTTAATTTAATAGAGTAGCTAGGCAGAAAAGTTTTGTAATCTGGATTAGTGGTCCATTAGAAGTCTCAAATAAGTCTCTTTCTTATGGATTATGGATTTTCCATAGCTACCACTCACCTTTTCGTCAAATCTAGGTTTAACTTAGCTTTTTGAATCACTAATTAATGTTTATTGGGTGTTAAGCGTTTTATATGTGCATGCTAAAAAAATTACGAAACAAACATAGTCGGAAGGAAACAATATACTGCTATTATATTTGCAAGAAAAAGTACTAGTAACATGAATACGATTGGATAACTCAAATCTGTTGTCCAAGTCCTTGGTGTGTGTTTGACTTTGACTCAAACGGAAATTTTTAGAATAGATACTTATTTATAAAGTTATAAGGGTTTTAAATCAAATTATTAAAAAAAAATCTACTACTTTATAAAAGAACGAGTTATAATCAAAATGCAATTAAATTGTTTGTTATTGCCGATATCATTGATAAAATAGATACTGAAGGCCCGGAGTGTGTGGATAAATAATTAATTCGTAAAACAAAAACTAAACTAAATTGTTAAGCTGTGCTGAGCCCATAAAATGGTGGGTTGGGCTGGATGACCAAAAATTATAGTTGTCCAGTATTTTGAAAATTATAGCGGGGCTTTTTCGTACGTAACGTTCACACAGCCTGTGGGTTGAGCCTGTGTGTGTTTTTCTATATGGGCCGACAGTATTTTGTTCAACTACTTGAATAAATCAACAATATTCTAGTAACCAACAAAAAAACACCAAAGATAAAGCATAAAGGAAAAGCTAAAAAGCAAAAACGAAACATTCAAATCTTTACAATAACCTCCACTTTATTTAATTATTACACTAATTTCTTAAATCCTTTCCTTCAAGCATACTGCCATCTTACTCAATACTCATATTACAATGTCTCCAATGGCTTCTCCATTCATTCAATTATCATCCACATTATACAACAATATAATACATGTCTTGCTTGTCCATATTACACTACTTACTATTTTCACATTTCCAAGATTGACAAAAGCTCAATCAAGTCAATGCAGAACATCTTGTGGTGACATACCAATCTACTATCCTTTTGGCATAGATGATGGTTGTGGTAGTCCGTATTATCGACACATACTCGTATGTTCTAACTCTGAAAATCTTGAGCTAAGAACTCCATCTGGCAGATATCCAGTTCGAAATGTATCCTATTCTGATCCGCACATTTTGGTCACGGATCCATTCATGTGGAACTGTCAAGATGGTAATAATTTTCGTCCGACTAGACCGTTTAGCCTAGACAGTAGCACACATTTTTCTTTATCTCGACAAAATGACTACCTATTCTTCAACTGTAGTGAAGATCATGTGATCATGGAGCCTAAACCAATTTTTTGTGAACGATTTCCAGATCAATGTGATTCAACATGTGACAGTGCAAGTTATCTTTGTAGGCATTTGCCTGAATGTGC
This sequence comes from Oenanthe sinensis, assembly GCA_028671895.1. Classification (NCBI taxonomy): domain Eukaryota; kingdom Viridiplantae; phylum Streptophyta; class Magnoliopsida; order Apiales; family Apiaceae; genus Oenanthe; species Oenanthe sinensis. The sequence continues at coordinate 10,396,001 of CM053799.1, forward strand.
TTCTGCATTGCGTGGGAGTTCATGTTGTTCTTATTATCCGAAAGCTACCGACTCTTTGAGGCTAATGCTAAAGTATTGTGCTAGTTATGCTAGTGTGTATTGGAGAAATGTTGGTGCGACACAGCTGGATAATCAGGTTCCTGAATATGGGATTCGGGTTGATTTTGATATTCCGGTCACTACAAGGTGCCTGCATTGTCAGGATGTTGCCAAGGGAGGTGGAATGTGTGGATTTGATACTAAAACACAGGAGTTTTTGTGCTTATGTGATAAAGGAAATGTTACTACTTACTGCAAAGGTACATCCCTAGCTAGCTACCTGATTTTGTTAAGTGCTACTTAATTGTATCAAGATTCAAGACCTTCAAGCTTCTAAAATGTTGTTCTTTTGTTTTTTGTTGTTATATTTGCAGATCATGATGTTTCTCATCAGCATAGTAACAAGGGAATAGTTGCAGGTGAAAACTTTGTACACTATATATATATATACTGTATACAAACACAAATGTATACGTTTATATGTTCGTTTAATTTTTGAGGGAGGGACGGGAGATATATTAAACTGTTCCTAATTTTGGTTTTGAACATATTGCAGGGACAGTGAGTGCAGTTTCAGTTGCTGGAGCTATAGGAATTGGAGCTGGAATATGGTTCTGGAAGAAAGTAAGGGCAAAAGCACCAGTAACACATGGAGTTCAAAGCAATGAGAATAGACTTTTTTGAGTAATATATATACAGACCACAAAAGAAACTCACATAAATCTATTTCATTCTACTTTGCTTCAATTGTTCTGTAATATTTTATTGCTTTTCGTCTATTTCTAAGTTAATTATCATACTGATATATATTGAAAAACACAATTTTGTTTAATTAATTCTTTAGTGCAACTCTGTAAAAATATTATTAGTTACATTATCGTGCTTTATTTGCAACACACAGCAAGCAATCTTTTTCAATTCTCTTTGATCATCCCACTTGTTACAATAAAGGCAGAGCATTATATTTCATTTACTTCAATCTACATTAAGAACAAGCTAAGAATAAAAGGAACAAACAATTGACAGAAAAAGTAAATAACAAGATTATAAACTGAAGACTTTGGTCTAAGTTTATGTTTAGAAGTGGGCCTCCCTAAAAGTTTTCCGTCCACAAGTGGATCGTATGAGAAAACTCTAATCCAGTTTTCTAATTTTAGCCCAGTCCAAATCTAAACACTCACCAACAGGTATAATAAGAGTTGGGAAGTTACCTGAATCCCACGCACCCCGTATCGGATACTTGAATATTCACAATCCGAACTATTATTTTTTTATTCATAATTTCTACTTTAATACAAGGCTCTAATGTTTATCTTCAATTCTACAAAAATAAAAGTTATGACTTGAATTATTGTGTATTAGATGCTTATATTATAATGCATTTGATTCACTTTTCAATAGTTTCTTGATTATGTTAATGGATTCTATAATTCATAATATCAAATATATATTTATATTAATATTGTTATACATGCCATATCCCCCGCTCACAAATCCCCATATTTTCGCATTTGTTGAATTCATGTATCCCTGCACTACGTACCCGTATTCTTGATTCTTAGAATAAGAGTTTAGAAAGACACTATTACAACCAAAGGCTCTGACCTTGTGATTACCATGTGAAAGTTTCATGAGGTTGAGGTCAGGATTAAGGTTCACTTATTGGGACTATACAGGTTTTAGTAAACCCATTTATGAATCTTTACATCATATGTAAAAACCTAGGCATGAATGACACTCTTATCATAATGCTAGGAAGCCACCACCATAGGTAAGATGCTAAACATAATACATGTAGTTAAACTATTGATATATAGGTAAACAGTTCCATACATTAAACCAACAATGAACTAGTAGAAGGTAAGAAAAATCACAATGTTCAGAAAGGAAAGTGTAAACAACAGGTCTACTGGCCTGGCAACTTTAAGGAAACAACTAAAACTCCGGTGACACTAAACAAGACGTCTAATGAATAGCATGCATTATGCATAAGAAACTTCTTTTACCTTTAGTGCATTATGGTGCGAACTTAAATTACCAGCAAGAGCATGTTCCTATATCCCATACGAGAAGAACACTGAATCAGTGCGCCTGAGCTCCTTTATTGACTGCATGTTCATGTTAAATGATCAGTTATAGGCTTTAAATAAAATATTTACTGGAAGTCGCACTATTGTATCAACATTGGAGAATGGACGGCATAACAACCTCTGGCAGGTCAGGCTTATACTCTACTCCCTTCACTATCTTCTGCATCCGTCTGAGCTTATCCTCCCTCTTCTGCATGATTTTAATCATATTTTTAGCTACCACAAGACGACACTAAATGAATTATCTGAAATTCTCTACATATCGGATCTTGCAGTGTAAGTTAAGTTTACAAGCACAACTTCAACATGTGTAGTTAACACCAACCAAATATACACCAATGGTTTCAGGCTACTATGCAGGTTTTTAAATTATTGAAATAAAAAACTAAATAAAGTTTTAAATAAGGAAACAGTATTGGTAAGTGACCAGAAAATACCACATATCGGATGATGGATACCAATTTTAAGTCACATGTACATTTAAAGGAGATGCAATAGTGACAAGAAGAGAGTGAAACAGTGAAAATTTAGTATGAAGACTTTATGAGTACCTTAATTATGGATAAAAAAGAAAAGTACCTTGCGCTTTATAATATTAGAAGCTCTTTTGTTATCAGCATTTGCACATTTAACCAAAAAGCCATTGTTCTTCCAAAATGATTCATCAATTTTGTGTGTACTGCCAAATTTCACAGTCTTCAAGATATCAACATCTTCGGCAAACTCTTTCCATTGCTTGCAGCTGTAAGAATCTTAAGCAATATAAGTGTCACAAAAAAGACACAATTATTCTTTCATAGTCCCATTTGATAAAACAAAATTGCCACTCCCTTTTCTTCTAAACATTATAAGGTGTTTTCTTACATTTTGCAAATTCATAAATTATTAGTACTCGTATATGAAAATTTAATCATTATTATGTATATCTTCTTTCAATGTATAAAACACAGCTGTCTGAATTAAGAAATATACAATTTATTTGCCTGTTAGGCTGTTACTATAAAGATCAGTAAAGAAAAGGATTGAAGATTTTAAACAGCACAACACAACAAGCTACAAGTATTGACTATTAATTAAGTATCAATTCCTAACCACTAAAGCTTCAAACTTGCAGGAGCACATGTATTTGGTAAACGACATAAAAATTTAAATTAAGTCTGACCTGGCAGTTGCTCGCACAAAGTCTGATGCCCCATTATTTGTAGCTAACAACTTCAACATATGTTTTTGTATATCATTGGGTATATTGGCCATGCTTGTTTCATCTTGTGCCATAACTGAGATCAATAAAATGTACAATTTAAACTCGTCAATAAAGTTAAAAATCGTATATACCTAAGCAAAGGATCCTAATTCCTACACACAATTAACTGGAGCAAACAATATCTTTTTAGCAGCAGATTGATGCTCTATCAGCTTGCCTAAAGTGTAGAGCTCACTCAAACGAGAGAGGGCAAGACAAAAATACATGATAATAAAGCACAATGACCACTAAACTTTGACAACTAATTGTTAATCATAATAATCTAAAGGTTAAAACAATAGGAAATCTTGGCACAGCCTGGGTGTGGATTTGAGTTTTGTACAAGGAAAGGCTAGCATACATCAATAAAAATGACATTTTGATATGTTAAATACTTTATTATATTTGACGTCAATATTATAGAAAAAAAGACATGGTTTATGCTACTGGCAAAATAAGCAAGCACATATTGCTAAACTGGATAGTAAATATTGTCAGAGTGGAAAGTGCTTGCTATTAGCCTGTTGAGTGAACAACATATATACTCACTGGTTTTGCTTAAATTTTTCTTTAATTATGAAAAAATATATCAGCTAAACTCTTAAACCCATTGTTATATGCTACAAGATCTGACACGTTGGAGGCAAAGCCACACTTAGCACAATGACTGTTAGGATCCTTAGGATCTGGAGAGATATGCACAATGAATGCACAACTTAAGCATTAACATAAATTTTAAATTGCCCTAAATTGAGTCTCCTTTAAATAAATACATTCAGTATCTAAAGAATTTGATATACGTTTATACAAAGTTTTGCTTTGAGACTTACATTCAATAGGATACATAACTTTAATATTTAACCAGGTGTATATGTATTTGAACAACAACAATTTAGATCACAAAAACTTATTACTCTCTCCGTCCCATTTTATTTGACTTGTTTGACTTTTGCACACAGATTAAGAAAAAATAAATTTTATCTTTATATTGACTATAATATCCTTGTTAGTCCATTAATGTATATGTATAAACAACACATAGTAAATTGTGTAGGGGAGTAGTTTTTGCATTAAATAGGGGTATTAGTAGAATTCAAATTTTTATTAAAGGAAACCAGACAAGATTTTGGGACAAACTAATATAGTAACTCAGCCAATTAAAATGGGACGGAGGGACTCATATAACAGAGAACGGTAAAAGAATTTCTTAAACCCCTAATTAATTAGGCCAGTGCATATATATAACAGTACTTCAAATTTTAATGTGATGCTATCTCAATTTTTTTAATATTTGTCTAGAACCGCACAATTTAATTAATCTACATCAATCCGCACAATTTTAATATTTTTTTAATCGAAAAGGACCAATCTAGATACAATCAATCCGGAACTTGAGTTGCATGCAGAATCAAATCACCATTCTATGGATGAAACTTTCTAATTAATCTACATCAATGGAACAGGCATGCATAAAGAATTAATCGAATGTAATTCATTTAAACTGGAAATCAGAAATGCACAATTGATGGCAATACCACATTCAAATGAAGGATTGTAATTCCCTAATTTATATATTAATATATTCATATTTTCGAAATAAAAAATTGGAGAGAGGGAGAGAGAGAAGAAACCTTCGAAGCAATAGAGAAATCGGGTTGATTAAAGCGAGAGAGATAAGTATCCAAGAGTAGTTTGTGAGGCAGCAGCTGCTCCGATGGTTAGCGATTTGCACTCCGCCAAGTATTGAAGTCGACTGCACCTATGACACCTGTCGTCTATCTGCTTGAATGCATGCAACTCACCTTTTCTACTATTTTTTATATAGGAAATTTTTATTTTATTTCGTGGTCCGTATATTAATGCACAACTTCTGCCCCAGTTTAGTTGTAAAAAAAATTTATTTTAAATATTAATATTATATATATTAAATATGAGTTGAAATAAAAAAACGTCATAAAATTTAAATTTTTTTAATTTACATAAAATTTTCAAAAGATTAAATAATCTGGTTCAAAAAAATAAAATTTAAATAATATATATCATTGTTATTTTAAAAAATTAGGTGATGACATAACACATTTATATTATTGTATCTAACAATTTATTTTGAAAAGCACATATATATGCAAATTCTATTTTAAAAAATCTATACTTTTATTATAATGATTTTATTGAACACGCTAAATAATATATTTAAAAGAACAAGTTCCATGATCCAAAACACAAAATTTCTAATATTTCCATTTTAATAATATAATAAAAATAAAAATTGTATTGTAAAATGATAAAATAATAATATATTGTTTTAAAAAACTAAAAAATGAATTCAGCACATGTATTATATTCAAGTTTTTTTAATTCTAAATTTATAATACTTTTTCTAAATATTAAAATCGAGGATTTATAAAATAAAAATAAAAAGTAGGACTAAAAAACTTAGTGTAAGAGATAAAACTTTCTTAGTGTATTGTAGATAACTTTAGCTATAATTGGTATGTAAAAAATAACCTAATTCTCTCGATGAGACTCGGCCTCCAACCCTAGCCGTCACAAAAAATATGGAGATCTAACTTTTTCTTCATCAATTAAGCATTCTTCCTTCTCACAAATTAACTTTTATTTTCCTTTCTCCCATCTAATTATCGTAATTTTTATTTTTCCCTCAATAATTATCCTCATTTTGTGAGAGTCGTTAATGTATCCATTTTTTTGGGTGTTTGTTTGTCCTCCTTTTAGAGTGATTGATATGATTTGATATTTTTTGGTTTATTATTCTATCTCTTTAAGAATGATTCAATTGGTGTACTGGGGATCTGCAAAGCCTACATCGAGGCTGAGTCGGTGATGAAAATTGCAAAAACTCACCTTTCACAATGGAAGATTGTTCATATTATGAGGGTATCGCTTCCTCTAATTTCAATTGGTGCATTGAAAATTCTGAACATTGGACTACAACTGGAATTAATCGTGTGAAGGTCAATTGTGATCCTACTGGTTTCAGGGATGTCGTAGGTTGGGTTTCAGATTGCACAAAGTATGCTCCGTTTATAAATCTATCCATAGATGACCTCCACTTCCAATTCTTCCAACCATTGTTCACTTCTCTCTTTGTTACCTGATAAATCAATCCTCGTATACATCAAAATGAATCCAACTAAACATTTGAAATTTACTAATAAAGTGTGTTAATTCTTATAAAACATAATGGACAGTCCAACTCTAGCCTAGACCCAGAGTGGGTGAGGGCTTGAACTTGTGCAACAGAATTACCATGAATAATATATATGTCTACCAATGTATCTTTATTAGCTTGGTACATATATATATATATATATATATATATATATATATATATATATATATATATATATATATATATATATATATATATATATATATATATATATATATATATATACTGGTGAAAGATTAGAGAATAGCAGCCAGTGATATGATGAAGTACCTGTTTATGTTCAAGATAATTGGGTGCATTGAAGTAATTCCCTTGGCTAAAGATAGTTGGGTTTGAACTGCCACCAATGGCATACATCTGCCAAGCTTCGTACATATTGTTGGCTACGTGTGCATAGCCCAGCCTCACTCTGCAAATAAATTCAGATACTTCATTAACATCCTATCCACATTTTGATCAAACAGCAGCTAATTAACTCGTGTGTGTGTTTACGTGTGGACATATAGAATGGATAATTTTTGTACCTTGGCATCCTTTGTACTAGACCAGAGCCGAAATGATTATAAATAATTGTAACTTTGATTATTTTATCCGCTAAAAACTTATCATCATGCCCTAATAGCATAACCTGCATACAGAAGAAACAGATATATAGTAGCTTCCATTTAGTAAATGCCCGTAAGTTGATCAATGATATATAACAACTGCGAATATATGTTAATACTGCATGATAGTAATTGATACATGTGGATTAAGTTTCTCACTTACTTTATCATGTTGAGACAAGTAATTGTTAGAAATTGTGATGGCAGTGGAAGTATGAATGACATCAATGAGTCCATCACTACTTCTTGACAGAGAGCAATGATCAATCCAAACATATGAAGACGCAAATATAGAAATGCCATCTCTACAACTTTAAACAATACTACTATTAACTATCGATTTGACCATTAACAGACATGTTTAGTGTCGTGCGCTATACCACTACAGACATGAATGCATGTATAATCTTTATATTGATTTCTGAAATTTGTTAATCCAGCTCTGGTAATATATACGTATGACATACCTTTTGATTCAAGCAATAGCACGCCGACGAGCATTAAACGTACGTGTCGAAGCAAACTCCTCACAAATGATAGTCAACATATAGCTAGTACCTATATACTTAATTATATATTATTTGTTACGAGTATCTAATAAAATTCGTTACCGCGCGAGTGAACTATAGCTTTACTTTAGACTCTAGTATCGTATTTTATTATTCGTAGATCATGTAACAATTTGCGAGTTCATAAGAACAAAATAGAATTATAGCTCAGTTGGGCTGCATGAATAATATTAAAAAACGTTTATAGAACATCTAGGGTCATTTATAATGGAAAATTTACTGTGAAATTATTAAACGCATTAAATTTATGATGGAAACTTTAAACTATAATTTAATTTAATTTATGAATTAATATATATGTTGTGGCATGATTTATATATCAGGGTTTTGAATGTTTCATTTAAAATTCTGTCGACTGTATGGGTCAAAATCTTTATATTAACATTCCTTAATATATGTCAAACATGTACCTCCAATATTGATCAAAACGATATAGTTTTGATCACATCAAGAGTAAGGTATTGTGTTTCTTTAAGTATTTTGATTTTAATTAGAAAAAATATATAATCATATATTAAATTTATTAGTTACACACTTGGGGTGTAAACACCCTTTATTTCTTTTACAACCATCAACAATATCCTCAACTCTAGCTGTACTTTCTTAATTTCGTACAATATTACACAATTATATATATTCCTTTTCTCGTTAATTTAGATAATAGTAACTACTATATATATATATATATACACGGTAGATTTTGATTAATTAGCATAGCTACACATCCCATACACGCATAAGCTTCCCTTCTTGCACCTATTCTTGCAGCTGCCACAGTTCTTCTTGTCTTTTAAGGTATTTATACATTTACCTTGACAACAAGTTTCATTGTACTTGCACTTCTTTCCACACATTCCACAATTAGCCTTGTCGCTCATTACATTCACACATTGCTTCTTACAACAGTCTGGGCCAGGGCTGCCGGCCTTGTTGTTGCAAACCCTAGGGTACTTGTCGCAGGTCCTCCAAGCCCGGGGTTTGTCAGCCAAAAAACGGCCCGTTTGTCGGAGAAAAGAAGATGGTTCGTCGGGAGTTATGGGAACATCAAGGTCTAAGTCATCATCTTCCATAGCCGAGGTGGCGAAAATGGTACTAGTTGTGACGACTATAACAAGAAAGATGAAGAAGATCTTGGAGAACGTCATATTTTGATATATACTACTTAAAGATGGCTGATTATATATATATTGTAGGATATTTTGTTGCAAGTGGTTTTAATTTGGATGCTATTTAAGGGAAATTGTTAGGGTATTTATAGAAGAAATTAGTTAGATATATTTGGTGCCACCTTACCTATATATATATATATATCTTAATTTCAATGGCGGTCTTAATCAGTGTCACATATATGCAAGTAAATAAGGGAAGAGGGGCTATAATTTAAAAACTAACATCCAAGTCTCATATGAAGTACAAATGTGGTGTAAATGGACCTCAAAATGTAGGCGATAGGAGAAGCATTATCAATTTAAATTAGATGAATGTTGCATGAGGTACATTACAATTGCATGCATATTTCTCTTTTCGGCTAGGTGAAAATCTTGCGTGCGGTTTCAGATAATTGTTCTTGAACCAATGGGAAATAACAGATGTTGCTGTATTTACGTGATAACTTACGTGCGGATTGATTTGTGCGATAATTAATTTTATATCTCTTTTGCTTTCATCTGCAGTTAGTTTAATTGTTACTCCCTCCGTCCCGGCCAAATGTTTACATTTGGTCCGGGCACGGAGACCAAGGATAGTGGGTGTAATAGTGATTTTATTGTTAAAATAAATGAAATAGTGAGTGTAATAGTGTAAAGTGTTGAAAAAGTGGAGTGAAATAGTGGATGTAATAATATATTTATTGTTAAAAGTTACTATTTTTAGTAATGTAAAGAATTGGGTGGGACGTCCCAAAAAGGAAAGTGTAAAGAATTGGTTGGGACGGAGGGAGTACTACTTACTACGGAGTACTATATTTATATATATATGCTAATTAGTGTATATCAAAGTAGATATACGAGTAGTACGCATATTAACTAAATGATTAAATATTTTAAAAAAGTACGTCAAAAAAATATTTAAAAAAATTATTATTATATTAATTTACGCGCCAACAAGATCTTATTCTATTAAACTGTAATTAAATTTAAAAAAATAATAAAAGAAAATTCCAGTGTTGGGTGGTGTTTCTACAACTTGGCCATACGATTCAAATTACCGTCGACAGCATTGACTCCGCCATTTTTCTTTGTCATTCTTAATTTAATCAGGTACATGAGCAATCTAGCAGTGTTGGTAATACGAAAGTTTAAGATAGTTAGCGTTCACGTCTTTACTGGCTAGGTAGTTTGACCATATCTTGGTCAACAAGTTTCTGTTAAAGTTTGGTTTATTTCCAGTACTGCAAGCAGTGTTGAAGTATTATTGTACGAAGCATCGATCGCTAATATAGTTGTCTAAATTTTTTCAACTAGCGCAGTATATATTAGTAACTCGTCTCACCAATTAATCTTATGCGGGACCTTATAATATTGGGAGAAGTAATTATCTTATTTTAACAATATGAGAGGGAAAAAACACATAAGAAATTATCTCTGCGACAAAGGCACCATCGTTGAGTTATAAGTATGTGCAATATCGACGAGATTTTAAACTAATAGCCAAGATGCGTGTTTAAGTTCATATTGATGAAATTTTAAACTAATAGCTAAGATCGAAGTCTTTATACACAAAACAATAATATATCAATTTAAAAGCCTTAACATTTTGTTTACAACTATAATTTAATTAGAACTAGCAACCATAATTTTATTAGAGATTCGAACATGACTTAAATTTAGATATGGATTCAAAATTAGTCGTACCCCATATTCAGAATCATAATGCACCTTTGTCATAAATTTATATCATTCTACTTATAACAAAGTTTTAACTCAAGAAATGCATTATTCCATATTGCATAAAAAAAGTTTCAATATTTGTGCGATTACGGCTTTCTACAAACTTTTGTTGCATATTTTTTGAAAAATCATCATTCCAAGAGTCCCTTTGCAAAGCTATTTTATTTGTGTGGTTTCTAGCTATTTACTGGGTTACGTATATATGTTCATATATTCTTTTATGGGTAATGGGCTGATACATTCATGTATCCGCGATTTTTTATAACGAATAATATTAAAATTAAGTTTTTAATGAAGATAATATATTTACATGTACCCGCTTAACCATATCTAATTGAAACTAATCCAGTTTGAGCTATTGACCATAATTACAATCCCTAAAAACTTTTATCAATTAATCAAAAATCATATTCTCACAAACAAATGAGAGAAACACCAAAACTCAAGGAGATACTACAACCAAACTGAAATTGCAAATTAAAACTAAAATTACAAAATAAAAACAAGCCTTAGATCGAGAAAATAAAACTACAAAATAGGAGAAACCGGACCCCTAGAAAACGAAGAACCACCCCTTGATTGGAGAAAACAGAAAATCTGGATACTCCGATGGTTTTTTATCTATGAATTTTTTTTATTTGAAAAAAGATGATAGAAATCAAGCCTTAATAGTAAGATTAGCAAAAAAATGAAAGAAAATTAAGAGATTGAGATTTTTTATCTGAGAAAATCGGTGAAAATCCCGATAACTATGTTTGAGAAAGAAGAAGGAAAGGTGGCCGAGCAGAGAGAAGTGAGAGAGACAGGGACTCAACAAAATAAAATTTGTAACTCGTAAAACTTTACAATAAGCAAGATACTAATTTTTTGGTGCAAAAACTATCACGTACAAAAATATTTAACATGACAATTACTATATTAAAAAACATATTTCTTTTAATTTTAGAATGAAAATTCTAATTAAGTCATCGATAATTTTTAATTAACAAAATATCTGATATAAATTAGGTGGTATTTGAATTTTTTTTATAAATTATAAAATACATATATTTTTCAATTTCAATTTTAAAGTTACTTATAAAATAAGTCCAACACTTAATAATTTCTTTAAATCAAATTCAAAAATGTATATAATCCAAATATGAATGGGGTAATTCGATTTTTTGATCACCGAATGTGATGATACGGAGTAATAGTTTGCCATGAAACGGGGGACTTTACATACACTTAATCTTATACAATCAAAGAATGCATACTAAATAATTATTTATATATAGTAATTACACACTGAAGGTGTATTAGTTTAAACACCCTTTATTTCTTGCATAAAACAATTAACAAATCTCCTCAGCTCTACATGTACACAGCAGTTACACACAGTGAAATTCGATCAAGCATAGCTACACATCCCATACACGCATGAGCTTCCCTTCTTGCACCTATTTTTGCAGCTGCCACAATTCTTCTTGTCTTTTAAGGTATTTATGCATTTACCTTGACAACAAGTTTCACTGTACTTGCATTTCTTTCCACACATTCCACAATTAACCTTGTCGCTCATTACATTCACACATTGCTTCTTACAACAGTCCGGGCCAGGGCTGCCGGCCTTGTTGTTACAAACCCTAGGGTACTTGTCGCATGTCCTCCAAGCCCGGGGTTTGTCAGCCAAAAAACGGCCCGTTTGTCGGAGAAAAGAAGATGGTTCGTTGGGAGTTATGGGAACATCAAGGTCTAAGTTATCATCTTCCATAACCGAGGTGGCGAAAATGGTACTAGTTGTGACGACTATAACAAGGAAGATGAAGAAGATCTTCGACAAATCCATTTTTTTATATATGGGAGGATGGTTGGTTATATATCGTAGAAGATTTTGTAAGTTGTAACAATTGGTTTGGATGCTATCTAAGGGAAATTATTAAGGTATTTATAGAGAAAACTAGGGAGAAACATTTGTTCCACCTAGCTTGCCTAGCTATCTATCTTCTAGTGGTGGTCTTAATCAGTGTTACATGCAAGTAAAGTTGAAGTTGAAATTGTATATTAAAAATTAATATACAAGTCTCATTTGAAGTACAAATGTTGGACAAAAGGAGTTCAAAATGTGGGTAATAGGAGAAGAATCAGGATACTTAAATTAGGTCGACATTGCGGTGCATAAGCATTGTCGTCGTTTACCTGGTTTTTCCTGTTGAGAAAACTTGTGTACGGGTTGATATTAGTACTGTGCTTTAATCAATGGGAAGCTAGAAATATAAATTTAAATATTTAATTACTGATTTAGTTTATGTGCTGGTTAATTAAGTATGCATGCATCTCATGTTCAACGATTGCATTTGGATCCAGTGTACGTACCCTTATTACGAGGATGGATGTACACTATTTTCCGATTAATAAGATTCCATCAGTTTCATTACTCCATTGTATACTAGCTTGTCATATATATATTCTAGATACTCTCGATTTAATTTATTTTATTTATAACTAGTTGATACTTAATTCTCGTGTGAAATATATAAATCCATCTAAATCAATTTATTATGTTTAAATAAATATATGTATTTTTTGAATAAGTAAGCTTATAACCGTCTAGATAAGTGTATATTCTAATTAATAAATTTTGAGCTAGAGTTGAACTCATGAGCTCGAACTACAAAGAATAAATCTTATCATTTATGCTATCTAATCGGACTCAATAAATAAATACACTGTGTCGACTTATTTGATTATCTTATATATTTATATATTTTATGGATTGAATAAAAAGTTACACAAACATGATTTTATTCTGCATTTTATATAATTTTTTTCAATAACCTGTTAAACATATAATTATTTAAATAAATTTCAAAACCTCCAACGGGAGAACAATCCAATTGGGCCATATTGACTCAAAACCTGAGTGCTGAAATTGATCATTTATCAGGTTTGGTTCACCAACTTTCAAACCCCGCGTTATAGAATATAGATACATATAGTATATATAATAAAACATTGACATTTTTTCTTTCTACTTACTGTCGCAGGTAACATATATATTTCCATTTTTCTTCATCGATTCTAATTAAATCAGTTAAGTAAGCACTTTAGCGACTAGCGTTCACGTCTTAGCTAACTACGAGATTAATTCTGTTAAAGTTCGGTTTTTTTCCAGTACTATGCGTCTAGGCGCAGTCTTGAGCTATTTCAAATTCTAAGATTGTAATCAAGGACCGAGTACAGGATTATGTTGTCACGTGTCTTTAAGACTCGAAAATTCATCAACTTTCTAGTATAATACTCCCTCCGTCCCGGCCAGTTGTTATCATTTCAAAATGGGGTGTCTGGCACGCATTTTAAGGTGAATTTTAAGGATAGTTCCATAATTTATTTTTGAAATTTTCCTTTTTTGTATAAATATAGAACAATCCTATTTTTATACAAAAAAAGAATTTTTTAAAAATAAGTTATGGAACTATTCTTAAAATCCACCTTAAAATGCGTGCCAGAAAGTGAAAAAAAAGTGATAACAATTGGTTGGGACAGAGGGAGTATATAGTTGTTCTAATCTGTCCTGTCTTGAACGAAACTTTCGAACTCAATACTAATCTTATCAACTGTAACTTAGAATATCATTATCAAAAATAATTTTGTTTGATATTATGATTCTTTGTTTAATTTCCCTTAAAATTTAAAGTAATTTATAAGTTTTAAAATTATATTTATATTTTTTAATATATGAGTTATTTATTTCTAATTTTAAAATCCTATCAGCAAAATGCACATGTAATGATTATTTTTTTTAAAAAAAATGCGTGATGCTGAAATAACATAGAATAAATCAATAATATTCTGAAGTTGAATTTTATTACTTCGGAAAATTATTTATACTGAAAAATGCAATATAGTTGAAGACTAGCTTGAAGTAGTAATTTGGATACTATACTATTTCTATTGTAGATTTAGATTTTTTTTTTTTCGCTTCATAAAGTCTAAGGTCAATAATTAAATTATATATGTATTTCCAGTTTTGATTAATCCTGCTGGGAACCTTTGTTGGCATCCACTAACTTGGACACCCACATGTATACAATTAACTAATCATGTTACACACTTACACGTATAGATACATTAATTTAATTTAGTCTTGGATATATTTTATAACTCGTATTTATGCAAGTCATAGAGCTGAGTACGTAGATCATCAGGATCTGCTGCAACTAGTGGTATTTTAGTGTATATTATAGTTGAATCGAACTCGAGTTAAAAAGAATCATTTGATAATTAATATGACTACTAACCTCATACAATAAATCAAATTAAATTTCACAATATAATCTACAAGAGCATGTCAACTGTAAAATTGATCAGGGGCACATATATGAAGTCTGTAACTCTGTATTTTGGTGCAGCATCCAACAAAGGCAGTTCATGCATAACTACACATTCCAAACACACAAACATCTCCCTTTTTGCACTTGTTTTGGCACCCACCACAATGCCTTCTATCAAATGATGCATTCACACATTTCCCATTACAACATATTTCATTATACTTGCATTTTTGCCCGCACATCCCACAGTTTAGCCTATCCTTCTTGACGTTTACGCACTTTTTCTTGCAACAATCTGGTCCTGCACTGCCCTTCAAACGACAAACCCTCGGGAATTTGTTACAAGTATAGCTACCTGGCAGACGCTTCTGTCCTCGAAAGCGTCTTGACCGACGTAAGGAAGAGCTAATACTTGTCTCTTCAAGGTCAGATCGCATGATTTGATCATCAGTGTCTGATATTTTTGATTCGACATTATGTGAATTTTTATTATCTAATGATGCGTATGTAAGTGTTATGCATATTGTTACTAAAAGAACATTCACAAAGAAGAGCTTAAGATAATTCATTCTTTGTGTTTTGGAAGATATGGACTTGAAGAGTTTAGTGAAGAAGTTTAAGAGTAGAGGACAGAGGTGATATAACAATTAAGTTGAGTTGAGAATGGCTTTTTATAAGGCTCTACATGCAGAGAGTTGACTTTAAAGAAGATGCAAGTTGGAAGTTTGGTCAAATGAATAAATAGAATACTAGTACTGTATCGTACAATTTCTGATTGAAACTCAAGAAAAAGTTGTAGATTAGGTTGTCCCACAGGATATATATATATACATATATATATATATACATATATATATATATATATACATATATATATATATAAAGATGATATCTAAAATACGGTTGCACTATCGTCTGATAAAAAATCCGAAAAAAAATTCAATTTTACATCTGCCTTGAAAATATAATTGTTAATTTGGACCAGATATAAAATCACAAATAAATGAAAAGAACACGAAAGAGTTGGGCAGATAAAATAAAGATCTACATCTCCTTGTGAACAGAAGATTGTGAAATCTTGGAGTGGATATACTTTAGAAAGAAAGGGGAACTGAAACTTGAGTGCACAGAGTTGGTTTCAACGTTCAAATGAGATGTGAACAGCTTGAAGCTTTGATACAGTCTAGTTAGGTGCATTAGCTATAATATTACTCCCTCCGTCTCTAAAAACTTTTCCTGTTAATCATGTGCGCGTTTGTCAACACA
Organism: Oenanthe sinensis; assembly: GCA_028671895.1. NCBI lineage: Eukaryota > Viridiplantae > Streptophyta > Magnoliopsida > Apiales > Apiaceae > Oenanthe > Oenanthe sinensis. The sequence goes on from CM053799.1 coordinate 10,412,207, forward strand.
CACTTTTTAATCGTTAATATCTTTAATTTCGTATTAGTATTAAATATAAAAATTTTACTGTATTAAAGTACTCACAAATACGAATCAAACAAAATCACTCATGACTATATTTTGTCTTATAAATTATGTGTAAATTAGTAGTCAATCGCTTACAATGAACAGTACAAAAAGTCAAAACAGGAAAAGTTTTTTGTGACGGAGGGAGTATCATTTCTAGTCCAACGCAATTTCTACTGCAGGGACAACTTGAAATGTCATCAGCACACCTATTGAGCATTCAACAGCTTATTTTTCAGAGACTGCCCTTTAGAAACGTATATATCTCAATAAAATGAAAACCCAAATAATCCTTTTGTTTCAAAATAATTCGAAATAATTGACGTTTGATTTTTTGACACACATTTTCAGGAGTTTTGACTACATATTTAAAATTATTATTTTTAAAATTTTCCTTTTGTGAATAAAAATACTAAACTAAAACTTTTATTCAAAAAAAGAAAATTTTAAAAATAATAATTTTTATTATGTAGTCAAAGTTCTTTAAAATGTGTGTCAAAAATTTAAGCATCAATTATTTCCAAAAAGAGGGAGTAACATGGAAAAGACGTCTAAAAGTCAATGAATCACGCAGAATTCATTATAAAAGCTGACATCCAGATCAAGTACGTGTTGAGAATGGTGATGATTCTGATGAAGAAGAGGCTAGAGGTCCTGCTTCTGTATATTCTTCTTCTAATAATATGAGGAATAAATTAAAATAAGGATCTACGTTAGCTTGCTGGGACTAGATCTAATAGAAAGTCATGTGCGAACCTATGGAGTGCTGCAGAACTCTAATGTGTAACACTGCTATATGAACTTTTTGTTGTTTTTCTTATGATCATGCCTTTTAATTTGAGACTGATCATGCTTTTTAATTTGAGAGTGTTTAGCTGCTTCTATTCGAAAGAATTAATCTTCTGCAAGACATGGAGAAAACATGCATCTCGTCAAAGACTGCTTCCAGAATCAGGGTGTTCAATTTCCAGTAATTGTGTGATAATTGTCAATTCAGAAATTGTGTTATGGGGTGATTTATCTTCTTTCCTTCACAGCGCTACAGTCCGCGATTACGTGAAATGCAAAAATAGAACTTCAAGTTAAGAATTACATTATACTACCAAACAATAAGATAGCAATGTAGCTTTCTTGTAACAAAGGTGAGACTGTTTCCAGATCTTTGAATAATTTCTTTTCAGAAGCTGTAACCTTTTCTAATGACCACAGCATATTCAATCTCAAAACAGGTGCAAAGTTTTAAATAATGCGACATCTTAAACAAAATTCAGTCCACCTGCATTATAATCCCCTAATATATCTCATCATCGGGAATTTCTGGAGTCAAAAATTTCTTTGGATCTTTGCTCATGTCCTCGTAGTTCAGAGTAGCTCTCACCCTATCTGGCACAGGCTCAAGTGCAATAATGCTATCTCGATCAATAACACCATCAATGATACCATATTCAACTGCTTCCATCGGGGACATATACCTGTCCCTGTCTATATCTTTCTGAACCTGTTCAAATGAGCGACCTGTGGCTTCTGATATAATTTGTGTAACATTATTCTTGTTATGCATGATTTCATTAGCTTGGATTTCAACATCTATTGCTTGTCCACTTGCACCTCCAAGCGGCTGGTGTATCATAATTCTGGCATTGGGCATCGCTAATCTTTTACCTTTGGTGCCACCAGCAAGGATTACAGAAGCTGTCGATGCTGAAATACCAAGTGCAATAGTGGAGACATCAGCTCTCACTAGCTTTACCACATCATAGATGGCCATTGTAGCACTGGTAGAATGTCAAAAATCATAAATATTGGTGAGACATAAAGGGAAGATGAAATTATAACAATGCTGCATCAAGCCAAGAATGTCTGAAAAATGAGATGAGGGAGTGGCTGAATTATAGTATCAAGCCATAGAATTAATAAATCAGTAATGAGAATAAGTATTACTGAGGATTTGTTGAAAACCTAGTCGCAACACTCTTTCCCCCCTTAATAACCGAAGGTCATGACCTCTAATCTCACCCTCCCCATATATATACAAATTAATGCATTAAAAAATATGTAACTCAAAAAAGTGGATGTCATTCAGTGTTAACTAACCATGGATAATTCAAATTCCGTGAACTTGAGGTCCAACTCAAACTTCGACACATAGTTTTTTCACCCAAATTATATCCATGTCTTTTTGGAGTATCAGTACAAATTTTGAACAATGTTCCATAAATTCAAAATAAAAATAAAAATACTACAAGTACTAAAATGATACAGTAAAATATCCAACATACAAAAAAATACATTCATTAATTTATTCTTGACATCTTAAAATGTGTGCTCAGCAAACTTCTAAATTAACTGCATAAAGTTAGAATAAGAACATAGAGCAAGGATAAGTGGACACCAGCTGATATGAGTAAGATATCAAAAGCTATCCTTCATATGTGATAGCTTCCCGAGCTTAATTCAAATCCAAAATCTTTAGTTATTTATCATATCAGAATGATCTGAAAAGTATTTATTTGGTGGATAAGGTAACAAAAGGTTGCAGTTTTGAATATGAAGGATTAAATCCTGCAATTTGTTCCATTACCTGGACCCTTCATTTTTGTCCTCGTACTCGTTCGAGCTGACATAACATGGGTGTGGCAGTGTGGGTATGGGTTAGATCTTTCATCTTGAAACTGGACAGTGGACACTTCACCTTACACTAATCTACTTCGACATGAAATATAAGTCACCCCGGCAACTTGTTTACAAGAAGAAAGGTCCCTCGAAGACCTGCTTTATATTATCCTTCTGACTTTCTGCTATGAATTTGACCTATAAACTAAGTGTATACAATTTGCAGGTAGTAGGCACTATTCTATAAAATGTAGAATGAATATGATTATAGAAATTTCACTTAAGTTAAATTAACATGCAAGTCCCCACACCAATGTCCACTTTCAGACCCATATCCAAGTTCGGTAACATAGTTATTTTGTTGTCGGTATGTGTTATCTACTACCTTTCTTTAGTTTCTTTTAAATTGTTGGAATCTGCAGCCACAACCAAAAGGACGTGCACAGATAACCACTAAGTGCGTAGAATACCCCACAAACTACTTGGACAATAGTAAACATAGTTAAATACATATGGCTTGTATTAAATAATATCATGTCCTTTGCATAAGATGGAATTAAAGGCTATAATCCTGTGCTTCAGAAAGCACTTATCACGAGAGTAATCACAGCAAGCTTAGGCCCATTTAAGGTTTGAGATAATCCAGTCTCTCCCCATTATGAAAGAAAGAATTAAGAAGAAACTCTAGCACCTAGGAGACCATTCATTGTTTTCAACAATTTCAGACGTTGATCAGTTACTCAAAAAGGACCTCTGCCTCCTTTTCAGAAAGATAGACTTTCAAAAATCTGTTGAAGAATCACTCAGAATATTAAAATATCTATATGTTGTTTGAATAACCAATAGTAAGAAGCAAAGAAAGTTAAAAAATCGATAGACTTCAATCCTGATACCAAAACTGAGGACAAGTTTTAAAACCTTGTCGGCGTGTTGTCCCACAACTCAAAAGTGCTTTTATAATCAGGACCAAGTGAATTAACATGCAATGTCTAAAATACTTCTATATAATATACCAAGGCAGGCAAAAATAGTAAAATCTTGTTGTGTTACCCAAATGACTGACGACTTTAAGACTACAGCTCAAGGAACGTCCCCCTCTCCTATACAGATATATGTGTGTGTTTGTGTGTTATCAAAGAAAAGAGATGACAATTAATTAGCAAAAAATTTGCAATTTCAGTATCATGTGCTAATTTTGTAGTAGCTTGATGTATACTGTGTATATATGCACAGGATGTTTATAAGGTAAGGTTTCTCAATATTCTGCTGAGTCGAATACAGAGCATGTTGGGGTAAATTGTGAGGAATATGGGATTGGTATCATTTGCGGTAAAAGTGAATGGATTTACTTTTTGACAGGTAAAAAAGCAAACAATTTTAAAATTTATAGACAGTTGTACAATTTTTCGTGATGATCAAAATCAACTTGTATATATTGACTATTGAAGACACAATTCATAGTGCTCGTGATGGATGTAGACTTCGAAAGCAGCGTTGTGTTTGTTAGTAGCATGCTCGCAGTCACTACAAGCACACTTGTAGTGGGGATGAGGCACAACGCCCAGTGGTTCATAAAGAAACTAAATGTTAACAATGCAAATAAAGTGAGATGTAACTTAAATATTGATATATAAAAAGTGAGTAGTACGAATTATCCAAATAAGTTGCAATATTAGACGGAATAACAGACTATCTGGTGAGAATAGGTATATGAGTCGTGGTCATATAAATAATTTATATGATTTTAGAAAAAAGAACATGAAATGTTAATATTACAATCAAACAATTGTGAGATAAGATATGAAAACTGAAGAATAAGTTCCTAGTGCTAAGAAGGATAGGCCTTTTGACATCTCATGACAAGGAAGGCCTTTATATGTCTGTCCAAATTTGTTCTCTGCTTTCCTTAGCAATAGTTTCCTGACGATGTAAGAATATGCAGCCACAACCAATAGGATGTGCACACATGAAATACCCCACTAACTAATCAGAAAAGAGCTACCCACACTAAGTTACGTCTGGCTTGTCGTGTGAAGATCATTGCCATTGCACAATATTGAACCTAAACCATGAAAAAGTACAGATTACGAGGGTAATTACAGCAAGCTAAGAACCTTTTAAGTTTTGACAGAATCCAGCCTCTGGACATTATGGATGAAAGAATTGAAAGAAACACTAGCATCTAGAATTGTAGATATTGATTCACTGTCTTTAACATTCCAGATAGTGAGCAGTAACTCAGGGAAATAATCATATATTTAAATCCATATCTAGGACTTATGATTTCAAAAAAAAACCTCAGAGAAAGCATTCACTTCAGATATATCAGCATTATTTGAATGACAAAAGTAAGAGGCAAAGGATGGTCAAAAGAATTAGCAAAGGAATGAAGGTGAAAAGAATGTAAAGACTTCAAGTCTTTAACCCAGATACCAAAAACTAAAGACAACTTTCAGGGCCTTGTTATCATGGTGTCTTAAAAAGATAATTTAATTGGGGTTTCAATAATCAGGACTAAGTGAATCTGAAGGAAATGTTTAAAGTTGATCATATATTGATCTGGAAAAGGTAAAACTACTTTCTCAGCTCTCCACGCAAGTCACTTTAGTACTTATATTCACTTCAATACTTTTACCACTAATAATTTTAGTCAATGATGACAGTTTTCATCCCCTGCTAAATCACTGTTCTAACTAGTAGACTTTTTAGTCTAGCAGCACAAACTCCAAAGTAAACTTCTTGTCTATAATAGATATACCAATTGCACAAGATATGACGAATGAAAATACAGAATCCAAAGCTATATATGCAAACTACTCATATCATGTTACCATCTTTACCTCATTAATAACACACGACTCCAAAAAGCATATTCTAGATCTCAAATTGAGAAAACACGATAAGAAAGACAACCAATTGTCACGTCATCATACCTTAATAATTCTAATCTTCTCAAAACCCCACATGTAAACAAATTAAACCTCAACCTCCTACACCTACTGTAACAATTCAAAACTTTAGACAAACTTCTTAGCTTTACCATATTCATCCTCCATTAAGAACCAACTACTATGCATAAACATCATATACACACCCAGTCTTTAGTTTTAATCCAACAACTATCCCCAATTCTAATTTACAAGAAGTTGAGCATCTTCAAGTCTTCCTAATCTTTAGTCTTGGTTTCAGTTCTCTTGCATACCTTACATCATTATATCTTGATACTAATTTTAAACTAGTATCTACAATGGCAGCAATGACAGCCTTTTCCATAATCAAAAAATTATATGACTGATAAAAGCAATAAATTCTAGTTGCTTCCCACTTCAATGCAACCAAATATAAAAAATCCGTGCATCTACTAATACCTTAAAATTGCAAGCCTTTCCCTTTAAATCACATGTACTAATAATATCTAGAAATTCTACATTTCATCATTGCTCAAGGCTCATCCATATCAAGATTCTTACTTCAGCATAAAGAATATACAATCAGAAAAAAAGCAAGCACTTTGAACTTAAACAATAAAACCTCAATAATAACTTTGATAAATTAATACTTTTTCTTGGTCTTAACATTTAAGATTAAACATATTGATGAGTTAATAAAATTTTCAGGTCCCGAGGCTATAGAATACTAGTAATTTATCAAGGTTTTACTGAATATATACATCAGATAACATCGAAAAAATACGCAAACACAAGAAACTGAATTAAAGAATTAGACATATACCTGAGGGAACCACCAACAGAGTTAACAAAAAGCCTAATATCTTTAGTGGGGTCTTGAGCATCCAAAAGAAGCAATTGACTAATAATAGCATCAGCAACAAAGTCATCAATTTGAGAGCCCAAGAAGACAATTCTCTCCTTAAGCAACAGACCCATTGCGTCTGTATCTCCACCCCTCATGGCCTGAGAGGGCGGAGCTGATGCCGTGAAGTGAAGAGTGGGGTTGGGCTTGATTGTTTGGAAGCTGAGGGCGTTTGGATTGGTGGGCTTTGAGGCTAATTGCTGAGAAGATTTGATGGGTGTGAAAGAAGATGAAATGGGTTTGAGTTTTGGGGGAGAGAGGGTGGAGAGAGAGTGGGAGGAGAGGGGCGCGGAGAGAGAGAGGAGCTCCATGAGAGAGAGAGATGGAGAAGATAGAGTAAAATGTTTCTACTTTAATTGAAAATAAAAGGACTCGGGGTTACTTTAAATTCTTTTATGCATTGATTTTTTTTCTTTATAGTAACTTTGACTCTAATGAAAAAATTTATGCATTAACTCTTTTATGCCTTGGTTATGACAATCTTGACTATTAATTAGAGTTATATTAAATATTTGTAATATATTTATTATAATAATATAAATATGAATATGAATATAATATTTTAAAAATAAATAATAATATATTCATATAAGTAATCTTAACAAAATTAATAATAATAAAATATTTGTGTTAATATATTAATATAACTATTCATATTATTAAATTTATTTTTTAATAATAATTATAATATTTTAATTTTAATTTTCAATTATATAAATTTCTTATTTTATATGAAATGAATTATATTATTAACAATCACATTCCAATTGTTTAAAAAAATCATATGAATATACTTCATATTAACATATCAATATATTATTTTATTTTAGTTTTAGGGTTTTGAAGTTAGTTTGAAATTTAGTTTTTCAATTTAAGCTTATGTTACCGTTTTAGTAAAAAAAATATAAAAATTAATTAAAAATAACTTGCATGTGAATAAAAACTTACCGGAGATTCTTCTTTTTCATTCATAATTAAACAAATTTTATATTATATATGATAATTTTTATATTATTATTAGTTAAGATGAGTGTTGCAGAAGAGAGTTGAATGCAACTCGATTAATTATTAAGGATTCTCGCTAACAACAACAAAAAGAATAATAATTAACGAGTTAGTGATGTAAACAGACTAAGCAAATAAAATGACAAAGTGTTTAAATTTCAAAATTTAATTTTATTAATTTTTATTTCGCTACAACTGACTGGAAAATAATTTCAGCTTCGATAGATACAATAATAATGAGTTTGCTAATGTTTATAAACTTGAGAAAATTCTAGCTCAGTTACATGAGAGAAAGTACTTGTGAAATATGTGTAATTATGCTGAAACACATATCTCACTTACAAGTGTATTTTCCCTTGTTCTTAGAATAAAGGTTAAAATAGAAACTCTACTTTTTTCATTCAAATTTGTCTTCATTCCATTTATAGATAAAGCATTTCTGAGATATGCAGAAATCTTTGACTCTTTAAGCACACTTTACCTTTTGCTTGAATTCTCCCAAATTGCAGTAGTGGACTTGACATACTAGATTCTAATGTCAAAATCATTTCTTGTATTTTCACTATCTAGTCTGCTACCTGAAACAGACTATCAGCTTTACTAAAAGTTTAATGTCAACTTTTAACTTCCATTTTGTGACAGTATCTTCGGCTCCGCATATTTTGCTGTCAAGCTTGATAGTCCATGAAACATACTGTCTTTCAAAGCTGCTATCAATTATTTCCACCAATGTTGCTAGCAACTACTCCTCCAAAATTGCTGTCAGTGAAACTTGTTGTCTTCAATTCTTCATTCTCCGCCAAGTTTACTATCAATTGAATAGTTGCTATCAGTAATATTTGTTGTCTTCAATCTTCATTCTGCGCCAAATTTGCTGTCAATGGAATAGTTGCTGTCAGTAATACTTGTTGTGTTCAAATCTTCATTCTCCGCCAAATTTACTATCAATAGAATAGTTGTTGTCGTCTGTTCGATTTGTAATGTCACTTGTAATGTATTGTTATAGGCTTGAGTACTTGAAAACTTGTTGTCTGAGTTTTGAATCATGTTGTGCATGAACACTTAGTGGACTTTCACTTCATGAATCATTTTTATTCTTTTATATAAGACAGTAACTTTCAAATGTACTGTCACATGACTAATACTTTCAAATGTATTGTTTACATGTGACTACTAACTATACTATCAATGATTACATGACAATATGTTTTACTTAGTTTATTAAACTTAAACTAAGTATACTAGTTGATTATACCACAATCCCTAACAATTATATATGATAATTAAGAAATAATTTATATATAAATTAACTTTTAAAGTCATGATAATTAATTTATATTAAAAATGTAACTTATAAATTCAAGACACTATTTTTATACTGAACTACATAGTTTTTATGATGAACTTCATTAAATTAAGTTAAAAAATATGTAATTTTAAAAATGAGGATTAGACCCTTTATATTAAGGTTAAATTAGATTCAAGATATTGAGTTTTATAATTAGATTAAATTTAGTAATTTTGGGCAAGTCACCTCCTTGATAAGTTTCATAAATATAATTTAATTAGTAAAAAAAGTTTATCTATATATTCATAGATTTGTGTTTTACTCTATTTTCTATATGAATTATAAAAAAAGTTAAAAACATAATTAAAATAAATTTAATTTTATTATATTAGTTTTTTATCAATTTAATTGATATTAATAAAAATAATAAATAAATAAAATTTATAAATATATTAATTTAATATCATTATATAAATATTTTATAATTAGAATTATATAAAATTTTATGGACCAATTCTTTGTTCAATTTATATCTGTTACTAGTTGATTGATTAAAATAAGATAAATATATCTTACTCAATATTTATATAGAATCACATGAAGATGATGTACAAAATTAATAAATGATTATATGTAAATAAGTTAAGAATGTCTTATTCAATATTTATATAAGATTACATGAATATTTATATAAGATTACATGAAGATAGTGCACAAAATTAATAAAGGATATTGGGGTAATTACTCCTGAGTGTACAAAGCAAATGTCGAGTGTATTTAGAAATTATGTAAAATTATAATTAAATTTTATATTTTTGTTATTGGTCATGTTATTTGCTTTATTATAATTTTTTTATTTATTGTAATATTCAAATTATTCACCCTCAAGTCTCTAAGAGTGAGAGTGAGCCTATTCCTTTATATTTTTTCAAAAACTAATAGTTATGGTATTAAATTTATTAATTTTTATAAATAAAAAATAATTTCTTTTAGATTAATTTATGAAAATATTTGAGATTTAAGTGTTTTTTTTAATTTTAATGATTCTTTCTTATTTTATATAAAAAATGTTTTAAATTTCAAAAAATTTATGTAAGATGATTTAGAGAAGTTATTTTTTTATAAATAATTGAATTCATTTTTATATTTTAAAGATGCATATTGAATATATATTTAGAACATATATCATCATGTAATTTAAGCTTTTAAACCCAATTATTAAAAGAAAGTGGTTAATTAAAGAGATAATAAGATAAATAATTTTTGAAAAGAACCTCCTAACACCTCGCTCTCGAGTATTAAAAAAGAAGCAAAGTAAGTGAAATAATTTCAATTTCATTACTTTTTGTGCTCCCGAGTTTTAAAAAGGAAAGAAATCAAGTGAAACTAAAGGTAAATTAAACATACTTTCATTTCAAAACTTTCACTCCAAAATTGAGATGTTGTTTTTCTTAGTTTTTAAAATCCGGGAGCAAGTTGTTAAATAGTAGAAATAAAAAATTATAAAAAAACCAAATATAGGTGGGTTTTTATTTTAAATATACTGTACAATTCTGATTTTAGGTCCCGTTTGGTACTGTTGTTGCAGACAGTTACAACCAATTTTTATTGAAAAGCTGTCAGAAAGGTATTTGATAAATTATAAAAACTGCCGTGTAAAAAAATATTTTTAATCAAAGGCGGGGGTTACTAAAAGCATGTCCGCCGTAAATCTAAATCAAAAATATTAACACACATTCGAACTGGACTTTTAGCTCAAGCGCACACTCGCTGCACCAAAAACCCTAATCGCCATAGACATGTTTTCGCACCGGTCCGTCTCTCGCTTCTCACCTCGGGTCGGGTCACTCAATCAAGCTTCTCGGATCTTTGCCTCCAGATCTCAATCCACCCCTTTTCATCTCAACTTCTCAGGTAAATTTGACTGACTTCATTTATATGCGAAATGAAATTGTATATATATATGAGTGTGTGTGTGTATATATGTATATATCCATGTATGATTTTAGTTTCTTGAATTGGGTTTGTTTTAATTCTGACCCACACTTCGAAAGTTTGGATCTTGACCTTGTATCTAATTTGGGTCAATCTGTGTTTGTCAATCTCTCTGTGTGTGTGTGTGTTTAAAAATGGATATATGTATATTGAGGGCCTTGGAGGTGACCCTTTGAAGTCAAAATCTGGAGATTTGGATTTTGTTAACTACATATATCGAAAAGTTTTTAATCATGTGAAATGAATTTGAAGATCGATAAGATATGGTCATGTGGAATATATTAAAGGATTTAGTGTGGTAAGATAAGAGCAAGTATGGCTAATAGAATTTTAATTATATTTCTTGCAAGCAAACGTAGCCTTCTGTTACAGTGGTGTGTAAATGAAATTAAGTATTGGTTATGGTTTGGCTTCAATGGTGAAAATTTAATAGTAACGAGAAATTACTTTGATGGCTATTTCCATATTTTGTATGTTTTTTAGTAGTTGGCACAATGATTAATGTACATATTTGTGTGAATGTTATCTGATAGATTGAAGTGGCTACGAAACTAATTGAGTGCAAGCATATTTTTGATCAGCTTTTGCGGTGTATCATAGGATCTATTGTAGTGTCTCCATATAGTATTCTATTCTCTTAAAAGGTCTAATCCCCTATTTTCTTCAACTACACTTGATGATCTATGCTTGTGATCTGAAATCACCAAGGTTATCGATAAATAATGAATAGATCGTGGCTTCATATATTTTGTAGAAGACTTTTACAACTCATTTTCTAAGCTAATTACATTCTTTGGCAATTCACTTGCAACTATTACGTAGTCTATTCGAATTTGTTGTGTTCGATACCCGAACTCGGATGAAAGTGTCCAACATGGATACCTGTCCAAGTGTTGGACTCGCCAATATTTTGAAAAACATACATTTTTTTGCCTAAAATAAGTGCCTGAATGTCTATATCCATGCCCGAGTGTCGAACACCGGTATTTGAGGCAAAATGAAGAGTCAGAGGTTGTAGTTCCTTTGTTCAAATTAGCATATGCATGTATGTGTTTGTTCGTCAAATGGTTTCCAACAAGCTTTAAACATATCTTTTGATTAATATCCAGCCAGTTACAGTTGTATATATGATATAAAATGCTATCTAAAAATCATACATACAATTTTGCCTACTTATTATTTCCCAGGTTAATCAAATATGAAAGCAATTTGTTTTAGCCTCCTTCAAGTTTCCCCGACTTTCCTATAACGAAAGACACTCTTCATGTAGAAATTGAAAGAGCTAATAAGGATATAATGTAATAGTGTGTCAATTATTTTATTGCGAGCATGCCCCCAATTTCCTCTGGCTCTGGCAGAATTGTTTAGCGTGTTGGTGTTTAAGCAAATGTCTAAAATGTTAAAACTATTGTCTATTTGTTCTCTTTTGGTGTTAGTAGCAAATGAATATATTTGGTTTCACAGGTTCAGGGAATTCTGAAACTCATGCCCATGTGCTGGCCAATGCATCACCCAACTTCTTGGAATCCTTGGGCACAAAGCTGGGTTTTCTGAAAGTGAATGATAATACATCTCTACCCAGTGCTTTAAATTTTAGAAGTTACATACATTCCGCTTGTCCAAAGGAGTTTGAGTTTGGGAAAGATTCGAGACCAATGAACTTTGCAAGAGGAGATATGAATGAAAATAGACCAAATGAGTTCGAGTTGGGGAGGGATTCAAGACCAATGAACTTTGCAAGAGGAGATATGAATGAAAATAGACCAAATGAGTTCGAGTTGGGGAGAGATTCAAGACCAATGAACTTTGCAAGAGGAAATATGAATGAAAATAGATCAAATGAGTTCGAGTTGGGGAGAGATTCAAGACCAATGAACTTTGTGAGAGGTGTTATGAATGAAAATAGACCAAGCGAGTTTGAGTTTGGGAAAGATTCGAGACCAATGAACTTTGCGAGAGGAGTTACTAATGAAAATAGACGTAATGAGTTCGAGTTGGGGAGAGATTCAAGACCAATGAACTTTGCGAGAGGAGTTATGAATGAAAATAGACCAAATGGGTACGAGTTGGGGAGAGATTCAAGACCAATGAACTTTGTGAGAGGAGTTATGAATGAAAATAGAAGCAATGGATTCAGAGGCCCTCAGTTTTCTCCTCAAGAAGTTGAGAAAGAGACTGCTGATATTGTGCATATAAAGTTGATTCGAAACAATGCTTTTGTTACTGTGACGGACTCTAAGGGTAACAAAAAAATAGGTGCTTCGGCAGGATGTTTATCGGGTAAAGTTTCTCGATATTCTGCTGATACAACTGCAGAGCATGTTGGGCGACTTGCGAGGAATATGGGATTGAAATCATTTGTGGTTAAAGTGAATGGATTTACCTTTTTCAAGAAAAAGAAGCAAGCAATTTTGAGCTTCAGAGATGGTTTTACGAATTCCCGTAATGATCAAAATCCGATTGTCTATATTGAAGACACAACTCGACGTGCTCATAATGGATGCAGACTTCGTAAGCAGCGTCGTATATGATAGTAGCATGCTCGCAGTCAATACAGGCAATATTGCTTGTAATGGGGATGAGGCACAGTGTCCGATGGTTCATGAAGAAACTAAACTTTGACAAGGCAGATGTTGATGCAAGATGATGGCTTCTATTATTTTGAATAGAATATAAATCTTGCACCTGTTGAAGTTTGAAAGATAAAGAGGCTACTTAGAACTTGCATTAAATGTTAAGCTTATCTTCAGATTTTGCTGGTTAATATTTTTACTTATTTTTGATGCCTGAGACCTCTCTATATCCTGTATTGTCTGATTGGAGTTAGAGGCAAGTATTAAAGCATCCTATTTAGTGTAAGCTAAAAGTCACTTGTATATCTGAAAGGCAGCACAACTTTATTCTTGATATATTAGCTAATGATGGCCTTGAGCGAGTGTTAGCCTGTTGGGCACAAAAAGCAAAGAGTATAGAACCGCAAATAATCTTCGAAGCAGTCAGCGGATGAGAAAAACTTGTAATTAAACACTCAGTGCAACAGATTCTAATATTTGACGAAGCCCTCAATTTTTTCGAGCAGAAGCGGTTCTTGGTTTCCTTAAGCAGTGAATAACTCATGTATTTAAATAATCGTTTATGTATGTGTACATGTTTTTAACGTTGCGAAAACGCAGAGACTTGTACTAAAATACCAAGCCTGCAAGTCAGTCGTGGAGATGCCTGCAAAGATCCCTCCTCAGATATTAAAATAAAGGATTGAAATTTAGAAGTATTTACATGGTATTATGCTTATTTCAGAGAGGCAGCTCCAAATAACATTCTTTAATTCACATTAGGCCGGAGAAGGTCAATTATTTGTTATTGCGCACATCACCTTTTTTCGTGGAATTTTGGTTAAAGGTTATGAGATGTCTCTCTCAGCCCTTCCTTTTTACCTTAGGTTTTGATGTGCATGCCAGTGAGTAAGAACCTATTCAACTAATAAACGCTTTACCGGTCTTAGTTTTACTCATTGATCGCTTTAAAATATCTGATATTGGATTTCTGCTACATATATTTTACTGGTTTTAAGGTATCTTGTTCATGTATCTTTTTTTTTTTTTTATGACAGTACAGTTATATCTAATGTTTCACAACTCACAAGTTGTCTAGAAACGTTATTAGGCTAACACGCCAACTTAACATGCTGTTAGGCAGTTACTAGTTTTGCGGAAGGTGTCCCCTGCAATTCAGTTGTACCCTGTACACAAGGATCCCGTAGAGTATGGTGATTTAGAAAATAAAAAGATATCACAGGGCTCAATTTTTTTACCCCTCAAAGAAATTATACAATAAGAAATCAGATGGCACATAATTTGCTCAGCGCTTGAGATCAGGAATGAGTTATGCATTTTGAAATTTAAGTGATTAGCATGTTTGGCTCGTGTTCTCTTTTCTTATTAGTATATGCTGTGAATTCTTGTGTTAAAGAGGCTAAAATGTAAAGGGTACAATGTGGTTAATTTTTAACAGTATTGAATAAGAGCTCAAGAAGACTTGAACCTGAGTCTGTAAAGATACTAATATAGGGCGTTGTTTATGCATTTCTTAGAACTATTTGTTAATAGCTGGTGGATCTTTGTTGTTAGTTGGGTATAATTCCCTGCTCAATGAGACAGCACGAAACTTCTTCTTTTTGAGTCCCTGGGGATGGGAAGGGAAGGAAGGCCAACTCTAGTTGCATTATAATAAGGTAGTCAGAAATGATAAATAGAGAAATACCACTTTTGCTACAAGTGCCGGCACAACCATGCTAGGTTGGACAATGTAAACAGATCTAATCCCAAACGGATGTCTTTTTGGACTTTAGTATATTATATTATTATTTCAATTTCATACAAGGTACGTCATGACCTTTCCCGGACTCGGCATCTGAGCTTTGTGCACTGGAATCGACCTTAGTTTAATATACTTAATCTTTAATATTAGAATTACCAGAGTGAAATAGAGGGGAGGCAATCTTCATAGAATGCTGTCATTCATTATATGTTTATTGTGGTTTTTGTATTATGAAGCGTAAGTAGTTTTGCAGTTAAACTTTCCTCCGGATGTTGTAACCGGGTCCAAACAATTTAATTAGACCTCAAATCAGTGAAACATCTTTTCAAACTAATCCTAGCTTTGAGACAAATTGGTAGTCAAAGATTATCAACTTCCCTACGTTCAAATGAATATAAAATTAAACTTCATATACTATTGAGTTGCTGAAGATTTGTTACAGAGTTGCCCAAGTCTAATATCTTCAGTTCATGTTGATTAAGATTGTGTTTTTACTTTAACGCAAGTTATTCTCATGCTAGAATCCTTGATGCAGATGAAAATACACATCAATTACAGATGACAGATGTATGATAATTGTCGATTAATCATGTTGAGCAGTTTTGATCATCATAACTTGTCAGCGAGACTATTCCTCAAGGAACAGGACAGAACATTACTTTTTAACAAACACTATAGATTATTCTTAGATACCAAATACCACTACACAGTCACAGGAAGACTAAAATTTAATCTCCAGGCTTACATTATTGTGTGTGTATGTGGTGAAAGCACCATCCCAACAGCTACATATTCTAATCCTATATTAAAAATTGCAGCACTCCCTATCAAGGCTTCCATCACTCCCTTTTTTTAAAGATTAGTTGATTTGCACGCCATAAGTTTGTGTGTATTTCAACTGAAATCCACACATATGTGGGATTTATTATATTACAAAATACATTTTGTTCACACATCATTGACCCTTTTTCATGCCTAACTTGATTAAGTGCCCTTGTGAAGTTGAGTGCTAGCAAACACTTATGTATTCTGTTGCTTGAAATGAGAAAATAAGCTTCTTATTTCAACAGGGAACACATATTTTTGCTCTAAACTTTTGGTTTCAGTAGAAAAGCTCGTGCTTTTTCCAGTGTTTAAATTAGCAAGTATGTATATGCTTTCTAATAATTAAGTTTGATCCTTTATTAGTTATCTGGTCAGTGGTCCCAAAATTCTCTTCTGCTCAAACTTTATAGTGTTATCTTTGATTCTTTTTTTTTTTGGTTTAACCAATAGTGGTGGCGGCGTAAATAAATTGCTCAACCTTGAAAAGAGAGTTGATTCACTTCTGTCTTGGTTCTTGTTTTCCACTTTTTCTTCTTCTTTTGCTTGCAAGTTTTTTGCTGATTGATCCGTGTTCAGATTTTGGTACATGACGGAAACAAGAGAATCTCTACTGATAGTTCATCTATAAAATCTGAACCTAGTCATCAAAATTTTGGTTTACCTTGGGTTCAGGCGGTTCAAAGAAGTGAAGCAAGAAAGAATTTAGTGGATATGGAAGAAAGAAGGTACTCCGATTTATATAGAAACACAACCGAAGAGTTGTTTATAAAGAGCTTGATGGATGGATCAGCTGGAATGCCAGTGCCAACGATGGATATGCTAGGTTTCAAGAATCTCTCTCAAAATTTCCGAGCAGATAGCGAGGAACTCTTCAATAGCTGGCTTACAAATGGAGAGGCAAGAACTTGTTCTTATAATTATCATTAGTATGCATTTTGATTCATAATGCCAATAGTGGTAGTGTTCAATGTAATCAAACAATTTAAGAAATCCTTTGTAGCATATAGCTTCTGGGTAGAAAGTTTATTCGCTATTTAAGTTTAGATTGACTGACTGTACACACCATCACATTCATTAAGATTGACTGGCTGAACACCCCATCACACTCCATATAGCTCGGATGATCCTTTAATTATTATCAATGTTATCTTCCCATAAGCAAAATATTTTGGTCTATCTTGATTACATAATTGACCTTTATCTGTTGTCTGTTTCTCTTCAGAATCAAGTCAATTCAGCAGGCATAGCTCATCGGACACGGCAAGCATCACAAAGGTTTGTCAATTTGAAAGTCTATAATTTTGTATATTGAACTCTCCAGAAGCAATTCACATATATTATCGTCCTGCACAATGATAAACCACACTTAGACTCCACCCTTTCAGTTTTATTTTGTTTTTGATGTTTTTCTGATCTGATGATATCTAAGTTGAAAGCCAACTGTAGCTCAAACCCCAATTTGTTTGCAATATGAAACTGTTCCGGATAACATATAGTTATGATCAGTAAGGAGTAATTTGACCTCATACCATTTCATGACCAAATTGATATTCCATTTAAATCTTCCTGATTTTGTTAACATAGGATTATGTGTCATGGGTTTTGTTCTATGGAGAGCCTTAAATGGAGTACTAATTGGAGAACATTTATGTCTTGCATTTGATTCTGCAATATATTATAAGCAGAATATATATAAAAAATACAATTAGTACTCCATTTAAGGTTCTCCATAGAATATATTATAAGTAGAATATAATGCAGGACATATATGTTCTCCAATTAATACTTCATTTAAGGTTCTTCATAGAACTTTTGCCTATGTGTCATATAGCTTTGATATTGCAGCAACTTATATTGTTGCCTGCTTGTTACTTTTATATGCCATGTGTTTCCTTCTATTCAAATGCTTTTCATTTTTGAATAGGAGGTCTAATAGCCTTCAGTAACTACTGGTCGAAGAGTGTAAATGTGTAATTTTAAAATGCAGAATTACCCCCGAATTGTCCCCTTTACCTAATCAGCACAATGCAGCAATACTACAGAAAAGAAGCAATGAGAACCTAACATCGGAACATACTTGCATTGCTGAAGAATCTTTGGATGACTTCAATCAGCATCCTGCTAGGTAGCTCTTCCTTGGCTACAGCCTTCTAAATGTTATTATTGGTTTTTTGCATTATGCACTTGTCATCAGTGCAACAATTTCTATTTGATCTACACATTACCTATTTAGTTTTCTATCTGTTCACAGTAAGAGGGCCTTCTTGAATAACTAAGTGTAGATAAGATATATACTAACCGATTTGTATGATTTTTCAAGCAGCAGCGCGGTGGAGAGAGTGTTGCCAGCTAGTAACCTTTACTTGGCTAAGGTTTGTTTACATTAGGCCATGCAAATGCATCATATTAATAAGAAATCATTTTTATATCTTGTACCTGACCTTGTATGCAGGCATGGTTCCATAGTTCTCAACCCATGACTAGAAGTCGCTCCTCTGAATTAAGGTATACTCAAACCATAGCATTCATTCTTCAAAACTTATAGCAAAAGTAGTATCTCTCACATTTCACCTTGACATCCTAGATCATGGATCTATTTTTTGCTATAAACATGCAGTTGCAATGAATATGGTAGAATGGAAACATTAGTTATTTTATTTCTTTCATTTTATGATGATGATCATATGCCTCAATAATTATAGCTGCTGCAACTAAATTTTTTGCAGGAAAAGATACGTTGCATTACAGAATTCGCAGACAGCATTTGGCATGGAAGCTATGAATAATATTAATGCTTCTGGACATGTTATCAGTAATTTGCAACAAGATTTTACAAATTCAAATGGATTTAATAAAGCTTCATTTTCTGACATCCCCAATCAGCTCAATTCATTCATGTTTCCATCAAATTCCTCTTCATCGAATTTTAACTCCCCTCATTTGGGTACTATGGATAATGTGTCTTCTGTTGTGAGCATGCTGAAAGGTACACTTAAACGCAAACGGCTTAATAACCATATTGAAAAATCTGGTGAAGATAGAACATTAGGCTATTATGGTGCTCAAGAGATCGTAGGTGATCCTAGTTTGATTCAAGAACAAGAAAGACATATTTACGAGGCTCAAGGAACTTTTCAAGATACAACAACTCTCCAAGTTCTTGATCCTGGGGTCCTGCAAAAATTTCAAGGATTAATGGATATGGAAGAAGATATCTTAGCTCCAACAAATCAAGTTCAAATGAACACTGTATCACGGGAACAGTCACAGAGTGAATCTTGTGCTGCTACACCTGCAGTTTCCATTGGTTTTGATGTATATGATGGTACCAGCAACTCAGGTCAAGCTAGGAGCAATTGTGAAAGCACAATAAAACAAGTTAAAAATGACAAGAGTTCTGAAAATGGGATTAGATCCAAAGGTAGGAGCAGCTGAGCAAGCTTATCTGAGAGTACTCATTCAACTGTTTTTGTAATTTTTCCTGTCCAAGTTAATCTGCTGGAAGCTAAAAATATGACTAACCACACTTTCCTGTTTCTCAAGTTTATCTAAAATATTAGCTACGTCTTATTATAAATCTAAAAACCATATATTCACCGGAAAAATCATATTATGGCAGCCCCCTTGTGTATTTTTGTAAAAAGTTTCACTACTTTTTTTTTTTAATCAACTTCCTTACCTCTCTCAAGCAATAAGTCACTGTATCATAGATTGTTTCATGATTCACTGCACTTAAATATCTGAAGATGTGAAGTAGCTTTTCCAAGCATTTAGAGTAAGAGTGCACAAGATCTGTATCAGATTTCAGCTCATTTTTCATTAGTATAGTGAAATGTTATACCTATAAAATAGGATTTATATCTATGGCATCCTAGTTGTCCACAATGGACTTGTTGGCTACCTAACAAAGTCTCTAGATTTTTCTCTCCAATTATATTTCTAGTACTGAAGCATCTTTATTACAGATATCAGAGAACGGATAAACGATGCCCTAAAAGAAGATCGGCAGGTATATTTGACCAATCCTTTTTATTTCTTAAAATGAATGTGTTCTTCAAATTGGTACTGATATCCTGCAATTCGTATTTTATCACTTATTTTCCTCTCAGCAAAAAGGAGGTGGTTTGGTGCAATATGGTTCTGTAACATCAGCTGGTTCAGGTAATTAATTTTGTTTGGGAACTACATTTATATATTGGTGCAATTAATCTATAACTTTCTCAATGATTTTAGGGTCTAAGAAGAAATATAACTAACTTGTTACATAGGGTTTAAATAATTTCTTCCTTAAATGAAAACAATAGACTTGTTATTACTGCGAAAGGAAGATATGAATTTGGAAAGGGAGTCCAGTGCAGAACTATAATAAAGAACTTAAACAATTAAACATGTGATTACTACCATCCCACTGCCAAGTGCAAGGAATTTCTTCCTTGGATGATTAACAATAGACTTGTTTTTACTGCCAAAAGGAAGGTAAATATTTGAAAAATGAGTCCAGTGCAGATTATAACTAAGCACTAGACAAAGTAAACATGTGCTTACTACCATCCGCTGCAGCTCATAAACATGTGCTTACACGGTCACTTATATATAATATTCATGTCATTCTATTCAGACAAACAGATTTTGAAAATTATGGATAACGAATTGTGTGCACAGTCCTAATCAATGCCATTTATGCCTGGTGTGATATTAGCATTTCCTTTGAGTATATGCATATGTGTTAGTTTCTAAGCATTAGTAGTTTTGCAGCAGAGAAAGGAGATTCAACAAAGAAGCGAAGAGTGGAGCGGTCACGGAAGTAAGTATAGTACTACGTTCGCCTGGATATCACTTTTAACTACAGTTCATTGAGTATTTCTGTGCTTTCTTTGATTTTTTTAAAGGAATCATAAAAGCAAAAGAGGAAGATAATTATATTTATGAAATTATTATGAGTCCCCTTGGCAGTACTAGTGTACTACTATAATTTTTGGGCAGAGAAATTAGATGATTTAGTATATGTTTGATTTGTACACAAGCAGACTATCATCCTATGTTACCTGCGACTGGAATCATCTAACATGAATACAGGGTCCACGTGTCAAATTCAGCAATAATTAAATTCTCGCATGTTTTTGGCCCAAAATGAATTGGTCCATTCCCATGTCCGAGCATCGAGTGTCCAAACCTGTACTCAGAGTGAAAAGTGCCAAGCAGCGTATCTGTCCTCTTGGAAGCTTTGTTAAACACTAATATACTTCAACCTAAATTAGGTAGAAAACTGCTGCTACTTGAATAGTGAAATGTACAGAATGGTCGTCATGTTAGTAAAAAGAGATTTGAAAACAACTATAAGAGTACACGGACAAAAACATGGTGCTCAACTATTAATCTTGAAATAACAATTTATCTAAGAGAAAACTGTATCTTGAATTCCAAGTATGATTAACAATTAATCCAAGTAAACAGTATCATGAATTCCTGATATATCATTTTATGTTTATTCGTCCGATTGATGAATTGCAATATAATTACAACTTTCTTTCTTCATATATTTGTTACATTGTTTTCTGGTCCTCCGTCAATATTGGTAATAACTGAAATTTATGTTCACATCAAGTGTTGATTGTAACGACCAACAAGGTTAATATATATATATATATTGCTTTCGAATGATGCAGGATGGCAGAAGCAAAGGAAAGAGTTCTAACACCAGCAATTCCATCAGATATGCAGTCGGTTTTAAAGCGCTGCGAAAATCTGGAGAAGGAAGTGCGATCACTGAAGCTAAACTTGTCTTTCATGAACAGGTAACAACAACAAACATAATTTACTTTGCCACATCATCACCTAACTTTCCATTTCCTTATCATTTTGATAAATTAGAAACCATGCAAGCACAGTGCTTCATTATTTTTTCGAAGCTTTGATTATTGCACAGTCGTGATTGGTGTTTATTTTCAAAAGGTATATAACTGTATGAGAAGTACTAAAATGCTGGTTATCGATATTTCAGAAAGGACTCGGAACAGACTAAGAAGATAGAAGAGCTTCAGAAGCAGAACGAGGATTTGATAAATGAAAAGGAACGACTCCTGGAAGAAATCGAAAGGATATACTCAGAGACGAGCAAAACGTAAGACTTAACCAGGATATTTCTAGTTAGAACAGTTTGTATTACCTCAAACAGAGATACTAAGCGAGGATCACAACCTAAAAGCAAGACATCCTTTACTGGATTGAATTTACATTCTGGAACAAATCGTCCTTCTCAATATAAGAACCATGCAGCTGAGTCAAATGTTCATCGTACATTGATGTAGAAAACATCAGGATTGCTGTATGCTGAATGTTGGCTTATACATTCTTTCTAAATTGTACTTCTATAATGTATACTTTTAACAATATTTTGAGATACTCTTCACAAAAACTGGAATTTTCATATGGACGGTCTACATCTGTGAATGTTTGGAGGCTACAATAATTATTAATTGTTCTGTGTTTAAGTTTTAACACACCGGCAGAATTCATTCAAAATTAATATTCACCAAATATTTTTGGAAATAAAAAGAATATAATGAATCATACTAATTTATTTATTATTAAAATATCGTATCTTACTTATAAATATTTGTCAACATAATTTTTTTTATACATTTTATATTTGATGAATCCTCCGATTATGTTTTGGGGCATTCGCGATCATATTTGAACCAACTTTGATATAAATGTAACTTCTTTTTTTTTTTCAATATTTAGGTTTATAACCTTATAAATGTTTATTTGTTCTAAGAAAATTATGGGGTTGACCCCTTCTTCTATCTTATCTACTGTCTCGCTCCTCGTCGCTGTAATAGCTTGCTTCTCGGGTGGCTCGCACCCTGGGTGGTGCGGCTCTCAGCAGTCAGCCTATCTTTCCGGGCGCACGCGTAAAGGCATGATTAGTTCCACAAATCTCATTGCACACAAGTTGCGTTGGAATCGAAAAGGTTTCGTGGAGTTCATAATTGCATAAAAGGAGTCAAAGTAGTGGTTGTGGCGCGTTGAGGCACCTCTTCAACAATCCTCATATGCCCGGCCTAACGGCCCACTCTGAAGAATTCATGGATCGGTGACGAAACAAAATAGGCGGGCACTAACCAAACCAAGCCCAGTTCTCGCCGATGGACAGAGGGAGCTTTCTTCCAAGCCATGTCTTATATAATAGTTGTGGCCATGGCGTTTTAATATCGGAAAGGACCTCGAACAACAAAAGATAATTGATCGCTTTAAAGTTATATATAAAAAATAGTCACGAATATTACATAACTCCAATCGAAATAGATGATCGAGTTAACTCAATCAAAATAGGTGGTCGGGTTAATCCCGATTGATTTAGCCTAAAATTGATCGCTTTAATCTTGACCAGGGTTGATTCTTATTTCACATGTAATGCCACGTGTGACGTGTTTAGAACCCATACTGACGTGTTGGCTCTATTACTAACTAACTAATGTGTTACTGACATGTGTATGAATCACAAATGTATACGGTTTTTCCATTGACATAGAAAAAGAAATATTGTATATTACCACTTAGGACTGAGCAAAACCGAAACCAAAACCGAATAGTGTAATTTCGGTTCGGTTTAGTTTTATTTTTTCACTGAATTAAAGTTTGGTTCGGTCTGGACTGAATAGACCAAATTATATATTATTTATTTTTATTATATATTTATATAATATATATTCGATAAATGTAATTTTCCTATAATATCCTAACGCCAACTTATTTATTAATTAATTTTTATATTTTATTAGTTTGAATCATGCATTTTTAATATACAATTGTTTTTCTTCAATATATATCCGTAGAACTAATATTAATTGTTGCATTATTGATTTATTATTTGGCCTATATATGAATCTACTTAGTTTTATTTATATATTTATATTCATATTCACTTAAAAATTCACCTTATTTGATTTTCATTTTTTTAGAAAAAATATGGATCGAAACGAACGAATCAAATTAAATTCGGTGTTTTCGGTTCGTACATGATAAAAATTCGATCCAGTTTGATTCCAAAAATATTGATAATTCGGTTATCGATTTATTCGATTCAGTCCAGAACCGGATCGGCCGAACTCGACCCTATTATCACTTGTGCATACTGTGTATATCTTTTTATAATAAATAGTATTATAACTTTATAAATTAATAATATTCTAAGAATATGGAATAAATCATTTAACATTTAAACTATCCAATTATGCTCATATATACTGTTTTTTTAATATTAGTATACCTGCAAATGTTAAATGGATGAAAATTATTGTAAAATTCGTAATTAATTATTTAGTTCTTAATAATAATAGCTAAAATTAGAATTACATTAGAATTACATTAGAATTAGAATTAAAATTTATAAGATTATTTTAATAATAATATTTATTTACATTAGAAATAATTTGGGATAGAGTTTGTATTTAATTAATAATTAGATTAGGAATAGGATAATATTTTTAAAAACTTCTATATATATATATGAGATGTTCAAGCTTTTATTAAAAATCCAAAAACAATTGCGAGAGAGGACTACGAGCGGGAGCGGCAGGAATCAGAGAGATAAAGTTCCGTTTAAGAGGGACAAGTATTTGATAATCAAGTATGTGATTTTCCCTTCTTCTTTTTGGTGTATCTGCTTTAGACTGAGTTATTTCATAGATTTATATAATTTATAACACTTGAGCATATAATGGATCACAATAGATGTGTTAGTGTATTAGATTCATGTGCATTATTTTAGTTAGACATAATACCTTGTATTAAGTTTTGGCACACCATTATTATAGTATTAAGGTTATTATACACTTTGGTCAATTAACATTAAATAATAAATACCTTCTTACGAGAGAACATGATGGCCATATATGTGCAGGAGGTTAATGCAAAGACTTGCGAAGATTTTAATAATATAGTCACTGTATCCTGTAAATAAGTTTTTGAAACAGGGCCAATCAAGAATTTAGGTACGGGGCATGTTCTTAAAATGACTTTAGTATCAGAGAGATAAAAAAATATAGAGTTTATGTAAGTGATTCGGTTTGTTTATAAATTTACCAATCAATATATTTAATATTAAATTATATTTTATAATTAGATCGGGAGCCGGGTGTTTAGCGAATCGTTTACGGATTTTGCTAGTATTTGAGGTTGCTATATTTAAGGTACGGATTTCGTCCCATTTCTATTCAGTGCTACTCTTTTTAGAATTAATTATATTTGATTCGTTCTATTAGCAATTCTGTTCCTTCCGTTATTATCCGTTTTAACTGTTTTGATTTTCTAAAAATTATTTTTAAATTTGTTTCAAAATATTTAAATATCTGTTTCTGCTATTCTAAAAAAATTATGTATGTTACACATCTGTGTAGAATATTTGAACTATCTGCTTTAGGTGATTTTAAAATTGTGAAATTATTTTATTTGAACCCTTAGAGTGATATAGGGTATACCGAATTAACTAGCTGTAGGGGTACTACAGCCATGTCATTGCGGCACCAGTGACATGACACTTCCGTGGCAGTGTGATTGGTCACGGCGTATCCTTCTGTTAGCTCAGGGGACGAGCTTTGGCCATTTTGATATTTGTTTGAGGATACGTGGGTGCACCCAGAGTCTGATTTGATTTGTGATTTGTTATTTGACGGTAACGTTGTATATGCCGTACACGTTGTCCGGTTTGTTGCACGCATTAGGTACCCTATGATGTGTGTATCTGTTATCTCTTCTATATCGGTATGAAATATCCTAACCCCTTTTTGCTTCAGCCTTGTTTTTTAAAAAAATTAATATTTATTTATTAATGTCAAATTATATATATCTTGCTTCTTGTTTTATAAACTGTATTCCAATCCGTACTGGGCATTTGACTCATGCCGTATTCTTTCTTCTGGCAGGTACCTAGGGGAATCTTGGGCTGTGTGATGGAGAGTTACCCTTACTTCATTTATTAGGATATTTGAACTTCTCAGATTATTTTGGTCATTTTCATTATTAGAGATTTTGGATTTATTCGTATTTATCATTTTGAATTATTTTGGAGGTTTTATTATTATTTTAGAAGACATTGTTGGACCTATTTATTTATTTTAAGGTGGATTTTAGTACTTTATATACAAGTTTGTGGTTTGGAAGTAACCCCTCATCTCATTTTGGGAAGGGGGTGTTACAATTATTTACCGATCCGATATATTTATATAGACAATTTAACTATAATAAATTTATGGGTATTTATAAAAAATATTTTTTTTTGTGATTTTACTTTTTTTTTGCAAAGATACAGTTTTGCAAACAATGCAACTAAAATCAATCTCAAACCCAAATGAATACAACTTTTTTTTAAAAAAAATTGAAGTTGCTCGTAGTTGCATTTGAGATTTATTTTAGTTGCACGAGGTTGCAAAACCATATTTTTACAAAAAAAACTTTAAAAATCGTATTTTTTGTAAAATAAAAAGAACATATTTTTGTAAAAAGTAATAAAAAGTTTGATATTTTTCAAAAAAAACCCTAAATTCATTTATAAAAAGGAAAATATTCTGAGCACCTTAAAATACTAAAAAGAAATAAATAAAAACAGCCACTGAATTACATAAGATTTGAAAATACAATTACTTGGAATGTAAACCGCCCTAATATCCCTAATCAATTAAAACTTAAATGAAATAATAAATCAAGAAAAGTCCATTCACTTCCCTTTTTAACGAACAGTTGCATTTACAAGTACAAAAACACCCAAAATAAATAAATATAAATACTAAAATCAAACACTCCCCCCCCCCCCCCCCCCCCCCACTCTCTCCAAAGCTTCCTCAACACTCCCCAAATTTCTAGGGTTTCAAATCTCCATCTCTCCCTCCTATACATACATTTACATACATATCCACTCTTATCTACAAAAACCCATCTTGTTTTCACCAAGAAAACACACAAATGGCAGTGAATTTATCAGAAGGGTCAGTTTATTTAATATGTAATAGTGACTCTAAACATGTTGATATAAACCCAATACTTCAAGTTCATGATGTTAGGATTGTGCAAACAACTAATTCAGCTTCTGAGAGATACAGATTGTTGCTTTCTGATGGGTTGTTTATTGTTCAAGGGACGCTTGCTACTCAGAACAATGATTTGGTTAAGAGTAATAGGCTTGTGAAAGGCTCTGTTGTCAAGTTGAATGAGTTTGTTTATAATTGTATCCAGTCTCGAGTGTATGTATCTCTTTTCTCTTTATATCAGTCTCTATTTTTAGTCATTTTTTAGAATATGATTGTGAAATTGTTGGTTTTTTGGTGTTTTCTTGATATGGGGTTCATCAAGATTGGGTTTTGGAGATCGATTTCTTGTTGTTATGTGTGAAATTGTGGAGTTTTTATTGTTTTTTTTAATATGGGGTTCTTCAAGATTGGATTTTGGAGATTTATTTATTTTTGTTGTGCGTGAAATTGTTGAGTTTTGATTGTTTTTTTAATATGGGGTTCTTCAAGATTGGATTTTGGAGATTGATTTATTGCTTATAAGTGTTAAATTGTTGAGTTTTGTTTGTTTTTTAATATGGGGTTCTTCAAGATTGTTTTTTAAAATGGTTGCCTAAAATAATATAAAATAATGATCGGCTAAAATTTATAAGGTAATGTGCTCCAATGGGATTGACTATAATGATTAAATTTATATGTACAACTTTGTTATAGCTCTTGAGAGTGTTCGACAAATTTAGCCAATGCAAGGAGGTTTGCTATAATTTTACCTAAGGGTTTTGGATGGTTGGAGTTTCAAAATTTATACATATTATCTATAATATCTGTCACGTAGGATTTTTTAGCTAAGGGTTTCTCCCATTGGAGGTGCTCTTAATCAAGATAATCAAGATTTGAATTTGGAGAATGTGTTCTTGTTAGTGAGTGTGAAATTGTTGGGTTGCGGATACGAGGTTTATCGAGATTGGATTTTGGAGATTAATTTCTCATTTTATATCGGATAGTTGTAGTATAAAGATTAGCTATAAGTTAAAATGTTTTTTTCCTTTTCATTTGTGCTTAAAATATTTTTTAACAAATCGGCTGGAATACTGGTGCAATGTTAAAGTTTCATAATTTATCTGGTGAAATAAATGTAATTGGATGACGCAAGCAGAGACTGTAAACAAACTTGAATTTTAATAATGAAAAGTAAAAAAACATTACCTTTCTAGGTTACTAATAGCTGGATAACTTTGATGCAAAGCTAAAGTTTCATATTTTCTGAGAACTGCAAGTGCGAAATAAAAACTAAAACTGCTTTTATTAAACAAAAGTGAGATTTAAAATACATTCCAGTTTGTGAGATATCTATATATGATTGTTGACTAAGGCTAAAAAAGATCCATAGTTTGCTTTAATTGAACTTGCAACTTGATTTCTTGACTAGTAATGTTTATCATTGTTTTACTCTCTTCTGGTAATAGCTCTAAACAATGTTGTGGATTTGATATCAGTATGTCTGGTTTAGAGATGCTCTGTCCTCCAAACAAATTTTATTGTTGACTTGTTTAAATCCATATAAGAATCTGTATTCATTTGCTGTTCTGCTATTGATGGCAATAATTTGGTGCAGGATAATTATAATTGTCAATCTAGATATGGTACTAGAGCGGTGTGATACAATTGGTGACCCAAAACCATTTCCACCAATAGCTGACAGTGGAACTTTACCAACATCAAAACCTTTTCCCGCTTCTACCATAAGTCACACGACTTCCGGTATTTCTCAATACCACAGTGGAAATTCATTTGGTGGTGGCTTAATTCCGAACGAAGAAAAAGTAGGTAATGTTGGTATCAGCAGTTATATGCAGGCCCCTGGACAGGGTAGGAGTTCAGGTCCACCTTCATACATTAGCTCTCCTGGCAGAAAAGCAGAATCTGGACAATTTAATCAAACAAATCCAGCATTTGGGTATTCAAACACAGAGTCTGCGGCTGGAATGTCACGGTCACCTTTGAATAGTCATGTGCGTCCTATTCAGCCAGCATATGCTCAAGTACCTCCGATGTATGGAAACAGAGGACCGATAGCAAAGAATGGAGCACCTCCAAGGATTATTCCTATTGCAGCTCTTAATCCATATCAAGGTAGGTGGACAATCAAAGCCAGAGTGACAGCAAAGGGGGTTCTAAGATGCTACAATAATCAGCGGGGCGAGGGAAAAGTATTCTCTTTTGATCTTCTTGATTCTGATGGTGGAGAGATACGTGCAACCTGCTTTAATGCTGCAGCTGAACAGTTCTACAACCAGATTGAGGACGGTAAAGTATATCTAATTTCAAAAGGCACGCTGAAACCAGCTCAAAGAAATTTCAATCATCTTCCAAATGACCATGAAATTATGTTGGACAGCTCTTCAACAGTGCAGCCTTATTTTGAAGGTGAAAACTCGATACCGCAACAGCGATTTCAATTCCGGTCCATAAATGAAATCGAAGGTATGGAAAATAATAGCATTATCGATGTGATTGGTGTGCTTTGCTCTATCAGTCCATCAACCCCGTTGATGAGGAAAAATGGCACTGAAACTCTGAAGAGAGCCCTCCACATTAAAGACATGTCTGGAAGAAGTGTTGAAGTAACTTTATGGGGAGATTTTTGCAATGCAGAAGGACAAACACTACAAAACATATGTGATTCAGGGGTATTTCCTGTCTTGGTTGTAAAATCTGCGAAAGTAACTGACTTTAGTGGGAAGACCGTAGGGACGATACCTACTAGTAAGGTGATTATAGACCCGGATATCCCTGAGGCTCACAAACTGAAAGCATGGATGGAGAATGACGGAAAAAATGCTCCAGTATCTTCTATTTCTAGGGACATGGGTATGGGAAGTCAAGATGTCAGGAAGACTATTTCCCAAATCAAAGACGAAAATCTAGGGACTTCTGAGAAGCCAGATTGGATCACAGTAAGTGCTACTCTATCGTATCTGCAAACGGACAATTTCTGCTATACTGCATGTCCCCTTAAGATCGGAGAACGAAAGTGTAGCAAAAAAGTTATAAATAATGGAGATGGAACATGGCGATGTGATAGGTGTGATCAGTCTGTTGAGGAGTGTGATTATAGATATATACTCCAGTTTCAGATACAGGACCATACTGGCTTAACATGGGTAACTGCTTTTCAGGAAATTGGAGAGGACATATTTGGTATTTCTGCAAAAGAGTTGTATATGATGAAAAATGAGGAGCAAGATGATGAAAAATTTTCAGAATGCGTTCGCAAGACTCTCTTTAACAAATATATGTTCAAGTTGAAAGTGAAGGAGGAGACATTTAGTGATGAACAGCGGGTGAAGTCCACTGTGGTCAAAGTAGATCAACTAAATTTTATATCCGAGACAAGAAGCCTCTTGGATTTACTTAATAAGGTTCAAGGGGAGTACTCAAGTTCAGTAGCTTTGATGTCCGAAAAATCTGTTTTGAACACTGCAACGAATAATGCTGCATACGGAAGTGTTGGAATTAAGGACTTTGCACAGCCTAATGTCAACTATATGGGAAATATTAGTACTGCTGGTCAAGGGTTCGGGTTGCCGGGAAGTCAAGTAGGTCAGTATGCGAACCAAAATGTTGGTTCTGGGCTTGCATCAACCGGCTCGGCTAGTGTCTATATGAAGTGTATTACATGTGGTGAAATGGGTCACAACAGTACTAAATGTCCAGCTGCTATGGATGGTCAAGAGCATTCATTTGGTGTAGCTTTTAATAGTCGGACGATTTCTGCTGGCAGTGCTGGTGGTGGTGGCGAGTGTTTCAAATGTCATCAACATGGTCACTGGGCAAAAGATTGTCCCAATGCTGGTATGGCGCTTCCTGCTTATGGAAGAGGCAATGTTTCCACTTCTGCTGGTGGTGGTGGCAGCGGCAGTACCGAGTGTTACAAATGTCATCAAAATGGTCATTGGGCAAAGGATTGTCCCAGTGCAGGGGGTGTGAATACTGGTTATGGAGGTGGAAATGTTTCAGCTGGAAGATATGGGAGTGCTTCAAAACAGTATGTGGGTGGTTACTGAGTACACAGGTAATAGAGTTTTTTTGCATATCTATTTAAAGTTCTATGCTGGTGTCAACGTTTATAGATCATTTGATTCCAATTTATAGTTGCATGGATGCCTTTTTTGACCAAGAAATCTGTGCTTTTTTTAAAAAAAAGTTGAGCACGGAAAAATGGCATTCATAACTAGTAGAACATTCATATATGTGTGTGTGCGCGCGCGTGTCATAATCCATTTTTCTTCTCCTTATTTTAGGCCTGGTCAAGAGTTATCATGTGACCTAACAAAGTACTCCTTCCGTTTGGTTTTATTTGACGTTTGACTTTTTGGCATACATCTTTAGGAGTTTTGACTACGTGGTTAAATTTATTATTTTTAAAATTTTCTTTTTTTGAATAAAAATATTAAACTAAAACTTTTATTCACAAAAAGAAAAATTAAAAAATAATAATTCTAACTATGTAGTCAAAGCTCTTAAAAGAGCGTGCCAAAAAGTCGAATGTCAAATATTACCAAACAGAGGGAGTAAGAGATGGAAGTCCGTATATGGTTGATATGTGCAGAACAGTAAGGTTTTAAATAATGAAGATGAAGATTTAAAACTATATATATCTAGATGAAAAAAGTTGTGCTCCAATTAGCTGAAGTGTTGATACTATTTTACTCATACCTGGAAAAGTGCCAAGTTTCGTTTCTCTGCTATTAATTCTGGAATATTTAATACTTACATATGAAAGGTCATTGCGTCATTAATGGGTTTTCTTGTTTTTTGCTCTTCAACTGGCAGCTAATCATAAAATCCTCATCAGCAGACTCGGACCTTTGATATTTGAGATTTTTAGAACTATCTTTGTCTATAACCAGCAGCCGTAGGATCGAGCTTGCAGGAATTGGCATTTGGTTGGCCTTTATTATCTTTGATCAGTTTTTTGTTTTCTTTTTTCCTAGTCTCTTTTTCCCTGTACATTATATGATAACTGTTATTATTACCAAATTAACAATCAATATTATAGCTTCCATATGATATACCAAATAGTTATTCAACAAAGCCTGCATGGGCAGTTTGGTGAAGCCAAGCGTTATAAATCTATTTGCTTGTGCTTGTAGTTTAGATGCACGATTAATTTTTTTTAAACCAGATTGTTTTTATATATATTTGCAAATTTCATATTACATGTTTGTTAATTTTTTTTTTAAAATGTAATATATAAAATTAGTAAATAAATAGTGAACAAGTCAAAGCTTATTTATATAATTAAATAACACTTATGATCCGTATACATTCATTATGTATGCAACTCGTCTTGAGATTGAGCCATGTTTATTCTTTAATAGTAATTTATATATTAAAAAATATATAACTTTAATTTATAAATTATTTATTAAATAAAAAAAATAAGATCTAACTTTGTGAATTTGTGACCTCACGTAATTTAAAGCCTATAGTAAATACAGGCCAAAATAGTCAACAAACAGTTTGGAGAAGCACATGCAAATATCGCTGCCGTGTGTAATTATTGAGGTTCAAGACTGATTCTTTCTAATGTAATAGAGACATATATGTAACCTTTTCCGTTTGCTATATCTTTCTATCTGTTCAGCAAGCGCGTTGATATCATCGTTTTTAGTACTCCATAAAGTTCATGTGTACATGGAGCAGGCATGCAATTGAATCACTCGAGTCAATATGGATTAAACTAAAATATTATTAAAACTCATGTATATATCCCGCACCGGTGTCACATTTGGTTGAGAATAGGACCTTTGGGTTTATAACACGTAAGCTGGCTCGGACACCTCGTAAAAATATTATATAAAAAAATTAGAAAAAAAACTCATGTATATAACAATATATATATGTCATTAATTTATATTACGCTCCTGAATTCTTTTTCTATTTTTAATTGCTAAATCTATTTGATTTGCCAACAAAATGCATGATATGAGGCGAGTTCAGTTGTACAAAGCTGCGAACATTGAAATTTAAGTTTCATTAATCAGATACTGAAATCTTATTTACTCATGTGTAAAATTAACAGTAAAATAGTAGAAGGGGCCTTTTAAAAAGAGTAGGTACATTGTCAGTTAAGCTTTTACAAAAACAGATCTAAGGCACTTTAACTTTCTGATCGAATTCTTTAATCACAATTAAAAGAAATGATTCTATAATAGATAGACTACTCCTAATATAGAGCCACTTGACCAAGTAAAGAATAAAGTAAACAGGAACACATATTTACACTGTCGGTGCTCGAGTCTTTTTCGTTACAGATTTTTTATACATTATGCATGCTGTAAGATTATTGGTTTTTTATAAAAACGACATCGTGCCTGCATGTCATTTGCGGTGTATATGTACCAATTACAAAACGATGAATCTTTATTTCATTTTCATACTTTATTAATCAGATTTACGCTGTCTTACCTTTATGTGATATGGCACGACTTAGAACATGATAGATATTAATAATTGAGATAATAGATGTTGTGTTTTTTCAACTCTCATCCTCTATTCCTCTTTATATATGTTAGCGCGTTACTGTTTTAATCTTGTTTTGTGAAAATGAAAAATATTATTTACGTAAAATGTTTATCGCACTGCATTCCATCTGCACATTTGGCACGTCCCAAGTAAGTTAATTTTTTTAATATTATTTTATTAAATAAATATATTTATTTAATTTTATAAAGAAAAAATATATTATAAGAAAATTACTGAGCCGAAAAATGGGTACCACTAAATTTTTTAGATATATTTTGCAATAAACTTAAACCCGTTTAATATGCTATTCGGACATGTGAATGAGTGATGAAAAAATCTTGAAATGTGACGAGTGAGTGGAGCCTAATAACCCGTGATTGGTAATCAGATACCAGTACGACCCTGTGAAATCAAAACAGCTTATATATCTGTCACATTATTTGTTACCTTTTTTTATGCTGTGCTTTTCTTTGTAAATTTTTTTAAGCTGGTTGTGTTATTCACGCCATCTTTGGCCAAACTTATTTTCCGGAAATAATTCATTATTTTCAGAAAAAAAGTAGATATGTATGTATTTTTTTTGAAAATAAGTAACTTATTTTTTATTTTGAAGATAATATTTGGTTTTAAAATTCTAAAATAAATATTTATCTTAAAAAAAAATGAAAATATGTATAAAAAAAAATGAAATAAGTAACTTATTTTAAGTTTAAGGAACCCCAAACGGTCACATAGTAACGGATGAAAAAACTTCACCCGGCTCTGAAAGGGAGAAGGTCATAGAAATCATATATAAGAGATTAGCTCTTATATGTCACCCTCCAAACAACAAATCCAAACAACAAACAATAGGAGCAAACTCCTAAAACATCTAACAAAACAAATAACTTAACATATAACAATGACCTCAGGCCCTATGCACCAATGCATTATCTTGGCTGTACTCCCTTGTGCCCATCCGCACCTAGTGCACAGCTCCTCTGACTAAGAGTACCAGCCGTGGCACCACATCCTGAAATGGCGGAGAGTGGTCATGGATATCATTTTTCATAGCAGTTTTATCAGCACTACGCAGCTGCTCTTGCACAGGTTGAGACATTGGAGTAGCCACCCTGGAGTAACACCTTTTCTAAGTTATCCAACGAGATTGGGCATCCCAAGAAAGCCTCCGTATCGAGAATCAGCTGATCAAAGCGTGCAGATTTAAACGTGCAAAAAGTTTGGGAAGAGGGCTTATTGCTAAGAGAGATAGGGACATCAGTAATCAATTCTTGATTATCATCATACAGAGGAACCCAGATTTTACTTGGTTTCACATTAGAATAGAGTTCAATAAGCATGACAACAATCTGCTTAAGTTCATTTTTATCATCAATATGCTCAACAACATGCATATGTCCAATAGAATTTGCCAGGAACTCAAAACCTTTCTTGCTCAAGTATGATGAAGGAACATTGGCCATAATTACCCAGACAAATTTAGCGAAAACTTCATTAAAACAGAAGTCAATAATATGTTTCCAAAACTTAACAATGAAATTAACATGTCCAAAAGAAATGCAGCTATCTTTAGAACCACAATTTTACTCAACCTGTTGGGGAAAGTTAGAATGAAAAAATCCTTAGAGTTAAAGGCAATGCTTAAGATCCCAAACTCTGCCCACTTAGCCATAACAAGGTCCTTAATGGTTTTTTTAGGAATAGATTCCCTAATAACAAAGTCGATTAGAGTATATTCATTCAAGATCAAAACTTGGGCAACATCATTTGAATCATCATGAGGTGGGGAAGTCCCACAAACAGTTTCCAGTGGATAAGCAATTTGAGTCTGGTTCATAGGGTGTACATGGGTGGAGAAGCGGATAAACCCATCATCATCCACTTGCTTGAGAGAACTTCATGCGAGTGTTTGCTCCCCTACTCAAAGAACTAGGGTCATTGCGATAGGTGTTCATGTGAATTTGGGGAGGCCCAACCACAACTTCTTGGATATGGAAGGGAGATCACGAGGGTTCCGTCCCTCTGTTAACTAGTCCTCCTAAAGTCTTGTGAATAGAATTTCCACCTCATTCGATAACCGAAACTTCATAGAAACTTGTGTTTTCGTCAACAACTTCGACCGTTGAGGAAGCTAAAGAGCTACCCAGAAGAGGAAGAGCAAGAGCATTCAAGGGAAGATCAACCTCTTCAGAGTTACATGAATCTAGAGAGGAAGGAGAGAAGTGATGTGGAAGCATGATTTGAAAAGTAAAGGAAAGAGGGGAAGCAGAAGGGAAGCGGCAAGAGAAACTAGGGTTTGGAAAAGAAGAAAAAGGGGGTAAAGAAGGAAGAGAGAGAGAGAGAAAAACGGAGAACGACTCTCATCGAAAAATGACTTTTTTCTTCTTTGTAATTTATTGATGTTTCCGAAGTTTCAAATCCTGCTCAATTTGTTGCCGACCAATGCAATGCAATTCCCAGCAATTGAACGTGTGCGTATTAATTTTATAGTTATGGATCTCTCGATCATATTTATCGAACTAAATATATATTCTTTCCAGTCCTATCTGATTCTTAATATTTTTTAAATTATGTGTATCATTTTTTTAAAAATGTCATCAAATGAGACAAGGAGTATGAGATATATATAATTAATCAGCCTTTTTAAGTACTTTTTTGATCAAAAAAAAAAAGTACTTAAAAAGCCTTTTTAAGTACTTAATCCATTGTACAAACAAAAATTGACATAAAAATCAAGTTTTGGAGTGAAAATTTTATTTTGCTAATTATAGATTATTTTTATTTTTTAATTAATGAGTTCATAAGAAGACTTAACTTATTTCGTTTAAACTCGCCTCAATTAACTCATAAATAAACTCGAGTCGTTTATTCGGTGTGATGTTCAAACTAATTTAACTTAATCAGCAATTCAATTTATTTAAAAAAAATTAAACTTTGAACTCATTTATCAGCTCCCAATTAGTATCCTAGTTCATCCCTACAACAAAGTTGCTTTAGTAGCTTAGCAGGAACACACACGCATTATAAGAAATAATCTACATCAACCTGGTGCCGGCCCCTTGTCGGCATGATGAGAGCAAGTCGGATAATTTAAAGGACATCTCTAATTTCATAGCTTTATATTTACTTCAAAAATAAAATAATTTTACTGCAACAATCCATTACTCTATTTTTAAATATAAAAAACTACTATGTATCTATAATTTTATTTGAGGATGATTGTATTTTTTTAATCAACTCTGTTTTATCTTTATACATTTTATTATCATATATATAGAGAGAAACAGTGGGTTCGAAGGAAATTTGAAGAAATAATAAGAAAAACTATATGATGTGAAAAGTAAAACTTTGAAAAATAGAATTATTTCAAAATTCCTCCACATATCATATGTATATAATAATAATAATAATAATAATAAAACGCACTTACACACGTATATTTATGTTGCAAGTTGTTCGATTTGTACGGAATTATTGGTCGAGAGCTTGAAATTATATAATTACAGTAAGACCTTTGTATCGGTGAGCTAGTTTGTTGACATTCATTGGATGAGACTATAAATATACCTACTACACGGTATAACAATTTTATAGTCTATTTTGAAATAATATAAACAAAAAATTGGATAGATCGATTAGAAGAGTTAAAATTAAACAAAATAGAACACGTCAGTTACACCACACCAACCCTTACAGTTCTATAATATTTATATTGGTGCCTTGATACATTTAGTACTAGGGGAGTAGGGGTCGTGGTTTGTTTCCACCGTCAAAATGCAATTTTTTATTAGACTTCACTCTTCACCTTGAATTTATTGCAGTTTTACGATCTGAATAATTGAGGCCTAAGGATGAACGGTGCTTGTATGTTTTTATATATAGAGATGACAACAACCCGCGTCAAATTTTTTAACATAATAATCGTGAAATTTTTTATTAAATTTTATAGAATTATAATAAAAATAAAAAGTATATTACAAAACTATAATTTTATTTATAATTTATTATAATAAAAATTTATCTAAATATTTTTTTTTCACATTTTCTATTATTATTTTACAAAATTTAATACGATACACCAAAAAATAATAATCAATTATTACCCTATATATACAAATACCGAACGGAGAAACACTACGAGGAAAGTAAAATATCATGTCATGGAAATTAGAATCGGACCTAATTACTTTTAAGTTCTGAAACCAAAACATAACTTTTGCTCATCAATAGGTGTCCACATTCTATTGGGAAGTTCTCTTCGATACGCAATAATTACCTTAGTCAGATTAATCATGAATTTCAACGTTCATGAGTATTAGAGTATAAAAATGGATACATACAATGCCACTTTTTTTTTTTTGAAAAAACAATGCCACTTTTTTAATTGCAAACTTATTAGTACTTCAAAAAAAACAAGTCACTTTGATTTTATATATTTTTTTTTTAAATAATAATAAATTTTATTATACGATCAAAACAAATAAATATGTGTGTAAAAAATTAAAACAATTTAAAAAACGGAGGGTGGAGACGGATATGGGGTCCAGGGTCCCTGCCCCTCAAACGGGGAGAAAATTCCGACTAGTATTATTATACTATATGATTATTTATCTATTCGGGTACAGGTAAATTAACCACTCTCAAGTAAATGTAGTAACAAGTTTTTATACATTAATATTATGTAATTAATAACCGTTCGTACTGTTAAAATTAAAATTTAAAAATTATTCTATAAAAATTATTATCAAATAAATAAATTAATTAAAATATAAAATATAAAATTATTTTTTCGGATCCCCTGATTTTTTTTGGCGTCCGCCACTGATGGAGGGAATATTATATTTGTAAAATGGTAAATTTTGTATATTTTATTTAAAAATATATTTTAATAAAAAACATTTGATTAAAAATTATGCCCTACTAACCAACTCATCCTCATCTCAAATACAAAACGACTAATTGATTATTAAAATTTCAATATTTAAACTTTAGTATTATAATATAGGAATAGATAAGATATAATATAGTAATTTTAAACAAATTAAATCATTTGTATATCTTTCAATCTAGACTGTGGAAATATATGTTTCCTTTGTTAAATTAACTAAAAAAATTATTAATATTATAATTTGAGAGAGAATTGTGAACAAAATTCGAAGAATATTTTGCATATTTGTGCGCGTTTACTACTGCACATTGCACAGAATAAATACAACTAAAGTTTGTACCATTTTCAGCAAAATTACAAACTGTCAGTTATATCACAATACAGTTATATCTACTCCTTTACCACCTTGTCTATAGTAAGTATAAAATAAAAATCACATTTTTAACAGATGAGAGAGAGATGGACAGAAGAAACAAGGAAGGAACCTTGAAATGATGTTAAATGGTAATTTATCTACACAAAAAAATACAAGAAAATAATACTATTACAATGAATAAGACAGCGAGGTAGAAGGTAAAGAACCAGTACACCTTTTTTTTAAGGTGCTTGCTATCTGTATTTACACACACTCTTATATATATATATGTGTGTGTGTATGCATTTCTCTGTGAGGCCAAGAAATCTCTCTCCCCTCTTCACATTATCCCCTTGAGCATTGCAGGCTTTACAGAAGAGGGCAACTTAAATTTTGTTTTTTATATATATTCATACATATTTATATATTTGCATATTGGAAACTGAGAAGTAGGCGTTTTTTTGAATCTTTAGCTGAGGTACTTTACATTATCTGCTCTCATCTATGTATGTTCTGTTTGTTTTTGTACTTTACTTTGTGTGTGTGTGTGTGATGCAATTTTTTTATTTTTGCAATCTTCTTGAATTTCATATGATTTAAATTGGTAATTAGCAGATGGGTCATTGAAGAGATTAGTTATTTCCATCTCTCACATCTAATCATCATTTAAATTGCATGTTTTAAGTTGTTTTTGCTATTTGTATTTGATCAGTGACAAACAAAACTGGTGGCTTAGTACTTGGTATAATGCAAGTAGTGTGATTTTTTTCCCATTAGTTTGAGTATTATTGACTTGGCTGCATATCCAGCTTGTATATGCAATTGTTAAGTACATATGTTCCTTTCTCGGATTATGCATGGTTGTTGCAGGTGAAGTTGATTGCTTTGATTTTCTTTCATCTTTCTTAGACTTATTGGTAGGAGGGTCCCATTAGGCCGACTGATTATCATTATCTACAAGCCCTGGGCCCAGTATCATGTGAAATGTAATAGCATATTTACACTAGATCTTATAGTTTTTTGGGAGGATTCGAGAATACTGTAAGTTGTAATGGTTGGTTGCGTTGGATTGGATCTGCATTATCCTCTTACACATTAGTACTGCATACTCTAGATCTCTATATATTTTGAAGTATTCTTAAAATCATATACAGACTTGGTTAGTCGAATTGAGCATTCTAGTATGTCTTAACAGTTAACTCTTCCGATTTCGTAGGTGATACTATATTTTTGTAGAAGTCATTGCATAAATCCATAAGTACTATTGTGTAGTTGTTCCTCCCTCTTATCAGGTCTCTTGAGCAGTTTCAGTAGCTTTTAGCAATATATTCAATTATGAGTATTTGATATTTGTAAACTTGTTGGATCAGCTTTAACATTTTTGCCATCATTGGTTTAGGCATGAAAACAGTAATTTTTAAGTGAAGTTTTGGGAGAACACGTACTAATATATGACGGTGCACTTTGTTTTCTTTTTTTCCAGATAGCTGATTAGTTCGGCGACCATGAAGCACAAGGATGGAAAACTGATACATGACAAAAATACCAGGATAGTCCCAATGACAGTACTTCTGATTGTGTTATGTGGATTTTCTTTCTATCTTGGTAAAATCTATTGTCCAGAGAAAGACAGAATCGTGGCTAACAACGTTGCCAAGGCAGTGGAATCATCAAAGGCAGCTGTTCCTGTTTCTTTGCAAGTGAAATCTGTTTCCTTCCCTGAATGTGGAATTGATTATCAAGATTACACTCCATGCACAGATCCTAAGGTACTGTTTTCTATAACTAAAAATGTTAAGGTCTTTTCTCAACCTATTCAATTATGCTTATTTAAATTACAATTTCATTTATCACAGAGATGGAAGAAGTATGGTGTTCATCGTCTAACATTTATGGAACGCCATTGCCCTCCTCTATTTGAGAAAAAGGAATGTTTGGTTCCCCCACCTGATGGTTACAAGGTACCAATCAAGTGGCCTACAAGCAAAAATGAGTGTTGGTACAGGTAATTTACATCTCTTATTTCTCTTAACTTTAGTTACTGGGTTGATTATTTCTTCTATAATTCTCCAGTTAATTAATCTTCAGTAATCTTTCAGGAATGTGCCATATGATTGGATTAACAAGCAGAAGTCTAATCAGCACTGGCTGCAGAAGGAAGGGGAGAAATTTCATTTCCCTGGTGGAGGCACTATGTTCCCCAATGGTGTTGGTGCATATGTTGATTTGATGCAAGATCTAATCCCCGGAATGAAAGATGGGACTATCCGGACTGCAATTGATACTGGATGTGGGGTAAGTCTAATCATCTGCAAAAACTGGATATTAATATGCATTAACTTACTCGAAAACCAATTCCCCTGTTAATGTTTATCCTGAGCAAACTATTCTGACATCAGTAGGCTGGTAATTAAAGGTTATCTATGTTATCTATAATTTGCACGTTATAGTACAAAATCTTAATAATATATTCTGTAGGTTGCTAGCTGGGGAGGTGATTTACTTGATCGAGGGATATTAACAGTTTCACTTGCTCCAAGAGATAACCATGAGGCTCAAGTCCAATTTGCTTTGGAACGTGGAATTCCTGCAATTCTAGGGATTATTTCGACACAACGACTGCCTTTCCCTTCAAACTCATTTGATATGGCTCATTGCTCAAGATGCCTTATCCCATGGACAGAATTTGGTATGTAAACTTTTGCAGCTTCAATTCATAAAATTCAGGGGAATCGTATAACATGGGTTTTTTTCTTTTGTTAGAGGAACGTTTAGTTTATTAACCATGCTATAAAACTCTACCATTACTCAGTGTTCGTTTTTCTACACTCCGTTGCCAGTCCAATTTGAAACTTAGTTGTTTGGTTTCTCCACAACAAGCATGTAACATATCACTTCAAAAACATAGAAGTGCAAAATTAATTTCATGTTTTGAATATAGTATGGGAATCTATCCGGCAATATATTGGTGTTATATTGGGTCATTTGTTTGAACATAGGCCCCAATAGAATAATATGTTTAGGACTGTACATTCAACCCACTGCTTTCAATTTAGGCAGTTCTTAGTATGTTACATGTGATCTATCTGTTAATCACATTTGTAATGTAACATTCGTATATATTGCATTAGTTGGCTGCTTATGGTGTCATTTTTCTGATA
This sequence comes from Oenanthe sinensis, assembly GCA_028671895.1. Lineage (NCBI taxonomy): Eukaryota > Viridiplantae > Streptophyta > Magnoliopsida > Apiales > Apiaceae > Oenanthe > Oenanthe sinensis. The sequence goes on from CM053799.1 coordinate 10,454,061, forward strand.
TATTTCTGAATTTTTTAGGTGGAATTTACCTTCTCGAAGTTCACCGTATACTTCGTCCAGGAGGATTCTGGGTTCTATCTGGGCCACCAGTGAACTATGAGAACCGATGGAGGGGTTGGAATACTACTATTGCAGATCAAAAATCTGATTATGATAAGTTGCAAGAATTACTCATGTCAATGTGCTTTAAATTATTTGACAAAAAAGATGACATTGCTGTGTGGCAGAAGTCTTCTGACAATAGCTGCTATAAGAAACTTGATAGCCCAAACGTATACCCGCCTAAATGTGACGATGGCACTGAACCTGACTCAGCATGGTACACCCCACTCAGGCCTTGTGTTGTTATTCCAAATCATAAGAGGAAGCTAGCACTACCTTCCCTTCCCAAATGGCCTAAAAGATTGCACAGTGCACCAGAACGCGTTGCCGATATTCGTGGTGGCAGTGATGGTACTTTTAATCACGATGACAGTAAATGGAAAGTGCGAACAAAGCACTACAAGAAGTTGCTTCCGGCAATTGGTACAGATAAGATACGAAATGTAATGGACATGAATACACTTTACGGTGGATTTGCTGCTTCTGTAATTGATGATCCCTTGTGGGTGATGAATGTAGTCTCCTCCTATGCTGAAAATACTCTTCCAGTAGTCTACGACAGGGGCCTCATTGGAACCTACCATGACTGGTAAATTTTACTGCATCTATCTACAAAAGTCGGCATTAATGGCACACTTGTTCCCTATAATGAAATTTATAGTTTTTAATCAACTAAACGTAGATGTTGAGACGTCGATCATCTTATTTTGCAGGTGTGAGGCTTTCTCAACATACCCTCGAACCTATGATCTACTTCATGCTGATAGTCTCTTTACTTCTGAAAGTCACAGGTAAGAGTTTTGTCTTCATATTTCTTGATATCCTTAATATTTCGGAATCTTTTAATATTAACTTTGTTAAATATGATTATGTTTCTTCGACTTTATCTAATGCTGGTTAATACTTGTACAGATGTGATATGAAGTTTGTGCTGCTAGAAATGGATAGAATCCTTCGACCTAACGGATATGCAATAATCCGGGAGTCAATCTACTTCACAGACGCAATTACAACCATGGCCAAGGGCATGAAATGGAGTTGTCGTAAAGAAAACAACGAGTACGGTGTAGAAAAGGAGAAGGTGTTGATTTGTCAGAAGAAGCTGTGGTACTCTAAACAAAGCTCTTGACAAACTAACAAAAAAAAAATACAATTTCTGGTGATAATTATCATGGAAGAATGGTACCAGCAACTACAGATAAAAGAAAAAGGTTCCATAACATTTAAACAGGAATATAGTTTATATATACTTTGAAATTAAGAAAGTTGTTCCATTTTAGATAATGTATGTAATTGCTTCATTCTTATCTTCTTTCCCCACCCTTAAATATTTTCTGAATTCTGAGTTATGTAACGTGTTCCGGAACTCCGAACATTACAGTTCTTGATCTTAATTTATTTATTGAAAATTTGAAATATATATACGAATTTGAGTCATTTCTTTCTTGGTCCTGGCAATACCAGGTATTTAACAGTCAGTTTCCCAACCATTAGATTAAGCAAGGAGAGGCCAGGATTTTAAATTTTTCTGTACATTTCTGCGTTTTTTAACCACGATTGTCTGGGACCAGGTATTTAACAATCAGTTTCCCGGCCATTGGATTAAGCAAAGAACGACCAGGATTTTAAATTTTTCTGTATCTTTCCGCGCTTTTTAACCGCGGAAAGGGGGGGGTTTTCCGCGCTTAAAAACCACGGAAAGGGGATTCCATAAAATGACAACAGATAACAAGAGAAACGACAACCCTCCTTTCTACTATTAAAAACCACGAAAAGGAGGTTTCTCCCGCCCATAAAATTCTTAGTTGATCACTACATTTGTTCACTTTCTTGATAATTATTTTGAAAGAATGCAAAGATAGTTGAGAGCTTGAAGTGAAGAAATCTTGATTGTGGTAAGTGTTTCTTATTATTTTTGTGTGTATTATGACGGATAAAATGTTTGTTAAGTTTGTTCCTAGAAAAAAATCAAGAAAAATTAATGTTGATGATGATGTAGATGTAAGTGTTGATAGTTTGGGTAGTAAATCCATGTTTAATAAAGGTTTAGATGTTAAATATATATGTATTGTTGATGATGATGACGAAGAAATACATGTTGTTGAAGAATATGATGAAGATGAGATTTTGCATGAAAAAATGAGGGTTTTGATCATGATAATATGGAAGAAAATAGTGAAAATAGTGATATGATAGTTCCTTACTTGCATTAAAAATTTGATAGCTTATTAGCCGCTGATTTTTTTTAGGGCTTATGCACTAAAGAATGGTTTTGCAATTAAAATTCAATTGACCCAAAAGCATGCTAAAATCGATGAAAATATATGCTCACATATATGCTTGCAATTGAACGGGTCAAAACAAAGGAAAAAATAGTGTCCTTGATGATGACCTAGGCTTAGGTACCAAAAAGGGGAAACATCGTCGTGATATCCTTTCTAGTAGCAGTTGTAGAGTTAGAATGTATGTCGTGAATAAGAAAAAAACAAGTCATTGAGAGATAACCGCACTTGAATTAGAACATAATCATGGAGTTATTACCCCTTCAAAAATGAATTTGATTCGACGGGAGAAACACGTTAGTGCGGTCCAACGAAATCTAATGAAAACTCTACATATGTCGAGTGTTCCTCCTAAACAAACCATGAACATTTTTAGTAATTTAAAAGGTGGACCGTAAAATGTTGGGTTTGATGGGAAAGATATAAAGAATGTGGTACATGACTTTAGGAAAAACAAATTAGATGTTTGTGATGCTCAAGTGGGGTTAGATTTGTTGTAAAATGGTTGAAGAGACTTGTATGGGTAGATCCACAGTGTTTAATGACTTATAAAATTTTTGGTGATGTGGTAGCATTTGATACAACATACCGAACTAATAGTTATGTCATGCCATTTGTTCCTTTCACTGGAGTCAATCATCACTACCAAAGTATATTTTTTGGTTTTGCACTCATGAGGGATGAAGTTCGTACAAGTTTTGAATGGATTCTACGTACATTGCTTGAGGCCGTTGAAGGAAAATATCCCATTGCTATAATTACCGATCAAGATCAAGCCATGGCCAGCACAATAGCTTCATAACTACCTCAAACCAATCATTTATTGTGTTCATGGCACATTAGCAACAAATTTCTGCAAAAACTTGCAAGTTACTATTCTAAGCACCCGGAGAGTTTCAAAGTGGATTTCAACAATTGCATTGATAACTTAATGACCGGGGTTGATTTTGAGAAAAATTGGAAAGCTTTGGTTTTGAAGTATAAATTGGAAGATAATGCATGACTACAAGGGTTGTACCAATTGAAGCATAAATGGATCAAGGCATATACTCGAAATATTTTTTCGGCGGGTCAAAGGACAACGTCAAAGAGCGAGAAGATGAATACTTTTTTGATAGTTATGTGAGCCCTAGTACGGGACTGAAGGAATTTGTTGAGAATGCGCAAAATGCACTTGAAAGACAATTTTTACGTGAGAAAGATGAAGATTTTAAGTCACGTCATCGAAGTCGATGAATGAAATTAAACACCGCCTTGGAGGTCTATGGTGCTTCCATATACACAAAAGAAATGTTTAGAAAATTTCAAGAGCAATTGGTTGAAGCGCCAAAATATTTTGTGGAGAAAGATAAAGACCGTTCGAATAAAGGGGATGAGGAGGCACATTTCAAATACTATAGGCCTTTGATGGATTCCGAAAGGAGAAGAATTTATGAGGTAGTCTTCAACAAAAAAGGACTAACGGGTTCATGTATTTGTAGATTATTTGAACATTTGGGCTTTTCTTGTCGTCATATTATCACCGTTTTGACGAAGAGATGTGTTCCCAAAATATCGGAACCGTTTATAAAGCGACGTTGGACTATGCATGTTAATAGAGTAGAGGGTTTATTACCTTGTGATGTGAGTCACGGAGAAGAGTCATCGCAAGAAATGAGTCCAACCGAAAGATTTAACAACATGACGTTACTCAAAATGGTTTTTTTGTCAAAGTAACATGGCATCAAAGGAGCGTTATAAGTATGCCGTGGCGGTCATGAATCGAGAAATCGAGATTCTAGAAAATATGAGGGTTGATGAAGTTGATCATCCTAAAAAGGATCATCCAAGTGAAATTGATGTTGAAAAAAATGGCGACTGTTTGAATGAGGTTATCATTGACCCCGTTGTGTCCCAAACCAAAGGAAGGAAAAAGGAGCACCGTTTTAAAAGTCCCGTAGAGTCTTTGAATAAAACCCCAAGAAAATGTAAATTTTGTCAAAAAGAAGGTCATGACATTAGGACATGTGCAAAAAAAAGAATTAAGAGGCGCTCAAAGTGGCAAATTGTAATCTCTTGCACGATTTCATTTTTTACTTGCACTAATTTATTATGTTATGTTAGTTTATGCATTAAATTTAATGAATTTATTTGTGTTATTTCTTCTTTAGGTGATATGGACTCGGTTACACATGTTAGCGACTTGGCATCCCTTTCACATGTTAGCGAGTCTTCGTAATCGGTGAGCCATGTTAGCGACTCCTACTCCATAGGAGAGGGATACTTTGAGTCACCAACCTTTAGTGAGATAGAGAAAATATGTCGACAGCATGAATCCTACTTCATTGAACCACCACCCCTTGTGGAGGAAGAAGATACAGGCTTGTACCCACCGGAAGAAGAGGCTTATAGGTCAAGAAATTGGACCAAAGCATGTCGTTGGATGAAGAGTGGCGAAGTGCTTGATAGGGTGACGTATAATGTCACACCTTACTTCATTCCGGTCTTGAACTTGGGCAATGACACATTCGAAGGCCCATGAAAACTTTTCAATTGGGATAGTGGCTATCTTGAGTATTGTGATTGGATTGCCGACATAAGGAAATTGAGGCCTCGGGAGGGTTGCACACGCGATCAAATGCGCATTGAATATGTCAATGGTTTGGTGTCTCACTTAAGGGGCGATGATGTTAACAAGCCAGAACTGCTGAACCCCAGGAAAATCTATGAATACTATCTGGAATAGTGGCTGAATATATCTAGGATGAATAACATTCCTACTACTCATTGGAAACAACACAGTCCCAACAACTTGCATCAAGTACGCATGTGTGTGTATAACAATCCTCTATGGGTCATCGCCAGGCTCTGTACCATATCTCTCATGAAGCCAAGTGAATTTTATTCCTCCTCTACTCCACGCTACCTTCACCTCATCTTCACTCAATGCCTCAAACCAATTGCTGACAAAATAATCCTTCTAGTTACTAATTAGTACGCCCATCACAGGATCCCTAAATATAGGCAGACCAAGAATGTACCCCACATCCTCCAAAGTAACTGTCATCTCACCCCGCCTCATAAAGAAGGTGTTCATCTCGGATCTTCACCTCTCAATCAGAGCTGTAATCAATGAAGTGTCATTCTGCAGTACCACTTGAGTATTGGCGAAGATACCAAAACAAGTCATGTGTAACATCTCCTTCTACGCTTCTAATAACCTCCAAGATCTCATCAATCGACTGCCACAAAAACCTCCAAAGGACCCCTTTCTTGTCCCTGCCATACATCCTCACTAACATTATACTAATTGTCGAATATCATGTCCGACTCAAAGGTCCTGGTAATATAGCGTAGATGGCATCCATCTTGCAAATTTGAAAGCCAGTTGTGATCATCAATATCATGTCCAGATTACCAACCAAAAACATACGAATGAATAACTTAAGCACAACAATTATATAACTTATTGCAATTACTAATATTTATGAATGGCTGAACATAAAATATATAACTGTATGATGCTTATATTCTTAACAATCTGTTTTCAACCATCAAGCACAAGTAGTATTGGCATTATTTACGTAACTAATATAAGAACACATGACCATGAAAGGACCTTGACAGGAACAGGGCCATGACATTATTTACATAATTAATATGTACTCACTTAGCATTGGCAAACAACCATCATAATTCCTATATCATATAGAGCACACTACACACACACACAAAGAAGCATTGCAATCACCACATAAACATACACTGCAAACACATATGTAATTCAGTAAAACATTCTCTCAAACAATTGTTCAAACAGTTTATTTGCAATCAAGTATACACCATCAAAAACAACTTATGGACATTTAATTATATCCATTATACACACCAAAGTATATGCAACAATTGACAAATAATGTACAATCAATTCATCACATACAATTCATCACAAACAAGTAATCACAAGCAATTCATATTACAATCCTAAAAACATAGTTAGAACACAGTAAACCCTAGAAATATACCTGATTTGATGATTTCTGTAAACACAACGATGGGTAGCCTATAAATCGCCGAGAAATCGCGTGTAAATAGGCTATGAATCTCTCAAAGTTTTGTTATAACGGATAATGAATGAAGAAAGAGGGAAACGATAATTAAAACCCCCGACTTTACGCGATTTTTAAGCGTGGAAAGAGGCTGATGTCGATTTTTTCTTTACGAGTTTGTCGTTTAATGTAAACAGCCTTTCCGCGTTAAAAAACCGTGGAAAATAAACCTTTCCGCAGTTAAAAAGTACGGAAAGAGACAATTTTTTTTTAAATCTCAGCCATTCATTATTCAATCTAACGGTTGAGGAACTGATTGTTAAATACCTGATCCGATTGTCAGGGACCAAAACCTTTCTTTTAATGTGATTGAGAAGCAGAAAATTATACAATACTGCTTTTTATGCCTTTTTTGTCTTCCATTATTTAATAATATATTCTATAATTCTGATTTTTTTGGTTCAATAAACATAATCACGTCGGATAGTTTAATGGTAAATATTTATCTGTTATCTATTTATTCTAATATATTTATACACAACATTTTAAAATATTGTATTTTTTAAAAAGTATTATTAAAAAAAATATTCAAATTATATAAATAAAATATTAGAATAAAAATATTAAATTACTATTAAGAAAATGCGATTCGTGCATCATACTGGATCAAAAATTATAGGAGAATAGATATTTTGTATAAGCTGATAAGATTAGTAATAATAAAAAAAATTTAATACGTGGCTCATATGATTCAAATTACAAATATTTATTTTTTATTTATAATTAATAATATAAATATTTAATTTTAATATGTCATTGATGAGATTTTAACCTAAATATTTAGCATTAGATTAAAGTATATTATTAAATATTTATTTTATGACCCGTGTGATGATCTACAAGATTTTTTAAATTTTTTATTACTTGTATTTTTATATTTTAATTGCAAAATAGGAAGTTACAGAAAAACAAACAATTGGTTGTAAATTCATGACTAACCATCACCTAACATTTATATCACGTTGCTGCGATACACACAAACACTCATGTCCACGTGTCTTATTCCTATTGGTTAATCCTGTAAGGTAACGTTGTTGTATGAGCATCCATTACACCATATATATACGCACCTTGTATGTATATTTATTTACACACACACAAATTCTATAAAGGCTGGCGATAGGCGGAGTTTTCTTAGAGGTCTGGAGTCATCGCCCGGAGGTATAATTATATAATTATATATATAATATATATGTATGTATGTATTTGTTGGCTTTGAATTGATGTGTTTTTGTATGTATAAATGATGTCTAGGGTTTCAATTTTGTGAGTTTTGTGTATATGCTGTGAATGATTATATTTGATTATGTAATTCTAGGGTTTCTGGTGAAATTGTGTTGTTTGGATGAATTTTGATAGGTTTTTTAATGTTATGTTAGTTTTGTTGTGTGATTTTAGGCTAATTGTGGAATAACGATGAATTTAGCTCATGTTGTTTGATGTTTGCGTATTTTAAAATGTTGTAGAGATCAAATGAATGCTGTTGAGTTTTCGTTATAAGCTAGGATTGTGTAATACTAGTGGCAATCGCAGAGACAGGATGATGATGATATAGTTACGTGGTTCTTACATATAGTTAAACCTTGATAAATGAATACCTGTGGGACTGGATGATTTTATTCATTTATCGAGATCATAAATACACTATCTATATTATAAATACTCACTTATTGAATATTCAGTTATTAAGGTTGTATTGTATTGAGGTGTTAAGTAACCAACTCTTTCAAAATATTAAGGTATTCGACGAAGGTGGGAGGTCTTAATTGGATCATATATGCTTCAACGCTCACCCTCAAGTCTCAACTTCCCTCCCTCGGAGTGGACAAGCAGACAACATAAACCATGAAACACACACACATATATATATATTTGAATACGGGGGTGAGAGGGTTCGAACCCGAGACTTCTCCCCAAACCGAGCTCTACTATTTATAACACACCAAAACCTAATGCATACCAGATCCAACAACGCACATGATAATGCCTTCGGTCCTCCGGTGGCCGGAATATTCCCTTGCCGGTAGCTTTTGGTCGGAAATATGGTGTAGTTGCAAGTGTAGTGTGGGTCCTGCAAAACAATGCAAAACAATGCCTGACTGGGGTGGGGGTCGTCAAGCACCTCCGGCGTGAGAATCAGTACGGTTTAGTGAGAATCGCCGAGACAATATATCAGAAATTACTTTTTATTGACTGAGTTTTAGAGTGTTTATTTGTCAGAGTGATCTTGTGTCACATATAATATGTGAGAGTGTGAATATGAGTATGTCTATTTTTCCCTCCTTTGTGCCTGTGATATACCTTGTTATTTTATAGAGTTTAGTGATACCTCCCTGGGTGGGAGAGCTATTCTCCTTTATACGCTGGTTATATGCTTTATCCATTTGTCACTTTTTACTTTCTATCTTGTCGGTTGTCATGGGTTCCGGTACAATCCATACCTCTGTCCTTACTTTTGTACTTTTGGCATGTCTACTCATACCTTTATGTCTCTGTCAGCTGATGTCCCTTTGTCCTTTCTAATGTTACTTTCGCCTTTTATCTCGTGTGTAATTGCTATATACCGGGTATTCAGACCCCGGGAATGGGGGGTACTATCACCACAACATGAGGAAATAACTAAAGAATGACTATTTACTAGAACTTCTATAGGCTATAATGTAAAATTTAATGGAGTGCCAGGGGTGGTGATGAAGAGAAGGGTTTTAGGTCCTGCCTTTTGTGTATTCTTTTTCATCAGCAATTGGTTGAATAGCGTAATGTGATACAGGCTTTTAATGGCATTAATATCTTTGGCCAGATTAATTCGGGTGAGTTCAGTTCATGTGCAAACTAATGGGTTATTGGAATTTAAAATAAAGTTTGCTGCATACGTCTCTAATTTAGTGCTGGGGAAAAGAATTTGTCATGGTTATGTTTTGGGGGCATCAAAATGATCTTCTGAAAGTATTGATCTTTCTTTGGTTATGTATTGAAATTGATGTTTGATGTAACATGTTTACGTAGCACATTTTTATACAATAAGCTGCAGTGGTTTTTTATACAGGATATCTTTTCAGTCACCTACGGTCATTTTCCTAATCTTCATTTAACAATTTTTTTTTGTTTTTATATAAATTTGATTGGTTTTTCAGCTTGTTCGGTTGATGCTTATTTCCTGAGTCTGTTTAATTTTTTCTTTTGGGCATACAGGTTGACGCAGACTTCTATTCGAAAGTATTCTCTAAGACATGGAGAGAACATGCATATGGTCAGACTGCTTCCAGGACTGGGTGTTTAATTTCCAGGAACTGCGTGATTGGCGTTTTCTAATTCTTGGAAACCTATTTCTTGTTTCCTTCATCAACTGCACTTAGTGAAATGGCTTTTTATAACTACGGGACGTGTGATGCATATTTCTTTTAGGTTGGGTGTTGATTCTTTAGTTCACATCTACAAGTAAGCTGTATATCAATTTCTTGTAAGATAATAATATACTGTTTAACTTCATCTCATTACATCACAGGGCTAATGCTAACTTCATCCTATTCCATAGAAGATAATACTAACATCTATGTGATTTATCTTCTTTTCATCACAGAGCTGAAGTCTACAATTGCATGAAGAAAATTGAGGGCTTCATCAGATAATAGGATCTGTTGCACTGAGTCTTTTTTAGGGCGATAACTTATTCTTTTTCTCATGTTACCAGTTATAACTACCATACACTGCTGACTGTAGATCTGACATCAGATTGAGTATTTTATAATGATTTTGCTGTTATCAAACATGTGATAAGCTGTTGGTGTTGCTCTAACCATGGAGGCTCCATATACGGTCTAGTATATTCTGGCTTTTTCTCAACTGCTGTCAAGATGATCTGCGGTTCTATCCTCTTTGTATTTTGTGCCTGACACTCCCTCAAGGCCATTATTAGCTATATACGGAGAATAAAGTTGTTATGCCTGCCTATCAAAAGTTCTCTAGTTTTGTGCTCATGCCTGGAACAGGAGAGAATCAATAGTGCATTAAGATATACAAGTGTGACTATTAGCTTACACTATATAGGATTCTTTAATAGTTACCTAGTAGGAACAGACCCTGATTTTGTGTATTCATAAACCTTCCTTTTCAAGTAAGAGGTTGATAGCATCTGAGGTTGCAAGAATGGAAAGGTGAGCCATGTCTTGTATTTATGTGGCAACTTCACCATTTGCTCTAGAATGCGTATATTAACCTTGGATGATACAGGTACAATATAATCAATGAAGTTGGCAATGGAACATTTGGAAATGTCTGGCGAGCTATGAATAAGCAGACTGGTGAAGTTGTAAGTATATGTTTGAACTGATTGAACTTTTTTTTGAATGGATTTGAAAGAAAGCCTTGTGGTGTAGCTGCCAGGGTATGTAGTATGTACTGGCTTGTTTTTTCATGGCTTTGTTCTAAATACTTAGTTTAAACAGGTTGCTATCAAAAAAATGAAAAGGAAATACTACTCATGGGAAGAATGCATTAACCTGAGAGAAGTCAAGGTAGATAATTTCATTTTCTACTTGACGCCTGCTTTTTTTTATTCGAACAAATAAATAGTCTTTTTTATTTGCAGTCACTTCGGAAAATGAGCCATTCCAATATCGTGAAGCTCAAGGAAGTAATCAGAGAAATGGACATTTTGTACTTTGTCTTTGAATACATGGTGATTGACCTTATCTTATCTTGATTCTTCTTCATGGTCATTTGGTTGCCTTTTAAGTTAAAGTAAGACATTTAATTCCATTTTCAGGAATGCAATCTCTACCAACTTATGAAGGACAGGAGAAAACTCTTCTCTGAATCTGAAATAAGAAATTGGTGCTTTCAAGTATTTCAAGGTCTTGCCTACATGCAACAACGTGGATATTTTCACCGGGACCTCAAGCCAGGTTACCATTTTACTTCACTGGGTGAACTAGATTGGGAACTGTTGGAAGATATACAATAGTTCACAGTTCCTGTTTTTGGGAATTATCATATGAATAATTTCCCAGCAGTTTGATGTAATAATTATAGATTCCCAACAGATGTTATGTTAAGACTCAAAATACTAAAATTATCTCGCACGTGGAGAATCTCCATGGTCATAGACTTGCATGAGGGGTAAGGGTAGATTAAAGGGGATAATAAGGAGAGAAGAAAGGAACAATGTAATAGATAAAGATAGAAGATGTACTAGGTCATAGTACGAGTCTATTACATCTTGTCCTATATCTTGAACAAATAGTCTATAATATTAATTGATAATCATTTTCTTTGCTCTGTAGTTAGTTTTTTTATTAAGGTCAATTATAGAAATTTAGAGACTCGCACACACATGCTTCCACTGAGATTTGAACCGTCGAACTCTTAGTTATGTAGTTAGTATTGTGCTATTGTGCTACATATCAGTGTGAGTGTATTTGCGCGTGCTTTAGACTACTTAGATATTCATTAGGACTGTGAGTTGCCTGCAGAATGTATGTAAAATTGATAATATTTTGTTTTAGAGGGAATGTGTTGAAGTATCTTGCATCTGGAATTGTCCATGTTCTTCAGATTCCAAGTGCATGTATTGCTTTCCATTTTTCTTTTAAGTTGCAGGAACTTGTTCCTGACTTTCGTGGATTCTGTTTGGTTTATGTCTTTTATGAGTTATTGCTTGCTTAGATATAAATATGTTTTCAAATCTACAATTTTCAATTTTTCAACTGGCAGAAAATTTGCTGGTTTCTAAAGACATAATAAAAATTGCTGATTTCGGTCTAGCTCGTGAGATCAATTCTTCACCACCATATACAGAGTATGTCTCAACACGCTGGTGAGTAATATTTCTCAACTATTTTTCTTTTTAGTGTAGAATTTTGTATTCTTCTTCTCTTTTTGGGGTGCCTGAGGTTCAAATATATCAGGTATCGGGCACCTGAAGTACTGCTTATGTCTCCAGCGTATGGTTCTGCAGTTGGTGAGTTAACAATAAAAAAAGAAAACATTATCTGCTAAGCTGTTATAGAAACACAATTCTGAAGCTCTGCATTGTATTTTGCCCTTACTGGACAGATATGTGGGCTATGGGTGCAATCATAGCTGAATTGTTAACTCTGCGGCCCCTTTTTCCAGGTTTAAGGTATATTGTTCTCCTTTTTATATCACTATCTTCTCACAGTACTAGGGCAATGAAAAGTTTGTTGAAAGCCTGTCCTTGCCAACATCCATTTTCCAGCTGCAACAGGTTCCATATTATATATGTTATATAAAAGAGTTTACATCTTGACTCCTTATATAGCCACAAAGCGATAGCTCACAAGAATCTCCAAGATTATGGTAAACTTTATTAATAACTAATTGATTGCTGATATATATATCTAGAAACCACCAACACTTATCTGAAAGACCTTGTCATGCTGGAGAATATAAACCAAGATTGCCCAATTTGTGATGGTCCCAAAGGTTTAATGAGTATATGAGCAATTTGATCACCTGCCTTCACATGACATGTTGAAATAACGTCTTCAATTTTTTTCATGAACAAAATGACAATCAACTCCAATATCACTAGTTCATTCATTAAAATATGGATTGATGCAAACCCCAAAGTATTATGGGAACCAGCTTCTGAAGCTCTGGTAACAAGTTCTTTAGCCAAATCACTCACATGATGATGACATCACCATATATTCAGATTCTACCCTTGAACGTGATACCAAATATTGATTCTTACTTTTCCACAACAGGTTACTACCAATAAAGAAATAATCCTGTAGTTGTACTCTTGTCTAGTTGAGTTCTCGACCAGTCTGCATCGAAAAAATCTCCAATTCTCATATATCCATGATCACCAAATTAAAAATCACACTGAGGGGAAGAGCGCAGTCTTTAGAACTTAAACAACTGTTGCCAATGCGTTTTTTGAGGAGGATAAAAACTGGCTTACAACAGTAACTGGAAGGGCAATATCTGGTAAAATAGCCGGAAGATTATTTATCTTACCTACTCGTCTTTTTTATCGTCCAGGATTCTCTAATAACTACTATCCGTAACAGATTCTTCTGTTCTCGACTCTAACCCAGAAGCCCTGTTTCCTGTAGCAAGTTGGAGACATGCTTGCATTGAGAGAAAAACTCCTTTTCTGAGCTACATCAACACCCAGGAAATATTTTAATCTACCTAAATCCTTGATCTTAAATTGTTGCACTAGACAGGACTTAAGATTCTGAGCTCGCTGCTAATTAATGCCAGTAATAACAGTGCCATCCACATGGACTACCAAACGAAATTGGCAGACTTACTCATGATGAAACATAGAGTGATCATTCTTACATCTCTTCTATCCAAACTTTGTTAGAGCCATGGTGAACTTTTCAAACCAACCTCATGTCGACTGTTTAAGCCCGTATAGTCTTTTACACTAATCTTGACTCCCCTGAGAAACAAAACAGGGTTGTTGCTCCATATACACTACCTTTTTTAAGTCACTACACAATAAAGCTTTTAACATTAGCTTGATGTAAGTGCCAACTTTGTTAACTTGTCCTATAAATTTGGGTGGAGAATGTATTATTACTTTCCTCACTAACTTGCGACAAACATATTTTCATTAGTGTGTGTGTGTGGGAAGGAACAGAATATACCACTAACTGGTGATATATATTTCATCTCCTTGTTCTATTATTATCTCCTTGGCATTATAACTCGGAAAGTGATGTTTTGAATCTCTTATGCAGTGAAGCGGATGAAATCTATAAAATATGCAGTGTCATAGGCAGTCCAACAGAAATTGAATGGGCTGAAGGGCTTGAACTAGCAAGTGCTGTCAACTTTCAGTTTCCTAAGGTGATTTAGAATTTTTGCTTCCTGGTGCTGTAACGCGGGATTAATATACACAAATCCAAATAATTGACAAACTCTATTACTTCTATTTTTTATTGCCAGCTTGCAGGTGTTCCTCTTTCTACACTCTTACCATCTGCTAGCAAGGATGCAGTTAGCCTTGTTACAGTAAGTGCTTTTTTTACTGCTATAGTTTCATTTCTCCGTTGCTAACTTTTTCCCAATTTGATTTTGCTATATTATTTAACTTCTGCATGTTTCTCAATCTACTGTTTCTCTTTGAAAATGTCAGTCCCTGTGTTCCTGGGATCCTTGCAAGAGGCCAACAGCCTCAGAGGCTCTACGACATCCTTTCTTCCAGGTAAATCTATATATTTTATTTATCGTTTTCTGAGATTAGGATTATTATCAGCTTTCTTTTGTAGCTATGATGTTACTTCCTTCTCTTGGAATTTATTTCGACAGAGTTGCTATTATATTCCACCATCTCTTCGCTCCAAACCTGCTGTTGTGAGGACTCCTCCATATGGTATGTATCTAACTTCTCATTTTACTTTAAAACAGAAAAATATGTAGGGCTCTGAATTTCTTAAGATTTTGTTGCAGGTGTAATTAGAGGTCCTGTCGAGCAGAAACACATGAAATATTCTGGGAATTTGTCATATTGTAAAGCACAAGGTATGTTTATACCTCCCTCAAAGCACACGCATCTTCATGTGCATCAGTGCATGCATGTGGTGTCAATGATGTATGATAATTGTAATGTCTACTCCCTGAGGAAAAAATAAAAGCTCTCCCTCTATCCATATAATGGCGTAAAACAAATTATAACTCTTGCGACCTTAGACATCTAAAGATCTATGTTACCCATACTCGGCTGATAGTGTTTAACTAGGCCGCACTAACTAGTTTGTTGTGGAAAGATACATGTATATAACCGTTGTTGAAAAATTCTCGAAGTAATGAAAACTATGACCTTTCTTTTGTTACTCAAACCTAGCGTAATGGTATCCCTCCTCAATGGTGACCTCTCCTCTTGGGATGTTCCACCAGTTTTCCCTTTCAAAGTTATTTTGACTATTATATTGTGCACATTTAGTTCCTGACCTGATTTTATATTGTTACAGCAGTACAGCGGAAGTTGGAAATGGATTATCAGGTAAATGGCTTCCTCGATCTGTGCATTGGATTGGCCTTGACGTTACTTGGCAACATGTTGGATTTTAACTTATTTTAATTATATTTTACTTCAAATATTCAGAGAGCAAATAAGTATGATAAAACCTTGAAGAACACTGCTGTGGAACCACCACCAAGATACAGGCCATCTGTGAGGAATAGCCCAAGTTAGTTTTTTGTCTGCCATTTGAGTTTCCTTGTTGTCTGAGGTTGCTCGCCATTAAAAATATGTTGTTTCTGCACTGTCTTTCTGTATATTTAGATGGCGATTTCAGCAATCAAAATATAATATGTTCAATTGTTTTGGCTTATTAAATTTTCGTTGTTTCCATGTTTATTCTGGCTTTGCTTCTTGCATGTAAAGTATATGCAGAAGACATGCATACATGCATATGTGACTTGAGCAATTACACATACATTAAGAAAAACTTAATTTTGTTGCAGCCGAGAAGTCTTTAACGATTCACACTTGGAAAGGACGTGAAGTCTCTAGCACAGCCGAGAAGTTGGCAAACATGACAGTTGGCACGGACAAAAAGCTTCCTAGGCAACAGATGCCACCACCTATGAAGGCTGGGGGATGGGATCCCCAATCAGATCCGTTTCTTGGAAGATCTCAGGACTTTAATCATGGACGAGCCTACAGCAGGAAAGTGGCAGGTTGAAGAAAAGCTATTTCAAATTGTTTTTGTGGGTGGAATCTGATAACTCCACTTATTGACTTTTTTTTATCTTTAAATGTTTAAAATTGTGTCAGTTCTAAATGTTTTTATACCTTCAGGTGATAATGACTCCGACAAGCTTGAAATAATATTGTGGTGTCTCAATATTTTCTCATATTTATGGTTCATTACTGATAAGTTGAATTTTTTGGTTTCTATTTCTGTCTGGATTATGCCGAAAATTGCTCGATCGCCAAAAACATGGGTTTTTTTTTAAACTTTATTTTGACATACAAGTTCTTGTTGGCCACAGAATATGTCTCATTTAATATCCTATCCGGATAGGGGGGTGGACACGAAAATTATGAATTTTGGTTTTGAGGTCAAGGTTATTGTAAAATTTATCTGGAAAATTTATTCATTTTCTCAGTGAAATTCTTTTTCCTTTCCGCAGGACCGGAGAAGAACTCCTTTTGAATAACTGATGAACCAATTCCTATTTTATAAGAATTTGATTAACAAATAATTGTAAAAGACTACAGAACATATAAAAAATCATAGAACACTAAAAATAATTGCAAAACAAACAAAAAGATTACATAACATACAAAAAATATATAACACAAATCAGTATTAGTGTTCTATATTTTTTTGTACATTATGTATTTTTTTTGTTTGTTTTGTGATTGATTGTTGTGTTCCGTAGATTTTTCTATCATTTGCGATTTTTTCATGTGTTCTATAATTATATTTGTTGTTGGTTACTTAGTTACTCAAATAAATGAGTTCCTCGTTGAACTACACAATTATAATTTTGTAATATATTTTTAAATTATTTAAATTTTAATTAACATATTATCAAATAAGATTAATATTATATATTATTACATATATACACATTATTTTATATAATTAAAATATTTAGTTTTTAATATTTTTCGGGTTAAAAAGGCTTAATTTCAAGTTGATTGGGGTTCGTGATTTTAAGTTGTAATTTTCAACCCATTTAATATATAGGTTGACCAAAGGACGGGTACACAAACCTGACACGAATCTGAAATTGACACTCATACAGGGATTTCTACAGGGATGTTAGTGGACTTCCATTGAAACCACATGTCCAGTTTCATAATGTTTTGTTATCTCTGCCTATAATGATCTCATGGAACTATAGGATAATCAGAACTAAAAGTTTCATAGATACTTCAAAGGTGCCAGAGGAGAAAATGGCATTTTTCTAGAGTTGTGTATAAAACTGACAAAGTTAAGACAAAATAATTGGGGTAGTGAAATACATTGATTGAATAGAAATCCCACAACCTAGGAAAGTCTAAAAAAAGATTAGAATCACCAACGCAGATGACATCTGAGATGATGATTGTTCAACTTCATTCTACGGGGTGTTATAACACCGCATGTAAAAAAGGAAAACTGGAAGGAGTCTACTTGCTGCATGGCAAACATTCAAATGCCAGACATTCTCTAGGTAACTAAAATTGATGTATCGTTTAAAGGTATTGAGCTTGTATTCTATCCCTGTTTTGTTCCCACCACAGCTTTGCATTCACCTCCCCAAACTTTTCTCGGCTGATATCAGAAAAACAAGGTAGCATTAGCATTATATCAGAGCACAAAAAATGATATCGAGATTTACTAAAAATTCATTGCTCATATTTGTAATTCAGAAATAGATTATTTCAATATGAAACTAAAGCTGCACATTACCTGAATCTCATTCGCCGAAGTTCTCTAGTGCCATCTGCTAATTGTCTGATAGTAATGTATACACCAGGTTCATCTTCCTCTATCCACTCTGATTCTACATCACTGGCATTGCTAATGGAAACCGATGCCTCATCTCGGGAGGAGGTTGTTGTCCGTGATGCTTCCATAGATGACGCCTCCCCTTTTGGCCCAGCACTGCCATAATAACTTGAACCAGCATTATAGTGTTGGTTGCCACTTTGTTCTGAGGGATCTCCAGGGTAATAACTTCTACTTCCTGTAGGTTTGTAATAGTTTTTTGGGGTCCACTCTTTGTTCATTGATGGATTCATAGGGCTTTCTCTGGCTGATCCAAGCCTTGAATAAGAAGAATCTCTCTGCAATCAAAAGTATTTCTCTTTAATGTGGCATTGTGTGTGTGTGTGTGTGTATGCAAATTGCTAGACAGTAGATACTTAGATGCAAAATGAAAACAAAGTTTGTCCTAACATATAACACACCCCCAATATGCAAAAGCATGATATATTTACTAAAAATTTAGCATCTAGGAAGCCTAGTCTGGATGTAGTTGGCATGTATAGTGGTATCAAGTACAAATGGTATAACAAACATATGATAACTCTCTAGATTTAACCTCTCTGGCATTCTCAATTTTAAGTTTTCAAATATCATTAAGTTCATGTGTATTATCTGGATAGACATTAAGAATCGCTTATCATATTGATTCCATTGCATAATCAGTTCTTATTTATCTTGGACAGTGCACCGATGGTCTAATTATTGTGACCAAGAAAAGTACAATTATTCTATGAATTGATAGGGCTTAAAAATAGTTAAGGATGGTTTTAAGATGAATATTCATCGTATAGTGTTTGATAAACTACTATGATAAACTGCCTCACCACAAGATTTAGCAAAAAAAGCTGCCACACAACAAGACAAGTAAATAAATTGATCAAGTTAGCAAGAAAAGTTATTGAAGTAGAAAGTAAATTACCCCATCCTCAGAAGCAGAAGGAGTGCCAAAAGCTTGACGATTAAATCTTTGGACATTGTAGAGCTCCATAATCCGATCATAGTTCTCACCCCACCACCTCTGAGCTTGCCATTTATTAAACATCTCCCGGCTTCAAATTACAAACATTCATGTGATGTATTTAATAGAAAGCAAAATGAGCTCAACAAAACCATAAGAAAAATTAATCAATCGACTTCCTAATGATCCATGTTACATTTGCATACAACGATACAGGTAGAAAGGTATTTGGTGTAACTAATTAAAGGAGACCCACTAGGCAGACAACTTCCTCATTCATTCAATCAATGTATGTATAAAGATGTGACTGATCAATGATAAACTACGTCGTTATCAGAAATTAAACTACATAATTACTTACAATAACCACATATTGCATGTTGCAGCTTTCAAGTGGAAGCACATGCATCAAATTGTACAAGGGCCAAGTTTAATCTAAGGGAACACTGGCCAGGTTGGGTCTACAGACAGTAAAGCAAGCACTACGCTCATATAATAAATGGTAAGTACTAGGCCCTCCCACCCCTCTCTTTCAATCTTTTTTACTAGATATCTTTAGAAACATATATAAGACCTATTCAACCACTTTGGATGTACAAAATCACTGTATATGGTGCCAGGAAAAAGGTGTATGTGGGTACTACATCTTGTGTTTTGTTACATCTAAATATTAATACATGTCATTTAAATCCATCAATCGCACATGGCAAATATTAGTAATGAGTACCTGAAGCGAATTCGTTTGAGATCATTCCCATTATTAGGAAGAGACACAAAAGTGATCTGAACACCAGGCTCCACTTGTGCCATCCACTCTTTCGGTTCATCCTCATTCTCCACAAAGACTTCACCAGACTGAGCTGATTCTGAACCACCAGGGCCCCTCGCTTCTCTAGCAAACCTTGATTCAAATCCATGGGATGTGTTGTAGCCAGTGCTGGTGAAATCCCAGGCTGGTGTGGAATTTGAGCTTCCAGGTTGCAAGTCAGGGCATGGTACGCCTTCTGAAATGGTATCAAAATCAGGGTACGGTCTTTGTCCTTTCCTGAAGCTTGGGGAGAAAGGCTTGCTCTGCTTACTTGATCCTGATATTTTCAATGCTATATCCTTGATCTGCAAAAATTTGAAGAGAAATAAAAAATTACACACAAACAACTATCAAATTTATTGACTCGGTTCCGAATCCTGGCATGTTTAATGAGTACTAAACTGTAGCATCTAAGGCTTAACATATGCTTATATTGGTAAATTGTAAAGCTATATTATACATGAAATGGTTAGAGAGATAGGGGAATCTGTACATTTTCAAATGCTACATCTATGTGTAGCAATATTTAAAATACTTTCGTCTTTAAAGCATGATATAACCTGAGAAAAAGAAAGTCTCAACTAAGTGTTTGCTCCAGTCAGAAACTTCCTAATTGTAATTTAGCAGTGTAACTTTTAATATTTACATCCTCTAGGTCTCCGTCTCTCACAAATCACCATACCTGAGATCGACTACCTAAAACTCCTAAAGCGGAATACGTTTCAGATTGTATATATTATATATCACAACTTTGTGCATATAAACTGAAAACTTAGTCATTAATATGATACCATGTAGGACCTGCAATAAGTTAACCAAGTTGGCTTTTAGTAGTTTCCAGCTCAATCAAATAATGTAACAAGAATGGAAGGATATGTGGCCAAAGATACAGGCACCAAAAGGTTAAAATTATAATTGGTTAAGAAACATCTGTAGGTGCTTTGTATTTTAGTTATATATAGAAAGAAAAGCAATTAAGTGTTTCACAGCCTAACCTCAATGTTAGACATGACCATGGCCCATGGGACCAGGCAATGAGCTAAAAACCATAACAAAGTGGGTCTTGAAAGATTGTTTTATACACTTGGTATCCTTATTTCCTGTTAATTGTCAGCTAATTATAATCCCCATTATAAGAAACAAATCACTCACTTAAATATATAACATTGTCTGCTTCTATCTTCTACTATTATATAGTTCTTTTATGCCAACAAATAAAATAAGTACTTTTATATATGAATGAAAATTTATATATTCATTCTTTGTTAAGTGCATATTGCATATTCTGCTGAAAATCTGGTTTCGATAATCTACCTTACAATATATTTTTGTTGTATTACTACATTATTAGTACTACACTATGGCAATCTTTTGTCCAAAATTCTTAAGAACTAAGAAGCATTTTGTATTAGCTAAACCGAAGTCAGAAAATGTAGGCAGCCCTGTTAGCTAGAATGACCTTAATTGAATTAAGGTATTTTGAAATCTAGTTTAGTTGACAGAATAAATTCATTTTGTCTATCTTAAAATTACATTTAGAACACAGTAACATCCAGTATTTTACCTTTTCTCTAGGTAAATTTTTGAATACTTTCGACCAAAATTCAATGGTGGGTCACATCAAGGACAGTCAGATATGTCTTGAAAATATATAGTCCTGTCTTTTCTAAATCTTCACTTTGGCATACCATCACTATTACTTGCATACGTTGAATCAAACAAAGCACACCTTCAGTAATACTCCATTAAGATTCAAAAGGGTACATAGATCTTAATTAAAAATCGTGACAAAGATTTTGCTGCCTACTTAAAGAAAAGCCAAAATCCAGAGCCTTGGTGTAAATTTGCAGAAATTCTTCAAGCACAAATACAATTTTTATTTTAATTTGAATTTGGCTGATTACAAAAATTTAAATACTTGCTCAGACTTGAAGTATCAATCTAGCAAGGAAAGTGGTACCCGCTTATGCTTTGTTAACACACATAATATTTAATATGTTAAACATACGGGGAGACAATCATAGGTTTTATGATTGACATCTCGGAGGTCGAGTTACAAAACTACTCCCTCGGTCTCATTTTAGGTATCTTTTTTGAAAAAATTTGCACATATTAAGAAAATGTTAGTTGCATAAAATTTTCATATAGAAATCATTAACTATTAAATTGAAAAATGAGAATACAAGTAAGTTTTAAAATAATCAAACCATAGAAGCAATACATTTAACCATAATTTTGGAAAATTATAGTTAAACTTGTATTGAAAAATAAATGGACAACTTTTATTTTTAAAAAAGAAATGTAAAAGGGAACAAATGGAGTATTTAGAATTAATGTTGGATCCGAAAAACGAACTCTTAGATTATTCACTCTCTAATTTCAAAACAAGAAATTTTTGAGTAACTAGTGAGTTAATTAAATACAATCAAATTAAGTCGCGCCGAATATTTTGACCTTGCTTTTTTAAAAACCTAAATTTTTTATCTCAGTAATTAAATTTTGCATCATATGTTGAGTTCTCCCACCCAATATGTATATCTAATAAATATTTTAGTAACACAGACGGATACAACTCAAAAATCATAACATTACAAACAAGTATACAGGTAACACATAGACGGATACAACTCAAAAATCATAACATTATAAACAAGTATACAGATGAAATTTCCACGCTGCAAAAGAATGTGTTACCTGTGCTTCTTAAATGTAAATTAATGTGACCACTAACAGGCACGAGGAAGGGAACATTGGACCCGTTAATGTCTGTTTTCTTAAAGATACATACAACTCCTAATAAACACGAAATTGTCAATGATTAATCGTAAATATTAATATTGCATTCTTTCCAATGAACTTTTGCTTTATCATAAATGAGGCAGAAGAAAGCACATATAGCATTCAAAGACCAGAGAATTATACATAAAGAGTGGTGTAAGTAGATGGGCAAACAACAGCATGCACATCCTAGTCCTTCTAGACAAAAGTATACATTCTCATGAATATAATCTATACATACGTAGATGGATGTGGGCCCCCACCCTAAACATGGCATGTCACAGTGGGTCTAAAATAAGTCTGTTTTTCATGAACAAGGGCAAGTAAAGAAGAAAAAGAAAGAAAAGAAAAAGGGTGAAGAAATAAGCATAAATATAGGAAAGAATAGAGTTAGTAGTGTGTGTGTATGTGTAGGTTTTAAGCATAGGATTAGAACCTGCGCCGTCAGGCTTTTGACGGCTTCTTTTGTACTGGGAGTCCCCCTCACGCCTTCATCTCCTCCTTCATCCACTTGTTTCGAACATGTTATACACGTCAGCATTTCTCAACCCCCCTGTTTCCAACAAATTACATACATTATACAACACACTCTTATCATTGTATCCAACCTATATTTATACAAGAAATTCGTACAAAAACATACCCAGGATAACATTCTTTGAAAAAGTAAGATTTCAAATATTACAAGGGAATCCAAAATGCAAATAAAAAATATATATATATATGTTTGAAATACAGAAATAATCAAGAAATTAAAAAAAATATATATTACATGAATATGATATCTCACAATATCTGATGGTATAAATTTGTGCGATCATAATATCCGAGACATGTTTTTTGAAACGCAGTATTATTTTTAGAATCAAATATTCAATCGAAGATAGTGGTGAGGATGTTGGTTTAATTTGGTAGTACAGTAATGTAATTATAGAGGAAAGGTAAGCTTTGGGATTAGAGAGGATTGAAAGCAAAAGAGAGAGGAAAAAAACAAAATGAGGCACTTGCTTTTGTGCACAATGTTGGGACCGAGAATGAAAAAAAAAGGTAAGGAGAATGTAAACATCAAGGGAGCCGAAGTTTCTGACGCATCATCAACAACAATTACACACACACATGTATATATATATATATATATATCAAAATTCACATAGATTAATTTACAATTAATTAGCAGTTTAGCATTATAAATAATAAGATTAGAATGTGTAGTTATATATGAAATGAGAGATGTGCAGAGGTGATGGACAAAAAAAACACATTGATCTAACATTATTATGATGTGTGTGTATGTATATATGAAAAGTAAGTCACTTAACCAAACAGCGACAACTTTCCTTAAGTTATGTCCAAACAACAGCACTAGTTGTACTGTAAGTTGCAACTCTGTCATCCAAAACACACACACTTGTCTTTATGTCTAAGCTTCTATACATACAAACATATTCATTCATGTATGTAATCATACAACAACAACTGCAACTGCATTTTCAGACGAGTTTCAACATAATTAAATTATTTATTTATTCAAACAAATTCAAAATCGATGAAATAATATATGTACATAGATTGCATACCTGAGGCTTAGTTGGAGAACTGATTCTCGAATATTCCAACTTCAAATCAAATCAAATCAAATGTGGAGAATATATTCGCCTAGACTCTTCGATATTTGTAACGATCATTTAGCATCAACACTTCCGATAAATAGCTGCCGGCGGCGAATCACCGGCGAAGAATCCGGTGAATAAATAGAAAGTTGTTGGATTACGAGGAGCAGAGTTTAAGTTACCATAAATATGTGTCTATGTGTGTGTGTTTTGTATGTAAAAGAGTGAATAAAATAAGAGGTGAAATGGTGCAGCAGGTGTGTGTATATATGTGTGTATATAAAAAGCAAGGACGGGGGAAGGAGGGGGAGATAGAGACAAGAAAAGAGAACAATGGGGGCTAATTCTATTTATAGGAACAAGTCATTCCGTCAAGTTTGTCGTCGTTATATAACGGCATCCGTACATGCGTGCTCCATCTACTCTCTTTATTTTGGAGTTCCCATATTGATGCAATATTATACTCCTTTTCTTTTCTTCTTTTTTCTTATGGAAATAAATTATGTACGAGGCAATCATGTTATTTTATCTTTATCTCGACGTTGTAAACTTGTACTATATGTTACAATATTTTGCGGCGTATTCCATTCGATTTTTGAAGATTTTTTTATCATTTAAAATTTTAAAGATATTTGGTTGAAATTTAAAATAATTCAATAAAATTTGGAGTATTTGATTAGAACTTTAAGAAAAAATTTAAATTTTTGATGTATTTATTTAATATTTTTAATTATTCTTAAAAATATGAAGGCATTCAATTAAATTTTTTTAATTGACGGTATTAAAAAATAGGGAATTTACCAAAAATACTATTTTTTTTGTAAATTATTTATAATTTTTCCAACTTCTAAAAATATTTGCAAAAATATTATTTTATTCTAAAAATATTTGCAAAAATACTAAGGTTGCATTTTATGTTGCATTTAATTTGAACTGTGTAATTAATTTAGGTCGCATTTTAAATTTCATTTTAAATTATATTTTAGGTTGCAAATATGGTTGCAAAATTGTAACACATATTTTCACAAATATTTTCTAAAATATGAGTTGCAAACATGGTTTCAAAGTTGCAAAACGTATTTTTGTAAATATTTTAAGAAATGATAGTATTTTTGCAAGAAAAAAATTAAAACTTGAGTATTTATTAAAAAAAACCCAAAAAAAATTATATTGAATTTCATAAAATATTAAATATTGAAGGATTACTCTTTGTTATGTATATTTATTGAAATCCGGCTAAATCTATGAAATCTTGAAAATTCTGTGACAGACTTCTGAAATATTCAATTTTAGAAGATTCTATGTAGACTCGAAAATAATTTGTATAAAACTAAATTAACAATAATTTTATAAAATTTATAGATTTTTATTAATATGTGAAAATTTATCAAAATCTAATTGAATACAAACCCCTTTATTTCAAAATTCATATCAATATGAAGCTCGGAAATAAAAATACATTCACAAGAATATAAATTATCAACTAATAATATCCTTAAAAAATAATAAATAATGAATAAGATTATACAGCAACTACCTAATGACTTGAGAGAATATATTTTGTTTTATCATCAAAAGAGCACTAACACGACAGTGAACTTCATAAAATGAGTACAATATATTTTGTTTACAATAATACATGTACATGTAAGTAATGAAGCATTGGCCAGCCAGTCTTACAAAATATACATAGTGATACATATATGGACCGGACCAGTAAAGTTGACTGTCGAGACGTTATGGCGAATGAACGAATATGGTCTAATCACTAGGGGACATGATAGCCCAACATGTCTAGCATTTCACTAGCCACCCTGACACGTGGCCTCTTATGAATGGACAAGTGACAGGTGACCTGGATCAGAAGAAATTTATATTTTCAAGCAAAAGATTTTACCAATCCAAACAATCAAATCATGATTAAGTTGATAATTACTACTGCTAATGCTCTTAAGAGCACCCCCAATGGGTGACCTCTTTAGCTTTGAAAAAATAAAAAAAAAGCAGAGCAATGTAAGTTTGCATTGGAGCGGAGAGTGAGAAAAGAGGGCTGACTTCTACCGTGGTCAGTCTATCTCCTCACCTTTTTCTAATTTTTTATATTATCTAATGTAGTGGACAATGGACAACTGATGATAATTGATATATATATATAACTGTTAATTGTTTATGAATGTTATAAACATAACGTTAAAATTAAAACGGTAACAAATCCAAGTCTATAAATTGTGTAAAAAATTTCTTTTATTCTACACTACAAATTTATGTACACTACAATACTTATAAAAAAATGAATCCCAATTTTCACTCTTCAAATTCACAAAATTCAAGTTCTAATTCTCAAATTCCAAATACAAATTTTTCCTTTCAGTTCCCAAATCCTTATTTTCCATATCAACAAAATGCCAATATGGAAAATAATTCATTTTCAAACCTATAAAATCCAAATTTTAATTCTCAAGTTCCTAATTTTCCATTTCCATTTCCAAATAATATGTTTCCATTTTCTCAAAATTCTCAAACCTATCCATTTTTATATGGTCAAAATTTTTCGACACCGGTATCCCAAGTTGGAAATAACCAAACGCCTATAAATATTCAAGAATCTCCAAATTCACAATATTTTACTTTTAATGGTATAGATTTGAACGACAATTCCATTGAAGTTGAAGATATACGAGAAAATACTGTTCAATGGAACTGGGAAGAAGATAAGCTATCAATTAGTGCTTGGTTAAATATATCAATTGATCCTCAGATTGGTACTGATCAGAAAGGCGAAGCATTTTGGGAACGAATTCATCAATATTGTGAAGAAAGCATTCCCGGCCTTATCAAAAGAGGAGTTGTGGCTGTAAGAAGAAGATGACAACGGATCAATGAAGGGGCTCGGAAATATGGAGCATGTTATGAGCAAGCTGAGCGAAGAATTGGGAGTGGTTCGAATTTGGAAAATATAATAGAGTTAGCTCACGACCTTCATAAGACTCGTTATGGAAAAAAATGCAACTTTGACAAGCATTGGAATGAGCTTAGAAGGCACCCAAAATGGAGAACCCCTTCAACAAATAGTGGAAGTACAAAGAGAACTAAATTAAGTGATTTTGGAGCTTATTCAACTTCAAATAATAATGAAACACCAACAGATATCAATGATGTTGCGGAATCTCCAGTTCGTCCCAAAGGTACAAAAACAGCAAAAAGGAAAGGAAAAGGAAAAGGAAAGGCAGGGACAAAGGCATATGAGGAGTACGAAGAAATAAAAGCCGCTACGTGCAGAAAATTATCTTTTATGGATGATTTTAATAAGAACTTGGAAAAGGAGTTGGAGTTGAAACAAAAAGAGATGGAATTGAAACAAAAGGAGATGGACATGAAGATCATCATGGCAGACACCAGTGTAATGAATGAGGCACAACGAAGAATTCACGCGACGTTACTCAAAGAAATTGCTACAAGAAAATATTAGTTGTTGAATGTATTCGTTGGAAGCTAGTGGTTGGAATGTATCTGTTAGAAGCTAGTTGTTAGAATAAATTCGTTTGAATGTAGTTGTAATATAGCCGTTGGAAGCTAGTGGTTGGAATGTATCTGTTGGAATGTATTCGTTGGAATGTAGTTGTTGTAATATAACCGTTGGATGTAAGTTATCAGAATATATTCTTTTAAAGTTCTATATAACATTATCATTGCAGTGAATTTTTCTTCGATGATTCTCTTGAAGAACGTCGAATTGAACTCTTTAATCAACTTTATGATGAAGGTTCTTCATCCACAACTCGAAAGAAGATATACAGAAATCGTGAATCAGGTCATGAACGTCTAATGAAAGATTATTTTGTTGAAGATTCAGTGTACACTCTAAAGACATTCCGACGAAGGTTCTGAATGAGACGCCATGTTTTCCTTCGTATTGTAGATGCTCTCTCAAATTTTGATATATATTTTCAACAGAGAGTTGATGCATTGGGAAGGAAAGGTCTGTCACCTCTACAAAAATGCAGTGCAGCTATGCGTATGTTGGCGTATGGAGTATCTGCTGACGCTGTTGATGATTATGTGCGAATCGGGGAGTCCACTGCCATTGAATGTTTGAAAAAATTTGTCACCGATGTAATTTTGGTATTCGAAAGTGAATACTTGCGAAAACCAAACTTCGATGATGTACGAAGTCTATTGGAGATGAGGGAGGCACGCGGTTTTCCTGGGATGATGGGTAATATTGATTGCATGCATTGGCAATGGAAAAATTGTCCAAAAGCATGGAAAAAGATGTTTTTGAACGGTCACAAAGGGGTACCAACACTCTTACTTGAAGCAGTTGCCTCGTCCGATCTATGGATATGGCATGCATTTTTTGGAGTTGCTGGTTCCAATAATGACATAAATGTGTTAGAACGATCACCATTATTTGATGAAGTGCTAGAGGGTCGTGCTCAAGAAGTAAACTATACTTTGAATGGTAACACTTATAATTTAAGATATTATTTAGCTGATGGAATATATCCTGAGTAGGCAACATTCGTCAAAACGATTCCACGTCCGCAAGGTGAGAAGAGGAAATTATTTTCCAAATATCAAGAAAGTCAAAGAAAAGACGTTGAACGAGCATTTGGTGTGTTGCAATCTCGATTTGTAATTATACGTGGTCCTACACGATTTTGGGATAGAGGAGATCTCGCCAAAATAATGAGAGCATGCATCATACTTCACAATATGATTGTCGAGGATGAGAGAGACACATATGCTGCTGCTCCATTTGGTCCGTTAACATTTTACGATGATACAACAAATGGATTAACACAACCGAATCTGGGTGAGGAACCTTTTGCTCCATACGAGAATTATATCCAAAAAAATATTCAAATTCGTAATCGACAAAAATATCGTCAGCTACAGAGCGACTTAGTGGAGCATATTTCACAATTTCATAATGTCCGTCAAAATATTTAAAATTAATTGCACTTTGTAATATTTTTTTCCGTATTTTTAATTTAATAAAATATGGTGTAATGTTTTTTTATATATTGATTTTAAATTAAGTTTTTTTATTTATTTAGTTACACATAAAAATAATATATTATTAAATTATATTAATATAAGATACAAGCTAATTAGAATTTTAATAGACAAAATTTTAAAAAATAAGGGCGGATATTGGAGAATATTTACCGCTGCCCTCTTTATACCCACGTGACACTGCTATTTGTATAAAAAAATAGAGAAAGGGCTCACACGATTGTGAATGCTCTAAAAACGCATACTCCTGTTAGTAGGCCTGGCTTGGGGAATATAAATTTGAGTGATTGATTTCAACTAGACACTAGGCTCTTTATGTACTTGGATTCTCCATGAATCTCCTTCGTCACACAGAGATTCTTGCACATTTCTCATATTCAATTCGTAAAAGATTAATATAAAATGACTTCTCATCAATCACCTAAACAGTTATATGACCAAGGACAAATGACTTCGACATTCAATTTAAGACACTTGTAGTTAAATATAGATGAAGTAATTCTTGGCGTAGAGTAAATATGTAATACTCAAGTTCATAGTTCAGCTGAGAAAATTATGCTTAAAATATCTTTGAGAGGTTTTCAAGAGTTGGAAAAATATTTTTTATCGAATGAGTTATAAATTTATTCAACCGACCCCTTTGCATATACACTAAAAAAAATTGTTCAATAGATGGTGTCATCTGACCGATATATCATAATATTATTAGGATGATAAAAATAATTTTATCGATTAATATTCGGTCCGTTTTAATCTAACTAGATTTTATTAAATTTAAAATTTTGAATTTAGATTAATTTTTTAAACTTGATCCGATTCGATAAATATTTAAATACACTATATATTTATATATATTAGATAATTTATTTTCGTATTAATTATATTTTGCATTGAATTGAATTTTTATTTAATAAATTTTAGTATTTCATGGTAGAAAAGATGAAATTCTTAAGCTTTGAAGGCTTTCGGCATAACGAGCTATTTTGAGTTAAATTTGAAAAAAAATCAAATTTATTAAATTGCGCGTGGTATTTACGTTGTTTGAACCCCATATCAAATTGTAGAAGTCAGATTTTGAACAATTTTATAGTCCACTGCCCACACAAAAATTCAACTGAAACAACCCAAAAATTGAAGAAAAGAGGCAACTAAAAAATTTATTTAGAAGTTCTATAAATAAGAAAAGAATAATCGAACATATGATATGACATAATATCTCAGTTTAGTAGTATTATAAATAAACCCTACTAAATTTTCGTCGTTGTAATAAAAGAAGAGTAATCGGTCATATGGTATGCCATAATGCCTCAGTTTTACTATATTATAAATAAAACCTACCAATTTTTTGCTGCCGTAATAAAAAAAGTTGAATCGAACGTACAATATGACATAATATTTAAGTTTCGCAATATTATAAATAAGACCTATTAAGTTTTTATTGCCATAATAAAAAAAAGAAACTAAAATACGATATGATATAATATCTCAATTTTTTCACAATCTTTACCAATTTTATTTGACTCTAGTTCAAATTCAAAAAAACTCAAGATTCATTTTAAATATTACTTAAAATTTTATATATATATGTGTGTAGATTTATCTTAAATATCGATTAAAAATTTACATGTGTATATTTATTGTTAACCAATATATAAATATTATATACACAACACGTGAAAAAATCGCTAAATATAGAAAAAACTACATAACACAAAAAATAATCACAAAATAAATAAAAAATTACATAACATATAAAAAATATAGAATACAAAATTACAAAACACTATTCAGCATTAGTGTTTTGTAATTTATGTTCTATATTTTTTTGTATATTATGTAATTTTTTGGTTTGTTTTACAATTATTTTTGATGTTTTATGATTTTTCGTATGTTCTGTAATCTTGTATAATTATTTATTAATCAAATTCTTATAAATAGGAATTGGTTCCTCAATTACTCAAATAAGGAGTTCCTCATTTAGTTTTACTTTATATAAATAATATAAAAAAATATATTATGAGTGACAGTGTGTACAGGTAAAATATACAAATGTATAATTACAAACAAAACATTTAAATAAAAGGATATTAACAAAAGAGATCTCGAGTTTAGTAAAGAAATGTCTCCCTAAAACTATTTTACCTCTTGTTATGCCCAAATTTTAATATGTGTTATTTTGTGACGGGCTAGTATTTATTGGACATAATTTATTGTTGTTCAGGTTAATTATTGAAGGTCCTCCTCTTCCGAGTTTAATTTGAACACTCTCCGCCAGTCATTACATCTCCGTCATCTATGTTTGTCAATACCCGTTGAAAACCATAACTCTGTATTTCACGGGTTGCCTTCATCGAGTAGTTATGAGATATTCCTGATCTTATATTGAAAGATCATTTCCCTGTACTGTTGTCCTCGTCTAAGGACTTAGGACGCGTCCTACATTCGAGGTGGGTCGGTCTAGTGCTGACCTCTAGTTAAGGTATCCAGGAAATAGCTGTAATGAACCGATTAGAGCCCACGGTTTCTGGGTCAATGTCAGATTCATGAAATTCTTGGACCGATTAAAACTCAAACAAGACTTAATGTAGAGACCTCTTCCAAGCAGATTTCTCTTGATTCTCTGCCTATTCACGACCTATTCCCTGCATGCCTATTCATTGCCTCTTTCTTATCGGGTCTCTATTTCAACAAGAATTACGTAGGTTTAATCCCTTATTTTATAAATAAGGGTACGTAAGCACAGTGTTAGGGCTGGACGTTAAGAACTCCCAACAACTAAAAAACCTTAACAATCTTAACTCTCGATATTCAACAACCATCACACTCCGTCGACTTTTCAAGTAAAAAACACCATTTTATATCTTGATTATAACGATGAATCTCAAATTTTATTGTTACAAATTCCTCCATCAACACCTCTTATCGTTTGTGTGAGTCATAAACGAGAATACTGTGTTATCACGATGAACATCATCCTGAACGAGTTAGAACTGAGTAAAATTAAACTATCATCGAAACAAAAAAAGGGTTTGAGATTTGTTTGAGTTGACGAGTGTATGGGAGAATTAAAATCCTAAATTATATATAATATATGTTTATATGAACACATGTGCACACTACTCTTCTTTTAATTGATTAATTTTGTTATCAATTAATCCGTAATCAAATCAAATTAATTTATGTACCGGATTTGTTTGACCTAAATTTTATTACATTTGTATCCACAATTGGCATATGCAGAAAACTCAAAAAACTCGAATTTTCTCTAAAAAAAATCATAATTTCCACCCGTTACGCGCGCACGTTATATAAAATCTGTGACTTTATTTCCTATTTCAATGTGAGATTAACAATTTTAATTCAAAACTTTATATTTTAAAGGACATATTTTGGATCATTATATCTCATTCATATATTAATCATTTTAATTACATATATATGTGTTATAAAACTCTCATAAAAAAGAACAAACTCCAAATATAATTTATTACAAATCATACAGTAAAACCACTCAAAATAGAGTTTCAAAATGACATGTTAATGTAAAATTTTAACCCACATTTTCCCAACATTTATAACTTAACAAAAATGTATTTAGGCTGGCAAATTTCTCCTAGTTGCCATGTTATATATTTTTTTGATCAAATGAAGCCATTCTCTTTGGTAAATGTGATGAAATCAGGATTTTGATTCAATCGGAACTAAAAATATTTATCCTTACCTTCCGGTGACATCTATTGATTCCTGTATGTTGTGTTTGGTTGAACAGAACGAAAAGAGTAAAAATAAAAGAGATTTATGTAGTTAGGACGTAAGATTTGAAAAAAAAATGAGCGTAATTTTTTTTGATGAAAATTAGAATGAAAATATATATGAGAGATAATGAAGTATTCCACTATAAATGGAGGGATTTGAATTTGAGTTTAAATTGTTAAGAGAGTGGTATTAATTCTAGATTATTCAATATTCTTTCTTAATTAAGGTGGATCATGGACGCTGATAAACTACGTACCTAAAGAAACTTTTGTTGCCCCCACGGCCTTATCCCCAAACGTACAGCCCAACACATCTTTTATGCTGTTCTTCCGTTCCAGTTATATATATTCTTAGGCATAATGCATTCATGCGATCTATTTGTATTCATTCAAATGTCATTTTGCTAGGTCTACTGATGAATGTTGAAACTTGAAAGTTGTTTTCCAGCGTGATATTAAAACATACAGACTTGACACTAGTACGTTTACGTACGTATACTACACGAACCACAAACATTGTGCAACACTGTAGGGGTATAGTAGTAGATGCCGATATAAATTGACTCAACTCAGAGCTGGCCGAGACCCGTGACCACATACCACGCCACCACACTCCATTATGTATACATGCATTATATAGACAATGATTCTGCCCTGAACAATTTTTAGTCCAAAAACAGGGAGAACAAAGAATGCGGAATAAATATAATAAAAAGTTGTACAATGTGCAGAACAATTGTTACACATTTTTTCAAAATCGTAGAACAATTATTCTCACTGTTCTCACGCTAAAATTATGTACACGACATAAAATATAAGTGATTCTCGAACTTAATAGCAGAGATGGGGGGCAAGAACAGAAGAAGAGATATATATGGAGTAGGAGTGTAGTAGTAGTATTAGTTTGAATTGGATTATACAGTGTTATGTCGGCTGTCAGCATTTGGATTGTTGCTATTTTACTGCTTGCTCTTAATTTCTTTTTTAGGACTTTAATCACTCTCCTCTGTCCCTTGCTCTTTATTCCTCTCCTACCAGCCCCCAACTCTCCTTTAAGCATAGTAAGAAATAATGCTTCGAATTATGAGACACCAACACACCCAACTCCTCTTTCCTTTACCATTTATTCTTTTCATACATTTATATCTATATTTTATTTGTTGATCATGGATTTCAAATAATTTTGTTACTGATTGATTGCGCTTCTTTTTGTCCATAGTTTTTGACCAATCCGACTCTCACCCATAATTAGTAACACAAAATCTCTACTCTTCATTTGAAATGGAAAAAATATAATAGTAACTTCTTTTTAAAGGCCATACATCTATAAAACCAACACCTACGTTTGTTGCATGTGAACAAACAAACCCCGCCAAGTCATTAACGAAAACTTGGCATCAACAAAGTTAATTAGGGCAGGCAAAGTATAATCTAAGTACAATAAAAGTACAAACTGAAAGATATTTTAATAGGGTCACATGTTTAATTTAGTCTTTCCACATAGATCTACTAATAGCTTTTATCTTTCCTTTATGAAAATAATGGGGTGAGCCACGTGGCATTATGGAAAACGGGGCAAAGAAGAAAACAGTTTCTTTAGGGTGGTGCTTGGGAGATCATCTTAAGGAAGAAAAGGATGGTCAAAGTTAAGAGTCATTGCTGTAGAAGCAATCTCAGTGTCTCTCACTTGAGAGTTCAGTTTGCAAACTCAATTGCTTTAATAAACTTTTTCATAATTTACATGTTCAGTACATACTTTATCCTTTGTCCACTATGCAGATTTTGCATGCACAAGCGTGACCAATAATGTCAATTTCTGGTATGCGTCTGATATATGTGTGTTGTGCGTAATTGATTAGCATTGTACCCCCCAACTCATAATGGATTTTCTACTTTTTGTGTGAAGACTCGTACCGGATGAAGTATTCTGAATTGGTCTTGAAAATTGTTAGAATTATTTTCAAATTCGAGCTCGCATCAGATAATAAATTAGTCATAAAAAATTAATCAAATTTCTAGTATATGTGATCCTGCCACTTGGGTTGCGGACTGTTGTTCTATGATTGTGTGAACAATCCGAAAGCAGTACAGGTTGTACGAGTCCCTAATTTAGCAGGCAGGTAAAGGACCTTTAATTTGAATAAAACTGGCCTATAATCTAGAATATCATGGTAAATGAAAGTAGCGATGTGAAATAAAGTTTGCTAAATAAATGAATATTCATTTTTTGGTAACAACATATTAATGGTTTGAGCCTCCATGCAAATATTTAAATTCATAAAATTAATATTTCAGAAAAGAACTTGATTACTTATTGCTTAGTCGTCATTTAAATTAAATTATATATTTTGGCTGTTCATTTTATTGTATAAATTAAAAATATATATTTTTTAATTTACAATTTTTTATTAAATAAATTAAACGATATATCCATGCAGAATTATAACATGATCGATCTAAAAATCTGTTGCAACTTGAAGTAGTAATAAAAAACTAGTACTTTAAAAAGGTGATAATGACAAAAGTTAGATCATTTGGTAAATCTATTAATACACAATCCCCATATCTTTTTTCAGGTACCAATGTTATACTACTAATGTTTGATCAGATGCTTCTTTTGTGTTGGATATTTTTCAGAAAACAATAATTTTACATGTTAAAAGGAGAGACCAGGTAAGCTCATCAATCAATTAATGCTTTAGACACATTCTGCTCACTCTTCACTCAACCTTTCCCCTACACGTTCTTCCCATTTTAAATTTAGACTTTTGTTTAAAAGATACTAATTACGATTCAAATATGTACTAGTAAAATTGTCCATATGTACTAATTACGATTCAAATATGTTTAGAAGACAAAAAATTGTACGAGTGTTTAATAATATAAGTAAAAAATATTTAGATTATAATGAAGCATTTAGGTTTTCAGGATTATTCATACAGACATAGAGTGCCCCTTTGTAAATGCATTTATTTTGTATCGTAAAAACCTT
The DNA here is from genome assembly GCA_028671895.1 of Oenanthe sinensis. NCBI lineage: Eukaryota > Viridiplantae > Streptophyta > Magnoliopsida > Apiales > Apiaceae > Oenanthe > Oenanthe sinensis. The sequence continues at coordinate 10,489,921 of CM053799.1, forward strand.
GTTTGTATAATAATTTAGGTGTTTACGCATATAAACTCACGTTTTGGTGATAATATATAGAAAGAGAAATTGATTAAATTATATATTATCAAAACGAAATACATAATATATGTAGAATAATTGTCCTCATCTATATCACGTTAGAATTATTATTGTTTATGGAGTGCAATCCCTCCGGAATAAACAATATAATTTTATCGGTTGGTCAGGAGGTATCACTTTTTATGTCCCAACACGCAATAAATTTTGTTATAGCTTGGCCCAAGGCCTCTAATGGACATGTAAATAATCAAATATATTGCTTCTACCAGGCCCAGGGATCGTTAGAAACTTGGACCTTGAATTCGGACACATCAAGAAAAGTTTATAAAATTATTAGTTGGCTTCCCTTATATTACAGGCGGGGCAGTCTTTACGTTTTTTACGATTAATTAGCCGATTAATCGGAAATCGAGAATACCATCTCAATTAAACGAAAATCCGATTAAACACTGATTGATGGTATTAATTATTAGTTTTGACAACTTATTCTTGTGTAGGGACGGTGGTTAAAAGCAACTCCATTAGTGTTCGAGTTTTGTGCTAACTTCTCAAATATAAAATAAAATAAAATATAACTTATTTTGTGTTAGAGTAATTTAAACGAGGTCAAAAAAATTTCATTGATCCACTCGATATATTAGAATGAAAAAAGTGAATCGGTTGATAATTAACCTGATAAAAAATGGATGATATTAAAGTTACAAATATATTTGAGTTAATCCATTATGATTTTGGGTTCATTACAATACACATTATTCATATGGAGCTCGTTATTTTTTTTCACAAAAAAAAGAATCAATTTATTAAACAAAAGTCATACGACATCTACAAATATAATCGAAATTAAACAAATACTTAAGAATATCGTTCTTAAATCTGTCTTTTCTGGAGAGGCAATCAAACGATTTAAAGATGATTTAAATATATGTATTTGTTTTCACCCAACTGTGAATGAATATACTTGTTTTCATCCGACTGTACTATGCAATTGATCATATATGAGATCTCATATTAACCTTCATCCATGAATAAAATCTATGAAAATCATGCCGATCTATAACCTCGGTCATAGAGAACACCAAAACACAATAAAATAAAAACAAAACTCTCACAAGTAGATACTAACAAAATCCAAATAAATTGTGAATTGTTGGTATAATGATATTTTAAAATAATGTAACCAATATTTTATATTGGTAGATATATATTATTCCCCACTTAAATGAATATTCTATATTCTATATTTATTAGTTATATTATATTATATTATATATATGTACATATATATATACATTATGAGTTACATGTTTATCAGATCTTTTATTTTTGATTTTAATTCCTAAAATTGATGATTCATTATGGGTCATTATATGTGAGGAGTTACAAATCTGATCTTCTTCTTCCTGGGTATAGATATATATACAAATGGTTTTTCAGAGAGAGAGGACACCATTGAAAAACTTCAAAACTTTCTTTCTTTTTGGGCACAAGTTTGTATAGGCTCCAAACTATCACCCAAGAGTGCACTTGTGTGAGAGTGTTGAGTAAACCTTAGGGAACGGATCGGCGATACGATTTAGCACCTCGGTCGCGCCGCATATCGTTTTCAAGGCAGTGGATTTTCTTGCCACGGCTCAGCGATTTCTTGTTTATTACCTTTGTTGATTTCAATATTTTGTAGCCTTCAAATTATCCTTTTATTCCTACAATTGAAAACGATATGTCTGCAATGGCTACAATTCTAAACAAGACTCTACCTGATCTTTCTAAATTGGAGCCTCTTGATGGTAACAACTATAAGAGGTGGTCTCAAAAGCTCTTGATATTCTTTGAACAACTTGAGGTTGATTATGTTCTGTACCAAGATATTCCCACCGGAGTTATGGAGAAAAGTACTGATGTTTCGTCTCAGACTCAAGGATCGACACAACCCACTCTCTCTGAAGTCGAAAGATTAGCTGCGGAAGAAATCAAGAAGAAGTACGAGAGGGACAACAAAATGGTTCGGGGACATCTCTTAAATCACATGTCTAACACGCTGTTTGATCTTTTTGTTGACAATAAATCAAGCAAATCGATTTGGGAAATATTGGAGAAAAAATATGGTTCTGATGATGCAGGGAAGAAAAAGTATGTGGTTGGCAGGTGGATAAATTTCAAGATAACAGATGATAAGCCTATCATGGACCAGGTCCATGAATATGAAAATATTGTAACTGAGATATTGAGTGATGGCATGAAGATGTGTGAGACCCTTCAAGCTAATGTTCTCTTGGAAAAGTTTCCTCCTTCTTAGAATGATTATCGCAATATTTTGAAACATAAGAAGAAGGACATGACAATTCAAGAACTCATAAGCCATATGAGGACTGAAGAGACTAATCGTCTCAAGGATAAGTTTGAAAATCTCTCTCTTAATTCTGTTAAAGCTAATCTAGTTGAATCTATTGTTCCTATGACAAAAAACAGGTTTAATGGCAAGAAGAAGCATGGCAAAGGGAATTTCTCCAAAAATAACAAGATTCAGAAATCCAAGGCGGCTTGTTATGTGTGTGGAAAGACCGGACACAAAGCCTTTCAATGTTATCATCGACAAGCCGGGAAGTATGGAGATTCGAAGATCAACAACAAGACAGCGCCACAAGCTAATATTGTTGAATCATCAGATGTCATTGCAGCAGTAGTTGTTGAAGCCAACTTGGTGGAAAACAAAACTGAATGGATCTTGGACACAGGAGCATCAAGACATTTCTGTTCTAATAAATCTATCATGAAGGACTTTGAGGATGCAAAAGACGGTGATCATGTCTACATGGGAAATAATACTACTGCTGGTGTTCTTGGTAAAGGGAAGGTTATTCTTAAACTTACATCTGGCAAAACCTTGTCCTTGAGTAATGTGTTGTATGTACCCTCCCTTAGGAGAAATCTTATTTCTGGTGCTCTTCTCAACAAAGCCGGTTTAAAACTTGTCTTTGAGGCCGACAAGATTGTAATCTCTAAGAGTGGAGACTTTGTTGGGAAAGGTTACCTTAGTGATGGCTTGTTTGTGTTGAATGTTATGAATGAAAATGAAAGTACTTCTTTTGCTTATATTGTTGAATCATTGGATGTTTGGCACAATCGTTTGGGGCATTTAAATATTTCTTACATGAACAAATTAAAGGACATGAATTTGATTTCTTTTGAAAATTCTAAAATGGCCTCTAAATATCCTATTTGTGTTGAGGCCAAACATACTAAGAAACCATATAAGCCTGTTGCCTTTAGAAGTACTAAAATACTTGAGTTAATTCACACTGACTTGGCAGATTTTAAAAGTTGCACTAGTAAAGGGGGTAAAAACTATTATGTGAGTTTTGTTGATGATTACTCCCGTTATACTAAAATTTATCTCTTAAGATCAAAAGATGAGACTGAGAGTGCATTTTTAAAATATAAAGCTGAGGTGGAATTACAACTTGACCATAAAATTAAAAGGATTAGATCTGATAGGGGTGGAGAGTATGTTAATTCGTCTTTAAAAGATTTTTGTGAAAAAAATGGGATTGTACACAAATTGACAGCCCCTTACTCTCCTCAACAGAATGGTATAGCAGAACGTAAAAATAGGTCTTTGAAAGATACTATGAATGCCATGCTTTTAAGTTCAGGCTTGTCGAGTAACTTGTAGGGAGAAGCGGTTTTATCTGCATGTTATGTACTCAATAGAGTGCCTCATAAGAAACTTGACAAGACCCCATATGAGCTTTGGAAGGGATATAGTCCTGACATGAGTTATTTGAAAGTGTGGGGTTGTTTGGCAAAAGTTGCATTTCCAGATTCGAAAAGGACCACAATTGGATCTAAAACTTTTGATTATGTTTTCATAGGGTATGCTCAAGATAGTGCAGCTTATAGATTTATGTCTTTAAGTGATTTTTCTATTTGTGAATCTAGAGATGCAATATTTTTTGAGCATGTATTTCCTTTAAATAAAATGTCTTTGCCATCATCTGTTTATATGCCATCTGTTGAGCCCATAGTTGACCATAGTCTCTCATCCTCATCTGCAATTTTAGATGTGCATGAACCTAGGAGAAGTAAAAGGCGTAGAATTGAAACTTCTTTTGGGCCTGATTTTTTAACTGCTTTTCTTGTAGAAGATTTTGATGTGAATCTGTTAAATGATATGTTAGGTCCAAAGTGTTGTAGAGGGGGGGGGGGTGAATACAACTGTTTAAAATTTATGAGAGAATAAACAATTTGCAAGTAATAAATGATGACTCAGAATTTCAAGAATATATCATTATATTCATTGATGGATTTGCTACAACATTCATAAAAGCATCATGATCAGTTGAACAATAAATACAGCAATTAAAGCTAGATTCAACTGATCCTCTCTCTCTCACTTTTTTTTGTTTTACAGTAAATGCTCTCTCTTAAAAATTATCGTTGAAAATACAGAGATACAAGTTACTACTAAAAATAAAAACAAAGTGCTGCTTTTATAATGTCATGTAGTCTTGATCTTGTCCTTTTTGTGTACGTGGCCCAATCAGGACTTCGACAACAAAAAGTACTTTCCCAACAACTCTGGATCAACCGTTCACAATAAGCCACTTGTCCCTTGAACATTAAATGTTACATTTCTACCCGCATCTCGATCTTCGCCTGGACCCATCTCGATCTCGATCTGTGAAAATCTCGATCTCGATCTGGGAGAATCTCGATCTCGATCTATGAAAATCTCGATCTCGATCTGTGAAAATCTCGATCTCGATCTGGGAGAATCTCGATCTCGATCTATCGCCTGGATCGAGATTTGCCTTTGCGGTGTTTTACTTCACTTGTAAATCTCGATCCGCATCTCGATCTGCTGTGGATCGACATTTGCCTTGGCAAATATGCACACATCCAATGTTGACCTTCTTTAGTGACTAATTGAGAATTAACCTTTGTGAGCAAGTTTCCTTAGCTTCTTCAATTTCTTTTCCTCACTCAATTCAAATGAGATCTTCTATTACTGACACGAACTTGCCTCCAATGTCCTGACACTTGATGCAATGGTCTGGTTCATAAGTGACTAGTCTTGTAGGGGTTCTTGCTTCTGAATGTCAGTTCTCATTTGTTGATTAACCTTTACATTATCCAGATGTTGATATACATTACATGAAATCACTTTGGCCTTCTTGATACTTCCTTGACATTAATTTGATTCTCCATTAGATAAGTTAGGGCATGAGCAATACTCAGATTGAACTTCTTCTCACTTATGCATCCTTGATTAACCAAATTAGTTACTTGTAGTTACCAAGTATCATTACCATTTCTTCAGTTGATTGATTCCATGTGCTTCTTCAGTTTCTCTTGTTTTGCTGTTGTTTTATCTTTTACTTAGTTGAGTTACAAAATAATTAAGTGTTACAAGTTAGTACACCTATGCCTTTCAATCTCCCCCTATTTGATTGTCTAACAATGACAACCAAATTCACAATGAGGATAACTCAACTAAACAGGGACTGAAAAAGATAAAATAACATTCATAAAAGATCATGTCAACTTGCATAATGCTTGGCTTGATTAATTAACTTCATGTCTATTACTGATACTTCAAGTGCCAAAATTGGACACCTGTTGGCTCGATTAAATGGCTTCATGCTCTTCTAGAGATTTTCTCTAAGTACTTTAAGAGCACGGTCCACTCAATCTTCAATTATCCTTCTGAAGTCCTTTTAGCAGTATTACCACCGCCGAACTTCGCGAAATAATTGATGCCTTATCTAAACCAGTTTCAAGACACTTAGCTAACTAACTTCTACCTTACACTACACAAGACAACAGATAATATATTTTTACAATGCAGGAAAACAAGAAAACAAATTATAACGCAAAGAAACATTACAAGCATGATACATTAAAGCTTTTATTTCTTGCGCTCCTCTTCCTCACGAGCTTTCTTCTTGGCTGCTTTTTCTTTCTTCATGAACTCAGGGTTGCAGACTTCATCCATTCTTTTCTTGAGAAGATTAAGTCCTTCTGCTTCCACATGATTTCTGATCTTGTAATTTCGAAACAACCTCAACCACCTTTCAACCATGCTGCGAGTGGTAAGCTTCGTGGGAATGTCTTCAAACCTCAGCTTTGTGACTTTGTCAGGGTACCCCTTTTCCCCTTTCTTCCGTATGACCAGCTGCTTAGGGTATCCAATGACAATAGCGGTGGTGCATTGCTGTAGCCTATGAATATCAAGTTGTTGTCTTCTCTTACAGAAGTTATCAAACGTGACCCTCAGATAATCCTGATCAAACTCGTCAATATCATCCATCTCCTCAATCAATTCTCTTATACTACACAGTGTTTCATGACTGTGTTCTGCAAAGATGTCGTACTTGATTTCAATGATGGTTTCCACCTTATGCTTGTCTGTATAGATCAGCAGATCATTCTCATTCTCAGCTTTGCTCTTGACAAACTTGACATTTGCACTAACCACTGCACTAGCTTCCTTTCTTATTTCCCCTTCTTCTGGAATGTCTATCCTTGGATCTCCGTATCTTTGCACATGCTCTCTTATTGCCTCGTTTTGCAGCTCGAATGCATAGTCTTCAGGTTCCTTCTTAACCACTGGTAGTGTAGCTTCAGGCAACTTGTATCTAGAATCTTGCCTTCTTATCAGCTTCTCCAAGTCCTTAGCCACCAGCTTCTTTTCCTTTGTTAGAAAACCCTTAGAGAGAACTAGCTTTGCAACTGCCTTCAGCACATTTCCGCTCGGAGTTAGTTTCGAATCATGCAGATTTACGATCCTCAAGACCTTGTCATGGACATATCTGATCTGGTAGGGATTTAGAATGATGTCAACCCCTCTGTCTTCAGCCATCTTCAACAATTTCTCCTTAAACAGCACTCCAGTCTTGACAGAGGTGTCTACCTTGTGAGCGAATTCTACCAGTTCACTTGCACCCCTTTCATGGAAGAAAGCTTCATCGACCATACACGGCCCGATTTTTGTTATGGGTGTCCAAGTGATCATCAGATTCCATGCCTTCTCCTTGAATATGACTTGTACGGAGGTGCATCCCTGTCTTATGCAATTTAGATAATTCAGCAGCCCAGGGTTTAGATTTTCTAGCTTATGAAGAAGAAAGCTCAATCTTTCTGAGTCATGAGCATAGGCTCTTGGTCCAGCTAAGGCTTCTCTAGCCTTGTCCCACTCGGGACCTTCCCTCCTTATGTCAGCCTGGACCTTAGGATCATTGATCTTTTTCATTTCAAACTCATGCTGAGTTTTCTGAGCCGCTCTCTTCTCCTTTGCCATTAGTTCTTTTTCAACTATCCCTTGTAGAATTTCTTCATTTACTCTTTCTCTGGCTTCCCTGAAAATCTCTCCTTGCATCTCCGCTTCATCAACTTCTTCTTCTGGAACATGCTCGTCAGCAACCGAGTGGTCTCCTGCATCACCTGCAACTCCTGCGCCAGATCCGCCAGGATTTAGACCTCTTTCTTGTTCCCATTCTCTTGCTCGTTGCTCGAGTCTCGACCTCCTTGCCACTAAGGCTTCTACATCCATCTCGTCATCATCAGAATCTTCAATAAAGTCTCCCATAAATGTATCAACAAGAGGTGTTTCTTTCTCAGCTTCTTCTTCAGCTACCATCTTCTGCTTGCCTTTGTCCTTAAGAGCCGGTTGAGCCTCCTCCACCTTTTCACCAGATTTGTTTGAGGACTCGATCACCGGACCCTTACTAGTCAGCTTTTTCAGACCCTGATCCTCTTTCTCCCCCTTAGGTGTGTTATCCTCATCAGGAGCATCATCATCATTATTATCGTCACCACCACCACCAGTTGAAGGACCAGGTCCATCCTTGTTACGTCCAAAGACAGCATCAAGTAGTTCATTCAGTTTCGTCCAAACCTGAGACATGCCATAAGTGACATCATCTACTGATCTGCCAACCTCCACCTGTGCCAATCCGAGATTGTTTATCTTGTCAATCAATTGATTTTGGACGACAATGAGGTTCTCCATGAACTGAGCTCCAACCTCCAATCTTCCAGAGTGAGAAGAGACAGCAGCAGTAACACCAGCAACTCCAGCCTCCAAAGCCTCCACTTTTTTCACTAAATCTTGCAATTTGGGGGACGGTGTTTGGCTTGGGTTAGACTGTTTACTCTCGCCGGGTTCTGTTTCACTCAAGATCCCTAAAAAGAAGGGATCTACTCTCCCTGTCTCTCCCTCGTGTTTAGAGCCTAACAGTACTAGAGCCTCATCCACTAATCGCTGGGGACTAGCGGTGAGTTGGTCGGCGATATCGGTCAGTGAGACTGAGCCTTTAAGCGCTGTGTCTACGACAGGAGATGACGTTATGACCATGTCATCCCCTTGTTCACTTAGAACCTTTTCTGGTTCGCTGGGCTGTTCTGGAGGCGTAGACCCACCAGTCACCAGATGTCGTTGCTCTGCAAGCAACTTGTTTTCTGATTTAGATGAGGAAGCGTCATCCGTACTGGATTCGACAGACTCTTCCTCATTAAAACTGCCTGAGATACTAGTATCAGAAGTGCTAGTCTCAGTTTGCCATTCCCCTTCCGAGAAATTGCTCAAAGAGCCCTGAGCGGACAACTCAGGGAAGGTAGGGCCAGCTCCTATTGGCTGTTGAGCTGGACCCCCTTCTTGACTCTTACCAACATGCCTAGGCGAGTGCGAATGTGTTGAAATGATTTGGAGAGGAGAGCCACCAGCGTGAGGTGTGGTGGCTGTGAGAGGTGAACTAGCCTTAACAGGTTGTGCAGTTGCCACTGGGTTTGAATCCACCTTTTGCTTCTTTGAAGGTGGCAGAGCTGCTGAAGTGACTACTCTCTCAACTCCTACACTCCCTCCACTCGAATCACTCGACTCAGATAAGCTTGCCTTCCTTTTATCACCAGTTTTAGGGCTGGCTGAACGTTTATGAACAGAAGGGCTTGCAGCCTGGGATAGAGCCTGGGGGTTTTCAGGCCCACGGCTGTAGAAAACAGGTTGAATTGATGATTGATCAAGATTAGCAAGAATAGGTACCTGACTAAGAAGATCGTCATCCTTGTCAGCTCCAGCTTCTGCAACATTTGCCTCGGCCATATCAACATCCATTCTTGCTTGTTCCAAAGTTCTAGGCACTGGATCTCCACCTTCAGCTTCGTTACCGCTACTCTCAGCTTCTACTGCAGTAAACTGAGAAACATGCCTCCTAGCATACTCATCTTGCAGATCCTGGAAGTACGGAGTCAGGCGCAACTCAAAAAGTCTTGACTTTTGCTGGGTTTCCATGGTGGAGATACTCTTTAAAGTCATATCAAAACATGCCATCCTTTCAGAGCCTTGAAATATTCTTCTGTGTTCCTCTGAAAGGACGTCATCCAGAACAATCTGAAGAAATCTTGGCATCCAGCATTTGACTGGACCATCTTCTGGATTCCTTGAGGCATTTTTCTCCAATGCCCACCTCTCATGTAACTGAATCAACAGATGTTTGCCCACATTCACTTTCCTGTTGTTTGCCACTCCATATAGTATTACCCGGCAGCTGTTGTTCATTGGCCTGTAGTCTTTGTCTTTTGGGAACATGCAGCGCTGAATGGCCTGAACTACTTAATCCCACTCAGCTGGTAGCATACCGGTGTTAACCTTTGTTACCTTGATAGGACCCGTGGGAGGGCGACAACCTATCTCCGTGAATAATTGCAACATATCCTCCATAGTGGGTTCCGGAGCATAATCTTCTATAGGAAGCCCGAGTAACTCATTGAACTTCCGCAGACTGACTTCATATTTGACACCACCAATAGTAAAGGATAGTCCTGTTGGATTGGCTTTTCCACCCTGAATCTCTAGTGTAGAGTAAGCAGCTTGAAGGGCTTCGACATTCAGGATGGGAGAGGCGGTTAATGCGTGACTTATGATTGATGTGTTGTTGAGGGATTCAATCCAGAACTGATAGTGAATAAATCTACCAGTTGCTCGATCAGCAGAGAGATTAACAAAGTTGGTCTTGGGAATTGTGAAATTTGGGTTTGCCATTTTAAAGTTGTGTTTGAGAAAAGAAATGTTCTGAAATGGTTTGGCAATGGAAATTTTTAGAGAACAAGTTCTAAATTTAAACAACAAAAAAAAACGTACACGAACCCCACTAATTACCCCACGTAATTAGTGACACAAATTAAAACAAATTAACTGCCCACTAATGACCACTTAACTCCCCACTAATGATTGACGGTTGAGTTTTCGAAAATTAAAGTGAACAGCCGTTACAAAATAAATTATTTTTCCAGAAAAACCACAAACACGGCGGTAAAGTTGCACTTTAAGGATTAACCAGTAGTACTCACAACTATTTTGCTCAAGAACACAAAAGTACTTAAGAATAAGAAAGCACGAAACAAAAACCAAACTCACTCGAATGAAGAAGAAAACTACAGAACTAATTACAAGAACAGTAATAACGATAAAAACAACGCAAGAAGTTCAACAGTTGTAAACAAAATTTTAGCAGAGTTTCGTTTTAGTTATTGATGCTTTTAAGTAACAGTTAGTGATTTTTGTTTAAGAAAATCACAAGAAAACTTGATGTAATGTATGTATACGCGAGTGTATATGAAGAGCTTAAGCTTTTGGAGAGAAAGAAAGTTAATGTAAATAATGAACAGCCTTTTTAATGCTATAATATATACCTGCACGCCAAAAAAAAATGACTGAAAAGACACGTCACATCTCGATCTCGAGATCCGCATCTCGATCCTCATCTAGATGTCGATCTAGATGTCGATCTCGATCCGCATCTCGATCTACATCTCGATGTCGATCTGGATGTCGATCTCGATCCGCATCTCGATCTACATCTAGATGTCGATCTGGATGTCGATCTCGATCCGCATCTCGATCTACATCTCGATGTCGATCTTGATGTGGATAGATCGAGATTTGCCATAGAAAATTTCTCATTACTTCATTTAGACACTAACCATAATGATATACAGATCAGCACAAGACTAATGTCATGAAACTTTCTAACTCCTTATGATATGCAACACATACATTTATGAAGTTAAGTACACATTATTAATTATGAATATTCATGAATAACAATAATATGTACACAAGCTGAATTATAACAGATAGGTAGCAAAACTAACAGGTGTTAAGCATCCCTAATTCACCAACCAATCTAGAAAATGTTGATTCGTCTAGGGGTTTAGTGAATATATCTGCTATTTGACGTTCAGTAGACACAAAATGCAACTCTACAGTTCCATTTTCTACATGCTCTCTAATAAAATGATACCTGATGTCAATATGCTTGGTCCTTGAGTGATCCACAGGATTGTTGGTCATTGCAATAGCACTTGTGTTGTCACACATGATAGGAATCTTAGATACTTCCACACCGTAGTCCTTGAGTTGGTTCTTCATCCACAGTATCTGGGCCACACAGCTTCCAGCAGCAATATATTCTGCTTCAGCTGTCGAGGTAGATACTGTGTGTTGTTTCTTGCTTTGCCAAGACACCAACCTTCTTCCAAGGAACTGACAGCTTCCTGAAGTACTCTTCCTATCTATTCTACAACCTGCGTAATCTGAATCCGAATAGCCAACAAGATTAAACCCTGTATCTCTTGGGTACCAAATCCCGAGATTTGATGTTCCCTTGAGATACCTAAAAATGCGCTTTACGGCTATGAGATGTGACTCTCTAGGATCCGCTTGGAACCTTGCACATAAGCATGTAGAGAACATAATATCAGGTCTACTAGCAGTTAAATACAAAAGTGAGCCGATCATACCTCGATAGCTTGAGATGTCTACAGGTTTACCCGATTTGTCATCGTCAAGTTTCGTGGCTGTTGCCATAGGAGTCTTTGCTTGTGATACATCTTGGAGACCATACTTCTTCAATAGATCATGAATGTACTTGGTCTGGCAGATAAATATCCCGTCCTTCTTCTGACTAACTTGAATGCCCAGAAAGAACGTCAGCTCTCCCATCATGCTCATCTCATACCTTGATTGCATTAACTTAGCGAATTTAGCACACAGCTTCTCATTTGCAGACCCAAAGATAATGTCATCCACATATACTTGCACCATTATTAGATCATCTTTGCATTTCTTGTAGAAAAGCGTCTTGTCGATTACTCCTCTTGTAAAACCACTTTCTAGTAAGAAGTCTGACAGAGTTTCATACCACTTCCGCGGAGACTGCTTAAGGCCATATACTGATTTGAAGAGTCGATAAACATAATCACAATATTTGATATCGATAAACCCGGGAGGTTGCTCGACATACACCTCTTCATCCAGTTCACCGTTTAAGAATGCACTCTTGACATCCATTTGATAGACTTTAAAACCATGATGTGCTGCGAATGCCAAGAACATCCTTACTGCCTCTAGCCTTGCTACTGGTGCATAGGTTTCATCATAATCAATTCCTTCTCTTTGAGTATAACCCTTAGCAACCAGGCGAGCTTTATTTCGTGTTACACGTCCGTCTTCATCCAGCTTGTTCCTGAATACCCATTTTGTCCCAACGACAGATCTATTCTTTGGTCTGGGTACCAGCTTCCACACCTTCTGCCTTTCAAACTGATTGAGTTCCTCTTGCATAGCAATCACCCAATCAGCGTCATCTAGAGCTTCTTCCACCACTTTAGGTTCTATCTGGGAAAGGAACACTGAATATAGACATTCATTCTCAGTGGCAATTTCAGCTCTAGCTTTTCCTCTAGTAGTCACTCCGGCCTCTGGATCACCAATAATTAGCTCGAACGGATGGTCCTTGTTCCAAGTGCGATCCCTAGCAAATGTTCTTGATGATTCAGCTTGATCTTGTAAGTGAAGATGACTTAGTCTAGAAGCACTTTCACTAGCTTCCCTTGAGCTAGTACTGGCTCCACCTGAGTGAGCTGCTCCCCCTGAGTGCATACTGACTCCCCCTGAGTTAGTACCAGGTCTGACGGAAGGTGATCCCTCAGTCCTAGTGTTTTGAGTTTGCGAAACACTAGACTCTTGATTAATTTCATTATTTATAGTTGGATCACTACCCTGCACTACTGACTCAGGAACTGTATCCACTTCATCAACATCCATATTTTCAAATCTTAGGGAAGTAGGCTCACTATCTTCTTTTTGTATAGAAGGGAGCCTTGAGTCGTCGAATGTGACATTAAGGCTTTCAACCACCTTGCGATCATTAAGCACAAACACCCTGTACGCTGCTACTACTTCAAGAGAATATCCAATGAAAAACCCTTCATCTGCTTTGGCATCAAACTTTCCAAGTTGTGCATTGTCTCTTAACACAAAGCATTTGGCACCAAATACGTGAAAGTATTTGATAGATGGTTTTCGTTTATTCATCATGTAATACGGCGTCTCATTATGGTCCTTTATAATCAGGGTTCTGTTCTGTGTATAACAAGCCGTGTTAACTACTTCAGCCCAAAAATATAAAGGAAGTTTTGACTCATACAGCATTGTCCTAGCTGCTTCAACCAGTGTCCTGTTCTTCCTTTCTACCACCCCATTTTGCTGTGGTGTTCTCGGTGCTGAATACTGTCGTCTGATCCCTTTAGATATGCAGAAATCCATTAACACTGAGTTCTTGAATTCTGTCCCATTGTCGGATCGGATAGTCTTCACAGTCAGACTTGCTACGTTTTCAATTACCAGTACATGTCTAATGATCTCATGTGGCACTTCATCTTTCGATGTCACAAACTTCACCCATGTGTATTTGGAAAAGTCATCGACAATTACCAGCGCATATCTTTTCCTTGACATTGACATAACATTAACAGGTCCAAACAAATCCATGTGAAGGAGTTGTAGGGGCTCGGTAATGCTATTCACTTGTTTATCCTTATGCGAGGCTCTTTTTGATTTTCCCATCTCACATGCTTCGCAGAGTCCATCTGGAGTGAACTCCATCTGCGGCAGCCCTCTCACCAATTCTCTTCTTACGAGATTATTCATTGCTTTAAAGTTCAGGTGAGATAATCTTTTATGCCATAGCCAACTTTCATCAGCAGAAGCCTTGCTGTAGAAACACGTGACTTCAGACTGATCAGCAGAATTCATGTCAGCTATGAACAAATTTGACTTCCTTACTCCTTTGAGAGCAAGGCTTCCATCCTTTTTGCTTCGAATCGAACAATCATGCTTCCCAAAGTTGACGTCAAAACCCTTGTCGGTGAACTGACTAACGCTGAGAAGATTATGTCGCAATCCTTCCACAAAAGATACATCCTCAATGATAACATTTCCACAAACGATCTTGCCATATCCCCTGGTGTAACCTTTGCTGTTATCTCCAAAAGTAACCACGGAGCCGGCTCTCAACACCAAATCTGTTAGCAGGGACTTATTGCCGGTCATATGCCTCGATGCTCCACTGTCCAGTACCCATATGACTTTACTCTTTTCCTGTACACTGCCCTGCAAATCCAGAAAGGTTAGGTGTTCTTCGGAACCCAATGATGTTTGGGCCCGGCATCAATAATTTCCTTTTTCTTTTCAGATACAGAAGGCTTTGCCTTGATGCCATCAGGGGCATTCATTTTGACTTTGTCTTTTCCCTTGTCAACCTTGACTGGTTTGTCATGTTTGGAAGTAGACTGGTCACTCCTAACTTTAGGAGGACTTGAAGTCTTAGTTTTTGACCCCACATGCTTTTTCTTACCACTACTAGATGTATGTTCAACAGATGCACTAGCAGTATTCATTAAATTAAAATAAGCATGCATGATGTTTACAGCACATGGCATACAATTAGGATGATTGCATTTAGCATGATTTGCATGCATGTTAGGCAAAGCAGTAGTTGCAGGCATGGTATTACAACCAACAGATTTTTCTTCCTCTACATAGAACGGGCAATAGTAAGACAAATGATCAGTTTGATTACAGATATAGCATGCTTTTCTAGCTCGTGTAGATGTAGATACAGATGCAGGTTCAGTTTTAACTGCCTTTACAGGTGCTTTCATTTGGTCTGACCCTGCTACCCATTGTTTATATGACACCGTCTTAGCCTCCTTGGTTCCTACACCTCTCTTAGCATAAGCAATCTTACTAGCTCTTTTAGAAGTTGTAGGTTCTACTACTTTTTCTTCTGAATCTCTTTCAATTTTAATCTCATGTTCAATTTCAGTAGCAACAGGATCTATGGTCCTAGGCTCAAAATGTTTAAAGATAGGTTTTCTAACATCCATTAAAACCTCAGGCACATTTTCTTTGACTAACACTGGCTCTAACAACTCAGCAGCCCTATTTTTCTTTTTCTGTGTGTAGTCAAGTCCTATGTTAACTTTTTCATTTTTGCTCTTGCCTGCCAGTTTCATATACATGTCCCTTTCTACGAAAACTTTATTAGCGGCTTCTTCAAAAGATTTACATGTTACTTTAAGCTCAGCTAATTCATTTTTAAGTTCTTCGTTAAGGTCTTCCCTAATCTTAAGCTTGTGTTCTAAAACATCTACCTGATTCATTAACTGCCTTTCCTTACTTTCTCCTGATTCTAATTCCTCTACCCTGGCCTCGAGAAGTCTATTCTTAAGGGAGAGTTTAGCATTTTCCTCATTAACAGCAATTAGATTAAGTTGGAGATTGTACATATCTTTAGTCATGGCAGCTAATTCATTTTGGTACTCAGGAATAGACATTTCATTTACGGTTAGAATTGGTACCTCTGATTGTTCTGAAGATTTTGCCATTAAAGCAAAGTTGCATAGCTCCTGATCTTCATCTACATCAGACTCGTCCCAACCCTTCCCTTCAGTCACAACATATGCCCGGCTTCCCTTCTGTTGCTTGCTAACCAAGGCATCATATTTCTTTTTCAAATCAGCATAGGATTCCTTGGGATGAACGTACTTGGGCTTCTTGCACTCTGTTGCGAAGTGCCCCAATTCATTGCAGTTGTAGCATCTGAACTTGTTCTTGTCTACCAGGTTAGGTCTGTAGCCACTACCAGATGTGCTACTCCGACCGCTGTAACTTCCACTACCACTTACACTACTGCCTCTCCTGTCTCTTCGGCTGAAAGAACTACCAAATCGTCCTTTACCACTTCTTTGCTTCCTGAAGCTGATATGAGCAAATTCTCGAGCAATACAAGCATATGACTTGTCTTCTAATTTGTCCAGCTCTTCAAGGGTATAGTATTCATCCTCACTTTCTTCGGATGGATCTTCAATGTCTAATACCACCCTTTCAGGATTAGCATTTTTCAATGAGACAGCTGCAAGTGCCTTTACAGCAGATTCTTCAGCTACAAGTCCAGACTCACTTACCGCTTTGTTTTCTCCACTATTGTAGGATCTTCTTCTGTCATTTTGTTCCTGCTCCAGCTCGTAGGTCTTCAAAACACCATACAGCTTTTCCAGAGAAGTATTTTTCAAGTCTCTTGACTCTCGAATGGCAGTGATCCTGTGTTCCAGATGTTTAGGCAAATTCAAGAGAAACTTGATATTTGAATCTGCTAGTGGATAGACTTTATCTCTTATACTCAGCTCTATAAGCAATTTACTGTAACGTTTGTAAACATCTGCTACGCTTTCTCCTCGTTCGCATCTGAACGATTCATATTCAGATATCAGAATGCGTTTGTGATTATCTCTAACTTCCTCGGTCCCCTCCATCACCACAGCCAGTTTATCCCACATGGCTTTAGCTGTTTTTAATCCCTTTATTTGAACATAGTACTCTGAGTTTAGGGATTCAATTATGACGTTGCGTAATGACGCATCCATACCAACCAATTCCTTATCTGCGTCTGAAAACTCCATTTCCTCTTTAGGAACAGACCGGGATGGAATTAGTATCCCTCCTTCCATTCGCTCTGGCTCAATTCTCATGGGTATGTATGGACCGTTTTCCAATATTCTCAAGTATACCTTGTTTATTGATTCAAGGTAAGCTTTCATCCTTCCGGTCCATTCGTCATAATGTTGTGCATCAAACGGAGGTATCTTAAATCTGTGTGCGGCGGCCATTTTAATAAAGTTTAAAATTAAGATAATACACTTTTCAAATTACAATAAATTGTATTTACTTGAAAAATTAATTATCTCACTTTAAATGTCCAACAATTAATATCCAACGGATTCTGCACTTAAGATTCAAGCAAGTTAGTTTTAATCACAGGAACAGTAGCAGGGTCCACAATTTTTCAAGTCCAAACAAAAAGGTGTCCACTTTCTAGTTGACAGAAGTTCGAAATTGTCCTTTTTGTTTAGCCAATCAGTTGATTCCAGTTTTGACCACAAGAAAATCCACAAAGCTCTAAAGTACAGTATTTTGGAATTTTGTACAAGTATTCCTTACACCATGGCTCAGAACTTTTTAGATCTACGATAATTTTTTTTTTTTTTCTCGAGAAGAAACAAATAAAAACTTTCGGCACAAACTTCAAGGAAAAATTAGATCTGGGATTTTCAAGAACCAACTCAAACAACACAGTAGGATCTCTGTTAGATGTGTTTAACAGAAGCTCTGATACCAATTGTTAGGTCCAAAGTGTTGTAGAGGGGGGGGTGAATACAACTGTTTAAAATTTATGAGAGAATAAACAATTTGCAAGTAATAAATGATGACTCAGAATTTCAAGAATATATCATTATATTCATTGATGGATTTGCTACAACATTCATAAAAGCATCATGATCAGTTGAACAATAAATACAGCAATTAAAGCTAGATTCAACTGATCCTCTCTCTCTCACTTTTTTTTGTTTTACAGTAAATGCTCTCTCTTAAAAATTATCGTTGAAAATACAGAGATACAAGTTACTACTAAAAATAAAAACAAAGTGCTGCTTTTATAATGTCATGTAGTCTTGATCTTGTCCTTTTTGTGTACGTGGCCCAATCAGGACTTCGACAACAAAAAGTACTTTCCCAACAACTCTGGATCAACCGTTCACAATAAGCCACTTGTCCCTTGAACATTAAATGTTACATTTCTACCCGCATCTCGATCTTCGCCTGGACCCATCTCGATCTCGATCTGTGAAAATCTCGATCTCGATCTGGGAGAATCTCGATCTCGATCTATGAAAATCTCGATCTCGATCTGTGAAAATCTCGATCTCGATCTGGGAGAATCTCGATCTCGATCTATCGCCTGGATCGAGATTTGCCTTTGCGGTGTTTTACTTCACTTGTAAATCTCGATCCGCATCTCGATCTGCTGTGGATCGACATTTGCCTTGGCAAATATGCACACATCCAATGTTGACCTTCTTTAGTGACTAATTGAGAATTAACCTTTGTGAGCAAGTTTCCTTAGCTTCTTCAATTTCTTTTCCTCACTCAATTCAAATGAGATCTTCTATTACTGACACGAACTTGCCTCCAATGTCCTGACACTTGATGCAATGGTCTGGTTCATAAGTGACTAGTCTTGTAGGGGTTCTTGCTTCTGAATGTCAGTTCTCATTTGTTGATTAACCTTTACATTATCCAGATGTTGATATACATTACATGAAATCACTTTGGCCTTCTTGATACTTCCTTGACATTAATTTGATTCTCCATTAGATAAGTTAGGGCATGAGCAATACTCAGATTGAACTTCTTCTCACTTATGCATCCTTGATTAACCAAATTAGTTACTTGTAGTTACCAAGTATCATTACCATTTCTTCAGTTGATTGATTCCATGTGCTTCTTCAGTTTCTCTTGTTTTGCTGTTGTTTTATCTTTTACTTAGTTGAGTTACAAAATAATTAAGTGTTACAAGTTAGTACACCTATGCCTTTCATGATAATATTGTTTCTCTTTTTCTTTTAGAGGAAGATCCATTAACATATGATGAAGCTATGAGGTCCATTGATGCTAGTTTTTGGCAAGATGCTATCAAAAGTGAACTAGATTCTATTTTATATAACCAAACTTGGGAGCTTTGTGACTTACCTAAAGGTTCTAAACCCATTGGTAGTAAATGGATCTTTAAAAAGAAATTTAGACCAGATGGCTCCATTGATAAATTCAAAGCCAGACTTGTAATAAAAGGCTTTACGCAAAAGAAAGGTGTTGATTTCTTTGATACTTTTTCACCTGTTACAAAAATTGGCACAATTAGAACTTTGGTGGCTCTAGCAGCAATCCATGATTTGGTAGTTCATCAAATGGATGTTAAAACAACATTTCTAAATGGTGATCTTGAAGAAGAAATTTACATGTTCCAACCCGAGGGATTTGTAATACAAGGTCAAGAACATAAAGTATGCAGACTTAAAAAATCCATCTATGGGCTTAGACAAGCTTCTAAAGATTGGTATAAAAAATTTGATGTCACTCTTAGAAGTAATGGATTTGTTGTGAATGCATCTGATTCATGCTTGTACCATAAAATGCTTGAGTCTTCTTGTGTCATTATTTGTCTCTATGTTGATGACATGCTTATAGTTGGGTCTAATATAGATGTTGTAAATGACACTAAGATATTTCTCTCTAATATGTTTGAGATGAAGGATTTGGACGAAGCTGATGTGATACTTGGTATTCGTTTAAGTAAATTTAATGGTGGTTATTCTTTGAGTCAGTCTCATTATGTGGAATTTTTTTTAAAAAAGTTTGACTCTTTTGATGTTTTGCCTTGTAAGACACCTTATGATGCTGGTGTGGAACTCGTCAAAAATAATGGGCCAAGTGTCTCCCAAGAGAAATATGCTAAAATTATTGGGAGTGTGATGTTTCTAATGAATTGCACTCGTACAGACATTGCATATGCGGTTAGTAGACTCAGCAGGTATAATCATAATCCTAGTAGTGCTCATTGGACTGCTCTTCATCGGTTACTCAGGTATCTAAGAGGTACCATGGATGTTTGTTTGCATTTTCCTCAATTTCCAAATGTTTTGGAAGGTTATTCTGATGCAAATTGGGTAAACGATAATGATGAAATAAACTCTACTAGTGGTTATGTTTTTGTTTTAGGTGGAGGTACTATATCATGGAAGTCTTCAAAACAATCATGTATAGCTCGCTCCACCATGAAATCTGAATTTATTGCTCTTGAGTTGGCAGGACAAGAAGCGGAATGGCTGAGAAATCTCTTGGCAGAAATTCCATTGTGGGGGGGACGTACGTCTCCAGTATCTTTACATTGTGATTCTCAGGCAGCTCTTGGTCTTGCGACTAATAGCAATTTTAAGGGTAAAAAGAGGCATCTTCGCATAAGACATGGTGTGTTGAGACAATTACTCAGAAATGGAGTAATCTCTCTAGATTATGTGAGGTCCGAGAAGAATTTAGCAGATCCTCTGACGAAAGGTTTGCCAAGAAGGCAAGTTGTGGATATGTCGAGGGGGATGGGGCTCAAGCCCAAAGAGTAAATATTATGAGCATTATTTTTACCTCATCCCTATGGCAATTGTATTAATAATGCTCAGGTGAGGTTGAATTATTTCTTTAATTCTTAATGGATTTATACCCACGAGGTAGGTGCCACTAAAGGCATTTGTGAAATCCACCGTTATAATTGCTTAGGTTGAGTTTTATATGACTCTTAATGAATCAATATTATTTTTGGTGCTATTGAGAAGCACATGAGTGATTCACCTACGTGGACGTGGAGACTAACCATCTTCTATGGAAAATATTGGGCAATTTTCCTAGAGCGTCCATGAGTCCTAAGGTTGGCGCTTGGCTTTAAAATAGCGCATGATACTATTTGCGGAGCCTATATAGATTTTGGGGTTGTATGTGTTGTGGGGATCTCAGTCTAAATCTTTGAGTTCAATACTAGTTTACTCTTTGATCAAAAGTCTTATGGGTTTCAAGACTAGTTCACCCTTAAGACTTGTAGATTGTTGCCTCATTTCACTAAACAAAAGATTTCAATTATATCATTTGTTAAGTACACATCTCCTTTTGTGCCTAAAAGTTTGTATTTTTTTTATTTCTGTTTATTTTTCAAAATCATTAGTGGGGGATTGTTGGTATAATGATATTTTAAAATAATGTAACCAATATTTTATATTGGTAGATATATATTATTCCCCACTTAAATGAATATTCTATATTCTATATTTATTAGTTATATTATATTATATTATATATATGTACATATATATATACATTATGAGTTACATGTTTATCAGATCTTTTATTTTTGATTTTAATTCCTAAAATTGATGATTCATTATGGGTCATTATATGTGAGGAGTTACAAATCTGATCTTCTTCTTCCTGGGTATAGATATATATACAAATGGTTTTTCAGAGAGAGAGGACACCATTGAAAAACTTCAAAACTTTCTTTCTTTTTGGGCACAAGTTTGTATAGGCTCCAAACTATCACCCAAGAGTGCACTTGTGTGAGAGTGTTGAGTAAACCTTAGGGAACGGATCGGCGATACGATTTAGCACCTCGGTCGCGCCGCATATTGTTTTCAAGGCAGTGGATTTTCTTGCCACGGCTCAGCGATTTCTTGTTTATTACCTTTGTTGATTTCAATATTTTGTAGCCTTCAAATTATCCTTTTATTCCTACATGTGAATTTATTGAAGGAAAACAAGATTTTAAACAAAAAATTTAAAAATAAAGGAATTGAGGCTTTTTATCTGGGAAAACTGATAGAAACCCACTCAAAAATCTTTAATGAAGATCAGGGTTTAGAAGAAAGAGTCAATTGCTTGCATACACTTTTGTCCGCTTATTAGAAAATGGCGCTACAAATAGCTCGTTATCTTTTGATATTAGTAGACTTTTTTCGGGATGTGTGAGTTTATTTATTAATTAATTAATAAATAGAAATATTTTAATTTTTTATGTCATTTATTGTCATGATAAATGATTGACGGTTAGTTCTCTCAAAACATAAGCATTATATGTACTGATGATGATACACAGTCTTACTCGAAGAAACACTGCAAGTAGTGGAAAAAAAATCAATTGAGGATGAAAGAGATACAACGGAGGCCAGGAATGACGAATTGTAGAAGAAATAGGTCAACTTTTAAATTGTATTATTTGTGTATAATGTAAGTATTTTTTAATAAAAAATTGAATATCTCTCTTTTTTAATGTTGATAAAGAAATTTGACAAAAGGGACACTAAAGTATGTTTGGTTTGATACAACCCAACACACTAATTCTAACTTCCTGGAACTTATATATTTACTGTTTTTATTTAATCTAAGTAATTCAGAGTTCTACGGTACATGTAGTTACTCCAACACACTAAATTATTTTTCCATCATAATTATAATTTTTTTTATATAATATAAAAGAAATTGACGGTAAATTTTTTTAAAAGAAATTGACGGTAAATTTTCTAATATTTTAATTAAGATTCTACTAAGTGTTCTACTAAATAGTAAAAAATCTTTTAAAATTTTTAAAATTCTTCTAGATATTTCACAATTAATTTAAAATAATATTAAGATTCTATTAACTATTCCACTAAATATTTTAATTAAGATTGCACTAAGTGTTCTACTAAATAGTCAAAAATCTTTTAAAAAATTTAAAATTCTTCTAGATATTTCACTATAAAAATCATAGCCATTTATAATTATAATTATTTTTTACATTAAATATTTAGTATAATATAAAATAAAATTCTAAAATATTTTATTTAAACACATAATATAATCTTGAATTTCATTTAGAATATATAATAAAAGACGCAGTAAAAAAATATTATTTGTATTCCGTGAACCAAGCGCTATAGTCCGGAAACATTTATAGTTACAAATATAAAATATAGTTGAACTTGAACGAGTATAATACGATTTGCATATGAACCATGGAGTAAGATGTTAAAAATCATAACAGTTTGCAAAATTTATAAACCATGTTTGAATCCACCTTTGAATCACTATTTAAAAAAACACATATATTTGAAATAAATATTTCCTAAATTAGAGAAATAATTAATTTTTTTAAGATAAAAAATAATTGCATTTTGATGGCAATTATAATGACATACACATAAATAAATCACATATTTAATATAATTAACATTTACATAAGGAGCTTCTACAAAAAAACATTTACATAAGGAAAATATTTGCATTTAATAAAGAATATCATGATCATGTTGAAACTGGCAAGTATTATATTCAAACACAAATTTTAGGAATAAAACAATAATAATCTGTTTCAACTAAATAAGGAAAGTATTTGAATATATAAATTTTATAATCAATGCACAATAATTTATGAAACAAAGAATATTAAGTTTACTGTTATACCCTTACACTTAAAATCAAGCTATTTAGTGAAAAATTAACAGCCGTTAGATTGAAAGTAAATCAAAGGATGAGAAGAGTACCTCAGTTTTCTCCAAAATAAAGGTTTTCTATTGAGCAACACCATATATATATATATATATATATATATATATATATATATATATATATATATTACCGAATACCAGTTCAACTCTATTTTTCTTAATAATGAATTATCTAGTTTTTTAGAATACATGCGTTTATATTATATATATACATATGTAATTACTACTTATTTTTAATTTTATAAACCCTATAATAATATATATTTTAAAAATTATTAATTATTTATTATGAAATTATTAGCTTTATAATTTTTTAATTAAATAATATAAATATATATACTTTTTTTTTTTTGAAAAAATATGCCACTAAATTTTTTGGGTGTCGGGCGGTGGCCAAGGAAGATGGTGTCGTGATTCCACACCAGGCTAAAATGGGTGTACCCGCAACAAAGCCGGTATTCCAAAAGTTCCAAAGTTCTGTCTAAAAGCTTTAAAGTACTGGAGATAGCAGGAGAGATCATTTTCCCATATAGTGTCGACCAATGCAGAGCTCCACTTGCAAACCTCCTCCCTTATCCGAGCAATGTTCATGTTACTAGGGACATTCTGAACCTGTGTCCATGAGTTTGATTTGAGGATATGCACTATGACCATAATGCTACAAGACGGAAGATTGCACTGTACAATCTTCACAACCTTGTAATTTTCATTGACATACCCAAATCCTAATAGGTAAAATTCTCAGTTGTAAAAGAACGAGGAAGTTGAAAATATATATTTTAAGAGTAGCAATATAGATGTAGTACGAAACCTACTTTACTAGAATTAGCTATTAAAATGAGAGTCCCGATTTCAATTTTACTGACCTAATTTTTCTTCATTCTCGTGCTGACAATATATACGGCAAGTGCTGATATAATGTAGTGCGTTGGTCACTAATGTCTAATGGTGATAACGTAACATTTTAGTCATTTTTTGCATGTTTCATCCTCTACCTTGCATTATAAAAATTAGTCCATATAACTTCAGCTTTATTATTGATCTGCTGAACCATATCATTGATCACTGATTTTTTAATATGAATCTCTCCTTCTCCTCTTACTCTGTACTCCTTAGTACGCTGCTTGTCCTGGTATGCTTATTGTAGCTACTGTCAATTATATTCCTTTTGGTTTCTATAATAAGTAATATTGTTGTTTTGAGAGATATATATGTACATTAGAGAGAGGAGGGTTATGATTTATTAAATATCTGAATGTAATTTTTGCAGATTGTATGGAAGCATGTTGATGGAAGTAGAGCTCTGAGCGACCAGGGGAATTCTAATGTTTTACAACTCCACAGCATGGATTCGCATCCTCATCATCACTCATCCCACATGAATAATATTAAGGATTCAGAAATTGTTTTCTTCAAAATGGAAGATTTAAAGATTGGAAAAACAATGCCTATTTTCTTTCCGCGGACAGACCCTTCTAAATCTTCCCAGTTGTTGAGCAAAGAAGAGGCAGATAAAATACCCTTCTCTTTAAAACAACTTCCAAACATCCTTCAATACTTCTCCTTTTCTCCTGATTCTCCGCAAGCCAAATCAATGAAATATACACTTGAGCAGTGTGAGAAGAAACCCTTAGAAGGAGAGACAAAAATATGTGCAACTTCCTTGCAATCTATGCATGATTTCACGCGTTCTGTTCTCGGAGAGAAAATTGAAGTCCTCTACACTAATCACCTCAACAAATCGAAAATCCTTGTACAAACTTATAAGATATTGGAAGCTCCTGAATTGATTGAAGCTTCAAATATGGTGGCATGTCATAAAATGGCATACCCTTATGCAGTATTCTATTGTCATTACCAAGAGAGTGACGACAGAATATACAAGGTTTCACTAGTAGGTGAGAATAGAAAAAGAGTTGATGCCATTAGCGTTTGTCACTTGGACACCTCTCGTTGGAGTCCAGCACACCCCTCCTTTCGAGTTCTAGGAATCCAGCCTGGGACTTCTCCAGTTTGCCACTTTTTTCGAGCAGATAATTATGTGTGGATACCATCACGTATTGAAATGTAGTGTATGGTTTCATGGTCTGTTTATTACAACTTCCGACTTTCAATTTGGTGTAACAAGTTGTGTAGAAGACAAAATCCAATAATCGCCAACTGCCATGCTTTGTGTGTGCTTATCAGTTTATGTTATGAATCTGCTTGTAATTGTGATCTTTAATAACCTTGAGATCGTTGAATATGTAAATATGTGTCATATGCACTCACTTTCAGGCTTTCTATTCGTGTGTTGTATCAGTCTCTTGAAATCAAATCTTGGGCTAATCCATGCCTGTTCCTGAGCATTAATCTTTTCGGATTTGAGATGGAAATAAAAGTCACAAATTATCGAACTATGTAACTCACCCAACTTAACCATAATGAACACTCTAGATTTCATTGAGAAACTTCTGCTTTAAATATATTCACCCCATGCCTTACACATGCAGTCATCTCCAAAGAAGAGCGATGTTCAGAGGTAGGCAAATGTCACCGAAGATACAGAAGGATAAGCTAGAAATCTTACTAGAAGAGCTACAAGCTGTAATCTATGAATTCAAGTAAAATATAATAATTCTATGCATCCTGAACTCCTTTGTGATGACTTTATTCAAATTCAGTTATGTTTTTGTTTTAAATAATTATAATCCCGGATTATTAACTTATTTATCCCAAATTTAAAATATTATTATAACATTATAATCCAGGTGCTTTTTCTTCCTGGTATATTGCAAGTTTCCGACGGATTATTATCGTAAGTTTTTAAGAGATCGAGTTGGAACTGTCTGATGTTTATCTATATTTTCACCTTAATGTTTAATGTGGAGTCTGAGTTTTTCTATTTTTTGGTATGTATTAGTGTATATAGCTTAATTGTATGTACATGGTAATCATGGATGTGCATTGTACATTAGACATGCAAGTGAAGTGAATAATATGTTAAATGAAACCACTTGCTGGTGGGAAAGATTAAACACCAGCAGAGGCATGCCCTCTAGTTTGCTCACTTGTAATAAAATTTGCCAGAAGCTCAATTTAAGTGATTTCTGTCACTATTCTGGAAGATGAAGCAATTTTACAAGTAATTTTGTTACAATTTCTTGCATATCAAGAATATTGGAGTATAAACTTGTCAACATATTTCGTGGCATTATTAAAGAATGAATGAATATTTCTATTTCTTCACTAAAAGTAAGGAGGAGGACTCTTATCAATTTCTTCTGCACATCTAATCATTTTTCATATGAAGATAAACTGTTAATATAGATAATATAATTAAAATTATTTTCGAACGATTACTTTCCTTTGTTAAACAATTGAAAGAATTATAATGAAATCTCATGCATCATCCTCAAACAAACAGAGCCCTAGTCGATCACTACATATCAATCATTTGATGAATCTACCCTATATTTTGGCAAGAGAGAGTTTGGTCCTTTCTTCAATACTTTGTTATCTTTGTTCTTTCTATTTTCAGAAGGTTTAAAGCTCAATAACGTATTTTACAGTATAAAATTAGCCTTAATTAGGTTTATTTAAATCGTACGTAGGTCGGCTTAGGAAAACTTAGGATTGTGGTGAAAATTGTAAAAAATGCGGTACCACATGTAAAATATTAAAATGCTGGACCCTTTTCATGTAGTATCTCTTTTCTTAAATTTATTACCTTAGCATAAACTTTTAGTATCTTCTAGCTTCTTGAAAATGAAGGCATATATTTATTCTCCTAAAGAACTCGTAATTTTGTCTATAAGTATCCACGACTACATAATGAAATATTAAGAATTATCATACAATCTTCCAATAGCTAGCAAGCATGCATTCAAAGTTAGCTTTATTTGTTTCTCTTGCCCTCTTATTGGTATATATGATGAATTAAAACTCCTCTATCTTTGTAATATTTTCATATAATTAAGTTGTTTCATTAGTTTGCAAATTAACACCTCCATACTAATTTCATACATTAATATTATCATTATATTTAATGCATAGTTTATCACTTGTATGCAGAATGCAAGCACTTCATATGCGAGGACTAGTCCGAGACAGTACTGGCATATTATGAAAGGTGATGAGGCAATGCCAATGATGCAAGACTTCGATACGATGAATTATGATGCAGCTCTCATGTATGATGATGCAGCAGTCGTCACAGAAGATAAATTTGTGCAGGACAGTGTGGATGATAGACTAAATGTCGATAACTTGGATCAGATACCAGAAGGGTCTATATATCATAGTGATTCTCATATATGAGTAGAAATTAAGTCAAATATATAATCTGATTCGTCCAAGGTTCTGTTGCCCGATTTGTTATCTGTCCTCTGCTAGCCAGCTGAGAATAGAAAGTGTGCGTCTTCAAGTTGATTAATAATTAGTAGTGTGGTGTGTTTGTACCAAATATGATCAGTTCCTTGATATTCATAAAGTTGTGTTGGAATAAAAGTATTATTGCTTGGTTTGTTAGTTCAGTTGTTTTCAACTTGAATAGTGTGTTTAGTTTGTTAGTTCAGTTGTTACATATAAAATGTTTAAGATATCTTAAAATGGTACGTTGAAACTAAAATATATATTAGAGTGATTACTTCTTCTTAAGCTAAAGACGTTTTTTAAATTTTACCTAGCTAATTATTCAGCTCGAATAAGAGCCAACTGAAAAATACCAATGAATGAATTATCTCAAGATAGAAAAACGCAGGAAGAAAACAATGCTCCCGTTTGTCTTTCCTTATAATAACTTATAGTAGAAATTTCCGATGATTCATTAAATTTATTGATCATGCATCTGTACTTTGTTATCCATGACCAAAGTGCCAAGACTAAACTTATTCATGTATAGCCGATGGATCATTTGTATTATGGGATTTGAACCCGATTACTAAGAATGAGAATAGAATGAGAATGAGATTTTTGTGAAAGTGAAATTGTACAATAAAAATTTATTAGAATCTCATTCTCGTTTCCATTAACGAGATTAAAATCTCATAATCCAGATAACTCAATCACATCTTCTTGTATTCTAGCTTTTAATTAATTTAGTTATATTATATAGAAATGGGACAAATTCCAAACTCCACGTAAACATAGAGAAAGATCGTAATAGCAATGCTATCAAAATTCATTCTTAATGAGCTTAATTACACACAATTTCATGGAAATAAGGGAAAATAAGCAGTGTGTGCACAATACACAATCTTCTTCTTCAATGT
Source organism: Oenanthe sinensis (assembly GCA_028671895.1). Classification (NCBI taxonomy): domain Eukaryota; kingdom Viridiplantae; phylum Streptophyta; class Magnoliopsida; order Apiales; family Apiaceae; genus Oenanthe; species Oenanthe sinensis. The sequence continues at coordinate 10,518,480 of CM053799.1, forward strand.
TGAGATCACCAGTCTTGTTCTCACGATTCAAACTATGTTCTGCTGCCTTCAATTATAAGGTCACCATCATCATTCCCCTCTGCATCAGCTGCTAAAGAACAATCCGCAGCCTGCCCTTGTGAACCTAGCTACAACAATAATCTGGATAGCAACATAGGAGAACAGTGACCCTTCTTTGAAATAAATTTCACTACCTCATCATCCGCGTGTACACTTGGCCTTAAAACTTATGAATCCTTGTCCCTTGAAATAAATCGTTATTTGAAAATATTTTAGTGTATTATTAGACTTTAGTCCAAATCAAAACAAGTATTATATATCCGCCAATTCAAAATTTAACTTTAAATTATTTTTTCCATTAAATAACGGGTGAAATCACTTTTTTCATTTTAATTATACTACCAATAATTTGATCTTTCTTTGCCCTAGATTTGTTTATAAAAAACCTAAACATTTAACTTTTCAAGAATCGAACTTTCTTCACTCCTTTAAACGCTTAGAAAACGTCAGTGTAATATCTAATTAGATTATGCGTGTTATGAAAAGCATCATAAAAGTTTGCAATTCTGTGTTTTTTCCAAGCAAAAGGTTTTACACATGAAGCATGTACATTATGCCTAAATTCATATTCGTAGTTCATTTTACTTGAAAAATGAAATTCTGTTCGACTCAATTTTACTAACATTTGCATGTAAAATAATTTCAACCCATGTTTAGTTTGTGTTATGCGAGTGCCAAAAGGTCAACTTTTTCAGGGCCTTGTAATTTAGGCCATTCTTTTTGTTTCAACACTATATTAAGCATTTCTGAAGTTTAAAATACAAGTCAATAATATATAGTGCGCTTGAAAATCTATAGATGAAGACTAGATCGATTAAGTTTAAAAATCAAACTACAACCAAACCACTTTGACTTGCATCACTCGTACTTGTTACTACTTTCCTTTGATATGATTAGTCTGCAGTCCAAGCGCGATAGACCACTGAATAAGATATGGTCCATGATTTACAAATTTATCACAATCCCTCGATCAAGGAAAAAAACAAGTCAGTAAAACGGAGCCACTTGCATAAAAAAAACATGGTATGACCCTAGATAATAAGATACTGTACGTCCCGTTATTTCAACGATAGGAATTTGTATTTGTAGGAAAAAACTATCAAGGGACCAAATATATTAAGTTAATTCGTTGTTATTCACCAAACGTCCAAATAATTGTTCTGGTGCTCATAGTGTATCGACAATGACCACCCGGAATTCATTACTGTAACGATGAATGATTTGATAAATTAATAAAATCTTATTTTCTATGAGAAAAAAGAAGAAGAAGAAGAGAGTATAAATGATCGAAGTTAAAAATTTAAGTATGTTATGAAAAATACGAAATGATATTATTGAAAAATTTGAAACCATAATAATGTTATTAAAAATATTTTAATAATTACAATTATCTTACTTTTCTCTAAATATAACTAAATTTGGAAAGACAGTCACAGTAGTAGGTCCTAGGGCCACCAAGCACACATTTTTAGAAGATTGAGCAGCAATGAATAATCTAATCTAGTGGAGTAATCTATAACCGAGATTCTGAAAAGATAAAATATAGTATAATATTCTTAATTGTATATTACTTTTTAAAAAAAATGTAATCAAACGGTTATAAAATAAGGAGTAAAATTAAGAAATTTGGATAAATGTATAAAATCTTTTTTGGGAGAATTGTAAGTTAACTATCCAACAATGGATGGTGTGTTAGCGTGAGAAATAACGAAAACTAACAAGTATTATAATTGTAAGTAGAAACATTAAAATTGTAAAAAATAGAGGTTACTATCTAACATGAGCTTTAAAATGATAAAATAAAATAAAATTATTTTGATTATTTTGACTCTAACTGGGCTTCAACCTCTCTTAGCCCCCTTGATTCCGCCACTGGTTAGATTACATATACTTACATTTCTATTAATATCTTATTATCATATATAGTATTTATTATTAAATAATATAATATTATAAACTTTTTTTGTTTTATTTCAAACTTATGTCTTTTGTTATTTTTTCTTATTTCTAGGTGTTAAGGATTGTGGTACCATCAATGTAATCAACTAATATTTACTTAGATTAATTAATAATTAGCTAAGTAAAACATACTGTCATATATAGTTTGACAGTATGTTTAAAATGTCACTTGTAATAAGATGCTCAAATAGTCAAGTAGGTGACAGTAAGTATCAATAGTTACTGTCATGTGTAAATGAAATACATGATCAATGAGGTAGAAGTTCACAAAGTGTTCATGCACAACATAGATCAAATTTCTAACAGTAACATTTTACATTCTGGAGCCTACGACAGCATGTTCAAGTGACAGCAACTTTTGGAAACAGACGACAACAACTATTATTTGATAGTAAACTTGGTGGAGAATTAAGATTCTATGACAGCAAGTTTTATTGACAACAACTATCCCTTGACAGTAAACTTGGCGGAGATTGAAGATTTAAGACAGCAAGTTTCCTGACAGTAGCTCTGGCTGAGAGAGTTGATAGCATGTTTGGTGGGATGATCGACATCATATTTTGCGGAATAGTTGACAGTACCTTTGGACGATAGCATGTTTTAAAAGACTGGTGATCCTGACAATAAAGTATGCGGTAACAAAGATGTTGTCACCAAAGTGAAGCTGAAGATTGACAGTAACTTTCATAGAAGCTGACAGTCTGTTTCAAGTAGCAGACTAGGTAAAGTCATTCACATATTGATCTTGACATTTCTATCTAGCCTGTCAAGTCTACAATTGCAACTTGAGATAAAGTAAGCAAAAAGGTGAAGCGTGCTCATGGTGTCAAGAATGTCAAATCCTCACAGAGTACCTTTATCTACATTTGGAATGAAGACAAGTCTCATGAAGAAAAAGTGAGATTACTATTTTGAGTATTGTCCAGGAAATAAGGGAAAATGTACTTGTAAGTGAGATATGTGTTGTAGTTTAAATACACACATCTCACAAACACTTTTACATATACACACAACTGAGCTTAACTTTTCTCAAGCATAGAAACTCTAGGAATCTCTTGTTATTATATCTATTGAAGCTGGAAACCCTTTCCAGTCAGTTGTAGCAACAAAAATTAATAAAATTAAATTTTGAAGTAAAATACTGTGTGTCCCTAGCTTACTTGTCGTTTGTTTTGCAACTTAATACATTTACTTTTGTTTGTTGTTAGCAAAAGTTGTTAAATTTATTAAGTTGCATTCAACCCCCCCCCCTTCTGCAACACTCATTCTGTTTAACAACTGGTATCAGAGCAGCAGGTTAGACATACATAACCTGAAAAGATCTAAAAATGAGTGCACAGAAAGTAAGAAGTATTAAAATACCCACATTTGACAAAGAGCATTACAACCTCTGGAAAATAAAGATTATGATGTTCATAAAGACGACCAACCCACTCTATCCTGGAATCCTGGAGAATGGTCCTTTTGTCCCTCAAACATATGTACCTGAAACCACAGTAGATGGTGAAACCATACCAGCCTATTGGGTTCCTAAAAAGGTTCCAGAGTACACTGACACTGAGAAGGAAAAAGTATCTCTTGATGATTGTTTATAATTTATTATCATTGAGGCACTTGACAATGTCATGTACAACAACATTGTCAATTGCACTAGTGCAAAGCAAATATGGGAAACCATTGAGATACTCTGTGAAGGAACAGAGGAAGTAAAGAGAATCAAAGACAGATTCTGGTGTTTCAGTATGAAGCCTTTATGGCTAAACCTCGTGAAGGGTTGACTGAGATGTTTGAGAGGTTTAATAGGCTGATTAATGACTTGCAGCTGCATGGAAAGTTTTATGACAAAAAGGAGGTAAACATGAAATTCATGTTGACATTTCCTGATCACATAGAGTACAAGGTTTCTGCCATAAGAGAAGGAAGGGATCTATCAAAAGTTTCTCTTGAAATTTTGTATGGCATTCTTAAAACCTATGAGCTAGAGTTGCTGTAAAAGAAAGCTATCCAAGCTGGTCAAAGAGGAAAGATGGCCAACACTTCTAATGCTCTAGTGGCTCAAGATCCACAGTTGATGCAACTCAAAGAATCACAACATCAACAGCAAATCAAAATTGAAGAAGTCACAGATGAAGATGAAGGAGTAACTATAGAACTCAAGGATGGTAAAGAAGATGAGTTCTATACTTTGGAGGAATTAGACAACATGGAGAATAAAACAATGGCCTACATGATAAAAAAGTTCTCCAACTTGAGATTCAAGAAGAACAAAGCCTTCAAACCAAGAGGACAAGGCTCCAGGTTCAACAAGCCAAATATCTCAAAACCTGAAGGTAGTGGCAAAGGTGGATACAAGACAGGCATGGTGGACAGATCCAAAATAAGGTGTTACAACTGCAGTGAAATGGGGGATTTTGCAACAGAGTGCAAAAAGCCAAAACAAATGAGAAGAAATGACAGTGACTATGAAGAACTCAAAGCAAAGTATGAAGCCTTGTTGAAAAAGAAACATGGAAGAGCCTTTGTGGCTGAAGGAAAATGCTGGGAAGACTCAGATGAAGAATAATAATATGGAAATCTTGCTCTCATGGCAAGTTCTGGAGAAGGTTCATCCGCTTCTTCAAGTCAGGTACCCTTTCTTACTACTATTGATATGACTACATCCCAGTATAAGAAAACTGTTGAAAGTCTAAGTTTAGAGATTTTTAATATTCATACAAGCATGTTAGCTGTAAATGAGGAGATAGCTAGATTATCCAGTGTTAATGAGTCATTAAAACTTAAAAATCATGAACTTGAACTAAAATAGAATGCTTTTGAGTCTCTTCAACAAGAAAATGAAATTCTTAAGAACAAAATTGTTTGTGCTTCTCAGATTGAGGAATTCCTTAGGAAACAGATTTCTAAGAATGAATTAAAAATCAAGGCCTACAAGAATTCCTCTTCCTTGTTAAAATCTTACCATGATTATAACACTGAAAATCAAAAGGTAGTTATAGGTTTTAACTATGAGAAGAAAAATGGAAAGAAACATGTTGTTGAAGAAGGAACCAAACATACTGTCAAACCTTCTATGTTAAAGAAAGTGAAGAATCCACTATTCAAAAAGGCTGAGTTTGAATTTGATGAGGTAGCTTTAATAATCATACAAGAGATAGATGACGAGGACAAAGAAGCTGTCAATAAATCTCTTAAGGAAAAAGATATTATCAAAATCCCCAAGATAGTTAGTATTGACCCTGATAGTAACATTTGTTTAAAAGATACTGTCAACACTGACTCGACAGTAAGTTTAAAAGATGCTGTCAAGACTGTAAGATCCAAACTTATTGTCAAGACAACTCCACCTAAACCTACTGTCAACACCAGCATGATAGTAACTTCTAAACATACTGTCATGAAGACCAAGAAAAATAGAAATAGAAAATTATGAATAAACAAAAAGAACAATTATGATTACATTCCTAATGCTCCTAGAAAATTGTGTAACAATTGTGGGTCTTCTAGTCATCTAACTCATGTCTGCAACAAGAACAAGTCTAATGTTAAGAATGCTACCTCTAGCAAGGGGAACTTACACAGTATGCCTTTAAAGAACAGATAAGTAACTCACTGTGGTGATTTTGATTGTATATCTTGTAAAATGAACTTGATGAACATTTGCTTTAACATGCCTTTTGTTAATAATCAAGAATGTCTGCATAAGAATGCTAAAACTGAAAAGGTAAAGACTCCAAGTCCACTTAAGGTTAGGATGGACAAGCAACCCAAAAGAAAAGCTACCAAACCAGTAATCAAATCAGAGTGGGTAGCTACAGGAGTCTTGCTAAAAGCAAGAAAAGATAATTCAAGAAATCCAACTTTATGCTGTGATCAAGCTAAACCAAATGGACCCAATGAAAGTTGGGTACCAAAAACAACTTAAAATATTTTTCTTTGCAGGGTAACAGGAAAAATAAAAGAATTATGTGGGTCATTGACAGTGGATGCTCAGGACACATGACAGGTGATAAAGCCCTGCTATCACAGCTCAAGGAAATGGTTGGCCCTTATGTAACCTTTGGTGACAACAACATTGGTTTTACAATGGGATATGGCATACTGGAGGTTGGAAATCTGAAGATTGAGATAATTGCTCTAGTAAATGGATTGAAGCATAATTTATTGAGTGCCACTCAATTTTGTGAAAGAGGTTTCAAGGTTGGTTTTGATCAAAACAGATGTTCCATTGTCAACAAGAAGACATGAGAAGAAGCTCTTCAAGGAGTAAGGAAAAGAAGCCTCTACATAGCTGACTTGGACTCTGTAAGGAAAGATAAAGTCTACTGTTTCTACAGTAAGGCTTCTCCATTTGAAAGATAGCTATGGCATAAGAAACTCTCTCATTTAAATTTCAAAGCAATGAATCATCTGATGAAGAGAGAGTTGGTGAAAGGGCTGCCTCAACTTGAATTCTGTCAAGAAGGATTGTGTGAGGATTGCCAGAAAGGGAAGCAAATGAGAGCTGCTCATAAAAGCACTCCTAGTGGTTCAATAAATGATGCATTTCAACTAATTCATATGGACTTATTTGGTCCTGTGAATGTGCAATCACCTGCTAGGAAAAGATATGCTCTAGTAATGGTTGATAATTTCTCAAGATATACATGGGTGAGATTTCTATCATCTAAAGATGAACCTGCACAAAAGATTATTGACTTGGTTAAAGTTCTTGACAAAAATCCAAAGTTCAAAGTGCAAATCTTAAGAAGTGATAATGGCACTGAGTTCAAAAATAGTGTCATGAATGATTTTTGTAAAGATAATGGAATCACTCAACAATTCTCTGCACCAAGGACATCTCAACAAAATGGTGTTGTTGAAAGGAAAAATAGAACTCTCATTGAGGCTGCAAGAATAATGTTGAGTGAAGCAAAACTTCCTACCTATTTCTGGGGTGAAGCAATCAATACAGCCTGTTACACTCAAAACGGGACTGTAGTCAACAAGGCCTATGGAAAGACACCCTATAAATTACTCAAAGGAAGGAAACCAACTGTCAATTATTTCCATGTCTTTGGAAGCAAGTGCTACTTCATGAAAGATTCAACTGAGATCAAAGGAAAGTTTGATACAAAAGTACTTGAAGGAATTTTCATGGGATATGGAATTGACAGGACTGCATACAGAGTCTACATCATAGATCACAAGACTGTGGAGGAGAGTGTGAATGTCACCTTTGATGAAACTAAATTTCCTGGAATTGAAGGAAGTCAAGATACAAAACCTTTAGCCTTTGAAAATCAAGGCTATTTAGAAGAGATTAAAGAGGATTTACCAAGAATTGATCACACAATTTCAGGTCCAACAATGGTTCCCAATCAGTCTGGAGAAAATGAAGGAACTGCCCAAACAACTGATTTTTCTGGGAGTGTTCCAATGAATAGTGGACTTGAGAAAATTGATGCTGTCAACAGTGCAAGGACAAAAGATACTGTCAATCAAAAAAATGTTGAAGACTCTAGTGATTTTCAAAGAGGAACTAAATGGAGCAGAGATCACACTAATGATTTAATCATCGGTGATCCAGGAACTGGAGTCAAAATAAGAAGAAATGTGGCCAATGAATGTATGTATTCTTGTTTCCTTTCTCAAACAGAACCAAAAACTCTTGAAAAAGCCTTGGCTGATCCAGATTGGATTAATGCCATGCAAGAAGAGTTTAATCAATTTGAAAGAAGCTGTGTTTGGGAATTAGTGCCTAGACCAAAGAACAAATCCATAATAGGCACTAAATGGGTTTATAGAAACAAGATGGACGAGTGTGATACTGTCACAAGAAACAAAGTAAGGCTGGTGGCAAAATGTTACTGTCAACAAGAAGGGATTGATTATGAAGAAACATTTGCTCCTGTTGCCAGACTAGAGGCAATTAGAATATTTTTGGCTTTTGCTGCATACAACAACTTCAAGGTATTTCAAATGGATGTCAAAAGTTCTTTTCTTAATGGAGAGTTAGAAGAAGAAGTGTATGTTGAACAGCCCCCAGGCTTTGAAGATCCAAAAATGGGAAACTTTGTGTACAGACTTCTCAAAGCATTGTATGGACTAAAACAAACACCAAGAGCTTGGTATGATACTCTTTCCAAGTTTCTTCTTGATAACAGCTTTACAAGAGGGATTGTGGACAAAACTCTTTTCTACAAAAAGTATGGAAAGGATATCATTCTAGTTCAAGTGTCTGTGGATGACATTATCTTTGGATCAACAAATGAAGACTTATGCAAGAAATTCTCTGAGTTGATGCAGAACAAGTATGAGATGAGCATAATGGGTGAATTAGTATTCTTTCTTGGACTTCAAATCTATCAAAAGGAAGATGGAATATTTATTTGCCAGTCTAAGTATGTTAAAGATCTTTTAAAAATATTTGATATGGAAGATTCATCTCCTGTAAAAACTCCAATCTCAACAACAACTCAACTTGACAAGGATCCAAGAGGAAAAAAAATGGACAATAAAATGTACAGAGGCATGATTGGATCTCTTCTCTATTTAACTGCTAGCAGGCCTGACATTATGTTTGCTACAGGTTTGTGTGCAAGGTTTCAGTCTGATCCCAAGGAGTCACATCTAATGGCAGTAAAAAGAATTCTGAGATATGTGAAAGACACTCAAAATCTTGGCCTTTGGTATCCTAAAGAATCTGGTTTTGACTTGGTTGTATACTCAGACTCAGACTATGCAGGATGCAGAATAGACAAGAAAAGTACAATAGGAAGCTGTCAGTTTTTGGGAGAAAGATTGGTATCATGGTTTAGCAAGAAGCAGCATTCAGTGTCAAATTCAACTGCAGAGGCTGAATATATTGCAGCTGGTACTTGCTGTGCTCAATTACTTTGGATGAGGAACCAGCTATTAGACTATGGGTTGACTCTGCAAGGAATTCCTATCTTCTGTGACAACACTAGTGCCATAGAAATTTTTGAGAATCCTGTTCAACATTCCAAAACTAAGCATATTGACATCAGGCATCATTTTATTAGAGAGCATGTGGAGGAAGGCACAATCAACCTAATCTATGTGCCCACAGAGAAGTAACTTGCAGATATTTTCACCAAACTATTGGATGAAAAGACTTTCAACAGGCTAGTGAGTGAATTGGGTATGTTAAATTTAACCTGTTAATGTAATTCTGTTTAGTTGATAAAATTTTAGTTAACTAAATTTCACTGTGAATTAATGGCCTATAAAGGTGTTTTGATTTTTGTCACAGTGGAAAGACATGATGATATTTAACTACGAGGTTAACTAATTTATTTTTAAGTAACTTAACTTCTATGTGATCAATAAAAGATGCTGTCAAGTTACTTGATAGTATGTTTTATTCATACTGTCACATAATGATAAGTTACTGTCAAAAATATGTGAAAACTTACTGTCACATGGTTGATAAGTCTTGATAGTAAAGTCCGCGGGATTAAAACCTACTGTCGAACCCTGTGGAACTTACTGTCAAATGGCTGAGAAAACTTGACAGTATGTTTCGCAGGATTAAAACTTACTGTCAAATCTTGTAAAACCTACTGTCAAAGGAATGAAAGATAATGACAACATAGTATGCGGGAGTGAAACATATTGTCAAATTAAAAAACTTACTGTCAACATTTCTTGACAGCATATTTTTTCAAAAATCTGCATAACATACTGTCAACAATTAACATTAGATTTATTCATTCATTATTATTTACTAATGTTATTGTCAAGAGTGTTTGTCATTTTAGCGCAGTAGTTACTATCGAGGAATGGAACTTGAAGACAACTGTCACTTAAAATCGTTTAAAATTCTTTCTTGACAGTACCTTTTCACATCATATAAATACACAGCTAAAATTTCTCTCACTCTTCACTTTACTTTATTTCTCTCATAACTTCTCCAATCTCTTACACCCTTAAAACTCTCCAGTTTTTCTGCAACTTTTTGTTCTAAACCATATTCTAAACACTTAAATCTTTCATTCTTTCTTAACCTTAACATCAATCAACCATATCTGGACCTCAAATTCTCTACACCCTAGCTCAAACCAACTTCACCACTATGGCTTCAGTGGGTGAAGCTGGTGAAGCCTTCAAACCTTTTGTTGGCTTCATGAACAACTCATACCTCACCTATGCCCTAACTGCATGTCCACATCTCGAAATCCCTAGACTCTCACAACTTTGGACCTCTGCTGTATGTGAGGGGGAGCAAGATACAAGCTCTATTTCTTTTCAAATCAATGGTACCTCTTACACATTGATTCCTCTCACATCAATGAAGCTCTTCATGTGGAAGAGACTGAAGGCTTGCTTTTTGAGGAGCCTGCAAGTGAAGAACAACTCACCAAGTTCTTCAAGTTGATTGGGTATGCTGGACCCAAGTTAAGTGCAAACAAAGATGAATGGTATCCTTCGGGAGGCATGGACAGAAAGCATCTCACAAAGAATGGAGCATGATTCTTGATGCTGTCTCCAGGTTCATGTCAAGCAAAACAAGTGGCTGGAATGAAGTGCCAGCATGCATCAGGAGGATAGTGCATTCTATGGTGCACAATTACAGAATAGATGTTGGAAAGCTCCTGATGCCTCTGTTCAAGCTGGTATTGGGAAAGAAAGAAGCCAGAAAATCGGTAATATACTATCCTAGATTTTTTATGCTTATAATTAATTCTGTTGTAGGCATAAGTGATTTAGATAGTGTTCAATGTATGGAGTCCCCAACTCTAAAGAAAAATACTCATTCTTTGTTAACCAGTAAACCCCTTATTATTGAATTGAGTCTGTACATAACTGATTTCATGCTTGCAACAATAAAAAGTTTAAATTTAAAAATTGTTGGGGACTACCATGTATTTTCCTTGAGTGATGAGAATGGTGTTGACCTCTCCATTCCTAACCTACACTCTAAACTTTTTGAAGGAGTCCGGCCTTCTAGAGTCAACAAATCTTTAACCCAAGGGTCTGGTACCTCTCAAAAGGACCAGGTATCTAAAAGGATGAGAACCAATCAACCTAGGTTAGAAGCCTTTCCACAAGTAGGTGGTGTAACTGCACTAGATGCAGCAAATAAGGGTGGTAGTCAGACCACAGAACCCACAGAGGGCCCTGGTGAACCTAGGAGAAAGAAGACAAGGGTATCAACCTCTGTAAGCCATGTTGTGTCCTCTCAAAAGGGCACATCTCTTAAAAGGAACAAAAATACATCTCTAGATGTCCCCTCTCAAAACGAAGCATCTATTGAACTTGGTCAGTCTCCCATGACATCTTGTAAAGAGTCTGCACAACAGGTTGAACTCACTCAACCTGAGCCCATACTTGAAGATATTCACACTATAGGACTAGAACATCTGGAACATAGTTCATTCAACTATAGTGCATCACACTTTTCCAACATTGAAGATCAAAATGTTGATGCACTATTTCAACAGTTGGATGAAACTGATCATAGCAATCCACAAGAACCTTCTACTCAAAGGGTAGAAGAGATTGTTGTCACAACTTGTGTAGCTGTTAATGCCAAAGTTGCTGTCAATCCTCATGACAATAACTTTTTAACAGAAGCTGCCACAGATGCTGTCAATACTACCATTCAAGACAGTAACTCTCCAATGGCTGCCTCCTCTCAACAACTCAGTGATGATGATTCTGCTCTCATTTCTTCCCTACTCAAGGTAAAATCTATAACTCTTGTGCAAGATGTACCTGCTCAGTTTCTTGCACCTAGGATGAGTGAGGGTGTGAAAAGAAAAAGAGAGATAAAAGAAAAGAGAGGTGAGTATAAAAATGAGGGGCTGGGAAAATTCCAGGCAAAAGGAGAGGGCCCTGAGCAAGGCCAGAATAAAAAAAAAGATGTGGGACCCCAAAAATCAAAGTCATTAGGCCTGGAGAGTGAGTTGGTGAGGAGTGACACTCATAAAAAACCAGAGAGTGTGAGAACCACCACAGCCTCCAAATCCACTAAACAAGCTGATGAAAGGTTGAAATCCCTTTCACACAAGGTCACTAAATTATCAAAGAACCTGGACACAGTGGGCAGGAATCAGGTGAAGCTGGTGAACAGAATGACAATTTTGGAGCAGACCATGAATGAAGGGTTCAAGGCCATCTTTGACAAGCTTCAGGAGTTTCAAGCTAAATTTTCAATCCCTGCAGTTGCAGCCTCAACTAAGGGGGAGAAAAGTGGTAAGGCTGAAGTGTTTGCAGATGAAGAAAGGAGTGATAAGGTGGCAGTTAAGGAGACAACTCAAGCTGCATCTCAGGGGGAGAGTCAACTAGCATTGTTGTCTATTGTGGCTGCTGAGATTGCTACAAAGCTTGGAGGTAATAAGGTGGAGAGACCAAAGGAGAAAGGAGTGGTGATAAATGAGGGAGTTGTGAAGAAAGATTCAGTTGTGAATGTAGTTGGAAAAGGGAAGGAGAAGTTCTTTCAAGATGAAGGTGATGATTTCATTTTAGAAGAAAGAGAAGATCTTGATGATGAATAAACTGCAATCCTGATGGTGGATGACAATGAAAACAACAGAGTGTTTGAAGAAGCAAAGTTCAACAAAAGAATAAATGACCTAAGAGCCTCATCTAACAGAGACACCAAGAAATTTTCTGATTCAATGAGACAGTCAACAGTGGGAGCAGCTATGATGGTGTCTAGGAGCAACAAATGGGTAATCTCTGTTAGAACTGAAGGAGGTTTCAGTTGGTGTGTAAGCATGGCTTATCTGAGTAGGCAGGAAATTGCTGTTATAGAAGCAATTAAACTCAAGATCAAAACAGATAAGTCATGGCTGAATGAAAATCTGAAAAGGAATCTGCAGAAGCTGATAGTTGAAAAGTTGCCAGAAGTAACTCAGGATCCCTTGGGAATCAAGTTCAGTAGCTCCACAGATGGAATGTACAGATATATGAATTTGGAGAGAGTGAGCATGTGTAGGCCAACGTCTGTGAAGGAAGCTTTTGACTACTTCAGGCAAAGTCATGAAGATAGTAGTTCTTGGTTTTGAAATGGATGAAAAAGATGTTGTCAGGAGTAATAAGGGGAAAGTTACTGTCACAGAACCTGCTGTGGAACTTGACTTGACAGTAACCTCTCAAAAGTTACTGTCAAAGAAAGTATCCTTTTCCAAGAAATACATGAAAGCAAGGGCAGAGAGACCTAAGCCTCGTTCAAGTAGAAGGCCTAGCAGGAAAGGGTGGAAGCTTATGTCTGAAATTCTACATGAGGATTTTCTGGATGTTAGAAGGCCAACCATCAACAACATAGCAGAATCAAAAGCAGAATCCTTGATGAATGTGAAAGTTGAGTGGTCTGGGATGAATACTCTAAGCAAGATAATTCTTTTCTATTCAAATGGAGCAGTTGAAGAGTTGAGTTATGAGATGAAAGAAGTGAACTATTTTCTAGTTAGAAGAATGTTGCTTATAACTCAAGGATCAGACATGAGGACACAGTTGGTGAGAAGTCTGTTGATAAAGAAGCTCATGGACTTGATGAACTCTTTCAAGCCTCATCCTTTGGATTTCAATGATATTGAAGAACCTGAAACAGTTGTCTACTCTAATGGAGTGATGTTTGAGGGAGAAGATGGAGTCAAGGAGTTTTGGAGCTCAGAGTCTCTACAGGACAAAAACCTGGATTTACTTGAGAAGTTGGTGAAGCAGTTGGAGGGATATCCTTATCCTGAGGAGAGCAGATACATGTCAAATGTTATGAGAATTATTCAAGTCAAAAAGAAGATGAAGATTGAGAAGAAGTTTGAATATGAGAGGACACATAAATGTCTTCTCAAGAATCCTGAAAGAATTATCTTCTACAATACTGGTGGTTCTGTTGAAGAAATCACCTTTGAGGAATTAAAGAAGTTGGTTGTGAATGACCCTCATATCATTGAGCTTATCAAGAAGCAACTGCTCAATATCACCAATTATGAGATTTTTGATCTGAAGAATAGAGCACTGGAAATATGTGACTCTAAGAGGAAGGAGGAGAAGGAGAAAAGAAAGAATTTTGAAGAAGAAGTTGAAGCTGCAAAGAAGAAAGTAGAACAAATTTTCAAGAGAATCAAGGAGGCTGAGATTGACATGAAGCATGCTTTGCTGAATGATCAATTCTCTAAAAGATCCAACTATGTTTCTCCAGTCCTGTTTGGGCCCCTGAGAATCATTGTTGATAGCATTAAAGTGAAGGCTATCAACTTCAAGGTGCTCAATAATGAAAACCTAAGGAAGATATTCAGAATGGTCACAGGCTCATTCCTGGAGTTTGAAAGAGATCTAAGCAAAGTTGTCCGGGAGATCATTGAGTCCAGAGAAGAAGAGGATGAGTTTATTGACAAACTCAGAGTGAAACATATCTATTCTTCAACAAAGGAAAGATTTGTCAAGGACATGTTTGGGATGAAGTACTTATGCATATCCAAGGGGCCATCTGAGAACTACTACACCTACAAGGAGCTGGGGAATCTTTCTCACAAAATGGTGAAACTAGTCTTAGATTGTGTTACTGATCATGCCAAGGCAGAAGAAGAGAAGAGGGAACTGAAAGCTCTTGAGGGACTGTATGGAAGAATGACAGCAGAGAAGAAGTAGTTTTGCAGCTCAAGTCAAACTTGAAGATTTGCTCAGTCTAGAGGAGCTAAATTTGAGATAGGAGCGTACTTATAATTTCTTTCATTTCCTGTACAAACACTTCTATTTTTATTAGTTGAGATAACATCTGTAGTTTTCTTTAAGTTTGTCTTTATTCATCATAAAAACAAATTGGAGGAGATTGTGGTACCATCAATGTAATCAACTAATATTTACTTAGATTAATTAATAATTAACTAAGTAAAACATACTGTCATATATAGTTTGACAGTATGTTTAAAATGTCACTTGTAATAAGATGCTCAAATAGTCAAGTAGGTGACAGTAAGTATCAATAGTTACTATCATGTGTAAATGAAATAAATGATCAATGAGGTAGAAGTTCACAAAGTGTTCATGCACAGCATAGATCAAATTTCTGACAGTAACATTCTACATTCTGGAGCCTACGACATCATGTTCAAGTGACAACAACTTTTGAAAATAGACGACAACAACTATTCCTTGATAATAAACTTGGCGGAGAATGAAGATTCTATGACAACAAATTTTATTGACAGCAAGTATCCCTTGACAGTAAACTTGGCAGAGATTGAAGATGCAAGACAGCAAGTTTCCTGACAGTAGCTGTGGCGGGGAGAGTTGACAACATGTTTGGCGGGATGATCGACAACATGTTTGGCAGAATAGTTGACAGTACCTTTGGACGACAACATGTTTTAGAAGACTGGTGATCCTGACAGTAAAGTATGCAGTAACAAAGATGATGTCACCAAAGTGAAGCTGAAGGTTGATAATAACTTTCATAGAAGATGACAGTCTGTTTCAAGTAGCAGACTAGGTAAAGTCATTCACAGATTGATCTTGACATTTCTACCTAGTCTGTCAAGTCTACAATTGCAACTTGAGATAAAGTAAGCAAAAAGGTGAAGCGTGCTCATGGTGTCAAGAATGTCAAATCCTCACAGAGTACCTTTATCTACATTTGGAATGAAGACAAGACTCATGAAGAAAAACTGAGATTACTATTTTGAGTATTGTCCAGGAAACAAGGGAAAATGTACTTGTAAGTAAGATATGTGTTGTAGTTAAATACACACATCTCACAAACACTTTTACATATATACACAACTGAGCTTAACTTTTCTCAAGCATAGAAACTCTAGCAATCTCTTGTTATTGTATCTATTGAAGTTGGAAACCCTTTCTAGTCAGTTGTAGCAACAAAAATTAATAAAATTAATTTTTGAAGTAAAACACTGTGTGTCCCTATCTTACTTGTCGTTTGTTTTGTAACTTAATACATTTACTTTTGTTTGTTGTTAGCAAAAGTTGTTAAATTTATTAAGTTGCATTCAACCCCCCTCTGCAACACTCATTCTGTTTAACACTAGGATATTTGGACGTGATGTTCTATAAGGATGTTTTCTTCTCGACATTAAAGATCTATTATCTAAATTTCTCCGGCCATCTTTGCATATCCGATGGTCAGATAATAATTTTTTGTAAGAAAAGAACTCCTTCACTGGCTATTTGTATTCCGATACCATATATATATATATATATATATATATATATATATATATATATATATATATATATATATATATATATATGCCAAAAAAAATAGCCCTCAAGACTTGTATTTAAGACCCTGAGGATTTATTATATCACTTCTTCATGCACACCACACTTGTTATATATGATAGCATGATATGACGCGTGGGGTAGAAGTGGCCAAATGAGCTGGCCGGAATGAGTCGTGCCGGTTCGTCGGCGAACCGGTTTGGTCGCCTCTTGACTCGAGCATGGCACGCGGTTGTAGGCGAGCTGTGCCGGATCGTGCCGGTTCTACTCGTCGTGGTTCACACGAATTTGACGTGCCGGTCCGTGCCGGTTCTGGTTCACTCCTGTCAGACTCGTGCTTGACTCATTTTTTACGCGATTTGTGCCGGTTTTTGACTCGACCCGGTTGTTTAGGCGGTTTTAACGAGTTGATGGGCGAGCTAGGATGAGCCGACCCGCCCACTTGACCACCTCTAGCTGGGTGACCATTATTTTGTGAGTAGTGACCGGTTTTACACTTATCACAAGTACAATTACGAAGTTTATATATTAGGCTTTTAGGTTTATATTATTGCCATTTCTAGCAGAAACCATTTCTTATGCGCATATTGATACCAAGCTTATCACAATCACACAATGCATACTGCCAATACAAACAGCCCTATATCCATAAAAATTACAATAGTGATAGTGAGATACTGTTCATTATTTAGTTATTGTTATATAAATATTATAAATTTTAATTTGGTGTGATTTGGTTTCAATCAATTTTATTGGTAATAACACTAAAAACTGCCCCAAGTGCGATTTTAGAAATTTAGAACCCTTATAAATGGTGCAGTTTTTCTTGATGCATTTTTTAATATTTTGCAATAGATATAAATGGTACAGTTTTTTTGTTTTTTAGTATTTTCAGTTTGAACTCGATTTACAGTTCAATTTTTGCTAATCCGGACCCCATTTCAAACTCGACTTGATAACCATTGGAATTATAAAGTAGAATTTGAATATGCTCCTTTTTTTCAAACAAATACAAATTATATTCATTTTTTAACCTCCGGTTTGAACCCAAATTACTCAAATTCATTTTCACCACTGATGAATTGCCAGAAACTATAGAGCATGATAAAGAAACGGTTCTACGATCACAAACGTATCTGATACACAGCATTTATTGTGGATTACAATGTAAAAGTAGTTATATTTGTGTCGAAGCAACTACTTAAGATCAAGTAGCTGCAGAGGACAGATCACTGTAAAAAGTACATCCATACAAACATTATCTTAGAATTAAAACAGTGAAGCAGCAAAGTGCATCTTGGACTAGCTTGGGGTTCTGATGATCATCAGCCTGTTCAAACATCTGTTGCAAGAAAGAAAAAAAATGGTGTTTACAAATCTTAGGTAAAAACTTCTCGGCCCAGAAAACACCCACTGCTGGAGTTAGTGTAGTGACAGAAAACTTATATTTTGGGAACTATGAACTTACCATCTGGGGAACAACCAATCCTTGCAGAATATGCTGAGGGAGCCACTGGAATGGAGATTGATGGTTGAGCGGTGGAGAATGCGCTGTTGTTACATCTGTCATCAAGTTCAGGCCATGATTCTCTGGCTTTTGGACACTCATCTAAAAAAGGAAGTGTTGAATGATGCTCTTGTTTCACAGGGCCTACTTTGCTACTGTCATTGCTAAGGAAGCAATGTTGTTGTCGCTGATTTGTCATTGCAGCATCATTATGTTCATAAGCTCGAGGCACATGCATATTAGAGTTTTCTTGCAAATTAGAGTTGTTATTTGGTTTCAGCAAGGAGCTTGAATGTACTTGGGATGGCATCAGACGCCATGCATTGTTGATATTAGTGTCCATCCCAGGACCCCTGACAGTGCCCGAAACTACAGGTGATGAATCATCTGCATCAGGAGTTTGTCCCTGGAGATACCTGCATATTTTATAAGGCACTGTATAAGTTCATTGAAGACTTTGAAGCTCTATAATGCATTAGATGTATTTGTTGGTCGTATTAAGCTTTTCATACTAAAGTGTCTTGAACTTGGAACACTAACATTTGAACTAACACAAATTTACACAGGAATATACAAATATGGCTGCCTAGTAAGATTCCAATCCGCTGCCCTTGCCACCTACGCTCACAAAAATATTATAGATTTCCTCGTGCTTCTGCCCCAGCCATAACCCGCTTGCATGCAGAGGGCTTTAATGAAGTGCAAATGGGATAATAGAAAGGGGCCCTTGTTGATATGCAATGATTTGATCTTTTGTATCAAATTATTACGCTTGTAAACATTAACACTTAAAAAGACCATTCCAAATTTATGCTTACTGGTTTTAAACAATAGTTAGCACATATTATCTAAGTTCATATCTTAACTTATACACAACAAATTACCTGTCCAGCAAATCAAAATTTCATTTCGTTCTCACCACGAATTACAATCTACTTGCTTTATTATATGATGGATTTGTTTTATCAGTTCAAGCCAAGCCAATTAGCATGCAGCTCAGTTAATTATAGGATTGAGAAAACTTTATGATATCTACAAAACCCTACGAGTTGCTATTAAAATACAATGTATAACGGTTGTATAGCTAATTTTTAGAAAGAAATTGATTCTTAGAGTAGTTTAGAGTGTTTTTATGGAAGGCCTAATTCTAGCTCAGAAACAAAGTAATAACTCACATGGGCAACCAATATTAACTTGGTGAAATTTCAACCTATATTGGCTAGTTATGACAGCCACACCGTCTCAACCTCAATAAAGCCCTTCATTACAGAGCTATACAGTTGAGGCTATCATGGATGACCCGTAAGTGTTACCTATATGCCTTTCACCACCTCTCTGCTCTATTCCTTCAGCATGAAATTCAATTATTATCAATTGTTCTATGTTACCCGGACACGAGCACGGATCCAAGTGTCAGATTCTTAGTTTTAAATAATTTAGGATTCATGGATATGGATCCAAAATTGTACACAGGTGCGGGTATTCAGCATATTAACTTAACAAAAGTGAAATTGTACAATGTACATATGCTTAACTTATTATACATTTTAAAAAATAGAGTCTTCTCCCGATAGAACATATGGTGGGAGCTAACAGGTAACTTAAAAACTAGTGAAGCTAACAGGTAACTTAAAAACTAGTGTCCAACCATCTCTATCAGAAAGTTTTACATCCAATAAACAGAAAAGATATGACAAGATAGATAAACTACAGATAGAGAAATTAATGATGGGAACTTTTCTAAAAATTATAATGTTGCACATGGATAAGTAACAAACCTGTACTCCTTGTTTGCTGTACCATAAGGAGAAGGTTTTGATAGATTGCTTCCATAACATAAAGTCTCTGATTTAACGGTTGGATACAAGGGTAACTTTTGAAAACTTCCACTACTTTGAAAGATTCCACCACTACTGCTGCTACCAGCAGTTATGTGCTGCAACGCAGTCAGCAATGATTGCGAAGTAGATTGAGATTCCACAGGCTTTCTTGAACGGTTGCGGCCACGGTGCATGTGTCGCTCACAATATTTGGACTCTGGATAGGCATCTTTGGAGCACCTCCACTTTTTTCCATCAGTCCTGCGGCACCTACCCGGCTCAGGATCGAATTTCTTCCCATAATAGGAGCAATAGCCCACTGCACATGAAGAACCATGTTGTAGGTTAGCAGATAACAAAAGAGGATAGAATAAAATATTCACAAATAAAGACCGAAACCTTGTATTACATGGACAAAGTGAAGGCTAAAATCAATGAAGATATATTGGCATCTATCGGGGCAGGTAGGTTCCAACACGTGACCTCTTTACAAATTGAGCACCATGTTAAGTTACTAGCTCTCTCAAAGCCTTGATGTGTTAGAGCATGTCCAATGCAATGCTATAAGATTTACTATATCTATAATATAGCATCAATTATAAAACACTGCTCCAATATAATGCTATACCTGGTTCTAAAATAGAAAAATGTTATACCTGGTTCTTAGATAAAAAAATGTTATACTTGGTTTGGTCCAAGTATAGATATTGCTATAATTGCCACATAGGCATGCAAGTGGGAAATTGGATGTAAATGAATAATTAAAGCAATGGTCATGGTGACACATTTAATTGTGCATTTAAAAGTAGGGTTATTGAAAATGTAGTTCAATTTTGATCTATTTCGCGTCTTTTCAAAACTATCCATTGGACTGCAAGTTCTATTTAAGCATCGGAAATCAGTTTTTGGTTTCATAATACAGCAATAATTACACACATTTTAGCACTAGTATTGGACATGCTCTTAGGAGGAATTCATTGGATCGTATATCTTATTTCGTATACTTGTATCCCTGAAACATAGTCATTAGATATGCTACCAACCAGTGGCAAAGTCAGGATGGAAACTTTTTTGTAATCATGTTTAATTATAGAGCTTTAAGTACTCATGTAGACATGCTTCCAATAAGACTTGAACCCTTGACCTCTTGTTACCAAGACCTCCTATTACAAAGAGGAGAGGGCATCCGCTAAGCACCTAGGCTAAGCCTGGCATATCAGGATTGAAACTCAAGGTGGGCCAAACAGTATTGTTATTGCCTTATTGGTAACTTTGCATAGAAAAGAATACACAATGAAGTCCTGCTACATTATACCAGTCTTTACATTTTCTATCAAAAACATATTTATTTGAGAAAACTTCTCCTAAGGATGACATTAGATAAGTTATAATGATTTTGTATGTAAAGCTGAGTGGCAAATTTGTAAATATCATCCTCACCCCCTGGATTCATATAAATACCCCTATTTTATTATTCAGTTTTAGTTTAAACTCATGTATATTACCTGAGGTCATCCTCAAGAGTTTAAAGCCCTATTTATTTTTATTCCTTAAAGTAAAATTTATTACAAATATGCTAGTCTTTAAAATACTCAATTAGGCGCTAATCAGTTCTTATCAACTTGTAGCTACTAAAATAAATTTTAATATAATAAACTAAAGATAATCAATTACTGCTTAAAATGATAATAAGAAATAACACTGTAAAATAAGCTCAAACCATATATGTAGATTTAATATGTAATAATATTGGCCGGTTTTATTTCAATAACAATTACTTTAGCTATCAATAGATGCTAACAAGTAACATATCGTCAAAGACTTGAATACACCAACTTTAGAGTGATTCACAAAAGTTATCAATATTCATCCACATATAAGAGCAGATATCACACAAAAAATTGTACACATAAAAACTGCACATCAAATTTCATAATTTGTAATTCATCTATAAGAACCAAATTTAAATACAATCCAGGTATATGTTAAGACATCCCCTATATTCCAAATTAGGGAATTGATTCTGTATGATTCTGCATCAAGATCAGGTAACTATTGTTCTAGTTCAGCTTTTCCACTCAAATTTAACTCATTTAAGATAAAAACGGTATATGCTTTATTTAACGCGAACTTTGTGTTTAAACAGTAATACAATGGGAATGAGGTTCCCATACCAACACATTATCTCTCTCAACCAAACACGAACATATGGGTATGAGGTTCCGATTCCTGTTAAGCAACCGGTCCCAAATCCTATGAAACAAATGCCCTCTATCATTCCACTCCTAGTTCCAATGACTGGAGCCAATTGTGAGAAACTAATTTGTTGTTTAAATTCCTTTTTGTTGGGTATATTTTTGTGAAGACCAAACAAAAGAATTTACAATTTTTCTCCTATTTACCAACGCGACCAAGAATCATATTATCACTATTTGAATTCCCTTCTATACTTCTTCTCTCAAGTAATTGATAACCCAAGTGGTTGTAATTGTTTCTCCTAGTGTAAAAATTAAATAAGAAATCAGAGTTCCCAACTAGAACTCGAAATACAAGTTTTGCAATTATTGTGCCTGCAAAATCATACCAACTCAATCGCTTATTTTTTAAACTGAATCATGCATATTCAAGCAATCAATTACACAAACAATAAACAATCGTACCAAATAACCGGAACTTTGATCAGGTAAAAAGAAACATATCATATAAAAAAGTAGAATAACACGTGACAAATGAGGAAACACTAAAAGTTTACATAGGCACTTGGAGTCTTACAGGTGGATTGATGGAAAAATTGAGCTGATAAAGCCTCCAAACTCCTCCGAATATTAATAACAAGTTCCGGTGGCACGGGCAACCCTGCCATCAAATACTTGTATACTAGTGCTTGTTGCTCCAGCTCCTGCCATTGCACTGCTGTGAAAGGTGGCCGGAACCCATCTCCGGCCACCGCAACTGACACCAAACTGCTACCCATTTCACCCCACTAGCTAGCTACTTAAATAAACCTCTTTATCCTCCTTACACAAACCCAAGAACCTCAAAATGAGTATTTAGTAGTATGAAGAAAAAGAAAACTGCAAAGACATATATATGCATTTCAGACACTGACCCAGTATATATATATATATATATATATATTATATATAGATATATAGGGAGACGAGATAAGAGTGAATATGGGTTACCTTAGGGGGGACAGATCTAGGGTTTGTCCATATATCGGAGAGAGAGACTTGTGAGGACCATTAGAAGATAAGAGAAGAGTTGCAGTTTTAGTTACAAAACACACAGTTAGTTACACCGGGGTGTTTGACTTAGGTTATAAGGAATAAGTTATTTTTTTAAAAAAAGAATTTTCATATTTTTTTTTGAAAATTAATATTTATTTTAGAAATTTAAGACCAAATTTTATTTTCAAATTTAAAAATAAGTTATTTATTTTCAGAAAAAGTACATATATACCAATTTTTTCAACTTATAAACATCTTATAAGTCCAGACAAACGGGGTCAGTGTCTGTGTGTTTGTGTGTAATGATATCTTCAGGCGGTCAAGGGCTTTGTCAACTACTGTGTGCGTGAAATGGGATAAGAAAAGAATGTTTTGTTTTTGTACATCCTTGAACTACTTCACAAACATCTTCATTATTTAACAACATTTTTTGATTGGTCCATCCATTTTTTAAATAAAACATTTCTTATTAATTTTAATAGATTTATTGTGATTATTTGAGATGAATGAATTTGGAAGAAATGTAATGAGATTCGACCAACATTTGGGTAAATTTTTTAAAATTTCATTCATTCACTCATTCACTCATTCCATTTCTAAGAATCTAAACTAGCTATCAAATATCTCAATTTGAGATGGAATGTTCAATTTTCTCCCATATATATTTTTCTTTCCAATTCTTATTAAAAAAAATTATACTCACCCAATTTTTTTAAATCCTCTATCTTATCTCCATAAATTTCCCTTATTTTTACTAATTTCATTTCATTTTATTCTATTCTTTAGAACCAAACACAACATTAATCTTTTCAAACACCACACCTCCGCAGGACTTTTCAAACCGCGTCCCCATTCACAGTTTTTGGAAAATGTTATCCATTTATACTCTTAAACGAAGTATAGATCGAAGACATACCTGTGTTACATTATACTCTCTCCGTTCCATATTTCTTGTCTCATTTTAATTTTTTAAAATTAAATTAATCAATTTTGTCCAACAAATTAAACATATTATATAATAATATATATATATTTTAAAAATATTATGATATAATTTAACTATTCTATTTTATGAATCAATTTTTAAATTCGTAAAATTATAAATAAATATTTTTAAATTGTTAGTCAAAATTAAAAAAATTTAACTTTGAAAAGTCAAAAAAAAAAGAATTATGGGACGGAGGAAGTATTATTTAATATTTTAAAATATATTAAAAGCAGAATATGATACATTATATTATATTGACACCGTTCCCATGTAAATATAAAATATGTAAGCTAATCTCGAAATGCCAAGACTCTTATAAAATTAAGTTGTGATGGTGAGACTTGGAGAAACTCTTTTGTACAATGTAAACTCTCACGGGAAAAGAGGCAGGTCTTGTTAAATACTTAAATGTCATTACCATATGGTACTGTATTACTTTTCCTATGAATATTACAGCGATCCAATGCTAAACAGTAAAGTCAACAATAGTTGTACCCTTTCTCATATACTCCCTCCGTCCCATTGATTTGTATACAAATCAAGTGGGCACGGAGGACAAAAAAAAATAAAAAAAATGATAGTGTAATAGTAAAGTTAGGTAAAAAGTGGGTAAAGTGGTGGGACCTATTAATATTTAATAATAGATTTGAGATAGTGGAGGAAAGTAGTGGGTATAATAGTATTTTTATATTATAAATATCAGATAATGGAGGAAAGTTAGTGGGTGTAATAGTATTTTTTATTATTAAAACTTTACTATTTTTGAAATGTATACAAATGAGAGGGACATCCAAAAAAGGAAAGTGTATAGAATTGAATGGGACAGAGGGAGTACCAACATATCACGTGTTTTAGGGAGATTATACAACCCCAGGAATTGAAAATGGTACATATCTGATTAAACGAAATAACTATTCTTTCGAAACTATGTTATGTAACAAATTGTCATATATTTATATTAAGGTTATTACAAGTAATTGCTCTCTCGGCCAAAGGACTTCAAATAAGTAAACTTGATTGGAAGTTGAAATCGGCATACACCAGCTAACTGTAACCCCTGGAACTACGAAGGTCCACCTGACCGTATCTCTTAACTGTGAAACCATATGCAGTAACAACCGCAATCATGACGCCAAATACAAGAGAATATAACTGGAAGTTGGCAAGCAACAATCCTCGAACCTCATGGTCTGGTGAATTACAAACGACCTTGTTATCATCAAGATTGCAGCCATCTGGCATTGACGGCCCGTAGAGTGAAAATGCAGTCTGATAGAACCAGAGGCCTTGTAGTGTCATAGCAATGCCAATACACAAATCAATTGCAAAGTTGTTTGGCACAAGGGCTCCTGCAATTATAGAGAATATGCAATGGACTACAAGGATGACAAGGATAAGATGGTAATGCCCCTCTAGACCTTTATGTGTAGTCGAGTGAAAGAAGAATAGTAAAAATTCTGCACAAAATGCTGTGGCAGCGACAAAGCATAAAGCTCCTTCTGGTAAGGGAAGAAAGCTGATAAATAGAGAGAAGATAATTGATCAATTTGCTAAAAATAGAGCATTAATCTACTATAAGATTTGATTATATTTTATGTTTTATCAACCTCGATGCACATTTTTCAGTAACATCTGCATATGGCCCTAGAATTCAAACCTATAATACAATTTAAAGCAGTATACAACATGGTAGAAAACCTTGGATGCCCTGGGCTATTTCGAATAAAAGTATAAGAGCTCTGACTGGTAAATAGATACCAAAACAATGCCCTAAAGCTGATGGTCGGGAAGACCTTGCAATACTTGCGAGAAGGTCGGTGAATGTAAATACTTGTAGCTGGTTTCCAGAATAGTCTTTACATGTAAGAAGTGATCCGAATACATGAATACAGGCAAAAGTTTTATGAAGTATCAAATTATATTGAAGTACTTGAAGTACCATATATGTTTGCAAACAGAACAATATGTTATACAATGTTCTACAAGCAGAACATGTTTGGGACTATAAGCACTCCAATGTAATTAGTACTTCATATATAGATCTCAACCAAATAAATATATATGTTTGTTCCAATGCCGAGCTATCTAGATGTTACTCACAAGATTCTGCAGGGTCTCGACTCGAGTGGAATACTAGTTGGAAAAGTTAGATTGTCTGACCAAACTACATATCCATAATATGAATGTTGATAACCACGTAATAATGTGAAGTAACCAAGTACTAGGAGAAATACTGACCTGGTCTTCTCAGACAGCAACATGACAATACCATAGACGAAGAACATGAGAAGCATTCCACCATGCTCAAAATCATTCATGTGAGTTGGGTTCAAGACTCCATTAACTAGGTACTTAAAGTGAGGGGAGTATAAAACCTCTACGCACATATCAAGGAAAGCCCCGATCGACACAACATACAACTCCAAATACTTTAGTTTTCCATTGTAACCAGGAACAGGATTCCAAACCCTAACACGAAAGAACTTAGGATTCAAAACTTGCCTCATTAAAGAGCACCATATGTGCCATACACCAATCAATAGGAATAATGTCCCCGGTATAGCATGTCCAATAAAAGACCCCATTGCTGCAATTCAAAAGCAATACAAAATCAGGATAGGACCTTTATGTATTCTCTTTAGTTCTATCACAGCTAAGATACACTAAGCTACCATTGACATATAATAAAGGTCCTCAAAAGCCTATACTATCTCTATTGGCTCTTGGGTTCAAAGATTCCCGTTCCTGCACAAACCACAATTGGCTTCGATTAAAAAAAATTCTAATTACACAAAACATGGTTCGTGTACCTCAAATTAGCCACACAAAAAAGAGCAATGCTATTGCTAGATGTCACGAAACATTGATCACACAACATACCGAATGCTAATGTGACAGTGCCCATGTATAATTTCAAAAGTTGAAGAAAAATGGTTCGTTTTCTATTGATGCTAATAAAAATAACAATGTTAGGTACGTACCGAATGATAATGTGACAATCCCATATACATTTTTAAACATTAACAAGATAACTAACTATACATATCAATAAACAGAAAATGGAAAATGTTTCAAAGAACACATATCAATGACCATTAAATAAAATTAAAGCACAATAAAATGATATAAACTTCACCAAAACAATCCAAACATAAAACACAAAAAGAAAATGGATAAGATTATATCAAGTTTGTGCAACTTACACATATAAACGTATGAGCGATTAGTTGTTGCTGATACGAGGTTTAAAAACAAAGAAATGGAGTTCAAGAAAAAAGAAAGAACAATGGAATCAAAATAATTATTGGGAGAAGATTTAAAAAGGCTAATGGCTAAAAAATGATGAAATTATATATGCATCATTTTTGTTTCGGATGGATAGTCCGAGTAATTTGAACACATAAATTGCAGTCCGATTGATATGCACGTGTATGTACATGCAAATGATTTCACTCCGATAAGAGTCTAATTGTGTGATTTCATTATGGAATATTAAAATTTAAATATTAATTAATAAGGTCTAATATAAAGAATAATTTAGTCCCATAGCAAAACAATAAGAGACTCTTTGCAACGAATCACTCCAAGAGCTTACAAAAGTCCAGATTTGGCTTAGCAATACGTATGCATGTTGAGTGTCTCTGCAGCCTACTATCTCTGCACATACCAACAACAAATGCACTAGGTGAAGTCCCTGATTCACGATTTTTTTTCAAATTCAGACCCGAATAAAGCCTGGCCCGATCCGGCCTGGCCCGCGGGTAGCAAACAGGACTCATATTTTCATGACAAGCCCAGCCTGATTGTCAAAAAAGCCCGGCCCAATTTTCTAAAAAAAACCCGGACTTTTCATAGTCAGGATAAAGCCCGCCCCATCAGATTTTTTGTGCATCACTACGGGAGATATACGTTTTTATCCCACCATCGCCTGTTTGGCTGTTATCCAAACCCCACCCAGCGGACATAATTATATGAAACAAAATATTTGCATAAATAGTCAGATATCATCTCACTTTCAATGTTCTGGAATAGAGGAGTGCCAACTGCGAGAATATTTCGACAAGTGGGACTTGCAAAAAAACAAAATAAATAAATTAATTTCCAATTCATATGAAAAATCTAACATGAATATTGAATAGTATGCAGATGCATGCACTGCTAAATAAAACTCTACTCTCTCTCTCTATATATATGAATGCAGTAAACTCGAAGAGAATTCCTAAGACTAAGATATATAAAAATTTAAATAGATAGAAAAAGATCGAGCTATATATAGATAGCATGGAGTCTACAGGCAAGGTTCCAAGATGGAGTCCTGGTGGAAGCCCATCACAAACAATTGAGGAGGAGAAAAACATAGCTCCTCATCAAAGAGATGCTCTTGACAAGTTTCCATTTACGAATGCACCCTCGCTGAGACAAAATAGTGGGAGTGAAACAGGTAGTAAAACATCAACAACAGTAATAAATATGGAACGAGTAGGAAGTACGGCTAGGGACGATGGCTCGAGGCTTTACATAACATGGAAGGACGTATGGGTGACGGTGCCATCTAAGAAAGGTGGTCGCCGCCAGATTCTGCAGGGACTAACAGGGTATGTGGAACCTGGTCAGTCATTGGCCATCATGGGTCCTTCTGGTTCTGGCAAGTCCACTCTTCTTGATACATTAGCAGGTATATCACACGTATTACATACACACATGCAAAGTGATCTTTCTCTCTCTATATATAAATTACAAATCATCTTCTATAGATACTTCGGAACGAACTAGGATTCAAAAACATTCCTTGTTCAGGGTCCACAACTGTCTTTCTCCATTTTTAGTGCACAAATTCTCCATGTGTCATGTAGTTAAGGTTGAGCACGAACCGGTTGGTCCGATTTTCGGATAAAATCATATCTATAACACATGTCTTCTGTTTTAAAAATCGGAATATCGTAACGGTAACCAAACCATCAATTTCAGTTTCGATTTCAAATATCTGGCTTCAATTTTATCGGTTCAGTTGGCTATAAAATCAAATAAAATAAAATGAGACAAAAATAAATTTTAATTTAAATAACAAAGCTTTCACATATTTGTATGGAAGCAGCAGCAGAATATTTGTATTAGAAACTTGATTCATAAATTTATATAAACAAATAGCCATATATTTCGATGCATAATAAGCAGTAAAAATCAGTAGGCAGTAGTAGGCAGTAGTAGCCAGAAACTATCAGAGGCAGAGCCAACAAAAATATGAAATGGTAAAAAAGCAGTTGTACGTACGTAAAGGAAAAACCAGCGGTAGACTTACCCAAGACCATGTAACGTTATCATTCTCCAAACTTATTCAACATTCACTATTTATATTTACTTATATACAAATTTAATAATTTATATAAATTTTATATAATTTATTTATATAATAATCGGTTTGGTTTAATATTTTTCGATTCGGTTTAGAATTTAAAACCGAAATCAAATTCTTTATAACAATTCAGTTTTTAATTTTTTTAGGTTCAGTTTTAGTTCGATTTTATACAATTCGGCGTGATTAGTTTTTCTACTCTAATTTAGTTTAATTATTTATTTATCTAATTTAAGTATCGTTTGTTATTACTGTTACATAAATAATTACAATTTTTTGTTGAAAAGTAGATGAAAAAGTGTTTAGTAAAATTTAAAAGCATACTTTTAGAAAAAATAGGTCCTCCGATAGTTTTGGAAGAAGCTGTTTTTCAACTTTTGGAGGAAATAATAACAAGTTTTACTATCAAACCACTTAAACATATTTTTTATACTATATCTCAAAATATATCTAAATCAAAAAAATATTATCAAATAGTCATTTGATTTTTCTACAGACACTTTTTATCACACTATAACAATTTTTAACAACAATCTCAAACAGTCCCCTAATCTATACAATAAAATAAAATAAAGACCATTATTTATATTAATACGAAATATTTAATTAATTTATCTTATAAATAATTTATAAATTGAAGAAAAACACAAACACATATACATATAGTGTTTTATTTAGTGTAGTACCTTAAATAAATTAATAATTGAAAATCTATATATTCTACCTTATATTTTGCAACAAGTTTGTAATATTTTACTAGTAGAGAACATCTAATTCTACAATAAATATTTTATTTAAAGGTATTCTATTGATTTTTTGTATATATAACATTTAATTTTGTAATTAATCTATAGTATATTATTAAAGTCGAAGTATTAAAATTTGGACTGAATAATTATTATTGAACTTAATTTTAACTAATATTCTAACTAAATCACATCTTTCATTAATCTCCTAATTAAAATATGTCTATAAACAAAACACACAATATTACAATACAAATAAAGTATGAGAATTTGCCTTCGAGAAGCTTTTCTTCTCTGGGCTTGACCGGAGCTCGCTTGGGCTGGTTTTGAGGGGTATTTAGGGTGAGTCCGGAGAAACCTAAATGAAGATCGGATCTCTGGGACACATGTGGCATGTGAGTAAGTTTATGGCCATATTTTAGAAAAAGAAAGTCAGAGAAAAATGAGAGTTTAGAATGTGTTTGAGTGTGCGTAAAATTTTGGATCCCCTCATCAGTTGAATTGCATGAGTATTTATAGGGGAAGGGGCACATGCACCTGGAAAATTGGATTCGTACCCAGTCTTGTCCGCCCTCGACTAGTTGTATTGGATGAATGCGTGTATCCTTTGTCCTTTATTGTCAGGCCATAACTGGATACGAGTGTGGATCTCTTACTCGACGGCGGTCACACCCGTCCAGAATTGAGACTAGGTGGTCCAAAATTGGATTCGTACGACGCATGAAATATAAATTAGTATTTTATTTAATTTTCTTACATATATAGAGAGGGAATTAACACGCATAGTACATGACTAACATGGAGAGAAAATGCCTATCGAAAAAAACAAAAAAAAATGTAAAATATCTACCTTATGGACCTGCTAAAATTATTAGTTGTTGTATGATGTCATTGGTTCAACTAAACAATTATACATTTATGAGGATGTCGTTGGGTATTGAAAATTTTCATATCTTCGGTCGTATTTGAAATAATAATATCTATTATTTTATATATTACACTATAAAAAATATTGCACTAGAAGGAGATTTTTTATTTGTATGTACCGGCCTAATTGATTCTCAAGTTTGGTTCCTTGCAATAAATAAAGATTGTGCTATTTTATTATATTAAAATAAAATATTAACATTCTACATATATAAAAATTTTAATATTCAAATTTTTATAAGAAATTATAATAACTCAAAATATATAATCATAATATATTATAAAAATTATATATATATATATATATATATATATATATATATATATATATATATATATATATATATATATATAACTTGGGTACAATCGGCTCAGTTTACTGTTTATAATATTTGCATCGATTACACAAAGGACATTACGATGGTTGATGGAGCTGTGGTACATGACACGATCGTAGATGATCTTTACGACAACCATAATACATGTTTGATGTTCTTTTCACAATAGAACATGTCTAAAATAAATGAGCAATAAGGAGTTAAAAGATTGCAAAATGATGCTCTAATAAGGTTTGCAGCTTGTTGCCTTCTCATACTAGATTACATAGTTTTTTTTGAGTGCATACGCACAAACAATGATCAAATATTTCAGGGCGGCTAGGCTCAAACACAAGGAAAAATGGAGACATTCTAATCAATGGCCTCAAACAAACACTGGCCTTTGGCACTTCAGTAAGTTATTATATATTCAGATTGGAATTACCTTTCGATCAGCTGATTATTAGTTAGGTTTACCAATTATTTTACGATTAAATTCAGAAATCAAAATGGATATGAGACTATATATTGTAAAGTTTAATTTACTTGTCTTACAAATTATATGACAGTAGAAATATGTTATAAATTATCTAGGCATATGTGACTCAAGATGATTCGCTGATGACAACACTCACGGTAAGGGAAGGTGTCTACTTCTCAGCTCAACTTCAACTCCCTGATTCCATGCCAATAGCTGAGAAGAGAGAAAGAGCAGAGACAACTATTATCGATATGGGTTTACAGGATGCCATTAACACAAGAATCGGAGGGTGGACTGTAAAAGGTCTTAGTGGTGGACAGAAGAGGAGAGTTAGCATCTGCATTCAAATCTTAACTCGTCCTAGTCTACTCTTTCTTGATGAGCCTACTAGTGGATTGGATAGTGCAGCATCTTACCATGTCATGTGTCGGATCATAAAACTAGCTCAACAGGATAAAAAAACCATTGTAGCCTCCATTCATCAGCCCAGTGCTGAAGTCTATGAGCTTTTTCATAATCTCTGTCTTCTATCCGCAGGTAGACAAGTTTACTTTGGTCCCACTAATCTCTGTCTACTTCTCAGCTCAACTTCAACTCCCTGATTCCATGCCAATAGCTGAGAAGAGAGAAAGAGCAGAGACAACTATTATCGATATGGGTTTACAGGATGCCATTAACACAATTATCGGAGGGTGGACTGTAAAAGGTCTTAGTGGTGGACAGAAGAGGAGAGTTAGCATCTGCATTCAAATCTTAACTCGTCCTAGTCTACTCTTTCTTGATGAGCCTACTAGTGGATTGGATAGTGCAGCATCTTACCATGTCATGTGTCGGATCATAAAACTAGCTCAACAAGATAAAAAAACCATTGTAGCCTCCATTCATCAGCCCAGTGCTGAAGTCTTTGAGCTTTTTCATAATCTCTGTCTTTTATCCTCAGGTAGACAAGTTTACTTTGGTCCCACTAGTGGAGCAAATGAGGTAAGATTATATTAATTGATCAATGTCGTAAACAGTATTGGACTAGCTTTACCTAGTTTCAAATCTCAATCTTCTGCAGTTTTTCACATTGAAAGGTTTCCCATGCCCAGCTATGAGGAACCCATCCGATCACTTTCTCCGAACTATCAACAAAGATTTTGATACTGTAAGTAATAATATGATTTCACTTAATTATGTATAGCTAGCTTTTAGGAAAAAGTTCTTCTATATCTCAACCTACTTAGTGATTAAGAAGCTATTTATTGGGAACACATCTTAATTAGGAAGGCGAGGAAACAGTTTATGAAGGCACAACCACAGCGGAAGCCATTAATATTCTTGTCGGAGGCATTTCAATCTTCTGAACAAAGTCAACAAGTTCAAGGTCGAGTATCTGAAATATGTGCAAAGGTACACGAGCAATTAATATTCTGTTAGAACTCGGATGATTACAACCTATATGCGTATACCACACGTTTCTGTTTCTTTACATGTCTTTTTTTTTTAAATGTAGAATGCAGGAACTGTGGCAAGTAAGGGAAGCCAAGCAAGCTTTGTTATTCAATGCCTTGTTCTTACTAAAAGATCCTTCCTCAACATGCACCGTGATTTAGGGTATTATTGGCTCCGCTTGATGATCTACATTGTACTCTGTCTCTGCATAGGTACCTTATTTCTTGATATTGGCCACAGTTATGGCTCGATTCCGGTGACTGCTATTCATTAAACCTCTCTCTCTCTCTCTCCCCCCTCTCTCTATCCCTGTATATATAAGAGTCACGTTCTACTATTGTAAATATTGATTTGAAGAGTTTTTTTCCAGAAAACTTTGTAGTAAAATATGACCCTAAACATAACTAGCAGAACATCCTAAATATGGTATCCTAACAAGCTATGGGTATAATTTACAGGCTAGAGGTTCGATGCTTATGTTTGTTGCAGCATTCTTGACTTTTATGGCCATTGGTGGATTCCCTTCGTTTGTAGAGGATATGAAGGTCAATATCTAACTTACAAAATATATATTTATAACCTATATGCATATTGTAATTTGAATGCTCAGAAACTAAAATGCTGATAATGTAATTAGATTTTCACAAGAGAAAGACTGAACGGCCACTATGGTGTAGCTGCATTTGTTATGGCAAACACAATTTCATCAGTTGCGTTTTTGTTCCTGATTGGACTGATACCAGGAGTGATTTCTTATTATCTCGTGGGCCTTCAAAAAGAATTTGGTCATTTTGTGTACTACGGCTTACTCTTCTTTGTATGCATGATGTTGGTCGAGAGCCTAATGATGTTGCATTGTACCAGATTTTCTTATGGGAATTATAGCAGGGGATGGAATTCAAGGCATAATGATGTTAAATGGAGGGTTCTTTCGATTACCAGATGATATGCCCAACCCATTTTGGA
Organism: Oenanthe sinensis; assembly: GCA_028671895.1. Taxonomy (NCBI): domain Eukaryota; kingdom Viridiplantae; phylum Streptophyta; class Magnoliopsida; order Apiales; family Apiaceae; genus Oenanthe; species Oenanthe sinensis. The sequence continues at coordinate 10,552,452 of CM053799.1, forward strand.
AGTACCCAATGTACTACATATCCTTCCACAAGTATGCATTCCAAGGGTTTTACAAGAATGAATATATAGGCCTAACCTTTCCCAATGAAGAAGTTGGAGGACCTCCGACTATTAGTGGTGATGAAATTTTGAGAGATATTTGGCAAGTAGAAAATGGTTATTCGAAATGGGTCGATATGATAATTCTACTGGGAATGATGGCCACATACAGAGTTTTGTTCTTTCTAATAATAAAGGGAGGAGAGAAGTTAAACCCATGATAAGAGATTATGTTAGTAATATCTCTATTAAACAACCAAAACATCTGGAAGAATCCTTTCCTTCTTAGATCAAATCAAGCGTCATAATACTTTAATGAAGCTGTTACAGGGCGTGACACCTTCAAATTTCAGTAAACAAATAAACTGCAATCATGTTATTGATATACATTAGTGATTACTGCATTTCCACTTGTTTTCTTAGCCTCAATCTGGCACCTTAGCGTATACAAGCCATGTTGGCTCAGACTAATTGTTTGAATCGCACACATTGCTGCTCTTTTCATAGTATCAAAGCTCCATATGCAAATTTAGCGAGGCAAAATGTTTAAAGCAAATTTTAAGTTGTATTTCTTTAGCAATTCCCCTTCATGTGCAGTTTTTTAGGTGTTATTCGTGTTGTTTATCGAGGTGAGTGTGAGTCCTCTTACTCCTGTTACTCTGTTTAATAGAGAAGGTTTAAAATATTGTACTGCCAAATAAATATTTCCACTTATCTTTTTGAATTGAAACTTTAAAAATATCATCAAAATAACTAAAAATAATTTTAGAAATTAACTAAAAATATATAAATAGAGGAATCAAGTCAAACACACTTAAATGAGTTGAATTTAAGTAATAGTAAATCATTTGACGTAGTATTTTAATTCAATTAAGTAATATATAGCCGAACTCTTTCATACTAGGTCACGATTCACTCTAAGAATTCTTTAGAACATATACTCATTTTTGTAAGGTTATAAGTTAAATTAGTCAAAAAAAGTAAAATATAGCCTTAATATGTTTTTATATAGAAATTTATTTCGATTCCAAATAGTTATATACTCATGATTGGAATTAAAACTCTCAAATATTTGAAACTAAATTTTTTAATTATTAAATTATCACAGAGTTTTGAATATTAGCCGAAATTTAAATAAAAATTTATATTGATTTTTGAGTGAAAATGCAGTTGGCAATGTCAAATTTTTATTAAATGTTTTATTTCAAGTTGGATTTTAGCATGAGATATGCATTTTTTATTCAGTTGCTGCCTACTTACCTTTTCTTATCCAAACCCCACCTAGCGGACATATTTCCGTATATAATAGATGCAAGGCAAATTCAATCAAAAAAATGGTTGTAAAATTATAAATACACCTCTATTTTATAGGAATAATAATAAAATTATTATATTTTAATTAATATTATTAAAAATGAATGAATTTATGTTTTATTGGGAAGTTGAACAACTAAGCTAAATGGATTCTTAATTTAAAGTTGTAATTACTAAGCTAAATGGATTCTTAATTTCAATTTCAAACTCTTATTACGTAAGTTGGGTTAATTATGTATTCAACCTGTTTTGTAAATTTTAAAATAAAACTTTACATTGTACATAAAAATATAATTGAATTTTGATTAAAAAATATATAAGTTTACATGCCATTAATTTTTTTATTCAATGGTGTGTGTGTGTGTATATATATATATATAAATGTGTGGAGATTATATGTCTAATCAAATCATCTGTACAACACAAAAGTTGAAATTAATTTTTTTGAATATAACATTACATAATTGTATAATTTTATATGATAGAATAAATGAAACTTATTTTTTAGTAAACACAAATATTTGACATATTTTCATAAAAAATAAAACCACTACATCTAACTAGCATACCTCATTTACTATATTCAAAATAAAAATCTTTAGTCAATAAATTTTTTCCGTTAGCTTTCAAAAATAAAGATGTACTAATTATTTTTTTAAACGAACTTAATGACAATATATTGACAATATATATATGATAATTAAATTAATATTATAAAAAGTTTGATAAAAGCAACTTCAACCTATATATTATATCAATACAATTTTTCTTAAGTATATACAAGTTCTTTTGTAAATGTGTTAAAAAGCGCTTATACTTTGCACAGATTTTAAAGCTAACTAACACTAAAGACCTCAAAAATATTTTCAAATGATGTGGTATGTGACATGATAAAATAATTTTTTTAATTAATGTGGTTAATTTGAACGAAAGAAAAATTCATCTCACTTATTATTTTCATAATCAATTAAAACTTGTCATTCTCCTGTATCAGTATTGTCCCCTATTTGAAATGTTTTGAGAAAATTTTGGATCTCAAACACTAGAATAATATAACATGAAACAAATTTTTTACTTAAATAGTTAGATATCATCTCACTTAATTTCGATATGTTCGGGAAAGAGAAGGAACACCAACTGCAAACAGATTTGGACAAGTCACAAGTGGGACATGAATTAGAACATGCAACATAATAGATAAATAAATTAGCAATGCAAATTGGGTGAGAATCTAACATAAATGAATATTGAATAGTATGCAAGTGCAGGTAATCGTCTATAAAATCTCTCTATATAAACGAATGCAGTAAACACTAAGTGAAGCTTTAAGACAAAGATATATAGAGGGAGCCTAGCTAGGGAGAGAATTTAAATAGATAAAGAGATATCGAGCTATACATAGCATGCAGTCTTCGGGCAAGGTTCTTCCAAGTTGGAGTCCTGGTGGCAGCCCATCACAAACACTTGTGGGGGAGGTGATGACAAATGATCAAACAGATAGCAAAAGATCATCAACAGTAATAAATATGGAACGAGTAGGAAGTGCGGCTAGGGATGATGGCTCGAGGGTTTACATAACATGGAAAGACGTATGGGTGACTGTGCCGTCTAAGAAAGGTGGTCGCCGCCCGATTCTGCAGGGACTAACAGGGTATGTGGAACCTGGTCAGTCATTGGCCATCATGGGTCCTTCTGGTTCTGGCAAGTCCACTCTTCTTGATACATTAGCAGGTATATCTATCACTTCTGTTACCATTATAATCCGTGCAAAGGGGTAGATTTTTTTTTAAATGTTATGTTGATGTTGTGATTTGAATATACACAAAAAAAAATCTTAATTTTTTTTTTTAGGATCGACCATGAAGCCATCTATTGATTGTTATATTTGGATCACTCGATTTATAAAAAAGTTGGAAATTTGATTGGGATTGTCACAAAAATAATAAAGGATGCATCACGACTAAGATGAGGTGCCCGGCCGAATGACATGTTTAATTTCTTCCACTACAGAATATGTCTAAAATAAATTAGCAATTATTACCCAAACATAAACGAGTTATAGATTGCAAAATGATGATGAGTTTTGTGGATGGTTTCCTTCTCTCGTACTATAGATAATTTTTTTGAGTGATTACGCAGAAACAACTTGTGCTCAAATGATCAAATATTTCAGGGCGGCTAGGCTCGAACACAAGGAAAAATGGAGATATCCTAATAAATGGCCTCAAACAAACCCTGGCCTTTGGCACTTCAGTAAGTTATTTGATAAGAGCTTATCTTTCGTTAGATTCACTAATTATTTTACGATTTATTTTCAGAAATCAAAGTGAATATGAGACTAGATATTAAAGTGGATTTAATGTTCTCTTCACTTTTGACACAGAATGTAAAAATTCATTTACCACATAATTCTTTAAAATAATTTTTATTTTTTGATTTTGTAAATAAATATTTAATATACGTGCTAAAAGAAAGAGTACATCTAATTTGGTACGGAGGAAATATATATGACATTAGAAATATATTGTAAATTACCTAGGCATATGTGACTCAAGATGATTCGCTGCCGACAACACTTACGGTAAGGGAAGCTGTCTACTTCTCGGCTCAACTTCAACTCCCTGATTCCATGCCAATAGCTGAGAAGAGAGAAAGAGCAGAGACAACTATTATCGATATGGGTTTACAGGATACCATTAACACAAGAATCGGAGGGTGGACTGTAAAAGGTCTTAGTGGTGGACAGAAGAGGAGAGTTAGCATCTGCATTGAAATCTTAACTCGTCCTAGTCTACTCTTTCTTGATGAGCCTACTAGTGGATTGGATAGTGCAGCATCTTACCATGTCATGTGTCGGATCGTAAAACTAGCTCAACAGGATAAAAAAACCATTGTAGCCTCCATTCATCAGCCCAGTGCTGAAGTCTATGAGCTTTTTCATAATCTCTGTCTTCTATCCGCAGGTAGACAAGTTTACTTTGGTCCCACTAGTGGAGCAAATGAGGTAAAAATTACTTTAATTAATCAATGCCTTAAATAGCATTGGACTAGCTTTACCTAGTTTCAAATCTTGGTCTTCTGCAGTTTTTCACATTAAATGGTTTCCTATGCCCCGCTACGAGGACCCCATCTGATCACTTCCTCCGAACTATCAACAAAGATTTTGACACTGTGAGTAATAATTTGATTTCACTTACAGCTAGATTTTAGGAAATAGTTCTTCAATATCTCAACCTACTTGGTTATTAAGAAGCTATTTATTGGGAACACGTCTTAATTAGGAAGGGGAGGAAACAGTTTATGGGGGGACAACAACAGCAGAAGCCATTAATGTTCTTGTCAAGGCATTTCAATGTTCTGAACAGAGCCAACAAGTGCAACATCGAGTATTTGAAATATGTGCAAAGGTACAAGAGCATATTAATATTATGTTAAAACTCAGATGATTATAACCTATATGCTTATACTGCATGTTTCTGTTTATTAACAGGTCTTTTTCTTTTAAATGTAGAATGCAGGAACTGTAGCAAGCAAGGGAAGCCAAGCAAGCTTTGGTATTCAATGCCTCGTTCTTACTAAAAGATCCTTCCTCAACATGCACCGTGATCTAGGGTTTTATTGGCCCCGCTTGATGATCTACATTGCACTCTGTCTCTGCATAGGTACCTTATTTCACGATATAGGCCTCAGTTATGGCTCGATTCAGGTGATTGTTATTCATTAAACCTCTCTCTCTCTCTCTCTCTCTCCCCCCCCCCCCCCTCTCCTCTCCCTCTCTCTCCCCCTCCCGCTCCCTCCCTCCCTAAGGCCTAAATATAACTAGCAGAACAGCCTAAATATGGTATCTGAACAAACTATGGGTATAAATTACAGGCTAGAGGTTCAGTGCTCATGTTTATTGCAGCATACATGACTTTTATGGCCACTGGTGGTTTCCCTTCATTTGTAGAGGATATGAAGGTCAATGTCTAATATTTAAAATATATGCATATTGTAATTTGAATGCTCTGTAACTAAAATGTTGATCATGTAATAGATTTTTACAAGAGAAAGACTGAACGGCCACTATGGTGTAGCTGCATTTGTTTTGGCGAACACAATTTCATCAGTTCCTTTCGTGTTCCTGATCGGACTGATACCAGGAGTGATATCTTATTATCTTGTGGGCCTTCAAAAGGAATTTGGTCATTTTGTGTACTATGGCTTACTCCTCTTTGTATGCATGATGTTGGTCGAGAGCCTAATGATGATGGTGGCTAGCATCGTACCAGATTTTCTCATGGGAATCATAGCAGGTGCTGGAATTCAAGGCATAATGATGTTAAATGGAGGATTCTTTCGATTACGAGATGATATGCCCAACCCATTTTGGAAGTATCCAATGCACTACATATCTTTCCACAAGTATGCATTCCAAGGGTTTTGCAAGAATGAATATATAGGCCTAACCTTTCCCAGTGAATATGTTGGAGGACCTCCGACTATTAGTGGTGATGAAATTTTGAGTTATATTTGGCAAGTGGAAACCGGTTATTCTAAATGGGTCGATATGATTATTCTACTGGGAATGATGGCAACATACAGAGTTTTGTTCTTTCTAATAATAAAGGGAAGAGAGAAGTTTAAACCCATGATTAGAGATTATGTTAGTGATTTCTCTATTAAACAACAACAACATCTGGAAAAATCCTTTCCTTCTTAGACCAAATCAAGTGTCATAATACTTTAATGAAGCTGTTAAACAACCAAAACATCCGGAAATTTTAGTGCCACTCCTCTTTCTCCTGTTACTCTGTAATGGCAACCATTTCAGTAATGATAAGCAATACTTGTATGATGTATCAATCTAGTTGAAGAAATAAATAAGCAATAACTGAATATTACAGTAATATATTCATATGGATTTGTGTATTAAAATAATAATGAAATCGGGGGACTACAATTAAAGATCCCATTATAAATGAAGAGGTGAGTGGGTGTTTTATTACTGGTACAAATAATTTAGCCCAAAGAAATTAAGGGTAGCTAATCTGTTAGAAGCAGTTATTAAGTTTTAATATCGCACATTATTTTCATGTAAAAATGACACATTTCTAATGTTTTCATAGTCACCTCAATTTATATAGTCTTCTTAATTGATCCAATAGTAAGTTTCATCTTAATAAATTAAAATTTAAACACGATTACAGGAAGACAGGGAGAACTTTAAATTCACCCATAGTAAATTATTTCATGCGAAAATGACACACACGATTACAGGAATGACTGCAAATTTAAATTAAAAATAAGCTAGCTTGGAAATCATGCATGCACATAATTAGATATATCTTTTGAGATATTCATCTACAGTTGTGTAGTTAACTTGTGGGTAGAGCTTGGACATCTCCACATCATCTGCTACTTCAAAATTTGCAAGGCATCCTTCGTAGCAAACATGGTAATAATGAGTCAATCCCACTTGCTCTGCATAATCTTGTTCTACATGTTCATTCATGCAAATATATAAGTGCACAAATTAAATACATAAGATTAGCTAATATGTAAGTAAAGATGAGTATATATGTACCTTGCTTCATAGCTAAAAAATCATCTTTGGAGATAGAAGACTTGTGAAGCTCTTTGCCAATATGTTTTTCCCATAATTTGATCACCTCGTTTTGAGAGAGTATGTTTTGAGGTGGTCTAATGTATAGACTCTTGTTTAGAGCTCGGGGATCATCCACACTCTTGATTGTGTATGTCGCTATATCATCCTCGTCTACACATATTGTTGGAAAATGTGGGTAGAAGCCCCACATTGTCAAGTCATTTTGAGCCTAAGTTTGAATGCTTCTTGATTGCGTGCGCGCAACAAGTTATGATTGGAGTACGTTCGTCTTCGAGAGAGCTTTCCAACGCATATTTAAGTATTCAAAATGATCAAGGAATGGATGAGATATGATTATCCAAAGTTGGTACCTTGAAAGTGGAAATATAGAAATGAGAACTTGAATCCCATATTGAATTGGAAAAGTGTTTTCCATGCCTTTATATAGTAGAACACTTATGTAGTGTTTAAAATGTGTTAGTATGGTATTGCTTCACCACCCACGTGCGCGCAGGGGTGCAAATCATGGGATTTTGAGGACAAATTCGTGGCTTCGCAAGCCGGACCAGTTTTGCCTTCGGGCTTTCTGCGCAGCAAAATTTGGGACGAATAAATTCGGACCAATTCGGACCAGTTTTGTAATGTTGTTTCCACTGGGCTCAACCCTGGTTGGTAAAGGCCACCAACAAAGTATCCCGCGAAGCAATTGGCAGAGATGTAATTCTTCCCGGTTCAATACAGTTTTCCATTGTTGCTGGATCTGTCCCAAACTCCGACGGATAAAATTTCTACATGCATGCATTTAATTACTTGCAAAAATTATCAAAGTATCGAATTATGCATATATAATTGAGTATACAAAACTCAAGTTTTTAAATTCCAGCAAGTATTTTTAGACTGATCGAAAAGATTAAAAAATGTCCACCTTAACATTCCCGGCTTCTCTAATAGCATCAACAAGCTTGAGCTGAAGCAAAATTTGATGGCTTCGAATGTGAACCCCGGATATGGCACAGATCACAACATCCACCAGTTTAACAGCAGCCACCAGGCTTTGATGGTTTTCGAATGATCCGGAAACAAGGTGAGCTCCCTGAGCCTTAAAAGACAACAACAATTGAATCTTTTCAATATCAACACCAATCTCCGGGCGATGAAGAACATAGGTTTCATGGCCTTGTTCTAAACTAGCCTTGACCAATCTTTTTCCCAAGTACCCTGTTCCTCCTACGATCAAAATTTTGCTTTTCTCCATATTATCTAAACTCTGCTTAATTATCTACAAGATTACGGGTTTGTTTCTATATATATATAAATCCAAAGACGTGAAGCTCGATCTGAGACTATTGTTGTAAGCTGGCTAGCTACGTGTTAAAATTGAATAATAATACAAATATTTGTTGCATACCTTCAAAGTATATCTACACTAACCCACGTCCTGTCTTTACTCCTCCATTAACCCATGACTTGTTCACTCTATTTTTAAATTAATTCTATAGATAATAATTTATTTCTTTTCAAAATGGTCAGTGTATAGAATTTAAAATATTATCTTATATTCACAGCCTCACAGGAGTACTGTAATTCTTTCTTGCATCGAAAAATAAAAACAAGTGCCGTCGCCGAATATTATATTTGGCGCAACATCCATCTGGTATGGCAGTATACAGCCGAATTATATCCAAAAAATTAAAATTTATAAAAATTACGCAAGTGACATGATAAATTACTACCAATCAAAATATTAGATTTTATAAATTAAATAATCATTTTAACTTCGAATATAAAATTATGTCTCTTGAATTTGATTAGGCATTAGAAAAAATAAAATAAAAAATAATGAATTCACCAAAACTATAATAAAATAAATAATAATTCAATGACTCTATCTAGTAGATCATGACTCTACGAATAATAAGATAATTTCACCTTTTCAAATAATATTAATGATTATATAAAATCAAGCAAATAGAAAAACAAGCAGTATATCTTTAAGTTTTTATAATTTGAAATCAAAATTTAAACTAAGAGTTCAGATACATGATCACACAAATGACTAATTTATTTTAAATCAAATGTCATATTATCCGATTGATATATATGTAAAATATATATATATATATATATATATATATATATATATATATATATATATATTACAAATATTATAAATTAATTCGGATTAATAGGATAATTTAGATAATCCAAAAATCCAAAAAAAAAACCGAATTTCCAAAATAATTTAATATGCATTCCAAATACCGAACCATATTTTATCAGATCGGTATCCAAATTATATTATTTCGGATTTATCCATTCGGTATATGAATATCCGAACCGAATGCTCACCCCTAACAGTATATTGGCCACATAGGGGGTTTCTTAAAATAAATAATAATGTATTTATTAATTTTTTTAAGAAATATGTATTTTATACTTTTTTAAATATTAATATTTATTTTAAAAATTTAAGATCAAATCTTATTTTCAAAATAAAAAATAATTTACTTATTTCTAGAAAAAGTACATATATACTTATTTTTTCTGAAAATAAGTTACTTACTTTTTCTAGAAATAAGTTGCTTATTTTCACAAAAAAAAAGAAGCCAAACACCTCCATGGAAATCACCATGAGCCCCGAGTCATGTTTAATTTTCTTTTCTTTTTCTTTTAATATTGTAGATAATATTGTTATAAAAGTAATATAATTATATAATAAATGTATACACTAAGATAAAGGCACAGAAGAAGTAGAGAGATGATAAAAATGTTTTTACGCATTCGTCTATCAACAATGATGCATTACAATTTATTTTATAGGCTATTTAACCGCGTACTCCGTGTATGGGTAATTGAGCTGCACCGCGTAGAAGTAAATGAAGTACAAGAAGTCTAATGTACTGCTTGTATTTTTACATCTCTTTTACTAGCCAACCATGTATGGGAAAATGTGATTTGACAATCACAATACATGATAATTTATTATAATACTCCCCCTTGATTGTCAAATGTGAGTTATTACAAAGATTGATTGCCTCGTTAAAACCTTGTAAGGAAAAACCCAGTGAGATAAAAACCTTGACAAAGGAAAAAGAGTACGGTCTCCCCTTGAATAAAACGTCTCACACTTTGACATCATGTTGTAAGTTTTTCAATCTCCGCATGCCTATATTATTCCGCAGCTTTTCAAATGTTGATGTGGGTAGTGATTTTGTAAGTAAATCTGCCAGATTTTCACTTGAGCTAATTTGTTGTATATCAATGTCACTATTTTTTTGGAGCTCATGACTATAGAAGAATTTTGGGAAGATGTACTTTTTTCGATCTCCTTTGATGTATCCTTCCTTGAGTTGCTTAATACAGGCTGAATTACCTTCAAACATAACTGTATGATTGTCTGAGATGTTTGATAATCCATATGATTCTCGGATATGTTAAACAATAGACCGCAACCAAATACATTCCCTACTTGCTTCGTGAATTGCCAATAACTCTGCATAATTTGATGAAGTTGCCGCCATAGTCTGCTTTACATATTTCCAAGAAATTGTAGTTCCACAATATGTGAATAAATAACTTATTTGTGATCATCCAAAATGAGGATCTAACATGTACCCAACATCTGCATATCCAATCAGTTGTGATTTTGAATTGTCCGGAAAGAATAGTCCAAGATCAATTGTCCCACGGAGATATCTCAATATATGTTTAATTCCATCCCAATGCCTTTTAGTTAGATTAGAACTGAACCTCGCTAGTAGATTTACAGCAAATGCAATATCAGGTCGAGTGTTGTTTGCAAGATACATGAGAGTATCAATAGCACTGAGATATGAAAATTCAGGTCCAAGAACATTTTCATCTGGTTTTCTAGGGCAGAATGGATCCTTTTCAACTTCAAGTGACCAAACAACCATTAGTGTTGTTAGTGGATAAGACTTGTCCATGTAGAATCGATCAAGAACCTTTTCTGTGTACGTGGACTGATGAATAAATATTCCTGAAGATAAGTGCTCCATTTGTATACCTAAACAAAATTTTGTCTTTCCATGGTCCTTCATTTCAAACTCATTTTTCAAATAATTAGCAACGTTAGTAATAATAACAAAACCAGTTTTGACCTTTTAATAAACACACATGAACACACTTGATTATTAATATACTCAACATTCAGTAAATATTCGCTAAGCATATTGTACCACATACGATAAGATTGTTTTAAACCATATAATGATCCTTGTAATTTAATAGAATATAAATGACGAGACTTAGTTATTTCTAACTTTAATACTTCAGGGATTTTCATATAAATATCACTATCAAGTGATCCATATAGGTAGTCTGTCACAACGTCCATGAGACGTGTTTCTAGTTTCTCCAATATACAAGTCATACCCATCAGAAAATGAAAAGTAACTCCATCCATAACAGGAGAATATGTTTCCTGATAATCGAATCCATGCTTTTGAGAGAATCCTTGGGCTACCAACCGAGCCTTATATCTCACAATTTCATTTCTCTCATTTCGTTTTCATACAAATACTCATCTATTCCCAACAGGGACTACACCAGCTGGTGTTTGGACTGCAGTTCCAAAAACATTTCTCTTGCGCAAGGAGTGCAATTATTCCTGGATTGCAACTTTCTATTTTGGCCAATCATCTCTTTGTCGACATTCTTCCACACTTTGTGGTTCATGGTCAGAGTTTTCAAGAATAACATATGCCATGGAAAAATCATATACATCATCAATTTCAGTACTCCCATAATCAAACAATTTCCCGTTATGTACATAACTTATTGAGATCTCATAATTTTCAGGTATCTTTGCTTCTATGGAAGCATGTGCCAATTCAGGGGCAATATCCTCTTTTGGAGGCAATATCGCTTCTGGGATTTTAGTTACAGCCGCTTCAGAGGCTCGAATCTCTTCAGGAGCTAATACCACTTCTGGGGTTTTTTTTTTAAAACATTTGCCACTTCAGGGGCAAGTCCAATTAATTTCCATTTTCGTGGTATAATATCTTTTACACTAACAGGTCTACCACGCTTCTGGCATGGCTTTGAATCATCAACCAATTCTTCAGGAATTGATTTAAGTTTAGTGATTTCAACCCTCGCTGGAGCATTAACATTAGGTATATGTGATTTTATTATGTGTCTAGAATCACTAAAAGCATCTGACATTTTATTAGCAATGTTTTGCATATGAATAATTCTTTTAACCTCATTTTCACATTGATCAGTACGTGGGTCAATATAATTCAATCTTGATGCATGCCATGATATTTCAGAATTTAATTTATGCAAAACTTTATCTCCCCTAATTAAGGGAACACAGTCTCATCAAAATGACAATCATCATAATGAGCAGTGAAAATATCGTCAGACAATGGTTTAAAATATCTAATGATAGATGGGGAATCAAAACCAATATATATACCAATTTTTCTTTGAGGTCCCATTTTTGTCCTTTGTGTTGGAGAAATAGGAACATATACTGCACTACCAAAAATCTTAAAGTGAGAAATATCGGGTACTTGACCGAGAACTAATTGATGGGGAGATTCTTTATGATAAGTAGATAGTCTGACCCTGATTATGTTACCGGCGTGTAGTATAGCATGGTCTCAAACAAATATAGGTAATTTGGCCCTTAATAATAAAGAAAGTCTTTTAATTAAAGACTCTGTTAAACCACTTTGTGTGTGTACATGAGGCATATGGTGTTCGCTTGAGATTCATACTAACATACAGTAATCATTGAAAGTTGATGATGTAAATTCAGTAGCATTATTTAATCGAATTGATTTAATTGGATGATTAGGGAATTGAACTTGTAATTTGATTATTTGGCTAGTAATCTTGCAAAGGCTACATTTCGCGTAGAAAGTAGACAAACATAAGACCACCTAGTTGAGGTATCAACTAAAATCATGAAATATCTAAATGGATAAGAAGATGGGTGAATTGGACCAAAAATATCACCTTGGATTCTTTCTAAGAATTTTAGAGATTCGGTTTGGAGTTTCATATGGGATGGTCGGACAATTAGCTTTCCCAAGGAACATGTTGAACAAGGAAGTTCATTACGTGGTATGACTTTTTGATTTCTAAGAGGATGTCCCGTAGAATTCTCTATAATGCGACGCATCGTAGATATTCCTGGATGACCGGGTCTTTCATGCCAAAGGATAAATGATTTTGGGTCTATAGTTTTAGGAATGGTGATTGTGTGAGACTCGATGATTCTAATTTTCATAGTATATAATCCGGAATAAATTAAGGATAGTTCTTCAAAAATCTTCTTCTGACCTGAAATAGTGGAAGTGATATAAGATATTCTTTTTCATCCTCACTAGTAGTTTCAATATGAAAACCATTAAGACAGATATCTTTAATACTCAGAAGATTTCTAATGGATTTATTAGAGTAGAGGGCATTTTATATGTGAATTTGTGTCTCATTTGGTAGGATAAAATTTTCTTTCCCAAAACCTTCTATTATAATAGATGTACCCGAAATTGTCCAAACATGTGAGTTGGTTTTAGTCAACTGTGAGAAATATTCTGGACTTTGTAAAATAGTGTGAGTGGTCGCACGGTCAGCAATGCATATGTCTCCCATATTTATGTTGTATATATTGTTAATCTGATATGTTTTAATGATATATAACAACATGTTGATTTGCTATTTGCTACTGTAACAGCTTACTATGTTACCAGTTTTACTTTATACTGCTTACCATTATATGATTGACTCACCTGATATATCCTGCATATATATGAGTTTGCTATGTGTAAGTATATTATCAGGTAACTTGGTTGAGTATGTGGAAATAAAAAGTTTTAGGAAAGTTTTCGTAACAGCCTGCTAAGATCAGTCGCAGTACCATAACAGCAAGCTGACATTGTTCCGCCCAAAAGCTATTCAAAATCAATTTCGATCATGAATATTCCTTGAAAATACTTGAAGATATCATAGATTAGTTATGATTTAAATCTGTAATATAATATATAGTTTATATAATTTATAGAGCTCAAAAAAGATTTTCAAATACCATTCTTATTTATTCAGATTTGATTATCATTACCATATCTTTCCAAAACTGATTTCAATCAATCTTTTCCATATCAAAATCTTTCCATAACAGCTCAAATTCATTTTTATCTTTTCCTAGCTGTTGGAAATTAATTTTACCTTTCAAAATTGATTTGTTAGAAGATTTAAACTATTTCAATTTTCAAAATTTAAATCTTTTAATTACCTAGATGTTGAAGAATATTTTATGCATATCAAATCTTTTATTATTGCATAATATGTTCACAACCGTTGTATGCTTTTTATATATATTCATTTGCAATCTTTATTGTAAGTAACCAATCAAGATACAACGTCAAAAGTTTTGAGATATGAATATACATGTTTTTTCTCTTCTCTCTCAAAACACTTTGGTTCTTATAAACTCTGAGCTCTATAATAATATACATGTATATTATATATGAGAGTTTATAGTTTGGGTTGTAACACTTTACTTTTATAAACAAAGTTGTATTGATTAGTTGCTGAAGTAGTGGCAAGGGATCTAGATGATCGGGGATATATTGCTCAAGTGAACTCTTTGTACTAGAGGACATGTTATTCGGAAACTAAGGAATTCAAGGGAGTGGTTTGCTCGAGAAATTCAGGGTTCAAGAGAAACAAGCTTGTTAGAGGGTCTTGGAGTTCAAGTGGGCTAATTATTCAATGGGAAACTAGTGTTTCAACAAGCCATTTTCAGCAACTAGGTTAAAGGGAGATATATTATTGTATCGTGTAACTGGTATTTTTATTGATTAATAATATATTCTCTTACCGGGTTGGTAAGGGACCAGGACGTAGACCATTAGTGGATAGGGGTCGAACCTGACTAAAATTCAATTGTGTTCTTTATTATTTTCAGTATTTACATTCTACATTGCTTTATATCAGCAATCTATTATATTCTGTAATCTGTAATCAACAAGATGGCAGTTCAGCAGTAGACTATTTTTTCTATAACAGTCGATACAAGTTGGTAACAATTAAAATTGGCCTTAATTAGTCATATACACCTATTTACCCCCCTCTAGGTGCGCATTCACATTTGGTATCAGAGCTTTGGTGTATTAATATTTCTGTAACAGGAAAGTACGAGTCCTATGACCATGACTACTAACTTTTATCCTGAAAGAACATCGAGTTCGAGGCCACCACTTCTCTTGAGTTCTGAAAATTACAACTTGTGAAAAAATAGAATTGAGATACATCTGATTAGAGAGCCACTTGAATGGAGAGTTGTCCAAAAGGGTCCGTTTAAGTTTAAAGACAAAGACGGCAAGCCGAAAGACATTGATGATCTCATAGATGCTGAACTATCAAAGATGAGTTATAATGGCAGAGCAAGGAACACTCTAATGAAAGGATTGTGTCCTACTGAATGTGAAAAAGTTTCATCATGCAAGACTACCAAAGAAATCTGGGATACCTTGGAATTATGTCATGAAGGTTCCAAAGGGCTGAAAAAGGTGAAACTCAGCAAGCTGATGAATGAGTTTAGGAATTTCAAGCTTGGAGAAGGAGAAAAAAATCAGAGAAAGTCAATCTAGATTTCAAATAAATATGAATGCTCTCAAACAACTTGGCAAAGAAATTGCTTAAGAAGAAATTAACATGAAAATACTTAGTGATGTGTCATTTATCTATGAACCAAAGGTAACTGCATTGGAATATTTACCAACAATAGATACCTTTGTGGTGTTTGCTAAACTTGAACAGTTTGAAAGCAAGATAAAGGCAAGCCAAACTGAAACTGTTCAAGTTCTAGTTGCTAAGATGAAAAATTTGGCACTTCATACTGATAACAACAGGCTGGAATCAGAAGAATCAGAAGATGAAGATATAGCTTTACTATCCAGAAAGATCAAGATGCCCATACACAAAAAGAAAATGATGAAGAAAAAAGGCAGAAAATAATCCAAAGATTCAAAGGAGGAAAATTGCTTCGAATGTGGCAAGCCAGGACACTATAAAAAGTACTGTTACAAGTTGAAGAATAGACAACAAGCTGCTACAAAGGAGAAAAAGAAATCAAAAGCTCTTTTTTCATGGAGTGATGATGAAGAAGGTTCTGGTGATGAATCAAATAATGACATGGTCAACCTAGCACTTGTTGGTCTTGATAATGAAATACCTCAAGAGAACACAGAAAAAGTTATTCTTGAAAGTGATATTTTTGATTCAGAATCAAATGGTAGTGAGGTAAAAAAAATTTATTCTAGTAAAACATCTGGAAATATTATTTTGGAATCACGAACCATGCAGGAAACAAAAGTCATTTCGATAAATGAGTTTTAGCACTAAAAGCTAAAAACAGTAAGCTGGAAGAAAAGAATACTTATCTCAATGGAATGTTATATGATGTCTTGGATGGAAAGATGCCCAATGATAACAGTGATGAACTTGTTCAACTCAAAAATAAAGTTTCCAATTTTAAAATAATTAACAAACTTGTGCAAAAGAGAAATGATGTTCTGATGAAGGAAATCAACGAGCTGAAAGTGGACATTAAAACTAGAGATGTATGCCTTGAGATGTTCAAACTTATGGAATCAGATTTCAGAGAAGTATCTCAGCAAGCTGAAAAGATCAAAGAGTTGTAACAGGAGATAAAACATCTTGAAAAAGTAATGGGAAAGTTTGTTCAAGGTGAAGAGGTTCTCAATTCCACGATGAAGTAAACTAATGTACCATTGGCAAAAGAAGGATTAAGAATGGAAACTAATTTGAAGGATAAAGGTCTCAAGTATGAAGGCAAACATGACATTCCATATGACTATGCTATGCCTTAGAAGATTTGTCAGAAGTGTCAAAGAAAGGGCCATATGTCAAAGCATTGCAAACTGCAAAATGCAGAATCAGCTTACTAGAACAGACAAACAGCTAGCCGACATCTGTATGGCAGAACACAAAAAGCAAACAATCAAGCACCAAAAGTGGATCAAGAAATCTGATTTAACTGTTCTTTATGTGTTATCAACTAACCAATTTGGACCCAAACCTATATGGGTACCAAAATGTTGAGTTGTTTTTATTTATTTTGTATGTATGTCTTGCAGCCAAAATAAATGCAAATCAGTGGATATTGGACAGTGGTTGTACAAGACATATGTGTGGAGACAAATCTCAGTGTTTTAGCCTAAAGAAGAAAAAGGGAGGAAGAGTCACAATTGGTGATAACAAGACTCTTCAAATTCTTGGAAAAGGCAAAGTTGGTAATAGTATGATTTCAATTGATAATGTACAATATGTTCAAGGTCTTAAGTATAATTTACTTAGTGTAAGTCAATTATAAGTTGATGGACATACTGTTAATTTTGGTAAAGATAAATGTACTATTAGTATTGGTATTAACAAAGTTCCCATAGTTGGTATAAGGGAAGGAAATATATATATATATATATATATATATATATATATATATATATATATATATGTGTGTGTGTGTGTGTGTGTGTGTGTGTGTGTGTGTGTGTGTATTGTGAACTTTGAGATGCAGGAACCAGTTTACTATTTAGCAACTCTTGATGTTAAACCACATATTTGGCATAGAAGGCTAGGACATGCTCACATGGACTTACTCAGCAAGCTGTCTTCAAAGAAGCTAGTTAGAGGACTGCCCAAATTGAAGTATGTCAAAACTGACACTTGTTCATCTTGCCAATTAGGAAAACAGGCCAGGACAACTTATAAGTCAAAGAAAATGGTATCTACTTCTAAACCTTTAGAGCTTCTTCATTTGGACTTTTTTTTGGTCCCGAAGCATATGAAAGTATTGGAGGTAAAAAGTATGGTTTTGTAATTATTAATGATTAATCTAGATTTACTTGGGTATTGTTTCTTCGTACTAAAGATTTTGTTTTTAGTAAATTTTAGAAACTAATCAAATTATTTGAGAACAAGCTAGATACAAAACTTGTAGGTATTCGAAGTGATCGAGGTGGAGAATTTCAAAAGGAGATTGTAACTTATTGTGAAGAAAGAGGTATCTCTCATGAATTCTCTGCACCAAGAACTCCACAGCAAAACAGAGTTGTTGAAAGGAAAAACTGGTCACTACAAGAAACATCAAGGACACTGCTGCAAGAAAACTAGTTATCAAGGAGTTTTTGGGCAGAAGCTGTCAATACAGCAAGCTATGTTCTCTACAGAGTGTTGATCAGACCTATTCTCAACAAAACTCCCATGAATTGCTAGGGAACAAGAAGCCAAATATTGGGCAATTCAAAATATTTGGTTCTAAGTGCTTTGTACTCAAAACAATTGGTAATGATGATAAATTTGATGTAAAATCTTATGAATCTATATTTCTTGGCTATTCCTTAAATAGTAGAGTTTATAGAGTCTATAACATACAAAAGCGTATTATTGAAGAGTCTATTAATGTTACATTTCAAGAAGCTACTAATGATCTGCCAAGAGATGAGGAAGATGATGCCGGTACAGGTACTGACAACAAGCTGAGACGCATTGTAGAAGAGAAACAACCAGCTGACAGAACATCTGCTACTAATAGTGATTGTGAACAGCAAGCTGGAACCTCAACTCCAGTAGCTGATTTTATTGGAAGATCTTCACCAACAACTCCAGAGAGGTCTAATAACATTGAATCAGATCATTCATTACCACCATCAAAGGTTAGAAGAGTTGCTGATCTTTATGAAGAAATCTCTCATCATCCATTGTCAAAGACAACAAGGACATCAAATAATCATCCATGAGAGCTTGTGATCGGTGATGTTAATGAAGGAATGAGGACCAGAAAAGGAGCAATAAGTTTTTGTGCTTATGCTGCCTTTCTAGCTCAATAAGAATCGAAAAATGTCAAAGAAGCATTGGAAGATAAAAATTGGGTAGTGGCGATACAAGAGGAACTTAATAATTTTAAAAGATGTGATGTTTGGGAACTCGTCAAGCCACCAAAGGATGCTTCAATAATAGGAACAAAATGGGTATACAAGAACAAATTGGATGAATATGGAACAGTTACCCGAAATAAGGCAAGATTGGTTGCACAAGGATACAATCAACATGAGGGAATCGACTATGATCAGACTTATGCACGTATTGCAAGGTTGGAATCCATTAGGATGCTTCTCTCATTTGCATGCTACAAGAAATTCAAGTTGTATCAGACGGATGTGAAGAGCACTTTCCTAAATGGTTATTTGAAAGAGGAAATTTATATCAAACAGCCTCCTGGTTTCGAGCATGAGCAATTTCCAGATTATGTATACAAGATGAAAAGGCCTTGTATGGATTAAAGCAAGCTCCTAGGTCATGGTATGAAAGGCTCAGTAAGTTTTTAATTAAGAATGGTTTCACACGAGGTAAAATAGATCCAACTTTATTTACTAAGCATGATAAGAATGATATACTTGTTGTTCAAGTTTATGTAGATGATATAATTTTTAGATCTACTAATGAAAATATGTTTAAGTGATTTTCTGAGTGTATGCACAGTGAATTTGACATGAGCATGATGGGAGAGCTCAATTATTTCTTGGGTCTACAAATCAAGCAAACAAAAGATGGAATCTATGTGCATCAATTCAAGTATATAAAAGAGCTACTCAAAAGATTTGGATTTGAAAATGTTAAGCCTAAATCTACTCCAATGACCCCAGCCAGCAAGCTGACTACTGATGAAAAGGGTAAGGATGTAGAAATCACTAGATATTGAGGTATGATTGGTTGTCTATTGTACTTAACTGCCTCTAGACATGATATCATGTGTAGTGTATGTGTTTGTGCAAGATTTCAAGCAAAACAAAAAGTGTCTCATTTGAATGATGTTAAAAGAATTTGTAGATATTTAAGTGGTACCATAACTCTTGGTTTATTTTATCCTATCACAAATGCATTTGATCTTGTTGGGTATAATGATGCATATTATGCAGGTTGTCAAATGGATAGAAAGAGTGCTAGTGGTGTTTGTGCATTTTTAGGACAGAGTTTGGTATCTTGGCAATGCAAGAAGCAAACATCTGTTGCATTATCTACCACAGAATGGGAGTATTTGGCAGCTGGTAGCTATTGCTCTCAAATGATTTAAATGATTCAAACACTCAAGGACTTTGAAATTACATGTGAGAAAATTCCAATCTATTGTGACAATACAAGCACTATCAACATTTCAAAGAATCCAAGGAATCACTCAAGAAAAAAACATATTGATGTTCGACACTATTTCTTGAGAGATTATGTTGCAAAGCGAAATGTGGAGCTGATATTTGTGCCTATAGAGTATAAGCTAGCTGACATCTTCACAAAACCCTTAGCAGAAGAAAGATTTTATGTTATTCAAAGGGAACTTGGGATGTGCAATGTCTAAACAGTAAGCTACTTTGAAAAGTCTGGTATCTAATCTTATTACTTGTTATATATGGACTTATATGATATGCATCAAGGTGATATTTTTCTTTTTGATGATTAAGGGGGAGAAAATATATTGTCTAATTGCATGCTTACGTGGTTAATTCTATATTTTTTATTTGGTACAGGAGAGAAATATGTTTTATGAATGTCTAATATTTGTGAGAGATATATTGCATATTGAGCTTGTTTTGCAGGAAGCATTGTTTGAGGGGGAGCCTTTTAGCTCATACCTGCACTGATTAAGGGGGAGATATTAGCACAATCATATATTGGTGTATAATCATTAAAAAGGGGGAGATTGTTAATCTGATATGTTTTGATGATATATAACAGCATGCTGGTTTGCTATTTGCTACTGTAACAGCTTACTATGTTACCAGTTTTACTATATACATCTTACCATTATATGATTGACTCACATTATATATCCTGCATATATATGAGTTTTCTATGTATAAGTATATTCTCAGGTAACTTGGTTGATTATGTGGAAAGATAAAGTTTCAGGAAAGTGTTCGTAGCAGCCTGCTAAGATCAGTAGCAGTACCATAACAGCAAGCTGACACTATTCCGCCCAGAAGCTATTCAAAACCAATTTCGATCATGGATATTCCTTGAAGATACTTGAAGATATCAGAGATTGGTTATGATTTAAATCTTTAAGGACTTTATTATATAATATATAGTTTATATAATTAATAGAGCTCAAAAGAGGATTTTCAAATACCTTCCTTATTTATTCAGATTTGATTCTCCTTGCCATATCTTTTCAAAACTGATTTCAATCAATCTTTTCCATATCAAAATCTTTCCATAACCGCTCAAATTTGTTTTTATCTTTTCCTAGCTATTGGAAATTGATTTTACCTTTCAAAATTGATTTGTTAGAAGATTTAAACTATTTCAATTTTTAAAATTCAAATCTTCTAATTACCTAGCTGTTGAAGAATATTTTATGCATATCAAATCTTTTATTATTGCATAATATCTTCACAACCGTTGTATGCTTCTTATATATATTCACTTGTAATCTTTATTGTAAGTAACCAATCAAGATACAACGTCAAAAGTTTTGAGATCTGAATATACATGTTTTTTCTCTTCTCTCTCAAAATACTTTGGTTCTTATAAAATCTGAGCTCTATAGTTATATACATGTATATTATACACGAGAGTTTATAGTTTGGCTTGTAACACTTTACTTTTGTAAACAAAGTTGTATTGATTAGTTGTTGAAGTAGTGGCAAGGGATATAGATGATCGGGAATATATTACGTAAGGGAACTCTTTGTACTAGAGGACAGGTTGTTCGAAAATTAAGGAATTCAAGGGAGTGGTTTGCTCGAGGAATTCAGGGATCAAGAGGAACAAACTTGTTAGAGGGTCTTAGAGTTCAAGTGGGCTAATTATTCAATGGGAAACATAATGTTTCAGCAAGCCATTTTCAGCAACTGGATTAAAGGGAGATATATTATTGTATCGTGTAACTGGTATTTTTATTGATTAATAATATATTCTCTTACCGGGTTGGTAAGGGACCAGGACGTAGACCATTAGTGGATATGGGTGGAACCTGGCCAAAATTCGATTGTGTTCTTTATTATTTTCAGTATTTATATTATGCACTGCATCATATCAGCAAGCTATTATACTCTGTAATCTGTAATCAACAAGTTGATAGTTCAGCAGTAGACTGTTTTGTTTGTAATTGTCTATACAAGTTGGTAAAAATTAAAATTGGCTTTAATTAGTCATATACACCTATCCACCCCCTTCTAGGTGTGCATTTATATATATATATATATATATATATATATATATATATATATATATATATGTGTGTGTGTGTGTGTGTGTGTGTGTGTGTGTGTGTGTGTGTGTATGTGTGTGTGTGTGTGTGTGTAAATAACGATTATTTTCAGATAAAATTAGTACACAAAGTAAGCACATAAAACAAGTACATAAAAACAAGCATATGAAACAAGTACATGAAAATAAAAGAAAGTACAACTCACTGTATTTTTCATTAACAACTCATTATTCTTTTCAGCTACAAGAAGAAGAGATATTAACTCGCTGTATTTTGTGAAATTGTGTTGCCTATATTGTTGTGCCAGAATTATAGTGTTGGGGTGGAAGGTTGAAAGAGTCTTTTCTATCATTTCAGCATTGGTAATTTTCTCACCTCATAAAATTAATTTTGAACTTGTTTTGAAGAACACATAATTTTATTCAGTAACAAATTTAAAATCTTGGAACCTTAGATTTATCCGATCATATTGGGCTGAGGGAAAATAAATAAGTTTCTGATGATCACATTTGTCTTTAAGATTATTCCAAAGGGTGAGTGTGTTTTTGACAGTTAGGTATTTAGATTTTAAATCTGCATGAATGTGGTGCCTAAGAAAAATAATAGATTTTGCATTTTGTTCAGCAGTTGGAGTTTTCCCAATTTCTATAGCATCTTTTAATCCATTTGCACTCGGATGTAATTCAGCATCAAGTACCCAAGATAGATAATTATCCCCAGAAACACCCAAAGCAAAAAACTCTAATTTTACAAGATTCGTCATTCTCCTTTGTTAAATAGAACTTATTTGGTCAATACCTCCTTCATAAATAAATCTTACTCGGGCAGAGACTCGTGTTGATAACGTGTTATAAAAGCAATATAATTATATAAGAAATGTATACACTAAGATAAAGGCAGAGAAGCAGAGAGGTAGTAAAAATATTTTTACTCATTCGTCTATCAACAATGATGCATTACAATTCATTTTATAGGCTATTTAACCGCGTACTCCGTGTATGAGTAATTTTTAGGACCTCAACTCTTACCATTGCACCAAAACTCTGGAGTTATAGTGAAGTGCTACTTTATTCCTTTAAGTAAACAGTCATCGCCAACGTTTCGAATAGGCAATATGCTAGATATTCCCAACAGTAATTGACTACACGCGTAGAAGTAAATGAAGTACAAGAAGTCTAATGTACATCTTGTATTTTTACATCTCTTTTACTAGCCAACCATGTATAGGAAAATGTGATTTGACAATCACAATACATGATCATTTATTATAACAAATATAATGTATTTGTCCATGTTACTATATTTCATGCTTTCCACGAGTTTTTTTTATACAAATGTTAGTATTTTAGAATAATTATAAAATATTATTTAATTTAATAATTCTTATTTAATTACTTTGTTTTGAAAGAATTAACGGTCTTGCATATAAGAGTACTGTTACCGGTATAAGTCATAACTAGCGTAAAACCCCCTGCGAGGCACGGGTCTTTTCGTATAATCGTAGAATTAAATTTATTTTTAGTTATATTATTTATTTTAATTAATTTGTTATTATTTATTTTTAAAATTTTAATTTTAAATGTATCTATATTTTCATTAAAATATTTATTGACTGATATATATTTCATACTGAGTTTATAAATATTAAATTAATTTTTAAAATATAATTAATAAATCACACATATATTATACAACTAGATCTATGCACTATTGTATATTTTAATTTTGATTTTCTATCTAAATTAATTTTTTAACAATTTAATGTATATATTGTAAAAAGTTCTATTTTACAAGTTTTCTAAAAGTTTTACCCAAATTTACTATAATTTTGTATATACAATCTAATATCTTAAATATAATTTTCTAAACTCATTTATTTAATTGTGCATATCATTTGATTGCTTATTATATTTTGTCTGCTTACATATTACGACATTTCGTGAGTATATTTTTTTTGCACTCACAAACTCTTATGGTTTTTTCATCATAACTACGACCTCTCGAGAATATTCATTTTTCTCTCACACCCGTAAACTATGACTATGATTATATATCATGAGATTACTGGTCAATATCCAATAATGACATAAATTCTATCTTTTTAACCAAAATTTTAAAATCATGGAATATATGTAATTATACAAAATACGATGGTCCGAACAACTGGGTTGGACAGAGAAGTTTTTTTTATCATAGTTACGACCTCTGGAGAATATCCATTTTTTCTCGCACTCGTAATTTATGAATATGATTATATATCATGAGAATACTGGTTAGTTATCCAATAATGACATAAATTCTGGCTCTGTTTCGAAGTTAAATATTTGAGGTAAGATTAAAAGTTTGAGGTAAAATAGAGGTTTGACCACATGAATCCTCTAATATGAGTGTTTGGTAGTAAGCAGATTGAAATAGCATATTAGACTCAATAAGCTAATTTTGAAAAAACTACTTGGAGGAGATTTTTCAATTACAGGTTTGTAATGTGTCACAAACAGCTAATTATCAAACAGTTTAATACAAAATAGCTAATTCAATCTGCTAGTCAAAATAGTTAATTCAATCCGCTAATTAAAATAGCTAATTATTAGGAATATATTCAATTGATGATGTACAAAATTCTAGAACAGAAGTTAGCTTAGTTTATTTGCAATATATCTTTCTAGTCTCTGAAATGTATAATCAGAGTCTAGATAGTCAATATTCATGTTACTTGTACTTAGAAGAATTTCTGCAGAAAGTAAAGCCAGAGTCTGCATGAAGATCAGAGTCTGGAAGGTGATCATAGTCTACTGCTGTCGGAGTCTAAAATCTGTCAGAGTCTACAAATGATCAGAGTCTATAGTCTGGTAGAGTCTGAAGATTTCAGAGTCTATAAAGTTAAAGTTAAATTTGGAAGATGATCACAGATAATGGAAGTCTTCGAAGGTAAAGCCAAAGATATTACAGATATGCTATAAATAAAAGGAAGGAGAATTGCAGAAGGAAACTGTCAACTAATAATTAGGAATTCTATTCCTATTATAATTTATCTTTCTGTTATTAGCTGATAGGAAGCTCTCTATATAAACTCTATGTAATCTAATTATAAAAGTGTGGAAGTCGAAGCATAATTTGTCTAAGTGAAACTTTGTGAGTGCATAGAAATAGATAGAGTTGTTGTGACAAACACAGAGAAGCTGCTAGGGTTTGTGTACACACTAGGAGAGTTTTGTATTTACAAATAAATAATACAAACAGTACTTATTCATATCTTTGCGGTTGATCTTTGTTCTTAATTCATATCAGTTTATTGATATTGAGTTGATTTTAAATCAGGCAGAAAAGACACACAAGTATTCAACCCCCCTTCTACTTGTGCAACTGGGAAAACAATTGGTAGTAGAGCCTAACGTTTAAAATCGATTAAAGATGTCTGAAAACAAAGATGGCAACTCTAAGATTCATATGCTTAAGAGAAACGAGTTTACCCACTGGAAGGTTAAGATGCTGCACCATCTGGAAGCAACAGACCCTAACTATCTTGAAAGAATTCATGAAGGACCCTATATGCCCTTACAGCTAGTGCCTCAAATCAATGAAGAAGGCAAAGTAACTGAAGAACACTTCATTGAAAAACCAAAGGCTGAATGGACAAAAGAGGACAATGAGAATGTTCTTAAGGAGGCAAAGGTCAAAAACATACTCTTTAACAGTTTGGATTCTGTTCTTACAAACTGTGTTATATCATGTCAAACTGCTAAGGAGATGTGGACAAGACTTGAAGTGCACTGTCAAGGAACTAAAGATGTCAAGAAGAATGCTAGGTCTTTGCTAATTCAAGAGTATGAGTATTTTGAAGCAAAATCTGGAGAATCTATTACTGAGATGTATGATAGGTTTACAAAACTTGAAAGGGGAGATAGGAGTGAAGGGAAGTAACTCACTGCACTTTCATGTGTACTAAGAATGCTAAATGTAATCTCTATGTAATGGTTGATGATAACTCAACAATAGAACAGGACATGTAATAATATGCAGGTGCACAGAAATCTTGGATCACAGAGTTCAGTTAAGACAAAGTATCAAAGGATCATCTACAGACTTGAAGCTCACTGGAAGAAGTTCATTAACATGTTCATGCCTCAGTGGAGAATAAAAGATGTTGACATATATTCAAGGATGTGGAAGCTACAGAAGATTGTCTTAGTCTATGACGATTTTAGTGCATTACAATCGAAGCAACAAGTAAGGTTTGCAAAGAAGAATGTGGAATCATGTTCGGAATCAAGAGCCCCTATCAAGACTAGTCACTTATGAACCAGACCGTTGCATCAAGTGTCAGGACATTGGAGGCAAGCTCTCGTCGGTTAATATGGTTTTAATCATTCTAAAGTTGTTGGTTTTCTTGAGTCATGTAGAGGATCAACAAAGGTGGTAAATCAGTGTTGGAGAAATGCCAGCCTAATGGATAAGGGACAGACGGCACAACCTGATTGGATCTTATTAAAGCTTCACAGATTAGAAGGCCAAATACTTGAACGTGGTGGAGTCACGTATACGGGGCCTAGTATTTGGATAAGAAAGTCTACACAAATTGAAGAGTGGAATGGAAATATTTAATTTAATTAAATAAAGTATTTATTTAATTATTTATATATTTTATAAATAAAGACATTCTTTATTTATATTATATATATTTATTTAAATATTACTTTTACATTAAATATTTCCAAAGGCATACTTGGCACATGACTTTGAAGATGAGATTTGAGTGGACAAGAGTAAAAGGTGGAAAAACAAAAAGTAGCACCTTTTTCAATATATAAAGAAGAAACCCAAGTCTTAATAGGTGTGGTGAGTGTGTGCATTCGGATGAGAAAAGAAAAGGGGAGAGAGAGAAAAAATTTCTCTCCCCCATGGCCAAACTAAATCTTGAATATATTTGTAGCCATGATTTTCTTTATCATACAACTCCTCTATCTTTCTATTGTAAACACTTGTTAAATCTTGTATAGAAGATAGGGCTGATTTTTATCTCCTAGATCTACAAAATGTAATAGTTTTAGAGGAGACAAAAATCACTTCTTTGTTGTGTTCTTGAGCTTATGTTCTTGAACTTGTTTGTAGCATCTACCCCACTTCAATGAATATAAAGTTATATTCTTGGATCTTGTTGTGTTGTGTGTTTTGGATGATTTACCGTTCATTATCTTGGTTATTTTAATGGTGTTCTTGAGGTTGAAGAAGATGATGAACAGTACCCGGGTTTGAACCAAAGTAATCTTTATGTTGTCCCAAAAATAATTAAAAGTCATAATTTTAATTTGGGAATCGTATTCACCCCCCCTCTACGATCTCCGGGACCCAACAATTGGTATCAGAGCTACTCGATTGACATACAAATCGATTGGATCTATTTTTATTTTTGAGATTAAAGAGGGTACAATTGGTTCACTGGGCATCCAGAATTTTTTTTTGAAGCCCGGAATTTTTCTAAGTACAAAATGTTCTAGATGGCCAAGTAGAACATTCCTATGTAGAATATTCGAGATAGATATTCGAGATGGCTAAGTAGAACATTTCTATGTAGAATATTCTACTTAATGTTCTAGATAGAACCTAAGTAGAAATTCTGGAGTTAGAAATATTTTCTAAGTCAGAAGTTCTACTTAATGTTCTAGATAGAACCTAAGTAGAAATTCTGGAGTTAGAAATATTTTCTAAGTCAGAAGTTCTACTTAATGTTCTAGATAGAACCTAAGTAGAACATTTCTATGTAGAATATTCTACTTAATGTTCTAGATAGAACCTAAATAGAACATTTCTATGTAGAATATTCTACTTAATGTTCTAGATAGAACCTAAGTAGAAATTCTGGAGTTAGAAATATTTTCTAAGTCAGAAGTTCTACTTAATGTTCTAGATAGAACCTAAGTAGAACATTTCTATGTAGAATATTCTACTTAATATTCTAGATAGAACCTAAGTAGAAATTCTGGAGTTAGAAATATTTTCTAAGTCAGAAGTTCTACTTAATGTTCTAGATAGAGCCTATGTAGAACATTCCTATGTAGAAGTTCTACTTGGTGTTCGAGATAGAGTCTATGTAGAACATTCCTATGTAGAAGTTCTACTTGGTGTTCGAGATAGAGTCTATGTAGAACATTCCTATGTAGAAGTTCTACTTAGAGGGCTATTTCAACATGACACATGGCTACATAGCTTAACTTTTATTTAAAACAAAAATTGTTTTTCTCTCAAATTATTTTTAGTTTAATAATTAATTCAATAATTAAATTTGAATTTAATTATATAAAATATTTTGAAAATAATTTTTAAATTTAAATAATTTATTTTTCAAGTTTATCTTACATCTTGGAAAATATTTTATTTTCTTTTAAATTTTAGAGTCAAATATTTTATATTTTTAATATTCTTAGTTAAGAATTTTATTAATTTGAAAACTAAAATTAATCTTAAAATCCAATTTAATTTCTTTTGAGTTTAATATTCTTAAAAGTATTTTGAGAATTATTTTTGAGGTTTAATAAATTTTATAAAACTCTTTGGAAAATATTTTTGGATTGAAATAATTTATTTTCATGAACATTTTAAATGTTTTGAGAATTTAGTATTTCTATTTCAAAATTATGTTTTCGAGTTGTTTTATTTTAATTATAATTTAAGCTTGGAAGTTTTAATTATAAATCTCATAAAACTTTTTGGAAAATCATTTTGGTTGAAATAATTTATTTTCAAGAATATCTAAGATGACTTGAAAATTTATTATTTTTATATCAAACTTATATTTTCAATCTGTTTTATTTTAATTATAATTGAAACTGTTTTGGATTATAAATTCTATAAAATTCTTTGGAAATTAATTTTGATTTGAAATAATTTCTTTTTCAGGATTATTTAATATACCTTGAAAATTTTGTTATCTCTATATCAAAACTTTCTTTTCGAATTTTATTTTATTTATAATTTGAAATTGAGAAATTTATTATTATTTATCAAAAATGCATTTTCAATTTATTTTGATTATTTAAATTCCTAAAAAATTAAATACTTCTGTTTGAACAAAATGTTTTATTAAACGAAACAACAGGAGTTGATTCTTCATTCGTTGAGGACAAACGAACTGACTGAAGAACATTCTAATGGAGTTGAGACCTGATCTTACCATTGGAGATGTATTTCTACATCGGTCTACTCAGTGGATCATTTGGTTATTGAAAGGGGATTAGTTCATTTAGGGAAGAGTCTTCGATCAGTGGTTTTCGAATCAATATCTGAAGAATTTGGGATTTTGAAAAGGAATTCAGTTTAACAGTCAAAGAACCAAAACAACAATTGAAGATTTGGTTAAAGGACATCAGTGGCAGAAATACACAAGGTTTGATTATCACTGACATATGATAATCAAGGGGTTATTGCACACATACAAAGAAGAGTGATCTTTTCAAGCAGAACATGAGACATTCTATGTCGGGGTCTTTAAGCAGAACAATCAGGTATCAGTTTGGGTTGAAGCAGGAACATCATTGGTTATTCAGGTCAAATGCAAGGATACTTCCATGAGTGTTAGTAGAATGGAAATTGATTTGGATCAATTGATTATCACTCGAGATGGAATGTTAAGCATCGCACAGGTATACTTTCTAACTAGTTTATACTTGTTTGATTTAATTATAGAGTATTAAGTGCTGAACTGCATTATATTATAAGTTTGATGTAATGCATGTCTCACCTTGATTTCTATATAAATTAGATAACTTATGCTAGTTTGTTAGTGTTGCTTGTTTATCAGTATTTGACTTCATGATTAGATCTTATGTGATTTAATGCTTGCTTTACGATAATTGATCATGCTAGCATATAGAGTCTTAGGTATTTGTAGGGGTACATTTACCGGAAAGAGTATTTGCTGCATGCTAAGTGCCTTGATGTTTACATTGTCAATAATCTGTTTATACTCGCATGGTTATATTAAATGTTATATTTGATCATGTGCTTGTTAAGATGAGTTTGTTTCTATTTTGGGAATTGCCTAGGGGTTAGTATAATAAACCAGGAATTAAATTTTTAAATTTAAACTGACTCAGGTAATTAGAGATAATATAATGTTAAAGTGAACAACAAAGGTGATTTAGAAGAATTAGGAATCTGAGTGATTGATTCTTCTATGACTACATATATGTACGACATGATTCTTATAGACTGCTAGTCCACCTTAAGTTAGGTTGGGATCACTGAGCTCATAGCCAAGACTACTTGTTGAGGCTGATATAGATGAGGAGTGATCAGTCAGATAAGAATGAACATGTTGAACTTGAATGCTTTGTTGTTAACTATGTTTAGAAATATCTCTAACCCTTGGACTCAATCAAATTGAGGACCACGTGTCTTAATCATTTGTGAATGCAGAGTATCTTTCAACATGTACAAGTTATATATCTCTGACATTTTCATGTTCGAGGCATGTAACTACTTTTTCTTTGGTATTCAAATGGTTAAGCAAGGTTACCTATTTTTCTTGAATGAACTGAAGCACAATATTAAGAAAGACCTAGGGGATTCTTTGTGAAGGGTTTCCTAATATCAGTTCGACGATGAACAGTATTGATCGGGGTCAAGAGAAATAGAAGCTCACTCTACTGGAAGTGAGGTTACTGCTGACACGAAATGTAATGCTTATGATGAAGTCAACTATTCATTGAAGTTTATCAGAATGGAGTTAGCTGCAACAACAAGTGATGCTCTCACACTTGGTTTATCAACTAATACTTGGTTTATCAAGATAACGGATTCGACGGTAAAGATGAAGTTGGTGAGAAAGGACAACTTCTAATGAAATTCTTTTAAGAAGGACATTAGTGAAGTATGTCAGTTGAAGGGAAGTCAAGTCAAAGGCTACCCTGTTTAGTTTTGGTGTTTATTCGTGCATTCGATAGATGAAGCATCTCAGTGATTAATCACATTCAAAGGATTAGGCAGATTGCTGTAAGAACACTTTGAGGGCAGGTAATGGAATTTGTTGACGAACGAAGTTCTATGTTATGTCTGCACTGAAAGGAGTATTCTAGAGTAAAGTTCAGTTTCCGGACTTCATGACCAAATGGAGGAGTTGATAGGGAAATCCAGACCTTGAGTGGAATTATAAGGGTAATGGATAGACTTAAGGTTTCCTATTCACTACGGCTGAATCAGTTGACACAGCAAGTCTAATCAGCAAATGTAAAGAGAAGACATCAAGTAAGATTAATCATGCCTGAAGTCACATGGTGTGATGGAGGGCTATCTTATTTGGAGTTAAGAAGCTTACACAGAGTCTGTGATTGATTTAAGATGATCTAGATGCAGTGAACATCATCATCAAGTTCCCTAGCATTCGTTTGATTTTAGCTCTGAATTTCTAAAGGTTGACATCCTGTTTAGGGCTCAAGATCAGATGACACCAGATGAAAAAAAAGAAGCTGCAAGCAGCATCACAAGGGGAGCATCAGTAAGTTGGATCAACTAGTCGTGTTTGATGCTCAAAGGCTAGCAGTGCTCATTGAGTAAGAGTTGAGATTCTTAGGAGCACTGAGTGATCCAGATTGAGTGATTGCATATTAGAAAGGAAATTATCAATTTAAAGATAATGCAAGATGATCTCAATCATAATTGAAGCATACTACTCTACCCACTGAAAATCTAAGGAAACATTAAGGACACATCTGTCATGACAAAGGGTTTTGTGTAACAACATTTCCTAGAGTCAGTTCTTGATGAATCTGGGTAGTAGAGTAGTGATTGGTAGTGCCGTGCATGTATAAAAGTATTTCATTGGTTTTTCTGAGTGAATTCAATGAAGACTGAAGATGCACTAACTAATCAAGATTGAGTAGGGTTCGAATCGAGGAACTAACTCAATTGAACCAGAGGCAGATACACTTAGCACAAGGAATCAATCCACATGAAGACTGGGTATTGATACAGAAGCTGAAGGGTAGTTCAGAGTTTTTTTTAAGGTTCTACTCTGCTAGTGTCAGGACTACTGGTTTCTAGAGTGCTGAGTTTAGTGAAGCTGCTGCCAAGACCAATATCTACAAGGAAATATTTGGGTGTTGAAGGTAATGCAGTTTCCGTCTAGAGGAGCGTGGTATTGTTTCGAGGAACAATGTTAACTGGTAGCTGAAAAGTTATTCCTGTCCAAATGGAGTAACCGTTCGATCTCGAAAGAAGTAAACGTTCGATCTCTCGGGCAAAGAGGAGTAATTGTTCATTCAACGATCATACACCAGTAAAAGCTCTATTGACTAAGGTATGTCACTCTAGTCTAATATTGATTTATTTAAACGTAATGTTTATAGAGAGTGTTCATGCTATTTAGATGTCTACGATCTCTAGGAACTGATTAATGTTTGGCTTGTGACCACCCGGGACCCAATATTATCATTATGAGATTACCTATGATCACCTAGGACCTAGGGACCTAACAATGTAGCATCTCTTTGTGTAGTCAATTTATATCTTGGACCTCGTACTTTGTGCTGTCATATGTTATTCATGCTATATGTATCAAATGGTTCAGCATAAGTATTTGTATGCTTTAATTAGTTGTATTTAAAGTTATTGACTTATATCAGTTAATGATAGTTAGTCGTAATTTTCTTTACTTCTAATTGTTTAATGCTAATATTAATGGAACCACTTAATATGTAGTTTAAGTGCTGTAATTCATGTCTTTTGCAAAAT
Source organism: Oenanthe sinensis (assembly GCA_028671895.1). NCBI lineage: Eukaryota > Viridiplantae > Streptophyta > Magnoliopsida > Apiales > Apiaceae > Oenanthe > Oenanthe sinensis. The sequence goes on from CM053799.1 coordinate 10,585,382, forward strand.
CCATTAATATTAGTTGTCATTCTTTTGATATTAGTGATGTCACTTAGAATTTCTGCACTAAGTGACAAAAAGATTATTTCAAAAACACTGATATTGAAAGTAATTTACTACATCGCGAGGGGTTGTCAAAGATCATAGATTTTAGCATTAATATTTAAAGGTATTTGATCTCTGATGCAACTAGTACCTCGAGCTTACATATATTCTGATTGTCATGAGTATTTTCAATATGCTTATGTGATAATTGTTGAGATGTAGTGTAAGAAGTTAAATGCTGTCATTCGGTCAATGTATGTTCAGTATTTAGCGGATGCTTATGTTTTATGCTTTAGAATTACCATGATCTATACTACAATATGTGTTTGTTTCAAGCGACAAATGGTAATTGTCTAGCATAATGTAAGTATCTTATGTGCTTGATTATTTTGTAGTAAGATGCATTTTATTACAAAATGATTGAATGATGTTAGTACTTTTGAATGTATTGTCACTCATATCTTTTATAATTCATTAGTATTAACATATGTTTTTCATTCTTAGAACTTGAATGCATAAAGAAATTTCTTGTCTATTTCTTGTGAAAAATGTTTTATCTAAACATGCGTTCATTTGCCAGAGAATGAAAAGCCACTAAAAGTTTTTTTATTTCCTTTGAAAGAGAACATTTCTTGAGGATTATCTTTCTATTTCAAAATCATATATCCTCTCTCTCTCTAAATGTTCTGTAATGAAAACTGTTTTCTCTCTCCACGATTTGTTTAAATAAAGTTACTTGATAACTTGTAACTGAGGTTGCATGGTATCAGGCTATTTTATTTGAGTAAATTGTTTTGATCTTGAGGTATCAACCATTGGTAAAACATTTTTCAAAACTCTTGTTAATGTCTGTTTCACATTGACCTGTAGTATTAAAACAATGGTTGTTTGCTTTGGGATTAGTGCCTTGGACTGTATGACTAAAGCATTCATTCGATTTTTTTTTTGTTTTAAGTCGGAGATAATATCCGATAAGAATGAATTGCAAAATAATTTCTGAAAACATACAGTGAGCAAGATGAAATAGATTTGAGTTATTAATCAAAATGTTTTTGTTAAAAGAGTTGAATTTCAATTGGATATTTGTCTAAGAGAAATTCAAAAGAACACTTTTCTTAATCTGTTAATTTTTTTTCAAAGTTGTGAGTTTATGAAATTTGGCTTAATATTCTTTTACCTATTCTTTATTAATTCCCACATTTTAGCTCTGGTGCATTGTTTCTTGAGGACACATTGCTCCGATGCTATATTTCTGAGAAGGAATAGAGAATAAGTTTAATCATACTCTACCAAATTTTATATAGCTCTGATCAACTCTATCTATTTAGCCGTAATGGCTTGGCCTAAGTGGCTATAGGGGAAGGTCTAGAAGTTGAATAATCCATCAATTTCTAACCAAGGCCTTAGTACCAAACACTATCATTCTAATTCAAACTTTCAACCCTTGGTGATATAAGGAACTTATATAGATTAGCGGTTGTTAAGGGAGAAACTGCACTTGATGCAGCAAATAAGGATGAAGTCGGAAGTGCACCCACAGCTCTACCTCTCGAGAAGGAAAGAAGTATACAAATTGAGGTATCTGTAGCTCATCTGTATTCTCTCAAAAGGATGCAGAGCTGAAAAGGCAATTCAACCGTTTCTGAATGAACTCTCTCAACAGGGTGATTTCATTGAAAATTCGCTCGTCAGCCAGAGCACCTTGGAATGAGTCAAGCACACCAAAAGCATTCACGCTGATGGTAATCCTAAAGTTTTTGCTTCTAAGGGATGTTATAGGACCTAACAGTTCTCTAGCCTCTCTTGGGACTAACAATTGTGAGGACACATTGCAAGAAGTGCACATTGTGAGGTATAGGTAAAACCCCTAAACTTCTATGTTTACCATTCATGGTGAATGAAGTTGTTGAGCCACCTTCACAGGTATTTGAGGGAAACTTGGATTTCTTGCCATATATTAGAATCCTTGTCAACCTTCCTAGGAGGAACAGTCCTAGTTCCCTAACGGGATTTCACATCCGCAGAGCAATCTGTTGATGTTGAGAGGCAATCACTAACAGTTTTCCATGACTGAAAATAGTGAGTTAATTCATCTTCACAGGTGATTGAGATAGATGTTTGTACACGTCTACTCTCCCAGGAATTCAAGTTCTGGAATACATGGATCGCTCACAACTTAAAGGCATATCACCGTCAACGATCTAGTGCATGGATTTGCATATGGGGAGTCGGTTGATGCTTAGATAGCTGCTAGTACGCATACCCCATTCAACGATCCAGTGCATGGATTTGCATATGGGGAGATTGTTGATGCTGAAAGTAGCTGAGCAACAACTCGTAGACTATGATTCAGTTGGTTTACCAATTTGATGAGTCTTTTGAGGATCAGGGTGTTGGGATTTCAGTCACTCCTGGAATGGAGGAGATTCCAATTTCAGAAGGGTTATTCCCCGACGACGAGCCACGTGTGCATGGATTTGTTCATGGTGAGTTGGGTGACGACCTAACTGAAACCCTGTCTGAGATTCCATCTCAGAACCTAGATCTTTAGTGATCGACAACATGCTACAGTCAACGATCCATAATATCTTGGTGAGACTAGCATGGATTTACTTGCAGGTACAAATTGCTATAAATGGAATGAGTGCAAGTAAGGGAGAGAAACACTTGAGTGAAGTGAGAGAGTGATACACTTGAGTGAGAGAAATAGGGAGAGAAATGAGTGGAACACTTACGCTTGAAAGTGTAAACACCAACAGAACGTAGTAGAAGTGAGGAAACCATAGACCAAACACTAACCTTGCTACTATGCTTGAATCCTGTTACTGAATTTTCCAGCTCTGAAATGTTGAAGAGATTCTTTTCTGGAAGACAAGCTGGAAAAGAGTCTAGCTGAAGCTTAGTGGGAATGTCCAAACTATTACCTTTGGGTCTATTAATTTATGTTGTTCTCAATCTCAAAGGGGGAGACATTAATTTTTAGGCCTAAGGAGGATTTTATATTCAATTGGAGGAGAGTTTCTTTTTCGATTGGATGTAGATGATACTTTTATTGTTTTAAAGGATATTCTCAACTAAGGGGGAGAATTTGGTGATATAAGAAACGAGATCTCTTGGTGATACAAGAAATGAGATCTGTCAATCCTATCTTGTGGAGGTTACTTAGAGGATATCTAAAGACACAAGGGTGGATTGGAGCTTGCATGAATTAAAGGGGAGAATTAGATAAGATTGAAACCTTAGTGATGCAATGGAGAAATTACTAACGGGGAGTTTCTTAGTAATTGGTTGGAGCCAAATCCCTAAAGGTGTTGTAGATTTAACTGATTTTTCGTCTGAAGTGGAGAAGTTACTTTCTGTCAATTGGGAAGAAGTTACTTGTCGTACTAAGGGGAAGAAGTTATGGAGAATCTTAACATCTTGGTTTGCAATGCTATATCTTATTCTGAAAAGATATCTAAGGGATTTTGCTCTATTTGTTTGAAGATCTGTCCTTGGAACATTCTTAAGAGAGGTTTGGCAGAAGAATTCTTTCTAGCACGATCAATGAATGAAAATGAAGATTTCTTTGAAGAGTATCAACTCAGGGGGAGTTTTTGCTAAGTAGAAGTTTTCTGGGTAAAGAAGAATGTGAAGGAGATTTTCAAGGGGCATCTGAGAAGTGTCCAAGTGTGTTCTATTTCTTGTTTCAGTGATAGATGAAGTCAGTGGAGTAGTGCAGGGAAGAAAGAAAAATATGTTTCCTGGAAATAGAACATCCTGAAGAAAAAGAAGAAGTGACTTTCATTCTAAGAGAGAACAACCGTAAGGGGAGAATGAGTTGACCTCTTATGGGGAACACAGAGAGTTGTATGTTCTAGTTTGAATTGCAAGATGAACAAGAATGATTGTTCAGAAGTCTTTACTAATGATTTGTTTCTTTATTGAAAGAACCCCATCTTTGAAGAACATTGAAGTGGAGGAAGCTAAAGGAAAATGAAATTCAGAAATTCATCATTCATTTTCAGCAACTCAGGAAATCTGGATTTAACTGATTATATCTTTCCAGAACCTTTTGTATATTATTTTCATGTCCAGTACTTTAATTGTTTCTTGTATGTTAGTTGAGTTATCCTCTAGTAGTTAATTTTATTTAATTGCTTTTGGGGGAAATTGTAAATGGAAATAGTATTTGATTGTTATTCCATATCAACCAAATAGGGGGAGATTGAAAGGGGAGATAGGAGTGAAGGGAAGTAACTCACTGCACTTTCATGTGTACTAAGAATGCTAAATGTAATCTCTATGTAATGGTTGATGATAACTCAACAATAGAACAGGACATGTAATAATATGCAGGTGCACAGAAATCTTGGATCACAGAGTTCAGTTAAGACAAAGTATCAAAGGATCATCTACAGACTTGAAGCTCACTGGAAGAAGTTCATTAACATGTTCATGCCTCAGTGGAGAATAAAAGATGTTGACATCTATTCAAGGATGTGGAAGCTACAGAAGATTGTCTTAGTCTATGACGATTTTAGTGCATTACAATCGAAGCAACAAGTAAGGTTTGCAAAGAAGAATGTGGAATCATGTTCGGAATCAAGAGCCCCTATCAAGACTAGTCACTTATGAACCAGACCGTTGCATCAAGTGTCAGGACATTGGAGGCAAGCTCTCGTCGGTTAATATGGTTTTAATCATTCTAAAGTTGTTGGTTTTCTTGAGTCATGTAGAGGATCAACATGTAGGGTTTCGTGACAAAAACGCAGCGGAATAAACGCGAAAAATAAATCAAAATAGCGAAACCCTCCGCAGGATCCATGCGAAAACAAAAGATTTAATTCGGAGATAAAGAATAAATACCTTTAGAAGCTTTAACAGTTCATTAATGGAAGATTAATGGAGGTCCAAAGCTTGTTTAATCACCACGTATCCCGCTCTCGCGATCTACGCTCTACGGTATCCACACGAACACTTTTCATGAAGGATTGATGTGTACTAGCACCCGAAAACTTCTTCTCTCTCTATCTTCTCCTCTCTCAAAGCGGCTAGGGTTTTGTAAAATCTCTATATTATTAAATCAGCCCATAAAGAGATTATATAGAGAGAGGAATAAGTTTTCTAATTATAATCCAATTATAATTAATACTAATCCAAAATTCTAAATTATTTAATTAAGTCTCACTTAATTAATTAATTATTAATTTTGGAATTAGTTTAAGTAATTCATTTATTCTATTTATATAATTAATTAAGTCATACTTAATTAATATCATAAATAAAATAAATTACTTATTTAATTTAAATTCATAATTTAAATTATTTCTCCTTCAAGCGTTCTTTGTGTGTGACCCTGTAGGTTATTATTACGTTGGCAACAATTTTAATATCTAATTAAAATTTTAAACAATGAGCGGCATCTAGTAATACATCATTGCTACCCAAGTAATAATAATAAATCGGTGATTCGATTAAGCCTTTCGTGAATAATGTTCCATGTAATATAATCCCTTTAATCTTGATATTATAGATTAAACTCAAGGCATGTCTCGTGTCATCCTTTTCATAATTTAATCTTTATTTTCTTGATCGATGAGTAGACTATTAAAATCAAATCAACATTTGAGCACGGCCGTGCATTTCATAGTCTCACTCAAACAAGAGGCCAATAATATCACTCCTAAAATTAGGAGGATTAAATCCCATCTAGATCATTCATATTTCTCATACGATTCATAATATACCCAATGTCCACTTTTATCATCACCCGGTCAAAGGTAACTTTTAATGTAATCAAAGTATATTAATTCTCGTATAGAAATATAATGATTTCAGGTCTAAGGATCATTACACCATTATCACAGTGAGAATTACTTATGACACTTACTTAACATGTAGAATCTCACGGCGGGTCATTCCAGTGCCATGCATTGATACATGCACTTATGTTCTTGACTTTAGTATCCCCATACCTATGACCAATGAGATGTGGTCATCTGTCAAGAAACATACTAGTCTTTGTGCATTATTATTGTCCTTAAATAATAATACTCGACTAGGGAATTTTAGGAATAAGATACTATTCATATAATCTCATTTTTTAAGTCACATACTTAAAGATATATAATACGTATCAAAATTCCAAGGACATTTATTATGCTTTCAATTTATTACGCAGTAAATAAAACATAATAAATAAATAATAATCAATAAAACATAATCCTTAATAATAAATATTTTCCTTAAAATATAAAAAGTATTGTCTCTAGAGCACAATTACTAACAATCTCCCACTTGCACTAGAGCCAATTACCCAAGTATCCAATACTCATGGAACTAGTGTGACTTTCGTGCTTCTGCTGCGACAAAGCCTTAGTCAGTGTGTCTGCAATATTATTATTAGTATGCACTTTACATATATGTATATCTCCTTGATCATTAATCTCATTAATTAGGTGATATCTCCTAAGTACATGCCCAAACAGCCTCCTTGGCTGCTTCGCAAGCATCAATATACTCAGGCTCTATTGTAGAATCAACTATTGTCTCTGCTGTGAACCATTCCAGCATACAACATCTCAATAAAATTAGATAAAACACAAAGACAGACAGAAACATTAAATTATCGTTATCTGTCTAGAAACCAGTGTCACTGAAACCTCTTACAACTAGCTTCACATCTCCTCCATATAACAAGAATGAATCTTTAGTCCTCTTTAAGTACTTAAGAATATTCTTGACTGTCGTCCAGTGACCTTCACCTGGATTAGATCGGTATCTACTCATCATGGTTAAAGCATACGAGACATCAGGACAAGTACATATCATTGCATACATTATAAAACCAATTGCTGACGCATATGGAATTTTACTCATGCAGTCCCTATCATCCAATGATTTAGGACAAATTTTATTTTGAGATCACTATCCCATGATACATTGGGACATATCCATTTTAGTCTCTTTGCATTTGAAATTGATGCAAAACTTTGTCAATGTATGTACTCTAAATTAGGCCGATCAATCACCTTGATCTATCTTTATAGATCTCGATCCCTAATACATATGTCACATCGCCTAAGTCTTTCATTGAGAAATTATTTCTCAACCAAGTCTTCACAGTCTGTAGAGAAGGAATGTCATTCCCTATTAGTAATATATCATCAACATATAATACTAGGAATGCCACATGGCTCCCACTAAACTTCTTGTAAACACAAGTTTCATCTTCATTCTGAATAAAGTCAAACTCTTTTTGACTATTTCATGAAAACAAATGTTCCATCTCCTCGAGGCCTGCTTTAATCCATAAATGGATCGACGCAACTTACATACATTTCCAGCATCCTTTAGATCAACAAAACCCTTAGGGTGTGTCATGTACACATCCATATCTTCTTCAAGGCTCTCATTTAAGAAAGCGGTTTTGACATCCATTTGCCAGATTTCATAGTCATAGTAAGCAGCTATAGCAAGCAAAATCCTGATGGACATGACCATAACAACTGGTGAAAAGGTCTCATCATAGTCAATACCATAAATTTTCTTGAAACCTTTTGCCACCAATCGTGCCTTATAGGTCTGTACATTAGCATCCATGTCGGTCTTCTTCTTGAAAACCCACTTGCACCCTATAGGTTTTACCCCTTCAGGTGGATCAACCAAAGTCCATACTTGATTAGTATACATGGATTCCATCTCAGATTTAATGGCATCCAGCCATCTCTTAGAATCTGGAGTGTTCATAGCGTCTTGGTAGGTGAGAGGCTCATCTTCATCCATAAGCATCACATCACCATCTTGAGTCAAGAGAAATCCATATTATCTCTCGAGCTCATGGCGAATCCTACTAGACCTACGAATACCTGTGTTTCTTGAGCAGTATTATTTTTCTTGTATATTCTGCTCAGGTTCCTCCATTGGTTCAACATTATCATGTGGGTCTCAAACTTCATTGAGATCTATTATCCTCCCACTGTCTCTCAGCAGTTCGAGCAACAAACACTTTATTCTCGGAAGGATTATAGAAAGAATAACCCCTTGTTTCAGTTGGGTATTCCACAAAATTACATTTATCTGATTTTGGTCCTAGCTTGTCAGAGATTAGACGTTTCACAAACGCTTCACATCCCCAAATTTTCATAAATGACATGCTGTGACGTTTCTCAGTCCATATCTCATAAGGATTCTTTTGAACCATTTTAGTAGGAACAATGTTAAGTGTATGTGGAGCCGTTTCCAGAGTGCAACCCCAGAAACTAATTGGAAGATTTATTGACTCAACATTGATCGCACCATGTCCAACAAGGTGTGATCCCTCCTATCAAAAACCTTTCTTTGATATTTTCTACTTCATCTTTATAGTCTTTGAACTTTTCAAATGATTTAGATTAGTTCTTCAAAAGATACATATATCCGTATCTACTAAAATAATTAGTAAATTTTATGAAGTTAATAAAATCTACATTTTGTCATCGTACACATATGACCACATACATCACTATGTATAAGTCATACCCATTCAATGATCCCTTCACCATGTCCGGTAAAAGGAGCTTTAGTCATTTTGCCAAATAAGCCAAGATTCGCATCCTTTTGTATAATTCATAATCAAACTTTTCCATGAATGCATCCTTATGTATTCTGAAAATGCGTTTCTCATTAATATGGCCTCAACAACAGTGCCAAAGGTAATATTTTATTTGAGTCACTTTAGAACATATAAATTGTTAATTAGATGTGCTACATTATAAGGCTCATCATCAAAATAGAATAAACAACTATTGTTATAAAATGAAAAAGCCTTTCTTGTCCAAACAAGAAACTGAAATAATGTCCCTGCCAATTGCAAGCACGTTATAACAATTATCAAGTTCTAAATTTTCCTTATAGGCCAAAAGTTAAGTAACGAGTTCCTCTAACCAGAGCAACTACCTTTACTCCAATTCCAACCCGATACCTTTAGCTTGACCCTTATTGATCATCTTTTTCGATCTTCCAAATAAGCATGACAGTTTAATTTCCAGCCTCCCAATTTTCCACAGAAGCGATAATCGTCTTCTTTATCAACACCTCATTCAGACTTTAGAGTCTGCTTTAGGGATTGGACTTTGGTTTGACAACGGAACTAGATCAAATCTTCTCCTTGCCTTTCCATTTTCCTTTCCCTTTTGCATTCCCTATGTTTACCATCAATATAGTAGTAGTTCATGCATTTATCATATTACTTTCAGCAGTTCTCAACATGCTTAGCAACTCAATGGGTGTTTTACCAATCTTATTCACTTTATTGTTCATAACAAAATAAGAATAATATTTGTCCAAAGATTGTAAGATCAAATCTAACTGTCTCGAGACCAATCTGGAAACCCAAAATATCAATGGTATTCATTATACCCTATAATCTTTAGAACATGTGGTGTAACCGGGTCTCACTCTCCCTACTTGTAAGTGTATAGTGCCCTTTCAAATATATCTTGTGCTCAATCGTTTCATAAGCATCTATATGCTTGTATTGCTTCTTAAGCTCAGCACATATATTTGCGAGCATGAGACATGAAACATCAGTCGCAACATCAATTTGCTTCCAATAAGCACTATGATTTGCACATGTTACATTCTCAACTTTAAGAGCAGGGGAAGAGATTTGACTAATATCGTGGTGCCCGAGGACGATCCTCAAGCTCCTATGTCAGTCAAGGAAATATATTCTCGTTAACTTGTCCTTCTCAAGAACTGATCGCATGGAGAAGTTGTTTGTGTTTATCATTTGATATCTACAATATTAAAGTGCATAAAATAAACTAGATTGCAAATTTAATATTAATTATGTTTAAGTTATTATGGTATATCATCATATACCTCCCACTATTTTTATCAAACTAATAGCCCTTACTATTAATTTGGAAAGTATATCCCATAATTCTTTCTAGTGAGCCAAGATCCATATTTCGTCACGTCCTAAGTCAACCACTGGAAGTCCTTAGAAAATGATTATTTAGGTAGACAACAGTTGCCAATTATATCATATATAATTCTTGGATAGTTTGGTGAACAACGATTGATCTTATCTATCTAATAGACTTTTAACCAAACTCTATGCTTCTAAGTTCATAATAGTTGAATATAACCGTTTATTTTCACTTATTATGACGACTCAGTTAAGTTAGACCCAATGATACAACGGCCGAATATAACCGTTTATATTCGTCGCATCTCACCACGATAGATAGGAGTCCCCTGCCACTGACAGTCCTTCCCCTTATCGATCTAGGATTCGATGAGTGTTCATTCATTAGAAAGCATCCGAGTAAAACTTAATATTTTGTTAAGGGGTTTTAGAAAATTTATAACGATCATGATCACATCATAAAGAGATCCTCAATTTTTCCTTGAACCAAATATTTCAAATCGACATCTTAAATTATTCATTTCCCAGGTAGATGGAGGATACCAATGGTCACACTTAAAACCCATCAGCCTTACGAATACGCATATCCGCTTTTGTCAGAAAATCCCAATTATAGATATCAAAAATCCATATTTAATTCCGTGTTTTAAAAATCCATATTTCATAAACACAAGAATCTCATGATCGTTTGTTAATTTTAAAATCTTGAATCGTTACAGATTTTATCTTGTTTAAGCAAACATGGCATGGGTGTCGTATCTAATACATACATGATTAATCAATATTAAGCATGCATCTCAATTATATCTACGCATACATACCAATACATGCAATCATATACATATATGTAATGTGCGTAAATTAAACGTGTTTGGTTATGGCCCCATCCTATATGATATGTCCAAGCTAATGGAAATATCAAGGTCAGTCTATGATGGTTTTAAAAATACTATCTATTACATGTCTTCTTTCTTCATTGCTCCATCATCCCCTTTTGGATCGCCTCCTTGCTTGCAAGTCTTCATTGATAATTACATTGAATAATAAAAATAAAACTATTCTAATGAAATTACAAGAAGAACTCGAGTTACATTCGAGATAATTAAATTACAATGAATAAACGACATGCAAGTCGTATTTAGAAACCAAAACCATAAATCAAAACCACTATCCTATGGGTCTTTAGGCCATAACCATCCACCATGCTATCATATAACACATATAATATATCTCATATTATATAATCATATCATATAATCATATATAACAAATTTCGAAATTTCAGAAAATTAAAAACAGATTTCTGAAGACAATAAATCGCTATTTCGAGGCCCTTAACGACGTCAAACGCCTTACAGACCCGTCGGTGATAGCATAGCTATCAGTTTTGTTCATTGGCCCGATTCCAGTCAGAAAACACATATCGTTTGCGAAAATTGGATACGGCAGTCAGATTTCTCCAAATCTGACGGTGTTTCAGAAATCGTATCATATACAATTCTCATAACAAAAACAAGCATATATCATATATACATATACAGAGATATATACAATCATCATATGATTATACATTACATGAATATCATATATTCATAATATATACATACATATACTCAAAATTTTAAAAAATCAAATAATTTTCAGAAAATCATAAATCACCGTTTTGGAGGCTGTAACGACATCTAATGGCTTACAGACGCAGAGCTGACTATGTCAGTATTGCTCAGTGACCCGATTCCAGTCAGAAAACACATATCGTTTGCGAAAATCGGACAACAGACACAGATTTCAGAAAATCAACGGCAGCCGTTTCAGAATTCGTATCGAATACGATTCCCATAATAAGAACAAACATGTATCATATACATACATCAACACACATAATCATCATATGATTATACATCATATGAATATCATATATTCATAATATATATAAACATATACATATTATATCAATATAAAATCATGATAGATCGCATACATGCTTATATATCAAAAACTGTTAAGCACATAACCGAATTAAAACGTTTCGCAAGTAGCTCTGATGCCATTGTAGGGTTTCGTGACAAAAACGCAGCGGAATAAACGCGAAAAATAAATCAAAATAGCGAAACCCTCCGCAGGATCCATGCGAAAACAAAAGATTTAATTCGGAGATAAAGAATAAATACCTTTAGAAGCTTTAACAGTTCATTAATGGAAGATTAATGGAGGTCCAAAGCTTGTTTAATCACCACGTATCCCGCTCTCGCGATCTACGCTCTACGGTATCCACACGAACACTTTTCATGAAGGATTGATGTGTACTAGCACCCGAAAACTTCTTCTCTCTCTATCTTCTCCTCTCTCAAAGCGGCTAGGGTTTTGTAAAATCTCTATATTATTAAATCAGCCCATAAAGAGATTATATAGAGAGAGGAATAAGTTTTCTAATTATAATCCAATTATAATTAATACTAATCCAAAATTCTAAATTATTTAATTAAGTCTCACTTAATTAATTAATTATTAATTTTGGAATTAGTTTAAGTAATTCATTTATTCTATTTATATAATTAATTAAGTCATACTTAATTAATATCATAAATAAAATAAATTACTTATTTAATTTAAATTCATAATTTAAATTATTTCTCCTTCAAGCGTTCTTTGTGTGTGACCCTGTAGGTTATTATTACGTTGGCAACAATTTTAATATCTAATTAAAATTGTAAACAATGAGCGGCATCTAGTAATACATCATTGCTACCCAAGTAATAATAATAAATCGGTGATTCGATTAAGCCTTTCGTGAATAATGTTCCATGTAATATAATCCCTTTAATCTTGATATTATAGATTAAACTCAAGGCATGTCTCGTGTCATCCTTTTCATAATTTAATCTTTATTTTCTTGATCGATGAGTAGACTATTAAAATCAAATCAACATTTGAGCACGGCCGTGCATTTCATAGTCTCACTCAAACAAGAGGCCAATAATATCACTCCTAAAATTAGGAGGATTAAATCCCATCTAGATCATTCATATTTCTCATACGATTCATAATATACCCAATGTCCACTTTTATCATCACCCGGTCAAAGGTAACTTTTAATGTAATCAAAGTATATTAATTCTCGTATAGAAATATAATGATTTCAGGTCTAAGGATCATTACACCATTATCACAGTGAGATTTACTTATGACACTTACTTAACATGTAGAATCTCACGGCGGGTCATTCCAGTGCCATGCATTGATACATGCACTTATGTTCTTGACTTTAGTATCCCCATACCTATGACCAATGAGATGTGGTCATCTGTCAAGAAACATACTAGTCTTTGTGCATTATTATTGTCCTTAAATAATAATACTCGACTAGGGAATTTTAGGAATAAGATACTATTCATATAATCTCATTTTTTAAGTCACATACTTAAAGATATATAATACGTATCAAAATTCCAAGGACATTTATTATGCTTTCAATTTATTACGCAGTAAATAAAACATAATAAATAAATAATAATCAATAAAACATAATCCTTAATAATAAATATTTTCCTTAAAATATAAAAAGTATTGTCTCTAGAGCACAATTACTAACACAACAAAGGTGGTAAATCAGTGTTGGAGAAATGCCAGCGTAATGGATAAGGGACAGACGGCACAACCTGATTGGATCTTACTAAAGCTTCACAGATTAGAAGGCCAAATACTTGAACGTGGTGGAGTCACGTATACGGGGCCTAGTATTTGGATAAGAAAGTCTACACAAATTGAAGAGTGGAATGGAAATATTTAATTTAATTAAATAAAGTATTTATTTAATTATTTATATATTTTATAAATAAAGACATTCTTTATTTATATTATATATATTTATTTAAATATTACTTTTACATTAAATATTTCCAAAGGCATACTTGGCACATGACTTTGAAGATGAGATTTGAGTGGACAAGAGTAAAAGGTGGAAAAACAAAAAGTAGCACCTTTTTCAATATATAAAGAAGAAACCCAAGTCTTAATAGGTGTGGTGAGTGTGTGCATTCGGATGAGAAAAGAAAAGGGGAGAGAGAGAAAAAATTTCTCTCCCCCATGGCCAAACTAAATCTTGAATATATTTGTAGCCATGATTTTCTTTATCATACCACTCCTCTATCTTTCTATTGTAAACACTTGTTAAATCTTGTATAGAAGATAGGGCTGATTTTTATCTCCTAGATCTACAAAATGTAATAGTTTTAGAGGAGACAAAAATCACTTCTTTGTTGTGTTCTTGAGCTTATGTTCTTGAACTTGTTTGTAGCATCTACCCCACTTCAAAGAATATAAAGTTATATTCTTGGATCTTGTTGTGTTGTGTGTTTTGGATGATTTACCGTTCATTATCTTGGTTATTTTAATGGTGTTCTTGAGGTTGAAGAAGATGATGAACAGTACCCGGGTTTGAACCAAAGTAATCTTTATGTTGTCCCAAAAATAATTAAAAGTCATAATTTTAATTTGGGAATCGTATTCACACCCCCTCTACGATCTCCGGGACCCAACAAAACTCTTGAATGAGATGGCTATGCTTGGTAAGGTTTATGATTCTGAAGATACAAACACCAAGTTTCTGAGAGCACTTCCTGAAGAGTGGGACAATAAGACTACAACCATAAGGGAAGCTAGAGATTTGGATGAACTAACTCTAGAAGAATTGTATGGCAGGCTGAAGACATATGATTTAGAGATGCAACAGAGGAAGAATAAGAAGTATGTGAAGACAAAATATGTAGCACTCTTAATGGAGTCTGAAAAAGAACAACAGGAACAACCCACAGAAACAAGAATCAAGGATTCAAGGAAGAAGGGTAAAATTGTTGTGGAGTTAGAGTCTACTGACACAGACTCTGATTCTGATGAAGAGATTGATCTAAGTCAAGTGATGGCTATGTTTGCCAAAACTTTCAAAAGAATGAAATTTAACAAAAGAACTGTCAAATTTAGTAAAAGGCCATCATTCAAGAAAGAAGATGAGAAGACTGAGAAGAGCAAGAGTACTATAATCAAACTTGACAAAGCAAAGGTCAAATGTTTCAACTGTGGAATATTGGGGCACTTTGCCAGTGAATGCAGAAAGTCAAAAAGTCAAGGAAAAGGAAAAGCACTTTTATCAACAGGAAAGGATTGGGCAGATTCAAGTTCAGAGGATGAAATTGATTATGAAAATCTAGCATTGATGGCATCCTCCTCAAGAAAATCACAATCTCCCAAAGAACCCTCATTTCCCAAAACTCATGTATCAATTTTTACTCATGAATCCTTAATTAACTTAGACTCTAATGATATAAAAATTGTGCAAAGTGAGGTTAATAAAATAATGACAACATGTAGGTCTCTCACTAGTGAAAGTGAAAGGTTGAGAGAAGAAAATTTAACCTTAACTAAAAGGAATGATCATTTAGAGTCTGAGTTAATATTAATGAAACAATACAAAAAGGATTCTGAGAAAAATAGTCATAATTACACTGAAATTTTGAAAGCCTATGACTATGTTAAGAATGAACTAGAAGAAGAAAGACTTAAGTTTAAAGTCTGGACAGACTCTGGAAGAAAAGTTCAAGAAATTCTCAATAATCAAAATGTGTGTCAAACTGCCGGTCTAGGCTATGATAATAGTCAAGGCAAAAGACCTATTATTGAGAATGATAATAATGAAGAAGCTAGCCAAGTTAATAAGACTAAAGACAAAAGTACATTTGTTCCTGTTAAGTTTGTGACTCCTAAAGAAAAGACTGAAACCACAAACTCATCTGTCAATAGTCCCCCTATTATTGACAAAAAGACAGATGAAACTGGAGCAAATAACTCTAAAAAATATATTAACATAGGGTATTTGTCTAAGTCTAAGTTAAAAGAAAGGCTAGAGAACTTATCAGAGTCTACCAAAACCAGGAGAAATATGAATGGTAAAGAAGGTGTTAATAAAGAAAATAATTATCAAAATGATCCTAATGCTCCTAGAAAGAAATGTTTTAGATTTGGAAACCATAACCATTTAGCCATAGATTATAAAGTAAAAATTGAGAAAAAATCAGAGCTTAGTCTTCCACAGACTCTGAAAAGGCACTACATTCCACAGAAACCTTGTTATCACTGTGGTAGCATATTTCACTCTATTTATATGTGTAGAGACTATCATGATTTGTATTTCAATTTTTATGAGCTAAAATCATCTATTGATAAAAGTTGGTATGACACTGTTAAGACTCCACTAGAGTCAAAAGCAACAAAGGAGACAGGTAAATCAAAGGTGAAAATTGTTAAACCTGTTTCACCTAAAATTAGAGGAAAAGGATCCAAAACTGTTTGGGTCCCCAAAACAACAAACTAGTTGCTTTATGAATGCAGGGAACAAGGGTAAAGAATGTAACCCTAATCCTGGATAGTGGATGCTCAGGACACATGACTGGAAAGAAATCCCTACTTACAGACTTTGTGGAAATGGCTGGCCCAGAAGTATCCTTTGGAGATGGCAACAAAGGACAAACACTGGGATATGGCAAGATTGTACTTGGGAATGTCATCATTGAACAAGTAGTTCTAGTTGATGGCTTAAGACACAATTTGATAAGCATAAGTCAACTAGGAGATAAAGGTTACCATACTGGCTTTGACAACAAAGAGTGTCTTGTGATTCATAAAAAAGCAGGCATTTTCATTTTCAAAGGTCACAGACATGGTAACATTTATGAAGCCATCTTGGAGGATTGCTTACACAGTGAATTCACAAGTCTATATAGCAAGGCCTCAATTGAAGAAAGCTGGAAATGACACAAGAAACTGTCACACATCAACTTTAAAACACTAAACAAGTTGGTTAAACAGAATCTTGTAAGAGGATTACCACAGATTGATTTTGTGCAAGATGGACTCTGTGAAGCATGTCAACTTGGAAAGCAAAAGAAATCATCCTTCAAGAGCAAGAAAATCAATACCATTTCTGAACCCTTTTATTTATTGCACCTTGATTTATTTGGTCCAGTAAATGTTATGTCAATTAATAAAAAGAAATATACTCTTGTTATTGTAGATGATTTTACAAGATTCACATGGGTTTTCCTTCTACATTCAAAGGATGAAGCTCCACAACACATAATAGACCATATCACTTTTCTGGAAAGAAATTCAAAGAAAACAGTTAGAGTTCTAAGTAGTGACAATAGTACTGAATTCAAGAATTCAATCATGGAGGACTACTATGCATCAAAAGGAATTACTCAACAATTTTCTGCACCAAAAACTCCTCAACAAAATGGAGTTGTGGAGAGAAAGAATAGAACCCTCATAGAGGCTGCCAGAAGAATGTTGACAGAGTCTAGTCTACCAGTATATTTTTGGGCAGAGGCAGTCAATACAACATGTTTCACTCAAAATTGTACTTTAATAAACATGCATGGAAAGAATCCATATGAAATGATAAAGGACAAGAAGCCAAGTGTGAAACACTTTCACATATTTGGATGCAAGTGGTATGTATTGAAAGTACATCCTGAAAATCTAAGCAAATTTGAAGCCAAGGCAGATGAATCAATTTTTCTTGGATATGCATCAAACACAAAAGCATTCAGAGTGTTTAATCTCAGAACCAAAATTGTTATGGAATCTATTCATGTGGCATTTGATGATAAAAAGTTTACAGGATTGCAGGATGAGTCAGAGTCTACCACACTGGAATTTGAAAATCTAAAAAGTTCTGAGAAAAATAAAGACGAAGAGGATGAAGACCCCCAAGTAACTCCTGATCCAACACAAGAACCTGCACATTCTGAGGGGGAGCCAGAAAATACAACTCCAAATAATTCAGAGTCTAACAGGTCATGGTCTACGCAGACAGAGTCTAGACAGACTGAGTCAAATTCTTCAGAATCTAACTCATCAAGGTCTGGATCAAGCAACTCTGAACCCTTGTCAGAGTCAAGTAATTTAGGGAGAGTCTCCTCATTTAAATTTCACTCAAATACAAAAGATGCAAATGACTTAGGGGGAGCTTCAAGTTCAAGAATCAAGCTTCCACCAGCTAAAAAATGGACAAGGGGGCACACTCCTGACTTAATAATTGGTGACCCTGAGAGTGGTGTACAAACAAGAACAGCCACTCAAAATGAATGTCTTTATAGCTATTTTCTCTCAAAGAATGAACCCAAGAAAATTGAGGAAGCCTTGCAAGACCCTGATTGGATAATTGCAATGCAAGAAGAAATGAATGAATTTGAGAGAAACAAAGTGTGGAAACTTGTACCAAGACCTAGAGATAGATCAATTATTGGTGCAAAATGGGTGTACAGAAACAAACTTGATGAGAGTGGAACTGTAGTAAGAAACAAAGAAAGGCTAGTTGTAAAAGGATACTCACAGGAGGAAGGAATTGACTATGATGAAACTTTTACACCAGTAGCAATATTGGAAGCTATCAGAATGTTTCTTGCCTTTGCAGCTCATTCAAAATTCAAGGTGTATCAGATGGATGTAAAAAGCTCCTTCTTAAATGGGAAATTGGAAGAAGAAGTCTATGTGGAGCAACCACCAGGATTTGTTGATCCAAAATATCCTGATCATGTTTACAGATTAGATAAGGCACTTTATGGATTAAAGCAAGCACCTAGAGTATGGTATGAAACTCTTTCAAAAAAAATTCTTGAAAACGGATTCATAAGAGGTACCATTGACAAAACTCTCTTTATTAGAAAGCATAAAGGTGACATTTTGTTTGTCCAAATTTATGTTGATGATATTATATTTAGATCTACTAATGACAAACTCTGTGAAAAGTTTAGTAAACTAATGCGGTCAAATTATGAAATGAGCATGATGGGAGAATTGAACTTCTTTTTGGGGCTTCAAGTCAAACAGAATGATGATGGAATTTTCATCAATCAAACAAATTATATAAGAGAACTATTGAAAAAGTTTGATATGCAAGATTCTGCAACTCCTAAAACTCCCATGTCAACAGCCACTAAGCTAGACTCTGACCCAAAGGGTAAGAAAGTTGACAAAACTAGCTACAGAGGTATGATTGGCTCATTATTATATTTTACTGCTAGTAGACCAGATATAATGTTTGCAACTTGTCTGTGTGCTAGATTTTAAGCTGACCCAAGAGAATCACATTTAATAGCTGTAAAAAGAATTTTTAGATATCTCAAGGGGGCACAAACTCTTGGACTTTGGTATCCTAGAGAGTCAGATTTTTCACTAATTGGCTATTCAGATTCTGACTATGCAGGATGCAAAGTAGACAGGAAAAGAACAACAGGATAGTGCCAGTTTCTTGGCAACAGATTAATTTCTTAGTTTAACAAGAAACAACAGACTGTATCAACCTCAACAGCTGAGGCGGAATACATTGCAGCTGGAAGTTGCTGTGCACAAATTCTGTGGATAAGAAATCAATTACTTGATTATGGACTAACATTCTCAAATATTCCTATGTATTGTGATAATACCAGTGTTATTAAAATTTCAGATAATCCAGTCCAACATTCCAGAACAAAGCACATTGATGTCAGGTATCATTTTATTAGAGAACATGTTGAAAATGGTACTGTGACACTTCACTATATTCCAACCGACAAACAGATTGCATACATTTTGACAAAACCACTTGATGAGTCTACCTTTCTCAGACTGGTAGGTGAATTAGGTATGTTAAACATGTAAGTGATTACAAACTACAAGCAACAAGGTATGTACTTTAATTATAATTCTGGTTGTAACGCATTATAATTAATTAATTTTGCAAAAATTTTATTGGTACTTTATCTTGACAGAGTATAGTTTTTAGACTCTGACTAGTCTGTAGATTCTGAGAGTCTGTAAACTCTGAAAAATAATTATCGCCTAGACTCTGAAACGGTTCAAATTCGCGCCTGCAGACTCTAATTGTGTTTAAATTGTTTAAATGACTTGAAATAGGTGGTAACATTTATTTTTGACTGGAAATAGACTATAGACTCATGTGTATTGTTAGCAATTCAAACAAAATAGAAGATTTTCATACATTTTACTCACTTGTTTATTACAATTAATTTCTAAAGCATAACTATTCACAGAGCTCTTTACGAACCCTAGCAACTTTCTTCAAGCGTATTCATCACTTTCAACTTACAAAATTTCAATGGCAGCTATCTCAACTGTTATGCGAGGACCCAAAGCTATCGCATTCACATTTGGAGACTTTGAGTTCATGACCACTAACCATGTGGCAGCCCTTGGTGACAAGAAAGGGGTAGATGTTGATTACTATCATATGATGGATTTCTTGGAGCAGAGTGAGCTCAGTTACGTTCTCAAGGCATCACCAGTCATTCATATGGATGCTGTTTCTCAAGCTTGGAGCACTGCAAAGGTAGTTGATCCTTCTCAGCATCAACCAGGTAAAATAATGTTCACCTTTGGCTCAATTACTTTTGATGTCACTGCTGATGTACTTAATTCAGTTTTTAAATTGCCTGTGAAGACACCTTTTGGTAAACTGTTTTTGATTCTGAGATTAAAAGCATGTTTAAATCACTAGGCTATTCTGCTAGTTTAGATAACATGAGTAAATTAACTAGACCCTATCTGAGGAAGGAATGGTCCTTCTTTTTTTATCAAATTATTAAGTGCTTTACTGGCAAGTGTAGTGGCTTTGATGCTATTACTGCTATTACTTATCAAATTGGTCATAGACTCCTATTTGATAGAGTAATCAACATTGGTGATATGTTGCTCACTTAAATGGGAGAAAAATTAAATAACGTGCATGAGGGGAGGAAGAAAGTCTACTATCATAGATTTCTTATGATTCTCCTAAATCACTTCATTCCTAACATGTCAACCAAGTTGGTAGATGATTGCTGTGTACAGGCATACAAACAGCAAATGAAGATATTCTCTGATATTAAGAGAATTGATGACAAGAAGAAGAGTCTACCTGCCATGACTTATCAACAGGTAATGAAGGTAAAAATCTCAACCTACAAACCTTCTATCTACAATGCTTCATTTTTTTGTGGTGAAATGGTGCATGAAAAAGTAATGGAGAGTCCATCTACACCTACCCAAGTCACCCAATCCCCTTCAAAGACTCAATCTTCCAAACCAAAATCCAAAAAGAAACCAACCTCTGGTGTCTCTCAACAGGCACCAGTTGTAAAGAGGAGAAAATTGATTCAAACTAGGCTTATAGATGAGCAAAGTGATAAAGAGCTTAACCCTCTAGAGAAGCAAGTTGTTGAAGGACTTTCTTTGTTAAAGGAAGGTCATGATACACTTGATTCTACCCTTTAAGCCAAGTCTTTAGTCTCTGAAAAGGCTACAGACTCTGACCAACCTAGGAATGCACCTCAGGATGCTCAAATTGCATCTCCTGAGAAATCTTTTGCTCAAAAATACAGAAGGTTAAGGAAGGCTTATTCTGCATACACACACAAGCCTACTACTATTACTAACCCTGTTTTGCAGGAAACAGATGCTCCTAAGGCTCCTGCAGGGCCAGACTCTGACAGCAAGCAATTACCTGAACCAGAGTCTAATGTTGAGTCAGAGTCTAGACTGCCTTTAGATTCTGATCATGAGACATTTTGGGAAGGAATACCATTGGATGCAGCCTCATGTCTTATTGATGAAATCCTAACTCCAAGTGATGAGGTGTTGTTATTCCTATATCCTTTGGTGGAATCGGTAGCAGAACCAGAACAATATCAGACTAAATCTCAAGTCTTGGATTTTCTTTCAACCTATGAAACCCTAAGGAAGAGAATGGAACATGAGCTACAACTGTCTGCACATGATGTGGTGAAAAATCTATACAGCCACCTATTCAACTCTTCTTTCCAAGAAAAAGTAGCTGGGCTCATAGAAGGCAGAACAACTGAAGTTCTCAAAGCACTAGGTAATGCCAGACTCTGAACAGCAAATCACAAAGAAGCCTAAAAAGCTTCAGATCTACAAAAGGAGAGAATCAGAGTCTGTTGCTGAGTTGGAAACTGAGATTGAGCAACCGGTTTTTAACTATGAAGCAATTTGGGATCAAGGAATTACCTACAGGACAACTATTGATTGGATTTCTACTATTCAGCCTCTTTCAAGAAAGGTGGTTGATTTTCTTGTCCAAAATGTAGGAAAGGTGGCCAACAAATACATCTATCCAACCTATGAAAGTAGATTGGATCAACTCAAGGGCTCATATTATCATAAACTTGCAAGGGAACTGTAGGATTCCTTTCACATGACTTTTACTCAGGCCATCTATGCACTCCATGCCAGGATTTTTCTCAATGGGCACTTGGATGCATTAACTATGGTAGAACCACAGGAGGTAGCAGGTGATGCTAGGCAGTTAGAGGATGGGACTAGTGCATCAGTGGTAACTAGTGATAAAGACGTTCAGTCTGCCTCACCCACACAAGAACCACCTAGTCAAAGGTTGGGTGATAGTGGGGCAGAGGAGTATGCTGTAAGGCCCTTCTTGGCAACTCAACAAACTGCTGATGAGAACCCCAGTGATATGAGAGGACAGACTCTGATGAATGCTCAAGAAGTACTTTTCCATCCTTGTCTATCAAAGTCTATCCACCTTGAGGGGGAGTCTCATGCACAAACAGTCCAAGATGGTGACACTTAGACTCTGGCTTCTAATGAAGTCATACTGAAGCAGTCAGAGTCTAGAGTAGACCCTGAGACTGGTATACTGGAGCTAACAGACTCTGAAAAGAAAGAAGATGATTGTAAGGGTTCAAAATCTGTTGCTGCTCACCCCTTGGTGGAAACCCCTAGCTTTCAGACTTATGAAGGGGTTCCCCTCCATCAAGGTGGTTCAGGTATTGAAGTAAAATCTTTATCTCTCAACCTCTCTTCTGTAGGATTCTTAGTGCACCTTCCCAAATGAGTGCAAAAATATCTGAGAGGCTGGCACTGGTCCAGGCAAAAGGAGAGGTAGAAAAAGCTATAGAGAGCCTGAGTGAGATTGATAAAGTGGGTGCCCAACCCCACTGTGAGACTGAGAAATTAGGGTATCCTGAACCTAACTTTACTTATTGGGATCAAGATTTTTCAAAGAGTTGGTCCAATGAGTTGGAGCAGGGGATGGATGAAAATTCACTTTGTTTGATTGTGCTGATTGGTAAAAAAGAGGAGGCTCTTGCTACTCAGAAGTCATTTACATAGAGACCATAACATCATCTGGTGGATTCTCTAGCAAGGAGAGCAGATAGAGTCATGGAGGCTTTGGTGGAGAACCCTGTCAATTTAACTGAGGCTGCAACATTGAAGTCAGAAGAACCTCTTTTGATCATGCCTATAAGGGCTCGACTTCCAGAGTCTACAGTCTCTGATCACTCTCAGTAGGAGACAGGGTCTATAGTCTCGATTGCAGTTTCAGAGTCTATACCAGCACTAGAGTTTACACCTCATCTTTCATCACTTGAGCCTGTTGCTGAGGAGTGCACTTCTGAAGATGATGATCCAATTCAACCTTCTTTTGTCTATTTTGATCAAGTCTTTCATCAGTCTTGGGAGTCTGCACAGAAAAGGGGCATCACTGATCAAGATTCTTTTGCCTGTATTATGGAAATTCATCAGTCTGAGAGACTGAAAGCTTTTCAGAAAAAATCATATCTCCAGGAACATGGTCACTACCCTGGTGAAAAAGATCAAGCTCTGGATGGAGATGTTAAAGCTGAGACAGGGAGTGTTGCTAAACTATTGGCTGGTGTGGTCAAAGACGTCTCTCATATTCAAACCAAACTTACTGGTGTTGATAATACTACTTTTCTGCTCAATACCAAATTTGACAGAATTCACTCCCTTCAATTATCCAAAGAGGTCGCCTTCAATGATGCTCTTGCTGTTATCACTTCTACTCAAGCTTCTCTCCAATCAACAGTATCTGATTTAACCACCAAGGTTGATTCTGTCATTGCAGGACATGCCAATATCTCTACAGTTCTTGAACAGATTCTGTTGGCTGTTACTAGTTCTGATGATGTCAAAAAGGAGGAGAAGAGAGGTGAATCTTCCTCCAGGAGAAATAAGGATGATACATGCAGAGATGATAAAAAGGGAGTTAAAAGGAGGAGAGATGGTGATGATGGAGATAGTTCTCATGGTCTTAGGGGTCCTGGTGATGTATCACTCAAGCATTCTGGAGTGGCTGTATTATCAAAATATCAAACATATCAGTCAGGGACTGGACATGGGAAATCAGAGTCTAAGTCAGACTCTGATAAACAAAGGAAGAAAACAGACTCTGATGAAACTCAAGAACCTTCATACTGGAAGTGCAGTCAATCAAATCTGCAACTTAGAGCTAAAAAGAAGATAGGTCATGGAGGTTTTGAAGAATCTGACGTTGACAGAACATCTACTCTAACGAGGGATCCTCAATCCTTGACAGATAGGCAGTTTGAGAAGATCACATAGAAGCACTTAAACAGAGTGGTATCTGCTCAAATTGTTTATAATGTTTATGAAAGGAAGATGCAAGGAGGACAGGGAGGCACAGAAAAGGTGAAGAATGAGATGCTGGTTTATTTTTTAGAAGGTGGATCAGTTAGATGGATCAGTCAATCAAACTTCATATTTTTCAAACAGGCTGAGGAATTGCAGTATATTAGATTTCTCCTTCAAATTGCTTATGAAGTTAACAAGAGCAAAGAAGCTGTCACACACAAATGGTTCAAGGAGATTGATAGAAAGCTGACTTTGCATAAACAGGCAAATCGACAAATGGGCAAATTTTCCTTAAAATATGTTGATACTGAGGGAAATGATCAAGTCATGCCATTAGGAAAAAAATAGATTAAATTTCAAGAAGGTGTGGGTCATTACTTTGGGTTTCAGCCTATGAGTGAGAAAGGTAGTGTTCTAATGTTGAAGGACTTAAAAGATCAAGAAAGCAGTGCAAATGATCTGAGAGCAGCTTACTGTCAAATCAAATGTTCAAGTGAAGAAATGAAGAAATTGAAGAAATTTGTTGGTGAAGCTCTTGCAATTGTGGAGGACAATATGCTCAATTCATTTTTGAAGAATAATCCAGCCTTTGAAAGGATCAATTAAGAAGTAATTCTTTTTCATTTATAATTCTTTCATACTGTTCTAGACTAAGTGTTTTATTCTTTAGTTTTGACATCATCAAACCTGGATTTATGCTTACATTTTATAAAGCATAAATAGGGGGAGATTGTTAGGAATATATTCATTTGATGATGTACAAAATTCTAGAACAGGAGTTAGCTTAGTTTATTTGCAATATATCTTTCTAGTCTCTGAAATGTATAATCAGAGTCTAGATAGTCAATATTCATATTACTTGTACTTAGAAGAATTTCCGCAGAAAGTAAAGCCAGAGTCTGCATGAAGATCAGAGTCTGGAAGGTGATCAGAGTCTATAGACTATCGGAGTCTAAAATCTGTCAGAGTCTACAAATGATCAGAGTCTATAGTCTGATAGAGTCTGAAGATTTCAGAGTCTATAAAGTTAAAGTTAAATTTGGAAGATGATCACAGATAAAGAAACTCTTCGAAGATAAAGCCAAAGATATTGCAGATATGCTATAAATAAAAGGAAGGAGAATTGCAGAAGGAAACTGTCAACTAATAATTAGGAATTCTATTCCTATTGTAATTTATCTTTCTGTTATTAGCTGATAGGCAGCTCTCTATATAAACTCTATGTAATCTAATTGTAAAAGTGTAGAAGTTGAAGCATAATTTGTCTAAGTGAAACTTTGTGAGTGCATAGAAATAGAGAGAGTTGCTGTGATAAACACAGAGAAGCTGCTAGGGTTTGTGTACACCCTAGGAGAGTTTTGTATTTACAAATAAATAATACAAATAATACTTATTCATATCTTTGTGGTTGATCTTTGTTCTTAATTCATATCAGTTTATTGATATTGAGTTGATTTTAAATCAGGCGGAAAAGACACACAAGTATTCAACCCCCCCTTCTACTTGTGCAACCGGGAAAACACTAATTTAATCCGCTACCGTTAATCGCTAATTGCCAAACATGGCCTCTATCTTTTTAACCAAAATTTTAAATTAATGGTACATATGTAAATTTTAATTATACAAAATCCAAGGGTCTGGACAATTAGGTGAGACGGATGAATAATAAATTTAAACATTTATTTAAACTTCAATGTTTTATATGAAAATATATATTTAATACAAACACATACATACACACACATAAATTCATATTCAAGTAAATTCATATTTTTAATCTAATAATTTAATCAATATATATATACACCGTAATAGTTTATTTTCAAAATGTATCATCTAAAATTCAAGTGTTTTCACTACTTAGAATTTGACTAATAAATTATAATCTTTTGTATTTTTGAATAATATTTATTCTCCTATTTTAATTTTTTTTATCTATTTCTAAAATAATTATACATTGAAATCATATAATTTTGTATAATATTATTATTTTAGTGTTAATATCGCAATTATAGTTCAATTCCATATTTTATTCAAATATTTAACATATTTAAAATCTAAATTTGATATAACTTTTTTTAAAATTCATTTAATTTGTATTAATAAAAAAAATTGAACTTAACTATACGAAATTCATTTCTCATATTTTAAAAATTATTAATAAATAACTTTTATACATTTATAATATGAAATTTTAATATATGATAAATAATTGATGATTTGTGTATTAAGATTTTTAAAATAAAAATAAAATTCCAAGTAAATCAAATGGTTGTAACGATGACTATTTAGCATAATGTTACTAGTTTGATATCCAACGATAACATAATTATATCATCTTTTTAATAAAAATTTCTAAATAGTGATACATACGTAATTATTCAAGATACATAACACTCATTTCACAGCTAATAAAATTGCAAATTTTACTCTTGTGTCTTTTGTGCTCATTTAATATATAGTAATAGATTTACCACATCATAACAGGTAGTAAAGATAAGTTATTTAATCTACAGTTTTATAAAAAATAATTATTTTTATATAGAATATAATATTGGTGACTGAATGAGATTGCATCACCCTATTGCACACGGGTCGGGTAAATCTGTTAATTGCATCAACTTACTGATAATTAAGATTCACCCTACATGTGTGCAAAAGAAGTGGTATAATATTTGCAATATGATTAAATGGCCCAAACACCTTGATATACAAAAATTGCCCACACTTAAAAGACTTAATGAAGTCTCAAATGATAATTAAGATTCACCCTACATGTGTGCAAAAGAAGTGGTATAATATTTGCAATATGATTAAATGGCCCAAATACCTTGATAAACAAAAATGGCCCACACTTAAAAGACTTAATGAAGTCTCAAATGATTTTATATTTTATACATTAATATATCAAGAATGCATAATGCGATTTAGCGTAAGAATCGTGAAATTTTTTATTAAAATTTATAAAATAAATGTTTAAAAAAAAAATTATTATAATTATTATTTTTTATTATGATTAGACAGAATTTAATAAAAAAATTCTCACCCTACAAAATTTACGGGAATGTTACTCCTGCAGTATATGCTATTATTGAAAATGGGCAAATGGCCCACGGTCGTCTCCGAAATGACATGCACCTTGTCACTATTTAATAAAGTATTATATAACCTTCTCGTGATGAGATGGTGAGATAGAGCAAAGTTAATTATTTTTTGCAAAACAAATGGAAAAGAGCAAAGTTCTTGTAGTGGGAGGGACTGGTTATATTGGCCAGAGAATTGTAAAGGCTAGCTTAGCACAAGGACATGTAACCTATGTTCTTAAACGCCCTGACATTGGCTTAGACGTTGATAAGCTACAAATGCTCTTGTCCCACAAACGACAAGGTGCTCGGCTCGTCGAGGGTTCGTTCTCCGATCACCAGAGTCTTGTGGATGCCGTGAAGATGGTGGATGTTGTTATTTGCACCATGTCTGGGGCTCACAATCGAACTTTTAACATAAATATGCAGCTCAAGCTTGTCGAAGCAATCAAAGAAGCCGGAAATATCAAGGTACTAATCACTAATAAATATGGTTTGATTTTGTCATCATTCGTAATTATTTGGTCAAATTTGATGAGGACCATTACTGAGTAATTGGAGGGCTGGGCGAAAATTTTAAATGGATCCCTTAAAAAAAATTCCCGATATAATTATAAAAAAGTCATATAATATAACAAGAATTGACGGTAAATTTTTTCAAATCTTCACTTATTTTTATCAAATTTGTTTGAAAAGTCCACTTTTTCGATAATAAAATTATCCATAACTCCTCTATTAAAAAATCAAAAATAAAACACTTTAAAAATGGGATGATGTATGTACAGTATTCTTATTCTTAGGAAGCCAAATAGCATTTCCTATTAAGCTGCTAGGAAGGCTCAGTAGACCCGCAGCAAGACCATCAATGAATGTGTAATGATGGTCACCGCCGTTCCTGATTTATGCCCCGGGTCAAAAATTTTAAATGGACCCCAAATATTTTTTTCTATCATAATTATAAAAAAAATTATATAATATAACACAAGTTGACGGTAAAAATTTTCAAATTTTCACTTATTTTTATCAAGTTTATTTGAAAAGTTTACTTTTTTGATAAGAAAATTATCCATAACTCTTCTGTGTGACTCTTTTAATTTGATCAACTCGTTTTTTTCCTCTTTTCACATTCAGATAATTGTTTTTAGTTAACATCATATAAATCAAAATTCAAACAATTGACTTATAAATAAGTAATAACACTTGAAATAAATAGCTTGAGTTCAAAATTCTCACTGAAAGTTTGAAAAAAATGAATTTTTACATCAAAATAAAGACAAAATATATATGTTTATATGAGTATTGATCCATAAAGTATAAGTTAAAGACAAAATTTTACTTGATTAGGTTTTTCGATCCTTGCACAATCTTCCCCCTAACCCTAAATTAGTAGATTAGTATTGTTTTCATATAATATATATATATATATATACTTGAATACCACTTCAACTCTATTTTTATTTTTTTAATAATAAATTATCTAATTTTTTAGAATACATACGTATATATATGTATGTAATTAGTACTTATTTTTAGTTTTATACACCCTATAATAATATATATTTTTACAATTATTAATATATATGTTGTGAAATTATTGGCTTTATAATTTTTTTAATTAAATAATATATGCCCATATATATTTATTTATTTTTAAAATGTGCTCCTAAATTTTTTGTGCCCCGGGCGCCCCCTTGCCCCCCTTCATGGCCGGCCCTGAATTTGATTTGGATGTTATGACTATTATTAAAATATAGTATAAGATTCATTTGTGGTTTTCCTCTAACATTTTAAGGTTTTAAATAAACTATGTCATTAGAGTTCAAGTTGGTAGGGCAGAGCCGTACCTGACATTCGGAGTGCCATGTACAAAATTTAAAAAAAGTGCCCTAAATAACTAAAAAGAATAAAAATACATGAAATAATAAAATTTAACTTACAATTGAAAAAGAAAATATAACAATTAAAATGCATAAAATAATTTTATTACATAATGAAAATTAACTGGAAGTTGTAAAGAAATAAAACAAGTACATAGATTACATAAATTATCTGAAAATTGATCATGTAGCATTTGTGAATGAAACTAACTAATACATATTTGAATGTTAAGTTAAAATTTATCTAAAAGAAATAAGTTATACATGTAAATTTTAATATATTATGTTATAATAAAAAAATAAGATATAACATTGATCAAAAAATAATCACATAAAAACTGATTATATGTAAACTTGTTTAAATTTGTATTATTGTATAAACTCATTATTCAATTCATTTTATATTTAAATTGTTTTGTTTCATATAATATATATACATTAAAAATGGATATAATTTAAAATAAATTAATTACCTAAAGATTGAATCATTACTTGGATGATTTAATATTGTATATATTGTCACCCAAAAAAAATATTAGTGTACACATTTAAATTAATTAATTTTAATGAAATCATTAAAACTACTATTTTTCAATGTAAATATTTATTTCTAATAAGATGTTTTCTATATTACTGTTTCTAGAATTTATATAACTTATTTAAGATAAAAATTAAAAATTATTTAAATATACAATATTTTCCAATCTTTTTTTTATTTGTAATTTTTAAAATTCAAAAATAAAAATTATAGGTTTTTTTACTAATTTTTTTTCATTTCAGTGTATATATATATATATACACACACATATACATATATGAAAAAAATTATGTCCTAAAGATGGGTGCCGTTGGTTACTCGACAACTATTTACTTTGTCACTAGTTGCAAGTTATTATTATTTCTTTTGTAAAGTTTTCATTAAAAAATAATTAGTTTATCTTTCTAATTAATGATAAACAAACATGTTACATTTAAATAGTTTGATAAGAAATTAAAAATATATGTGTACGTGCAGCGTTTCTTGCCTTCGGAGTTTGGCATGGATCCTGCACGAATGGGACACGCAATTGCACCAGGAAGGATAACATTTGATGAAAAAATGGTGGTGAGGAAAGCGATAGAAGAAGCCAATATTCCTTACACTTACGTCTCTGCCAATTGCTTTGCCGCTTACTTTGCTGCTAATCTTTCCCAAATGGGCACGCTTTTCCCCCCTAAACACAAAGTCACCGTCTATGGAGACGGCAATGCTAAAGGTATATACAATTAATTAACGAAATTTACCCGTTTTTCTAGTAGAGTTCGGATATTACTAAAAGATACAAAATGTGCAGCTGTCTATGTTGAGGAAGATGATATAGCAACATATACAATCGAATCTATCGACGATCCTCGTATGTTGAACAAGACTCTTTATATTCGACCGCCAAAAAATATCCTCTCTCAGATGCAGTTGATAGAGATTTGGGAAAATCTCTCAGGGAAAAAGCTGGAGAAACTTAAAATATGTGACAAAGATTTCCTAGCATCCATGGAAGGTGATTGATCATACATAGCTACATCCGACACTACACGTTTTGCATGTTCACATAACGTACATAGGCAGTAAAAACAGTTTTCACGTGAAAACAATAAATATATAAAAAAATGTGATCGAACAATAAATATATACAACATAAATTATGTTGCGAACAATTCTTCTGTACTCTTAAATTTTTTATAATAATATAATAATATATAAAAGACGGGAAAATATGCACGATAATATATTTTAATTATGAACGATAATTTTCACACGATCGAGTCCTTATTATGTATTTAAAGAAGTCACAAATCTTTTATGCAGGACTTGAGTATGCTGAACAAGTTGGCGTTGGACATTTCTATCACATATATTATGAAGGCTGTTTAACAAATTTTGAAATTGGGGAAGGAGGAGGAGAAGCTTCTGAGCTTTATCCAGATGTTGCGTATACTACCATGGAATCTTACCTCAAGCTCTTTCTTTGAGCTTTATATTTACAATGAAAATAAGTCTACTTTCTTTATTACGGAGACTTGGTAATACACATAATTCATATGTGTAACTACATATTTTCTCTTGATTGATGAAAATTTGTGCACAGTGCACCTATGGGCTATGTGCTTCCCATGTATGATGCTGATGCTGATGCTAATATATTATGATATGCATGTATACGTGCTTTGCACGGAGGAAGTAATAAATTGAAGTATTTTATAATTTAATTATTTGTATTTTTTGTGCACAAAATTGCTTCTGTAATCAAGTAGTGTAACATATTTTTCGCAATTATTATGGAGGGAGTTAATACACAATATTTTAAATATGACAAATGCTTGGGACCTAAAATCTTTCCCAAATACTGAATTGTCATAAATGATAAATTTTCTAATAATATGGGACTTCACATGTACCTATGCGCCCACAATTTTTTGGACAATTTTTTGATCCCTAACACTACTGTTTAGATATTTTAAAGTTTCATCTATTCATTCAATCAATATAAATGAACATTGATAACAACACATGAACCGTTGTTTGTCAGATCAACTCCCCTTAATATTAAAGTGCGAAAGCTCCACACAACCAGAGTGTGCGAGAGTAGGTACGTGGAGTAATCATTAATCTATAGGCCATTTAAAATGCTGATTCTATGTGATAATAATAGCTGAGATTAATTGGTTTGAACGGGAATGATAACGAATAATGAAATGACAATTAGCTAAAAATTATGAATTTTTTTTTAATGATCTAATGGATTGATCGATCTGGGTAATTTATAAGGGTTTTCATTATGTATTATTATTTAGAAATTTTTGTTAAAAATTTGGAAAAATTATATCACTTTTGAGTATCGAACCAGGAACTTCAAGTTAAATAATATATGTTGCAATCATCTGATCTACTTGAAATTTTGTTTCTCTATTAAAAGTCAAAATACACAAATCATCAATTTCGTTTATCATGTATTAAAATTTCATATTATAAATGTATAAAAGTTATTTACTAATAATTTTTAAAATATGAGAAATGAAGTTCGTATAATTGAGTTCAAATTTTTTTTATTTGTACAAATTAAATGTATTTTGGAAAAACTTATAACAAATTTAGATTTTCAATATGTTAAATATTTGAATAAAATATGGAATTAAACTATAATTACGATATTAACACTAAAATAATAATACTATATAAAATGATATGATTTCAGTGTATATATATTTTAAAAATAGATAAAAATAAAATAAAATATGAGAATAAATATTATATAAAAATACAAAATATTATAATTTATTAGTCAAATTGTAAGCAGTGAAGATACATTCTAAAAATAAACTATTACGGTGTATAGATATATTGATTAAATTATTAGTTAAAAGAAAATATGAATTTACTTGAATATGATTTTATGTATGTGTATGTATATGTTTGTATTAAATATATATTTTCATATAAAAAACTGGAGTTCAAATAAATATTTAAATTCATTATTTATCCATCTCACCCAGTTGTTCGGATCCTTAATTTTTCCAATAATCTCATGATATATAATCATAGTCATAGATTGCGGAGAAAAAAATGAATATTCTCTAGAGGTCGTAATTATGATAAAAAAAATCTTCATCCGTCCAACCCAGTTGTTCGGACCCTTCTATTTTATATAATTACATATGTACCATTATTTTAAAATTTTGATTAAAAGAGATATAATTTATGTCATTATTGGATATTGAACCAGTAAACTCATGATATATAATCACAGTCATAGATTGCGGGTGTGAGAAAAAAATGGATATTATCAAGATGTCGTAGCTATAATAAAAAAATCCACAAGAATTTGTGAGTGGAAGAAAAAAAATATTCACGAGATGTCGTAATATTTAAATAGACAAATTATAATAAGCAATCAATTATAATCAGTACAAATGAATAAATAGGTTTAGAAAATTATATTTAAGAATAAGATATTAGATTGTATATACAAAAATTTAGTAAAATTGGGTAAAAAAAATTAGAAATTTTTTAAAATAGAACTTTTTACAATATATTTAAAAAAACAAATTTGGTCAGAAAATCAAAATTAAAATATAAAATAATGCATAGATATAGTTGCATAATATATGTATGATTTATTAATTATGTTTTAAATATTAATTTAATATTTATAAACTCAGTATGAAATATATATCGGTCAATAAATATTTTAATGAAAATATAGATATATTTAAAATCAAAATTTTAAAAATAAATAATAATAAATTAATTAAAATAAATAATATTACTAAAAATAAATTTAATTTTATGATTATACGAAAAGGCCCGTGCCTTACACGGGTGATATGGGCTAAAAATAAGCATTAAAGACATAATTAATGTAGCATTAATTAGACCTAGTTTGGTCCAAAAGGGAGGCCCGTTTAATGAGACTTAAAACCCTAATTATTAAATAAATTCGTAAGTAATTAATTAGCTAAATATACAGCTAATTAATTATGTCCAACTACAAGAAAACTACTCCGAGGAGTAGCCCACAAGACACCTCAATCAGCAAGGTAACATATTCCTGCATGAAAACTACTTCTATCGCAAGAAAGATCCAGAATCCTTTTAGGAGGTGCATTGCCCACCAAGGTCCCTAAACCTACTCTAATTCTTAGACTCTCTATGTCTATATAAAGGGCCTAATCCCTCATTCTTAGAACTACATCTGGCTTGATTCTGATACGCACTGAGATACGTAGGTATCTTGTGAGGACATAATTAAGCTATGAAACACAAATGCATCCATTAAAGCTCGATAAGTTCCGACACACATCGCAATTAATACACCCTAGTTTTTAATCCATAACATTTGGTGCCGCCTGTGGGAAGACAACATCAACCATGGTAAGAACACGAAGAGTTGAAGGAGACATCGTCCCTACTGCAGGAGACCTGACTGCAGTGACTCCTCCTGATGATACTCAAACCACCGAGGTCCCCGTTACCACCACTATTCATGCTGAAACTCAAGGCCCTATCACTCAAAGGCTTGGACCGTTTAGTGAAATCGTCCATTCCACCAATCATGAGGAAGTCATCCATGGATCTGACCCTCTATCTCAGGTAACTCAAACTCCTTTTATTGCTACTACTCCTCCGTACGCACAAATTTTCACTGTTGTTATTCCTAACAGCACTGTCGCCCAATTTAGGCTGGGACTCTCCCAAGCTTTTCCCCCTCCTTACATCTGAGGGTTGGAACCCCCACAAAACTATGGGCGCAGAGAGGGAGTCTATGATTTCTCAGGACCATACTCAACTGATGATGAAAGCTCTGAAGGCACCGACATTAATCCCAGAAGGAGAAGGCCTAGCAAGGAACCCGTAGGGAGCCAACGTTCACAGTGTTGTAGGACACTAGAACATAGAATTGCTTCCTACGAGGCTGAACTCAAAGAGCTAAAGAAAATCTTAGGTCGACATGACACAAGGCCAGCCCCGAGACGTGAGGCCCCTAACATTATAGAATTATATGGAACCCTTCGAGAGAGGAGGAGGGAAACTGCATGGGCTGATCCCACTGAGTTGTTACCACTCGGAGATCCTGATGATCCGACACCACCCTTTACCGAAGCGATCATGAAAGCTCACATCTCAAGAAAGTTCAAGATTCCCACCATCAAGACTTATGATGGAGCGAGAGATCCCTCGAATCATGTAATAACTTTCTCGAATGCTTTGTTATTACAACCTATCAACAATGTTGTCAAGTGCAGGGCTTTTCCTCAAACCCTAGGGGGCATGACTCAACGTTGGTATAACCGGTTACCTCCCAACTCTATTGGATCCTTTAAAGAACTCATCAAGGCCTTCATAAGCCAGTTTATAAGCGGAAGAGTGCATGAAAAAAGTTCAGCTTCTCTCATGAATCTGGAATAAGGAAAGAATGAATCCTTGGGGGACTACTTGAACCGTTTTACAAAGGAAGCCTTGAAAGTCCCGGATTTGGACGAAAAAGTAGCTATGATAATCCTATAACAGGGGACGACTGATCCTTACTTCAAAAGATTTCTGGCCGAGCATCCGCCCGAGAACATGTTCCTTCTCCAAGACAGAACAGAGAAATATATTAAGGCGGAAGAAAGCATGAAGAAAACCACGATATCGGTGGCGACACATGGGAACAATAACAAAAAGAGAAAGGGCGAGCCTGTTGGGTCCCGGAAGTATCGTAGAATGGGGGTTGAATGCGATACTGACAACAATTTAAAATTCTTTTTAGAATTTGTGGAATTAAATTATTGCTTAAGCTGAGGGTTCGAGTCCTTGTAGTGTTTGGGAGGCTGACTTACTAGCTTTCTATTTTCATGATTAAACATTTAAGATATAGAAAATTAGCAAGTAAGTAAACAAGATTCAAGTTAAATATGTATATTAAACTTTAATGGGTGTTACAATATTCGGTATAATAAACATTTAATTCCTAGAACAAATTTGACATGAATTGTTCTACTTAAGGAATTAAACTCAAACCAGCACAGAAAGTCTGTGAATATAACCTTGCAGACAAATTAATGAATTTCACTGTTTTTCTACTTCGAATTATGAAGCTCAAGCCTCATATTTATAGAGGTTGAAAAGCTAGCATGACTCTTCCAATATGACTCTCTAAAGATTAGAAATAACCCTTGTATGACTCTTGAAAAAGTTGGGTATGACTTTATAAAGTACGGTATGACTCTTGAAAATTCGGTATGACTCTTGAAGAATTCGGTATGACTCTTGAAAAGTCATATTCGGATTTTCTTTAATTAAAAAAATTAGTATGACTTATTTTAATTAAATAAAATCATTTCAGCATGACTTTTTAAAATTCAAAGCTCGGTATGACTCTTCTTAAAAGCATATTCGGTATGACTCTTGATTTCTTCGATATGACTTTCTTTTCTACTGCCAATTCAATTCTTTTCCACTTGATTGGACAAGTGTCATGCTCTCATTGGTTTCTTTAAAAACCTGCAAAATCAAATTGCAAAAAGAAAGGGGCCTATTTTGTCTTTTAGTGGATAGGCTCCGTAGAAATGCTTTTCGACCCGCACAGCTTATAATCTTGGATTAATAAATAATAAATTTAATTCAGAAATTATAAAAATAAATATATAATATTATTTATATATTTATAAATATAATTTAGTAATTAAATAAAATATTTATTAATTAAAATAAATCCTTACGCTCTAAGCTGCAGTCTCCTGAACGTCTGGAACCGAACTCCTTTTGACTTGGAAATGATAAATCAATGTCAACCGGGGTTCCTCCTTTAAGAATATATGACTCTGCATTTCTTCCGTGTCAATTCTTTTTCCGTCTTTTTTTCAAGTCAGTACTGTTAGGCATGTTTGGCTGTATCTACAGTTGCAATTAGAAGTACCTCTGTTACTGAAAAAATCTGACTCTTTAAACTAGACAATACTTCTTTTCACCATTGCATGTACCCAGTCAAATATTCAATCTTAGATTCTGACTCTTGTACACTGCATTCCAAACAAACCTGTATCCCTTTTAGCTTCCAGCTTCTATCTTCTGTCATTCTAAAATAATTCTAAATTAATTAATCCTTTAATTAATTTAAGAAATAAATTAATTCTGAGTGAATTAATTTACTAATTAAATTAACTGTTTAATTTAATTAATTAATAGAAAATTAAATTAAAGTCTTGATTGTAGGATTATTGTTGATGTAGATAAAACTCTTTTGTTCTTCAACAATAACCTTTTTAACCACTTGAACTTTTTGATGACGAATCTTCACTGACATTGTTGACATCCTGTGCACTGGCCTGGTTCACGGATGACTAACTATAATGTTGATTCTCATTTCTACTGTAGTGGTCTTTGTGTCTTGTCTTGTCATGTCTTAGTTTCTTTTTGTTCTTCCTCTATATTCAATATCTATTATTTACTTTGTTTTCTTATCTGAGTTGAGTTGTCATCTACTTATTATAAATAGGACTAGTCATATGACTTTCAGAGCCAGAGTATGATGTCCGGGACAAGTATTCTAAGACAGATAAGGATTCAGAATCCCCTCATAAGAAAAATAACTTGGGACCCAAATTCGCTAAATATGCAAGGTTAAATACATCTCGAAGCCAAATCATGATGGATATTGAAAGGGATCGAGACCTGAGATGGTCTAAACCCCCTAAAGTCTGATCCTGAGAAGAGAAATAAGAACGCATTTTGCCAATTTCATAAGGATACCGAACACGACACAGATGGCTGCAGACAATTGAAGGATGCAATCGAATTCCTTATCAGAAGAGAAAACATTTCTAAGTACACCGAAGATGGAAGCCGTGATAGGCGCGATGATAATGGGAGAAACAATGATAGTCGGGATAGGAATCCCCAGCCTAGAGGACCAGTTATTAATATGATTTTTGGAGGACCCACAGCTGCAGGGAGTTCAAGAAACTCAAGGAAAGTATACGCAAGAGAAGTTATGCAAGTCATAGGTGAAGCACATAAACGTGCTAGAACGGAGGTGGTCATATCCTTTAATGACTCAGAATTGGAAGGGATAAAGTTTCCCCACGATGATCCTCTTGTCATAGCCCCTTTGATAGGAAATTCAGAAGTAAAGAGAGTCCTGGTGGATAATGGAGCATCAGCGGATATCTTGTTTTATGATGCCTTTATGAAGATGGGGTACAATGATTCCTACCTAACCCTTTCGGATGTTCCAATCTATGGTTTTAATGGAGTGAAATCGAAAGTGGAAGGAACCATTCAACTACCCATGACAATGGGGAGAGAACCTCGAGAGGTCACTCAGATGCTAACCTTTCTGGTAATCAAAACATCTTCTACGTACAACGCAATCCTTGGA
Source organism: Oenanthe sinensis (assembly GCA_028671895.1). Lineage (NCBI taxonomy): Eukaryota > Viridiplantae > Streptophyta > Magnoliopsida > Apiales > Apiaceae > Oenanthe > Oenanthe sinensis. The sequence continues at coordinate 10,623,639 of CM053799.1, forward strand.
AGAACAGGCTTGCATGCTTTCAAGGTTGTTGCCTCAAGTTATCACTTGAAGATCAAGTTCCCCACCCGAAATGACGCAATCTTTGGAAGAACAGGCTTGCATGATTTCAAGGCTATTGCCTCAAGTTATCACTTGAAGATCAAGTTCCCCACCATAAATGGTGTTGGGGAGGAAAAAGGAGACCAAAGAATGGCAAGAAGTTGCTACGTGGCAGCCCTGAGACCCGATGGAGTCGGGGGAAAGTCCTATCCATAGAGGACATGGACTCAAGAGAAGACGAAGAAAGAAGGGGGAAGCCTGCTGAGGACTTGGTTCCAATTCTCTTAGTTCCAGGAGAATCTGAGAAGGTCACTTATATTGGGGCCTCATTAAAAGAGCCTATAAAAGGAAAATTAATAAAGTTCTTGCAAGAAAACATGGACTTGTTTGCTTGGACAACCGTTGATATGCCAGGGATTGACCCCGAACTGATCACTCACAAGCTTAACGTGGATCCGAGACGGAAAACGGTGAAGCAAAAGAAGAGAAATTTCGCTCCAGAAAGGCAAGAGGCCATAAAACAAGAAGTGAAGAAGCTCATGGAGGCTGGTTTTATTAAAGAAATTCAATTTCCCGAATGGCTAGCTAACCCTGTGATGGTCAAGAAATCCAATGGCAAGTGGAGAATGTGTGTAGACTTTACTGATTTAAATGATGCATGTCCAATGGATTGCTTCCCTCTTCCGAGGATCGATGCACTTATAGATGCCACGGCAGGACATGAGATGTTAAGCTTCATGGATGGCTTTAGTGGATACAATCAAATCAGGATGCACGAGGATGACATTGCCAAGGTATCTTTCATCACTGACTTTGGTATATTTTGTTATCTTGTTATGACCTTTGGATTAAAGAATGCAGGAGCCACATATCAAAGGCTAGTTAACAAAATTTTCAAGCATCTTATTGGAAAAACCATGGAGGTCTATGTTGACGATATGCTAGTTAAAAGCCTTGATAGGGTCGATCACATCGAACACCTTGGAGAGGCTTTTAAAGTGCCGAGGCACCACAAAATGATACTAAACCCTGCAAAATGCGCTTTTGGCGTAGGGTCTGGAAAATTCTTAGGAATGGTGGTCTCTAAAAGGGGGATTGAGGCCAATCCTGACAAAATTAAGGCTATACTCGACATGAAACCACCAAAGACAGTGAGGGATGTCCAGAAATTGACAGGAAGAGTTGCGGCCCTAGGAAGGTTCGTCTTGAAGTCTGGGGATAAATGTCTACTCTTCTTCAAGACATTGAAGAAAGTAAAAGATTTCGTGTGGACAGAAGAAAGTCAAACGGCCTTCGAGGAACTGAAGAAATATATGGCTGCAGCTCCATTGTTGGCCAAGCCTAGTCCCGAGGACATCTTATACTTGTATTTGGCTGTATCAGAAAAGGCCCTGAGTGCTGTCCTTATTATGTGAGCAAGGTCTTGCATGGAGCGGAACTTAACTATTCCAAGATTGAGAAGTTTGCACTAGCCTTGGTGATGGCCTCAAGAAAGTTACGGCCTTACTTTCAACACACAAAATCGAGGTGTTAACTGATCAACCTTTGAGAAATAACATACATAGCCCCAAGGCAAGTGGAAGATTGATTAAATGGGCCATAGAGCTAAGAGAATTCGACATCAATTATAAACCTCGAACAGTCATTAAAGCTCAAATTCTTGCTGACTTCGTGGTCGAATGTATCATTAATGACCAAGAAGTCGGGGGGGGGGGCAAGATAGGGAGGAAACAACCCAAAAAGAAGAAGTATGACCTCCTAAAGAATATTGAGTACTCAATTTTGATGGGGCGTCAAAAACAAAATCTAGTGGAGCAGGCTTGGTGCTACAAAGTCTGGAAGAATTCGTCATTGAATATGCTATTAAGCTTGACTTTCCAACAACCAATAATGATGCCGAATATGAAGCTCTGATTGATGGCCTAGGCCTGGCCAAGGAACTGAATGCCAAAAACCTTAAAGTCTGTAGAGACTCGAAGTTGGTCATATCCCAAGTAAATGGAGAGTTTGAAGCAAGGGAAGAAGTCATGATTAAATACCTCCGACTAGTAAAAGCTATAATGACTCAATTTGAAGAATGTCAAATGGAATATGTTCCTAGAGAAGAGAATGTAAAGGTCAATGCCTTATCAAAGTTCACCTCATCAGAAGTGGATGAACATATGGGAAGTGTCTACTTCCAAGTCTTGAAGACCCCCAGCATCAATGCGAAGCTGGTAGCCCCGATAAACATGGGCAATTGTTCGATGGATCCAATTAAAGCCCACCTTCAATCTGGATGGACTCCTGCCAATGCTATGGAAGCCAGAAAGCTTACTGCGAGGGCATTAAGGTACGTTCTTATCGATAGAATTCTCTATAAGAAATCTTTTGTTATTCCATACTGGAAATGTCTAAGTCCAGATGAAGCCCATGAGGCCTTGAAAGAAGTACACGAAGGAATTTGTGGCCAACACTTGGGGGCAGAGCTTTGGCTCATAAAATCACCCACCTAGGATTTTACTAGCCTGACTTGTTAAAAGATTCAAAAGAGTGTGTGAGAAGGTGTGACAGGCGCCAAAGGCATGCACCAGTTGTCAGGCAACCTCCTAAGATGTTAACGTCCATTAATTCCCCCATCCCCTTTGCAATGTGGGGAATGGACATCCTTGAGCCTTTCCATATGGCTAGCGGACAGAGAAAGTTCATAATCGTTGCGATTGATTACTTCACTAAATGGATTGAGGCTAAATCACTAGCCAAGATAACCACAAAATAAGTAGCTCAATTCTTCTGGGAAAACATCATATGTAGGTATGGAATACCACGAATCATGGTGATGGACAATGGCACGCAATTCAACAATGAAGAATTCCAGGGGTATTGCAATGATAATTGTTAGTATTGGTGTCCTAGAGACAATACTTTTAATGTTTTATTGAAAACAATTAAGGATTATGTTTTATGTGATTATTTAATTATTATTTATTATGTCTTTATTTACTGCGTTATAAATTAAAAGGATAATAAATGTCCTTGGAATATTAATACGTAATATATATCTTTAAGTATGTGACTTAAAAATGAGATTATATGAATAGTATTTTATTCCTAAAATTCCCTAGTCAAGTATTATTATTTAAGGACAATAATAATGCAATAAGACTAGTATGTTTGTTGACGGATGACCACATCTCATTGGTCATAGGTATGGTGATACTAAAGTCAAGAACATAAGTGTATGTATCAATACATGACACTGGAAAGACCCGCCGTGAGATTCTACATGTTAATAAGTGTCATAAGAAATCTCACTGTGATAATGATGTAATGATCCTCTGACTTGAAATCATTATATTTCTATACGAGAATTAATATACTTTGATTACACTCAAAGTTACCTTTAACCAGGTAATGATAAAGGTGTACATTGGGTATGCTATGAATCGTATGAGGAATATGAATGATAGATATAGGATTTAACCCTCCAATTCTATGAGTGATATTATTGGCCTCTTGATTGAGTGAGACTATGAAATGCATGGCCATGCTCAAATATTGATTTGTTTAAATAGTCTACTCATTGATCAAGGAAACCGAGATTAAACGTTGAAGAGGATGACACTATACATGCCTCGAGTTTGATCTATAATATAAGGTTAAAGGGATTATATTACATGGAACATTATTCACGAAATGTTTAATTGAATCACCAATTATTATTGTTACTTGGATAGCAATGATGTATTACTAGATGCCGCTCATTGTTTATAATTTTATTATTAGATAATAAAATTATTGCCAACGTAATAATAACCTAAAGGGTCACACACAAAGAACGTCAAAACGGAGGTTTATTTAAATTACGAATTTAAATATATTATTGTTTATTTGAATTTAATTATTGAATTAATTAAGTGGGAATTGATTAATTATATTAGAATTCGTATTTAATAAGTATTATTATTATTCGAATTTAATTATTGAATTAATTAAGTTGGACTTGATTAATTATATTAGAATTCAGATTTAATAATAATAATAACCCAAAGTCATAATGGATTTTGGAAACCACATGGATTAGGGTTAGGCCCAAAATCTTTCTCTCCCCTATATATACATAATGATGTATAGTATTAGGGTTTAATCATCAAATTTCGTTTTTAGAGAAAAACCCTAGCTGCTCAACATCAAGAGAGGCTAGAGAAAGAGAGAGAGAGAGAGAGGCAAACAATTCGGCTAGTACCGACTCCGGTGATCGTAGGACGATCGGGCGTTCGTGTAGACTTCTTTAGAGAGCAAATCTTTGCAACAAAGGACTGCTGTGATTCATCTTTCTGGACCTCCATTAAACAGCATACGAAAGCTTTGTTAAGGTACATACTTCTTCACCATAATCATCCAACGTTATACATGGATCCTGCGATTGGGTTTCGATTTTTTTATTGTTTTTACATTAATTCCGCTGCGTTTTCATGCCCGAAACCCTTATAGCATCAGAGCTACGTGTATAATGGGATGATTTGGTTATGTGTTTAACAGTTTTTCGATGTATGTAAACATATATATGATATGCCATTTCTATATATTGATATATATGTTTTATATGATTTTGAATATATGATATTCATGTGTTGTATAATCATGGGATGATTGTGTGTATTGCTGTATGTATATGATACATGTTTGTTCTTGTTATGAAAATCGTATTCGATACGAATTCTGAAACGGCTTCGGTAGATTTTCTGAAATCTGTGTCCTGTGTCCGATTTTCGCAAACGATATGTGTTTTCTGACTAGAATCGTGTCACTGAGGAATACTGACTTTGTCAGCTTCGCGTCTGTAAGCTGTTTGACGATGTTACAGGCCCCGAAACGGCGATTTATTATTTTCTAAAATTTATTTAATTTTCTGAAATTTCGAAATTTATTATATATGATTATATGATATGTTTATATAATCTGAGATATATTACATGTGTTATGTGATAACATGGTGGATGGTTATGGCCTAAAGACCCATAGGATAGTGGTTTTGTTTTATGGTTTTGGTTTCTAAATACGACTTGCATGTCGTTTATTCATTGTAATTGTTAATCTCGAATATAACTCGAGTTCTTCTTGTAATTTCATTAGAATAGATTTATTTATTATTCAATGTAATTGTTCAATGGAGACTTGGAAGCAAGGAAGCTAGGAGGCAATCTAGATGATGGAGCAATGAAGAAGATAAAGACATGTAATAGTGTAGTATTTGAAACCACCATAGATTGACCTTGATAATTCCATTAGCTTGGAAATATCACATAGGATGGGGCCATAACCAAACACGTTTAATTTATGCACAATACATATATGTATATGAATGCATGTGTAGATATGTATGTGTTGGAATCATGTATGTATTAGATACGACACCCATGCCATGTCTGTTTAAGAAAGATAAAATCTGTAACGATTCAAGATTTTAAAATTAACAAACGATCATGAGATTCTTGTGTTAATGAAATATGGATTTTTAAAACACGGAATTAAATATTGATTTTTGATATCTATAACTGGGATTTTCTGACAAAAACGGATATGCGTATTCGTAAGGCTGATGGGTTTTAAGTGTGACCACTGGTATCCTCCATCTACCTGGGAAATGAACAATTTAAGATGTCAATTTGAAATATTTGGTTCAAGGAAAAATTGAGGATCTCTTTATGATGTGATCATGATCGTTATAAATTTTCTAAACCCCTTAACAAAATATTAAGTTTTACTCGGATGCTTTCCAATGAATGAACACTCATCGAATCCTAGATCGATTAGGGGAAGGACTGTCAGTGGCAGGGGACTCCTATCTATCGTGGTGAGATGCGATGAATATAAACGGTTATATTGGCCGTTGTATCATTGGATCTAACTTAACTGAGTCGTCATAATAAGGTGAAAATAAACGGTTATATTCAACCATTATGAACTTAGAAGCATAGAGTTTGGTTAAAAGTCTATTAGATAGATAAGATCAATCGTTGTTCACCAAACTATCCAAGAATTATATATGATATAATTGACAACTGTTGTCTACCTAAATAATCATTTTTTAAGGACTTCCAGTGGTTGACTTAGGACATGACGAAATATGGATATTGGCTCACTAGAAAGAATTATGGGATATACTTTCCAAATTAATAGTAAGGGCTATTAATTTGATAAAAAAAGTGGGAGATATATTATGAATATATCATAATCATTTGAACATAATAAATAACTCAGACAATCTAATGTTTATTTTATGCATTTTAAACATTGTAGATATTTAAATGGCAAACAATACAAATACTTTCTCCGTACGAGCAACCCTTGAGAAGGACAAGCTGACAGGAACTAACTTCCTGGATTGGTATAGGAATTTGAGGATTGTCCTCAGGCAAGAGCGTAAGCTCCATGTCATTGAAATTTCTTCACCTGCTTCTCCTGCTGAGAATGCAACTCGCGTTCAGCAAAATGCTTATCAGAAGCATATTGATGATGTGAATGATATTGCACGTCTCATGCTGGCAACCATGAGTGTTGAGCTTCAAAAACAACATGAGCATATGGATGCTTATGAGATGATTGAACACCTTCAAAGAATGTTTGAGGGACAAGCTCGTCAAGAAAGGTTCGGCACGAGCAAAGCACTGTATGCTTGCAAACAGGGAGAGCGTGAACCTGTTGAACCACATGTTCTAAAGATGATAGGTTATATTGAGTATCTTGATACTTTGGGTTTCCCGATTGGTTTGGAAGCTCAGATTGACTTAATCTTGCAATCTTTGAACCGCAACTATACTCATTTTGTTATGAACTACAATATGAATGAGATAGACAAAACACCCACTGAATTGTTGGCCATGTTACGAACTACTGAAACCAACATGAAAAGGCTGAACCTGCTGCCATGTTGATGTTAGATAACAAAGGTAAGGCTAATAGGAAAGGCAAATGGAAGGGAAAGAAGAAGATTGGATCTGCTTCTGGTCCCAAGCCAAAGGCTAATCTCAAACAGGCTTTAAAGCCTAAGGGTGTTGTTGCAAAGGGTGATTGTCACTACTATGGTAAACCAGGTCATTGGAAGAGAAACTGTCATGCTTATTTGGAGGATCTGAAGAAGAAGAAAGCTGGTCAAGCTTCTGATTCAGGTATTTATGTTATAGAGGTCAATTTGTCAACTTCTACATCATGGGTATTGGATACTGGATGTGGTTCTCACATTTGTATAAATGTACATGAACTACAAAGGAGTAGGACTTTGGCTAAAGGAGAGGTCGACCTACAAGTTGGCAATGGAGCAAAGGTTGTTGTTTTAGCTGTAGGGACTTATTATTTATCATTGCCCACTGGGCTTATTTTAGAACTTGAGAACTGTTTTTACGTGCCTGCAATTTGCAGAAACATTATTTCGATTTCTTGTTTAGACAAGAAAGGTTTTGCATTTTAATTCAGAACAATAGTTGTTCCTTTTCTTTGAATAATGTTACCTATGAGGTTGCACGTTTATTTAACAGTTTATATGTTCTTGATTTAGACACTCCTATCTATAATGTGAATAACAAACGTCTTAAAATAAATGACTCAAATTAAACATACCTCTGGCACTGTCGTTTAGGCCATATAAATGAGAAGCGCATTTCCAAGTTACATAGGGATGGATACTAGGATAAGTTTGAATTTGAATCATACGAAGCATGCGAACCTTGTCTCATTGGAAAAATGACTAAATCTCCTTTTACTGGACAAGGTGAAAGGGCCACTGAACGATTAGAACTTATACATAGTGATGTATGTGGTCCTATGCGTACTATGACAAGAGGTGGCTTTTACTACTTTATCACGTTTACTGATAATTTCAGTAGATATGTGTATCTTACGAAGAACAAATCCGATCCTTTTGAAAAGTTCAAAGAAACAAAGCTGAAGTAGAAAAGCAAACTGGCGGAAGTATTAAGACTCTACGATCTGATCGTGGAGGTGAATACTTAAGCCATGAATTTAAGAGTTTATTAAAATAGTGTGGTATTGTATCACAATTCACTCCTCCCGGAACACCACAATGGAATGGAGTTTCTGAAAGGAGGAATCGTACTTTGTTGGACATGGTACGATCGATGATGAGTCATACAGATCTTCCAATTAGTTTATGGGGCTACGCCCTGGAGACGGCTGCTTATACACTTAACCGAGTTCCTACTAAAACGGTTCAGAAGACTCCATATGAGATATGGACTAAGAAACATCATAGCATGTCATTTATGAAAATATGGAGATGTGAAGCGTTTGTGAAACGTTTAACTTCTGACAAGCTAGGACCTAAATCAGACAAATATAATTTTGTGGGATACCCAATTGAAACAGAGGGTTATTCATTCTATAATCCTTCCGAGAACAAAGTGTTTGTTGCTCGAACTACAGTTTTTCTTGAAAGATAAATGCTTTCGAAGAAAAACAGTGGGAGGATAATAGATCTCGATGAAGTTCGAGGCCCACAAGATAACATTGAACCAATGGAGGAACTTGAGCAGGATGTACAAGACCACAACACTGCTCAAGAAACACAGGTTATTCGTAGGTCTAGTAGGATTCGCCATGAGCCTGAGAGATATTATGGATTTCTCTTAACTCAAGATGGTGATGTGATGCTTATCGACGAAGATGAGCCTCTCACCAACTAAGATGCTATGAACACTCCAGAATCCAAAAGATGGCTGGATGCCATGAAATTTGAGATGGAATCCATGTATACTAATCAAGTATGGACTTTGGTTAATCCACCTAAAGGGGTAAAACCTATAGGGTGCAAGTGGGTTTTCAAGAAGAAGACCGACATGGATGGTAATGTACAGACCTATAAGGCACGATTGGTGGTAAAAGGTTTCAAGCAAATTCATGGTATTGACTATGATGAGACTTTTTCACCAGTGGCTATGGTCAAGTCCATCAGGATTTTGCTTGCTATAGCTGCTTACTATGATTATGAAATCTGGCAGATGGATGTCAAAACCGCTTTCTTAAATGGGAGCCTTGAAGAAGATATGGATGTGTATATGACATAGCCTGAAGGTTTTGTTGATCCAAAGAATGTTGTAAAGGTATGTAAGCTGCGTCGATCCATTTATGGATTGAAACAAGCCTCAAGGAGATGGAACATTCGTTTTGTTGAAACTGTCAAAGAGTTTGGGTTTATTCAAAATGACGATGAACCATGTGTTTACAAGAAGGTAAGTGATAGCAATGTGGCATTCATATAATTATATGTTGATGATATATTAATAATAGGGAATGACATTCCTTCTTTACAGGCTTTTAAGACTTGGTTGAGTAAGAATTTCTTAATGAAAGACTTAGGCGAAGCGACCTATATTTTAGGTATCAAGATCTATAGAGATAGATCAAGAAGAATGATCGGCCTAAGTCAGAGTAGATACTAGTCTAATCCAGGTGAAGGTCACTGGACAGTAGTCAAGAATATTCTTAAGTACTTGAAGAGGACTAAAGATTAATTCTTGGTATATGGAGGAGAAGATAAGCTAGTAGTAAAAGGTTACACCGACGCTAGTTTCTAGACAAATAAGGATGATTCGATTTCTCAGTCTGGATTTGTGTTTTGTCTAAATGGAGATGTTGTATGCTGGAATGGTTCACAGCTGAGACAGTTGTTGATTCTACAATAGAGCCTGAGTATATTGATGCTTGCGAAGTAGCCAAGGAGGCTGTTTGGGGATGTACTTAGGAGATATCACCTAATTAATAAGATTAATAATCGAGGGGATATACATATATGTAAAGTGCATACAAATGATAACATTGCAGATCCACTGACTAAGGCTTTGTCGCAGCAGAAGCATGAAGGTCATACTAGTTCCATGGGTATTAGATACATGAGAGATTGGCTCTAGTACAAGTGGGAGATTGTTAGTATTGGTGTCCTAAAGACAATGCTTTTAATATTTTATTGAAAATAATTAAGGATTATGTTTTATGTGATTATTTAATTATTATTTATTATGTCTTTATTTACTGCGTTATAAATTAAAAGGATAATAAATGTCCTTGGAATATTAATACTTAATATATATCTTTAAGTATGTGACTTAAAAATGAGATTATATGAATAGTATTTTATTCCTAAAATTCCCTAGTCAAGTATTATTATTTAAGGACAATAATAATGCAATAAGACTAGTATGTTTGTTGACGGATGACCACATCTCATTGGTCATAGGTATGGTGATACTAAAGTCAAGAACATAAGTGTATGTATCAATACATGACACTGGAAAGACCCGCCGTGAGATTCTACATGTTAATAAGTGGCATAAGAAATATCACTGTGATAATGATGTAATGATCTTCTGACTTGAAATCATTATATTTCTATACGAGAATTAATATACTTTGATTACACTCAAAGTTACCTTTAACCGGGTAATGATAAAGGTGTACATTGGGTATGTTATGAATCGTATGAGGAATATGAATGATAGATATAGGATTTAACCCTCCAATTCTAGGAGTGATATTATTGGTCTCTTGATTGAGTGAGACTATGAAATGCATGTCCATGCTCAAATATTGATTTGTTTAAATAGTCTACTCATTGATCAAGGAAACCGAGATTAAACGTTGAAGAGGATGACACTATACATGCCTCGAGTTTGATCTATAATATAAGGTTAAAGGGATTATATTACATGGAACATTATTCACGAAATGTTTAATTGAATCACCAATTATTATTGTTACTTGGATAGCAATGATGTATTACTAGATGCCGCTCATTGTTTATAATTTTATTATTATATAATAAAATTATTGCCAACGTAATAATAACCTAAAGGGTCACACACAAAGAACGTCAAAACGGAGGTTTATTTAAATTACGAATTTAAATATATTATTGTTTATTCGAATTTAATTATTGAATTAATTAAGTGGGACTTGATTAATTATATTAGAATTCGTATTTAATAAGTATTATTATTATTCGAATTTAATTATTGAATTAATTAAGTGGGACTTGATTAATTATATTAGAATTCAGATTTAATAATAATAATAACCCAAAGTCATAATGGATTTTGGAAACCACATGGATTAGGGTTAGGCCCAAAATCTCTATATCCCCTATATATACATAATGATGTATAGTATTAGGGTTTAATCATCAAATTTCGTTTTTAGAGAAAAACCCTAGCTGCTCAACATCAAGAGAGGCCAGAGAAAGAGAGAGAGAGAGAGAGGCAAACAATTCGGCTAGTACCGACTCCGGTGATCGTAGGACGATCGGGCGTTCGTGTGGACTTCTTTAGAGAGCAAATCTTTGCAACAAAGGACTGCTGTGATTCATCTTTCTGGACCTCCATTAAATAGCATACGAAAGCTTTGTTAAGGTACATACTTCTTCACCATAATCATCCATCGTTATACATGGATCCTGCGATTGGGTTTCGATTTTTTTATTGTTTTTACGTTAATTCTGCTGCGTTTTCATGCCCGAAACCCTTCAATAATGACATCAATCTACACTTTACTTCTGTTGCACATCGCCAAACAAATGGGCAGGCTGAGGGAGCCAATCGAATCATCCTTGATGGACTCAAGAAAATGATCGAGTGTTCTGCTAACATATGGATGGATGATCTGTTGCCAATACTCTGGGCATACAGAACCACTCATAAAGTTACTACTAATGCAACTCCATTCTTCCTGGCTTATGGAGCCGAGGAAGTGGTCCCAGTTGAAATATCACATTTATCCCCAAGAATCAAGGCCTTTGAGCCTGAGCAAAATGAGAAAGGGATGAAACTTGCATTAGACTTGATTGATGAAGTCAGGGACAGGGCTCATGCAAAGATCATTGAATTTCAGAAAAAATCTTCCTTCTACTATAACCTAAGGGTTAAAGAAAGATTCTTCCGACAAGGGGACTTGGTCCTCAGAAAAGCTGAAGCTTCCGGAGTAGGCCCCAAAGGCAAGTTAGCCCCTAACTAGGAAGGGTCTTACAAAATAAAGCAAGTTAAGGAAGAAGGATCATACATCCTTGAAACCCTAGAAAATATTCAAGTGCCAAGAACTTGGCATGCCTCAAACCTGAAGGTTTATTATACTTAAAGAATTAAACTACGAAGTTCTTATATTTAATAGGAACTAAGTAGAAATAAAGATTCGATGAAACCATTAGGATGAAAGAGCCTTTCGCTCCAGACAGGATTTCCGTTTTGTAAGGGATGTGCCCACTTTAGCCTTGAAGGCATTATTAATAAAGTTTTCAGCCTTGTGGCATTTCCAAAAACATGCGTGTTTAGCCTAGATTGGCAATCAATCTTGTTAGTTCCTTTATGATAAATGAATAAAATCAAGCCTGGTTGACACTTTGATTAATATCTATATTCTCATTTGTTCTTTTATGCTCGAAAAATGTATTTTATCAAATATACTAAGGCAAGAAAAAGAACAAAATTTAGCCCGGTTGGCACTCTGAGTAATGTCCAGTCTTATTTGTTCTTTTAAGCTTGAAAAGTATATTTTATCAAATATGCAAGGCACGAAAAAGAAAAGAACAAATAACAAGGGACTTTTCATAAATAAAGAGTCTTTGGAGTACATAATTTAAACGGAAAAGGAAAGTACAAGGAATACGAGGAAAAACAAAAGAAACTAGAGAAGATCTTCGATGTCATCATCTTCATCCTTCTTTTCTTCCTCGGTCTTCTCTTCTTCTTCTTCCTCTACCTCCTTTCGGGCGTTGTCCTCAGCCTCAAGAATGGAGTCGAAAACCCGATCATACTAATCCAAGGCCTCACCACCAGACAAGTCGCCTGAACCTGTCCCTCGAACAGCGTGAGTCAAAGCCAATGGCTGACCCATAGGACAAGGGAAATCAACCGGATCAAAAAGACACGAATGCTTAGCCAAAATGGCATTAATACACTTCCCCCAAGCTTGAGCACCGGCAGTCGAAAACACCAGGTCATCATGCTTATCAATAAAAGCATAGAATTCCTCCGACTCCATGTACTCGTCAATCAAGGCCTTCTTCTCGGCCCTTAGCTCTTACAGCTCAGCATGGGCTACTATCAGCTCCTAGTCCTTCTCAAGCAGCTTCTGGGAGTAGCCACTTTTGCATCAGTTTTGGCCTTACCCTTCCTCTGGGCCTTCTCAGAAAAGTGCCACGTTTTGGCCTGATGGGCCATGGTCTGAAAATAAGTGTTGACATGTTTACAACACAATACATTCAAGTCAGAACTCTAAAAAGATGATTCAAGTATAAAAAAAAGAGTTGTGTGAACAAAGTGAGTCATACCATGGCAGCAGCTTGGGCCCTAAGAGTTTCGCCTCTTCAATATCCGTCTTCAAGACAAGTTTTTCCTTGTCAATCGAAGGGATTAAATTCTGGGACCAATCGACTGAATTCAGTGTGCTCCTGATGACAGTGTCTTGTTTTCTAATACCCCAACTGGGATTTCAAGCCGCAGTCTCGGGTTCTCCTCCTCGTCAACTCGAGGCCTCTTTCCTTGGGCCTTGTCACAAGGCTGAAGGAACCCAGGAAGATTGGGCTCCTTAATTGGGCCTTCGATAGCCTCATGAGCCTTCCTCATCTTGTGGGTTTCTTGATCACCCACACCCAAATGAAAATTAATGTTTTCCGCCGCTGCAAAACAAACAAGAAAATAAATAATTGGACTCAGAAAAATCGAAAAGAAATGACAAGTCAAGAAAAGAAAAGTACCATTATCAGAAACACGAGAAAGGCCTACGACCTTCAAATAAAATTCTTCAAGGAGCTTCCTAAAATGGGTTTGGCCCTTATCTTGGTCCAAATCATCACTTATGAGCTTTTCCTCCGGGGTCAATTGGATCAGGCCCGGATTGCCATCCTTAACCTTAAAAAATGATGTCCTGAAGAGGGTGCCCCAATCACCGTCTTCCCACTCCAAAAACAAAAAATCTCTCCACCAATCTGGGTTGGTATCGGGTAAAGATTTGTTGCAGAAAATTGGGCTTACTCATTGCCTATGGTTTATATAAATTCAGCCCAATTTGTTTGACGGGATATTTTTGAATTGAAAAATCCAACTAAAAATAGCAACTGATAGGGGGTAATTTTTTCTAAGGCAAACAACTATAAAGCAAAGAAGGGTCCACCACGAATTTAGGCTGAGCTGACATGGGCTTACCCTAGCTTCAGCTAACAGTCTAATTATAAACTCATGGAAAGGAAATCTAAGCCCACCAATAAGGGCATCCCTAAACACACACAACCTGTTGGGCCGCCAATGACAAGCCCGATCCCCCGATTCAGCTAAAACAAATTTGAAACCATGATGTAATTTATACAATTTGGTGCACTTATCACAATGTGCTTGATTTTTAAAAATACTTTGATAATTAAAGGCGTCTAGTTCGGCTATTGAAGGAAATTCATCACCCATAACTTTGAGCAATTCAGAAATCGAAGAAAAAGAAAGGTTCACGGTAACAACGTTACCTCTTTTTGGCATCCTAGCAAGAAGTCTTTGTTGAGCAGCATCCTGGGAATCCGACATGGATCTTCAATAGATGAATGCTTGAAAAAACGAAGAAGATGAAGATTGATCGGAAAAAGTTTACCAAAAATTGCTTTGACTAAAAAGCTCTAGAGTGAAATTCTAAGAGAGTTTTACTGAGAAAGTGAGAAGTGAAAAATGAAGTTCTCACTTCACTTATTTATACCCGAGAAAAATGGTAACTCAACCGATTAAACTTCTCATGGCTGATAAAAAGGCCACAAAGTAATTTGGGCTACGACAATATACGGCCCAAAAATCGATGAGGCCTGAAACTTTCTTTCGAATAAGAAAAACAAATATGAAAGTTTGGGCCATAAAAAAACCCAAAGACCTGTGGGTTAATGCTCAACAGTTATCACAACAAAAATTCTTGAAGGACCAAACGACTAGGAATCCTTGTCGACAAGAAGCCAATGAATGGCCTAAAAATGACTAAAAACCCTAGACGACTAGAATCCTGGTCGAACAAACAACCAGGAATCCTTAACGATCATGTTAGGAATATATTCATTTTGATGATGTACAAAATACTAGAACAGGGTCTAGCTCAGTTTATCTATAATAAGTCTTTCTAGTCTCTGAAATGTATAATCAGAGTCTAGATGGTCAACATTCATGTTACTTGTACTTAGAAGAATTTCTGTAGAAAGTGAAACCAGAGTCTGCATGAAGATCAGAGTCTGGAAGGTGATCAGAGTCTGGAAGGTGATCAGAGTCTATAGACTATCAGAGTCTATGATCTATCAGAGTCTACATGTGATCAGAGTCTGAAGATCATCAGAGTCTGAAGATTTCAGAGTCTATACAGTTGAGGTTAAATTTGGAAGAAGATCACAGGAATGGAAAGTCTTCGAAGATCAAGATAAATATATTGCAGATATGCTATGGGAAAGAAAGAGAATTCTAGAAGGAAACTGTCAACTAATAATTAGGAATTCTATTCCTATTGTAATTTATCTTTCTGTTATTAGTTGATAGGCAGCTCTCTATATAAACTCTATGTAACCTAATTGTAAAGAAGTGGAAGTCGAAGCATAATTATCTGAGTGAAATTTTGTGAGAGCATAGAAATAGAGAGAGTTGCTGTGATAAACACAGAGAAGCTGCTAGGGTTTCTGTACACCCTAGGAGAGTTTTGTATTCACAAATCAATAATACAAAACAGTACTTATTCATATTTTTGTGTTTGAGTTTGTTCTTAATTTGATTTTAAATCGGGCAGAAAAGACATACAAGTATTCAACCCCCCCTTCTACTTGTACGACTGGGAAAACAATTGGTATCAGAGCCTAACGTTTAAAATCGATCAAAGATGTCTGGAAACAAAGATGGAAATTCTAAGATTCTTATGCTTAAGAGAAACGAGTTCACCCACTGGAAGGTTAAGATGCTGCACCATCTGGAAGCAACAGACCCTGACTATCTTGACAGGATTAATGAAGGACCCTTTGTGCCTTTAAAAATTGTGCCTCAAATCAATGAGGAAGGCAAAATAACTGAAGAACACCTCGTTGAGAAACCAAAGGCTGAATGGATAAAAGAGGACAAAGAAAATGTCCTTAAGGAGGCAAAAGTAAATAACATTCTCTTTAATAGTTTAGATTCTGTTCTAACTAACTGTGTCATATCATGCAAGACTGCTAAGGAGATGTAGACAAAACTTGAGGTGCACTGTCAAGGGACTAAAGATGTCAAGAAGAATGCTAGGTCTTTGCTTATTCAAGAGTATGAGTACTTTGAAGCAAAATCTGGAGAATCTATCACTGAGATGTATGATAGGTTTACAAAACTCTTGAATGAGATGGCTATGCTTGGTAAGGTTTATGATTCTGAAGATACGAACACCAAGTTTCTGAGAGCACTTCTTGAAGAGTGGGACAATAAGACTACAGCCATAAGAGAAGCTAGAGATTTGGATGAACTAACTCTAGAAGAATTGTATGGCAGACTCAAGACATATGATTTGGAGATGCAACAGAGAAAGAATAAGAAGTCTGTAAAGACAAAATCTGTGGCACTCTTGATGGAGTCTGAGAAAGAACAACAGGAACCATCCACAGAAGCAAGAATCAAGGATTCAAGAAAGAAGGGTAAAGCTGCTGTGGAGTCAGAGTCTACTGACACAGACTCTGATTCTGATGAAGAGTTTGATCTAAGTCAAATGATGGCTATGTTTGCTAAAAATTTCAAAAGAATGAAATTCAACAAAAGAACTGGCAAATTTAGCAAAAGGCCATCATTCAAGAAGGAAGATGAAAAGGTTGAGAAGAGCAAGAGTACAATTATCAAACTTGACAAAGCAAAGGTCAAATGTTTCAACTGTGGAATATTGGGGCACTTTGCCAGTGAATGCAGAAAGTCAAAAAGTCAAGGAAAAGGAAAAGCACTTCTATCAACAGGAAAGGACTGGGCAGACTCAAGCTCAGAGGATGAAATTGATTATGAAAATCTAGCACTGATGGCATCCTCCTCAAGAAAATCACAATCTCCCAAAGAACCCCCATCTCCTAAAACTCAGGTATCAATCTTTACTCCTGAATCCTTAATTAATTTAGACTCTGATGGCATAGAGATTGTGAAAAGTGAGGTTAATAAAATAATGACAACATGTAGGTCTCTCACTAGTGAAAGTGAAAGGTTGAGAGAAGAAAATTTAGCCTTAACTAAAAGGAATTGTCATGTAGAATCTGAGTTATTATTAATGGAACAATACAAAAAGGATTCTGAGAAATATAGTCATAACTACACTGAAATTTTGAAAGCCTAAGACTATGTTAGGAAAGAACTAGAAGAAGAAAGGCTTAAGTTTAAAGTTTGGACAGACTCTGGAAGAAAAGTTCAAGAAATTCTCAATAATCAAAACGTGTGTCAAACTGCTGGTCTAGGCTATGACAAGAGTCAAGACAAAAGACCTATTGTTGAGAATGATAACAATGAAGAAACTAGCAAAATTAATAAGACTAAAGACAAAAGTACATTTATTCCTGTTAAGTTTGTGATCCCTAAAGAAAAAACTGAAGCCACAAACTCATCTGTCAATAGTCCCCCTGTTGTTGACAAAAAGACAGATGAAACAGGGGCAAATAACTCTAAGAAAATTATAAACATAGGGTACTTGTCTAAGTCTAAGTTAAAAGAAAGGCTAGAGAACTTATCAGAGTCCATCAAAACTAGGAGAAATAGGAATGGTAAAGAAGGCATCAATAAGGCTAATAATTATCAAAAAGATCCTAATGCTCCTAGAAAGAAGTGTTATAGATGTGGCAATCAAAACCATTTAGCTATAGATTGTAAAACAAAAATTGAGAAGAAATCAGAGTCTAGTCCTTCTCAGACTCTGAAAAGTCACTACATACCACAGAAACCTTGTTATCACTGTGGTAGCATATTTCATTCTATATATATGTGTAGGGACTATCATGATTTGTATTACAATTTTTATGAGCTAAAATCTTCTATTGATAAGAGTTGGTATGACACTGTTAAGACTCCACCACAGTCTAGAGCAACAAAAGAGACAGGTAAGCCAAATGTGAAAATTATTAAGCCTGTTTCTCCTAAAATTAGTTGAAAAGGATCCAAAACTATTTGGGTCCTCAAAACATCTAACTAGTTGCTTTATGTATGCAGGGAACTAGGGTAAAGAAAGTAACTCTAATCCTGGACAGTGGATGCTCAGGACATATGACTGGAAAGAAATTTCTGCTTACAGACTTTGAGGAAATGGCTGGCCCAGAAGTATCCTTTGGAGATGGCAACAAAGGACAAACACTGGGATATGGCAAGATTGTACTTGGGAATGTCATCATTGAACAAGTAGCTCTAGTTGACGGCTTAAGGCACAATTTAATAAGCATAAGTCAACTTGGAGACAAAGGTTACCATACTGGCTTTGACAACAAAGAGTGTCTTGTGACTCACAAAGAAACAGGCATTGTGGTTTTCAAAGGACACAGACATGGTAACATTTATGAAGCCAGCTTGGAGGATTGCATTAACAGTGAAGTCACATGTCTATACAGCAAGGCCTCAACTGAAGAGAGCTGGAAATGGCACAAGAAACTGTCACACATCAACTTCAAAACACTCAACAAGTTGGTTAAACAGAATCTTGTAAGAGGATTACCACAGGTTGATTTTGTACAAGATGGACTTTGTGAAGCATGTCAACTTGGAAAACAAAGGAAATCATCCTTCAAGAGCAAGACAATAAATACCATTTCTGAAACCTTTTATTTACTGCATCTTGATTTATTTGGTCCAGTAAATGTTATGTCAATTAACAAAAATAAATATACTCTTGTTATTGTAGATGATTTTACAAGATTCACATGGGCTTTCTTTCTACATTCAAAGGATGAAGCTTCACAACACATAATAGATCATATCACTTTTCTGGAAGGAAAATCACAGAAAACAGTAAGAATTCTGAGGAGTGACAATGGTACTGAATTCAAGAATTCAATCATGGAGAACCACTGTGCATCAAAGGGAATTACTCAACAATTTTCTGTGCCAGGAACTCCTCAACAAAATGGAGTTGTTGAAAGAAAGAATAGGATACTCATAGAAGCTGCCAGAACAATGTTGGCAGAGTCTAAGCTACCAGTATACTTTTGGGCTGAGGCAGTCAATACAGCATGTTTCACTCAAAACTGCACTCTAATAAACATGCATGGAAAAACTCCCTATGAAATGATAAAGGACAAGAAGCCAAGTGTGAAACACTTTCACATATTTGGATGCAAGTGTTATGTACTGAAAGTATATCATGAAAATCTAAGCAAATTCGAAGCCAAGGCAGATGAATCAATCTTTCTTGGATATGCATCGAACACAAAAGCATTCAGAGTGTTTAATCTCAGAACCAAAATTGTTATGGAATCTATTCATGTTGCATTTGATGATAAAAAGTTTACAGAATTACAGGATGAGTCAGAGTCTACAACACTGGAATTTGAAAATCTAAAAAGTTCTGAGATAAATGAAGAAGAAGAGGATGAAGACCCTAGAATAAATCCTGAACTAACACAGGAACCTGCACATTCTGAGGGGGAGCCAGAAAATTCAACTCCAAATAATTCAGAGTCTAACAAGTCAGGGTCTACCCAGACAGAGTCTATCCAGACAGAGTCTAGACAGACAGAGTCTAACTCATCAGGGTCTGGATCAAGCAACTCTAAACTCTTGTCAGAGTCAAGCAATTTAGGGGGAGCCTCTTCATTTGAATTTCACTCAAATACAGAAGATGCAAATGACTTAGAGGGAGTTTCAAGTTCAAGAACCAATCTTCCACCTGCTAGAAAATGGACAAGGAATCACACTCCTGACTTGATAATTGGTGATCCTGAGAGTGGTGTACAAACAAGAACAACCACTCAAAATGAATGTCTTTATAGCTGTTTTCTCTCAAAGAATGAACCCAAGAAAATTGAGGAAGCCTTGCAAGACCCTGATTGGATTATTGCAATGCAAGAAGAATTGAATGAATTTGAGAGAAATAAAGTGTGGAAACTTGTACCAAGACCTAGAAATAGATCAGTGGTTGGTGCAAAATGGGTGTATAGAAATAAACTTGATAAGAATGGAACTGTAGTAAGAAATAAAGCAAGGCTAGTTGTAAAAGGATACTCACAGGAGGAAGGAATTGACTATGATAAAACTTTTACACCAGTAGCAAGATTGGAAGCTATTAGAATGTTTCTAGCCTTTGCAGCTCATTCAAAATTCAAGGTGTATCAGATGGATGTGAAAAGTGCTTTCTTAAATGGAGAATTGGAAGAAGAAGTCTATGTGGAGCAACCACCAGGATTTGTTGATCCAAAGTTTCCTGATCATGTTTACAGGTTAGACAAGGCACTATATGGATTGAAGCAAGCACCTAGAGCATGGTATGAAACTCTTTCAAAATTCCTTCTTGAAAATGGATTCACAAGAGGTACCATTGACAAAACTCTCTTTATTAGAAAATATAAAGGTGATATTTTGCTTGTCCAAATTTATGTTGATGATATTATATTTGGATCTACTAATGATAATCTCTGTGAAAAGTTTAGTCAACTAATGCAGTCAAATTATGAAATGAGCATGGTGGGAGAATTAAACTTCTTTTTGGGGCTTCAAGTCAAACAGAATGATGATGGAATTTTCATCAATCAAACAAAGTATGTAAAAGAACTGTTGAAGAAGTTTGATATGCAAGATTCTGCATCTGCTAAAACTCCCATGTCAACAGCTACTAAGCTAGACTCTGACCCAAAGGGTAAGGAAGTTGACAACACTAGTTACAGAGGTATGATTGGCTCATTGTTATATTTAACTGCTAGTAGACCAGATATAATGTTTGCAACTTGTCTGTGTGCTAGATTTCAAGCTGACCCTAGAGAATCACACTTAATAGCTGTGAAAAGAATTTTTAGATATCTCAAGGGGGCACAAACTCTTGGACTTTGGTATCCTAGAGAGTCAGATTTTTTACTAATTGGCTATTCAGATTCTGACTATGCAGGATGCAAAGTAGATAGGAAAAGCACAATAGGACAATGCCAGTTTCTTGGCAACAGATTAATTTCTTGGTTTAGCAAGAAACAACAGACTGTATCAACCTCAACAGCTGAGGCTGAATACATTGCAGCTGAAAGTTGCTGTGCTCAAATCCTGTGGATGAGAAATCAATTACTTGATTATAGACTAACATTCTCAAATATTCCTATGTATTGTGATAATACTAGTGCTATTAAAATTGCAGAGAATCCAGTCCAACACTCCAGAACAAAGCACATTGATGTCAGGTATCACTTTATTAGAGAACATGTTGAAAATGGTACTGTGACACTTCACTATGTTCCAACTGACAGACAGATTGCAGACATTTTAACAAAACCACTTGATGAGTCTACCTTTCTCAGACTGGTAGGTGAATTAGGTATGTTAAATATATAAGTGATCAAAAATTACAGGAAGCAAGGTATGTACTTTAATTATAGTCCCTGTCTTAACACACTGTGATTAATTGTTAGTGCAACATTTTGTTTGGTATTTTACCTTGACAGAGTCTAGACTCTGACGAGTCTGTAGACTCTGAAAGTCAGTAGACTCTGAGAAAATTATCGCCTAGACTCTGAAACGGTTAAAATTCGCGCCTGCAGACTCTGATTGCATTTAAAATGTTCAAATGACTTGAAATAGGCGGTAACAGTTATTTTTTTGACCGGATACAGGCTGTAAACTCGTGTGTATTGTATGCAACTTGAACAAAATAGAATTTTTCATACAATTTACTCACTTGTTTATTGTAATTGATTTCTAAGGTAAAAATATTCACAGAGCTTTTTACGAACCCTAGCTAAATTCTTCAAGCTTCTCCATCACTTTCAACTCAACAACTTTAATGGCTGCCGTTTCTACTGTCATGAGAGGACCCAAGGCGATTGCGTTCACATTTGGGGATTTCGAGTTCATGACCACAAATCATGTTGCTGCTCTTGGAGATAGGAAAGGGGTAGACGCTGACTACTACCCTGTGATGGATTTCTTGGAACAATCCGAGCTACACTACATTCTCAAGGCATCACCAGTCATTCACATGGATGCTGTATCACAAGCATGGAGCACTGCAAAGGTAGTTGATCCTTCTCAGGATCAACCAGGTAAAATAATGTTTACCTTTGGTTCGACTACATTTGATGTCACTGCAGATGTGCTTAATTCTGTGTTTAAACTGCCTGTTAAGTCTACTTTTGATGAAATTGTATCTGATGATGACATTAAAAGCATGTTTAAGGCAATAGGTTATTCTGCTAGCTTAGATAACATGAGCAAGATAACTAGGCCTTACTTAAGGAAAGAATGGTCATTTTTCTTCGATCAAATTGCTAAGTGTTTTACTGGTAAGTGTAGTGGATTTGATGCTATTACTGCTATTACTTATCAAATTGGTCATAGTTTCCTATTTGATAAAATAATCAACATTAGTGATATGTTGCTCACTCAAATGGGAGCAAAATTAAATAATGTGCATGAGGGGAGAAAGAAAGTCTACTATCATAGATTTCTTATGATTCTCCTCAATCACTTCATTCCTGACATGTCAACCAAGTTGGCAGATGATTGCTGTGTGCAGGCATACAAACAGCAAAGGAGGATATTCTCTGACATTAAGAGAATTGATGACAAAAAGAAGAGTCTACCTGCAATGACATATCCACAGGTAATGCAGGTAAAACTCTCATCCTACGAACCTTCTATCTACAATGCTTCATTTTTTGGTGGTGAAATGGTGCAGGAACAAGTAATGGAGAGTCCCCCTGCACCTACCCAAGTCACCCAATCCCCTTCAATTATACAATCTTACAAACCAAAATCCAAAAAGAAACCAACCTCTGGTGTCTCTCAATAGGCACCAGTTGTAAAGAGGAGAAAATTGATTCAATCTAGGCTTATAGATGAGCACAGTGATGATGAGCTATATCCACTAGAGAAGCAAGTCGTTGAAGGACTTTCTTTGCTAAAGGAAGGTCATGATACACTTGATTCTAACCTTCAAGCCAAGTCTGTAGACTCTCAAAAGGCTACAGACTCTGAAAAACCTAGGGAAGCACCTCAGGATTCTTACATTGAGTCTCCCGAGAAATCTTTTGCTAAAAAGTACAGAAGGTTAAGGAAGGCTTATTCTGCACACACACACAAGCCTGTTATTATTACTAACCCTGTTTTGCAGGAAACAGATGCTCCCAAGGCTTCTGCAGAGCCAGACTCTGAAATCAAGAAAACACCTGAACCAGAGTCTAATGTTGAGTCAGAGTCTAGACTGCCTTTAGACTCTGATCATGACACATTTTGGGAAGGAATGCCATTGGATGCAGCCTCATGCCTAATTGATGAGATCATTACTCCAAGTGATGAGGCACTGCTATTCTTATATCCTTTGGTGGAATCAGTTGAAGATCCAGAGCAATATCAGACTAAATCTCAAGTCTTGGATTTTCTTTCAACCTATGAAGCCCTAAAGAAGAGAATGGAACAGGAGCTACAAATGTCTGCACAGGATGTGGTCAAAAATCTCTACAGCTACCTATTCAACTCTTCATTCCAAGTACAAGCAGCTGGGCTCATAGAAGGCAGAACTAATGAAGTTCTCAAAGCACTAGGTGTGCCAGACTCTGAACAACAAATTACAAAGAAGCCTAAAAAGCTTAAGGTCCACAAAAGGAGAGCATCAGAGTATATTGCTGAGTTGGAAACTGAGATTGAGCAACCAGTTTTTAACTATGAAGCAATTTGGGATAATGGAGTTACCTACAGGACAGCCATTTAATGGATCTCTCAAATTCAACCTCTGTCAAGACAGGTGGCTGACTATCTTGTCCATAATATAGGTACAATTGCCAACAAATACATCTATCCAACCTACCAAAGTAGACTGGATCATTTCAAGGGCACTTATTTTCAAAGAGTAAGAAGGGAACTGCAGGACCTCTTCAATCTCACAGATGCCCAGGCAATCAATGCAATCCATCTCAGGGCCTTTCATCACAAGTTGGATGCATTTATTCTTGAAGAACAACAGGAGGTAGCAGGTGGTGCAAGGCAGTTGGAGGATGTGACTAGTGCACCAGTGGTGACTAGTGATAAAGATGCTCAGTCTGCCTCACCCACACAAGAACCACCTAGTCAGAGGTTGGGTGATAGTGGGGCAGGGGAGTATGTTGTTGGGCCCTCCTTGACAACTCATCAAAGAGCTGATGAGAACCCCAGTGATATGGGAGGACAGACTCTGATGGATGCTCATGAAGTGATTTCCCAATCTATTCTATCAGAGTCTATCCACCTTGAGGGGGAGTCTCATGCACCAACAGTCAAAGATGGTAACACTCAGACTCTGGCTTCTAATGAAGTCATGCTGAAGCAGTCAGAGTCTAGAGTAGACCCTGAGACTGGAATACTGGAGCCAACAGACTCTGAAAAGAGAAAAGATGCTAGTAAGGGTTCAGAATCTGTTGATGCTCACCCCTTGGTGGAAACCCCTTGCCTTCAGACATTTGAAGGGGTTCCCCTCCATCAAGGTGGTTCAGGTATTGAAGCACCATTTTTATCTCTCAACCCCTCTTTTGTAGGTTTACTGAGTGCACCCTCCAAATTGAGTGACAAAATATATGAGAGGCTGACACTGGACCAGGCAAAAGGAGAGGTAGATAAGGCTGTAGAGAGCCTGAGTGAGATTGAGAAAGTGGGTGCCCAACCCCACTGTGAGCATGAGAGATTAGGGTATCCTGAACCTAGCTTTACTTATTGGGATCAAGATTTTCCAAAGAGTTGGTCCAATGAGTTGGAGCAGGGGATGGATGACAATTCACTATGTCTGATTGTATAGATTGGCAAACAGGAGGAGGCTCTTGCTGCTCAGAAATCATTTACACAGAGACCCTAACTTCACCTGGTGGATTCTCTAGCAAGGAGAGCAGATAGAGTCATGGAGGCTTTGGTGGATAACCCTGTCATTTTCACTGAGGCTGCAACATTGAAGTCAGAAGAACCTCTTTTAATAATGCCTATAAGGGCTAGACTTCCAGAGTCTACAGTCTCTTATCACTCTCAGGAGGAGTCAGGGTCTATAGTCCCATTTGCAGTTTCGGAGTCTACACCACCACCAGAGTCTACACCTCCATTCACAAAGCTAGAGCCTGTTGCTGAGGAATGCGCTTCTGCAGATGATGATCTTGTTACTCCTTCTTTTATCTATTTTGATCAGGTGTTTCCTCAGTCTTGGGAGTCTGCACAGCAAAGAGGCATCAATGATAAAGATTCTTTTGAGTGTATTTTGGATATTCATCTTTCTGAGAGACTTAAGGCTTTTCAGAAAAAATCTTTTCAACAGGAACATGGTTACTATCCTGGTGAAGAAGATCAAGTCTTAGATGGAGCTGTTAAAGCTAAGCTGCCTGATGTTGCTGCTCAATTATCCAGTGTGGTCCAGGACATTTCTCATATTAAAACAAAGCTCACTGGTGTTGATAATACAACTTCTCTGCTCAATACAAGATTTGACAGAATTCACTCTCTTCAATTATCCAAAGAGGTCGCTTTTAAAGATGCTCTAGCTGCTATCACTACCACTCAAGCCTCTCTTCAAACTACAGTTTTTGATTTGACCACTAAGGTTGATTCAGTTATTGCAGCCCAGGCAAATATCTCCACTGTTCTTGAGCAGATTCTTTTGGCTGTCACCAGTAATGATGATGTCAAAAAGGGGGAGAAGGTGAAGCAAGGTGAGTCCTCCAGGAGACATAAGGATGAGGGATGCAAGAATAAATCAAGGGGAGTTAAAAGGAGGAGAGATGGTGATGATGGAGATAGTTCTCATGGTTCTAAGGGTCCTGATGGTGTGCAACAAAAGCAATCTGGAGTAGCAAGAACTCAAACATATCAGTCAGGGACTAGACATGGGAAATCAGAGTCTAAGTCAGACTCTGATAAGCAAAGAAAGAAGTCAGACTCTGATCAAACTCAAGAACCTTCATACTGAAAGTGCAGTCAATCAAATCTGCAACTTAGAGCTAAAAAGAAGATAGGTCTTGGAGGATTTGAAGAATCTGACATTGACAGAACATCTACTCTAACCAGGGATCCTCAATCCTTGACAGATAGGCAGTTTGAGAAGATCACTCAGAAGCACTTAAATAAAGTGGTGTCTGCTCAAATTGTGTATAATGTTTTTGAAACGAAGATACAAGGAGGTCAGGGAGGTATAGAAAAGGTGAAGAATGAGATGCTGGTTTACTTCTTAGAAGGTGGAAGTGTAAGATGGATTAGTCAGTCAAATTTTATCTTTTTCAAACAGGCTGAGGAACTACAGTATATTAGATTCCTACTTCAAATTGCTTCTGAAGTTAACAAGAGCAAAGAAGCTGTCACACACAAATGGTTCAAGGAGATTGATAGGAAGCTGATTTTGCACAGACAGGCAAATCGACAAATGGGAAAATTTTCTTTAAAATATGTTGATACTGAGGGAAATGATCAAGTCATGCCATTGGAAGAAAAACAGATTAAATTTCAAGAAGGTGTGGGTCATTACTTTGGGTTTCAGCCTATGAGTGGGAAAGTTAGTGTTCTGATGTTGAAGGACTTAAAAGATCAAGAAAGCAGAGCAAATGATCTTAGAGCAGCTTACTGTCAAATCAAATGTTCAAATGAAGAAATTAAAGAAGTTTGTTGGTGAAGCTCTTGCAATTGTGGAAGAAAATATGCTAAACTCATTTTTGAAGAACAATCCAGCCTTTGAGAAGATTAAATGAAAAGTAATTTTTTTTAATTCTTTTATATTGTTCTAGATTATTAGTTTTATTCTTTAGTTTTGACATCATCAAACCTTGATTTATGCTTACATTTTATAAAGCATAAATAGGGGGAGATTGTTAGGAATATATTCATTTTGATGATGTACAAAATACTAGAACAGGGTCTAGCTCAGTTTATCTGTAATAAGTCTTTCTAGTCTCTGAAATGTATAATCAGAGTCTAGATGGTCAACATTCATGTTACTTGTACTTAGAAGAATTTCTGTAGAAAGTGAAACCAGAGTCTGCATGAAGATCAGAGTCTGGAAGGTGATCAGAGTCTATAGACTATCAGAGTCTATGATCTATCAGAGTCTACATGTGATCAGAGTCTGAAGATTTCAGAGTCTATACAGTTGAGGTTAAATTTGGAAGAAGATCACAGGAATGGAAAGTCTTCGAAGATCAAGATAAATATATTGCAGATATGCTATGGGAAAGAAAGAGAATTCTAGAAGGAAACTGTCAACTAATAATTAGGAATTCTATTCCTATTATAATTTATCTTTCTGTTATTAGTTGATAGGCAGCTCTCTATATAAACTCTATGTAACCTAATTGTAAAGAAGTGGAAGTCGAAGCATAATTATCTGAGTGAAATTTTGTGAGAGCATAGAAATAGAGAGAGTTGCTGTGATAAACACAGAGAAGCTATTAGGGTTTGTGTACACCCTAGGAGAGTTTTGTATTCACAAATCAATAATACAAAACAGTACTTATTCATATTTTTGTGTTTGAGTTTGTTCTTAATTTGATTTTAAATCGGGCAGAAAAGACATACAAGTATTCAACCCCCCCTTCTACTTGTACGACTGGGAAAACAGATCAAACACCAAATATGGTTCTACAAACGACTAGGATCCTGGTCGAATGAACGACCAAGAATCCTCAACAACTAGGCACCATGGTTCGCACCAAAACCGACTAGGATTCTGGTCGAGCAAACGACCAGGAATCCCCTACGACCAGGTGCCAACATTGACACTACGGACGACTAGGATCCCTAGTTGTATACGACTAGATACCCTGACCGACCAGGAATCAAGAGAGGAGTCTTGGCCGACCAGAAATCTCTGTTGACCAGGGTTCCACAAGGATGCAAGAAACAACCAGGATCCTGGTCAAATTCGACTAGGATTTCTAGTCAAAAATAATACTGAAAAATGCCAGAAAATCATTAAAAATGATTTAAAAGGTAAATAAATTATGAAAAATTCTTCATAAATAAAGAAAAATTCCTAGAAATTAAGGAAAAATACCTGTGGGTACAAATAAAATATGAAAAATTCTCCATAAATAGAGGAAAATTCCTAAAAAATATAAGTGGGTACAAATAAATTATGAAAAATTCTCCATAAATAGAGAAAAATTCCTAGAAATTAAGAAAAAATACATGTGGGTACAAATAAATTATGGAAAATTCTCCATAAATAGAGGAAAATTCCTAAAAAATACATGTGGGTATAAATAAATTGTGAAAAATTGTCCATAAATAAATCCTTGAGGACAAAATAAAATTTAACAAAATTCTAGAAGACAAAAAGAAGAACTTCAACAACAAATTCATGAACCTTAACTTCTACAAAGTATTACACACTTTACAGAAGTTGGGGGGTAAATGATATGGGCTAAAAATAAGCTCTAAAGACACAATTAATGTAGCAATAATTAGACCTAATTTGGTCCAAAAGGGAGACCTATTTAATGAGACTCAAAACTCTAATTATTAAATAAATTCATAATTAATTAATTAGCTAAATATACAGCTAATTAATTATATCCAACTACAAGGAAACTACTCCAAGGAGTAGCCCCAAGACACCTCAATCATCAAGGTAACATATCCATACATGGAAACTACTTCTATCACAAGAAGGATCCAGAATCCTTCTAGGAGGTGTCTTGTCCACCAAGATTCCTAAACATATTCTAATTCTTAGACTCTCTACGTCTATATAAAGGGTCTAACCCCTCATTCTTAGAACTACAACTGGCTTGATTCTCATACGCACTGAGATACGTAGGCATCTTGTGATAGCATAATTAAGCTACGAAACACAAATGCAACCGTTAAAACTCGATAATCTCCGACACACATCGCAATTAATACACCCTAGTTTTTAATCCATAACAACGGACTTTTACGCTAGTATAATATATAAATTATACTATTTTATGAATTAATTTTTATACATATATTTACTATTATATATAAAATCATATATGTTCCCGATTGAGTTTTCAAATTTATATTTCGCTTTCTAGTTTTTCATGTTTTTAATTTAACTTCTAAAAATTTTCTAACTTTATTTTTTTACTTTGAATTTATAATTGTTATTGTAACTTTCAATTTTGTAATTTATTATAACTTTTATATTGACATTGTTAGACCGTTCAAACTGCACTTCACCACTCCACATTTATGTGGTGTGATTGACGCGGTTTTGAATTATGCGGTGCGATTGCGGTTTAAAAATTTAATCAAACCATATGTACGTGTTGATCCGTAATTTTAGAAAAAAACACACCCAGAACACCCTGTTAATTTATCACCGGCAAGTCAACCAAAATTATGCGTGACGGCATGGAGTATTTAAGAGCCTAATTAAAATTATTTAACTTTAGAATTTTCATATTCACGCGGATTAAAAGTATGAGGAATAAATTCAAACTCGAGGTGATGAAAAATTCAATATTACTGGAATTTGACTTGAAATTTTGATAGCCACAAGTTCAAACCAAATACTTAAATTTAATGTACTAAATGTTCAGAATTACAAACAAGATGCATATTGCATCATGATTTTATGTAAATATGGATTTGTAATTGAGATCGATGAAAGTACACCAATAATTTAGATTATTTAATTAATATGAGTATTATCGAAAGAAGTAAAATATTTTACAACATCGACTCACGAAAGTAAAAAATTATTAGAATCATTGGCGTTAAGATTGTGTTCACTTGGTGAGAATGAAATGAAAATTATATACAAAATTTATGAAGAAAGAAGGAATATATGAGTGAAATCATGAATGAATATGAGTTAGTCTAAATTTTTGAATTATAGGAAAATTGATATAGAAATGGAATGAGAATTCCTTCCAAAACATATGGGTTAGAATTTTAGTTCAAATATGAATGGAATGGAAAAAAAATGAAAATTTTAAACATTTTTCTTGAACTCATCCAAATAATAGTTCAAATTTCATTTCATTCCCCTCTCGTTTCATTCCATCATAATGAACACATTTTGCCGACACAAACAGAAGTAATACATTAAACTAGTTTGACGTTTGTGTCGTCGAGATAAATTATGATTCGCCCACATAATTATACGAAAACGTATATGTTTGTTTAATAAAGTCCTTATTTGCGCGCGGCAGCACCGTTTTTTTCTAAAGTTTAGAAAGAAAAAGCAACAGAAACACTTCCAGTTCCACGTTAGTAGAAAATGGTGAAAATAACTACTCTTACCAACAAAGTAAGATCCTTTCGATTTTAATATTAAGTGGCATCCTATAATTTAAGTTTCGTTCGGTATTGTTGTTGCAAACAATTATATCAGTTTTTTGCTGAAATTCAGTCAGGAAGGTGTTTGATAAATTTTAAAAGTTGTTGTCAGAAAAAACGTTTTTTAATAACGTTTTTGGAAAAAGCTGTTTTTCAGTTTTTGCAAGAAGTAACTACAAGTTTCATCATTATAATTTCTCAAAAACATTATTTTTATATATTATATCTCAAAATATGCACGAATCAAAAAAAGTTATCAAACAGTCATCTGATTTTTCCGACAACACTTATTCTACCAGCACTTTTTTTCACAGTAAAGCAATTTTCAACAACACTCCCAAACTGAGCCGTAGGTAAAGACTAATGCGAATCAGAATTGGTTATTAAAACATACATGCAAAATATATTTTATTCATAATTAATAATATAAGTATATTTAATTATTAAGAAAAAAGAATCTAAAATACATTTTTGGTAATTTTTTAAAATTGAAATACAAAATAATATTTTTTTTGTCAAATATAAAATAATAAAATAATAATAAAATTTTAAATAAATCCTGATATTACAAAAACACCCCTTTCATATTTGCATATAAAATACTACGTATCTTACATAACCTATCTAAGATATATCGTAGCTTCCCTAATT
This sequence comes from Oenanthe sinensis, assembly GCA_028671895.1. Lineage (NCBI taxonomy): Eukaryota > Viridiplantae > Streptophyta > Magnoliopsida > Apiales > Apiaceae > Oenanthe > Oenanthe sinensis. The sequence continues at coordinate 10,654,739 of CM053799.1, forward strand.
TCTTAATTATTTTAGTCATTAATATATAAATATATGTGTGTTTATACCATTTTTAATTTATAACAAATATAATAGGTAAAAATATATATGTAAATATAATTTAGTAATTCATAATTTTATTTAGCTTTTAACCGAATTTTTATTCAAGTCGGGTCGGGTTTGCGTTTTGTTAGGAATTATGAGTTTTGATGATAAAAAATTACTTAGAATTTTAATAGGGATTTAAAATTTATTGTAACTAATCGATGGATATATGACTTATAAATATCCATTGACTAGGAAACCAGTTATCAGTTGAAGCTTATTATCAACTGATAAATTGGATTGTAACATTTGATTCATGTTTCATTATCAATTGATTGTATTGCATCGATGGATACTGTGAAGTAGTCGACTGATGTTACTTGACTTCAATTGATAGCTTCTCAACGGATGTGAAGAATGGCTGATCAATTGTAAATATTCTAAGTCAGAATTCTCATAAATGATGTGATCAACAGATATTGGAGTCGATGGATGAAGACACTACTCAACGGATAAAAGCCATCAACGGATAAAGGCGATCAACGGATAGAAGACCATCAATGGATAAGGAATCAATGGATAACTTGATTATCCATCGATACATCAATTGATCGGTGGATAGCTTATCCATTGATGGATAAGCAAAGAAGAACCAACTAATAAGCTTAACAGCGTTTATCAGTTGATTAAGGTTTTTCAATTTAGTTAAAGACAAAAAGAAGGGAACTGTGCAGAAACTGAATCAATGGAAGACAGTCATATCTGAATTGTGAAGACTTTCAAGGCAACACAGTCTTCAAGGAAAGCATCAAGACAAAGATACTTTCAGGACTAGACATAGCCTAATGAAGACTGTGAAAGTAGCTAATTTTTATTCTCATATAAACATTGTAAAATGTAATTTATAATGTTATCTGTCGATAGGAAATAGAATGAGAAGAAAACTACTATATAGTAGTTAGTATTCCATTGTAACAAAGCGTAGAAAGAGAGTGAAAAAAATTGTAAACATTGTTGTGCAGAAAAACACTTTGTAAGCAGCTTGGTATTTTTACCAAGATTATTTGAAAGCAAAAAGTATACTAGTGGAAAAATCAATCCACTAGTAATTTTAATATTGCGTATTTTTTTTCAATACTTTTATTATCCATCTTGTTAGTTCAATCAGTTCTTTCAATATTCACTCAAACACTGTTGTTGAATAAACTTAAATCCGCAAGAATTGAAAATAGTTCTTAAGTTTGTATTCAATCCATCCTTCTCCAAACTTATTGTACTTAAGGGCAAATAATAATTAGTATCAGAGCCTAGCTTTCAACATACAGAAAGTTAAGATCTAAAGTACATCAAGTATGGGTCAAAAAGACATAGGAGTAAAGATTCCAGTTCTAGAGAAAGATGAGTATTTTCCCTGGAAAGTGAAAATGCACTTGCATCATCTATCCATTGATCCTTCCTATGTTAACTGCATAGAGAAAGGTCCACATGTGCCTATGAAGATAGTTACAAGTGTAAATGCAGATGGTACTCAGGCACCAGACAAACTCATTCCAAAACCTGTGAGTGAATACACAAATGAAGATGAGAAGGAAGTATATAAGGATAAAAAGGCTATGAACATTTTGTTTAATGGTCTTGACAAGGATATGTTTGACAATGTTATCAATTATACAACCTCCAAGGAAGTCTGGGATACTCTTCAAACTCTATGTGAAGGCACTGAACAAGTGAGAAAGAACAAGATGCAACTCTTGATTCAAAAATATGAAGCCTTTCACTTCAAGAGTGGTGAAGCAATCAATGACACATATAGTAGGTTTCAAAAGTTGTTGAATGAGCTAAAACTACATGGAAGAGTATATGATGTTGAAGATACCAACCTCAAATTCTTGAGGTCCTTATCCAAGGAATGGAAACCAATGACTGTCTCTATAAGACAATCTCCTGACTTTAAAGAATATACTCTTGACAAGCTGTATGGTATCTTGAAAACCTATGAGTTGGAACTACAGTAAGATGAGGAAATTGAGAAGAGTCAGAAAAGAGACAAGTCTATTGCTTTGGTGGTCAAGGATAACAAGTTGCAGAATCTGATGAAGATGTTGTTGTCAAGGAAGGAAAGAAAGAAAGTCATGGCAATAGTGCAAGTGGTGTTAGATATGATGAATCTTCAACTAGGAAAGGAAAAGAAACTGTTGAGGATGATGAGTCATACACCAAGGATGAAATGGATGAAATAGATAAGCATTTGGCTTTTCTATCAAGGAAATTTTCAAAACTTAAATTCAAGAGGAATTCCACTGAAAGGCCGGGATCTCAGTACAAGAGAGACAATTAACAAAGCAAAAATCTTGTTGACATGACTCAATTCAAATGCTTCAACTGTGGATTGGCTGGTCACTTTTCTAATGAATGCAGAAAGCCAAAAATGGAGAGGAAATCTAAGTACAGTGATGGTATTGATTATAAAAAGAAGTACTTTGAGTTGTTCAAATAGAAAGAGAAGGCTTTTGTGACAGAGGAAAAGGACTGGGCTGTTGAGGAAGATTCTGAAGAAAAATAATATATCAACCTTGCACTAATGGTTAATCATGATGACTAGGAAGTTGGTTCTTCTAACAATCAGGTAATTTCTACAAATCTATCTGAGTTATCCAAAGATGAATGCAATATTATAATTACTGAGATGTCAAATGAATTATATAATTTGCATGTCACTCTTAAGTCCTTAAATAAAGAAAACACTAGGCTCAAAATAACTCTAGAAACTCTTACTGAAAGAAACATTTATCTAGAGAATGAGATAGTGTAAATGGACAAACTCAAGGTAGAGAACAAAGATGCTAGAAAAGAACTAGTTGAGTGTAAAAAGGAAATAGAAAATTTAAAAGAAAAATTGGAAGAAGAACTAAGAACCATTGACACGTGGAACAGGTCTAGTAAAGCTAGTGAGAAGATGAATGACATTCATGGAACAAACTCTTTCACCATGTTGTCTGAAACTCTTGAGAAAATAGCCAATGATGAAAATTAATCTTTGGAAAAGAAGTAATCGATTGCTAATTCTGAATCAACTGATAAGAATTATCCATCAATTGATAATGTCAATTCAACGGATAATCATCCATTGATTGATAATGTTATTCCAACGGATAATTATCCATCGATTGAGGAATCATCAACTGCTAAGCAATTTGTTTTAAAAACCAAGCTTAACAGACCTGTTAAATTTGTCAAAGAAAGTAGCTCCTCTAAATCTCAAGTCAAAGTTGAAAAGGCTAATATAGGGTTCCTATCTAAAGATCAATTGAAAGAAAAATTAGAGAAGATAGAACCTAATATTAAGCCAAATGAGAAGAAGAAGAAAAACAGAAATGGTAAAGTAGGCATAAACAAGCACAATAACTACACACCTGACAAGTATGCTCCTAGAAAGATATGTGCTAAGTGTGGTAGCAAAAATCACTTATCTGTGCAATGCAAGATCAATATGCCTTAAACAACCAATGTGCCTGGTATACCTAACATGCATTCAAATTCTGTTTATCCTCGTGTAGTTGATCCTCATACTTTTCATGATCAATATGCATCAGTGCCTTATATGTTTAATTCATATCTTGCATTTGCCAACATAAATATGTCTGCTATGCCCTGGAATATGCATAACAATTTTCATGCTCCAAATTTTTCCAATTCTGCAAGCATGAGTTTTCCAAATAATAGCATTGAGAATCCTGAGGTGATGAAACCAACACCTAAGGTTAAAGTGGAAGTAAAACCACATAAACCAAAGGTGCAAAACTTAGAAACCAAGCCAAAGGTAGCAACTAATAAGAAAGGACCCAAGGCAACTTGGGTACCAAAATCAACTTGATTGTTTTTGGATGTGTGCAGGGAAAAAGAAGAAATCTTTGGTACTTGGACAGTGGGTGTTCAAGACACATGACTGGAGATAAATCTCTGCTCACAAATTTTGAGGAGAAAGATGGCCCTGGAGCAACTTTTGGAGATGACAGTAAAGGGTACACCATGAGATATGGCTTGATTTTAAAAGAGAATGTCATCATTGAACCTGTTGCATTAGTTGATGGCTTAAGACATAATTTGTTAAGCATAAGTCAACTATGTGACAATGGAAATAAGGTTTGTTTCACAACTGAAGCATGCATAATTTCCAACAAGAAAGATGGAAGCCTGGTTATGACTGGGAATAGAAAAGGAAATGTGTACATAGCTGACTTTAATTCAACAAGTGCAGACTCATTGACTTGTCTTCTCTCTAAGGCAAGTACAGATGAAAGTTGGCTATGGCATAAGAAATTAGCTCACTTAAATTTCAAAGCCATGAATCATTTGGTCAAGAAAAATCAAGTGAGAGGATTACCACAGATGGAATTTGTCAAGGATGGACTCTATAATGCGTGTCAGAAAGGGAAACAAAGAAAGGCATCATTCAAGTCAAAATTAGAATCATCAATTGAGAAGCCACTTGAGTTATTACACATGGATCTGTTTGGTCATGTAAGTATCATGTCCATTGCAAAGAAGAAATATGCTCTAGTCATTGTGGATGACTTCTTAAGATTCACATTGACTTATTTTTTACATTCAAAAGATGAAGCCAGTAATATCATCATCAAGCACATAAGGGAAATTGAGAAAAATCTTGGATTAGATGTAAAGAAAATAAGGAGTGACAATGGAACAGAATTTAAGAATTTCACAATGAAGGAGTTCTGTGAATCTAAAGGAATCATACACACCTTCTCTGCACCAAGGACACCTCAACAAAATGGGGTAGTGGAAAGGAAAAATAGGACATTGATTGAAGCAGCTAGAACTATGTTGGAAGATGCTAAATTGCTAACATATTTCTGGGCTGAGGCCATTAATACATCATGTTATACTCAAAACATCTCCATAGTAAATCAAACTCAAGGAATGACACCTTATCAATTAATCAAGAAAGACAAAAAGCCAAAAGTGGGGTTTCTTCATGTCTTTGGCTGCAAATGTTATGTGCTAAGGAATCAAGGTGAAATCTTAGGAAAATTTGAAGCCAAGGCTGATGAAGCTATATTTGTTGGGTATGCACTATCAAGCATAGCCTATAGAGTCTATAATCTTAGACTACACATTGTTATGGAATCTGTACATGTAGTATTTGATGATAAAAAGATTCAACGACTGTTTGATGAAGGAAATCATGACACACTGCATTTTGAGAATGAGTTAAATGATGTAGATGATGATGAAGAAGCAGAAATTGTAAAATCACAAGTACTCAGAAACCCAATATTAGTTGAAGTTACTGCATTAATGGATAATTTATCAGTTGACAAAATTTCATCAACTGATAATGCATCAACTGCTAACTCTTCAATGGATAATCAATATTCTACATCTAGAGTATCCAACTCAGGGGGAGGGTTTCAGAATCAATCCACAAATTCAAATCAACATGAGTACAACACTAATGATCATGAAGCTTCATCATCTAGGAAAAATTTGTCTCCTCAAAGGAAATGGACAAAAAGCCATCCATTTAAACTAATCATTGGAAATGCAGAAGATGATGTCAAGACAAAAAGTGTCACTCAAAATGAGTGCCTGTATAGAAGCTTTTTATCTCAAGAAGAACCTAAGAGAATTGAAGATGCTCTTATGGATCCTGATTGGATTTTAGCTATGCAAGAGGAACTCAATCAATTTGAAAGAAATAAAGTGTGGAAGCTGGTGCCCAAACCAACAGATAGGTCAGTAATTGGTATAAAATGGGTATTCAAAAATAAAATGGATGAAACTGGTACTGTGATTAGAAACCAAGCAAGACTTGTGGCAAAGGGGTACTCACGAGAAGAAGGAATTTCTTTTGATGAAACTTTTGCACCAGTTGCAAGGATGGAAGCAATCAGAATCTTTCTAGCCTATGCTGCACATGCTAATTTCAAAGTCTACCGGATGGATGTGAAAAGTGCCTTTTTGAATGGAGTATTATAAAAGGAAGTCTATGTGGAACAACCTCCTGGCTTTGAAGATCCAAATTTCCCTGACTTTGTCTATTATCTACTCAAACCACTCTATGGTTTGAAACAAGCACCAAGGGCCTGGTATGATACTTTATCTCAGTTTCTTATTGAGAATCACTTCACAAGAGGTATTGTTGATAAAACTCTATTCAGTAGAAATGTTAATGGTTCTATCATTCTTGTTCAAATTTATGTGGATGACATTATTTTTGGCTCAACTAATGAGGGACTTTGAAAAAAGTTTGCTAAATTAATGCAGAGCAAATATGAAATGAGCATGATGGGGGAACTTACCTACTTTCTTGGGTTGCAAGTCAAACAAGTTAATGATGGTATTTTTATAAATCAAACAAAGTACATTCATGACTTGTTAAAGAAATTTGACTTGAGTGAATGTTCTTCTGCAAAAACCCCCATGGCCACTACCACCAAACTTGAATTAAAGCCTAAGGAAGCTAAAGTGGATATTTCAAGTTATAGAGGCATGGTAGGCTCAGTTTTATATCTAACTGCAAGTAGGCCATATATAATGTTCTCTACATGCTTGTGTGCTAGGTTTCAGGCTAATCTTAGAGAGTCTCACTTAGTGGCTATTAAGAGAATTTTTAGATATCTCAAGGGTACATCAAATTTAGGTATTTGGTATCCTAGAGACTCTGGTTTTAATCTAATAGGCTACTCAGATGTTGATTATGCAGGTTGCAAAATAGACAGGAAAAATACTACAGGCACCTGTCAATTTCTAGGAAACAAACTTGTGTCATGGTTCAGCAAAAAGCAACACTCAGTATCAACCTCAATTGCAGAAGCTGAGTACATTGTTGTTGGAAGTTGCTGTGCTCATATATTATGGACGAGGAATCAATTATTTGACTATGGGTTCAACATGAACAAGATTCCTATTTTCTATGATAATACAAGTGTCATTGCAATAACAGAAAATCCTGTGCAACATTCCAGAACCAAACACATTGACATAAGGTATCATTTCATTAGAGAACATGTAATGAATGGTACAGTTGATTTAAATTTTGTCCCTAGTGAACAACAACTTGCAGACATTTTTCCCAAACCTCTAGATGAATCTACTTTTAATAGATTAGTCTGTGAGTTAGGTATGTTTAATTTTGTTCAATCTTGAATGTATGCACAGTTATCTATTTTAAGCCATTGTTCACACTTATCTATTGAAACAAAGTGATCAATTGATAACTGTGTTAATCATCAATTGATATTTTGCAGCTATCGATGGATATATTTGATCAACAGATAAAATATTTTCATATCGATGGATATATTTGATCAACAGATAAAATATATTCCTATCGATGGATATTTATCTATCGACAGATAATCACCTTAGTAGTTGTTTATCGATCGATAAATCATTAATTCTTTATTTTATCCATCGATGGTAATAGAATTTCTACAGTTTTATTCATCCGTTGATCAAATTATAACCGTTGATTAATTACTTTATTTGTCAACAGATGAACATACCCATCGATTGTCATTTATAGTAATTTACTTTAATTCTTTTTATCTCACAACAGTTATATTCTTAATTAAACTGACTATTCAAGTCGTTTTAATCACAGAGAATATAAATAGCAATCACAATTTTTACTTCATTCTCAATTGCTATTTTATTTTCTATCTCTAATTGCTGCATCTCTGTTTCTCTCTCTCAAGTTTTTTTTTTGTCGAATTCACTCACTCGTTTAGTTCTCTCTAATCTCTCAAGAATCAGTGATGGCACCTCAAAAGAAGATTGTTTCCTCAACTGGGTTCACATATAAACAAAACAACTTCGCAGCATGTCTAACAGTGAATGAAGCTCCAGTGGACTTCCATCCGTTGATGAAATTTCTGGGAGACTGCAAAGTGTCCAAAGCGCTCAGTGAAGCACCCACGATAGTGTGTTCTTTCGTTGAAGAGTTATGGAACACTGTAGAAGTCTCACAAGATGGGAAGGTAATCTCTTATACTTGCAAAGGTAATTCCTACACCATTACAAGTACTACTTTGTCTGCATGCTTAGAATTACTTGAAAATAATTGTGACAAGTCACCCACTGAAAATGACATTAGGGACATGCTAGAATCTATTAACTATGCAAATGCTGAAACTAGTTTAGGTGAAGTTGTTAGGAAAAATCTAAGGAAAGAATGGATTTATTTCTTTGATGCTATAATTAAGGTATTTTCTAGAAAAATAAGCAATTTTGATGCAATTACCACAAGTATGCAAGAAATTGCATATTCCATCCTATTTGATAAGTACTTTAATTTTAGCACATTACTCCTAAATGAATTAACCGTTAAGTTAAGAAATAAGACATCTAGGAAAAATAATATTTATTTTGCTAGATTCTTTATGCTATTGATTAATGCCTCTATTGGAGAGTATGAGATTACTGCAGAAATGGAAACACTGGAGCCCTGGACGCAAAACAAAAGGGTCTTCAAGGACTTGGTGAGAATCAACTTACACCCTAAGTTGTGTCTCATTTATCCTCCTTTTGTACAGGTATATCTCAAGAAACTCAACTTCTCTTTTACTTCCTCTAGTATTCCAATTGCTTTGCCTTCTACAACAATGGAGGGAGATGGAAATGCCCCCATCCCTTCTACCCAAGTTGCACAACCTTCCAAACTCAAATCTAAACAAACCACCTCAGTAGTTTCTCAAAAGACTACTATTGTAAAAACTAAGAAAAGAAAACTAACTGAGGGATGTGTGAAAGTGGGTGATAAGGGTGAGGAAATTGGCCAACATCAAGAAAGCTAGAAGAATAAGGAGGGAGAGGTTGAGAGTGTCCAGCTAACCACCAGCCCAATCTCCCAACAGATTGAGGCTGTAATAAAGGATTTGAACACATCCCTAGTTGCATCTTCTCAACAAGATGTAACTATTGAAAAGAGGTCTCAACTAGGACCATTAGATGGGGGTGAGGGACACAAAGTAATTCAGCCCTACAAAAGGAGAAAGAAGGAAAAAAATATTGCACAGGGGACACACACACCTGCAAAGCCAAATGTAAATTTGGTGGAGCCTTCAGTTTCTTTGTTTGATGTGTCTCAGAATTTTCCTGAGGCACAGCCCCACTCTCTATCTATTTCTTCTCCTCAATCCCCTTCAAAATCTATTTCTTCAGAAACCTTGTTGATTGACAACTTCAATGTTTCAAATTCACCCTCTTTACAACTCAGGGTGGAGCCAACACTCTCACATGATCACCAAATAAGAGTAACACCTTGGTTTGTTTTCCCAGTCGTACAAGTAGAAGGGGGGGTTGAATACTTGTATGTCTTTTCTGCCCGATTTAAAATCAAATTAAGAACAAACTCAAACACAAAAATATGAATAAGTACTGTTTTGTATTATTGATTTGTGAATACAAAACTCTCCTAGGGTGTACACAAACCCTAGCAGCTTCTCTGTGTTTATCACAGCAACTCTCTCTATTTCTATGCTCTCACAAAATTTCACTCAGATGATTATGTCTCGACTTCCACACCTTTACAATTAGGTTACATAGAGTTTATATAGAGAGCTGCCTATCAACTAATAACAGAAAGATAAATTACAATAGGAATAGAATTCCTAATTATTAGTTGACAGTTTCCTTCTAAAATTCTCTTTCTTTCCCATAGCATATCTGCAATATATTTATCTTGATCTTCGAAGACTTTCCATTCCTGTGATCTTCTTCCAAATTTATCCTCAACTGTATAGACTCTGAAATCTTCAGACTCTGATGATCTTCAGACTCTGATCACATGTAGACTCTGATAGATCACAAACTCTGATAGTCTATAGACTCTGATCACCTTCCAGACTCTGATCTTCATGCAGACTCTGGTTTCACTTTCTATAGAAATTCTTCTAAGTACAAGTAACATGAATGTTGACTATCTAGACTCTGATTATTCATTTCAGAGACTAGAAAGACTTATTACAGATAAACTAATCTAGACCCTGTTCTAGTATTTTGTACATCATCAAATGAATATATCCCTAACAATCTCCCCCTATTTATGCTTTATAAAATGTAAGCATAAATCAAGGTTTGATGATGTCAAAACTAAAGAATAAAACTAATAATCTAGAACAGTATAAAAGAATTAAAAAAGAAAAAGAATTACTTCTCATTTAATCTTCTCAAAGGCTGGATTGTTCTTCAAAAATGAATTTAGCATATTTTCTTCCACAATTGCAAGAGCTTCACCAACAAACTTCTTTAATTTCTTCAATTCTTCATTTGAACATTTAATTTGACAGTAAGCTGCTCTCAGATCATTTGCACTGCTTTCTTGATCTTTTAAGTCCTTCAACATCAGAACACTAACTTTCCCACTCATAGGCTGAAACCCAAAGTAATGACCCACACCTTCTTGAAATTTAATCTGTTTTTCCTCCAATGGCATGACTTGATCATTTCCCTCAGTATCAACATATTTTAAAGAAAATTTGCCCATTTGTCGATTTGCCTGTCTGTGCAAAATCAGCTTCCTATCAATCTCCTTGAACCATTTGTGTGTGACAGCTTCTTTGCTCTTGTTAACTTCATAAGCAATTTGAAGTAGGAATCTAATATACTGTAGTTCCTCAGCCTGTTTGAAAAAGATAAAATTTGACTGACTAATCCATCTTACACTTCCACCTTCTAAGAAGTAAACCAGCATCTCATTCTTCACCTTTTCTGTACCTCCCTGACCTCCTTGTATCTTCTTTTCAAAAACATTATACACAATTTGAGCAGACACCACTTTATTTAAGTGCTTCTGAGTGATCTTCTCAAACTGCCTATCTGTCAAGGATTGAGGATCCCTGGTTAGAGTAGATGTTCTGTCAATGTCAGATTCTTCAAATCCTCCAAGACCTATCTTCTTTTTAGCTCTAAGTTGCAGATTTGATTGACTGCACTTCCAGTATGAAGGTTCTTGAGTTTGATCAGAGTCTGACTTCTTTCTTTGCTTATCAGAGTCTGACTTAGACTCTGATTTCCCATGTCTAGTCCCTGACTGATGTGTTGGAGTTCTTACTACTCCAGATTGCTTTTGTTGCACACCATCAGGACCCTTAGAACCATGAGAACTATCTCCATCATCACCATCTCTCCTCCTTTTAACTCCCCTTGATTTATTCTTGCATCCCTCATCCTTATGTCTCCTGGAGGACTCACCTTGCTTCACCTTCTCCCCCTTTTTGACATCATCATTACTGGTGACAGCCAAAAGAATCTGCTCAAGAACAGTGGAGATATTTGCCTGGGCTGCAATAACCGAATCAACCTTAGTGGTCAAATCAGAAACTGTAGTTTGAAGAGAGACTTGAGTGGCAGTGATAGCAGCTAGAGCATCTTTAAAAGCGACCTCTTTGGATAATTGAAGGGAGTGAATTCTATCAAATCTTGTATTGAGCAGAGAAGTTGTATTATCAACACCAGTGAGCTTTGTGTGAATATGAGAAATGTCCTGGACCACACTGGATAACTGAGCAGCAACATCAGGCAGCTTAGCTTTAACAGCTCCATCTAAGACTTGATCTTCTTCACCAGGATAGTAACCATGTTCCTGTTGAAAAGATTTTTTCTGAAAAGCCTTAAGTCTCTCAGAAAGATGAATATCCAAAATACACTCAAAAGAATCTTTATCATTGATGCCTCTTTGCTGTGCAGACTCCCAAGACTGAGGAAACACCTGATTAAAATAGATAAAAGAAGGAGGAACAAGATCATCATCTGCAGAATTGCATTCCTCAGCAACAGGATCTGGCTTTGTGAATGGAGGTGTAGACTCTGGTGGTGGTGTAGACTCCGAAACTGCAAACGGGACTATAGACCCTGACTCCTCCTGAGAGTGATCAGAGACTGTAGACTCTGGAAGTCTAGCCCTTATGGGCATTATTAAAAAAGGTTCTTCTGACTTCAATGTTGCAGCCTCAGTGAAAATGACAGGGTTATCCACCAAAGCCTCCATGACTCTATCTGCTCTCCTTGCTAGAGAATCGACCAGGTGAAGTTGGGGTCTCTGTGTAAATGATTTCTGAGCAGCAAGAGCCTCCTCCTGTTTGCCAATCTGCACAATCAAACATAGTGAATTGTCATCCATCCCCTGCTCCAACTCATTGGACCAACTCGTTGGAAAATCTTGATCCCAATAAGTAAAGCTAGGTTCAGGATACCCTATTCTCTCATGCTCACAGTGGGGTTGGACACCCACTTTCTCAATCTCACTCAGGCTCTCTACAGCCTTTTCTACCTCTCCTTTTGCCTGGTCCAGGGCCAGCCTCTCAGAAATTTTTTCACTCAATTTGGAGGGTGCACTCAATAAACCTACAGAAGAGGGGTTGAGAGATAAAAATGGTGCTTCAATACCTGAACCACCTTGATGGAGGGGAAACCCTTCAAATGTCTGAAGGCTAGGGTTTCCACCAAGGGGTGAGCATCAACAGATTCTGAACCCTTACTAGCATCTTCTCTCTTTTCAGAGTCTGTTGGCTCCAGTATTCCAGTCTCAGGGTCTACTCTAGACTCTGACTGCTTCAGCATGACTTCATTAGAAGCCAGAGTCTGAGTGTCACCATCTTTGACTGTTTGTGCAGGAGACTCCCCCTCAAGGTGGATAGACTCTGATAGAATAGATTGGGAAATGTCTTCATGAGCATCCATCAGAGTCTGTCCTCCCATATCACTGGGGTTCTCATCAGCTTGTTGGTGAGTTGTCAAGGAGGGCTCAACAGCATACTCCCCTGCCCCACTATCACCCAACCTCTGACTAGGTGGTTCTTGTGTGGGTGAGGCAGACTGAGCATCTCTATCACTAGTCACCACTGGTGCACTAGTCCCATCCTCCAACTGCCTTGCACCACCTGCTACCTCCTGTTGTTCTTCAAGAATAAATGCATCCAACTTGTGATGAAAGGCCCTGAGAAGGATTGCATTGATTGCCTGGGCATCTGTGAGATTGAAGAGGTCCTGCAGTTCCCTTCTTACTCTTTGAAAATAGGTGCCCTTAAATTGATCCAGTCTACTTTGGTAGGTTGGATAGATGTATTTGTTGGCAATTGTACCTATATTATGGACAAGATAGTCAGCCACCTGTCTTGACAGAGGTTGAATTTGAGAGATCCAATGAATGACTGTCCTGTAGGTAACTCCATTATCCCAAATTGCTTCATAGTTAAAAACTGGTTGCTCAATCTCAGTTTCCAACTCAACAACAGACTCTGAGGCTCTCCTTTTGTGGACCTTAAGCTTTTTAGGCTTCTTTGTAAGTTGCTGTTCAGAGTCTGGCACACCTAGTGCTTTGAGAACTGCATTTGTTCTGCCTTCTATGAGCCCAGCTGCTTGTTCTTGGAATGAAGAGTTGAATAGGTAGCTATAAAGATTTTTGACCACATCCTGTGCAGACATTTGTAGCTCCTGTTCCATTCTCTTCCTTAGGGCTTCATAGGTTGAAAGAAAATCCAAGACTTGAGATTTAGTCTGATATTGCTCTGGATCTTCAACTGATTCCACCAAAGGATATAAGAATATCAGTGCCTCATCACTTGGAGTAATGATCTCATCAATTAGGCACGAGGCTGCATCCAATGGCATTCCTTCCCAAAATATGTCATGATCAGAGTCTAAAGGCAGTCTAGACTCTGACTCAACATTAGACTCTGGTTCAGGTGTTTTCTTGATTTCAGAGTCTGGCTCTGCAGGAGCCTTGGTAGCATCTGTTTCCTGCAAAACAGGGTTAGTACTAATAACAGGCTTGTGTGTGTGTGCAGAATAAGCCTTCCTTAACCTTCTGTACTTCTTAGCAAAAGATTTCTCAGGAGACTCAATATGAGAATCCTGAGGTGCTTCCCTAGGTTTTTCAGAGTCTGTAGCCTTTTGAGAGTCTACAGACATGGCTTGAAGGTTAGAATCAAGTGTATCATGACCTTCCTTTAGCAAAGAAAGTCCTTCAACAACTTGCTTCTCTAGTGGATTGAGCTCCTCATCACTGTGCTCATCTATAAGCCTAGATTGAATCAATTTTCTTCTCTTTACAACTGGTGCCTGTTGAGAGACACCAGAGGTTGGTTTCTTTTTGGATTTTGGTTTGGAAGATTGTATAATTGAAGGGGATTGGGTGACTTGGGTAGGTGCAGGAGGACTCTCCATTACTTGTTCCTGCACCCTTTCACCACCAAAAAATGAAGCATTGTAGATAGAAGGTTTGTAGGATGAGAGTTTTACCTGCATTACCTGTGGATATGTCATTGCAGGTAGACTCTTCTTTTTGTCATCAATTCTCTTAATGTCAGAGAATATCCTCCTTTGCTGTTTGTATGCCTACACACAGCAATCATCTGCCAACTTGGTTGACATGTCAGGAATGAAGTGATTGAGGAGAATCATAAGAAATCTATGATAGTAGACTTTCTTTCTCCCCTCATGCACATTATTTAATTTTGCTCCCATTTGAGTGAGCAACATATCACCAATGTTGATTATTCTATCAAATAGGAGACTATGACCAATTTGATAAGTAATAGCAGTAATAGCATCAAATCCACTACATTTACCAATAAAACACTTAGCAATTTGATCGAAGAAAAATGACCATTCTTTCCTTAAGTAAGGCCTAGTTATCTTGCTCATGTTATCTAAGCTAGCAGAATAACCTATTGCCTTAAACATGCTTTTAATGTCATCATCAGATACAATTTCATCAAAAGTAGACTTAACAGGCAGTTTAAACACAGAATTAAGCACATCTGCAGTGACATCAAATGTAGTCGAACCAAAGGTAAACATTATTTTACCTGGTTGATCCTGAGAAGGATCAACTACTTTTGCAGTGCTCCATGCTTGTGATACAGCATCCATGTGAATGACTGGTGATGCCTTGAGAATGTAGTGTAGCTCGGATTGCTCCAAGAAATCCATCACAGGGTAGTAGTCAGCGTCTACCCCTTTCCTATCTCCAAGAGCAGCAACATGATTTGTGGTCATGAACTCGAAATCCCCAAATGTGAACGCAATCGCCTTGGGTCCTCTCATGACAGTAGAAACGGCAGCCATTAAAGTTGTTAAGTTGAAAGTGATGGAGAAGCTTGAAGAATTTAGCTAGGGTTCGTAAAAAGCTCTGTGAATATTTTTGCCTTAGAAATCAATTGCAATAAACAAGTGAGTAAATTGTATGAAAAATTCTATTTTGTTCAAGTTGCATACAATACACACGAGTCTACAGCCTGTATCCGGTCAAAAAAAAATAACTGTTACCGCCTATTTCAAGTCATTTGAACATTTTAAATGCAATCAGAGTCTGCAGGCGCGAATTTTAACCGTTTCAGAGTCTAGGCGATAATTTTCTCAGAGTCTACTGACTTTCAGAGTCTACAGACTCGTCAGAGTCTAGACTCTGTCAAGGTAAAATACCAAACAAAATGTTGCACTAACAATTAATCACAGTGTGTTAAGACAGGGACTATAATTAAAGTACATACCTTGCTTCTTTAATTTTGATCACTTACATATTTAACATACCTAATTCACCTACCAGTTTGAGAAAGGTAGATTCATCAACTGGTTTTGTCAAAATGTCTGCAATCTGTCTGTCAGTTGGAACATAGTGAAGTGTCACAGTACCATTTTCAACATGTTCTCTAATAAAGTGATACCTGACATCAATGTGCTTTGTTCTGGAGTGTTGGACTGGATTCTCTGCAATTTTAATAGCACTAGTATTATCACAATACATAGGAATATTTGAGAATGTTAGTCCATAATCAAGTAATTGATTTCTCATCCACAGGATTTGAGCACAGCAACTTCCAGCTGCAATGTATTCAGCCTCAGCTGTTGAGGTTGATACAGTCTGTTGTTTCTTGCTAACCCAAGAAATTAATCTGTTGCCAAGAAACTGGCATTGTCCTATTGTGCTTTTCCTGTCTACTTTGCATCCTGCATAGTCAGAATCTGAATAACCAATTAGTGAAAAATCTGACTCTCTAGGATACCAAAGTCCAAGAGTTTGTGCCCCCTTGAGATATCTAAAAATTCTTTTCACAGCTGTTAAATGTGATTCTCTAGGGTCAGCTTGAAATCTAGCACATAGACAAGTTGCAAACATTATGTCTGGTCTACTAGCAGTTAAATATAACAATGAGCCAATCATACCTCTGTAGCTAGTGTTGTTAACTTTCTTACCCTTTGGGTCAGAGTCTAGCTTTGTGGCAGTTGACATGGGAGTTTTAGCAGTTGCAGAGTCTTGCATATCAAACTTCTTCAACAGTTCTCTTACATACTTTGTTTGATTGATGAAAATTCCATCATCATTCTGTTTGACTTGAAGCCCCAAAAAGAAGTTTAATTCTCCCATCATACTCATTTCATAATTTGACTGCATTAGTTGACTAAACTTTTCACAGAGTTTATCATTAGTAGATCCAAATATAATATCATCAACATAAATTTGGACAAGCAAAATATTACCTTTACATTTTCTAATAAAGAGAGTTTTGTCAATGGTACCTCTTGTGAAATCATTTTCCAGAAGAAATTTTGAAAGAGTTTCATACCATGCTCTAGGTGCTTGCTTCAATCCATATAGTGCCTTGTCTAACCTGTAAACATGATCAGGAAACTTTGGATCAACAAATCCTGGTGGTTGCTCCACATAGACTTCTTCTTCCAATTCTCCATTTAAGAAGGCACTTTTCACATCCATCTGATACACCTTGAATTTTGAATGAGCTGCAAAGGCAAGAAACATTCTGATAGCTTCCAATCTTGCTACTGGTGCAAAAGTTTCATCATAGTCAATTCCTTCCTCCTGTGAATATCCTTTTGCAACTAGCCTTGCTTTATTTCTTACTACAGTTCCATTCTCATCAAGTTTATTTCTATACACCCATTTTGCACCAACCACTGATCTATTTCTAGGTCTTGGTACAAGTTTCCACACTTTATTTCTCTCAAATTCATTCAATTCTTCTTGCATTGCAATAATCCAATCAGGGTCTTGCAAGGCATCCTCAATTTTCTTGGGTTCATTCTTTGAGAGAAAACAGCTATAAAGACATTCATTTTGAGTGGTTGTTCTTGTTTGTACACCACTCTCAGGGTCACCAATTATTAAGTCAGGAGTGTGATCCCTTGTCCATTTTCTAGCTGGTGGAAGATTGGTTCTTGAACTTGAAGCTCCCCCTAAGTCATTTGCATCTTCTGTATTTGAGTGAAATTCAAATGAAGAGGCTCCCCCTAAATTGCTTGACTCTGACAAGGCTTCAGAGTTGCTTGACCCAGACCCTGATGAGTTAGACTCTGTCTGTCTAGACTCTGTCTGGGTAGACCCTGACCTGTTAGACTCTGAATTATTTGGAGTTGAATTTTCTGACTCCCCCTCAGAGTGTGCAGATTCCTGTGTTGGTTCAGGAGTTGTTTGAGGGTCTTCATCCTCTTCTTCTTCATTTATCTCAGAACTTTTTAGATTTTCAAATTCCAGTGTAGTAGACTCTGACTCATCCTGCAATCCTGTAAACTTTTTATCATCAAATGCAACATGAATAGATTCCATAACAATTTTGGTTCTGAGATTAAACACTCTGAATGCTTTTGTGTTTGATGCATATCCAAGAAAGATTGATTCATCTGCCTTGGCTTCGAATTTGCTTAGATTTTCAGGATGTACTTTCAGTACATAACACTTGCATCCAAATATGTGAAAGTGTTTTACACTTGGCTTCTTGTCCTTTATCATTTCATAGGGAGTCTTTCCATGCATGTTTATTAGAGTGCAGTTTTGAGTGAAACATGCTGTATTGACTGCCTCAGCCCAAAAATATACTGGCAGCTTAGACTCTGCCAACATTGTTCTGGCAGCTTCTATGAGTGTCCTATTCTTTCTTTCCACAACTCCATTTTGTTGAGGAGTTCCTGGCGCAGAAAATTGTTGAGTAATTCCCTTTGATGCACAGTGGTTCTCCATGATTGAATTCTTGAATTCAGTACCATTGTCACTCCTCAGAATTCTTACTATTTTCTTTGATTTTCTTTCCAGAAAAGTGATATGATCTATTATGTGTTGAGAAGCTTCATCCTTTGAATGTAGAAAGAACACCCATGTGAATCTTGTAAAATCATCTACAATAACAAGAGTATATTTATTTTTGTTAATTGACATAACATTTACTGGACCAAATAAATCAAGATGTAGTAAATAAAAGGGTTCAGAAATGGTATTTATTGTCTTGCTCTTGAAGGATGATTTCCTTTGTTTTCCAAGTTGACATGCTTCACAAAGTCCATCTTGTACAAAATCAACATGTGGTAATCCTCTTACAAGATTCTGTTTAACCAACTTGTTGAGTGTTTTGAAGTTGATGTGTGACAGTTTCTTGTGCCATTTCCAGCTTTCTTCAGTTGAGGCCTTGCTGTATAGACATGTGACTTCACTGTTTATGCAATCCTCCAAGCTGGCTTCATAAATGTTACCATGTCTGTTTCCTTTGAAAACCACAATGCCTGTTTCTTTGTGAGTTACAAGACACTCTTTGTTGTCAAAGCCAGTATGGTAACCTTTGTCTCCAAGTTGACTTATGCTTATTAAATTGTGCCTTAAGCCATCAACTAGAGCTACTTGTTCAATGATGACATTCCCAAGTACAATCTTGCCATAGCCCAGTGTTTGTCCTTTGTTGCCATCTCCAAATGATACTTCTGGGCCAGCCATTTCCTCAAAGTCTGTAAGCAGGGATTTCTTTCCAGTCATATGTCCTGAGCATCCACTGTCCAGGATTAGGGTTACTTTCTTTACCCTAGCTCCCTGCATACATAAAGCAACTAGTTAGATGTTTTGAGGACCCAAACAGTTTTGGATCCTTTTCTACTATTTTTAGGAGAAACAGGCTTAATAATTTTCACCTTTGGCTTACCTGTCTCTTTTGTTGCTCTAGACTGTGGTGGAGTCTTATCAGTGTCATACCAACTTTTATCAATAGAAGATTTTAGCTCATAAAAATGATAGTCCCTACACATATATATAGAATGAAATATGCTACCACAGTGATAACAAGGTTTCTGTGGTATGTAGTGACTTTTCAGAGTCTGAGAAGGACTAGACTCTGATTTCTTCTCAATCTTTGCTTTACAATCTATAGCCAAATGGTTGTGGTTGCCACATCTATAACACTTCTTTCTAGGAGCATTAGGATCCTTTTGGTAATTGTTTGCCTTATTAATTCCTTCCTTACCATTCCTATTTCTCCTAGTTTTGGTAGACTCTGATAAGTTCTCTAGCCTTTCTTTTAATTTTGACTTAGACAAGTACCCTATATTAATATTTTCTTAGAGTTATTTGCTCCTGTTTCATCTGTCTTTTTGTTATCAACAGGGGGACTAATGACAGATGAGTTTGTGGTTTCAGATTTTTCTTTAGGTGTCACAAACTTAACAGGAACAAATGTACTTTTGTCTTTAGTCTTATTAACTTGGCTAGCTTCTTCACTGTTATCATTCTCAACAATAGGTCTTTTGTCTTGACTCTTGTCATAGCCTAGACCAGCAGTTTGACACACATTTTGATTATTGAGAATTTCTTGAACTTTTCTACCAGAGTCTGTCCAAACTTTAAACTTAAGCCTTTCTTCTTCTAGTTCTTTCCTAACATAGTCATAGGCTTTCAAAATTTCAGTGTAGTTATGACTATATTTCTCAGAATCCTTTTTGTATTGTTCCATTAATAATAACTCAGATTCTACATGACAATTCCTTTTAGTTAAGGCTAAATTTTCTTCTCTCAACCTTTCACTTTCACTAGTGAGAGACCTACATGTTGTCATAATTTTATTAACCTCACTTTTCACAATCTCTATGCCATCAGAGTCTAAATTAATTAAGGATTCAGGAGTAAAGATTGATACCTGAGTTTTAGGAGATGAGGGTTCTTTGGGAGACTGTGATTTTCTTGAGGAGGATGCCATTAGTGCTAGATTTTCATAATCAATTTCATCCTCTGAGCTTGAGTCTGCCCAGTCCTTTCCAGTTGATAGAAGTGTTTTTCCTTTTCCTTGACTTTTTGACTTTCTGCATTCACTAGCAAAGTGGCCCAATATTCCATAGTTGAAACATTTGACCTTTGCTTTGTCAAGTTTGATTATTGTACTCTTGCTCTTCTCAACCTTCTCATCTTCCTTTTTGAATGATGGCCTTTTGCTAAATTTGCCAGTTCTTTTGTTGAATTTCATTCTTTTGAAATTTTTAGCAAACATAGCCATTATTTGACTAAGATCAACCTCTTCATCAGAATCAGAGTCTGTGTCAGTAGACTCTGACTCCACAGCAGCTTTACCCTTCTTCCTTGAATCCTTGATTCTAGCTTCTGTGGGTTGTTCCTGTTGTTCTTTCTCAGACTCCAGTAAGAGTGCCACAGATTTTGTCTTCACAGACTTCTTATTCTTCCTCTGTTGCATCTCCAAATCATATGTCTTGAGTCTGCCATACAATTCTTCTAGAGTTAGTTCATCCAAATCTCTAGCTTCTCTTATGGCTGTAGTCTTATTGTCCCACTCTTCAGGAAGTGCTCTCAGAAACTTGGTATTCGTATCTTCAGAATCATAAACCTTACCAAGCATAGCCATCTCATTCAAGAGTTTTGTAAACCTATCATACATCTCAGTGATAGATTCTCCAGATTTTGCTTCAAAGTACTCATACTCTTGAATGAGCAAAGACCTAGCATTCTTCTTGACATCTTTAGTCCCTTGACAGTGCACCTCAAGTTTTGTCCACATCTCCTTAGCAGTCTTGCATGATATGACACAGTTAGTTAGAACAGAATCTAAACTGTTAAAGAGAATGTTCTTTACTTTTGCCTCCTTAAGGACATTTTCTTTGTCCTCTTTTGTCCATTCAGCCTTTGGTTTCTCAACGAGGTGTTCTTCAGTTATTTTGCCTTCCTCATTGATTTGAGGCACAATTTTTAAGGGCACAAAGGGTCCTTCATTAATCCTGTCAAGATAGTCAGGGTCTGTTGCTTCCAGATGGTGCAGCATCTTAACCTTCCAGTGGGTGAACTCGTTTCTCTTAAGCATAGGAATCTTAGAATTGCCATCTTTGTTTCCAGACATCTTTGATCGATTTTAAACGTTAGGCTCTGATACCAATTGTTTTCCCAGTCGTACAAGTAGAAGGGGGGGTTAAATACTTGTATGTCTTTTCTGCCCGATTTAAAATCAAATTAAGAACAAACTCAAACACAAAAATATGAATAAGTACTGTTTTGTATTATTGATTTGTGAATACAAAACTCTCCTAGGGTGTACACAAACCCTAGCAGCTTCTCTGTGTTTATCACAGCAACTCTCTCTATTTCTATGCTCTCACAAAATTTCACTCAGATGATTATGTCTCGACTTCCACACCTTTACAATTAGGTTACATAGAGTTTATATAGAGAGCTGCCTATCAACTAATAACAGAAAGATAAATTACAATAGGAATAGAATTCCTAATTATTAGTTGACAGTTTCCTTCTAAAATTCTCTTTCTTTCCCATAGCATATCTGCAATATATTTATCTTGATCTTCGAAGACTTTCCATTCCTGTGATCTTCTTCCAAATTTATCCTCAACTGTATAGACTCTGAAATCTTCAGACTCTGATGATCTTCAGACTCTGATCACATGTAGACTCTGATAGATCACAGACTCTGATAGTCTATAGACTCTGATCACCTTCCAGACTCTGATCTTCATGCAGACTCTGGTTTCACTTTCTATAGAAATTCTTCTAAGTACAAGTAACATGAATGTTGACTATCTAGACTCTGATTATTCATTTCAGAGACTAGAAAGACTTATTACAGATAAACTAATCTAGACCCTGTTCTAGTATTTTGTACATCATCAAATGAATATATCCCTAACATGGTTGATCATGTACCTACTGAAAATTCTCTCAAGTCAATGGATATTATTCAATCGACTGATAATTTCCAACATCCATTGACTAGTTCACTTCCATCGATGGATATCCTTACATCCATCGACGAGCTATCATCAACGGATATTCATCCATCGATGGATATTTCTTATCCATCGATTGACACATTCATTCCTTTTCATGAATCATCCATTGAAACAATTCAGGTTGCCAATACATTACTAGGATTGAGTGGAGTGGGTGAGGTGTGTGATAGGCAAGGTTTGCATACCTTGGCAAAAGGAGAGTGTGTGAATGAGGGAACCTCAAATTCTTCTAAGGTGGCAAAAGGAGAGGGTGTAAGCAAAGAGGGGACCTTAAATGGAATGAGAATTCCTTCCAAAACATGCGGGTTAGAATTTTAGTTCAAATAGGAATGGAATGGAAAAAGAAATGAAAATTTTAAATATTTTTCTTGAACTCACCCAAATAATAGTTCAAATTTCATTTTATTCCCCTCTCATTTCATTCCATCACAATGAACACATTTTGCCGACACAAATAGAAATAATACATTAAACTAGTTTGACGTTTGTGTCGTCGAGATAAATTATGATTCGCCCACATAATTATACGAAAACGTATATGTTTGATTAATAAAGTCCTTATTTGCGCGCGGCAGCACCGTTTTTTTCTAAAGTTTAGAAAGAAAAAGCAACAGAAACACTTCCAGTTCCACGTTAGTAGAAAATGGTGAAAATAACTACTCTACCAACAAAGTAAGATCCTTTCGATTTTAATATTAAGTGGCATCCTATAATTTAAGTCTCGTTCGGTATTGTTGTTGCAAATAGTTACAGCAGTTTTTTGCTGAAAACCGGTCAGGGAGGTGTTTAATAAATTTTAAAAGTTGTCAGAAAAAACGTTTTTGATAAACGTTTTTGGAAAAAATTGTTTTTCAGTTTTTGCAAGAAGTAACTATAAGTTTTATTATTAAACACGGGTGGGGGGATATTAGGTAGGCTATATCGGAACAGGGAAAGAAACCGGAAGGAGTTGTGCTTTTCCCACCTTGGCCAGGAAGAGATGTGAGACTAGCGGTGTGTACATTGAGTTGCTTATAACTCTCATTCTGTAGCCGAAAGGGAGCTAGGAGCATACATAAGCTACTTAGAGCATACAAGACTCTGACAGTTACTTTGCAATAAATAGGTAGGGGGCCAGCGTGAAACTAAGAAAGGGAGATGTGCCTAAGGCCGCATGATTCTCAAAAACATTATTTTTATATATTATATCTCAAAATATGTACGAATTAAAAAAGGTTACCAAACAGTCATTTGATTTTTCTGACAACACCTATTCTACCCGCACTTTTTTTCACAGTAAAACAGTTTTCAAAAACATTCTCAAACGGAGCCGTAGGTAAAGACTAATGCGTATCAGAATTGGTTATTAAACATACATGTAAAATATATTTTATTCATAATTAATAATATAAGTATATTTATTTATTAAGAAAAAAGAATCTAAAATACATTTTGGTAATTTTTTAAAATTTAAATACAAAATAATATTTTTTTGTCAAATATAAAATAATAAAATAATAATAAAATTTTAAATAAATCATGATTTTACAAAAACACCCCTTTCATATTTGCATATAAAATACTACGTATCTTACGTAACCTATCTAAGATATATCGTAGCTTCCCTAATTTCTTAATTATTTTAGTCATTAATATATAAATATGTGTGTGTATATACCATTTTTAATTTATAACAAATATAATAGGTACAAATATATATATGTAAATATAATTTAGTAATTAATAATTTTATTTGGCTTTTAATCAAATTTTTATTCAAGTCGATCCGGGTTTGAGTTTTTATCGGATCAGATCGGATCGAGTCTGGACATTTTACCGGGCCCGGCCACACTTCACCTGAAAATATAGGAAACGTTGAAAGTTTTAAGGGCCTGTTTGGGTAAATAAGTTACTTTTTACTTATATAAGATAAGTGATAAATAAATGATCATTTATAAGTGTTTTGATAATTTACTTATTAATTAAATAAAGTGTTTGGTAAATTTTACTTATAATTTAAGTAAAAAAATAATTTATAAAAAATATAATAATTTTTTAAAATTAGAAAAAATTATAAAAATATTTTTTTAAAATTTGATTAAACAGTGTTTGGATAAAATATAATAAAAAAATCCAATTAAATGTGAAAAATTAAGTTTTTGTCAAGTTCTAACCTCGACTATATGCAACAAAATATCACAATAATTTATCATAATTTTTTTTGAAAAAAAGAACGGAATAAAAAATACTGATTATTCCAGGCATCAATACTTCAAAAAACATTCAAATCAAGTCACTCAAAACTAATTACTGATTATTTTCGCAAAAAAAACTAACTACTAATTATAAAAAAGACAAGTTAAAAAGTACGTTTGTTCTTAATTTTGGCTATGGGTTGTGTAAGTTGCCAAAAGCTCATATTAGTCTAGCAGCCAAAAATACTTCAATAAGTCTGAATGGACTTTTGACTCATTTAAGTCTGGCCCGAATCGAACTTCTTTGGCTAAAATTTTTTAAATCGGACAGAATCAGATTTTCAGGCCGAACTCTCGAGCTATCAAGAACTTTAAATAGCTTTTTTTGATTGGTGCAACTAAAGTTTTTTTTGCATATCAAAATACTTTTTGAATATTTCTGATAAAGTTAGTGGAGTTCCAAAAGACATAGGAATTTACAATACTATATATTCAATATAATTTTCTATATGTTAGGTAGGGCTGTAGGGGTCAAGACACTGGTGTGTTATGTTCCAGCTTGATAATATACATCGAAGGCGGCCTCTTGGTAACCTGCATTAAACGTTTCCCTGGAGTAGTTGAGATTTGGTTATCTGTCTTGACCTTATCAATCCTCAAGGAGGCTTTTTTGGGCTGGAAGAAAAAACTTGTCATAGTCCAATCACGTCTATTTTGAATATACACGAATTTATGTTCAAAAAAGAAGAAAAGAAAATTGGAATAGAGGAGAATAGGAGATACGAATGTCGTTTTGTAAAAAAGAATCTAAGAGTAGCTCTTTTATAGAATTAACTTTTTCAATCAAATTGATTTTGCAGCATATAAAATAATAATATAAAAATAATCAATAGGTTATAAATAGGAGTAAAAGAAAATTTATATACTACACTATGTTATTAAAATATACAAATTTATACTATATTATTAAAACCGAAATATTAAAATTTTGATAGTTGATCGTTGATGGGTATTTAAACCGGATAATTATTTAACATTCTCAGGATAGTGATAGAAGCAGGGGCGGAATTAAGGGAGTCTGACTCCGCTAACTTCTCTATTAGATAAAAATTTAGTATAGAATTTTTTAAAAATATAAATTAATTTGTATTGTTCCTCCTAATTATTATAATTTTTTCAATATAAACATTGAATTTTTTAAAAAATTTCTAGTTGGTGTATATTAACTTCTTCATTATTATTTTGATAGGTCTTTTTCTTTAACTTCTTGTCATACCCTAAGCCAACATCATGACAAATGTTTTAGGCTTCTCATCTTCCAATTTCTTTATAACAAAATTGTAAGTCTTATACCTTACTCCCGAATTTGAAAAAGGAATGAAAACAGATGAAAGATAATTAAAATATTTTTACTTTTACTCATGTTTTTGCTCCTAAATTTTTATTAGGGAATAAAGCAAGTTAAAGTAGAGGTGAATGTTGTAAGGAGCGGGCCCCACTTGAGCTGGTAAAAATTTATAAATATAAGGAATTTATTTTATCACTGGGTTAAAAACAAGGGTAAATACAAATTTCATTTGTATTGTCTATTTTATTACTTACTCCTTGAAAAACAGAGTGAGAGAAGAGAAACTTCGTGAACTACAGGACTAGCAATTAACAAAATAATTACTGAGCAATCTGGCCTTCTTAGCATCTAAATTCACATATTCATCATTGAATAAAGGTAGTTTTCTGATCATTTTCACTTATTATATGTACTCTATGTGTTTGAGAAAATGTCCAAAAGAAAATTTTGAGTCTTGAGTTCAAAAATCAAATGATACTTACTGTTGTGCTAAATATTTGATAATTGAATAGGTTCTAAGGATGTGTGATCATCAACCCAAGAAACGAATGAAATCACTATTTTCTTTTTACAAGAAAGATAATGATGTTCCGAAAGACCAATGTGTTACAACTGATCCTAGATTACGTAAGCCAATTTATTCTTAGTTGATTTATTGATCCGTTTAGTTATAACACTTCATGTTTCCACTGCTATTACTGAGCGGGCATTTTCGGCAATGAAAATTATCAAAACAAGGCTGAGAAATAAGATGGAAGACGGAAGACGGATATCTTTTGAGTTGTATGATGCTTCAAATTGAAAAAGAATATGTTAACAATGTTGATTTAGAGGCTATAATTGATCATTTCGATTTTACCGGAGATTGTAGAGCTCAATTAAATGAGGTATCATGTACTTATAATTTTTATGTATTGTTAGTGAAAAACAATTATGCTCCTGGGTGATTTTTTTTTACTAGATCCGCCTCTGAGTTAAATTGAATGTAAATTAGATATGCTTTCACTCCAAGATTGGGATGAAAGTATTTTACTTACCTTTCACTTCATTTCTTCCATTTTTAAAATTTAGTCTAGTTATGTTTGTATCTTTCAAAATCTTTTTTATATTCTTTTTTAACTTTTCATTCTCATTATTATGTGATCTATAGTAAATCATTATATTTTTAAAATCACTGTTGCACCCTAAAATAGCTTGTGGACATTTTAAGGGGATTCGTTACATTTTGGGCTTGGATAACGTGCTTGTATGTTTTGGGCCAACCTCAGGCCTAGGAGGGCGTACCCTGGTCACGCCAGGGAGGGTGCTTCCTGGTGATGAATGAGGTCAGCGACAGCTTTTCCATCAAATGATTACACTTACATGTAATCATTCACAAAATAGCTGGTAGATATTTTAATGGACTTAGTTACAGTTAGGCTTGAATAAAGAGTTTTTGTATTTTGGGCCAACTTTAGGTAGATGAGGGCGCGCCCTGGCCAGGCCGGGGAGGGCGCGCCCTAATGTTGAAAAAGGCCAGGCAGGGGAGGGGGCACCCTAATGTTAAAAAAGGCCCGTGACTTCTATGTTGGTGACTGAAGGCTGCATCATATTTGTTTGTCTTTAACTCAGTTCTTAATTATTGTTAAAGCCCCTCCCGGGTCATATTTGGGCTTGGATAAGGTGTGTGTATGTATTTTTGGGCCAACTTTAGGCCGAGGAGGGTGCGCCCTCCTGTGAATTTAGGCTGAAGACTGCTCTTCCATCAAGTGACCACATACACGAATGAAGGCTCTTCGGGGATTATTGTTGAAGTCCCTCTGAGGTTAATTATTGAAGACCATTACTCTGTACTCCACGAGTTGTCCTCGGCAGGGAGTTTTGGAATGCAACTAACTTGGAAGATCTTTTCCCTGTACGCAGGCGGATTGTCCTCATCCGGGAATTTATGACGTGTCCCTTATTCGAGGTGGATCTAGTGCTGACCTCTAGTTAAGGTTACGAAGAAATAGTTGTAGTGAGTCGGCTCGACCTCATAAAATCTAAGCCCGAGTCATATTCATGAAGTTCTTGGACCTTATACTGGGTTTTGGACTATCCAAACAAGTCTTAATGAGGAGACCTCTTCCAACTAGGTTTGTATTTACGAATTAGGATTGAATAAGGAAGTGGACAAGGTGACCTTCTCCTGTTGGGCTTCTGATTCAGTAAGAACTACATGGGCTTGATTCCCTATTTTTGTCTATAATTAGGGGTATGTAGGCACATTGTTAGAGGTTGAAAGTTGAGGAGTTCAAGGAGAACAACTGAAAAACCCTAGTAATCTCAGCCCCCAATTATTCAAAAACCACAACACTCCAGCTATTTTTCCGATCATCTCAGCCTTATTAGATCTTATTCCGGTAGATAACCTCAAATTTTGTTAATTACCAGATTTCTCCGTCAACATTCAACTTCAACAATTTTAATCTTAAACAATTTTAATGTCATCAGAGCCTAAACTAACTGAAAATTCATATGAAAATATTGATATGTGACATGTAAAGCATGATGAGTTATTGAGAGATTTTAGACTTTTTTTAAGAAATAATAATTAATGCTAAATTTTCATAGACAATGTTATTTTTAGAATTACTTAAATTTGTCTAATCCTTTTCTATTAAAATAGGTGTTAAATACCGTACTTTATTATTTTTTAACAGTTTGATTCAGATATTGCTCTTATTATTAACCTGAGTCCAAATAAAATTTTAACACGTGAAAAGTCATTTTAACATCGCTTGTTTTACAAGTTGATATTAAAAATATGACCCCAATCCCACTTTTCTTCCAACTAGTGCTACGTGAGTTAATTGGTTGAGTGTTTGAAAATATAAATATATTATTTGAAAATCAAGTCAAATGAAATTTAGTGTAACAATTTAATTTATATTTTAAGCAATAAATATACAAAATAATTTTTTAAATTTTATATATTTCAAATAAAAATAATTATATAACATGTTGAATAAACAATTGAATAAGAGTAATGTTAGATACCTCAAAAGTTATACCAAATTTTTTTAATTCGTGTGACATATGGTTTGTTTTAATTCGTGGTGCATATATATGCACCCGATGTCTGATATTATTATAGGAAAGTTAACAAATGACAACTTAGTATTTGGTATAACTTTTGGAGTTCCCACCATTTTTCATTTGAATAAACCGGTTATAACTTATACGGATATCACGCGTTTAATAACTAGATTGGGTTAGTTTAACGTGAGTAATTTGAGATATGCAGTACTATATAATTTCCTAAATATTTTATTAAATGATATAGAAAGAAAATTTTTAATTGATATGATTAATATGAATGTGAGGAGTAATATATCATCTATTATTTTTATAATTAATTAAAATTTTCCATTATACTTATGTGTAAGCATTCGGTTTAGATATCCATATATCGAATGGATATATCCGAAATAATTTAATTTGAATACCGACTCAATAAAATATGGTTTGGTATTTGGAATACATATTATATTAAACTGGAATATCAATTTTTTTACTTTGAATTTTTGGATTATCCAAATTATTCGATAAATCCGAATTAATTTATTTAAATAATATTATTTATATATATATAATTCTTTTACATACAATTTATTTGTAATTGTGATTTATATAAGAAAAATAATATCAACATATAACTTTTATCTTTTTTATTACATATTTATCAAATATAACTTATTTGTATTTATCAAATTAAATACCTTTTTAAAATTGTGATATATCATGTCGTCCAAGTACACATTTAGATAGAATCGATGGGTTATTAATTATATTTCATCATAGCATAAAAAAGTAGAGTTATCTTATATGTTCATTTTATAATTTCTTGGAGAGTTAGATTTTGTTAGTAATTTTAATAATTTTAATTTTATTATTTTATAATAAAAAGTGAAATTATCTTATTATTTTATAAAGTCATGATGTACTCAATGGGGCCATTGAATTATTATTTATTTTATTATAATTTTGGTAAATTCATGATTTCTTATTTTATTTCTTCTAGTGCCTAATCAAATTTAAGAGACACAATTTTATATTTGGACTTAAAATGATTATTTAATTTATAAAATCTAACATTTTATTTGACAGCACTTTATAATGCCACTTTTGTACTTTTTATATACTTTGATTTTTGGATATTTTGGAATCCGAACCGAATTAAAAATTTTGGTTCGGTTTAATTCGGTTTGATATTTGGATATGAAATTTTATTTATTTGGAAATTTGGATATCCATAATAATTTTGGTTGGGTATCCAATTTCCTGAATGTTCACCCTAATTATGCTAGGTTAGCACTAATATCATTTGAAAAAATATTCTAAGAATATTTTTAGATATTTAACATTAATCTTTTAACATTTTGCGGGACAAGTAATAAAGTTAATTTTGTTAAATTGTATAAACTTTGAATATTGTTGGTTGATACTTGATATTCCGTGAAATTGTAATTTATGATTGTAAGTAAAATTGTTGTTTGTTGAACAATAATTTAGAATTTTAATGCACAAACAATATCTTAACACAAAATAAAAATAAAATCATGTAATAATATAAAGAAAAACGGTGCAAGTTCTTCTATAAAATAAAAATAATCGAGTAGATTCATATAAGAGAAAGCACCTCCACTGCTATTCAAACGTTGATCATGACTAAAACAGATATAAAAACATAAACACGAAAAAGGAATAGGGCAAAATTTATATATGTTGGTTCAATTGAACAATTTAAATGTATCGTTTGAGATATTCTTCCACGGTAGTGTACTTGATCTCTGGATAAAGCTTAGAGACTTCCTCATCATCTTCAACTTCAAAATTTGCAAGGCATCCTTCATAAAAAACGTGATAGTAGTGTGTTAATCCCACTTGCTCTGCATAATCTAATCCTGTTTTAACAAACAATGACACCGCCAGAATTAGTTAAATATATACCTAGATAAATAAAATTTTAAAATCTTAAATTGAAATAAAGTTTTTATTGTAACCTTTCATAATAGTCAAAATTTCATTTTTGGAGATGGAAGTCTTGTCTAGTTGTTTGCCAATATGTTTCTCCCATAACTGAATCACCTCATTTTGTGACAGTATGTTCTGTGGCGGCCTGATGTATAAAGTTTTATTAAGAGCTCTTGGATCATCAACACTCTTTATGGTGTATGCAGCTATATCATCCTCATCAACGTATATTGCTGCACCAAAGTGATATGGAATGTGTCAATTTGCAATAAGATTCAGCAGGTGAGATCGATGGTTTGTGTACTGCTCTCATCGTCCCAAATTACTTGTTCACTTTAACTTTTATGCGTAGTTTAAGGTGTATTGAGCGCCTAGTTATATAATTTTTTTAAAAAAATTGTGGATAAAAATTCAAATATTAAACTTTTATTCACAAAAAAAAATAAAATAATTTATATAACTATACAATTAATACACCTTAAATTACACATAAAAGTCTAAGTGGACAACTAATTTGGAACAAAGGGAATAAATTTTATCAATGTGAATTTGAAGTATGGTTCCGCACGCCACTGCATAAATACTCCATTGATCCTATAACAATATTCTCTTTTTAAATTTTTACACTTATTAAGAAACATTAATTTAATGATACGTTTTCACTTATACCATCATAAATGCATGAATTTCATAAGAATATAATCTATTTTAGACTCTTACTCGCCCCTCATTAATTGTTATACAATTTTGAAGAATGGTAATTTTGGAATATTATCAACAGCTTTGAAAGTTGGAAGTGGACGTGTATTATAAAAAAATCTCTAAAAAATTACTAGTATTGTGGGAATATTCAAATAAAATTGTGTATTGTGTGGAGGTCTAATTAATTAGCATACCTTTTTTATTGCCATCTCCCAACAAGACAACAGAGTCTCTTGAGGGAAGAATGTGGCCAAGTTGGCAGAGGCCACCCACAATATAACCAGCGAAACAATTAGCGGAGATGTAAGTGAATGGAATGCCTGCATTTTCAATAGCTTTTCGCACCATCATTTTGTCATCAAATGTGACTCTTCCAGGCTCCATGGCATCCTCCATTCTTGCGGGATCTGTCCCAAACTCTGATGGATAAAATTTCTGCATGTATGCACATAATCAGTTGTGTTATCGTTTAGACATGAACAAATTATTTCAAATCAAACAGCAAAAATTAGAACACTTAATAACTAAGGTTGTGTTAACTTTGATGGAATGGAATAAGGAGAGAATTGAATGAAATTTGAACTATTATTTGGTTGAATTTAAGGAAAATGTTTAAAATTTTCATTCCTTCTTCCTTCCCATTTCAAATTATTTAAACTAGATTTCTAACTCACATGTTTTGGAAGGAATTTTCATTCCATTTCTACATCAATTCTCCTACAATCCTCATCATGTAAAATTTAGACTACCTCATATTTATTCATGATTTCACTCATATATTTTTCTTTCTTCGTAAAATTTGTATATAATTTTTCATTTCATTCTTTCCTCATTCCACTCTCACCAAGTGAACACAACCTAAGGGTGTGTTCGGTTGGAAGGATATGAATGGGTTGGGATGAGAATGAGCGAAAGGAATGGGATGGGTTGGGATGAGAATGAGGTGGGATAAGAATACTCATTTCATTCTTTTGTTCGTTTAGTAATATTAATTTTATTGGGAATGAAATGATCATTTTTATTAATTTATTTGTTTAATATATAGATAAAATGAATTCTAAAAAAAGGTTTATTCAATAATAAATTTACTAAATAATATAGAAAATATAAGGTAAAATTAATTTCCATGAGAAATAAGATTATATTTATAATTTAAATTAAAAAAATTAACATTAAAAAAATTTAAATAGCTAAACAAGTTTTTTTTCCCATTAAATATATTGAATTACAAATATATTATATTTAAGAGCAAAAATAAAGATAAAAATTATTGTTAGTAAGAATAAAAATGGTTATCCCATGTGAGAGGGTGTGATTCAAAATTGACTTGTTAGGAAGGATAAGAATGTTATGGGAATGAGTGATTTCATTCTCAAATACTCAACCGAACAACTCTTTTTTCATTCCCGACGGAATGGTCATTCCATTCCCACGAAAATTCATTTCTATCCTCCAACCGACACACCCTAAGTGTTTAAAAGGATTGGTTTTGCAACACAGCTTGTTACTTGCATGCCTTCCATCTCGGTGTAAGTTTTCAATTTTTATAAATGTATACATACCTTGACATTTCCAGCTTCTTTGATAGCATCAACAAGCTTGAGCTGAAGCAAGATTTGATGGCTTCTAATGTGAACCCCAGACACGGCACAGATGACGACATCCACCAATCTAACAGCAGCCACCAGGCTTTGGTGGTTATCGAATGATCCGATAACAAGGTGAGCTCCCTGAGCCTTAAAAGACAACAACAATTGTATCTTTTCAATATCAACACCAATCTCCGGGCGTTGAAGAACATATGTTTCATGGCCTTGTTCTAAACTAGCCTTAACTAATCTTTTTCCCAAGTACCCTGTTCCTCCTATCACCAAGATTTTGCTTTTCCCCATTCTCCCTAATTTTCTTTGCTTTAATTCTTTTTTCTACTCTTGCTATTGGTTGAGGTAGTTAACAAGATATGAACTCTGTAAGGCTGTACCTACTTATAGAGTTATAGGTGAATAAATATATTTTAATACAAAATGAGAAGAGTAGTTTAATACGGTGTATATTGAAATTAACATGTATTTAGAGATTTAATTTGTTTTAAAAATCGATACGTAAATCGAGACCGATCGATACGTAAATCGAGACCGAGGGAATATTAGAACTTGGCCTTTGTCAAATGTATACCCTGACATTTCCAACTTGTTTGATAGCATCACGTCTCCTGAGAAATTTATATTTTGCTACTTTTACCTTCTGGTCAGAGGAACGGTGGGTAGGAAAAATGGATTTGATGGCTACAAAAAAATTAATAAAATCGATTAACAAGAAATCGTTGAGCCGTTGCAAGAAATTCTTTGTCTTGAAAAGCGCGACTGAGGTGCTAAATCGTATCGTCGATATGTTTCCTAAGATTTACTCAACATTTTCACACAATTGCACTCTTGGGTGAGAGTTTGGAGTCTATACAAATTTGTACTCAAAATCAAAAGAAAAAAAGTATAAATATTTTATCAATGGTATTTTTCCTCCACAAAATCCATGATCTATCTCCATCTCACTCAAAGAAGAAAATGAAATAGATATCTGTAACCCCTCTAAAATAATAATAGATTATCAATATCAATAACTAAAATCAACTAATAAATATAACATATATAACTCTCTCTATATATATACATATATATATATATATAATATTATAATAAAATTGATAAATATATAATATTTAGCATATAATCAATAATATTCAAAATTCTAAGTGGCGAATAAAATATATCAGCCCGCAAGGGTTGACTCAGTTGGTTAAAAAAGAGGAATATCATTCTCTTGGTCACAGATTCAAATCCCACGGGAGGAGAATTTGTGATTATGTCATCCTGGGCCAGAGTTTGTCGCACTTGTGCGGTTTACCTGGTTCATGTGGTTTGTAGACTATTGCGTGAACCCATGAGTTTACCAAGTGCGCACCCAAAAAGGGTAACGGTTGCGGGTTCTCATAGTAAAAAAAAGAAAATAAAATAAAATATACCAATATGGGCAACAACTATTATAATATAACTCATATAATAAAAAAATATAATCATCACTGTAACAAAGATTTACTTTGAAATATCGTGGTGGTGCTCATCCATTATTATTTCTCGTTTTTATTAGACAGTATATGTGACATCCCGGGTCAAATCTCGAGTCTTTTTCAAAAATCGAGTCAAGTCCCGACTTTCGAATCCGAAATAGGCGCAAAGTAAACTGACCCAAATACAACAACTTGGGTAATCCACAAGCCCACCACAGGCCCCCAAAAGATCATGATTTGTTGGTGCACTTAGTAGTAGTACTTTTTACTTATATACTGAACAAATTATCTCAATCTACTCGATGTGGGACCGGGATGTTACAAACTCCCTCACTTAAATTCCTGACGTCCTCTCAGGCCGAACAGATACCCCATAGGCCCAGATCGTACCTCTCTAGCCATTGTGGAATAATACCGGCTAGCTTCGTGTCCCCACCTCCGGACCTCTGTCCATTGTGGGATAATATCACCAGCCTTCGTGTCCCCACCTCCGGCAACTTGACGAATCAAGCTTTCGAGACCTGACTCTGATACCATATGTGACAACCTGGGTCAAATCCCGAGTCTTTTTCAAAAATCGGGTTAAGTCCCGACTTCCGAATCCGAAATAGGCGCAAAGTAAACTGACTCAAATACAACAACTTGGGTAATCCACAAGCCCACCACAGACCCCCAAAAGATCATGATTTGTTGGTGCACTTAGTAGTAGTACTTTTTACTTATATACTGAACAAATTATCTCAATCTACTCGATGTAGGATCGGGGTGTTACAGTATACCTTATATTATTGTGTGTGAAGTCACGGTCAGGTTGGTATTTCTTGACCGTGTAAAATTCATACTAATATGAGTAATAATATAGTGATAGTTTTGACAAACACTAGCTTCTTTGCAGTAAGTACACATTGATCGGACATTTGAGGTGTTTGGCGAAGCTTTTTTTCCCGGAAATAAGCCCTTATTTTCAGAAAAAAATAGGTATGTATGTACTTTTTCTGAAAATAAGTAATTTATTTTTTAGTTTTAAGATGATATTTTATTTTAAAATTCTAAAATAAATATTTATCTTTAAAAAAAATGAAAATATGTAAAAAAAATATGAAAATAAGTAACTTATTTTAAGTTTAAGGAATCCCAAACGGCCACAATATCTGAATAAGACTATAAGTAATATATTAAATCATCTCCGATGCATAATATTAAAATAATATAAAAATTATATTATTTGTATAATAAATTTCGATTATATTACATTATATATTATATTAAAATAAATCTTTTGTTCATAAAAAATTAATATTAATACATATTCTTCCAGTATTTTAAAAATAGTTATTTTGTTTGTATATGTAAAAAAATAAATGAAACATAGAATGAATAAATTTATTTTATTAACAAACACGAGTATATATTGGAAATTTTAAAAGATATCAAAAGGAAGTTAAAATTATACTAAAAGAGTGTTTGACATTAAAAATTTGATGTCACGTTATATATTTGATATAAATTTTACGTTATTACTCCTCCGTCCCAAATTAATTGTCTTGTTAGACTTTTCAGTAGTCAAATTTACCAAATTTTTACTAAAAATTACATAGACTATATAATTGAAAAAATTATAAAAAATATATCATCAAAAAATATAACTAATTTATTTTAAAATATATTTTTCAGATTTTCGAAATTATAAAAAAATAATTTTTAATTCTCAGTCAAAATTGAGTCAAATTGACCATAAAAAACCGTTAATTTGGAGTATAATATTTCACTAAAGATAATTTTTTATTGAAGTAGTGTCAAACTAGTATTATTTTAATGTTTTAATGTTCTGATGTCATTATACTTTTGAAAATTCGCACTTTGAATTTTTGATTGAAACTTATTAATAGTATTCAGTTTATAAAAATGTTAAGTTAAGTTGCACAGGCTCCATCAGACCATCACTAAATTCGAAAGTAGTGTTTTCTGCAATAGAAAAGAACCAAAACAAAGTTTGCCTGCAGTGCTCCAGGAGCTCTCGATAATTTCATTGATTTGTATCACTTGGCAGCAGTAAACACATGCATGTAATGTAATTAGAGGTAGCGTCACTCATCAAGTTGGATTTGTGATCTTAACACTACCAAAAGCTATGTCTAGAACACTAAAACAAAGATAATAGAGGCTGATAATTGCTACTTGCCTACTTGGCAGCAAACATAACATTTTTACCTTTGTTAATGGGGGATGATCAGGAAGCCCTGTCCTTGGCAGGTTTCTTTAGTTGATAGCGCTATAGCAGGGGTTCTTAGATCTTGTAAATTTTCAGTTGTTTGGTTGATACTTGGCAAGTTGGCATCATACATATATACCTGTATTCACCTTAGCAGGGTTCTTGCTTCCTGCAACATTTTCGGCTGATAGTTGACACTTAGCACCATACATATCTATCAACCATACTAGACTCGTAGTTTCATTGAATTTAATTGATAAAGCTAAGCAACTGTTGGGGATATGTATGTAGTCACAAAGGGTTAGACAAAAAATTGAGCAGAGTATATGATATCTCATATAATAAAAATAAAAATAGGGAACAAATCAAAATTTATCAAATGAAAATCAAGATAGCTTATCTGAACAAAAGTCGTGGCGTAAACTTAATCGCTGCGCTAAAGTTGAATTTGCCCCGCTACATACACACAGACTCATGACAATCAACCTCTAGCGTTACACGACATCTGTCTCACTGGTGTAGTACATGGAAACAGATTGAGAACTCTCTTAATCATTGTCCAGAAACTTGTTTATATAAAATATATGAGGCTACTCGTTTATTATCTTCTCCAAACACACTAGAGGAGAAAACCTCTTTTTGATAGTGATCAGAACTTGTCCCTGCTAGAAAGCTAAAGGCCACTAGTTTTTAAAAGAAAGCAGTTGAGAAAATAAAAAGTCTCACATTTAAAAAAATAATAATAATTTTTCTTTTGAAGCAAACAAATATTTTGAATATTATTATTAAAATTCCAACATTCCCCCACATGATTCAAAAGAAAAAATAAATGTTTTATGGGCAATGGATAATCAGTTTATTAAGTATCAATGTCTTGTGGATTTGAATTGATATCTAGTACATACAAGTATGTTTCACAACCATGTTAGGTGAAAAAATTCTTGAACCTCTCATAGTAGTTAGTGAGAACATATATGCGAACTAAAACCTTTCTCAAATCAAAAGTGTTCTCGCAGGACATTAACCTTGATAATGTCAATCACAATTTTATTATAAGATGCCCCACATTGTAGCTGGATATTCATGAATGCTCTAGAGTCTTTAGCCTAGAGGATTTCATAGGGGATTGGGTGTAACTCTCACATTCACATAGGTAAGTTCATCAAATTTGTATTGTCGCAAACCACCTCATATAAGGTTATGACCTTATTAAGAACATTAGTTCATCCTAACACATATGATAATAAAAAATATTACATCATTTTATTAATAGGAATGGTAGTAGTATAACATAAACATGAGTTCTTTTGTGATTTCGTTTGACCCATTGAACTTAAGACATTCCTAAGATGGGTATCCATCACAATTCACTCCACAATAGGCTTTAAACCTATTCTTATTTGTGCTAACTCTAGCACCATGCAAAAATCATAAACTTGAGTTCTTTTGTGATTCATCACAATTCACTCCATGATAGGTATCAAAATCTATTTTGTGCTAACTCTAGCAACAAAAGACCTTTGCTGAGAGAATCTGCAGTATTCATCTCATACTCTTTATACACAAGTGATATCACATTATTACTGATCAGATTTATCAAATTTGGAGTAAACACAAGCATGAGAATCATATACCTGAAAGCCATTAGAGGTGATGGTGTATGAAATTTTCCATACTAGTCTTTGGGTGTTTGTCTGAAACCATATAATGATCTCATAGCCTCGTCATAAGTTTTGGGATCTTCCTCAAGAATGAAAGCATTTATCTCCCCTCACCTAAAATTTTTCCTCAATTAAAAAATTAGTAACAAAAGGAGGTTCAAAACTTGTCTCAATCCTAGCCTTTACTCATTTTAGGCTCAGGAGTGTCATAAGATATAGACAAAGAATATGCATGAGTCAAACATGACAGTCACTTTCATAGAAAATATATGCTCAAAAATTAAACATCTCTTGATTCTTCATATGAACCAAAATCATATGCAAATGAGTTTATATGTAGCACCATTAAAGCCAACAAAAAATATCATATATACATATTTTCAAATATGCATATGAAAAGTTAACTAACGACTACACATATATATTAAAGATACTTCTCAAAAAATATCATATCTCACTCGGGCATATCATCAAACAAGTTGCAATCACATCTTCCATTATATACTCTTACATAAATATCACACATATCATCACAAGTAAAAAATAGTCATTTCAGCTCAATCTCCATACATAGATATAAATTTGTCTAATACACAAAATTCAACTTTAGAATGTTGGGGATATGTATGTAGTTACAAAGGATTAGACAAAAAATTGTACAGAGTATATGATATCTCATATGAGAAAATAAAAATATGGAACAAATCAAAATTTATCAGATGAAAATCAAGACAAAAGTCATGGCGTGAACTTAATTACTGCACTAAAGTTGAATTTGTCCCGCTACATACATACTGACTCATGACAATCAACTTTCAACGTTACACGACATCTGTCTCACTGGTGTAGTACATGGAAACAGATTGAGAACTCTCTTGATCATTGCTCATAAACTTGTTTATATAAAATATACGAGACTACTCCTTTATTATCTTTTCCAAACACACTAGAGGAGAAAACCTCTTTTTGATAGTGATCAGAACTTGTCCCTGCTAGAGAGCCAAATGACACTAGTTTTTAAAAGACAGCAGTTGAGAAAATAAAAAGTCTCACATTTAAAAGAAGATAATATTTTTTCTTTTGAAGCAAACAAATATTTTGAATATTATTATTATTAAAATTCCAGCCGCATCTCCTGTATTTACTTCTTTAAGTGGTCATATAAAGCTCTCCAGAAAATTGATCTCATCAAAAATAAACCAGTTGTCTCTGGCTTTTGCTGACACAGAGGTAAAATAGAGGACGATATTCAAAACAATATGACTGTGCAGTTTTATATTTTTGCAAGCAAGCATTTTTAAAAAGAACAGCATTGGAGGTACTAAACATGTAATCTTTCTTAACATTTTCCTCAAAAAATAAACAAAATAAAACCAAAGAACCCAAAAATGGTAACACGGTATGGTAATATTGATTATTATATGTCCCCTGCGGCCATGGCAATAAACTTATCCAAAAAATAATTTTATTTTACCAAAATATTGCCCGAGGAACAGGACCTTAAACAAGTTAAGATAGTTATGTATGATAACCAACCAATTGCAATTTAATTAGAGCTGATAACATTGGCACTTAGATCATCGGATTATATTTAAGCTTATATATGTAATTAATATCTACCTCCTATATGCAAATGGCTTAGATTCCAATGCAGTTTCATTGGTGCCAAGAAAGTCATAGTTGCCTCTCATATTCAAATCAAAGTTTATAGAACCCTCTTCAACCTTAAGCTTGACGTCTGTCTTTTCTGCAACTGCTCCCATGTAAATTGATGCACCTGCATTCCTATTATTGCCTTGAAATTTTCCCAATTCTGAACTGTTTTGAGTCCTATCTTCCTCATTTAGATTGTTCATGAAGTTAGATAGAGCCAAATTGAAGCTGGTTAGTTGGACTCTTGTTGCTTCTAAGTTTCCAGAGCTATTCATGTTTAGTGAAAGGTTTGTCTGAGCTTTCTCCAGTATTGTCTGCAAGTACTTTCCTTGGGCTTCGATTCTCATTTGTAATTTTTTCTGTACCTGTTGTGCCATAAATTTGGTATGAACATGAAAAAAGCTTGAGGCAGAGTCGAATTGAAGTTTCTAGCAGGAACAGCTAAAAATACATACATCAAGCTGTTCTTTTGATCTTTTCTGTGCATTAATCTCGGACAGTAATGCCTCCCCTAGAGCATATTCTCTGTTTAGCATCAGCGGCCATCCATCAGTAACAGATTACATAAGATCAGTTTGTGCAGACTAAAGAATTATTATATTATAAGACCATCAAATTTTTATCACGTCTAAGCCTACTTCGAGTCCTGTTATATAGACTGATCATGAGGTGTCTGAATTTTAACTTATCAAACCAAACAGGGTATCTGAACTTCACCACACATTTACACTACTTGTCTATCCTTGTTTTTTAGAGAAGTGTAGTTCGTGTACTTCTAGGTAGTAATATAATGAAACAACTCTAAAAACTTGAGGTCTTAGAGCACATACCCTCTTTCATTATTCACTTTTGATGAGGTGGCAGTCGTGCTTACCGCATGCATGTCGTAATGTCCATAGGAATCCCCTAGAATAAAGAAGCAATGAATCACCTGAGAGAGCTCCCGGAAAAAGATCATGTGTTTACAAAATCTAAAGAAGTAACTATTCTAGTTGTATAAAAACGCATCCTTTCATCTTAATGGGGCTTAGTTGATCCATGATTTATGTTTCATCGTTCTTAGGTTTTTAACTGCGTACAAGTAAATTCCAAATAAAAATTTCAAAGTGGCATAGTGCAAGTTTTATTATTCCCCTTTCGGAATATCTGAATTGCATTATGGACGAGATGTTAAGCTTAAGGATCATTTTACTACGGATGTTGGATAATTCATTCAATTTTTCCATAAGTGGTACGAAACTCCATATGACAATAGACTTACCGTTGTTGTCAATGTTTTGTTCTACTGTGTCCTGTTTCCTGGCCTGCTGTCCAAGTCTGTATTTCTACACATTTAAGGTTTGAAGTAACATTGTTACACAGGGTTTTCATGAAAAGAACAGCATGGACTATGCCTCTAAACACATATATACACACAGGAAAAATGCAAGCACATGCGTATGTCTATGGCATGTACATATATACCTGCAAATGGCTTTTCAAATGGTACAATGTCAATCCCTTTAAGCCCATGAGCCGCAGCACTGATTTGGGAGTTGCTTCTGCATTATTGAGATTCCATTTAAAGCGAGTCACTTTACTTTGCACCAACCTTGTTAATTAATGCACAGAATTATAGAGACACTAGAAGAGCAGTAAGTGAGGTTATAGCAATCTGATCTCATGACAAGTCTACCAGTAGCAATGCTAATCTAGAATGTGCTAGCATAAAAGTAAGAATTGAAACAAAGTTCCTGCAGTTTTGTAATATTTTGCTACTCTAGCTTAACAATTTTCATGGCAGCAAAGAAGCCTTTGACAAATAATTTGTAAAGATTCTAGCTGATGGTTCAGTTAGATAAGGGGATGAGGCCCAATTGGCCAAGTACAAATTTTCAGTCGAAAATACAAATGTACAATTTTACCCAATGCACAATAACAACGAATTGCACAAATCAGTATGATCAACTGGTACCTAGTGCGAAAGACATGGCAAGCGTTTGACTTCTGAAAGATATATATAACAATATTTCCCTTTTTAAACTTGGATTCCTAACAATTATATTAAGTATACAATTACTCTCTTTCCTAGTTCAGTTCTAACCAAAACATCAACACACAGATGTTAATCAAAGTTCACCCTAAGGATTTAACAAGAACCAGCAAACACAAGAATTTACAATTAAGTGGTATCATCGCTAAGCTCTGCAAGGTCCAAATTTATCTTAACTTTGTCTAATACCAAATCAGATTAATGCTAGTCATCTTAATAACTTCCTCACATACATAATAAGCAACTAAAAAGTTCAATCAAAATACATACATGGTCATGTTCTGCTTTAGCCTACGAACTCTACAAAATAGCTATAAATCATTATTTATAGTACTACAAATCATCGTCATAATACTACAAATCAATTCAGCAATACTAACCATGCACCAATTTGTAGTTCAAAGGATAATTAGTTTGAATTTGAACGAAGAGACATGTATAATATATTCAAGAAACATGCAAAGAAAGTACTAACTGTCAGGGCCACCAAGCTTAGTAACGGCATCAACAAATCGATCATGAAGATCACTAGTCCACCTGAGCCTTGGCTTTGGATCTCTTGTCATCACAACTCCATTTTCATATTCATACAAACTTGTTCCACCACCATCACCATACATTCTCTCCATCACCACCTCCCCACACTTTCTCAAACACTAAATTTTCAATTCCCCTGCTAACAATGTGCTTTTTAAATAAAAGAAGGTGTTAAAGAAGTGGAGAATTAGTTCCACACCGAAAAGTGAAAAAAAGTATAGCTTCTACAGTACGGGTGTTTAGGAAACAATCATTCGACAGTGGAAATTTTTATAGAGATTCGTGAGTAAGAATAAGGCCAAGAATGGAATCAAAAAGAAGCATAGCTATGAAAAGAACAACTTGGGGTCGTTCTGATCATAATGTTCATCCAACTTCTATGTTTTTCTGTTACAATGTAGTAATGCAATGATGGAGAACACAGGCTTTATGTAAATATGTATAGATGTTGCGTGGGTCTGTTTTGGCTGTATGTTGTGTAACATAGGGAGCAAAGACCGGCGACGAATCTGAAGAAACATGATCTAGCCGAAAATTAATATTAAATTCTGTCAACAAAACAATATTTGACCACTAATTTAAGGTTTGCACCTGGTAGGTAAATGTGTTCATTTTGTGTTAGTGGAAAATTTCTTGGAATCGAATAAAATAAAATACGTCCACGACAATAAAATTTATTTCGAATTGTATTCGAGCTGTCAAATTATTTTCAAATTTAATCTTTATAATTTCCTTGTTAATTGAAGAGTAAATATCACGGGTGATGTTGGAATTGTCAGAACTCTTGCATAGTCTCTCTCCGTCCCATATTAATAGTTTCTTTTAGAAAAATAACACATATTAAGAAATGTTAGTTATACAATAATTTTCTGTGCATATCATATTTATTATGACTATTTTTTACTCCCTCCGTCCCAATTTATCAAACTTGTCTTCTTTCCTTTAATATAAATTAAAGTTTCATCTATACTAATATTAATTATACATTGGTAATCTACTATTTGTATTATTTAATGCAAGAACTTCTTCTTTCCACCTAATACATTAATGTAATTATAAGGATATTATAGTTAAAATAAAAATAAAATTTAATTTTCCTTAATATGCATGTAAAAGTCAAATAAGCCAATTAAAACGGGACGGAGAGAGTACTAAATAAAATAAGTTTTATATTGGAAATTATATAATAAAAAAATAATAATAAATTTAAGTTTTTTTACATTGAAAGTAGAAATGAACAACTATTATGGGATACATTTTTTCCCCAAAAATCACTAGTATCGTGGGACCGAGGGAGTACATTTTAACACATTACGAGGGTCATATGCGTTTGGGTGTACGGTGGGGTCGGATGATATGAGCCCTCTGATTGAGTGAAACAATGGAGTAGAGAGTGATCAGAGTGTAGAGGAGAGTGACACGTAGAACGACAGGGTGGAATATTCGCCGGCAACATAGGAGGAGGGAATATTCGTGGAGTCATGTGCCACGTCCGCTTGAAGCTGTGTTCTCACATGAAGATGTGTAGAGGTGCATGTACATTCATTTATATGTTTTAGATTTCTGAATAAGACCAAAAAACAACAACAGTGAGTTT
Source organism: Oenanthe sinensis (assembly GCA_028671895.1). Classification (NCBI taxonomy): domain Eukaryota; kingdom Viridiplantae; phylum Streptophyta; class Magnoliopsida; order Apiales; family Apiaceae; genus Oenanthe; species Oenanthe sinensis. The sequence continues at coordinate 10,698,779 of CM053799.1, forward strand.
AGGGAGACACGTTTCGATGTGCTTGGAGGTGACTTCGGAATATTCGTCTATTGTTAATTTGTTGCGTATATTTTTATATATAATAAAACTTCGTACTTGACACGATAGCTAATATTTACTTTATATCACGGGGCTCAACTATTAAAAATGAAGGTTTTATTTGAATAATAGACGTTCTTGATGAAAAGGATAAGAATATGATGCAATTACTTCTTTTTGTGTGGAAGTTACTCTCTGTTGGAGTGATCGTGCTCTGATTACGCCCTTTTTACAACAAAATTATTGATACTCCTTCCGTCGTGTTCATTTTGATTTTTTTGAGTCAAATTGGCTGCTTTTTGATTTTTGATTTTTGATTAAAAATTGTTCTTTTATAATTTAAAAAACTAAAAAATATATTTTAAAGTAAATTATATATACTTTTCAATAATATAAAATATTATTTTTTTTCAATTATATATTATTTTTAAATTATAATTAAAAAATGAGTTAATTTGACCGGTAGACATCTAAACAGAGATGGAACGGAGCAATGTTTAATATCTGCCTACGTGCCAATTCCCCGTATGATTTAATTGAACCATTTAAAAAGTACGGTGATGCTTTAGATTTTTACTTGGACAGTTGGACTTGCACAGAAAATTCACTTTGCAAGCTTTGATAGAAAGATAAGAAACAATTTGCAAAACAAGGGTTTATTTTAAGAAACTAGGTGTCACTTTGTATTCTAAACAATCAAAACTGCATACCGTAAAAACATCAATCTTTTGGCTAAAGAATACTGTTAACTGTTAAGCAATGACTACTGAGTACATATTCATGTGAGAATATGAATATGTATATACATCTCTCTCTCTCTCTGTCTGTCTTGAGATAGAGGTGTTTAGATGACTTTCTTGATATTTGATTAAACATATCAACTAAATATGCTACTTTATACTGCTTGTGATTTGTGATTAAGTCTACTTAGATTTTTTATTTCTTAATGAAATGCTGTGAGAATTGAGGATATATTAGTGTTTTCAATTTGTCGATAGACAATGTTTCCCAGTTTGGTCTCTTTCGGAAATTATTTAAAATGACAAACGAGAATGAGCACCTAGGCTATCGTCTGTAGATAGAAGCTACGCCTGCAGATATTATCAAACATGATCCACAAATGCTATATTATGGACCTTATGTTTACTATTTGCCCGTATTGATTTAATAGTTATTATTGGCATCGTTTTTTTAGAGACTGGTACAACTTAAAGTCAAAGCGCCTAAAAGCATTTCGATGCAATCAGTTCAACAACTTTATTAAGAAGGCTGAGTCCTTGAAGGCCTCTCCTTCCGGAAAATTTGTGAATATTGCGTACAGAACAGATGCCATTCTTCATGCTCTTGAACTTGAAAACAAAGAACTGGGAATGAAACGCAAAATGACAGGTACTTGAAATCTATGCCTGTCACATTCCTTTATTCTCCATATACGAATCTCTAATTTCCCAGGACCAATTCTGGGTTAAATTTCATCACATGTATATTTACTTTTATATTTAATGTTATTTGTAAGAAAGGACACTTGAAGTACTAAGTAGCTATTGAGACCTTCCTAACAAAAGTATCGACGAACAAATTGCAAGTTTATGTGCATAAAGATTTTCTGATCTAAACTATGGAGTAATTTGCTTTTGCAAGGTTTTTGAAGCAGTTTGATAGAATTCTTGTAATGTTTTATACCATAAGTAAGGAATAACATTCAACTCTTATTTGGAGTATAATAATGTCACTGTTATGCAGAATCATATAGGAACGAACCAGTTTGCAGATCAAAGAGAAGCAGATGTGTGTACTTGCCAGTTGGATCAAGAAAAAAATCAGAGTGCACTAGTTTTCATGTTCAACCTTTACCACGCCTGATTCGAATGGGTGGTGACTCTTATCAATCCAGCTCATCTGAAAACAATTATTCTTCGAGATCCACCAATACTCATTCTTCTGACAATTATACTCCTAATGGAAGGGCAGATGAAGCAAGTAAACAAATTTCAGGTAGATCTCATATTCCGTTTTGATCAGTTATGAATAATTTGAAATCTATAACTGTACTACTATTGATGATCTTTAAGTTGTTATGGATCATCTAGAGTTGAGCTTAAACCCGGAGTTCGTATGAATGCATCTCTTGATGTTCACTTTCTGTATGGTTTATATATTTGCCAAGTACTTCTTGTCTAATCCATCCTTCTGTTAATTGTTTCTTTTAGCCTTAATTAAAAAAACACGTGCCAAATGTTGTAGCTTTTAGAGAGCTAGTTAGTGTGGTATAGTTAAAATGTTTATATCATGGATTGATGTCTATGATTGGTGCTGAACTGCTGATATGTGATATGTGATACTCAGGTTCCTGCAGTGGGTACCCTGGAACTAGGAGCTACAAGAAGCATGAAGAACTTGATGGATTAACTTGTAAAGACCAAACTGTAGATGATGTTGAGGCGCCAAAAAGGAAGATAATAATGAAGCTAACACATCTAAACAACCATAACAGAGATTTACCTCATGGACGGAGGTTCATTACTTCTGAAAATGCAATTTATGATAAAAGTGACCCTTTCATGGTATATGATGCTTTGAAGGATTACACTAGAACTGGATGTTACGTGAAAAAATCAAAGAAGCTGATAAAAGAAATCTACTTTTCATCTCAGTTTCAAGATGGTGGCTTGGATATTCCAGAAAGGCAGACCAGGTCAGCGTCTTCCAAGAAACTGCTGATTGATGACAACTTGACATTTGAATCTCAATACGAAGGAGTGTCTGTGCCTTTGGTTTCTCTAATGAGTAAAGCAAACAAGAAGTCTGTCATAGGGTATCCAATCGAAGTAGAAGAATTAAAAAACAGTTCCACACAGATTCTTCTTCCTATCAATGATGATGATGCTGACAACCAAATGTTGGATGACAAAGGCGCTTTATCGCTTCAATCATTTCTGAATTCTAGGAGTAAGGTTTGTTATCGTCCATGCCAGTTGACTCGGTCAGTTCGGACAACATCAAGGAGGACTCCTGTTTCTTATCTTCCAACTCCCTCTCAATATTCCATCAAGAAGGAATTACAAGCTGTAAATGGCCCCACTAGGGAAATTCATGCAAGGCTGGTGAAAAGTGGTAACAATTCTATTCCTGAAGAGAAGCTTCTAAATCTGCTTGCTGTTGTAACTTGTGCCCCTGTGAAACTCATTTTTTCTAGGTTAGTAACAGCAGTTGGAGTTAAACCTGAAGCAGATATTCACGGTTCAAAACTTTAATACAGGGGCCAACTAGCTTAAATTACATTTGTGACAGAATCAAACTATTTAGTATATTCTGATTTCTGTGGACTATTAAAGGGCTTCAAATGCTAGTTGTGACAAGTTAACTATATTCCCGTGTGGTAGAAATATCTTTTGAAATATGAATATTTGGAATGCAAATTCAACGGTGACTTCTCACTATCGTCTATAGGTTGGTCACTTGGTCTTTGTGGTATGCCTTTCAATATTTGGTAATTAATTGTATTACAGCCATAACAACTATGTGGAAATCCTACAAATAAAGCCAGCTTACATGATGAGAGTGTTTTTGAAATACACGAGTCTAAACATATGACGCCATAAAGGGGATTTCAAGATTTTATAAATTTTATTAATATATATTAATAATTTAAATGTGCCCCTTGTATTATATTTATGATGTTAATTATTTGAAATAGATTTTATTTTGTTTTGTGTTTTTTGGTTTGGTTATATATCAATGTACATAATTTATTAGATATAAATATGTATATGTATATGTGTGTGTGTGTATGTACATATTTTGATTATATGTAAATATGTGCATATTTTAATGTTAGTAGTTCAGACTTATTTATAACTTTATAAATATGAGAAATGTAACCTTTCACTTTGGTAATATATTACAATAAATAAATTATATAAATATATAGTATTTTAGGTTTTGGTTTTAGTGATATAAATATGTGAATATATGTATATGTACATATTTTAATACTAGTAGTTGTAAATGTTATATGCTTGAATATAAAATTTGGAGAAGGACGTGCAACTTCGTTGAGGCTTAATTTATGTTTTGTAATTTTGTTTAGATGTATGGGATTATGAGAATTGTGGGTGATGTATGTATTTGATTTGTTTATTTAAAGTTATAAGTAAATAAGTTTATTTAGTTTTTTTTGGGTTTCTTATTTAAAATTTGAAGAAGAGCATTCAACTTTAGAATTTGAATTTTTTATTTGGGTTGTTTTCATTTTAGTATTTTTGAGGTTTAATTTATATTTTATAATTGTGTTTAGGTGTATTGGCTTATGAGAATTGTGGGTGGTGAAGGTATTTGGTTTGTTTATTTAAAGTTATAAATAAATAAGTTTATTTAGTTTATTTGGGGTGTTTAATATTTTTTAGGGTTTGTTGTTTGTGCGATAGGATTTTTTTGAAATCGTGATAATGTACATATTTTAATGTTAATAGTTTCAAAATTATTTATAAATTTATAAATATGAGTCACCATAAATGTTATATGCTTGAATATGAAATTAGAAGGACGGATATGCAACTTCACAAATTTAGATTTTATTTGATTTGTTTTCATTTTAGTATTTTTGGGGCTTTTTTCTGTAATTTTGTTTAGATGTATTCGGTAGGCACCCGTTATGAGAATTGTAAGTGTTGAATATAGTTGGTTTGTTTATATAAAGTTATAAATAAATTAGTTTATTTGGGGTGTGCGATATATTTCAGGGTTTAATGTATGTGGGGCAGGATTGCTTGAAATCACGCTTTATATATTAATGATTACCATAGTATAATTATGTACAACCAACCAAGAACATAAAATCAACCTTAAAGCCTAATCAGCGCCATTATTACTTGGCATACCCATTAATCGTCCTTGCAAGAAACCCCCCTGGCTCCCATTCATCAAACACCTGATGTGCATATAATTCAGACGCCCATTATCCACATACAAATGAATCAACCCATTTTGCCATAACCCAATAATCCACAAAACCCCCTTCTAAATCCGGCATTCTATCAATTGCCTTAATCCCATTTACTTCACCAATTCACACAGCCTTACAAAATCAAAGCTTCCATCCATGTGCAGAGGTGAAACTAGGACTATAAAAGACCGGCAACTATAATATTCCCTCCGTCACCTTTTAGTTGTCAATTTTGACAAACACACACATCTTAAAAAAATGTTATTTGGATATTATATTTCCATTGTTATTCCTCATAATTGTATTTAATTGAGTTCAATTGTTTGTATGTTTGAATTTGTCAAACATTGGAAATAGATTTTGAAAAAACCTTTATAAAATTGTTTTGAAAAAAGAGTTGGACAAGTAATTAGGAATAAAAAAAAATTCAAAAAGGACAATTTAAAAGGGACTGAGGGAGTATTTAATAATAAAATATTCATAAAACTAGAAAAATGATTATAACCAATAGTGTATACATACCACACGCCTCTCGCCAACCTTGCAGACATGGAGGCATAACAAGTAAAATTTCTTCAATTCGCCTTGAATACTATGGTACAATTAAAAATGCTTATATATATCACATCAACATACGGCTAAAATGTGTATATTTGCATACAGATTGCATTGTAGCTGTCATGTTCCCTTTGTTAAACATGCATAGTTGAGCAAGTGCAGGCCTTACAAAAGCTCCACTTTTGTTAGAAGCATAAAAACCCCAACCATTTTCCCTCGTTCGCATAATAAAGCTAAAATGCTAAACGAAATATATGACGACCAACAATTTACAACTGCTTCAAAAATTTTACTATCAAGGTAAAAAAAACAAACGGTTCAAATTCGGGTATATTAATACATAAACTAACTAGCTAAATAAACATCTGAAGCTCTAAGCACAAGAATAACACTTGGTTTTACAATTTCACCTAGAGGCTGTTTCAGAAGGCTGACTATTCAAGGCTGAATTTGAGGGAATGGAAGGGAGGGTTCCATTTTCTTGGGGGACTGGTCCACCCCACTTTGGCTCTCCATCTGATGGCTCAATGACATGAACTGAACCATCAGTCATTCCAAGCGCGAACTGGTTGGAATCAGTTGGATGTGCTGCGATGACCACAGGGAAGGCACTACTATTGCTGCAGAATTAGAAACCATTGTCGTTCACGTATCAAAAATGAATACTTGAGAAATCACTCATTCACAAGTCAAAAAAACAGGAATACATGCGGAGAGAGTATAATAAGCTTAAAATTGTATGGAGTATTACATATTTACATCTCTCAACATCTTCTTAATAATTTACACAGAAACTGAAAAGTCTAGAAGAGGGCTAAGAGAATCGCATTAACATTACCACACCAATTAATAGTTTAAAAAACTAATCTTTACTAGAAGTCTAAAGGACAATCAAGTAAGATTCTAATCAGAAGAAGGCATACCTAGAAATTGAAGAACCTATATAAGCAGAGGATGCTATTCGACATCGAAGCCTCAAACCGTCCACATCAAAAATTCCAATAGCTCCATCAGAAAATCCAACAAATATCAGCAGACCGTCACATGAGTATATTGCGCTTGATATGGCAGCAGAAAGAGAGTCTCTGGGAGACCACTGCAATAATTTATGGTTTAAGCACTTAGAATTCTATGTTTGAAAATAAAAATATCTAAAATGGTATATAAAAATACATGATCAAGCTCTTTATAATCTTATACGTTTGACAGCGGACCCTTATTACTCTAGGAATTGCCAACTAGCAGACCATTAGAATTTAGAACATTTGGTTTGTACATACTGAAATAGTGATAGAAGAAAATTAGCAAAAAAACATTACTAATTGAAGAACAGACCTGGCCGTATCAACAACAAAAAGAAACAAGTATTATATTTCTCTATATAGGGACATCTTAATAGCTTAACAATTGACAGACCAGAATCCAACTCACAAAATAAGAGCTTTAAGGTAAGTTTGCTTACCAGTCGCAAGCATTCAAGTTGGCTATCATAAATACCAATTTGGCTTTCATGAACCACAAGTAGATGAGTTTGATCATTATGGAACTGAACTCTAGTTTCCCCAGCCAGGGGAGCTGAGTGACCAGATGGTATTTGTATCAGCCTAGCAATTCTCTTTTCCCACCCATCGATGTTCCAAACACATAGCTTCAGTCCAAACAAAGAATTATACTGTTAGTACTTAGAATTTATGCAATTTAATTTGAGCGAAAAATGCTTAAATCAGCCTTCTAATCTCTGCCACTTACCTGTGCATCAGATCCAGAAGATACCAGTACATTCAATGCCTGTGAAAATGCAAGCCCTGTGATCGGTTTCTGATGACCCTTCAGCTTGATTTTGACCTATACACTCGTTGAAGTATATATAATTATTATATAGTTTTAGGAGCAAATAACACAAATGTTAGAAAAGGTTAAAGACAGAGGCAATGATCAACTCATTTTCTATGTCTAAAATAGCAACAAGATTAAACCCAATGTACCCAGAAACCTCATCTTATAAACAAACACTTCAAATAAAACTTCTATATCTACAACTACTCGTTTATTTTCAATGGTATTGCTGGCTCAAGCATTCAAAATAACTGTTCCCTAAACTGATAAAACTGGTATATTGCAACAAACTCTGACCCAGCAACTATTTTATTACTGGTGTGTGAAATTAAATGAGTAATGAAAATGAAACTTAAGGATATACTCTTACTTCACAGAACTACATGAAGGAATTGTGTCCATAAGATTCTGATAACATATGCTATTTTTAAGTTATATTTTTCCAAACAAAAGATAATAGGCTCTTGACATGACACGGTACAGGGTTATTTACCTCGTCAACCCTCACATTGTATATCTGAATAGTAGAATCATCCATTCCAATGGCAATAATATTGTTGTCTTGGGGATGGAATGCTAAATAGGTGGCTGCTGGAGGAGGAGGCATAAAAGTTGTCATGACCTGGAGAAATGAGTTCATTTTAGAAAATAACAAACATTGAACAACCATTGAGTAATCTGATACTAAATAAGCAAACTACAACGCAGAAAGCGAAATAAAACCGAAAAGATTGGAACAGACCTTGAAGGTCATCATGTTGAACAAGGACACTTTCCCACCCGAGGCAGACATCACATAAGAATCATTTTTTGATAAAGCAATGCATGCAGCTGAATCTTCAGCTGGTTTAGCTTCATTCAAATCATTAGACATAGGAGCCCCATTTGATGGCTGCCAAAACTGTGGCATGATTGATGCTGTAGACTGACCAAGTACAAGAGAAACCAATTAATCATCAAAAGTCTAAAAAGTAACTTAAAACATCAAATTATAATATCAGAATCAACAATGGATCTACGGGTGGCATGTGGGGTCACAGGACCACACTTGATTTTCTACTAGTTTTGTATATATATTATATACATGTCTCTGTGTTCCTAAGCTTTATTAACTATGCTGAAATTGAAAAAACTGAATGGAGGAGAAAAACAATACAGTATATAATATAAAATATAAGGTTATTTTGGATAAAATAAAATGGAATAATACGTGAAATTTAATCTATCTTGTAAATTGAGCTAGCTAATAATTTATCTGTACAATTATTCTAAATTTTATTCTATCTTTAGTGTCAAAATTACTTATTCATGGTCATTTCAACTGTAAAACTTCAAACAAAATTTATATGTTAATATTATTAGAAAAAAGTTACTATTTTCTGAATAACAATTTTATATCCATACAACATTGTAGATCGTACCAAAATATTAGAATGTAATATTTAATAAAAAAATTTAAAGAAAAAATGGACCCCGCTAGACTATTGGGCTAGCTCCACCACTGATCAGAATACTAACCTTTCCTGATGGATTACGCTCACTACGCTGCCATTTCCAGAGCTTATGAACAGCATTGGAAGCAAGGGCAAGCAAAGCTAATCCAGAATTTGTGTAGATTAAGCGCATAACCTATAGTGCATCGGTTGGCAGTTTAATTTTTGTATTAGAAAAAACTCAAAAACCAAATAAAGCCCAGAATGACAATTATTAAATTGGACCTTTTTGAATATTAAAATATGGATTCAAATAGTACTTGTGACTGTCATATTGAATAATATATACGAAGTTTCAGTGTATCTCAAAGGCATGCTTCTAGAACATACCTTACTAGCTGACAATGGATCAGGAAGCCGTATTGCCCTTAGTTGAGTTGATTCTGTTACATCAGGAAACTTCCAGGCTATTATCTTGTCAGCATTGTCCAAAATCTTTGGCTTAGTATCAACCATCTTGCTACTCTCAGCAGAAGCCTGTAACAAGTCCATAGTATATTTGGCAAAAAAATAAAAATCATAATCATAATCATAGTAAAACAAAACATATACACTCCCAAAGCTACCTAAATAAAGAGAATTGTAATGATCACAACTAGGAATACTTACAAGATTGCCAATGGATAATGGGGTCTGCATTCTTTCAGAATGCTCCAGGACTGGTTGTATAGGGTTAGAAACATTAGGGCCTAACGAGCTGGCAAATGGAGGCTGTGAAATAAGAAATAAAAAATAAGATACTCTGATCCATTTTCATCAAAATGAAAAACAAGAGAAAGAGATATACTTTAATATTGACTGCTTCTGGAAAACTGCGAGACCCATCGAATGCTCTGCTCTCCAGCATCCTCAACATGCGTTGCCCATCTGAATTAGCAATAACCTTGATTGCATTCTCATTGGCTGTTACAGCCAGTAAGGAGCCTTCCTTGTTAAATCTCAATCTAGGACTCGCCTGCATGCCATGTGAACATTGATTGAAATGTGGAGAAAAAGAAAACTACTCAATAACATGTTTTATCAAAAACAATGTCAACATTATGTGTACTAAACAATGTTAATATTATGCATACTAACAGGCAATCCACCATCAGCATCGACAACTGTCAGAATGTTATTATTGTCCATGTCCCAAAACTTTATCTGAAATTCATCACCAGCAGCTAGGAAACAGTTCCTAGTTGTGTCAAACTGAACAACACCTAATGAACGTTTCCTAAATCCAGAGTATGTCCTTTTAATAGCTCCTTCACTTTCATTCCACTCAACTAGGTGCGATTCACCTTCTTTGCTTGTCCCACAAGAGAAAAGTCTGGAAAGTAAGAGAATAAGAACATAAGAATTACGACAACGAATTGACAGAAACAAACCTGTCTTTTCTTTAACAATAGAAATAAAAATAAAAACAGGTAAAACCTAAGAAAGAATATTAGCAACACTGGTGCACTATCATATATCTCATCAACTTAAGAAGATACTCAACTTTTAATAACAGTATACTATATATTAGCAACTAAGCAAGAGAGGAGTGACAAACCTGGTTCCATCAGCACTGTAAGCCATTGTGGTGCACCAGTGTCCAGGGGCATCATAATCCACTCTAGACCCCAAACAATCATATAGCCATGCTTTAATTTTCCCATCAATTGCAGTGGAGAAGATGAACTGCAAAGTGCGACATGAAGGGTAGAGAAAAACAGATATCAAACCCACAAAACAATGGAAGGAACAATAAAGACCTATACCTCACAGCCCCCACCCCACAAAAGAAAATTCAGCTCATATTTTATCTAAAAATATAGGCAAAGCAAAGAGCAAACTTGTGTTACCTGTATATTCTCTTTAAAGTGAGGGCATACAGAATAAACAGGAGCTTCATGACCCTCAAATATAAACTGTCTTCGTCCAGATACAGCATCCCATACCTATTACATGAAGATGCATTTTACAAAATCAGTTACCAAGCTCAAAAAACATATTATATTATGTGCAGTGCATTGATACCTTAATTGTCTTGTCATCGCCACATGTAACGATGCACAGTTGCTTATTGGGATGAGCAAAGGCAATATCATTTACACCACCAATGTGAGCATCAATCTACAACATAGAAAGACATGTGTTTAGTTCTCCATGTCTGGCATATGGCTTTTCTTTTAAGAATATATATATATATATATATATATATATATATAAACAGCATTTTATTTATCAGATTTAGAGTTTACTTCTAGGTGCTGTCTCAATTCTCCTGCTGGATTGTAAGCATATATCTGAACTATCTGCTTCGAGAAAGCAACACCTAAAGAAGTGATAGTAAATTACAACACAATATACACATTCTATATAAGACGGGAAAAGAGAATAATATATACGTTACTACTAAGCAAGGGATTTAGCTTTACCAAGTATAGATCCATCTGGACCCCAAATGCACCGATTGACGGATATTGTTGCATCTTTTACCAAATTTGTCTGAAAGAAATGTTGAACATCGTCAGAATGGATAGTGTAACTTATAGAACAAAGTACAAAATAGTAAAGCAAAGGAGCCAAGGAGTATGTTCTCACCTGCAATGGCATTGAACAAGCTGACAAATCCCACACCTTGAATGTTTTATGGACTAACCTTTCACGAGACCCAACTTCCCAGATGCTAATATCACCAACATTAGTACCAACTACAGCGAAAAAAGATATATTAATCGTTAGACGTGAGGAGCAGTTATCCATGTAGATCTTTCTTACTTTTTGTTTACGTTAAGATACAGGTCAACAGATAACAAACCTAAAAGAACAGTCTGCTGCTGTGGATGAAAATCCATGCTCATGACATTGGACCCTTGGTTAAGGATCCGCACAACAGTTTTTGGAAGATCATCAGTTGAGTACATATTAGGAGGATGAGTTGGACCGGAAAAGGACACCTATATAGAAAAATTGAGCATGTCAAACTGGAAGTCTAAAATTAACACCAAGGTACAAAACTGAGCAATAGTCCTGTGCACCAACAAGAATTTTCATATATATTCAAAGCCACTTCCATTCATGCATACCTCATCAGGTTGACCAGCACGCATACGCTTCATCAGGTGCTCTGAATCACCCATTTGGTATTCCAATCCAGGAGCACCAGGAGGTGTCCTGGGATGTTTCAGGAATGCAGCTGCTGACAGTGGTGTAGAATATTATGATTAAAAACATACATAACACGCAAAATAACTTTGGAAAGAATCTAAGCCCAAAGTGAAAAATTAAAAGACATACCTGCATTAGGGGACGGGACAAGACCAGAGGGACCAGATGCAACACCAGCATGAGGCATGGAAGGATTGGGACTCGACATCCAACCTGCTATTGCACTTGCAGAAGGAGAAACAATTGGCTGGAATGGCTGTTCACAAAATAGTATTTCCTAAATCAGTTTCTGAACAAGTATGCCTAAATTTATTACAAGCAATTCCAGCTTTACTTACGTTATGACCTCCAAGAGGTGGGAAAACCCCAGCTTTTGGAACAGGTCCAGCAAGTGGACTATTAGCAGGTGGAGCACGAGCTCCATTGCTAGAAGCACAAGTATGATCAACAAACAGTGTCTTAATATCAGGGTTTGGACGTGGATTCTTGCAAAGTTGATGCTGCCAATTAAGACTGAAATCAACAAATTACTATTAGAAAAAGGAAAGTTCAAAGAAAGCAATAAAGGTTATGTAAACCATATTGATATATACATGTTGCAATGTGGCAACATTTGCTTTCAAGCAATTATAACAACAAAATTTATAGCTAAAGAATGACAGTGCATCCAATATTGAGAGCAAAACAAATATAAAGGAAAATAATGTGAGGCTGGCATGCAACCTTTGGTTAATCAATGTCCGCAATCGTGAAGCTTTGAATGTTGGAAAGGTGAGTTTGTCACGAAACAATGGATTTGCCTCTATAAGCTTTTTGAGCTCAACCAGCATAATGCTGCGCGCTGATTTTGTATCCCCGTACTTGGAGAGCTGCTCGTTTTGCCTATAGAACCAGTAAAATTATATAAAAATGAAAAGGTATTAGAAAAAGGTCTCTCATAAATAGAGGTATCATAATTTAGGTTAATACCTGAAATTGTCCAGAGCAAGTAGTTGAGTGATTTCCTTGAAAAGTTCTTCATTGAAAGAGGAGAACACCTTCAGATCCTTCACAAGAATATCAACAGCTTTAGGCCGGTCATTCCTGAGAATAGAAACAAATAATTATATTTAGATGGAGTTGGCCTGTCAACAAATTAATGGACAAATCAGCAACAACAATTCACCTATCGAGAGCTTCTAGATATTTCTGTTTCCTGATCTCGAAAAAAATCTTCATTGAGTAGCGATTGTCCTCAACCTTCGTAAAACCACATAAATAGCGTTCAACTTCATCCCACTCACCCGCTTGAACTTGCTCATCAAAGTATTTCATATTGAAGTAAAAGCCAGATTCGTGTTCCAGCCTAATCAAAAACAAAAGCAGATCCCTTTTCAGTATAAGAAACATTAATTCTAAAATACAGTTATATTCATAAATTCAATTAATTTGAGTTTAGTCACAAGTCTTACTTACTGAAAACGGTCAATGGCTGTGTTATCATTTTTCAAAGGATGAGAATAGAGAAACTACTTCAACAGTGTGTATTTGGAACATTTTATCAATACTATATCATCAAATCATTAATAGCATGTTAGAACTTAAGTAAAATAAATGCAAAAGTACACTTACTTATGAACGGTATCCTTGAATTTCTCCTCATCAAGGAATTGCAGTATCAGGAAAACTAATTCCCGACTCAACGATGACATGGTACCAGCTCCCGGGATCCCAAAGTGCTCCAGCGCAAAGTCGAGTATTAACAAAGAAATACCGGGTGAAGAACGAACACAAACTGATATGATATCCAATCGTCTTGGAAAGTGACTTTATGTAAAACACAATCTAAAGTCTGAAATCTGTAAGCTTTGAGCAGACTCCTTTCAAACCTCCATGATCAAAGATACATACACTTCTACAAGTAATGCGCTAATTTGATCCCGGTTCCTGTATACATATAAACATTCGTCAATAACCAAGATAACTAAGAAATGCTTATACAGTAACTACCAAATAAAATGCAGAATAGAATACGCCTTTAAATTCATAAACCTCATTTCCTTTCTTTATACTAAAATATAACTACCAAATAAAATGCCACAAAAATTAAGCCCATATATTCAAAAACCTCATTTCGTTCAACTACACATAACATACAAACCCTTTTTGTAAAATTCCAAGACCACACGATATCACAAAAAAATAACTCAACTGAACCACAATCAAGAAAAAAAAATTCAAGCTTTACTCCAAAAAATAGCCTTTAATCAACCTAAGATTAATCAAAAAAAAAAAAAAACAAGAAACAACAAAACACATTCACATTAACCAAATTAGAACATCAAAGAACCAACCTTTACATCATTTTCACTTCAAAAATTCAAAAACAACCACCAGGACTAATGGGGTTGCTGCAAATTACTATAAATTAAAAGAAAAACAAGAACCCACTTCAGATCCACACCCAAGAATTCAAATTGCATGTAAATGAAGATAAGAATTACAAAAGAAGCATACCTAGCAGCATCACAAGTAAGAAAACTAGGGTTTTTACTTTGAAAAGGCACCTCTTTTGCAGACAGGAAGCACAAACACAAAAACCTCTTTTTATGTTTATATATGTGTGTATGTATGTATATGGATAGTACACGTTATTTTCTTGAAGTCTCTCTCTAAGACATCCTTTTATACTAGACTGCTTGTCTTGGGTTTCTCACTCTCCTAGTCACATCAGTATTGCTGTCTTTAGTGATTTGGGGAATTTTAAAGTTAGAGAGCTGTCTCCTAACTATGCTCTCTACGATATTAAATGACCGATTGAGATTTCTTAAACTTAAAATAAGTAATTTATTTTATTTTTATTTTTTACATATTTTCTTTTTTTTTAAATATAAATATTTATTTTAGAATTTTAAAACCAAATATTATTTTCAAAATAAAAAAATAAGTTATTTATTTTCAAAAAAAATACATATATCCTTACTTTTTTCCGAAAATAAGAATTTATTTCCGGAAAAAAGCTATTGCCCAACACCCCTGAAGGGGCAAATTATTTACTTCACCATCACAACAGATTAGAGAATGTGGGTACAACAGTAAATGCCCAAGATTTATGACTCTCCTTTGACAAAGATTTCGTTGATTTTTAACTCCTTTGACTTGTCTTTGAAAAGTAATTTATGTAATAAAGTTTCTAAAAATATCCAAATTTATCTACATAAATTTATCAGTAGTGAGAAATTTTCAATATCACAAACTATTTTTTTAAAAAAACATGTTATTAAATATTGCTAGAATTCGTGGAAAATTTTAAAATTTTGAGTTTAGTTATTAGACTTTATATAGTTATAAGAATTGTAATATCTTGTATTTTGGTTTACAGTTGTAATGTAAAAAAGATACTATATATTTTAATTTATAGTGAGAAGGATAAATAAATTCATGTATGGTCTTATTATTTCAATTTACAATTAGACACGCTTCAATTAGAATTTATCATTTAATTTATAGTTGGTTATGATTTTATGTATAATTTACGGTTGGAGCGTAAAAATAAATTATATGTACAGATTTTGTTACTTATATCATATGTTTTGGTTTACAGTTTGAATAGAATAAATACATGCATTAGTTTTATTATTCAAAGGCTAGGCCTTATAGTCGATGTATGATTTTATTAGTTTAATTTATAGTTGGACACTATTCTAGTAGAATTTATCATTTGCTTTACAGTTGGGCATGATTTTGTTAGAATTTATCATTTGTAACATGTAGTATAATTTACAGTTAGGTATAATTTATAGTTGGAGCATAAAAATATAGATATATGCATTGATTTTATTAAAATTCATCATTCATTGTATGTTTTATTTTATATTCCATCCGTTCTTTTATATTAGACGTTTAAGGTTAATACACACCGATCAATATATCTATTTAATGACCTAAATTAGAGTATTACTTATATGAGATAATTTGATTTACAGCTGGAGCGTACAATAAATACATGCATTAATTTTATTATCGGAAGGATGGGCGTTATAGTCGATGTTGATTCAGCATTTTAAAAATTAAGTAAATTTGATAATATTATATTTGTAGTTGATTAGACATTATTAAATTATTAAAGGCTAAATAGTTTAACAATATGTAAAAGGTATGGACTTTGACGTACTTTCAATACTATAAAATATTTTTTAAGAAAAACATCATTAAATATTGTTAAAATTCGTGAAGAATTTTAAAATTCTGAGCTTAATATCATTGGATTTCATATAGAGGGTGTTTGGCTTAGCTTATAAGTAATAAGTTACTTTTTTTTAAAAAGTATTTTCATATTTTTTTTGAAAATTAATATTTATTTTAAAAATTTAAGACCAAATCTTATTTTCAAATTTGAAAATAAGTTACTTATTTTAAGAAAAAGTACATATATACCAACTTTTTCAACTTATAAGCTGCTTATAAGTCCAACAAACAGTGCCATAATTACAACTAAATCACAACATCACGTATTTTGGTATATAGTTATAGCGCAAAAAAAGATATTATGTATTTTGATTTATAATTGAGGCGAATAAATAAATACATGTATGATATTATTATATATATTGTATTTGGCTTTACAATTGAAACGTGATGTTATTAAAATTGATTATGTATACCATATATTATAATTTATTGATGAACCACAAAATAGATATACACATTGATTTTATGAGAATTTATCTTTTATATCATATATTTTGATTTATAGTTAATGCATAAAAGTAGATACGCGCTTATTTACTTTTAGAATATATGACATAAAAGATATTTTGGTTTACAATTAGAGCGAAAACTAAATACATGCATTAATTCCTTAAAATTTATCATTTGATCAAATTTAATAATGTTATATTTGTAGTTGGGTAGACATTATTAAATTAATAGTGATTAATTTTTACAAATTAGGTATCGTTAATTCGTTTCGATGTAACTCAACTACATAACTATACTACATAACTATACGTTCCTTAAAACAATTATCGTATTGGTTGCATGATTTTAGAACTTAACAAAGTAATTTGTGGTTCCAAAATACTTGTAATTATTTCAAAACAAAGGAACCTAGTTTACTTGATCCACCCTTGTTAACTATAAGTTACTTAGTTATAAAATTAATATAATTTACCTAAGAACTAAATCATGTAAATTAGTTTAAAAGAAATTTTAGTTATCACACTAATTATGAAATTGACGAAAGAAAGAAACCCTAGTAGATAGATGAGCCTATAGAAGTTTTATGTAATAGTATGTGGTTATATATTGCGCATGCGTGAGTGAGATGTAGAATAACATAGAATTTGTATATATAATTTGATATATGATCTTATTTATTATTACAGATCCATACGTGATTTTCTATTAAATAAATATCATATTTTGATCATAATTTTGTCAAAACCCTAACTCATACTTTATAAATTAGTATTAATTAGTTACTTGGAATAAAAATTTATGAATATCACTATAGGTCGAACACTTTAAAAATCATATATGTTTTAAAAGAATAATAAGACAAAATATATTTTGCAATACTATACAAGCTGAACATATATACTATTCAACTTAATAATATTAGTTACAAAACTCAACCCAATATGTGTATGAAAATTTGTGTAATGTATTAGATATTTAGTCATTAATAAATATTATGCATCAATGATTTTTTTTACATACTTTATAATTTTACACATTTATTCATATAGATAATAGTAAATATAATATTAGAGTTTTCATCAATTCTTTTAATATTCTAAGAATACTTTAAATATAATTTAAGATTATTCAAAATCTATCTTCTATTATATAACACCACAACACGCTCTCTTTTGGAGAAACATTTTATTCAATGTAATTTTTTTGTTATACCCTTATATTCAATTTATTTATCGTTATGACTTAATAAACACGTCATTTCCACACTTTGCATCTTGTTTTGTGTATAGATTTTATCAGTGGCGTACATAGTAATATTTTTTAATGAATTCCTTATATAAATATTAAAAAATATAATAATGATTGAAAAATATAAAATGCATACAAATATATAATATTTTTACATTATAACGTTCTCCTTTACGCATTTTCATCTTTTAAAAATGATTTATTATATCATTTGTCAAAATAAACTCACCATATTGAACGAAATATTGCCAAAATGACTTGTTCTAAAGGGGCTCATTCGGAAGTGCTAGTTATAAAAAAAAGGCTTATCTTAATAAAGTGTTCAGATCGCCCTATAAGGTTTCACCTTGTTAAAGATGGATACAACATTATGCAAGGCTCACCCCAATAAAAGAATGACACCGTCAAGAATTAATGGACTGAGTTTGCATCCTTTTTTGAATATAAATAGGCACCCTAAATGTCTTTAAGGACAAGTTGTTGACTCATATGTTATATTTTATGAGTTGTATTACTGGTAAAAACAAAGATATACTTTGAAGATTATTCTTTTTTTGAAATAAACGTTTCATCTCATTAATCAATCAAACTGTCTGACAATAGTGTCTCCAACAAGAAATATGGAGGAGACTGAAAATCAATGAAGCTCTTAAGCTCACAAGGAATTTTAGCCATCTTATGTGCTACCTTGTTTGCCCGCTTTCTAACAAAACCAACCGAAACCCCACCCCTACCATGGATCATTAATTTGCATTGTCGCACTAACATCCCAAGCTCAAGAATATTATCGCACTCTCCATTAACTACTTTGACACACAACTGAGAATCACTCTCAATATGCACATCAGCCACTGGTAACCATGCCAGCCAAGAGAGAGCTTCTGCAATTGCTACCATCTCAGCTTCCACCACCTGCACACGACCTGCAAACTTCATTGTGCGACCTGCTACAAAGTGCCCTTGCGAGTTCCTGAGAACCATGCCAACAGCAAAAAAATTCTGACCTTCCTTCACTGCTGCATCTACATTTAGTTTAAAAGCTCCCAGTGTAGGTGGTTGCCATCCCTGATTCCTCTGCACTTCATCTATTGTTAGCCTCGATGCTACCTGGCATTTTTTATTTGCAATACGCCATTCTGCAATTTGCTTTCTACTCCATTCCATCGTAATTGCTGGTGTCATATGTTTTCCTTCAAAAATTCTTTTATTTCTTGTAAACCACACTCCCCATAAAACTGTGGCAATTTTGATTAGATTGTCATCTATATCCCCACTCAACCTGTCAAGAAGCCACTCTGCTGCATTTTCGACCTCCCCCATATCATACACCAGGCCCATGATTTGCTAACACTCCTGAGCAAACCTGCACTCAAGAAATAAGTGTCGAAGATGCTCAATGTCTCCTGTGCACATCGTACAAGTTATAGGGACTGCAATACCTCTGCCCCTGAGCAAATTTCTAACAGGCACATTGTTGCGGCAAAACCTCCAAAGAAAAATTCTGACTTTATGAGGGACTTGCATATTCCAAATCTTGTTCCAGCCTTTAGACTGCTGTAACCCTGCTACCCCAACATGACTTTTATGCCACTGTTGATACCCCGATTTCACCGTGTATTGCCCATTAAACGAATGGGACCAGGCAATCCTGTCTTTAATACACATCTGTGGAATACGAGTACTGAGAATAGCATTAGCATCTTTATCATTGAAGTGTAATCTGACCTTACCCTCATCCCAGCTCTTCCTTCCTTCTTGGAAAAAATCACACACCGTTGCACTGATGTCTGCATTTGAACTCTCTTGATCAACCAAAAACTCCTTTTTGTTTCTCAACCACCTGTCATTACAGATATTAATTGTTTGCCCATCTCCCAAAACCCACCTTAAACCTTTCCTTATCTCTTCTTTACCCTCCCAAAGTCCTGACCAAGTATAACTAGACCCCCCCAACCGACGAACCTCCAGAAGGGTAGAATCTGGGTAGTAACGTGCCTTCAGAACTCTTGCAACTAGTGAATCTGGCTTATTGATTAAATTCCAGCATTGCTTTCCAAGGAGTGCCAAATTAAACCCATGCAAATCTTGAAAACCAAGTCCACCTCGTTTCTTAGACATACACATCTTGTCCCAGGCACACCAACGAATGCCTTTGCTATTAGACGAGTTCGACTTCCACCAAAATGCGTTCATCAACCTTTCAATTTCTTGACAGAGTGTTTTCGGAATCATAAAACATGACATAGTATAAGATGGAATTGATTGAACTACATTCCTGATCATAATTGCTTTCCCCGCCCTAGACAAAAGCTTTGAACTCCAGCTTTGTATTTTCTGAAAAACCTTGTCCTTCAAGTATCTAAAAACAGTCTTTTTCGAGCGACCAATTAGTGAAGGCAACCCCAGATATTTACTATCTCCAATATCACTGAACACTCTCAGCCTCTGCTTTATCTCCAATTGCTTATCCCTCCGAACATTTGCACTGAAAAAAACTGCAGATTTTTGGAAGTTAACAGCCTGACCAGAGCAAGCTTCATAAAAATTCAAAACCCCTTTTATTGCATTCGTTTCTTCCTCTGTGGCTTTAAAAAATAGAAAGCTGTCGTCAGCAAACAACAGGTGAGTAATTGACGGACCTGATCGACTTATACAGCAACCTTTGATTAAGCCTTCTTCTGCAATAGATTTCAAAGCAAGCGATAGACCTTCCACACATAGTAGAAATAAGTAGGGTGATAACGGATCCCCTTGGCGCAGACCCCTTGTAGGGACAATAGGCCCGATATTAGACCCTTGAAAAGAGATTGAATACGAAACCGTCGTAACACAGAGCATCATCCATTTAATCCATTTTTCTGAGAAACCCATCACTACCATTCTGTGACGCAAATAATCCCATCTCACACGGTCGTAGGCTTTACTGATGTCTAATTTCAGGGCTACCTCTCCCTCTTGACCAGTATGTTTTCTTTTCATATGATGAAGTAACTCAAAAGCTACTAGCACATTATCTGTGATATTACGCCCAGGAACAAAAGCAGATTGTTCCTCAGATATAATACCTGGTAAAATCTTCTGCAACCTGTTAGATAAAGCTTTCGCAACAATCTTGTATAATACATTGCATAACGCAATGGGCCTCAAATCCTTTATTTCCTCAACAATATCCTTCTTAGGAATTAAGACAAGAGTAGTATCATTAACAGTTGCAGAGAACTTACAATCCGAGAGCCACTCCTGACAGCATTGAAACACTTCCCTTCCAATCAATTTCCAGAAATGCTGGAAAAAAGCTGGATTCAAACCATCTGGACCACTAGCTTTATCTGGGTGCATGCTTTTAACTGCCTCCGTGAATTCTTCAAACGTCAAATTGTCTGTAAGCATTTCATTCTGCACATCTGTAATTTGAACATCATTTTTATACTGCAAGATATTAGCAGTCCCCTCTGACCCATCAAAGACATTCATGTAGTACTCCTTTATCAATCTGCACAGCTCACTATGGTCTGTCACTATCGTGCCATCTACAGACTTCAAGCTTGAGATATGATTTGTTTTTTTCCTGCTCGAGGCTGCAGCGTGGAAGTATTTGGAATTAGTATCACCATCTATTAACCAAAAGTTTTTAGCCCGTTGTTTCCAATACAACTCCTCATGAAGCATAATAGCATTTAATTTCTCCTTTTCATCAAAATACAATTGGATCCCATCACCGTCCTCTCTATCTTTTAACGCATCAATGAGCATTTTCTGAGCAAGAACCTTCTCTCTGAACTTGTGGAAAAAAGTACGACCCCATTTCGCCATATATGACGATACAGAGATCAGCTTTGGCAGTAAGTGAATAGCAGGAAGCTTATGCCAATGATTAGCTACATCAGTATGAAATCCCTCCTCTCTTAACCATGTATTTTCGAACTTGAAACGGAATTGTTTCTTAGTGACTGTAGTGTTAACTAGCTCCACCCTTATCGGCTCGTGATCTGACACGACAGCATGAGATACTGTTAGAGTGCACAAAGGAAAAAGATACAACCAGTCTTCTGTAACAAAAGCTCTATCTAGTCTCTCCCGAACCCAATCAGCTGTACCTCTGCTCTTTTCCCATGTAAACTCCCCCCCCCCTCCAAGATCCAACTCATTAAGAGAGCAATCCTCAACTGCATTTTTGAAACCATTCAACAAGGATTGGGAATGTGGAAGTCTTCCATTCTTATCAGAGCTATACAACATGTCGTTAAAATCGCCAAATATGCACCAAGGCAATTGAGACCTCGATGCTAGAAGACGAAGAAAATCCCAAGACTCTTGTCTTCTTTCTCGTTCAGGAAAGCCATAAAAACAAGTCAATCTCCACCTAACAATTCCTCCTTCCTTCACATTGATATCAATATGATTTAAAGACGAGTTCGCCATAATGCAGTTCATGTTCCCCTTCCAAAACACTGCTAGACCACCTCCTCGACCTTGTCTACCTACTGAATAAAAATTATTAAAACCAATTTTCGAAGCAAGAGCTTCAATCTTATTACTATCTACTAGCGTCTCCGACAAGAATAAAAGATCAGGCTTGAGAGATTTAACCATCTCTTTTAACACACGAACTGTACGAGGGTTGCCAACCCCTCGACAGTTCCATCCTACGAGATTCATGGCTGATGGCTGGCTTGCAGTGCAAGCTCAGCCAAAACATGTCCCTTAGGTGCTGTCAAATCCCTCTCAGAAATCACAACTCCTTCCTGATTTATTTCCTCATAAAACACCTT
This sequence comes from Oenanthe sinensis, assembly GCA_028671895.1. Taxonomy (NCBI): domain Eukaryota; kingdom Viridiplantae; phylum Streptophyta; class Magnoliopsida; order Apiales; family Apiaceae; genus Oenanthe; species Oenanthe sinensis. The sequence continues at coordinate 10,721,488 of CM053799.1, forward strand.
ATCCCCTTGGCCCATTTCAATGTCACTTTGGCCCACTATATCTATTTCACTTCTCCTCCTTTTTCGTTCTTCCAATTGCAGCCCAGTATTATCATCTTCATTAAGCCCATAAAGTGCGTTCAATGTAGTACTAAATCCCTTAAAAATAGTTGATATGTTTGATTTTGAAATATCAGTACCCACCTTCCTCCCGCCCATGCTCAAATCCCTACAATCACTCGATCTCATCAACTCCTTATCTTTTTTTAAATTTTTATCCCCCAAATCATGCTGGTAGTTATTCCTCCCCCCAATCCGGGCCTCCCACGTGTCATCCCCCTCCTCCCTGAGCCACTTGCTCTGCGTCTGTCCTGCCACCCTTCGCGGCGGTGCCCTCAACCAACTCCCCCATTCCTTCATTCCTTCCTCCCCTCCCTGAGCACTGGAACTCCTGCAAAATCTATCTGTATGGGTGACTAATCCACACAAAAAGCAAAAATCGCCCAAACGTTCATACTTGCAATTAACCACAAAATCAGAACCATCCTTTTTAACAATTCTCTTCTTTCGCTTGAGAGGTTTCCTTACATCCATCCTGATTCTGATCCTCATACATTCTCTCCATATTGCCGTATTATTCTTAACATCATATTCAAGGAATTCTCCAAAAAAATTCCCAAGCTGTTTCCCAACTGATTCCATCATATACCCCATGGGAAGATTGTGTATCTGAATCCAAATGTTTAGATGCCAGAGTTTTGCATCTACTGGGTTTTCCCCTGCAGCCACTGTTTCTAGCACCAACATCACATTATCAAATGTCCACGGGCCACCTTTCATTACCCACTGCATGTCTTCTCTACGAAAGAATTGGAACAGAAACATGCCTTGTTCCAACTCTTTGATATTGATCCCCATTGCTGGCCTCCATACATCGGCAATCTTCGTCTTCATAGCCCTAACATTGACATTTTTCTCCGAAAGCAACCGTCCCACCAAACAGAGGTCATATCTATTGACATCCTCCTCAATGTCGCCTTCCAGTACAAAGCTTTCATTCTCCTCATCTTCAATACCTAATCGTGCCATATTCTGCTCTATATCACTACTTTCAGCCATGATAAAAACGAACTCCCACAATATTCAACCTAAGAATATGGAGAGAAAAACAGACTCTCACATTAAGAATATGGAGAGGAAAAAAAAATCCGGCATCTCCCTGTTTAAGTATACTATAAATTACTCTGTCCCGAAAAACAGACTCTCATATGGCTATTTCCCACTTGGACCCCAGTTAAGATTACTGTTGAAGATTATTCTTATGATTAATTAAAGACAAATTGAAGAGATGAAGAATATCATAAGATACTTATTCCCGTAAAAATTGTATTTCTAAAAAATATTTACTATATATTGTAGTGATTATCACGGGCGAGTTACGGGGTAATGCATACCCTTCGCTTAAGAGATAATTTCTCGAGTTTTCCTCATCTAAAAGTTGAGGATGAGCCCCTTGAGATACGTCGTGATTATAACTGAGTTATAAATTGAGAAAATAGTTGGAAACTTATGAGTTTTGACTGTATATAATTTCAGTCGTCAAGAACATCAACTGCACTCTGATCACTTTTAAAATTGAACAACAACCCTCGTAATTATTATAAAAAATCTCAAATTTTGTTAATTATTAAACCACTTCACCTATAAATTAGTGCTAGAAGGTAGCCATACACATCTCAAATATATTTAAAAAATGATTTTTTTTAATATAGATGAGATTCGAAGCGACAATATTTAACACAATTTGTCAATAATTTGCTAATATCGTAATATAAAAATTAAATAATTAAATAATTTATAATAAATTAATGCTTTTACTTATCGGAGATAATGTCCTGTATGACACAATTCAAGCTTTTATGTCTCTGAATTATCAGTTTATGGTAATTATGTCCAAAATACCCATTTATACTCGCATACAAAACATGTGTGTACTAGTCCATTCATTATTCTCTGATTACCCTTCTCTGTATCATACATGACCATTCTTCCTTCTTCATATATAGTTGACATACTATTTCTTCTTCCTCCATACATATACATCTTTTATATGTGCACATTTTTATGTATAATATATATATATATATATGTATGTATATATATATATGTATGTATATATATATGTATGTATATATGTATGTATGTATAATCTCAAGACCCATATAACTAATTAGTAAAAAGAGAAGAAGATTTTATTAGAGTGAAATAAGGGATAAACTGTGTGAGAGATTCAAGATTTAAGATTTTGAATTGGGTGGAGATTTAAATTAAATTTATGAAATTGAAAGTAGAAGATATTTGTTGGACCAAATCAAGCCTACTATATGTAATTGTTTGTCTTGCTGTAATATTGTTATACTTCTATAATATGTTAGTGACTTAGATAATTTAATGTATTGTTGCAGTTAGAAGTATGATCAAATTGTAATTCCATGATGTAATCTAAAGCCAAAGAATAAGGTCTGTTAGAAGATTCAAGGTGAATCATGCAACTAGATAAGGAAGACCATTTGAAGAATAAGGAATGCAGCTTGAAAATTCTTCTAAGGTAAACAGATCATTCGAGAAGTCATAACATTCAAGAAGTCAAAAATGCAACTGGTCGAGAAGTCTCAAAGTACTCAATTGGCTCAGTATTCGATCGAGAAGTGATATAGCTGAACCATTCGAGAAGTCAGGATATAGAAGCCAATCGAGTAATGTGAAAAAGTATACATTCAAGAAGTCCAGTAAAACAATTCGAGAAGTCAGCCAAAGAAGCATTCAAGAAGTGGTAAAGCTGAACCAATCGAGAAGTCTCAGTTTCAAGTGATCATTCGAGAAGTCTAGTCTAATCGAGAAGTCATCAAATATAGTATGCGATCGAGAAGTAAGCCATTCAAAGACCAATCGAGAAGTCACAACTTGTACTCAATCGAGAAGTCAATTACCATGACTTCTCGAAACAATTTCAACAGAGTACTCGATTGTTTCAAAGAACTATTTTCAAGGAGAATTACAGAAGAACAAGATATATAATTTGCAGCTTTGTCCTTGCAGGTAAGTCAAGCATGTGAAGATAGAGACAAGACTACAATGAAGTTGGGAAGATAAGCAAGACAAATGACAGAAGATATAAAGCTGAACATAGCAGACTGTCAAGACAAGTGTTAGCTAGAAATAGATAGTAGTCAAATGTAAAGTATTTCTTGTCTATTTCTAGTTTTAGCTAAACTGTATTATATGAGCATGTGTCATAGGACATGTTGTCTATATATTTTATGCATAACTTCATTAGACAATATCTTTGAAAAAGTATCAAGTATATTCATACATTGTATACTTCCTAGAACAAGAAGCTGAAATTCAATTTGAATTTTAGATTATAGCAAAATTCATTCTAACACAATTAGATTGAAAGTTACATCTGATGTTTAGTTTATGTATTGTTTTATGTTTTTGCAAACACGAAACTTATTTTAAAAAACTCTCACTCAAAGAACAAACAGTTCATCATAGTTTCAAAAAAATCAAAAATATTTGAAGTATACATTCACCCCTGTAGAATTCTAGGACTCTTAATTCCTAACAATATTGGTTATATTATTGGGGTCGCTATGTTCTTAGGTTTCTGTCCATGTCCAAAGCTTTTTCTAAAACTTTCACCATGTGCATAACAATAGTACACGCATGCTTGTTGCATATGTAAAACTATCTTCGCAGCCTGCAAATGCGTGTGTCTTTGTAAAAGATAATTAAAAATTTAGAAAAACATCCCACCCATTTGCTTTATGCGTATTAGGGGTGAACATGGGTTGGTTCGGGTCGGGTTTTCGTCAAACCTCGACCCAACCCGATTAGTTCGGTTTTATAAAAAATCAACCCATTAATTGTAAAAAAAAATCGTAACCCAACCCAACCCAACCCAACCCAATTAGTTCGGTTTTTTATAATCGTAACCCAACCCAACCCAAAAATTTCTGCACTGTTGCAGAAATTTGTAAAAAATATTCTGCACTGTTGCAGAAATTTATATAGTGCAAAAATTTATATAGTGCAGAAATTTGTAGAAAATATTCTGTACTGTTGCAGAAAATTTATATAGTGCAAAAATTTGTAGAAAAAATTCTGCATTGTTCCAGAAAATTCTGCTTGTTGCAGAAAATGTTGCAAGAGCCGGAGAGTGTTGCAGAATGTGTTGCAAAAAATTTATATAGTGCAGAAAATTTATATAGTGCAGAAATTTGTAGAAAATATGTAAAAAATATATAGAATATGCAGAAAATATGCAAAAAATTCTACATTTTATGTAATCGGTTTGGTTCGGGTTGGGTAAGGGTTAAAATTTGTTAAACCCTTACCCAACCCAATTAGTTCGGGTTTTTTAAAAATTAACCCATTTATATTTCGGTTTCGGACGGTTCGGTTTATTCGGCCGAAAAAAGGGGCGAGTTGGTTCGGATTGACGGTTTAATCGGATTTTTGTTCACCCCTAATGCGTATACTATCTTTCGCATTTAGATAATGTGCATAGTGTATGTTAAAAAGGGCATGTTTACCGATATGTGTTATTTTAGTACGTTATGCATAAAATTGTGAGATAAAGAGTTTTAACCCTATTTATTGTTACAAATATCAATATTAAAGAAATAATATATTTTCAATTTCAATAAATTAATAAAAATTATACGTAACAAGGACAAGTTATTTGGAGACCGATAATATTATTAATATATAAAAATTTACCCACATGCACACTATAAAAATATTTTGCAGGACGAAAATATAAATAACCCGAATATAAAAAACCGTTTAAATAGTTCTTAAGAAACTAAAAATTTAAGTCCCCGCTCCCCGAAACTAGAAACCCCAAATAATCATTTCGGATCCAAACAAAAAAAGAAGATGCACAAATGGTGCTCCAAGCTCCGATCACTCGCCGCCGCCGTCAACCACCACACAACCACCACCACCACTCCTTTAACTCACTCATATCGCCTCCTCCACTCTTCTTCTACTCCTAATCATCTCATTCACAGACCCTTTACCATTTCTTCTAATATTAACCCCCTTTTTGTTGCCCCTTCAAGTACTAACCTCTCACTCTTCAATCATGCTTCTCCATGTAATGTATCTGTAAGTATATGTCATTTTATGACTACCCTTTTGGTTTTCTTGATTGGTTTTGTGTAATTGTTGCTGCAAGTTTGCTCTTTTATGATAGTACAATGTGTTTATTACTTTTCTGATAATGTAATTTATGAAATACCTAGTTTTTATTAGTTTTGAGTGGTAAAATGATAAGACCCAACCTTGTCCAATATTAGTCAATTTTATTATTTTACAAGAGCATGAAGAAATTGTTTTGAATTTAATTATTTATGATTGTACAATATGCTGATCACTCTTTCATTTATCGAAGATTCAGTTTTATTTTATAATTGGTTTTTGAGAAATTGCAGATAAAATGACAGGAGCTGTAAAAAACTAAGTAGAATGTGTAGATTACCCTTTCTTGAAAATGTAGGTTATGAAAGACCTATTTATACTTCTTCATTGGTTTTTTGAGGAGTTGCAGAGAAATGACAAGACCTTTGTAGATATTGTTTGCAATCTCACCCATTCTTAATTGTGCAAAATGGACAATTACTCTTTTCTGAGATTGTGATTTATGAAAGACAGTTATGTTGCGTGTAAAGAACATAGATTTTTTGGGCAGAGTTGATTGTAGTTTTTCTTATTTTGGGAATTTGTGTATTTAGTTGATACAAGTGAGGAATTGGACTTTGAAACAAAGGAAAAGAACATTGAAGCTTAGGAGGCCAGCTACCCCTATTGTCTCCAAGGTCAAGAAAATCAAAATGAAATCTTATTCGTATGTTCTCTATCTTCTTATATTTGTATCTTTGAATTTGTAATTGTATGTTTACATGTGCGTTGTAGTGTATATGAGTGTATATGTTAAAAAGATGGAGTAATAACATGTGTTGTATTGTATTCGTCAGGTCATACAAGGGGAGATTTAGGCTTATGAATGATGGGCTGATTAGACGTTGGAGGGAGGGGAAAAGGCACAATGCACATTTGAAGGTATTACCATACTTTCTCTTACCATTGAATAGATATACCTGCAATTTTTATTTTAAGTTCGTGAAATCTTATAAATGAAGAAGTATTTCTAGAACTTTCTGTTTACACTATTTTAAAAAGCTTTGTTACTAATGTTTGTAGTGAAGGAGCTAATTTTTTTGAATGGGTTTGACTAGAAATTCGTGTATTTCATTATTGGTGTGGAGCTGGAATACGATTGTAGTGTCTAGTGACTCTACTCCCCCTAATTTTTTTTGTTAAATTACTCCAGCTTATTTTAATGAGACAGAGCATAAATAGAGTAACTTTTTAGATACAGATTGAATAATTGATGCAAAATCAGTTTTTACAATTAAATATATAGCGAGTTGGATCATGGATTTCCTTTACGATGATTATTGTCCCTGATTATCTGGCATAATGTATATTTACCAGTGAGCTTTAGTCATTACCTTTAAAACTAAATTGTGATATATCCTTGGAAGTTGGAATAAAATGAACTGGAGTCTTATTGCGATTGAGATGATTATAACCACACCACTTGCGTATTTGATATGGACCCCATACTTAATTACAGTATAGACTACTATAATAACCAGAGTAGTCAGACGTTTCATTCACAAGTCACAAGTCTCAGCCGGCCTACTTTAGTTTGCTTATGTATCACTACTCTTTATTATTTAGAATTGTAGGCTCTGAGCTACCTGCCAGAACAATGAGGTCCTAGGCATGACAAGATTAGTAGCGCTATATGGATGAAATCATTTGTTTTTTTCAGAAATTAAGAACATTGGTTGATGGTTACTGTACTGTGAAAACACATGTTAAATAGGAGCAGAAGAAAGATATAAATGCAGTGATGATCCCTATTTATATTAAATTTTCTTTTCTCAAGTTCAATTGTGCGGCAGTGAACTCTTCTTATGAACCCATGTATCTATTGCCACCAATTTCTAATTGCTGCATGTTTTTATTGGAAACTAAAATAAATCTGTTGGACCATGTTTATTCTCATCCTTTTACGAGTTTCAAGTGAGAAATTAATTTTCTGTTGCTTATTACAGTCAAAGAAATCCAAACGTAGACTCAGAAAACCTGGCATTGTTCATGCAGCTTATGCAACAGTGATGAAGAAGCTGAACTTCGGCAGCTAAATTTGAGTAATTTGGTACGGCCAATATGGATTAAGAAGTATTTAGGTGGCTGTACTCTAGTTTTAGACGCAGAACTGACGGAGCAAGAAAATGGAGATTTGTTCTTTTTTGTCGTTGCAGGATAATCCTTGTCATCGCTTGATTTTCTAAGATAAGAGATAAAAATGATTTGTTATAATTGTTGAAATTGAGTTATATTGACCACGAGGGATGGCATACTGTGTTCGGAAATTGTATGATCTGGTCCTTTATCTTTTATGATTTATAATTATATACCATCATTAGTTGTAGTGGCTGTAGTAGGCTGCAGGGTCAAATATGAGTTGCCATTGCCGTTGGTCATTTTCCCCATTCAATTAAATTTTCTGCAAACTTGCTGAGTCCATACCTCAGTAATCACATAAATAAACTAGCTTAAGCATCAAACATGTTTCACGTCTTGTGGTTAGGTTATTGTTTAGGCTATATGTTTATATATTAGAAGTGGAAGAATAAAAAAGTTTCTTTCCAATGGTTTGGTAAAACGATGGTGCTTTTGGTATATACAACTGCTTATTGTATACATTCATATCTATATGCCATGAGCAACACCATTTCGTCTTGCTTGTGAACATTATTATTATTATTATTATTATTATTATTTTTTAAACTAGTTTTGCCACTGATTTACGTTTTTATTAAAATTTTATTCAAGAAATGTAACTAACAGTCTGAGATTCAAGGATACCAACTAGTGATCTCTGTCAATTTCCTTCCTATAAAATTCCTTTATATTCCAAGCCAAATGATCACCAAAAGCAAACACATAACATTTAGGAATGTGCCTCTTTTTCTATTCATTAGCCATGGGTCTGTACAATGTTTTTCATAGTTATTGACAAACAAGGCTTCTATATAATAAACTATTTCCCATAAATTTATCAGCTTATTGTTAGAGAGATGCATAACTCTCATTTCTAATATAAATTCCAAATGATCACAAAAGATGCCACTATTATCACATAATAACCAAGGCCTCGGCTTTGACAACCAGCTGTGCATGGTTCTTATATATCTAACCATCTTTACACGATATATTGATCTTAAATTTGCTAAAACCAACAAGGTTGCTCTCAAATCACGCTCCAAAACACGCCGAACTTAATGGCAGAAACCACGGATTTGAATGTGTTGAAGGTAGTGAACATGCGCGACGTTCAGGAGTGTTAGAAGAGGAGATGACAGATGTGGAGACACCAGATGTGCATAGTGTGAGTTTGCTACTAGAGTGAGCTAAAGAAGTCTACCGAGAATATGGTGGAATTCAAGAGAAGCCTACCAAGGGTGAAGTTATACTATGGTGTTTCTATGGTCTGTGTTCATATTTTCTTCACACTGTTCTTATTCCTATCTTGTTTCCACTTATTATTATAAGCCAGATTTTCGAAGCACCAGAGCCTTCGCAGGGGTGGGAGAAAAGCTTTGAGGGATTGAGTTGTACTAAAAAGGATATGCAAGTGTAAGTAAATTACGTTATCTAGACACGTCAATAGTCATTCTTCAGGGTAACTGCAAGGTTTTAAACTTTTTGTTTTATATGCAAAATTTGGTCTTTAAATTGGTGGGATTTAATATGTTTGTTTCTACAGAATATATAATGCATTTTTACTTGCATTTCACATGAACTGCAGGACCAAGGATTAACATCAAAATTAATTAGTGTTAGCAACACGAAGTTCTCAGCATTAGAGTGGACATCAATTTCTTGGTTTATAGGGATATTCCTGTCGGCACCGGTTCTTGGCATCATCTCAATCAAGCTTGACTATGGCACACAGCCTCAACTTCGAGCGGGAGCATTAACAGCTCTAGGAGCCATATTCTGCCTCCCTGCTGGATTTTTCAAAACATATTGGATCTTCCCACCATACATTGCTGCCATTGTTGTCGCTGCAACTGTTGGCACTGCCTCGCACACGCGTTCCCTTGGCCTCATGGTTCGCGGATTCATTGGCTCCACCATTCACAAAAGTGAATTCACATCCAGGCAAGGGATTGCAAGTTGGCTTTCCCTTTATGACACTGCTGCTGGCACTCTAGGTTCTGTCATTTTCTCCACCTTTACATACCACATGCTTCGTGGTCCAGATAAATTCACAAGCTTATGGATTGTTGCTATTTTCAGTGTGTTAAATTGGCTCACCGGAGCAGTACATATCTTCACCACTAATAGGCCTAGTGGGAATTCAACAATTTCTCCTAGCTCTGTTCCCAAAACGCACATCGTTTCAATTTTTAGCTATCCTCATGCCGCTGGCAGTCTTGCTAGCATTTTTCTTTCTTCCATGGCTACGATGTCCATATTCACAGGAGGTGTACTTTTTCTAGTAGGCAACTTTGCTTTGAGCCGAACACCATTTTGCTTATATGGTTAACATATTTTGCTTCCCTTTATTGTCTTTAATACTACTGCATCACCTCAGGCAATTTATTAGAGCAGATGCAGTGAAAATGCAGCTGCTGGGGTTTCTTCTTTCGACAGTGATCACTGGAATTGGGCTATACTATTGCTACATGAACTGGCAGAGCCATCCTGTATTGCTCTTTACTGCAGTTCAAAGCACTGCTACTGGTGCCTTGCATGCTTTCGGAAGAAATTTGTTATTAGATTGTTCTCCACCTGGGAAAGAAGGTGCATTCACAGTTTGGTATTCATGGGTGAGAGATCTTGGAATATGTGTAGGTTTCACACTTGCAACATCTGGTGCTGGAACAATTGGAAGGCCATTCGGGGTTGCTTTCTGTGCTTCGATATTTGCAATCCTTGCATTGATTTTTTCTAACATCAGTAACTTTGAAGAAGCTGTTGCTGCTGGGAATGTAAATGAGCACAGTGAAAAGGATTACGAAATTCAGGACCAAACAGCCTCAGCCTAAGTCCCGACTTTATACTGCGTATCAAAAATATAAACAAGACACTGTAAAGATGTAAGTTTCGCTACAATTTCGCAGTAGCTTTGGTTGTATCTATCTGTATTCTTTTTGTAATAAACATAATAATTCCTGTCTCGTACCATCTACATATTACCTAAAAGAATCCGTCTTGCAGATTCCTTTTCGACAGTATTCTATTAACTGTATGATCATTTTTCCTTTCATGCACACATTGCTTTGAATGGTACTCGTTTAAATTACTGTGATGTTAAGTTTTGAAGTCTAGCAGTGAAACAGACAAACAGTAGAAAAAAATGAAGCATTTCATGCAATTATAAAGAAAATGATTAATATTTTTTAATTACAGTACTACTTTCTTGACTTTCCAGTCGTGGATGAAAACCACACTTTGAAATGCATATTCACCATATATATAGCATATTTTGCATACATGATTCTGTCAAAACATGTAAGATAAGATAAAATTTAGTTAATGATTTAAACAGAACCAACAATCAAAGACCTGATATGAGTTGACTACAACATCAATTATAGCTAGCTAGTTGTTTCCATAAATAATAAGCATCATAGCTCAGATAGAAAATTAAGATTTAAGAATGTTTGGATTTCCCAAAATGATGTTGTTTTTGATAATTTTTGAAGTATTAGTTGTTACAGCCCAGCAGAAGACTCTGAAACAGGGTGAGTTCATCAATTCCACCACTGTTGACACTGGAGGGATAACAGACACATTAATTAGGGGACGATGTCATAAATGATCTGAAATTCTTTAGCTTTACAAGTAGCATAGCTCATAGCTGCTACAAGAAATTTCTCGTTAGACAATAAGCTAGGTGAGGGAGATTTGGACCTGTTCCTTCCGAGTTCTGATTCTTAAAATTGTAAGTGGTCAAAAAATTAACAGCTTCAATCATGTTTGAAGCTTCATCCAACCTAGTGGCATTGGTGAGTAATATTATATACCTTCATCACACATTTTAAATAGAATTATAATCAGAGTAGCAGAAAGCCCGAAGTCTTATGAAGCATTGAAAACCCACAATTTGCACCCCTGCGCCCAACATGGGTGGCGGAGAACACATAGCCAACACAAATGTATGTAGCACTAGTGTCTGTAAACTCATGATTCTTCTTTACCAATTTATATGTAGGACTTTCGTTTCCCATTTCAAATTTCCACTTCCAGAGGATGCACTCCGGATCACTATCTCTCATCCATCTCATCGTTTTGAGTACTTATGCATGGGAAAACTCCCGCCGAGAAGAACAAACTCCAAGCATAACTTACTAAGAATCATGTAGTAAGGCCACGATCGACTCAAAATGGCATGTCAATGTGGGGCTTATACCCACGTTTTTCAATACTCCCATGGTCCTTGACAATTAAAAACATGGAGCAATAAACAATAGTCTTCATCCAGATTTTTTTTTAAAAGTTATAGCTCATATGCATAGACACCCCCGGCTCGCAGCTTGGGTAGCTTTTAGAACATTTCTAAAATTATAGTAATATTTATCTTAAAGTCTAGGTGTTTTTGACAATAAATTCAGAATTTGATAAATATATTGAAAAGAGACTGAGAGAGCACATAAATAAAGGTTATGCCCAAAATAGCACCGTATATACCATAGCAAAGTGTGCATTATAGCTCAACAGAAATTCTTGTGGCAATTTTTTAGCTTGACCCTTCTTACCTCATTGATGCATATCACGAATAAATTAATTGTTCTAAGTATCTCAGCGGAAAAATGATGTTGCAGACTTGCAGTTGTTTTTCTTGAATGCTTTACCTGTGTCCAGTAACATATAACACTAACCGGCTTTGAACCTACTCTCTCTCAGTGACTTGGCTACATATACAACTGTCAATAATATTTATAAACGCATTAGTATTTCTATAAAATCATATTATGTCCTGTTTTGTTTCAAAAAAAGTTGAATAAAAGTTTAAATGTTATTATTAACCATTATAATCTAAAAGTGCTATATTTTGTATAGTGCCAAGACCTTCAATTTCTTACGATATCTTGTATTCGGGAGGGAATTAGAAAAAAATGCGCTCAACTCTGAAGACTAGACCAACAAGGAGTCTACAAAAGCAAGGACTTCATGGGAACCCTAGTCCCTAGTCTTATACATATTACAAGATACGTAAGTGCATTCATTCCCATGCAATGGATCAGCAACATCAAAAAAGAAAAACAATAACCGAGCTACCAGAAGATATAATACAGTTTACTCTGTTTGTAAATCCTGGAAATCACTCTTCTCCGATTTCGACTTCATAAAATCCCACCTTAGTCATCAACAACACAAGTCTAATGAAACTGTCAGCAACTATCATTATATTGGCTCCATTAACGGTTTACTCTGTTATGATCATCAAGAAGTTTTTAGGCTGTGGAACCCCGCTATCCGAAAACACAAGGAAGTTAGTTTTCCACCAATGCTGCATAGTAGAGAATGTAAAACTAATAAATTTTATACAGTCTGTAATCATCTTTATGGACTTGCTTGGGATCCTACGAGAAATGATTATAAGGTAGTGATGGTGTGTTATGTATGGCCTAATTCGAGACATGGTTTTGTTTACTCGTGTAATTCTGATTCCTGGACTAAACTTGAGCTTCCTGCAAGTATATTTGGTTTTGGTACTAGTAGATCTTTTATAAAACAGTCACATCCGAATACAATTGTGAAGGAATGCCCGTATTGGAGTTACTCGAAATATTTGAGAGTACCTGGAAAGAGATTTAAGCGAAGATATACTGTCGTGTTCAAGTTTGTGGCTGAAACAAATGAGTTTAGATTGTTGCCTGAGTTCACTTGTTTGAGGCAACAGGGACTTAAACTGATCAATTTAAAGGGTTGTCTAGCGGGAATGGCTTATAAATCAACTCGTAAGTTTCCGTTTCACAAAAGATTTGTGGATATATATTCTTTGGACCATGAGGGATCTGTTGGTGTTTGGAGTAAGATGTATACTTTGGGAGCCACAGATTTTGGTTTTTTAACCGGGGACATGTTCTGCGGTAAGCTTGAGTTTCGAAATCTAGAGAAACTTCTCTGTTATGATCTCAAAACAAATGAAATCAAGGGTGTTGTGGACAGCACACCTTTTAGATCAGACCGGTTTACTTACACACCTAGTTTGGTTTTCATTCATGGAATGAAGCCGGTTGTGCTTTCAAAATTCTAATGGTTCATAAGGTATTGTGCTTGCTTCGGATTTTTATATTATTTTCTTCCATTACCTCGTATGTTGATCTACTATTTATATACTATTTTATTCCTCGATTTAGTCCGTAGAAACAATGGAATATGGTTTGAGGAATTGTAAATGTTTGGTTCTGGTGTCACAATAATTCCATCATGCTTGCATTTGCAATTAATCAGGCGTATAACTAAGATTAAAAAAACTACCTGTTTTATTTGCAAGTGTAAAGTTGGTCTTAGCTTAATAGCTTGTTTCGTAAAACAAACTTTGCATATATTGTTTATGTTCTCACAAACTTGACAACTTCCCTTGCTCATTTCCCTGTTACCATGCTTCTTCACCCTTGTCCTGATGTTTTGGGATCTCTTTCATTGTAAGTTTCTTCCATCAACAAATATACTCTGCAAAGGAGATAAGATCGTGTAGATCGTGACATGGTAGGTAGCGCATGCTAGGGATCTAGATTTATATTATCTCCACTGTTAAGGGACTCGCTAGGGGAATACAAAGGAGACAACCTTTCAAACCTATATTGATTTTAACATGGGCTTTAAAACAAAAATGAGACAGAGATGATCCCTGATGGTAAATGGTAATGTATTTATGGTTTAATTGAAAGAAAAATATGAGGATACATAGACTGTTTCAAGGAGTAAGGTAATGGAAGATCTGAATTTTTATGAAATTATTATGAGTCAAGCTCGTGGCCAAGAAGATTGAAAAATTCAACTTCTTAAGCATCTGGAGTTAGAGGAAACCACGTTTGCAGTGTCTGTATCCATTGATATGGAAGGGACGAAAATTCTCAGGTTTTACATGCTAAAGAAAGTTTACTAGAATGTGAAGATGCTAGTAATCTATGAAGCTGAGATTCTTCCCTCACCCGCCGTACCGCGCACCCTTACTGGGGATTCTTCGATTCTTGAGAATACTCGGGGATTCTTGGAGATTCTTATTGATCAATTAATTAAGTAATTAGTTAATTATTTAGTCATTTAAACAATTCATAATGCATCACTTGTGTTTTTAAGTAATTATTATATTAATAGTTTAGGATAATAAACTTATTTATATGACTATTTAGTTTAATTTAAATGCTACTCTTGAAATATATATATATATATATATATATATATAATATTTAAAATAATTTAAAATTTACCGAATCCTGCCGCACCCGTATTTCCATATTTTTTAATTTGCCGAATTCCTGTATCTCGTACCGCGCACCCCGTACCCGCATCGGCACTCATGTTTCTTAGCTGATAATGTTATGGAAATTGAAGAGAGAGACCCTTATTCTAGTGGATGTAACTCCATTACATGCTAAGAGATGGAGAGTTGAAATATAAGTATAAGACCAAATCTATGGCTTACCAAATTGTGTCATGGTTTCCTGCTCCGCCACTGCTTGTAGTGACCAAATCTATGGCTTACCAAAGTTTCCTGCTAGTTTTGTTTATCTTCTTACAAGTTATACTCTTGCTACTCACTCTGAGCATTGTATTATTGATCCAGTTCCAAGTTTATTCATTTTCAAGTTTGATCTATCACTGTGTCATACTGAATTGCAGTAAAAGACATGGAAGAACAATTAATATAACCACTGTATACTTCAAAGTGCATGTAATGATACACATTTAGCCATTGTATACTTCAAAGTGAACAATCAATATACAGTATCATTAATTAAAGCCTGGTTTTAAAAGATTTGCGCGGTAGTCTACCTATTAATGTAAAACAACACACATTCAAAAAAATTATATGCACAGTAGTCCTCGGAAAATTTGTGAGGACAGCTAGTAGTCCTTGGAAAATAACCGACTACTTAAGTGTACCAAATCTAATCAGAGCCATTGATTGGCTATCTAACGACAGAAAGGAAAATATATTAAAAAGGATGGATACAGTTGAGACATATCTAGACATATTACACTTCAGATACAAAATATCCGACACAAATTTATATGAAAAACTGAGGGAACAACATCTCTTATCTTGCTTCTGTTGTAGAAATGGATAGACCATTCACTGACATCCTTCTTAAAGATGCAGTCTCTTGTAATTCATGCTCGCCTGAGTTGCCTCCGGTATAAAATGCTGGTCTCTTAGGCAATGGCAAATCTGAGTTATTATTTACCAACATAGAAATAACATCAAACATTGTAGGTCGATCAAGAGCACGATCTTCAACGCATAATAGGCCAACATGCACACATCTCAGAAATTGGTGTTCGATACATGATTCACTTATCAATGGATCCATAAGCTCAAGTGCTGCATCTCTGTTCCAAAACTCCCATGCCTACCCAACAATTTATGGTTAGAAAGAACATTATGTTTTATGTTAATTGATAAAATAGGGATATATTGATGTGTATTCTGTAACTTACTAATGACACTAGGTTGAATGGCACTTCAGCATGATAGAAGCTGTTGTTTTTTCGACCACTCAGGATTTCAAGAATTAAAACTCCAAAACTGTACACATCAGATTTGACAGAGTATACACCCTCCATTGCATACTCTGGAGCCATGTAACCACTATGATATAATATTTCAATCAATTAATGTAACCAATATAACATATAATTTGATATTATAGTGGCTACCACGGTATTTATACATTAATGAATGATTTTGACCATACTTACTATGTACCAACAACTCTGTTGGTATTTGCTTCCACTGAATTTTGCTTGAAAATTCTAGCCAAGCCAAAATCTGAAATCTTGGGATTCATGTTTTGATCAAGCAAAATATTAGCTGCTTTGAGATCTCTATGTATTATTCTCAATCTGGAGTACTTGTGAAGGTAAAGCAGTCCTTGGGCAATTCCTTCAATGATGCTGAAACGTCTCTCCCAAATCAATTGCACTCTTTTGCTTTCATCTGTGTTAAGTATTATGTGTTGGAAAAAGTTTTGATTTACACAACAATGTTGCTCCTGATTTTGTTACAGTTAGCGAAAAAACTAAAAAATTGTTACTTACCAAAGAGGAAAAAGTCCAAACTTTTGTTAGGCATGTACTCGTAGATAAGTAATTTATGCTCACTATGAATGCAACAACCAAGAAGCCTGACCAGATTTGTGTGTTGAAGTTTGGCTATAAGAATAACCTCATTTTTTAACTCAACCATTCCCTGCGTCGACTTTCTTGCTAGTTGTTTTACTGCAATTTCCTGTCCTCCAGGGAATTCTCCCTATGATGATTGGGTTACTAATATTAGAATTTGTTCTAAAAATTTCATTTCAATCTGTGTAAATATCAGATAAGATAATGTATTGGTACATGTTATAGAGTTTAAAAGGAATACAACAAACCTTAAAAACAGGTCCAAATCCGCCCTCTCCTAGCTTGTTGTCTGTCGAGAAATTACTTGTAGCAGCTGCGATACTTTTATAGCTAAAGAACTTAGGCTCATTTGCGGCATGATTTCCAAGTTCAATATTTGTGTTTGTGTATCCATTCATCTCCAATAACTCTTTAAGTTCGTGTTCGTCGTTTTTGAAGATCAAACTCACTAGAAGACAATTTTTCAACACGTATTATGAAAACAATCTACATTAAATCAATATTTCAGGTAAATGATTGTACCTCTTCTGATTTTTTCCCATCGACCACGAACAATCCCCGAGAGAAGCAGCAGAATCAAAAAAATCAAAACAATGATAACAACGACCGGTATCCCCCTATCCGGTTCTGCAATGAGTGAAATTACTAGTATATATTTGTCATAATTACTATTTTAAATTGACTACTATAGTGCTATCAACTAGAAAAATCAGAATTAGAACTTCCACCCATAAAAATGTTATATCCACTTTCATAGTGTTTCATATCTATATATAAAGAAGTTTGAAGAAAAATGCGTACTTTGAAGTTTCATAGGCTTGGTTGCCGAGTCGGATTTAACAACGTATATTTTCTTTGAATTGCCATTTCTGTGAAATTTTCTATCACCATGTTTATAATATATGCATCCAGTTTCGCCACTATTCCTAAAGCCAAGACAATTGCAATCTTCCCAACACCTTGCTTTGCAATCACCGTAACCAAGGCTTGCATTATTATCAGAAACTTCAGAAATATTAAAATTTTCGAAATGATCTGTTTGGATGTTGAACTTCTGAAGATCATTCCTGCACTCAGGCTGCTGCCATAGCTCACATCCTTCCCTATAAGGATACGATTGTACTATGTTGTATCCATAACAATCGTCAGCTGCAGCAACTTGTCTCCTACTAGCTTGATCATATACGTTTCCTTGGTAGTCCAGTTGCCAACCTGATACAAAAACAGGCTTATAAAATGGATCACCCATGAGTGTATAAGAGAAGTAATCTTCATTCTCATCTGATACATTTTTGAATTTGTAACCATCATCTATGTTTTTGAATTTATTGCCCACTAATTTTCCGCTAGTCCAGTGCAATTTTCCTCGAAATTTGACGACCAAGATTTTGTCCCCAGGACTCCACTCGAGAGTAAAAGCTCCATGTGCTGGTTCACTGATACCTAGCCAAGAAGTCAATGACCAAGTCTGGTTAGTCTTGTAGTTGATCCCAAGTTTCATTTCAGGTAAAAGTGTGTCAGTGGGATGATCAAAGCTTTGCCATAGAGTTACATTCCCTTCTTTTAGTATGAAATTTCCAGAATCCAGCAGCGTAGCCGTCCTGTTCAAACCCGATGATTGAGACCCCCCAGAGTACAAGACAATAGGAGAATTGGCTCCCTTGTGGCTGATGATGATAAGATTGCCTGATACGGGGTCAATTGTAAGCATGACAGAATTGTTCCGAATAGGTGTGTTTCTGTTAGCAATCCATACTGGACGATTAAAAAAAAGTTCTTCCATAGGGCGCTGGTACCATATTCCTAAATAACTGAAGTTGGAATCCTTGGGATTAAAAAATCTCATCGCGAACATATTACTGGAAGAAACCAATGTGCTGTTGAAATCGATAAACTCGCCCTGTTTTAGACTCTCCTGCTGGGCAGCAACAAGTAATATTTCAAGAATTATCAAACATAGCAATAAGTTCATTTTGTGAAAGAGGAGCATTTCTAGCTAAAATAGAAATCATAATTAAATAGAAACTAGAAACTAATTATAACCACACATTATTTTAAACTTAAATACATTTGGACCATTCATTCAATTCTTATCATCTGGTATGTACATATACATACACAGGCGTATGTCTCATATCTATCACACTATCACCCACCTTCTTCCATGTTTACATTGCCACTTCTTTCTTCTTTAAATATATGCATCTTCATATATATATATATATATATATATATCTTGCAATCATAAAAATTAATATCTTACTACCATCACCGCCACAAATTCCGGTGAGATAGATGATAACAACAAATGAGTTATAAAACGATCTATGACATTTCACCTCTTTTTCTCTTCTCCTCTTTCATATATTTTTTTGTCCATCTTACACTTCTTTTGTTAAGTTACCAGTTCTCCTAAAACCTCAAGGTGTTAGAATATTAACTTATCAGGATCATATATTATATTCTAACATTCCCCTTTAGAGAGTCGAACCTGAAACATCTGTCTACTGGAGCTCTAATACCATGTCAAGTTACCAGTTCTCCTAAAACATAAGGTGTTAGGATACCAACTTACCAGGATCATATATTATATTCTAACATCTTTTTTCATTCTTAGAGACATCGTCTATCATCTTTCATTGAAAACTCCATCTCCATCGAGATCTTCTCATATCCACCACTACAAGTACAAAAATAGGAAAATCAATGTTTTGTGTGAAAAAAATCGATACAAAAATAATAATTTTTGTTAGAGATTTGTATATAAAAGTTTATAGAAATTTATAATTTCTATTATATAAATTAATGATTTTTTCTTTAAAAAATAGTGATTCATGTAGTAGAAATTAGTGATTTATAGTACGGAATATGTTGATTTATATATCGAAAGTGGTTGAAATCATTGGTGAGGTGGGGGA
Organism: Oenanthe sinensis; assembly: GCA_028671895.1. NCBI lineage: Eukaryota > Viridiplantae > Streptophyta > Magnoliopsida > Apiales > Apiaceae > Oenanthe > Oenanthe sinensis. The sequence continues at coordinate 10,740,897 of CM053799.1, forward strand.
TATAGTTTTATAAGAAGGTGTTGATAATAATCAGAAGTGATTATAATAGTGAGTCATGAAGTAGTAGTGGTGATATTGATGTTCATGTAAAGCTATATTGGAAATGGAAATAATAATCTGATGATCTTTTTATGTTATGTATTAATAATAATGATTAATGGACGAGGATAGATGCATGTATGTTGTGGGGTGGGGTGGGGTGGGGTGGGGTGGGGGGGGGGGGGGCATAAGTAATAGAGAAAGAGAAAAGTGACAAGACAGGACTTGGGTTTAGGATGGAGGTGGAAGGGTGTATTTACAAATATATCTCTAATTTCTAGTTTTTAATTTAAAATGGTTTCTAATGGATTAAGAGCAAGTGCAGTGGACAAGCCCAAGTCCACTATCACTTTCTCTCTTTTCCAAGCTAAGTCATTAAAAATGGGTCTTTTAAAAGAGTGGTCAACTAACTCCAATACAAAATCCAAGTCTAACTTTTAGTAGGTCCTACTTAATTATCTTTAATCAATTTATATGTTATATTTAATTAGTAATATAATTTTGATATAATTTTTTTATTTTTAATAAAATGATTAAAAAAGTTAAAAGATAAAAAAATAAAAATAAAACATGACTTGTAAATCAAATGCATGACATAATTATAAAAAACATTACGAGATAATTTAAAACATTACATAATTAAATAAACAAACACCTAGCTTCAAACGGCTAGTTCCAACGTCTTGATTTGACTTGCTCAATCATTTTGGCATGAATCTATCGTTGAGTCTCATTCATTATTATAATATCAAGCATAAGAAGCTGCATATCTATCTCCTTCTGCTTCATATCAACCTCTTTTTGCTTAAGATCATTAAAATGTGCCATTAGATCTGATCTCCTACATGTACTAGCTTTTAATTCTTCATACTCTTCAACAGCTTTTGAATTTGCCTTTCTCTTTCTCTTCCTCTTAGTTGATTTTGTACTTTTAGTATGAACCGAAGATTCAACAACATTTTCATCTATTGGTGTTTCATTCATAGATGATGAGTAGGTCTCAGAATCACTTAATTTAGTTCTCTTTGTACTTTCACTATTGGTTGAAGGAGTCCTCCACTTGTGATGTCTCCGAAATTCACTCCAATGCTTGTCAAAATTAGACTTCTTCTTATATTTAACTTTATGGATGTCATGAGCTACCCAATTACGTTGTCCAAGTTTTAACCACTCTTTACTCTTCGTTCAGCTTGCTCATAACATGATCCATATCGTTGAGCCCCTTCGTTTATTCGTTGTCATATCTTATTGATAACTAATGTCCCTCTCTTGATAAGTTCGGGATTGCTTTCTTCATAATAATTACGAATTCAATTCTAAAATGCTTCATCTTTTTGTTCTGTACCGATCATAGGGTCAATTGACACAGTCAAACATGCGCTGATTAAGAGTTTATCTTCACTCTAATTCCACTGAGTTATACATTCCCGTGTGTCGTCGAATTCATTGACATCATCGTTCAGATCAATAATATTTGTAGTATCAAAAATTAGAAGTTTGTGAGTGTGAATTTTTTTTAATTATTGGTAGGTATTTGTTGGCTTCCGAAATGTGAAGGTATAATTTGAAAATTTGGAACGTGCAGAAATTGTGAATTTTGAGCATACGGGAAAAAAGATTAAGAAATGGGAATTGAGAATTTGGCGTGTGAGGATTATAAAATGAATTTTGTGGGTTTGAAAATTGAGAATTATTGATATTTTGGGCAAACGGATAATAATAATTCGGAAATGGATACGCAAATTGGATATTCGAGGATTGAGACTTTGGGTTTGTATTTTGAGATTTTGAAGGTGAATATTGATGATGATTCATTTTATTTTCTCTAAATAATTTTTTGAAGAAGGTAAGAAGTGTGAAAAATTGGATGTGAAATCTTCATATTTATAGTGTTAAAAATTATAGACGTTATATGTTTTGTAATTTATAACATTTATTTACTTTTGTAACGTTAATATTAACGTTATATGTTCAGGCCATCAACTAAATTTAGAGTGCAAGTAAGATAAAATATAAATAAAAAAGGCAAAAACAGTCCACACATGCAGTAGTTGGCCGACCCTTGTCCGTGGGCCTATACAACTTTCTTGTTTTACTCCAACGCCTTCAATACAGTTAGACCACCACAATGGAGTCCCATTTGACTCCTCGCGCCACGCGAAATGGGATTTTGTTGAAAAGATGGATTGGTTTTGCATTGTACAAGAAGAGTGAGAAGTGGGTAGTCCCACTACTCCGGGACCATCCCATTTCATTTCTTTTTCTTATTTTAATGTTAATATGATGGAACATGCATGCAGACTCCAGTGCTACTTTTTCAGTTTATTGCTTTATTTCTTCCAACGTTATTGTAACGTTAATATAACGTATAAATACTCAATTCTCATACCTTATTCATAATCTTTACATTCTCAAAAAAATTTAAACTTTTTCTTTAGCAAAAGATGAATCTAAACAATTCCAACAATTTGGTCATTTACCAACTTATGATGATGCAAGAAATGGTTTATCGCAACCAAATTTAGGTGAAGAACCAACCTCTAGTCTAGTATGAAACGTATATTCAGAAAATTATATAAATGCATGATAAACGGACACATCGACATCTACAAAATGACTTGGTTGAGCATATCTCTCAATTCCATAATAATCGTTAATTTTTCATATCGCAATATTTTAAATTTAATATTTTCTCGTGTAATATTTTTAATGTAATATTTTCTCATGTATTTTTTTTCAATAATATATGCATTTTTATTAGGATATTTGTCTTTTATTGTAATAATATTTAAAAAAAAATTAATCACTTTAATTTAATTATTAGAATTTTAACAATATTAAAATTAAACTAACATTAAATTGTAAAATATCATTTTACTATAAATATAATATAATAAGAATAAAATGAGTCCTATGAAATGTGGCAAATGAGCTTATGCATTGGATGAACTTGACCACTTTTTCTTAAAACCCACTTTGCAGTGATGTGGCTTGTATGGGGACTAACTAAAAGTGAAAAATGGGACTGAGCACTGGAGGTGCTCTTAGAGCAAGTACAATGCTTCCCATTTATGTGCATTGGGACTTTCAAACTGACTTGGTTAATCACTTTCTTTACTAACATGTATTGGATGGAATGAATAAAAAGCGGTCACGCCCACCACCCTAGGCAGCGCCCATTTCCAAATTCGTTTGCTTTTAAATATTTTATTGTTTGCTTTTATTACTTTATTGTTTGCTTTTGTTACTTTACAAAGTATCTGTTAGTAAATATATAAATGTTGTATTGGTAACGTAAACTAATAACGGATATATTTTACTCCTATAAATATCAAAATTTTATACCCTATTATTTATACTCTTTACTTCCTAAAAAAATTTAAATTTTTTTTCTATAAAAAATGAATCCAAATAATCCTCCACCTTCAAATTTTCAAAATTCAAACCCTCAATTTCCATATCCGTATCCAAATTCCTATTTTTCAAACACACAAAATTTTAATTTTAATTCTCAAATTCCGAATTCTCAATGTCAATTTTCACATTCTCAATTTCCATTTTCATATCCTCAAAATTCTCCCTATCAATTTCCATTTCCTCCATTTTCAAATCCACAATTTGAAACCCAACAATCACTTACAGTTTCCAAAATTCACCAAATTCACAAGTGTCTGCCTTTAATAACACAAATATTATTGATCTAAATGATGATTGTGAGGAAAATGAAAATGTACGTGAAATTACTGGTCAGTGGAAGTGGGTTAAAGATAAACTCTTAATAAGTGCATGGTTGAATGCGTCAATTGATCCGTTGATTGGTACTGATAAAAAAACTGAAGCATTTTGGGACCGAATTCAGCAATATTGTGAAGAAGGTAATCCTGGTGTCATCAAGAGAGGAGTAGTGGCTATGAGAAAAAGGTGGCAATGAATAAACGAGAAGGTGCTCAGAAATTTGGATCGTGTTATGAAGAGGCGCGTAAGACAGTCGTGAGTGGTTCAAACTTGGACGACATAAATGAGAGAGCTCATATACTTCATTCAACTAAATACAAAAAGAAGTCTAATTTTGACAAACACTGGTTTGTGCTTCGTAGACAACCCAAGTGAAGAACTCCTTCAACTACTGAAAGTTTAAAAAGAACTAAATTAAGCAATTCTGGAAATTACCCATCATTAGGAAACAACGATACACCAACAAATGAAAATTTTGTTGAATCTCCTATTCGTCCTAAAGGTACAAAAACGGCTAAAAGGAAGGGAAAATGGAAGGACGGTAGAAGCATCTGATGAGTATGAAGAATTACGAGCTAGCGCATGTAGAAAGTTGAACCTGATGGAAAAATTAAATGAAACTCGGTAGCTAGAAATTGAGACTCGACAAAAAGAGATTGAGGCGAAGTAAACTGAGATGGATTTACAAGTCATTTTGGCAGATACTCAACGGAATGCTCATTCAAAATTACTTGATAAAATTATGGCAAGAAATTAGTAATCTAGTCTTTGAAGGCTACTGTTTGTTTTTATTTGTTTGTAATCTAGTATTTGGAGACTAGTGTTTGTTTTTATTTATTTTTAATAATATGATGCATTTTAATTATGAGATATGTCTTTTATTTTAATTATATTTAAAAAAGTTTAATCATTTTAATTTGAATTATTAAAATTTAAATATTATTAAATTGAATTAAAATTGAATTATAAAATATCACATAATTATAGTTATAATACAATAAGAATAAAGTGGGTCCAACAAAATGTGACAAATGAGCTTAGCATTGGATGAGTTTGACCACTTTTTAGTTGTGACCACTTTACAACGAAGTGGCATAAAATGGGTCCCAAAAAAGTGAAAAATGGGCTCATGCATTGTAGAGGCTCTCAGGTCTCCTTCTCTTTCCTCCATGTCTTGATTTAGGCCGCGAGCTGCACTTGCTCTAAGACCTTCTCTCTCTCTCTCTCTCTCTCTCTCTCTCTCTCTCTATATATATATATATATATATATATATATATATATATATATATATATATTTATGTGTCATCGAAATTATTTTTGAAATTAATCACCTACTTGAATTATAATTGTTTTAAATAATATATTAATATATTACACACACACACATATATATAAATATATTACGTAATATATTATTTATATTAAAATTTGGGAAATTCTTAATGTTACCATGATAGAATTGACTTTTTTAAATAATATCATTCACTATTTTCGACTTCCAAGTTGTACCACTCTACTTTTGACTTCATCCACATCATATCACTCTACTTTTGACTTCATCCACATCACATCACTCTACTTTTGACTTCATCCGCATCATATCAATCTACTTTTGTCTTCATCCGCATCATATCACTCTAGTTAATAAAACTGTTAAATATTAATTAATTTTTTTTCTAATAGTAATATTTAAAAAAGTCAATTCTACAATCATACCAATATGAATTTTTCTAATAAAAAAGATGTTCTCATGATAGACTAATTGACTGTTAGATGAATAAATAATCCTATTTTATTTAATGTAAGATATTTATCTATCATTTATTTAACATATCTTAATATATTTTAAAATTATATTTAAATATTTTTAAATATCAATTTAATATAAATCATCTTGATCATTATCTTAATTTATTATAATTAACATTTTAAAGTATTATCTAACTTTATTTAATTAATGTATGCTTAAGAATTGTATTGTATTTTGACAATATTTCCTATTTTTTTAACTATTAGTTGAAAATAAAATTTGTGTTCCTTTTACAATAACTATTTGTTGGAAATAAGAATTATATTTATCTTACAATTCTAGGTTTTAGTTATTACTCAATAATTATCTATTTTCACTAAATAGTTTTAAGCGATTTTAAATATTAGTTGGAATTGAAAATTATATTTCTTTTACAATAACTATTACTTGAATATAAGAATGACATTTTTTTTTGTAATTATTATTTTTTGGTCATTACAATACTAATTATCTATTTTAACTCTAAAATTTTAGAAAATTAGAAACAATAGTTTTGAGTGATTTTGGATATTGTTTTCTCATTCAAGCGATTTAAATCGTCACATGGACGCCGAGTATTTTCCCCTTTTCAAATATTAAAAAAATTATTTTTTTATATTTTAAGTTCTACTTTTTAGGGATGATAATAATATAAAAACAATTATACAAAACCAATATCTATTATATATGGTAAAATTTTTTAGGGAAATTCCTAATTGTGCTAATTGACTTTTCTAAATAGTAGCATTGAGAATTCCCCTTAATTATCGATTAAGACTTAAACCAATTTTGTTAACGTTTAGTTAACAAAATGATATGATGCGGATGAAGTCAAAAGTATAGTATTGTTACTTGAAAGTCTAAAATAGTGGATGATATTATTTAGAAAAACCAAATCTATCCGAAACTAAAATTTCCCTTAAAATTTTAACCCAGAGTCAATCCGAAACTGTCCCATTTTTTTCGGAATTTTTTTTGTTCAATCCGAATTGAAACTCAAAACCTCTGACTCAAATTCATTGTTTTTATATTGGATTTTGTGTAATTGTATCAAATTTTGTGGCCACAATCGGCGATAAAGCATATACATGAAGACGATAAAAAATAAATTATAAAATTATACACAAACAACACAATGTACGACGGACTAAGAACGCAAAACCTCACAACAACTATTCCAAGAACATATGCACGCATTGAAAATTTAGTTAATCTATCAAGAATATATGCACTCATTGAAAATTTAGTTCATCCGTTGTATGAATTGGGTGAATTGGTGGTAGTTTTCTATTGTTCCGTCAAATATCAATCGGTTAACTATTCCGTGGAATAATCGGTTGTTATAAAAAATCTATTAAATAATAATATTATAATTTAAATAAAATAATGAGTGGATTAAATAAAATATCAATTATAATTTAAAAAATACCCTTATATTATCATTTTCAATATTTGACTAATTTAAATATACAAACAATTTAACTCAATTTAATGTAATTATGAGCGATAACAAAAAAAAATTATCCAAGTAACATTTTCCTAAGATGTGTAATTTTTTAAAAGAGACAATTAAAAGAGGACAAAAATGGTATTAAAATAATTAATTTAAAATTTAAAAAATGATATAATATATAATTTTTATTTTAATGTATAATAATTAAAAATTTGATGGAGTACAACAACTATATGCAAAATATAAAAATAAGTTATTTTAATATAAATAGTAATTAACTCCATCAATTTGTAATTTTATATGGGTGCATTATATCTAAATGGCAAGATATTTTAACCCTTAAAACATCAACACACAGATATAACAAACATATACTTCATCCGTCCCAATTTATCTGTCATGTTTGATTTTTTACGGTCAAATTGACCCAATTTTAATTAAAAATTTCAAATGTTATATAACTGAAAAAATTACAAAATTTATATTGTTAAAAAATATATATAATTTATTTTAAAATAATTTTTTCATTTTTTGAAAATCATAAATTAATAATTTTTAATTATTAATTAAAATTTGACCAATTTAATCACAAAAAATCACACTGAACAGATAAATTAGAACGGAGGGAGGGAGTGACGATAAAACCAGTAAAAATTTATGTAGTGTAGAACATGCCCGGGCTAGTCACCAAATAAAAGACCAAACGGACGTTACAGACGAGGTCAATCCCCAAACCTTTTACTGTTTCTATATTTTACTTCCGTAACGGCTGGGACATTGGCCGTAAAATACATTGCGTGGCATGATTTGATTGGCTAACACGTGTATGTACGTACTATATACGCCCCCCTTGTTGTTTTTTCCCGCGCAATCAGAACCCTAGAGAGAGAAAGAAACCCCCACCCACAGTAGTAATAGTCGATAAGATATAAGCTTTTGTAGAATAAAAAAGAGGGCTAATACAAAGAGGGCTTTTCTTGAATTTGCCAATTTCTTGTAAAGATCGAAACTTTATTCATCAGATCTGAGGATTCTTGATTCTTGTAAGTGGGTTCTTGTTATTTTTCTATTTCTTTGTGTTTGTTGAGGGAGATCTTGGAATTTGTAGAGTTTGGGGATCTGGGTTTTGGTGTCTTTGTTTTTTATTGTGTGTATATGTTGTGTATGTATGTATGAATTTTGGGGTGTTTGATATGTTGTTTATGATTGTTGAATTGATGGGTTTTGCAGATTTGGGGTTTTAGGGTTTGGTTTGATATGGAGAATCCAAAGCCTTCAGCTCCGGAGAGTAATTTGAATTCGGATATCGAAGCTCGATTTACTGCTTTTTGCAAGGTTTTGTGTCTGTTGTTTAGGGTCATTTTGGGTTTGTTTTTGTTATTTGGTGCTCATTTTTGGGTTTTTGTGTCTGTGTGATCTGTTCTGTAGGATGGATTATCGATGGATGAGGGTACTATGACTGAAGCTATGAAGCTGTTTAATGAAAGCAAGCATCTTTTGCAGAGTAATGTATCAGCATCTGCTGTTGGAAGTGGAACGGTAAAATTGCTTTTGATTTGAAAATGTAGTGATTTTTGGCTATCAATGTGTTTTTGAATTCTGTATGGCGCGAATTTTGGTTGAGGTTTATTAAATTTCATTTGTCGGTTTATGGTTTGTATTTATGGTTCAGCCCGAAGAAGCAGAACGTTACTGGTTTGCGATTATGTTGTATTCATTGAAAAGATTGAGCCAGCGTGATTCAAATGACGTGAATCCAGAGTCGAATGAAAAAGGGGTTAGCTTATGTCAGATGTTAAGGGCGGCAAAGTTAAAGTAAAGTTTCAATCAACACATCAATTCTTTTAAGGGTACTTAATTGATTATAACGTCATTTTAATTATTTCTATGATTTTGGTTTTGTAGTCTTGTGGATTTTTTTAAAGAAATTCCTCAGTTTATCATGAAGGTGGGCCCAATTTTAGGTAATCTATACGGTACAGATTGGGAAAAGAGACTTGAGGTACGGATACTTGGATATCTTGCCATTAATGTTATAGTTCTACGAATCATGCTTTTGTAGTTATTTGATTGGTCACGTCCATTATTTGTGTGATTGTTCTTAGTTCTCTTTCTTTTTCATTTGAATCAGGCAAAGGAGCTGCAAGCCAATTTTGTGCATATGAGCGTTTTAAGCAAGTGGGTACCATTTTTGTCATTATAGTTGCTTAACTTTTTTGCTGCTCAAGCATATTATGATTATCATATTGGTTTAGTAACGAATTTATCCATCCATCGAAAACTGCCAAAGAATCATGAAATCAATCTATATTATTTGGCGTATAGTAGAGTTGTGCAAACTACTTTACACATACTTAAATTTAATGTTTAAGGTTCCATGACATTGGGACTTTAAGTATTATTAACTGAAGATCAACTGCATTATTCAGGACAATGGGTGTTGGCCACAGTTTTTTCTTTTAATTCATTTTTATTTGCCCTTCCCAGTTCAAATGAGGCAAATGAATTTTTTTTCCCAATAAAAAATGAATTCAGAATTCTATTATGTTAAAGGGATATATTTCTTAAGTTGGCATATATTGCACGTCTCCCAATTCTGTAGGATGAACTTAATATAGAGCTTAATAACTTGTGTTATTGTGTACCTATTTTGGGCTCTTAAAATGGCAACATACATCTTGTTTTGCCTATTCTTCAAAGATTATTGGAAGGAGTACCAGCACCGCATGAAAAAGAATTAGATAAATTATCACTCGATAAATGCCATTGCACTACATGACACTGCAGTTTATGTTAGTGGTATAAATTAGAAGTTTAGAATGCTCCGTATTTGCATCTTTTCTATTTCTGTATATCTTATTAATCCGTAGTAGGTATAAGGTTCTATATGATTCTGCCAAAAATAAAGTATAGGTTTGTCAAAATTTCTATACCAGGTACTATAAACGTGCCTACCATGAACTTTTTTTGGCGAAGAATACAAATATTGATAAGCAGTCAGCTGTTGGCGTTGGGTTAGACTATCATCGTTTTGGTTGGTTGCTATTTCTAGCTCTCCGTGCACATGCAATTAGCCGGTTCAAGGACTTGGTGACTTGCACAAATGGTCTAGTTTCCATACTGGTTAGTTACATTTCTTATGTTGACTATAATGTGCTGTTTCTGCTAAACCTTGCAGCATAGAATTAATGATACATTAATTAGCAATGCAAAAAAATGACATGTCACCCTTCTTGAGAAACCAGCATTTTCTCACCTCTCTTTTTTTGCTTTTTTGTTTTGCTCAGTTAACAGGCATCTTCCTTAATTGGGATCCATATGTTTTAGTATTATTTTCTATGATAAGATTATGCACCTAATTTTATATATTAAAGTATGTGTTAATGTTGACTGAAATTTTGGACAGGCCATTTTGATTATTCATGTTCCGGCTCACTTGAGAAAGTTTCCCATCGATGACTCATCACGCTTTAGTGAGTATCTTCCCAAGAGCTTGTTTATGAATTCTACAGCTCTCGTTGAGAAATATAATATTTTGTTTCTTTACCTTTTGTAATTAACAGTAAAGAAAGGTGACAAAGGCGTGGATTTGATTGCATCACTCTGCAAGATGTATGAGACTTCAGAAGATGAATTGAGAATAACAATGGAGAAAACCAATAAATTAATAGAAAGCATTTTGAAGAAAAAACCTTGCTTGGCCTTGGATCGTAAAATTGACAATCTAGACAATATCAGCACAGGTAGTGAAGTCCACCATGATTGCTTGCTGGTTTAAATAGTGTCTTATTGTATTATACCTAATCCTTTGCTGAAATTTCTGTCCCATGTGATGCAGATGGTTTAATTTACTTCGATGGTTTAATGGAGGAAACAACTTTGTCTACTAATTTAAGTATTTTAGAAAAGGACTATGAAGATGCATTTCGTAATACAGGCGATTTAGATGAAAGAGTGTTTATGGATGAGGAGGATAGTTTGCTTGGCTCCAGCAGCTTGTCTGGAGGTGCCATGAATATAAGTGGTACAAAGGTAAGTCTTTTTTTATACAAGGTGGCTATTTGATAAGTTCAACTATTTTTAGCTTCTTATTATTCTTTTTTCCAGAGGAAATTTGACTCAGTAGCATCCCCAACAAAGACAATCTCAAGTCCACTTTCTCCATTTCGCTCTCCTGCAAAATCTGTTTTGAGTGGCAACCTTGGTATTGGCTCCTCAAGAATAGCAGCCACCCCTGTGAGCACAGCAATGACAACAGCGAAGTGGCTTCGGGACATTGTATGTCCACTTCCATCAAAGCCTTCTGCGGAGTTGGAATCATTCTTGTCAAAATGTGATAGGAATGTAAGTCATGAGGTTGGACGCAGAGCTCGTATAATATTAGAGGCTATATTTCCAAGTAGTGGTCCAAGTGACCATAGTGTTACTGGAAGCTTGCAGAGTACAAATCTTATGGACAATATATGGGCAGAACAACGTAGATTAGAAGCAGTTAAACTCTATTATAGGGTATTGCAAGCCATGTGTACAGCAGAGGCCCAAATTTTAAATGCGAACAATTTGACCTCTTTGCTTACTAATGAGAGGTTTCATAGGTGTATGCTAGCCTGTTCTGCTGAGCTAGTTCTTGCCACTCACAAGACAGTAAGCATGTTATTTCCAGTAGTGTTAGAAAGGACTGGAATTACAGCTTTTGATCTTAGTAAGGTGATAGAAAGTTTCGTTCGACATGAGGAATCTCTTCCAAGAGAACTGAGAAGGCATCTGAATTCACTGGAAGAACGGCTTCTGGAGAGCATGGTATGGGAAAAGGGCTCTTCTATGTACAATTCTCTGACAGTAGCAAGGCCAGCCCTCTCTGCAGAGATATGCCGTGGTGGACTGTTGGCAGAGCCAATGCCGTCTTTAGATGCAATAGCAATTCATGTCAATATGTCTAGTGGAGTTTTGTCTCCTGTCACGCATAAGCAGGAGTTATCCCCAGGTATTGATTCAGTTCATCCTAATTTAGGGATTTTATTACTTCCAAATTATATTAATGTAAGAGCAACTCCAATAGCTTCCCTATTTGAGTTCTTAAATCAAGATTTAAGGAATGAGAGTAAAAAATGTGCTCCAACAATGTCTTAGTGGTTCCTTATATCATTAGGAACCACTAAGATTCTTCCTTCATTCCTTATTATAAGAAACCCTTAAGCATGTCCTAACTAATATTTTATGATAAAATATTAAAAATGTTATCTTTCTCTCTCTTGAATAGTGCATCTTTAATGATAAAAAGTACTTTCAATAATAAAATATAAGATAAGGAAGGAATATAAGTAACATTGTTGGAGTTCATAATACCTATCTATATCCTAAATTACTAAGATCTATTATTTTATATTAAATTTAAGGAATGAGTTAAGACTTTATTGGAGTTGCTCTAATGGCTCTATTTCTGTACTAACCAAAATATATCTGCTAAATATTTCCAGGTCAGAATGGAGATATTCGGTCTCCGAAGAGGGTTTGCACTGAACCTCGAAGTGTATTAGTAGAACGTAATTCTTTTACATCACCAGTGAAGGATCGCCTTCTGGCTACCAACCTCAAATCAAAATTACTGCCTCCAGCTTTGCAGTCTGCATTTTCAAGGTTTTAACCATTCCAGCTGTTGCCTGTGCACCATGGTGCCACTTCTTCTAATTTTTAATTAATATTATCTGATTATGACAAATGTAATTGCATATGCAGTCCAACAAGGGCAAATCCAGGGGGTGGAGGGGAAACATGTGCTGAAACTGCAATTAATGTAGTTTTTGGCAAGGTACCAATTTTGTTTGCTTCATTGATCTAGATTCTAGAATAGTTTTGGTGGATATATTACTGTCTGCATTATTCAGCTTTGAGAAGGCTTTTGTCTATTTTAATATCACAGGCTCAAATTTTAAGGTCCCTATTTCATATTCTTGTTTTCTTACAGAAAACATGTTACAGCTCTAGACATTCTGATAAATAATGTCCTCTCATAAGTCATAATTTATAATTGCATTGTTAATGAGAGGATTAAGTTTTTGGGTCATGTCCAATAATGTTAACTAGTTTGTTGTTCATGTCTAGTTTGGCGTATCTAAATATTCCATCTTAAGCTTATAAAAGTATGATATTTAATTATTTATATATCAAGATTATAGAACAGATAATAGTTTTTGTCAAAATACTACAGTATCAGAATTTTCATATTGTTTATGATGCACTGATTTTATGTACAACATTGTCGTCTATATGCTAATGTTTCATATTATTTACCTCGAATTGCCAGATTGTAAAGTTAGCAGCTGTTCGAATCAAAAGTATGATTGAAAGGCTCCAGTTACCTCAACAGATAAGAGAGAATGTGTACTGTCTTTTTCAGAAGATCCTTATGCAGCAGACTGCTCTTTTTTTTAACCGCCATATTGATCAAATCATCCTAAGTTGTCTTTATGGAGTTGCAAAGGTTTGCTGTTAGAGAATCGTGACTTTGTGAGTACTTGGGTTACTCTTTTATCACTTTCTTAAATGCTATGGTTCAAAATTGCAGATTTCCCAACTGAATTTAACATTCAGAGATATCATTTACAACTACAGAAAGCAGCCACAATGCAAACCTCAAGTTTTCCGAAGCGTGTTTGTTGATTGGTCTGCAGCTCGACGAAATGGGGTAATCAATGTTGCCTACACTTTATATTCTCAATAGTTTGAGCGAACTCTAACTTTTTAATGGTTTTTAAAATAGAAAACTGGAAAGGATCATGTTGATATTATCACATTTTACAATGAATTTTTCATCCCTGCCGTTAAGCCTCTACTGGTGGAACTCGCCCCTGCTGGAATCGTTAAAAAGAGTAGCCAGATACCAGAAGCTATGAATAACAGTGACAAAGGTTTTGGTTCTCTATGCTCAACACCTTATCATAATATGTTAAAAGACACCGTTCACTTGATGTATCCTTCACTATTTAATTTGTTGTTTCTTTGAGAAAACCTGCAGTACCATTTAATTGTTATTACTTTTAATTCTCGTCTTTATCATTTACATTAGGTCAATGCCCTGGATCACCCAAAGTATCCAAGTTTCCCAGTCTGCCAGATATGTCTCCCAAGAAAGTATCTGCGGTGCACAATGTTTATGTCTCTCCACTGCGATCATCAAAGGTATTGCTAAATATCCTGATATGATAATTCCTTTTAATTTTAATCCTTTAACCTATAATAGAAATTTATTTAAAATCATTTTTTATTTTTTTATTTGTTATGATGTTTCATAAGTATGTTCTGAAGGTTCTCTTTTGACTTGGTTTTATTCCCTACGGAAGTCTCCTTATCTCGAGTACATGTAATTAGAAAGGTTCAAGATTACTGCCAGACATGACTAACAGAATAGTGAATTCCAATGCATACATCATTTCGTATGTGCTTAAATGACCTCCAGTACACTGACTGAAAATACCAACCGTAAACAGCTTTCCACATGAATCTATCTGTGCTCTACATACTTGCATTTTTCTTTTAGGCGCTCATTAACTTAAAATTACATATTTTTTAATATTGGTTATTGATTGTGGTCACTGGTTATTAGTAATAGTTTGATATGGACCATATGGTTACAGTTCTTATTATTTTGTATAAAGTGGGTATAATTATTTGCACCTCTACGGCCACCGAAATCTGATCTGCATTTGTTTCTACAGATGGATGCTCTGAATTCACACAGCTCTAAGAGTTACTACGCTTGTGTTGGAGAGAGCACTCATGCTTACCAAAGTCCTTCAAAGGATCTTACTGCCATCAATAACCACTTGAACGGGTATACTTTCTATTTAAAAATATGACATTATGTAATATAAGAGAAATACATAAATTAATTGCTGCTGCACTCTTTTATTTCAGTCCCAAGAAGTTTAGAGGCATGCTCAACTTTGACGACGTTGGAATGGTTAGCGATTCTTTGGTGGCCAACAGCATCTATCTACAAAACGGGAGTTGCGCATCCTCATCTGGGACACCCTTGAAATCCGAGCAACCTGATGCATAGCTTTGCCGCAGTTAAAACATCCTTAATAGCAATGTAAATCGTAGGTTCTCAATGTTTATTCGTTATTTCCATTCCATAGTTAAATTTAATATTTAGGTTTAAGTTTTCTATTAGGGGTCGGTTGAAGGGGTGCTTTATTGTATAATACTCTATATACATCATCCGCCACTAGCCCAAATTGCTGTCTGCTGTCAATGTTGTTAACCTCAATTAACTAATGTAATAATGTTGTTTTTGGTATGTCCACATTCGCTTTCACAAGTCAATGGTATCTTGTTGAGTTGATTATCTAATTCGAGTTTTTTCAATCGAGTCATATTGAACTTAAAATTTTCAGAGCGTAAAAATTGTGTTCCAACACGGCTCATGTATAAATCGAGTTGGGTTCGAGCCTATTAACGAGTTTTAAACTGAGAGATGAGTTCGAGCTAATCAGAACTTTAAAATCTATGAATCCAATTAGGAGTCCAACACATTTTTATCAAGCCGGATGGGACAAGTCTGTTCAAAAGACATTTTTCTTTTTAATGATATACTTAATTTTATAATGATGGACAATCCAAAAGTAATGGTCTTTGTTGTGAATTTGGACAAAACACCATGACATCAAACGTTTCCACTAAAAATTGTTACTACTGCTTTTTAACGTTCAGGATCATGAAAACTATCATGTGTATAATTTGTGGTTTTTGGATATTAAGATTATTTGAAGCCTATGAATGTGCAATATAGATATAGATTAACATTATGCACATATTATATTCTAAAGTTAATTGCATTTTTATTCCAATGGTTTGCACCAATAGCACTTTCCATAATTGCACAATGCATCTTACAACTATTTTGGGCACCGCATTTTGCAACATTTCCGTTAAAATGCCATGGATAATTTAGAAAATTAAAAATATTTAATTATAATCGAACCTTTATTTAATGTTCTTGACCCTCTAAACGATATTTTTTAGAAAAATTTAAAGAACGAAAGTTGTAGAGGGCGAAAATATCTTTTCAAAACAATAAGTTTCAAAATTTTTGGAATCTCTTTTATATATTTTTTAATAAATTAAAAATTTAGTAATCTTGTAAAATTCATAATAAATTCAATTCAGTTCGGATTTTGATAAATTTTGATGATTCAGAGATCATTTTCAATTGTTTACAACTTTCATTCATGATATTTCCTCATATTATATTTTGAACTATTCTCAAAATAATAAAAATATTTAGAAATAATTTTTTAATTTACAAATTTATTAAGCGTTGCTTTATTTAATTCTCTCGAAAATTTTGAACCTTATTGTTCTGAAAAAACCTTTTCGTTCTCTACAACTTTCGTTCTTTAAATTTTTCCAGAAAATATCGTTTAGAGGGTTGAAAAAAATTTACAAATTCATTAAGCGTATGTTTTATTTAATTCCAATTTCGTTATAATCCTAAAAAATTTGAATCTTATTATTTTGAAAAGATCTTTTCGCCCTCTCCAACTTCCGTTCTTTAAATTTTTTGAAAAAATATCGTTTAGAGGGTCAAAAACCTCAAATAAAGGTCTGCGGTTATAATTAAATATTTTTAATTTCCTAAACTACCCTTAACATTTTAACGGAAAAGGTGTAAAGTGCGGCGCCCAAAATAATTGTGGGATGCATTGTGCAATTATGTACTAAAGTGTCATTATTCCAAACCATTGGGATGCAAAATGCAATTAACTCTATATTCTATAAACAAGTTACGATAATAAACTCAACATAATATTTATATCAAAAAAAAATTATGAAAAAAAAAGATCCAGAAAAATCCTAATATTACATAAAAGATATATGGAGTTTGATTTTGAACCAAACAAGTTGAACTTGTCAAAAAGTCAAATGAACTTCAATGTTCGAATGACTTTGGGCCTTATCAGTGCAGTTTAGGTGGAAACAAAGAAGTTCTCCTCCTTCCGGAGGACTTGATGGCCTTCTTCGGGACCTTCATCAATCGACGATTTTCACGATAATTATTATATTAATATTTATTTTGAATCTCAAATTTGTATTGATACTTATGAATGATAATGAAAATTACAGATTTGAGTTTAACCAAAAGTTTGTTCAACTAGAGTTCAAATGAAATGAACTCATTTTATCGAGTTGAAGCCGATTCGATTTATTTTATAATTGGTTTTATATCAAACTGTCCACCCATCTCAAAAAAATAAAAAATATATAAAGTAGCTACTCAACCTCCACGACGACTCATTTAAGTCATAAAAATGTCAAAATATATCATCCGTTTAAAAAATTGACGATCAACATTAAGATCGTGAAATCGTTAATATGCTGATTGGACAAGCTACGTGAAAAAAAATATAAAATATAAAATAATTAAATAACACGTCATTGATTACACAATAAGAAAAAATAAAAAGTAAATAGGTTGTTAGGGTAAAACACATGCATTATTCTTCGATGTCGCAAAAGAATATGCACACCAACCACATTAGTTTGCTCCCATTTAATCGACGAAGTCTCTAACATGGGGACTTTTTTTATGATAGACATATATGATAATATATACGAGAGTAATTAATGAATTATATACAACTAGTCGTTATGTGCCACATGAGTAAATATTTGACACGGTATCCCAATTTTTAACATTAATCATCAATTTTTTTTAAAATGTTAGCAAAGTGATATATCTTAATAGTTTAGTAGCTTAAATGAGTTGCCGTGGAGATGAAATAGTTTCTTGATATTTTTTTATGAGATGAACAAGTTATTTGATATAAAACCCTTTTATAATCCCACCTAATTATGAAAAGTAAGAAGTCTACATTTTAATTATACAATATATAAACACACATATATAACAACATAATAATCATTATATATGAGAATTAGTATCCGACAATAATCTATCCGCGCTTTTTTTATAATGGATGGGAAAAAAACTAGAATGCTCCTCCTAAACACGTCAGCTATATACCACCTTCCCTACTGGAAGATATACAAGACATTTTATATAATCCAGTTTTCACTATTCCGTTCAGCCAGTTTGGCTTACACTGTTACACAAACAACAAAACAGTAAGCAAACTTTAGCCTCAGCCTAGAACATAATTATCTTTCTAGGCAAGTATATAGATCGTAGAGCTAGATTTAGAAGAGAACATAATAGCACAAATGGATAGATCTGCATTTAAATAAAAAAATCATTCAAAGATAGCTAAACAAACAGGGGAATGTCCTTGACAAATAAAGTTGAACTTAAATATAACAATATTATAGTAAATTTAGCAATAGTACCAGAGTACAAGTTCTATTTACCACCAAATATCACTTCTTTTGTCTGTCTTGTGTAATATTTAAGACTTGCTAAATTATCATGCAGGAGGGTGACTAGGTTCTTTAAAATCACAGGCGAAGACACCTGACAACCTTGCAAAATAATGCTCAAACAAAACGTAGAATCATCCTTGCAGCTTGATATCAGATATGAAAACTCTGCATG
The DNA here is from genome assembly GCA_028671895.1 of Oenanthe sinensis. NCBI lineage: Eukaryota > Viridiplantae > Streptophyta > Magnoliopsida > Apiales > Apiaceae > Oenanthe > Oenanthe sinensis. Next base: position 10,759,465 of record CM053799.1, read on the forward strand.
AAATATCCTATTTATACAGAGTACTTAGGATATCATTCAAAATATTAAACATGAAGATAATTGGGCATCTAAGCTTCCTTTTTTTCAGCAATGAAAGTGCCTACTGATTTGAACCATTCCATGAGTTTCCTGTGATCCTTTACATAAAGCCAAGCTTGAAGAAATGAAAAGAGGCTTTCATTTATGCCTCGCTCTTCAATGTAATTATAAATTGCATCTTTCATCTTGTCATCAAGATCCTGGAAGATAGGCCCGTTATATTTGGTTGGGGCCCTGACAAAACCTGAATCCTCATTCTTGACCCTCGTTGAAATTGAGTGAATCCCTAATGCATCTGGATACAGTCCACAAAGAAAAAGCAAAGACTCACTCTGCCCTGGCTTAGACACGTCAACATGAAGAAATAATTGGTTCATCCCATCATCTTCATTATCCTCAGAAGCAGGAATAATGTTGGTCAACCGCATCACGGTTATATTGATCTCCTCGTTCCCATAAGTCCTTGTCAAAACAGGACCATAACTTTCAAGAGACCCTTTCACAACCGTAAATGGGGATGGCGGGCTCACTTTCTGTGCACAGACATGATAACAGGTAAGTAAAAACCGCCAAAATTCTACACATAATTGAACGAAAGCATTGTCAAGAAAGATAGCTCAAACTAGAAAACAGAGAGCGCCTAGCATAGGAAATTTATCTTACATATCAAAAGAACACATCAATAGACTGCAATGTTACGAGACGCTTGATTCCTAAATATTGTGTAATCCACACAAGTAAGCCGTTAATGGTTATTATAAAATCAAAGACAGAATGTATACATGACCTCTTTAATGTTGTGTGTAGATGAAATACACAAACATCTACGATTTTAATTCCTTACTCCATCACATTTTTACCAATTTAATCTAAGGTCCAAATCCACCAATTTGCAAATATATACCCCCTTCTCCTTCCTACTCACATTCTTCACAAAACTTTGTTCACACGAACTCAATATATTTTCACTCTCCCCATTTACATCATTTCCCCCTAAAAATTTGTTCACATTATCCATTCTTTCCAAAATGGAGTGAGCATAAGAGATACACACATTTCACTAATCCCGTGAACTAGCTAGCTACCGATAAAAATTAAAGCACAATCGATACATAATATTCAGAACACAAAATAATTAAAAAAATACAAATACATAAACCCCACTTAAATCCTAAATTTCAAGAAACACACAAAATAATAAAATAAATTCAATAAAATCATAGAAACACAATAAATCAACAAACCCAGATAAACCCACATGCCCACAAGCTTACACAAACACAATATACACACAGATACATATATATTAAAAGGGTGAGTGAAATACAGGGGGGGGAGTCATTTTGGAGACTTCAAGATAGTGTTCTTTCAGTGACCGGAGAATCATTGAGTTGACCGCCGTTGAAACATTCGCCGTTGACTTTGACGTCGCCAACCGTGATGCTAACATGCGCCATGGCTGTACAATAGCTTTGCTCGCTGCTCTCTTCCACATTTTTCAAGCTTGCTTTGAATGAGTGGTCCTTTCGGGTCAAAGCAATAAGATTATTACTATATCTTTTGGGCCTATACTTTCTGGGCCAGCCCAAAAAATAAGCCCACTATGGTGTTGTCTTGTTGGCCCAAAACCGGTGGGACCCAACTAACTTATTTTCAAAATTCCCGGGAATATTTCTCAATCATCTATCCATTCATTTAACAAAAAGACTCAATCTTGTTTATTCTTTTATATCCACACAAATTTCACTCAAATTAAATCCATCAAAATGTCATCTTTTTCCCACCTACACTTTCTTAAAAACACCATCAATGGCTACTCTTTCAGCAATCCCAAAAATCTCATCTTTTTCTCTTTCAAATCACCCAAATTCAAGATTTTTCACCCCACCAAAAATACTCAATTTTTATGCTCAAAAACTGCAGAATAGACACAATGTCACTAAATCTTGGACACCCATTTCAGTTATTAACTCTAATTCCAAGTTTTTGCAGGTGGGTCGACCCCGACTCGTTTCGGTGAAATCTTCATACAATGATACTAGTGCAACCTCCAATGGGCTTCAAAGTGTATGTTATACTGTTAGTTGTACAATGTGTTTGTTTTATTGTTTTGATGATCTGTGTTATTGGGGTTTGTTAAATTTTGGATCTTTAGGTGGTTGGAGTATTACATTTGGTTGTTTCACTTGGGATCATACTTGCAATGGACAAGTACTTGAAACAAGCTTTTGTTGCTGCTGCTATTAAGTTTCCTAGTGCATTGTTTGGGATGTTTTGCATATTTTCTGTACTAGTGATTCTTGATGTGACTAGCCCGGGCTTAGCTACCGGATTAATGGAGTTTTTCGAGCCTGCACTTTTGTTTATTCAAAGGTGGCTTCCTTTGTTTTATGTTCCTTCTTTGGTGGTTTTGCCTATCGCTGTTCAAGATATTCCTGCAGCTTCAGGACTAAAAATCTGCTTTATTATAGGTACTAGTTCTTTTGTTATTTCATTCGAATTAGTATTTGATATACTATCATGGAAATTCTTAAATAAAACAGACCCTGTAGTTACTAAAGAATAGATCAACTAAACATAATTATTATATCCTGCTCATAGAGCAAGGTATAGGGAGGGTAAAATGTAGGCATGCGTTACCTCTTCTTCTAGGAGTAGCGACTGTTTCCTTAAAGACGCATGAATAATTAGTAAACTAGTAGGCATATTGTTTTTAATCTATCACTGAAGCTTCAAACAGCTGATAATAAGCAGAAAAGTGATTTAAGTTCACTTAATAGTCATGCTTCCTGCTATTTCTTCTGCTACGGAACTTAAATCCTAATTCGTCAGCATGTCACATTTTCTTGGCTCTCTGCAGTTGGAGGATGGCTAGCTTCACTCGCAGTTGCAGGTTACGCAGCTATATCTGTAAGAAAGATGGTTAAAACAGAAATGATACCTGCTGAGCCCATGTCAAAGCCTTCTCCATTTTCTCCTGTAGAATTGTGGGCTTGGAGTGGGATCTTCGCTGCATCATTTTCAGGGGCATATTTTTACCCAACACTACTCGGAACGCCTGCTAGAACATGCTTACCATTTCTCCTTGCATCTACAGTGTTAGGCTATATAGTTGGCTCTGGGTAAATTTTCGTAAACCTTCTCTAACATATACTGCTGCTTCTATCTCATAGAAGAGCTTTTATTTCAGTTCATCGTATGACATATATCATCTGTATATTCTGATGTTGTATTGTTGGATTGATATTTACTTCAGATTACCATCTGGTGCGAAAAAGGTTCTCCATCCCATTGTTTGTTGTGCTTTATCTGCTGACCTTGCAGCATATGCTTTTGGGTATCTTTCCAAGTCTGGAATATATCCTATTCTGGGTACACATCTAACCTATTGTAGACTGTAATAAGCTGTGTTATGCCTCTTACTGTTAAAAAAGAAACTGAATTAAGATGAAACCTCCTAGTCAAAAAATTAAACTCACAGCAATTTAGATAGAATTAAAACCTATTTTTCCAGGGCACTTCTGCAAGTAGAAATTTTTGTTGGATCAAGTTGATTGATTCACTTTTTGTCAGTATCCTGAAGTGGGCATCACTCAGTGAGAATGTGTTTGTTTAAACTTTTGATATCTTTGAAAGTTGTAAGTACAGATATATATGTAGATTGCAAGAGCTGGGAGATCAAGGCCTTTATGCCAAGACCAACTTAAAAAGTTTGGTTTAATTATATATGAACAAGAGAATATGCCAATGTTCTCCATGTTTATTTTTCTTTCGAAAGAGAATTGCATGATAATCATCTTATTCCATCAAAAAACTTGTAGATATATTCTTCTTATCTTCATGTCTTGATATCTCATAAGCCTACTTGTACAGGGCATTACCTTACAAAAGTCTCATCAAATCCTGGAGCTGGTGACATTCTAATGGGATTTTTGGGATCTGTTATTCTTTCATTTGCCTTCTCAATGTTCAAACAGAGGAAGGTAAAATTCATCATTTTACTCTTCTTAATGAGCAAGTAGAAATTTATTACCTTAAAAATAACAAGCACAAGGTCTAGTTAAAAATCTATCTTATCTGAAGAAAGGAGGATGTGTCAGTCACATGTCTCTGATGTATTCAGCTGTCTTAAAAAGAACTTCATATGTACACAAAAGCATTTGGCTCTTTAGGTAGATAATAAAGTAGTGTGCTCAGAAGATTAAAGTTACTCAAATCTTTACAACCAGGCTCTTGAAGAGAGCCAGATTGTTGCTTATCCATTTTAAACATCATTCTTTTTAAATAATCTCTGATTTTTTTTCCAGCTTGTCAAGAGACATGCGGCTGAGATTTTTACGTCTGTTATCATCTCAACTTTGTTTTCATTGTATTCCACTGCATTTATGGGACGTCTTGTTGGACTCGAACCATCTTTGACCATTTCAGTTCTGCCCAGATGTATAACTGTGGCACTAGCACTCAGTATTGTATCATTGTTCGAAGGTATGGAACTTACCCCACTTAATCTATAAGCTGATATTCTAATTCTGCTGTATAGAAATGTAATCGGTAAATGATTTTGTATAGATGTGTTTCATTTTGTGAGTGCAATTAGTATTCACTTTTTATGGTTAACTGAAGGACCTGCAATATGTGCATACTATATTTCAGTAGCTTTACAATCACGCACACAATAAGAGTCCGTATTTAGCAATGGAGTTCCAACATAATTACTTCCTTCTGTTCACTGCTGCTTGTGCAAGCAGTACAAACCTCAGGGTTTATCATATCTTCAATAATCTATCCGTTGATTCAATTTCCATATGTCTCTCATTTAGTATCTTCCTCCCATACTGTATAGGTGCCAATTCATCCCTCACTGCTGCGGTTGTTGTAGTAACTGGTTTGGTAGGAGCAAATTTTGTACAAGTGATGCTTGACAAATTCCGTTTTGATGATCCCATTGCTCGAGGAATTGCAACTGCATCTAGGTATGCAGATTATGTAGGAAAAACATATCTGACCATGAATGATCAATATCTACATGTGATAATGCTGCCAGAAATGTCATTCATGGTTTAATATTAATAGTCATGCATGGATATACTAAAATGATGTTAATCTCGTTGTTAACTAAAACAGAATGTATGCCACCAAAACAATGGAAAACCATTAGTATTCTAGAAACTCATCGCACTTTCTTGGTTCTGTTGCAGTGCTCATGGATTGGGAACAGCAGCATTGTCAGCAAAGGAACCCGAAGCTCTCCCGTTTTGTGCCATTGCTTATGCTCTTACCGGGATATTTGGTTCTATCTTTTGCTCAATTCCAGTAATCAGGCAAAGCCTGCTTGCTATAGTTGGCTAAAAGATCAGCACTCTGATTAAATACTGCATCCATTACCTTTACTGCTATTCAGTTCGAATGCCACGATAGTCCATGATTTAGTCTGAATATTATGAGGCCTGCAGCCGCTGATCACCTACTTATGACCAGTTGCAGAATGGTGTACATAATTCGAAATGCTGATTATTTATTTTATTTTATTTTATTGTGGAGTTTTTTTTTTTTACTTTTCACATCCACCTACTTAAAATTATCTTAGACATTTGCTTTCACATACAATGTTCTGTGTTCTGTTATGTTCGTATTCAAGTGGCAATGTAGAAGATAACACTATGTACTTGCAAAAATTTTAAAACCAAGATTCCAGTTTAAGGTAATAACAAGAAACCCTACTTTGAAATCGTTTTTTTTCCCACTTTGGGAATAATTTTTTAGAGAACTTGGAAATCGTTTGTAATCACAAAGCCAAGTTATTTAACAAAGAGAAAAAGGAACATGAGGTAATAGGGTGTTTTAGTATAAATTTTTAATGGCAAATTTGTAATTATACATAATATTCTGAAATTATAATAGCACCCTCGTGTTTTAATATGATATTTGAGTATAACCTCATGACACAATTTAAAGTTAAAATGCCAAAAATGACACAACTTGAAAAAAATGCCCTATATGGCACAAACAAACGCGGCTTAAATTATGAAAATACTGAAAACGTCAATGGGTCTTTATAATATGTGATAATTATAAAAATACTGAAAACATATAATAGAATTGATTTGCGTTATCAATTAACGTTAGATTATCTTACGTTTTTTTTTGCTATCTGGGGTCATTTTTCCAAGATGTGCTATTTGGGGCATTTTATATTAAAATTTCGCCATAAAGGGTCAATACCCAAAATTATGTGAGGTCGGCCTCAGGGTCCTCAATCTCTTTAACAAATTTGAAATATTTTAATGTTATAACAAATTCTTAAAAAATTTATAGTAACCGTGTTTTATAAAAACAACATAGGTGCGAAAGTGGAGACTAAACCCCTGATTTTCTAGCTAATTTCGAGCCATTAAGCATTTTTGGAAAAAGATTTTAAAAAAGGGAATTCTTTATGAATTATCAAATTTAGGATCGAATTTGGTAATTAATGGGAAGTTATTTTTTGAAATCACTTTTTGGATTCAAATAGGAATAGTCGAATAGAAGACTTGCATATCTCACTATATATTAGCTCTTGTAGCTCCAATTAGTTATTGTTCTCTGTTACTCCTGCATGCATACACAATACATAGCTCCCCATCATCAATCTGTATAAAGCATACACCTACATTGTTATATATACATATAGTTTTCAAGATTTACAATAGTTGTAATAATGTTCAAGGTTGTTAACCCAGGGCCGGTCCTGTTTGACATCTGCCCCGTAAACTACACCTTCAATGTCCAAGCCATGAGCTCTGATAAGCTTTCTTTTTTTTTTCCCTGGTTTTTTCACCATTGGTCCACGTAAACGATGAGCATGGCCTGTTGAAGTATGCAATTTTTGTCTCTGCCCGTCACACGCGTTGGAACCATGTTAAAGAGCTAGTCATGGACGTTATCGAGAGTAAGTTCGTGTAGTCGCTGGTTTGATGACAATGGAAGACATATTTAATGATACCAAGAAGTTTAAACAACAAGTGTTTGTGGAAGTTCAGCTTGAACTTGATCAGTTCGGCCTTCAAGTTTACAATGCCAATGTCAAACAGCTTGTCGAAGTTCCCTGGTACGACGTAAGGCTCAGATGGAGGCGGCATATAAAGCTACTGTTTTCGAAGTTGTGTTTAAAACCAAAATCAGATTGAATACTCTAATGTACTGTACTAGCTAATTGAATAACGCAGACAATGGCCATTAATGAGACCAAGCAAGGCTCTGTTTGTTGGTTGTGTTCTTTAGATACTAATATGGCTGATATTAATCTTTGAAATCTATGTTGTAATTTTCTGGTAATCTTTTGGATGTAAATAGAAACACCCACACATATAGTTTTTTACATTCACTTCACATATATACAAACACATATATTCTCTTTAGATTTCTGCTACATCCATATTATTAGAAGCTTTGATTCTCATGTCGGAGGTGCTTCACGGCCACCACCACTGGGCAAGCATTGTTTTGCAGGCTCCCGGCCACAGGGCAGAACCGCCAGAACAGTGAGAGGAGCTCGAGAACAGGTCCAGTAGCTATCAATTAAGAAGTTCACTAAAGTTATTATATAGCTTCATAAGCGTAGAATTATAATTTAGATGGGTTATGAAGTCCTACAGCTGAGATGTAACAATGAGCTGAGATGGGATGTATTTTCTTTACTATATAAATTCGAATAGGATTAGAAGACTTGCATCTCCATATAATGTATGTATTTTTCTTGCTTTCGGTTTTTTAAGAACTAGTGTGTTACTGCGTTTACTCTCTTTATGATGCAGTTTTTTCTGGCACTCATCCTTACTTGCAGATAAATATATATATATATTCGTGTTTCATTTCTGCATTGTCTTCTCTATATTACAAGGTTTGACAGAATAACCCGACCTAAATACATATGAATGCATCTCATCCTTGTGAGAAATAGTATGACAAAAATTAAATTATAGGTGGGTGAATATGAATTTTGCAGATATGACGGGGCATGGTGCTATGTCCAAGTACCTCTAGCATTTTTTCAGGCTTTCGTGGCTTGCAATGGAGCTCCAGCCTTGCTGGCAATAAGTTGCTCATAAAGGTCTCGGATTTTTAATCCAACAATGGTCTGGAAAAGACCTGTTCCATTGTTGCTACCAGGGAAATCAGAATGCTTTAGCATTTGTTGTGTTACCTCACCGTAGAACTTGGTTGAAATGTTGCTCAGATGGCTCTCAACGTAGATGAGCTCATCCAATCTGTCGAATTGTCCATCCATCTCCAACACAGAAACCTGAGGTCAAGATTTGAGAACAAAGCAAACTGTAAGTATCAATTACACTTGTTTTATTTGACAAAAAAAAACACTCGTTTTTGCTCAAAAAATATACCTCATTGTCATAGTAGGAGTCAGGGCCATAGGCAAACTTGATGCCAGGGTAAGAGCAAGTGAGTTTCCTTCCACAAGGTATCCAAGAAATGGTCGAGCCTTCATCAAACAAGTAAACAGGACTAAAAAACTGCACTCCCTCTTTCATTATCAGCTTAACTCTCAGGACTTTTCCTTCATTATCGTCAGGGATAAGCTGTGTTGGCAGCACTTCTATAACTGCATCTGCATATTGCTTTTGTGGATCTGCATAATATTGAATAATGAGCTAGGAAACAGTAACATATATATATCACTATGGAAAATCAAATTAAACGCTCATTGTACATAAACATGAAACATTTAATTACCAATGTAAGCATCGAAATCTGGTTTTCGGGCTTCAATACTGGCTTTTATACTCTCAAGGCTGTGTCCTCTTTCTGCCATGTCCCTCTACAGTTCATACCAAACAGTTGTGTTAGATTCCAAGGACTAGGTGACATATAAGAACTGGTGCAAGTAAAGAAAAAATAGTGGTAAAGTGAAGTAATTTACCTGGATCTTCCATGCAAACTTAACTTCATTGCTGATATCCAAGTAGATACTGAAGTCCAAAAGGTCCCTAACCCTTTCATCATACCTACACATTTTAGCAACATGATTAGTATTACTAAAATAAAGTATCGCCAAATTCATGCATATGCAATTACACATTTGCACGTATAAAACATTAGTCCCTCCCTCGAAAAAAAAGGAAAAAAAAATTCTATATACAGCTTGCTTCATGTCTGGTATCAAATGAATACAAGCCAAACACATGCAGAGCCTAACAGTCATTGTTATTGTTCAAGTTCTATATAGTCATTGCCCATATAAACCATCCAGGCGCATCGACAATTACTATATTCATCTACGGAAACAGTCCTGCTACTCCTCCAAATAAATTAATTGTTTGCGTACATCATACCATTAAGAGTAAAGGTAAAATATAGATACGATATACTCTGTTATAAGTCGTTTATATGGAGTAAATTTGGTTTCGTCATTATTATTGAATACATGATACTAATGTGTTACGGAGTACAAAAACAGAGCCGCATGTTCAAGTCTATGGGCTATATAGCCGGTTGGTTATGACTAAAAATGGAAAAGGCCAACCTCTGTAGTGTTGTGGAAGCTACCTAAAAGGCATAAACGATGGAATGTTCTGATGTTCAAGTATCAAACACATACACATCTTTATATAATATTAATCATGTGACCCTAGTTATAGAAAAATGTTAAGCAAGTCTTACGTGCACAGAGATGTTAGCCTAGGAAGGACTGATGGAACCTAAGTGACAATTGTTGTTTGGACTCGTTGATCTTGAATTTTAATATAAAGTGATGCTTTTGTAACACCAAAATTCTATTAAAGAAAGTGCTTTACTTTGAAACCCATAGTTTTATAAGGTAGGGATCTAAAACATCAATTTATAAGTGAATCATCTTTGACCCGTATTGAAATATATTATTAAGTACTTCAATCATGTGTGACGGTATATTCTATAGTGAATGAATTGCAGAAGCACATTAAAAATCAAAGAATGCACAGAAACTATAAAAGAATGCAGTTAAAAATATCTGGAAGGAAATAACAAGAGAATTTATAAGGAACAAAGTACAAAACTTGCATGAGAGTTGGTTAGACACGCCGTATTAACATTTAAGAATGATCTACATGTTAAGGCTTCGTTGCAGCAGCTATAAGAGTTAGTAACTTAACATGGTACGAGAGTGGAGATATCGAGTTTGAAACTCGACAACTCCGGGCATGTTACAATTAAGAATATATATAATGGATAGTAAGTCCTTATTTTGCACAAACTTACATTGGGTGTAGTCCTTCAATGACAAGGATCTTTGGGGGCTTGATGAGCTCTGGAGGGTCTAAAAGCCCAGACACATGGTTGTAAATTGGCTTCTGAACAGCAATACCATCTTTAATAGCCTTAACTTGTTCATACATGAGATCAAAGTCATTGGCTTTTGGGTCGAGTGCTGTCACTCCCTTTTCTTTCCTTCCAGTTCTGTCAAGTGAATGATAATCATCTAAACATATCACAGTTGTTGTGTCACTGATCAAAGTGTTGGAATCAGGGTTTCCTCCCTTTGGTGGCTGTGCAGCACCTCCAAAAACACTTGTCAGTCTTCTCATAAAAGTACTCTTCCCACAGCCTGAATCAGCTGCTAAACCAATCACAATTGTTCCAGAGTCTGCTGCACATGTTATTTCTGAACTGCCTGATCTCTTGTAGTTTGTTTTCTTGGAACCAGTGCTGTAGAAAAAGACTTGTTTTTGGTGAAATCCCAAGTGGGGTTTTGCTGGTGTTGAGATTGAGTAGTTTGAATTTAGGGACTTGACATTGTAAACTGTGCACACTGCCATAGTTTTGGTTTAAGTGATGTAACTCTTCCTCTTCAAGTGAATTTCCAAATGGGAAATTCAGAGGATTTTAAGAGAGGAAAATGGAGGTGTATTCAGTGTTGTAAGTATTTTATTTGATGGTTTTGGTGAACATTATCAAATGTGATTTTGGCTCTTTTGTGGAAGAGTTTTTTAGTTTGAGAGATTAGATGACAGAATAAGAGGTTATGGTTAAAGAAAAAACATGAGGCTGTTTTGGTTTGATAGAAAAGTTCTTGATTTGATGAGGAGGATGCTGATGTGTGCCTCTTTTTTTATGGCTTTCTCTGACTACCCCTTGTTTTGGACAAGTTTGTAGGTAATATTAAGGTGTGGTATGAGAGGGACATGCTTGTATATTATTAAGTTGCATGGGGATATAGTTGTCATATACTGTTTTTTTCTGTTTTGATTTTTTGTCATCTATTTTACATGTATATGAGATTTTGAGGTGTGTATTGGGATGAAGCATAGGCATGGGAGAAGCTTGGTGATCATTTTTTGCAGTTTGGATATATAGGCTGCCAGGTGGCACTGAGCTAGTGGCTATTTGAAGATGAGAAGATTAGGTTGTGGGGTGGTGTGGAGGAGATATGGAACTTATGTCACTGACTCACTGTTGCATAGTGCCATACTGCCATCAAATGTAAGAAGACATGGCCATCATACATGTGTGTGCGTGTACTTGCTAGGAAACCATAGTCCATAGAAGAAGTGACCATGATAAAGAATATCCATAAAAGAACTTGAAGGGTTCATAGGATATTACATTAGATTCGGGACAAGTATTATTGTGATGATTTCCTAAGAAATGCAAGTCAAGCTAGGCGAGTTCTTTTGGTTTTGTATAACATACAAAACGAAGAGTTTCTAACTTTAATATGGAGGCGACACGTAAGCTAACAAAAGCTGAAGCCAAATAGCTGCGCGAGTTGTTAAAACGAAAAATGCAGAATTCTCAAAATTATTTCTAAATTAAGTACTAAATTATTTAGTTAACAAGATTTAAAGATATGTAGTATTGTATTGTTAAAATACCAAATACTGTTTTCAAAGCAAAGTTTTGCAACTTGCAAAGGACAACCCACCTTACTAATTTATATAATAGGCACAAATTTTTCGCATGCAGCTAATATAATAGTAGTGAATGAAAAGAGTGCGTACTGAATAAAGTTGTCAAACCAGAAAATATAAATATTGATGAAGCCGCAGGAATGAAAAGGAGCCAAGCCATGGTTTTAAATTGCTAGAACGATATGGGGTAGGCAGGCACGACTCTTGAGTCAACAATCTTTTGAACAGAAAGAACGTACCTGGAAATGGAAACTAGAAAATTTTACCACTCGCATGTTTTTGTAAATCGCAGGACTAATGATATTTTAATACTCATATTTTAAATAATTATACAATGTATTCTACAGTTATTTTGAGCACCGCACTTTACATCATTTCCGTAATCAGACCTTTATTTGAGGTTTTTGACCCTCTAATCGGTATTTTTTGAAAAAAGAGACGGCGAAAAGATTTTTTCAAAATAATAAGGTTCAAATTTTTCGGGATTATAACGAAATTGGAATTAAATAAAACATATGCTTAATGAATTTGTAAATTCTTTTTGACTCTCCAAACGATATTTTCTAAAAAAATTTAAAGAACGAAAGTTGTAAAGAACGACAAGGTCTTTTCAAAACAATATGGTTCAAAATTTTCGAGAAAATTAAATAAAACAATGCTTAATAAATTTGTAAATTAAAAAAGTATTTCTAATTTTTATTATTATTTTGAGAATAGTTCAAAATATAATACGAGGAAACATCATGAACGAAAGTTGTAAACAATTAAAAATGATTTCCGAATCATCAAAATTCATTGAAATCCGAACTTGATTGAATTTATTATGAATTTTACAAGATTACTAAATTTGCAATTTATTAAAAAAAATATAAAAAAGATTCCAAATTTTTTAAAACTTATTGTTTTGAAAATATATTTTCGTTCTTCAAATATTTCTAAAAAATATCGTTTATAGGGTCAACAACATCAAATAAAGGTTTGATTATAATTAAATATTTTTAATTTTCTAAACTATCCCTAGCATTTTAACGGAAGGGGTGCAAAATGCAGCGTCCAAAATAATTGTAGGATGCATTATGCAATTATTTAAAATATGAGTATTAAAATGCTATTGATTCAAATCATTGGGATGCAAAATGCAATTAACTCATTTGTATAATTATTGCTTCTACATCATTACTATACTCTAATATGAATTTATTCAAGTTTAATTTCCAACATTTTTATTACATTATTAAACTTTGAAATTTATACTCTATACAGTTAAAACCATGTTACATATTTTTGTTTCTACTTCTCTGGAAACATGTCGTGTCATAGAAACTTATTTGATCTCTTTGCTAGCTCATGTCAACCATCTCGAAAAGTCGTTACATTTGTCAAAAAGGTTAAAATTACAATAATCTCTGCCCGAAAACTAGCTCAAACTGTACTTTTTTGCTCTTCGGCTTAATTCCCAGCAAAGTTTATGTTATTAATGTGTTTCTTGAAGCTATATTGCTAGTAGCCTTATAGCAAGAGTTCAAGACTCCTTCCCCCTCCTCTACGACTCTATCTATGACCAAAAGTCCTGCATTCATATCCATTTCCACATCAAATCTAATGCTTTAAAAAATATGTAACATGTCAAGAAAATGAATTTTTTTTGCATTTTTAGATTTTACACAAATTTTATAGTTATCGTCTCCTAAAAAGTTGTAGTGGATGACATTTCTTTTAGCCATGTTTGCGATTTCTGATTTCTAATCTATCAATAATAAACGATGACAACGCTGTGCAAGAAGGATAGTTCACCAAATAACTTACATTAAGCAACTATCACCAAAAATTCAAGTGAAATTACAATTGTAATTCAAGATAAAATAATTAAATTAAGATATAATTACTTTTCAATATATGTAAAAATATTAAAATTGTACACTTAATTAACGGAATAAACAATTTTTTTATTAATTAACGTATAAAATATCTTTGATACATGCCTTTTCTCATTATTATAAGTTTTATTCTTAAAAAGATAAATATTATTAATTATATATTATTATTAATTAAATAATTAAAAAATTATAAACTAATAATAAATCTAATAAATAAAATACATGCAAAATAATACAATTATTATTTTAATATTTAAAAATTTTGAATAAGTAAACAGTGGTAATTCATTCAAAATTTGAATGAGTACTCTTCAAAAATTTAAGTTTAAATCAGAATTTCGATCACTACTGGAGTAGAATTTGAAATAATTTATTCTAAATATAAAGTTTTATGAAGTGAAATTTGAAATAATTTATTCTAAATTTAAATTTTTAAATCACGCCTCAATAAGCTCAGAGGATGTAAAGTCCAGGGCCCCAGGCCTCCCAACCGAGTAGTGTATATTTATCCTGGGAATGGGACATTCAAAAGTAAAACAAACAGCCGTCTCTATCCCAGCGTTGTCTATTCATTCATGTACCGCATATATTTTCACAGTCCAGCTACTGCTGTACGAATACTATAATGTTTGTGTTTGGTGGGAGAGATCGAAATGAAATGAGTAAAAAAAATAAGAAAATAATTAAGATATAATGAAAGATTTGAAAAAAAATTAATAAATATAAAATTTCTATGATAGAGAATTGATAAGAAAATAAATAAAAAAATGAAACACTTCTTCTGAAAATAGAGAATTTGGATTTTAGTCTACATTAATAACCTAATAAAAATGAAATGAGGAAAAAATTAAATTTTTTAAAAATTTATTCCAAATCTCATTCCATTTCGATCTCCATCACACAAACATAAATTTCAAGCAAAGTCAGGTTGTCAATCACGCCAACTCTCCTCCGTAGCGCGCGTAATGCACACTAGTACACGCCAACTGGCTAACCAAACACTTTTGACGCAAAATTTAATACGACTATACAACTACAAATATCTAACACTACAGATATTTGTCAGAAAAAAAATCTAACACTACAAATATACTCATTTAGTAAATCAAAAGAAAAAAATTACAAATTATCACTATAACTACTAGTATGTATCATACGATGATATAGATATTAATATAAAATCTATGAAATTTATATTTTTATAAAAACTAAAAATATTAAAAATATATCATTTACAAGAGAATAAAAAAACCTCAAATATTTTGAAATTCGAGGGGGTAGGAGTCGTATATTTTTTCTTGTGTCAACGGACTCAACACCTCACATGCAGGGGGCCATGGGCATTTCGATACTATAGATTTTTAGTAGTACTATGCTTATATTGAACTCATTTTTTAATGACCGCCCTTTTCATCTCATTCGCACACTTTTCTCATCATATCACATTTTTTTATTTATTCCACCTTTCTTTATCACTTCCTACTACCCAACATTATTTTTAACATACTTTTTACCTTTTGCTTTGTAGGCTTACAATTTACATACATATATTATAATTACATACTCGCTCCATATATTATATCCTTTCTATATTTTACAATTTTTATCGCAATTATATCTAATATTAAAATTTAAATTTCAAAAAAGACAAATTAAAATATTTTTTTTTAAATTTCATATACGTATAAAATTAAAATAACACGAATTTAAAATGGAGCGAGTATATAGTTGTTTTGTATATAAAAGGAGTGAAGAATATATCCCAGACCTATCTATCAAGCCAAGCCGCCACCTTCTTATCTTCCTACCCCTCTTTCTGTATCTATCTATTTGTATTGTTGTGTGTATACATAGAGTATGGACTCTCTTCTTTCAAGTGAAGACCACTAAATTATTATTTTAAAAACCAAGATTTGTGTAAAGTAATACACCCTTTTGTGTAATTTGATTATTTCATAACTTAAATACCTTAATTATACATGGGTATTTTTTCAAGATTTTCTTCAAGTAGAAATGGGCATCGAAGGACTCAAAGTGCACTTGTAAGTCTTTATCTCTATTGAATTGTTGTGTGTATTTGTTAATGTGTTTGGGTTTCTTTCTTTTTGTATAATGATTTGTTGTTGTTTTTGTTTTTAAAGGTGTTTTTTTATGATAACCCTTTTGCCCCTTTTGTTGTTTAGTTTGGTTTGATGAAAGATTTGGGGTTGACTTGTTCACTGTGTATTAGATTTGCTGAATTGTAGACTTTGTAGTTGATTTTGTCATAAAGTTTGAAACTTTATAGCTTATAATCACTTTTCTTGTTTAAAATTATTGTGTAGGTTTGAAATTTTTAGTTTTTTGATATTAATTGAAATATTGGATCAATGTAGATGATGGATTAAATGTACACATTGCCTTGTTAGATTTTTCTTTGACTTTTACAATGGGCTGACCTTTTGAAGGTCTGTGGTTGCTAAATGGACTGGCATAAGATTATATGTTTTTTTTTATGTTGTTGAGTAAATGGTGTTTTCTTGATTTCTTTGATGTAGGATGAAAGAAGTGAATTGCATCCCGGTACAGAAGCGGGAGATGCTCCTGCTGTGCCTGGAGCTGCCTTTGCTGTAGGTCACGGTATTGAAGTAGCAATTGAGTTTAAGCCAGTTGAGCACCCGACTGAGCCTTTTGACAATGATCAACCAATTCAATGTCCATTGCCTGAGCCCTCCATACTCAATGTAAGCTTGTAAATAATTTTGCATTTATGAGATTAGTGTTTGTTAGTTTTGGTGAAAGTTTGTGAATTTCTGTAAAATGGAAAAGGACATTTAACATACACTAGCATAAATTTACTTCAAATGTTGATGTTAGAACGAAGTAAAGAACATAATGGAAACACCTTCCTCAATTCAAATTATGTTAGATGTTCATAGACTAATACCTGAATGATTCAAGAAATGAGTATTCAAAAATCAATCAAAATCTAAGCTAATCACTATGTGGAGGGATTACATCAATTATATAGGCTAAACCTGATAAAAAATATCTAACGGAATAGCCCGGTGAACATCTGGGCTTGTTAAAAAGAGATTTAAACGAACATAATAATAAATCTCTATATAGCTAGATTCCACATATACACTTAGTAAAGAAATACGCTAATTTCTTTTTCACTAAGTAGAAATAAACTATTTAATAATACATATATAAATCTCCTTTTATTTTCACTTTGTAACTAACGATGGGATTCTCGCCAAAGGAAGAAGAAAATGACCACTCATCCCTCTGTCTGCATACTTGTTCTAGAGAAAGTGGCACCAATGCTAGAAACCTTCTACCCATCCAAGAATAGTGCATATTATGCCAAACTGACCCAATGGCAAACCACATTGTTATAAAAGTAGATACACGGGCCTTGTTTGTTTTCGATGTAACCAAACTATGTAACTACAACCTTCCTCGGAAATCAGATAAGTTACAGTTTTGGTTTATTAAATTAATAAATTTTAATGTTCCAGAGGAAGCTCAGAATTTAGTATCCCTTCATCCACAAGCTTAAAATCTTTAATCTTTTAAAACAGTTCATTAGATTGACGAGCCGGGGATGAAGGAAGAGGTTTTAGTGATGAGTTATGGTTGAAATGTGTTAGGTTGGGCATACGAGAGAATAGCTTAGGGATATTTTGGTGATGGTGCAATTTGTCAGTAGACAATAAAATTAGTGGGAGCTGGTGGTCGGATGCCTTGTGGCGTGATCAATGCTTTGTAGGAAAATCAGAAAAATGGTGAGAAATGCAAACCCATGTTAGTTCATTGAATTGGTTGCAGAACTAAGTTAGATACTGAATTGCAGGTGATTGGTGAAGAACACTATGAAACACTCTTGGCATGATTCGTACATTGCAAAGTATCTTTCGGGGATAATTTGTTGTATGAGTTCGTAACATGTTTTTTGCATTTTAACATAACCTCAGTTTGGTTACCATTTTGATGGTCTTATATTTGAGTTAAAAAGTTCTCTGCATCATTGTCATTTGCTAATTTCTTTTCATTGTGTTGTGAATATCTGATTATATAAACAAGCATGATGGATAAATCACTGAAATCTTGTTGGCACATGTAGTGCCTGTGTGCGTGTCTCTTGCATGCTGTTGACAATGTGTCCATAAAGATTCTGACTCCATTGTCTTTTACTTGTATGCTGCTCCTGCTACACATTATCAGGATGGACGAATATGGAAGGAACGTGTATGTGCGGGAGAAAGAACCGAATTGGCAGCGGTGCAGGAAGATACGCCCACAGAACCTGGTGCAGCTGAACCGATCCAAAGACCCCCTCGACCTCCCAGATCGCGATCAAACCGAACGATACTTCCATCAGTCAGTGCCCCTGAACATAATATCCTTAAACTGCTTGAAGAATGCAACTCATCTGATATTTAAGCCTGTCACACAACTGTTTCGTGATTGGAATGCCTTGTTATGATGTATGTGTAAATTTAAAATGAGCTCATAGATTTTCTTCTTCAAAATGCATTGTATTATTCATGTTTTAGTACTTTCACATAGTTGGATTTGCATCTGCAATTATATGATTTGAAAAAGCTATACCATGTATATATGATCATGTATATTTATTTGGCATACAAAAGTTTCAGTTCACTAGCAAAACTTTGGAGAGGTGACCTTTATGTTTTCTGTTGATTTTCTAATTATTCTTTCCACAATTATATTGGAATTCAAGCAGTCCTGTATTTCTTTTAGGTGTAAACGATTGATTTTTAATTATTTTATTTTATTGAGGGGAAAAGAAAAGACTGCTCAAATCAGTAAAACAGAGGCATGGTAAAACATCCTTATATTGTTATCTTAAATGAACAAATCATTTTCTAGCCACAACATTAAACAGCTCATTTTTCTAAACAAATTATTATGATAATAACTTTAAACGTTGTATAATATATAATTTCTTGAATACTATGAATTAATGTATAAAAATACATTTTTTTAAATATGCCATTGATGCATAATTAGTTGAGTCCACACGACTACATGAGAGTTTGTTTGTGAGTACAGTATTGATCGAACCAATTTGCTAATTGTAAGTTGAGCTCAGCCATGTGCAACTTCATCTTGTCTCCAAGAATTCGAATTTTAATGTTGTGTTCAAATTTAGATCGAATAAATGAGATGAGATTTAGAATTATGTTCAAATTCGACTCGTACATGAATGAATCTAGTTACTCGTAAATTTGTTAATAAATTTTAATTCGCAACTTCTGGAACTGAACTTTTACATCATTCAAATTCAGCTTGTTTAAGAAATCGAAATTCCAAAACTGTACTCAAATGTAAATTCTTCGTTTATAATAGATCTAGATCGAATCGAACTTTGAGCCTAAAGCCTAATCTGAGGAATGAGCCAAACTTCTATATAAGAAAGAGACTGGGAGTTGAACTTTCCCACGTTTCGGATTCGATAACCAATATTTCAACTCAAATTGCAGTCCTGCAGTAGTCGATACAAAAAAGGACTGTGCAACAATCTATTATATAGACTTTTTTTCAGCGTATGGCTGCACTGCTCAACAGGTGCCTGTAATAAAAGCATATAAGCTAGTATAGCTGTCTCTAGTTTTTATTGTTTGCAGCTGTTTGCCAAGTGTGAACGTTAGAGCTACTAGTATTAGCAGGTAAATCCCAAAGACGTGGATGGTATACATATTCAAGCCTCGTGAAACTAACATTGAAAAATATACTACCAAGCTTCTTCTGCATATCAATTACACTAAGAAAATTCATACAACAGCATACATGATATTCAACTTGTCCTAGACTAAAATTCTGGTCAGCGAAAAAACAAAGACGTGGTGATGCAATTACTTCCAGAGCTTGGGGGTGAAAGCGAAGTTCATCGACCTTTACCAGCATTCTGACAAATAGCAAAGTAGCTATGATTCCAATACAAGGTTTAGACAACTCCACTGGATGGATTTTACATGAAATACAACCACCCAATCCATGAGGTTTGAGGATGAAGGAAAATAAACCATCCATACTTATTTGCCTCTGCTTTTTTCCTACTCTTTACACAGCTAATGCATGAAGGACATGTACACTAAATCATTCTTGCCTGATAAATGGTGAGGAACTCATATCTGTTGTACTGTAAAATGAATCATCAATGTTACCATAGAAGTTCTCTTCTTTTTCATCCTCCCACTTAACAACCTCCCTAATATACTTGAATGCTTCATCTATTGTAACTCGGTCCCTTGCCCTAGCTTGCCAAACAAAAAGCTTTCGAGAAGTCAGAGAAGAATAGAGGTCTTTGAACTTCATTGCTACATAGTAATATGCTTGATTTGCTAGAGTTTGGTTGTTGTGATGGGGTTGCACTGGGCTGAAGTCAGAAAACCATTCACACGTACTTAGTGGGACTTGGTTGACCTTCTCCTCAAAAAGATCATACTTGTTTAGAATCAAAACAAAAGGAGTATCTTTAAAGCATGGATGCTTGATCATTTTTTCAAATAGTTCTTTGCTTTCCATCATCTTGTTTACAAGAACCACCCCGCTTCCACCATTCTCAGCGGAAACTGACATTTGCTCATAGTCAGTCAGTGCAACACAAAAGACAACTACACGAACATCTTCAAACATTTCCACCCACTTGCAACCATCAGTCAGGCCCTTCGCATTTACTCTAATAAGTTGATACCTAGAAAGTGAAAAAAGATTAACAAGAAACAAAGTTAAATAATAAACCAAAAATTATAATCACGGAGAGCTCTACTTGAAGTACTAACGGACCGGTATTTCTCTTTACAATTCTCCACCTTTTGTGAAAAAAAATAAAAAAAATCCTAACTTTAAAGAGGGAAAATTCTCATGGACCAAATTGTCCCTGCATTTAACCAATTATGAAACTAAAAAATTACCATTTCCATAAGATCCAATTACGCTGATCAATCAAAACAAGTACAAAAATATATAACAGGTATAATGTCAGTTAAAACTTTCATTGCACAAGTGCTACCCAATTTTGCAGCCGTGGACAAGCCTTAAAGATCATTAACATGTTATCCTAATTTCACATATTTAGGTGCAACACTCAACTAGCCATGCAATGTGTTGCTATGAAACAAAAAATCACAATTTAATAGTACAGAACATGTGAACTTAGCAAATAGCCTTCAACTCTGTTTAATTAATAGAGATTGCCAACTGTGCAACTATAGAAGACACATACAATAGAAAAATAAAAACCTGTTCAAAGGTGGGAGTTGAGCTTCCATGTTGTCTGTGTAGGTTTCAGACATCGGGCTACGATCATCCAGCGAGAACTCTATGAAAGCCAGACCATTCCCCTGAGTGACTCCTTCTGCATATAATATGTCTCTTTCTGAAGGTTCATATTCGTTACTCGATACTTCGACAGCCTGATAAGACATGATAAACAAAACTGAATGGCATTTTAACATCTAAAAAAAAAAAGATTTCGGTTGCAATCATGTAATTATAAACAGAAGAGAGGAAAAAACATTTGACACTTGTGGGGTAACAAACTGAGGTGAAGATGCCACGTGTAAACATGTTTAGACAATATTACATTGCTGTTAAAAATGACAAAATCTTTCTAGGAAGGAAATTTCATGAGTTGAATTAAAGGCTATCACTTGAGCCCAGAAATAAATCCCAGATGCTGGGAAGAGCATTCATGTATAGACCTAAAAAGTAAACTTTAATAAGAATGTAAAATAGAAGAACCATCCTTTGTATAATGAAAAGGTTCCCATGTTTGAGTCATTTGACTGCTAGAGGGTATGATATCAGTCTTACACCGGACCTCAGACCTGTAAGTTCTACAGAAATGTGTAATTTTTGAACTCTATTAAAGAATCTACTTCAGCCAACTCAACTTATCAAGAAAATTCGGTTATATGCATGTAGATGGATTGTCAATGAAAGACTATCTTGATGCAACCTGACATAAGTACTACTTGTAAGTACAATTGTTCTATCACGAAGGAACTCATTTATCCTGGACGGTGATTATATAACTAAGAAGAGTCTACTTCGAAATACTCACTGTCCCATGATATAGTGGGAAAAATTATATTGTGAAAGATAAATTAGATACCCGGCTTAAGAAGTATTCTGCCACGTCAGGAAGGAAGTGAAGCTCGTCTTTTCTCCTGTATGTTTCCTGTATAGCAGGGTCTTTCCACACTTCTTCAACCAGTGGAGCATACTCACGAGTTGCTGCAGGGAAGAATGCATCCAAATCACCCGTGGCTATAATATCCAAGAGCCAGTCAGAGAAATGCTTTAATCTCGTGTTGATAGAATAGATACATTGTCTATTCTCATCAGAATCAACCTCTCCACCTGAAAATAATTTGAATCTAATAAGAAGGTAAACAGCCGTATTTTGTGCGCACTTCTCAATAGTGATCACCTAAACAATACTAGTGTATAACAATGGGATGGGAAAAATGGACCGAGTAACAATGGCAAATATACAGCGAAGGGTGTAAATTTAAGAGAATAGAGTACCTGCTTCAGTGGCTAAATCAAGAGAACCTGGAGGATTTTTCCTGAGCATGACCTCCTCCTCAAAACGCTCCCGTCCATCAAGTAAAATGCTGAGATACTTGTACATGTTGCTCTGGATCATAAGCTTAATATCTTGTAATTCCTCAAACGTAAATCTGTTCCCATACAAAAATTTTGCCTGTTCATCAAGATAAAAATGATTATAATGAACTTCCACTTGCATAACATACAAACGAACAAAACTTCTAGAACAAGAACCATCAGTATCATCGGGAGAAGCAAGGAATTACATATAAAAAGTTTGATTTGAAAGTAGGGTATAGTAGAAGAAGATTGAAATGTCCTGAATTCAATTCTTTACTAATAATTTGTGGCATTCAGGCTTGGGCTAGATGTACATGTCATTGACATAATCACTTATCAAAATAGCGTACTGAAGCTATGGTATTAAAGAAAAAATACAGAGTTGTTAGAATCCTAAATTATGTCACGAATTTCACTCTATAGCAACAAATAAATTTTTATGACCCAGGATAACATATAAAAAGATCCAAAGGGTTCTTGAGAGATCTTTCATTCATTTCTTTGATGAGGCATATCCTATTAGTATAAAAACTTCAATTAAAAAAATTCGGACAACTTTTTTAATATGAAACATAAAATTTCTTTACAAAAAGAAAGCGCACCTGCTTGAAAATGGTGCTAGTTCCAGAACCTTCGAGTCCCATTAGAAAAATCTTCTGAATTTTTTTCTGCTCTAGATAGTTTGGGACAGTAGTATAATTGCTAGGCTCATCTCTTTGTCCATGAGGCTGGCCACGGGGCACCGGCAAGGAGAAAAATGCGCAGACAAAACGAGTTAATGCCTACATGAAAAGAAGGAATCTAAGTGTTAGTTCATTATTTAGAATTCTCTATATCATAGTACAGTTTGAAGTAGCTGCAGTTACAGTACAAACCTTTTCCCAAATATTTCCCCTAATATTATTCTGACCCTCTTCCTCATAACGACCATCATCATAAACCCAGAAATGTGTATCACGGGGACATTGAACGTTTGCCATCTGAAACACAGGAAGCCAAGCTAGAAAACTTAAAATAAACTGCAAGAATAAAACTCCCCCCAAAAAAAGGTGCCCTTATCTTGAATAGAACCGAACCCATATAACAATTACGAGCAGCATGGATAAAATTTAGTCTCAGCCATCAAACCTTGCACCAGATTATAAATGGATTCAAGCGATCACTCTTGTTAGTTCAGCTTATGAACTACAGTATTGACTATGACATAATAGAACAATTTTAGATGCTGACCACACTTGGGACTGCAGTTACTATTCTCAGCAAAGGCGCAAAAAAAAAAGTCCACACATTTCTGGTGGAATAACCAGGATGCAAAACCATGGGACCATCGGATGGGAAGCATAAATAAACAAATTTGTTTATTTGTTGAGCCGAGAGTCGAATTCAGGACCCGCTGAACAAAACTTTAACTCAAAACTGACTAACCTACTAAAGTCCTTTGTAAATCTCTGTAAATGCATATACTACTTTCAAAATCAAAATATAACCCCTCCGCCACTGCTCAATTGTACATGTAGAATTTGGATGAGAATCTCCTTACTAACTAAATACAAAATGATGATGTAATCTACTTGGAATGGAGGAATTAGGTAGGTATTCAGTATTTTATTAACTATCACTATTGCAACTGCTAACTTCTATAAACAAAGTGGATGAATTAGGTAGCCATTCAGTACTTTATTAGCTATCACTACTATTGCAACTGCTGACTTCTATAGACAAATTTATAGGTTCCAAGACAGTCAAGAAAAATTATTCTAAAGCTGCTATAGAGGAGCAAACAGGGTACTCTAAAGTCTAAACATGTCTAAATGTGTGTGGCCTCTCGTAAATCGAGATTAAAAGGACATCAATAGGACTTAAAGTTACATCATCTGAGATTGAGATCAAGAGGACATCTACAGGACTCAAAATTCCATGATCTTAGACAGTGCAGAATTAGTTTAAATTTTAAAGTATCACGATTGTTATCATTCTTTTTACGAAAGTCACAATATCGATTGAAAACAATTATCTGGAATATTTACTTCAGATCAATTTGCATTTTTTTAAACAAAATACATAATGATAAAAGACTAACCAACCTTTAGCACCCTCAATTCAAGTTTTGTAATTTCTCGACCATTTATGTAAACTTCAGTATTTCCATTGCTAGCATTTGGGCTGAGTTTCCCAGAAAAACTTAAATTTGAACTTACAATTCTGTCTGGTTTTTCACCTTCCTGCCAAAGCAAACCAGTATAAATATCATTAGCAGTACTTTTTCCACTTAGAAAAATTAATACTGTTGGCTTGAGAAGTATGAAGATAAACAATTACCTTTCCCCACATGCCAGATTCCTTGTCATACCAATATCTACCAGGATTCAATTTTCGAGGAGGTAACAGACACCCAAGGAGCTCAGACATCTCTTCTGGCTTAAGCGGATATCCATTCACAATCAGCTGCTCTGGTCGAAGTTGATTCGCTGAACATTCTTTCTCCGCTTTCATTATCTGCTTGACTTCCAGAGGACTGAGTAATCTAGACAGTAACCTCGACTGCCTACCCAATTTCAATCTATTTGATTCATCAATTGGATCCCCAATGCAAGTAACACATTTACGCCCCTCCGGCATTGAACCCATAGCCCTAAGCACACAATTGCTGCAATACTTTGCATCACAAACCAAGCATGACTCCTTCGTTTCCCACTTTCCTTTTCCACACCTGTAACACACTCGTGTTTTAGCTTTCTTTCTCTTTTTTTTCTCCTTGGTGACCCCAACATATTCAGGATAACCTGGCTCCTCCTTGTCCACCTCTTTACTTTCCGTTCTATCAACTGTATTAAATGTAACAACCGGAGCTCTTCTAACCGATTGTTGTCGAACATTGTTAGGTGGATTGTGTGCAGAGCTCGGTGAACCTGAAAAGGAACCCGGAGAAGAATCCCGGTTATGCAACACAGACACCTCAGACTCAGAACTTCCTGATACTCTAGGACTATGGTTGGGTGGAGTGGTGACATTACCAGCAACATGAGACACAGGCAATGGAATTGGTTCTACAACTGGTGGAACATCTCGACTAACCGATCTTCTAGTATCCGAAAAAGAATCATCTGCCAAAGATGATGTCGCAATCGAAGTCGAATTCACATCAAGGGGTTCTACCTGAGGAAGCTCATAAGACACTGGAGGACCACTATACTCCATTGCTATCGAATAATCAAGATCAGACTCGTTTTCAGGGATTTGAGCCCCAGGAGGAAGCATCTTTCTAACCATCTCCCTCCAATCCTCTCCTCCATTTCTATCCATCTCTATAAAAAAGAAAATCAATAACTACAAACTCTTTAACTATATACTCTCAAATCTCAACCACAAATCACAATCTAGAAGCTTTAAATACCCCCAATTCAAAACCCCACATCAAGAAAACTAATCCTGAAAAGGGTAGTTTCATAACTTTGAAAAACAAGTCAACACTGAGTCAACAAACAGATAAAGTTACAATCTTGACACCAAATTTAAAGACCCACCAATCAAAAAACACACAATAAATGAACTCAAAATTCAAAAAAGATTCAAACTTGAAACAAACTAGCAACAATACAACTCAAACAGCACCATAAATTTTCATATTCAAACAAAAAAATACACAAAGTCTAAGTTGCTGAACATACCAAGTAACAAGAAAATAATTTGGAGCTGAAATCACCAAGTGTTGAAGCATGGGTAGTCAAAGAAACAATAAAAACAAAGGGAGGCTATAAAGAATGGACAGTGGTAATAAACATGCTTCAACCAATTAAAGAAACAAGATAAAGATTAATAATATTTAAATGTACTAGTAGCAACTAGCATATAGTATAAAAAAGAAGTAAAAAAGAAAAATCTTTTGAAGGAAAGTTAATGACTTTATCATAAAAGAAGTGAGGGAGAGAAAGTGGGTGTAAAATGTGCAAATAGAGAAAAGGACAAGCTCATAAAGTGAATCCGAGGAGAGGGTGTGCTGTGTGAGTGTGTGTACAATGTAGATGTGGGTTTTATTCCCTTTTTATTTCGCAATTTTCAGAGATCGATTTTTTTTAAATCCAGTTGAGGATAAAATTTATATTTGGAATTTAATTTGGTGTATAAAAAAATTGAGTTCGAAGTTGCTAACAAAATTTGAAACTGAAATTGAAAATATATTTATAAATTCTTAAGTCAACTTTGAACACTTAATTTTTTTTGTCGTTCTTGATCAGATTAAAAATGAAAGTTGAAATAAACGGTCCAATGATAATAGTGAATGTAACTAGCTATTATTTTTTCTGACAAAAAAAACTAGCTATTATTTTATATTATTATTATTATTATCAAATTTAACTCAACCAAGTTAAATAAATTGAGTTAGAACTTATAAAACACTCGCGTCCACTCAAATTCCTTTCCAAAGTTGATAAGTTAGAACTTATTTTTAAGTCAACTTCTAATTTTCTTGATTCGAATTACAATTATTTATCAAACGATAAAATCTCACATATTTATCTAAATTTCAAATTTAAAAGCCAAAGAGACAATGTAGCAAATATAAATAACCTAGATTTTTATCAAGTTTGAAGGCTTTTTTTTTTACTGAGAAGTCTTGTTTTTTAACATTAGAAATGTTAAGAGTATCTCGAGACAATTGAGGAAACTAGGTCGTTGATCATGTTTTGTATTTTTTTTTATTATACGTTAGCTATTACTCCTTCGGTCCCATCCATTTTTTTACATTTCGGAATGAGGATCTAACACACATTTTAAAGTGTATATAAAGTATAATTCTGAAACTTATTTTTATAATTTTTTATTTTTAAATAAAAATTGAATATTTAAAATTTTATATGCCTGAATCTCTCTCCAAAACGTAAAAAAATGGATGAAACGGAGGGAGTACTTGTAATGAGTATCGATTAATAAGAGTAATAATAATGAAGGTAAAAGAGAGTAGAGAAAAAATACGGTGAATACAAAGACAGATGAGGTGGGACCAAAAAGGGTGACCCGCTTGGTACTGTGTGTGTGATTAACAATAAACTCGGTTTAAATTTGTATAGCAGTCGCTTTGTTTTTACAAGTTATCCTGCCCTCTGGGGGGCCGTTGGCGCCATGACAGTGGTGTAACAAGGAGTTTGTGACTTTGTGTACACGTACAAATGTGTCAAATGACCTACAATTTATTTGGTTTTTGAATATTAATACGAATTTGAAAATTTCTACCGGTTAGTGACAATGGCTTGCTTTAAATTTTTTTTTATCAAGTTTCGAAAATCAGTCAAAATTTGACCCAAGACTCTATCTTCCTTCATTGTGCCTCTGCCAAAAGTCTATATTAAAAAATTGATCTTATTAAATTTCAAAAACGTTCAGAAACAATTTGATTAGGAAAATTTTAATCCAATTTAGTTGGGCTTAAAACCTTATATTTCGGGGTCCTGATAACACGGATTGTTCCTTTCATTTATCGACATTTTATTTTTATCACGAATAGTATTAATATGGAATTTTTTTTAAATCCAAGGATCACGTCACTCATCAGTGTTTGAAACACTATTTTTAGAATTTTTTGCTCTCTGTGAGAAAAAAATGCACCCCAGCTATTTTTAAGATTTTTATACTATTTATAACATAATACTATATAATCATAAATAAATATGAATTTGTTTTTGTTGGTTGGTTGAAAACAAAATCAAAACCTCTTAAAATATTAAATACTAAAGAAAATTTATATATACACAAACGTGTTTTACAAAAATTCTTTACACTCAAACTCAAATAATAATTCAGTTCAATCAAATAATTTATTGAGTTGATCGTGCATCTGGTCAAAATTGTAAAAATAATAAGAGTCAATAACTCATCAGTATTAATATCTAAATAAATTTAACATCCAAATTAAATGAGTGTCGACCCTTACTTTTCTCTCTCTTCTCTCTCATCCACTTTTTTTTCTCTTTCTTATTTTATTCTTTGTTTTCCGATATCCGCTGCTTCATCTCCCTGACGCTTCACTTGTAGCTGCCTAGTGTGCCAAATGGGTCTTTATATAAATTCATTGGCCATGGGTAATAACATTTTCTCTGCTATTAAACATTGTTACTCTCCTCAGAACACTTTCTTATTCTCTATTCTTCTTGAAACCCTAGAACCCTCCACGTGCGTGTTTGACACCTTAATTCATCTACACACCATGTCCAGATCGAAATTTCTCATGATTATCTCTCACAATAAGTCACTCTCCACTCTAGTTAGGGGAACTATTGTCCCCAACCCGAAGATGAAGCAAGCTCATACGCAAGCACCTAACCTCGATTTGCCTTACAAAGAAGATAAAAAGTTAACTGGTGATAAGATTTCTTCTTATTTATTTAATTCACAAGAGTAAAACGCTTCCAAAAGGAACCCTAGTGTTTTAACTAGAGCAAATGGATCAGTTCTTATCTCGCCCCCTAATAATTTCTTTACTCATGCATCTTTGTCTTGGAAATCTTCTTGTTATGGTTTTGCTAAAAATGCTGATGATGAGTTTGATTTTAATGAGGTTAAATACACTATGCTTCACATTTATGAATTCGTTGGTCTTAAGAATTTCTATAAGTATCATGCGGAGTACTTAGTTTTCAAGTTTAAGAATGAGTCTTCTATGTTTCTTGTTGTTAAATTGAGTCCTCTTGAAACTTCTGGTTGTATATTTGATTTAAAAGTCTAGTCTGAAGACCTTCCACTCTCTATCTCTTCTAAAAAGATAGCTACTTGGGTCACCATTCATAATATCCCTTTCTTTTATTGGTCCACACAAGATTTGTGCTTCATAGGTCATGTTTTAGGGCCCCTCATTGCCATATTTGCTGAAACATTTAAGTATATTAGTTGTCAAGAGCCTCAACCTTGTGTTATGCTTCTCATTGATATGGCCAATGATAGCCCTAATCCTGCATACATTTGGGTTCAGCTGATGAAAGCAACTGTTTGGGTTAAGTTTCAATATCAAGATACGCCAATTTGTCAACGATGCTTGTTTCCTATCCATGAAGTCTCGACTTGCCCATGTATATGGCCAGCTTAGTCATTTTCCATGATAAACGCATAAGCCTCTACTGATTCAAGCAACTACCGTGATGAACCCTCCATGTTCTCTTCTAATGATTTCAACCAAATGATGACAGAGTCAAGAGAGGAAGGCCAAAGTGTCTACTTCCCCTGCCCCACATTTTCTGACTATTGTTGTGGTTTAAGCATGAAAGCAGGTGACTCATTGAAGGCAAACCAAGGCAAGGAGATGGTCAATGATCCTAAAGGCAAGAAACCAATGCAGGAAGGGATGATGCAGTTTCAGACCAAGAGCAGAGCAAAAGTTCCAGATCATGTCGCTACAAATGAGGCTATGCAGGTTGAATAAGGATGAAAGACTCAACAAGATGCTCTCAAGGATGCACACAAGGAAGCGAAGTATAATGTTCCTCATGCACCTCATAATGATTGTTGATAACAACAATTTGTTTGCTTTGCTAAGACATTTCATTTGATTTCTTATGATTTTCATTTCTTGTTTGCTTAAACATGTAAGCTATTATGGATCTTGTTCGTTGTTTGCAACGAATGTTGCTAGGATTTGATCCCTTGTATTTTTACTCCTTCGGGAGAGGGTGACTTCGTTAGAAATCACCTTTGGTTGGTATAATATTATTAAAATTAGCTAAAAAATATCTAAATAAAATTCTACTCCTTGCTTGAAAGGAAAAGAAATTGTTAGCTTTTATTGTTATTTTTTGGGTTGCGTGTTTTCATAGGATTGATTGTTGTTTTGATTATTAAAATTTAAAAGGTACAATCAACGAGCTGCCCTGGTCCATGTGGAGTCTGCAGAGAGAAGCAAAGACCAGTTCAATTATGGACCTGGACCATACTACCACATTTATTATTTGTTTTCAATTTGAACTGGGCCCCACATGTCGTAATTAAGAACCAGAATAAAACTAACGCCATGCATTTAGTTTTTTTTATTTCTCCCGAAAATTTCACTATATTAAATATTAATAGTACATTTTGTTATGGCAGAATATTAATAGTACATGGGGGCTATAATAAAAAATATTAATAGGACATGGGTGACGGGTCTATATTTATTGAGAATAGTTTTCATATATAAATGGTTTGGGTGAGCAGCTCTATTTGGTATTTTGGGCTGTGGGTTGGTTGGTGGCACATGGTCTTCGGGAAAAGTTTTTATTATTTTGGAGGGAGAGATATTTATTCTAGCCACATCATACTCTTTTCCAATAAAAAATGTGCATCTTAGCATACTGTATAGTGTACACACATATTCTTATTTATTTTTAATATTTAAATTAAATACAATGTATGACTATTTATTGATGCATTTTATTTTATCTATAACCGTAAGTGCACGGTGTCTGTTATTAGCAAAAATTGACAAGTGGGTCGTATTCATAAGAAGACATGTTTTATCGATTTTAAATCAATTATGACATATTGTTTCAAGAGAAAAAACGAGTATATGAGAATAATATTTAACTAAACTAACACTAGTTAAATACACTAAATTAATATATTAAAAATTTAGGGCAATTAGGTCTACCATACTTACACAATAACTGGTTTCTAAGCTAAAATAATTAAAGTGGCTATGCAACTAAAGTTTGTCAATCTCTCTCAAGTATATCTAACACTCTCGAAACATGCTTACACAATTAATAATTTTTAGTAATTCAATTAATTAGGTAATTAGAGCAGTGTTAATCTCACTCGAGTATTAACGCTATCAGAAATCCAATGATACTCTCACACTCAAATTCAATTATGTTAATCGTATGTGTGCCTTTAGTAAGTATATCTCTCGATCATACCCCTATTGCATAGAATTAATTCATGATATTGACCGATTACATAAATCAAGAATTAAAATATATTAGTTAGAATTATACATAACTCATCAAATCACTGTGAAAATCATGTCAATGTTATAGTACAAACATGAATTTCTCTTTAAACCCTATAAACAACTACTCGCTAATAATTAAACAAGTAAAAGAAGTAAGAAAATAAAGAAACATAATTAAACTAATAAGAATACATAAAAGATTTAGAGAACAAAACCTTCAAACTTCAATCGTGTCACTAGAGAGAAGAGTCAGGGTGTTTATCTCTATGTGTAAAACGCTAATAATAAAACTACCTCTAATAATAATATGTTTCTAATGATGTCTAATAATACATAATGAAAATCTGTTATGTGTATATATATGTTTCTAATATAAAAAGAATTTTAATGCTTTAAAACAATTACAAAAAGGCTTCCATAATTGAATATGATTCTTCAATTAAAATTCATAGTTCTGATTGCTCCTCATTTTCTGGCATGTTCCAGTTGGATTTTTTTATTCAACCACCTTTCAATTAAAGAGAATTCCGTAAGTTTTGCGTGGATTGTAAGATCGTCTAATTGTGACTTCTGAAACTCGAGATATGACCCAAACAATGTAGTCAACTCGTGCAGTCCAATAAATACGAATTTTGATATAGTTTGACTCCAAATTAGCTCTTTAAACCCAAATCTTTCTAAATATAAGAATTCTATATTTCATGTAATAAAACATTAAAATCTATTAAATAAATGTTCAATTAATGCAAAATAGAATAAATATGAGAATAAAAATCCTATAAAATATATATAAAAATATATTATATCATTTATATTTTGATCCATAGAAAAAATAACTTCACTATTTATTTTCATTTTTGTGTCTAGTGGAGCGAGCAACACAATTAGATATATATTTTTATTAGAATTGTTCGATAAATTCGTTCGGGTTGGATAAGCTGTTCAATATACAAGGAAATATTTTCAATAACGTTATTGATTGTTAAGAAATTGTTCGAGTTTTAATAACAAAAAGTTTGGTTCGTTAATGAATAAAAAATATATAAAGATTGAACTATTTGATAGATATTCGAGTTCTGAACTCGATAAAACTCAAACTTATCGAATTCAAATTCGAACAATTTTTTAATTATAAGATCTTAACACTATACGGTTTGAAAAAAAAATTTGTTCGGATAAAAAACCGAGTTCGAATCAGTCGGTTCATTTACCACCCTTTTTCACACTAAGGTGACAGACTCATACAGTAGTTTTTTACTACAGTAATTACTATGAGCCCATGAGCTAATGTGTCCCAATAATATTGTCAGTAGGTCTGTGGGCTTTTAGAGATAGCTTGTATCTCTACAGGGCCCCTTTCCACTTCTCCAAAACGTTATCCTATCTTGAATATCTAATTGTCCCATAACATTACTCATCTTTTACTGGCTCACAATATTTCTTATGATCTTCATTAGTTCAACACTTCAAATGTATCTATATATGTATGTCATTCTTTCCATTTTCTGATTTTGCAAAGTTGTAAAATTTGAATATGATGGTGCAGCTGAGATAATCATGGTGAAGACCTCAGTGCTTCATCAACCCCATTTGTTTATTGCCCATGATGATCACTCACAAGGCCAAGAATCAATCAGTTTCAAGTTGAAAGAGCAAGAATGCATGTTATTGTCCAAGAAATGCAGTAACTTGAGAGAACTGAAGCAAGTGCATTGTCATATAGTGAAGTTAGGCTTGTTTTGCAGCTCCTTTTGTTCAAGTAATCTTCTTTTAACTTGTGTTCAATCATCTTGGGGTAGTATGGACTATGCATGTTCAATCTTTAATCAAATTGATGATCCGGGTTCATTTGAATTTAATATGATGATAAGAGGTTATGTTAAAGATTTGAACTTTGATGAAGCTTTAGTTATGTATCATCAAATGCTTGTTATGGATGTTGAGCCAGATCATTTTACATATCCATTTGTTTTAAAGGCATGTGCAGGATTACGTGATGTTATAAAAGGGGTACAGATTCATGGGCATGTTTTTAAGTTTGGATATGAAGATGATGTGTTTGTACAGAATAGTTTGATTAATTTTTATGGGAAATGTGAGGAATTGAGGGAGTGTTGTTGTGTTTTTGAGAAAATGGAGCAAATAAGTGTTGCTTCTTGGAGTGCTCTTATTGCAGGTTATTCAAGAAAGGGCTTGTGGGTTGAGTGTGTTGGTATTTTTAGGGATATGATGAATGAGGGATGTTGGAGGCCGGAGGAGAGTATATTGGTTAGTGTGTTAACTGCTTGTACCAGCTTAGGAGAATATTATTTGGGGCAATGCACCCATGGGTATCTAATGAGGAATATAACTGGACACAATGTTGTAGTTGAGACGTCGCTACTAGACATGTATCTAAAATGTGGCTATCCGGAAAAAGGGTTGTATTTGTTTGATTGTATGGTTGAAAAAAACCATCTGACCTACAGTGTAATGATCTCTGGCCTTGCCACTCATGGATGTGGTGCAGAAGCTCTAATGGTATTTTCTAAAATGCTCGAAGAAGGTTTGGAACCAGATGATGTTGTCTATGTGAGTATTTTAAGCGCGTGTAGTCATGCTGGCCTAGTCGAGGAAGGCTTACAGCTTTTTAATAGGATTAAAAATGAGCATAAGATAGAACCAACTATTCAACACTATGGGTGCTTGGTTGATCTTTTGGGGCGAGCTGGAAGACTTGATGAAGCTTTTGAGGTCATCAAGAACATGCCAACGGAGCCAAATGATGTTGTATGGCGTAGCCTTCTTGGTGCCTGCAAGACTTATTCGAATATCCAGTTGGGGGAAATTGCAGCTGAAAAACTGATGCAAATGAAATCGAGAAATGCTAGTGATTACTTGGTGCTATCACATATATATGCAGAAGCTCAGAGATGGGAAGATGTAGCTATTACTCGCACAAAAATGGTTGAAAGTGGATTGACTCAGATGCCTGGATTCAGCTTTGTTGAGGTGAACAAGAAGATCTATAAATTTGTTTCACAAGATATGACTCGACCGCAATGTAATGGTGTATATGATATGCTGCACCAGATGGAGTGGCAGTTGAAATTTGAAGGATATTCTGCTGACACTTCTCAGGTTTTGCTTGATGTAGACGAAGAGGAGAAAATGGAGAGATTAAGTAGACATAGCCAGAAGTTGGCAATTGCCTTTGCGTTGATACATTCATCAGAAAATTCTCCTATAAGAATAGTAAGAAACTTAAAAATGTGTAGCGATTGTCACACGTACACCAAGTTAATATCCAGAATTTATGAACGAAGGATTATAGTTAGAGATAGGAATTTGTTTCACCATTTTGAAGATGGCAGTTGCTCATGCAGAGGTTACTGGTAAATGATTTTTTTTATATATATCTTTGTTACATATTAAGCAATCTTCTGTTCATATGTTATGATCTAGCTTACAATTGTTTGTTCTCAAAATACATTTAACTGGATTAACCCACAGTACAATCTGCTTGCCAAAAATTGTATGAACATTATTTGAATAACTATAATCAGGATATAAACTTGGTGAAAAATAAAACAGAACCTTGACAGGTGATTTTTCTAATTAATTTTTGGATATTTTATTTTTACACCTCTTCTTATACTTCCAAACAGAAATAAGCTTTAACATCTAAACTATGCCTTTAACCATTGAATCTACAAACGAGCAGAAACTAGTGTATTTGAAAATTGAAATTTAAAATTTATATAGTCTAGTACTTTAAATGTAACATATAGAATGCCAACAATCTATTCTTGGAAGTCCGAGGCTTACAAGCTGGAAACAAACCTACTTGATGAGGTTTCATTACCTACCTTGGATTAGGGTA
The DNA here is from genome assembly GCA_028671895.1 of Oenanthe sinensis. NCBI lineage: Eukaryota > Viridiplantae > Streptophyta > Magnoliopsida > Apiales > Apiaceae > Oenanthe > Oenanthe sinensis. The sequence continues at coordinate 10,794,664 of CM053799.1, forward strand.
GTAGGATTTCATGCTTAAAAAATCTGAAACTCGGAAAGAGCTGATATCTAATGCAAATGAACTCGAGAAATTCTAGTGATTACTTGGTGCTATCACATATGACATATATATGCAGAAGATCAGAGATGGAAAGAGGTAGCCATTACTGGCACAAAATGGCTGAAACAGGATTGAACAAGATGCCTCGATTTAGCTTTGTTGAGGTGAAGATCTACACATTTGTTTCACAAGATATGACTTGACCACAGTGTAATGGTATATTGGTATCTATGATATACTGCACCAAATGGAGTGGCAGTTGAGATTGGAAGGATATTCCACTGATAGGTCTCAAGTGCTGCTTGATGTAGATAAAGAGGAGAAAACAGAGAGATTAAGGAGACACGGTCAGAAAATGACAGTAGCCTTAGTGCTGATACATACGTCAGAAGGATCTCCTACAAGAATATGAAGGAGCTTAAACAATGTGTACTGATTGTCACAAATACACCAAGTTGAGTTTACAGATTTATGAACAGAGGGTTATAGTTACTGAGAAAGCCGTTGCTCTAATGCCTCGTTACGTAGTTCCACCATTTTGATAATGGAAATTGCTCATGCGGAGATTACTGGTAAATGATTAGATTACTGGTAAATAAGTTTTGTATTTTTACGTGTCTATTTGTAGTTTTATAAAGTTTTAGGTTGTAATATTACTTTATGAGTAATTTATTGATTTAAATTTTGTTGAAATAACTAAATTTAACAGCATTTGAGTATATAAAGAATTTACAGATAAGCATTTGATTCAGTTTTGTTGAGGTGAAGAAGAAGATCTATAAATTTGTTTCACAAGATATGACTCGACTACAATGTAATGGTGTATATGATATGCTGCACCAGATGGAGTGGCAGTTGAAATTTGAAGGATATTCTGCAGACACTTCTTAAGTTTTGCTTGATGTAGCTGAAGATCGAGGAGAAAATGGAGAGATTAAGTAGACATAACCAGAAGTTGGCAATTGCCTTTGCATTGATACATACATCAGAAAATTCTCCTATAAGAATAGTAAGAAACTTAAAAATGTGTAGCGATTGTCACACATACACCAAGTTAATATCCAGAATTTATGAACCAAGGATTATAGTTAGAGATAGGAATTTGTTCCACCATTTTGAAGATGGCAGTTGTTCATGCAGAGATGGGATTTTTTTTTATAGAAAAGCTGTTGTGCCTAAATGGCCGAATATCTGCGACTCTTTATCTACCTCATCTTTGCAGGCATAACTCATAATGATGATAGCTCATTTTTGTTCCAACATTCTAAGTATGGCAAGATATCACATATTAGCATTGCTAAAAACTCGTTATCAGGCTATCAGCTATACATGTGTAAGTATCTTGTATAAATCTATCATGATGATTATGGGAACCTTTTACATAACTTAAAAAGGTTTTGTTGGTCATTTTATATGTAAAAGAGTGACCATGCATATGAACAACCCTTTCGCGGAGGTCTTAGGTGTAAAGTATCGTTATATATTGTAAGTACAACTGTGCACATGTGTGTTGTACATTATTATCTGAAATTAATAACCAGGTAGCAAATTTTTTAATACTTCACAGGGATAGAGGCAGAAGAGTGAGATAAAGAGAGACCTGAGCTGAAGAAAGAACTTTACGTGTAAACGGATGCAACGTTGGCTTCTATAAAATGAAGAACCGTCATCAAAACCACTACACACTTTTCCTTGTGCAATATAACGAGCAGTTTGATCTATCATATGCACCATATTAAGATCTGAATTATCTTTTTTGTCGTGGTGATCTTGGTTATATGAGGAAAGATAGTACTAAAGTAATGAAACATTTATTCGCCAAGTAGACGAGAGAACATAAAAAACCATACCAGGCGGTAACAGTTTAAAAAATGCACACAATAAAGTAGGCTGAGAATCATAAAGGTTGAATGGATACACAGCAAATCCAGATACAAATTAGTACTAAGCACACAGGTACATATTAGGTAATACAGATCTGAATATTAAGCATACCAAGTAACATAAAGATCCAAACTTGCAAATGAAAGAGATAGAAATATTTAAAATTCTTTCTTCTAATACTTGGAGATTGCCACTCTCACCCAGGTTACTGTCTGCAGCGCAGAAGTTTGTCTCTAGCCTCATGTAACTTTTTAATAGCAACACTAATGTCAATGCGTCTATTCGGAATCTCTTCGGAACATAATATCCCCACTTCTCATACTAGGAGATTGCCATGTACTCTCACCCAGGTTACTGTCTGCCCTGCAGAACTTTGTCTCTTGCTGCATGTAACTGCTTAATAGCAACACTAATGTCAATGCGGTTTTTCGGAATCTCTTCGGAACATAATATCCCCACTTCAAATATTGATGCGAGGCATACCTCCATGGTAGACCTGCTGTATGATTGATTTACGACAATCCGTGTTCCTCTTGATTTAGTAATATCCGTGGGTCAGCAATGTCCATCACTCGTTGCGGGAGTGCCTGCCTCACATATTCACGAAGATTATTACTACTGTCCATTAAATTGTTGCTTTCAGTAGGTCGTTTCCCCGAGAACATTTCTAGTACAAGAATACCGTAGCTGTACACATCTCCTTCTATCGATATCTCACCAAACATTCCATACTCTGCACAACTAATTGGTTACACGGTAAAAAAAAGTATTCATATGCTATTATTTCTCTAAGTTGAAATATCTATTAATTAAGATCTGGAATTAAAATATAGTTATCATGTCACTCAATACCGTAGGGTAGTATTAAATAATAATTGAAAGAAATCAGTATGAAAAGTCACCGGGCGGAACATATCCAATTGTTCCACGTACACCAGTTGAACTCATTTGTGCTTGGTTCACATCACTTGTAGCAGCAAAAGGAAACCTTGCCAAACCAAAATCACCAATATGAGCAACAAAATCCTCATCAAGAAGAATATTACTTGGCTTTATGTCAGAATGAATGATACTTGCATGACTGTGATGATGCAGGTAATCCAGTCCCAGTGCAACGTCAATGGCAATATTTAGTCTCTGGAGTAGAGTCAAGTTTCTTTCATTTCCTTGAAGGGACGGAGTTGGATGCAACCAGTTGTCTACACTCCCATTTGTCATGAACTCAAAAACCAGCGCCTTGAAGTCATTTCCCTTAAAATCAGTGCTAGAGCAAGCTGTGATGATCTTGATATGATTCCTATGTCGAATATTGCTCAATGTTTCACACTCTACCAAAAAAGTCTTGTTGGCTCCATGCATTTCAACGTTTAGTACCTTCACCGCAACTATATGTTCTACTGATTCGAGAACTCCTTTGTAAACGGAACCGTATCTTCCTTCACCTAGCAAATTGTTTGGAGAAAACTCATTTGTAGCTAGTAGAAGATCGTGATATGAAAGTTTGGGATATAGGTTGTCCTTCAAAACTGGTATAGGGTTACTCAACTTCTTGGACTTTTGACGTGGATAACATATCAAGGCAAGACATGCTACCAAGATACCAAGGGGTACAAGAACAAGGAGTAATATTATTCTCAGGGAAACTGTTTTTTCTTATTCTTTGAGATTTTTAAAGGACAAGTAGGCAATTGCAATGCCAGAATACCTCCACAAAGCTCCAAATTTCCAACAACTGAAAAAGCACTAACGTTGGAAAATGGACCTTTTTTAGGCACTTCACCTCCAAGCTTGTTGTGCGAGAGGTTGAGGAATATAATTAGACCAAACCCATCAAAAAAGCTTGGAATAGACCCAGAAATATTATTGTCTGAAAGATCTAGAACTTCAAAACTATTTAAAGCTTTAAAAGAAGATGGAATTCTGCCTTGTAAAAGATTTCCTTGCATATATAGGTACTGCAACATCACACAACCATCCAGAGTAGTGGGTATATATCCTGTTAATTTGTTGTAAGAAAAATCTAGTTCAAGCAGATGTTTCAAACTTCCAATTTGAGAAGGTAATGATCCTGTGAATAGATTTTGGGAGACGCTAAGGCGAATAAGTTGGGAAGAAAACACAATTTGCTCAGGTATTGCACCTCTAAGGCTGTTGTTACCAAGTAAAAGGCTTTGCAAAGTTGAGATGTTAAACAATTCAGTAGGTATGCTTCCTTGGAGCATATTACCATTTAAATAGAGAACAAATAACTGTGTAATGTTGCTAATGGAAATTGGAATTACTCCTGAAATGTTGTTTTCATTCAAAATAATTCCACTCAACTTAGATAACTCTCCAATTGATTCTGGAATGGTCCCCGTCAATAAGTTGTCATACAATGAAAGTATTTTCATGTTCACAAGTTTTCCAATGTCGTTGGGTATGCTTCCGTATATGTGATTTCTGTAGAGAAACAGTCCCTCCATAGTGGTGGAGAGATTTACAATGGAATTCGGGAGCTTCCTTCTTAAACCATTCTCGTGTAAGCCAAACACCTGTAGATGGGTACAATTGACCAAAGAATTGAAGCTGCTCAAGTCGTCGGGCCGCATGTTGTCTCCAAGAGCATTAGAACCCAGATTTAACCGTTCAAGATTAGAAATGCCACCCAAATTATTTGGTATAGGCCCAGAAATATTGTTTTCTGAGATGTCAAACTGTACAAGATTGGACACATTAGCTATAGATGGTGGAAGCAGGCCTGAAAATCTGGTCCCTCCAATGTAAAATCCTTGCAGATTAGGAAGGGTGAATCCCAAATCTGCTGGAAGCGTTCCTTCGAGATCATTGAAGGCTAGACTGAATATATAGAGGGATGAAATATTGTAAAGTTGTAGTGGAACTATACCCAACAAACTATTTACTGTTATTTTAAAACTGTTATTTGCGATTACATCAAAGAAGAAGAAAACTGTTATTTTAAAACCCGCATTTCCGCACTTTTTATTAGCGGAAAGGGAGAATGGGCTGGCATTTTATATAATCGGCCTTTCCGTGCATAAACCGTCAAAATAGTGTCTTTCCGCGTTTTTTAACCGCAAAAATGGAGAAAATATTTTTCAATCTTGGCCATCCATGGATCCATCTAATGATTGTGGAGAAGTATGTTATTTAACTGATCCTGACATGCGATTGTCAGGGACCAGGAACAAAATAGGCTACACATAATTTACTAACTAGGAGCCGTATTCAATTCAAAATTTGCAGGATTTGAAAAGATTATAATCAATGGATGGATAACTGATTTGAAGTCTACACAGAGCTACAAAGATTTAGACAGAATCTACAAGGAGTTTTAACAACATTTGTTATATTTACCCAAATTTCAGTTATTAGCATTTATTTTATGTTACACTAAACATTTATCACCCAGATTTAATACCAAATGTTAAAAATATTATTTTAGTTGAAACTCAACAGAAATCCTATTTTTATGAAATCTTTGAATAAAAAATACACTAAAAATGGGTGGTAGAAATTGGCAATAATCCTAACCGGAAAAAGAAGAAGAAGAAGAAGAAATAATTGTTAGAGAATGATAAATTTTGTATTTTTACGTGTCTATTTGAAGTTATATAAAGATTTAGGTTATGATATTACTTTATGAGTAATTTATTTATTTAATTTTTTTTGAAATAACTAAATTTACAGCTTTTGAGTATATAAAGAATTTACAAGTAGGGAGAGAATGAGAGATAATAAAATATTAAAAAAAGAATGTTAAGTAAAACAGAATGCATTTACGAATGAGTTTGAAATATCTAGTAGTTAAGATATGGAAGTAAAATGTAGTTATCATGCCTCCCAATACCGTTGGGTAGTGTTAAACAATAATTGAAAGAAATCGGTATGAAAAGTCACCTGGCCAATGCAACCAGCCAATGCCTTGAAGTCATTTCCCTTAAAATCAGTGCTCGAGCATGCTGTGAAGACTTGATGAAGCTTTGTTGAGGAGAAGAAGAAGATCTATAAATTTGTTTCACAAGATATGACTCGACCACAATGTAATGGTGTCTATGATATGCTGCACCAGATGGAGTGGCAGTTGAAATTTGAATGATATTCTCCAGACACTTCTCAGGTTTTGCTTGATGTAGATGAAGAGGAGAAAATGGAGAGATTAAGTAGACATAGCCAGAAGTTGGCAATTGCCTTTGCGTTGATACATACATCAGAAAATTCTGCTATAAGAATTAGTAAGAAACTTAAAAATGTGTAGCGATTGTCACACGTACACCAAGTTAATATCCAGAATTTATGAACGAAGGATTATAGTTAGAGATAGGAATTTGTTCCACTATTTTGAAGATGGCAGTTGCTCATGTAGAGATTACTGGTAAATGAATTTTTTTATATTCATCCTTGTTTAAAGTACTTTTCATGTCCATATCTTATTCTAGGGTAAATTTTTCACTCTAAATTTATACAACTGGAGAAGATCACAGTACAGTTTCCTGGCAAAACAATGTATTAACATCATCAGACTAACAATAGGTAATTGCTGTGGTTACCTAATAATAGGTAATGACTGGGACACTGTTGGAGTGCTATTTTTTGTGATATTACCTATATTTTAGCTGAGGACATCAAATAGATAATCTATATTATTACTAATATTCAAATATTAGTACAAATATGAGAATTTGAAATAACAACTCAAATCTTGTCATTTGAAATCCATAATTTGAAATGAAATCCATGTTCCCAAACTTGGGTGAATTTATTGTGGGATTGCATGGAACCAAAAGTGTCAGATTTAGTTTCTCATTTGTCAAACAGTAAAACAAACATGGACTTACCTTGAGCTTCTTTATTCTGGGAAAAACAATGCAAGTCGAGTGTATGAAGCTTCTCAAGCGTTTAACCATTATAGTATGGGGGATAAATCAGTTACCGATCATTTTGCAGAATTTTCAAAGCTCAATGAGGAGTTTAATGCTCTTTTTGCCAATCACTGCCGACGTTCAGAAGATGATGGTCTATGATGACATATCTCCGTAGCTTGCGACCAGAGTTTAGTGTTGTTCGTTCACAAATCTTGGAAGATGTTTCAGTGAAAACCGCGAGTAAAGCCTTTGCTAGAGTATTAAGGGTTACTCATGAGAACTCTACTGTGGTACCCTGTCACTAGGAACAAGTTGGGCAGTTCAAAGATATTGTGTCCGACTCTGCTCTTGAGGGGGAGTGTTAGAACAATATAATTTTATTGTGTATATTTACTATTACCCCCATCTTCTAATAAGGGTGTACTACTATTATTTCAGTAGTGTTGTGTAATAAGATTAAATTTCCCCCCAAATACGTGTACCTCAAACAATATTGATATTTTCCTTCTTATCGCTTTAGTTGATTTTTGGACAAGGGCGGTCTTGAGATTCACGCGGTCTTAGGCAAAATTGGTTTGTGGGGGCCTAATCTATATATACTCCATATATTATTTTTATAATTTATATACAAAAAATTCGAAAATTTGGGACCTTTTGGGGGCCCTAGGCATAGGTTGTTCGCCTGTAGCAAAGGTCGGTCACCCCTATTTTTGGGACCACCGCGTTGTGTTTAATAATTTCAATGCACTTATATTTGCGATGTCACTGTTGATTTACACAGCTAATGTAGCAAAGAGATCTAGAGCTTGATCATTATAACCCTTGTATCAAACATATTTAACATTGTGATTATCCGGTCAATATCTATCTCAGTTTAGTTTCTTTTGTTTTTATGGTTCCCCGGTGACATGTACACCAGTCTTCCTTTATTGTAACCTTTTGTGCATTAACAAGCAGTATCTATTAATCTACAGGTGGCACTTCGGGCAATAGTTGGGGACAAATATAAGCTTCGTCCGGATATCGATCTTGAAGAAATGTACGGAGCTTGTAAGTTCTGCTATCCAGCTTGAAATTTTCGATATTAAAGTGTCAATATTACTGTATAAAAACTTGTGAACCTATATGATAATTTATATGCACAAGAAATCTGGTAATTTTTCTGCCACTAGTCTTGGTCAATCTCTTGACTGCACTGTGATCATCACAACAATTTAGGTCGTTCTCTACAAAGGAAAAGGAAGGCTTCCTGGGTTTGAGAATTAGTAATGGGTTGATGTCGATATTTTGATTATCGGGGAAGAGGTGCAAATTTTTTGTAACTAAAAGATCTCTTATGTTACCTTGTTTCATGCTTTAGAGTTTCTATAAAATTAAATTACTTACAGTGTGCAACTAAGTTATTGTCTATGCAGCATCATCTCAGAGACGGAATTGCTATTGCAGTTCTATATTCAGCTTCTGAATATTATTTCTTGAGGTTTTTAAGAAGCTGAAACTGCAGAGCCTTCAAAAATCTCACTGATCCAAATTTTTCAGCAAGTCATTTACCCTTGACTTGTCGACCTAATTTAATTTATAGCGAGGCATGCACTATCTAAAACGAAAAATATATAGTTCAGATATCTCATTCGTGTCTTCTTAGCCTTTGCAGAGCTTAAAATTTGTAAATGAATAACCTTTTGCGGCAATTTAAACACTGAATTCATGCAATGAATAATGTGAATACTGGGTGTCAGAAAATTTAGTTTTACTTTCATTGGAGCATCCTCTAATATATCTGATCTTATATTTTCTTTGCGGTTCAGATGATGTTTGTTGTGCTGAACTGCTGCTGTACTCGTACCCATCAATTCCAAACGCATGTCTGATGCACAGAAAAATTGTTAAAATGTGATAGATTTAATGGACAACAAATCTAACATGGTAACCATATATGTGGTTTCCATACAAACTACCCACTTTAACAGTTTTCCTTGTGCAATACAATCAACAGTTTGAGCTATCAAGAACCGAATTCTCTTTTAATTTGTGGTGGTGATCTTGATTATATGAGGAAAGGTTGTACTGATGTAATGAAACATTTATTCGCCAAGTAGACGAGAGAACATAAAAAATTAAAAATTTAACCAAGCAGTGTGAGTTCAAACAATGCACAGAATAAATTAGGTCGAGAATCACAAATTAGGTTGATACACACCAAATCCAAGTTATCATAGTTAAGCTGATCACAAATCGGTTTAATGACTGCATAAAATCAAAGCTTTATACTATAATGGAATGTATGCACCTCTGTCAAATGTCTCAGTGCTACTTAGTTGATTTATCTTATGTTTATTTCTATTTCAGTGAACATTTTAATGTGTTATGTCTTGTAGTGCTAAATAAGTTACACAGATGGGTAAACTTGTCTTTGTATGAGAGCATCTTTCTGTTAGCTAGTGGACGTACCATCCATGAGCATATCTCCAGGACAAACATTGTATGATTTAGTTTTTGGATCTAATCTTATGAGACATTTGGATCATCTTAAGCTCTATAATTCTTGTGCCTTTTCTTTTTCATTTAGCTGTTAAATTATTAAACCCATCACACTAAGCACACAGGTACAACCGTACAACCTATCATACTAAGCACACAAGTAGCACAGTTTTAACTCAAGTAACATAAAGATCCAAACTTACACATGAAAAAGATAGAAATGTCAAAAATCCAAAGGTACCAATTCTTTCTTCTCATACTAGAAGATTGCCACTCTCACCCAGGTTATTGTCTGCGCTGTAGAAGTTTGTCTCTTGAAGCATGTAACTGCTTAATAGCAACACTAATGTCAATGCGGTTTTTCGGCCTCTCTTCACAACATAATATCCCCGCTTCAAATATTGATGCCAGGCATACCTCCATGGTAGCCCTGCTGTATGATTGATTTACAATCAATCCACCTTCTTGATTTAGTAACTTAGTGTGACGAGCAAGTTCCAAAGGTATGCCCCCTACTAGATGGTTAAAGCTTAGACCAAGAAAACCAAGAATTTACTCCCACTTTCGAACAAAGCCACATATCGAGAAAAGGACCCCAATAAGCAGAGGAACAATAACATAAAAAAGCAGATGAAATATGGAAAACACCATTTCTTCTGTCCTTCCATCATCAGTGTAGTATACAAAAGTTGAGTTTGTGATTGAGGTTCCATCTAGATCTGAGTTTAGTAGTTGAAGAATATTGCAGCCCAATATCTAATGCAAATGAACTCGAGAAATTCTAGTGATTACTTGGTGCTATCACATATGACACATATATGCAGAAGATCAGAGATGGAAAGAGGTGGCCATTACTCGCACAAAATGGCTGAAACAGGATTGAACAAGATGCCTCGATTTAGCTTTGTTGAGGTGAAGAAATCTACACATTTGTTTCACAAGATATGCCTTGACCACAATGTAATGGTATATTGGTATCTATGATATACTGCACCAGATGGAGTGGCAGTTGAGATTGAAAGGATATTCCACTGATAGGTCTCAAGCGTTGCTTGATGTAGATGAAGAGGAGAAAACAGAGAGATTAAGTAGACAAAGTCAGAAAATGGCAGTAGCCTTAGCGCTGATACAAAGGAAGGATCTTCTACAAGAATATGAAGGAACTTAAACAATGTGTACTGATTGTCACAAATACACCAAGTTGATGTTAAAGATTTATGAACAGAGGGTTATAGTTACTGAGAAAGCCGCTGCTCTAATGCCTCGTTATGTATGTTCTACCATTTTGATAATGGAAATTGCTCATGCGGAGATTACTGGTAAATGAACTTTTTGATATTCATCGTTGTTGCATTTAAAGTACTTTTCATGTCTATATCTTAATCTAGGGTAAATTTTTCTTTCAAAACTTATATAAATGGAGAAGATCACAGTACAGTTTCCTCGCAAAACAATGTTTTACCATTATCAGAATAACAATGATCCAGGGGATTTAAACTCGGTGAAAGATATAACGGACCTCAATAGTTGGATTTTCTGCTTAGTTTATCCTCGTGCTTTCACTACTATTCTTAAACTATCCTCCGAAGGCTACATGCTAAAAGGGTCCCTACATGATTAGGTTATGAGCAGTTACATGCTTAAACTATCTGACTTCACAAGATAGCTGTTTTGAAATCTGCATAACTCCTCTCTTAAGCAACTCCGTAAGGATACCTCACTAGCATGGCTGAAACATTTAGTGAGGTCCAAGATCTTGTTAGATTGGCGGTAAAATTTGCATCAAATCCACTTGCACCAGGATATACAGAAAAATGGGCTCTATTAATCATCAACATAAACCCTGATTTCCTTCCCAAAAAACAATTAAGCATCATAAACATAAACAAAAACAATACGTGCAAGTAAAGCTATCACATAAAGAAAAGTACCAGTTCTTACATAAAAACATATATCTTAAACCAATCAAAGTACGAATAAGCACTAAATTAAAAACACCTAGAACTTGAAAGCTAACATTTCAAGTCCTCGTTAATTATATTTTTTCTCCAGATTAATATAAAAAATTTACTCCCACTTTCGAACCAAGCCATGTTGTTGGCATATAGAGAAAAGGACCCCAAGAAGCAGAGGAACAACAACATAAAGAAGCATCCGCTTTATAAAAAGATCTGGAAAAGGAGTGATCTCCCGAGGCACCGGAGGGTTGCCGAAACGGAAACTGCCCGTGATAGTGACATGCCCCTCGTATGCTCTATCTATCATCAAAGCCAACAAATCACTATCCACAACATTGCACATAATTGTTTCTTCTGTGCGGATCTGCATGGTGTGCGTAGGTACGTAGAACTCTGTTAGATTACAATTTAATTATTTGGATTCACACCTGTGGCTATATAGTCCCCATGCATCTTAACGTAGAGTAGTAGAATACTAGTAGAACTAGACTTGTAAGGTCCTAAGGAATTTTAAACTGCACATATATATCTTAAAATAATAATTAGCAAGTAATACATGTTTCATTTACTAATAAATTATTTGAAATTTATATTTCAGTATACATACGTGCAATAATTAACTGGAAGATCGCAACAAGTTAAAATGTTGTATGTGAGACATCACCAGTAGACATGTATCTAAGACGTGGCTATCTCGGGAAAATGGGTTGTACCTGTTTGGTGGTGTGGTTGAAAAGAACCGTTTGATCTACAGTGTAATGTTCTCTAGCCTTGCCACTCATGGATGTGGTGCACAAGCTTTAATGGTTTTTCCTAAAATGCCTGAAGGTGGTCTGGACCCAGATCATATTGTCTATGTAGTCATGATGGCCTGATCAAGGAAGGCCTACAACTTCTAAATAGGATTAAAACTGAGCATAAGATAGAACCAGCTATTCAACGTGCTTGGTTGAGATGATCAAGAACATGCCAACGGAGCCAAATTAATGATGTTGTATCGCGTAGCCTTCTTGGCCCCTGTAAAACTAGTTCAAATATTCAGGTGGGGTAAAAATACTGCCGCTGAAAAGCTGATGCGTATGAGCGCAAGAAATGCTAGTGATTACTTGGTGCTAACACATATCTATGCAAGAGCTCAAAGAGGAAAGATGTAGCTCTTACTCGCTCTTTAATAATTTGTACATATAAATAAAATGGACTTGCGTGGAATTTGTGTTGATGAGTACTGCTTCATTACATTACAGTAAACAAAATAGGTGTACCTAAAACTTAGAAAAATTCTTTGACAACCACATAAAAATTGTCTTTGTCGAAACTTTACATGAACAAGTTTCAAGCTATTGATAAGATACTTACAGCTCAAAGAATTTTAAACACCAAACTGTCAAACAGCTTAAAACTGAAACTGCTCCATTAGCTACACAGTCTTATTAAGATTGTCGAACAGCTTAAAATTGATCCCAACTGCTAAAGATTGGACATTATACTTAATTTATAGTCAAAATGGTAAAGTCATCATGAGGCTGAAGGTAAAGTATCGTTAGATAATGCAAATACAACTGTGCACATCCGTGTTGTACATTCTTATCTGAAATTAATAACCAGGTAGCAAAAGTTTTAATACTTCACGTACAGGGATAGAGGCAGAAAGAGTGAGATAAAGAGAGACCTGAGCTGAAGAAAGAACTTTAGGTGTAAACCAGATGCAACGTTGGCTTCTATAAAATGAAAAACCGTCATCAAAACCACTACCCACTTTTCCTTGTGCAATATAACGAGCAGTTTGAGCTATCACATGCACCATATTAACATCCGAATTGTCTTTTTTGTGGCAGTAATCTTGTTTATACGAGGAAAGGTAGTACTAAAGTAATGAAACATTTATTCGCCAAGTAGACGAGAGAACATAAAAAACCATACCAGGCAATAACAGTTTAAACAATGCACACAATATATTAGACCGAGAATCATAAAGGTTGAACTGGATACACACCAAATCCAGATACAGATTAGTACTAAGCAGACAGGTACATATTAGGTAATACAGATCTAAATATTAAGCATACCAAGTAACATAAAGATCCAAACTTGCAAATGAAAAAGATAGAAATGTTTAAAATTCTTCCTTCTAATACTAGGAGATTGCCACTCTCACCCAGGTTACTGCCTGCAACGTAGAAGTTTTTCTCTAGCGTCGTGTAACTTTTTAATAGCAACACTAATGTCAATGCGTCTATTCGGAATCTCTTCGGAACATAATATCCCCACTAAAATCTTCCCGGCCCGACGAACTCCGGAAAACAGCATTTCTTCTGTCCTTCCATCATCAGTGTAGTATACAAAAGTTACCTGGAGGAGCATATCCATCTGTTCCACGTACACCAGTTGAACTCAATTGTGCTTGATTGATGTCACTTGTAGCAGCAGCAAGGCAGAACCTCGCCAAACCAAAATCAGCAATACAAGCAACAAAATCCTCATTAAGAAAAATATTACTCGGCTTTATGTCGCAATGAATGATATTCGCATGGCTGTGATGATGTAGGTAATCCATTCCCAGTGCAACATCAATAGAAATATTGAGTCTCTGGAGCAGAGTCAAGTTTTTTTCATTCCCTTGATGGTGAGGACTTGGATGCAACCAGTTGTCCAAACTCCCATTAGTCAAGAACTCAAAAACCAATGCCTTGAAGTCATTTCCCCTGAAATCAATACTAGAGCAAACTGTGATGATCTTGATAAGATTCCTATGTCAAATATTGCTCAATGTTTCACACTCTGCCAAAAAAGTCTTGTTGGCTCCATGTATTTCAACTTTAGTACCTTCACAGCAACTATATGTTCCACTGATTCGAGAACTCCTTTGTAAACGGAACCGTATCTTCCTTCACCTAGCAAATTGTTTGGAGAAAACTCATTTATAGCTAGTAGAAGATCGTGGTATGAAAGTTTGGGATATTGGTTGTCCTTCAATACTGGTATTGGGTCACTCAACTTCTTGGACTTTCGACGTCGATAACAAATCAAGGCTAGACATGCTACCAAGATACCAAGGGGTACAAGAACGAGGAGTAATATTATTCTCAGGGAAATTGTTTTTTGCTTATTCTTTGAGATTTTTAAAGGACAAGCAGGCAATTGCAATGCCGGAATACCTCCACAAAGCTCCAAATTCCCAACAACTGAAAAAGCACTAACGTTTGAAAAGGGACCTTTTTTAGGCACCTCGCCTCCAATATTGTTGTGCGACAGGTTGAGGAATATAATTAGACCAAACTCATCAAAAAAGCTTGGAATAGTCCCGGAGATATTATTGTCCGAAAGATCTTGAACTTGAAGACTTTTTAAAGCTTTAAAAGAAGATGGAATTCTGCCTTGGAAAAGATTTCCTTGCATATATAGTTCCTGCAACATCACACAACCACCCAGAGTATTGGGTATATCTCCTGTAAATTTGTTGTACGAAAGATCTAGTGCAGCCAAATGTTTCAAACTTCCAATTTGAGAAGGTAATGATTCCGTGAATAGATTTTGGGACAAAACAAGGGCAATAAATTGGGAAGAAAACACAATTTCCTCAGGCATTACACCTCTAAGGATGTTGTTAGCAAGGAACAGTTTCTGTAAAGTTGAGATGTTAAACAATTGAGTAGGTATGCTTCCTTGGAGCATATTACTATCTAAATAGAGCTCAACTAATTGGGTAATATTGCCAATGGAAGTTGGAATTACTCCTGAAATGTTGTTGATACCCAAATCTAGTGCCCTCAACTTTGATAGCTCTCCAATTGATTCTGGAATGGTCCCCATTAGCAAGTTTCCCCACAAATTAAGTACGTTCATGTTCACAAGTTTTCCAATTTCGCAGGGTATGCTTCCGTATATGTGATTGTCTTCGAGATACAGTCTCTCCATAGTGGTGGAGAGATTTACAATGGAATTTGGGAGCTTCCCTCTTAAATTATTCCCGTCCAAGGCCAACACCTTTAGATGGGTACAATTGACCAAAGAATTGAAGAAGCCCCAGTCGCCGGGCTGCATATTGTCTCCAAGAGCATTATGACTCAGACTTAGCCGTTCAATATTAGGAAGGCCACCCAAATTGTTTGGTATAGGCCCAGTAATATTGTTTTTTGTGATTTCAAACATAACAAGATTGGACGCATTAGCTATAGATGGTGGAAGCGGGGCAGAAAATCTGTTCTCTCCAATGTAGAATTCTCGCAGATTAGGAAGGGTGAAGCCCAAATCTGCTGGAAGCGTTCCTTCAAGATCATTCGCGGCTAGACTGAATCCATAGAGGGATGAAATGTTGTAAAGTTGTAGTGGAACTATACCCAGCAAACTATTTCCAGCCAAATAAAGTTGCTCTAATTTTGTGTGATGAGCAACTTCCAAAGGTATGGCCCCCACTAGATTATTACGAGTTAGGTAAAGAGAATAAAGAGATGATATATTCCCCATTGACGGTGGAATGAGTCCAGTAAAATGATTGTTTCCAAGATTAAAGCAATTAAGCTTAGACCAAGAAGCAAAATCAGTGGGTAGTTCCCCTTGAAGATCGTTGGTAACCATACTGATGCCTCTAATATTTACACAATGACTTAAATTCACAGGAAATACACCTTGAAAAGAATTGTTTCCCAAATGAAGATGTTGGAGGCGAAACAGTCGACCAATTTCATTTGGGATTGAGCCATGAAAGTTGTTGTCATATAGGTTAATATCCCTGAGAAAGGAGAGATTTCCGATATGAGGAGATAATGTACCCACCAAGTGTTGTGAGCTGAGGTTGAGTGCTGTTACCCTCTGTCGTCTGTGACTGCATGTAACGCCTGTCCACTGACAGAAGTGGATGGAACTGTTCCATGAGACCAGCACACGCAATGGGTCATCTGTTATTGATGCCTTAAAGGAAAACAACGCCTGTTGATCAGTGTCATTACTTAAAAATGCAGATACAAATATATTTGATATTGTTAAAACCAGAATAAAGAGAATGATGAACCGGAAAATCATGCTTGTACAACAAAAAGTGAAAATGGTGAGAGGATGAAATATGGATACTATTAGTACACATGCACACAACAAAACATTTATAGTGTCTTTTGGTAAACTCCAGAAACGACGACTTTATAAGCCAAGAGCCAAGCAAAGTCAGGCAGGTCTAGTCAAGATTAGTAGAAACCAAATGGTAGTGGTACTCGATGTTTTACATGAACGTTTACTAACTGAGAAAGCTGTATTATTCACCAATATGAAAAAGGAGTCGGCACATAATTTACGAGCTGAATTACGAGAAAGCTGTATTCAATTTAAATTTTGCACGATTGATTCGATTTATAATTAATGGGTTGATAACTGATTTTAAGTCTACACAGAGTTGCGCAGATTTAAACAGAATCTGCTGGGAGTTCTGACAGCATTGGTTAGATTTCAGATGTTAGAGCATGTTCAGTCATGTGGATCCCTGAACTAAATTTTTTTTGTGGCAACCGATTATATAATTATTTTAATATACATGGTATATTTATAATAATACTAATATAATAAAATATTTTTTTTTGTTATAAGTTTTATACTATGTAAAAATAATGTTTGTTAATTATTTTTTCTCATTTTGAAATATATTATTATATTTTCAATTATGCTAACTATTTACTTATATTTTTAATTTAAAATACATACATACATATACAAATATACAAATATTATCATTAATTATATTTTTATTTTTACTTGTATTGAATAAAAAATTAATTAAATTTATTTTAATTTTAAAAAATTTCTTATATATTTATATGTAAGAATTTCCTATATATATATATATTACAACCATAATGACTAAAATAATTATTTTACTCTAATTATATATAAGATATAACTCTAATTATATATAAGATATAATGACCATTGAAATATAGTAGTTAGAATATAATAGTTAGAATTTGAAAATAATAATTTTTTTTTTTTCAAATATAGTTAGTCATTCCCATTGACAATCCAAACTCCATCTCCATCAATTCTATGCCGGTCGGTTAGACTTTTCATCCTTGATTAAGCACTCGAGTATATAGGACTTTATAGTGTCTGGTAGGTCTAGCCAATACTATGGCCAGTAAATTTTATAGTGTAAACTCTGTAAACCAAGTCTTTATAGATCAAGTCAAGCAATGTCTAGTAGGTCTAGCCAATAGTACTAGAGATTCAACAACCTTGGAATGAATCAAGGATTTGATACCAATGGCAGACTAAAACACAAGCCCCCACCCCCAATTCTTATCTCCTCCCTTATGATCTGGGTTTAAATTTTATTACTCATCAGAGATGTAATTGACAAAAATATATTATTACCATTAAAACATTTGATGAAGCAAATACGACAAAATTACAGATTGTACGAGGCAAAGAAAGAGAAAACGATCTGCAATATATTCATTCACCGGACAATAAAGCAATAATATATATGCAAGGTTCCTTAGAACTCTCCAAGATTAAGACATACTGTATTGTGTCGATGCATTTGCAGATTTGATCATTCATCTTATATTATTAAACCACGTGTATTTTTTGGCATATATGTCCTCGTATACTAGGATAAAAAGACACAGGTAGCGTCCACGCAGTGAAAGCATGCGCTACAAATAGTTTCCCTTGCGAAAAAATTCAAATGAAACATTCAAATTAACTAGGAGGTAACAGCAGAAATAATGCACACAGTCAATTAAGTCAAGAATCATAAAGGCTGAACTGGCACACCAAATTTTAGTTGTGATCAGCATTAACCATATCACAAAGTGGTTTAGCGACTGCACAAAAACAAGCATTAGTACAAGTACACAGGTACAAGGCAATACAGATCCAAATCAAGCAAAACAAAACAAGGGAACCTGATGGTAATATAGCAATGCTTTAACTCAATAAAATACATCCAAACCTACAATATAAAAAGATAGAAATACTAGAAATACATAGGTAGAGATTCTTCTTTGTCACATTAGGAGAGTAAATATCTAGAGATTGCCCGTATTATAAGGAGAATAAATATCCAAATTCTCACCCAGTCTAGTGCCTGCGTTGCAGAAGTCTGTCTCTTGCCACATGCAACTGCTTAATAGCAACACTAATGTCGACGCGTTTTTTCGGAGCCTCTTCGGAACATAATATCCCCACTTCAAATATTGATGCCAGGCATGCCTCCATGGTAGGCCTGCTGTATGATTGATTTACAGTCAAGCCATCTACTTCTTGATCAAGTACAATGCGCGGGTCAGTGATATCCATCACTCTTTGCGGGAGTGCCTTCCTCACATAGTCGTGAAGATTACTACCACCGTCTATTTCTGTAGGCGGTTTCCCCGTGAAGATTTCAAGTAGAAGAATTCCATAGCTATACACATCTCCCTTGGTAGATATCTCCCCACTCATTCCATACTCTGCACAACTAAAGGGTTAAACAATTGGCAAAATAGTTCACTAAATTTAAAAATATTTGTTAAACAAGATCTTTAAGTCACATTTAGTTGCCGGGAACTTAATACTAAAGAGCAGTACAAAACATTGATGAAAAACTTTAGTAGCACAAGTCACCTGGAGGAACATATCCCACAGTTCCACGTATGCCAGTTGAACTCAATTGTGTTTGATTGATGTTACTTGTAGTAGTAGCGTAGCAGAATCTCGCCAAACCAAAATCACCGATACGAGCAACAAAATTCTCATCAAGAAGAATATTACTTGGCTTTATGTCGCCATGAATAATATTTGCATGACTGTGATGATGTAGGTAATCTACTCCGAGCGCAGCATCAATAGAAATATTTAGCCTCTGGAGTAGAGTTAAGTTTTTTTCATTCCCTTGATGGTGAGGACTTGGATGCAACCAGTTGTCCAAACTCCCATTAGTCATGAACTCAAAAACCAATGCCTTGAAGTCATTTCCCCTGAAATCAATACTAGAGCAAGCTGTGATGATCTTGATAAGATTCCTATGTCGAATATTGCTCAATGTTTCACACTCAGCCAAAAAGCTCTTGTTGGCTCCACGTACTTCAACATTTAGTACCTTCACAGCAACCATGTGTTCCATTGATTCGAGAACTCCTTTGTAAACTGAACCGTATCTTCCTTCACCGAGCAAATTGTTTGGAGAAAACTCATTTGTAGCTAGTAGAAGATCGTGGTATGAAAGTTTGGGATATTGGTTGTCCTTCAATACTGGGATAGGGTAACTCAAGTTCTTGGACTTTCGACGTCGATAACAAATCAAGGCAAGACATGCTAACAAGATACCAAGGGGTACAAGGACTAGGAGTAATATTATTCTCAGGGAAAATGTTTTTTTTCTCATTCCTTGATATTTCTACAGGACAAGCAGGCAATTGCAATGCTGGAATACCTCCACAAAGCTCCAAATTTCCAACAACTGAAAAAGCACGAATGTTTGAAAAGATACCTTCTTTAGGCACTTCACCTACAAGCTTGTTGTGCGACAGGTTGAGGTATTTAATTTGATGAAACCTATTGAAAAAGCTTGGAATACTCCCGGAGATATTATTGTCCGAAAGATCTAGAAATTCAAGACTTTTTAAAGCTTTAAAAGAAGATGGAATCCTACCTTGAAAAACATTTCCTTCCAAAAGTAGTAGCTGCAGCATCACACAACCATCCAGAGTAGTGGGTATATCACCTGTAAATTTGTTGTAAGAAAAATCTAGTCCAGCGAGATGTTTCAAACTTCCAATTTGAGAAGGAAATGATCCTGTGAATAGATTTTGGGAGAAACTGAGGTGAATAAGTTGGGAAGAAGACACAATTTCCTCAGGTATTACACCTCTAAGGCTGTTGTTAGCAAGGTACAGGTCCTGTAAAGTTGAGATGTTAAACAATTGAGTAGGTATGCTTCCTTGGAGCATATTATCTTGTAAATAGAGAAGAACTAATTGGGTAATATTGCCAATGGAAGTCGGAATTACTCCTGAGATGTTGTTATTACGCAAATCTAGTGCACGCAACTTTGATAGCTCTCCAATTGATTCTGGAATGGTCCCCGTCAAAAAGTTGTCAAACAATGAAAGTTCTGTCATGTTTACAAGTTTTCCAATTTCGTGAGGTATGCTTCCGTATATGTGATTTCCGTCCAGATACAGTGCATCCATAGTGGTGGAAAGATTTACTATGGAATTCGGGAGCTTCCCTGTTAAACCATTATCGTCTAAGGCCAACATCTTTAGACGGGTACAATTGACTAAAGAATTGAAGACGCTCAAATCACCCGGCTGCATATTGTGTCCAAGAGCATTAGGGCCCAGACTTAGCCATTCAATATTAGGAAGGCTACCCAAATTATATGGTATAGGCCCAGTAATATTGTTTCCCGAGATGTCAAATTTTACAAGATTGGACGCATTAGTTATAGATGGTGGAAGAGGGCCTGAAAATCTGTTCCCTCCAATGTAGAATTCTCGCAAATTAGGAAGGGTGAAGCCCAAATCTGCTGGAAGCGTTCCCTCAAGATCATTCTTGGCTAGACTGAATTTATAAAGGGATGAAATGTTGTAAAGCGGTAACGGAACCAAACCCGACAAACTATTTACTGGCAAATAAAGTTGCTCTAATTTTGTTTGATGAGCAACTTCCAAAGGTATGGCCCCCACTAGATTATTATAGCCTAGATAAAGAAAATAAAGAGATGATATATTCCCTATGGACGGTGGAATTGATCCAGTAAAATGATTCTTTGCAAGATTAAAGTAATTAAGCTTAGACCAAGAAGCAAAATTAGTGGGTAGTTCTCCTGTAAGATCGTTGGCATACATAGTGATGTCTCTAATATCTACACAATGACTTAAATTCACAGGAAATACACCTTGAAAAGAATTGAAGTCCAGATAAAGATATTGCAGGCGAAACAGCCGACCAATTTCATTTGGGATTGAGCCATGAAAGTTGTTTTCAGAGAGGTTAATTGCCCTCAGAAAGGAGAGATTTCCAATATGAGGAGAGAATGTTCCACCCAAGTTTTGTGAGCTGAGGTTGAGTGCTGTTACCCTCTGCCGTCTGTGACTGCATGTAACACCATTCCACTGACACAAGTGGTTGGAATTGTTCCATGAGTCTAGGGCACCCAATGGGTCATATGTTATTGAAGCCTTAAAGGAAAACAAGGCATGTTGATCAGTGTCATTGTTTAAAAGTGCAGATACAAATATATTTGATATTGTTAAAACCAGAATAAGGAGAATGATGAATCGGAAAATCATGCTTGTACAACAAAAAAGCGAAAATGGTGGGAGTAATAGAGTATGAACTATCAAGTATGGGTACGTACTTGTAACTTGCAAGTCTATATAGTTAGCGTGGACAAAATATTAAAAAACATTCTAAAATATTATAAAATATTAAATACCTGAAAAGCTGGACAAATAATATATAAAAATTATTGTTATTGAGTTTAAAAAAATTTCTCATATATACATCAAGGTGTTATTGTAATTATAATAATGTCATTATTATTTTATATTAAAAAATACTTACTTCTGAAATAATTTTCTTGAAATTGATTTGAAGAATTTTATTCTCTAATATATATGTACATATCTATTTTATAAAACTTATTCCACTCAAATAATTTGGTTCTAATAACTATTTTATTTAATTCACGGCTCTTGTCGTCAAAATTTTAACGATCATCGAAACAACTATTTATATTACTAAAAAATAATATCAAATTAAATAAAACAATAAATTTATAAATTATCTTAAATGCAGTTCATTAGAATAATAAAAACTCATGCCTATTATTTAAGTCCTTAAACTAAAAAATAAAAAATGAGAATGAAATATGAGCTTCATCCTATAATTACTTATATCACCGGTAGATCCTTCCTCACTTATAAATAATTTATAAGTACCCACTCTTTCTTCCTAAACATGCTATAACCTATATTTTTTAATTAAATATTATAAATATTATATTTATCTCTCTATTATATAGTATATCTTTAATAATAAAAAGGGTTTTTAATAATAAAATATTAAATGAGTAAGAAATATAAAAGTAGCATTGTTGGAGTTTAAGATACCTATCTATATTCTAAATTACTAATATCTAATATTTTTTTATTAAATTTAAGAAATGAACTAGGATTCTATTAGAATTACTCTAAGCAAATCTTTAAAAGACTTTTTATACATGTTTTTCGGTTAATGAATAAAAATAAAGGGTCACACATTTATTAGAACTCCAAGAAATTTTTACAAACAAGTTAAGAATCCCTTCTCTCTTTTAAATTTTAAAACCTTATACATAATTCTTGATTTATATTTAAAAATTAAGAGTTTTTTCTCCTTTCTTAATTTCAATAGCATCTCAAGGGTGCCAACTTTGTCACATAATCAAAAATAATATTTTTTTATTATTTCTCTCTTGCACATTAAATTCGATACTTTTTTAAAAAACACTCCAATGATTGGTATCTCGAGTCTCAAGGTGCCAACTTCTCTAATTAATTTTATCTTATTTTTCATATATTATTCAATAAAATATCTTATCTACATTATGTTTCTTATTTATTCTGAAATATAAATTTTTTTATGTCATATAGTGTTGGCACTTGACATCAATCTTTTGTTAGAGTTGATCTAAAAACTTGTACATGATTCTTAATTTATATTTTTTAAAAAAGTATTTATTCACTTCAATTCTTTTTTTCACTTTTTTCTTTTTCTGTTATAATGGAGTTCAAATATAATTATATAGATAAAATAGAAAATAAATATAAAAAAGTACTGTTAGAGTTCATATACTTAAAAAAATATTATAATTTACAAGAAAAACAAATATTTTATATTATCTTAAATGCAATCCACTTAGAATATGAAAAATAATATATTTATGTGCCTAGTAATCTTTATAGTGTAAAGTACGTAAATGAAGACTTATAGGCCGGTCAAGCAATGTCCGGTGGGTCGAGCCAATACTAGTCCTCGACATATAGGAGGTGTCACGTTCATTGGTAAGTATTTTGTATTTTCCACAAAACTAGTTGCATACGTACATAATCTGCTAGACGAGAATAGGCCCTGGGTGTCGAGAATATTATTATCTAAATACACAGTTATATGATGATAATAAATCTTGAGTTGTTCTTCTCTTATTATCTTCGATATGAGATATAATGTTTTACAATGTGACATAAACATTTTATTTATAGTATATAAACTTATTATCTTTTTTTACAAATTCAATGTGGGACCATCCTCACATAATTCATTTCAAACAAGTAACTTTAACTCAATTTTTTTTATGAATTTTACTAAGAAAATGTTTTAAATCAAAACATGAAAGTTTAAGTTCTCATATTAAGGAACAACCTCAATTAGTTAGTTTTCGAAAATTATATCAAAAACATATATAAAATATACCTTAAACTTTACATTTTCTAACCGGGGGTGCATTATAAGTTATAAGTTAAAAAACACATACATAGCATTATAAATTGCTTAAAAGTTCAAAAACAAATACATTTTCAAAATTTTTAATTTATAAGTTACTTATAAGATAAGTCAAACAACTCCTAAATATACATGTATAAATATGAACTATGGTTGACTTATTATTTGAACCGTCGTTTCAGGTGATTTTTAAAATTGTAAAATTATTTTATTTGAACTCTTAGAATAATATAAGATATCCCGAGTTAACCAGTTATATAGGTACTACAGTCATGTCATTGCGACATCAGTTATATGAACTATGATTGACATCATCATTTATAATTACTTTAAATAAGTGAGAAAATTTTGAAACTGTGATTCGACAACTTTCAAAAACCCAATTTTTGGGCAAAATATGATTTGAGATTTGATAATGAGAAAATGAAGAGTGTAAATAAGTGAGAAAGTATTTCTAAGTCTTTGATTTAACATTATATCAAAATGATGGTAGACTGGGAACACAAGCCCCCACCCCATTATTATCTCCTCCAATAGAATGTCGTATGAGCTTGACTCGGAACTTATATAGAAATTATTTCTTACCAGTGTCACTAAAAGAGGAAGAACAGTCAGTCCTCTCGCTCTCACTTGGAAACTAATGCAAATTATTGGTAAAACTCATAATAAATTACAAACAATACCTAAGAATTTACAAGAAAAAAAATGATAGAGGAAAATTTATTTTGTTATTCTATACTATAACTATAAGAAGGCTGGGTCGCATTTAAATTTTATTACTTATCAGATATGCTATTGTCCAAAATTTATTATTACCATTAAACCGTTTGATGAACAAATACGCAAAATTACGGATTGTACATATGCAAACAGGTGCGGAGCTTCATATGGGCTAGGGTGGGTTTCCAGCCTGGGCGAAACCATTTTTTCTTTAAAATTTATTATTAATAATTAGTGTGATGTAAAGTTTGGCCGGGTAAAATAATTCATATTTAAGTATATTTGAATTGATTTTAAAAATTTAAGAGAAAACTTTTTTATCAAAAAAACAAATTTATTACTTAAACTCAAACAAAAAAATATATATATATAACCTAATAACCCATCACCTTTCTATACAAAAAATAAATACCATTTAACTGCTTGAGCACATAATTTAATAGTTTTGTTATAGAAACTGTTTGTTTGTGGGTATACAATGTTGGGACAAGTTACCTATTAATTAGGATGGTTAATTGATAAAAATATAACATACTCATTGACTTATTATTATGTTCAATAACCCTAACACAATTTTAATAAAATATCTTACATTCAATATATATAAATTATACTATTTTAAGTTAATTTATATATTTTTTTAATCTAAATAGCGGCTAAACATATATATTATGAACACATGTGTGACTGGTCTATTGATTAATTAATTTTTTTATTAATTAATATCAAAATAATTGTGATTATAATTATATATATAAAATAATATCTTTTTGACTGATACTTTATTAATTCATAAAAGTAGAATTTTTTAGAATATGAGTATGTCAATTTATTCCAAATACATGAAATAATATAATTATTGATTAGAATTATTTACCCATATTATAATTTTAATAAAACTGATTTTATTTTTAAAACAAAATTTATACTTTTCTCTTTTAATTAACTTACACGTATAATATAATCAATACAAGCCGTTTATATTAATAAATTAATATAAACGACATATATTAAACTTTTCAAATAATGTGTGTCAAACTAAATTTAAAATTGTTGAATAAAAATAAGTAAATTTAAAAATGACAAACTAGTAATTGTTTTAAACATATAAGGATATATAGGGCTTAAATACATCATTATTATACCTATGTATTTATTTATTTTTTAAAGTATTTTCTTATTATATGTTCACTGTTTTATTAACCTATTGAATAAATTTTATATTACAATTAAAACGAGTGTGTCTTGACCGAACCAAGTTATATATTCAGGTTTTGCTACTTTTTAATGGTTTGTGGTGGAAGTGGGAAGGATCAATAAACTTTGCTAAATGATAGCTATGCAGTAGCGGAAGTAATTGGGTCTTCCATAACAATTAATTTGTGGAATTAAGCTTACTGGGCAAGTGATGGACGAGATTTGAAGGGAGAGAAAAAAAATCTGGGCTCTTAAGCCATTTTAAGCTCTGAACCATGAAAGAACTAATATAACTTAGCAATGTTTTTGTATTCATTATCAATGATCGCATGTGTAGTTATTCATACACCTCTCATAGATTACAAGATAAGCCTAACAATTACATGATAGAGATTGTATACAAGTGAAAGACTAAGATATACATGACGAGAGTATATGAGATAATGAAATGAGATATATCTATAGAAGATTATTCCAAATTTTCGCCCAGGTTAGTGCCTGCGTTGCAGAAGTTCGTCTCTTGCTACATGTAACTGCTTAATAGCAACACTAATTTCAATGCGTTTACTTGGTGTCTCTTCTGAACATAATATCCCCACTTCAAATATTGATCCCAGGCATACCTCCATCGTAGCCCTGCTGTATGATTGATTTACAATCAATCCATGTTCTTCTTGATTTGGTAATATCCATGGGTCAGCAATGTCAATCACTCTTTGCGGATCAGTTCCATGCATGTACTTGTAAATTAATACAATGCATGACCAATTGTCATTCTCTCTAGTATAAATAGAGGATGAATATGTATGTGTTTTTAAAGAGAGAAAATATAAATAAAATATATTCTAATAAATAGTTTTGCTTCCCTTCCTTGGTCTTGTATCTGATATTCAGATTTAGTATAAACATTACAACATAGATAAGCTTGTGCTACCCAAATAGATGTGAAATAATTACTAAGAATGTCTTTTCCAACCAAGATAATATCCTTACCTTGAGATTAATTAGGCAAATTAAATTAATAATAAATTCCACTGGCCCGATAGTTCACTACAAGAAATTTTGAATCAGACGACACACATCAGACAACACTTCGACGAAAAAGTGTTGGCTGAAATTTTCACACAACGGTTATTTTTTCAAGCTTTTCGGTGTATTGTCTAATCATGAATTTAACGACAGTTTTAAAAAGTGTTGTCTAGAAGAGCAAAATAGACATTCGTTTTACAACGGTTTTCAAAAGTAGTGTTGTATAACAGTTTGTCTTACAATGGTCCTCAAAACAGTTGTAAAACTTAGACAACTGTTTTGCTCATATATTGCTTCAAAAGTAGTCACACAACGGTGACTAAATACTATTGTCTGATTTTAACAACGCTTTTTGAAAGCATTTTCTGAAGTTTCTTCAGACAATGCTTTCAATCTGAATACAAAAAACGTTGTTAAAATCAGACAAGTGTTTTTATAGACGTTGCATAAAATGTAATCAGATAATGGTTTGTGAATACTGTTGTCTGAATTGCATGCAACACACAATGGTTTTGTACTCTAAGTTCTTTAGCTCTCACACAAGCGTTTGGTAGTTAAAAACCGTTGTTTGATTTTACAGTAACAAACATCAGGCAACATAACATCAATCAAGAACTGTTATGTTCAAACTAGCAAACACATTTATCATATTACAAAGTTTATGTAATTAAAAGTACACAAATTAAAATCAGACAAGTGTTTATTGTGAGGTATTATGTAAGACGTTTTCAAACAACAGTACAATATTGTATTGTCTGATAGAGCTCATCAGATAACAATTTTTCAATTTTTCAATATTGTATTGTGCAAAACAAGAACTCTACACAACGGTTTCAGAAGTGTTGTTGGAATATAATTCAGACAAGGTTTCAGGAAATCGTTGTTGAAATAAGACAAGTGTTTTCTTCATTGTATTATGGAAGAGACCTTCAAACAAGTGGTTCTGGTGCATTGTTTGTTATTCATATTAACAAGGGTTTATTTGTTAAAAACCCTTGTCTGATTTACAGCATGAAAAAACAAGGGTACTGTCAACCATCCCCGCCAGCAAGTTTTTACTGACAGCAACTTGTTTGACAGCAACTTTTCTGACAGCAACATTTCTGATAGCAAGTTTTTATGACAGCAACATTCCTGACAGCAAGTTTTTATGCCAGCAAGTGTTTATGACAGCAACATTCCTGACAGCAAGTTTTCTGACAACAACATTTCTATGACAGCAACATTTCTGTGCAGGGGCGGAACCAGGAATTAGAATCCGCCTGGGCTAAGTCAAAGATACGATAAAAAATTTGCAACCCAACACTAAAGTATAAAATAATGAACTTACAAAGTAGTTTAAAATATAAAACTGAATTTTCAAGATGAATTCATACTATTACTTGCAACCGACAAATGCACAGAATAATAATAATGATAGTTTTTAAACTTCAAAAAACAAATGTACTCACATTATTTAAGTTGAACTCGTCGACTTTTTTGAGAATAGAATTCGTCGATTACTTCCTCTGGATCAATATCTTCTGCATACTCCCTTTCAATGTTGAGAATCATAGTATCTCTTAAATATTCCTCTTCTATTTTATTTTGAAGAATGGTCTTAACTATTTTCATAGTTGAGAATGATCGCTCTGTAGTAGCTGTAGAAACCGGGAGAGTTAACACAAGACAAATCAACTTATAGATAAGTCACAATACATAATATTACAGTGGCAGGTGGATGACAAGGTCATCAACTGATAAATAAGTCATCAACTGATAATAAATCATCAACTGATAAATAAGTCATCAACTGATAATAAGTCATCAACTGATAAATAAGTCATCAACTGATAATAAGTCATCAACTGATAAATAAGTCATCAACTGATAAATAAGTCATCAACTGATAATAAGTCATCAACTGATAAATAAGTCATCAACTGATATTTATCAATCGAGAACTCGACAACATATATTTCCTGATCGAGAACTCATCAACAGAAATTCTGTGACAGCAACATTCCTGACAACAACTTTTACGACAGTAGCATTCCTGACAGCAAGTTTTTACTGATAGAGAAGTCACAAATGACTTGACCGAGAAGTCTAGCCCAATCGAGAAGTCTACTCAGACAAGAAGTTTCTCAGTCGAGAAGTCTCTCAGTCGAGAATTCTCTCAGTCGAGAAGTCATGAATAATTAAAAAATAATTAACTAATTCCATACTCTGCACAACTAAAGGGTTAAACAATTGGCAAAATAGTTCACTAAGTTTAAAAATATTTGTTAAGCAAGATCTTTAAGTCACATTTAGTTGCCGGGAACTTAATACTAAAGAGCAGTACAAAACATTGATGAAAAAATTTAGTAGCACAAGTCACCTGGAGGAACATATCCCACAGTTCCACGTATGCCAGTTGAACTCAATTGTGTTTGATTGATGTTACTTGTAGTAGTAGCGTAGCAGAATCTCGCCAAACCAAAATCACCGATACGAGCAACAAAATTTTCATCAAGAAGAATATTACTTGGCTTTATGTCGCCATGAATAATATTTGCATGACTGTGATGATGTAGGTAATCTACTCCGAGCGCAACATCAATAGAAATATTTAGCCTCTGGAGTAGAGTTAAGTTTTTTTCATTCCCTTGATGGTGCGGACCTCGATGCAACCAGTTGTCCAAACTCCCGTTAGTCATGAACTCAAAAACCAATGCCTTGAAGTCATTTCCCTTAAAATCAGTGCTGGAGCATGCTGTGATTATCTTGATAAGATTCCGATGACGAATAGTCCTCAACGTGTCACACTCTGCCAAAAAACTCTTCTTCGCTCCACGTATTTCAACATTTAGTACCTTCACAGCAACCATGTGTTCCAGAGATTCGACAACTCCTTTGTAAACTGAACCGTATCTTCCTTCACCGAGAAAATTGTTTGGAGAAAACTCATTTGTAGCTCTTAGAAGATCTTGGTATGAAAGTTTAGGATATTGGATGTCCTTCAATACTGGGATAGAGTCACTTACCTTCTTGGAATTTTGATGTCGATAACAAATCAAGGCAAGACTTGCTAACAAAATACCAAAGGGTACAAGAACTAGAAGTATTGTTATTCCCAGGAAAAGTGTTTTTTTCTTATTCCTTGAGACTTTTACAGGACAAGCAGGCAATTGCAATGCTGGTATACCTCCACAAAGCTCCAAATTTCCAGCAACCGAAAAAGCACTAGCGTTTGAAAAGGGACCTTTTTTAGGCACTTCACCTCCAAGCTTGTTGTGTGAAAGGTTGAGGAATATAATTAGATGAAACCCATCCAAAAAGCTTGGAATAGTCCCCGAGATATTATTGTCTGAAAGATCAAGAAATTCAAGACTTTTTAAAGCTTCAAGAGAAGCTGGAATTCTACCTTGGAAAAGATTTCCTTGCATATATAGTTCCCGCAACATCACACAACCATCCAGAGTAGTGGGTATATCTCCTGTTAATTTGTTGTAAGAAAAATCTAGTTCAACCAAATGTTTCAAACTTCCAATTTGAGAAGGTAATGATCCCGTGAATAGATTTTGGGACAATGTAAGGGCAAAAAGTTGGGAAGAAAACACAATTTCCTCAGGTATTACACCTCTAAGGCTGTTGTTAGCAAGGTACAGTTCCTGTATAGTTGAGATGTTAAACAATGGAGTAGGTATGCTTCCTTGGAGCATATTACCAGTCAAATTGAGATTAATTAACCGAGTAATGTTGCTAATGGAAGTTGGAATTACTCCTGAAATGTTGTTCCCATCCAAACGAAGAAATTCTAATTTAGATAGCTCTCCAATTGATTCTGGAATGGTCCCCGTTAATAAGTTGCCGAACCATGAAATTAATCTCATGTTCTTAAGCTTTCCAATTTCACTAGGTATGCTTCCGTACATCTGGTTTCCGTCCAGATAGAGTGTCTCCATAGCGGTGGAAAGATTTACGATGGAATTTGGGACCTTCCCTTTCAAACCCTCCAAGCCCAACATCTTTAGATGGGTACAATTGACCAAAGAATTGAAGAAGCTCATGTCACCGGGCCGCATATTCACTCCAATTCGATTGTTAGCCAGATTTAGCCATTGAAGATTAGGAAGGTTGCCCAAATTGTTTGGTATAGGTCCAACAATTTTGTTTCCTGGGATGTCAAACTGTACAAGATTGGACGCATTAGTTATAGATGGTGGAAGCCGGCCCGAAAATCTATTCCCTGCAATGCGGAATAATCGCAAGTTAGGAAGGGTGAAGCCCAAATCTGCTGGAAGCGTTCCTTCAAGATCACTGATGGCTACTCTGAATATATAGAGGGATGAAATGTTGTAAAGTGCTTGTGGAAGTATACTCGAAAACCAATTTGCTGACAAAAAAAGATGCTCTAATTTTGTGTGATGAGCAACTTCCAAAGGTATGGGCCCCCCTAGAATATTGTAGCCTAGAAGAAGGAAATGAAGAGATGATATATTCCCTATGGACGGTGGAATTGATCCAGTAAAATGATTGTTTGCAAGATTAAAGTAATTAAGCTTGGTCCAAGAAGCGAAATTAGTGGGTATTCCCCCCGTAAGATTGTTGGCAGTCATACTGATGTCTCTAATATCTACACAATAACTTAAATTCACTGGAAATACACCTTGAAAATAATTGTAGTCCAGATAAAGATATTGCAGGCGAAACAGCCGACCAATTTCATTTGGGATTGAGCCATGAAAGTTGTTTTCAGAGAGGTTAATTCCTCTGAGAAAGGAGAGGTTTCCAATATGAGGAGAGAATGTGCCCACCAAGTGTTGCGAGCTGAGGTTGAGTGCTGTTACCCTCTGCCGTCTGCTACTGCATGTAACGCCATTCCACTGACAGAAGTGGTTGGAACTGTTCCATGACTGTAGCGCACCCAATGGGTCATCTGTTATCGAATCCTTAAAGGAAAACAAGGCATGTTGATCAGTGTCATTGCTTAACAATGCAGATACAAATATATTTGATGTTGTTAAAACCAGAATAAGGGGAATGAAGAATCGGAAAATCATGCTTGTACAACAAATAAGTGAAAATGGTGGGAGTAATGGAGTATGAACTATCAAGTGTGGGTACGTACTTGTAACTTGCAAGTCTATATAGTCAGCGGGGACTAAAATATTAAATACCTGAAAAGCTGGACAAATAATTTATAAAAATTATTGTTATTGAGTTGAAAAAAATTTCTCATATATATACATCATGGTGTGTTATTGTAATTATAAAAATGTCATTATTATTTTATATTAAAAAATACTTACTTCTGAAATAATTTTCTTGAAATTGATTTGAGGAATTTTATTCTCTAATATATATATATATGTACATATCTATTTTATAAACTTTATTCCACTCAAATAATTTGGTTCTAATAACTATTTTATTTAATTCACGGCTCTTGTCGTCAAGATTTTAACGATAATCGAAACAACTATTTATATTACTAAAAAATAATATTAGACTAAATTAAGTAATAAATTTATAAATTATCTTAAATGCAGTTCATTAGAATAATAAAAACTCATGCCTAAAACATCTTAACAGCTTCTTTATTTAAGTCCCTAAACTAAAATATAAAAAATGAGAATGAAATATGAGTTTCATCCTAGTAATTACTTATATCACCAGGAGATCCTTCCTCACTTATAAATAAGTAACCACTCATTCTTCATAAACATGTCATAACCTATATTTTATAATTAAATATTATAAACACTATCTTTCTCTTATATAGTATATCTGTAATGATAAAAAGTGTTTTTAATAATAAAATATTAAATGAGGAAGAGATATAAAAGTAATATTGACGTTCAAGATACCTATCTATATTCTAAATTACTAAGATCCAATATTTTTTATTAAATTTAAGAAATGAACTAGTACTCTATTAGAGTTGCTCTAAGCAAATCTTTAAAAGATTTTTTATACAGATTTTCAATTAAAGAATAAAAATAAAGAGGCACGCATTTATTAGAACTCCAAATTTTTTTTAGAAACAAGTTAAGAATCCCTTCTCTCTTCTAAATTTAAATTTTAAAACCTTATACATATTTCTTAATTTATATTTAAAAATTATGAGTTTTTTCTCCATTCTTAATTTCAATAGCATCTCAAGGGTGCCAACTTTGTCACATAATCAAAAATAATATTTTTTATTTTTTCTCTCTTGCACATCAATTTTGACACCCCTTTTTTAAAAAACACTCCAATGATTGGTATCTCGAGTCTCAAGGTGCCAACTTCTCTAATTAATTTTATCTTATTTTTCATATATTATTTATTAAAATATATTATCTACATTAAGTTTCTTATTTATTCTGAAATATAAAATTGTTTATGTCATATAGTGTTGGCACTTGACATCAATCTTTTTGTTAGAGTTGATCTAAAAACTTGTACATGATTCTTAATTTATATTTATTAAAAAAATATTTATTCACTTCAATTCTTTCTTGAGAAAAGGCCCTATATGTCACAATTTGATATGAAAATGCCCTAAATGGCACAACTCGTAATAATGACCCTAAATAGCAATCCAAAACGTTACATAGTGTGGCGT
Organism: Oenanthe sinensis; assembly: GCA_028671895.1. Taxonomy (NCBI): domain Eukaryota; kingdom Viridiplantae; phylum Streptophyta; class Magnoliopsida; order Apiales; family Apiaceae; genus Oenanthe; species Oenanthe sinensis. The sequence continues at coordinate 10,827,867 of CM053799.1, forward strand.
GCTGAAAAAAAGGTGAAAACGCTGCTTTGTGTAGCGTTTTGCACTTTTTTTTAATTTTTTTCGGGAAAAACGCTAATTCTTGTAGCGTTTTGCATTTTTAAATTTTTTTTTAATTTTTTGGGGAAAAACGCTACTTTATCTTGGGTTTTGGACTAAAAAACGTAACTTAAAGTAGCGTTTTGGAGAGTTTTTTTTTTTTCAAAACTCTACACGATGTAGCGTTTTGGAGTGCTATTTAGGGTCATTTTTTCGGTGTGTGCCATTTAGGGCATTTTCTCTCCAAATTGTGACATATAGGGTCAACACCCTTCTTTCTTTCGCTTTTTTCTTTTTTTGTTATAATGGAGTTCAAATATAATTATATAGATAAAATAGAAAATAAATATAAAAAAGTACTGTTAGAGTTCATATACTTAAAAAATATTATAATTTACAAGAAAAACAAATATTTTATATTATCTTAAATGCAATCCACTTGGAATATGAAAAATAATATATTTATGTGCCTAGTAATCTTTATAGGGTAAAGTACGTAAATGAAGACTTGTAGGCCGGTCAAGCAATGTCCGGTGGGTCGAGCCAATACTAGTCCTCGACATATAGGAGCACGTTCATTGATAAGTATTTCATTGGTAATTATTTTGTATTTTCGACAAAACTAGTTGTATACGTACATAATCTGCTTAGACGAGAATAGGCCCCGGTGGGGTGGTTGGGAATATTATTATCTAAATACAATAATGAGCATTTATATGATAATAATTAATCATAACAAGCAAATACCAATTAAGAAACAAACACGAAGGCAAATAAAATATGAATCAGTAACTGTAAAAATGAGAGTAAAGATAGAAAATTTAGCTATAACAGAAGTTTTATGCATACTGTTAGGGATTGTGGCACTATCAATGTAATCAACTAATAATTACTTAGATTAATTAGCAATTAACTAAGTAAAATATACTGTCATATACATATTGACAGTATATTTAATTGTCACTTGTAACAGTATGCAGTTAAGCCAAGTAGGTGACAACATGTTTAAATAGTTACTGTCATGTACAAATGAAATAAAATGATCTATGAAGTAGAAGTTCACACAGTGTTCATGCACAGCATGGATCGAATTTTTGACAGAAACTTTCTGCAAACTGAAGCCTACGACAGCATGTTCAAGTGACAGCATCCTTTGGAACAGACGACAGCAACTATTCCTTGACAGTAAACTTGGTGGAGATTGAAGAATCAAAGACAACAAGTTTTCTGACAGTAGCTTTGGCGGGGATAGTTGACAGTATGTTTGGCGGAAGAATTGACAGCAACTTTGTTCGACAGCATGTTTATCAGGATAGTCGACAACATGTTTTGCAGGATCCTTGACAGCAACTTTAGATGACAATATGTTTCAGAAGAATGTCAGGATCGACAGCAACATATGCGGAGACGAAGTTACTGTCACCAAAGAGTAGCAAAAGGTTGACAGTAACCTTTTAGTGAAGCTGACAGTCTGTTTCAAGAAGCAGACGAGGTAAATGTCTTTCATGGATTGATCTTGACAACTCAACCTAGTCTGTCAAGACTACTACTGCAACTTGAGATAAAGAAATCATAAAGGTGAAGCATGCTCGTGGAGTCAAGAATGTCAAATCCTCTCAGAGCAACTTTATCTCCATATGGAATGAAGACATACTTGAGAAGAAAAAGTGTAGTTTCTATTTCAAGTATTGTCCAGGAAACAAGGGAAAGAAATCTTGTAAGTGAGATGTGTGTTTCAATATAAAAACACATATCTCACAAACACTTTTCCCTTATGCAACTGAGCTTAGCTTTTCTCAAGCATAGGAAACCTTAGCATTCTTGTTATTGTTTCTATTTGAAGCTGGAAATATCTTCCAGACAGTTGTAGCAACAAAAATTAATAAAATTAATTTTTGAAGTATATCACCTTGTGTTTTAATCTGTTTTCTGTTGTTTGCATTAGTACTTGGTATTATCTCTTTTATTTTGTTGTTAGCAAAAAGTGATAAATTATCAAGTTACATTCACCCCCCCTTCTGCAACACTCATACTGTCTAACAACTGGTATCAGAGCAGCGGGTTAGATATACATAACCTGAAAAGATCTAAAAATGAGTGCTCAGAAAGTAAGCAGCATAAAAATACCCACCTTTGACAAAGAACATTACAACCTTTAGAAACGAAAAATGATGTTATTCATAAAAACAGCCAATCCTCTTTATCCTGGAATACTGGAAAATGGTCCTTTCATTCCCCAGACATATGTACCTGAAACTACAGTAGATGGTGAAACAATACCAGCCTACTGGGTTCCTAAAAAGGTTTCAGAGTACAACGACACTGAAAGAGAAAAAGTATCTCTGGATGATTGCCTTCAATTCATCATCATTGAGGCGCTTGACAATGTCATGTACAATAACATTGTCAACTGCACCAGTGCAAAGCAAATATGGGAAACCATTGAGATACTCTGTGAAGGGACAGAAGAAGTAAAAGAAAATCAAAGACAAATTCTGGTGTCTCAGTATGAAGCCTTCATGGCTAAACCAAGTGAAGGGTTGACTGAGATGTTTGAGAGGTTTAACAGGTTGATAAATGACTTGCAGCTGCATGGAAAGTTTTATGACAAAAAAGAGGTAAACATGAAATTCATGTTAACACTTCCTGACCACCTAGAGCACAAGGTTTATGACATAAGAGAAGGAAGGGATTTATCAAAAGTTTCTCTTGAAACTTTATATGGCATACTCAAAACCTATGAGCTAGAGTTGCTACAGAAGAGAGCCATTCAGGCTGGTCAAAGAGGAAAAATGGTTAACACATCAAATGCTTTAGTAGCTCAAGATCCACAGGTGATGCAGCTCAAGGAATCTCAACATCAACAGCAAATCAAGATTGAAGAAATCACAGATAAAGATGAAAGTGTGACTTTGGAACTCAAGGATGGTGAAGAAGATGAGTTCTACACTTTGGAGGAACTGGACAACATGGAAAACAAAATAATGGCCTACATGGCAAGAAAGTTCTCCAACTTGAGATTCAAGAAGAACAAAGCTTTCAAACCCAGAGGACAGAGCTCCAGGTTCAACAAGCCAAACTTCTCAAAACCTGGAGGAAGTGGCAAAGGTGGATACAAAACAGGTATGGTGGACAGATCCAAAATAAGGTGTTACAACTGCAATGAAATGGGGCATTTTGCAACTGAATGCAAGAAGCCAAAACAAGTGAGAAGAAATGACAATGACTATGAGGAACTCAAAGCAAAATATGAGGCCCTGTTGAAAAAATAACAAGGAAGAGCCTTTGTGGCTGAAGGAAAGTGTTGGGAAGATTCAGATGATGATGAAGAAGAAGAATATGGGAATCTTGCTCTCATGGCAAACTCAGGAGAAGGTTCATCTTCTTCATCAAGTCAGGTATATTTTCTTACTACTGTTGATATGACTACATCTCAGTATAAGAAAACTGTTGAAAATCTAAGTTCTGAAATTTTTAATATTCATACAAGCATGTTAGCTGCTAATGAGGAAATAGCTAAATTGTCTAGTGCTAATGAGTTATTGAAAATTAGAAATCATGAACTAGAACTAAAACAGAATGCTTTTGAGTCCTTACAACAAGAAAATGAGATTCTTAAGAACAAGATTGTGTGTGCTTCTCAGATTGAGGAATTTCTTAGAAAACAGATTTCTGAAAATGAGCTAAAAATCAAGGCCTATAAGAATTCCTCCTCTCTGTTAAAATCTTACCATGATAATAATATTGAAAATCAAAAGGTAGGTATAGGTTTTGACTATGAGAAGAAATCTGGAAAGAAACATGTTATAGAAGAAGAAGTCATACATACTGTCAAACCATCTATTCTAAAGAAGGTTAAGAATTCATTGTTCAAAAAGGCTGAATTTGAGTTTGATGAGGAAGCTTTAGTAATCAAACAAGAGATAGATGATGAGGAAATTGAGGCTGTCAGAAAAATTCTTAGGGCAAAAGATACTGTCAAAATCCCCAAGACAGTTAGTTTTGACTCTGACAGTAACCTTTGTTTAAAAGATACTGTCAATACTGGCTCGACAGTAAGTTCAGAAGATGCTGTCAAGACTGTAAGATCCAAACTTACTGTCAAGACAACTCCATCTAAACCTATTGTCAACACCAGTATGACAGTAACTTCTAAACATACTGTCATGAAGACGAAGAAGAACAGAAATGGAAAATTAGGGATAAACAAAAAAAACAATTATGATTATATTCCTAATGTTCCTAGAAAGTTGTGCAATAATTGTGGGTCTTCTAGTTATCTAACTCATGTTTGCAACAAAGTCAAGTCTATTGATAAGAATGCTACCTCTAGCAATGGAAACTTACACAGCATGCCTTTAAAGAACAAACAAGTAACTCACTGTGGTGACTTTGATTGTATTTCATGCAAAATGAATTTGATGAGTGTTTGCTTTAATATGCCTTTTACTAATAATCAAAAATACTTGCATAACAATGCTAAAACTGGAAAGGCAAAGACTCCAAGTCCTCCTAAAGTTAGGATGGACAAGCCACCCAAGAACAAAGCTATCAAACCTATACTCAAAACTGAATGGGTAGCTACAGGAGTCTTGTTAAAAGCAAAAAAAAGAAATACAACTGAATCAACTTCAAACTGTGATTTAGCTAAACAAAATGGACCCAATGAAAGTTGGGTACCAAAAGCAACTTGAGATGTTTTGCTTTGCAGGGCAATAGGAAAAATAAAAGAATCATGTGGATCATTGATAGTGGATGCTCAGGACACATGACAGGTGATAAAGCCCTGCTATCACAGTTTAAGGAAATGGCTGGCCCTTGTGTAACTTTTGGTGATAATAACATTGGTTTCACAATGGGATATGGCATACTGGAAGTTGGAAACTTGAAAATTGAGAAAATTGCTCTAGTAAATGGTTTGAAGCACAATTTGTTGAGTGTAACTCAATTTTGTGAAAGAGGTTTCAAGGTTGGTTTCGATCAAGACAGATGCTCCATTATCAACAAAAAGACAGAAGAAGAAGTTCTTCAAGGTGCAAGGAAAGGAAGCCTCTACATTGCTGACTTGGATTCTGTAAGGAAAGACAAGGTCTACTATTTCTACAGTAAGGCCTCCTCAATGTACTATCCTTACAGAATCCAAGGTGCCAGGAAACCGGTAATTTACTATCCTAGATTCTTTATACTTATAATTAACTCTGTTGTAGGCATAATTAATTTAGATAGTGTTCAATGCATGGAGTCCCCAACACTTAAGAAAAATACTCATTCCTTGTTAACCAGTAAACCACTTAACACTGAATTGAGTCTGTTCATAACTGATTTCATGCTTTCTACAATAAATAGACTGAATTTACAAATTATTGAGGACCATCATGTATTTTCTTTGAGTGATGAGAATGGTGTTGACCTCTCCATTCCTAACCCACACTCCAAACCTTTTGAAGGAGTCCGGCCTTCTAGAGTCACCAAAAATATTAGCCAAGGGTCTGGTTCCTCTCAAAAGGGCTAGATTTCTAAAAGGATGAGAACCACTCAACCTAGGATAGAAACCTTTCCACAAGTAGGTGATGAAACTGCAATAGATGCATCAAATAAGGTTGGTAGTCTGAACACAGAACCCACAGAGGGCCCTGGTGAGCCTAAGAGAAAGAAGGCAAGGGTATCAACCTCTGTAAGCCAGACTGTGTCCTCTCAAAAGGGCACAGATCTTAATAGAGATCAAAACACATCTCTAGATGTCTCCTCTCAACATGGGGGATCTATTGAACTTGGCCAGTCACCCATGGCATTTTGTAAAGAATCTGCACAACAGGTTGAACACACTCAACCTGAGCCCACACTTGAAGACACACACACTATAGGGCTAGAAAATGTGGAACACAGTTCATTCAATTATAGTGCATCACTCTTTGCCAACATTGAAGATCAAAATGTTGATGCACTATTCCAACAATTGAATGCAACTGATCATAGCAATCCACAAGAACCTTCTACTCAAAGGGTGGAAGAGATTGCTGTCACAGCCTCTGTAGCTGTTAATGACAAAGTTGATGTCAATCCTCCTGACAATAACTTTTCAAAAGATGCTGTCAACTTTTCAAAAGATGCAGTCAACATTCCAATCCAAGACAACAACTCTCAAATGGCTGCATCTTCTCAACAGTTAAGTGATGAAGATCTTGCTCCAATTTCTACCCTACTTAAGGTAAAATCTAAAATTTTAGTGCAAGATGTACCTGCTCAGTCTCTTGCACCTAGGATGAGTGAGGGTGTGAAAAGAAAAGGAGAGACAAAAGAAAAGAGAAGTAAGAATAAAAATGAGGGGCTGGGAAAATCCTAGGCAAAAGGAGAGGGCCTTGAGCAAGGCCAGAATAAAATACAAGATGTGGGAGCCCAAACATCAAAGGCATTAGGCCTGGAGAGTGAGTTGGTGAGGAGTGATGAGATCACTCAGAAAAAAACAAGAGAGTGTGAGAACCACCACAGCCTCCAAATCGCCTAAACAAGCTGCTGAAAGGTTGAAATCCCTTTCACACAAGGTCTCTAAATTATCCAAGAATCTAGACACAGTGGGCAAAAATCAGGTGAAGCTGGTGAACAGGATGTCCAGCTTGGAGCAAACCATGAATGCAGGGTTCAAGGCCGTCTTTGACAAGCTTCAGGAGTTTCAGGCACAATTTTCAATCCCTGCAGCTGCTACCTCAACTAAGGGGGAGAAAAGTGGTAAGGCTGAAGTGTTTGTTGTAAATGGAGAAAGGAGTGATAAGGTGGCAGTCAAGGAGACAACTCAAGCTGCATCTCAGGGGGAGAGTCAACTAGAATTACTGTCTAGTGTGGCTGCTGAGATTGCTACACAGCTTGGTGGTAATAAGGAGGAGAGACCTAAGGAGAAAGGTGTTGTGATTAAGGAGAATGCAGCAATGAAGGATTCAATGGTCCATGTTGTAGGAAAAGGAAAAAAGAAGCTCTTCCAGGATGAAGGTGATGACTAGGTAATGGAAGAAAGAGAAGATTTTGATGATGAACAAGCTTCAATTCTTATGGTGGATGTAAATGAGAACAACAAAGTTTTTGAGGATGCAAAGTTCAACCAGAGAATCAACGAGTTGAGAGCCTCATCTAACAGGGACCCCAAGAAATTCTCTGATTCAATGAGACAGTCAACCACAGGAGCAGCTGTGATGGTGTCAAAAAGCAACAAGTGGGTGATCTCTGTCAGAACTGAAGGAGGCTACAGCTGGTGTGTGAGCATGGCTTATCTAAGCAGGCAAGAGATTGCAGTTATTGAAGCAATCAAACTCAAAATCAAAACAGATAAGTCATGGCTCAATGAAAACTTGAAAAGAACTTTGCAGAAGCTGGTAATTGAGAAATTGCCAGAAGTGACTCAAAATCCTTTGGGCATTAAATTCAGTTGCTCCATAGATGGAAAATACAGGTCTATAAATCTAGAAAGAGTGAGCAACTGCAGGCCTAAATCTGTGAAAGAAGCTTTTGACCACTTCAAGCAACTGCCCATGAATGAAGAAAGATTTGAAGTATTGAGAGTGTTGGAAGGAAAATTGAAAAGACTTGAAGATTTGAAGTTGAAGAGGAATGTGAAGAAGCCACAAGAGAAAAGAGATGGAGATGATGAAGAAAAGCCTGATGGAGGTGCAGGTAGTTCCAGCCAACACAACAATGGTGAAGGGTCATCTGGAACTGGAAATAAGGTGGAGGAAGAAAAGGAGAAAGAAGAGAGGGAGTATAGAGATGGTGTTGAAGGGAAGGTTTTGAAGACAGTGGTACTTGGAGGAGAAAATGATGAAAAAGATGCTGTCAGGAGTAATAAGGGAGAACCTGCTGTCACAGAAGGTGCTGTCACAGAACCTGCTGTCACAAAAGGTGTTGTCACAGAACCTACTATCGAGCCACTGTCGAAAGAGGTGAAGGAAAAGGTGCTGTCAAGCAATATTTCTACATCCAAGAAACGAATAAAAACAAGGGCAGAAAAACCAAAACCTCATTCAAGGAAGAAGCCAAGTAGAAGTAGTTGGAAGCTAATTGTTAAGAAAATCCAAGCAGAAGTTCTTGATGTAAGAAGACCCACCATCAACAACTTAGATGAGTTCAAGTCAGAATTGATTACTAAAGTTGATGTTGAGTGGTCTGAGTTCAACACTTTGAGCAGAATAAACATCTCTTATGCTATTGATAATGTTGAAGCTTTAGTGTTGGTCCCTGATATTGTAGAAGGGGGGTTGAATACAATATCTGAAAATTAATCGCGGAATAATTGGATTAAAAATAATATTTTAATTACTCGCGAAATATTAATTATAATGAAATACTGTTCAAGTGAAAGATATAATTTTAACTTGATTAGTATTACACAATTAATATGAAGATTAGATTTAATAACTGATATATAAATCTAGAACGAATTCGACATGAAGTGTTCGGGTTTAATCAATTATATTCAAACTCAGCACAGAAATCTGTGAATATTACAATGCAGATAAATTACTGAATTTGATCTGATTTTTCTAACTCTTAACAATTGAACTACAAACAATGAAGGGCTGATCTCATATTTATAGAGATTTGAAAAAGGCTGCTATGACCTTTTTCAGTATGACTTTATTTCAAGAAAATAAGTCTGTATGACTTATTTTAACACTTGTATGACTTATAAAAGACTGGGCATGACTTATTTTGGTCGGTATGACCTTTTAAAAGTTCGGTATGACTTATTTAAAGTCATATTCGGATTTTATCTAATTAAAATAAATCGATATGACTTATTTTAATTAAACAAAATTGGTTCAGTATGACCTTTTGAGCACAGAAATCTCGGTATGACTTATTCAATGAGCTCGGTATGACTTATGCTTAAACAAGCTCGGTATGACTTAATTGAATATATATATATATATAAGAAACTCGGTATGACTTATTTAATAAGTCATACTAACTGTTTTATTATATATATATAAGTCATTTTAAGTCATTCCTTTTATAGAAAATTAATTCTACTTAATTTAATTAGTTAATTTATAAATTAAATTAATTCAACTTGAATTAATTTAATTAGATAAATTAAATAATTAATTAACAATTGATAGTAGAATTAAAATACTATCTTTAGTCACATAGTCGTGCTGTCAGTCTTGAAATCTTCCCGTCTTTTCTTTGTCTTCTGATCTTGAAACCTCTTGAATTAAATGAAGAATAAGTATTATATTAGTTGACACACAAATGTACTATCTGGTTCATTTGTGTCATCCTAATAACTATTCTCCATTTAAATAACTTTTAACTAGAGGCCTTCTGTCATATTTTCTTCTTCACTGTTTTCATTCTTCTTCTGGAATCTACTTGTAGTAACCACTTGAAATCTTCTATATCTTCCGTCTTCTATAGAAGTACTACCACATTATTTATTTTCACTGACGCTTGAACATATAAATGAACTTCTTCCAGTGTTGAGTAGCAATCCTATAAAAATTCTTCTGATACTTAGATCCTTTGGGATTAGTTGACTGTCTTCGTCTTGATTCCTGTTTGGTGTTTGTTATTTACTTCTCTTTATTAGCTAGAGTTGAGTTGTCATCTAATTATTACAAATAGGCCTAGTCATATGCCTTTCAATCTCCCCCTATTTGTTGTTAAACATTTAACACACAAATTTCTAGAGGATAACTCAACTAACAACTAAGAAAGTAGTACGACATGTAATGACTGTAAATAATAAACAAAAGTTTTGGTTTTATATTTAACAATTTTCCAGATTCATACATGAAAGATAAATACAAGATAGATGTTCCTCTAGCACTGAACAAATATTACAAATTTTCTATCTTGTTCTATCTAAGTCTTCAGTCTTCTGATGTATCAACTTCACCTTCTTCTAGATTTGAACTTTTATGAACTGGTGTCCTTGGTACTTCTTCAGATACTGATTGATCTGTTGTGGTGGATTCTCCATAAAACCTTCTTTGCTCAGCTCTTGCTAACTGCCACAACACTTCCTGTTTAACAGGATCTACTACCTCTTCTTCTATGTCATAAGGCTGTGTTGAATCAATTTTATGCATCTGCCTGATGTATGATTGAATTTTCTTTGATAGGCAGTAGTCTCTGATCTTTTGAGCTGCATCCAACTTAGCCTGGGACCTGAATCCCTTGGATCTCAACATTGTTTCAACTTCAATCATGTATTTAACTGTGTAGCCCTTTAGTGACTCCTCATCCAGCTTCATAATTTGATAAAGCTTATTGTTGTAGAACCTTACCTCATGAGGGTCGTTTAAGATTTGTGGACTAACAGCTCTTGCTATCTCTCGAAGTCTGTCCCTTAAAAGTTCATTTTCTTCTGAACTTCTTTTGACTTTATTCATCAATGTCCATATTACAGATAGAGATTTTTGACGAAAGAATCCCAAAGAGACTCTGAATGTGCCATACTTGTGTGTGTATAACAGAATCTGCCAGTCATCTAGAATGTTGTCCACAATCACAGTGATGTAGTCAACTTCTTCTTTGATTGCTTTCATGAAGTTATCCAGACAGTCATTTGAATCTTGCAGACTATTAATTAAGAACTGTAACTTGTAATCTTCAAATGGACCTTTCTGAAGTTTGTCCATGATCTCTCTGGCAGTATCCCATTTCTTCCCTATTTTTAAGCGCACATCTTCTTTCTTCTTTCTAACAGCTATAGCCCGCAAATTTTGCTTTTGTTGGCTCTCTTCTCTTTCTGCCTGAGATCTTTCCATGACTAGAGCTTTCAGATTTTCAGTCTTTGCTTGGCTTGCCTTGATGTCTTCTTTAAGTTTCTTTATTGCCACTTCATAGGCTGGATCAACTTCTTTTTCTTTTTGAAACAAAAAATCTTCATCAAATGCAGTTTCTTCCTCAGCTCTGCAGTAGTCAGGAATGTTTGATTCATCATGAGCACTGTCATCAATGAATTGCTCTTGAGCATAATACTGTTCTTCTGGTTCTTGATCATACGATTGAAATTCTTCTTCAGAAAACAGCTTTGCTTTACCCTTATCTTGAGTAGTAGCCCCTTCATCTCCAGCTACTTTCCCCTTTGCTTTCTCCCCCTTAGTTGAGGGATCCTCTTGGGTTTTAGAGGCTTCAAAAGATGTCAACATTTTCTGCATAGTCAGATAGACTTGCTTCATTCCTTCATTTAGATGCGTCATGCCATCATCCAGTTTGCTGAAGCGTTGAGTAGAAATCTTTTCATTTTCAATGATTGTGAGGGTTAAGTTTTTCTCAACGTCATCAATTCATTCATGCAGGTTGCTCACTTCTTTCATATCATCAGCAATTAGATTCTGAACGTTCTGGATGTTTTGAGTTTTTAGAAGAATGGAGGATTTGACATCATCAACATCTTTTCGTACTATTGTCAGCTGCTGTGTTACAGAGGCAGATGTAGATGTTTCTTCTGCTTGTGCTTTAACTTTTAATAACTCAGCTTGAATAATTTTCATTTCATTCTGGAGAGCTTCCATTTTGGATAATAGTTCACATTGTGTGTGTGCACTCAACTCACTTGCACTCCTGTTTATCTCACTATCACTCTGTGCAGGTGTTTCACTCTGTGTTTGCCTCACATCACTTGTGTTTAGATCCTTTCCAGATCCAGATGCTGTACCTGTAAATATAACAATAGCTTTTGAAGAGTCGAAATGCTCTTCTGATGCCTGTGAAGGCGCGTCCTCAACAAGGTTAACTTGAAGAGGCTCCGCTACTGACGCAGCTACTCCGTGAATGGAGTCCCATCTCCCTCTATGGAGTGGTTGCCTCTCAAATCCACCAGTGGATTCGAGACCTTCTCTAATGAGAACTGGATGTAAGAAATCCAGGGGAGTCACCACCTTAGACAATGTAATGACAGGCTTTTGAGAGTCTGTGGTGCTCCTTAGTACCTCGGAGGGTATCTGATGCTGCACTGCATCGAAAATGTCATGGTCCACAACATAGGTGGCATCCGACGAGTATTTATTAAAAACATTTTCTTCAACTATTGTGCCCTCCTGTGTTGGTATTTCTTCAAGTGAAGGTCCTGCTAGAGTGATTGCTAGCAGTGTGTTTTCCTCACTATCTGATGCTGTGGCCGAGCAGCGAATTAGATCACCTGGTTGAGCAAGTGTATCTAGAGAATCTTGGATGGCCATATTGAAATCCATATCCCATTGACTGGAATAGGTTGAGGCTGCAGTTGTCTCAGGGTCAACTCTAGAAATTTTTGAAGGAGGAGACAGAGCTGCGGGTTCACTTACTTCAGCACCAAGACCTCTAACTATTCTGACAGGTTTCTTCCTTTTTCTGACTTTTAATGAAGAGGAGGATGAAGGAGAAACTGTTTGAGACTCTAATTCAGCTGGGGGCAGAACCTGTGTGTTTTCAGGTTCATAGCTGATATCCTGGAGTGTAAGAACACCATCATAGTCCGCTACAGATAAATCTAACAGAGCAGTGGATATTTCTATAGGTATTGAACTAGAAGATTGTGAGTGAGATATTACCTGTTGATCTTGTGCCACTTGATCGACATGCTGAGCAGCTTCTAGTAGAAGGTGCACAGGATGATCCATTTGCATTGACACTTGCTCTGGCTCTTGTTCCTGCACAGGATTAGCAATAAGATCTAATATCTCAGCCATGTAATCTGTTCTTTCCACTGGCACATCTTCGTACTTGGGGTTGTTGTGAAGCCTTGCAAATAAGTTGTTCTGAGAAGTAGGAGATTCTTCTACAGGACTATAATGAAATAAGGCTTTGTCTTCTTCCATCAACAAATCATTCATGAACAGCATCAGGAACCTTGGATAGTAGACTTGAATGTCCTGTTCCCTGCTTTCTGGTTTCCCCATTTTCCTTATTATTTCTTTTAGAATCAACTTCCCAAAATTTAACCTCCTATTATGGGCCACAGAAAACCCTATTATTTGCAGTAGTGAAGATATATTGTTGAAGTTGTTCTTTGTAGTGGGTGCAAAAACTTTGGCTAACGTCCCAAAGAAGTAGTCTCATTCGCTTACCAATCTGGACTTCGTCAATCTTACCAAATTAATCTCACCCTGATATCTAATAGAATAGAAAAATTCTAGAATTTCTGGTACAGTGGGTGGATCCACGAAATTGTCAGTTGGAAAGCCCAAAATTCTGTTCACGTCCTCTTCAGTCACCATATATTCATGATCTCCTATACTGAATGAGAATTGAACTCTGCCTGCAGTACTCCTATTCCTAGCAGTGGAATACAGAGCCCTAAGTGCTAACACTTGCAAAGGGGCGTCTAGAGTAATTACAGTTCTAACTAGCGAATGTTCATTCATAAATACGATCCATGGTCGAAACCTCTCGACTGAACAATTCACTGGATTAAAATATCCCACAAAATTAGTTTTTACTAATTCGCAAAAACCAGCCATTTTTTTGATTTATGCTATTACAAATAATAAAATTACAAAGTGCGATTACAAATTAAAATTAACAATTACAAGCCAATAATTCAAAAATTACACTTTAAAAATTAAACCCTAATTTCTAATAATCCCCAAATTGACTTTAATCAGTAAATCACTACACGACTGTCGTTAGTCACAATCAACACCACTTGCTTCGATTTTTAACAAGAAAAAGAACAATCACTGCGTTTTTTGAAGAAAAAAAAATGGGCAGAGTTTTGCTTGTTTTAGTCAATTTTATCAAACTTAGCAAGCAAGGAGCTTGAAATCAGCAAGTAACAGCAACTGAAATCAGTTGAGATGGATGAGAATCGATCGATTTCTTGTAAAATGGAAGAAAACTGTTCGTGTTTATGTATGTAGCAGTGTGTATCTATTGCTGTGTATGACTTAATTAAAGAAGGAAATAAAACTAAAAATAGCCTGTATGACTTATTAAAGAAGGAAATAAAACTAAAAATAGCCTGTATGACTTATTAAAGAAGCCTGCTATGACTTGTTTTGCAACACGACTCGGTATGACTTTTCAAAAGTCATACCGAGTTTTTATTCATAGGATAAAACTGTTTTAATTAGCAGGTCTCGGTATGACTTAAGAGAAAAAATATTTTTTAAATGAATTCTCGGTATGACTTATTATTAGAAATAAAAAGTCATGCCGAGATTCATTTAAAAATTAAATGTCATACCGAACTTTCATCATAATAAGTCATTCTGGGATAATAAATAATATATACTTAGTAAATAGTTGACTAACAAGAATTTACATACCAAATAGATATAAAATAAATATTTACATTACTAATTGATTTAATTAATTTAAGAATTAAATTAACTCATGTTTGAATTAATTTAATAAGCAACTTAATTGAATAATTAATAACATACTCATTTATTTTAAAGTACAATAATAATTAGAAAATTATACTTTAATTTACATAAATGCTTATAAATGTTTAAATTTAAACAAAAGTACTAATGCTTTAATTTGAAATAATTATCTTCTAAGAATATTGATTTAATCTTAAGATAATTTTCCAAAAATTCATAAGCCCTAGGATTTTATTAATTCAAGTCTCATAAACTCTTTAAATATTAACATTTAATATTTATGAGCTTAAATTAATTCCTAGCAACCAAAAATTTAGCCATAGTTTAACATCCCTAATTCACTAACCAGCTTTGAGAAAGTGGATTCATCAAGTGGCTTTGTGAAGATGTCGGTTATCTGATCTTCTGTGGGTACGAATTGTAACACCACAGTTCCGTTCATGACATGCTTTCTAATAAAGTGATACCTTATGTCAATGTGCTTGGTTCGCGAATGTTGAACATGATTGTTGGAAATTGCTATCGCACTTGTGTTGTCGCAGAAAATTGGAATTTTGTTCAACGCAAGTCCATAGTCATTTAGCTGATTCCTAATTCACAAGATCTGTGCACAACAGCTACCTGCCGCAATGTATTCTACTTCGGCTGTCGAGGTAGATACTGAATGCTGTTTCTTGCTGTACCAGGAGATCAACCGTCGTCCTAGAAACTGACAGCTTCCAGAAGTACTTTTCATGTCCATCCTGCACCCTGCATAGTCTGAATCTGTATAGCCAATTAGGTCAAAACCTGTATCCTTAGGGTACCAAATTCCAAGATCTGGTGTACCCTTTAGATATCTAAAAATTCGTTTAACAGCTATTAGATGAGATTCCCTTGGGTCAGATTGAAACCTTGCACATAAGCATGTTGCAAACATTATGTCGGGTCTACTAGCAGTTAGATATAATAATGAGCCTATCATACCTCTGTAGCTTGTGATGTCAACTTTCTTACCAGTTTCATCTTTGTCAAGCTTCGTGGCTGTAGGCATTGGGGTTTTTGCCGATGAAGAATCTTCTAGACTGTATTTTCTGAGAAGATCTCTTTACGTACTTTGATTGGCATATAAAAATCCCATCTTCCTTTTGCTTTACTTGCAATCCAAGGAAGAATGACAGCTTACCCATCATGTTCATCTCATATCTACTCTGCATTAACTTAGCAAATCTCTTGCACAAGTTTTCGTTAGTAGAACCAAATATAATATCGTCAACATAAACTTGGACAAATATCATATCTTTACTATATAATTTGTAAAAGAGAGTTTTATCTATGACACCTCTAGTGAAACCATTTTCAAGTAAAAACTCAGAGAGAGTGTCATACCATGTCCTCGGTGCTTGCTTGAGTCCATAGAGAGCTTTGAAAAGAAAGTACACAAAATCAGCAAACTCTGGATTTTCAAAGCTAGGGGGTTGTTCAACATATACTTCCTCTTCTAACTCTCCATTCAGAAAAGCACTCTTCACATCCATTTGATAGACTTTAAAATTGGAATGTGCTGCGAATGCCAGAAATATCCTGATGGCTTCAAGTCTTGCAACTGGTGCGTAGGTCTCGTCATAATCAATTCCCTCTTCCTGGGAGTAACCCTTTGCAACCAGTCTGGCTTTGTTTCTTGTAACAATGCCATCACCGTCTAACTTGTTTCTGTATACCCATTTCATGCCAATTACAGATTTATCTTTAGGCCTGGGTACCAGTGTCCAGACTTCTTGTCTTTCAAACTGATTGAGCTCTTCTTGCATGGCAAGAACCCAATCTGGATCTATTAATGCATCTTCAATCTTCTTTGGTTCTTCTTGAGATAGAAAAACTGAAAATAAACATTCATTTGAAGTTGCACTTCTGGTTCTAACTCCAACATCTGGATCACCTATGATCAATTCAAAAGGATGATCTCTGCTCCATATCCTTTCCCTGGGTAGGTTTGATCTTGATGATTCGCCTCGAAATTCATTGTGATGTTGTGTTCTGCCAGTTGATCCTTCATCTCCCCTTGAGTTGCTGCCAGGATGACTTGTTGATCCACCACTGGTGTTAGTAGTATCTCTAGTGTTGCCATTGTTTCCACCACTATTACCTGGATCATTACCATCATTGTTGTCATCATTTCCTGCTGCAACCTCAGGTTCTTCTTCGTCATCAGAATGTGAGTCTGGATAATTATCAAATTTTAATGACTCAGAAGAATCTTCAGTTTAGATACTTGGGAGTTTAGTGTCATCAAACGTTACATTGACACTTTCCTTCACTTGGTGCTGATCAATTATGTATACCCTATATGCTCTTCTTGAGTATCCGACAAAAATAGCTTCGTGTGCCTTGGCCTCAAATTTGCCATGATGTTCATCTCCATCTTTTAGCACAAAGCATTTGGCTCCAAATACATGAAAGTACTTGAGAGTAGGTTTCTTGCCAGCCATTAATTCATAGGGTGTTTTCATATGATCTTTGTTGATTAGAGTTCGATTCTGAGTATAACAAGCTGTATTAACTGCTTCAGCCCAGAAGTAGATGGGTAACCTTGATTCACTTAGCATAGTCCTTGCAGCTTCAATCAGGGTTCTATTTTTCCTTTCTACAACTCCATTTTGTTGCGGAGTTCTTGGAGCTGAATATTGCCTTGTTATCCCCTTGTCTGAGCAGAAGTTATTCAGAACTTCATTTTTGAATTCTGTTCCATTATCTGATCTGATTGCCCGGACAGATAACTTTGAATCTAACTCAATCAGCTTTATATGATCAATCACCAAATGTGGAGTTTCATCTTTAGAGTTCAAGAATAAAACCCATGTATATTTTGTGAAGTCATCCACAATCACTAAGGCGTATTTCTTCCTTGACATAGACAGAATATTTACTGGACCAAATAAATCCATGTGTAAGAGTTGAAGTGGTTCAGTGATGTTTGTAGTGTCTGTGCCTCTGTGAGTTGCTTTCTTTGACTTCCCTTTCTGACATGCCTCACACAAGCCTTCTTGTGTAAATTCCATCGGAGGCAGTCCTCTCACCAAATCCCTCTTGACTAGAGAGTTCATTGTTTTGAAATTTAGGTGTGAGAGCTTCTTGTGCCATAGCCAACTTTCCTCCGTTGAAGCTATTGAATAAAAACAGTTTGCTTCAGCTTTAGTTCCCGAGTTGAAATCAGCTACGTACAAGTTTCCTTTCCTTACTCCACGCAAGGCTAGTCTGTCTTCTTTAGAATGAGCTATTAAGCACTTCTCCTTGATAAAGTTTACTTTGTAACCTTTATCACAGAATTGACTGACGCTGAGTAGATTGTGCTTAAGTCCTTCCACCAAAGAGAAGTTTTCAATGATAACATTTCCTGTATTTAACTTGCCACATCCCCTAGTCATTCCTTTGTTGTTATCTCCAAAGGTGACGATTGGGTCAGCTCTCTCAACCACGTCTGATAGCAGGGCTCTATCTCCGGTCATATGCCTTGACGATCCGCTGTCCAGGATCCATATAACTCGGTTTACCTGTTTAACTCCCTGCAATTATCAAATGGATTAATTCGTCTTTGGAGCCCAAAATTGATTGGGCCCGGCATACTTAAAGAATTGACCTTTGTCTACTTTGACAACAGATCCTTTTCGAATAACATCATTTTCTTCCTTGACTGTTCCTACCTTCCTAAAAACAGTCTTAACAACTTTCTGTTTAGACTTAGGAATATATGATTCCTTCTTCTCAGGTGAAGGAGTTGCAGTCTTGGATTTAGCAAATTTACTGTTGATGTGCTGTCTAGGTGTCATGTTATCTTTCTTAGCTATCATGCGTTTAAAGTAAGCAGTCATAGCATTAAAAGCACATAACATACAATTCATTATTCCACATGGTTTATGGAAAGCATCAATAGTAGGCATGTTATTCAATACAGTAGGGGTCTTAACAGATTCTACTTCAATTTTATCAGCAGATTTGAAGTTTTCAGTTGAATGAAATTTATTGTTACTGTTCCTATTGTTCACAAATGTGTTGGGTCTGTTCATTTTATTCTTTAAGTCTTTTGCACCTACACCAGGTCTGGGGGAATCAGAAGTTCCCACATCTTTCACTGGTGTCTTTGGTGCACACTTCTCTTTCTGGACATTAACTCCTTTTATGTCCTTAACCTGTTCTCTTCTCTTCTTCTCTTCCTCAAGATCTTCCAACTGCATTTCATATACAATCAGTACAGAGCTCTCAAGGATAGGTTCAGCTATCGGTGTTATGAAGAGAGGTTTTGGTGTGTCTTTAACAACATGTGGGATACCCCTTTCTACAGCACTCTTTCTAAAGGGGGTTATGTTGCTTGGCTTTCCTGCAGATTTATTGTACTCGAAGCCTATCCCAACTTTACGACTTATTTCTTGTTGGTCAACTAGGTTCTTTACAATATATGAGGAATTCTTATATGCAAGACACTTCTTCTTTTCTTCTTCTATCTGGTTTCTGAGATTGGCTTCTGTTACAACATGACAACTGACTTTATTGACTTGAACAGCTAAGTCTTCAGTCAACTTAACAGTCAACTTGTCATGATTTCTTTTTAACTGTTTAAAAACTTCAGTCTCATCAACTAACTCTTTGACTTTGAGTCTGAGTTTCTTAACCTTATCTCTTTCACCATCTAGTTCTTTACCTAGCAAAGCAAACATCTTAGGACAAGAATGATTTACCTCTATTCCTCTGTCACGGGCGGGAGACAGTGATTCCTCGGATAAAGCCATAAGAGCAAGATTTCCTAGCTCTTCCTCATCATCATTATCTGAATCATCCCAGCTTTTGCCTGCTGCTAGATAGGACTTTCCTTGATGCTTTTTCACGAGCGCATCATACTTCTCCTTGAGCTCTTCGTAAGACTCTCTCTTCTTCCCTTGCTTAGGCTTCTTGCACTCAGTTGCAAAGTGGCCTAGCTCATTACAGTTAAAGCAACGAAACTTGCTTCTATCAACTAAGCCGGTCTTGTAGCCGCTTTTTGATACTGCTGTCGAAGAACCTCCTTTTTGGAATCTTCCAAAATTAGGCTTACTTCTGAATGAGGAGTTTCTTCGGAATCTCATGTTGCCAAACTTCCTGGCAACCATAGCTAGAGATTCATCTTCCAGTTGATCTAGTTCTTCCAGCGAGTAGAAATCACCATCTTCTTGTTTGTCAGAAGTATGTCCAAGTTCTGGAACCACATACTCTGTTGAACTGTTAGAAGGTGCAACAGCCTTCACTTCTTCTTTCTCTGGTGCTTCTACCATTAATGCCTTGGAGGAACTCAGTACCTTACCTCTTCCGTACATCTCTCTGGTTTGGATCTGTTCCAGCTCATAAGTTTTTAAAACTCCGTAGAGTCTTTCTAGGGTTACTTCTTTCATGTCCCTAGATTCCCGGATGGCTGCAATCCTATGCTCCAGATGCTCTGGTAAGGTCAGCAAAAACTTCCTGTTCACCTCTTGGTTCTGATAAAACTTTCCATTCATGTTGAGCTCGTTTATCAATTTGTTTAGTCTCTGAAACACCTCAGAGATACCCTCACCAGGGTTGGATCTAAACTGCTCATATTGGGTGGTCAGGATCTCTAGTCTATTCTCCTTAACTTCTTCAGTTCCCTCATTGATAATTTCAATTGTTTCCCAGATCTGTTTTGCATTCTTGCAATTGACTACTTGGTTGTACATGATGTAGTCTAGGGATTCAATTAATATGAGCTTCAGGTTATTATCAAGGGACACAGCTTCTGTTTCCTCATCTGTATAGTCTGCCGGACTTTTTGGAAACTGTCTGTGGGGAATTACAACCCCATCAACCGTGTGTTCGAGAATAACTGATATAGGGGGTTCAACACCTTTGGCCATGACCAATGCATACTTGGGATTTGCAATCCCGATAAATAGTAGCATTTTGTGTTTCCACAAGTTGTAGTGTTCTCTGTCAAATTGTGGAATTTTTATGCTCGTCATTTTTTGGGTACTCATCTTTAATAAGATTAAAAATTAAGTGTTTCAAAAAATATTTTAATTTTTGATTTAAACAATTTTTGATCAAAAATAATTTTTTAGAAAAAAAATTATTTCGAATAAAAAATTATTTCGAATTTAAAATAATTTTTGTGATCTGTATTAGTTCGCGGAATTTGATTTGGATCTGATATAAACTATATCAACCAGCTCTGATGCCAATTGTTGGTCCCTGATATTGTAGAAGGGGGTTGAATACAATATCTGAAAATTAATCGCGGAATAATTGGATTAAAAATAATATTTTAATTACTCGCGAAATATTAATTATAATGAAATACTGTTCAAGTGAAAGATATAATTTTAACTTGATTAGTATTACACAATTAATATGAAGATTAGATTTAATAACTGATATATAAATCTAGAACGAATTCGACATAAAGTGTTCGAGTTTAATCAATTATATTCAAACTCAGCACAGAAATCTGTGAATATTACAATGCAGATAAATTACTGAATTTGATCTGATTTTTCTAACTCTTAACAATTGAACTACAAACAATGAAGGGCTGATCTCATATTTATAGAGATTTGAAAAAGGCTGCTATGACCTTTTTCAGTATGACTTTATTTCAAGAAAATAAGTCTGTATGACTTATTTTAACACTTGTATGACTTATAAAAGACTGGGCATGACTTATTTTGGTCGGTATGACCTTTTGAAAGTTCGGTATGACTTATTTAAAGTCATATTCGGATTTTATCTAATTAAAATAAATCGGTATGACTCATTTTAATTAAACAAAATTGGTTCAGTATGACCTTTTGAGCACAGAAATCTCGGTATGACTTATTCAATGAGCTCGGTATGACTTATGCTTAAACAAGCTCGGTATGACTTAATTGAATATATATATATATATACAAGAAAATCGGTATGACTTATTTAATAAGTCATACTAACTATTTTATTATATATATAAGTCATTTTAAGTCATTCCTTTTATAGAAAATTAATTCTACTTAATTTAATTAGTTAATTTATAAATTAAATTAATTCAACTTGAATTAATTTAATTAGATAAATTAAATAATTAATTAACAATTGATAGTAGAATTAAAATACTATCTTTAGTCACATAGTCGTGCTGTCAGTCTTGAAATCTTCCCGTCTTTTCTTTGTCTTCTGATCTTGAAACCTCTTGAATTAAATGAAGAATAAGTATTATATTAGTTGACACACAAATGTACTGTCTGGTTCATTTGTGTCATCCTAATAACTATTCTCCATTTAAATAACTTTTAACTAGAGGCCTTCTGTCATATTTTCTTCTTCACTGTTTTCATTCTTCTTCTGGAATCTACTTGTAGTAACCACTTGAAATCTTCTATATCTTCCGTCTTCTATAGAAGTACTACCACATTATTTATTTTCACTGACGCTTGAACATATAAATGAACTTCTTCCAGTGTTGAGTAGCAATCCTATAAAAATTCTTCTGATACTTAGATCCTTTGGGATTAGTTGACTGTCTTCGTCTTGATTCCTGTTTGGTGTTTGTTATTTACTTCTCTTTATTAGCTAGAGTTGAGTTGTCATCTAATTATTACAAATAGGCCTAGTCATATGCCTTTCATTTAGGGATTGATTTAAAGGATGCAACCTACTTCATGGTGAGAAGAATGCTCCTAGTCATCAAGGGCCAAGACATCAGAACTCAGTTATTCAGGGGAATTCTGATCAGAAAATTCTTGGAGTTAATGGACTCCTACAAATCTCATCCCTTGGATTTCATTGGAGATGATGAGCATGTGACAGTAATATATCCAGATGGAGTCATGTTCGAAAATGAAGATGGAGTCAAGGAATTCTGGGATATGAATTCCTTACAGGACAAAAACTCTAATCTCATGATGATGTTATTGAAGCAACTACAACAACTTCCATATCCTGAAGAACAAGGATTCATCTCCAAACTCCAGAGGATCATATCTACCAAGGAAAAGAAAGAATATGAAAAGAAGGTGGAGTATGAAAGGACTCGGAAATGTCTACTCAGGAATCCTGATAGATTAGTTTTCTACAACACTGGTGGGTCAGTTGAAGAAATCACTTTTGACCACTTGAAAAGATTAGCTGAAAATGATCCTCATATCATTGAACTCATAATGAAGCAATTGCTCAAAATCACAAACCCTGAAATTGTTGATCTGAAGAATAGAGCACTTGAGATATGTGACTCTGAGAAGAAAGAGGAGAAGGAGAAGAAGAAGAAAAGAGAAGAAGAAGTTGAAGCTACCAAGAAGAAGGTGGATAGGACAATCAAAAGAGTTAAAGAGGCTGAGATTGACATGAAGCATGCCATGTTAAATGATCAATTCTCAAAAGGCCTAACTATATTTCTCTAGTCCTTTTTGGGCCCCTGAGAATCATTATTGATGGCATTGAAGTGGAGGCTATCAATTTCAGGGTGCTCAACAATGAAAACTTGAGGAAGATCTTCAGACAGATAACAGGCTCATTCTTGGAAACTGAAAGTGACTTAAGCAAAAATGTCTGGAAGATTATTGAGTCAAGAGAAGAAGAGGATGAAGCCATTGACAAACTCAGAGTGAAACAGTTTTTCTCCTCTACAAAAGAAAGATTTGTCAAAGACATGTTTGGAATGAAGTTTCTATGCATATCCAAAGGGCCAACTGAGAACTACTACTACCACAAAGAAGTGAAAAATATTTCTTACATGATGGTGAAGTTAGTCTTAGATTGTGTTTCTGATCATGCCAAGACAGATGAAGAGAAGAATGAACTGAAAGCTCTTGAACGGTTGTATGGGAGGATGACAGCTGAAAAGAAGTGATAATGAAGCTCAAGACAAAATTAAAGATTTGCTCAGGCTAGAGGAGCATACTTGAGATATGATTGTACTTGTAATTTTGTTTATTTTCTGTACAAACACTTCTACTTTTATTAGTTGAGTTAGCATCTGCAGTTTTCTTTAAATTTGTCTTTATTTATCATAAAAACAAATTGGGGGAGATTGTTAGGGATTGTGGCACTATCAATGTAATCAACTAATAATTACTTAGATTAATTAGAAATTAACTAAGTAAAACATACTGTCATATACATATTGACAGTATGTTTAATTCTCACTTGTAACAGTATGCAATTAAGCCAAGTAGGTGACAACATGTTTAAATAGTTACTGTCATGTACAAATGAAATAAAATGATCTATGAAGTAGAAGTTCACACAGTGTTCATGCATAGCATGGATCGAATTTTTGACAGAAACTTTCTGCAAACTGAAGCCTACGACAGCATGTTCAAGTGACAACATCCTTTGGAACAGACGACAACAACTATTCCTTGACAGTAAACTTGGCGGAGATTGAAGAATCAAAGACAGCAAGTTTTCTGACAGTAGTTTTGGCGGGGATAGTTGACAGTATGTTTGGCGGAAGAATTGACAACAACTTTGTTCGACAGCATATTTATTAGGATAGTCGACAACATGTTTTGCAGGATCCTTGACAGCAACTTTAGATGACAGTATGTTTCAGAAGAATGTCAGGATCGACAGCAACATATACGGAGACGAAGTTACTGTCACCAAAGAGTAGCAAAAGGTTGACAGTAACCTTTTGGTGAAGCTGACAGTCTGTTTCAAGAAGCAGACCAGGTAAAGGTCTTTCATGGATTGATCTTGACAACTCAACCTAGTCTGTCAAGACTACTACTGCAACTTGAGATAAAGTAAGCATAAAGGTGAAGCATGCTCGTGGAGTCAAGAATGTCAAATCCTCTCAGAGTAACTTTATCTACATATGGAATGAAGACAGACTTGAGAAGAAAAAGTGTAGTTTCTATTTCAAGTATTGTCCAGGAAACAAGGGAAAGCAATCTTGTAAGTGAGGTGTGTGTTTCAATATAAAAACACATATCTCACAAACATTTTCCCTTATGCAACTGAGCTTAACTTTTCTCAAGCATAGGAAACCTTAGCATTCTTGTTATTGTTTCTATTTGAAGCTGAAAATTTCTTTCAGACAGTTGTAGCAACAAAAATTAATAAAATTAATTTTTGAAGTATATCACCTTGTGTTTTAATCTATTTTCTGTTGTTTGCATTAGTACTTGGTATTATCTCTTTTGTTTGTTGTTAGCAAAAAGTGATAAATTATCAAGTTGCATTCAACCCCCCCTTCTGCAACACTCATACTGTGTAACAACTGTAAAAACGAGAGAAAAGATAGAAAATTTAGCTATAACAGAAGTTTTATGCATACACTGATAAAACCAAAATGAACAGCTGAGTCGCCAAATCTTGCAAGAAGTCTTGACTATTCTTAAAGAGATAATTGCCCCACTACGCTGTGTTGGGTTGCAGCAATATCACTTCCAGGATAAAACAACACATAGTACTTCATCCACAGATACGTAGCACTCAACAGCGACTAGCACTTCAGTTCGCCCAAAAACCTATGCAACTTTATATGTATGCGAGGTAGAAGAAAGATGCACGTCTCAATTTGCCCGACAACCTATGCAATTTTTATTGTATGCAAGGTACAAGTAAGATGCACACCACAACTAGATGTGCACACCTCAATATTTAGGTGTTTTATAAAGAAATAAAGTTTTGCAAAGAGATGAGTTTTATTTGTTACTTATATTATTCAGATTAAGTAATAATATTGCAATATATATTTAGAGTCTGATTATTGAAATAATCTCTACTCAATATATTTAATATTAATATTAAATAATCAATATAAATAAATCAAATAAACTTACAATTAAAAGATATAAAATATTCAATAGTATCATGTGACATAAGCATTCCACTTACACTAGTAGTTATAAAAAATACTAACACAACTATATAAACTCATTATCTTTTTATTTTACAAATTCAATGCGAGACAATCCCCACAAAACCCATTTCAAGCAAGTAACTTCAACTCAAATTTTTTATAGATTCCACTAAGAAAATGTCATATAGATCAAAACATGAAAGTTTAAGTTCTCATAGCAAAAACCTCCATTAGTTAGTTTCCGGAAATTACATCAAGAACATATATAAAATATGTCTTAAACTTTACATTTTCTAACATGGGGTGCATTAAAAGTTATAAGTTAAAAAACACATACATAGCATTATAAATTGCTTATAAGTTCAAAAACAAATACATTTTTTAATTTATAAGTTACTTATAAGATAAGTTAAACGACCCTAAATATACATGTATAAATATGGACTGTGGTTGACATCATCATTTATAATTACTTTAAATAAGTGAGAAAATTGTGAAACTTTGATTCGACAACTTTCGAAAACCCCATTTTTGGGCAAAATATGATTTGAGATTTGATAATGAGAAAAGGAAGAGTGTAAATAAGTGAGAAAGTATTTCTAAGTCTTTGATTTAACATTATATCAAAATGATGGTAGACTGGGAACACAAGCCCCCACCCCATTATTATCTCCTCCCTTAGAATGTCGTATGATCTGATGGGCTTGACTGGGAACTTATATAGAAATTATTTCTTATCAGTGTCACTAAAAGAGGAAGAACAGTCAGTCCTCTCGCTATCACTTGGAAACTAATGCAAATTATTGGTAAAGCTCATAATAAATTACAAACAATACCTAAGAATTTACAAGAAAAAAAATAATAGAGGAAAAGTTATTTTGTTGTTCTATACTATAACTATAAGAAAGCTGGGTCGCATTTAAATTTTATTACTTATCAGAGATGTTATTGTCCAAAATTTATTATTACCATTAAACCGTTTGATGAAGCAAATACGACAAAATTACAGATTGTACATGCAAAGAATGAGAAAACAGTATGCAACATTTTCATTAATTCACCAGAACAATAAAACAATAATATGATGTCCAGTACCATTGCAATTGTAATAAACCAATGATGATGTATAAATATCATTTGATGAGCCAAAATGATTACACTACAAGAAAAACAGCTTCATACAAGCGTTTTTGCCCGTTGTCTGATAGCCAGGAAAACCGTTGAATATTGAGCCGCCGTCTGATACACGGATCACACAACGGTGCACAGACGTTGTCTGACTGAAGAAAAGGCAACGGTCTAATTGTTAAAAAACGTTGTTCAACTACTACTAACAACAATAGTTTAGGTTAAAGACCATTGTCCTGCTTTAAGATTTTCCAGCGTTTTCTTGTTTCAAACCGTTGTTAGAATTCAATAAACATAACAGGTAGAGTTTATAAAATGTTGTCTTTCATATTTATAGACAATTGTTTCTGAACGTTTAACCTGTTGTTACGAGAGGCTTGCAACAATATTTTGTTGGTCGGATACTATTGCGAGAAGTGTTTCAGACAATCATTTCATTTATAGATAATTGTATATCTGGGATCCTACAATGGCTTTATTGTTACAAAACTATTGTGTATATTACAGATTTACAAAGCTTTTAGTGTTTGAAAAATGTTGTCTGAGCTAATTATTACAATAGTTTCCTTTTTAATAATTGTTTATATTTACTCCTACAATGGTTTATTAATTAGAGAACCATTGTATACAACTTTGTTATACAAGAGTGTTGCTGTTTAAAAATCGTTGTCAAAAACAATTTGTACAATGTTTTCGTTTCTGGATCATTGTCTATATTTTATCATACAATGGTTTCATTTTTAGATATCATTGTATATATTTCCTCCTACAATGGTTTACTTGATAAGAAACTCGTTTAACAATATTTTTATTAAAAGCTGTTGTGCGAAAGAACATATACAAAGGTTTCGTTTTCTAAACAATAGTTTACATATTAGGAAACTATTGGCTAATCACACATTAAGCACTAGTTTCATTTATGCTATGAATAAATGTTACTAAATTAAACGAACAAACTATAAAATTAAACCACCAACAATCCACTACATTACCATTTATAACATTCAATATTCCATCACCAAACAAACTAATATTCACCACTTATCGAACCAATTCATCCAACATATTATCCATCAAGACATCCACAAAATCATACCATTTGATACATTTCGACCAAACAAAAGATAACTTCTAACATGACATCAACATATTTATGGATGAATTGGTTCCAAAACAGATAAATGACCCAAAAATATACCCAAAATATCTACTAGTAGAACGAAGTTTGATAGGACATAAGCTAACAGTGAATATTAAAGCACTTAACAAGTGTAGTGCTTTAGGAAGAACTTTGCCCATTCATTCTTAACTCCATTGATATCAGCTTCACTGTAAGTCAAGTTGGTCCTTCGAATCCACTGAAAAATGAAATAAGTGTAGCTCAAGTTAGAATATTTCAAAATAAAATACATAAAACACGAGGTTCAGACAAAAAATAAGAGTATTTCAATATTTACCTTCACGCAAAAATCAAAGTCCTTATCTTCACTTATTTCCTTCATGTATAACATCATAAACAAACCACAGTCCACACTTCCACTCTGGACAGGAACTCCCTAACAAATATATATAAAAAATAATTACATGTCTATACTCATCTAAATTAAATGATAAAATATATGCTATGAATAAGCCTCATACCGCTAGATTCTCCCATATTATTTTGTTCTTCAAAAACCTCTTCGCCTTCTCCTTATAAAGTTTAATAGCTCTTCAACAAATATATTATAAATCAGCATTAGTACAATATTCTTAAATTATAAAATGAATTGCTAAATACATAAAGGTCTGTTAGTGTACTCTCACCTATTAATCACTTCAATCCACTCTGCACTTGCAATTCTACGTTTCAAGGGGTCCAAGTGGTAAACTATTTGAGCATCAGGATTAACAACACTCAACACCCAGTGGTTCCTGCCAAATCATGAACATATATATCATTATAAACTATAACAAATAACTCAATAAATTAAATGGTTGAATTTTTATCCATTCAGGAAAATAGAACAATGATATTATGCACCTTTAATTGTCTAGGTTATTAATAGTATAAACTGCAAGAAATTAAAAAACAAATACTCACGCATGGTTATATGGCAAGAGAAAATATTGCCCTTTCTTAGCATTCTTGAATCTAATAGCAATGGCACGCGACCTATCTTCAGCAGAACCACAACCATTGGCCCCTATGATGCCAGGATCCACAAACGCTATCATGCTAGTCATCTTGTTCCTTTTCAAATTTTCTTGTAGTAAACTACAAAATTTAAATACTCGTCAACACATATACACATACTAAACAAAGCAGATGCGCTAGGTAAATAAATAGAAATTGTGCTTTTAAGCTAAATTTAGTTCAAATCTTAACACTTACTGAATGTAGATGCAAATGATAGAGCCTGAAATTTCACCTCTAGAGCACAAAGCGTACACATTTGATAAAAGAAGAACCTGCTTTTTGGTTGATCCAAAAGCATCTGGGCATAGCTGAAAAGGGGTTGTTCTGCCACCAGTCATAGCATCCTTTGCCCATATCCATAAACGTTTCAAGTCAGAGGGGTAATCTGCACCCATTGCTACCACATAATCTAAACCACAGTCTTTCATATTCTTCCACTTCTTGCCAACATTTTTCTTGCCTCCCTAAAAATGAATTGAAGATAAAACTAAGGATATAAACTTACATGATAAATAAGCAAATAAATAGAAAGTAATTTTAACCTAATGCAATATATATTCAAGTGATTTTAAGGATTAGAGAAAATTTAACCTTCGCATTATGTATCACTGGATCCGGAGTACTTATCACTAGTGGTGCAGTTCCAGTACTTGGATTCATATCAAGTATAAGGTCCCTCGGCCATGCTACAAATGTTCCAAAAGCTTCTTCTACAGTTTGGATTTCATCTTTAACTGGGAAAGGAATCTTAGCATCTCCCTGGATTACACGAGTGATTGACACTCGTGCATTTTCTTTCACCAGTGGCACCCCATGAAGAGTTTGTTCGCATCCTTCAGCATCTATTTCCATTGTGGCAAAAGCAACAACATTTTTGGGGGATCCAACTGCCAACTGCCACTCCATACCACCCACAACTGGCGGAATAACTTTTTTAGCGGTAAACTCGACCTTCATTTTTTCGCCCTCAATTTGTACATCAACATCCACAGCCTCCTCATTTTTCTTTTCAACCAAAACTTCATGTTCAATAAGATCCAACTTCTTTTTTACACCTCCAACTCCTCCAAGCCCGTCCAACTCCTTGTTGATAACATCTCCACCTTTTGAACAACTCCCCTGCTGTGAATCAATCATTGGACTACCATCACACTTTACATTTTTTCCACTAAAACTTGCTTTCAACTTTTCAATTTCAGATGCCCAAAATGCATCTCTCTGTTGAACGATCTTTGACGTCTCCTCTGCCATAAACTTCTGAACACCCTCTCGTATCTTTTCATCCATGGTCATTTTTTTCTTTTGCCTGGGAAGATTAAAGTAGGTGGACTGTTTGACATGAACCCCTTGGCCACGTACTCTTCCTCGATGCTCTAGGTTACCCAACACCTTAGTCAACATGTCATTAACACCTTCTACTATCACTTCCCCTTCACTAACCGCCTTTTTCATCTTCTCCTAAAAAATAAACAAAACATACAAGAGGAAGCTAGTTAAGTAATAACTCAGATAGTTTGTTGGTGCTTATGTTTCATTGAAAGAGGAAATAATAACTTACAATTTTTCCAGCAACTTCTCTTACTTCATCATTCAGAAAATTTCCATCCTTATCCTTTCGAGCTTTGATCCAGGTTTCTGACCGATCTATCTCTATGGTAGGATCACCTGCCGACTATACATGGCAACAAATTTGAGAAGAGTAAAGGTTTCAATCAATGTATTGGAACATGAAGTAGTAAAGGTTTTGTGATCACTAACCAGTTCTTGTTCTAGATTAGAATAACCTTTGAAGAGTAATGCTATGTTTGTTGATATCCGGACCAAGTCAACCTGGAAATGATATCGATGTGTTTCTTCAACCACTTATAGAAGATCTGCAGAAATTGTGGCATGGAAAAGAAGTGTATGATGCATATAAGAAGGAGTCCTTCATGCTAAGGGCCATTTTATTGTGGACAATTAGTGACTATCCAGCCTTAGGTAACTTGTCGGGTAATACTATCAAAGGTTATAACGGTTGTGTAGTCTGTGTTGATCAAACAAAAGCTACTAGGTTGCCTAATTACCGGAAGACAGTGGTTATAAGACATCGAAGGTGGTTGCCATGTAATCATCCATATCGAAGGCAGAAAGTAGCTTTTGATAACACCGTGGAAAAAGAATCTGCTCCTATTCCGTTAACCGGGGACGAAGTGCTTCAAAGGATACAACATCTACAAGGTCATGTCTATGGAAAGACACAGCGACAACCTCGCAGAAAGAAAGAAGATCCTCGGCCTGTGTGGAAGAAGCTTTCTATATTTTTTCAACTCGAGTATTGGAAATTTTTGCCAGTTAGGCATATTCTCGATGTCATGCATATCGAGAAAAATATATGTGAAGCTTTACTTGGTACCTTACTAAATATACCAAAGAAAACAAAAGACAAGAAATCTGTTCGTTTTGACATGGCTGCAATGGGAGTAAAATTAAACTTAAGGCCAGAAACTTCGGGGAAAAAGGGGAAGTTTCCATTGGCTGTTTGGAATTTAACTCATTCTGAAAAAAAAGTTGTCTGCTCATCCTTTCTTGACATGAAGTTGCCTGATGGTTTTTGTTCTAATATTAGGAGTTTAGTATCAATGGAAAATCTTCGACTTACCGGAATGAAATCTCATGACTGCCATATGATTTTACATCACTTGCTCCCAATTGCAATTCGATTGTCACTAGACAAACAGGTCAGGTACACTGTTATTAGATTTTGTCTCTTCTTTAAGACAATTTGCAGTAAAGTCATTGAGATTGATAAATTGGAGAAAATGCAAGCTCAATTGGTGGAAACTTTGTGCCAGCTTGAAAAGTATTTTCCTCCTTCATTGTTTGATATAATGATTCATCTTTCTATTCATCTTGTGCGAGAGGTTGAGCTTTGCGGGCCAATTTTCCTTAGGTGGATGTATCCTTTTGAGAGATATATGAAAACATTCAAGGGATATGTAAGGAACAGGGCTCGACCAGAAGGTTGTATTGCCGAAGCATATATTGCAGAAGAGGCGGTTGAGTGTTTGGTGAATTTTGAAGAAGCGACTATCGGAGTTCCAAAAATTGGCAGACGTACAAAGGATGGAAAATGTAGACCATTATCTGGTGCAACGATGATAACCCCGAGCACCAATGATTTACACCTTGCGCATCTGTGTATCCTACAAAATAGCACTGATGTTGTGCCATTTTTTCAGTTAGTCACTTTTTATTTATTTATTTTGACTAGAATTTTATACCAAATAAAAATATTTATATGTCATTATTTTTATTGTAGTGAACACATGTCATTTTTGATGGAAAAATATCCGGAACATGAAAATGATGAAATGTGGCTAAAGAATAAGCAAAATGAAATGTTCCCCAGCTGGTTTAAAGAAAAGGTACTACATATCCTTATAGTCTAATTATGTACTTATTTCACAATTTTGGAACTAATTATTTACATATATACAATTTGTTTTAGGAAACCTACAACTTATATTTACTTTTTTCTTTGAAGATTGCTTCTGATTTGCATGATGAAAAGGATGTACCCCCAGAGATCAGGTGGATTGCATACGGGCCAAATAACGATGTACCCACATTCAGTGGATACAAGATAGATGGGGTTACCTTTAGCACCAAGGATCGTGATGACACACGTCAAGTTCAGTGCAGCGGAGTTTGTGTAGATACTGATACAATGGTTGTGCAAGCTACAGATAAAAATATTGAGCATACATCACAGACATACTACGGAGTTATTACAAGAATATGGGAGTTGGACTATAACAGCTTTAGGGTACCTCTTTTTCTTTGTAAGTGGGTAGATATGAACAAAGGGATTAAGGTAGATGAATTGGGATATACCTTAGTTAATTTGAATAAGTTTAGTTTTTTGAATGATCCATTTGTGTTAGCAACACATGTTAAGCAGGTTTGTTACATCGACGACCCTCTTCAAAAATTATGGTCCGTGGTCTTGAAATTTCCCGAGAGAAAATACTACGAAGATAGTGATGATGAAAATGAGGGATCCGTCGAAGTAGAACTTGAGAATGAGTTCTTTATGCCAAATCTACCGGATGATGATTTCGAGGATGTGACAAGTTACATGCGAGATGTTGATGAAGAAATTCAACTTGAATGATCATAACATGTTATTTTATTTTAACTTAATTGCAATGTTCAATTATTACTAAACGTTTGTAATGGTTTGTTGGGATGATTATTGATTTGATTCGTTTAAGGATCTTTTATGTTTGTGTTATTTAGTGTATATCCGGCAAGGATCTCTTTTATGTTTGTGTTGTTTAGTGTTAGGATGGCAAGGCTCTGCCTTGTCTCTGTTTTTTTAAAATACAGTAAATAGGACAACAGTTTTAGATGAAAAACACATGTCTGACTAAAGATAAGACAACACAAAATAAACACTTGTATGATTGACTAGGTTTAAACAATGGTTAGTAATTATGTTGTGTGTATTGTAATCAAACAATGGATATAAAACCCATTGTCTGAAACTGCTCATTGGCACAACACAACCCTTTCAAACACTTGTATGATTAACTTTGTTCAAACAACGGTGAGAAGTACTATTGTGTGAATGTTAATAAGACAATAGTTACATAACCCATTGTATGAACGTATTCATTAGCACAACACCACCGTTTCAAACACTTGTCTGACCATATTTTCTACACAATGGTTTGCTAAACCATTGTAGTGAGTATAGATCAGACAATACATTTTTAAGGTCGAAAATAAACCATTGTATGTTAATTCTGGGCAATACTTTTTTCGCTGAGCGTTGTCTGATCGGTGTTGTCTGAAGCTGTTTTTCTTGTAGTGTTACCAGAATAAGTCTCAGAAATTGATGTTGGAGTTCGAGAATAATATCCTGAAAAAGGATGTTGTCCTCCTCTACCTCAGCCACAATTTCCTCTTCCACGAGCAGGAGAAAGGCCTCGTCCATAAGATTGTAATGGACCTTGTACCGCATGGGCTGTGGGAACTGTCGGAGAATCAACAACTTTGTCTTCGATCTGCAGCAAAACTTTCCTCTTATCCAATCAGTTTTTTAATGCCCTGTTGAAGGGATGATATTCTGGTCCAAGGCCATCGGTAATAACTTGAACTATATCTTCCTGGGGAAGATGATGGTTCAAAGCCATTAATTTGTCTAAATTTGATTTTGCTCGCTGAATAAAGTCATTAATGCTTGTATTCTTCTTTTTCAACTTGTAAAAGGTGGATTTAAGTGTCCTCACTTGTGCTTTGGAGGCTGATGCATAAGTGGTTTCAATTTTAGTCCAAGCTTCATGTGCAAAAGAAGAGCCAACAATTCGTGGGACATAATTTTCTGTTAGATATCCAATAATCCAACTTAAAACGAGTTTATCTTGACTAAACCAAGTTATATATTCAGGTTTTGCTGCTTTTTAATGGTTTGTGGTGGAAGTGGGAAGGATCAATAAACTTTGCTAAATCATAGCTATGCAATAGCGGAAGTAATTGGGCCTTCCATAACAATTAATTTGTGGAATTAAGCTTAATGGGCAAGTGATGGACGAGATTTGGAGGGAGAGAAAATCTGGGCTGTTGAGCCATTTTAAGCTCTGAACCATGAAAGAACTAATATAACTTGGCAATGTTTTTGTATTCATTATCAATGATTGCATGTGTAGTTATTCGTACACCTCTCATAGATTACAAGATAAGCCTAACAATTACATGATAGAGATTGTATACAAGTGAAAGACTAAGATATACATGACGAGAGTATATGAGATAATGAAATGAGATATATCTATAGAAGATTATTCCAAATTCTCGCCCAGGTTAGTGCCTGTGTTGCAGAAGTTCATCTCTTGCTGCATGTAACTGCTTAATAGCAACACTAATGTCAATGCGTTTACTTGGTGTTTCTTCTGAACATAATATCCCCACTTCAAATATTGATGCCAAGCATACCTCCATCGTAGCCCTGCTGTATGATTGATTTACAATCAATCCATGTTCTTCTTGATTTGGTAATATCCATGGGTCAGCAATGTCAATCACTCTTTGCGGAAGTGCCTTCCTCAAATAGTCATAAAGATTATTACCACTGTCCATTAAAATGCTGCTTTCAGTAGGTCGTTTTCCCGAGAACATTTCGAGTACAAGAATTCCGTAGCTGTATACATCTCCCTCTATACACACAAGGGCGGAACCGGGGGAGGCTAAGAGAGACTAAAGTCCCGGCTAGAGTCAAAATAATCAATTTTTTTTTACCATTTTAAAGCTTCCGTTAAATAGTAATTTCTATTTTTTGCAATTCTAGTGCTTCTACTTTCAATTCTAGTACTTCTTAGTTGTCGTTATTTCTCACGCAATCACATCATCCATTCTTGGATAGTTAAATTATAATTCTCATAAAAAAGTTTTATACATTTATCCAAATTTCTTGATTTTACTCCTTATTTTATAATCGTTTGATTACAGTTTTCCAAAGAAGTAATATACAATAAAAATAAAATAAATTTTCAATTAAATTGATTTACATAGTATTAATGCATTATTGGCTAGATTACAATATTACATTACTCCCGTGGAATTTAAAAAAAAATGGATTGTTATTTCTCATTTTTTTCGCGCATTAAACTATTGAATACGTTATTTGCTAATATGATACCTGGTCCGGTCCGGTCATGGTTCAGTACAGATTTTAAGTGTATTCGCTTGGACTATGCTGTGTATCGGGGAGCCATACTATTTATAGTGTCATCTTCTTAACAATTAAAAAGCAGAAAAAGTATTAGAAGTGTTCCTTCAACTGATTTCACAACCAAGATATAAGAAAATTTCAAGTATTTAAAAATCAAAAACAAAATATGTCACATATTTTTTATGTCTATGAGATAATAATGGTACAAAATAGAGGTTAAGTTTCACAAATGATTGAATATAGATTAGGTTGTGATTCCCTATTATTTTACAACAGTGTTAAACAGTATGAGTGTTGCAGAAGGGGGGGTTGAATGCAACTTGATAATTTTTCACTTATCTTGCTAATAACAAAATAATAGGTAATAAAATCAAGTAACAAATGCAAACAACAGTAAGCAATTAAATGAAGAAAGGTGTTTAACTTCAAAAATTAATTTTATTAATTTTTGTTTTGCTACAACTGACTGGAAGATGTTTACAGCTTCAATAGATACAATAACAAGAGATTGCTAGTGTTTCTATGCTTGAGAAAAGTTAAGCTCGGTTGCATGAGGGAAAGTGTTTGTGAAATATGTGTATTTATGCTAAAACACATATCTCACTTACAAGTGTATTTTTCCTTGTTCCTAGGACAATGCTTGAAATAGAAACTTCACTTTTTCTATTCAAATTTGTCTTCATTCCAATTGTAGATAAAGTTGTTCTGAGA
This sequence comes from Oenanthe sinensis, assembly GCA_028671895.1. NCBI lineage: Eukaryota > Viridiplantae > Streptophyta > Magnoliopsida > Apiales > Apiaceae > Oenanthe > Oenanthe sinensis. The sequence goes on from CM053799.1 coordinate 10,863,740, forward strand.
TGTACATAAATCCTTGACTCCTTGAACATGCTTTATCTTTTTGCTTGTCTTCTCCCAAGTTGCAGTAGTAGACTTGATAGACTTGACAGAGTTGTCAAGATCAATCTTTGAATTTTTACTACCTAGTCTGCTACTTGAAACAGACTGTCAGCTTCACCAAAAGGTTACTGTCAACCTTTTACTTCTCTTTGGTGACAGTATCTTCGACTCCGCATACTTTACTGTCAAACTTGATAGTCTTCTAAAACTTGCTGTTGTCCAAAGGTACTGTCAACTATCCTCGCTAAACATGCTGTCAACTATCTCCGCCAAAGTTACTGTTAGTAAAACTTGTTGTCTTTGATTCTTCAATCTCTGCCAAGTTTACTGTCAAGAGAATAGTTGTTGTCAGTAAAACTTGCTGTCTTTGATTCTTCAATCTCTGCCAAGTTTATTGTTAAGGGAATAGTTGCTGTCAGTAAAACTTGTTGTCTTAGAATCTCCATTCTCCGCCACGTTTACTGTCAAAGGAATAATTGCTGTCAGTTATTCCAAAAGGTGTTGTCACTTGAATATGCTGTCGTAGGCTTTAGTTTCCAGAATGTTACTGTCAATGATTTGATCCATGCTGTGCATGAACATTTTGTGAACTTCTACATCATAGACCATGTTATTACATTTTTACAAGACAGTAACTATTGAGACATACTGTCACCTACTTGACTTTAATACATACTGTTACCAGTGACAACTAAACATATTGTCAATATACATATGACAATATGTTTTACTTAATTAATTTCTAATTAATCTAAGTATCTTATAATTGATTACAATGTTAACACCATAATCCCTAAAATCTTCCCTAATTTGTTTTTATGAAAAATAAAGACAAATTCAAAGTAAATTGCAGATGCTAACTCAACTAATAAAAACTGAAGTGTTTGTACAGGAAAAATATTCAAGAAAAATTACAAGTACAATTTATCTCAAACTAAGCTCCTCTAGACTGAGCAAATCTTCAACTTCAGTTTGAGCTTCATATTCACTTCTTGTCTGCAGTCATCGTTCTATATAAACCTTCAAGAGCTTTCAGTTCCTACTTTTCTTCATCTGTCTTGGCATGATCAGAAACACAATCTAAGACTAACTTCACCATTTTATAAGAAAGATCCTTAAATTTTCTGTATGTGCAATAGTTCTCAGTTGGTCCTTTGGAGATACACAGATATTTCATACCAAACATGTCTTTGATAAATCTTTTCTTTGTAGAAGAGAAAATCTGCTTCACTCTGAGTTTGTCAATGGCTTCATCTTAATCTTCTCTTGACTCAATAATCTCCCAAACAATCTTGCTAAGATCTCTTTCAAATTCTAGGAATGAACCTATAGCGAGTCTGAAGATCTTCCTCAAATTTTCATTGTTGAGCACCCTGAAATTGACAGCCTCCACTTCAATGCTATCAACAATGATTCTCAGGGGCCCAAAAAGGACATGAGACACATATGTAGCTCTTTTTGAGAATTGATCATTTAACATTGCATGCTTCATGTCAATCTCAGCCTCCTTAATTCTTCTAGTAATATTCTCTACCTTTTTCTTGGCAGCTTTCACCTCACTTTCAAACTTTCTTCTCATCTCTCTTTCTTCTTTCTTCTTTCTTCTTAGAGTCACAGATATCCAGTGCTCTATTCTTTAGATAAAAAATCTCAAATTTGGTGATGTTGAGCAGTTGCTTCTTGATTAACTCAGTGATTTGAAGGTCATTCATAGCCAGATTTTTTAATTCCTCAAAGGTGATTTCTTCAGCAAATCCACCAGAATTATAGAAGATCATTCTATCAGGGTTTCTGAGAAGACATTATTGAGTCTTCTCATACTCAATCTTTCTTTCCAATTCTTTCTTCTTTATGGCTTGAATTATTCTCATAACACTTGGCATGATATTGCTTTCCTCAGGATAAAGACACTCTTTCAACTGCTTCACCAATTCTTCAAATAGATCTTGATTATTTTCTTATAGAGATTTCATGCTCTAAAACTCCTTAATTCCATCTTCATTTGCAAACATCACCCCATCTGAGTAAACAATTGTCTCAGGCTCTTCAGCATATGTAGAGTCTAAAGGGTGAGGTTTGAAAGAATCCATCAGTTCCATAAACTTCCTGATCAATATTCCTCTCAAGACTTGAGTCCTTATATCTGTTCCTTGAATTATGAGAAGCATCCTCCTAATCAGAAAATATTTTGCATCTTTCATCTCATGTCCCAAGGCTTCAACTTCACCAATAGCATAAAAGATATTTATCCTGCTCAAAGAATTAAACTCAGACCATTCCACAACAAATTTAGTGATTAATTCTACCTTTGACTCATCTATGTTGTTGAAGGTGAGTCTCTTGACATCCAGACAATCCTCATGAATTACTTCAGACATCAGCTTCCAACTCTTTCTGCTAGGCTTCCTGCTAGAGTATGACTTAGGTCTCTCAGCCCTTGCCTTCCTGTATTTTCTGGATAAAGAAATTTTCTTTGATAGTGACTTTGAAGAAAACATCTTTTGTGAAGTTACTGTCAATACAGGTTTGACAGCAGGTTTCATGACAGTAGGTTCTGTGATAGTAGGTTCACCCTTATTACTCCTGATAACATCATTCTTGTCATTCTCAAAACCCAGAACCACCGACTTCAAGACCTTTCCTTCAATTTCATCCTTGTAGTCCTTCTCACCTTATTCATCCTTATTTCCAGTTCTAGAGGTCCCTGCATCACCATCATTGTTGTAGTTGAACTTGGAACTACCTGCACCATCCTCAGGCTTTTCATCATCATTATATCCATCTCTCCTTTCTTGAGTTTTCTTCACATTCTTTCTTGTCTTCAATTCTTCCAGCCTTTTTAATTCTTCATCCAACACCCTTAATACTTCAACTCTTTCTTCATTCATAGGAATTTTCTTGAAGTAGTCAAAAGCTTCTTTTACAGACCTTGGTCTGCACATACTCACCCTTTCAAGATTTATAGACCTGTATTTGCCATCTGTGGTGCTGCTGAATTTTACGCCCAAGGGATTATGAGTTATTTCTAGTAGTTTTTCAATTATAAGTTTCTGCAGTGTCCTCTTTACATTTTCATTTAGCCATGACTTGTTTGTCTTGATTTTCAGTTTGATGGCTTCTATCACTGAGAATTCTTGTATGCTCAAATATGCCATGCTCACACACCAGCTAAAACCTCATTCAGTTCTAATAGAGATTACCCACTTGTTGCTCTTTGACACAATCATAGCTGCTCCTACTGTTAACTGTCTCATTGAATCAGAAAATTTCTTAGGATCTCTGTTGGATAAGACTCTCAGATCATTGATCTTTTTATTGAATTTAGCATCTTCAAACCCTTTAATATTTCATTTTCATCAACCATAAGAATAAAGCCTGCTCATCATCAAAATCTTCTCTCTCTTCTATGCTCAAATCATCATGTTCATCCTTAAAGATTTTTTCCTTTCCTTTCCCAGCTACATGTGTCATTGGAGACTTCTTTGCACCACCTTCTTTTATAATAATGCCTTCCTCCTTAGGCCTCTCAACATTTTTCTCCATCTTATCACCACCAAGCTGTGTAGCAATCTCAGCAGCCACACTAGATAATAATGCTAGTTAACTCTCCCCCTAAGATACAACTTGAGTTTTCTCCTTATCACTCACATCTACAAATACTTTAGCTTGATCTGTACTTTTCTCCCCCTTAGTCGAGGTAGCAACTGCAGGGTTTGAAAATCTGGAATTGAACTCTTGAAGCTTGTCAAAAATGGCCTTCAATCCATCATTCATTGTTTGCTCCAAAGTGGCCATCTTGTTGATCAACTTCACCTGATTTTTACCAACAGTGTCTAGATTCTTTGAAAGTTTAATGACTTTATGTAAAAGGGATTTCAACCTTTCATCAGCTTGTTTAGAAGAGGTGGAGGTTGTGGTGGTTCTCACACTCTCTTATTTTTTCTGAGTGATCTCATCGCTCCTTACCAACTCACTCTCAAGGCCTAGTGCCTTAGAAATTTAGGTGCCCTCTTTTCTTTGGCTTTGCTCAAAACCCTCTCATTTTGCTAGGGTTTTTCCCTCCCTCTCTATTCTTTTTGACTCACTTCTCTCTTTTCTTTTTCTCTTTTATCTTTCTCTCCCTCACTCAACCTAGGTGCAAGGGACTGAGCAGGTACACCTTGCACTAAAGATTTAGATTATACCTTTAGTGGAGTAGAAATAAGAGCAGAATCATAATCATCTATTTGAGAAGCTACAGCCTTGGGAGAGTTATTGTCCGGAATGGGAATGTTGGCAGCATCTGTTGAGAAGTTACTGTCATGAGGATTGGCAACAACTTTGTCATTAACAGCTATATAGGTTGTGACAACAATTTCTTCCAACCTTTGAGTGGAAGGTTCTTGTGGATTGCTATGATCAATCTCATTCAATTGTTGGAAAAATGCATCAATAGTTTGTTCTTCAAAATTTGTAAAATATGATGCACCATAATTAAATGAGATGTGTTCCATATTATCTAGCCCTATTGTGTGAATATCTGCAAATGTGGGCTCAGGTTGAGTGTGTTCAACCTGTTGTGCAGACTCTTTACAGATTTCCATGAGAGACTGACCAATTTCAATAGATGCCCCCTATTGAGAGGAGACATCCAGAGATGTGTATTGATCCCTTTTAATGGATGTGTCCTTTTGAGAGGACACACCCTAGCTAACAGAGGTTGATACCCTTGCCTTCTTTCTCCTAGGCTCAACATGTCCCTCTATGGGTTTTGTGATCATACTAACGTCCTTATTTGCTGTAACTTGTACAGTTTTACCACCTACCTATTAACTGCTTCCTATCAAGCTAAACATACCTATGAACTATGTTGAAAAGTGGGTAGCAGCCTACGGCCTTGTTGGTGCCTTCTTGGGACTGCTGAGATATAGTGGAAACATTTTGTTATGGTGGAAAGTGGAAGGGCAGTTGTCTCTAATTTGTGGTTTACGATCAGAGTTCTATTCTACGGCTAATTGTGGAGGACGGGGTAAGTGAAAGCACAAACTCAGACAAATGATCTCCTCTTTTTAGCTTAGCGACTAAGCGGGAAATTTATGACATTAAAAACTATATGGATCCAACGTCAGACCCCTATATTCGAACCTGTAAATTTCCGCCGGACATTGCCTATGCTGTGTCGTTCGTTCCTCCACTTGTGGCCTCTTTCCTGCCCCTCACCCGATGGTTGATTAGGTCGACAAAGACCCGAGTGGTTATTTTTTACCTGCATGAGAAGTCAGCCAGAGGAGATAGAAGTTGTAGTTAATGGTCTGATTCCCTTCCCTTGAGTAGCTCCTTGCCCACGTCCCAATCGTCCCCCCGGAGAAGAGACTAAACTTTTGTATTTGAAAAATGTTTCTCTATCGAATAAACATGCTACAATGAAAGTGATATTGATATGAGAGTAGAGGAATGGTTAACTCATCAGACTCATGAATGGATCAAAGAAGAACGGAAGGCTCCCTTTCAAAGCTCTGAACAAAAAATGCGACATTTCATGCCCCTGGAGAGCGCTTTGTATTTATTATTATTAATAATAAATATTAATAATGATATTATAATAATATTAATAATATTAATATTAATATTAATAATAATATTATCATAAAAATAAAATGATCTTATCTTATGTTTCTATTGCGGATTCGAGAACAACCGATGCCATACTTTCTTCGGAGCAGCGGGGATAGACATATTAGACCGAGATCTACTCCCGAATAATGGGAATCCTATCAATAAAGAAGAGGCATAAGCATCGCCTCTCGAGATGAAGCATTACAATTATTATTTTATTCCCGAGTTAGAACTTGTTATTGCTTTTTTATTCGTCTGACCAAGTTTTCGTATTCACCGAAGCTTTTCTTGCTGTCTGTTCATACTGGTGTGTGCTCTTAGCCACCTGACAATAAACATGTGTGAACCATTTCACATAGCAACAAGCCTCTCTAACTCCCAGCAACACCCCCGGCCACATGCCAATACATACCACTCAGCCAAAGAAAGATGATCTCCTTATCGAGCAGTAAGTGCTCCCTCCGTCGTCCAATTCTATGCCTAATATACCTGCTCTTCAAGGATTAACTCTTGGAGAGATCCAACGATGAATAGCTGCCTACTTATTCGATAGAGTTTTTCTCGGACTGAAGACTTAGCTTAGCTTCTTCAATAAACGCTGGTTATTCGATCAAGTTGGGGACGAGAGTGAGCAAAATGAAGGTTGCATTAATGATAAAGATCTCTAGGGAACCTGGAAACAGTATCTCCCCCAGAAAACCCTCTATCTCCAAGCCTTACTCGTTTTGACCATCTATCCTAATTAACAAGATCTCGTTCTCAATAAGAAATTGGAATCATAACACAATTTATAAAGAATACAAGATATTATTATTATTATTATTTATTATTATTTATAATATTTATTATAAATAATGTTGATATTATTGGCTCTTAAGCATAGGAATGGCGTGCTGAGAGAAGACCCTACTTACTAATTCTTTATGCATGAAGAGAGATCCCATATACCAGTCATGAGCGATAGCGAAGCCCCATTTCGTTTCGCTTTCGAGAGGGGTCCTTATCAATTCATATTGAGCTGCGAGTAATCTCTATTTATTTTGTGATCTACTGGTCAGCTTTGAGATGTCGAGTGAGAGATTGTTCTATCTTTTATGAAAGGAAAGCAAAGCTCTAGCTACTAAAAGACAAGAGTCAATATCCATCTCTTCAGCGTGAGTTGTTGGTCGGATCGTGGAACTCCCTCCATTTGTTAAACCAGTTCCTGACAGGTGCTTTTATAGCTCTATTTTTTATAACATATATGAATAAAATATAGATCCATCCAGCTGGCTTATGGAGCAGATATCGATATCGGAAGATCCTGAATTTCTATGGATCTAGCCAAATATCACAACTCTTTCTACCCTTTGAATAATGCTTAGCCTTCTAGATAGTCATTGTGACCTCGAGGCTTGGTGGAATAGTTTATTGGTCTGGGCGTGGATGTTCTTATTTGGACATCCTATTTCTTTTCTTGACAAATTCAGCCCTTGGTGAGTTGGTACAAGAGATGGTGCATTTCACTGAGGAGGATGTATCCATAGTATAAGAATCGGGCAAGTGGTCTTACTCAACATCTCCGTGCAAACATAGCACTGGTACCGTATCGAATGCAGAGATTCGATTCTATTACTCAAGTATTACTGCATAGCCTTTTCTTCAAGCAAGCATGATCTGAAATCATACCATTAGGCTTCCTTCTAGGGGTTTCTCCGATTTCTTCCTCCTGCACTACTGAGGATCTCCCCCCTAATCTTAGATAGGTCGACTGCATCATGATCAAAAGGCTGTAAAGAAGAAGGCGAACTGTATGACGGCTGGAAAGAAAGACGACCTCACCTTCTCATAGATGGTGTCAATGAGAGCCATTTTAGTATCCCTCGTTGACCTTCTTTTGTAGATAGAATCTTAGATTTGGACCGGCGAGCCTGACGAGCGCCTCTTGCGGGCCATGGATAAAAAGTCATTTATATACTCACTTGCAAGCTTCTATCGTGAGTAGACCATAGGATATACTCGATTAAATTATGAATGAAAATCGCAACTACTCTCCTAAACGACTCATCCCCCTACCGGGGTCATGGAGCAAGAAGGGGGCCTATAGAAGAAATGAAATTGCATAAAAGAAATGAGACCTCGTCGCGGCGTTAGCAGACATTGACTCTTTCAGATCAATGAGAAGTTGAAAAAGTAATAGATAGTGATGAAGTGAATAGCTCCCCTGGCAACGATAACACTTCTTCAATTTTCTATTATTTATTAATAATAAATAATAGAATATTATTATTATTTATTATTTATTATTAATAATAATAATAAATAATAATATTATTAATAGTAAATAATAATAATAATAATAATATTATTATTTATTCTTAGAGAAGGGAAGAAGTTCGGCCTGGTTTTTGGTGTCGTATTCTATATGTATGTTCAGGCGAAGAACATCTAGAAGCTAGCTCTTGTAAACAACCATGCCTATCTAATAATAATCTAATTTTTATTACCAAAAGTGCAAAGCCCAAGATTGCTTAACCGAATAGCTATTTTGACAAATTCCGTAGGCACGCTCTCTCTTTTACTAGGGTAGGCTTTCTGCCAATACACTGAACACCAATCTAGATTCTGAAAACGATTTAGCCTAGGGTTAATGATTTTCCTCCTTTTAGGAGCCTGGTCCTTTTGAGAGGAACCAGACCCTTGGCTAACAGATTTTGAGACTCTTGAAGGCCGGGCACCTTCAAATGGTTTAGAGTGTGAGTTAGGAATGGAGAGGTCAACACCATTTTCATAACTCAAGGAAAATACATTGTAGTCCCCAACAAATTTTAAATTTAAATCATTTACAGTAGAAAGCATGAAATCAGTTATAAACAAACCCAATTCAGTGTTAAGTGGTTTACTGGTTAACATAGAATGTGTGTTCTTTTTCAGTGTTGGGGACTCCATGCATTGAACACTATCTAAATTTATTATGCCTATAACAAAATTAATGATAAGCATAAAAAATCTAGGATAATAGTTTACCGGTTTTCTGGCTTCTTTCTTCCCAAGCACTAGTTTGAACAAGGGCATCAGGAGCTTTTCAATATCAATTCTGTAGTTGTGCACCATGAAATGCACAATTCTCCTTATGTAGGCTGAGACCTCTTTCCAGCCACTGGTTTTGCTTGACATAGACCTTGATACATCATCCAACATCATGCTCCATTCTTTGTTCAAATATTTTATGTCCATGCCGTCAGATAGATACCATTCATCGTTGTTTAGGCTTGTCCTAGGTCCAGTATACACAATCATCTTAAAGAACTTTGCAAGCTGAATGTCACTTGCAGGCTCCTGAAATAGCGAGCCTTCAACTTCTTTCACATGAAGAGCTTCATTAATGTGAGATGAATCAATGGTGTAAGAGGTGCCATTAATTTGAAAGGATATAGAGCTAGCATCTTCCTCCCCCTCACATTTGGCAGAGGTCCAAAACTGAGAAAGTCTAGGGATTTCAAGATGGGGGCCTGCAGTAAGGGCATATGTGAGGTAAGAGTTATTCATGAAGCCAACAAGAGGTTTGAAGGCTTCTCCAGCTTCACCCACTGAAGCCATGGTGGTGAAGTTGGTTTGGGCAAGAGAACAAATAATTTGAGGTCCAGACACGGTTAAGAGATTGAAGGTTTAAAAATGAAGAATGGTTTAGAGAAGAGGTTGCAGAGAAAATGGAGATTTTTTAGGGTGTTAGAGAGTCGAGAGTTTAAAAGAGAAATAAGGTAAAGTAAAGAGTGAGAAAATTTTTACCTGTGTATATATATGATGTGAAAAAGAGACTGTCAAGAAGGAATTGTAAACGGTTTTAAGTGACAGTTGTCTTCTAGTTCCATTCCTTGACAGTAACTCATGCGCTAGAAATAACACACACTCTTGACAGTAACATTAGTGGTTAGAGAATATATAAAATAAGTGAATAACCATAATATTTACTGCTGACAGTATGTTATGCGGGGATTTTAGAAAACTATACTGTCAATATTGTTTGATAGTAAGTTTCACAAGTATTTGACAGTAAGTTTCAATCCCGTATAGTATGCTGTCAAGACTTCACCATCGTTTGACAGTATGTTCCACATGATTCGACAGTAAGTTTCAGTCCCGCGTACTATATTGTCAAAACTTCTCAATCATTTGACAGTGAGTTTCACACAATTTGACAGTAACTTATCACCATGTGACAGTATAGATAAAACATACTGTCATACAACTTGACAATATCTTTTATTAACCACATATGAATTAAGTTACTTAAAAATAAATTAGTTAACCTCTCAGTAAAATATCATCATGTCTTTTCACTGTGATAAAAATCAAAATACCTCAAGAGGCCATTAATTAACAGTGAAATTTAGTTAACTAAATTTTTAATCAACTAAACAGAATTACATTAACATGATAAATTTAACATACCCAATTCACTCACTAGCCTGTTGAATGTCTTTTCATCCAATGGTTTGGTAAAAATATCTGCAAGTTGCTTATCTGTGGGCACATAAATTAGCTTGATTGTGCCTTCCTCCACATGCTCTCTAATGAAATGATGTCTGATGTCAATATGCTTAGTTTTGGAGTGTTGAACAGGATTCTCAGAAATTGCTATGGCACTAGTGTTGTCACAAAATATTAGAATTCCTTGCAGAGTCAACCCATAGTCCAATAGTTGGTTCCTCATCCAAAGTAATTGAGCACAGCAACTACTAGCTGTAATGTATTCAGCTTCTGTAGTTGAGTTTGATATTGAATGCTGCTTCTTGCTAAACTATGAGACCAATCTTTCTCCCAAAAATTGATAGCTACCTGTTGTGCTCTTTCTGTCTATCTTGCACCCTGCATAGTCTGAGTCTGAATATTCAACCAAGTCAAATCCAGAATCTTTAGGATACCAAAGGCCTAAGTTTTGAGTGCCTTTTATGTATCTAAAAATTCTTTTTACAGCCATTAAGTAAGACTCATTTGGATCAGACTGGAACCTTACACACAACCCTGTTGCAAACATGATGTCAGGCCTGCTAGCTGTTAGGTAGAGGAGAGAGCCAATCATTCATCTATACATTTTGTTGTCCACCTTCTTTCCTTTTGGATCCTTGTCAAGTTGAGTTGTTGTTGAGATTAGAGTTTTTACAGGAGATGAATCTTCCATATCAAATATTCTCAAGAGATCTTTGATATACTTAGTTTGACAAATAAATATTCCATCTTCTTTTTTATAGACTTGAAGTCCAAGAAAGAATATCAATTCACCCATCATACTCATCTCATATTTGTTCTGCATCAACTTAGAAAATTTCTTGCATAAATCTTCATTTGTTGAACCAAAGATGATGTCATCAACATATACTTGAACTAGAATGATATCCTTTCCATGCTTCTTGAAGAAGAGAGTTTTATCCACAATCCCTCTTATAAAGTTATTATCAAGAAAAAACTTGGAAAAAGTATCATACCAAGCCCTTGGTGCTTGCTTTAAGCCATACAATGCCTTTAGTAGTCTGTACATAAAGTTTTTCATTTTTTGATCTTCAAAGCCTGAGGGTTGTTCAACATACACTTCTTCTTCTAACTCTCCATTAAGGAAAACACTCTTAACATCCATTTGAAAGACCTTGAAGTTGTTGAATGCAGCAAAAGCCAAAAAGATTCTTATTGCCTCAAGTCTAGCAACATGAGAAAATGTTTTTCATAATCAATCCCTTCATGTTGACAGTAACCTTTTGCCACCAGCCTTGCTTTGTTTCTTGTGACAGTACCACAATCATCCATCTTGTTCCTATAAACCCATTTGGTGCCTATTATGGATTGTTCTTTGGTCTAGGTACCAATTTCTAAACACAGCTTTTTTCAAATTGATTAAACTCTTCTTACATGGCATTAATCCAATCAGGATCATCCAAAGCTTCTTCTAGAGTTTTGGGTTCAGTTTGAGAAAGGAAACAAGAGTACATGCATTCATTGACAACATTTCTTCTTGTTTTGACTCTAGTTCCTAGATCACCAATGATTAAATCATTATGTGATCTCTGTTCCATTTTGTTTCCCTTGGAGAATCACTGGAGTCTTCAACACCTTGTTGATTGACAGCATCTTTTGCTCTTGCACTGTTGACATCATCAATTTCTTCAAGTCCACTATTCATGGGAACATTCCCAGAAAAATCAGTTGTTTGAGCTGTTCATTCATTATCTCTAGACTGGATAGGAACATTTGTTGGACCAGAAATTGTGTGATCAACTCTTGGTGAATCTTCATCAATCTCTTCTAGATAGCCTTGATTTTCAAAGAACAATGGTTCTATTTCTTGACTTCCTTCAACTCCAGGAAATTTTGATTCATCAAAGGTGACATTTATACTCTCCTTCACAGTCTTGTGATCAATGATGTAGATTCTGTATGTAGTCCTGTCAATGCCATACCCCATAAAGATTCATTTAAGTTCTTTAGTGACAAATTTTCTTTGATATCAATGGAATCTTTCATGTAGTAGCATTTGCTTCCAAAGACATGAAAATAATTGACAGTTAGTTTCCTTCTTGTAAGCAATTCATACGGTGTCTTTCCATAGGCCTTGTTGACTACAGTCCTGTTTTGAGTATAACATGATGTATTAATTGCTTCACCCCAGAAATAGGTAGGAAGTTTTGCTTCACTCAACATTGTTCTTGCAGCCTCAATGAGAGTTCTGTTCTTTCTTTCCACAACACCATTTTGCTGAGGTGTTCTTGGTGTAGAGAATTGTTGAGTGATTCCATTGTCTTTGCAGAAATCAATCATGATACTATTTTTGAACTTAGTACCATTATCACTTATTAAAATCTGTACTTTGTACTTAGGATTCTTGTCAAGAACCCTTACCAAATCAATGATCTCTTATGCAGCTTCATCCTTGGATGTTAGAAACCTCACCCATGTATATCTTGAGAAATCATCCACCATCACTAAAGCATATCTTTTTCTTGCCAGTGATTGCACATTCACAGGACTAAATAAATCCATGTGAATCAGTTGAAATGCTTCATTGATTGAGCCAATAGGAGTGCTTTTGTGTGAAGCTCTCCTTAGCTTCCCTTTTTGGTAATCCTCAAACAATCCTTCTTGATAGAATTCAAGTTGAGGAAGCCATTTCACCAATTCTCTCTTCATTAGATAATTCATTGCTTTGAAGTTTAAATGGGAAAGTTTCTTGTGCCACATCCAACTTTCAGATGGGGAAGCCTTATTGTAGAAACAGTAGACTTTGTCTTTTCTTACAGAATTCAAGTCAACTATGAAGAGGCTTCCTTTTCTAACTCCTTGAAGAGCTTCTTTTCTTGTCTTCTTATTGACAATGGAGCATCTGTCTTGATCAAAGCCCACTAGAAATCCTCTTTCACAAAATTGAGTTACACTCAATAGATTGTGCTTCAAACCATTCACTAGCGCAATTTTTTCTATTCTCAAATTTCTAACTTCCAGTAAGCCATGTCCCATTGTGAACCCAATGATGTTGTCACCAAAGGTTACACAAGGGCCAACAATCTCCTTGAACTGTGATAGCATGGCTTTATCACCTGTCATGTGTCTTGAGCATCCACTGTCAATGATCCACATGATTCTTTTATTTTTCCTGTTGCCCTGCAAAGGAAATTTTTCAAGTTTCTTTTGGTACCTAACTTTCATTGGGTCCATTTTGCTTAGCTAAATCACAGTTTTCCAGTTGATTTAGTTATAATTCTTTCTCTTGCTTTTAACAAGACTCATGTAGCTACCCATTCAGTTTTGATTACTGGTTTGATAGCTTTGTTTTTGGGAAGCTTGTATATCCTAACTTTAGGAGGACTTAGAGTCTTTGCCTTTTCACTTTTATCATTTTAATGCAGGCATTTTTGATCATTAACAAAAGGCACTTTAAAGCACATACTCATCAAGTTCATTTTACATGAGATTCAATCAAAATCACCACAATGAGTAACTTGTTTATTCTTTAAAGACATGCTGTGTAAATTTCCATTGACAGAGGTAGCATTCTTGACATTAGACTTGTCTTTGTTACATACATGAGTTAGATGACTAGAAGACCCATAATTATTGCACAATTTTCTAGGAGCACTAAGAATATAATTATAATTGTTCTTCTTGTTTATTCTTAGTTTTCTATTTCTGTTCTTCTTGGTCTTCATGACAGTATGTTTAGAAGTTACTATCGTGCTGGTGTTGACAGTAGGTTTAGATGAAGTTGTCTTGACAGTAAGTTTGGATTTTACAGTCTTGACAGCAGCTTCTGAACTTACTGTCTTGCCAGTGATGACAACATCTTTTAAACATAAGTTACTGTCAAGGTCAAAACTAACTGTCTTGGGGATTTTGATAGTCTCTTTTGCCTTAAGGGACTTAGTGACAGTTTCATTGTCATCATCATCTATCTCTTGTTTAATCACTAATGTTTCCTCATCAAATTCAAATTCTGCCTTTTTGAACATGAGATTCTTAACTTTCTTCAGAATGGAAGGTTTGACAGTATGTTTGATGTCTTCCTTTACAACATGTTTCTTTCCATTTTTCTTTTCATAGTTAAAACCTATACCTACCTTTTGATTTTCAGTATTATCATCATGGTATGATTTTAACAGGGAAGAAGAATTCTTGTAAGCCTTGATTTTGAGTTCATTCTTAGAAATCTATTTTCTGAGAAATTCCTCAATCTGGGAAGCACAAACTATCTTGTTTTTAAGAATCTCATTTTCTTGTTGTAAGGACTCAAAAGCATTCTGTTTAAGTTCTAGTTCATAATTCTTAATCTCCAATGATTCATTAGCATTAGACAGTTTGACAATTTCCCCATTAGCAGCTAGTATGCTTGTATGAATATTGAAAATCTTAGAACTTAAACTTTCAACAGTTTTCTTATACTGAGATGTAGTCATATCAACAATAGTAAGAATGGATACCTGATTTGATGAAGTGGATAACCTTCTCCAGAGTTTGTCATGAGAGCAAGATTTCCGTATTCTTCTTCCTCTTCATCATCAGAATCCTCCCAACACTTTCCTTCAGCCACAAAAGCTCTTCCTAGTCGCTTTTTGAGCAAGGCTTCATACTTTACTTTGAGTTTCTCATAATCATTATCATTTCTCCTCACTTGTTTTGGCTTCTTGCATTCTGTTGTAAAATGCCTCATTTCACTGTAGTTGTACCACCTTATCTTGGATCTATCCACCATACCTGTTTTGTATCCACCTTTGCCACTTCCTCCAGGTTTTGAAATATTTGGCTTGTTGAACCTGGAGCTTTGTCCTCTGGGTTTAAAATCTTTGTTCTTCTTGAATCTCAAGTTAGAGAACTTGCTTGCCATGTAGGCTATTGTTTTATTTTCCATGTTTTACAGTTCCTTCACAGAGTATCTCAATGGTTTCCCATATTTACTTTGCACTGGTGCAGTTGACAATGTTATTGTACATGACATTGTCAAGTGCCTTAATGATGATAAATTGTAAGCAATCATCCAGAGATACTTTTTCTCTTTCAGTGTCATTGTACTCTGAAACCTTTTTAGGAACCCAGTAGGCTGGTATTGTTTCACCATCTACTGTAGTTTCAGGTACATATGTCTGAGGAATGAAAGGACCATTTTCCAGTATTCTAGGGTAAAGAGAGTTGGTTGTTTTTATGAACAACGTCATTTTTCTTTTCCAAAGGTTGTAGTGTTCTTTGTCAAAAGTGGGTATTTTTATGTTGCTTACTTTCTGTGCACTCATGTTTAGATCTTTTCAGGTTATGTATATCTAACATGCTGCTCTGATACCAGTTGTTAAATAGTATGAGTGTTGCAGAAGGGGGGGTTGAATGCAACTTGATAATTTTTCACTTATCTTGTTGACAACAAAATAAGAGGTAATAAAATCAAGTAACAAATATAAACAACAATAAGCAATTAAATGAAGAAAAGTGTTTAACTTCAAAAATTAATTTTATTAATTTTTGTTTTGCTACAACTGACTGGAAGATGTTTCCAGCTTCAATAGATACAATAACAAGAGATTGTTAGTGTTTCTATGCTTGAAGAAAGTTAAGCTCAGTTGCATGAGGGAAAGTGTTTGTGAGATATGTGTATTTATGTTAAAAACACATGTCTCACTTACAAGTGTATTTTCCCTTATTTCTAGGACAATGTTTGAAATAGAAACTTCACTTTTTCTATTCAAATTTATCTTCATTCCAATTGTAGATAAAGTTATTCTGAGATGTACAGAAATCCTTGACTCCTTGAACATGCTTTATCTTTTTACTTCTCTCAAGTTGCAGTAGTAGACTTGACAGACTAGATAGAGTAGTCAAGATCAATCTTTGAATTTTCACTACCTAGTCTGCTACTTGAAACAGACTGTCAGCTTCACCAAAAGGTTACTATCAACCTTTTGCTTCTCATTGGTGACAGTATCTTCGACTCCACATACTTTACTGTCAAACTTGACAGTCTTCTAAAACTTGCTGTCGTGCAAAGGTACTGTCAACTATCCCCGCTAAACATGCTGTCAACTATCCCCGCCAAAGTTGTTGTCAGTAAAACTTGTTGTCTTTGATTCTTCATTCTTCGTCAAGTTTACTGTCAAGGAAATAATTGTTGTTAGTAAAACTTGTTATCTTTGATTCTTCAATCTCCGCCAAGTTTACTGTCAAGGGAATAGTTCTTTCAGTAAAACTTGATGTCTTAGAATCTTGATTCTCCGCCAAGTTTACTGTCAAATGAATAGTTGCTATCAGTTATTTCAAAAGGTGTTGTCACTTGAATATGCTATCGTAGGCTTCAGTTTCTAGAATGTTACTGTCAATGATTTGATTCATGATGTGCATGAACACTTTGTGAACTTCTACATCATAGATCATGTTATTACATTTTTACAAGATAGTAACGTTACTGTCACATACTTGGCTTTAATACATAGTGTTACAAGTGACAACTAAACATACTGTCAATATACATATGACAGTATATTTTACTTAGTTAATTTCTAATTAATCTAAGTATTTTATAGTTGATTACAATGTTAACATCACAATCTCTAACAAACAGGAACCTCATTTTTGAGGTCACGATGAGTTTTCGAGTTTTTTGAATAAATTTTTTTTGTTTATATTAAAATTTTAAGCCCGGTTATCTTGAAATTCCAGTTCCGCCATTGTATACACATCTCACCAAACATTCCGTACTCGCACAACTAAATGGTTACACAATTGGCAAAAAAAATGTATTCATTATGCTATATATTACTAGTTTTTAGGTCGGCGATATTTTAATTTGCATGCAATCAATGGTATAAATTTGTTTATTCTCCTGCCACGTCTGGGTATTCTTAATACATAAATTCTGTTACTTTGTCATTTTATAGAGAGAATTTCTCTTAGTTTGAAATATGTATTCATGTCACTCTAATAACGTAGGGCAGTATTAAATAAAAATTGAAAGAAATCAGTAAGAAAAGTCACCTGGCGGAAAATATCCAATTGTTCCATGTACACAGTTGAACTCATTTGTGCTTGATTAACATCACCAATATGAGTAACAAAATCCTCATCAAGAAGAATATTACTTGGCTTTATGTCAGAATGAACGATACTTGCATGACTGTGATGATGCAGGTAATCCAGTCCCAGTGCAACGTCAATGGCAATATTTAGTCTCTGGAGTAGAGTCAAGTTTCTTTCATTTTCTTGAAAGGACGGAGTTGGATGCAACCAGTTTTCTACACTCCCATTTGTCATGAACTCAAAAACCAGTGCCTTGAAGTCATTTCCCTTAAAATCAGTGCTAGAGCAAGCTGTGATGATCTTGATAAGATTCCGATGACAAATATTCTTCAAAGTTTCACACTCTGCCAAAAAGCTCTTGTTGGCTTCACGTACTTCAACATTTAGCACCTTCACAGCAACCATGTGTTCCACTGATTCGAGAACTCCTTTGTAAACTGAACCGTATCTTCCTTCACCTAGCAAATTGTTTGGAGAAAATTCATTTGTAGCTAGTAGAAGATCTTGGTATGAAAGCTTGAGATGTAGACTTTCCTTCAATACTGGGATAGGGGCACTCAACTTCTTGAACTTTCGACGTCGATAACAAATTAAGGCAAGATATGTAAGGGTAAATGTATTGATATATCTATGGGTGTGCCTCTCATGGACGTGACATGTAAACTTTAATGGTATTTTATGAAATGCTTGAAGAAGGTCTGGAACCGGAGGATGTAATCTAGATGATTGTTTTAGCACGTTTAATCATGCTTCCCTCATCGAGACAGGGCTCCAACTATTCAACACTATGGATGCTTGGTTGATCTCTTGAGGTCAATTGGAGGACTTGATGACGCCAAATGATGCTTTGTGGCGTAACCTTTTTGGAGCCTGCAAAACTTATTCAAATATCTAGTTGGGGGAAATTGAAGCTAAAAAGCTGATGTGAATAGAACAAGAAATGCTAGTAATTACTTGGTATGCAGAAACTCAAAGATGGGAACATGTAGCTATTACTCGCACAAAATTGGTGTGACTGGACTGACTCGGACGCTAGATTCCGATTTGTTGAGGTGAAGAAGGTCTAACATTTTGTTTCACAATATATTACTCGAAACAACGTAATTGTGTCTATGATTATCTGCACCAGATGGAGTGGCAGATGAGATTTGAAGTAAATTCCACAGACATGTCTCGAGTGTTGTTTGAGGTAGATGAAAATGAGAAAACGGAGAGATTAAATAGACACAGTTGGCAATCGCCTCTGTGTTAAACAATTCAGTAAGTATGCTTCCTCAGGTACTACACCTCTAAGCCTGTTGTTAGCAAGGGACAGTTTCTGTAAAGTTGTTAAACAATTCAGTAGGTATGCTTCCTTGGAGCATATTATCTTGTAAATAAAGAAGAACTAAGTGGGTAATGTTGCTAATGGAAGCGGGAATTACTCCTGATACCCAAAGCTAGTGTATCTAATTGATTCTGGAATGGTCCCCGTTCATAAGTTGCCAGATAATGAAAGTAATCTCATGTTCTCAAGTTTTCCGATTTCACAAGGTATATATGCTTCCGTATATGTGGTTTCCGTATAGATACAGCCGTTCCATAGTGGTGGAGAGATTTGCAATGGTATTTGGGAACTCCCTCTTAAACCGTTGTTGGCATATTCCAAATTCTTTAGATGAGTACAATTGCCCAAAACAACTGAAGAAATAATCATAAGATTATTTTAAACAATCAATTACAATTTATAATCCTTTAGTTAAAACATAGCCGCCTCAGGATAAGCTGATTTACTTTTTTATTATTTCATATGATTAAATCATTTAGGACAAGCAGATCCATGTACATTGTGATTAAATGGTAGCATCTTTTTGAAGTTGCTGGACTGTAGTACGGAGGTAGTGAGTGATGTCGAAGAAGACATTAATCAACTGGATGGTACAACTGAGCTAGATTAGGTGTCACCCCAACACAATACTCTTCCCAAATACACCACTCACTTTAACCCACTTTTCTCCCACCTTCCTCTTATATTACTAGCCATACTTTATCCAATAATTATCTCAATATGCCACTAGCTTCTTCTATAAATACCCACCCATTCTTTCATTTACAAATGCACCAAACACTCTTCTCTCCCTCCTTTCTTAGTTTATAGCTGCTAGATAGTTCGTCTGGTTGAGAACTTATCTTGTGATAGTTTCAAGCAGGTCAGGATAGAGGCTCTCGTGCTACTCTATTCTTTCGTTTCGGGTGAGTTAGTGTTAGTATTTGGTCGAGCTGTAGTCGTCGGGTTTTGTCCCGCTACAGCATTAGGAGTTCGTCCAGCCGTTGCAGTTACAACAAGGGGAGTTCGTCCAGGTTATCCGATTAAGTATCGAAGGAATAGGGAATCATTGTATTACTATTCAGGTGTGCTTCAAGTATTACTTTGTAAACTTGAGAGAGAATATTGTAACCATTATTATCATTATAGTGGAAACATTCGGAGCTGATCCCGTGATTTTTATCTCTTTGCTTTAAGAGGGTTTTTCACGTATAAATCTTGATGTTCATCTGTCTTGATTATTATTAATTTGTTCTTATTATTGCCTGTAATAACTGTTAACTTCAATTTATGCAAAGACGAGAAAACGGGAACTCCTAACAAGTGGCATCTGTCTAGGAAAGTATTTGTGCGCTACGGTTATTTGATTGGCACCGTATTTATACGAAAGTGCTCCCGAAACACATACATTTACCTGGCCAATTTATGTGGTTCTAAGTGAGGTCCATATAATGTTTGGTAAATTGAAATGGATAGTTCATCCAGTGTAATGGTAAGCTTAACAGCTTCAAATTAGATGTAAAAAAGCAGAATAAAGGACCTACTTTATAGTAAGGATCTGTTTGATCGAGTAGAGCTGAAAGGAGTCAAGCCTGTAGAAAAATCTGATGCTGACTGGAAGAAGACATGAAAACTATCAGTCTCATTCGTCGATGGATTGATAATTCAGAGTACTATCATGTTGTTGAAAAAGAAGATGCTTATAAGGTCGGGACGACATTAGAGTTTACCTTCTAACATAAAAGTTCACAAAATATAACTTTTCTGGTTCGCAAGATGGTGAATATGAGATTCAAAGATGGGAACAATATGTCGAAGCATATGAGCGAGTTTCAAGGATTGTTAAATCAACTTGCGAATATGAATATGGAGCTTGATGAGAAGCTCCGGGCAATATTTCTTCTCAACATTTTGCCATCCAGTTGGGATACATTAGTGGTGGCAATAACTAATGTTGTACCAAGTGAAAAACTATCGTTATAGTTCATTAAGGAAAGTATCATTAGTGAAGATATGAGAATAAAAGGGTAGGGAGCCAATAATAACTCTCAGGCTCTTGTTACTGAAAATAAGAGCAGAAGCAATCAAAAAGATTCGAACAAGGGGCGTAGTAAAAGCCGTAATTTCAGGAATTCTAGTGCCAAGTGAAAAACCAATGTTAAATGCTACTATTGTAAGAAGAAGGGTCATTACAAAAAGGATTGTAGGGTCTGGCTCAGAGAGCAGAACAATGATCAGCAAGGATTGTAGGGGGGGCATCGTGCTATCTATTCTTTCGGTTCGGGTGGGTTAGTGTTAGTGTTTGGTCGGGCTGTAGTCGTCGGATTTTGTCTCACTACAGCATTAGGAGTTCGTTCAGCCATTGCGGCCAGGTTATCCGGTTAAGTATCAAAAGAATAGGGAATCATTGTATTACTATTCAGGTGTGCCTCAAGTATTACTTTGTAAACTTGAGAGAGAATATTGTAACTATTATTATCATTATAGTGGAAATATTCGGAGTTGTTCCCGTAGTTTTTACCTCTTTGTTTTAAGGGGGTTTTCCATATATAAATCTTGGTGTTCATCTGTCTTGATTATTATTAATCTGTTCTTATTATTGCTTATAATAACTGTTAACTTCAATTTATGCAAAGACAGAGGAAAAAATGGAAATTCTTAACAAACTAAAGATTGTGCAGGCGAGACCATGGCTCTGGTACGGCAAAGTGGATTGGGCAAGAGTCTTGTACTTATTTTAATACCTTGATTTGATGACACGGTTTACTAGGAAGATTATGATTATTTATAGACGACAGATAACAGGAATTACTTAAATTTTAGATGTTCTTTGTGGTACACGATTTAATATTATTTAACAGTGATTTTACAGGCACGTGTTCAATTCTCACAGGCTAGGACATCTAAAACTAAAGATGATCACGTCTCTCCAGGAGCACAGGGGCCATGTCCAGCAAGAACGTCTCTATCTGGAACATCAATCTCTGAAAATTATATTTTATAGAACTGTGGAAGCTGCAAAAGTTGCCAATCTGCATGATTTCATCAGTGCCTTCCTGAAGGATACTCAATTAAAATTGGAGTATGTGGTGTACAATGATCAGAAAGTCCGAGACAAAAGTATCCATCGCTTGTAAAAAGGTTCCTAGTCATTTCATTAATAAATAAACAAACTCTGTAGGGCAGCTGATAGATAAACCTTGAAGGCATCAAATGTGGTGTACGCAACATGTGTCAGCATATGATAACAAGCAAATCTAAAAGTAAATATATAAAGCGATGTTTTGGTTCAATTTAGAAACAGATCTAAATCTATGATATTAAGAGATACAAAGATAGGAAAAATAGAGATACAGAGATATAAAAATAAGATTCTCCTTTGCACATTACGAGTTCAGGCGTCGAGATGTATATTTTTAAAATAATGCTTTCACATTTCCACACTCACATACACTGCAAATAGTTTCCCTTGTGAAAAAATTCAAAAGAACGTAAAAATCAAACTAGGTGGTAACAGCAGAAGAGAACGTAACAATCAAACTAGGTGGTAACAGCAGAAACAATTGGCACAGTCAATTAAGTCAAGAATTATAAAGGCTGCACTCGATGCAAACCAAATCTAAGTTGTGATCAGCATTAAGCATATCACTGAGTGGTTTAGCGACTGCACAAAATCGAGCATTAGTACTAAGCAGTAAGCACACAGATACAAGTTAGGCAATACAGATCCAAATCAAGCAAAACAAAACAAGGGAACCTGATGGTAATATAGCAATGCTTTAACTCAAGTAAAATACATCCAACCTTACAATATAAAAAGATAGAAATACGAAAAATAGATAGGTACAAATACTTCTTTGTCACATTAGGAGAGTAAATATCAAGATGCCTATTTTTAGCATGCAAATATAGAGCTGCCCGTATCTTCAGGAGAATAAATATCAAAATTCTCACCCAGCCGCCCAGGTTAGTGCCTGTGTTGCAGAAGTTTGTCTCTTGCTACATGTAACTGCTTTAGAGCAACACTAATGCCAATGCGTTTTGTTGGTGTCTCTTCTGAACATAATATCCCCACTTCAAAAATTGATGCCAGGCATACCTCCATGATAGCCCTGCTGTATGATTGATTTACGATCAATCCATGTTCTTCTTGATTTAGTAATATCCGGGGGTCAGCAATGTCCATCATTCTTTGCGGGAGTGCCTTCCTCACATAGTCATGAAGATTATTACCACTGTCTATTAAAATGTTGCTTTCAGTAGGTCGTTTCCCTGAGAACATTTCTAGTACAAGAATTCCGTAGCTGTACACATCTCCCTCTGTAGATATCTCACCAAACATTCCATACTCTGCACAACTAAATGATTACACAGTTGGCAAAAAAAAATGCATTCATTATGCTTCTATTTCTCTAAGTTTGAAATATAGTTATCATGTTACTCAATACCGTAGGGTAGTATAAAACAATAATTGAAAGAAATCAGTATAAAAAATCACCTGGAGGAACATATCCAATTGTTCCGCGTACACTAGTTGAACTCATTTGTGCTTGACTAGCATCACTTGTAGTAGCAAAAGAAAACTTTGCCAAACCAAAATCACCAATATGAGCAACAAAATCCTCATCAAGAAGAATATTACTTGGCTTTATGTCAGAATGAATGATACTTGCATGACTGTGATGATGTAGGTAATCGACTCCCAGTGCAACGTCAATGGCAATATTTAGTCTCTGGAGCAGATTCAAGTTTCTTTCATTCCCTTGAAAGGATGGACTTGGATGCAACCAGCTGTCTAGACTCCCATTAGTCATGAAATCAAACACCAATGCCTTGAAGTCATTTCCCTTAAAATCAGTGCTAGAGCATGCTGTGATAATCTTGATAAGATTCCGATGACGAATATTCCTCAATGTTTCACACTCAGCCAAAAAACTCTTGTTGGCTCCACGTACTTCAACATTAAGTACCTTCACAGCAACCATGTGTTCCACAGATTCAAGAACTCCTTTGTAAACTGAACCATATCTTCCTTCTCCTAGCAAATTATTTGCAGAAAACTCATTTGTAGCCAGTAGAAGATCTTGGTATGAAATTCTGAGATATTGGTTGTCCTTCAATTCTGGGATAGGGTCAGTCAACTTCTTGGACTTTTGACGTCGATAACAAATCAAGGCAACACATGCTAACAAGATACCAAGGGGTACAAGAACTAGGAGTAATATTATTCTCAGGGAAAATGTTTTTTTCTTATTCCTTGAGATTTTTACAAGACAAGCAGGCAATTGCAATGCTAGAATACCTCCACAAAGTTCCAAATTTCCAACAACTGAAAAAGCACTAACGTTTGAAAAGATACCTTCTTTAGGCACTTCACCTCCAAGCTTGTTGTGCGACAGGTTGAGGTATTCAATTTGATGAAACCCATCGAAAAAGCTTGGAATACTCCCGGAGATATTATTGTCTGAAAGATCTAGAACTTCAAGACTTTTTAAAGCTTTAAAAGAAGATGGAATTCTGCCTTGGAAAAGATTTCCTTGCAGATATAGGTACTGCAACATCACACAACCATCCAGAGTAGTGGGTATATCTCCTGTTAATTTGTTGTAAGAAAAATCTAGTTCAACCAAATGTTTCAAACTTCCAATTTGAGAAGGTAATGATCCTGTGAATAGATTTTGGGAGAAACTGAGGCGTATAAGTTGGGAAGAAAACACAATTTCCTCAGGTATTACACCTGTAAGCCTGTTGTTAGCAAGGGTTAGTTCCTGTAAAGTTGGGATGTTAAACAATTGAGTAGGTATGCTTCCTTGGAGCATATTACCATATAAATAGAGATTAATTAACTTAGTAATGTTGCTAATGGATGTTGGGATTACTCCTGAAATGTTGTTCCCATCCAAACGAAGAATGCCTAATTTAGATAGCTCTCCAATTGATTCTGGAATGGTCCCTGTTAATAAGTTCTCAAACAATGAAAGTACTGTCATGTTCACAAGTTTTCCAATTTCATGGGGTATGCTTCCGTAGATTTGATTTCTGTACAGATACAATCCCTCCATAGTGGTAGAGAGATTTACAATGGAATTCGGGAGCTTCCCTCTTAAACCATTCTCGTTTAAGCCCAATATCTTTAGATGGGTACAATTAACCAAAGAATTGAAGAAGCTCAAGTCATCAGGCAGCATATTCACTCCAAGTGGATTCTGAGCCAGAGCTAGCAATTGAAGATTAGGTAGGCTGCCCAAATTGTTTGGTATAGGCCCAGTAATATAATTTTGTACGATTGAAAAAATAACGAGATTGGACGCATTAACAATTGATGGTGGAAGTGGGCCCGTAAAAGTGTTAGTTGAGGCATAGAATTCTTGCAGATTGGGAAGGGTGAAACCCATATCTAATGGAAGTGTTCCTTTTAACACATTATCGTATAGGGCGATAAGAGTGAGGGACGAAACGTTGTAAAGTTGCGGGGGAACCATACCACTTAAATTGTTTGTTTGTAAATGAAGTCGCTGTAATTTAGTGTGACAAGCAAGTTCCAAAGGTATGTCGCCCACTAGATTGTTAAAGCCTAGACCAAGACCACGAAGAGCTGATGTATTCCCTATTGAAGGTGGAATTGACCCACTGAAATGATTGCTTCTAACATCAAACAGATCAAGCTTAGACCAAGAGGCAAATTCAGTAGGTAGTTTTCCTTCAAGTTGGTTGCGATTCATACTGATTTGTCTAATATCTAAACAATGACTTAAATTGGCAGGAAATCCTCCTTGAAAAGAATTGTTTCCCAAATGAAGATATTGGAGGCGAAACAGTCGACCAATTTCATTTGGTATTGAGCCATGAAAGTTGTTTTCATAGAGGTAAATTTCCCTGAGAAATGAGAGGTTTCCAATATGAGGAGACAATGTACCCACCAAGTTTAACGAGCTGAGGTTGAGTGTTGTTACCCTCTGCCGTCTGGTACTGCATGTAACACCATTCCACTGACAGAAGTAGACGGAATTGTTCCATGAGTCTAGTGCACCTAATGGGTCATCTGTTATGGAGGTCTTAAATGAAAGCAATGCATGTTGATCAGTGTCATTGCTTGGAGATGCAAATACAAGTATATTTGATGATGTTAAAAACAGAATAAAGAGAATGATGAATCGGAAAGTCATGGTTGCATAATAAAAAGAGGAAAGGAAGTGCACATACATACAGCAAAACTACTACCACAACATTCGTAGTGTCTTTTTGCTCAACTACAGAAATGACGACTTTCTGTATATTTACCAATCCGCTCAACTAGACTAAAAGATATCTAAATTTATAATCTAGATATGACGACTTTTGAGTAGGGATATTTTAAATTGTGTACTGTAGTAATTCTAGTCTCCGGCGAGAGACTTGAGTTAGTTTTGGGCACTGAACGACTTTATAAGGGTGAGCAAAGCTTGCAAGTTGCAGTTATGGACTTTAGAAATCTTTAGAAATCAAATGTTCTTTAAAATTGTAGTTACATTTATTGATTGCATTGGGTGTTCTAGTTTCAATGAAAGTAGTACTAAATTACTCACAAGAGTTTGAAAATGGACAAACACGTGTGTAATGGGACTTTCATATACACACACTCAACGTCAACTTGCTGATATCTTCACCAAGATTCTTCCTTATCCCCAGTTAAAGCCATTATTGTCCAAGTTGGTACAACTCTTCAATGGTGTGTTCATACCAATTTTCTTAATTACTCTTTTGAAAAGGTAATAATTCAATTAATAATTAATAATAATGTTACGGTCGAGAAAAGTGTACTGATATGGTATCTTTAAATCTTGATAACTTTCTCAAATTTAAAACACACTATTTGTTTAGTGCATTAACTTTCTCAGTGGTTGACTGCTTGTCGATAAGCCAATATAGCATGTCTCCACTCTCCAGCCAGTTGGCGACTAGGTACAGCAGTATAAGCTTGGAAGGTTTTAGCCAATGGTATTGGAAAACAATTCATTGACCCTTAAAGATTTGAACCGAAACTATAATGTTCGGGTTGGTTGTTGAGAATGAAATAAGGAAAGAATGTTCTGAAAATTCGTTAACAGAGTTGAAGCAAAACAAATAATGTAGCAGGAAAAGAGTGAGAAAAAAATGCAAATTTTATACGAAAGATTTTTGAAGATGAGTAATAAGGAAAATGAAACATCCATTCTTAACTTGGGGGTTTGAAATATAACTAGTTTCTACAAATGAAAAACATTATGGAAAGTCAGTAATATAGTATGACTTTCCAAATTGGGTTGTTTTTTTAACTAGTTTCTAAACTTTTCCAAGGCAAAAAAAGTAAAATCTTGATCAACAACGACCTGATTTCGCCGCTGTATATTGGGTATATAGTTTTGTTTAAACGCTAAAATCAGAAACAGGTCGAAGTACTTGCCAACCAGCAAATGTGATTTTCCTTCCATTGTACCAACAAATATCTATAGGGTTGGAGCTCAATTCATTTTGGGCGACCTACCTGAAACACTCAACTAACTCCCTGACTAAATAAAAATTTAGAGTAGCGATCAACAGCTCTCTTTTCTGCACAATCTTGTCCAGAATTCCATATGAACATTCTCCAACTCCAGTCATTCACTTGGTATCGACACATGAACTTTAAACAAGTTTCTCTACACACCTGTTAACTTAAATTTGTGGCAGTATAAGAAGCTAAAAATATATATGGACTCGCAGAATACGCTTAAGTGTATAGTATTTGTAGGCACCCGCCCAACTTAAACACAGTGTCTAGATTGTTGGAAATAAACTAAAACAAGAATGGGTATGAACTTGAAGTGGTGCATGTATCAGAAATTTAGTGCTACAACCTTTGAGCTCCATACATGTACTTATAAATTAATACAATGCATGAACAATTGTCATTCTCTCTAGTATAAACAGAGGATGAATATGTATGTGTTTTTAAAGAGAAAAAATATAAATCAAATATATTCTAATAAATAGTTTTGCTTCTCTTTCTTAGTCTTGTATCTGATATTTAAATTTAGTATAAACATTACAACAAATTGGCATCAGAGCCATGGCAGGTCTAGGAACGGTCTAGGAAGCTGGGACAAATTCCGTTGCCACGCCTCATAAAATCAAACTGCGATAATTGGAGCATTCAGATGTGTGCATTGCATTGCTGGGTGCACAAGATGCATGGGATGTGATCGAAACTGGCTATACAGAGCCAGAGACAATTGACAACTTGACAATAAATGAAATGAAGGCTTTAAAAGGCAATCAGATGAAAGACAAAACTGTTCTCTAGCTACCTCTTATTTCAAGTTGTGGATGAGTCAGGTTTTGAAAAGATTGCAAGTGCAGCAAACTCAAAAATAGCATGGGAAATTCTAGAAAAATCATTCAAAGGAGCTGATAGAGTGAAGCAAGTTCGCTTTCAGACCCTTCGAGGAGAACTATAAGTTATGAAAATGAAAAATTCAGAAGGTGTGTCTGAATACATCACAAAGGTACAAACTGTGGTAAATCAGCTTCGTCGAAATGGAGAAACCTTGACAGATATAAGAGTTGTGGAGAAGATTTTACGATCATTAACCAGAAAATTTGAGAACGTTGTGTGTGCTATAGAAGAATCAAAGGATTTGACAAAATTGACAATTGATGATCCGAGTTCTCTTGAAGCACATGAACAACGAAAGAAGTTAAATGAATAGAGCATCTCACGGAAGCTTTACAAGTAAAGGCTACCATTAATGAAAACAAGGTACTATATACATAACACAATAGAGGAAGAGGACGTGGTCTAAATCATGGCAGGGGCCGAGGACGAGCAAGTAGTGCAAATGAAGAAAGGGAACAACCAAGTCAATCAAATTGGCATGGCCAAGGTCGAAATCGTGGAAGAGGAGGCAGGTCAAGTCTTTCTAAAATCGAGTGCCACAATTGTGGAAAATATGGGCATTTCGCTAAGGATTGCTGGTTCAATAAGAAGATTGAAGAAAAGGTGAATCTCACTGCCAAGGATGAAAAAATAGAGGAAGATAGTAATGACGGTATACTTTTACTCGCTAACAATGCTTCAGTTCTTGATAGTAATACAACATGATACGTTGACACCGGTGCTAGCAACCACATGAGTGGATATAAACATCTCTTCCAATCTCTTGAGGAAGTAGATTGCTGATATGTGTCATTTGGAGATGAATCAAAAGTCCAGGTAAAAGGCCGAGAAAAGATTTGTTTCACCCAAAAGGATGACAAATTGGGATCAATCAGAGATGTCAATTATGTTCCTGACATCAAAATCAATATTCTTAGTGTTGGACAACTGTTACAAAAGGGATATTTTGTCTCCATGAAAGATCAATCATTTCACATAAAGAATAAAGAAGGTCATCTAATTGCGAATATTAAAATGTCTCAAAATCGCATGTTTAAACTCGATTTAAGAAATTTGCAAGAAAGATACCTACAAGTATATGCAGATGATAAGGCATCACTATGGCATATGAGGTTTGGGCATCTGCATTATGGCGGCTTAAGGCAAATGGCGAGAAACAATATGGTTTATGGACTGCCAGAGATTGATTATGTCAGAAAACTCTGTGAAGGATGTATCATTGGCAAGCATATCAGAAAAACATTTCAGAAGAATGTTACATTTCATTCTAGGGGTCTTCTTGAATTGGTACACACTGATATTTATTGACCAATAACACCTATGTCCTTTGGAAAGAAGAGATACTTTATAACGTTCATTGATGATTACACAAAAAAAACTTGGGTTTACTTCTTAAAGGCGAAGTCTGAAGCACTTGAAATATTTAAGAAATTTAAATTGTTAGTGGAGAAAATAACTGAGTGTTACATTAAAGCATTGTGATCAGATAGGGGTGGCGAGTATACATCAGCTGAGTTCGTGCAATACTGTGACGAGCATGGAATTAGAAAATTCTTAATGGCACCCTATTCACCTCAGCAAAATGGCGTGGCTGAAAGAAAGAATCGAACCATCTTGGACATGGTTCGTGCAATGTTAAAAAGCAAAAGAATGCCAAAAGAATTCTGGGCAGAAGTAGTACAATGTGCTGTATATATACAAAATCAATGTCCGCATGCAAAAATATTGAATAAAACACCACAGGAAGTTTGGAGTGGAAAGAACCTTCTGTGTCACATTTAAAGGTGTTTAGCAACATTACTTATGCACATATACTAGATCAAAGGAGTAAGTTGGATGACAAGAGCAGAAAATATGTGTTTATCGGCTATGAAGCAGGAACAAAAGGTGGCCTCAGGTTATTTGATCCAATCCAGAAAAAGATAGTTATAAGTCGTGATGTGCAAGTAAATGAAAAAGCTTCATGGGATTGGGACAACCAAATTGAAGAAAAACTTGAAATAGGCTCTTCAAAACCATTATTGTCACTTGCACAAACAAGTAACACAACTACAGATGAAGATGATGAACCAAGACAACAAAGGACAAGAACTCTGCAAGATTTATATGAATCTACAGATGAAGTACATCTGGTGTGTCTCCTAGGAGACACTACTGATATTATTTTTGAGGATGCTGTAAAAAATGAAAATTGGAAGGCGGCAATGAATGAAGAGATCAGATCTATAGAAAAAAACAGAACTTGGGATCTAATGGAGCTGCCAAAAGGTCACAAGCCTATTGGTGTAAAATGAGTCTATAAGAAGAAAATGAGTCGGGTGAAATAGCTAGGTATAAAGCGAGACTTGTCGTGAAGGGATATAAACAAAAAGCTGGATTTGATTACAATGAGGTCTTTGTCCTGGTTGCTAGAATGGAGACAATCAGACTTCTCATTTCGCATATGCTTCTTGTGACACAAATATTCCTGATTCATTTTACACACCTCCTTCTTTCTTCACATACAGTGCATGTTCACATGGACACTTAGAACACACGTATTGACAAATATTTCAAGAGAAATGGTTTTATACAATGTCCATGTGAACATGCACTGTATGTGAAGAAAGAAGGAGGTGTGTAAAATGAATCAGGAATATTTGTGTCACAAGAAGCATATGCGAAGGATATCCTAAAAAAATTCAGAATGGATAGGTGTAGTCCAGTTGCAACTCCAATGGAACCTGGTACAAAACTTTCAAAGTTTAAGGGAGGAGATCAAGTAGATGCTAATACATATCGAAGTTTTGTTGGAAGCTTATGATATCTTACTTGTACAAGGTCGGACATCGCATATAGTGTCGGCATTGTTAGTAGGTTCATGGAACAACCAAGGTACTCACATTGGAAAGCTATGAAAAGAATCCTTCGATATATCCAGGGACCCAAGTCATTTGGATTGTTCTATTCAAAGTCAGATATATACAAACTGGTGGGATGTTCTGATAGTGACTGGTGTAGAGATATAGATGATCGAAAGAGCACATCAGGATATGTGTTCTTTATGGGAGATACAACATTTACATGGCAATCAAAGAAGCAACCTATAGTAACATTATCAACATGTGAAGCCGAGTATGTGGTTGTATCCTGGTGTGTGTGCCACGCAATATGGTTAAGGAATTTACTTCAAGAGCTTAAACTCCTTCAACATGAAGCAACTGAAATCAGGATTGATAATAAATCTGCAATCGAGTTGGCAAAGAATCCTGTATATCACGAGCGAAGTAAACATATAGACGTTCGTTATCATTTTATCCGTGAACATGTAAAGATAAAGAATGTTTTGTTGCATCATGTTCCCAGTCCTACTCAGATAGCTGATATGTTCACAAAAGCATTGCCAAAAGTTTTACTTGAGAAATTCAGAATGATGGTTGGAATGAAGGATTGCAAGATGTTGTTTTAGTTTAAGGGAGGAATTTGTTGGAAATAAACTAAAACAAGAATGGGGTCTGAACTAGAAGTGGTGCATGTATCAGAAATTTAGTGCTACAACCTTTGAGTTCCATACATGTACTTGTAAATTAATACAATGCATGAACAATTGTCATTCTCTCTAGTATAAATAGAGGATGAATATGTATGTGTTTTTAAAGAGAAAATATATATATCAAATATATTCTAATAAATAGTCTTGCTTCTCTTCCTCGGTCTTATATCTGATATTCAGATTTAGTATAAACATTCCAACATAGATAAGCTTGTGATACCCAAATAGAGGTGAAATAATTACTAAGAATGTCTTTTCCAACCAAGATAATATCCTTACCTTGAGATTAATTAAGCAAATTAAAAATAAATTCCACTGCCCCGATAGTTGAACTTTGTTCCGCATCTGAATTAAGTTGAAGAACTTAAGGCTAGAGGACTGTATGCGTGTGTATTTAACTATTTATATACATACTAATAGCTACTTCTTGTTATAAGAGGTAGCATTGATTAGTAGCACCTATAAATAAAATGCATGTCCGGCCAAATCGATGGATGTCATGGTAGTAAGGACATTTTAGTATTTGGTAGCCATGCATGCAGGCTCCTGTTTTAGTATTTTATATAACGGACGTGTTTGAAGTTTTCAGATAATTAACTTGATGTTTTACTTGATAATTAAGGCTAATAATCATCATATTCATCACTACAAGAAACAGAGTCATTTTCAATTGTGTGTGGTCGCAAATTACCCTGTTGTTCCTGGGAAAGAAAAGGTGAAAATGTACTGGCCGGGTAAAACTTTCAATCGTCTCGGTACAAAAAACGTGAAGAAAAGTTGACGTGGAAACCGGAAAATGTAATTTGAATAGATGATATTGAAGTTATCATAAGTTGCAGGTAGTTATATTAAAACCTTTATAAAAGCTAGTTATGTATGTTTAATATCATTGAATAATAAAATGTTCGTATAACTGGGCATATTCCTGTAGTACATTCTTAATTATCTGAAATCAATAACCAGGTAGAAAAAGCTTTCATACTTCTCGGGGATGAGGCAGAAAGAGTGAGATAAAGAGAGGCCTGAACTGAGAGAAATTTAGGTGAAAATCGGATGCAATGTTGACTTGTAAAACTGAAGGACCGTCATCAAAACCAGTTCCCACTTTTCCTTGTGCAGTACAATCAGCAGTTTGAGCTATCATATGGACCATATCAAGAACTGAATTGTCTTTTAATCTGTGGTGATATTGGTTATACAAGGAAAGGCCGCACCATACCAGTACTAGCTCTCCCGAATTTCAGTTTGAGATCCACGTTTAGCAGAATTGTTTCGAGCCTCATACAGTCTTGCTAAGCCAATTGCAGCAGATAGAGATTTAGGCTTATTAGCTTGTACATCAAGTCTAATACTTTCTTTTAGGCCACTGACAGATCCCGAACGAATAATTTTTCGAATTGAGTTTGATCGTCCTGTACAGATCCCGTTTGCTGCAACTTGATCAAATCACCAAAAAAATCCTGGTACTGAGTAGGACCATACCTATCAAGCAACCCTTGTATGAAATCCTCCCATTCAAGAAGTTGCATCTCGTATTTGCTAAGCTGAAAGCATAATTTAGCATGATTTTCTGTTGGATCGTAATTAAAAACTACACACAACAATGGGGCAGTTATATAAATTATTAAACAAGAACAGGCAGATTAAACCAATTAACAAAACAAGCACGAAGGTAAAAACAAGATATATGAATTAGTAACTGTAAGGACAAAAGAAAAGTTAGAATACTTAGCTCTAACAAAAGCTTTTAGCATACACTGATAAAACCAAATTAACAGCTGAGTCGCCAAGCCTTGCTAGAAGTCTTGACTGTTCTTGAAGAGATTATTGCCCCACTACGCTGTGTTGGGTTGCAGCAATATCACTTCCAGGATAAAACAGCACAGAGCACTTCGTCCACAGATACGTAGTACTCAACAGCGACCTGCACCTCAGTTCGCCCAGAAAACCTATGCACAGACTGTATGAATATATTTGTAGGTAATACAGAGTATAGCAGCTGCTAGGGTTTTCTCAGATTTGTGTTAAGACCTCTATCTCTCCCATCTACAACGTTTTTATGTATTTATAATACAATAAAACGTAACAATCAGTAACAGTCATCAGAGTTTATAAACTCTGTCAGTCCATCAGAGTTTACTGCTAAACTCTGACCAGCACAGTCCATCAGAGTTTACTGCTAAACTCTGACCATGCTCTATACTCTGATTTGACCATCAGAGTTTGTTAAACTCTGAGCTAGTCCATCAGAGTTTGTTAAACTCTGACCCAGCTCCAATTTTGCAAACTCTGATCAGACACAGAATATATATTCTCTGACAGTTACATACTGACTGAATATTCATATTAAAATAATATTAAAGTCATAATTAAATTAATTAATCATGTAATAAAATTCCTCGCCCAGGTCGCCTCGCGTACGCGAGACGCCGAGACATTCGCCCAAATCGCCCTTCGACCCGACCCGACCCGAGGCGAGGCGAGGCGAGGCGGCGGCGGCGCGCGCGTGTGTGTGTGCGCGAGGGCACACTTTTACACCATGCACACTACATGCCTTAATAGTTGACACTACCCTTGCACATATATGCATATAAAGCACCCACACCCATATTACATATTCAATGTGGTACAAACACATTTAACCCATTTCAAACTAGCAACTTCTACTCAATTTAACTATGGATTACACTAAGAAAATGTCTTAGATCCAAACATGAAAGTTTAAGTCCTCTTAGCAAGGAACAACTTCCAATCGTTAGTTTCCGGAAATTACATCAAGAACATATATAAAATATGTCTCAAACTTTCCATTTTCTAACAATCCCCCACAAATCCATACAGAAATGCATATCAGATTCTACTCATGACTTGTTTTTCAGAGTTGGTACCGGTCAAGGTTTGAACCCTCCTAAGTCCTCTACTTCGATGGTTACCGGATATAGATGGAATGTTGCACCTTGAATCTTTATCCGTTGGTGTGTAACCACACTCCATAGACGACGACAAGTCAATGGCTATGGTGCCGATCTACGGCTTTGAGACGTTAATGGTCATGTCTCGATCCTGTTCGTCGAATGCTTCGAGGAATAACCCTATCCTCTAATTGCGACCACACAATAACATTCGTTTAGCTGGGCATCTCCAAAGATGTACTGCCAACATCTCGTCTCACGACTTGACCCCATTCAGAGTTCTTAAAACTCTTGCTAACTAGCAGTTACAGTACCTCTTGAGGTTTACAGGGAAAAGACTCAGATACGTGAGTATCTAGATATTTGTAGTAGAGGTACTACCGAATCACCCTCACAACTTGTTATTACCACATTGAATACACTTCGAGGGATCTCCTCTCAGGTGTATTGGGTTCCCGTTGTTGATGACTCAAAATGGGTTGTCAGTCCCATCCCCAACCTCGACTTAAGGACAACAGCATGCTCAAGTCCCTTAGTCAAAGGATCAGCCAGATTATCTTGAGTTCCAATAAACTCAATAGCAATGATCCTGTCAGACACCAAACCCCTTATAGACTTTAGTCTAACTTGGACGTGTCTCTTGGTTTTCACATTATACTTCTTACTGTTTATCTTGTCGATAGTTGTACGACTATCACAATGAACAGCAAAAGCCGGAAGCGGTTGGCTTACTACAGGAATCATAGACATAAGTCCATGCAACCATTCAGCCTCGGTTCCCGTGGCATCTAGTGCACACAACTCAGCCTCAAAAGTAGACCGAGTTACAATAGTCTGTCTAGCAGACTTCCAGGATATAGCTCCACCCGCAAGGGTAAATACGTATCCAGTCACTCCATTGGAACCAAATTTCTTAGCTATCCAACTTGCATCACTATATCCCTCTAGCACTCCAAGAAACCTCCTGTAATGCAAACCAAGGTAGATGGTGCCTTTTAGATATCTAAGCACTCTATCAAGAGCATCCCAATGAGTCTTGTTTGGACAACTTGTATATCTAGCTAACTTAGACACAGAATATGAAATATCTGGTCTAGTACCATTAGCAAGATATTGCAAACTCCCAATAATCTGAGAATACCTTAACTGAGACACAGGAACACCTGACTTATTCTTGACAAGCGCAACTTTTGAATCATATGGTGTGCTTGCAATTCTACAATTTGAATAACCATACTTCTCAAGTATAGATTTCTCTATATAATGAGATTGTGACAATGTTATTCCATCAGCTGACTAAGTCAGCTTGATTCCAAGAATCACATTAGCAGCACCCATATCCTTCATTTCAAAGTGCCTTTTCAAGAACCTTTTTGTCTCGTTAATAATCTCAATATTGGTTCCAAACAACAGTATGTCATCCACATACAGGCACAAGATTACTTTTTCATTTCCTTTAACCTTATAGTAGACACACTTATCACTTTCATTAACCAAAAATTCTGAAGTCAAAACAGTTTCATCAAACTTTTTGTGCCAGTCTCTAGGAGCTTGTTTCAAGCCATAAATAGACTTGACTAATTTACAAACTTTCCTCTCGTTGCTAGAAGCAACAAATCCCTCAGGCTGATCCATATAAATCTCTTCTTCAAGATCACCATGAAGAAAAGCTGTCTTTACATCCATTTGATGGATGATAAGACCATGTACGGAAGCCAATGCTATAAGCATTCGAATTGTTGTCATTCTTGCAACAGGAGAGTATATATCAAAATAGTCAATTCCTTCCATTTGCCTAAAACCCTTAGCTACCAGCCTAGCCTTATACTTATCTATTGAGCCATCCGGGTTCATCTTTCTTTTGAAGATCCACTTACATCCTATAGTAGAACACCGAGGAGGGAGATCAACCAACTCCCATGTTCCGTTAGAAATAATAGAGTCAATATCACTCTTCACAGCGCCTTTCCAATGCCTTGACTCCGCAGAATCCATGGCATGTCGAAAAGTTAAAGGTTTGTCCTCGACATTGTAAGTGATAAAATCACTTCCAAAGTCCTTAACCACCTTTGCACGCTTACTCCTTCTAGGTTCCTCTACTTCGTTAGGAGTAGAGCTACTAGCAGGATCCGCCCCCACATTTGTCATCCTTTCCACATGATCAGGAATGGAACTCGATGTGCGAGTGGGATCATCATCAGAAATACCCTGAGGTATACCAGTCTTCATAGGGAACACATTCTCAAATAATGTTGCATCACGAAACTCAACTATAGTGTTTTCCACTATCCCATCTATGTCAGATTTTAATACTAAAAATCTCATAGCGATAGTGGTTTCAATATAGCCCAGAAAGATGCAATCAACAGTTTTCGGTCCCAGTTTTTTTCTCTTGTGTTCAGGGACAAGTACTTTTGCAAGACAGCCCCATACACGAAGATACTTTAAACTAGCCTTTCTGCCTTTCCATAATTCATAAGGTGTCTTGTCCATATGTTTCAGAGGGACTCTGTTTAGAATATGGCAAGCCGTATTCAGAGCCTCTCCCCACATGTACTTTGGCAACCCAGAATTAATAAGCATACTGTTAATCATATCCTTAAAAGTTCTGTTCTTTCGTTCTGCCACCCCGTTAGACTCAGGAGTGTATGGTGGCGTCACCTCATGAACTATACCATTGCTTTTGCAAAATTCATTAAATGAGTTGCCCGTATACTCTCCACCTCTATCAGATCTCAAACGTTTAAGTACTTTACCAGTTTGTGTTTCAACTTCATTTTTATACATAATGAATTTTTCAAGTGCTTCATCTTTATGTTTAATTAAATAAACATGGCAAAATCTACTACAATCATCAATAAAGGTAATGAAATATATTTTATTTTCCTTAGTCAAAACACCACCAAATTCACATATGTCTGTGTGTACTAAATCTAAAACTTCTGAATCCCTAACAATATTATGCAAGGGTTTCCTAGTTAGTTTAGCAGTCACACATACTTGACATTTAGATTTCTTTTCAATGGCATATTTTGGAATCAACTCTAAATTTATCATATTCTTTAGAGCACCAAAATTTAGATGACCAAGTCGTGAGTGCCACAAATCAGATGATTCAACACAATTCACAGAAGGAATAACATTTTCATTAATAAAACTACCCAAAACAGGCTCCACATTTATTAAAAATAATCCATCAGTCAAGTAACCTTTGCCAAAAAATAAACCAGTATGTGTAATAACTACTTTATTACACTTCAAAGAAAGTGTAATAAAGTAGTGTCAACTACTAAGGCATGTAGTGTGCATGGTGTAAAAGTGTGCCCTCGCGCACACACACGCGCGCGCCGCCGCCGCCTCGCCTCGCCACGCCTCGCCTCGCCTCGGGTCGGGTCGGGTCGGGTCGAAGGGCGATTTGGGCGAATGTCTCGGCGTCTCGCGTACGCGAGGCGACCTGGGAGAGGAATTTTATTACATGATTAATTAATTTAATTATGACTTTAATATTATTTTAATATGAATATTCAGTCAGTATGTAACTGTCAGAGAATATATATTCTGTGTCTGATCAGAGTTTGCAATTAAAAGATATAATACAATCTTAATCTGAATCACGCTGATCAGCCAAACAAACCCGAGTCTTCTTCATCTCTATCATTCAACAAGTCTTCCCAAAACTTCTTATCAAGTCCTTTAGTCTCTCCTTCTTGTCCCTCGTCACTCTCTTTCGAGGTTTCTTCTATTGCTTGCATTTCAGTAAAAAGTGTGTTCATTTTCGGAATTTTAATTAAATTCTTCGTCCCTAGTTCAACACAAATTTGCCTCTCACCTTGACCTATTTCTTTGACCTCAACACTTCCACAAACTTGATCAATTGCCTCACTTTTCTTCTTATCAATTGCTTCCACAAGCTCACCCTTTCTACCCGATTCAACAAATTTTTGAACTAGACTTGGATTCCGGATCATTCTATTCATGAAGGCCATGATATGTTGTTGTCTATTCTCTGTGTCTTTTTATAACAACCCAAGCCCATAACTGAATGCATACCAGGCCCAACAACCCACCATAGGTCAGCCCATAAAAAACTAACAATTTTAGGTATACATTTGTTATTGACTTGTCCTTATAAAGAGCTCAAATATACTTTATCTATTCGATGTGGGATGTTACAAACACCCCACCTTATTGGGTCGACGTCCTCGTCGAGCCAACGGACAAACTTACGGAACCCGGGCAGTGCCTTTGCACTTCCGGCCGGGAATGGCTCTGATACTATTTATAACAACCCAAGCCCATAACTGAATGCATATCAGGCCCAACAACCCACCATAGGTCAGCCCATAAAAAACTAACAATTTTAGGTATACATTAGTTATTGACTTGTCCTTATAAAGGGCTCAAATATACTTTATCTATTCGATGTGGGATGTTACACTTTTACTCTAAATTCAATAGCTTTTAGGTGTGCTTTAGTGTTCTGTTGCTCTTGTCTAAGTCTAACCAATTCCACCCTTAAAACTTGTGTGTGAAGCTGCAAGCGATCACTTTCTGCATCTGAACCAAACTGACCTATTTCACATGACTCTATTGAGTACTTTATATCTTTTAATTGCAAATTTATTTGATTTATTTATATTGATTATTTAATATTAATATTAAATATATTGAGTAAGGATTATTTCAATAATCAGACTCTATATATATATTGCAATATTAATATTACTTAATCTGAATAATATAAGTAATAAATAAAACTCTATTTTCTTTGTAAAACTCTACATCCCACATCGAGTATAATAAGAGAAGAGCAGCTCAAGATGCCTATATATTAAGGCGTACACATCTAGTTCTAGAGTGCCTCTAGCTTGTACCATGCATAGTTACAAAATAAATTGCATAGGTTGTGGGGCAAATTGAGGTGTGCCTCTTTCTCCTGCCTCGCATATAAAAAGTGCATAGGTTTTTGGGCGAACTGAGGTGCTAGTCGCTGTTGAGTGCTACGTATCTGTGGACGAAGTACTCTGTGCTGTTTTATCCTGGAAGTGATATTGTTGCAACCCAACGCAGCGTAGTGGGGCAATAATCTCTTCAAGAACAGTCAAGACTTCTAGCAAGGCTTGGCGACTCAGCTGTTAATTTGGTTTTATCAGTGTATGCTAAAAGCTTCTGTTAGAGCTAAGTATTCTAACTTTTCTTTTGTCCTTACAGTTACTAATTCATATATCTTGTTTTTACCTTCGTGCTTGTTTTGTTAATTGGTTTAATCTGCCTGTTCTTGTTTAATAATTTATATAACTGCCCCATTATTGTGTGTAGTTTTTAATTACGATCCAACAGGTATATCTCCTGTTAATTTGTTGTAAGAAAAATCTAGTCTAGCGAGATGTTTAAAACTTCCAATTTGAGAAGGAAATGATCCTGTGAATAGATTTTGGGAGAAACTCAGTTGAATAAGTTGGGAAGGAAACACAATTTCCTCAGGTATTACACCTCTAAGCCTGATGTTAGCAAGGTATAGTCTTTGTAAAGTTGATATGTTAAACAATTCAGTAGGTATGCTTCCTTGGAGCATATTACTATCTAAAAAGAGGTCAACTAATTGAGTAATGTTGCTAATTGAACTTGGAATTACTCCGGAAATGTTGTTTTCATTCAAACTTATCCCACTCAACTTAGATAACTCTCCAATTGATTCTGGAATGGTCCCCGTCAATAAGTTGTCATACAATGAAAGTAATCTCATGTTGACAAGTTTTCCAATTCCTTGGGGTACGCTTCCGTATATGTGATTTCCATACAAATATAGTTCTTCCATAGTGGTGGAGAGATTTACAATGGAATTCGGGAGCTTCCCTCTTAAAGCATTCTTGTTTAAGCCCAACCGGGTACAATTGACCAAAGAATTGACGAAGCTCCAGTCGCCGGACTGCATATTCACTCCAAGTGGATTGTCACCCAGATTTAGCCATTGAATATTAGGAAGGCTGCCCAAATTGTTTGGTATAGGCCCAGTAATATTGTTTCCTGTGATGTCAAACTTTAAAAGATTGGATGCATTAGCTATAGATGGTGGAAGCGGGCCAGAAAATCTATTCCATCCAATTAGGAATCCTCGCAAATTGGGAAGAGTGAAGCCCAAATCTGCTGGAAGCGTTCCTTCAAGATCATTCCCGGCTAGACTTAATTTATAGAGGGATGAAATGTTGTATAGCGGTAGTGGAACTGTACCCGAGAAACTATTTATTGCAAAAAAAGAAACTCATTTGGGATTGAGCCATGAAAGTTGTTTTGAGAGAGGTTAATACCCATGAGAAAGGAGAGATTTCCAATATGTGGAGAGAATGTACCCACCAAGTTTTGCGAGCTGAGGTCGAGGGCTGTTACCCTCTGCCGTCTGGTGCCTAATGCCACAAGCTTATCAGAGTGCCTAATGGGTCATCATTTGTTGAAGATTTGAGAGAGCAAACTTTTTTTATCAATGCCATTGTTTGAAAATGGACAAAAAAATGTTATGGAGCTTTCATATACACACATTAAGAGAAAAATGACCGGAGAAAGCTGAAAATTAATCATGGTTGTACAATAAAAAGATAAAATGGTGCAGCGAGGAACTATGGGTCATGTACAAATATATATAGTAGTTCCTTGAGGAACTTATTACCTTGAAAAACAATTTGTTGTAAACCAATTTTCCTAATTAATCTTTTAAAAAGTTAATGAATCAATTCTTAAGTTTCTACACACCTGTTGACAAGTTAAGTTTCTACACATCTGTTGACAAGTTAAGTTTGTGGCAGGATAAGAAGCTAATGTAAACACGGTGTCTAATAAGCTTCTACTGCCCAAATAGATGTGAAATAATTACTAAGCATGTCATTTCCAACCAAGATAATATCCTTACCTTGAGATTAGGCAAATTAATAATAACGTTACCGTCATCCTGTCCATATTACTTAAACGATACAAAAAAAAAACATGACTGTTTTCCAGTTATGCTAGTTACAAGCGTGTATGCACGTATTTTTGTGTTGTAGAAGTTATTCTTCTAAAAAAGCTACTAAATTGAATCATAAGATTATTTAAACGATCAATTATATAAAACTACATGTTACAATTTATAATCCTTTAAAAATAGCCTCAGCCCTCTGGATAAGCAGCTTTAATTTTTAATTAGTTCATATGATTTCTGAAAATCATTTAGGACCAGCATATGCATGTACATTGTGATTAAATGTTAGCATATTTTTTAATTTGCTGCACTGTAGACCAGAGGTAGTGAGCAATGTTGAAGAGGACCTTACTAAACTGGATTGTACAACTGAGCTGAAGGGTGTGCAGGCGACACCATGGACCTGGTACGGAAAAGTGGATGGGTAAAAGTTCTGTACTTTCTTTAATACCTTGATTTGATGACACCATTTACTGGGAAGATTATGATTGATTGTAGGTGATGCAACTAAGGATTACTTAAATTTTAGATGTTCTTTCTGGGACACAATTTCATATTATTTAACACGTGTTCAATTCTCACAGGCTAGGACATCTAAAACTAAAGCTCAAGTCTCTCCGGGAGCACAGATGCCATGTCCAGCAAGTACGTCTCTGTCTGAAACATCACTTTGTGAAAATATACTTTATGGTAAAGAGGGTGCCTTTCGGGTATAATAGAACTGTAGAAGCTGCAAAAATTGCCAATCTGCATGATTATAAATTTAATCTTGAAGCTTGGTCCATGACGAAAATTGGATTTAATAATTTATTATGCATCAAAATCAACTTAGCATCCCAATACCAGGGTTTGAAGGTGATTGTAAAAAATTATTATTATTCCTAAAACCAGTTGATAACGCAAATACAACAAAGCTAACGATCATACAAGGCCAAGAAAGAGAGAACATCCTATTAAATTAAAAGAACAATATGCAAGGTTCATCAGAACTCTATAAAATTAAGAAATTCTGCATTGTGTCGATGCATATGGAACATATTGATTCACATGAACTCAACCACCTATGTTCGTTTGTGGAGATGTCCTAAACTAGAATAAAAGCTGCAATTAGCATCCAGACAGCGAAAGTATTCGGGGAATCAGTTTCCTTTGTGAAAAAATCCAAATGAAACCCGTATCCACCAAGTAGACTAAGAAAACGTAGAAAACAAACTAGGTGGTAACAACATAAACAATGGATACACTTTAAGTTCATCATCAAGCTGATAAAGTAGTGTAATGATTGCATAAAAGCAAGCATTAGTCTGAAGTACATTCCCCGGATTGGTAAATTAAAACCTTTCCAGGAGCAGGAGCCCAATATATAATATTAAATTAAGATATTGAATGATAAATTACAAACTTACACGGCCATTTCTTCACCAATTTTCAAGCTCTGATCACTAAATAGTCAGACTAAGGGCAAATAATGAATTTTCACCCAATAATGCTTTTGATGTGGAGTCTGACCATGTCGTACGAACAGCTTTATACAGGCTGATGCAAATCGGAACCAAAACTAACCACCATAGAAAATGTAGACCAAATATCGGTCTTTTATTTATATTGCTAATTAATATAGGTTATCCAGGATGCGGAGATTCTAGAGCAAGGAACTCACTCTTACTCCACTCTTGTAGGAAACAGGGAAGGTCTACTCTATACTGCGGATTTATTAATTAGAACATGTAACAACATGAACAAAGCAAACATCCGGAACATCTAACTTTTTCATACTACCCCATGTTTTTCCCACAATGATCCACCAACCATTATTAATAGTGATAGTGATAATCTAAATGATCGATAAAAGTGAAAATCATATGTAAACTCAAAACTGATACATACTCAGATTTACATTCATTTTACAGTACTAATAAACACTGGCACAAGGAAACACGCAATTTATATTTTTCCTTAACTTAATTGCAGCAGCAGATTATCCTTGCATATTCATCTAATGTGCTGTTACATTTGCATAAGTAACTTTGCAAAAAGGTGAATTTGAATAAACCAACCTGAATTAGCCTATAATAACAAGGAAAAATCTAATGGAAATATATTAGGCAAGGTTTCAACACAAATAACATACAGATCAAATCTTACATGTAAAAAAGGATAGATATATCAGACATGCATAGGTACAAATACTTCTTTGTCACATTAGAAGTCTATATATTGAGATGCCTATATTTAGTATATGAGTACAGAGATGGCCACTCTCACCTAGGTTACTACTTGCACTGCAGAAGTTTCTCTCTTGCCACATGTAACTGCTTAATAGCAACACTAATGTCAATGCGTTTTTGTGGCATCTCTTCTGAACATAATATCCCCACTTCAAATATCGATGCCAGGCATACCTCCATGCTAGCCCTGCTGTATGATTGAGGTACAGTCAAACCATGTTCTTCTTGATCTAGTACAATCCGAGGGTCAGCAATGTCCATCACTCTTTGCGGGAGTGCCTTCCTCACGTAGTCATGAATATTACTACAATCTTCTATTAATATGTTGCTTTCTGTAGGCCGTTTCCCTGAGAAAATTTCTAGTAGAAGAATTCCATAGCTATACACATCTCCCTCTGTAGATATCTCCCCAAACATTCCATATTCTGCACAACTAAAGGGTTAAAAAATTGGCAAAAAGTAACATTTTACAAAATACTATAGTTCTCTAAGTTTGAAAATATCCGTTAAGGTCTGCAAGGAAAATATAGTTGTTGTGTAACTAAATACTAGAGAGAATTACTAATCATTGATGGTAAAATTCAGTATCGAAAGTCACCTGGAGGTACATATCCAACTGTTCCACGTACACCAGTTGAACTCATTTGTGCTTGATTGACATCACTTGTAGCAAAAGAAAACCTCGCCAAACCAAAATCACCAATATGAGCAACA
Organism: Oenanthe sinensis; assembly: GCA_028671895.1. Lineage (NCBI taxonomy): Eukaryota > Viridiplantae > Streptophyta > Magnoliopsida > Apiales > Apiaceae > Oenanthe > Oenanthe sinensis. Next base: position 10,907,932 of record CM053799.1, read on the forward strand.
AAATGCTCGTCAAGAAGAATGTTACTTGGCTTTATGTCAGAATGAATGATACTTGCATGACTGTGATGATGTAGGTAATCCAGTCCCAGTGCAACATCAATGGAAATATTTAGTCTCTGGAGTAGAGTCAAGTTTCTTTCTTTCCCTTGATCGAAAGGACTTGGATGCAACCAGTTGTCCAAACTCCCATTAGTCATGAACTCAAAAACCAATGCCTTGAAGTCATTGCCCTTAAAATCAGTGCTAGAGCATGCTGTGATAATCTTAATAAGATTCCGATGACGAATATTACTCAACGTATCACACTCTGCCAAAAAGCTTTTGTTGGCTCCATGTACTTCAGTCTTTAGTACCTTGACAGCAACTATGTGTTCTACTGATTCAAGAACTCCTTTGTAAATTGATCCATATCTTCCTTCACCGAGCAAATTCTTTGGGGAAAACTCATTTGTAGCTAGTAGAAGATCTTGGTATGAAAATTTTTGATATTGGTTGTCCCTCAACACTAGGATCGGGTTATTCAACTTCTTGGAGTTTCGTCGCCGATAAATATACAAGGCAAGACATGCTAACAAGACACCTAGGGGCACAAGAACTAAGACTAGTATTATTTTCAGGGAAAATGCTTTTTTTTTATTCCTTGAGGGACAAGCAGGAAAATGCAAATCTTGAATACCTCCACAAAGCCGCCCGTTTCCAAGGACTGAGAAAGCACTAATGTTTAAAAACAAACCTTCTCTAGGCACTTCACCTTGGAGTTTGTTTTCGGAAAGATTGAGGAATTCCATTAAACGTAAACCTTCCAAATCTCTTGGAATATTCCCAGATATATTATTACTTGAGAGATCTAGAATTCGAAGATTTTTCAAAGATTTCAAAGAAGATGGAATTCTACCTTGAAAAAGATTTCCTTCCATATGTAACTCCTCCAACATCACACATTCACCTAAACTATCAGGTATATTTCCTGTGAATTTGTTGTACGAAACATCTAGTTTACCCAGTTGTTTTAAGCTTCCCATGTTGGATGGAAGTGGCCCATTGAATAGATTTCGGGATAAATTAAAAAAAATAAATTGGGAAGAAAACATAATTTCCTCAGGTACTACACCTGTAAGCCTGTTGTTGGCAAGGTACAGGTCCTGTAATGTGGAGATTTTAAACAATTCAATAGGTATGACTCCTTGGAGCATATTACCATATAAGTAGAGCTCGACTAATTGTGTAATATTGCCAATAGAAGTTGGAATTACTCCTGAAATGTTGTTGTTATGCAAATATAGTTTGCCCAACTTTGAAAGCTCTCCAATTGATTCTGGAATGGTCCCCGTTAATAAGTTGTCAGACAATGAAAGTACTGTCATGTTCTTAAGCTTTCCAATTTCGCGAGGTATGCTTCCGTATATCTGGTTACCATATAGATACATACGTTCCATAGTGGTGGAGAGATTTGCAATGGCATTTGGGAACTCCCCTCTTAAACCACTGTTTGCAAAATTCAAATTATTAAGTCGAGTACAATTGACCAAAGAATTGAAGAAACTCCAGTCATTGGGCCGCACACTGTCTCCAAGTGGATTATGACCCAGATTCAAACAATCAAGATACTGAAGCCTACCCAAATTGTTTGGTATAGGCCCAGTAATATTGTTTGATAGGATGTCAAAAGAAACGAGATTGGACGCATTAGCTAGTGATGGTGGAAGCCGGCCTGAAAATCTGTTTGCTGAAACATAGAATTGTTGCAGCTTGGGTAGGGTGGAGCTAAAATCTGTTGGAAGCGTTCCATTTAACTCATTATTGCCTAGATCAATAGCTTTGAGGGATGAAATGTTGTAAACTGGTAGGGGAACCAATCCCGACAAACTGTTATTTGCCATAATAAGTTGCTCTAAATTTGTGTGATGAGCAACTTCCGATGGTATATACCCCTCCAAATTGTTATAACTTAGATAAAGAACATGAAGAGATGATATATTCCCTATTGAAGGTGGAATTGATCCAGTAAAGCCATTCTTCGCAAGGCTAAACCAATAAAGCTTAGGCCAAGAAGCAAACTCAGTAGGTAGCTTTCCCCGCAGATGGTTCTTGTGCAAAGCCATGATTCTGATATCTACACACTGGCTCAAATTGGTAGGAAATCCACCTTCAAAAGAATTGTCATACAGATAAATATATTGTAGGCGAAATAGTCGACCAATTTCATTTGGGATTGAGCCATGAAAGTTGTTTTGATTGAGATAAATTTTCCTGAGAAAGGAGAGGTTTCCAATATGAGGAGACAATGTACCCGCCAAGTGTTGTGAGCTGAGGTTGAGTGCTGTTACCCTCTGTCGTCTGCTACTGCATGTAACACCGTTCCACTGACAGAAGTGAATGGAATTGTTCCATGACTGTAGTGCACCCAATTCATCTGTTATTGAAGTCTTAAAAGAAACCAACGCCTGTCGATCAGTCTCATTGCTTGAAAATGCAAATACAAATATGTTTGATGTTGTTAAAACCAGAATAAAGAGAATGATGAATCGGAATATCATGTTTGCACAATACAAAAGAGAAAATGTGGTAGGGGATGAAGTCTTGGTACTGCTAGTGCATATACATACATCTAGCTAGGCGTCTTAGCCAAGATTAGTAGAAACCAAATGGTCTTCAGTAGTTGCATGTCGATTGTACGTTCATTGATTGAGAAAGCTGTATTACCCACCAGCCTGGGAATGGAGACTTATAATTTTTTAAGGTAGTCTGTAGGGTGTTTTAACACATTTGTTATTGAATAGTCATCCCTGCTTAAAAAGATAATTATATATTTATATCAGTGTCGTAAAAAGTATAAATCGAACTTAATCGGTGAAAACACATAATAAAATTAATAGGATGAATTAGAAATTAACTGGAATGATCAATTGAATAATCAAAAATTTAATCAATTCAGTGATCTACCGAACATGTAACATGTATTAATCGTGATTAATTACTGATTTTCAGAACAATAATTTATATCAGCATTAATTTCCATTGATGATTTCCCTCCCTTTACGATCTTAGCCTGGATGAGAGGAAAAGTGTTTGTGGAATATGATTCTTGGCCTGTTTGACCTGTCTTAAAATAAATTTTTTTGGACTTATTTTCGGGTAAACATTTCATATTTTGATAAATGTTTTTTATACAAGTATTTAATGTATATTTGAGATTCTATAAGTTGCAAAAAAAAGTTAACTTTTTTCAGAAAAAAATTAGGAATCTCTAACTTTGTCTTAAAATAAGTTGACTTATTCTGAAAAAAAGTTCCCCCAAACACCCCCTCTGTTTGGCCCGCCAGAGACTACACAAGTGGAGCAAAGTTAGGCAGGTATTAAAAATCAAATGAATGCTCAGTTTTGGGAGTGAGGAAAAGTCTCCACGTACGGTCAAAATTTGACGGCAAAAATTTTGACTGTTAAAAGTTGACAATTTTTGTAAAAGTATAGCATGGGAATGTGCATCTACTTTATAGTTTCTTTAAATATACACTTTAATAAAAGCATTTTTCTAAAAAATATTTTTTGAATTTTATTAAATAAACTTTTTACTTATTTCAACAAAAAACTAATATTTTTGTTTACAACAATAATATAAAATGGAGTATAAAAATATTAATAATAATTGAGAGTTGAAACATAAAATTATGTTAAGTTACACTTATATACTTATATACGAATAGTTGATCGTGAAAAACGATTGTTCACGGATAAATAAAAATTTCTTGGATAGAGTGATGTTTCTAACTCTTGTGTTCACATTAAAATTTTAATTTTAATTCATTCCACTATAAAAAAAAATTACAAATAAATTTATCAATCAATATATACCGTACATGTGTAATTGTTACATCGAAACTACACGTTTGCTTTTCAAAATAATTTTTTATTCTTATAGCTTAGGGAGTCGGATGTTTATCATACTTTTATTAATTTATTAATTAGCTAACATTTTAACTTTCTAACTTCTTTTGCCGCTAAATACAATTAAAGTTAACAGCTTCAACTATAGTTCCCGCTAGATACTGTTTAAAGCTATCAGGCTTGAATTTCCCAAAATGTTCTAAAATTAACTGAATTATATACATGAGATTAATTTTTAGCAGAGAAAAGCTGTTAAAACATTACTCTACCCCTTCAAATATATAGAAAAACAAGAGAGATTGAGTTAAAAATTCATCGGCAATTACTCAGGTAGCCGCATGGAGCTGTTAATGGTAGACTAGAACACCGTGGAAAGCCTTCAGTAATGAACCATGAAGCACATCATGAAAAGTCAGCGGAAGTTCCAATTATTTTCATTGGTTGGTGAAATTTGAAACATTCCAAGGTATTTGTGAATTAACCATACCCTGATTTTCCTATCTATTTACCTAGTCACCGACACCAAACACTCTTGAGGTGCTTGGTCACATTCCTTACGAAAGATGGAATTGGTCAGCTGATAAAATGATTATTTCGGGCTTTGGTTAAAAATACTCATTTTTTAAAACTTTATTACGAAAATAATGATGAGTGATTTATAACGAATGGGATACTCAACTGTTAATTGGGTAACTCATTTTGTATAAAATGCGTATTTATGAGTTGAGTATCTCATTTTGTACAAGATACATATTTATGAGTTGAGAATCTCAAATTTTTTATTTTTTTGGATACCCAATTGTCAATGGAATATCTTATACAAAATGAGATACTCAATTATCAGTTGGATATCTCGTTGGGTTAAACTCAATATGATATTATGAGTTTTGGTGATCTAAGACAAATATGGGTAGTATAATAATTGTATTTAGATAATTATTATGGATGATAATAATTATAATTGAGCAATTATTATAGATGGTATATCTTGGTCACAAAAGTAAGTAATTAGATAACAAGTATGATTAGACTTGGGTAGGTAATTAGATACTAAGTATGATTAGACTTGTCACAAAGTATGGTAAGATTTGGTGGCTAAGTTTGTGATTGATATATATACATAGTCATATTATGTTTGGTGGGTATGCTTAAACATGGAGGTTTAGGTATCATTTGATACGTGGTTGTTCCACGTATATATGTTTGGAAACACCGTGAGGTGTGAAAGGTAATGATTAGGTATTGTTAGGGTTAATTATTCATGATTGATTGGTTGTATTATTGATAACTGTTTTGATTAATAATACAAGTTGGGACATGGTTTTTCACATCATATAATTTTTGTTGTGTGTCCTTTGTATTGTTTGGTTATCTCGGATTTTACTCCCTAACAAGTGGTATCAATAGCCAAGGTTCGTGATGGATGAGGTTGGAGGAAAATTCGAGATTGAATTGTTGCGAAAAATGATGAAGGAGTTACGTGCGACATGAAGGTTGGGCCTTGCACCAAAAATCATGTTCGGGTTTGAGATGGAAGAAGATGGAAGAGTTCACCAGAATTGTTTCAATGACTTGATGAACCAATGGAGAAATTTGGGTGAGACTAGTGTTCTTCTTTAGGAGACCGAAAGATTGATGAAGCAAGGATCAGGTGACTCATCATATGAAAAGGCGCTCGTGGTTAATGCACGTGATTTCGGATTGGGATGCACCGTTATGATGAAGAACGGTGAATTGGAGATCACTAAATGGAATTTAGCTACACTCAAAGATTGGAAGAACAAGTTGCAAAGATTCTTGTTCGAGGGGAGGCATTGGCGAATGGATGTCGATGCATTGATGGATCGTTAATTCGGTTATGAAATTGTATTGAGTTTAAGGGGATGATTATTGGGTTAAACCCAATATGGTATTATGGGCTTTGGTGATCCAAGACAAATATGGGTAGTATAATAATTGTATTTGGATAATTATTATAGATGATAATAATTATAATTGAGCAATTATTATAGATGATATATCTTGGTCACAAAGGTAAGTAATTAAATACCAAGTATGATTAGTTTTGGGTAGGTAATTAGATACCAAGTATGATTAGACTTGTCACAAAGTATGGTAAGACTTGGTGGCTAAGTTTGTGATGGATATATATACATAGTCATATTATGTTTGGTGGGTATGCTTAAACATGGAGGGTTAGGTATCGTTTGGTACATGGTTGTTCCACGTACATAGGTTTGGAAACACCGTGAGGTGTGAGGAGTAATGCTTAGGTATTGTTAGGCTTAAGTATTCATGATTGATTGGTTGTATTATTGATAACTGTTTTGATTCATAATACAAGTTGGGACGTGGTTTTCCGCGTCATATAATTTTGTTTATCTCAGATTTTTCTCCCTAACAATCTCATCCGTTACAAATAACCATACATCTTTAAATTATTATTTTTATTATTTTAAACTCAAAAATGGGTATTTTATCATTATTTTAATTATTTCCAAGATCAAACAAATGAGGCCTAGACTAAGAAGCAAACTCACTAAGTACTTTTCATATATTGTTTGAATATGAATATAAAAATCTTGAGGTTTCTGATAGTAAAATTAAGAGAACTTTTAATTGCAGAGAGCCGAAAATCATGGTTGTACAATAAAGAGAAGGAAAAAAACTCCGGTATGCAACTCTGTAAAGTTTTAGGCAAGAGTGTTGGACTTAGGAATCATATAGTCCCCGGAAATATATGTTCACTTCTTTTCTTCTAATAGTTGCATTATTCGCACAGCTAATTACATCTTCAATCTGCCAAAAGAGCCTTAATTGAATTATTGTTAATCATTATGAATCAAGAAGGTTTATTGATAAGAGCTCGGATGTTAGCTATTGTCAAACTTTACTGCACTGTACTGGCCACAGTGTGTTTCTATTTTTAAGTTTATAAATGCATTAAGAGTGGTGACTTCCTGAGATATTGTCTTACTGACTAGCTTGGAGGTTTTGGGCCTTCTTCTTTAGATAGCATTGCGACTCTGTGAGGACTGAGGAGATCCAGTGTTTTGGGTCAACAAATATTTTCTCCACAGTAACTAGGTCAATTTTCTTATGCTTGGATACTGAACAGTGACAATGTCTACTTGATCTTTTGTTTATAATAGCCCAGCATTTAAAGTTTAATCTGGCAAATAAATCGATGATCCTTTTATAGCTTGTCGAGTTGATCAGTTCCATACATTTGGGCTTGAACACAACATCAAATATTTCTTCCACAAACATATATAAATGACAAAATTCAACGTATAGCAAATAACAACCGCTCCAGAATAAGTGGTTTTTTTTCGGGGATAACAAAAAAACTTAGTGTTATGCCCAATATCTAGACATGGGTCCTAGACAGGCCCAATGACATAAATGGGTTGGCCCACCTCGCATCTAGGCTCATATGACATCATGGCCCATGTTTAGCTCGCATCGTGCTAAGGATGACAAAATATTCTAAGGCCCTTAGCCTAGCGTGAGGTCTCGTCGCTAACTCACCAGCCTTAGACTCATTCAACCTCAAAAAGGAATAGAGAGGAGAACTGGCCTCCAGTCCAGTTCGCTTCTCATCATCACCTCCCAGGTCGCATGAACTTGACAGAAAAGGGACCTCAGCCCAGGTCGTTCGTCCGGACCGCTCTGTCTAGGTCGCTTCGCTAGCTCGGAGTACTTAGCACGAATTTCTCATGACTAGCTGAAAAGCTCCTATCCTCATGGGCCCACCTCACTTGATATTATTTGTTAATCTGAAGACTATAGAAGGCCCCCGGGATAATATCTCAATATACCTATCTATTTGAAGACAGCTAGACCCACGGGCTCTCATCTCATCAAGAGATCCGCTCAGGGTCACCTCTACATACTCCTCCAGCGAGACCACATTGCGCACAACTTCCTATAGAGACCCCTTGCTCTACAACTCCATGACAACCCTCAGAGTCGAATGGGCTTGGGCCATGCAAATTACAGCATCTGAGAAGCCTACCCTCCACATCCGCACAGACTTGGGCCAAAGCCCTTCACGTTTGAGGATTTGGGCTTGATGGACCGGACCAATACCTAGCCCATATAGGTAACTTGTCCTCCAAGAACTACGTGTAGCTTGAACAACTATAAATAGGGTACATAGGCCTCTTGTTTCAGTTGGATTGACAGTTAGCAGTAAGAGAGCAAACATATTCTATGGCCTTCTAACGAATCAATAGCAAGATCAGCTAACAAAATTCATTACTTTACTCCCGTGTTATTCGCGTTCTTCATCAAATTCATAAGCAAAATCATCATATTGGGGGTCAGCCTCGCCCCTTCTTTCAAGAATCCATGACTGACCAAGTTCGAGGTCGTCACCAACTTCTTCACATTCATCTCCTCGATAGCAAGCCGTAAGATACTGTCAGCTCGCTCTTTGGTTTCGCCAGTGAGAGGAGTGCGAGGAGGGGCAACTTGTAAAAAGAATGAACAGATTAAAGTCAACTTCGAGAAAAGTATAAAAGTGAACTAGAAGGGGAACGAAGCAAAGAGGAGGCACTTATTTGGTTTGTAGTTAAAATGTGTCTATACTCAGGTTACATCGAATACGTAGAAATACAATTCCTTCCAATGACCCACATTGCTCAGGGCCCCATGTAACAGGTTCTTTCCATTGAACTCGGGTCAAACCGACGGATAAAGATAGCCAAAATCTTTCTTCCCCGTGGACTTCAAATTTAAAAAATATCCAAGGGTCTTCGCATCGAGATCCGGATACTTTTGCTTCTTATAAAGCATGAATAACGCGATGGCTGATCTCCAACCATTGGGATTCACTTGAAGAGGGGCGATGTGAAAGTACTTGCATACATCTTGAATGAAGGGATGCATGGGCGATGTGATCTGAACCTTCAGAAGCGAGGTAGAAAGGACCATCTGAGGGATGCGACCACCATTCTCTGGGTGATTGAATCTATAGCATCTTTGAAGAGGTCGGGGTAGGACGATGCGACCTCCAACCTATATTGTTCTTCCGCTTCGGCCAAAGTCTGCGAGGTAAGACTTGTTGAGAGATCTTTGGTGGTAAAATGGCGAGGCGATGAAGGCTTTGTGATGGAGCAGCTCGCTTCATCACCTAGCGGTCTCGCACCTAAGTTTATTGGCCCTTCTAGCTCTGAAAGTCATATTACTAGTCCTATTTGTAATAAGTAGATGACAACTCAACTCAGATAAAAAAGCGAAGTAAATAATAAATATTGAATATAGAGGAAGAATAAAAAGAAGCCAAGACATGACAAGACAAGACACAAAGACCACTACAGCAGAAATGAGAATCAACATTGTAGTTAGTCATCCGTGAACCAGACCAGTGCACAGGGTGTCAACAATGTCAGTGAAGATTCGTCATCAAAAAGTTCAAGTGGTTAAAAAGGTTATTGTTGAAGAACAGAAGAGTCTTATCTACATCAACAATAGTCAAGCCTTTAATTTAATTCTCTATTAATTAATTTAGAATTATTTTAGAATGATAAAAGACAGAAGCTGGAAGCTCAAATGGATACAGGTTTGTTTGTAATACAGTGTACAAGAGTCAGAATCCAAGATTGAATATTTGACTGGGTACATGCAGTGGTGAAAAGAAGTATGGTCTAGTTTAAAGAGTCAGATTATTTCAGTAACAGAGGTACTTCTAATTGCAACTGTAGAAACAGCCAAACATGCATGACAGTACTGACTTGAAGAAAAGACGGTAAAAGAATTGACACGGAAGAAATGCAGATTAATATATTCATAAAAGTGAAACCCCGGTTGGAATTGATTTATCATTTCGAAGTCAAAAGGAGTTCGGTTCCACACGTTCAGGAGACCGCAGCTTAGAGCGTAAGGATTTATTTAATTAATAAATATTTTATTTATTTAGCAAATTATATTTATAAATATCTAAATAATATTAGATATTTATTTTTATAATTTCTGAATTAAATTTATTATTTATTAATCAAAGATTATAAGCTGTGCGGGTCGAACAGCATTTCTACGGAGCCTATTCACTACAGGACGAAATAAGCCCTTTTTCCATTTGATTTGGCAGGAGTTTTTTTCAACCAATCAGAGCATGCCAAGTGTCCAATCATGAAGAAAAGAAAAGAAATTGGCACTTGATTAAAAAGTCATGTTGAAGCACTTTTTAAAAAGTAATATCGAATTACTTTAAAAAGTAATACCGAATTACTTTAAAAAATAATACCGAATTACTTTAAAAAGTAATACCGAGTACCTTTCTAAAAAGTAATACCGAATTTTAAAAAGTAATGCCCAGCTTTCTGAAAAGTAATACAAGGCTTAATTCTTGTTAAAAAGGTCATATTGAAAAGTAATGCTAAGCTTTTCCAACCTCTATAAATATGAGGAGATCACTTCTCATTTCAAGAGTAGAAAAATCAATTCAAATTCAGAAATTTGTCTGCATTGTAATATTCACAGACTTTCTGTGCTGGTTTGATTTTAATTCCTAATGTAGAACAATTCATGTCAAATTTGTTCTAGGAATTAAAGTTTATTCTACCCGATATTGTAACACCCTTTCAAGTTTTAATATACGTATTTAACTTGAATCTTGTTTACTTACTTGCTAATTTCTATATCTTAAATGTTTTATCGTGAAAATAGAAAGCTAGTAAGTCAGCCTCCTAAACACTACAAGCACTCTAACCCTCAGCTTTAGCAATAATTTAATTCCACAAATTCTGAAAAGAATTTTAAATTATTGTCAGTATCGCATTCAACCCCCCTTCTACGATACTTCCGGGACCCAACAAGCTCGGGCTAATCAGGAGGAGAATATGTTTTGCCCTCAGAATCCTCGGGTACATACTCGTAATTCTCTAAGCCAATCAACCTGGTCATAGCATCGTCTTCTTCATCGTCTGAAGAGTCAATCCTACGAGAGGTCACTTTGTCCTCTAACTTAGGATCGAATTCTTCGTGAGCCCGTTTGCCATTCGGGTCGCGTGTTTCATAATCAGCACTCCCCAAAGAGCCATTACTCGAATCGCTGGAGAGATGAATGGGCTTCTGAGGGTGAAGAGGCTCCTCATCTGCTCGAGTTTTGGCAGCTCATTCTGCTACCCGCCTGGTGATCTCTGCCTCGGCTTCTTCTTTAGAAAGGTAACCCGGCCCGTGATTTAAAAAAGACAAATCGATGGGGCTCGGCATTGCCGGCCTCTTCTTCTTCTAAGCGTAGAGAGTTCCATTCATTGGCAAATCTTCAATCGACCAGGTCGGGTCGAAAAATAAATTAAACGAATCTGAGCTTGATTGCTCGACCCGAGCTATATTAGCAGCTACCTCCTCGCTGATTTCCGTCCCTGGGACAATCAGGTGGCGATGCGTGCCGAACATTTCATTCAGCTCCTGTTGGAACTCAGCTGAGCCTTCCAATTCTTTGGGAAATCGGCTAAAGGGCAAAGACATGCTAGTATCTGAGTCGCTCGATATCTGCAACAGATGGTGGATTAATTAAGGTGTGTGCTCTTAATTGAAGGAAGAAAAATTCAAAGGAAAAGTGTCCTCACAACACACATAAGCCGGTCTTAAAACCTAAAAGCGAAGTCGCGACGCGAAGAGAAGTGAGGGTGTGTGAAGTTGTTAAACAATATGAGTGTTGCAGAAGGGGGGGTTGAATGCAACTTGACAATTTATCACTTTTTGCTAACAACAAAACAAAAGAGATAATATCAAGTAATAATGCAAACAACAATAAGCAGATTAAAGACACAAGATGTTATACTACAAAAATTAATTTTATTAATTTTTGTTGCTACAACTGACTGAAAGATGTTTCCAGCTTCAATAGATATAATAACAAAGGAATGCTAAAGTTTTTTATGCTTGAGAAAATTTAAGCTCAGTTGCATGAGGGAAAGTGTTTGTGAGATATGTGTTTTTATGCTAAAGCACATACCTCACTTATAGGTGTACTTTCCCTCGTTTCCTGGACAATACTTGAAATAGAAACTTCACTTTTTCTTCTCAAGTATGTCTTAATTCCATTTGTAGATAAAGTTGCTCTGAGAGGATTTGACATTCTTGACTCCACGAGCATTCTTCACCTTTTTGCTTACTTTATCTCAAGTTGCAGTAGTAGTCTTGACAGACCAGGTAGAGTTGTCAAGATCAATCTATGAAAGAACTTTACCTACTCTGCTTCTTGAAATAGACTGTCAGCTTCACCAAAAGGTTACTGTCAACCTTTAGCTTCTCTTTGGTGACGGTAACTTCGTCTCCGCATATGTTGCTGTCGATCCTGACATTCTTCTGAAACATACTGTCGTCCAAAGGTACTGTCAACTATCCCGCTAAACATGCTGTCAACTATTCCCGTCAAAGCTACTGTCAGGAAACTTGTTGTCTTCGATTCTTCAATCTCCGCTAAGTTTACTGTTAAGGAATAGTTGCTGTCAGTAAAACCTGCTGTCTTAGAATCTTCATTCTCCGCCAAGTTTACTGTCAAGGAATAGTTGATGTCGTCTGTTCCAAAAGATGCTATCACTTGAACATGTTGTCGTAGGCTTCAGATTGTAGAATGTTACTGTCAATAATTTGATCCATGTTGTGCATGAACACTTTGTGAACTTCTACTTCATAGATCATTTTATTACATTTGTACATGACAGTAACTATTGAAACATGTTGTCACCTACTTGGCTTAAATGCATACTGTTACAAGTGACAATTAAACATACTGTCAATGTGTATATGACAGTATGTTTTACTTAGTTAATTTCTAATTAATCTAAGTAATTATTAGTTGATTACATTGATAGTACCACAATCCCAAACAATCTCCCCCAATTTGTTTTTATGATAAATAAAGACAAATTTAAAGAAAATTGCAGATGCTAACTCAACTAATAAAAGCAGAAGTGTTTGTACATAAAATAAACAAAATTATAGGTACAATCATATCTCAAGTATGCTCCTCTAGACTGAGCAAATCTTCAATTTGATCTTGAGCTTCATTATCACTTCTTTTCTGCTGTCATCCTTCCATACAGACCTTCAAGAGCTTTCAGTTCCTTCTTCTCTTCATCTGTCTTGGCATGATCAGAAACACAATCTAAGACTAACTTTACCATCATGTAAGAAAGATTCTTCACTTCCCTATAGTTGTAGTAGTTCTCAGTTGGTCATTTGGATATGCATAGAAACTTCATTCCAAACATGTCTTTGACAAATCTTTCTTTTGTAGAAGAGAAAAACTGCTTCACTCTGAGTTTGTCAATGGCTTCATCTTCTTCTTCTCTTGACTCAATAATCTTCTAGACATTTTTGCTTAAGTCTCTTTCAATTTCCAGGAATGAGCCTATTGTCTGTCTGAAGATCTTCCTCAAGTGTTCATTGTTGAGCACCCTGAAGTTAACAGCCTCCACTTCAATGCTATCAATAATGATTCTCAGGGGCCCAAAAAGGACTAGAGAAACATAGTTAGGCCTTTTTTAGAATTGATCATTTAACATAGCATGCTTCATGTCAATCTCAGGCTCTTTAATTCTTTTGGTAATCCTCTCCACCTTCTTCTTAATAGCTTCAACTTCTTTATCAAATTTCATCCTCTTCTCCTCATTCTTCTTCTCCTCTTTCTTCTCAGAGTCACATATCTCTAGTGCTCTATTCTTTAGATCAAAAATCTCAAAGTTTGTGATGTTGAGCAATTGCTTCTTGATGAGTTCAATGATATGAGGATCATTCTCAGCCAAATTTTTTAATTCCTCAAAAGTGATTTCTTCAGAAGATCCACCTGAGTTGTAGAAGATGATTCTGTCAGGATTTCTGAGAAGACATTTATGTGTCCTCTCATAGTCAAACTTCTTCTCAATTTCCCTCTTCTTCTTGGCTTGAATAATTCTCATAACATTTGACATATACTTGCATTCCTCAGGATAAGGATATACCTCCAACTGTTTTACTAGCATTTCAAGTAGATCTAGATTTTTGTCCTGAAGAGACTCTGTGCTTTAAAACTCCTTGATTCCATCTTCACCTTCAAACATCACCCCATCTGAGTAGACAATCATCTCAGGCTCTTCAACATCAGTAAAATCCAAAGGGTGAGGCTTGAAGGAATCCATCAATTCCATAAACTTTTTTATCAACAAACCTCTCACCATCTGTGTCCTTATGTCTGTTCCTTGAGTTAAGAGCAGCATTTTTCTTACCAGAAAATAATTCACCTCCTTCATCTCATGACTCAATTCTTCTGCTGCTCCATTTGAATAAAAGAGAGTTATCTGGTTGAGAGAGTTTACTTCTGAACATTCAACTTTCACTTTGACCAGAGATTCTGCCTTTGATTCTGCTAAATAGTTTAATGTTGGTCTTCTAAGATCCAGACAATCCTCATGAAGCACTTCAGACACAAGCTTCCAATTTCTTTGAAAATAATTCACCTCCTTCATCTCATGACTCAATTCTTCTGCTGCTCCATTTGAATAAAAGAGAGTTATCTGGTTGAGAGAGTTTACTTCTGAACATTCAACTTTCACTTTGACCAGAGATTCTGCCTTTGATTCTGCTAAATAGTTTAATGTTGGTCTTCTAAGATCCAGACAATCCTCATGAAGCACTTCAGACACAAGCTTCCAATTTCTTCTACTTGGCTTCCTCTTCTTGCTAGTGCATGGTTTAGGTCTCTCAGCCCTTGTCTTTATGCGAATCTTAGATGTAGAAATATTGCTTGACAGTACCTTTTCATTCACTTCTTTTGACATTGGCTCTTGACAAGTTACTGTCACTCCATGCTCGATAGTAGATTCTGTGACAGCACCTTTTGTGACAGCAGGTTCGGTGACAGCACCTTTTGTGACAGCAGGTTCTCCCTTATCACTCCTGACAGCATCTTTTTCATCATTTTCACATCCAAGTACCACTGTCTTCAAAACCTTCCCTTCAACACCATCTCTATACTCCTTCTCTTCTTTCTCCTTTTCTTCCTCCACCTTATTTCCAATTCCAGATGACTCTTCACCATTGTTGTGTTGGCTGGAACTACCTGCACCTCCATCAGGCTTTTCTTTATCATCTCCATCTCTTTTCTCCTGTGTCTTCTTCACATTCTTTCTCAATTTCAAATCTTCAAGTCTTTTCAATTCTCCTTCCAACACCCTCAACACTTCAATTCTATCTTCATTTATGGGCAGTTGCTTGAAATGGTCAAAGGCTTCTTTAACAGATTTAAGCCTACAACTGCTCACCCTTTCTAGATTCATAGACCTGTATTTTCCATCTATGGAGCTACTGAATTTAATGCTCAAAGGATCCAGAGTTACTTCTGGCAATTTCTCAATTACCAGCTTCTACAAAGTTCTTTTCAAGTTTTCATTGAGCCATGACTTATCTGTTTTGATTTTGAGTTTGATTGCTTCAATAACTGCAATCTCTTGCCTGCTTAGATAAGCCATGCTCACACACCAACTGTAACCTCCTTCAGTTCTAACAGAGATTACTCATTTGTTGCTTTTAGACACCATTGCAGCTGCTCCCACTGTTGATTGTTTCATTGAATCAGAAAATTTCTTGGGGTCTCTGTTAGATGAGGCTCTCAGATCATTGATTCTCTTGTTGAACTTTGCATCCTCAAAAACTTTGTTGTTTTCATTTTCATCCACCATAAGAATTGAAGCTTGTTCATCATCAAAATCTTCTCTTTCTTCCATTACCCAGTCATCACTTTCATCTTGGAAGAGCTTTTCTTTTCCTTTTCCTGTAACATGGACCACGGAATCCTTCATTACTGCACCCTCCTTAATCACAACACCTTTTTCCTTTGGTCTCTCCTCCTTATCACCACCAAGCTGTATAGCAATCTCAGCAGCCACACTAGACAGTAATTCTAGTTGACTCTCCCCCTGAGATGCAGCTTGAGTTATCTCCACCTTATCACTTCTTTCTTCATCTGCAACAAACACTTCAGCCTTACCACTTTTCTCCCCATTAGTTGAGGTAGTAACTGTAGGGATTGAAAATTTTGCTTGAAACTCCTAAAGCTTGTCAAAGATGGCCTTGAACCCTTCATTCATGGTTTGTGCCAAACTTGACATCCTGTTCACCAGCTTCACCTGATTTTTGCCCATTGTGTCCAAGTTCCTTGATAATTTAGTGACCTTGTGTGAAAGGGATTTCAACCTTTCAACAGCTTGTTTAGGTGATTTGGAGGCTGTGGTGGTTCTCACACTCTCTTATTTTTTATGAGTGATCTCATCACTCCTCACCAACTCACTCTTCAGGCCTAATGCCTTTGATTTTTGGGCTCCTACATCTTGTTTTTTATTCTGGCCTTGCTCAGGGCCCTCTCCTTTTGCCTGAGATTTTCCCAGCCCCTCATTTTTATGCTCACTTCTCTTTTCTTTTATCCCTCTTTTTCTTTTCACACCCTCACTCATCCTAGGTGCAAGAGACTGAGCAGGTACATCTTGCACAAGAGTTGTAGATTTTACCTTAAGTAGGGTAAAAATTGGAGCAAAATCTTCATCATTTGTCTGTTGAGAAGATGAAGCCATTTGAGAGTTGTTGTCTTGGATTGGAATTTTGATAGCATCTTTTAGTGAGTTGACAGCATCTTTTGAAAAGTTATTGTCAGGAGGATTGACAGCAACTTTGTCATTAACAGCTACAGAGGCTGTGACAGCAATCTCTTCCACCCTTTGAGTAGAAGGTTCTTGTGGATTGCTATGATCAGTTGCATTCAATTGTTGGAATAGTGCATCAACATTTTGATCTTCAATGTGGGCAAAGAGTGATGCACTATAATTGAATGAACTGTGTTCCACATTTTCTAGCCCTATAGTGTGTGTGTCTTCAAGTGTGGGCTCAGGTTGAGTGTGTTCAACCTGTTGTGCAGACTCTTTACAAATTACCATGGGAGACTGGCCAATTTCAATAGATGCCCCCTGTTGAGAGGAGACATCCAGAGATGTGTTTTGATCCCTATTAAGATCTGTGCCCTTTTGAGAGGACACAGTCTGGCTTACAGAAGTTGATACCCTTGCCTTCTTTTTCTTAGGTTCACCAGGGCCCTCTGTGGGTTCTGTGTTCAGACTACCAGCCTTATTTGCTGCATCTAGTGCAGTTTCACCACCTACCTGTGGAAAGGTTTCTATCCTAGGTTGAGTGGTTCTCATCCTTTTAGAAATCTAGCCCTTTTGAGAGGAACCAGACCCTTGGCTAATATTTTTGGTGACTCTAGAAGGCCGGACTCCTTCAAAAGGTTTGGAGTGTGGGTTAGGAATGGAGAGGTCAACACCATTCTCATCACTCAAAGAAAATACATGATGGTCCTCAATAATTTGTAAATTCAGTCTATTTATTGTAGAAAGCATGAAATCAGTTATGAACAGACTCAATTCAGTGTTAAGTGGTTTACTGGTTAACAAGGAATGAGTATTTTTCTTAAGTGTTGGGGACTCCATGCATTGAACACTATCTAAATTAATTATGCCTACAACAGAGTTAATTATAAGTATAAAGAATCTAGGATAGTAAATTACCGGTTTCCTGGCTTCTTTCTTTCCCAGTACCAGCTTGAATAGGGGCATCAGGAGCTTCCCAACATTAATTCTGTAATTGTGCACCATGGAATGCACAATCTTGCTGATGTAGGCTGGCACTTCATTTCAGCCACTAGTTTTGCTTGACATGGACCGGGAGACAGCATCTAGCATCATGCTCCACTCTTTGTTTAGGTACTTTCTGTCCATGCCTCCCGAAGGATACCATTCATCATTGTTTGCACTCAGCTTGGGTCCAGCATACCCAATCATCTTGAAGAACTTGGGAAGTTGTTCTTCACTTACAGGCTCCTTAAATAGCAAGCCTTCAGCCTCTTCCACATGAAGAGCTTTGTTGATGTGAGAGGAATCAATGGTGTAAGAGGTACCATTGATTTGGAAAGAGATAGAGCTAGCATCTTGCTCCCCCTCATATACTGCAGAGGTCCAGAAATGAGAGAGTCTTGGAATTTCTAGGTGAGGACTTGCAGTTAGGGCATAGGTAAGGTATGAGTTGTTCATGAAGCCAACAAGAGGTTTGAAGGCTTCTCCAGCTTCACCAACTGAAGCCATGGTGGTGAAGTTGGTTTGGGCAAGAGAACAAATGATTTGGGGTCCAAACATGGTTAAAAGAAAATGGTTTAGATTTAGGTTTTAGAGAAATGAAGAACGGTTTAGAGAAGAAGTTGCAGAGAAAATAGAGACTTTCTAGGGCGTTAGAATATTTGGAGTTTAAAGAGAAATAAAGAATGTGAGAGATTTAAGCTGTTTGTATATATATGATGTGAAAAAGATACTGTTAAGAAAGAATTTTAAACGATTTAAAGTGACAGTTGTCTTCAAGTTCCATTCCTTGACAGTAACTTCTACGCTAGAAATCACAAACACTCTTGACAGTAACATTAGAGGTTAGAGAGAAAAAAATGAATAACCCTAATATTAATTGTTGACAGTATGTTATGCGGCGATTTTAGAAAACTGTACTGTTAGAGGATACTGACAGTAAGTTTTAGAATTTGACAGTAAGTTTCATTTCCGTATACTATATTGTCACCATTTCTCAATTCTTTGACAGTAGGTTTCACAGGATTCGACAGTAAGTCTTAATCCCGCGAAACATACTGTCAAGACTTCACAGCCTTTTGACAGTAAGTTCCACAGAATTCAACAGTAAGTTTTAATCCCGCGAACTATACTGTCAAGACTTCTTAAACATGTGACAGTAAGTTTTCACAGATTTTGACAGTAACTTGTTGAAAGTCATATTACTAGTCCTATTTTTAATAAGTAGATGACAACTCAACTCAGATAAGAAAGCGAAGTAAATAATAAATATTGAATATAGAGGAAGAATAAAAAGAAGCCAAGACAGAACATGACAAGACACAAAGACCACTACAGAAGAAATGAGAATCAACATTGTAGTTAGTCATCCGTGAACCAGACCAGTGCCAGGGTGTCAACAATGTCAGTGAAGATTCGTCATCAAAAAGTTCAAGTGGTTAAAAAGGTTATTGTTGAAGAACAGAAGAGTCTTATCTACATCAACAATAGTCAAGCCTTTTATTTAATTCTCTATTAATTAATTAAATTAATTAGTTAATTTAATTAGTAAATTAATTCACTCAGAATTAATTTATTTCTTAGATTAATTAAAGGATTGATTAATTTAGAATTATTTTAGAATGACAGAAGACAGAAGCTGGAAGCTCAAAGGGATACGGTATTGACTTGAAGAAAAGACGGAAAAATAAATGACACAGAAGAAATGAAAATTCATATATTCTTAAAGGTGGAACCCCGGTTGGAATTGATTTATCATTTTCAAGTGAAAAGGAGTTCGGTTCCAGACGATCAGGAATTAATTAATAAATATTTTATTTATTTAGTAAATTATATTTATAAATATCTAAATAATATTAGATATTTATTTTTATAATTTCTGAATTAAATTTATTATTTATTAATCAAAGATTATAAGCTGTGCGGGTCGAAAAGCATTTCTACGGAGCCTATCCACTAAAAGACGAAATAGGCCCCTTTTTATTTTAATTGGAAGGAGAATTAAAGAACCAATGGAAGCTTGCCACGTGTCCCACTCAAGAAGAATTCAAAGGTAATACCGAGAGCAAAAGAAAGTAATACTGAAGTGTTGAAGAAAGTAATACCGAGCAGAATTAAAAAGTAATACCGGATGTTTAAAAAAGTAATACCGAATTACTTTTTGAAAAAGGTAATACCGAATTACTTTTTGAAAAAGGTAATACCGAATTACTATTTGAAAAGGTAATACCGAAATTCAAAAGTAATGCCCAGCTTTCTGAAAAGTAATACAAGACTTAATTCTTGTTAAAAAGGTCATAGTGAAAAGTAATGCTAAGTTTTTCCAACCTCTATAAATATGAGGAGATCACTTCTCATTTCTAGAGTAGAAAAATCAGTTCAAATTCAGAAATTTGTCTGCATTGTAATATTCACAGACTTTCTGTGCTGGTTTGATTTTAATTCCTAAAGTAGAACAATTCATGTCAAATTTGTTCTAGGAATTAAAGTTTATTCTACCGAATGTTGTAACACCCTTTCAAGTTTAATATACGTATTTTAACTTGAATCTTGTTTACTTACTTGCTAATTTCTATATCTTAAATGTTATATCATAAAAATAGAAAGCTAGTAAGTCAGCCTCTCAAACACTACAAAGACTCTAACCCTCAGCTAAAACAATAATTTAATTCCGCAGATTCTGAAAAGAATTTTAAATTGTTGTGAGTATCGCATTCAACCCCCCTTCTACGATACTTCCTGGACCCAACAATTTAAATTTAAATTTAATTAGATAATTTTATTTTATAAATTTAAATTTAGATAAATTTATTTTATAAATTTTATTTAAAATAAATTTATTTTGTGAATTTAATTTAAATGAGTTTATTATTTAAACTTGAAAAGGTTTATTTTATAAACTTAATTTAAATAAGTTTACTTTATAAATTTAATTTAAATAAATTTATTCTTTAAATTTAAATAGATTTACTTTTATTATTTAAATTTGTTTAAATAAATTTATTTTATGAATTCAAATTTAGATAAATTTATTTTATAAATTTTATTTAAATAAATTTATTTTATAAATTTAGTTTAAATTAGTTTATTATTTAAACTTGAAAAGGTTTATTTTGTAAACTTAATTTAAATAAATTTATTTTATAAATTTAATTTAAGTAAATTTATTATTTAAATTTATATAGATTTAATTTATAATCTAAAGTTATTAAAAATCTTGGTCCATTTTTTCAAAAGGGTTTGTAGTTGGAAAATTCTCCTGTTTGGCTCAGAATTAATTCGCAGAGCATATGACCCGGTTTCAAGGGAAGTGGTCATTTCGTATTAGTAGATTTATTCCGGAGCATTTGGATTTTATTGTGGATGCTAAGGTCGTTTATGTTATAGTTCCACAAACTGCTCAAATGTAAAGATATGATAGATTTATTAGTGGGGAACTCTGAAGAATTTTTTTCCTGACTCTACTGATCATTCTAGTTTTTGTACTTGTACAAAACGGATTTAAGAATCGTTAGAGGTCACAACTGAAGAAACATATGAGGCTAAAAGTAGTAAGACAAGATCAGGGCTGTGCTACAATATTCAAGAAGCCTGAACAAGCAAATGATGACAGAGACTGTGTTGAGTTAAAAGCAGAGTATGAAACAAAAGTCAAAAGTTATGTGATTTCGTGACATTTATTGTTCGAGGCATATTACTAGCATTGAAGCTCTACTATCACAGTTGGTTGAGAAAGCCTACCCAACGGTAACCTTTGGAGATGACAGCAAAGGATATACAAGGGACTTGGCTATCATGATTTTGGAATTGTCATCAGTGGAAATATCTTTCTTGTCGACGGACTTAAGCACTAAGCACTATCTATAGGGCACTAGGGAATTCTTGGTCAAAGGTTTTCTGGAAAAGCATTGAAATAGAAAAGTGTTTGATTTCAAGCAAGAAAGATGGAAGATCACTCATCTGAGAGTGAGTTGGTGATGTTCGTGCATTCAACAGATAATATATCACATATGGTGATTGATCACATCAAGCAGATCAAGTTGGAAGCAAAGTACTTTGAAGTTGAAGCGATGAACACATCATGTTTCTTTATTTAACAAGACCGTGAAAAGACATCATATGAATCAATGGCCAACCAGAAGCAAACACTGAAGCTCTTTCGTGTGTTTGGAGGAAATTGATATTTATTGAAGATTTATATGAGTATCTTTGCAAGTTTAAAATTAAGGCTCATGGAACAATTTTCCTCGGCTACGCATTGAAGTCGAAAGCTTTCAAGTAAGATGTGATGTAAAACCAGAAGGTGATTGAAAGTCTGAATGTGTCGTCCTATTACACCAAGCTCCCGAGCATTAAAATAAAAGTCTATTCTGAATCTGTGAATCTTGACATCTTGTCAGAGTCATATTCAGATATTGATGATGAAACTGAGGTTGTAGAAGGAATCAATGTTAATGATGATGATTCAGATCCTAGAAGTGGAAATGGTAGTAAATCTACACAACTCGTGGACTTTAACAGAATCCACTTAACAAGGTGAAGGATCTTCAACACATCCTAGCAGCAACTCAGGGGGAGCAAATAAAATAAGGATCTACTAGTCGTACTCAACACAATGAAGATCAAAGGAATACATTAAGAACATATCTGCCGAGACAAAGGGTTTGGAGTCAAAGTCATTCCTGGAGTCTAGTTCTTAGTGATCCGGATACTAGAGTAAAGACTAGAAGTGCTATGCAAAGTAAATGGTTACTCTTCGGGAAAGAACAATTGTTAAACAGTTGGAATCCTAAAAGAAGATTGAAAAAGCACAAATTGATCCAGATTGGGTGATTGCAATGCAAGATGATCTCAATCAGTTCGAAGGCAGAAACTACTGAATCTGGAACCCAGGCCACAAGACAAAGTTGTAATTGGTACTGTAAGGGTTTTCGGAGACTAGATGATTTTTGGCATTGTTATGAGGGACAAAGCTAAACTGGTTGC
Organism: Oenanthe sinensis; assembly: GCA_028671895.1. Classification (NCBI taxonomy): domain Eukaryota; kingdom Viridiplantae; phylum Streptophyta; class Magnoliopsida; order Apiales; family Apiaceae; genus Oenanthe; species Oenanthe sinensis. The sequence goes on from CM053799.1 coordinate 10,930,413, forward strand.
TACATAAGGTATCGATGATGATGGAAACAGAATCTTCGGGACTTTCAAGATCTAAGTAAAGCACCAAAGACGAGACTTGATACTATAAGGGCTGAACAAGTTGATGTACAACAACTCCTGGACTTTAAAGTTTCATATCCACTGGAATTTGTATATCATTCTCTTCACAAAGATCTCTATGACGAAGGTAAGAGATCAAGCAATCGTCAAAGACATGGTATGACACTCTAACTGCTAATTACTTGAAAATGATTTTATATTAGAGTCGTTATACACATATCTCTCTAGAATACAAGGAACACACACAAGGTAATATTAGTGCAAGTATACCATGATTATATTATATGTGGGTCTACTGTGCATAAAGACCATATATTTTATTCTCAATATGCTTATGTGCAAGTTTCCAAATGGATACTAGAGAATCTTATCTTATAGCTAAGATATGAATTGTTAAATATCTTAAGGGATCATCAATTCTTATAATGAGATACCCTAAAGATACTAGGTTTAACCTAATTGGCTATATAGATATAGATAATGCAGGTTATAAGAAAGACAGGGAGGTAATTACCAGAAGCTGTCAAACTCCATCAACTCTACTGGATAATCTTTTCACCACTCACGGAACAAGTGCATGGACACCAGGTATCATTTATTTCGAGAGTAATCCTTAGTAGAATTACTTGCAGATATTTGCTAAAACAGCTTGATAAATTCATTTTGTCTAAGTTGGTTAGTAAAGTTGAGATATTATGTATGTGCATATTTATTGGAAATCTCATCTGTAACGAATTCTTAAATGAGTTCACAAGTATTAAATTTTCCATATTTAAAGGACTTGTGAATTTATCTGAAATCCAGTACCTCGTACTTATTGCTACTACTTTAATTATCATGTTTACTATGTTATATGCATATGTGGTAATTAGGTGTTCTAACATAAGTTTGTATATTATCTTAATTTATTTAAATTATGATGTTAGACAATTCGATGTCATATCAGTCTCATGATTTAAATGAATTAAAATAATATGCAGCATAATTATTTGTATGATAAATATTTTATGAGTATCAGTTAATGATATCTTGCTTAATTGTTTTGATATTTTTCTCTGATATTTTTAAATGTTTTGTTATAAATAATTGTGACACTTTTAATATTAGTGACATTATTTAGAATTACTGATCTAAGTAATCAATGCATATTTCAAAAATCACTAATATTGAAAGTGGAAGTATTTTATATATATGTGTATAAAATTCTCAATATTTTATATACTTAGAAATATTTCCTAAATTTTATTTTTGTACAATTTTATTTAATTGGCATTCATACTGTAAATATATTTTATTTTATTTTTATTTTCAAAATTTGTTTTTACTTTGAGGTATCAACCATTTATAAAATTATTTGTTTTCAAACACTTGTTTCAATGTATGTTTCACATTGATTCAAAGTACCTAAACAATGATTGTTGCTTTGAAGGCCTTGTACTGTATTGCTAAGAATAAATCCACCCCTATTGTCATGAAATTTTCTATTTTAAGTCAGGGATAAGATCAGGTAGACGAAAATGATGAAGATCATAATTGCATTATGACTCGGAAAATCATAGTCATCTATCTGATAAGGATGGTTTGCAAAACTGTTTTCAAAACGTACAGTATTAAGGTATAAAGGAAAAGAGTCATTTTATCGAGATATAATTTGGTAAGAGAGTTGAATTTCTTCTTTGGTATAAATTCCCGCATTTTATTATGGGAAGTTTGCCTTATAAGAAATTCATAAGGGATAGAAACTTTCTTCTCTGATACACATTCCCGCGTTTTATTATGGGATAAGTATCTTAAAGAAAATTTCGTATCATGCTCTTAAATGATAAATCTTTAGATCCGACAAAACTCTTTTATTGAAAGTGCTTTAATGCAATCTATTACCATTCCTTATTATATTTTTCCTTCTCCTTGGGATGAAAAATATGTTTTGGAATGTTAAGGTGATTATCTTTTTATCTCCATTGGTTCTTTCCTGTAAGCGCCCAATGGCTTTAGAAACTGGCCATACTATATATATATATATATATATATATATATATATATATATATACATTTTTAATTCCTTAAGAGAGTTGAATTTCTTCTTTAGTACAAATTCCGCAATTTTATTATGGGAAGTTTGTCTTATAGGAAATTCATAAGTGATAGAAACTTTCTTCTCAGATACAACTTTCCTGCGTTTTATTAAGGGATATGTATCTTAAAGAAAATTTCATATCGTGCTCTTAAAAAATAATTTTTTTTAACAATTGGTATCAGGATTTTTACAATTGGTACATATTGTTTTTGTTTTTAAACTTTTAGTATCATTATTTCTATATAAATATGTGTGTAAGTTTATTTTTATTTTGTTTTTATTTTTCTATAAAATTGGCATATATTTTTTATTTTTTTATTTCTTTTTCATGTTATTTTTAAAATTTATTTTTGACTACGAGAAATTGTTCTAAGAATCATAAGTATTTGTTAGGTCCAAATGATTGTAGAAGGGGGGGTTGAATATAATCTCTATTAAATATTAATAACTGTTTCGGATAATTTTTGATTAAACAATTTAATTATTATCACGAAATAATAATCAAAGAAATACAGTTCAAGTAAAATACTTGTATTAAACTTGATGGGTGTTACAAGATCAGTTCGAATAAACACTAATAGCTCTTTAGAATTTCTACAGAATATTTAACATGAATGCTCTGTATTTTTTTCTTTTAGCTCGAATAGAATGTTAATAGAAGTACTTGAATGTTAACTACTGATCTCATATATATAGAGAAACACTTAAAAGTCTCTCTGGTGCATTCGGGAAGACTTCTTGACTCCGGGAAGACTTTCTGTGCTCGGGGAGACTTTTCAGGGAGACTATCATTGCTCGCAGAGACTTCTTGATTTAAATGAAAAATCATTTAAATTGATGGGGAAGACTTTTATAGCTCGGGGAGACTATTATAGCTCGGGGAGACTTTTCAAATAAGATTCGGGGAGACTTTTGAAAAGTCTCCGGGAGACTTTTCAAAAGTCTTCCCGAGAAATCAAATGCCGACCTGAATGATAACTGAGATGTATATCATTTATTTTGAAGTGATTCATATGATTTGAATCTACTGACTTCTTCCTTCCTTTTTGATTTCTTTTGAATTAAATTCTATTTGAATTATTATATATCTTATTCATTAAATTAATTCTGTGTGAATTAATCAAAGTAAATAGGATACATAATAAATTATCTTTTTGATAATAGAATTGAATTAAAGTCTTCTTCATTCTAAAATAATTCTAAATTAATTAATTTCTTAATCAATTTAAGAAATAAATTAATTCTGATTGAATTAATTTACCAATTAAATTAACTAAATAATTTAATCAATTAATAGAGAATTAAATTAAAGTCTTGACTCCACAACTCTTGATGATATAATTCCAAGTCTTCTGTCTTCACACCAATGTCTGTAGCTGACCATTTTTTCTGTAATAAAGAATCTTCTCTGTATTTTGCCAACACTCCGTGTACTGTCTGGTTCACGAGTGATTCACAACAAATAGAATTCTTCACTTGACTTTTATAATGGTTCACTTCTGTTCCTTCTGATTTGACTATTTCTGATGTCACACAAATTGAAATCTTCTGACACTGTAGCTTCTTCAAACTTAAATACTCCACTGAGGCGTGATCAATTAAATTGAGCTTCTTTCAATGTAGTACTGCTTCAGGTCTGTAGATTGACTTTGATCTTCTTTTTCTTGTCAGATAATACCTGCTGAAGATTCCTGTGACAGATAATATATTTACTTACAAATTATCTATGTTTGAGTTGAGTTGTCATCTCTCTAAACAAATAGGCTTCTAAACATATGCCTTTCAATCTCCCCCTATTTGTTTGTTAAACAATAACAAGCAAATCACTAGAGGATAACTCAACTAACAAACAAGAAAAAGATATAACAATAAAACTTGTAAATAAATAAACTTAGTTCCGGTTTATATTAAACATTTCCAGATTCAAGCATTAATGATAAATACAAGATAGTTGTTCCTCTAGACTGAACAAAAAGTACAAATTTCTATCTTGATCTATCCTAGTTCTAGCAACAACAGATATTAACATTTCTTCAATTCTGAACTTCTTGAGTCTGTATTTCACCTTCTTCTGCTTCTTCATTTCCAACAATAGGTGTGCGTGGTTCTGGTTCAGGTACTGTCTGAGAGCTTCCAGAAACCCCATACGCCTTGTTTTGTTCTGATATAGAAAGTCTATACAAAACTTTATTATCAAGAGGATCATGTGGAATTGAAGTTGGTTGCTTGAACTCTTCTAGTCCTTTCCATTGCTTGTAAAAATCAATATCTTTAGACATACAGTAGTCTTGGATATAATCAGCAGCAACTGATTTAGCTTGACTTTGAAATCCTTCAGACCGTAGCATTTTCTCTACGTCTATTAAGTAGTTCAAAGGATATCCAGTCATAGACTCTGAATTAAAACGAATTATTTGATATCGATTATTTTTCACAAACCTTACTTCATAAGGTTCAGGTATGATTTCTGGACTCCTTAGAGTAGCAAAGTCTCGAATGTGATCTCGGAGTATTTCATTCATCTCTGAACTTCTTTTTACTTTACACAGCATAACCCATAACTCAGAGGGTGTTCTTGTTCTGAAGAAGTCCAACGAAACTTTGTAGAAACCATAATTATCAAGATGAATTATGATATGCCAGCCATCTACATTTACTTCAACTGTGATATACCTGATCTCTAGCTTTAATGCAGCCATGTAAAGATCTACAGTTGTATTAGCAGTGAATAGTTCACCTATCATGCCGGATACCTCTCTGTCTTGATATGTGCCAATCTGAGGTTGATCCATGATCATTCTAGCTTGATCCCATTTTGGTCCAAACTTTCTTTTAATGTCTTCCCTCTTAGCAGTGATTGCAGCATCCCATAGCTTTTGCTTTTGTGCAGCTGCTTCCTTTTCCTCCTTGGATTTAACTTGTAGGAGAGCCTTAAGCTTATCAAGCTTGACATTTCTTGCTTGAGCTTCATTTTTCATTTCAAGAATCCTTGCATCTAACTCAAAGTTCTTCTCTATGGATTCTTCTTGAAATCTTCTAAGTTCTTCATCTAGCTCAGCATTTCTTTCTATTTCATCAGAGAAAAGAAATTCTCTGTCAAACTCACCTGTTTCAGCATCACCAAAATTTGATTTTATAGGAGTTTGTTGTTCTGTTTCAAAGAAAGAAAAATCTTGTTCTGCTGCATAGTAAGATTGATCTGACTTGTGTTGATCTGTAGCAGCTTTTTGTACTGTGTCATGCATTTTCCCTTTTCCTTTGACTGGAGCTTTTTCTTGTACCTTCTCCCCCTTAGTTGAGGGATCCTCGACTGAAGTCCCTTCAAAGAATTGTTGTTGTTCTGGGATAGGTCTAGTTCCAGACTTGACCATTTTGTAGACGTGCCTCAAACCTTCATTCAGCTGATCTATGCCTCTTTCAATCATTGCAAATTTCGAGGAATTAAGAGCATTGTACTGATGATAATCATTTTCCAGAACATCGATACGATTTGAGATCTTATTTATCTCTGTAAGATTATCAGCAATTTGAATTTGACTCTGTCTTAAGTCCTTGATATCAGCTGCTATAACACCTTGTGTTTGATTCACATCATTTGTTTTGAGAAGCACAGTTGTCTTTACTTCTTCAAGATCCTTTCTAATAAGAGAAAACTGATTTGTAACTGGATCTGAAGAATTTTGAGCATTGACTTGAGCTCGAAGTTGTGCATTCTCAGCTTTCAGTGCATCCATCTGTTGTTGAAAGGGCAGTAACATATTTTGCATCTCACTTTCTGTGCCTGTGTGTGCACTCATTTTTCCTATTTGCAAGAGTGTTTCACTCACCTCACGTGTAGGTGTATCACACAGTGTTTGCCTTTCTTCTCTCGTGTTTAACTCAAAATCCGAGCCTCCAGATGTACCTGCAGTATAGATCACCAAAGCCCCTGCATGAGAGGTCACTGGTGGTGCAATGGAACTTTGCAAGTTCCAATCCTCAATAAAGTCTTGTGTTTCTTTTGGAATAGAAAACTGAGTTGCCTCAGGGTAAGACTCAAAGAGTTGCTGATCATCTTGAGATGATGAGTAGATCTTTTCAGATTCCGGATATGATCCATCCGGGGAGGTAGGCAAGGATCTAGGAATCAGCGAGAGATCCAAGTTTCCTCCTAAAGCCTGTGAAGGCACTTGATGTTGTGAAGCATCATGTTCTACCATTACTAGGGTAGATGAAGTACCAAGCATTTGCTTCTTCTATGGAGCAGGAATCAAGTCTTCTTCACTCCCTAACTGTTTATGTTTTCTCTTCTATGTTTGGGAGAGAGATTGTGATGATGAAGTAGCAGTGTATGGATCTAAGACCTGTGTCAGAGACTGTTGGATTTCAGACTCATGATCTATCCTAATAGCCACTGGGGGCTTAACACTGATATAATTTAAGTCAAGATTTAAGTCAAAATTCACAATAGAAGAATTCCTTACCTGAGTACTTACTGGAGCAGATGCAATTGGTTCTGCTTGAGCATGATGTTCTTCAAGTTGTTCAACTTGTTCATCTTCATCTTCACTTGGAGGAGCAGGAATCATTTGTAGAGGTCCTTCACCAAACACTGGTGCTGGTGCTTGATTTTGTTGTTGATGAATGAATTGAGCCATGTATGGTGTATAAATTACAGGAACACCTGGTAGTTTGTTTGCCTTCGACAACCTTGTAAAAAGATTTCTTTGTGTGGAAAGCGATCTTACTATAGGTGAATTGTTAAATAACACTTTGTGTTCATTAGTTAGCTTGTCATTCAAAAACAAAGTCAGAAATCTTGGATAGTAGCAATGAACTGTATGATCTTCTGTAAGACTTCTGCTTGAAAAAGTACCCATTTTCCTGATTATCTCTTTCAAAATTAATTTGCCAAAATTTATTCTCCGGTTATGTTGTTGGGTTCCGAGGCATAAAACGCAGCGGATAAACGTAAATATAACGAAAAATTTCGGAACCCAAACGCAGGATCATGTATAAGATTAGACGGATTATGGTGAAATAGAATCATACCTATTAAGATCTTGAATGTCACGAACTCAACGGAGATCCTTGCTATCACGACTTGTGCCTTCTTCTCGAAAACACCTCTATGGTATCCACACGAGCACCTTCAAGAACGTCTCACGATCTTGAACACGGAACGGAAGTACTAGCCTCCTTTGATAGGTTTCGAATTCTCTCTGCCTCTGCCTATGCTGCCTCTTCTGCTAGGGTTTTTGCAAAAACGTGTGAGCCATTTAACCTGTCATTATCTATTTATAATGATTGGTTAATGGGCCTTTTTAGCAAAAACCTAACCCATGTAGGCATAGGATTAAATAATAAAACATGCTTCTATTATTTAATTAATAACTAAGTCACACTTAATTATTATTGGCAGAAATATAATTCTTTAAATTCGAATTTATTTCAATTAATTAAGTCTCACTTAATTAATATAATAAAATTCAAATATTCATCAATTAATTTAAATCTATAATTTAAATTAACTATTCCTTTAGGTGCTCTATGTGTGTGACCCTATAGGCTATTATTTAATTAGCAATAATTTTATTCTCCAATAAAATTATAAACAATGAGCGGTATCTAGTAATACATCATTGCTACCCAATTAAACAATAATTAAATCGTGATTTGATAAAACCTTTCATGATTAATGTTTCCGTGTAATATAATCCCTTTAACCAAATATATTATAGATTAAACTCGAGGCATGTGTTTAGTCATCCTCTTCAACATTTAATCCGGGTTTACTTGATCCATGAGTAGACTATGAAAAACAAATCATTATTTGAGCACGGCCATGCATTTTATAGTCTCACTCAATCAAGAGGCCAATAATATCTCTCCTAATTATAGGAGGGTTAAATCCTTTATCTATCATTCATATTTCTCATACGACTCATGATATACCCGATGTCCACTTTTATCATCACCCGGTCAAAGGTAACTTTTAATGTAGTCAGAGTATATTAATCCTCGTATAGAAATATAATGATCTCAAGTCAGAGGATCATTACACCATTATCACTGTGAGTCTTTCTTATGACTTTATTAAACATGAAGAATCTCACTGTGGGTCTGTCCAGTACCATGTACTCCTACATGTACCTATGCATTGACTTTAGTATCCCCATACTAATAACCAATGAGATATGGTTATCTGTCAAACAACATACTAGTCTATTTATGTATTATTATTGTCCTATAATAATAATACTCGACTAGGGACATTTAAGAATATGATCTATTATATAATCTCAAGTTTAAGTCATGTACTTAAACTATACAATGTGTATCATGATTCTAAGGACATTTATTATGCTAACAAATATATCGCAGTAATTAAAGTCATAATAAATACGTTTATTGAATAATCAATTGACATAAAGGTTTATCAAAATAAACATTGTATTGCCTCTAGGGCACCTACACCAACAATCTCCCACTTGCACTAGAGCCAATCACCCATGTATCTAATACCCATGGAACTAGTGTGACCGTCGTGCTTCTTCTGCGACAAGCCTTTGGTCAGTGGGTCTGCAATGTTATCATTTGTGTGCACTTTACATATGTGTATGTCACCCCTTTCATTAATCTCTCGAATGAGGTGATATCTCCTGAGTATGTGTTTGGTTCGGGAGTGAGCTCTAGGTTCTTTAGCCTGTGCAATGGCTCCATTATTATCGCAGTATAGATCAATGGGATCTGCGATCGATGGAACCACTCCCAAATCAGTAATGAATTTTCGAATCCAAACAGCTTCCTTAGCCGCTTCACAAGCTGCAATGTACTCAGCCTCCATTGTAGAATCAGCTACTGTTTCTTGCTTTGAACTCTTCCAACTTACAGCACCTCCGTTTAGACAAAACACAAAACCAGACTGTGATACAGTATCATCCCTGTCTGTTTGGAAACTTGCATCGGTGTAACCTTTTACAACCAGTTTTTCCTCTCCTCCATACACCAAGAATGAATCTTTAGTCCTTTTCAAGTACTTTAGAATATTCTTGACAGCCGTCCAGTGACCTTCACCTGGATTAGATTGGTATCTGCTCGTCATGCTTAAAGCATACGAAACATCTGGGCGAGTACATACCATTGCATACATGATGGATCCAATTGCTGAGGCATATGGAACCTTACTCATGCGGTCCTTGTCATCCAATGATTTCGGACACTGATCTTTAGAGATCGTTATCCCTTGAGACACGGGGACATATCCCCTTTTTGCATTTTGCATACCAAAACGATGCAAAACCTTATCGATGTATGTACTCTGACTTAGACCGATCATCCTTCTAGATCTATCCCTATAGATCCTCATTCCTAGAATGTAGGATGCTTCACCTAAGTCTTTCATAGAGAAGTTGCTCCCTAACCAAATCTTAACAGCCTTGAGAGAAGGTATGTCATTCCCCATTAGTAGTATATCATCAACATATAGTACTATGAATGCCACATGGCTCCCACTAACCTTTTTGTAAACACAAGGTTCATCTTCGTTTTGAATAAAGCCATACTCCTTGACTGTTTCATCAAAACGGATATTCCATCTCCTTGAGGCTTGCTTCAATCCATAAATGGATCGACGTAATTTACATACCTTGCTAACATTCCTTGGATCGACAAAACCTTCAGGTTGTGTCATGTACACATCCACATCCTCTTCAAGGATTCCGTTAAGGAAGGCTGTTTTGACATCCATTTGCCAGATTTCATAATCATGGAATGCTGCAATAGCAAGCAAAATCCTTATGGACTTGACCATAGCCACTGGTGAGAAAGTTTCATCATAGTCAATACCATGAATTTGTCTGAAACCTTTTGCAACCAGCCTTGCTTTATAGGTCTGAACATTTCCATCCATGTCAGTTTTCTTCTTGAAAACCCATTTGCACCCTATGGGTTTTACCCCTTCAGGTGGATCAACCAAGGTCCATACTCGGTTTTCATAGATGGAATCCATCTCGGATTTCATGGCTTCTAGCCATCTCTTAGAGTCTGGACTGTTCGTAGCATCTTGGTATGTGAGAGGCTCATCTTCGTCTATGAGCATCAAATCACCACATTGAGTCAAGAGAAATCCATATCTCTCTGGCTCATGGCGAATTCTACCAGTTCTACGAACAACCTGTGTTTGTTGAGCATTATCATTATCCTGCTCTTGTTCCACTTCAGGTTCAATGCTATTTTGTGGTTCTCGATCTTCATCGAGGTCTATAGTTCTCCCACTGTTTCTTTTGGAAACAAAATCTCTTTCCATGAAAACAGCATCTCGAGCAATGAACACTTTCTGCTCAGTAGGACTATAGAAATAGTACGCCTTTGTTTCCTTAGGGTATCCCACAAAATTGCACTCTTCAGATTTAGGTCCAAGCTTGTCAGATACTTGACGTTTCACAAACGCCTTGCATCCCCAAACTTTCATAAAGCTCATGCCTGACCGTTTCTCCTCCCATATCTCATATGGAGTCTTTTGAACCTTCTTAGTAGGAACACGGTTAAGTGTGAAAGCTGTTGTTTCTAGAGCGTAACCCCAGAAACTAATTGGAAGATCTGCATGACTCATCATCGATCGCACCATGTCCAACAAGGTGCGATTTCTCCTCTCTGAAACTCCATTCCATTGAGGTGTACCTGGTGGAGTGAGCTGTGATACAATACCACACTCCTTTAAATAATCTTTAAATTCTGTGCTCAAGTATTCTCCTCCACGATCAGATCGTAAGACTTTAATACTTGCGCCTCCGCCAATTTGCTTCTCTACTTCAGCCTTGTATTCTTTGAACTTTTCAAAAGAATCAGATTTATTCTTCATAAGATATACATATCCATATCTACTGAAATCATCAGTAAATGTTATGAAGTAGTAGTAGCCTCCTCTCGCCATCACACGCATTGGGCCACATACATCACTATGTATTAGCTCAAGTCGTTCAGTGGCCCTTTTACCCTTACCAGTGAAAGGGGCTTTAGTCATTTTACCAAGCAAACAAGATTCGCATTCTTGGTATGATTCAAAATCAAACTTATCCAAGTATCCATCCTTATGTAATTTGGATATGCGTTTCTCGTTTATATGGCCTAGACGACAATGCCAGAGGTATGTTTGATTTGAGTCATTAACTTTAAGTCGTTTGTTTTCTATATTACAGACAGGAGTATCTAGGTCAAGAACATATAAACCATTAAACAAACGCGCAACACCATAGGTTAAATCATTCAAAGCAAAAGAGCAACTGTTGTTCCTTATAGTAAACGAAAAACCTTTCTTGTCCAAACAAGAAACAGAAATAATGTTTCTGCGAATCGCAGGCACGTAATAACAATTTTCCAGTTCTAAAACAAGCCAAGAGGGCAAAGATAAATAATAAGTTCCTACAGCTAAAGCAGCAACTCTTGCTCCATTGCCAACTCGTAGGTCCATTTCTCCTTTAGCCAATGTCCTACTTCTTTGCATTTCCTGCACATTTATACAAATGTGAGCAGCACATCCAGTATCCAATACCCAAGATGTAGAAATAGACAGATTGACTTCTATAACATATATACCTGAATCAGAAGCTTGCTCAGCTCTCTTCTTCTTCAGATCCTCCAAGTAAACTGAACAGTTTCTCTTCCAGTGACCAGTTTTCTTACAGTAGTGACATTCACCTTTAGCGACCCCACCTTTAGGCTTTAAAGCCTGTTTAGGACCTGACTTTGGCTTGGGTGTAGAATCAGAACCTGTCTTCTTCTTACCCTTCCACTTGCCTTTCCCTTTGGCCTTACCTTTATTGCCCACCATCAGTATGGGAGCAGGTTCAGCCGTCTTCATGTTGGTCTCATATGTTCTCAACATAGCCAACAATTCAGTAGGTGTTTTGTCAAATTCATTCATATTGTAGTTCATAACAAACTGAGTGAATTTGTTGTTCAAAGAATTCAAGATTAGGTCAATACCAGTTTCCGGACCAATCGGGAAACCCAAAGTATCAAGATACTCAATGTAACCAATCATCTTCAGAACATGTGGGCCAACTGGTTCACTTGCCCCTTGTTTGCAATTAAAGAGTGACTTGCTCGTGTTGAACCTTTCTTGACGAGTTTGGCTTGCAAACATGCTTTGCAAGTGCTCATTAATAGTATATGCATCCATATGCACATGCTGTCTTTGAAGCTCAGCACTCATAGTTGCCAACATAAGACATGCAACGTCAGTTGCATCATTCTCATCCTTTGTGTGGGCCGCTCGTTCCTCAACAGTAGCGCCCTCAGGAAGGGGACCTGCCGGAGGAATATCAATGACATGAAGCTTGCGCTCCTGCCTGAGGATAATCCTCAAATTCCTCTGCCAGTCTAGGAAGTTGTTTCCTCCTGTCAGCTTATCCTTCTCAAGGACAGATCGTACGGATAGTGTGTTTGTGTTGTTTGTCATTATTTGGTATCTACAATGATAAAAGCACAAAATTAAACATTAGATTGTCTGAGTTATTTATTATGTTCAAATGATTATGATACATTCATAATATATCTCCCACTATTTTTATCAAATCAATAGCCCTTACTATTAATTTGGAAAGTATATCCCATAATTCTTTCTAGTGAGCCAAGATCCATATTTCGTCATGTCTTAAGTCAACCACTGGAAGTCCTTAAGAATGATTATTTAGGTAGACAACAATTGTCAATTATATCATATATAATTCTTGGATAGTTTGGTGAACAACGATTGATCTTATCTATCTAATAGACTTTTAACCAAACTCCATGCTTCTAAGTTCATAATAGTTGAATATAACCGTTTATCTTCACCTTATCATGACGACTCAGTTAAGTTAGACCCAATGATACAACGGCCGAATATAACCGTTTATATTCGTCGCATCTCACCATAATAGATAGGAGTCCCCTGCCACTGACAGTCTTTCCCCTAACCGATCTAGGATTCGATGAGTGTTCATTCATTGGAAAGCATCCGATTAAAACTTAATATTTTGTTAAGGGGTTTAGAAAATTTACGACGATCATGATCACATCATGAAGAGATCCTCAATTTTTCCTTGAATCGAATACTTCAAATTGACATCTTAAATTGTTCATTTCCCAGGTAGATGGAGGATACCAGTGGTCACACTTAAAACCCATCAGCCTTACGAATACGCATATCCGCTTTTGTCAGAAAATCCCAATTCTAGATATCAAAAATTCATATTCAATTCCGTGTTTTAAAATCCATATTTCATAAACACAAGAATCTCATGATCGTTTGTTGATTTTAAAATCTTAAATCGTTACAGATTTTATCTTGTTTAGCATGACAATCATGGCATGGATGACGTATCTAATACATACATGATTAATCTAATTAAAGCATGCATCATTCATACATCAATATGTAAAGTGCAGTATGTAAACGTGCTTGGTTACGGCCCCTTTCCTATGTGATCCTTTCGAGCTAATGAAAGGATCAAAGTCAGTCTATGGTGGTGGAAAAATATAAATACAGTTGCTTGTCTTGATCTTCTTGCATCCATGGCTGCCTTCTTAGCTTCTTGCATCCAGTTGCTTGCCTTCAGTCTTCAATTACTTTACATGGAATAATTGAATACAACTTAAGCTAATGTACTTACACAAGAAAGCTCGAGTTACATTCGAGATCCAGCAATTACAAGAATGAAGAAAACGACATGCAAGTCGTATTTATAAAACCAAAACCAAAACCATTACTCTAGGGTCTAGAAGGCCATAACCAGCACCATGCTCACATAACAGTTACTGGAATCCCAGAATGCATACTCATATCATCATGCATCAAATATATCATGATCACAAATTTTCGAAAAAATCAAAACTATGATCAGAAAACAGTAAACTGCGTTTTTGAGGCCCTTAACGATGTCAAATGGCCAAAAAACACCATCGGTCACTGCAAAGCGTGAGTTTTGCTCGTGGCGATTTTCCCTTTCCAGAAAGAGTAAATTCGACCCATTCTGACTCCGTGAAAAAACACTGTTCACTGCAGAATCACTATTCACAGCAAACCGCATCTTATGCCGTTGTGTTTCTTATCGATTCAGAACGATTCCGATGACCTTCCCTGGACTGTATCTTGTATCACATACATACAGTGCATCACACATATCATGCCATAACAGATTATAACATTGCAGCAACATGGCAGTAGCATAGCAGTGGGCAGTAGCATGGCATAATCATGGCAGTTTCATAACAGGCAGTAGCAAGGCTCAGGCATGGCAGTTTCAAACAACACATATGTATCATATACATAAAACACGTAACCAAATCAGTCCCTTATACACATAGCTCTGATACCATTGTTGGGTTCCGAGGCATAAAACGCAGCGGATAAACGTAAATATAACGAAAAATTTCGGAACCCAAACGCAGGATCATGTATAAGATTAGACGGATTATGGTGAAATAGAATCATACCTATTAAGATCTTGAATGTCACGAACTCAACGGAGATCCTTGCTATCACGACTTGTGTCTTCTTCTCGAAAACACCTCTATGGTATCCACACGAGCACCTTCAAGAACGTCTCACGATCTTGAACACGGAACGGAAGTACTAGCCTCCTTTGATAGGTTTCGAATTCTCTCTGCCTCTGCCTATGCTGCCTCTTCTGCTAGGGTTTTTGCAAAAATGTGTGAGCCATTTAACCTATCATTATCTATTTATAATGATTGGTTAATGGGCCTTTTTAGCAAAAACATAACCCATGTAGGCATAGGATTAAATAATAAAACATGCTTCTATTATTTAATTAATAACTAAGTCACACTTAATTATTATTGGCAGAAATATAATTCTTTAAATTCGAATTTATTTCAATTAATTAAGTCTCACTTAATTAATATAATAAAATTCAAATATTCATCAATTAATTTAAATCTATAATTTAAATTAACTATTCCTTTAGGTGCTCTATGTGTGTGACCCTATAGGCTATTATTTAATTAGCAATAATTTTATTCTCCAATAAAATTATAAACAATGAGCGGTATCTAGTAATACATCATTGCTACCCAATTAAACAATAATTAAATCGTGATTTGATAAAACCTTTCATGATTAATGTTTCCGTGTAATATAATCCCTTTAACCAAATATATTATAGATTAAACTCGAGGCATGTGTTTAGTCATCCTCTTCAACATTTAATCCGGGTTTACTTGATCCATGAGTAGACTATGAAAAACAAATCATTATTTGAGCACGGCCATGCATTTTATAGTCTCACTCAATCAAGAGGCCAATAATATCTCTCCTAATTATAGGAGGGTTAAATCCTTTATCTATCATTCATATTTCTCATACGACTCATGATATACCCGATGTCCACTTTTATCATCACCCGGTCAAAGGTAACTTTTAATGTAGTCAGAGTATATTAATCCTCGTATAGAAATATAATGATCTCAAGTCAGAGGATCATTACACCATTATCACTGTGAGTCTTTCTTATGACTTTATTAAACATGAAGAATCTCACTGTGGGTCTGTCCAGTACCATGTACTCCTACATGTACCTATGCATTGACTTTAGTATCCCCATACTAATAACCAATGAGATATGGTTATCTGTCAAACAACATACTAGTCTATTTATGTATTATTATTGTCCTATAATAATAATACTCGACTAGGGACATTTAAGAATATGATCTATTATATAATCTCAAGTTTAAGTCATGTACTTAAACTATACAATGTGTATCATGATTCTAAGGACATTTATTATGCTAACAAATATATCGCAGTAATTAAAGTCATAATAAATACGTTTATTGAATAATCAATTGACATAAAGGTTTATCAAAATAAACATTGTATTGCCTCTAGGGCACCTACACCAACATATGTATCACAGCAAATCCTATGTTTTGTAAAAGCAGAGGAATGTTGTGAAAACTATTCTTCAGACATGGAGAAAATACCTTGGCCAGTGTATCAAAGATGAAGTCCCACTCACTTACCAGATGAGTCTTGGACAGTCTAACCATGTTAAATTCACCTTGATACTGGATGGTTTGAAAGAATTCTATCAGCTCCTGAGGTGTTGGTAGTGGATCAAAGTTGTCTGTTGGGAAGTCTAGAATTCTGTTTACATCATTATCTGTCACCCAGTAATCTCTTCCTCTTACTTTGAATGCGAAGCGAGATGTCGTGCTGGTTGAGCAATTTACAGCTGTAGAGTAGAGAGCCTTCAGTGGATCAATCTTCAGAACAGGGTCCAGGGTTATTGAAGTTCCGATCATAGGATGCTCATTGAGAAATCAAATCCATGGAACGAATCTGGGTTCAGGACATCTTGTAGGATCAAAGTATCCTATATAGTTAGTCTTGCAGATTTCAAAGACAGCAGCCATTTTAACTTATCTGATAAACAGACAATGCAACTTATTAGAAAATAAATAGAACAGGTGAAATTAAATAAGTGATCAAAAAATTAAGTGTCTCATAATTTAAAATAGAAACATATGAAATATAGAATTTTATATATTAGAACTTTAAATTAAAAACACTATGTATGACGACTTATCGAAATATATATATATATATTAAAAAAAAATGAAAGGAAAACAATATAGCTTTTAGCAATTGTTTAAACACTCACATGAAAAACTGATTAAGGGAGAGATAGAAAAAAATTGCAAGAGTTTAGTTGTGTTTGGAAATAAAAAAAAACAGAATAGAATAGGATAGATTAGAATTTTAGAATGACAACTGATCATATATATATAGGAAAAGTCTCGGGGAGACTTTTTAAGGCCGGGGAGACCTTTCAAAAATCTCGGGGAGACTTTTGAAGGTCGGGAAGACCTTTCAAAATCTCTCAGAGACTTATTAAATAACAACAAAACAAAACAACAAACAAAAAAAAACATTAAATAAAAACAAGAAAATTCGGGGAGACATTGATAGATCACGGAGACTTTTAAAATGTCTCGGGGAGACATTTTAAATTCTCGGGGAGACTTTTAATTTTAAGCTGAAAATTTTAAAAATAAAATAAAAGTCTCTCCTGATTTATTTTATTTTAAATAAACTAGTATATAACATATATAATATAATATATATATATAATCCGAAATATATTTAATAATTTACTAAAATATAATAACACAAAATATTGAATTATACTAATAATAACTATACTTTAATATTTGATTATTTTCTCATAAAAATAATTTTTACCAAAATTCTAACTTGTAAAAATTTTGATTAAATTATTTTAAAGATAATAATCTAAGATTACAATATAGTAGAATACAACCAAAAATAGATAAAATAAAATATTATAATAATTTATACTAAACACACATTCGAGAACTAGAATTTAGTAAAATAAATTCACAAGTGTTATGACAAATATTCACATAACAAACACTTGAAATTTTATTTAAGAACATAATGCAGATGTGAACTGGGATTTAAGATGAAAAACTATTCAACATCCCAAGTTCACCAACCAACCTGGTGAATGTGGATTCATCAAGTGGTTTAGTAAAAATATCTGCAGTCTGTTCTTCTGTGGGTACAAAGTGTAACTCCACAGTACCATTCATAACATGTTATCGAATAAAATGATACCTGATATCTATGTGCTTTGTCCTCGTGTGCTGTACAGGGTTGTTGGAGATTGCAATGGCACTTGTGTTATCACATAAAATAGGAATTTTATTTAACATAAAGCCATAATCTCTGAGTTGATTCCTTATCCATAAGATCTGAGCGCAATAGCTTCCCGCAGCAATGTACTCAGCCTCTGCTGTAGAATTGGAAACCGTTTGTTGTTTCTTACTGTACCAGGAAATCAATCTTCTCCCTAGGAATTGACAGCTCCCTGAGGTGCTCTTCCTATCAACAACACTACCTGCATAATCAGAATTTGTATATCCTATTAGGTTAAAACCAGATTCTTTAGGGTACCAGATACCAAGATTAGGTGTACCCTTAAGATATCTTAAGATTCTTTTCACAGCAACAAGATGAATATCTCTAGGATCCGCTTGGAACCTTGCACATATACAAGTGGCATACATAATATCTGGTCGGCTTGCAGTTAGGTAAAGAAGAGATCCAATCATACCTCTGTAGCTTGTGATGTCTACCTTTATTGAGTTTTCACATACTCCAAGCTTGACAGCTGTAGATGAGGGAGTTCTTGCAGATGCTGAATCTTCCATGTGATACTTCTTCAGAAGTTCTTTAAGGTACTTGGACTGACAAATGAATATTTCATCTATTCTTTGACTCACTTGAAGTCCAAGGAAGAATTTCAGCTCTCTCATTAAGCTCATCTCGTACCTACTCTGCATTAACTTAGCAAATCTCTTGCACAAGTTATCATTAGTAGACCCAAATATTATGTCATCAACATATACTTGTACCATTATCAGATCATTATTGTGTTTCTTATAAAATAAGGTTTTATCTATGACTCCTCTAACAAAAGCATTTTCAAGTAAGAATTCTGAAAGAGTGTCATACCATGTTCTGGGTGCTTGTTTGAGACCATAGATAGCCTTGAAAAGAAAATATACAAAGTCCATGTGATCTGGATCTTCAAAGCCCGAGGGCTGTTGTACATATACCTCTTCAGCTAACTTTCCGTTCAGGAATGCACTCTTCACGTCCATTTGATAAACTTTAAAATTGGAGTGCGCTGCGAATGCCAGAAACATCCTGATAGCCTCAAGTCTTGCAACTGGAGCATAGGTTTCATCATAATCAATTCCTTCAGCTTGGGAATAACCTTTTGCAACCAGTCTGGCCTTGTTCCTTATCACAATGCCATCTTCATCCAACTTGTTTCTGAATACCCATCGTGTGCCAATTACAGTCTTGTCCTTAGGTCTGGGTACCAGTTTCCAAACTTCTTGAGATTCAAATTGATTGAGTTCATCTTGCATAGCAATCACCCAATCAGGATCAGACAGTGCTTCTTCTATTTTCTTAGGTTCCATTTCAGATAGAAACCCAGAATAATTGCATTGATTCTGTGTAGCACCTCTTGTTCTAACACCAACATCTGGATCACCAATGATCAGCTCAAAAGGATGAGCTCTACTCCAAATTCTCTGACTTGGCAGATTAGATCTTGATGATTCGCCTTGAATTTCATTGTGATGTTGTGTTTGATTTGCTGATCTTTCATCTCCTCCCCCTGAATTGCTGCTATGATCTCTTGATGAATCTCCTTGTGTGTTAGTGGTATCTGCAGAGTTTCCATTATTTCCACCACTACCACTTAGATCATCAGCATTATTATCATTGTTGTTTCCTGTTGCAGCCTCAGGTTCGTTTTCATCATCTGAGTGTGAGTCTGGAATATTGTTGAACTTAAGAGTTTCAGATGGATCATCATTTTGGATGTTAGGGAATTTTGTGTCATCAAAAGTTACATTGACACTTTCTTTGACATTATGTTGATCAATAATATACACCCGATAAGATCTTCTAGAATAACCAACAAAAATAGCTTCTAGAGCTTTAGCCTCGAACTTTCCAATACGTTCTTCTCCATCTTTAAGTACAAAGCATTTAGCACCAAATACATGAAAGTATTTGAGCGTTGGTTTCTTGTTAGCCATTATTTCGTAGGGTGTCTTCATTAAGTCCTTGTTGATCAGAGTTCGATTCTGGGTATAATATGCAGTATTTACAGCTTCAGCCCAAAAGTACATTGGAAGCCTTGATTTACTCAGCATAGTCCTTGCAGCTTCAATTAATGTACGATTCTTCCTTTCTACAACTCCATTCTGTTGCGGAGTTCTAGGCGCTGAGAATTGTCTTGTTATTCCCTTTTCAGCACAAAAGTCATTCAGAACTGTATTCTTGAATTCAGTTCCATTGTCTGATCTTATAGCTCTAACTGGAAGCTTCGAATCCAACTCAATCATTTTTATATGATCAATCACTACTTGAGGAGTTTCATCCTTTGAGTGCAGGAATAAAACCCATGTATATTTTGAATAGTCATCAACAATCACCAAGGCATATCTTTTATGTGACATTGACATTACATTAACTGGACCAAATAAATCCATGTGAATTAATTGCAGTGGTTCAGAAATACTAGATGTGTCAGTGCTTGGATGTGATGCTTTCTTTGCTTTCCCTTTCTGACATGCCTCACAAAGTCCTTCTTGTGTGAATTCCAATTGAGGCAGTCCTCTCACTAATTCTCTTTTGACTAGAGAATTCATAGATTTGAAATTAAGGTGTGAGAGCTTCTTGTGCCATAGCCAACATTCATCTGACGAAGCTTTAGCATAAAAACAATTGACTTCATCTCTGCAACCTGAGTTCAGATCGGCTACGAACAAGTTTCATTTCCTTACTCCCTGAAGAGCAAGCTTTTCATCCTTCTTGTGAGAAATCAAACACTTCTCCTTCACAAAGGTCACTGTGTATCCCTTGTCACAAAACTGACTGATACTCAGAAGATTGTGTTTGAGACCTTCCACGAAAGATACATTATCAATGACGACATTGCCAGCTTCTAAATAGCCATATCCCTTAGTCATACCCTTGCTATCATCTCCAAAGGTAACTATTGGGCCAGCTCTCTCAACAACATTTGATAGCAGGGCTCTATCTCCGGTCATGTGTCGTGAGGATCCACTGTCGAGAATCCAAATAACCCGGTTCACCTGTTTCACACCCTGCAATCATCAAATGAGTTAGGCCTTCTTCGGAACCCAACATTGATTGGGCCCGGCATATTTGAAAAATTGTCCTTTGTCAGGTTTAACAACAGAACCCAACATGACAAACTCATCTACTACTTTGACTGGACATTTCTCCTTGTAAACAACTTTAACATTTTTGTATACAGGCTTAGGAGAAAATGTCTCCTTCTGTGAAACAGGAGGACTGGCAGTCTTTGATCTAGCATGCCTGTGATTTATGTGCTGTCTAGGTGTAGTATTGACATTCATAGCATGCATGCTTTTAAAATATGCAGACATAATATTGAAAGCACATAGCATACAGTTATCTACACCACATGGTTTATGGCATGCATCAATAGTAGGCATTTTATTCACAATAGCAGGAGTCTTAACAGTTTCTACCTTAACTTTATTAACATTTTTAAAGTTCTCAGTAGCATGGAATCTATTGTTCTTATCCCTACTATTAACAAACTTACTAGGTCTGTTATGATTTTTCTTAAGCTCATTAGCACCTAAACCAGGAGTGGATGAACTAGCAGTGTTCACATTTTCTGTTGGTCTTTTAGGTACATATTTAGCTTTTTGGACATTTATTCCTTTTATGTCCCTAACAGGTTTTTCCTGTTCTTTCTCTTCCTCTTTAAGGTCTTCAAGTTTAATTTCATAATCCACTATTACACAACTATCAAGAACTGGTTCTGCAATAGGAGTTATGAAAAGAGGTGTCTTAGTGTCCTTAATAACATGTGGAATACCCCTCTCTATAGCACTCTCTTTAAAAGGGGTGATGTTACTAGCCTTTCCTACGGATTTGTTATATTCAAAACCTATCCCAACTTTCCGTTTAATCTCTTGTTGGTCAACTAGGTCTTTCATAACAAATGAAGCAGTTCTATAGGCTTGACACCTGACTTTCTCTTTTTCAATTTTATCCTTTAAAAAAGCTTCAATTTCAACATAGCAGTTGACTCTATTAACTTGAAATGCAACATCTTCAGTTAATTTCTCATTTATAAGTTTCAGCTTTTTCAATTAAGAATTCTCATCTGATAAAACTTGGTTTTTGAGAATTAAGATTTTTATTCGATCTCTAGCATTAGTTAAATCCTCACCTAGCAATTTAAACATTTTAGGACAGCTAGGGTTTACCTCAATTCCTTGATGAGGTGGGGATTGTGATCCTTCAGAAGAAGAAGCCATTAGAGCAAGATTTCCCATATCTTCTTCTTCATCATTGTCAGAATCATCCCAGCTTTTTCCTTCTGCTAAGTATGATCTTCCCTGATGCTTCTTCAGTAGAGCCTCATATTTCTGTTTAAGCTCGTCATATGAATCCTTCTTTCTTTCCTATTTGGGCTTTCTACAATCTGTAGCAAAATGTCCCATTTTATTGCAGTTGAAGCAACGAATCTTGCTTCTGTCAACCATCCCTGTCTTGTATCCACCTCTTATATTGGATGAGCTAGAAGAACCACCTCTCTGAAATCTGTTTGCCATAGGCTTGAATTTAAAATTAGGGTTCCTCCTGAATCTTGTATTTCCAAATTTTCTAGCAATCAGTGCCAGAGATTCATCCTCAAGTTGATCAAGTTCTTCCATTGAGTAGAATTCACTTTCAGATGAATTCATTTGAGTTGCACCAACTTCTGCAACAATACCATGATCAATGACTTTGACTGAAGAAGATTCAGTCATAGATTCTTTGTATTCTGGTACTTCTGCTACAAGAGCTGTAGACTTGCTGACCACCTTGCCTGTACCATATATTTCTTTCTGTTGAATCTGCTCTAGCTCATAGGTCTTTAGTACGCCATAAAGTCTTTCCAATGAAATTTCATTCATGTCCCTTGACTCCCTGATGGCAGTAATCCTATGCTCTAAGTGAACTGGCATTGTCAGCAAAAACTTCCTATTGATCTCCTTCTTCGTATAGTGTTTGCCATTGAGATTTAGATCATTTATCAGTTTGTTGTATCTCTCAAAAACATCAGAGATACCTTCTCCAGGATTTGATCTAAAATGCTCATATTGAGACGTTAAGATTTCCAATCTATTCTCCCTCACTTCTTCTATTCCTTCATTCAGTATCTCTATCGTTTCCCAGATGTGTTTAGCATTTTTGCAATTAACAACATGATTGTACATTCCGGGATCAAGAGATTCTACCAAAATTAACTGCAGGCTGGTGTCCAAAGAATCCAGTTCCTTTTCAGTATCAGTGTACTCAGAAATTTCTTTATCAAATTGTCTGTGCGGAATAAGTACACCATCTATCATATGCTCAGGAATGATTGTTATTGGAGCAACAACACCGGTCTTCAAAATATCTTTGTACTTAGGGTTTGCAGTTCGAAGAAATAGTGTCATCTTTCTCTTCCAAAGATTATAATTATCTTTATCAAATGGAGGAATTTTAATGCTACTCACTCTTTGAGTACTCATTTTAAAATAATAGAAGATTAAAAAGATTTGAGATTTTTAGGAATTAAAGAGATTTCGAATTTTTAAGAAATTACAAATTTTCGAATTTCTAATAAATAAAAATATTAGGATCTTGATTTTTATGTCAATCAGATGGCTCGGATACCAATTGTTAGGTCCAAATGATTGTAGAAGGGGGGGTTGAATACAATCTCTATTAAATATTAATAACTGTTTCGGATAATTTTTGATTAAACAATTTAATTATTATCACGAAATAATAATCAAAGAAACACAGTTCAAGTAAAATACTTGTATTAAACTTGATGGGTGTTACAAGATCAGTTCGAATAAACACTAATAGCTCTTTAGAATTTCTACAGAATATTTAACATGAATGCTCTGTATTTTTTTCTTTTAGCTCGAATAGAATGTTAATAGAAGTACTTGAATGTTAACTACTGAACTCATATATATAGAGAAACACTTAAAAGTCTCTCTGGTGCATTTGGGAAGACTTCTTGACTCCGGGAAGACTTTCTGTGCTTGGGGAGACTTTTCAGGGAGACTATCATTGCTCGCAGAGACTTCTTGATTTAAATGAAAAATCATTTAAATTGATGGGGAAGACTTTTATAGCTCGGGGAGACTATTATAGCTCGGGGAGACTTTTCAAATAAGATTCGGGGAGACTTTTGAAAAGTCTCCGGGAGACTTTTGAAAAGTCTCCGGGAGACTTTTCAAAAGTCTTCCCGAGAAATCAAATGCCGACCTGAATGATAACTGAGATGTATATCATTTATTTTGAAGTGATTCATATGATTTGAATCTACTGACTTCTTCCTTCCTTTTTGATTTCTTTTGAATTAAATTCTATTTGAATTATTATATATCTTATTCATTAAATTAATTCTGTGTGAATTAATCAAAGTAAATAGGATACATAATAAATTATCTTTTTGATAATAGAATTGAATTAAAGTCTTCTTCATTCTAAAATAATTCTAAATTAATTAATTTCTTAATCAATTTAAGAAATAAATTAATTCTGATTGAATTAATTTACCAATTAAATTAACTAAATAATTTAATCAATTAATAGAGAATTAAATTAAAGTCTTGACTCCACAACTCTTGATGATATAATTCCAAGTCTTCTGTCTTCACACCAATGTCTGTAGCTGACCATTTTTTCTGTAATAAAGAATCTTCTCTGTATTTTGCCAACACTCCGTGTACTGTCTGGTTCACGAGTGATTCACAACAAATAGAATTCTTCACTTGACTTTTATAATGGTTCACTTCTGTTCCTTCTGATTTGACTATTTCTGATGTCACACAAATTGAAATCTTCTGACACTGTAGCTTCTTCAAACTTAAATACTCCACTGAGGCGTGATCAATTAAATTGAGCTTCTTTCAATGTAGTACTGCTTCAGGTCTGTAGATTGACTTTGATCTTCTTTTTCTTTTCAGATAATACCTGCTGAAGATTCCTGTGACAGATAATATATTTACTTACAAATTATCTATGTTTGAGTTGAGTTGTCATCTCTCTAAACAAATAGGCTTCTAAACATATGCCTTTCAGTATTATATGTCAATATTTAAAGGACTTATGAATTTCTTTACATGTATTTTCTCGAGCTTACATATATCACTAGTAATTGTTATGAGTATAATTGTCATATGCTTGAGTAACAATTATTAGATATAATGTATGAACTTAAATGCTAATTTTCATTCATATGATTATTTAGTATTTAGCAAGGGTATTTTATCTTATTAAAATTATGAATTGAAGCAATTCATCGTTTATTAGTTTCATAGTTTTAATACGATGAGGTATTAGGAGCATAATTACTTGCTTTTTGAAATTATTATTAATTATCATAATTTGATAATTTGTTATTGTTTCATTGCAATTAATTATGATTTTTGTTGTTAGTGATAATATATATATATTGTTTATCTGAAAATCACTAATAATAAAAGCACATCTGTGTTCTACCGAACAAGAGCAATCGACTCGAGGTAAAAGCAGGTAATCTCGATCTTGTTATTCTCTAATCAATTGATATAAAAATATATACAATTGATATATTGAGCCCTCAGTGGCTATAGGACAAGATCAAGGGATTGAAAACCTACAATCTCTAACACAGATCATAGAACCACAAACACTCAAACAGATACAACTTCATCTACTAAACCCCTGAAAAGAAAAGTTTTATCAACTAAAGAGGGTGAGAGAGTAAGTGTCTCTAGTGCACTAGAAAAGAGAAGTATCTATGAGTGTTCCAGCAGCTCTGCCTCTAGTTAGAATGTAATTGAAACCAAGGCAACTGCTAACTAATTTATATCCTCCCAAAAAGGTATAGATTTGCAAATGGCAAAACTGTTACTAGGTTCGTCATCTTAACATGATGAGTCTATTGAATTCGGCCCGCAGCCAAGGCCATTTGTAAATAGTCAACTTCATCTGGACACTCTCAAACACTGCAACCATAAATGTATATATTCAAATGCACTGTAAGGATTGTCACACACTAAGGATGAATTGACGGAAGCAATTATTCTAAACTTTCATATCAAGGAAGGAAGGATGATTGATGATTCTGACTGAATCAACATGCCTTCACAGGCGTCAGGAGGAAACTTGGATCATTTGCTACATTATAGATCCTTGTCTCCCTCCCCAGATGGAACATATCTGGATTCCTAACGGAATAAATCATCTTAAATGATTAGCAACTCATTGAATCTATTCCTGAAACAATTCAGTTTTCAAAGTCAAATATTTTAATAGAATCAATTGAGGACGGGGATTTACGAAACCCCATTGCACCACCAGTGACCTCTCTTGAAGGGGCTATGGTGATCTTTCTTGCAGGTACAAAAGACTATATCATCAGTACTAAGAGAAAAACAGTGTTGTGAGAAAAGAGTGAAACACAAGTGAGAAAGAGTGAAAATATATATTCTATGAGTGAAACACTTAGAGAGTATATGAGCGAAACACTTGTCAGAAACACAAAGTAAAATCACACACCAGCACAATTACCAAATCCCATTCCCAATTCCCTGTTACAGATTTCTAATGTTACTCAACTAAGGGGGATGAATTTTCTTCTGATATTAAGGATTCTGAAGAGGATTACTCAACTAAGGGGGAGAAGTGTTGAACAGTTCGAACTGTTGAACAAGATCCAAAAAGAGAGAAGTAGATCCAAAAAGGGAGAAGTGTTGAACAAGATTCAAAGGGGAGAATTGTTTAAAGACTTTTACTAGAAGAGGATTACTCCATTGTTGAACAAGAAAAGGGGGTATATAACAACATGCTTGGATTGGATCCATTTGATTTTAGAAAATTCTTGTATATAGGATTAACTGGATTTTCTAAAATGCATAACATGTCATAGTTTGCATTTTTTATATCTGCGATGGTTTAATGTTGTATGTATGCCATGTCTGTTGTTACCTCTATTAAATTAGTTGGATAATTCAAGTAAGGGGAGAATGAATTCACCTTGGGAGAGAAGTGAACACAGAAGTTGGAGAAACAGAGGATAGATGGTAAGAAGAGAACAAGACTTCATCCCTGCCATCCTAAGGGGGAGTAGTGATGAGTCTGAGAAATGAAGATAATACTACTTGTATAATATGTTTAGTGCTAGAGGAACAAACATCTTTCATTTCTAAGTTCACTCAAGAAATCTGGTAATGTAGAATCTGAACCAGAGAAACCAGCCACTGAAGATCTACCAGAAATGAGAGAGTCTTGGAATTTCCAGGTGAGGACTTGCAGTTAGGGCATAGGTAAGGTATGAGTTGTTCATGAAGCCAACAAGAGGTTTGAAGGCTTCTCCAGCTTCACCAACTGAAGCCATGGTGGTGAAGTTGGTTTGGGCAAGAGAACAAATGATTTGGGGTCCAAACATGGTTAAAAGAAAATGGTTTAGATTTAGGTTTTAGAGAAATGAAGAACGGTTTAGAGAAGAAATTGCAGAGAAAATAGAGACTTTCTAGGACGTTAGAATATTTGGAGTTTAAAGAGAAATAAAGAATGTGAGAGATTTAAGCTGTTTGTATATATATGATGTGAAAAAGATACTGTTAAGAAAGAATTTTAAACGATTTAAAGTGACAGTTGTCTTCAAGTTCCATTCCTTGACAGTAACTTATGCGCTAGAAATCACAAACACTCTTGACAGTAACATTAGAGGTTAGAGAGAAAAAAATGAATAACCCTAATATTAATTGTTGACAGTATGTTATGCGGCGATTTTAGAAAACTGTACTGTTAGAGGATACTGACAATAAGTTTTAGAATTTGACAGTAAGTTTCATTTCCGCATACTATATTGTCACCATTTCTCAATTCTTTGACAATAGGTTTCACAGGATTCGACAGTAAGTCTTAATCCCGCGAAACATACTGTCAAGACTTCACAGCCTTTTGACAGTAAGTTCCACAGAATTCAACAGTAAGTTTTAATCCCGCGAACTATACTGTCAAGACTTCTTAAACATGTGACAGTAAGTTTTCACAGATTTTGACAGTAACTTGTTGAAAGTCATATTACTAGTCCTATTTGTAATAAGTAGATGACAACTCAACTCAGATAAGAAAGCGAAGTAAATAATAAATATTGAATATAGAGGAAGAATAAAAAGAAGCCAAGACAGGACATGACAAGACACAAAGACCACTACAGAAGAAATGAGAATCAACATTGTAGTTAGTCATCCGTGAACTAGACCAGTGCACAGGGTGTCAACAATGTCAGTGAAGATTCGTCATCAAAAAGTTCAAGTCGTTAAAAATGTTATTGTTGAAGAACAGAAGAGTCTTATCTACATCAACAATAGTCAAGCCTTTAATTTAATTCTCTATTAATTAATTAAATTAATTAGTTAATTTAATTAGTAAATTAATTCACTCAGAATTAATTTATTTCTTAAATTAATTAAAGGATTAATTAATTTAGAATTATTTGAGAATGACAGAAGACAGAAGCTGGAAGCTCAAAGGGATACGGTATTGACTTGAAGAAAAGACGGAAAAATAAATGACACGGAAGAAATGCAAATTCATATATTCTTAAAGGTGGAACCCCGGTTGGAATTGATTTATCATTTCCAAGTGAAAAGGAGTTCGGTTCCAGACGATCAGGAGACTGCAGCTTAGAGCGTAAGGATTTATTTAATTAATAAATATTTTATTTATTTAGTAAATTATATTTATAAATATCTATATAATATTATATATTTATTTTTATAATTTCTGAATTAAATTTATTATTTATTAATCAAAGATTATAAATTGTGCGGGTCGAAAAGCATTTCTACGGAGCCTATCCACTAAAAGACGAAATAGGCCCCTTTTTATTTGAATTGGCAGGAGAATTAAAGAACCAATGGAAGCTTGCCACGTGTCCCACTCAAGAAGAATTCAAAGGTAATACCGAGAGCAAAAGAAAGTAATACCGAAGTGTTGAAGAAAGTAATACCGAGCAGAATTAAAAAGTAATACCGGATGTTTAAAAAAGTAATACCGAATTACTTTTTGAAAAAGGTAATACCGAATTAATTTTTGAAAAAGGTAATACCGAATTACTATTTGAAAAGGTAATACCGAAATTCAAAATTAATGCCCAGCTTTCTGAAAAGTAATACAAGGCTTAATTCTTGTTAAAAAGGTCATAGTGAAAAGTAATGCTAAGCTTTTCCAACCTCTATAAATATGAGGAGATCACTTCTCATTTCTAGAGTAGAAAAATCAGTTCAAATTCAGAAATTTGTCTGCATTGTAATATTCACAGACTTTCTGTGCTGGTTTGATTTTAATTCCTAAAGTAGAACAATTCATGTCAAATTTGTTCTAGAAATTAAAGTTTATTCTACCGAATGTTGTAACACCCTTTCAAGTTTAATATACGTATTTTAACTTGAATCTTGTTTACTTACTTGCTAATTTCTATATCTTAAATGTTATATCATAAAAATAGAAAGCTAGTAAGTCAGCCTCTCAAACACTACAAAGACTCTAACCCTCAGCTAAAGCAATAATTTAATTCCGCAAATTCTGAAAAGAATTTTAAATTGTTGTGAGTATCGCATTCAACCCCCCTTCTACGATACTTCCGGGACCCAACACTTGTTACCATGTGATAGTATAGATAAAACATACTGTCAAGAACTTTGACAGTACTTTTTATCAAGTTACTTAAAAATCAATTAGTTAACCTCTCAGTTAATTATCATCATGTCTTTTCACCGTGATAGAAATCAAAACACCCCTAGAGGCCATTAATTTACAGTGAAATTTAGTTAACTAAATTTATGATCAACTAAACAGAATTACATCAACATGTTAAATTTAACATACTCAATTCACTCACTAGCCTGTTGAATGTCTTTTCATCTAATGGTTTGGTAAAAATGTCTGCAAGTTGCTTCCCTGTGGGCACATAGATTAGCTTGATTGTGCCTTCATCCACATGTTCTCTAATGAAATGATGTCTGATGTCAATGTGCTTAGTTTTGGAATGTTGAACAGGATTCTCAGAAATTGTTATGGCACTAGTGTTGTCACAATATATAGGAATTCCTTGCAGTGTCAACCCATAGTCCAATAGTTGATTCCTCATCCAAAGAAGCTGAGCACAGCAACTACCAGCTGCAATATATTCAGCCTCTACAGTTGAATTTGACACTGAATGCTGCTTCTTGCTAAACCATGAGACCAATCTTTCTCCCAAAAACTGACAGCTTCCTGTTGTACTCTTTCTGTCTATTCTGCACCCTGCATAGTCTGAGTCTGAATATCCAACCAAGTCAAAACCAGAATCCTTAGGATACCAAAGGCCTAAGTTTGGAGTGCCTTTCACATATCTGAGAATTATTTTTAATGCCATTAAATGTGACTCATTTGGATCAGACTGAAACCTTACATACAAACCTGTTGCAAACATTATGTTAGGCCTGCTAGCTGTTAGGTAGAGGAGAGAGCCAATCATTCCTCTATACATCTTGTTGTCCACCTTCTTTCCTTTTGGATACTTGTCAAGTTGGGTTGCTGTTGAGATTGGAGTTTTTGCAGGAGATGAGTCTTCCGTATCAAATCTTTTCAAGAGATCTTTAACATACTTAGTTTGGCAAATAAATATTACATCTTCTTTTTGATATACTTGAAGTCCAAGAAAGAATACTAATTCACCCATCATACTCATCTCATATTTGTTCTGCATTAACTCAGAGAATTTCTTGCATAAATCTTCATTTGTTGAACCAAAGATAATGTCATCAACATATACTTGAACTAGAATGATATCATTTCCATGTTTTTTGTAGAAAAGAGTTTTATCCATAATTCTTCTTGTAAAGTTATTATCAAGAAGGAACTTGGAAAGAGTATCATACCAAGCCCTTGGTGCTTGCTTTAGACCATATAATGCCTTGAGTAGTCTGTACACAAAGTTCTTTATCTTTGGATCTTCAAAGCCTGTGGGCTGTTCAACATACACTTCTTCTTCTAACTCTCCATTGAGGAAAGCACTCTTAACAACCATTTGAAAAACCTTGAAGTTGTTGAATGCAGCAAAAGCCAAAAAGATTCTTATTGCTTCAAGTCTGGCAACAGGAGCAAATGTTTCTTCATAATCAATCCCTTCCTGTTGACAATAGCCTTTTGCCACCAACCTTGATTTGTTTCTTGTGACAGTACCACAATCATCCATCTTGTTCCTATAAACCCATTTGGTGCCTATTATGGATTTATTATTTGGCCTAGGCACCAACTCCCAAACACAGCTTCTTTCAAATTGATTTAGTTCTTCTTGCATAGCATTAATCCAATCTGGATCAGCCAAAGATTCTTCTAGAGTTTTAGGTTCTGTTTGAGATAGGAAACAAGAGTACATGCATTCATTGGCAACATTTCTTCTTATTTTGACTCCAGTTCCTGGATCACCAATGATTAAATCATTAGTGTGATCTCTGTTCCATTTTGTTCCTCTTAAAGAGTCACTAGAGTCTTTAACATTTTGTTGATTGACAGCATCTTTTGTTCTTGCATTGTTGACAGCATCAATTTCTTCAAGTCCACTATTCATTGGAACAGTCCCAGAAAAATCAGTTGTTTGGGCAGTTCCTTCATTTTCTCCAGAATTATTGAGAACCATTGTTGGACCAGAAATTGTGTGATCAATACTTGGTGAATCCTCTTCAATCCCTTCTAGATAGCCTTGATTTTCAAAGGCTAAAGCTTCTGTTTCTTGACTTCCTTCAATTTCAGGAAATTTAGTTTCATCAAAGGTGACATTTACACTCTCCTCCACAGTCTTGTGATCAATGATGTAAACTCTATATGCAGTCATGTCAATACTATACCCCATAAAGATTCATTCAAGTGCTTTAGTATCAAACTTTCCTTTGATCTCAGTTGAATCTTTCATGAAGTAGCACTTGCTTCCAAAGACATAAAAATAGTTGACAGTTGGTTTCTTTCCTGTAAGCAATTCATAGGGTGTCTTCCCATAGGCTTTGTTGACTACAGTCCTGTTTTGAGTGTAACAGGCTGTATTGATTGCTTCACCCCAGAAATAGGTAGGAAGTTTTGCTTCACTCAACATTGTTCTTGCAGCCTCAATAAGAGTTCTATTTTTCCTTTCCACAATACCATTTTGCTGAGGTGTTCTTGGTGCAGAGAATTGTTGAGTGATTCCATTGTCTTTGCAGAAATCATTCATGATACTGTTTTTAAACTCAGTACCATTATCACTTCTCAAAGTCTGCACTTTGTACTTGGGATTCTTGTCAAGAACCTAACCAAATCAATAATTTCTTGTGCAGCTTCATCCTTGGATGCTAGAAACCTCACCCAAGTGTATCTTCAGAAATCATCAACCATTACCAAGGCATATCTTTTTCTTGCCAGTGATTGCACATTCACAGGACCAAATAAGTCCATGTGAATTAGTTGAAATGCCTCATTGATTGAACCACTAGGGGTGCTTTTATGAGCAGCTTTCCTTAGTTTCCCTTTCTGGCAATCCTCACACAATCCTTCTTGACAGAATTCAAGTTGAGGCAGCCCTTTCACCAACTCTCTCTTCATTAGATGATTCATTGCTTTGAAATTCAAATGAGAGAGCTTTTTATGCCACAGCCAACTTTCAGATGAAGAGCCCTTACTGTAAAAACAGTAGACCTTGTCTTTCCTTACAGAATCCAAGTCAACAATGTAGAGGCTTCATTTCCTTACACCTTGAAGAGCTTCTTCTTCTGTCTTTTTGTTGACAATGGATCATCTGTCTTGATCAAAACCAACCTTGAAACCTCTTTCATAAAATTGAGTTACACTCAACAAATTGTGCTTCAAACCATTTACTAGAGCAATTTTCTCAATTTTCAAGTTTCCAACTTCCAGTATGCCATATCCCATTGTGAAACCAATGTTGTTGTCACCAAAGGTTACACAAGGGCCAGCCATTTCATTGAACTGTGATAGCAGGGCTTTATCACATGTCATGTGTCCTGAGCATCCACTATCAATGATCCACATGATTCTTTTATTTTTCTTGTTGCCCTGCAAAGCAAAACATCTCAATTTGCTTTTGGTACCCAACTTCCATTGGGTCCATTTTGCTTAGCTAAATCACAGTTTGAAGTTGATTCAGTTGTACTTTTTTCTTTTGCTTTTAACAAGACTCATGTAACTACCCATTCAGTTTTGAATATTGGTTTGATAGCTTTGTTCTTGGGTGGCTTGTCCATCCTAACTTTAGGAGGACTTGGACACTTTGGCTTTCCAGTTTTAGCATTATTATGCAAGCATTTTTGATTACTAGCAAAAGGTAGATTAAAGCAAACACTCATCAAATTCATTTTGCATGAAATACAATCAAAGCCACCACAGTGAGTTACTTGTTTATTCTTTAAAGGCGTGCTGTGTAAATTTCCATTGTTAGAGGTAGCATTCTTATCAATAGACTTGTCCTTGTTGCAAACATGAGTTAGATGACTAGAAGACCCATAATTATTGCACAACTTTCTAGGAGCATTAGGAATATAATCATAATTGTTCTTCTTGTTTATCCCTAACTTTCCATTTCTGTTCTTCTTGGTCTTCATGATAGTATGTTTAGAAATTACTGTCATGCTGGTGTTGACAGTAGGTTTAGATGGAGTTGTCTTGACAGTAAGTTTGGGTCTTACAGTCTTGACAGCATCTTCTGAACTTACTGTCGAACCAGTATTGACAGTATCTTTTAAACAAAAGTTACTGTAAGAGTCAAAACTAACTGTCTTGGGAATTTTGATAGTATCTTTTGCCTTAAGGGTTTTTCTGACAACATCATTTTCCTCATCATTTATCTCTTGTTTGATTACTAAAGCTTCCTCATCAAACTCAAATTCAGCCTTTTTGAACAATGGATTCTTAACCTTCTTTAGAATGGATGGTTTGACAGTATGTTTGACTTCTTCTTCTTCAACCTATTTCTTTCCAGATTTCTTCTCATAGTTAAAACCTATACCTATCTTTTGATTTTCAGTATTATTATCATGGTAAGATTTTAACATAGAGGAGGAATTCTTATAGGCCTTGATTTTTAGATCATTTTCAGAAATCTGTTTTCTAAGAAATTCCTCAATCTGAGAAGCACAAACAATCTTATTTTTAAGAATCTCATTTTCTTGTTATAAGGACTCAAAAGCATTCTATTTTAGTTATAGTTCATGATTCCTTATTTTTAATAACTCATTAGCACTAGACAATTTAGCTATTTCCTCATTTGCAGCTAACATGCTTGTATGAATATTAAAAATTTCAGAACTTAGACTTTCAACATTTTTCTTATACTGAGATTTAGTCATATGAACAGTAGTAAGAAAGGGTACCTGACTTGATGAAGAAGATGAACCTTCTCCTGAGTTTGCCATGAGAGCAAGATTCCCATATTCTTCTTCTTCTTCTTCATTTGAGTCTTCCCAACACTTTCCTTCAGCCACAAAGGCTCTTCCTTGTTGCTTTTTCAACAGGGCTTCATACTTTGCTTTGAGTTCCTCATAATCATTGTCATTTCTTCTCACTTATTTTGGCTTCTTGCATTTAGTTACAAAATGCCCCATTTCATTACAGTTGTAACACCTTATTTTGGATCTGTCCACCATACCTGTTTTGTATCCACCTTTGCCACTTCCTCCAGGTTTTGAGAAATTTGGCTTGTTGAACCTGGAGCTTTGTCCTCTGGGTTTGAAAGCTTTGTTCTTCTTGAATCTCAAGTTGGAGAACTTTCTTGCCATGTAGGCCATTTTTTTGTTTTCCATGTTGTCCAGTTCCTCCAAAGTGTAGAACTCATCTTCTTCACCATCCTTGAGTTCCAAAGTCACACTTTCATCTTCATCTGTGATTTCTTCAATCTTGATTTGTTGTTGATGCTGAGATTCCTTGAGTTGCATTTGTTAGTGGACTTTTTTGTCCACTATATACGTTCCAATTTGGCTTAAATTGATCGCTAGTGCCCAAGTATTTAGTGTCTTTTGATGTGTTTTATGTTTTTGGTGTGCAGATTACCAGGCAAAGCAGAATTTATGAATATTTGCATAAATTGGTGGTACATTAGCTAGGAATTAAAAGGAGGAAGATCAAGGCTTGAGTTGAGGTCGAAAGAAGGCAAGACGAGTCGCTAAAGGAGCAACGTTTCAAAGAATTCAACTGCAGGGCAGTAGGGTGAGGCGCGCCCGCTCTCCATGAGGCGCGCCCGCGCTCTATTAATGAGGCGCGCCCGCGCCCTGTCAAGCGCCCCCGCGCTCCAGCCGACTTCAGTTGCTGATTTTTGCAGTTTGGTCCGTTTCGAAGCCCAGGAAGCAGCGAGCCCATGGATCATTATTTTATGTAACCTAGTATAAAGACATAAGGATGATTATTAGTATTTTATCTATCAAGCAATTAAGTAAGCAAGTAGGGTTTTTATTATCGTACAAGAGGACAGAGTATTTTGTGAGCCGTCAAGCTATT
Source organism: Oenanthe sinensis (assembly GCA_028671895.1). Classification (NCBI taxonomy): domain Eukaryota; kingdom Viridiplantae; phylum Streptophyta; class Magnoliopsida; order Apiales; family Apiaceae; genus Oenanthe; species Oenanthe sinensis. Next base: position 10,965,710 of record CM053799.1, read on the forward strand.
TTCTTTTGTAATTTTCATCACGTGGATTATCGGTTGTTCTTTTACTCTTGCAATTAATATCAGTAGTTTATGTATAATTGTTATTTTACGATGTTTTCAATTGAACCCATGATGTCGACTAGTCCAATTATGGGCTAATCGTTATCATGGGGTTTTAATGGATTTTTCTATCGATTCTAGATATTGATTGTTTTTATGCCAAAGTGTGTGATTGTTATGGATAGCCTAGTATGGTTAAGCTTATTCATTGTAAATGCGTCGTGAACATTTATGATTGTTTGTTGAACCCTCGTGAATGCGAAAGTGGATCTAGGGTTTAGAACATGCCATGCTAGCATAGGTTTTTGCATGATAAGAGCATGTATTAATTTGTGGTGTAATTCTAACCGTCTTGCACTGACTATGTGATTTTATGGATACTTGTGCTTAAGCCATTATGTTTTCAATCTCTATAGACATATAGGGACTAATCGTAGTGGTTGACTATTTGACTTCTATCAATTGTGGATGTTCATTAGGATGGTATGCGTACAACGAAAGTTGGCGTTTATCAGTTTAGAGGGTCTGATCAGTTATCATCACTTTCACATGCTAGGTTGAAAAGGCATAAGATTCTAGATGAGATAGATTATGAAGTTAAAATCCCATGTTTATTTCATATAAGTAATTCGTTAAGTTTTAATTAGTAGCGTACTCAACACTCCAATTGTTATTTTCTTAGCAGTGAAATTTAACCATACTCTGGTGTATAAGTGAACTAAACGTAAGCAAGTCGAGTCTCTGTGGGAACGAATCCTACCTATTACTGTATTACTTGTGACCACGTTCTCTTGCGTGAATAAAGTGTGAACAGCATCACCTGTGGATCTTGAGCTACTAGAGCATTTGATGTGTTAGCCATTTTTCCTCTTTGACCAGCTTGAATGGTTCTCTTCTGTACAACTCTAGCTCATAGGTTTTGAGTATGCCATATAAAGTTTCAAGAGAAATTTTTGATAAATCCCTTCCTTCTCTTATGGCAGAAACCTTGTGCTCTAGGTGGTCAGGAAGTGTCAACATGAATTTCATGTTTACTTCCTTTTTGTCATAAAACTTTACATGCAGTTGCAAGTCATTTATCAACCTGTTAAACCTCTCAAACATCTCAATCAACCCTTCACTTGGTTTAGCCATGAAGGCTTCATACTGAGACACCAGAATTTGTCTTTGATTTTCTTTTACTTCTTCTGTCCCTTCACAGAGTATCTCAATGGTTTCCCATATTTGCTTTGCACTGGTGCAGTTGACAATGTTGTTGTACATGACATTATCAAGTGCCTCAATGATGATAAATTATAGGCAATCATCTAGAGATACTTTTTCTCTATCAGTATCATTGTACTCTGAAACCTTTTTAGGAACCCAGTAGGCTGGTATTGTTTCACCATCTACTGTAGTTTCAGGTACATATGTCTGGGGAATGAAAGGACCATTTTCCAATATTCCAGGATAAAGAGGGTTGGCTATTTTTATGAATAACATCATTTTTCGTTTCCAAAGGTTGTAATGTTCTTTGTCAAAGGTGGGTATTTTTATGCTGCTTACTTTCCGTGCACTCATTTTTAGATCTTTTCAGGTTATGTATATCTAACCTGCTGCTTTAATACCAATTGTTAAACAATATGAGTGTTGCAGAAGGGGGGGTTGAATGCAACTTGACAATTTATCACTTTTTGCTAACAACAAAACAAAATAGATAAAATCAAGTAATAATGCAAACAATAATAAGCAGATTAAAGACATAAGATGTTATACTACAAAAATTAATTTTATTAATTTTTGTTGCTACAACTGATTGGAAGATGTTTCCAGCTTCAATAGAAATAATAACAAAGGAATGCTAAAGTTTTCTATGCTTGAGAAAAGTTAAACTCAGTTGCATGAGGGAGAGTGTTTGTGAGATATGTGTTTTTATGCTAAAACACATACCTCGCTTACAAGTGTACTTTCCCTCATTTCCTGGACAATACTTGAAATAGAAACTTTACTTTTTCTTCTCAAGTCTGTCTTCATTCCATTTGTAGATAAAGTTGCTCTGAGAGGATTTGACATTCTTGACTCCACGAGCATGCTTCACCTTTTTGCTTACTTTATCTCAAGTTGCAGTAGTAGTCTTGACAGACTAGGTAGAGTTGTCAAGATCAATCTATGAAAGAACTTTACCTAGTCTGCTTCTTGAAATAGACTGTCAGCTTCACCAAAAGGTTACTGTCAACCTTTAGCTTCTCTTTGGTGACAGTAACTTCGTCTCCGCATATGTTGCTGTCGATCCTGACATTCTTCTGAAATATACTGTCGTCCAAAGGTACTGTCAACTATCCCGCTAAACATGTTGTCAACTATCCCCGCCAAAGCTACTGTCAAGAAACTTGCTGTCTTCGATTCTTCAATCTCCGCCAAGTTTACTGTCAAGGAATAGTTTCTGTCAGTAAAACTTGCTGTCTTAGAATCTTCATTCTCCGCCAAGTTTACTGTCAAGGAATAGTTGCTGTCAGTAAAACTTGATGTCTTAGAATCTTCATTCTCTGCCAAATTTACTGTCAAGGAATAGTTGTTGTCACCTGTTCCAAAAGATGTTGTCACTTGAACATACTGTCGTAGGCTTTAGATTGCAGAATGTTACTGTCAATAATTTGATCCATGCTGTGCATGAACACTTTGTGAACTTCTACTTCATAGATCATTTTATTACATTTGTACATGACAGTAACTATTGAAACATGTTGTCACCTACTTTGCTTAAATGCATACTGTTATAAGTGACAATTAAACATACTGTCAATGTGTATATGACAGTATGTTTTACTTAGTTAATTTCTAATTAATCTAAGTAATTATTAGTTGATTACATTGATAGTACCACAATCCCTAACAGAAGTGATGCGACCCGAGGTGTGAGGTCGCATCACATGTAATACGATTGAATAGCTAATCATGCAAATATGCAATGTGCAAACATAACAAAACGAAGACAGAAATATGAGTTCGGGTCGTTACCTTTTATATTGGAGGTAGGGCTCGAATCGGTCGAGGAGGATTGATCAGAGCTGCTTCACTTGAAGATTTCGGCGAGGGTGGATGAACAAAGCGGGTTCGCACTTGAATTCTGGGCATAAAAACCACCGTTTGATCCTTGAGCGTTTGTACAAGATTTCTCGAAAATATTTTTGGAAATGATTGGAAAGTCCACTATTTATAGGCAAGTGAGGAGAAAGAAATGAGGTCACACATGGCATGATCTTAGCCACTTATCTCAATCCAATGCATGTGACCACATAGTAATCCCATACATCCCCTTCATCCAGTGGCAATATTTCAGGTCGCTTCGTAAGTAAAACTCTTCACTCGCCTTGGAAACCGAAGGATGTGAATTTGGCAGTTCGAATCTCGTGGTTCCTGGATCACGATTGTGATGCACTTCTCACAAAACATTTCATCAATTCACAAAGGCTTGGCAGGTCGCTTCGTTGTAATATTTGAAGCCTCTGCTGATCGCTTCGCATGGAAGACTGGTGGAGGCAATTATTATCTGATTCCACCTCGCATCGCTAATTGCAAGGAAGAATCAGGGGGTAGTTGTTATGCCCAATATTGTTATGCCCAATATTTGGACATAAATGGGTTGGCCCACCTCGCATCTGGACTCATATGGCATCATGGCCCAAGTTCAGCTCGCATCGTGATAAGGATGACAAAATATTCTAAGGCCCTTGGCCTAGTGTGAGGTCCCGTCACTAGCTCACCAGCCTTAGACTCATTCAACCTCAAGAAGGAAGCGAGAGGAAAACTGCCCCCCAGCCCAGTTCGTTTCTCATCATCACCTTTCAGGTCGCATGAACTTGATAGAAAATGAACCTCAGCCCGGGTCGTTCATCCGGACCGCTCTGTCCAGGTCGTTTCACTAGCTCGGAATACTTAACACGGATTTCTCATGACTAACTGAAAAGCTCCTAACCTCATGGGCTCACCTCACTTGATATTATTTGCTAATCTGAAGACTATAGAAGGCCCCCGGGATAATATCTCAACATACTTATCTATTTGAAGATAGCTAGACCCACGGGCTATCATCTTATCAAGAGATCCACTCAGGGTCACCTCTACATACTACTCCAGCGAGGCCACATTGCGCACAACTCCCGACGGGGACCCCTTCCTCTACAACTCCATGATAGCCCCCAGAGCCGAATGGGCTTGGGTCATGGCAGTTATAGACATCTGGGAAGCCTGCCCTCCACATCCGCATAGACTTGGGCTAAAACCCTTCACATCTGAGGATTTGGGACTGGTGGACCGGACCAATACCTAGCCTATATAGGTAAATTGTCCTCCAAGAACTACGTGTAGCTTGAAACCCTATAAATAGGGTACGTAGGCCTCTTGTTTGAGTTGGATTGACATTTGGCAATAAGAGAGCAAACATATTCTCTGGCCTTCTAATGAATCAACAGCAAGATCAGCTACCAAAATCAATCACTTTCATCCCGTGTTCTTCGCATTCTTCATCATGTTCATAAGCAAAATCATCATATTGGGGGTAAACCTAACCCCTTCTTTCAAGAATCAGTGAGCGACCAGGTTCGAGGTCGTCACCAACTTATTCACATTCCTCTCCTCCACAGCAAGCCGTAAGATACTGTCAGCTCGCTCTTTGGCTTCGCCAATGAGAGGAGTGCGAGGATGGGCAACTTGTAAAAAGAATGAATAGATTAAGGTCAGCTTCGAGAAAAGTATAAAAATGAACTGGAAGGGGAACGAAGCGAAGAGGAGGCACTTACTTGGTTTATAGTTAAAATGTGTCTGTACTCGGGTCACATCGAACACGTAGAAATACGGTTCCTTCCGGTGACCCACATTGCTCGGGGCCCCATGTAAAAGGTTCTTTCCGTTGAACTCGGGCCACACCGATGGATAAAGATAGCTGAAATCTTTCTTCCCCGAGGACTTTAAATTTAAGAAATATCTTAGGGTCTTCGCATCGAGATACAGATACTTTTGCTTCTTATAAAGCATGAACAGCGTGATGGCTGATCTCCAACCATTGGGATTCACTTGAAGAGGGGCGATGTGAAAGTACTTCCATACATCTTGAATGAAGGGATGCATGGGCGATGTGATCCGAACCTTCAGAAGCGAGGTGGAAAGGACCATTCGAGGGATGCGACCACCATTCTCTGGGTGATTGAATCTATAGTATCTTTGATGAGGTCGGGGCAGGACGATGCAACCCTCCAACCTATATTGTTCTACCGCTTCGGCCAAAGTCTGCGAGGTAAGATTTATTTAGAGATCTTTTGCGGTAAAATGGCGAGGCGAGGAAGGCCTTGTGGTGGAGCAGCTCGCTTCGTCACCTAGCGGTCTCACTCCCAAGTTTATTGGCCCTTCTAGCTCGGGCTGATCAGGCGGAGAATATGTTTTGCCCTTAGAATCCTCGGGTACATACTCGTAATTCTCCAAGTCAATCAACCTGGTCACGGCATAGTCTTCCTCATCGTCTGAAGACTCGATCCAATGAGAGGTCGCTTCGTCCTCTAACTCAGGATCAAATTCTTCGCGAGCCCGTTTGCCCTTCAGGTCGTGTGTTTCATAGTAAGCACTCCCCAAAGAGCCATTGCTCGAATCGCTGCGGAGATGAATGGGTTTCTGAGGGTGAAGATGCTCCTCATCTGTTCGAGTTTTGGTAGCTCGTTCCGCTACCGCCCGGTGATCTCTGCCTCGGCTTCTTCTTTGGAAAGGCAACCCGGCCCGCGATTTAAAAAAGACAAATCGATGGGGCTCGACATCGCCGACCTCTTCTTCTTCCAGGCGTCGAGATTTCCATTCCTTGGCGAATCCTCAATCGACCAGGTCGGGTCGAAAAATAAATTAAACGAGTGCGAGCTCGATTGCTTGACCCGAGCTATATTGGCAGCTGCCTCCTCGCTGATTTCCGTCTCTAGGACAATTGGGTGGCGATGCGTGCCGGACATTTCATTCAGCTCGTGTTGGAACTCAGCTGAGCCTCGCAATTCTTTGGGAAATCGGCTGAGGGGCGAAGACGTGCTATTATCTGAGTAGCTCGACATCTGAAATAGATGGTGGATTAATTAAGGTGTGTGCTTTTAATTGAAGGAAGAAAATTTTAAAGGAAAATGTGTTAAGTGTCCTCACAATGCATACGAGCTGGTCTTAAAATCTAAAAGTGAAGTCGCGACACGAAAAGCAGTGAGGATGTGTGAAGTGATGCGACCCGGGGTGTGAGGTCGCATCACATGCAATACGATTGAATAGTTAATCATGCAAATATGCAATGTGCAAACATAACAAAACGAAGACAGAAATATGAGTTCGGGTCGTTACCTTTTATATTGGAGGGAGGGCTCGAATCGGTCGAGGTGGATTGATCGTAGCTGCTTTGCTTGAAGATTTCGGCGAGGGTGGATGAACAAAGCGGGTTCGCACTTGAATTCTGGGCATAAAAACCACCGTTTGACCCTTGAGCGTTTGTACAAGATTTCTCAAAAATATTTTTGGAAATGATTAGAAATGATTTGAAAGTCCACTATTTATAAGCAAATGAGGAGAAAGAAATGAGGTCACACGTGGCACGATCTCAACCACTTATCTCAATACAATGCATGCGACCACATAGTAATCCAATACACCCCCTCCATCCAACGACAATATTTCAGGTCGCTTCGCAAGTAAGACTCTTCACCCGCCTTGGAAACCAAAGGATGTGAGTTTGGCAGTTCGAATCGCGTGGTTCCCAGATTGCGATTGTGATGCACTTCTCACAAAACATTTCATCAATTCACAAAGGCTTGGCCAATCGTTTCGCTGTGATATTTGAAGCCTCTGCTGATCGCTTCGCATGAAAGACTGGTGGAGGCAATTATTATCTGATTCCACCTCGCATCGCTAATTGCAAGGAAGAATCAGGGGGTAGTTGTTATGCCCAATATTTGGACATGGATCCTAAACAGACCCAATGACATAAATGGATTGGCCCACCTCGCATCTGGGCTCATATGGCATCATAGCCCATGTTTAGCTGGCATCGTGCTAAGGATGAAAAAATATTCTAAGGCCCTTGGCCTAGCTGAGGTCGCGTCGCTAGCTCACCAGCCTTAGACTCATTCAACCTCAAGAAGGAAGAGATATGAGAATTGGCCCCCAGCCCAGTTCGCTTCTAATCATCACCTCTCAAGTCACATGAACTTGAGAGAAAAGGGACCTCAGCCCGGGTCCTTCGTACGGACCGCTCTGTCCGGGTCACTTCGTTAGCTCAAAGTACTTAGCACGGATTTCTCATGACTAGCTGAAAAGCTCCTAGCATCATGAGTTCACCTCACTTGATATTATTTGCTAATCTGAAGACTATAGAAGGCCCCCGGGGTAATATCTCAACATACTTATCTATTTGAAGACAGCTAGTCCCACGGGCTCTCATCTCATCAAGGGATTCGCTCAAGGTCACTTCTACATACTACTCCCGTGAGGCCACATTGCGCACAACTCCCTACGGAGACCCCTTATTCTACAACTCCATGACAGCCCCCAGAGCCGAATGGGCTTGGGACATGGCAGTTATAGACATCTGGGAAGTCTGCCCTCCACATCCGCACAGACTTGGGCCAAAGCCCTTCACGTCTGAGGATTTGGGCCTGATGGACCGGACCAATACCTAGCCCATATAGGTAACTTGTCCTCCAAGAATTACTTGTAGCTTGAACCCATATAAATAGGGTACGTAGGCCTCTTGTTTCAGTTGGATTGATAGTTGGCAGTAAGAGAGCAACACATATTCTCTGGCCTTCTCACGAATCAACAACAAGATCAACTATCAAAATTCATCACTTTTCTCCCGTGTTCTTCGCGTTCTTCATCAAGTTCATAAGCAAAATCATCATATTTTGCTTCGTGATTCCAGCAAACCTCCAAATTACTGTTATACCAGTTTCTCCCTATAACACTTAGATGTCAGGTATATAAGAATCGCGGATAGATAATGTGGGCCCCTAAATTCACAAAAAATTATCATTTTAATGGTATTTATGGGGAAAAACGCAGATGAATGGTTGTAACATTGCTTGTAAGGGATCAGGATCCATGGCAAATTACTAAATAATGACAAATATATCCTAAAAAGGAAAAAGAAATTTAATTTTAAATTTCATAATCAAAGAAATATTTCATCAAGTATAATAATTCTTTTATTTATAAATCTAAAAATGCATAACATTACAAATCAAACAATATTCAAATTTCAATTATTTAAATATTGGATAATTTAAATAATTTACAAGTAAAAATATAAATATGAAAATTATTAAAAACAAAAAAAATAAAGATATAAATAAAAAAGCATCCAATCATGGGTTAGAGGGATGATAAAAAGTGGACCCCAGATGACTGTACTACACACATGTACATCCACCCCTTCAAACATTCAATCATTCGGCCCCCTTGAACATCATACACACACATCTATTAAATAATTATTTAATTAATTTTATATTTATATAAATTAATTATTAAAAACAACTGCAGTTCATCTTTGTTCTGCATATACCAACGATCTCAATTCTCACCCCCTTTAATTAAATCAAAACCCTAGCTTTTTTTTATTTTTCTCAAATTACTTCTTTTTTTAAATAAAAAATTAAATCTTTTTATCTGCACCTATCTCTATATATATATATTGGTGAATTAATTGATCTAGTTTTTGTGTTTTTTTATTCGTATTAAGTGTTGATTTTTAGCTTTTTTGGTGCTGAGTTGACTCGGACAGCTTGATTTTTGGGTTTCGATTTCGATTGTGCTTTTCCACGGTAATTTAATTTCATTTAATTTTTACTGCTTTTTTGTTCATATATATGTGTGTGCTTTTTTATTATGAAATTTTGTGTGTGTGTGTGTGTGTTTGAGCTTATTGTGTGTTAGGGTTTGTGTTTATTAAATTATGTATATTGATTTTGGAGCATATTGTGTTTGATTCCTATAATGTGTGTGTGTGTGGGTACTTTAGGAAACTAGGGTTTGATTGGGACTTAGTGATTGGCCTAGTTATGGTGTTGAAATTGGGGTTGTTTGATTGTATATAGAGATTTGTTCGATGTCGGGGGCTTGTTTAGGAGTATTGGATGGTGTTGTTATGATTTGGGATAATTTGGTTTTAAGTAGATAGGATTATAGGATTTACGGAATAGTTTTTCGAATTTAAATGAGTGGAGTGGTTGATGTGACGTAGTTGATATTGTGCAGGATGGTTTTTAATAGAGTGATTAAAATAGATAATGGGCAGTAGTGAGATGGAAAAATCGTCTAAGGAGGCTAAGGAGCCAAAGACTCCTACTTCTCAGGTGAACCAATGCTTTTATTGAAATCGTATGAGTTCCTAATTTTATATATTTTTTAAGTGGTTCTTATCGTAGTATGCGCGTTGTTGTGATTCTCGGAGTACTTTAATGTTTCTTGCCATAATGTTCAGGAGCAGGTTTCACCTGTTGTTGCTGGACCCGCTGGCCCCATTACTCCAGATTGGTCTGGGTTTCAGGTTCGACTTCTTAAGTAGTTCTTGTTGGTAAAAGTTTTAGAAGAAACTCTGATCTGCTTATATCTTTGGTTTTCTTTAGGCATATTCTCCGATGCCTCCACATGGGTACATGGCATCAAGTCCCCAAGCTCCTCACCCTTACATGTGGGGAGTTCAGGTATTTTTTTATAATTTCAGTGATCATTTTTCTTTTTTGCTTTCTTAGGTATAATTTAGAAAAATATAAGATGTTTATTATCAACCGTAAAGAGAAAAATAGGAGTTTATATAGAAATTGTATCTAGTAACTGTTCTGTTACCTAAAAGAAGATTCATCCCCACGTCTAAAGTATCAGTAGTGGCATACTTCTGGATCGTAGAAATTGAAATATGAATATATGATCGGGTTCATGAAATTGGTCGTTGGTTGGATTGGGCAATGATGCACTATAATCATGGTTATCATCATTGTTATCACGAAGACGACTAGTCGACACGAAGGTACTCGGGTGCCGAGGCTTTTCGACGCCCGACTTGGGTGCCGTGGTTATTCGGCGCCCGACTTGGGTGCCGTGATAACCATGTTTATGACGCACAATAACATGATTCGATCAATGACAATGCACAAGAACGGGATAGGATAGAGATGTACTTAATATTGAGATGGATTACTTTGCTTGATTTTCATCATCACTTATATTTTTATTTTCTTAGACATGTTTGATATTTGCATGCTATTATGTAGTAAATATGCTTAATTTGAACTTATTACTCTATTACTTTTAATTTAAATTGTGAAATTGATGTGTTTAGCAATATATTTATTAAATCTAGTAAATATATGTATATGAACGACTTGTCGACTTTTTACGACTTGTCGACTAGTCTTCTTGAAGGTATTTGGGCGTCAAGGCTCGACTTGGCGACGTAATAACCATGGTTATCATTGTGCCAAGTCGAGTTTTGAGGCCCAAGTACCTTCGAGAAGGCTATTTGGTGACTAGTCATCTTTGAACCGTGGATTCGGATTTTATATAGAAATTAAAACTTGATATATAAATACAAATGAGTATCTTGTTCTTTTTACTATAGCACTTTCCAATAATGTTTTCCTTGAAATGCAAAGTGCAAATAATTTAAGAAGATTGCGGAACTTGTAAAATCTAGCCAGTGATATACCCAATAAATAAATGAGAAAATAACTTTGGGAAAGGAATATAAGCATCAGTATCCAGATAATGGGGAATGAAGTAATAAATTATGTTCCTTTCTAAATGTTTAGAAACCCTAAGTATGCATGTTTTTCTATGAATGCTCCACTCATGGGTTATACAAGCTGTGGATACAATTGTGAGGGTAAGTATGGGGCCTTCTTAAGGATTTAATGTTACTGTAATGTCTTTATGTGGACTGTGAAAAATGTCCCATGATTGATGATGTTTCTACTTCTAAAACTGGTGCCATTTAAATCTCTGATTTTGCAAGTAATTCTTTTTGGTTCCTGTTTATGTGCAGCATATGATGCCACCTTACGGCACTCCACCACATCCATATGTTATGTATCCTCATGGGGGAATATATGCACACCCATCTATGCCTCCGGTAACTTGTGTTTGATTGTAGTTACTGTGCTTGCCCAGTTCCCTTTTCATTTGTTACTAATATTCCGCGAACCACCAGGGATCTTATCCATTCAGTCCTTTTGCTATGCCTTCTCCGAATGGTGTTGCCGCCGAGGCTTCTGTAAGTGACCTATTTTTATTTTATTGTTCATGAATCATGAGATATGCACTCAAGTAGACTACTTAAAGAATGACATCTGCGTACAGGGTAATACACCTGGAAGCATAGAAGTAGAGGGTAAGGTGTCGGAGGGGAAGGAAAAATTGCCCATTAAAAGGTCGAAGGGTAGTTTAGGAAGTTTAAATATGATAACAGGAAAAGCTAATGAAGCTAGTAAAACATCAGGAGCAGCCGCTAATGGAGGATACTCCAAAAGGTATTGTCTCTTAGCTATTTACTTGTGCTTTGGTATTTTAACTCCAGGGAAGAAACATAATGTGAACCTGTGTTGGCAACTCATTAAAAACTTTACTATCTCCCAAACTTGCTGTTGAAATAACTAACCAGGGTCTACTTATTGTCTTGCGATTAAACGGACTTAAGGATCATAGGTTTTTTCCTTGTTAATTTCTGTTTGATCTTCAGCGCTTATACACTGCATGTTTTGAACCTTGTTACTCCTTTTTTGGGTTAAATACTAGACTAGTGGAGGTTTTTAGTAATTGTACTATTGATGATTATCTTGGATGGCAAAGTAATCGGTGCACATGCACCTTGTGCTCCTATTGCTGTATACTTTCTAGTGATAGTTTATACTGTTTCATCTGGTCTGTACTAAATTCACAGCGGTGAAAGTGCAAGCGAAGGAACAAGTGAGGAAGGTAGTGATGCAAATTCTCAAAATGTAAGTATAGTTTAAGCTTTAAAGGATATTTATAGATGAATTCTTTGGTTTGTTCCCTAGATTATGTCATTGTTAACTTGAAGCATATTTTCACATGTAGGATCAAGAGCTCCTTATGATTGGCCTTTTAGGGATGACTTGTGTGTGTATATTAGCTTCGCATGTATAGGGAATATGGATGAATAGTTATGATTGCTTTTCTTTTTTCTTTATCATTTCTACTTTTGATGCTTAATTAATTTATATTTTTTGCTTCATCTATAGCACTACTAATGTATATCTGGTGTGTTCAAGCTATTTTGGTGCATAATATACATAATCAATGCTTATAATTTGAGAATAGTACCCAAGATGAATCTCAGCTTGAGAGACAGGGGGGGGTTTATGATGACGTAATGACGTGTGTGTGTGTATTTCAGCTTCATAGATATAGGGAAAATGAATGTGCAGTTATGGTTGTATTTTTTTTATCAACTCTTCCGTTGATGCTTTATCTGTTTTTGCACTATCTATAGCTCTACAAATTTTATAGATCTGGTGTGCACACCATTTTGGTGCATAATATACGTAATCAATGCTTATAATTTGAGAATACTACCCAAAACGTACCTCAGGTTGAGAGGGGGGAGGGAGAGATCATTGCCCTCAAGATAGCAAGTGACACACCAGAAAACGCCAGCCGCCGCCTTTTACCAAGAAACCTCAATGTCATATTAGTGCAGTATAGTAATTGTAGATCAGCAAAGAGAAAATCCTATCTTATCTCTTGCAAAGATAATCAGATGCCAAATAAGCCCAACATCTCTCCTGAATCACTAGCTTTTGCAGCCCTCAGCATTCAGCTTGCCAGTTGCCACCCAATTCACCAATATCCTTATTATTTCCACCCGACTCCTCGTCTCTCTGCTTTAGCCCGGCGAATCTTATCACTGCCACCGCCTACTATTTTGAACGCCAATTTAGAGGAAATTTATGAGAACACCTATCTACGGTCGTCAGGATATGTATCCACCACTGGCTTCTCATCGAACCTTAATTCAAAGTTTCTCTGTAAATTCTCCTGATAGGAAAAATGAGACCATTTTTCTGGTCATGGGGATGCTGACTACTTCTTTGCCTCCTCGTCAATCAATACCACGTAGGAGAAAATCCCGATCTCGAAGAAGTAAAAAAAAATCAATGAATGAGATCTTTGGATTGACGGGTAAATTCACTAGAGTTTCTGTAATCAATCCGGGGAAAAAATAAATTTAAACTTGGTTAATGGTTATTAAACCATACGCCGTCATTAGCTAAAGTAGGTCATCCCCAGGCCTATTACCCTCTCGCTATATACTTTTACATGTTTAACAGGTTAAAATTATTTGCAAATTTTGGCATGTATTAGAGTTTCCTTAAATTGTTTGGAATCGTTCATGACTTGGAACAAGATTTTTTTCCTGAAGTCTTTCCTCCTGGGGAGCTGTTATAGTGAAAGTTGACAAGTCCTATGACTTGACCATGTATTACACCTTAAAATTATTCTCGGAAGTGTTACTTCTTATTATCAATGATGTAAGTCAGAATATTGTAATGATATTTTTACGACATCAAAAAATTAAAAATACTTTTTCATTTGGATGTTTACTGCTATATGGGTGATATCTATCAAATTAGAATATAATTCCCTGTACCAATATTTTGTATTTATTGATATTGTGCAGGACTCTCAAATCAAGTCAGGAAGCAGGCAAGATTCTCTTGAAGGTGTGCCTTGTTAATGTTTTGTGGCCTTACAAATGTTTTCGCGTTGATATTTATTACTGAAAGCAGGCATTGTATTGCTTTTGCAACAGCTGAAGCATCTCCTAATGGAAATGCACATGGTTTGCAGAATGGGCAATATGCAAATAATTCAATGGTTAACCAACCAATATCCATTGTACCAATTTCAACAGCTGGTCCAACAACCAACTTAAATATTGGGATGGATTATTGGAGTGGTGCAACTCCATCTGCTATTCCTGCAATGCGGGGGAGAGTTTCCCCTCCTATTACTGGAGGAACTGTTAGTGTGGGAGCTAGGGATAATGTGCAATCACAGCATTGGCTACAGGTTCTGTCACTCTAGAGCTTATTGCACCTAGTGAATTTTCTGCTTTTTTTCGGTTGGCTTACTTGTAACTAATAAGTCGATCGTGCTAAATGAGAAACTACAGATGATATGTGATTGTAAAACCTTTTTAAATCTAGATGAGGTATTATGATACCAACCTAAAGTGGCCCCGTGGTAAAATGAATCATTACCTCGTTATCTCCATTTCCTTTCCCACATCTTAGCCTCCAAAAACACATGCCGCATTTGCAGAGACCTTATTTAACTTGTCATAATAATATTAGTAAATTCCCATCTATTCGTAGTTAATGTTCAAGCTTTGGTTTTTCCTTTTTGAAGTGTGGCAATCTTCATTATTTACCATATATGAATTGTTATAAATTGAGATAGTAGACCTGATCTTTATTTGTGATTGAACAATGTAGAACGTAATAATTATAGCATATACGCATTATAATTTCCTTAAAATATGGAACGTGGTGGCTCCTTTAGATTTTTGTCAATACCTTGAAGCAAGTTCTCTTAATGAATTCTCAGATTAGCTTCCATAGTATCAATTTTAAGTTTTCGTTCCTCATATCAGGACGAAAGGGAGCTTAAAAGGCAAAAAAGAAAGCAATCTAACAGAGAATCTGCTCGCCGATCCAGGTTACGGAAGCAGGTAAGATTGGTGTGGGATGTAGCTTGCAAATAATTAATGCATGAGTTTATATATCTGGTGCTTTTAGATCATGCTTTGCTATCATTATGGATCAGGCGGAATGTGATGAGCTGGCACAGCGTGCTGAAGCTTTAAAAGAAGAAAATGCCTCTCTTAGAGCTGAACTGAGCCGCTTTAGGAGTGAATATGAGAAGATTGTGGCACAGAATGCTGTTCTCAAGGTATCCAATATAGAGCACTGCTACTTCATGCAAAAGAGTCAATGTCTGTTATATATTTCAGCGAAAAGCTTGTATACAAAGAGGGTGTTTATTTTGAAATTGCTAGCAGAAGGCCTACATTCTGTTATACTTGTTGCCCATTCGATTTGGTTTTTGCAGGAGAAAATTAGGGAAATTCCTGGGCAAGAGGATCAATGGCCTGGTAGGAATGACCAACACACAGAAAACGGAAGTAAAGAAACCGGTCATTCAGAGCCTGCATGAAGTGGTCATTGAAGTTCTAGCTTTCCCTAATGAAGATAGATATCGAAGGGCTTAACATAACCATTTAGTACGAGAAGTCCTTATTTACATATGTAGCTTAAAATTAATTGAAGCTGACCATCTCTTAGCCTCAGGTTTTATCTGTGAAAGATATTTACTATCCATCATTCTCTTCTTGACTGTTCTTTTTGAGTTGGAGAACCAGAATGAGATGTAGAATTGTGTAATCTGTTTAACAGCCTTGTTCTGTCGGAGATAAGTTGGATTAGTGTTATGACCTACCAAAATACTTGTTTGTACTAAAAGTTTGTTGAGTTATCATGGAATAATTATGAATTGGCTTTCAAGCATTTTTACTGGGAATACATCGTTAGTGTTTTCTTGTTCCAAATTTTCCAAACTAGTACGCTTGGATGCCACACCATTGCATGTCTTAATGTAACGCTTTACATGGATGATGGAGCCCTGTTATAGTGCTGGGTTCTTGAGTTCAATTTGCAGTTTCATTATGAACTTTTTAAATGTTAATGATGAATAGGTTGATAAAGTCAGCTGGGCTTGGCCGAGTACATATTCCATCATTGTGTTCGGTGTCATAAAAACTGAAAATGGACTTGCTGCTCTGCTTGAATAAACTCCGATGCTTACTTCAAGCAATCGTATTATAACGCCTCCATCATGATTCCTGTTGAAACGCAAAACATACTGGGCGTGTGTTTTAACTTTTTGTTTCCTAATAAAATCACTAAGCATAATTTTTCTTATCTGAAAGAATATACAGCATGTATTTAAAGAAAATAAGTTATATTTCATTTTCTGCATATATATCTTGCTTCTTTTTTTTTTGGAATGGGCATATATAACGTGGTAATCATCATGCTAAATGTTCTGTATAAATGATTTATACAAGTAATTCACATTTTGAAACGCTTGGTTTGTAATATTATAAGGGAGACATGAGGGGGAACTTTTTTCAGGAAAAATCACCAGCCAGTGAGTGAGACTCCACGAAACACCCTATAATGTAGGTTGATATATAAAGTTATAAACCATGCAAAGAGAGAGTGAGGGAGAGAATGGGGAGAGAGAAAAGCAATACAACTATAATAAAAACTAAGCAACTAGAAAATAGTATGGATTATCTTCATGATCGTAAATTAAAAAATTTCTCTTCCCCGTCTTCATCTTGTTCTCTCTCTAAAACAAGTTTCTACCTAATCTTGTTCATCTTATTGATCTTCTTTATTAAAACATCATCAGTTTCAGCATTTAATCTCACCATTATTCCATTTAGCGAAGCTTATTCTACTCTCTTTAGTGATTTTAACATCGATCCATCTCCTTATGATGACAGCGTTCGTCTCCTCCTCAATCATCATTCGGGTACGTAAATTTATTACGACATGCGACAAATTTATATTTTTTAATATATAGATACAAACTGTGATTTGGATGAGAACAATTTTTACGGAGACGACATTTTGCAAAATAAATTGTTTTTTATGGATCGCGTTTCTAGAGTGACAAATTATTGTTTTTTCCAATATTTTTGTATATATTGATATGAATCTGTGTAAATATATACAAAATTTCTTATATATGATATGAGGTTAATTATTGTTTGTCAGGCTCAGGCATAATTTCGTCTGATTATTACAGATATGCCTTCTTCAGTGCAAATATCAAGTTACCATCCGGGAACACAGCCGGTGTTTGTGTGGCTTTCTATGTAAGCACAACTACGAATTTCCGGGGTCTCTAGCATTTTTCATATTTTTATTTTAACATACGTGATGCATGTTATATTCGAAATGATATTTTGGTAATTGTTTAATTATGGTAGGCATCGAATGTGGATACATTTGAGAAAAATCACGATGAGCTGGACATAGAGTTTTTAGGAAACATAAGAGGGAAGCCATGGAGGTTCCAAACGAATTTATATGGAAATGGAAGCACAAAACGCGGAAGAGAAGAGAGATACAGGCTTTGGTTCGATCCCAGCAAGGAGTTTCATCGTTACAGCATTCTTTGGACCCCTCTCAAAGTCATGTAAGTTATTTCCATTTTTATCTTTTTTCTTTCCTAAGCTTGAAATTAAAGTAGTTGTGTTTGGTTCAATTATATGTAACTTCTAATTGCTTAGTTTTTTGGTAGTAATGTAATTGAGTTACATCGAAACAAATGCTATGATAATAGCAAAAGTTTAAATACATGACATGCCGTCTATACTTCATCCTTACCATTCTTTACAAAGAGTTATTAGCAGGTTTAAGTGCTGGTTGTTACCTAGTTGTTGTTATTCATTATTTCGATGATGATATTTTTTATTACAAAAACAGATTTTATGTAGATGAAATTCCGGTAAGAGAAGTAATCCGGAACGACGAAATGGGCGGTGACTTTCCGGCGAAGCCAATGGCTATGTATGCCACCATATGGGATGCTTCTACATGGGCTACGAATGGTGGCAAGAACAAAGTAGACTACAAATTTGAGCCCTTTGCAGCTGAATTTAAAGACTTTGTCACTGATGGTTGTGCAGTTGATCCAATTCAAGAACCCTCCGCCACCAACTGCTCCGATACCGCCTTAAAAATAGCCGTGGCAGATTACTTCACCGTCAGGCCACGTCAACGTAAGGCCATGCGGTGGTTTCGAGAAAAATACATGTATTATTCTCATTGTTATGATAACTGGAGATACAAGGTGCCTCAGCCAGAGTGTGTGATTATACCTTCGGAACAAGTATTGTTTAAGGAGACTGGTAGGCTTCGGGAAGCCATGAGGATTAAGTTTGGTGGTAGTCATCGGAAACATCGCAGTCGTAACGGGGGAAGGAAGAGTCGTGGTGGCAGTGCAGTGGTGAGGTTAACATCACGTAATGAGGGAGTTTCTGCTGTGTGATATCATACATAAATCATATATGAAGTGATAATTGGTATAGATTTGCCGTTTCTGATCATACATATAACATAGGTAGAAATATTACATGAGGGTAGATATTTCTATGAAATGACTTGCAGACCATCAAACTGACCAATAAGTAACGAAAACACCATGATTACAGTTGCCAGGATTTATAGATTCATGCATACGAACTCCATCTATGAAAATAATATGTATAAATGGAACTGAAACTCAAATCAAGAACTGACAATACAACCCAAAATTACCAGTAGACAATTTTATTAACAATGATTAAAAGAAGATAGTGAAAATATGATAAATGGTTTGTGACATGAATATGCAGGGGTCTGATTTTAAAAGCACCATAAATAAAAACATTGAATCAAATTGCATGTGTAACTTTCTAAGTTCCTATTCTAGTGCACAATTCAGACAATTGTTAGGAGGGGTTGTCAACAAGATAAGAAATGTCTATACAAACAGATTAGTTATACTCTTCCTGCTCATTTATACCATTATATACACCCACCTTGAATTCATCAGCAGCATGGCAATCTTATGCACCAGCATGAACATCTTACACCACAAGAACATTTTGTCAGGCCCGGTTTCAAACAACCTGGACATCGTGGTTGACATCCTTGGCTTTTAGGTCCAGAGAAACATTTGAAGCAGCTACAACGCAGACGATTGAAGCAGCTACAACCCAGACGATTGAGGCAGCTACAACTCAGACTTTTGAAACAGCAGCTAGGTGTTGGACATTCTAGGCACTTGGGCTTTGAACAATGGAAGCAGCTAGGCTTTGAACAATGTAGACAGCTAGGTGTGGAACATCTAAGACAACCAGGCCACCGTAGTTTAATTCCGCAGCAGCATCTTATGCTAGATTTTGCAGTAGTAGCCTTTTGTCCTTTTGGTAAACGGAGAGTCTGTCGGATCTTTTTAAGGCGGATCTCAGTATTCATGTTTTCCATGTCTTGGACAAACCTGCACAGATGGCGAATGTAATCTGGGTAAAGCTCCAAGTTGCAGTGACCACCACCTTTAATCCACAAGGGCTCGTAAGGGTCTCTAGCCATTTTCCATAGTCCATCGCCGTGCAACCAACTTACTACATCATCTTCAGTACCCTGCAAATGGGTGGAAAGATGAGTGCAGTCATTAATTATAATAAACTCAGACGGCAAATTTAAAGATAAAATAATGCCTTCTCTACAACAATATTAATTTAACATCTTGACATTTGCAAACAATAGACCAGATCCATCTCTGGGTATGACTTTGTTCATATCCAACTACCTATAATTTCTTTGAGAAAGTTCGAAATAAAAACAAAGAGATATAATTTGAATTCTAATAAGCTAAACTGGGAATGCAATCTCCAAAGTTCTGTCTGTAGGGACATGAAAGATGCATAATATCCCACAGAAAATTAGAGTTCTCACGTCATAAATTAGCGATAAGCAAAGACAACCCTATTTTCATGTCTAAAGCCAAAACCCTTGCGTATGACAAAACATTCTGAAGTAAAATTCAGATAATAGATTTTTACAAACATCCTCTATATCCCACATTCCCACCTAGATTCTAAAAAGTCAATTGAATAAAAAAGTAAAAATAATATGTAATTATATATAACTTGAGATCTTGTAAATAGCTTTTCTGAATGTTACTCGAATTTCCTGCCAGAGTAAAATATAGTCCAAATTCAACACAGGGATATGCTATACATGTTGATAACCATTTAGCAAGATTTGTTTAATAGATATTAAACTCACCTTCATTTGTGGAGATATAAGGAATCACAGTCCAAACATTACTTAAATATACATGTATATAACTGAATGAGAAAACTACAATGTATGGACATACTAAATCTGCTAAATATATATAACTAAAGAAGTGCAAGATTTTATAATCCTCTGTTCCCTCCAAAGGCATACCATTTTTGCAACTTTCAAATAACCTCCCAGAATTTAGTTCTAAATTTGTCTGTTTTTCATTAACTTAAATCAACCACAATAAACTTAGAACTGCAAGAATAGGTGAGTGTTGAAGATTTATATGGTAGAAAAAGTAACTTAGATTAAGCTTTAACATCTAAAAATGAGGATTACTTACATGTATCACTAGCACGGGGGACTTCACTTTTCGGATTTTGTTTATATTCTGCAAAACCAGAGCTTTTGATAAGTTAAAATTGCAGCCGAGGATACTCAGAATACATGGATAGTATATGAAATATTATTGGAACTATATTTACCTAATACTAGCCACAAATAAAACACCAAGACCGTTATATATAGCAATGTAGCACTCATCACTTTTCAGGTGTACAAAGCAAGTAAGATAGACTAGTGGGCGGCCTGTTGTTTCCAATGATTTAGTATACATCATAGAAGAAACTGAAATGGTGCTCTTTTTTCATTAATTTAGATGGTGCTCATTTTTTGGATAAATCGAATGGTGCTCTTTCAAAACAGAGAATATAAAAGGAAGTGGCATGACTTTTCCTTCTTCTCTTTTGGAATGGAAACTACAGGAAACTTGATTTACCATAACACACTCCATGCAGTCAATCTATTAGCATTAGGAGTTAAGTCATTATTAATAGAAGTCACAATTTTAAAAGTTCAAATGAGTTCAAGTGCCAAAAGATGATATAAACATGTAATGGAAAAATCCCTGTGCAGTTTGCACCAAGTAGATTCTTTAGTTGGCTAGTATGAAGACAGGGAAAGCAAGGAAGATGGAAATCTACCCTGTAGATGTCGAAGCAAAATGTGAACTTCACATGGCAGAGTACGCGAAGCCCAGAAAGGATAGCACTATGCAAAACTACACCTCTCAACCTTGGCAGCCGAGCTGCCAAATGCAGAGTTGGTCCACTGCCAACCGACTGCCCATATAAAATGATATCTTCTTGACTGACTCCGTAATTAGTCTCAAGACACTCATACACTGCTTCTATGTCTGCATACGTATTATGTTCACTTGGCTGATCATCAAAAGGAAAAATTGCAAGCGTGATAGTTAATAAAAAGAGAACTTCAAAAGACAAGCTTGATGAAGTGTACAATATAACGGAGTGACATCCTACCTTACCAGAAGAAGCCCCATACCCAGAATAATCATATCTACAAATGGAAATAAGATTATCAAATAATCAGGGGAAGCTCAATTATATAAGAAAGTGATACATTAAATATCTAGCAACAGGTTAGCTTAACCACTGTCTAAAATTTGGGCCAATCTTACAATAGCTAATTAAAAGGCACCAATTCTTTTCCACTCATTTGAAGCAAAAATATTTACAACAATTACTCAAGGTCAACAAGAACAACTGTAGCCTGAAAAGACAATGGAATCAAAATGGACAAAAGAATGAGCTAGTATAAAAATATTTGTCCTAAAGCACAACTCACAATAAAAGCACACAGTAGAAATGTAGAATATTAATAAGCATGCCCTATTCTTTAGTAAGTATGAAATGACCAGTAACTTACTAAATCAACACAACAAGAATATAAACATTAGATATTTACTATCCTATAAAGAAATCATCTTTTACATAAAACCATCTCCGACCCAACTCTAAATTTGCACTTTTACACCATTTTGGTGTAAAATTCTTCTCCAACCAAACTCTAAAAGTTACACCATTTTGGTGCAACACCAAAAATTACACCAAATTTAGTGTAACACCAAAATTTGGTGTAACTTTTAGCGTTTTTCTAAATCACAACATTATCCTTACACTCCTTTAACTAAAACACTTTTTCCTTTGATATCCTAACAACTTTATTGCTTTTGTCATCCAGTTATAAAATAATCTTTATAGTACAACAGAGATTCCTTTTAGTGTAAGTTTTAGTGTAAATGGGTTGGAGAGGATTTTAAAAATAGTGTAACTTCTACACTATTTTGGTGTAAAAATCACAACAAAATAGTGTAATGGGTTGGAGATGCACTAACCAGAAGAAAAGTAAAGATCTAAACTTCTTAACAATGCTAGATTAAAAAGCAGTATAATTTTTTCATAAAACCATTCATGACAGACTGTAACTCATGAACAGAAACCCATAACATCAACCAAAGAAGCCCAATTACGACTTTTACAGAAAAGATATATACAAAAGTAACATCTTACCAACCCCATGACAAAGACATCTCAAGAATCAAAACACACCACATCTCAACCAAGATTTAACAATTAATCAAAACAAATAAAAGGTACTATTAAAAAGATTAAATTTTTTTACAAACCCAATAAGATTAACTCCAAGATTAGCCTTAAGTTGAACAAAGAGATCATAAAGTTGACCAAGATCAGCAGCATTTCCATGAGAGTAAAGTAGAGTGAGTCTTGCATATGGGTTTCTCAAGTAAAAAGCTACTATCTTGTTACCCCTTTTAGTATTTAGTAACAAAACATCAAGTGAACCATCATCACTATAAGGCAAAGGCAGAGAAGAAGATGTTGAGATAGCTACAAGCTTGCCATCATCACGTTTCTTGACCTGATAAGTAGCTGGACAAGGAGGAAAGAAAGCAAATTTTGCAGCTAACTGAGAAATACAACACCCCATTTGACCCTTAAAACACAACTCATGTATGCATATACATAGATAGATACATGTGTGTGTGCATAGAGATGTATAATGAAGTGGGTGTGGGTGTTTTTGTGGTTAAGTTTTGAAAGGAAGATAAAGATTGGATTTTTATTCTTGGAAGTGTCTTGAAAACTGGGAAAATGAGGTTGGTTTTCAATGGGGTTTTTGGAAATGATGAGTGTGTAGAGAAGTTGATTTTATATATTTTGTAGAGTTTATAGATAGATAGTGTTTGTTTGGGTAAAAACTAAAGGAGGGATGAGTTAGATTAAAATAAGTGTATAGGACTATAGTGTACAACTAGGTTGAAACTGGGCAGAAGTTAGATGAGTTCAGTACTTCAGCAGGTTGTAGCCTTGTAGGAGTGTTACATATTGTATGAGTTGTAGGAGTGTGTGTAATGTATGTGTACTATACTGTTCAAGGTGGCAGCAATAGTATATTATATATGAAATATGATATATGTATTTGTGTACTTAAGAGTATTGTGTGTCTTCTTTTTTGTGTCACATATTTGTGTTTTATTGCTCTAGTAATAATGCAATAAAATGAGCAAGTACTTGAGTTCTGTGTGTCTTCTTTTTTTTCTTTGCTAAGCGTGTGTCTTCTTTTTTGTGTTACATATTTGTGTTGATTGCTCTGGTTAGGCTCGGAACCGATCGAATTTGCATCGATTTGGTTTATATATATATTCTGATTTATTTTATTTTTTCATTCGAATCACATTTGGGATCAAAATTTTGACGGAACCATATCCGACCCTTAGGTTCATGGCTGAAGGAGAAAATTACTCTTTTTCATACCTTTGTTCACGAAAATATCGATTCTTCAGGGTGATGGTAAAAAATAACGGATTGGATATGAATTTGATGAATGAATATTGAGAAATACATATGATACGTATTTGTCAGTTGGATATACTCAACTCACAAATGCGTATTTCTATTTTTTTAATTTTTTTTAGATAAGTATTTATAAGTTGGGTATCTTGTATAAAATGAGATACACAATTCACAAGTGCGTATCACATCTGGTAAAAATCGTCACTCCACCTAAAAATTGTTATTTTTATTAATTAATTTTAAAAAAAATGTTATTTTTAACATTTTTTCTAGGTTCATGAATTATCATATCGGAGATTCAATTCATTTAAAAATGTATATTATGTATGATATTTATATATTTCATGTTTTATTTTATGTATAATAAAATATTTTATATATGTATTTTATATTTTATTTTAAATTATAATACATAGGAAAAAGTTATATTAAGATTTATGTACCCTAAGAAAAATATATTTTATAATATAATGTATTTTATAATATTTTGCAAGCAGTACGTCTATGACGTTTGCAACAAAAAACATCTCCCCTTTTAATCTCAGATAGGTCATCAAAGGATTCGCTACGATTCAGTGTGGTGTTCTTTGTTTTTTTATATAATATAGTTTTTATTTGTTGTTCTCTTTATTATTGTTGTTATTATTGATAAGGATTCTCTTGTTAAGATCCTATGAATCGATTAAAACATTAGATTCACACTAGAACGACGATGATTCAATAAAAATTATAACTTAAACCCAAGAATTCTCTGAGTAAAAGAATCTTTAGATTATCACTTATTCCATGTTTCTATATAACTTTGCTCATATACATATTTATAATTGAATTGTATTAAATTAAATTCTTATCAGTTTTTTATTAAATTAATCATTATAGAATCGGATTGTTAAAATTAAGATAAATATTGGATAAGTTAATTTAAATTTGATTCGGTTCAAAGTTAACATTAAACTTCAATTGAATTAATATAATGTGTTTAATAATATTATTAAATATTGTTCGATATGTTAAAATTATACTCAAATTTGAAAATAAAAAATTCAACTTCTTAACAAATAAGATTGCAAAAATATTAAACAATTCGAGTTCAACTTAATTTCAAATCAATAAACTCGATTTAATATATGATCACACTCGAGTTAGAATTAAAAAAAAATGTGTTTTAAGTTCGGATTAAAAAAACACATTATCGAACATTATCTAAATGGATAAGAAATCGCTTAACTTTAAAAAAGAAATTATTTGAATTTGGTTTGACGCTTAGAACCTAACACTTTACTCCTATTGAGACATGCAAAGACCTTGATTCAGTTTACAAGTTGTCTTATTATTATTATTATTATATAAATCAACAAATTTATTTTTTGGGGATTTACGGTGGATTTATAGATTTTTTCAAATAAAAAAAATAGAAATGACTAAATAAAAATTGAACTTAGTCTCACATGTTTGAGGGACAATTTGCTTCTCGAATTAAGAATTCAAGTATAATACATATTGTATATGTATTTTTCGCAATTTATTTTGATTCATCCGATTGTGATCTTATACTGCCATTGTTTAGTAAAGAAGATGCGATTTCTTTCATTATTTTCAATCAAACAAATATTTAAATATTTAATTAACAATCTTTGTTATATATTATATATAATAATATTTCCTCTACTTAAAAATTTTATACCAAATAAACCCTGTTACAATAATTTGCTGGCATCCTCTCTTCACTTAAGGTTTGGTAAAGGAATAACACTCTGTTGTCCGATGTTGGCGAATCGCGATGTGGGTAGTGAAGAACCTCAAAATATTACAAATCTTTTAAAGTTGGAAGACAAATAAAATGTTTACAATGATAATGTTGGCACTTTATTAGGTAACTTAAACCTCAGGGCATTGTACAAAGTTTAGTGGGTTCTTGTCAAGTTATACCTTTAAAAGCGCATTGTTTGTCATTTACCCTGTGTTCCGAGGGAAGAAAGGAGGGAAAAATTATACAATTTTTAATAAATTTAAAATAAAAAGTTGATTTTCACGTTAATAATCAAATTCAAATCAATTTTTTCACACGTGTAACTAAATAAACTAAAAACACTTCAATTAAATATATAACCAAAACATGCCCCTACACCCAAAAAATAGGAGGTTGTTTTCATAAAAACACCTGACTTAATATATAATAATATAATAATATATATATATATATATATATATATATATATATTAAGAATAGTGCAAGGTATTCCAAATTTTTTAGATAAATATTGATTCGTGAGCGTATATATATGTACCCACCGTCCTATACTATTATTAAAAAGTTATCATTTTACATTTACGTATGTGACAATTTAACCTTGGAAAAAAAATTAGAAACTTTTTAATACTTAACATTTCTCATATAATATAACCTAAATAACTATAACCAACTAGAAACAATACCTACACACAAAATATTGACCACTAAAACCTAATTTAAACAACCCGAATGTATCGCCTCAATTTAAAGTCATATTGTATAAATATAATTTATCTTGTATTTGAGTTAATTTCTATATTTTATTTCAATAATCATGGAACAGTCGTCCCAATTAACGGCCTTCTGGAGCGTTAGCAGCGAGGGTGGGACCAACTTCGGACAGATAAATCAAAGACGTTACGTGTAAAACCTGACACGTGCCACGTGGTCAAGAAGGGACTGCGTTCAGCTAAATTACAGCTCAAGTTAACCAAGCTACATTTTTTTGTCTTTATTCATAACCTTCAAATTTGTTGGCGAGTGCTAAATAATCATTCGGTCCGTCCTATTGTATTCGATCTTTTTATTATTTATACATTTTTCAGTGAAGAGATATTTATGTATAATATTCTTATGTTAATATTATTTCATATAGAAAAATAAAAATGTATGTAAAATGTTATTTATATAATTTGAAATGATAGTAATATAATAATATTATTATTTGGATCAACTATGTTCCTTCAGAGATAATAACATAATCCTTACTTTATTTTATGTGCATTACATATATTCTCCGGTTCATTTAAATTTATTTATTTAAAATTTTTAAAATCAAATTCATAAAAATTTGATTGAAAACTAAATATTAATATACAATTTTTCTAATTCATGACTTAAATGTATTTATATATCAAATAAATTTTCTAATGATATATTTTTCTAATTTATATGAACTTTAAAATTTTTAATTATTAACTTAATCTTAAAAAATTACGTAATTAAAATGAAACGTAAGAAGTATCTAATTATAGTCATTAGCTGCAACTACACACTAGTCAGAAGTTTATCTTATATGTCCAAGTATTCAAGTCAATAGTAATGTTCAAACTGTGATAATTATGAACAGTGTGAAAGACAATATTTCATCATGATGCATTGAAATTGTGATTAGTCACCACTCACAACTAACCTATTATATAGCGCGCTTCAGAAAAAAACATATAACAGCGCAGGAGAAAAGTTAAATTTAAACGGTAGAACTTCGTTCGGATTAATTTTATTTCCATCTTTTGATAAATTATATGATTGCATAATTTTGTAATAAAAAAATAAAGAATGTGATCGAAACATACAAACATCGAATTTACATACTAAACTTTACGTTCTTTTAAAGTTTGTCGTGTACACATCAAAATAATGTTAAAAAATAAACATATTACAACATCTTTATCACTATTATTAATTACAATAAAATATAATATTTATTTCTTACAAGTAATATAATAAATCAATTTTATCGTACATAAAATTAAAATTTTAATTTTACTGCATTCGACACACGTGTATGTTAACCAAAACAATACATATACCATGGTACAAGAAACAATTAAAAAGATGTGTATATATATTGGACCGCGGCACATTAAAATGTGAAATGATTCTTCAGGCTCGTGTACACAGATGCAAATTGTTCGAGAATATTGTGATGTATACATAAATAAATATAAAATATAAAACGTAGACCTTGTAGATGCTCATGTCGTTTACAAGTAGACCTTGTGATCGATGATCGATCTACGACATATTTAATGCAAAAATATTGTCAGCTGTGATTAATTATGAATGATTAAAATCACACATGTCTCGCACTCTTAAATTCATCATAATGAAAAAGATCTACGCTCCGAATTAACATTTCTACAAACATTATATGTATGATACTCCAGAACTAGTAAGCACAAGAACAAAATACAAAAGGGAGTCGGTGCGTCATATAAATAATTGGAAACATGCAAGTGGAGAAAGGGATGGTAACCTTCCCATCACACAAGAAACAAGCAAAAAAAAGAAAAGACAAGCAAAACTGAAGTAGGTTATTATACTCTAGTACTCTACAGTCTACACTACACATGCAGAAACTTGATAAAACTACTAGCATTTTGATTTTCAATGCTTTTTCTCGTCTAAATTCTAAAAGTGTTTCGAGTAGATTCGTTCTACTGTTTGTGGTGTCTTTCCACTTGTCACGTTCATGAATTGGTGTGCTAACTTTTATTTTTTATTGTATCTAGACTAACTTGCTACTAGACATTTTTTAGTTCATGATCCTGTTACTAATGTGCATCGCGTTGAATTCGAAGAATATGGGTTGGGAAGCCTAATTTTTCAATCACCTGGGACAACTTGCATTTTAATATTTCCTAGAAATTTTATTTTTGATTGTATGCTTTAATTTCAAAGTCTGTTTAATATATTTAATACTACCTCCATTCCTAAATAATTTTCCCCTTTACACGTATAATATTTTAATTTAGAAAAAAGAAAGAAATAATAACCGGTTTTTCAAACCGAACATTAAATTGGTACAAATCCTTGTAGCACTTGTCTAATTTTTGAACAATTATCTGACATATTAAGGAGTCAGATTTCTACATTCTTTCCTGGGTCACCTTGAAAAAAGAATTTCCCAACTGTACACTAGGGAACTAGTCTATCATAATTTCCATGACAATGATAACTTGTTTATTAAACATACAATGGGTTTATCTTACCAATTAAATAACTATGAGAACTAAAACAAAACTGTACACGGACCATCTAGCAACATCTCTTCAGGTAACTTGATCTGTAATGAGTCTGTCTTTGAAAAACTACCTGAAAGTTCTACCCAGCACCAGGCAATGAAAAATCATAATATATTTGTGTTGAAGTGCTATACAATTGTGTCGAAAGAATTTTTTAGCCTTCGAATAATCATCTCAGCAATTTAGGCTGGCAACCAGTTGATGTACGTTTAAAATCCAGTCAAGACACTTGCAGATTAGTATAAATGTGTAACTGTTAAATTACCAATGATAAAAGAGAACTATTTTCACAAGACATATACGCAAGAGATGATATTTGCCAAGCTCCTAAGAGCATGTATGTTTTCATACGTTATACGTAGATATAATTCTATAGTGATACTTGTTAGAGCATTTAAGAAAAAAAAGTGGATTTACAAGCAGAAGTCACGCACACATACAGGAAGTTAATTATTACGATGACCGGAAAATAAGAGAGTAAGAAGGGACCTGATTAGAACACAGGAGTAGAAAACAAGTCTTGCAGTAGAGACTATTGCCATGGTTGAGACAATGAAATAATAGCAGTTGATGCCTCTAGACCTTTTTTTGCATGTATAGCAGATTTTAGCACATTGTATTGCTGATTGACAGAGTCGTAGAGAGCCTCTGAATATGCCACTTTAGTCTGAAAATAAAAAATATGAGCATGGTCAGTCAAATTACGGGTTTATATGTTTAGTCGAGTCCCCCAGTCTAACAAACAAACTGATATCCGTTGCTACTTTTTCCAGGGACGTCTTTATTCCAAAGAATTGCAATGAGCATTTATAAGCTCCAGATTTTTTAAAATACAAAACTAGGTTCAGAGAGCTTATTGGACATGGTTAAAATTACTCAGGCTGCATTATTATTATATAGCGTCCTTCGTCTAACCGAAGTGTGAATATGGTTTTCACAATAAGTCCAATCAATAACTATGTTGAATAATGTCACTAATGTTGTGTTTGGTTGGAAAGAATGGAATGGAAAGAGTGAAAATAAAAGAAATTTATGTAGGTAGGATGGAAGATTTGGAAAACAAATGGGTGAGTGCAAAATTTCTTTGATAAGAATTGTGAAGAAAACATGTATTGGGGAGAATGAAGCATTCCATCTCAAATTAGATTATTTGAGTTTTAGTTCAAGTTGTAAAAATTCACCCATAATATAGTTCAAATCTCATTTCATTCCTTCCAAATACATTCATCCCAACCAAACACAACATAAAGGAAGAGATTTAGATATAGTTCAGTACAAATCTGGAAACTTCTCGATTGCCATCATTGAGGAGAGGCAGGCATATAGACATTTGTGAAGTAAGTTAAAAGGTTATTTAATTGAGGAGTGTTGAGTACTAACAGAGGCCAAATTACACTGAACATTACTTTATTGGAACTTAACAAGTCAAATCATTTTTATTTTGCAAACACACCTTTTGTGTGCACCCGTGGTGGTATGATCTCTTTGGTTCACAAGGGCGTGCACAGACACAAGACTCCGAATATAAATGATAGTTCAATAAAAAATACTTTCATGAAAACTTTCGGAATAGTAAACTGTGATAACATACCTCTTCAGGATTCCCACAATCATCACTAATTTTATCGAAATTTATTGGGGGTGCAATTGATAATCCGGTCCCATGAAAAGCAATCATTCGTCTCTCTCCAATTTCTTTCTCAACCTGTTAAAATTTATGTTTCTTAATATAAGAGACAACTGAAGTTGTGATGAACAAGCAAAGACAAACCAGCAAGAAGATTAAACCTTTTCTGGAGGGGGCATAATATCATGGCACAGTAGAGCTATTGGATATATATGACCAGGACAACCAGCATACTCCATAAGTCTTCTCATATTGTCTACTGCAGAAGCATCAAAGGGTGCCTGAACCTTTTGTATCAGTATAAAACTAACAAAAATGTATTAAAATAAGAGCAAACTAACTTGGATTACAGTCCAGGAAAAAATAATCCTAAAACCAAATCATGAATTAATTGACTGGAATGGACAAAGGTAAGTTATCAAAATTTACATGCTAAAGTCACTCAAAGAAATTCATTACAATCAGCAACTGCTTACAAAATGGTCTCAGCTTATTAGTGGCAACTGGCAAACTAAGCATCATATGCTGCTGGTGAGTATAACTATATAGTATATAAGCCCGCGGCCTGCCAAGTATATTATTTATGTTTTTCTAGTTTATATATAAAGCAATTTATAATTTCTTGGCTCATATGACCAAGCTAGACGACCAATATGTGTCGCTTACAGAAATGTCATTTTAAAAATATTTCTATAATAATACAGTGATAGAACACACGCCACTAGGCCATATATATTCTGTCGGGAAATTTATCACACAAAAGATGTTAAACATTCATCACCATAAGAGTGCCACCTTCCAGAGGTATTTATTTACTATGCAAAACTAGAGGGGTTTTGTGCTTTTTTAAATTGTGAAGAAAAACTAGTTTTATGATGATAGAGAACATGGGTAATTACCACGACATACAAATATATGCAATTATTCACATTCTGAACGAGATAGCCTACCGGAAACCATTCTTTAGTGACAGGATCAGGACGGTCACGTCCTCCACTTGGTGCAATCCATATGATTTTTGATCCACTCCTATGATTAAGAGTATAATAGTTAAACTATGTATTTGAAGTACGCCTTGTCATTGAGTATACCATGCCTAATTAAGTAATCACAGACTTAATTATGTTTCAGGATCATGCACTCAGCAAGTAAATTTCAACCAATTAATTTATCAAACTGCACTATTCCTTGTTGATAAAATAAATATCAGTATATAAGTCCTGCAGTTTAAAAGTAACAAAATATAAGACTGCAATTAAAACTTCACATGACCTCTCTTGCCAGAATGTATTGCCCAACTACATAGATATGGCATTTACTGCTCTTTCCAAAGAAACAAAATTATCAATTATCTTGCACAAATTCAGTGAGCTCTCCGATATCAATAGTACAGCTAATGATTTGAGTTGATCGTACCAAAAATTATCAATATAAACCTGCTAACATACTTTTTTAACCAAATATAGAATAGTACATCTTCACACTTTGATGATAAGCAGAAGTTTTGTAATTATGTCATAGCTAAAAACAACAAGAATCATGCAAAATGGAATCTAATTAATTACAGTACATATCAGGAAAAAGGAACAGCAAAGGCGTTTTATTACGGCATTATGCGCCCACCACAATCAATGCTTGCTGCAAATGGCTACAAAGTGTGCCACATCATTGGTAGATAATATTTTGAAGGGCAAGTGTGCCACATCTGAGATAAACATAGCGCAATATTATATATCGTAATATCGCAGGTTTACCTTAATAACTGAGCCATTTCCTTTAAACTCCTTGTATTCGCTCTCTTTTTCATATCTACAAGCTCTGGATCATCATTCATGTGCTTCTTTGAATACACGCACAAGAGATTCCTATAAAGCATGATGTAGAACAAGCATATATTAATTAGTGAGAGAGATAAATGAAAAAAAACATGGCCATTTTTGGCTGTAGAACAAAAAATGTTATAATCACCTGCCCATGCTGAAGGGCTTGCAAAGAGGATCAGTCACAACTCTATCTCCTGCTATATAAGTCTGCATTACATATCTAGATATTGGTACCACAAACAAATTTCATCAACACATGAATTTATGGTACTGTAACTTAAGTAACCAATATTCTTATTACCACGCTCTCCCCAATATAAGGATGGGTATATTCAAGAAGCAACGCGATTACAGCTGGATCTGCTTCAGTTTGATGGTTGGAAATTAAGATTACGTTGTCACCCTGGATTTTATGGTATAGAAGTACTGATTAAATCCTAGAAAATGCAAAAAACAAAAACTGGAGACATCAAGAACAAGGAGAAATTATGAGCAAGATAGTTTTAATTAGATTAGTCATGTAAAGCACAAATCAACTTTGATTGCCAAAATTTTAAACTATTCAAATGTAAACCGATAAAGCAAATAATTAAGGACAACAAATCAACTATCTTAATAAAAACGGATCATCAATATCAGCATAGTATCACTATTCCTTCATCTACTTGATCGTCTAGTAAAGCTGAATGTAGAGGGTCCGGTCTTTAAGAGAGATGTAGTTACTATCTCTCTTGTTTGTATGAGACTATGGATGGAGAAATTATAGAAAGGCTAATGTTACTCTTTTAGCATTAAAGCATAAAATAGAAAGCACTAATATATAAAAACGTGAAAGGGCAAAGATAAAAGTAAACAATCAAACCACATCAAAATTACACAAAATGGATTCTATCCATTTCGTTCATATTCGGGATGAATATAATGAGTGAGGAACTGAGGATAGTAGGGGGGTCATAGTTTTCAAAAAAATTGTGTTATATCCCTTTTTGTCTTAATGAACACTAAAGTAACACACAGACTAACACACACATTCACATGTGCTTACAGATCAGCACTGGTTTTGTAATACACATGAGTAGTAATCAAGAAGAGTGAACAACAATTATAGTGACTACCAATTGGGAACTATAATGATATGAGAAGATGAAGGAAAAACTATGAAAAGTTGTTACCTGTCGAAGTTTTTCTTCCATTTCGTAGAAAATAGAGATATTTCCAACATATGAATCCCTAAATGAATATATATGCTCAATGTCAAGAAGACCAAAAGGTAAAAACTGGTAATGTAATACCATTTTAATTGAAGATGGCCAAAAGAATAAAGCGAACTGGTTTTAATGTATTGACATTCTCAATAAAATATCTAAGGGTTGATAATAGTGATCAGACTAGAAAGATAGATGTATTCATCAGCTTACATAATTCCAACAAAATAATTATATCTCTATATACCAACTAGTGTCCTAGACTCTGCAATAGGATGGTTTCAATGCCGTTCACAGTCAGCTAACTTGCACTTAGTCCTCTAGGAATCTTAATGAACATACAATATTGAACCAGATCCCTCACTGTGTAACCAAAGACTCCACTGCACCAACAAACATTCATCAATAGTTTTTTTTTCTCGGAAGTATCTTAAGAAACAAGGATACAGGCATGAGCGTGCGGTTGCATACTGTGGGGATACACGGATTCAACAAACATGAAGCTAGTGCTTGTTTGGTTTCATTTGCTAATGAACATCAATACTTTAGTTTTGGTGAAGTGGTTAATTAACACCCACTTCTTCATTGAACAAATGTTTTCAATGTTAAGCAGTTAATTTTTGTTTTGAACAAATCACACTAGAAGACTTCAAAATGTTAACCATTTAATTACATATTTCGTTTTGCATGGAAAATGCTATTATGTATAAAAGATTATGTCTCCTCGAGCACTTGGTAATTTAGTGGCGGAATATATATATGATTTAGTTTAGTTTAATGAAGTACTTTTAAATGGATTATTATATGTTCTACAACAAGGTCTGCAATATTGTCTAAGCAGAAACTATAGTACTCCACTAAATTTTTGCGCATGTTTGTGTGTTGACAAACTTTAAAGGTCCGAATATACAAAAATTTAGTTAAGGGTTTACGTCTACATTTCAAACTACATGGAAGGGTCAATATGTAAAATACCCTAATCCTAGGGCAGATAAATTATCAACCTCCAATAAAAATTAACATGTAACTAAAGTTAGTTACATACTTGCATGTAGTTTTGATTATCTCTAGGAATATATCGTCACAATTAAATAATTATCGCAGATTGAGAGCAACGGATAGCAAAATCAAGGATTATTGAATACTTAGTCTTAATTAGTCTTAATCAGAAGAAACTGATATAAAAAACAATTTGAGCAATGAGGTTTTTACATCCCTCGAGGAGACAAACAAAATTGCTGGGTACTTCTCAAGATTGGAGCACTTGACCAATTTAGGGCCTCAAGCGTCCACTACAAACCATAAGATATTCACTAATACCAAAGATATATGTTGTAACTTACCCAAAATTTATTAGAGGCCGGATATAGTCTTGAGCAAACATGTAGTAGTCAAAAGGTTCTCGAATGGCCTCGTGATATGGTGAGAAAACAAAAGCATCCTGAAAAGTTACGGTTACTTCTACAGAAAGATATGTACTGCTGTAATGTTGTATGTATACCAACAACATCAAGACAACTTGATTGGCCTATTGTGAATACCTTCACAACCATGAAGATACGATTCAAAACAATAGCCATGTTAGATAAAACAATCTCGTCGGCCTTGGGATCTCCACTTTGCAAAACCTGAAAAGTTAAACTATTATGGTGCTAAACAATATATTGATTAAAATCTTTTTAATTTTAAACTAAATAATGAACATTTATACGATACAAATTTTGTCCATCCACTCCAAATTATTCTTGTAACACAGGTCCTCGTTACATTATTCTCTAGTTAATATCCTTTGGAATCCACAAAACAATTTGAACCTTCTTCTCCCTTTTAATGCACACAAGTTAGTTATTCATCAGCATTATTACCCAAAGCTATCAACACAAGAAGAATCACACACAATTCGGTGACATCCAAGGCTCTCCCGAAAATAACTAAAATTGATGTCAAAGAATTTTGTTTTTTATAGTAGACAAGTATACAAATTCCAAAATCACAAGAACATGGCTACTTGATGCATTCTCATTTAGGCTCAAGCTTTTAAAATTAGCTAATTGAAAACATATTGTGTAGACTAAAAGAAATAGTAATAATAACTACTCATATTTGCACATACATCTATTATGATTTACACAGCAATATCAATAGTCCAATACACTAGATGAGAAAGAAACTTTTGATATACTAAGCACAATAAATATGGTAATGAATAAATAACAATCAAGCTATGAGTTGTTAGTCCTAGCTGACTAACTCTACATCAAATATCAGTGTCTAAGGGCTTGGTCGTTTCTACCATTTTGTGAGCTGTGCATTCAAAGATTTAAAAGTATAAATGGACCTTCATTTTGTTGGTAGTGACATTGTGTTCAAACCGATATAAGCTGTGTTTGAAGGACACAGTTGTAAAACAAACAAAAATCTAAGATCTTTGTAAAACAAAACAAAAAAAGACTTCTAGATTAATGTAGCCTTCCAAAAGTCAGAGTATCAGACAAACACTAGGCCTTCATATTGATGCACCCATAAAATTGAAAACAGAAATATAGATTGGGAATGTCAGCTTCAACTCAGGAAATATGAGAAGCCATGAAGGCATATTCAAAACTTATATTTACAGTTGATGGCATTTTGATAACAAATTAATGGATTAGATGGAGAGATAATCGATATGATTGTATATAAACAAGTACCTTTTTTCCTAAACTCAATACTAATTTAGCTCAACTTATTTTGCAAGTTATAACCTTATCCTTTCACTATAATACAATAATAACAACTATAGACAAAAAAAATTTATTCACGAATTTTCAACTTTCCATGTTTTTTTTTAAAAGAGTTCAGACACTATACATGTCATGAAATCTGAGGAATATATATTGTTATTTACATGGTGATAGAAATTAGAAAGTGCAACTCCAATCAGGGTGTCAAGTGCCACCAAATAACATACAAACTACGAGTATTACAGCCTTACTCTATCGTGATCTGTGAGTTTATATCTTTTTATAAATTATGCTTAAGAAGAAGAAAAAAGTGAGCTGGGGGGGGGGGGAGATTACCGCATCTTTATAATTTTGGTACAACTCCTCCATTCCGCGGGCAACATTTGAAGGCAGCTTTCCAGCTTCTTTCGCTCTTTGAATTCCAGAAAGCAGTTCTGTGGAAAGAGACAACTCATAAGGAAAAGAAACAACAGTACAACACCTCAGTTATCTTAAGGGAGAAATCTGAATCTTATAATATTGAAGCATGTGTGGAATCTGCTACAGATGGCATCTTCAATATACATTCTAGCATCTTATCTAATATTTGACTTCTCAACTCACCTTACAGGTTTTGACCAAATTTTGTCCATGTTCTATTCTTTTTGTACACTGCTCAAGACTCAAGAGTGATGCCCATTTTCACAGCTATGTTAATAAATTATTATTTATTACTTACTAGAGTGGCATACTTTTAATATTTAATTTTTCCTTTTTCACAAGGTAATAAGCTGTGCACATGTAGGAAATTGGGGTACTGCCGCCACGTTCTTTAGGAAATTTCATGTCTAACACGTATATCCAATATAACGTATGTGGCAACAAAAATACTGCAGACACGTCGTACCATTAAATTACATAGGAAGCAAGTACTACCGCTGCATTCTTTGGGAGATCTCATGTCCGGACATTTATAAATTACATAGTACAAGAACTCCAACATGACACAGGCGGTGACAAATATGCATTGCTGACATGTCAAAAAAAAACACCTAATTGTCCTTGCTCTAAAATCGAATTTACATGAAGCACCAAACAAATGGTAATCAAGATAGACACCACGCTAGCCAGAAACCAACAAAAATCAGTAAATTCATATATAGAATCTGTGTCTGAGAATAAAAGCATGATCTGCCTACTATGCATCAATATGCCTAATCTACCAAAATAGTAAGAAATATCAGCATCAAACTGAGAGTCTGAGACAACAATAATAACAAATAATTTGATTATTACAAGAACAAGAAGAGAAATATAAAACAAATTTAGACTGTATAACCAAAGCAGTAGGAAGTCGAAACAAACACAAAATGTCAACAATACATTATAGACAAAAAGAAACAGAATTCACATTTGTGAACAGTATATGTACATATATTAATAACTCCAATTAGTTAAAAACAACCTATTTAACCATATCCACAAACAGAATAATCCAGAGATCAAATAATCAATTAGCCTTCCTATCAGATCTTCAATCATTATACAAGTTTCTATAACTATACACGCCGAAAACAAACTCGCATAAAATAAATATATAATTCCCTTTTAAACTTAACAATTCCGAAAAACTATACTTGCCGAGATAAATACAGGAATTCACGAATTTCATAACTCGCCAAATCAAACATATGCAACTATATCAATCTATTCAGTGCAACTAACTGTTATCTTTGAAAACAAATTCGCATAAATTAAGTGTATCTATCTCTTTTAAGCTAAATTAAAAGCAGGAAGCACAAGTTTCAAAATTCTTCAAATTAAACGCACACGTCTTCGA
Source organism: Oenanthe sinensis (assembly GCA_028671895.1). Lineage (NCBI taxonomy): Eukaryota > Viridiplantae > Streptophyta > Magnoliopsida > Apiales > Apiaceae > Oenanthe > Oenanthe sinensis. Next base: position 11,003,579 of record CM053799.1, read on the forward strand.
ATAATTCATAAGTTTCTACAACTATATATACATAGCAAATAAACTCGACTCGTACTTAAGTGTAATCTATCACAAATAAGCTCAACTAAATGCAGCAAGCATATATTTCAAAATTCCTCAAATCAAATTAAATACATACACACGCAAACATATATATACATATTCAATGTAAGCATGTAACTGCCTGTTAAATTTCACAGACGTATGTTCACCTTCACCGGAGCGAGCATCGAGAAATGTGCGAGAATGCGAGAGCGAAGTAGAAGGAGACGCCTGCGTATCCGTAACCAATTCAACGACGCCTCTCGCCACCTGAGACGAGCAGAGGACCACCGCGAGCGGCGCTCGTCGCCGCAAATTGGATCGGAGAGAGTAAAAAGGAGTCGGCGGCGGTGGGAGGTAGGAAAACCTAGTTGATTTGGGGGAGAAAAGTGAGGGAGAAGATGAAGTAGAGAGTATTTGAATTGCCATGTAGAGCGAGAGAGAGAGGAGCTGCCTTTTTGTTTCTTATCTGAGTTTGTGTGGGTATGTATTTAGTGTATATATATGCGAGTGATGAGTGAACCGGGAGGGATTGGTAGTGGCGGTAAATTTCGAGGGTAAATAAGTTTTCGGACTCAGAAGATGAATATACAATTAAAATAGACTAAGGTTGTGTTCCGAATGTAACGCGGAAGGAATAAAATGAAAAATTATAAATAAATTGTATAAAGAAAGAAAATTATATAAGTAAAATTTTAAATGAACATGGAAGAATTTAAATTTTCTATGATAATGATTGTAGGAAAAATAGTGAAAAAATGGAGTGGAGCATTTCTTCCACGTAGATTAGAATTTTAGTATAAATAATTTGGAATAGAATTAAAAAAAGAAAGGATGAAAATTATAAACATTTTTCCTAATCTCACTCAAATAAGTGTATAAATTTCATTTCAATCTCCCCTCATTTCATTCAAGTGAAGTGAACACAATCTAAGGGGTGTGTTTAATGTTGATTGTAATTTTTTTTCTTGACTAATTTGGCTTATAGCCTTATAAATAAGTATCTGTTCTAAAGAAATTTTCGGAATGAGCCAGAGTCGAACCAGGAACTGGGACGACAGAGAATAAGCCATCAACCACTTGGCTATTCAACCGTGCTCAATGTTGATTGTAATTGATTTAAATGTCTATACCGGGTTTAATAGATTTTAAGTGAGCCTACGTAGATTTTAATGACAGTCAAATTTAGGAGGATTTTATTAACTTTATAATAATATTGTATAAATATTTATATTAATATATCATATTAATTAATATATAAATAAATTAGAATACAAATTTTATTATTAAAGATATATTGAAATAAAACAATAACTATCAGCTATTGAACCAACTTCATCATTTGGAAAGTCAAGATAGATGTTTCGACTTTGTTGCTAAATAGACTCCTCCAGCAATTTCAAGGTCCTTAATTCAAAACAGATCATTTTTAGTGTGTCTTTTAAATTCAAAATGTAGTATGCTTCATTTTACAACGGCTTTACAAATTATTGGGAAGTAGTCAACAAAGTTTCTATAATTTCTTAAGATACCATAACTTGTTAAGTCATCAGGGTATTCTTACTTATCCTCCGAAGTCCCATCTACCATCCTCTCATCTACTATCCCACATACCTTAACAACTCAAATTCGGAACTTATGCATTTTTAAAAATTCAAACATGGTGGCATATATTCATAAAAGTGATTTATGGTGCATCGAAGTACCCCAATATTTTCTAGACAAATCGCGGACAATGATCCTTTACATCTTGTATACATGAACTTAAATAGAAAATAACTAAACTCAAAACCAGCAACATAAACAAAGAAGCATTAAATGTGTACCTTCAAAAGAGTCTCTCTAATGATAAGAAAATTTTGACATAAAAAGAACTTTTACAAAAATAAGAGAATATATAAGAAATAGGGAAAAAAGTATCTAAAGTTAATTTTAGATAACTTACCTAAAGTTATTAGTATTTTGAGTATAAAAAGTGAATGTCATTTTTATAATAATAGAATATGCCCCCTTATATTTACAAAAATAACATTGATATTGTATTATAATAGATGTTAACTTTAGATAGTTATCTAAAGGTAACGTTAGGATCATTAAACCTTAAGAAATAATATGTTAGGTATATATTATTGTATTATACAATCTTGTCTTGAGAATCTCTAGGTTAAAAAAAAGAATTGTATAAGTTAAAATCTTTTAGAATCAATCAAATTAACAAATCTAATAAAATCAATCAATATATGAAAACTGCTAGATTTAAAAGTATATTTTTAAATCAATGTTGAATACCATCAGATTTTGACCGTTTGTTTTAATCCAAATTGAATACGTACGTATTTTATTAGATAATTTAAAATCAGAATTAAATACCCATAGATTCTTAAAATACAAAAAATATACTACATAATCAATATTAAATACACCCCCTAAAATTAAATATAGTTGAATAAAAGTAAAATTTTAAAAAAATAATCAAATTTTAAAAAATATTATAATTAAAATATAAAATATGACACAAAGAAAATTAAGATAACGGGGGCTTTTACGCTAGTTATTCTGTAATACATTAACCATTTATTAGCATCACATTATCATGCACTACATTAATCATGTATATCACCTTGTTCTGCCGTACATCAACCATTCATAAGAATACACACTCTAAGGTTATTAACTTCAACACAAATATGAAATGTTAAATGTGTTTATCAAGTAAAAAAATGAACCTTTAAAACCAGTAAATATATTAATAAACACAACTCTTTTCGATTAAATTATGATTTTAAAATTATCAAATACATCCACAATATCATTTCACTGTAATGTTTCCAATTAACCAAACTAAACTTGCAAATTCACCAATCTACCTTCAGTTTATTACATTTTCATTAATCCATTTTCAATTTATTAGTGTTAGTGAAATAAATAAGTATTACATTGTCATGTAACAAATTGTTGACCAATACATTAACCATTTATAAAAATCGCAATGTCTTACAATACTTCAACCATTCATAAGCAGAACATTGTTCTGCCATACATTAACCATTTATAAGCATCACATTATCTTGTAATGTACATTGTATACATATTTCATTCACGGTCTAGGTTTTTGGGTTGTAACTACTTTGATTGACATGTCATTTTATCCGAACAATTCCAAAAATATATAGTCTAGTCAGCAAAAAAAATTAATTTCAATTCTCGTCTTATGTTTTAGTTTTTGGGTTAGTCGAGACAATTGATTACTACTTCCATTTTTGTGCTAAAATCGAAGCAAAACCAACATAATCACATTGGTAATTGAAATCGAAATCTATTTACTTTTTTGTTTATACGACATATTGCCGAGAATATTATTTATCATTTTCAAATATAAACTACAACGGTGATTCGGGATATAACAACAAAGCTGTATTTGAGTCGCGCGAAACTACAACTGAAAATCTTTCGAAGCATATACTACTTGAAATGGGGCATGTGGTGATGTATTATGGAAGGCACCATAATGGTGTACTCCTATTCAAAGTATCAACTAAACAATAAATTGTAATATGAATGAAAAGATAGAGCATCGACTAAAGAATAAATTGTAATTTGAATGAAGAGGTAGTTATATAAAAGTATAAAATTTAATCTGTTTGTATGTAATTTTATATTTAATTGGAAAGAGCACGTACAAATACAAATGACATACATACTTTCAATTTTACCTAATCGTGAATATTGGTTATGTTTTTATTTTTGTGTTTTAGTCTATCCTCTCAATTGCATTGATCATATAGAATATATTTTTTGTAATGTTACAACTTGCAAAGTTCCTCATGTACGACGACATCTAAAAGGTTGACTGGTCCTATAATTTAGATGATTATGTGCAAAAGATAAAAAAAATGCTAGTAATAAAATAAAGGGAAATTCTCATCAGTACCACTTTACAATTGGTTTTTTTAAGTGAAGTCATTTCGGGTTTTAAACTTCCGACTAGTACCCATATATTATTTAATTATACCGTACCACTTACACAAACAAGGCTACGGTTCTAAAGAATGAAGAGAAAGGGAGAAAATCTAACTCAAATCCGTCGTTCAATCTGATTACACCACCATTCCAACCGATTCCAATTGCAGGTATGTAATCCATCACTCATATGTGTGTGTTATATATTTTCGTGAATATGTGTGTGTGTTATATAGTTTCACGTGTAAGAATATGTGGGTATTTTCGTGAATATGTATGTAATCTAACTGATTCCAACATGTTCTTTGTATATGTGCGTCAACTCTTAATACCATGTCAGAACTTATAAACAAACATACTGCTTCAATATTAACCCCATTCCTAACCAGAACCAATAACCAACTTATGATGATTTGCCAAGCATAATGCCTCCAACAATAAAGAGAGGGGTTGACAGACTTGTAGAAATAGGAGGAGGGAGAAGATCCTAAAGGAAAAGGAGTGTCAAATGCAAAAAATGTGAAGATTACGACCATAATGCCAAGACATGTAAAAGGGGCCTTATTGTGAAACAAATTAAAGAAAGCAAAGAAGCTGGTGTGCCTATTGTGATTAGGAATCTAGGGTGAGAGACCAGTTTAATGCAGTAAAAGAAGCTAAGGGGTGCAGCAAAAAAAGCAAGTGTTATAGACTCACAGGCATCAATTAATGTCTTACAAGTACCTGAAATCCAATCTCAACAACAACAGATCTAAATTTATTTGGCTTAAATGTAATTTAAACCCTGTGTTATTAACAATATACAATTCAAACCCTCTTTTAATATATTTAGTAAATTTAACCCTACGTTTTTTAACTATTTACAATTGAAACCTTTTTTAAAATAATTAGTAAATTTAACCCTATGTTTTTGAACTATGTACAATTGAAATCTTTTTTAAAATAAATAGTAAATTTAACCCTGCGTTTTAAAATATTTAGCAAATTTAACCTTGATTTTTTAATTTCGGAATAAAATAAATCTTACAAAAATTTTTTGAATAAATATTCGTCAAATGCACTATTGATAATTTTTTTGTATAGATATTATCTAAACATAATAGATATTTATAATTATTAGGATTTTTTCTTATAAAATGGATATTTAGATGTTCTTTTCTATATTAATATATCTATATGTATAATATATTATATATGTTCAATAAAATTTTAATATGTGTTTATATTATTCCATCTTATCATCACACTTCCCGCTCAATATATTCATGAATGTTCATCACTGAATTTAATTTATTTTCAAAAATACTCTTCGGTGAATATATTCTCGAAAATACTTTTTCGATATAAAATTTATTTTATTCCGAAATTAAAAAGTCAAGGTTAAATTTACTAAATATTTTAAAACGTAGGGTTAAATTTACTATTTATTTTAAAAAGGTTTCAATTGTACATAGTTAAAAAATATAGGGTTAAATTTACTAATCATTTTACAAATTTAGTAATTATTGTAAAAAGGTTTCAATTGTAAATAGTTAAAAAACGTAGGGTTAAATTTACTAAATATATTAAAAGAGGGTTTGAATTGTATATTGTTAATAACACAGGGTTTAAATTGTAAATAAGCCAATTTATTTGCTTTGATCTTTTGAACTAGATAATGGTTTTAGACTAGTTTATGTTGTTTCACAATATCTTTTATTTACATATTTTTATCAATGGTTGGTTCTATATGTATCATACTATTGCTATTGTGGAATTACAAAAATTTCTAAGTTGGGTATGATTTTCAAGTGTTTTAAAGTTTGGTTAACGTTTAGCTTAACATAAGGGTATTTTAAGTATAATAGAGTAATTTAGGGGTGTCAGTCGGAAGTTTAAAACCCGAAATGACACCACTTGGAAAAGTTAATTGTAAAAGGGTACTAATGAGAATTTCCACATAATAAGCATAAAAAATTGCATCGGTATTAAAATTAGTTACAACCATAATTAATCCAATTTTTATTTAAATTTTTTAAACTACTTAAAATTTTTAAAATAACATAATATCTTTATTATTTTGGTAAAAATATATATTCTTAAAATATATTTATTTAGAAATTCGTAAAAAAGTTATATTTGTTTCCCTTTTACGGAATTCTATATTAACAAAATTTCCCAACTTAAATCATCATAAAGTTGTGTTTGTTTAACCCGAAAGAAGTGGTGCTTAGTTGCTTTAGAGAAAGAAGATGGGTGCTCCATGAAATCACATAAACTGAGCCTCTTCTGAAGAAAATGAAATTAGAGATAGGCCAGGTAGCATTCCATTATGGACGTCATGGAAATGGTTTTACGCCAATTTAAGAGTATGTCAAGGAATATCTAATAATCTGGTGTAAGAGGTCAGTGTAATTTTTGTATTTTGTTTATAATTTGTATTAGGCTGCTTATGGGTCAAGTTGTTTAGGTTTTAGTTATTATAGTAACCCAACTTAGTTGATTCAGTTAGAAGATATCAACCCATTCATATATTAAAATAATGTACAATGCAAGCCTAATAATTATATCATGGTTTTGGTTTGGTTTGATTGATACTTGATACTTTGATAGTTAACGAAAAAGAAAAAATTGTAAAAGTTGCACAAAAAGTTTAACAGATGATTAATGTAATTATGTTGTTAGGAATATGTGAACTTGTTAATTTCTATTATAAATTAAGGCAAAATATATTATAAATTAATAATGTTAAACTTTTAAGATAATATTAAGGATGTTATTATACTAGAAATTGTTTAACATAAAAATTTGACGTGTATTTTGTCCAGAAACATCAGAGGATAGGAAACAACAATAGTATTGCTATTGTATACTAGGCATGCTTAAATTCGACAGAAGCGTACATAATATTGAAATTTAATAATTTTGGGTTGGGTGTGATCGAATTTAATGTAATTTATAACCAACCCAATATGTCTAAGTTGAAACTTCTTTGACCCAACTATACACATCGGTATGAATGGTGTTGTCTGGTCGGATTGGTCGAAGCAGCACCCCTATTATATCCTTTCTTGAATCCTTTGAATTTTATATTCAGAGTTACAAAGGGTGGAAACTAATTTTTTTATAGCCATGTTCTTAGAATGATGCTACTAGTCAAGAGGCCTAAATGGTGCATTGTATGTGAGCGCCTTAGGAAGAAAAGGCTGGAACTGTTTAAATCTCAGGTGGTACATTTATTTTCTTTCTTTTCCTGCTTTGTATAGTGTATTTTTATAAAATATTTAGTATCTCGTATAAACTGATAATAATAAATTTGTTTTCCGGTCAATGCATTATCATCTCATGTGGAGCCCATCAGCAGAGAGCCCATCAAAGAAACCAAAAATGGTTCATTTCTAACTTAATGCATAATATTGTATGGAGGGCCGATCCTGAGATATTTGAAGTCTGAAGCAGAAATTTTTTTGTGCCTCCACCTTATTTATAATCTTTAAAAAAATCAGTTCTTTGTTAGACTGATTTTTCTTTCTTGATTTCCGAATTGATGTTTTTCATTCTCAATCAATGATTAAAAACTAAACCTTTAGATTGAGTTTGCTCTGCTCAGAATGATTTTGTTGATAGTTTACCAATTTACACACAAATATTCATACTACTCTTTTAGGGTTTCTTAAATAATTTTTTAATGTTTACCCGTTTATATTTATTTATATTTATATGTTTCTTTTATAATACAAAAAAAAAGAATGTGTTCCTAATTGTTTTTAATTTTTGTATTACTTGTATTTTAAATTATTTATTTTGGTACTCTTTTTAAATAAATATGTGCCCCTAAATTTTTTTTTGTGCCTAAATATTTTTAATTTTTTTTTACTTTCTTTTATATATATAAAAATGTGTCCCTAAAAATTTGATTTTTTTAGTACCCCATTCAATAGCATAAAGAACTTGGTCTCAGGTCGGCTCTGATTGTATGTTTTAGTTAATACTATTTTAACTTTAGTGAGTTCACTTTAAGTATTTTGATTTTAGTATATTTTTTTACCAGTCTTTTTTAAGTAAAAATTGTAAATAATTCAGTGATTGAACTTTACAATTAGTGTATGTTATTTTTAACCCTCGTTGTACTAAAATGATTTATATGCAGGGTTGACAAGGATTTTTGTGGCCTAGTGGGTAGAATGTTCCTGAGCTTTCCAAAAGACGATCGCACAGATGCTCTTTGCTTGAGTTCTTGTAGCTGTTACCTGTAAATTTTTCCTTGAGTTCTTGTAGCTGTTACCTGTAAATACCATGTTTCTTTGTTAAGAGCATATTGACCTAAAAGCATGAGTTTTGAGTAATATAGTTAACAGATGTTGTATATGTTCCGAGTCAAATACTCTTCATCAAGTGAAGTGTTAATCAAAGAGAGGTTGGTTATATTCCTAATTGTTAAATCTTCTTACATATGTTATCATACTGAGATTGAGATGAAGTACTTTATTTGAAATTCCATTTGGTGAATTTATCTGATTGTAAATTTAGATTACTATGTTTTTGCTCACTCCATCAGGATATTAGGACAATACAAGGATAGAGGATAGAAATTTTGATAAGATATATGTGAATTAGGCATTGTGCTGAGTGTCTCAGGTAAGCAGCAGTAATAGTGGCTATACTGCTGAAATTTACCTTTTTCATGTTTCCGTATGCTACTATTAAATGAACCACATTACCAGATGTCATAAATTCTTTCGGGATTACCTGGAGCGATCTTAAAGGCTAGTGGTTCTAGTTAAGGGTGTTTGCTAATGCTATTGTGTTGGGCCTTGACGACCCAACACTACTTCTATAGTTAAATAGTTTTAATATGAAATCTCTGTCTCTGACAAAAAAAAATGAAGTCATCAAATGATAACTTATGCATGTCCTCGACAACTTTAATATTTTCTTACTTGATTCATCATTGTCCCAGGTTTGACAATATTTGATAACAAAAAATGAAATCTTATATTTTTCATTTCAATATCCTGCTGAAGTCTGTGATTAAAATTTCTTTATCTTTACCTCATCGTATTAGTTTGTGATTAAAATTTCTTTATCTTCACCTACTCATATCTTCTTCAGAAGTTTTAGGCAGTGTGCATAGTGCAAGAAATGGCTCTAAATAAACATGCCAGTGCTATATTCCATTCGCCACGCCAATTTGATCGGCACTTGTAAAGGAGAGTCTACTAGTAGTTTTGTCTGTGAAATTTGTGCGTGCAATGCTATTATTCTATAAAAATATGGGATATTACATTTCCAATCGATATAAACTTGCAGTGATGGATGAAAAATGAGCTATGATATTTTGGAACAAGGTAATGCATTTGAAATATGGGTGATGAATGATTACGGAATTGGGAAAAATTGGTCTCGACAGTTTCAGGTTAAGGAAACTTTCACTGATTATATATTTCCCTTGGGTTATTGGACAAAAGGATCGATATTACTTGATAGTATGAATGCTTCTACAGAGGGTTTTCAAAGCGAAGAGGTTTTCTTCTTTTATGACCTGGAAAATAGGTCCTTGGAGAAAATTCCGTTAATGAGGACACCTTGAGATATAAATGGCTTTTCAAGTTGTGGAAACTCTGGTTCCATTGAGACAGGTACATTTATAATATTATTTATTTATTAGTTGTGATAATTGTCATTTTACGTTTATGCTGTTTAAGCCATGTTCATATTTTTTTAACAGGATTTTAAAAAATAGTAAACCAAACAGAACAAATGATAGTACCTCACTACCTACCTCTGACTATATTTTGTACTATGAACTTGAACTTGAAGGTGTTCTGGTGGATGATGATGAGAGGCATTCTGTTAAATGGAAGCTTTCTTTTGTTGATGGATAAAAGATTAGCTATGTTACATTAGTTTAAAATTTCTAAACCTCCAATCTAAATAAAAAGAATAAGAACTCATAAAGAGTTGTCCAAAATTCCATAATATTGATTTGGTGTTTCTTAATAATGTTGACATAAAACAACTAATCATCCAAGGAAGTTAATAATTACTAAATGGAGCACCAAGTTGCAGAGAACAAAATCTGCAAATGCACGTTCTGGAGGCAAATCCTACAATTTTTCATGAAATAAATGTATAAAATTTGATTATGAGATTGAACAACACAGCAAAATTCATACAGTATACGTAACTTGAGCAAATAATTCAGATAATTAATCCTTGAGCAAATAATTCAGATGATTGATTTAGCATGAAACGGAAATATCCTTCTGGCTTTTGACACAACTTACTTGGCATACAGACTATATTGCTAATGTATTCTGGGACAGCATCAAAAGCAGAGCTGTTGTGTATAAACATCATCTTTGAAGTTAAATAATCATAATGTCAAGGTGCTCTGCAGTGGCATTGTGGGGTTCAGGCACGGGAGTTGTAGTAGTAGTATCATACATGGCATGCCTATCTAAAAAGGAAAGTACGGTTGTCTTATAAGTTTGACAATTAGCTAATCTAACCATTTTCCAACCGGTGTTAAGCAAGTTACGTGATATGCATCATATGCAAAAGACAGTTTCCAATCGTAGAAGTTGAACCAGAATCTTGATGTTCGCCTTATTAAAGCTACCTTGACTGCTCTTGAATTTATATGGTTCCAAAGTACGGGGGATGATTCATGCAGTGCAGATACAGGGACGTAGTGCTGGCGGTTTCTGATCTAATATCACCGACTGTCTTGAAATTCCAAAAGTCAATATCAAGAGGCAGCAACAAACTAAATTCGCTCAAGTAAAGACTCAGGTTGATCAGCCAAACCCTGGGGGGTTGTTACATAGCTAATTCTTTGCAGATGTTAACGTTATTTGAAGGGAGTTTAACTGGGAATTGCAGCTGATAAAAATGCCGTTGCTTAAATCATTTAAAGTGCCATTTAAGAGTTTGAATAAAAAATGATCTGAATTCTGATCAAAACTAATGCTGCAAATTCTGCTATATGCACTCTGGAGGGGATCAAAACTCTGACCGATAGATGTTTAGAATACCCTCTCTGTCAAAAACAAGATGGCTCAAATGAAGCAAATGAGGCGTCAGTGCATCACGGGCAATTATATCACAGAAGTGCACCTCAATGTTTCCAATGAACATAAACATCTCGCACATTTGTTACAAACACACTAGTTATTCCAACATTGAAAAAGAAGATGATCCACAAAAATTCATCATTTACGGGCTCTACAAAATTATTTGACCTCGACGCATACAAATTAATTCCTCTTCTTTTTAAGAAGTTATCTAAATTTGAGCTCAACCCATGCGAAAACTCGAGTTCCCTTGCCAAATAAACACCCAACCATAACGTAAACAAATTACAATACACAAGAAAAAAAATTGTTGTAACAATAACTGCAACACATTGACCCTAAAACAACTCTTCCAACTTCAAATTAAAATCGAGAAATTATAATTACATAGCCCTGTTGGAGATCTACCAAAATAAATCATTTAATGCAAAATATTAGTAAAAAAAATCTGGTTTTAGAGAGATTACGTACAAATCATCATTTTTTTTAAAAATGAAAACATAAAATAAAGATTGACGTCTATTTTAAAATGTAAATATGTGTGTGTATGGTATACATTTACACACATTCAGATTGGTGGGAGTGGGGGCAGTGTCATTTGTTTTATATTTCTTAAAACATAAGTACTAGTATCTGGCCCATTAGCTCAGCTGGTTAGAGCGTCGTGCTAATAACGCGAAGGTCGCAGGTTCGAGACCTGCATGGGCCAGTTTTTGTTAGATTTTTTTTATACAATTCTTGTATAAAATTTATACATTTTTGCTAATTCACGTATTAAATTTAGACGAGAATTTTGGTTGTGAAATCGGTATTGTATTGAAATTCAATGGAGGCTCAAAAACATTTACTAAAGAAATATTTGTAATAATAATAAAAATTTATAATACCAAAAATATAAATGTTAATTTTACTTGATATTCCCTTCGTCCCTATTTAAATGTCCACTTTGTTTTCGGTTAAGTCAAATTGACTCATCTTTGACTGCGATTTAGAAATAATATATACTTGTAAAAAATTACTCCTTCTGTTTAGTAATATTTGACGTTTGACTTTTTGGCAAACTATTTTAAAAGTTTTGACTATATAGTTAGAATTATTATTTTTTAGATTTTTTTTTGTGAATAAAAGTTTTAGTTTAATATTTTTATTCAAAATTTAGTAATATTTGACCTTTGACTTTTTGACAAACTATTTTAAAAGTTTTGACTATATAGTTAGAATTATTATTTTTTAGATTTTCTTTTTGTGAATAAAAGTTTTAGTTTAATATTTTTATTAAAAAAAAGAAAATTTTAAAAATAATAAATTTAACTATGTAGTCAAAACTCCTAGAGATGTGTGTCAAAAAGTCAAACGTCAAATAAAATCAAACAGAGGGAATAATATTTTATATTAGACTAATTTACACTTTACATCCTTATTGTTTTAGAGAATTGCACTTTAGGTTTCATAGTTATCAAATTAACACTTTGAATCTCATAACTCATCATACTTTGCACCCCTTAAACTTATTTCTATCAATTTTTATTTTAAGTTCATTTTCTGCAGGGGTAATATTATTGTTTAATATTTAAATGACCATTTTAATGTTCATATAACACATTTTTAACTGAATATTTTTTAACTTTTATGTACAATTCATCAATTCTAAGTATATAATTTACATGGTTGAAATGTGTTAGAACATAAATTGTTCCATTTAATTCTAATATAAAATTAGAAAGTGAAAAATTAGAGTAAATTTTTTTAAAATGATTGTTCTATTCTGATGAATCGAATATAAAATGTTAGAAAAAATTAGAACAAAAAAAATTCGATTAAAAATGTATAATATGAAAAGTAAAATGATGATTTACAAATTAAATACCAATATTATCCCTGTTAGAAAATAAATTTTAACGTAAAAAATTGATTGAAATAAGTTTATGAGAGACAAAGTACAACAAATTTAGAAGTTATGGGATGCAAAATGTTGATTTATTAACTATAAAATCCAAAGTGCAATTCTCTAAAACCACATGTATACAAAGTGTATATTAGTCTTTATATTATTGAAAAGAAGGTATAATCTATTTTAAAAGTCAAAATAAACACGTTTACGGATGAGTATATTTAGGCAAAAAAGTCAAAACGCACATTCTATTTGAAAATAATTGATATTTAACTTTTTGGCACACATTTTAAAAAGTTTTGACTATATAGTTAAAATTATTAATTTTATTTTTTATATAAAAATTTTAATTTAATTTTTTTATTCACAAAAAAATTTTTAAAAATAATAATTTTAAATATATAATCAAAACTCTTAAATATATGTGCCAAAAAACTAAGCTTAATTATTTTTCAAACACAGGTTGTAATTACCGGCTTACGATCCCGGAAGGCAAGACGGTAAGAAACGAAACCGAAAAAAAAAAATAGAAAAAGAAAGGCGGTGGGTCTAGTAAAAAAGTACCATGTACTACTAGCCTAGGGTTTTCAACTATTTCCCCCCAAAATTAATAATCAAGAAGCACAAGCACAAGCACCAAAACAAACGCTATATCACTAGTCTAAGATCTTCTGGTATTGATTATCTATCTCTATCAACTTCAATTTTTGTAGGTTTATCTCACTCTGTCTAGGCCTGTGTGTTTCATTGTTAAAGTTGTGATTAACGAGTTTTTAAGTAATTTAATTGGACTTTTAGATGCTGATTTTGCTGATTGTTGTACATGAATTTTATTCATGTCTGATTTCAGTTAAGAGTTGGCTTGATGTATACATGTTGTTTGCAGTACGTAAATACAGAGTAGTTTTCGATAGAGTGCATCAGACCTAGTTGATTCGCTTATCACGTTATGTGAACTGATGATTAACCTGATAAGAGCTGTGAATTTGGTTTAATTGTTTTTTGTTTGGAAGATTCCTGTATTGTTTGATATGTTTTCTCGTAATTATGAATTTAATGGTCCATTCTTGTCTCAAACCTGTTGTTTATTCTGTTTTGCAAATCGACAGCCTCATTTTTAGAAACGTGTGCAAGCACCATCGTTTGTTTGTTTCCTGTAGTTTGGATCGTTTAGGCAATGTGTCGAAATGGATCACATTTATTTCTGCAACGGAAATGCCTAGAAAATATTTTTGCTGTATAATAAATGATGTCCTAACACGGATATATAATGTACTTCTTGACAACAAAAATTAATTGGAAACAATAATAACTTACTTAAGTAGTGATTATTGTTTATTAATCACAAAGAGCTATGTACTCGGCAACAATAATAATTCATACTCAAGAGGTTACTAATGTGGCAGATCGACCACCACGAGCGGAGAGGTTGGATCAAATACACGGAGAGCCCCCCTCTCCATCTCTTTTTCTTCATTTTGCAGTGTAAATGCGTGATAAATAAAGGCGTTCTTGCTCTGTTACCCCAACTTATTACACTGTTTCCCCGAATATAGAAAGAAAAGAAGGGAATAAATTTCTTTCTTTTCTCTCCCAATCTTTCCAAATGTACAATAATTAAATAATTCTTTTATTCGTTATCAACTTGTCAAAATTAATTATTTCCCTTTCTTTTCTCTTCTTTCAAATAAAAGTTTTAGGAACAAAGTGTTAATTTTAACTCTGTACCCATGTTGGGTACTCCACACTCGTACATGGTGGACAAAAATTTCAAAATATTTTCGGGTTTGACACTTGGACACTTCCTAACAAGTCTGAGTAACATAGACTTCATTTTAGGCCAAAACATGAATAAGTTTTTAAAGTATTGCCGGGTTTGACATTTGTACACATCTACCTTGGACACTTCAGGCCAAGTTCAGTTTGGGCTTGACATTTGTACACATCTATCCCGATCTGAGCCGAGTTTGAACCTTTTTTTTTTAAATGAACCGAGTTGAGCCGAGTTTTCAAATCAAATAGAAAGTGATGTACAAAGTCGGCTCGATAATAAAAGAGACGACTACGAGTTTGTTTACGAGTCGAGTTCAACTCAAACCGAATTCGAGTCAAGTCGAGTTGTTCACTAACAATTCATATATTTTTTGTGAAATGAAAATCAAAATTATATATAAATTTTCAAAATTATACTAATGGTAATAATGAATTAAATTTAAGTTTTATTTTAAGATATCTGAATTATGTATAAAAAAATATATTAAAATATACATATATTATTCAAGTCGAGCTAAGTTAATTGAGCTCGAGCCGAATCTGAATTCCGAGCCGATCCCGAGCTAAACGATTTGAGCTCGAGCCGAACAGACATAAAATTCTGTGCGGCTCATTTATCTATCCGAACATATTTTTATGTTCAAGATCGTGTTCTATAAGGAAACGAACCGTACCAAGCTCACTTAAATGAGTCGAGTTCGAAATCTGCTTATGGACAGCTCTGTTCATTTATGGCCCTGATACTAACATTGTCTTTTATTAATTTTGCTTAAGTTGTTATCTTTTATATTAAAGTGGGATATAATTGGGGTTTGCTTGTTCTCCTGATGTGTCATCTCGGCTCTTTTCTTGCCAAACCATCTCTCATGTGTTGTTTATGTATAACTTGGGAAAGCTTGAAGGATTATAGACGTGATATCAAGTGGAAGGGAAATATGCGATGCCAATTCAAATGAATTAAATACATTAGATCATCATCTAATAACATTATACAAGTTTACATTAGAATAATCAATCTTCTGTCCCGAGGTATTCTAATTTTTTAGGACACCCCTTTATAATTGTGAAGTGTGCTTTAATGTAAGCTCTTCCAAATATTTTAACTTTAACATACATATAACATGGAATATTAGCAAAAAAAAAGTGTTTTTTTGTTTTGAATTATATTTGAAGAGAGAATTGGAGTGTATTTATAAAAAAGAGTGTAGGTATAAGAGTCCAAGCGAATATGAAGACAGAATATCAATTACTAGTACAGTATTCCTATAAGAACATGTTGAAAAGATGTGCCTTCCGATGTGGCCATCTAGTTTCATCTTAAAGTCAACGTGGCAGCTTTGTCTGGTTCCCTTTTCAGATTTACAATATTTTTATATTGTTAAAAACTCTTTTGATAACTTCCCAGACGTTTGTGGCAATATTTGCGGAGGGACTTCAGCCATATTGGAATATGAATCGCCGCTGATCTGGTCTTTTAACACATGCAGGCTGCTTAACTATGAACCTTCTCCCTTTCTTTCTTGTTTTTTCTTCAGCCATAGTTGTGATATCAAAGTAAAAATGCAAATTTTTTTTAGTGAACCTCAGAATAAATACAAATCTGCAACAAGTTTGCTGCATTCCTGTTTCACATAGTGCTGTCTGGATGGTGGTGCTAAAGAATAGCTATTATCAGCTGAGCTAACTCTGCAGTCAAAACTTCAATGGAAATCCTGTGGAACACCCATCTTAACAGCTTATTTCTATGTCCCTGTATGTTCTCCTGAGCTAATAGCCTAATACAACCTCCTGGTCACTGCTGGTATGTTACTGAGGGAGATATTCTTTTGAAAAAAAGCAAGAGAGGATTCTGTCATCTAGAGCAATGCATGTTGGGTTAGCTCAAGTAAATTGTGGTGCCACAAGTAGCAACATGATTCTTTTCAATCAAGGAACTTGTGACCGCAAATCACTTTCAGATTTTAACTGAGCACTAGTATCCTTAGTATACATTATATACTCGCCCACACACATCCTTTAAACCAGAATCTGAACCCCTAACCTCTGCCTCCTATGTGTGAGGAGTTTTTTGGTACAGCTAGGTCGCTAGGGTTAATTCCCCCTTTCTGTGTCAGTACTTTTTTTGGGGGATTGTGTAGATTCTAGAAAATTAATTTTCAAACCCGGGGGGGGGGATTTTAGGATTGAAACCATGTCCTTGTCATGGGGAGAGGGATGACCGCCCTTGGCACTAGGCAATCTGCCTATACTTGAAGTGCTCGTGTTATAACTTTCACCCTTTATATCATGCATTTGAAGTACTAAGGAATTCTGACCACAAAGGTGTGCATGCAATGTCTAATATTTTCGTTTTGGGGGGTTGGGTTAGGATTGAAACCATGGCCTTGTCATGGGGAGAGGGATGATTGCCTTTGGCACTAGGCAATCTGCCTATACCTGAATTGCTCGTATTATAACTTTCACTCTTTTTATCATGCATTTAAAGTACTAATGAATTCTGACCACAAAGGTGCGTATGCAGTATCTGATGTTTTCATTTTGCTCGATTTCCTCTTAATTGAACAAACTATGATTTCCACCGGCGCACATTATATAGTTGATTTTGTTCTCATATACTCGTCATATCAAATCTGGAATTTTAGAATTGATTGTAATATTTTATCAGTTTTTTTGAATGTTCAAATCATTGCTGTTTACGACAGCCTCTTGCCATTACCATCCAAAAAACTGTGATTGATATTTGATTTAGAATCATGTCAGTCTTACTTCAAATATATTATCGGATACAACAATAACAGCATTATAATTATCACAACATATGCCGGTGTCTAAGTATTCAAAAGAGTTTCTGCGGCTGTGTTTTTGCCTCTGAATGTGTTGTCTAGCTCTTAAAATAAGTGGTTTCAACTGCTCAGGATTTCATAACTTAGATGGCATCCACTATGTCATTGCTTCTCTAAACAAAAGGCGAAATTGAGCTGTACAGTGTCATTATATTTGAACACTTGGCTTTCAATCTGTGTGAAGGGGTAATATTTGCAAGTAGAAATGGATACAAAGTTCGCAAAGGTATTGGATAGCCGCAGAATGCTGAATGATTTGAAAAGGAAGAGGGCATTTCAATGTAAGGCTTATAATACAAGAGCTACCGGCACTAATATAGCGCCACAGCCTGTTTTTGAGTCTCCACTCAACAAGATTAACAAGATCAGTAAGAAAAGAAAGGTGGATATATCGAAATCCCAATATGGTTGGTGCAGTTCGCAATCAAAAAGTTCTCTACTGAGATATTATTCAAATATGAAAAGGAGTGCTCCTCCGACACGCCTGATGTGTTACGAACAAGGTGAATGGACCAATCTTCCTCGGGGTGTTATAACTTCAGTTAAACAGGGCTTCCAGTTCCAGATGAAGAAAACCAGTGTTGCATGGTTCACGGGTCATTCCGGTACATGGTATGGGATCGGGTACGTGAAATGTTAGTTTTTATGAATCGGGTACAGTGACCCGCGAATCGGATACGCGGGTCGATATGAGGATTCCTTATATAGTTATTTCTATAGAAAACATTATGCATATTTGCTATTGTATCTATGTTTTTATTATTTTATAACTAAAATATATGTAAGTTAATCGAGAAATGTAGAATTTTAAAGTTTCTACACATAATATTAAGGGGATTCAAATATGTTTAAGTAATTGATGCATGTCTTGTATGTTTTTTCTTCCATTTTTTATTTCTTTTCAAAATTAATATCAATCTAGATAGTATCAAGTTATCTTTCTATTTTTTATTCTTTCTCCTTTTTTTATAATGATTGTCGGAGTTATAAGGGGGATCGTCGGGGTGGCGAACTAGAGCGTGACCCCGAGTGATCCGAGTCGAAAAGGAATTGTGTTCCGGAATGAGGGAACTGGATTGCGGATCCATAGGTTGACCCACGAACCATGCAACACTGAAGAAAACAGCCATGGAGGTAGAGCTTGATGGTAAAATGTTTTTAATAGACTTTCTGCACATGATGAAATTGGATTTAGAGACGGGAGCGCAGCAGCCCATTGCCTGGATTGATGAAGAGAATAGTTGCTTTTTCCCGGAAATATTCTTTAACCATGACGAGATTAATGGGTGTTGTTACAGTGAAAATGAGCAGGTTCATGGACGTATAATCCCGGAATCTCATGGATCCAACGATATTAAGCTTCAGCTTGAGATTGACATTAGTGGTTTGGATAACTCAAAGCTGAGGGAATTCACCGGTGAATCTAATGATCTAGTCAGGAAAATCAAAGTTGTTAAAAAGCCCTCCATAGATGCAGAAGCTGACAACAGTTGCATCAGAGTTTCTAATGAGGAGGTTTGTGAGGCTTTTGGTGAAAACCAGCAAGATGAAAACATGGTTCGGTATGATCGAAGAAGTATGGATGGCAATACTGTCCAGGAAATGTTTCTCAAGGCTTTTAGCTCATTCAAGGTAGACAAAGTTGAAGTATCTTGTGGTTCAGGTATTTCAATGCAGGCCCGCTCAGAACTTTTCCAGAAGCAGGTCGAGATCACAGAAAAGTATCGTGGAGATGCAAATGTTGAGTATGCCTGGCTTCCTATATCTAAAGGTGAATTGTCCAATGTCATGACTTATGGGATCGGTGAGTGAAATGTCAAAAATGAAGTCTTCATATGGCTCTGGTATACTCCTTTTACCTGTAAATTGCGCTCAAAGCAGGTCAGTATATACTTAATACATTAATGGTTAAAATTTCTGAATGATTACTATCTGATCTCTGAACGAATAATGTTGTTTGGCATATAAATTAATAGAATATGTGTATGATCTTAAATTACTATTTTGTTCATATAAATAAAAAAATTTATTTGACAAATTACATTTATACTCTGTTTGAACGGCATCATATGTAAATATGATAATATTTTACAAATAAAAAATTATGTAATAAGACTCTAATAAAAACAAAGTCTTTACATTCCAGCAAGCTATCATGTGCTAAAATAATGTAAGATTATATATTAAGAATTTACCTAATTAAGTAGGAAACCATTTATATAATATACATGCAATTGATGGCCTGTTTGGCCTGCCTTAAAATAAGCTCTTTTGGACTTATTTTCGGGTAAAAATTTCATATTTTGATAAATGTTTTTTATACAAGTATTTAATGTATATTTGAGATTTTATAAGTTGCAAAAAAAAGTTAACTTTTTTCAGAAAAAAGTTAGGAATCTCTAACTTTGTCTTAAAATAAGTTGACTTATTCTGGAAAAAAGTTCCCCCAAACACCCCCTCAGAGTACAGCACAAATAATTTTGCAATTGGGTACAACACGAGTCTTTTCTGAGGCCTGGAAAATAATCTCAAAAAAATTCAAAATTAATTCCTATGCATATACATGTGGTGTACTGCCTCGTAGCTTGATCACCATCATCAAATCTCTTTTTATACTCTTAAATAAATTAAAAATAAAAACCTGGTCAAAAAATATCCAAATTTATATCTATGTGTAGGTCTTAAAGCGTTGGTCATTTATATATATAGATATCGAAGATTGGATGTACGGTTTGTAAGTAATGAATTTTGAAAGATTTAAATAAATATAAACACGTACCGGAAGAGAGACAGAGCAGCAGTAAAGGAAGCTGAGGAGACAGGCGAGTAATAACGTGCCTTTAAAGGAAAGGGGGAATTTGGGGCTGGGGCTGGGGCGGGGGCGGGGGCGGGGGCGGGTAGGTTTTATAATTTTTTTTTAAATATAAAACATATTTTGTAAAATTATTTTAATATCGCTTTTAATCTCTAAATAATTTTAAATAATCTCAAAAATCCTATAAAAATATTTTAGGGAAAATTATAAATTTTATTATTTTTAAAACGAATTAAAAATAATAAATTTCTAAAATATTTAAATATTTCTAATATTCAAAAATATAAAAATATTAAATTTTGAATATTCAAATAATTTACTTAAAATAAAAATTTTCACTCGAAGAAAAATACCGACTCGAGATACAGATCCGATCAGTAAAATAATATAAAATTTTTAAACCGAACTCAGCCCCACTGAATCGAAAATAATTTCTAAAATAATAATAAAAATATGAAAATGCATCCAACTAGAATAAAATATAAAATTTTTATTTATCCTCTTTTGAGAAAACCAATAAAATATTTAAATAATAAAAATAACTTTTGAAAAATATCCAGGTTGTCACAATCAAACCTGTCATTGACACCAGCCTTGCCTGCTGCACTGATCCATCCTTGTTGAGCTAAAAAACTTTAATCTTGATTGCACCTGCATCCGGGGGTTCTTGAGTCTCGTCCTTATGTTTTGGCATGTCATCCTTCTACAAAGTAGAGGCCTGGCATGAGGCCAAACAACCTGTGTATCCTGAGCCTGCTTAAGAGTAGCATAATTATCAACCATAAACATCATAGGATTGAGACCCTTATCATCCATGGACATAAAATCATTTTTGAAGTGGGCACCAAAAATATAGGGTTCATCTTTATAAGCATTGGAAGCACAGTGCTTTGGTTCACGATCAAGATAAGTAGACCCTGGAACTAGCCTTATTCCTTCATAATTGATTAGTTTCTCAAGGTAAGGACAATGGCAGACAACTTGTCTAGAGGAATAACAATGAGAACATTGAGAAAGCTTTTGAAATTGTACTTTGACCATCGTCTTATGCTCATCCAGATGTGCGTAGAGAACAACCATGATATCAACGCAACCATAACTATGGCAGTCATCAAGAAATCAACCATTGATTTTACACAAACATTATTATTTGCTCTAATTAACACGTTTTCTTTCTTAGAAGAATTGACGACTAAAACATGTGAACCAATGTAATGGGAGAGTGAAAAAACCGGGGTCTTTTTCTTAAAGTCTATCTTAGGTAGGGGGAGGATTGAAAGTTGGGCTCCATGGACACTACTAGGTTCTCACATAGGACTAAAACCAAACACATCATAGGCGAACACCATTGAAAAATAGTACTAATATTAACATTCCTTTCTAGAACAACCAAGTACATAACATCAATTTTTAACCAAATAAAATAATAGCTTCCATCACAACCACAAATCCAAGAAACGGAAAATGGCAACAAAGTGACAGAACTTCTGCTATTAATTAAGAGAGGGTTCAAAAAGATGCAGCATACTAGATTTGTTTCTACGAGGCTTGTAAAGAGGTCTTGTACCTTCATTTAAGAGAAAACACCATGACAATTTCAAAACATGAAAGAACATTGTTCTTGTTCCTTTGGATATCCCTCTTCAAACCATTTTTGAAGATGAAACCCATAATATGAGGAGAAGATTCAAGTGTGAAAGGTTTCACTAAAAGAAGCTCAAGTAGAGGGTTAATCAGTGGAGGGTTGGATAAATCCTCAAAAGGAAGGTTATCAAATATGGAATCTGAGTTCAAACAAGACAGAACTTTCGAGAAAAAGGAGCAAGATTCATCAAATGAAGAAGAAGAGATGTTGAAGAGGGAGAAGAAATGAGAAGACAAGGTAGAAAATTTAGGTAGAAAATTTAGAGGGGGGAAGAGGGGGAGAGAAGGGGGGACACGAAAGACTCTCATCGAGATTTTTTTATATATGGATGAATATTCGGAAATACATCCAATATTTTTACTTGACTACTTATTTTAATATTTATTATGTAAAATAAAATAAATTTTATTTAGTATAAATTTTATTTGTATAATTCAATTTTTCCTAATTAATTTTAAGTTTTATGTTTATTTACAATAGTTATCAAAAAAATGCTTAATTATGTAGGTATAATATAAATTTATACGTTTTTTTTAATCTGGTTTGACAGTTTTTTTAATTTGGTTCCAGAATTTTCTTATTTGATGTCCTAAGTTAAAATATAAGGAATGTGGTAAAAAGAGTTACTCCAACAACTCCCTACAGATTACTTAAAATGTCAAGACAACCCTTTCATACCTTATTTATAAGAGTGCACTAGTCATCCCTTATTCCACTTTTATTAATAAAAAAATTTATTTTCCCTCCTTTTCACAACTTCTTTTTCCCATCCTTCCTTTTTTATGATTCAAATATAATATTATTTTAACAATAAGGAATGAGTATAAGGAAGATCTTGGAATGCATGTATAAAATTGATGTCACAAATCATTAGAACTCAATATTTTATAATATTTATAAGAAAGCTACTAAGAAGCTGTTGAACTTGCTCTTAGTACTCCCTCCGTCCCTTTTTAGATGTCCCTTATGAAAAAAAACACATATTAAAAAAATATTAATTAGATAATTTGTTTACATGACTACCCTTGTAATTGCATTAAATTAGTTGAATTGTTTGTATATTTGAATTAGTCATGGAAATAGTAATACAAGAGTAATATTTGGAAAAATCTTTATAAATTTATTTTGAAAAGTGTTAAGGACAACTAATTATGGAAAAAAAATTATAAGGAACAATTAAAAGGGGACGGAAGGAGTAATAAATACTCCCTAGATTGGTCTTATAAAATTTAAAAAAAAATTATTTTAAAAAAAAATTAACTGTGCAATTAAAATATATTGAGACATGTACAGAATGTAAAATTACCCTAGAAACGAAAGGAGTATAATAAAATAGAATAATTTCACCTTTTACACGTAGGATACTTGTTAATGCCAAGGGATATAAGGCCGAGTTTTTCTTCTTTTTCTTTTTGACATGAAGGCCTAGTGATACCTAGGCCCATAAATATATTTACTTCCTAGATAGTTGTCAGTCAAGTTTGGAAGGTACAATTTTACAATGGCCCAATTAGTCCCATTACGTTAGTGACACTGAAATTCTCCGTCACATATATTCACTTTTAACCCACAGCTCATGAACTCCTGGGTTTGTAGGAATGAAAAAGAGGACAAATTTGAACAAATGTCTATGTTCGGGTAATAACATGTTGGAATTTTAAATTAATTCAAACAAGTAGTTCATGATTCGTTACAATCGAACTGAATCCCTGTAAAAATTAACAAAGTAGTAGCTATGAATTCGGAATAGAGTCGAATATGTAAAATTCGTACACAGTATAGTAGTATATTACACACAAAGAGAGAGAGAGAGAGAGCCCGCCATAAATGCTGGGCAGACAAAGACAGGAGGAGTTGAGAGGGGGGGAGGGAGGTTGGGAGTTTGGCAGATAGTAATAAGAAGTATGGTCGCAATCAAAGGCAGGGACCTCCCATTCCCTCATTCCCAGACGATGTCTACTTGTACATATGTATATATTTATTATATAGACAAGTAGTTTGGAGTAGTATTATGGACTTATGGTAGTAGCATGCAGCTGATTGCAGAATGCAGAATGCAGATGCAGCAGTTAGAAGAAGAGCCCCCACCAAAAAGGCTGCAATTTGTTAAGAAAATTATGAATTGAACCTGTTAATTATACATGCATACATACTATATGTATGCACATCATCACATAAATGGTACTACGTAGAAAATGAAATGAAAAGAAAAGGTGGTGGGGTGTGTGTTTCAGAGAGGCAGCAGTGGAGGGACAGCGAGGCATCAATCATAAAGCAATGGATTACAAAATCATTGATCATTTTAGATTACTAGTATATACAGTCTCTCTCTATCTCTCTCTCCTATAAGTATATATATATACTACTGGTATATACAGTACACACAGACACACACGTAAGTCTTTTTGGTTTTACTTGCATATCTTGGGCCATGACAAGTCCTTTCATTGTGAAGTTACTATCAGGTTTCAGTGGACATTTTCTTATCACTCTCCTTACTCGTTTACATTTACTACAATTCTCTATCTCTTTATCCACAACTACACATATTATAGGAATATAAAATGTACATGCACACGCATAATATATTATTATGATACTTTAAAATCAAAGGGCACCCGCGAGAATCTCGCCTTAATATGTGATAGATATATGCCTGCCTGCCTGCCTGCTGCGGTAATTGTTTTATGTGTTCTTCTTCTTTGTCTCTTCCAAATTCCCTTCGTAATCAGGCATCATATCACATGTTATGTGTATGTGCTGGATTGCCACATATATGCATCCATGCATGCATGTTGCATACATACAATACACATGTAACTAACCATGCATCTTCAAAAAGAAATGGTTCAATCAAGTAGCCCAAGTGCCTCACTTCATATATCACTCAATTACCATTGGTTAAGCATGAAAACATGCAAAAAATAATGGTGTGTACATATAACACTGAAATTTCAAATACATGTATTCGATATTTCACTGAAATGATTTAACGTGGAGGATTAATTTAAACGAAACATATGAGATTATACAGTAAGGGAGGCAGTTAGATAGATGCATATAAAAAATGAAATAGAACCATGGTTGGTGACAGCAGTATATGAATCAATAAAGAGGCTTTATTACTATAAGGTCCAGTGATTTTTATAATGGAAAAGAGCCTTTTCCATGCAAAAGTTTCTCGACCTTGTCAAAAAGAAAATTTACCACTGTCACTGCACCACTGCTGCCCTCTTACATTTATGACTACGTACTGTGTTTTGGGTGAAAACAATGCTTCAATAAAGTTTTTTACCATTTTCATAAGAAAGATTAAAAATAAAAAAAACTACCGTCAGAGTCATATGTCACTCTCTTTAATCTGACGGCCACTGTGTTATGTGGCTGTCTTATCGGAGCGCTGATATGGTGACACGTCTGAAGAGTGCATAAGGGTAGACCTAGAATGTAAATGATAATGTAATCATTCTTAAATAATTTGACATTCTTGGCCTCCTGCTCCCTTAGCTGACCCTGACCCTGACCCTGACCCTGACCCGCAGCACCCTACCATACACAGTACTCCTCTTTCTGTCTCACACAGTAAATGTGTACATGATGTATTTGTAATTTTGTATGGGTACTTGATTTGCCATTTTCTGTACTGCTAGCTCAACCCTCGAGGTTGTAAGAAATGGAATGCAATAGTATTGTTTCTTTTCTTTTTGATATTTTGATGAGATGTAGGTAAATTTTGTTGATGAGATGTAGGTAAATTTTGTTGATGAGATTTAGGTAAATTTTGCATGTGTTTAGGTAGCTGAGTAATTGAATAATAATGCATGTTTCAAAATTTGTCTTTAAATATTTTTAAAATATCGTTTTAATTAATTTTAATTTAATTAATAATAATATATTTCACTGTATTCATATAAATCTCATCAACTAACATATCATTAAATTCACTTCATTTAAAAATATTCTTTGAAATATAATTTGGGACCTGCAGTGTTAGTCATAATGTTGGTGAAATTACGAAACTGTATGAATAATAATCGTGATAACTCAACACTAGAACATGACAAGTAAATAATACTACGCCTACACAGAAATCAGGAAGAAATGAAGACAAGGAAGATACAGTGAATCAAGACATTAGAAGAAGTTTTGAAGTCTATTACAGGTCATTGAAAGAAGTTAATATGTTCAAGCGTCAGTGAAAAATAATGTGTAAAGACTTTCAGGGTTTCAGAAGTGTTGAAGATTCAGTATAGAAGTGTCACTAGAAGATTTTAGTGTAAAGGCATTGATTGAAGATAGACAGTGTTCGAAGCATAGGAATCTAGAAGAATTGAAGACATGGTAAAGACAAAGGATTAAGAAGACAGCTGCAGTCTTGGAGTTATACTCACTGAAAGAAGTTCAGTTATATGTTCAAGCGTCAGTGAACAGAGAATGAAGTATTCAAGATTGTGGTAGTAATGGAGACGTTGTCTAAGTACCAGAAAAGATTCCAGTGAAAGTACTATATTTATTGACAGTCAGTGTTCGAAACAATGAAGTTGCTGCAAACTTAACAATGTACATAAGACTATAATATGAAGACTTGGATCAAAGTTAGTCGTCTGTGAACCAGACCAGTTGCACTAAGCGTCAGCAGTTTGTGAAAGAAATCTGAGTATTAACTATAGAAGAATTGTTAAGTTGAAGAACGTACTTGAAAAGAACGGTTATTTGTTAAGGTACGAAAAATGATTTGTAGAGGCTACAGCTAAACAGCTCAAAGGATGCAAGGTGCAAAGTGTCACAATCTTGGTACGAAAAGTGAAAGTTTCTGAAGTACATTCGAAGAACGGAAACAGCTCAGGGTACAGGGTGTAATGTGACAAGACTTTGGTACAAGAAATGGAAGTTGGCGTACTTCAGTCAAGGAATGAACAGGGGGTCAAAGTGCAGTGATCAAATTGCATTTTGACCATGTAAAATATTCAGACGAAACAAAAGTAATCATTTGGCGCAACAAACGTCCCTGTTGATTCTAATGCCTTTTAGTGGCACCACTATAAGGCTTGCCTAGTATAGGCACAACAAAAGATGAGAGTAAGATTATTCTAAGTACTAAGGCGCAACAAAACTCAATATATATATTTTAGTGGCGCCTATACAAGGATATAGGTGTAGAGGTGCAACAAAGAGCTCCCCTAGGCTCAACAAAGATTTATGGCGCAACAAAATATTTATTAGCCTCAATTAGCCCTTAGCTAATCAAATTATACCAGCTACTTTATTGATTTAAAGTTTACACAGATAAGAAGATAAAAGACACTCATTAAAAAGAGTCATCTTCTTCAACACAAATAATATGTAGAGAGCTACTGTCATGACCGGATCAAGAAGACTTAAATTTATACACACCCATACCTTGCTCCCGGTCAGATATTAGGACCCGGTTCTTTAATGAAAAATGATCAGGGATTCTAGATATCACTCCCTACGGACTCATTTTTTCCTTGTACTAATTTAGATATATTTGTATAGGAACTGAACCTTATATTTTTTATGTTAGTAGCAAAGAACTAATTTATTTTTTAAAAACCAGTTATATTTTTAGCTGGGTGTAGCGACCTCCGGGTATATATATATATAAAAGATATATTCTCCGAATCTTGTCCCGTTTATTTTACTTGCTAATTTTCTTGAACCTAATTGATTTTTCCGGACACACAGAAAATTAGTAGGCAGCTCACATAAACACTACAAATGGCCAAACCCACTCTGAAGTAATAATTTATTTATCCGCAAATTCAGAAAAGAATTTAAAATTATTGTGAGTATCGTATTCAACCCCCTTCTACGATACTTCGAGACCCCACACATAATATATAATTACACCCTCCTTATAATAGTCATTTATGAAGAAAAAACATATATATGATTTATTACAAAAAAAGTTGTATTAAAATATTTATTATTATTTTTTGATAAATATTTAGTAGATTTAGTTAAGGTATGATGTTTAGGAAATATTTGACTTTCAAGATAGAAACAAATTTGATCGGTAAAAGCCAAATGAGTACTGAATGAGGAGGTCCAGAGAGCACAAATGAATTTAACTCAAGCTTTTGGACTTATTTTTTTCTTGCTGAAAATGTTGGATAAAGTAGGAGCATATATATATATATATATATATATATATATATATATATATATATATATATATATATATATATATATATATATATGGACACCTAAAATTATTCATTTGTTATATTCCATCAACTCGATCAACGGTTTTTGGGAAGTGCATATATACTGAAACAATTAGAGATGTTATTGATTTTTTTGTGAATGATCATAGCAATAACACATCAATACATACTTGATCCGTTGATCCATATGCTGGAGTACGTAGATGTCTTAATAGAAATATAAACGGTAATTATTTCTTTTATTTGATTTATCCATTCAAAGTTTGATTAAACTTATATAATACTACATATTTTATTTGTTGACGAGACTCGTACGTGTTGTTTACTATCCATGACTCTGTATTGTTTACAATCTATATATGATTTAAATGGTCTTGTGCATAAATTTATTTCTTTGCTCAATTGGGGGCACAAATATAAATATAAATATATACAGTGATCTTATAGCTAGCCTAAAAAATCTTTCCTTCTATTTGATCTATGACATGATATCCTATTACTAATTGTAATCCTGAAAAATGGACATATACACACGAACTAAAAGAAATATTGACTAGATTAGGTTATGTTTTCTTATATTATAGTTTTAACTGATCCATGTTTTATTGTAAATTATTTTCACAGTAATACACATTGTCCTGCCGATTTATGATTAAGGGTTGCACAATTTTTCACTCGGGACTGTAAATCAGAGTAGGTTTTTGGGTCCAATACCATACCAAAAATATCTTCGGTCTACAAATTAAAAAAATATGGTTTTTGATCCCATCTATATTTAGAAAAAATTAGACCGGACCGGATTTCACACATATATATATAGAGTCCTATTCAAATAAAAAATAGTTTAAATGAGAAATAGAAAACATTATCATTATACCTGCCGCACCCACACACAAATTATATATACCCTCATACATATGGTATGCAAACTGATTGTTGGAATATAGCACATATGGTATGAAAACTGATCGTTGGGAGATACAAAAAAATGTGGTGAAGTTAGATTTGAAAAAAACTTTGTCAATTGACGGGAAAAATCAAATTAAAAACGGAGGAGAATAGATGAGATTGTGTGTGTGGGGGTGTATATAATTTTTGTGTGTGGGTGCGGCAGGTATAATGATAAAATTTTCTATTTCTCATTTAAGCTATTTTCTATTTGAGTAAGACTCTCTCTCTCTCTCTCTCTATATATATATATATAATTTCACTTCTTAAATTATCTAGTTTAAAGATAATTTAAAATCTTTGATTTAGGGTGGTGTATTGCTTTAAATAAGTATGTCACTAATATTTATTTTCTTCGTCAATATTTAAATGTTTTTCTTTAAAAAAAAATTCCAATTATATATTCTCTTACATTTTTTTTTCAAAAATACCTTTACATTCCTATTTTTAATACTTAACTTTATAATTAATCTTATCACTTAATGTGATAACTAAAGACAAGTATTAAAATAAATTATATAATAAAGTTTTTTTTAGTTATAAAATCGAAGGGAGTCGGTTTTATAATAAAATCGACCTTATTAAAAAGCGGTTCAGGTTTTATAATAAAATCGGCCGGATTTCATCGGTCGGGTTTGTGACGCTCGGTTTAGGATGACATGTCACCTGGGTAATAGTTTATCAGTCCGTAAAATGAACCTTCATAGTTAATTTCGATGAGTTATATTGGTCAAATTTAAAAGAAAATTGAACAGTTTTTCTCGTGGTCAGATTTAACTTTGGAGTTGAGTCGATCGATTTTATGGTGATCGGAACTAACTATGTTTATTGTGCTGAGCATAAACAGATTTCATATAAACTTAGATTTAACCTAAATAAACTAAACAGGAACAAGTAATTTATTCTTCTAAGTGAAGTTTAGGTAAGTTTTTACCAACCGAAAGCCAGAAAAATACAAGAAAATGACATTTTGCACCTTTTATGTTATGGTGATTTGTCAAATCAATACATTTTTATGTTTTGTAGCACTTTATAATCCCTATTTTCTAATTTGATTTTGTTTTACAACCCCACATATATTTCCCAATTATTATTATTATTAAATTTAAAAAACGAGTTTAATATAAACATTTACATATTTTCCACATATATTATAAGTTTTATTTATATATTTTAAACATAAATTTAAATTTAAATTTTGAAAAAAATATGGTGATATATATTATAATATTAAAATTGCTTAACAATTGACATTCTGTATATTTATTAAAACTATAATTTAATTAAAAATATAATTTCAGGCCTCTTAAAAAGTATCATATTAAAATAAATAAAATTTCTTAATAATTGTGTATCCGTAATTTTATTATAAAATATAATTTAATTAAAAATATAATTCTATGCCTTTTAAAAAGGATTAATAATAATAATAATAATAATAATAATTGGTGTTATGTCATATTTTTGGCATACTCTTTTTATTTCGCTTTATTTTTAGTATTAATTTTATTAATAATCAATTGCTTAATCTCCAAGATATCTTCTCTCTGATACGAGGAAAGAATCAATCTCAAAGCATTAATTAAGGAAAATATCTTCAAACGATATCTTTCAAATCAGGAAGTTATCACAATGCGAAGATTATATCAGATAAAATCAATTAATTCTCATATTTAACAAATATATCTTTAAAGTTTGTGGAGGATATATCCAAATATAACAGAACCGTGTGAGTTTGATCTTATATAAATACATACGCAGGTATCTTGGAAAAAGAGATCCGATATACGAGACAAATCGAGACACCTCCTAAGTTCAACCCAATTTTTTTTACAAGCTCTAATCTCCATTAACATTTATATTATTACATTTTTTGCTCAATTATTACAGCAAACCTCCGAAATCTGTTACAAAATTTCTCCAACAACAATAGGAAAATATGTACGTGGGTTGTAGAATGAAACCAAATTAAAAGACAGGGTTGTAAAGTGCTACAAAACATAAAAATGAATTGATTCAACAAAACACCATAACATAAGGTCTAAAGTGTCATTTTCTCAACAAAAAAATCCTTAAATTAATGAAGTTAATATCAATGTAGAACTAATTAACTTATATATGTACCTAAAAAGGCTGCTGCTTGTGATTTCTTATTGGTTCGCTCCCCTCTTACTTTTACGACTTTAATTATTTTTCCACTTCGTACGTGTAGAGGTTTTACTTTAATAATTTCTCATGTTTGCAGTTTAAGTTCTTCCCCATGGAAGTCTATGTTTTTCAAAAAACTTCCTTTTACTTTGCTGGGTGAGTGTCAGTATACAGCCAAAAGAATTAAAGAGCAAAGTTCCAAACACATCGATCCAATTATTTTCAGGACTATTCAAGTATGCATAGACATGCAAGATGCGACATATATAGACACCATATATATACTAGTGAGTATTATTAATTAACACTAATAATGCATTATATTTCCCTACAATATATAATATACTAATTGCATTTTAATTAGGTGAAAAAATACATGCTATCATTCATATATAAAAACTTGGAAGGAAATGGTAGATATATGATCACTTGCTGAGCATTTCTCTCGCAAGTCAACCGTCCTATATATGAATGATACCATAGACTCCCTTCATAACTTAAAAATAAATATAACAATTTTTTAAAGATATTACTGCAAATATTTCTTAAAATATTATTAGTTGCCTTCAAAACAGTTAAATGTAAAATGCTCCATTGCCAAGAAACACTTCATATTCTTGTAACAAAATGCTTCAAATTAGAGGCCTTTTTTCCTCCCCAATTTCTCTTTCTCTAAAAAGGGGAATAACATACAAAAACTAATGATATTTACTTAAGAAAATAAATGCTTAGTTAATACAATACTCTCAATCCAAATAATTGCTTAAGTTAATTGATCACAGTAATTGTGAAGGGGTGCTGCTTTTTTGGTTTCCAACTCTATCAAGTTCTACTTTTCCTTGCTTTTTTCCTGTCTTTCTTGTCTCCTTGCCTTTCTTTTGCTCTCCCTTTCCTTTCCTTTTCCCCTCTTTTCCTTTTCACATATCTCTAATCTTTCCCAAGTGGGGCACCTGATTCTCTTCACTAACTCCCCATTAGAACTTGTAATTATTTCAAAATGAGTAACATGATCAATATTATATATATGAGTTTTATATTAGAGCTGGTAATACAACTCTATTAACAAAGTGGTCTGCCTAAAGTAAACTCAAGATTAGGCTTCTTCTTTTGGCAGAATAATAGAGGGTTGTTTGTTTCTGCTACAGCTGATGAACTCATTGCTTCTGATATTCTTTCATAGTTGCTTAAACACTTTCCATCCATTTCCTTCTGTATAAACAATATATTCTTATCAGTCATATATCACTACAATATTTTCCAACATAACATGTGTGTCTGTTAAATTAATAGGAATCAAAAAGACAATACATGTGTGTGTGACTTTCAAAATGTGCGATGCATGAAGAGAATATTTGGCAATAGAAACCAAGGGTACAATGATTATAAAAGTCTATTACGCTAGTGTCTCTTCTGCATGCAATCTTCTTATGTTGTTTATTCCCTAGGCTCATTAAGAAGATGCAAACAACCATATAAAATCTGTACACATGCTTATAATATTATTAAGATCACTACTGAACACTTCTTTTTCTACTTGTTTTAGTAATTAACTATTATCATGGATACTTAGCTCAGTAAGCTCAATCTATTATTAGTGATTATTATACTACAAGCCTTAACTTTCTCTCTTAAAGTACTTTCAACTTAATTCTTTGCTTTTTATTGAAATTAAATTATTCTCTTTCTTTCCTATATCTTTCTTATTGTTTGGTTCAAAAGCTTTTATACATGTAGCTGACCCTAGCTTAATGTATGTAAATGAAAGACTTGCCAGCTTTTCAAAAGCCTTTGTCTTTATATACCCTCTCTTTTTACTTTACACGTTACAATCAATCACAAATTAATGAGTACGCTATATATCCTCTTACAAGGACCTCAAGTGTATATATGTACACTTGCATATAGGCATCAAAATACACACACACACGGGGAGGGTAATTTGGTCAGATTGGTACCTGATCTTGATATAGAATGTTGTTATCTCCACAATCTATTTGTTTCCCATGCAACCAAGCTTCCCTGCTACAAACCGAGAGGGAATATTTCCTATCAGTGGAAGCCATGCAGAAGGGACTATATGGGGGTAAAATCAACCCAAAAAAAACAAAGGAAAGTAAAGGTAAAGTAACAAACTCAGCAGCAATATATATAAAGCTATCTTTTATATACAATCTCGGGTTTCATATAATTTGTTTTACATTTATCTTCTTCTGATTGAAAGATTATAATTAAAGTGAATCCACCCATGTGATATTCCATTAGCTAACAAAAATTAAGACAACCACAGTGTTCAAGGAAGTTTCAAAGGGGCTGTGCATGTATGGAATTTCAAAGAATGAGGGGTCCATGACAAGGTTTAACTTTGAGACAGTTTCCAATAGAGTTGTATTGTTGAGTGATGATTACCGTAAAAAAAACTATATTAGAACCCACAAAATCCAATGGAAAGAGATCTCTCACTTTTTTTGTTGCTAATTGTTACATTTCATTTGTTTTTGGGAATATTAATTATTTACTTCAATTCTTTTAAACATTCCAACAATTCAAACAATTCAAACAGGCATTTCACCCGGGCAAGTTTCAACCTGGTCTTGGCTAGGCGATGGGTATGAAGTCGTTGGGTAAGCTTTATATATATTGTGTGCATACATAAGACTATATATAACCAAGAGAAATTAAGACAGAAGAATACACACACACATATATATATATGACAATTATTCGAATGCTGTGATTTTTAATTAGATTGCACTAATCAAATAGTACTAATTAATGATTGACAATCTAATGTACGAGTACTTGTTTTATATGCATAATAAACTAGGACCCAAGTAGAAAAAGAGATTACTTTCTTGAAATTAGCAATGAAAAAAAGGGATTACAATAAACCGTGAAAAGAAAGTTGGTCAAATCTCTTGCTTTACCTTTTCCCCTCGTAAGCAATACTTTTTTTACATCACTATGATTTCAAATCCAGCACACTGCTAGTAACTAAAACTGATAGGAGTAATATTCAAGTTCTTTCGGATTCATCATCAGTAACTCAATTTCAGCTACAAACTTGATACTTAATTTGCTAAACTTTATATAACACTATATCATCATTGAATCTAACACTTAACACTGACCCAGCTAGGAAGATAAAGCACCCAATAATACAATTAAAAATATAATTAGCATTCAACAATGTGTATGATCAATTATGCTTTACCTTGAAGATGAGTTTGTCCAGAGGCCTTGATAATCCTTATCCAAGTGGTGAGCTTTGGATTTTCCTTGTTGAGATGAATCATCATGATCATGTGACCTTCTCGGGTTTTGAATATTATCGAACATTAGATCCTCAGAAGTGTCACCAGATGAACCATTTTCAAATAAATCTGATTATCCCATATACCAATGAATATCCGATTAGTAAATTAATACTACCACAACATTTCTATACTTAGCTACTATTGCCTTGGGAAGTTCAAAACTTATTAGAGTAGTAAATTGTTTTCCATGAAACAAAAGTTAAGAGATTAACCAGAAGAAGCTGCAGCTCTATCAGTTGTCTTCACAGTTCGATACATCTGCGAATTAAATAATGGAATCATGTTATCGAAACATAAATAGTCGACAAATATAAATGGAAATACAGACATTGGAAGATGCCTAGTGACTTGCCGTACCATGCATGCACATGGCATATAGCTAGTAATACAGTAAAAATATTTTACAGTCTTTAGCACAATGCATGTGAGTGTACATATGTAGAGTTGCATGTATGACAATGTACATGTAGGGATGTGGATACAGACACGCATACATAAATATATACACACAAACAGATTGATTGACCATTAACCATGGTCAGGGATCGTGGTTTGGCAAACCCTTGTAATTTTGCAGATATATAAACACTATCATTACGAAATGATTTTTTTGCTGTACTTTGTTATCTGCAACTACTTTCTTTCTCTCTCCATCTCTCGTGCAAACAAACACGGACTCTACTTGTTTTATAATACAGTAGCATACTACCAATACTACAAAACTTAAAATAATACTCTATTTAGATTACTACAAGTAGACTACTAGACTGTGTTTGAAGTTGTCCGGGTTTGTGTATGACTACTTTCTTTCATTTGTTGGGATTTGTCCTACTTGTTTTCTCATAAACATTTATCATGAATTAGTGACTCTCTCTCTCTCTCTCACACACACACACATATCTTTTACATGGATATATGGATCATTCTCCCAAGCAAAAAGCTGATGGTAATAGTAGCTAGGTAGTAGCTTCTTGCAGAACTATCAGATCTAGTTTATTTACTACTAGGTAGAGTAGAAAAACGGATGACTAGCATTTGAAAATGTTGAAAAAGGCTGAAAACGTAACCTTGGTATTAAAAATGTCAAAATGTATTACTAATAGTACCAAAATTTTCAACTGCCTATGAATCTATAATGTACTAGTACTTATGGTAGTATATAGTACTTGCTAAAGCAATTTGAGCCATACGGTAATTAAATCAATGCTCCATTACTTGAACAGCATATATTTAACATATAGAAACAGGCACTTATACATACATAATTATAATGTTTCTAAGGCATATATTTGACCTGTAAATGGGATTTAACATGAGCCAAGGTGAGATCTTTGACATCCATGAGTTCAAGAACTGACTTTGGTGTTGCTCCTGATGAAACCCACAAAGGAAAAGTCAAACTATGTAAGCCTTTGGTTAAATTATAACAGTATCTAAGTAATTAAAAGTTGGATGTAACAGGATGGTTAAATATGTTACATACTTTCATGGCCACCAAGGAGCTCAACAGCATGAACAAAGCGAGCATGGAGAGTTGTAGTCCACCGCATCCTTGGGGCTCTCATGCTACGTTTTGCCGGAAATCTCGACAAAAATCTTGACCTCATGAACCCTACCTGAGACTGGAAGGTGTCATTAGGGTTTGTGGTAGTAGGGGATGTAGATGAAAGTGAGGATGAGGTTGAATCAAGAGAACAAGGCTGTTGAACAAATGAGAAATTTAGGTAAGGAGTAGTAGGAGGGTTTTGTTGTTGGTAAACTGGAATTCCTCTTATGGGTTTTAAGTATCCCATAAGCTCATCTGAGCTTAACCCTCTTCCTCCTTGATAATGATGATTTTGATTGTACAAAGGGTGATGATTGTTGTGAAGAATGTTTTGGTGGCCTTTTTGGTAATTTGGTTGATTAAAAGTGGAGTAGTGAAGTAGATGATTGTTGTTGTTTTGGAGGAGATTATGAAAGTTTTGTTGGGTGGAGATATTGACTGGCTTTTGATTAGAAGCTGAGCTTGGATTTGACAGAGAGAGATCAAAACAAGAATTAGTGGTAGTGTTGTTGGTTTCATGAGTTGAGGGTTTTGAAAACACTGAAGAATTAAAGACGGGTGATGATGAATTTTTGGAGTTGTCCAAAGCTCTTTTCCAAAATCCCAAATCCATGCCATCTTTATCTTCTTCAGTTGTTCTTGTTCTTCTCCATCCACCTCCTGATGTTCCCTTGCTGCTGTTTGGCAGGCTGATTTGCAAAGACAAGTCTGGCTGTGCTGGAAATAGCTCCATCTTCCTCTTTATATCAGCCAAACAAACAAGACTTTAGCCTGTTTGTTGATCCTTAATAAAATCTCTCTCTCTCTCTCTAGCTCCCCCTCCAACACTGTACCTACCTCTCTCCCCTAGCTACTTTCTTAATCTTCTTCTTGTTAACTTGTTTGCTTATTCAGTACCAAGCACTTTTGAAAGATCTGAAAAAAATGCTTGTTTGAGGTGTAAAGTATGATCAATCTTGTTACAAGTTTAGATGAGCCAAGATATATATATATATATATATATATAGTATGGGTGTTTTTTTTACTTTACTTAAATGGGGTTCATTTGATTGATGATGAAAAACTTGAGGAGTGGAGTAGTTGCAGAAGTTTTGGGAGATATTAGAGAGAGAATAAATGACAACCTAAGCTAGGTATGAAGTGAATGCTTGTTTCTTTTGTTTCAAGAAGTATATGTGGGAAAATGACACTCCTCTCTCTCTCTCTCTCTCTCTCACACTCTCTCTCTGTCTCCAGAGAGGAGAGAGGTGACTTCTTTTGTGGACGTGGGGGTAGGATTAGAATTTAGAAAAAAAAATTAAATAAAGGAGATAAAATAGATAGAAAAAGGAAAAGTTAAAGAAATAATACCAAGGTTTTTTAGAGAGTTATTTTCTCCTTTCTGGTCTTTCTTCTCTGTTTGGGGTGGTTTTCTTTTAAGAAAGGGAAGGAAATTTTAGTGTAAGCTTTTAACGTCTTCATTTCACCCTCAACAACTCATACTCACTTTTTAAACCAAACACTCCACTACACTTAATAATTTAAGTGCATAAAATCAATGGCTTATTTGTTTGTTTCTTACCCTTTTCCCGAAACCCTAAAATCAACACACTCAAATCAAATCCTGGGGCTTAGTTTTGATAATTACCTAATCATATATACTCCCTCGTTCTACTCGTTATTATACTACTACGAGAGTACTACGTACGTGAGAAGAAAATGTATACACAAATATATCAGTATATATTAATATATAATGTCTTCTTTTACACATTCTCTGGTAAATGCTTTGTCTTTAATTGTTGTGAACAGTACAGTACCCTTGTAAAGAAAGTATTTCTCTGCTGCTAGCTTTTACCTTTGCAGACAGAAAGTCAAAACACCTCTTGCTAGTACTCAGGACACCTAATTTGTTATTTTCATTACTGTAATATTTTTGTTTATTTTTATATAATAGAACATTTCAAAGGGCAAGCCAGTAAGGCAGTAACTTAAACTGTATACTTGTACATTTTAAAAGCACCTGTGGATTATACAGGTACTTTGTGTCATATAGTTTCGCACTGTATATTTAAATGTAAAATTCATATTTATTCGTTTGAAATTCATGTATTTTTCTGTCACGTTTTCATTTATACTAAATAAAAATATTGATTTAATGCGTTTCAAAAAAAAATATTGATTTAATTACATAATGGACAACCTGAATATTATAACGTACAAACTCCGACATGTCATTATGACATCGTTCTCAATTTTAGAGCCATAATGGAGTGATTTGGAAAAATACATTGATGAGAATTATGTTGATTGAACTTAATTAATCTTATAAAAATGCTTAGAGATTTGTAATAAGGTTTGATTACAGAAACTGTCTGTAGCTGCAATAAATTCGTAGAACTTATTTTATTGGTGTAATAAGAAAATTACTCCCTCCGTCTCGAAATGTTTTTCTTATTTTGACTTTTTGTACTGTTCATTGTAAGCGATTGACTACTAATTTACACATAATTTGTAAGACAAAATATAGTCATGAGTGATTTTGTTTGATTTGTATTTGTGAGTACTTTAATACAGTAAATTTTTTATATTTAATACTAATACGAAATTAAAGATATTAACGATCAAAAAATGTATTGGCAAACGCGCACATGATTAACAGGAAAAGTAATAAGAGACGGAGGGAGTACTAAACAAAACATATACTGACAATTGCTGAGCTCGATGATTATATGCATTACCTGTCGAAACTTCTCAACACAAGCTCCATTGCTCAGAGAGTTTTAATCCTCGGAGTTTGGTGATAGAATGTATATTTATATATATGAGTAGATGATTATTATTATCATATTAGTTCTATTTTATATTTAATTTGGTATTTATTTAATAGATTTTAATATCTTAATGTAGAAAGCAAGGAATTCTAAACTGGAAATGATTTGAGATTAATTAGAAGAAAATTCATACTTGCACGCATAAAGTATATTGTTTGAGCCATATCTCGAGTTCTATATATGATTCAATAGCCCATGCAAAGATAACGAGATTCTCTGTCATTCTAGAGGGGTCCATATATCAAAATTCAATTGAAACATCCCATAAACAAAGCAGAAAATTCAACTACGAATTTTGACTTTGGAATGTCCCTTTTGTATTCCTAAAAATATTAAAATACTTTTGTATTAGATTTTTACATATCACTTACCATAGACACATATCCATACCCACCAAGGAGAAGAAGAGAAGTTCATGTGTGAAGATTTCAAAGTCAGCCTCATAGGGATTTTTCTTCTACATCTACAATTAGCATTGAATTCTATTCTCTTTATGGATTTCATTACTCTATTCATGATTATGGTTTGTTAAACCTCTATTGTTGGAGGGCTAATTTGAAGCCCTAAACCTTTTGACAATTATGCAATTTTAATATTCTGAGATATGCTTTGATTATACTTATATGTGCATCAATGCTTATAGATATTCTTGAATTAACTATGATATGTAGTCATTCAAATATGTTATATGATTGATATATCTATAAAATCAATTAATCTTTCTATGTGGTCATGTGATTAATTGTATTAGTGTGTAATTCATATAATCTTTCTA
This sequence comes from Oenanthe sinensis, assembly GCA_028671895.1. Taxonomy (NCBI): domain Eukaryota; kingdom Viridiplantae; phylum Streptophyta; class Magnoliopsida; order Apiales; family Apiaceae; genus Oenanthe; species Oenanthe sinensis. The sequence goes on from CM053799.1 coordinate 11,043,335, forward strand.
TGTGATCATGAGATTGTATGGGTAGCAGAACTTGTTTTATTTGTTTTATTTGGTTTATTTAATATGGAAAATATTATTAATGATATTGATATATTCTGTGCTACTTACCGTTTTTTCATTATTTTCAACAGATCTTCGTCAAACATGAAAGAGATATAAATATGTACTCGCAACTCGTAAGTGCTAAAAAGGGTCTTATTTTTAAAAATGAATATGTAAAAAAGATACGTAAATTTTATTTTTGGACAAGACATGTAAAGGAGGATAGGAGGAGTACCCTAACTTCTTGAATAAATACTAGCTTATATTTTTCCTAGGGAAAGTGGGAAATAAACTGAGACGGCAATGACTTCTTCCGACCCACATTTCTTGCTCTTTTGAAAATTCCACAAAACATGCACATTTATAGTAAAAATATATTTAATTATATGAGTATGATTTGTTTCTATATTTGCCCTAATCAATGTGAAATAAATTTAAAAATCAGTCGTAAAATCAAACATATTAAAATCCTAGTCTGAGGATTTCTCTTGGGCGCTCTCTCTTTCTTCTAAACCCTGGCCTTCATTAAAATTTTTTGAGGGGGCTTCTATGGGTTTTCACGGAATGGAAAACCCCAATCCTTTATTTTTTGTTTTCTTGTTTAAAATTTTATTTTTTCAATAAGTTCCCAATTTATTTGGGTTTTATTAGTCTCTCTTTATGAGAGTTTGATTTTTATTTTATTGTGTTTTGGTGTTCTCCATGGCCGAAATTATAGATTGGTATGATATTCATAGTTTTGATTCACGAATTAATGTTAATATGTGATCACATCTATGATCAATTGTACAAAACAGTTGGGTGAAAACAAATACATACATTCACAATCGGGTGAAAACAAGTACATATATTCAAATCATCTTCAAATCATTTGGTTAAGGATTCAACAACGATATCCTTAAGTGTCTGTCCAATTTCGATTGTATTTTGACCGAATTCTAAATTTGCACTTTTACATTATTTTGGTGTAAAAATTTTCTCCAATCAAATTCTAAAAGTTGCAGCAAAAAGATGTTGTATGACTTTTGTTTAATGAATTGATTCCTTTTTTCAAAAAAAAAAGTCATGAGAAATAGGAATAAAATGTAATCTTGAAAAAATATGTAAAATGATACTTATATTAAAATAAGACATGAACAACTATTCAAAGACAATTTTCTTTCTTCAAAAAGGTTAAATAAAAGGAAACGGAGTCACCAAGGAGGGAGTATAACCTTACTTATATTTTTTTTCATTTCCGAGGAATGGTTGACATTTATCCCGTTAATCTTATTTAATACTAGTTCCCTATATTAACCAAACTCGGCGTTAATGATGCAATGGAGTTCTTGTTTCGAAAACGTATCTTGTCAGTCCTTTATTTATTTTTGAAACCTTGTCAGTCCTTCAATTGTTGAACAAACGTAAATTCATATATAAAATTCACATTGCTTCCGAGGCAATCGAAGAGATAAAAGACAAAAATTCAGATTAATGTTATTAATTCTATTTGTTTATTATAAGTGATTGTTATTTTGATTTTTGATATATATATATATATATATATATATTCAAATATTTAAAAATAACATAATTATACTCATTATTTAATTTAAAATGTTTTACAACTAAATTTTTATTTAACGTAAAATTTTAAATTTAATATTACATCTGTGCAATTTTTCATTTTGTAATACGTGAAAAATGTTGAAGTATATTTAAGAACAAAGAAATTCGAAATGAGATGTTAAACCAGCAAAATCATGACCGTTGAGAAATATAAAACAACCATATATATGCGGCGACTGAACTAGAATTTTAAAAAAATCTGAAATACAATACATAATTATATAAAATACATTCGGTTTTCCAAGACAGTTGAAACCAGAAAAAAAATCATCCACTTCATTCTAAAAGATCAGTTCCTGTTTTTGCCTCCCCTACTCTCCATAATTACTTCACTGTGCATAAAAAATCAGGCAAGGTAAGGAAAAAATATCATCAAAGTTTATGGTGATAAATTGTATATTTAGGGATAAATCTGAATCATAATTTCTGAATGACTAAATTTTTTGAACAAATGATTATCTAAATGAAATAAATAATATTGTTGTAAATGATTTTTCTTTAATTTCTGAATGACACAATTTATTTATTATACCTTTCAAAAAATTAATGAAATAATAATTTTTTTTAAAACCAATTCATATTATAATCTATACTAGAGCATAACAAGCATGAGTATAATTATTTGTAATTTGTTTTAACCGTTGAACCATATAAAAGATAATAAGGGTTAAATCTTTAAAAATAAATGGAACTATTAAATCTAATACTAAAACATATTCTACATTTGAACAACTCTACTAAAACTTCAAAATTTGAATCCTCTCAATAACATATTAAAATTAATTCCGCAGTAGCAATGTTAATTTGATATCTATATTAAAATTAAGAATTTATATTAAAATAATTATTACAAAAATAATTACATAAAAAATAACTATAATATATAAAAAAATATAATATATTAAGAAAATATTTGTGTATCACATGAATTAAAGTTAGTATATAATAATATAATATACCAAAGTACATACTAAATTTTGAGCAAATAGTGTATCTTTTTTTAACTAAAAAAGAGTGAACTTTACTCTATGAATAAAATGTATTATAACATGAGTAATCTATTTACGTGATTTTTATGAACCATCCAGCGTCATTTTTAGCTAGTATCGTCAATTGATACAGTTACCAAACAATTTGAACAACTGAATCGTTCCTATCCAGCAATATAGGTGTCATTCAGGGGTTAACAAATGTGCCCTTGGCGGTGAGATTTGATATATCTTTTTGTATGTAAATTCCTATGGGGAGGGGAAAGCATTGATCTCTACATAAGATTGTGGGGTGTCATTAATTCAAGTCCCGTACGAAAAAGATAAAAAAAAAAAACTTTTTTAAATGTTTTTTTTAAAGTAGTCTATTTTAGCCAAATGTTGTAGGGTTAATAGTTAAATCTAATCGATTTCGTGTTTGAAGAATAAATAACAAAGTAGTAAGACAAGTGCAGAAAAATGAATCAAAGAACAAGAACACAAGCAATTTTGATGACGCGAAAACCTCCTTGTTAAAGGTTAAAAATCGCGGGTGGGAGTGACTCAACCAAAATTATCCACTAATTATAATTGAGATGAAGTACAGGTGATTTGAATAAGAAAACAAGTAATAAAAAGTCTTTTCGTCCACTGCAGTTCGTACTCATCGGCTGTATGTATCTACTCGTCGGCTGAATAATGAAATAAATGTGTAGTAGATGAGTTAGAGGCCAAAAGTCCTTTTTTTTATCTTCACTTTGGGATATATTTATAGCTGCTAGAACTCCTTCCCATGATCCTATTCTTCAGGTGGTTGATAGTTTCACGTTGCTATATTGTAGGGACGGTGACTGATTTATCTCCTAGATTGTAGGAGTCGTCGGTCGACGGGTAGACTTGGTCAGCTCCCGTCAGTGTATTCATCAGCTCTTCTTTTGTTCCTATTTTGGTGAAGATTCTAGCTGACCACGTTCCACTATTTTAGAGAGTCTTATTCTTATCTTATCCAAGTGATTGAATTGTTTCAATTGTTAAGACTTATCTCTTTCTTGATTCTCGGTCGTCAAGTGTTGTTTAGCTTTACTCGTCGAGAACTAATCTACTCGTCAGCTGCTAGCCATCCCTATTTTATTGGGCCTTGATTGTAATATTAATGTAATTATTATTCTCACTTGCGTAATTAAATAATCCAACGAATATTAAATTATTCACAGAATAATAATATATAATATTATTATTTAACTTGCTAATCGTCCAATAAACTTCTACCCGTCAACTATGTCGTCAAACTTCCATCAGTCGCTAGTAATGTCATCACTCGTCAATACAAAATTGCACTTGTAATTTTTTAGTTATAACAATAGTCCCTAATTTTATTGGGAGATTTCATCACCCAATGAAATTATCTTCGTTACACGTTTATGTCAATTCTAACCTTCGTACATAGCACCATCTGGACGCCAAACACCGCATGTTCAATTATTGTCAGGTTGACGGACAAAATTTGCTCAAGTGTAAGGAATGTAGATGCCAAGTATTGTTTTACTTCAATAGAAATCTTTTTGTGTTGTTATGTCCAATGATACCCATTGTTCCTCCTTAACCTTCATATTTCTTACTTGTTTCTTTTCTGTTGTACACATGTCAAACATACTGTAGTTTCTCTTTGATTTTTGTTACAGGCATTTCAAGCTATGATGTTGTCTCATGCCACTTATCGCAAGTTTTCTGTTGAATTGACTGAGTTAAAGCTAGAACATTCAACTTGTGAGGAGAAGATTCACCTATTGAGTGAACAGGTGTTTCTGGCCCACAAAGAGATGAATGAGATGTGCAATGAGCTCACTATTTTTACTGCCAAAGTCGAGAAAATCGAAGGCACGTTCTTGCAGAGGCTAAGGATGCACTTACTCCGGGCATTATGAAGTATCATGTCGAGTCTATGTTAGAGTTTCGTCACGGAGATTGGGGCGACAAAGACATTGACGAGGCTATATGATTTATAATGAAGCACATCCGAATGATCCTGTCAACCCATGTGGCGACAGAGGCGATGCAAAGGGTGGTGGTTCTTCCGTGATTGCAAGGAATGTTCAGGCTGACAATGAGAGCGATGAGGAGTAATTGGTTATTCCTCTTTGTCGTCTTTATTTCATCTAGTATTTTTGAAGGGTTTCGAGGCACAAACGCAGCGGAATAAACGTGAAAAATAAATTAAAATAGTGAAACCCTCCGCAGGATCCATGCGAAAATAAAAGATTTAATTCGGAGATAAAGAATAAATACCTTTAGAAGCTTTAACAGTTCAGAAGATTAATGGAGGTCCAAAACTTGTTTAATCACCACGTATCCCGCTCTCGCGATCTACGCTCTACGGTATCCACACGAACACTTTTCATGAAGGATTAATGTGTATTAACACCCGAAAACTGCTTCTCTCTCTCTTTCTTCCTCTTTTCTCAAAACGGCTAGGGTTTTAGTAAAAGTATGTCTCACTCATTAAATCAACCCATAAAGAGATTATATAGAGAGATGAATAAGTTTTCTAATTATAATCCAATTATAATTAATACTAATCCAAAATTCTAAATTATTTAATTAAGTCTCACTTAATTAATTAATTATTAATTTTGGAATTAGTTTAAATAATTTATTTATTCTATTTATATAATTAATTAAGTTATACTTAATTAATATCATAAATAAAATAAAATACTTATTTAATTTAAATTCATAATTTAAATTATTTCTCCTTCAAGCGTTCTTTGTGTGTGACCCTGTAGGTTATTATTACGTTGGCAACAATTTTAATATCTAATTAAAATTGTAAACAATGAGCGGCATCTAGTAATACATCATTGCTACCCAAGTAATAATAATAAATCGGTGATTCGATTAAGCCTTTCGTGAATAATGTTCCATGTAATATAATCCCTTTAATCTTGATATTATAGATTAAACTCAAGGCATGTCTCGTGTCATCCTCTTCATAATTTAATCTTTATTTTCTTGATCGATGAGTAGACTATTAAAATCAAATCAACATTTGAGCACGGCCGTGCATTTCATAGTCTCACTCAAACAAGAGGCCAATAATATCACTCCTAAAATTATGAGGATTAAATCCCATCTAGATCATTCATATTTCTCATATGATTCATAATATACCCAATGTCCACTTTTATCATCACCCGGTCAAAGGTAACTTTTAATGTAATCAAAGTATATTAATTCTCGTATAGAAATATAATGATTTCAGGTCTAAGGATCATTATACCATTATCATAGTGAGAATTACTTATGACATTTATTTAACATGTAGAATCTCACGGCGGGTCATTCCAGTGCCATGCATTGAGACATGCACTTATGTTCTTGATTTTAGTATCACCATACCTATGACCAATGAGATGTAGTCATCTGTCAAGAAACATACTAGTCTTTGTGCATTATTATTGTCCTTAAATAATAATACTCGACTAGGAAATTTTAGGAATAAGATACTATTCATATAATCTCATTTTTAAGTCACATACTTAAAGATATATAATACATATCAAAATTCCAAGGACATTTATTATGCTTTCAATTTATTACGCAGTAAATAAAACATAATAAATAAATAATAATCAATAAAACATAATACTTAATAATAAATATTTTCCTTAAAATATAAAAAGTATTGTCTTTAGAGCACAATTACTAACAATCTCCCACTTGTACTAGAGCCAATTATCCAAGTATCCAATACTCATGGAACTAGTGTGACTTTCATGCTTCTGCTGCGACAAAGCCTTAGTCAGTGGGTCTGCAATATTATTAGTAGTATACATATATGTAAAGTGCATACTAATAATAATATTGCAGACCCACTGACTAAGGATTTGTCGCAGCAGAAGCACGAAAGTCACACTAGTTCCATGAGTATTGGATACTTGGGTAATTGGCTCTAGTACAAGTGGGAGATTGTTAGTAATTGTGCTCTAGAGACAATACTTTTTATATTTTAAGGAAAATATTTATTATTAAAGATTATGTTTTATTGATTATTATTTATTTATTATATTATATTTACTGCATAATAAATTGAAATAAATAAATAATAATCAATAAAACATAATCCTTAATAATAAATATTTTCCTTAAAATATAAAAAGTATTGTCTCTAGAGCACAATTACTAACAATCTCCCACTTGTACTAGAGCCAATTACCAAGCCTTAGTCAGTGGGTCTGCAATATTATTATTAGTATGCACTTTACATATATGTATATCTCCTTGATCATTAATCTCATTAATTAGGTGATATCTCCTAAGTACATACTCAAACAGCCTCCTTGGCTGCTTCGCAAGCATCAATATACTCAGGCTCTATTGTAGAATCAACAACTGTCTCTGCTGTGAACCATTCTAGCATACAACATCTCAATAAAAATAGATAAAACACAAAGCCATACAAAAACATTAAATCATCGTTGTTTGTCTAGAAACCAGCATCACTGAAACCTCTTATAACTAGATTCACATCTCCTTCATATAACAAGAATGAATATTTAGTCATCTTCAAGTACTTAAGAATATTCTTGACTGCCGTCCAATGACCTTCACTTGGATTAGACCGGCATCTACTCGTCATGCTTAAAGCATACGTGACATCGGGACGAGTAAATATCATTGCATACATTATAAAACCAATTGCTGACGCATATGGAACTTTACTCATGCGGTCCTTATCATCCAATGATTTAGGACAAATTTTATTTTGAGATCACTATCCCATGAGACATTGGGACATATCCATTTTAGCCTCTTTGCATTCGAAATTGATGTAAAACTTTGTCAATGTATGTACTCTGACTTAGGCCGATCAATCACCTTCATTGAGAAATTATTTCTCAACCAAGTCTTCACAGTCTGTAGAGAAAGAATGTCATTCCCTATTAGTAATATATCATCAACATATAATACTGGGAATGCCACATGGCTCCCACTAAACTTCTTGTAAACACAAGTTTCATCTTTATTCTGAATAAAGTCAAACTCTTTTTGACTGTTTCATGAAAATAAATGTTCTATCTCTTAGAATCTGGAGTGTTCATAGCGTCTTGGTAGGTGAGAAGCTCATCTTCATCCATAAGCATCACATCACCATCTTGAGTCAAGAGAAATCCATAATATCTCTCGGGCTCATGACGAATCCTACCAGACCTACGAACAACCTGTGTTTCTTGAGCAGTATTGTTTTCTTGTACATTCTGCTTAGGTTCCTCTATTTGTTCAATGTTATCATGAGGGTCTCGAACTTCATCGAGATCTATTATCCTCCCACTGTCTTTCTTAGAGAGCATCTTTCTCAAGGAACATAGCAGTTCAAGCAACAAACACTTTGTTCTCGGAAGGATTATAGAAAGAATAACCCCTTGTTTCAGTTGGGTATCCCACATAATTACATTTGTCTGATTTTGGTCCTAGCTTGTCAGAGATTAGACGTTTCACAAACGTTTCACAAACGCTTCACATCCCTAAATTTTCATAAATGACATGCTATGACGTTTCTCACTCCATATCTCATAAGGAATCTTTTGAACCGTTTTAGTAGGAACACGGTTAAGTGTATGTGGAGCCGTTTCCAGGGTGCAACCCCAAAAACTAATTGGAAGATTCCTTGACTCAACACTGATCGCACCATGTCCAACAAGGTGTGATCCCTTCTATCAAAAAAAACTTTTCTTTGATATTTTTTACTTCATCTTTATAGTATTTGAACTTTTCAAATGATTCGGATTAGTTCTTCAAAAGATACATATATCTGTATCTATTAAAATAATTAGTAAATTTTATGAAGTTAATAAAATCTACCTTTTGTCATCGTACACATATGATCACATACATCACTATGTATAAGTCATACCCGTTCAATAACCCCTTCACCATGTCCGGTAAAAGGAGCTTTAGTCATTTTGCCAAATAAAACAAGATTCGCATCCTTTAAAAGTATAATTCATAATCAAACTTATCCATGAATGCATCCTTATGTATTCTGAAAATGTGTTTCTCATTAATATGGCCTCAACAACAGTGCCAAAGGTAATATTTGATTTGAGTCACTTTAGAACATATAAATTGTTAATTAATTATGCAACATTATAAGCCTCATCATCAAAATAGAATAAACAACTATTGTTATTTAATTAAAATGAAAAAGCCTTTCTTGTCCAAACAAGAAACTGAAATAATGTCTCTGTCGATTGCAAGAATGTTATAACAATTATCAAGTTCTAAATTTTTCTTATAGGCTAAAAGTTAAGTAATGAGTTCCTCTAACCAGAGCAACTACTTTTACTCCAATTCCAACCCGATACCTGAAGCTTGACCCTTATTGATCATCTTTTTCAGATCTTCCAAATAAGCATAACAGTTTAATTTCCAGTCTCCCAATTTTTCACAGAAGCGACAATCCTCTTCTTTATCAACACCTCATTCAGACTTTAGAGTCTACTTTAGGGATTGGACTTTGGTTTGACAACGGAACTAGATCAAATCTTTTCCTTGCCTTTCCATTTTCCTTTCCCTTTTGCATTCCCTATGTTTACCATCAATATAGTAGTAGTTCATGCATTTATCATATTGCTTTTAGCAGTTCTCAACATGCTTAGCAACTCAATGGGTGTTTTACCAATCGTATTCATTTTATTGTTCATAACAAACTAAGAATAATGTTTGTCCAAAGGTTGTAAGATCAAATCTAACTAAGTCTCCAGACCAATCTGGAAACCCAAAATATCAAAGGTACTCATTATACGCTATAATCTTTAGAACATGTGGTGTAACCGGGTCTCACTCTCCCTACTTGTAAGTGTATAGTGCCCTTTTATTTTCAAATATATCTTGTGCTCAATCGTCTCATAAGCATCTATATGCTCGTGTTGCTTCTTAAGCTAAGCACACATATTTGCGAGCATGAAACATGAAACATCAGTCGCAACATCAATTTGTTTCCAATAAGCACTATGATTTGCATATGTTACATTCTCAACTTTAAGAGCAGAGGAGGAGATTTGACTAACATCATGGTGTCCGAGGACGATCCTCAAGCTCCTATGTCAGTCAAGGAAATATATTCTCGTCAATTTGTCCTTCTCAAGAACTGATCGCATAGAGAAGTTGTTTGTGTTTATCATTTGATATCTACAATATTAAAGTGTATAAAATAAACTAGATTGCAAATTTAATATTAATTATGTTTAAGTGATTATGGTATATCACCATATACCTCTCACTATTTTTATCAAACTAATAGCCCTAACTATTAATTCGAAAAACATTTCTTTAAATCTTTCTAGTGAGCCAAGATCCATATTTCATCCATTTTTAAGATAACGTTGGTTAATACACTCAAAACATGACTATTTAGGTAATAACATTTGTCGATTATATCAAATATAACTCTTGGAAAGTTTGGTGGAACAACCCTTTGTACAAATTTATCCAATAAATCTCACCAAAATCTATGCCTCTAAACCCACAATTATATTGTGATAATTTAGTTAAGTTAGACCCAATGTTTCAACAAACTAAGTATACTTACTTATCACGTCTTCCCATGATTGATAAAAGCACCTTGCTTTGGCAAACCCACTCCTTCTCAATCTAGATCTTGACGAGTATTAAACATTGGAAGGCATACGATTAACTTAATATGTATTTAGGGATTTTTATTGTTTATATGAACGATCATGATCCCATCATAAAGAGATTCTCAATTTTTCCTTGATCAAATAATTCATTTCAATATTCGTCAATGGATTGATTTCCAGGTCGTCGGAGAAGTCACAAGCGGTCTCACTTAAAACCCAACTTCCTTACGAATTAAACTAATAATTCTCTTTTGACAAAACCTCCCCATATTAGAAAAAGAAAATTTATATTTAATACCGTGTTTCATAAACACAAGAATATCATGATCGTTTATTCAATTTTAAAATCTTAAATCATTACTGATTTTATCTTTCTTAAGCAAACATGACATGGGTGTCGTATCTAATATATACATAATTAATCAATATTAAGCATGCATCTCGTTTATATCTACGCATACATACCAATACATGCAATCATATACATATATGTAATGTGCGTAAATTAAACGTGTTTGGTTATGGCCCCATCCTATGTGATCTTTCCAAGCTAATGAAAATATCAAGGTCAGTCTATGTTGGTTTTAAAAATACTATCTATTACATGTCTTCTTTCTTCATTGCTCCATCATCCCCTTTTTGGATCGCCTCCTTGCTTGCAAGTCTTCATTGATAATTACATTGAATAATAAAAATAAAACTATTCTAATGAAATTACAAGAAGAACTCGAGTTACATTCGAGATAATTAAATTACAATGAATAAATGACATGCAAGTCGTATTTAGAAACCAAAACCATAAATAAAAACCACTATACTATGGGTCTTTAGGCCATAACCATCCACCATGCTATCACATAACACATATTATATATCTCATATTATATAAACATATCATATAATCATATATAACAAATTTCAAAATTTCAGAAAATTAAAAACAGATTTCTGAAGACTATAAATCGCTGTTTCGAGGACTTTAACGACGTCAAACGCCTTACAGACCCGTCGATGATAGCATAGATATCAGTTTTGTTCATTGGCCCGATTCCAGTCAGAAAACACATATCGTTTGCGAAAATCGGATACGGCAATCAGATTTCACCAAATCTGACGGTGTTTCAGAAATCGTATCATATACAATCCCCATAACAAGAACATGAATATATCATATATACATACACAGTGATACATACAATCATCACATGATTATATATCACATGAATATCATATATTCATAATATATACATACATATACTCAAAATTTTAGAAAATCAAATAATTTTCAAAAAATATTAAATCACCGTTTTAGGGACTGTAACAACATCTAATGGCTTAAAAGATCATATCTGACTTTGTCAGTATTGCTCAGTGACCCGATTCCAGTCAGAAAACACATATCGTTTGCGAAAATCGGACAACGAACACAGATTTCAGAAAATCTACGGTAGCCGTTTCAGAATTTGTATCGAATACGATTCCCATAATAAGAACAAACATGTATCATATACATACATCAATACACACAATCATCACATGATTATACATCATATGAATATCATATATCCATAATATATAAAAACATATACATATTGTATCAATACAAAATCATGATAGATCACATACATGCTTACATATCGAAAACTATTAAGCACATAACCGAATTAAAACATTTCGCAAGTAGCTCTGATGTCATTGAAGGGTTTCGAGGCACAAATGCAGTGGAATAAACGCGAAAAATAAATTAAAATAGCGAAACCCTCCGCAGGATCCATGCAAAAATAAAAGATTTAATTCGGAGATAAAGAATAAATATCTTTAGAAGCTTTAACAGTTCATTAATGGAAGATTAATGGAGGTTCAAAGCTTGTTTAATCACCACGTATCCCGCTCTCGCGATCTACGCTCTACGGTATCCACACGAACACTTTTCATGAAGGATTAATGTGTACTAGCACTCGAAAACTGCTTCTCTCTCTCTTTCTTCCTCTTTTCTCAAAACGGCTAGGCTTTTAGTAAAAGTATGTCTCACTCATTAAATCAGCTCATAAAGAGATTATATAGAGAGATGAATAAGTTTTTTAATTATAATCCAATTATAACTAATACTAATCCAAAATTCTAAATTATTTAATTAAGTCTCACTTAATTAATTAATTATTAATTTTAGAATTAGTTTAAATAATTCATTTATTCTATTTATATAATTAATTAAGTTATACTTAATTAATATCATAAATAAAATAAATTACTTATTTAATTTAAATTCATAATTTAATTTATTTTTCCTTCAAACGTTCTTTGTGTGTGACCATGTAGGTTATTATTACGTTGGCAACAATTTTAATATCTAATTAAAATTGTAAACAATGAGCGGCATCTAGTAATATATCATTGTTACCCAAGTAATAATAATAAATCGGTGATTCGATTAAGTCTTTCGTGAATAATGTTCCATGTAATATAATCCCTTTAATCTTGATATTATAGATTAAACTCAAGGCATGTCTCGTGTCATACTCTTCATAATTTAATCTTTATTTTCTTGATCGTTGAGTAGACTATTAAAATCAAATCAACATTTGAGCACGGCCGTGCATTTCATAGTCTCACTCAAACAAGAGGCCAATAATATCACTCCTAAAATTAGGAGGATTAAATCACATCTAGATCATTAATATTTCTCATACGATTCATAATATACTCAATGTCCACTTTTATCATCACCCGGTCAAAGGTAACTTTTAATGTAATTAAAGTATATTAATTCTCGTATAGAAATATAATGATTTCAGGTCTAAGGATCATTATACCATTATCACAGTGAGAATTACTTATGACACTTATTTAACATGTTGAATCTCACTGCGGGTCATTCCAGTGTCATGCATTGAGACATGCACTTATGTTCTTGACTTTAGTATCACCATACCTATGACCAATGAGATGTAGTCATCTGTCAAGAAACATACTAGTCTTTGTGCATTATTATTGTCCTTAAATAATAATACTCGACTAGGGAATTTTATGAATAAGATACTATTCATATAATCTCATTTTTAAGTCACATACATATACTCAGGAGATATCACCTCATTCGAGAGATTAATGAAAGGGGTGACATACACATATGTAAAGTGCACACAAATGATAACATTGCAGACCCACTGACCAAAGGCTTGTCGCAGAAGAAGCACGACGGTCACACTAGTTCCATGGGTATTAGACACATGGGTGATTGGCTCTAGTGCAAGTGGGAGATTGTTGGTGTAAGTGCCCTAGAGGCAATACAATGTTTCTTTTGATAAACCTTTATGTCAATTGAATATTCAATAAATGTATTTATTATGACTTTAATTGCTGCGATATATTTGTTAGCATAATAAATGTCCTTAGAATCATGATACACATTGTATAGTTTAGTAAATGACTTGAACTTGAGATTATATAATATATCATATTCTTAAATGTCCCTAGTCGAGTATTATTATTATAGGACAATAATAATACATAAATAGACTAGTATGTTGTTTGACAGATAACCATATCTCATTGGTTATAAGTATGGGGATACTAAAGTCAACACATAGGTACATGCAGGAGTACATGGTACTGGACAGACCCACAGTGAGATTCTTCATGTTTAATAAAGTCATAAGAAAGACTCACAGTGATAATGGTGTAATGATCCTCTGACTTGAGATCATTATATTTTTGTACGAGGATTAATATACTTTGACTACATTAAAAGTTACCTTTGACCGGGTAATGATAAAAGTGGACATCGGGTATATCATGAGTCGTATGAGAAATATGAATGATAGATAAAGGATTTAACCCTCCTATAATTAGGAGAGATATTATAAGGCCTCTTGATTGAGTGAGACTATAAAATGCATGGGCGTGCTCAAATAATGATTTGTTTTCATAGTCTACTCATGGATCAAGTAAACCCGGATTAAATATTGTAGAGGATGACTAAATACATGCCTCGAGTTTAATCTATAATATATATGGTTAAATGGATTATATTACACGGAAACATTAATCACGAAAGGTTTTATCGAATCACGATTTAATTATTATTTAATTGGGTAGCAATGATGTATTACTAGATACCGCTCATTGTTTATAATTTTATTGGAGAATAAAATTATTGCTAATTAAATAATAGCCTATAGGGTCACACACATAGAGCACTTAAAGGAATATTTAATTTAAATTATAGATTTAAATTAATTGATGATTATTTGAATTTTATTATATTAATTAAGTGAGACTTAATTAATTGAAATAATAAAAATTCGAATTTGAATTCTGCCCTTAATAATTAAGTATGACTTAATTATTAATTAAATAATAGAAATTCGGTTTTATTATTTAATCCTAAACCTACATGGGTTAGGCTTTGCTGTTATGGGTTGCTGTTATGGGCCTATTAACCAGCCATTATAAATAGATAATGTAGGGTTAATAGGGGATTACGTTTTTTAGAGAAATAAACCCTAGAGGCAGCAGCTACACAGCAAGGCAAAGCAAGGCAGAACAATTTCGAAATCATCAAAGGAGCTAGTACATCAATTCCGTAATCAAGATCGTGAGACGTTCTTGAAGGTGCTCGTATGGATACCATAGAGGTGTTTTTCAAGAGGAAGACACAAGTCGTGAAAGCAAGGATCTCCGTTGAGTTCGTGCAAGTCAAGACCAGAAAAGGTATGAATCTGTTTCACCATAATCCGTCCAAGCTTATACATGATCCTGCGTTAGGGTTCCGAAATTTTTATTATATTTACGTTTAATCCGCTGCGTTTTATGCCTCGGAACCCAACAATGGCATCAGAGATACGTGTATAAGGGATTGATTTGGTTACATGTTAACTGTATTTGATGCAAATATGCCTGTTTTGGTGACTGTCATGCCACAACCATGCCTGTTATGAGACTGCCATGCTACTGCAATGTTATAATCTGTTATGGCATGATATGTGTGATGCACTGTATGCATATGATACGAGATACAGTCATACGAAGGTCGTCGGAATCGTTCTGAGACGTTTGAAAACACAACCGTATAAGATGCAGTTTGCTGTGAATAGTGATTCTGCAATGAATAGTGTTTTTCGACGGAGTCAGAATGGGTCAAATTTACTCTTTCTGAAAAGGGAAAATCGCCGTGACCTATGGTGTTTTTTGGCCATTTGACATCGTTAAGGGCCTCAAAAACGCAGTTTTCTGTTTCAGAATCATAATTTTAAATTTTTTGATAATTTTTGATAATGATATATATGATGCATGATGATATGATTATGTATTCTGTGATGTCAGAAATTGTTATGTGGGCATGGTGCTGGTTATGGCCTTAGACCCTAGATTAATGGTTATGGTTTTGGTTTTGGTTTTATAAATACGACTTGCATGTCGTTTTCTTCATTCTTGTAATTGCTGAATCTCGAATGTAACTCGAGTTTTCTTATGTAAGTACATTCGCTTAGGTTGTATTCAATTATTCCATGTAATGTAATTGAAGACTGAAGGATGATCCAAGAAGCTAAGAAGGCAGCCATGGATGCAAGAAGAATCAAGAGAAGCAACTGTATTTATATTTTTTCCACCACCATAGACTGACTTTGATCCTTTCATTAGCTCGAAAGGATCACGTAGGAAAGGGGCCATAACAAAGCACGTTTACATACTGCACTTTACATAATGATGTATGAATGTATGTGTAGAGTAGAAGATGCATGCTTTAATTAGATTAATGATGTATGCATGTATTAGATACGTCACTCATGTCATGCTTGCCATGCTAAACAAGAAAAAATCTTTAACGATTTAAGATTTTAAAATTAACAAACGATCATGAGATTCTTGTGTTTATGAAATATGGATTTTAAAAACACGGAATTAAATATGAATTTTTGATATCTATAACTGGGATTTTCTGACAAAAGCGAATATGTGTATTCGTAAGGCTGATGGGTTTTAAGTGTGACCACTGGTATCCTCCATCTACTTGGGAAATGAACAATTTAAGATGTCAATTTGAAATATTTGGTTCAAGGAAAAATTGAGGATCTTTTCATGATGTGATCATGATCGTCAGAAATTTTCTAAACCCCTTAACAAAATATTAAGTTTTACTCGGATGCTTTTCAATGAATGAACACTCATCGAATCCTAGATCGATTAGGGGAAAGACTGTCAGTGGCAGGGGACTCCTATCTATCGTGGTGAGATGCGACGAATATAAACGGTTATATTCGGTCGTTGTATCATTGGGTCTAACTTAACTGAGTCGTCATAATAAGGTGAAAATAAACGGTTATATTCAACCATTTATGAACTTAGAAGCATAGAGTTTGGTTAAAATTCTATTAGATAGATAAGATCAATCGTTGTTCACCAAACTATCCAAGAATTATATATGATATAATTGACAAATGTTGTCTACCTAAATAATCATTCTTAAGGACTTCCAGTGGTTGACTTAAGACATGACGAAATATGGATCTTGGCTCACTAGAAAGAATTATGGGATATACTTTCCAAATTAATAGTAAGGGCTGTTAATTTGATAAAAATAGTGGGAGATATATTATGTATGTATCATAATCATTTGAACATAATAAATAACTCAAACAATCTAATGTTTATTTTGTGCTTTTATCATTGTAGATACCAAGTAATGGCAAACAACACAAACACACTATCCGTACGATCAGTCCTTGAGAAGGATAAGCTGACAGGAGGAAACAACTTCCTAGACTGGCAGAGGAATTTGAGGATTGTCCTCAGAGAGGAGCGCAAGCTTCATGTCATTGATATTCCTCCGGCAAGTCCCCTTCCTGAGGGCGCTACTGTTGAGGAACGAGCGGCCCACACAAAGGATGAGAATGATGCAACTGATGTTGCATGTCTTATGTTGGCAACTATGAGTGCTGAGCTTCAAAGACAGCATGTGCATATGGATGCATATACTATTAATGAGTACTTGCAAAGCATGTTTGCAAGCCAAACTCGTCAAGAAAGGTTCAACACGAGCAAGTCACTCTTTAATTGCAAACAAGGGGCAAGTGAACCAGTTGGCCCATATGTTCTGAAGATGATTGGTTACATTGAGTACCTTGAGACTTTGGGTTTCCCGATTATTCAGAAATTGGTATTGACCTGATCATGAATTCTTTGAACAATAAATTCCCTCAATTTGTTATAAACTACAATATGAATGAATTTGACAAAACACCTACTGAATTGTTGGCTATGTTGAGAACATATGAGACCAACATGAAGACGGCTGAACCTGTTCCCATACTGATGGTGGGCAATAAAGGTAAGGCCAAAGGGAAAGGCAAGTGGAAGGGTAAGAAGAAGACAGGTTCTGATTCTACACCCAAGCCAAAGTCAGGTCCTAAACAGGCTTTAAAGCCTAAAGGTGGGGTCGCTAAGGGTGAATGTCACTACTGTAAGAAAACTGGTCACTGGAAGAGAAACTGTTCAGTTTACTTGGAGGATCTGAAAAAGAAGAGGGCTGATCAAGCTTCTAATTCAGGTATATATGTTATAGAAGTCAATCTGTCTATTTATACATCTTGGGTATTGGATACTGGATGTGCTTCTCACATTTGTATAAATGTGCAGGAAATGCAGAGAAGTAGGACATTGGCTAAAAGAGAAATGGACCTACGAGTTGGCAACGGAGCAAGAGTTGTTGTTTTAGCTGTAGGAACCTATTATTTATCTTTGCCCTCTGGGCTAGTTTTAGAACTGGAGAATTGTTATTACGTGCCTGCGATTCGCAGAAACATTATTTCTGTTTCTTGTTTGGACAAGAAAGGTTTTTCATTTACAATAAAGAACAATAGTTGCTCTTTTGCTTTGAATGATTTAACCTATGGTGTTGCGCGTTTGTTTAATGGTTTATATGTTCTTGACTTAGATAATCTTGTCTGTAATATAGAAAACAAATGACTTAAAGTTAATGACTCAAATCAAACATACCTCTGGCATTGTCGTCTAGGCCATATAAATGAGAAACGCATATCCAAATTACATAAGGATGGATATTTGGATAAGTTTGATTATGAATCATACCAAGAATGCGAATCTTGTTTGCTTGGTAAAATGACTAAAGCCCCTTTCACTGGTAAGGGTCAAAGGGCTACTGAACGTCTGGAGCTAATACATAGTGATGTATGTGGCCCAATGCGTGTGATGGCTAGAGGAGGCTACTACTACTTCATAACATTTACTGATGATTTCAGTAGATATGGTTATGTATATCTTATGAAGAATAAATCTGATTTTTTTGAAAAGTTCAAAGAATACAAGGCTGAAGTAGAGAAGCAAATTGGCGGAGGTACAAGTATTAAAATCTTACGATCTGATCGTGGAGGAGAATACTTGAGCACAGAATTTAAAGATTATTTAAAGGAGTGTGTTATTGTATCACAACTCACTCCGCCAGGTACACCTCAATGGAATGGAGTTTCAGAGAGGAGAAATCGCACCTTGTTGGACATGGTGCGATCGATGATGAGTCATGCAGATCTTCCAATTAGTTTCTGGGGTTATGCTCTAGAAACAGCGGCTTTCACACTTAATCGTGTTCCTACTAAGAAGGTTCAAAAGACTCCATATGAGATATGGGAGAAGAAACGGTCAGGCGTGAGCTTTATGAAAGTTTGGGGATGCAAGGCGTTTGTGAAGCGTCAAGTATCTGACAAGCTTGGACCTAAATCTGAAGAGTGCAATTTTGTGGGATACCCTAGTAAAACAAAGGCATATTATTTCTATAGTCCTTCTGAGCAGAAGGTGTTCATTGCTAGAGATGCTATTTTCATGGAAAGAGATTTTGTTTCCAAAAAAAACAGTGGGAGAACTATAGACCTCGATGAGGATCGAGAACCACAAAATAGCATTGAACCTGAAGTGGAACAAGAACAGGATAATGATAATGCTCAACAAACACAGGTTGTTCGTAGAACTGGTAGAATTCGCCATGAGCCAGAGAGATATGGATTTCTCTTGACTCAATGTGGTGATTTGATGCTCATAGATGAAGATGAGCCTCTCACATACCAAGATGTTATGAACAGTCCAGAATCTAAGAGATGGCTAGAAGCCATGAAATCCGAGATGGATTCCATGTACGAAAATCGAGTATGAACTTTGGTTGATCCACCTGAAGGGGTAAAACCCATAGGGTGCAAATGGGTTTTCAAGAAGAAAACTGACATGGATGGAAATGTTCAGACCTATAAAGCAAGGCTGGTTGCAAAAGGTTTCAAACAAATTCATGGTATTGACTATGATGAAACTTTCTCACCAGTGGCTATGGTCAAGTCCATAAGGATTTTGCTTGCTATTGAAGCATTCCATGATTATGAAATCTGGCAAATAGATGTCAAAACAGCCTTCCTTAATGGAAGCCTTGAAGAGGATGTGGATATGTACATGACACAACCTGAAGGTTTTGTCGATCCAAGGAATGTTAGCAAGGTATATAAATTACGTCGATCCATTTATGGATTGAAGCAAGCCTCTAGGAGATGGAATATCCGTTTTGATAAAACAGTCAAAGAGTATGGCTTTGTTCAAAACGAAGATGAACCTTGTGTTTACAAGAAGGTTAGTGGGAGCCATGTGGCATTCATAGTACTATATGTTGATGACATACTACTAATGGGGAATGACATACCTTCTCTCAAGGCTGTTAAGATTTGGTTAGAGAGCAACTTCTCTATGAAAGACTTAGGTAAAGCATCCTACATTCTAGGAATGAGGATCTATAGGGATAGATCTAGAAGGATGATCGGTCTAAGTCAGAGTACATACATTGATAAGGTTTTGCATCGTTTTGGTATGTAAAATGCAAAAAGGGGATATGTCCCCGTGTCTCAAGGGATAAAGATCTCTAAAGATCAGTGTCCGAAATCATTGGATGAGAAGGACCACATGAGTAAGGTTCCATATTCCTCAGCAATTGGATCCATCATGTATGCAATGGTATGTACTCGCTCAGATGTTTCGTATGCTTTATGCATGACGAGCAGATACCAATCTAATCCAGGTGAAGGTCACTGGACGGCTATCAAGAATATTCTAAAGTACTTGAAAAGGACTAAAGATTCATTCTTGGTGTATGGGGGAGAGGAGAAATTGGTTGTAAAAGGTTACACCGATGCAAGTTTCCAAACAGACAGGGATGATACTGTATCACAGTCTGGTTTTGTGTTTTGTCTAAACGGAGGTGCTGTAAGTTGGAAGAGTTCAAAGCAAGAAACAGTAGCTGATTCTACAATGGAGGCTGAGTACATTGCAGCTTGTGAAGCGGCTAAGGAAGCTGTTTGGATTCAAAAATTCATTACTGATTTGGGAGTGGTTCCATCGATCGCAGATCCCATTGATCTATACTACGATAATAATGGAGCCATTGCACAGGTTAAAGAACCTAGAGCTCACTCCCGAACCAAACATATACTCAGGAGATATCACCTCATTCGAGAGATTAATGAAAGTGGTGACATACACATATGTAAAGTGCACACAAATGATAACATTGCAGACCCACTGACCAAAGGCTTGTCGCGGAAGAAGCACGACGGTCACACTAGTTCCATGGGTATTAGACACATGGGTGATTGGCTCTAGTGCAAGTGGGAGATTGTTGGTGTAAGTGCCCTAGAGGCAATACAATGTTTCTTTTGATAAACCTTTATGTCAATTGATTATTCAATAAATGTATTTATTATGACTTTAATTACTGCGATATATTTGTTAGCATAATAAATGTCCTTAGAATCATGATACACATTGTATAGTTTAGTAAATGACTTGAACTTGAGATTATATAATATATCATATTCTTAAATGTCCCTAGTCGAGTATTATTATTATAGGACAATAATAATACATAAATAGACTAGTATGTTGTTTGACAGATAACCATATCTCATTGGTTATAAGTATGGGGATACTAAAGTCAACACATAGGTACATGCAGGAGTACATGGTACTGGACAGACCCACAGTGAGATTCTTCATGTTTAATAAAGTCATAAGAAAGACTCACAGTGATAATGGTGTAATGATCCTCTGACTTGAGATCATTATATTTTTGTACGAGGATTAATATACTTTGACTACATTAAAAGTTACCTTTGACCGGGTAATGATAAAAGTGGACATCGGGTATATCATGAGTCGTATGAGAAATATGAATGATAGATAAAGGATTTAACCCTCCTATAATTAGGAGAGATATTATAAGGCCTCTTGATTGAGTGAGACTATAAAATGCATGGGCGTGCTCAAATAATGATTTGTTTTCATAGTCTACTCATGGATCAAGTAAACCCGGATTAAATATTGTAGAGGATGACTAAATACATGCCTCGAGTTTAATCTATAATATATATGGTTAAATGGATTATATTACACGGAAACATTAATCACGAAAGGTTTTATCGAATCACGATTTAATTATTATTTAATTGGGTAGCAATGATGTATTACTAGATACCGCTCATTGTTTATAATTTTATTGGAGAATAAAATTATTGCTAATTAAATAATAGCCTATAGGGTCACACACATAGAGCACTTAAAGGAATATTTAATTTAAATTATAGATTTAAATTAATTGATGATTATTTGAATTTTATTATATTAATTAAGTGAGACTTAATTAATTGAAATAATAAAAATTCGAATTTGAATTCTGCCCTTAATAATTAAGTATGACTTAATTATTAATTAAATAATAGAAATTCGGTTTTATTATTTAATCCTAAACCTACATGGGTTAGGCTTTGCTGTTATGGGTTGCTGTTATGGGCCTATTAACCAGCCATTATAAATAGATAATGTAGGGTTAATAGGGGATTACGTTTTTGAGAGAAATAAACCCTAGAGGCAGCAGCTACACACAAGGCAAAGCAAGGCAGAACAATTTCGAAATCATCAAAGGAGCTAGTTCATTCATTCCGTAATCAAGATCGTGAGACGTTCTTGAAGGTGCTCGTGTGGATACCATAGAGGTGTTTTTCGAGAGGAAGACACAAGTCGTGAAAGCAAGAATCTTCGTTGAGTTCGTGCAAGTCAAGACCAGAAAAGGTATGAATCTGTTTCACCATAATCCGTCCAAGCTTATACATGATCCTGCGTTAGGGTTCCGAAATTTTTGTTATATTTACGTTTAATCCGCTGCGTTTTATGCCTCGGAACCCAACAGTTGTCAGCACTCCGCTTATTGTCTAGAGCCATAATATCCTTCGACTCTTCATTATTCCCTATTGCTGGTTTTAATATGTACTTAATCAATATGTTTGTCATGTGTCATCTCAAAAGATTTCCCCTAAAACATCCAAGGCGTCCGCTTGTGTCTTCTCTCTTTGCTTTGACGTGTCAAAACGTATGTGCTTCTATATGCTTCAATAAATAATTTGTTATACTTAACATGTATTCTTTTTGTCTAGATGCTGGTGACGTCTTTCCAATAATGTCTATTCTTTACTATATGTCTGGTCGAAATGTGATTGACGGACGTTGATATTCTGATGGTCGACATCTGATTGGAGCATACTTGTGACAAGCGTCACATTTTATAATGTAGTTAAAAACATTTGATCTAATGTATGTAGTAGTAACTCATTGATGGAAACTAAATTGGCATGTTGCTTCTTTAATAATGATTTACATGTTCTCCTTCATGTCTATCTCTTAAGACAAGTTGTGATATCGATCAGTTAGATGTCGTTGGACAAGTAGTCTTGCGTCCAACTTGTCAATATGTTTCATATCAATACCCGTCATGTTGTCCAGCATCGATTAATATACTTTTTGAGACGTCTTTTCTTTCTGGTGTCCACAATTGTTTATAGCCATTTTCTTTATTTAACCTTGATAAGTACTCTCTTGGACATTCCATACATCTTTGAATAATGTGGTACGAGTCACTTGTCATCTTCTTAAATTGTCTGATACTTGTGTGTTGTAGATTAAATTTGTCGACAAGATCTGCAGATGAGATGATTAATCTGTCGGAAAATCCATAACTTGTTGTAGCATCATACTTGTCAACGTAGCTCTTGACATTTATAATTGTAAACATTTGTTGTCTATATCAGTTGCGTCGTCATAATAATTTTTTTATCTGTGAATCAGTAAATATTTTTGACATATCAGTACAAAAAAATAATATAATACTTAAACGGTGAATTCGTGTAGAATGCAAGCATCATTTTTTTAAAAGAGTTTGGGACTTTAGGAACATATTAAATTATCTCTCTTAAATCTGAGCTAATGATATTGACAAGTGATATATGTTAATACAAGATAAGGAAGCTAATTTAACATATATAAAGATGTAGAAGTTGTCTTAAACAAAGCATTGCAATATAAAATCGACAACTAGTTTTGAAATATAAACCAAATATGTACCTGGGATGTGGTATTCCTTCACACATTCCTTACCAAGTTATAGATGAGACGCAGGGTTGAGTCTAAACGAGTGACCGAGTTATTAACGTGTTGTTGACGAGTTACCGACGAGTTCATCTCTCTTGTTTCCATTAGTTCTTCCTTACTAATATCTACTCCCATAATTTAGGGTTGTTATTGACTCATTCTATTCATTTCCACATCTTCTGCTCTGTCGTATCTAGTCAACTTGACGCCAACTTGACGCCAACTTGACGCCAACTTCTTCATGTCGTGTTATTGTTGTCACAGCTTCATTCTTTCATGTCTGGATATGTATCCATGTGATTTATAACTTTCATGTTTAGACATTTTATTGGTCATGTCGTACTCAGCATTACGTCCTTCATTCACGTCATGTCGTCGAGTGTGTTATGTGTTAGTGACTATTCATATGTCGTCAGGTACGTGTACCACATGTTTTTTATTTTTTTATTGTCAGATGTGTCATGTTATCTACTATCAGCATACTTCCTTGGACATATTCTTCTTCTGTCAGACATGTTACTTGACCGATGACTATCCCTTACTCTTCCAACACGTCAAATTGATGACATGTATATTTAACCCCTTTAGCACCTGTCGTGGGTCAGATGTCTCACAAGTGACCTATTGACTTGGAACTTCTACGTGTTTGAACCTCCTATTGGACTCGTCAAACTCAATGTTATGTCCTTCTGTTAGGTCATGTTGTTGTCGATCTTCTCTCCTTTTGTCATGTATCTCGTCCGTTTCTTGATGTCTATCGTCAAATATGTTGTCCATATTCAGGCGTCGCACTACACCTGCAACTGTTCGTCGTGATGCCATTTTGCTATTTGATTTGACTATACTCAATTCAACCTTAAGTGTTTCATTCTCTGATCGTAGAAACTCCATGTCAAATTGTAGTTTTTTCAGGGTCGAAATCATATCATCTCTCATCATTAGGTTGTTACTTTGATTCGTAGACTTTCACATTGTTGATTGTCATGTATCATCGTTGTATTCGTATAGACTCTTAGCTAATTTTTCACAGACGGCGCCAAATTATTTTAGCCAAATTTTGTATGTTTAATAGCTAAGTCTAATCGATTTTGTGTTTGAAGAACAAGTAACAAAGTAGTAAAACAAGTGCAGAAAAATGAACCAAAGAATAAGAACACAAGCAATTTTGGTGACGCAGAAAACCCCTTGTTAAAGGTTAAAAATAGCGCGTGGGAGTGACCTAGCCAAAATTATCCACTATAATTATAATTGAGATGAAGTATAAGTGATTTGAATAAGAAAACAAGTATAAAAAGTCTTTTCGTCCACTGCAGTTCGTACTCGTCGACTGTATGTATCTACTCGTCGGCTGAATAATGAAATAAATATATAGTAGATGAGTTAGAGGCTAGGAGTCCTTTTTCATCTTCACTTTGAGATATATTTATAGCTGCTAGAACTCCTTCCCACGATCATATTCTTCAAGTGGTTGATAGTTTTACGTTGCTATATTGTAGGGAGGGTGGCTGATTTATCTCCTAAATTTTAGGAGTCATCGGTCGTCAGTGTATTGTGTACTCATCAGCTGTTCTTTTGTTCCTATTTTGGTGGAGATTCTAGCTGACCACGTTCCACTATTTTTTAGAGTCTTATTCTTATCTTATCCAAGTGATTGAGTTGTTGCAATTGATAAAGCATAAATTGGGGGAGATTATTAGAAATGAAAATACTGATGCTGTTAGAGAATATCACAAATAGAGTTTATTGAAGAACAGAGTTTATGCTGATGTCATCAGAGTATAGAAGCTGTCAATAAAGTTTACTCAGACAGAATTTAATCAAGACAGAATTTAAACAAATCAGAGATTATAAGTCAATCAGAGATTATGAAGATCAGAGTTTGTCAAAGAAGGAAACATATAAATCAGAGATTGATTAGGATAAAGATGGAAGTGTCTTATTACAATTCAATTATCTTTCTGAAATCTATCTTTATCAATATCCTTTTTGTATTTGATTTTGTAACTGTGTCTATATAAACACAGAATTAGGTTAACATAATTATCATTCTCATAACCTCTTAAGAACTTTGTTTCTACTTTATTTTTCTTGAGAGAGTTTTGTATTAAGTTAATCAAAAGTTAATACAAGACAATACTTCTTTTAAATACATGTGTTCTTAGTCGATGATCCGAATGAATAAATCTAAAACTTTGAATCTTATTCTTTTTTTACTGTGGGAACCCGCAGCCTCATGGGCGACAGACTCTGACCCATATGGCATAATCACACATTCTCCTCCCGTGAGATTCGAACACGTGACCAAGAGGATGATATTCCTCTCTTTAACCAACTGAGGCAACCCTTGCGGACAAACTTTGAATCTTATCCTTTCTCTTCATTAAAAATATTTTTAATGAAAATAGTGAAAGAGACACATCTTCCTACAAACGCTTGTCTCTTTCACATACACATATTTAAAATAAATAAAAAACGCATATGTATTTATGTTTTATTCTCAAATTGATAAAGAAAAAAAGGGAAGAGCGTTGAAACATCACTATCTCCATGGCATTGTTCTGTCCACCGGTAGATGGCACATGGGTCTCAACTCTCAATTGTTCTTAATTACAACCACATCTTGTCTCTTGAATCAACAATTTAGTTATCAATGGTATATGCCTTCTGTATTTTGCATATATGTCCGTAAATAATTGACCGGAAAGAATGTTTATTTTTAGTTATCTTTTTTTATATAAAAAAATAGTTCTTAACTATTTGTCATTCTTAAAAAAAACAATTTTATAAAAAAATTCAAAGAATGTCTTTTTATTATTATTTTTAATGTTTGACTAATTTAAACATACATATAATTCAATTTAATTTAATGTAATTCTAAGAAATAATAGAAGAAATAAATTATGTAATTAACATTTTTTTAAAATATGTCCTTTTAAAAAAAAAGACAACTAAAAAAGCAGAGGTATATTATAAGCATCCACTCCAAGATTATAGTATTTTTTTTGGGTCAGGACATCCACTCCAAAAACTGGGTCGCTATTTAAGTTGCATAAATGCTTATCTTGACTAATCATTAATATCAACCAATCATAATATATGATTTATATATTATTTACTTTGAAAATTTTATAATCTTTTTATCGTAAAAATTATAATAACCTTAGCTAAATTCTATAAAATTATAATAAAAATGAAAATAAATGATACATAGTTATAATTTTATATATTGAATCATAATATAAAATTTATTCACAATTTAATTTATTTATAAAAACTCAAATAATTTTAATATCTTTGTAAATTTTGATAATAAATACAGTAGATTTTTACCACAATATTACTCATAAGTCATATAATGTATGCTTAATAATTAGTACAAGTACAGAGCTTGATGATAACTTTAGATAATTACGGTGATTATTTTTTTAAATATAGGAGTGCATATTATTATTATAAAATTATCACTCAATTTTATATTAAAATATCTTATATCCTTAGCTAACCCGCACTTTTTTTCTACAAGTATATGCTTATAAAATGTGTCCAAAGATTGAATTCAATATATTCATTTCTATTCGATCCCAGACAACACCCACGTAACATCAACCAAAAGTCTGGCTATTACTTCTTTACTTCATTCTATTCTATTGGTAAAAAAGAAGTTCACATGAGAGATTGAAAACACAATGAATCTATTCAGTGATAGAATGATGATGTGCCAAGCAACGCTCATCTTGGTGTCCTCCAAATATATGAAAACAAGTGAAAGAATATATACACACAAGAACAAATCAATATTTATTCTGAAGTATATATTGTTGCTTCTCTTTATTATATTCCATGTTCTTGGTCATTCCATCAACCAAAGGTAGATATGACAACAGTAGAGAAATCATGTTCTTGGTCATTCCATCAACGAAAGGTAGATATGACAACAGTAGAGAAATGGGCCGACATATCATATGATAATTGATACATGCAATGTAGTCCTATCAAATGAAACTCAGTGTGCATTGCCATGGCCGACAGGTAACTTGGAAATATATTATTGCAATATTTTCATTATTTATAATATCGATTGCTACTTGACTAGATTTATGTATATGCCTTCATTGACACTAACATTATATTTAGTCCATAGATGTAGATACAGTTAAGTCTCTAGTATCCAAGTGCCGGGACGAGCTTTTCTTATATTCTTTATGAACAAAGCCAGAGCTTTGAAATCACATGCAGAGGCCATACCCCGACCAAAGATCACGTAATTTTTTTAAATACATGTATATATATGCAATTATGCATGACCAGCCGAAAAAAATATACAATCTGCACGATCCATCCATCCAAAGCACCTGCACCGCCACTTGTGATATATACAGAAAATATAAATATGGCTGATGCTAGATAGACGTATTTGTAAGCAGAGGCGGCTCCAGCATACCGGAGGCCTTAAGCAAACAAATATATTGAGACCCCTAAATAACTCTTCTTGCTTTTTGATGCGCAAAAGATTCAATCAGATTTTTGTAATCAAGTTCAGCTGCGATTTTCTTCTCTATAGATAATATAGCCAAACCATTCAACCTCTCTTGTGACATAGTTGATCGAATGTAGTTTTTTATCAACTTCAACTTGGAGAAACTTCTCTCAGCAGTAGCTACAGTAACGGGAATCGTCAGTATTATCCTATAAGCAATCCAAGTATTAGGAAAAGCAAAATGCATATTCCTAATATACTGTAACACTTCAATTGGTTTGCTTATTTTCTCTAGTAGTGACTTCCTCAGCAATTGCAGCTCCGAGAATAATTCAAGTCCATCAACATCAGAGTTATTATCATGGCCCAAAACATTCTCAAGAGTAGCACATGCATTTTTCATACTTTCATCATCTATACCTCTCAATCTGCCCAAATCAAATAAAAACCCAAAAATTTCTTCATATTTCTTAAACTGCACGAATCTTGTCTGAACCGAGGAAATGATAGTATCAACCATAACTAAAAAATAATTAACTCGAAAAGATTCTTCAGCAACTTGAATTGGTTCATCTGTAGCACTTTCTTCAAAAAACTTCTTTCTTCGACGAACACGAGATTCACGAAAAGTAGGTTCAATTTCCAGTTCTAAAGCAATCTTTTCAGCTTCACTCTTTGCGATTTCAAACCCATTATTTATGTACTCTTCTAAAAAAAGGATTAGACCTTGTAACAGATCAACACATTTTCCAACATCTATATCTTTACCTTGGAGAATCTTACTAACTTTCTTCACTTTTTTCAATATTTCATACCAAATGACCAAACTAACAATAAACTCAAATTTCTGAAATTCATAATTTACCAAAGCCTCTGCATCACTTATTGTGGCTACGTCATTGTTGTGTTCTACCAGATGCAACAATGCTTCTCTTACTTGTGCAGCTTCAAATCGTAATGGCTTTACACTAGCAACACGGCTTTCCCAGCGTGTATCTGACCATAACTTCAAAGTAAGCCCTTTGCCATCATGGTGCTTCACATAGGATTTGAGAACATCTCACCGTTTTGTTGAACCAGAGAATAATTTATAGATTCGCTGTATAACTCCAAAAAATGACTTAGCTGCAACAACACTCATTGCCATGTCACAAAGTGAAAGATTAAGAGAATGACAACCGCATGGAGTATAAAATGCCCTAGGATACTCATTTAGTACCCTGCTACTTACACCTTTGTATTGTCCCTTCATGTTAGAACCGTTATCATAACCTTGCCCACGCATATCATTCATATCGAGTTTCAAAATTCCAAGAATATTTTGAAGTTCAAGAAAAAGAGCATTGTTTTAGCCAGATTTTTCAGGGTTAATAGCTAAGTCTATTTGATTTTGTGTTTGGAGGACAAGTAATAAAGTAGTAAGACAAGTGCAAAAAAGTAAACCAAAGAACAAGAACACAAGGTTTTGGTGACGCGGAAAACCCCTTGAACAAGGTTAAAAACCGCGGGTGGGAATGACCCAGCCAAGATTATCCACTATAATTGTAATTGAGACGAAGTACAAGTGATTTGAATGAAGAAAAATACATGAACTGCCTACTCGTCGACTATGCAGCTGTTACCCGTCGGCTGTATGTATTGTGTGTATATCATTCTGGTCTTCTTCCCCCCCTTTTATCCATCTCTTTAATCATATTTATAATGCGTTTTTCTCCTCCTTCATGATCCTGTTTTCATGCCACAACTCCTGATCACGTTCCTTGAATTATGGGATCGTTTCCTTATCTTCTCATGTGATTGAATTGTAGTTGAATTAGGATTCTTATCCTTTCCTGAAAATTCGCCCGTCGAGTATACTCAGTCTTACCCGTCGAGACCTGGTCTACCCGTCAGCCTGTCTAGTTCCTATTTTAAAGGACCCTTAATAATTATCAATATAATTAATAATTATCCATCTATAATTGAATAATTCAACTGATATTGAATTATTAATGAATAATGCTGATAAATATAACCAAATAATTCGTGGGTCGTCCAAACAATGTATACTCGTCAGTTTACTCGTCAGCTCGTCGACTATGTTGCTACTCGTCAGCTCGTCCATGCAGTCGTCAATAGAGTTTTTCACCCGTCAATACAAACCTGGACGTGTAAAAATCTGGTACAAACAATTGCCCCTAATTTTATTGGGTGAAGACATACAACCAATAAAATTCTTCTTCATCTCGAATATTATCTCGTTGTTGTTGGTTGCATATTTATAGTCGTCCATTTAATCAAAATGGCTTGTTGACAAGTTCATGTGATTCCTTAGCTCGTCGTAGTAATATGCCACTTGTAATATGTGATTTGTTGTGTGTAGTTGACAACTTGTAATATGTATTTCGTCAAATGTAACTTGTCGAGTGTGACTTGTAACTCGTCACACGTAATTCATAACTTGTCGATGTAACACGTGACATGTAGTCGAGGTTTGTAATTGTAGTGCATAATAGGGATTATTGAGCCTTGATGTCGTAATGTCAAAGATGTTTGGAAGGCCAATCTCATGTGAGACATGAGCCACGACCATAATACTTGTTTCATAAGCGTAGCTCGTAGTCGTAATTATTTCAACTTGCAGTTGAAATACGTAGATGCATATACGTAGCTTGTAATCATGAAATGTAACCATAATATGCAATCATATTCGAGATTCGTGAATGTGACATATACCATGTCGATGTAACTTGTAGTCATAATATATGAAATGTCGTAGACTTGTAACATGTAACATGTCGACGAGATGTATAACTTGTAATTGTAATATGTCAAAATGACTTGCAATTCGTAAAATGCCAATGAGACATGTAATTCATAAAATGTCGTGTCAATGTGATACATAAGCTTTTCACGCCGTATGTCAATATGACATGTAATCGTAATATGTCGTATGTCAATGTGAAAACTATTTGTAATATGTCGTATGTCAATGTGACATGTAAATTGTATCACATCGTATGTCGAATGTAATCATAATATTTATTCGTCACATGTAATATGTGTTATATACGTCGATTGTATATCGTCACTTGTCGTAAATTGTCATTCGTCGATTGTATATCGTCACTTGTCGTAAATTGTCATTCGTCGATTGTATATCGTCACTTGTCGTAAATTGTCATTCGTCGATTGTATATCGTCACTGTCATAAATTGTCATTCGTCGATTGTATATCGTCACTTGTCGTAAATTGTCATTCGTCGATTGTATATCGTCACTTGTCATAAATTGTCATTCGTCGATTGTATATCATCACTTGTCGTAAATTGTCATTCGTCGATTGTATATCGTCACTTGTCGTAAATTGTCATTCGTCGATTGTATATCGTCACTTGTCATAAATTGTCATTCGTCGATTGTATATCGTCACTTGTCGTAAATTGTCATTCGTCGATTGTAATATATTCGTAGGTGCATGCACAACGTATAAGTGGTTAAAAGGCCTTCCCCTCTTGAAACGACACTTATTTATTCGTAGTTTTTGGTTTTAATGTGGAGAATGCAGAAAATTATTACTTAAAAGTAATTAATTTTGTTTCTCATTTTGTTGGTTTCGTAGTTAAAGGACGGGGCCTTTAGTTTTTATTCGTCGTGGGTGATCAGCCCAATAATAGATAATATCGGGATACAATGCCCCTAATTATCACGTAATTGTAATGGCCATGCATCGTAGAATCGTAATGTATTTATAGTCATGCAAGTACGCTACGTAAAAAAAAACTTAAACATCGAAGATATGTTTAGTAGATTAATCAAGAAACAAACGGCATGCATGTTTTACTATATTGCATAGATAAATCACGTAGCTTATAAGCAAGTTGGGCATATAAATTCATATAAGGCATCACACATGCAAGAAGTATCAACACATTACACATAGCGGACTACTAACATGACAATGTATTGCGAAGTAAAACATTTAAAAGGCGGATGAGAGATTACTTGCGGTATGCTGTCAAATGAATTGCATTCTAACTCATTAGAATTGGCGTCCGTCAAGTGTTGATGGCATGTATGCCCCTCGTCCAGCGATGATGTCAGTTAAGTAAGGTCTTTACATGTCAGCAAACTTTCCTGCATTGACGTCAACAGTGTTTGGAAAGACCTTCCTCAAGACGAGGTCTCCCACATGAAATTTCTTGATGTACACGTTGTTGTCATAACCGTCGATCACTTTTTGTTGATACAACGTCATTGTAATTTTGGTCATGTCGTGCAGCTCGTCGACAGTGTCCAGGTCATGTCGTGTAGCTCGTCAACAGTGTCCTGGTCATGAACAAGTTTGTCGTTGTTGACATTACTCGTCAGGAGGCCATAATGAGTTGTTGGTGTCATTACTTCTGTTAGTAGGACTGCATATGTCCCACACACTAGAGAAGCTAGTGTCTGTCATGTCGTTGTTTTGGGCATCGTCCTCGTTGATTGTTAATGTTGTAATTTTCGCATAATGTCACTGTTGCCCCTTGTCGTAAATGTCATGAGGTACTGCCCCTTGTCGTTGTGTCCATGTATGAGGATCAGAAAAATAAATGTAGATGTCATGTTTATCGACATGTTAGATGTCGTCGGACAGGTTAGATGTCGTCGGATGGGTTAGATGTCGTCGGATAGGTTAGATGTCGTCGGACAGGTTAGATGTCGTCGGATGGGTTGAATGTTGTCGGACAGGATAGATGTCGTCGGATAGGTTTGAATGTCGTCGGACAGGTTGAAATATTCTGACAGTTGATGTTTGACAAGTGCATGTTTTTGACAAGCATCACACCTTTTGACATAGTCAACAACATCTTACCTTGACATCCTCATTCTGAACACTCTGGTCTCGTCATTGTTGGTGGGTTGGACACCACTCGACAGGTACTCCTTGATTTTCAGCGTCCGACTAGTCAGCTGCTCGTCGTCAGCTTTCCGTCCGTCGACTAGAACCATAACATCGTTCAACTCTTCATACTTGTTTGCATCATTGAGAGCCATTACTTCTTTCAAGACATCTTTCTATTCTATGATAGGCTTAGAGACATGTATGCTCGATATTTGGACATCTCGACTTGACGAAAGACTGCCCCTTGTCATGCCAATGCGTCGAATCGACGACTTGTGTATTCAAGTCTTTTAGAACCAGTCGAGCTCAGCGTCGTATCTTTGTGTCATGTCACATTGTCGCGGGTATTTGTGTGAGTGTCCTTCTTCAACATATTGTATTCATCCCAATCAGCATCTACCACATGTCATCAATATCTTGTTGTCGTCATCAAGTATACTGTCCATATTCAGGTGTCATACCACACTTGCAGCTGTCCAACTCTTCGTTTATTGCATGTCAGTACATGTGGGTTGTCTACTATCAACACATTTTATGGGACATATTCTTCTTCGATTGTAGACTTCATGACGTGTATAAATGACATATTGGACATATAGAATTGATAGAAGACTGCCCCTAGCCCGGCCAAGGCGTCGAATCGATGGTACGTATATTTAAGTCCATTGGGGCCTGTCGTATGTCAAGTGTTCCTGTCAAGTGTCACTGTCGAGTGTTGTTGTCGAGTGTTGACAGCATGGATGCCCCCGTCTGGTGATGATGTCAATTAAGTACGGCCAGGGGCACTTGTTTCTTCCCGTCCACATCTTCCGCTCCCGTCGTGTCCAATCCACTCGACGTCAACTTCTTCATGTCGTGTTCTTTTTGTCACATCTTCATTTTTTCATGTCTTGACACATATCCATGTGATTTGTAACTTCTATGTTTAGGCCTTCTGTTGGACATGTTGTAGTTAGCGTCATGTCCTTTCGTCGTGTCACGTTGTCGTGGGTGTCCTGTGTTAGTGCATCCAATGTGCCATTTTCATCCATGTTAGTGTCTACCACATGTATCATGTCATTTTCCTGTTATTTGTCGTCATGTATGTTGTCCATGTTCAGACGTCATACTACATTCTTGCAGTTATCCGTCATGACGTCATTTTGTTGTTAGATTTACTTGTATAGAACTCCGCTTTGAGCGTCTCATTCTCTGATCGTAACAAAACCACGTCATGTTGTAATTTTTTCATTGCCAAAATTATGTCATCGTCCGTCGTCATGTTGTTGCCTTCATTCGTAGTTTGTTGATTGTCCTCCATCATTCTTGAATTCGTATAGACTCTTAGCTAATGTCCCACAGACGGCGCCAAATGTTTTAGCCAGATTTTTCAGGGTTAATAGCTAAGTCTATTTGATTTTGTGTTTGGAGGACAAGTAATAAAGTAGTAAGACAAGTGCAAAAAAGTAAACCAAAGAACAAGAACACAAGGTTTTGGTGACGCGGAAAACCCCTTGAACAAGGTTAAAAACCGCGGGTGGGAATGACCCAGCCAAGATTATCCACTATAATTGTAATTGAGACGAAGTACAAGTGATTTGAATGAAGAAAAATACATGAACTGCCTACTCGTCGACTATGCAGCAGCTAATCGTCGACTATGCAGCTGTTACCCGTCGGCTGTATGTATTGTGTGTATATCATTCTGGTCTTCTTCCCCCCCTTTTATCCATCTCTTTAATCATATTTATAATGCGTTTTTCTCCTCCTTCGTGATCCTGTTTTCATGCCACAACTCCTGATCACGTTCCTTGAATTATGGGATCGTTTCCTTATCTTCTCATGTGATTGAATTGTAGTTGAATTAGGATTCTTATCCTTTCCTGAAAATTCGCCCGTCGAGTATACTCAGTCTTACCCGTCGAGACCTGGTCTACCCGTCAGCCTGTCTAGTTCCTATTTTAAAGGACCCTTAATAATTATCAATATAATTAATAATTATCCATCTATAATTAAATAATTCAACTGATATTGAATTATTAATGAATAATGCTGATAAATATAACCAAATAATTCGTGGGTCGTCCAAACAATGTATACTCGTCAGTTTACTCGTCAGCTCGTCGACTATGTTGCTACTCGTCAGCTCGTCCATGCAGTCGTCAATAGAGTTTTTCACCCGTCAATACAAACCTGGACGTGTAAAAATCTGGTACAAACAAGCATATCCTGTAGTTTCAACAACTTTCAGAAATCCAAGAAAGAACTCATCCACTGTTATTGGGTTTGTAGACACATTAACACATCTCAGTATAAGAGACATTTGTTCCTCGTGACTCACATCTAGAGTACAATCAAGAATTACAGAAAAATATTTTGCCTCTTTCACAATATTGATAATTTTGTTCTTGATCTCACCAGCTAATAAGAGTATCAGCTCATTTTGAATATTATGACCAAGATAATGTACACGCTGAATTTCTTTCTTTCTAATACGTCTAAGGTGTTCTTCCATTATCGGGTCAAATTCAGCAATCATTCGGATCATACTCAAAAAAATTCTATTATTTGGATCATCAAGTTTCTCATTACTCCCACGAAACGCCAAATTGCTACCGGCTAGAGTTTTAACAACACACATTATTCTTTTCAAAACTTCCCCCCAAAATTTTCTCTCCTTTTCTATAGCTTTCTGATTAGAAGAATCAATTGCACTCTCTTTTTTCAACCTTTTCTCAGCCTCCATCCAATCAGTTAAACTATTGAGGTGATCAATATTATTTTCATGCTCACCAAGTCTTGAATAGATATTTTTCCAATCATTATACCCAATAGTTGTTGTAGTTAAAGAACTTGACACAACACTCTCTTTTTTGAATAGCACACAACAAAAGTAAAATACTTTGTCAATTTTCCGAGAATATATTAGCCAAGGTCGATCAAGCTTTTCTCCGTTTCTCAAAGATCGAGTGTAATGCTTATTATTAAAACTTCTATTCATTGTATTAATAGGATACACTTCATCTACAACTCTTGTTGGTCCTTTTTCCACCAAAAAATCAAATATTTTTTGAGGCATATATTTCTCCCAATTCCACGGATCCAATAAAATATCTAAATTTTCATTGTTCACATCCTGATTCTCCGTCACAAATTCATCATTCACTACATTATCAACAACAGGCTCTAGACTTTCATCAGCATTCCCATGATCAGAACATGTATTTATATTCTCATCATTCACAACAATATTTTCAGCAGGCAAAGATTCATCAAGAATAGATGTAGGCTTCACATACATATTCATGGAGGCTCTGAGAGATTGCGTGAGTCTTTCTTCTCTTTCTTTTCATTTTTTTTTGAACTTCCGGATTCAAACTTTCTTTTACCCGTCATATTGAAACCCTAAAATTAAAACTAAACCAAGTGATTGAACAAGAAAATCACGAGATTAGATGACTCGTTACTAATCCTAATTGATTTTGTATAAGTTTTGAGTGGCTATTTGGACTTGAGGCCCAAAAGTAATAGTTTATTATTATTAGAATAAAATACTTGTGATGATAATTGGCCCACTATAATTTTTAATTTTTAAATTATAATTAAATAAACTAATATTAAAATATTATTATATATATAATTTGTGACCTCTAAAATAGTGAGGCCCCAGAAAAAATGAGATCCTAGGCTCCAGCCTAGGCCAGCTCCCCCTGGAGCCGGTACTGTTTGTAAGTAGCTACGATGGACCAGTACATGAAAGCATAGAATCGGGGGATCCGTTTCATTTCTAGGACATCTGAGTTCAATTTCGGAAATGAGACAACTTCATTCAGTCTTTCAAGAATGGGAAATCTAATTGACTATATTGGCGGTCATCAAAGTTGAGTAGTAAGTCAAGACCGCCCAACAACATGGCGGTCATGAATAACAAATTTTCTATGACTTACATGTTATGACCTCCATTTGGTGTGACGGTCACCATACAAAAAAAATTGATATTACTTTTACATATATATCTGCCTTTTACATATATATCTGCCTTTTACATATATCTCTGCCTTTATTATTATAATCATATATCTCTGTCTTTTTATATATTATTATTTTAATATTAATATTATAATATTATAATTATGATAATAATATTAAATTTCTTAATAAAATGATAAGTATTTTTATTAAAAGAGGATTATATTATAAAATATATTATTTTAATATCATAATTATAATATTATAATTATGATAATAATATTAAATTTCTTAATAAAATGACAAGTATTTTTATTAAAAGATGATTATATTATAAAATATAATATTATAATATTATAATTATAATAATGTAAATTTGTAAACACTTTTTAACCACTCTTTAACCCCCTCAATATGGGTTTAAAATAAAAAAATTGAAAAAAAGTAGGTTTTCATCCTTTTTTAGGGATTAACAAATGTTACTTGTGTACTTCATTTTCCCATTTTTAGAACATGATACTAAAGTATGCACTTCAAATTAGTAGTAACAACGAGAAAATTTTAAAATCAAATTTTTGTCAACCGCTTTTTAACCCCCTAAATATGGCTCGAAAAACACCAAAAATTATGAAAAACTTGATTTTCTTCCATTTTTAGAGATTAATAATTGTAACTTGTGGACTTAATTTTATACATTTCACAACATAGTACTAAAGTAGGCACTTCAAATTAGTAATAATAACGAGAAATTTTATAATTCGAAATGTTGACAACCACTTTTAAACCCCCTAAATATGGCTTGAAAATACCAAAAATATGATAAAGTTGATTTTTTTTCTTCCATTTTTTAGGGATTAATCATTGCAACTTTTACCTAAATAATATGAAAACTGACTTAATGATTAATGCTTGAAAAATTACATAAACATAAACATAAATATTGAAAATTCATGAAAGGTACATAGAATACATGAAAGCTACATAAAACAATCAACATAAACATTACATAAATAAAATTACAATGAAAAAGTCAAGATATTTTTTTGCATCTTCATAATTCATTAGTCAGAACTGTCATCTTCATCTTCACCATTTGGATGAGATGCCCACCAGTCAACAAACTCGCGTTCCTTAATTTCCTTGTATTTGACGCGATAGTCTTGATGGATTTTGTCCAACGCAGCTCTTCTTTCAGTTTCACTTATGCGATTTGCATCCCTATCTGCATTCACCTTCCACTTTGCATTAAGACTCTCATTCATTATAGGACCCGCGTCAGCAGGGAAGTGCCAATATTCTAACTGAGTTGGTACCCAGACTTTACCGATCCTTTCTCGCCTTGCCTTCATGACTTGAGCCTTTTTCTTTTCCAAACTCCTCGTTTGATAGTCCCGCATTCTTCTCTCCCTTTCAGCTTCAGAGATCCTTTCAACCGACTCCCCAATACTTTTCAGGCTTGTAACCCTAGTTAAACTCAGAAATTTCTCCAGCATAGCTTTCTTACCCCCGTTTTCACTCACTCAGAACGTACCATCAATTGAAAGTACAGGACGGGCATGCTCCCAACCATCCATCATTGCTTTCAAACACTAGAAAATACGCTTGCACACCGAAGACTCGGATTGGGTTTCATGACTGACAACATCAATCATAGCAACACTCACATGATTGGTATGTACCATTGCCGTCAAAAACATAGGTAGATCATCATAAGTTGTACTCCATTTTCCATATACATCCTCCACTACAGACTGTTTCCCTCTCCATGCTCTCAGATAATTCACACGATGATTATATTCATCATTCACCATTGTAATAACAGTCATGATGGGTATATTACGCCTCTCCATCACCTGTTACACATGTTAGAAATATTTACATCAACTAAAATACTAAATCAATCAGCAATAAATTAATTTTGCAATACTATTTCACTTACATGAGGTTTAATAAGCCTAGCAATTAATTTTGCAGATATCTTCCTGTGATCCTGCATCGGCTCATTATTCAAACATGTGTGATTACCCCTCATCTTTGTGATTTCAAACATTCCGTGTTTCACCATTTTAGCAGCTCTTAATCTCCATGGACAGTAACCGTAAATACACTTTGCAATGAACTGAGTTGGATTACTCTTATACACTTGGTAGTTCTGGTCACTCTTTATATGAACCCCCTTACTGCTGCTATAAGGGTTTCCTTATCACGAAACAGACAACCAACTGATAATTCAGAATGTTGTGGATCGAAACCACTAGACATGCCATCCTCACCTCGCACCATAATAGGATTGTACTCTTCATTTTCAAACCAAGGTGCCCTAGCTACATGATGGCCTTGATGTATAGGCGTCGGGACTTCTTCTAATTCATCATCGTCATCCATGGAGTTATCGCTATCATCCTCGTACTCATCCCAATCCTCACTGCTTGAATTATGTGCATCAAATTCTTCATTTTCATAGATGAGGGCCAAGTCTCTGCCAGCACTGAGTGTAGTTGTATCCCGTGTGGGAGACACATAAGCATCAACACTTTCACGAGGGAATCGATTCTCGAAGCCCCTGCATGTGGAACCACCAGCATTTACTTGACCACTTGAACCGCCAACATACGTTTCAGTGTTACCTCCTCCACCAAAATAGTTGTCCGACTAACCCGGAGTGCCGTACTCAAGAAACTGTCTCGAACCGTAATCAGGAAACTGGCTCGAACCATACGTTGTTTCATATGTTGCATGCGTCGGTTGTGAGTACCAACCCTGGTCAAACATATGAACCTCATCCGGAATAATCTTTTCAGCCTCTACATACAAGGAAACATCACTCATTCTCATTTGCATCTGCCTAGGCACACTGAGCATCCTCCGTACATCATCATCACATGTCATATCAGTTATATAGTATCCCGATACCAAATTACCTACGCCTAATTGAGGATATTTAAAACTCTTCTTCAAATTCCAAGATGAATTGTTAATATTCATTAATCCATATACCACTTCCTTCAACTCTTCATAAGAAGTTCCCCATTTAATATATTGCATTCTTTTAGGGTCTCTACTACTATATCTTATATCATCATCTCGTCTGATAATTTCTCCACCCCAAAAGAAATTCACGTTAACGTAATCTTCCATTTTCCCTATTTTCAACACAATAAATACATATTTTCATAATTTAACATGCGTTAATACATAATTTCACATGCGTTAATACATAATTTAACATGCGTTAATTAACAATAACACATACAAATTTAAACTAACATATGTATCAATACATAATACAATAAATAATTATAACATTATAATTATGATAAAAAATATTATTTATTAATTCTATACTAACATGCAGTTACAAAAAGTATTCTGTTAAACTCAAATTTGAAACTAATTTATATAAATTTATCATAATCAAAATGGCGTTAACATATTTTTACATAACATTAATTCTAAACTAATATGTATTATAATCATACGATATCAAATTTACAAATAAGCGTAACTTACCTCGAAACAGAGACTAGAAGAGGAGAGTGAATGAGAAAGTAGAGACGCAGACAAATAAAAATGAAAGCACTGTGAAATGTGAAATGAAAATGAAACAACAGATAGGATAATATACCCAAAATTTTGTAGATTTTCAGCTAAAAAGCAGATAAGATAACGTAAAAGTAAATATTCTACAGATTTTTACATATTCGAATAAGATAAGATATAATAGGAAAATATTAAAAAAAAAATTAAAAATATAACATCAACGACCGCCATCATAATTGGCAATTATTCGTTTTTTCAAATGGTGACCGCCACACCAAATGGAGGTCATAACATGTCTGTTATGACCGCCATTTCTTGTGGCGGTCACCATTGAATATTATTTATTTTATAACCACCATATAATGTGGCGGTCACCACTTATAATTCTCCACTTCCCCAGGTTCGATGAACGCCATGAAAGGCATTTGGATGTCCCATTTTTGAAAGCTTGAACTCAGCCGTCCCATTTATGAAATTCAACTGGTCTGCTGTCCCAGAAACGAAATGGATCCTAGAACCGTGTACTACTGTAAGCATAGTTTATGAACTTCAGACTCCCAACATCACAAACCATTATTTCAAATACAGCAAGGATAACCGTCAGATTTACATACATCGCTATTGTTCAATCTAAGTAATTGACAATGGCCCGAGGCATGTAACTGGACTTCCAACTTTGGTTGAACTGTCATTGTCAAGACTTATGCAACTGCATCACTGTCTATTATGGTGCCACAACTTATTACCTCGAGTACGAATGTACAAAAAGTTGTGGGCCTAACTTGTCTAGTATAGTAGTATGGCAAGCCTTAAGATTATTCTGCCCGTAACTAAGCTTCAGGTGACTACATTACACAGGCCTATAACCTTTAATCATATAATATTAAAATTATGGCACTGGATTAGCAAAATGAAAATTATGACATTTACCCTATAATAGAAACTATAGACATAGTGCATAAAAAACCAAATATGAACATTTGCTCAAAGCTAAAATTAAACTATTTCTGAAAGTTTATTGTAGTAGTCAATAGCACAAAGCCATTGCTACAAAAGAATTTAGAACCACTAACAAGGAAGCAGCAAAATTTTAAAATTATCTATGGAGGCTTGTGGGAATAGCCCATTTGCCTATCAAGTTAATATCTGTTATAAAAAAGGTAAAAAAAATCAAATGTACATAAAAAGAAATCCCTAAAGCACTATATATTTTCAACTACTTGTGGAAGAAGAAAGATCCTCATACCAAAGATGAAAAACACCCAGGTACCAAGAACCCAAAAAACCACAAGTGCAATTTGCCTCGAATTGGAGACCCTGCGGAAATTTACTTTCTTTCATCTAAATCTGGTTAATCGTTGCCGCTGCTCCCAGAACTGAACTATGTAATTTATCTTCTGTAGTTAAAACCCCATTAAGGAAATTGAAGTTAGCAAAGTAAGGCTATGAAGATGTTTAGTCAGACGTCAACCAGATCAGTAATCATTACTATTTTAATGCAACCTGCTCTCTAACCCCCAAAATGAGGGACCTTTGATTTTAAGCCGCTTAGGCCCAATCTCCGATGTAGGCAGTTGTCTAGTGGGATTTACAATTTCAGGAGCAAACCTATCATCTTTCTGGGTTCCATTGTGGCTACTTACTGCTTCTTCATGTGCCACTTTCTTGGACTTGATGGAGATGGGAATTGGAACTCCTTTAGGATACCTATCCCTAGAGGTACTATCATAAGCTTCTTTGGTATAGATTGCACTAGAACTGGAATTATAGCCACAATTTTCGGTCGTAGTACAGCCCAATAATATGGCCTGACCACACTTTCCACTAGATTGATGCTTCTTCAGTCGCTTAAGCCCCTGAGTGAAGCAAAAACAATAATTACATGGCATATTAAATATTACTCTATATCAATACTAAAAGAATCAGATCCTGCACCAATCAGATAACCAGGCATCAAGTAGAAGTGTAGAACCTAGCATAATGTATATGCAGGAACAAATAAGCAAGAT
Source organism: Oenanthe sinensis (assembly GCA_028671895.1). Taxonomy (NCBI): domain Eukaryota; kingdom Viridiplantae; phylum Streptophyta; class Magnoliopsida; order Apiales; family Apiaceae; genus Oenanthe; species Oenanthe sinensis. Next base: position 11,085,895 of record CM053799.1, read on the forward strand.
GTGCTGAGCTCGATAAGCATACAGGTTACATTTTTACAACTCCAGCTTACGATAAAAAATAATAATTAAAATCTCGTGTGAGAAAAACAAATAGGCTGCTTTTTCCTTGTTAATATGCTTATCCAGCAACCAGGAGTAGGAGTGCAATTGCTAACACAAACCAATAGCTTTCACTCTAAATATACCAGCATAGACAAAATAAAACTTGCATATCAATTAAAACATGAATGAATACACTAAAAACAAAACATCAAATATTTTAAGGAGCAATATATATTTTAAAGGCAACATGGAGATTTTTTAATTTTTAAAATGAAGGTTTACCTGACGTTCAAAAAGTGGCGAGGGAGCATCATTCAAGTTGATATTGTACATCTTTGCAGAAGATCTCCTTTTAACCCTGAATATCTCTGAGTCGGATTCATCACCATCCTGACTGTCAGTTGGTTTTACCTTGAAGGCATTACTTTGTTGATGTAAAACACAACTTTTATTGGTCAACGAGGAGACTGGAGGTTCATGAATGTGAGGTACTTTGTCAAATGATGCTGAGGAACTATAGTTGACATTCCCCTGTACCTGTTAAATAGATGAACATTATGTGAACTGAAGAAGTAGAGATGATGATGTTCAATTATTCAATATACAATGGCACCAAAGAAGAAAGTAATAGATTATCGAGCCAAGTCTTACATATTGCGCCACAGAGAAGTTTACATTATGATCCATTAAAGAACAAGGAGTTGATGCAGCAGATGAAGCCCGAGAAACTGAGACATTAAACACTTCTCTTCTGTGATCTTCTATGCCTTTGCAAGATGTAGACAGTGGGGAAGAAATACATGCTGGATCTTGTGTTTGTTCATTAGCTTCTGCATTTTTCTCGCACAAATCAAATTTTATCTTGCAATAGGGGGTGTATCCATTCTCTTCTGCTCTTGGAAACATCTCAAAGAGCTGATATACATCATCGCCTTTCTTAATATTACGTTTAATTTCAAGGATTACATTTTCCTCCTGCTCAAACTGTTTCGCTGCAGCTTCCATATCTGAGATATCCTCCCTTACAAAGAGAATGTGATTGCCACTACAAGGTAAATCGAGCGACGTGACATCTGAATTGGACAATTAAGATAACAGAAATAATTAGCAGCATGGCAACCAGATAAAGGACATTACATATATCTATTATGGAAGAATTTGATCAAGAATCACATACTGTGGCGAAGGCAAACAGAATGCGGCTGGTCACAGTCGCAGCTAAGATATGCTAAATAGCAGTCACGTTTGCAGATACTGCAGAGAATAGTTCCATAGGGATTAGGAGAAACATCACTGCATGCTCTTGATTTCATCAAGCACCAACGAGCACAATGTTGGAATCGCATCAAAGTTACAAAAGAAGCCTTGATGCTAAGATGAGATACTAAATCTGCAGAAGAATAATCTGGGTCTTCAATTTCCGAACTCTTAAACAGTATCATTGCTTCTTTGCAGAGCAGCTCCTCATGGGGAAGAAGAGGCATCCTATTAAGAAGTGCATAGCGACGACTAGCAATTGACCCCAAAGAGAACCAGTCACCAGTTGCAAAGTTCACTGCCTCTCCACAGTTGAAGCCTGAAAATCGGACAAGGCAAAATTTTAGGTATCCCCATAAAAGCTAGTTGATTATATAGGGGATGATGACAAGACCGAAAGATTGTGTAAAATTTGGACAAATGCATGCAGGCGCACACTTGAGCAGGAGTTTACTTTCTATTTCTAGGACATCATTAAGAGATGTTCCACTTTCAAATGATATTTTAAATATGCTTGTAACTACTACTCAATAAGGAAGTTGGCATATTGGTCCTTGAATATTTTCAAAGTTGAACAGAATGTCTTGAGTTAGCTCTCATTTTCTTGAGGTGCATAAGAGTTCTTTCCTTTTAATAACAGGGAATGATAAGTTGGGGGGAATCATACCATGACTAAACCCTGCATGATAAGCTCTAGGAAAAGTTATTATGAATTCCCCTGGCTTCTGCACAGCTTTGTAAACAGGTACGTCATGTTCTAATAAAATATTTGGAGGAAACATAGTTGTCTTCCCCAAAAGTACATCAAAAGCTCCATCCTCTCCATCGGCTGATAGAATATCATGGGCATACACATGCTCCCGGACCACTTTCTCAAAATCCAAAGCTGCATGACCAGGAATGCCATACCAAGTTTTTGCTGCCCCACAGTGATGATAGTTCATGCTGCAAAATAAAAGGATAATAAATATGAGAGATGGTCATCACGTGCATAATAAATATCCAATGTTTTATGAACAAAGAGTACCTGTACAAATAATGATCTTCCACATGCCAGGCAAACATACTAAATAGCATCCCAATATAGAGCATTGGCTCGGTAACTCCCTGAAATAATCCACATAATATTTAAAAAAAAGGCTTGTAAAGGTAAGTTGGATTTTGATCTAGACGAGAAAGTTATCTTGTTACCGGAATTATGGTCTCAAGCAGGCGCAGGATAGACTTAGGCAAGCGAGACAATTTCTGAAATCAAAACACAACGCATGAGCCTTCAGCTCATCAATTTATTTTTCAAAGAAAGAGGTAATGAAACTAAAACTGTATAGTTTAAACTTCAAAGCTGACCGAACATAAAAGATTATTATAAATCATACCAACGTATATCACTTTACAAGAAAATGGGTGGAGAGAAAAGAAGAGAAAGCAGAAAAGAAGATTATAATAAAACTATAGATTTTAAAAAGAAAATAACGTGGTGACCTATTTTATGCTGTACTGCAATAATGCAAGTTTTACTTAATTTGCACTTGTGTTCTTACCTAAAAATTTGCCTAGGTTTCATTTATATTACAGAAATAGAACTAACATTTAAAGATACAGCTATCACAAAAATAAATGCAATGAGATCACTACCTTCAAGTTCGAATTGCTTTTACCGAGTTGATCGCTAGGAGAAGATGAGAAGGCACTACCATCAACATCACATGCGTACTCGACACTTTCTGTCTTTCCACATGCTATTTCCCTCCAAAATTCTCTTTCCATATATGATGGAGGAAGACATCCGGCACTACAATATCGACGAGAAAAAACCTTGTTTGCCATTTTCTCATAATCACGAAAGGTATAGTTTCTGCCACTCATAAAGAAAGTAACCCTGTCATCTGTATCCCACTCGGCAAAACGGAGAGGCTGCACTCTAGTAGTAAACTTGAAACCTGTCTTCTCTTTCATCAACACAATGCCAGCAGGAACAGATGCATTTATAGGAGAAACAATCTTGCATATACCTGGACATTTGAAGAGTAGACAAAATCAGTAAAGATCAAAATTCTTATTCACAGCAGCTTTAAAGGTAATTTAACTTTACATAACATATAATGCATAACTGCTAATGAAAAAAATAATCAGCAATCATACCCTTTTGCATTGTGTCAAAAGGAAATTCCAAATTAGAATAATTGAATGATACAACAAATAGAATAAAGACTTCCCTAACATATGAGCAGAAAACATGAAGTAAACTAATTCTTGCATGGCTAATGACAAAAATGTTCCAAAGTTACTATTACTGTGCAGAATAAACAAATGCATGTTATATTCACTCAATCTTCAAAGCAAAAATTGATGCCCGTCCAGAGAACAATCAGAATTTCTTTGTAACAGGCAACAAACCCTCCATTGAGCAGGAATATGTAGAGATACAATATAAATCATGGCAAACATTATTATGCACATATCTGTTCAGCTATGCATTATATATACGCGCGTGTGTGTGGAGAGAGAGAGAGAGAGAGAGAGAGAGAGAGAGAGAGGGAAGTATCATGACCATATTTTGAGGCTTCCGTGGCTATCTTTTGCAAATAAACCAGTGGGTCCACGAATTCCTCTTTACTTGGATGGTAAACAGGACACTCTTCTATTTTATCAACCCACTCAAGATCAGTCGTGTCAAACTTAGTAACTTTATGCTTTGAGGTAAGGTCACGCCCATTTGAAGCATCACCTAATCGGGCAAACACATTATTCTGTGAACCCTCACCACATGATGAAGAAGCTCTTAAAGCATCTCCCCCACTTCTAGTCATCATATTTCTGGCATGAAGGGTACCGTCTGCAGTTTCAGATTTGATTCTCTGAAGTCTTTTACTCTTTAAAAATTCTAATTTCGCCTCCCTTGAAAAACACGCCCTTCCTTCCACCTACAAAAACATATCAACCAAAACTTTTACGGAACAAGAATGTATTTTCTATATTAGGAAACAGTCAATGCACACTGAGTCATGAAATGGTAAGTGAAAGTAGTTACTACAAGTTGCACATGTAAGCTGCTTAAAGATCAAATAATTCCTCATGCAATCCATAATCCATCAGTCAACATATGTAGACAATTATTCCTGCCTCATAATATTATTATTTTTTAGGCATTTTTTTATTGCATATTGAGGTAAACCTAGTGAAATGTACTTTTTCGATGTAGTGCTACATAAAAAGCAACCACTATTTCAACGTTTTCTTACAAAAGTAAATATTTGTCCATTTTCGGCCACGCTAATTTCCAATCCGTGGATGCAAAGATGTTGTAATAAATCATGGACATATAAACGTATAAGATGAACCCTACCCTCTGCACAAATACAGAAGGAATCAGTGTTTTCCTGAAACATGATTTACAATGTGGGACAATAGTTCCCGCTTCACATAACACAGAGCAATAAGACTTCCATGACAATCCTCACTAGATCCACCTTAAAACCCTAATTCTTACGCATCAAACAGTGAAAAAAACAAACAAGCAAACTTTTATTATTAAAGTGCATTGCCTCATCTTATAATGGCTGAACTGAGAAGGTAATAAAATCAGTACATTCTCATTCAATAAAGCAAAGATTCATAAAGTAACATCAATGTAATTGTAAACCCAAAACAACCCTCACAAAATTTAAGTCCAATACTCATGAAAATTCCCCAATTAATCTTCTTCATTCCATAAACCACACTCCGCAAAAGTCAAAAACATAATGCAGCAACCGCAAAAAAAAAAAAAAAAAAAAAAACTCCTGTTCCAGAATTTACAGAAAAACACCCAGTGTCCCAATTATAGATTGATAGTATTGACTTTAAACAGGACAAATAATTGACTCAAAATTGCAATCAAATTCAATGGTCAGCGTGTGTGCAAATAAACAGTGTTATCACATACTGGTCCACACACATAATTTCATTGACCTACACAAATATTGAATCATCCAAAATTATTTAACCGGATTAAGCTACCGGAAATATGAACCTATACGACCAAAACAAGATCAACACATACAATATAAATCATATCATCACATACACATCTCTAAAAATCAAATTAAACACAAATCAATCACAAATTCACAACAAAATTCAAGATCCAAATCAAAACATAGAATACACACAACCGCCATAGAACAAATCGAAGATATACGTATAGATACATACATATATATATAGACAGAATTTATACCATATCATTCCAAATTGCTCTATTCGCCACCGTTTCGCAACCTACAAATCACAAAAATCAACTACAAAAAGCTCTAGATCACGATCTCATTCGATAAAACACAATCAAAATCACTACATTATCTAATGAAACAACAAAATCAAAGATCGGACGATTCAACTCACCGAGTCACGAGAACCGCGCCGGAAAATCACCGAACTCTATCCAACCAACAGTACTAGTGCGCGAAGCTCGAGAAGGCAATAGCCAGAGAAATTCGCCGGCGAAAGAAGGTATTTTCCGGCGAGAAAACGGCGAAGGAAAGCGAGAATATCAATATATATCTGTATGTATTGTGTGTGTATATGTGTGTGTGTTAGAGAGAGAGAAGATGGAAATCCAAAACCCAAAAAAGAAGAAAGTGAGAGATAATATATAGGGTCCCCTTTAAGTACTGTAGTGAAGTTGTTATTTATTATTTATTCTTTTTTTTATTGGAGCTGTAATAATTATAATTAAATTTAATATTGGGGGTTTAATTAATTAATCAAGTAATGGAAGGGGTAAAGAAAGTGTGAACGCAGGGAGAGAGTGGTGGTTGTTGAACCAAACGCTGCCTTCCTGCCGGCCTTGTATACGCGTCGTTCCATGTTTTATCCTTGGCTTTGGGTGCAACTTGTATAATATATATATATTCACACTAGGTGTTATAGGGTTGTCCGGTTACCCTCGCATCTCGTTTCGTATGGCACACTCCATGCGCCTTAAGCGCGTATGAGTGTCAACTTTACGTCTCGAGACAATAACGATTGGTTTCGTCTTGCGTTGGGTTTATAAAGGAAGCGGCTCTGACTCCCGACCAGTTCTGCGCACTGACTATCATAAGCCTATAACAGTCCCGCAGACACTCGTCCTTGAGTTCAACAATGTCTCCCCTTCAACATTAAGTACTAACCGTACTAACCAGCCAATTTCCCCTTTAACAAAAGTGATTCCGTTATACTGGGATGCAACTATGGCATATTCACATACTATATACGTAAATTGTAAAATATATTAGGGTTTTCTTGGATATTATTTTATTCTATTTTATTGCAAAATTTTTTATTAAATTTTAAATATATAGGATGGTAATAATTTGAACAAAATTTATTTTTATCATATAAGAGTATGTTAATTACCCATATATATGAGATAAATCGATGATAAACAATGTTATAACTAATTGTGTTTTATTTTAAAAACTTGATTTATTTTTTTAGTCGAAATTATCCTTTTTATGATTGTGAAATTATATTGAAATAAATGGGTCAAGTATTACAATTTTTAGTATTAGAAATCACTTTTTAAAAATATTTACAAAGTATTATGCTTTTTACATTAAAATAATGAATAGATAAAATGTGTTGTTTTTTTAACAATATTTAAACATGATAAATATGTATGGTAAAAAATTTAAGAAAACATCAGTACTGCTGCTACTGCTACTGCATAAAGAGAGGATAATATATATATATATATATATGAGTAGGGATCTTGAGAAAATTTTTTAGATAATGAATTTAGAGACCATCATCTACACCGTTCATTATAATAGTAACATATATAATTAACCAAATAAATGTCAAACAACTGAAAAAGAAATAAATGTCAAACAACTGAAAATGAAACTAATATTCTAATTTAATAATTTAATTTAATATGAACCATCAGATTAATTAGAAATCAACAGTTAATAAAAGTACCTTAGTTTTCTCCAAAACTAAGATATATATATATATATATATATATATATATATATATATATATATATATATATATACCGCTCTGCTGTTGGTTGCTTATGCTTTATGCTTTCTATAAATTAGTTGGCCTAATGATTATAGTAGCTTTGGCTCGGATTATTCTGTTTAGACTCCGTCAACTACTAGTCTACTTGTCTTAATTAACCTGGCACCGGTGACCCAAATTATGTAAGTATATTTTTTGGCTCATCTTTGGTTGGTTGGCCTCTTATTTCTCAAATTCTTTGAAAACTCTAAACCTCAGCTACAATTTAATCCCTTATTTTATATTCTAAGTACCCGTTTGTAACTTGTAAGGCATGTTTGGTGAATTTGTCAGTCAAGTTTATTAGTAAATGTATGTGAATTCAATTATGTTAGATCTCTCTGACTTGTGAGAATTTTAAATTTAATTTTAATAATTTAATGCAAATTGTTTGATATTTAAATTTTGCTCATAATTTTTATTTAGACAGAAACATGTTGTTAATTATCACTTTAATAAAATTATGTAAGTTTCACATTATGAAATTTGTAACTATTTTATGTATAAAATTATTTAAATAAATAATAATTTATTGTGACATGATATACTCTCCCCGTCCATCACTTAATTTAATGTGTAAAAAAAACATGGTTACATATATTATTTTTAATTTTTCTTTTTTCTAATAATAATTTAAGTATTATATTTTTATTCAAATAAAGAAAATTGAAAAAATAATATATATATATATATATAAGTATTGTCTTTTATTCTTCAAATTACGTGCACAAAATTAAAGTGACACTTATTTTGAGATGAAATATATTTTAAAAATACATATTCCCCGTCCCAAATTAGTAATCACTTTTGAGAAAAAAATTGTCCCATAATACATTTTCAATATCTTTTTTCAATGCAATTTTATAGGTGAATTTTCAAAATAACTTTTTGACTAAAATATTGGTAATAATATTGATAACTAATGTAATATAATTATCATTTAAATTATATATTGAAATTATCTAAATTAATGTAATTAATATGAATATAAATAAAAAATAATTTTTATAATAAAATTTCTTAAGAAAAATGACATGCAAAATAGGAGAAATTAGATTTTGATAAACTTCAATTCAATCTTATCCCGTTATCTGCAAGGGAGTTGCATCCTTACGTTATTATGAACTATCCGCGGATGTTGTGTGTCATTGTTCGAGACCAGTGCCAATGGTTTTAGTACAAGTTTGTTTCCTAGTCACTTGTCCATGTTTAAGTTCTAACTGCGCGTATATTTTTTTTTACATAAACATACTTTAATTTAAGCCTTGCATGTGCCAGATAAGCACTTTGTTTATGGGACTACTACTCGTACAGACAAAAACACCCTCGCTAGAAATGTAGAATCACGTGAATGCCTTCCTTTTTCTTAGTTTAATTGCCTTCGGTAGTACAACTCTAGTTGGCGGTTGGGTTGGTCCACCACCTAACCCCTTTATTTCACTCTCCAACTTCTTAATTTATAGATACATACATAAATGCCTCGTAAAAAGTAATATAGTGATGGTTTAATATTTTTCATATTTAAATGGGTAACATGTTTAAATTTATTTATAAAATAATAAATGTAATCAACACTGCTTTTATCTAGTTACAAAATGAATTATAAACTTTCTTACAAATATGTATAATCTATTATTATAATTTAGAACTTTTTTACCCCCTTCGCGTGGACATTAAAATTGTGTTTTATTATTTTGTATAAATTTTAATATTATATATATACTATATTTTATTAAATAAAATTGTAAACATATATATGTTGTAAGTGTTTAGTCGGTTATTAAACACGCATGTGTATCATTATTATTAATCTAAAATTGAGTTTAAATCATTTTTAATAAAAAATATTTAAAAATTGATCTAATCAAAGAAAAAATAAGTTAATTAACCTGAATTGATCTTATTCACACTTTCATAAATTTTATTAAATTATTAAAAATATTTCTTTTTTCTGTTAAATCAACTCATATGTTCAAAAATTAGATTTTTTAATAAAACATGATTACAAATTTATAATCATTACCATATTTAAAAAAATTAATTATTGTAATTTTTTTGAATCTTCTCATATTTATTATATTCCCTTTGTCCCATTTTACATGTTATTTTTGAAAAAAATACAAAAAATTAGGTAGGTAATTTATTTCCTTGTCTCCCCTAATAATCACATTAAATATAGATAAATTGATTGTATATTTAAATTAATCAAATATTGAAAATAATATAAAGGCAATTTATAAAAAAAATTAAAAAATTGCTTTTGAAAAATAGAGTAACAAGTATTTAGGGACATTTTTTTTTACAAAATAGACATGTATTATGGGACGGAGGGAGTATTAATTTATTATACTATTAGAATGATACTACATTAAAAATAACAAATAAGAAAAAATAAATTTAAAAAAATTTACTAAATAAAAATAAATATATTTATATAATATATTTTAGATAAAAATAAATTTATAAAATAAAAATGCATATATTTATATAATATATTTTTATAAAAATAAAAATATTTTTATAATATATTTTTATAAAAAAATCATTTATATAATATATTTTAGATAAAAATAAATTTAAAAATAATAAATTTTACTACGATCAAATATTTAAAAAGTGTGCTAAAAATTAAAGTGATTTTTTTTTAAAAAAAAAGAGAGAGAACCACGATTCCTTTGAGGTATATTACTGATGAGCCACGACTGTTCCATTAAAGAAACTAAAAGACACTAATGAAGCAAGGGTTATTTTAACATTTAATTATGTTGCCTTGTCATAACTATCCTACCAACTGACCCAATTTATCCGTATAAAAAACTTTATAATAAATCTAACCAATCAATACACCACCCATAACGGAAATACTACTATTCAAATGCCCCAAATGTGATATTTCAACTTGGGTCAACATGGGTTGGGTCGGTCGGGTTAGAGGTAATAAAATAACTCAACCCAATTAATTCAGTTTTAGAAAAATTTAACCCATTAATCCAAAAATATATGTCTAACCCAATCTTACCCTTTGTATATTGGGTTGGGTTGGCTCGGGTCGAGTTGATCGAGTTCAATGTTTACATTATTAAATATTTATCTAGCAGACTAACACTAAACAGAACATCAACTGAAATATGAAATTATAATCCAAAGTTTCATACATGCCAAAATATTACACGTTTCCATGAAGTAAACTTCACAAAACCACAAAGTTTTAAACAAACCCAAAATAATAGTTTGCTAGCTTAAAATTACATATTGCATAATCAGTGACGAATTAATCGTCAATAACATCAACAATCTTGGTCTTCATTTTGTCATTTGACGCATCCTTATCCTTGTCCTTATCCATGTTACCTATAAAATTCAAAAAATAAACAAGAATATAGATAAGTATAAAAACAAAAAAACAAAACCTACTAAATTAGCTTATTTAATTTGTTTTACCTTCTTCGACAAACAACGTAAATTCATTTATGTTAAATCTCTAGTAACTGGATTATAAATTAGTAAATGAGCTCGATACTTAATGGACAGGGTCACAAGAATATAGACTTAAGGCTTTAGTGACATAACGGGTTGGGTTGGGTTGGGTTGGGTGAGGGTTAAAATTTATTAAACCCTGACTCAACCCAACTTATTCGGGTTTTTTAAAAATTAACCCATTTATATTTCGGTTTCGGACGGTTCGGTTTATTCGGCCGAAAAAAGGGTGGGTTGGTTCGGGTTGGCGGTTTAATCGAATTTTTGTTCACCCCTAAGTTCAACTACATTCTCGAAAGCACATATTAAAGTAAGCCTGTATTATATACAAACCAATCAACAAGGCAACAAATGTTTTTTAATTAATCATGGCTGGAATTATTTTTTTACTTTATTTATCGAAGAATCATGAACTTCTGCTTTCTTCGATAAATTTTCCCAATTTTCAAAAGATATTATTCACATTGGCCATAAATATAATTATATAGGATTTTGTTTAATAAAATATTTTTATATGATATTAATTAAAATATTATAGATCCTACAATATATTTTATAATATGTATCATAATATTATATAAATAAAATACATAATAATTCAATTAGCATTTCAGCTTAGTGTACTCGACTAAAATTTTGTATTCTATAAGTACTTATATCATATGTATATATATATATATATATATATATATATATATATATATATATATATATATATATATATATATATATATATATATATATATATATATATTCATAATTTATATAAATTGGCATGATTTGAATAATTTTCATTAGTTCATGATTTGAATAAATTGACAAACTTTAGACCCTCATTAGTTTGAATTAGTAATCTCGTTTTGTTTTGCAGTCTGTTTTATGGCTTTCGAAACTCTATTATTTTTAAGATACGGATTTTATTAGGTAATAAGAGTAGACATGATGTCTTTTAGACTTATTAGAATTTGTGATTTTTTTATATTAATTCGTCATATAATTTCCGCACTCTCACTTTAGATTGATTATGAGCATTAAGGTCGCGCCTCAGAAATGGGGGTGTGACAATAATCACTCTCATTATTCATACAAGTATAATTAAATAAAATATACAAATTTATTATATGTTGTAAATAATTTAATACTTAAATAAAAAAATGTACACCATACCAATTATTAGGTCTAGGTAAAATACTTAGAGTTGCTTTTGAGATCGTCATAAAACAGTGCATGATAACTAGAGTGCATATGTTATATGTATAGCAAGTTAGCAAGTGAGGGGCTATCAAAAGATAATGACTTGTCACCATATTTAGGACATATTTGAATTGATGAATTGTCGCCATTTTCAGGAATGTAGTATCTCTCCTAACTAGATTTAACATTAACATGCAAGAATAAATATATCTTCCAATTAAATTGTTTGGGAATAAATTGAATTTAACTTTTTGTCGAATATTTGAATGAACTTGTTTCACATAATAATCTAGCATATTCGTTAGAAATCAGAAATTTAAAAGATAGAACTTAACAAGCTAAATCAACAAACAATGAAAAAACTTCTGAGCGATATGACATTACTCGCTGATCAATAGGATCATCCTTTTTGTGACTATTGTAGCTGCCACTAGTCATTTTCACAATCATGGAAACATCGGATAATGCAATAGTTATAATAACATGCACAACTAATTAAATGCATATAATGCATGCATCTTTGCGGGCTCTCTCCGGTGACTAATTCTATTTAATTTGTTGATAATATAATATTACCAACAGATTTTTTGTGGACATTTCAAAATTAAATTATTATCAGTTAGCTGGTTATATATATATATATATATATATATATATATATATATATATATATATATATATATATATTTCATATTAAAATTATTAAAAGCGTTATTTATATATATTATATAAAAGATAATTGTAACATGGGAAATAGATTGGAAAGGAGGATAAGGCAGAAAAGATACCAAAATGCATGGTAGGCGCTGAATGGAATAGAAAAAGAGATAGGAGCCACCATCTTGATAAATCGGCTGATTGGTGACCACATCTTTCATTTATCATTACTACAGCCGGGTATATACTTTGATCATATAATTATACATATTCGATGTATATCAAGATCCTACAACTTTTAGTGACGTGATATTATACTTCTCCACCGCCTTTGGGTGTGAATATGTTCTTTCTGCTCCTTGCTTACCATGTAAACACAGCGGAATACAGGGAATCAGGGATTAGTCTAGGCTGCAGTCCGGCTGATCTTTAAAAATTAATAGATAATTTGTTTTTTTTAATCATAATTTTTAATTAAAAATGAATAAATATTTGATATTAAGTTCCGATTAACCTCTATTTTAACCCTGATTATTTAAAAATTCTGATTCTCCCGCTCCACGTAAACACTGACGATACACATGAAAATATATTCACACAGTATATATATATCGAAACGTGGTGAGAGAAGCTTGAGAAAGGATAATGTTTATTCGATGGGTCAACTAATCTCTTTCTTTCATAATCCCCATAAGTTCTGCTGTACAAACATTATTGGCCTAACAAAACAAATTTAGGTTCTATCTACGCAAACCCCAAAACCATGCTAACAAACACTGAAAAATATATGGCCATATGTCATATTTTTTCATTATGTATAATATATTTCTAGTAGAAAAATAAGAAAAGATTTTGGCATAATATATTTTCTACTCACGTCTCAGTTAAAAAACGGCATCAATGAAATATAACGTCAACACGTATAGTAGAAGGAAATGTATTGTGTTTGTTCTCATCGGACTAGCTATATATATATATATATATATATATATACAAGGAAGAAATTAGGGGAACATGCACACTTCTTAATCTTTAATCTTATATATATGGTTTAAATTTTGTTGTGGCGACGATGGGAGAAATAATTGGATCGGCGAAATATTATTAGTTCGAGTTTTCATTGATTAAAACTATCGATATTTTTTATTAATTAATTTTAAGGCCGGTGAGGGGTACTCTTGTGGATAAAAACTTAATTCTAATTTATACTTTCATGTGTCGTTATTATTACTCCTTCCGTCTCCATTTTAGTTGTTCCTTATGAAAAAATAATCCCTAAATACTTGTCGTTTTCTCTTCTCAAAATAATTTTATAAATATTTTTTCAAATAATATCTTTATATTATTATTTCCAATGTTTGACTAATTAAAATATACAAACAATTCATTCAATTTAATACAATTATGAGGGGTAGTCATCTTAAAAAGTTATGTAATTAATATTTTTATTAAGATGTATTTTTTTTCTTAAGGTATAATTAAAAAGGGATGGAGGGAGTAGTAGATATACCTGTAATAAAATGTAAAATGTAGTATGTGAACATATAGAAAACACAGTTGATCGATGGCATGTTATTTAGTGCATGCCATTACGAAAAGTACTTCGAGACTTAATTCAATTTTGGGTGAGTTCTATGATTGTGTTTTGCTCTTCTATCGTTAATAATCATACTGTCGGTTTGGAACACAAAAACAACAACATAATACTATAAAATATGTCTTTTCTAGCCGAATTGGTTTGTCTTTTTGAATTTAGGTTACCTAGATATATAGCTAGATTTCTCTTTTGTCTTCTCTCGCTTTATATTACAGTATAACACTCTTTCAATTCTATTATTGTAATAGATCGTGATTTATGGGATGTGATATTATTAAGTATATATCTTTTTTAAAATATTTTGTTTGATATTTAAAAGATAATGAAAATTTTAATTTAGTATTGGATTTAAAATAACTCTCTCAAAAATTATTTGGTATTCAATTATTTGAATGACAATGCATTACATTACACATATGACATTATATTCTTAATCAGTGTGCTTAACCTTGTGCGAGGACAATTTTTTTTGTAATGAACGATGGAGGCACTAATTTTCCAATTTAGATATGTTCATTCTGTCACAAGGAATCTCTGCAACACTTAATCATGTTTGTCTAAATAAATGTTGTTTGTGATCATCGTAATCTCTCAGACACGAAGTACAAAAAATGTACATCTCTTTTATGACAACAATAATGCTGTATGTAATCAGATTATCTTCTAAAATTTGTATACTTTATATTAGATATAAAAATCAAGCTTCTTAAATGAAAAAATAAATAAATATAAGAGTTTGGTTTATTTTGATGTCCAAATTTTGCACAAATTTTAATATGATTATTATAGTTTGAAATTTATAAATTGATGAGCAAATTTTTATATTAAGTTTCAAAAGGATATTTTTATTTAAAATTTATAAATTAGTGACAATAGTTTATACTGAATTTTAAAAAGCTGGCTTTGATTTAATATACTAACAAAATCAAACAATATTATGTGAAAAAGTTGTAAGTTAACATTAAAAAATTAATTTTAATGAAACAAAAATATATAAATATTTATTGAATGTAAAAGTTATTGAGTCTAAATGTTTGTTCAATTTTATGTCAAAAAAAATATGTTTTAATAGAGTTCAATCGAATTGAATATTTATTCGATTGAAATTATAGTATAAGGGGGTGTATTCAATTCAAATTTAAAAGTATTATTTTTAATTCATTGATTTTTAATAATTAGATTTGATTCAAGATTCCACGCAAAGTTGATAGATTTATATACATAATTCATAGAGTAGACGTACTAAGGTAAGATTTTAAAATATAACAAATATATAGTAAAATCCAACATAATTCATGGACTTTTAGAATCCGTTAGTGTTAATAAGTTTTTGAATACCCCTAGATTTTAATTGATTAATAATAATTCATATTGAATACCCATGAATTTTAAATCATTAATTAAAATCCTGATTGAATACCTCAATTTTAAAATATTATTTAAAATTCTCATTGAATACTCTCATATTTTTAAAATACAAAAAAATACACCCCCAAAGTGTTAACTCATCCATCCTAATTCAATCTCAACCCCCATTAAATCTCAATCCAATCCTCGAAACAGAGATCAGGCCTCAGGGATTAGAGAAAAGATTCCCATTTTGATTTCTACAATTTTTATAATTTTTTCCCTATTATTAGTCTATATTTAAACTATTAAAAAAGACAACAATGTATAAATAAAAATTACTTTTATTTATAGATTAGAAAATACTCCATTTATTATGTAATAGAACCTCAAAAATCAGATCTAAAATAAAATGAACACTGGTTAAATATCTGACTTATTTTACGGTCTCACTAGTACTCCTATTAACCAGCTTTCAGGTGTATAAAAGTTTACGTAAAACTTTGGAATCAACAAATGAGTGCCCCGAAAACCATGTAAACATTAACTAGTGCTACTTTTGTCTGATTATCTACTTAAAAGTGATTAAGAAACAACTAATCTTCCCTTATAATCTTTCTTTTTGGTTTAAAGCAAATGATTGGATGTGGGTTGTTTTGTTGAAGGTTAAAAGAAATAAAGAAGGTGGCCAAACTGGTGACTCGTCAAACATTGACCAAGTATCGACAGTGATGTTTTCCCCATTCAAGATTCTAAGGGTGAATTTAGTAGGAAGACCATGACTTGATCAACACATATTTGATTTTGTCTAAACTTGCTTTGTAGATCTTATTTTTTTAGTTTATTATGGGTGTGTATTGTGAACACTTGAAGTTACTTGATTATGCAACTTTTAAAATAGTAAAAAAACACATGTCAAAAAAGGAAGCAGATATGGAAAAGTCATAATCTTGACATTTCAAAGAATTCAGGTGAAGCTCCCGTAGGTTCCCCTGTCTGTCTCTGTCTCTGTCTCGTGAAAGTAACTTTCAGTATGCTTAGACCACTCTCTGTTTTTCTTGATCAACGTTTAAGAAATTATGTTCAAATTAATTTAACCTTTTGCTGATATTCTAATCAGATGTTGCGGAGTTTTAATATAATATTAAGTTACCAATCTTTCGTCAATTCTGATACTTATAATGTCTAAATTCTGCTACTTATTACCAACTATTGTTCGAGATTAACGTCTTGAGAAACATATTAAAAAACATTATATGTATTTTTCACACACGTGCTGAAGCTTACATCGTTCTTGGCTCCAATTTAAATTTTTTGATGTGTAGATAAAAATTAAATATTATTCGTGGAAAAGTAATACGGGATACAAATAAAGATTATACAAAAAATTATCTCCTAAATTTAGGCAAGAAATATAATGAACATGGAAATTATGTTATTTTTCTTCATCCTTTTTCCTTTACAAAATAATTTGTGAGACAAAGTGTTATTGTTGTGAAAAGAATATTAGTTTGTGGTGAAGGATAGTATAAGTATCATAAAATGGATGTGATTTGGGCTGAACCCAAACAGCTTTTACTGACCATGTGAATTAAAAGCCTACAATTGTCATATTGTGTGAATAGAATATTACTTTAGTTGGTGGGCTCGGACACTTTAACTTCTTTGTTGTGTAAAAAGGAAGAGTTGAAAAGTTAAAGCCAGCATTTAGCAAAACTACAAAGTGCTAAAGCCAGCTTAATTATCTCCATTGCTGTGTTACAGTTGATACAAGAGTTTATTATAAATTGGTGTAATTGACTGTTATTTATTTATTTATTTACCAATATTTAAGCCTCGTAGTTTCATATTATTTAGTAGATATATAAATTTTGGAATGAATAATCTTATTAATTTTGTTCTTTTCTCTGGAAACTAAAATTTCTTTTTGAGTTTGGGCCATTCAAGGAGCTTTGTGGATCCATCATCAATACCAGGCCTACCCCGGTTGTAATGTCTGGCCCAACAATCCATGCCCGACAGTTGCATAAGCTGGTTTCAGTATATAGTTCCTTTAGCATAAATTACAATATTACATCACCATCCTTCATTCCTTCCTACCACAATATTTTTCCAGTACTATGTGATTAATTGATTATGATCATGCCTAAAAGCAAAAATTGTATGAAAATTTTTAAATAGAGTATTAATGGGAAACACAAAAGCGGAAAAAAAAATAATAACTTGGTCTCGGACATCTACCATTATACCCATAATGATCGGCTCAGATGAGACTTGAGCCCATCAAATCTAAACAGTCTTATTTTTTAAAACATGAAAAAGTAAAGAAGCCATTGCCAGAAATATTAAAATCCACTTATGGTAAAACTTCATATAATTTTAGTATACTTTCATCTTCAACATGCTGCTCGGCATTCAATGCGGGTCGAAACATACGATTGTCCGGTTGGTTAAATGCTGTTAATGAGACTAATAATTATAAATATTTATGTGAACTATTTTCACGACTGAACTCCATTAGGGGTGTACATGGTTTGAGTCGGGCGGGTTAAGAGGATTTTATGACCCAACCCAATTTAATCAATTTAAAATTTTTTCATCCCAATCTATGAAAATTAAATTTATAATCCAATCCAATCCAATATAATCCATTCGATTTGGATCGGTTTGAATCAAGGTGGTTGAGTTAACATTATGTTTAAGGGTTAAACTTTGCGTTTTTTATTTATAGTTTTATATTTTAAATAATTACATTCGAAGTCCCAACCCACGTATGGATTTAAAATACAAAATGTGTATTCATTTTAATAGATAATTTTTAGTTTGGTTTTCAGATATTCATCATTGTTGTGTTTGTGCAGGTACATGTAACCAAATCAATTCCAAACTGCGACATTATGAGGTTGCTACACATTTGACGTATTAAAAAACGCATACATATGAGATCAAACAGAGTAGCATAAAAGGATATTAGTATATTGCACAAAAAAATAACCATTCGTTTCATCTATTGTCGTACATGCCAGTGGCCCAGTAGTAGAGAACTCACGTGCACTAACACATTTGACACTGCTAATGGTAAATGGGCCTATGTAACGAGTCTATATCGTGTGTATAAATTATTACATATATTTTTTAATCTAGTTGGATTGGATCGGTTTAAAAAAATTAAAACCCGTAACTAATCCATTTGAATTGTGTTTATCATTTTTCAACCCAAATATGTTTAGGTTTTAAAAAAATCGGTTTAAATCGAGTTAAATAAGATCTGTTAGGATTGGGTTGGTCAGTTTAACCCCATATTAAAAAATGATAATTTTCTTTTGTTAATGTCGTGTACGGCAAAATATTTCAGTCCTGCATCATATTTTATTTATAATATATTATAAAATAATTATAAAACATAATGCATGATATATAAATTTTTAATTTATACTTCATTTAATTTAAGAGTACTCCCCTAAACAAACTATATATGATTATATGTATTTTGCACATAATATCATTGTTCCAATACTTCTCCAATATGATTGTTGTAGCGAGACACACATTTTTCTCCGAGTACGAATTACTTGCAAAATTCTAGCAACTAGAATATACTATCGTATTATTGTCATACCGTAATTCATAAACATAATTAAATAACAAAAAAATTACTGTGTTACTGCAAGTCTACAACAAATGGTATTGTAGTACTGAATAACATAAATAATATTATATAGTAGCATATTCACCGTCACACTTCACGTAGCCTATTTTCGAGCGAGACATATAGTACATGTTTTAATCTCAATTTGACTTTCAAATGTTAAATTAACCTCATTTTGACTAATTATTAAAAATTATACAATTACAGTTTTAACAATTTATTAATTGCTTATGAAAACATATTAATCAAAACTTTTAAAAATATTTATCAATTCTATAATATATTTAATATGCAAGTCAAAATCGATCAATTTGACCTTTGAAAAGTCTAATAAGACTAAAATTCCGGACGGAAGAAGTAATTTTTCTTTGCTTTGAACCTCACACCACAATGGTATACGGGAAGCACTTCGGAAGATGTTGGGAAACAAGTACCCTTACCTTGGTCCTTGCAGAGTTGCAGCAAGTATATTGCACGTAGTATTCTACGTAGCTCTTTGCAGGAGACGGAAGTGGTTGATAAAGTTATGAACTTTAGGCTGCTCATGATCATGTTGACATTGAAGCGATAGAATGCAGAGGAATCAATGCAGGGTTTGACCTGAAGTCTCAAAACATACATGAGATAGCTTGGATCAGGTGCAAAATCAGTTGGTTTCCAAGTCTCACGAACATTTTAGTCCCACTTCTAGCCAATGCCATGTAACATTTAGCCAATGAACACCGCAAATTAAGGGGCACTAGTTTAGCAAGAACTTGGAAGGCTTCTCTAAAATAGAATGAGTATAACACTGTATGCACTACACATCTACAACCAAATTATTTGAAAATATTATCGCTGCCTAAATATTACAACTTAAGAGAAGTAAACACCTTGTATAAGTAAGTAACTAATTAACCACAATGTTGGAAAACATTATTAATCTGTCACTGCAGAATTCAGCATATTATCTTATACATATGTTTCTAGATGAGAGACGGAAGATATTGTTCAACTTGGGTCATATTTAACTTCAAAAGGAATCCATACAAATATGTAAATAAATTAAATTTGTGAAATTATGTACTTCAACTTGGTGTCTCCCACACTTGATATATTCAAAAATTATCTAACGAAGTTCTTTATTTATTCGAGGAGGCAGAATCTTCTGCAACGCGCAAAGACATCCTTTATGATTTCTCTCTTCTAACAAATGGCTGTTCTCGTTCTGTCATGATAAATATGCAAAACAAAGAAATATCAGATCTAAATGCTTAAAGAACATCATCTTAAGATAGTTGCATTATCAGTTAAGTATCTCGTATGAGAGACAGTAGAACAGTAATAGAAAGAATATGCGAATAATTCCATGATCAAACAAAAACAAAGTATTAACAACAATGAAACCTCCACCAGTATAAGAAATTGACTAAAGTTCTTTTTAATTGTTAACAAACCAGACTGTAACAAACTAATGAATTGAAAAGCATATGAAAAGACGGATAATATCAAGCATAAACAGCTTAAAAACAAAAACGGCACAACACAGAAGAATACAACTCTACAAGGACAGGTTCTGATCAATACCTTATCATTCTTCTCGATAGTCCTGGCAACTTCTCAACCTTTCCATCAGATGCAGGACTGTTGACACCCCCCAGCAGAAAGTCTTCAATATCCTTAAAACCCTGTATACCAGTTACAAATTAAATCTCTTTACATATCAAAAGATATACACATATTTAATCTCAATAGTTTTACTTATTTCCTTTTCCAATATTTACCCACACCCTCTTCCTGTTCAAGTTAACCTTTATCTCGTTGGGTGGTATGGCGTGGGTGATATAGATCAATCAAGGTTTGTCTTTCCCTTTGTTAAGCATGACACAACTAGTAACACATAGAAATCAAAAAATCTTACAGTACTACGTCACCAGAAAACCATATAGAAAATATATGAATAACCAAAGTTTCCCATTTGTGTTTACCATGCTATATAGAAAAGGAATTGCATGTCCAAATATATTAAGTAGATTACAATATGAGATGAGAACCAACTGTTCTCTATCATCAGCTTCCAACAAAAGTTAAAAAGTATGAGAAGAACCTTGATAGGTGGTGCATCTGAAGAAGTAAGTAAGCCCTTGGTCTTTTCTGCAAGTTTGAGTTGTTCCTGCACCTGATTCAGTTGAGAAAAAATCATTTATTTATTATGTGTATATTTAAACCAACCACCTAAAAGAAGTTGCATACACGACTACTTCAGTTGCTTTGGAAACAAATCTTGATTCTTGAGAAGCAAGCCAAATTTATTAAAATGGGCCTACAATATATAATCAAGATATTGGAAAATAGATGTTGAACCCACAAATTTTATGTAACTTTAAAGTCATCTGAAAAGATGTGGTGATTATATACATGAAAATTATACACATTAAAGGATTTTCGGTTTTCTGACATTTTGGAGGGCATTAGAAAATAATTAAGTGAGCAGTATTTCCCACCTATAAGCTAACAGAAAGTCATAAACATGCATTTATGACAAAAATCATACAAACCTGGAGCATTTGAGGAGAAGCTACCCCTTTCCCATTAACACAGTCAACCAGGTACAAGATGCCATTATTTGCAAAATCCTATAAAGTGATAAACAAACACTCATATTAGAAAAAGAAATAGGAATCAAAGTATGTAATCAACTGAAATGTCAAATTATATTAACATCAGAAATATGAAAATTTTACATTACGTCCTCTCTAATGTTTACAAAATATTTAAAAGCCAATTACGATTAAGTAATCAATGTAGGCTCACAGAAATTATCAATCAGTACCATACATAAAGACATTCATCCAAGACAAAACTCTCTGTTCAGCACAGCTCAGTATTTTTGAAGTTGGACATAATGAGAAAAATTAGAAACTAGGACCCTATGACGTTAGGAAAAAATTACATTAAATATTGAGGTACTTGTTTCTTGTTTGCCTTGATAACACATTAAAGAAGCATTATACGTATGTATCAGTGATACCAACAAAGCTAGTTACAAGATTCTAAAAAATTAAGATGCACACTTTGTTACATATATCCTGGGAGT
Organism: Oenanthe sinensis; assembly: GCA_028671895.1. Classification (NCBI taxonomy): domain Eukaryota; kingdom Viridiplantae; phylum Streptophyta; class Magnoliopsida; order Apiales; family Apiaceae; genus Oenanthe; species Oenanthe sinensis. Next base: position 11,108,219 of record CM053799.1, read on the forward strand.
TTGTGTACCTGCTTTTCTTCCAAAGTCATTATCTTCCCATTCTGCAATTCCATTAACAAAAAAAAGAGTTAGAGAATTGTACTCACGCACATAACTTGATAAGGATATGCAAGAATATAATTATAAATGGTCATATATCCCTTGCCAGTTGCCAGTAAATTTATGTCAGTTCTAAAAATTCTGAATGGAAAAAACTAATAAATTTATTAGATGTTTTAAGTTGAGAAATATTGGGGCTGCTATATACTTCTTCAATAATTGAAGTTGGCTGTACCGTGACGAGGCACATTACTAAATATTATTACTCGGTGTTCAAAATGCATACAACCAAACACCCCAGAAACCTTAATAGAGCTTTTATATTTTCAATTTTAGTATCCCTTAGGGTAGGTCATGTTGAGTCCACATGCAAAACACATTTAACTTTAAACTTGTTAGTTGTTACTTTCTATCCAGCACCTCATTGCTAATAGCATTCTAAACAGTCCAGAAACTATCCTGAATCATCTTACATTCTTACTTGTGATGCTGAAAGTTACTTAAAAAAAACATCATCCTTTGATGAATACATAACTTTCTAGTAACTCATAAATAAGGGCGACCAAGCGCAAAAGGAAGGAAGTTCATAAAAATATAACCACCAATTCAGAAATCATGACATGTATCGTATCCAGGTCTTACTGACCCAATATATCTTCTTTTACAAAGATAAACAAAAACATAATGCTAAAAGATGCTTATAATTTTTATTTTTTTTTGACAAATACATTGTTTTCTAGCAACTCTCAAATTAACAAGATCAAGTGCTAAAGGAATGGGAAGTGAAACAAAAAAAATACCCACCAAGCCAGACACCAGAGCATGTATTGTATTCAGGTCATAACCAATATCGGAAAGTTCAGCACGAACATCAGTCACCTGTTTCAAAAGTTGTAAGTATAAAAATATGTTGAGATTGAAATTAGCTAGTAATTACATATCACAGTTTCTTAACTTGTACAACATTAGATTCAACTAGACTATCTTAATTAACGTACTCCATGACATGTGCGCAAGTACAAGGTCTGCTTCTTTATCATGCTACTGTGTAAAGTAAGTGTTAAATAACAGCAACAATCATGACATAAACATGCTTATGTCATCCTGATGACATCATCAATGCATGAGTCACTGTAGCAAGTGTAGGCGCCAAGTTTCTCTTTCTATATAAGAGACATTGCCTCATTGTTATATTAAGAAAGAATGTAGTAAGGTAGCAGTATTTGCAATACAGCAGCTATGTATATAGACAGCTATATATATACATTCTGTAATTGCTAGGTGATCGACATATATTCATATATATATATATATATATATATATGTAGTTTTGATCTGCCTTCATTCTACTATCAATATAGCAACCGATTTCTCTTGTATAATCACACAAACAGTTATAAAGTGCATCTTATTCATAGTTTCTAACAGTAAGACCATTAACAAGAATAACGAAGTTGTACCTCAGTCTTTATTAATTTTGAAACCTCTATTTGGTCATCCAGCTTTCCATCCAAGTTCTCAATTCGCTGAGTCAAGTGTCTTTTGGTAGCCTGGTATTAAGAAGAAGAACAAGTTTTAGTAGATGCATAATGCGGGAAAAGAGTTAAAAACATAAAAAATAGTAACTCAGATCTCATTTGCATAGTTAAAGCCAAGAGGGAAACATCATGCATCACTTGTTCATCTGAGTTTATTTATAATAAAAGTCGAATATAATATATGATTCAAGGCCGGGCTCATCATAACACTTAAAGGTTTTAAAAGAGCTGGTTAGTTGACATGAAAGTCTCAGATTCGTACCACCTACCCCAATTGATAATGTTCTATTTGTACACTCATATGAGTAAGGGGGAGCGTTAAATATAATATATGATCCAATTAACAAGTGCTCCTAAGTCCTAACACTTTAAGGTTTTATAATAGCTAATAACTTAACATAAGTTTCCTATAGCAAATAGTATGTGTGAGACGGCCAATAATATATGTACTGAGATGGCCAAAACCCTTCTAGGCAACGCCCATGATAATTTCTAAAATGTACAAGTAATAAGGGATTGATTGGCATGTAACAACTTGAGAGGTTAGTGGTGGTTTCATGAGTTCATGTTCGCATATTTACTAAAGAGGTACCCACATTTTTAAGAGGCCTTTGCAATGAGCTTTTAATTTTTTTTCCAAGTTAGAATCAGCTTGCGGCTGTGTAAATATCAGCTTCCGCTTATATTGAAATAAGCATATGAAAAAGGAATTGCATAAAATATTATCATCCTAAAAGATTAATATATCAATAGAACAAAACAAACTTGACAATATACTGTTTAAGGAAAAAAAAGGTTAGTTTAAAAAACAAATAACGTGCTTGGAAAACCATCAAGTCACCGATATATGTGATTGTTCTGCTCAGATCATTATATAAAACATAAACAAGGCGGTAACAAGTTTATGCAGTTGATAAAAGTAAACTTACAGCTAGAGCATCAGACACATGCTCCAAATGCTTCGTCAAATTTGAAACAGCAGTAGACATGCTCTTCTTAGTAACATACATAAGGTCTGAGAATGATACACCCTAAGAATATCAAGCATAAAACAAAAATATCAGATAAAAACAGGATCAGATAAAGATCAGATAAATATCAACCTCCAAACTGAAGTAAAAATTGGCAAAACAATAATATTAAAGCTACGTAATATGTTAGGATACCTTCCACCACATGTATCCATAACCCACAGTTCCCAGCAGTGCAGCTGGTACTATAAAGGCTGTTGCATTACCTGTATTAAAAATGTAATTAAGATAGGACAAAAAAGAATCTTACAATACAATAAGTACACAAGCAGAAGGGATTAATCTTTAACTAGGGGACTCAGGAGCAACTTTCACAACAGGAAATAACGAACAAATAAACAAGTGTATGAAAGTAATGCTCAAGTCTAAAGTATAATGGAACAGACCCCCAGAGTTCCCATTCAGAACAGTAATTTGTCGAGCAGAGGCTAGTTGCTTGACCTCCATTGCTAGCCTTTTAACCTATAAACCAATAATTTCAGAAACATTAACGAAAAATCTTTAAATAAACAAAGTTCCAATATCTCCAAACAATAACCTAATTTACAGTTCCCCAAATTCAACTCACTTGTTAACGTTCTCAAAAATTTAGATTACAGTAATAACCTTACTGTGCATTATACCTGAGTAGCAATGGCATCGGACATATCAGATTCGCCATTTTCCCCCTTGTTCTCCTGTCTTGCAACAAACGACTACAAAAACATACACATATATAAGATCATGCCACACAAAAACCAGATCCATAACTTTGTCCGCTGTTCAGTCAAATCAACTTAATTTGGGCTCAAAACTGTTATCACATCTTCTAAATATAAGATACTACTAAAATTACATAAACACGAAACTGTATTCCGTAAACAAATATCCGCAACTTTTTAAAATATCAAACTATGAATCAACAATCATAAAATTGCAGCCAGAGTTTAATCAAATTGACAACACAAATATAAACAACACGGAAAATCGATAAAATAACAACAATACAGTACCGAAAACATTAACAACGCAAATAATTCAATATTTGGATATATTTAACAAAGATAAGTGAAAAAAGTACCTGAATGTCGCCTATAATTTCCGATAACTTACGATTCTGAAACAGGATCGTTCCGCTGTATCCTGATCACATAAATTACATACATATTCACATATTATGAGATGCATAGCGAGAAAAAGTGTCTCTGTGTGTGTGTGTGAAAGTGAGTAAACGATATATATGCGTGTGTGTATACCTGCTCCGACTAAGAGGATGAGGCGAGAAACGCCGATTCCAGCTTGAAGCGCCATGGATGATTGTGATTAAGATTACACAAACAAGCCCTAGATTTTTAATTTTAATTTATTATATATATATACAGGAGCTTTCTGAGAGCTTTTCGAACAAGATAGAGACAGAGTTGTAGTAGTTTAATTTACAATTTACAATTCTATGCGAGTTTTTTTAGGTGAACGGCGTCGTTTCTTAACGAAAAGACTCTGCCATCAGGCTCTCTGGTCAAAGTCATAATTTATGTGTATTTGAATGTACTTCGTAAAATTATTTGTAAATAATATATTTTTATTTTGTGTAGAATTTTTAATTTTTACAAAATATAAAGATTTAAAAATATTATTTATAAGTTACTGTAATGAACATATTAAAATGGAGAGAACATTTTTAATTAAGTTTGTGTTTTTTAATCTTAAGTCTTAAATTTTGTAAATGTATTATTTTTTGTACAATAAATTTGTTTTCAATTATTTATATTAGTCATAGTTATATATTTTTAAAATTATAATATTAATAATATTTATATAATAAATATAATATTAATAAGTTTAAATTATAATATTTTAATTTAATTTTAAATAAAATTTTAAATTTATTATTTAATCTGATTCAATATTTTTTTATTACTAGTATAGATATTTATAATAATAATTTTGATAAGATAAGGCCGATCTCTCCTGCCCATCTACTTAATAGTAAAATTGTAGTCCCAATTGAATTAGTTTTGGGCATACCAGTCTTACAGCTAAAAACACCATCGGGCATTAAAAAAAGAAGAAGTTACTGTACATATATTGAGTTTGTTACGGTCCACAAATGTTATTATTTCATATACATCGACCATGTTCAGGCCGTTTGGTTAAGTTGCCAAGCTATCTTTGTCATAAAATTGTTAGGTGCGACGGTGTGTGACAATATTATTATTCGTTAGCTGCGTCAGGAAAAAGTAGGAAGAACTCATAACACTTGAAAAATACATAATCAGAATTAAGCAATCCTTTTCATAGTTCTGATACAAATAATCAGGAGGAGAAAAACACAATTTAAACAAACCCCACTATTGTGCTTAAGAGGATCCTGATCTCTTGACTAACTAGCTAGTTTGCCCTATAGGGATGGTGCTAGTGCCTCCTACCAAATACAAGGCTGCTGTCATGGCTTCTGCTGCTAAGCGCTGCCTTGATTTGTTGAACAATGGTGCCAAAGTGGTTGTTAACTGCATCATCGAAACTTGAAGGATTGAGCTGACCATATGGGTCAGTGCTGGCCAGAAGTTGGACACCAACAGTGAGGAGACAGCCCGACATGGAAGCTAGGTCCGGGACGATGACAAATCCATGGGGGAGGATAGGAATGGTAGATGGATCACCATGATCAGTAAGACCAAACATAGCTACTTGAGCATTGTTTAAGTCCATGGTGGTGTATGCAACTACACTCTCACATCCATCAGTGTAGCTCTCCTGCAGCATGAATGAACTGTATGTTGCTGCCTGCATGTGTTATAAACAATAGTTCAATTTACATGATTAAGCATACATGGTTTAATTCTAAAGGTGATATATATATATATATATATTATACTATGTGCATATATGTGTATATCCCGGCTTCATGTAGTAGTACATACATTGTGAAGGAGAGAAATGCAATTTCCAGGATAATCAGAGTCATATGCAATGCGAGCTAAAACATCCTTCGGATTCCCATTGGAAAGATCCATCACCTGTGATATCAAACCAATATGAATTATTCCAACTTTTTATGAATCTAGCTATATGTTCAGCAATTAAGTTAAATATGAATTCACGACTGGCACGAAAATGATTAAACCTGAGCTCTTCGATCTGCATCTCCCAAAAGATCAAAGACTTGCTTCTGTGTATATGGCAGCCAGGAAGTAGATGCAGCAATCAGGATTAAGCCCTTTGGATATCCCGGCTCTGTCGAACTCCTTATAATCATTCTTGCAGTGTCCTCACGACACTGTGAAAGAGGCCTCCATGATTGCCCACCGGAAGTACTCATGCTAACACAGAAGCTTCTCATCATTCTTTTACCCAGATTCATAAGGGTTGTTCTTGCTTCCCCGGATTGTGTCATTATTTCTAATTAAAACCACATAGAAATTCGAAAATCAGTAAACCCCAAATATTCAATTATGATCAAGTTGGCATACTAGTAAGTTATAATAGAACCTCCAATATCAGGTATTTTGTGGTCCATGAGGCGAATAAGCCTCTCACATTGTCTCCTCAAGGAAGCTAACCACTTGGCTGCTCCAAAGGCCATGCCACAAGATACATACTTATTGAAGATCTGATGCACTGGTTTATCTTCAACCTCCACATGTTCTAACCAGTTCACCTGATTAATCATATAAAATATATTACATCAAGGTTAATGATTTCAATTCAATAATATGTTTTGCAACCAGAAGGCTTAGAATATAGTCACCCTTGAGCTTAGTCCATTGTTCACATCCTCAATGATGCAACCAGAAGGCTTTCTCTTGTATTTGAGAAAACTGGATGCATGGTTACAACTTTGTAGGGCATCTACAGGAAAATCGACAATCGCCCAAGTTCCGACCCTAATTTGGTGGCAATATCGAACAAAATTTACTTCTCTGGCGGGCACAAGAGGTGATAACATGTTCATTTCTGCATGCATCTGTTCAAAATAGAATAAAAACCATGAATAATTATATTCTAAAGAATCCTTTAATTTATATGTTTAGAATCATTGGAGTTGAAATTCATTGTTGTTTAATGTTAAAAGACATATGTACATTAATTCTACAATTATTTTCATACTTTTTGTCCAAAAATAACTAAGGAATATACTTACCAGAAGGAGAGTGCCATGGGGATTTATAGGAGAACCTGCAACTGTCTGCATAGTTGTTGCTTTTGAAATGATGCATGGAAACATTTCCATCCATTTATCCTGTTAAAACGTACAAGACATGAGAAAGTCAATTCATATAGTCATATATACAATATTTGATGAATGTATGTCATATGTATCTAATAAAGTAAAATAAAAAAAGTTGATAATTAAATAATTTCACAAAATTTAAGCTTGTTTTTAGTCAAATAAAACTTACAGCACGGAGAAAATTAGCAACCAGAGACACAGTATTCATATTAACAACGATGGTCCCGCGAGAGGCTTCAGTCCTCATCTGTGGAAGCTGCCCTGCACATGGAAACATTCTTCCATACTCTTCTGTGTCAAAAACTTCCCTACCGTCCGCTCCTCGAACCCACAGTGGTTCAAAAGCTAGACTCACTTTCAATAGTTCATTCAGATATGCCAATGCAAGCTGCATTGCCATGGGCTTCTCCTCATCCATTATTGATAGTGAAGCGATATCGCCCGAAAAATGTAACGAGCTATTGGACCTTACAGGACCCATTGTCTCGTCTGAACTCCCAGCAATTCTTGATACCCTATCACTAAGTTTCTCAAGCTGAAATTACATGCAGATACATCAAACAATTAGAGTCAAAAGTAGATATGAAATAAGAAAATAATTAAGAATTTTTTTATATGACATGCTCTTTGATATAATTTGTGGTATATCTATTGGGGCTACTCTTATCTCTGATATATACCTTATCTCTGAGTCTAGCATTCTCCAGACGAAGGTGGTGGAGTTCAGAAAGCTTCTCCATTGGACCCCCCGAACAATCCGGACACATACCGTTTTCTAATGCTACCTTAAGTTTTTCATTCTCACTCTCTAACTCCTTACGCTCGTCTTTGAGGGCAGCATTTTCACTCCGTTTCTTTTTGGTCTGCAAAATCAAATAAAAACATAAATAAATTATTTATGACACTAAAATATTTATACTTATATGCATTAACTAATCATACAATAATAATGTATTTTATTTGGATGTTCTTGTTCAAAGCAAAAAATTTCTCCAAATGATTAAATTTATAACTATTGGATCATGATCCGAAAAATATTAATGCAATGACTATTTTTAACTAATAATACTAATCTTACAGTCTTAAATGTGAGTCACAACCAAAAAACAACACATTATAATAAAAGTTACAGTACATGTATTTAGAAGGGTAGCAAGATTAAGCGTACATAAAAACATTTAATCATGAGTAATATTTGTAGTAGGTCCACATTACCTTTGTTTGTGTTCGCTTGTTTTGAAACCAAAATTTCACTTGGGTTGGAGTGAGACCTAAATCCTGGCTTAATTTGAGTCTTTGTTCCTGATCGGGATGCGGGCATACACTGAACAATCTATAAAAAAATAATACAAAATTATTAATAATAACATGAAATATACATAGAAATTATTGGACAAAAAATTATAACCATGTATTAAAGATGCACACTTATAATGTAGATTTATAGAAATTTAATTTATACCGCTCCAGTTCTTGGATTTGATGGGCAGTGTGCCGACAAGGCTTCTTCCTCGGGGGTTGATCTGCAGAGTCTTGCTCATCACTCGAATATCCTCTTTCATTCAGGCCGGATCCATTCCCCATCTGTTGAAACGGCCTATTTAATATTAATTCCTGCTATAATTAAACAAAATCATGCTAGAAATTAACATGCAAAATATACCAAGTACTATATATATACACAAGAGATGTTTATTTGTGACATACAGGTGTTGATATATCATTTTGTACGGGAGGAAAATGACCCATATCTGAACCATTTACTGGGCGTGAACCCATGGTTGAAATCACTGGAAATCCTCCGGACATTTTTCTGTTCTTAAGATTCTTGATTTGCTTTAAAAAAAAAAGTGAAAATTCAGATCAAGGCACATAACACACACATAAATACAAACAACCATCAACCAAAACAAAAAAGCTAATTCTAGCTAGATAAGATGATTTATGTATCAATGGATGGAGCAAATTAGAAGCTCCGATACCATGTCAAACCATAAAATCAAGATGTACGTTTACATAATTAAAGATGAATTGAAGAAGTTGAACAAACTTTGTTGTTACAAACTTCTTCTTGTTAATCAACAGAATGTACATTACAGAATGAATTAATTTACATATAAATCATGATCATATCGAAGCTATATGTATATATATATACTCTGTAACAAATTAATCACTACTGTCCTAACTAACTTGTAACAAACTAATTGACTGCAGTGTCTTACATTATTTTTCTCTGCTTCTACACACTCTCTTGCTTGATGTGGGACGCCCTATATATACACATTTGGGGTGGTACAACCAAGGAGGGATTTAGGTTTATATTCCAAAAGTCAACATATTTTTTCTTTTTAAATAAAAGATACTCCAAGATAATTAGGAAAAAAAGAAAACAAAAGATACCCCAAAAATCAAAAATATTTTCTGTTGTAAAAATCAATAATATTATTGTAAAAATCAATAATATTGCACTCTTGCATCTGCCAACCTCTAACACCTTCCTCTTATCTATATGGATTTCTGAGACAAGACCTTAAAAAGAGATTTTATAGCCTTGACTGCACTAAGAAGAAACTGATGGCCTGATATGCGTTTTCATCAAAAAGTCAAAATTTTCATTTTTTTATTTCAGTTAATATTCCAGAAATTACATATGTTAATATACCTTGTTTAAATTACTTATTAAAATATTATAATAATATAAATTATTTTATAATACATTTTATACTCATTAATAAATATATGATTTCCAACTGTGCAATTAATCAAAATAGTCTCCATTAAACTTTTTTCTTGTATATATAATCTTAATATCTTAATATACATGCTATCCCATAATTCCGCAAATGATTTATTTTTATACTTTAATAATGATAATTGTAATTATCTTTTTGGTATTAGGTATTAGTTGAAAAAATTCCAATGCTATCAAAATCATTTTTATTTGGATATCATAAATTATATATCTTTTACAGAATAATATATTTTACATTAGTATTATCAAATCTTCAATCTAATACATTTATTAGTGATAATTCAACTCTCTCTATAATCTCGAAAAGAATTAGTATTTTCTAAGGGGTCCACAGTATATAATTTCAAAAATATTAAAAGGTACTCCCTCCATTTCAAAAACAAGTGTGGACTTTGACTATTTACATATATTTTAAATGTAAAATTTTTTACCTTAGACAATTCATTTTTCAAAATTTCATTTTCTAAATAAAAATATATTATACAAATTTTTATTCATAAAAAAATTAAAAAAATAAGTCGTGAAATTAACCTTTTTTTAGACCTTACGATACTTATTTTAGAATGGAGGGAATATATAGGGTCGTGGGACCACTTAATTTTTCATTTCATTTTTTTTAATGCACCTTATTTTTCATTTCTCAATCTCTAAGAACTGTTACAGAATGTTATCACCCTGTTACCCTCTGACCCAAATAAAAGACTAACATATTACAAAGTGTGTTAAAAAAATAAATTTGTTATATGTCACCAATTTGTTTTTATTTGCATTTAATATTTGTTGATATTAAGAATAACCAAGGCCAAAATGAAGTGAAATGCTCTCTCTAAGTAGATGCATAAAAAATCTATTATTTAAGTGCATGGAGACATGATATTTTAGTTGAAAATTATGTCATTCTAGTTAATCACACAAGTTTCTCCAATTCCAAAAGAAATTTGGTTATGATATGATACATGAAATATTGATCAAAAGCCACAGGACAAACACTATAGTTATATCTTATTTACATAGAAATATAAATTATGCAAATTTTGTATACTGGCTAGGGTTAGAATTCGGGAAATATAAGAATAAAGTCGTTAGTTGTTATTAATAATGTTCTACTCCGTATTACTCAATTAAACCTACGGATATATATATATGCTTTAGGGTTTGATTTGTTTAAACATACTTACTACTCTGTTGGTTTTATTTGATATTTGACTTTTTAGCATTTTAGGGGGTTTAACTATATAGTTAAATTTATTATTTTAAATTTTTATTTTTTTGAATAAAAATATTAAACTAAAACTTTTATTCACAAAAAATTTTTAAAAAATAATAATTCTAATTATATAGTCAAAGTTCTTAAAATAGTGTGTCAAATACAAATAGATAGATGGAGTAATATATATGGTTAGAATTTGGAAAGTATAAAAATAAAGTATTTAGACATTATTAATAATATTTCTATACTCGGTATTACTAAATTAAACCTACCAATATATGTTTTAGGGTTGAATTTGTTTAAAAATACTTACTAACATACGTTAATTCATTAAAGAAAGAAAATGAAGCGTATCTCTTATACCTAGGGTCGATAAATTTATCAATTTGTCTTTATATATAACGGCTAGGCATCTAGAAAAAAGAAAAATAATTTATGGAACTAGAAACGAATAGTTAGATCATTTTTTGCTATCATAACAAATTATTACAATATAATTTAGTATACCTCATTGGTGGTTAATTAAGAAAATACTTTTTAAATTTTAAAAATATTTTGTTTATAATTTTGTTTGTGTGGATCACAGTTATATTTATAACATGGAATATTTCATCAAAACTTTTGACCTACATACAAAATAATTTGAGATGTATGATAGTCTTGGAGTTAAATATTTTATTATAAATTTTCTAAATCAAAGTAGTTATTAATCTGTGTTTGTACAAGAAATAATAATTCATTTATGATGATAATAATAAAATTTATATCTAATTTTTATAACAATCACATAATGTATAATTGGATTTCCTATTTATATTTACTTAATGTTATAATCATTTTTGGGAGGGACATATATATATATATATAAACATATTTCATGATAATGATATGTAACATACATATTTCAGTTTTTTATCATTATTTTTCATGATTATATTTAGATATTAATTAATAAAAATGATTTGATAAACAATTTAGAGACATAAATAATGAATTTTAGGTTTAAGATGTGCAAAGTTAAAGATAAATGCCTAAGAAAAAATATCTACATTAATCAACATATATATACTAGCTAAGATCCATGCAAAACACTTGTTTGATATTCTTTTATTAATTAAATTTATATTTTAATATAAATTTTAATATTTTATTTTTTTCATTTTTAATATTTCATTTTTACATTTTCTAAATTACATTAATATTTAAATTTTATTTTATTTTATTTTACATATATATTATAAAAATGTTAGAATATTATTATTTAATTTTTCTATTAGTTGTGTTTTTTAATATTTTATTATTAACATTTTAATGTTATTTTATATATTTATCATTATTCTTATTAACTATATTTGATATCATGTGTGAATATATTACTATATTTGAATTATATTTTTATTTGTTTTACCTTTATATTATTAGAGTATTTAAATATTATTTTTATTTATGTTAAACAGAAATCAAGATATTGTTTTAATTTTTTTAATATACCTGTTTTTTATTATTGTGGAACCCGATAGCGACCAAAGTACGTGATATCCTTTATTCCAGTGTATAGTTACTTTTTTCATAATAATATTATAGTCAAATTTATTATTTTTTTATAAATTTACCTTTATTCATTTTTAATATTAAAATTTAATATATTTTTTCTAAAAATAATATTTATAATTGAATAATATTTTATTTTTTTCATTTTCTAAATTACATTTACTTTTGTATTTTTAGTATTTTTTTATTTTATTTCATATCATGTACATCAATATTATTATATCTTAATTTTATTAATTAGTTATTTATATTTTTATTTTACGTGTATATCATAAAAATATTAGAATATCATTACTAAATATTTTCTGTTAACTGTGTTTTTTAATATTTTATTATTAACATTTTAATATTATTTTATATATTTATCTTTATGTTTATTAACTTGTTACCCGGTAAATAGACTATTATAGAAGGGGGTGCATATAATAGTAACAAACAATCGAAAAGTAGAACACAAGTATATAAAAAGAAATATTGTTTGTATTAATTTTGTCAAACTTAATACAAAACTCTCTCAAAAAAATCAATATTCTTAAGAGCTACTAGGTTATGAGAATAATATTCATTGAACGATATATCAATGTAAACTTAATCCTGTGTTTATATAATACACAGCTACTTATATAAATAATGCAAAGATAATGACTAATTAATACAGAGATACGATTTTCATCATTATCTTCAGAATAGATAGGTTCAAGAAGGCAGTTGTCATTCACTAAAACACTTCCATCTTTATCTCCAATCAAGTCCTGATTTGTCGAATAATAACAATTGTCAAACTCTGACCAGTGTAAACTATGTCGGTGACTAAACTCTGATGACATTACTTAAACTCTGATCAGCTTCTATAAATCTGTTTGACATTCTCTGACAGTATCATTTCTTCATATCTAACAATCTTCCCCAATTTATGCTTTGTGCAATAAAACATAATTTTTAATGATAATGTTAGAATACCCATAGGCAAATGCATTTGTGTTTAAATGTTATACATTGCCTTATATCCTATTTTAAGAAAAATCTCCAGCTAGAAAATCATCAAATAATTTCTTTTCAGCTACCTTCAACAATTCTATCAACTTCTTCTTCAACTCCTTCATCTGATCATCAGTGTCATCAATCTGAAAAATAGCAGCTCTCAAGTTGTAGATTGGTGCTCTTTCATGCTTTTCTCCAACGCTATGCAACAAGTCCTTTGACCATCAAGATTTAGCATTAGTGTTGGAATGCCTAACATCATTTTGACTTTTGCATCTTCTTTATTTATCTCCCTCTCAGTATCATCTTCAAGCATATACCTTGGCATGTACTCCTCAAAGTTTATCATCACCAGCTTCTCACTTTTCCTCTTTCCTGTTATTGCTCATTCTAGAATTTTCACTCATTTTACAGTAGAGTCATCTTCTTCATTTAGCAAATAAAGAACATATTCCAGTTCTTTTGATGGCTTGTGAGATAGATCTTCTTTAGATAATTTCATTACTCTTCCATCTTCTAGAAAGTACAACAGTTTTTCCTTAGTAGCAACACCATCAAAAGTATCTTTTACTAAGCGAACAACCTTGAGCTTGTCCAAGTGATTCTATGATAGCTCATCTTCAGGTTTGTCCTTCAAAGAATGAGGATCTCTAAAAGCATTTGCTTCACCTCTATACACTTTGGCTTTTGAATCACCAAATCCCCCTTTATTTCTTCCAAGTCTAGCATTAAGTGTTAGAAAATCAGTTTTTGTCCACAGAAGATCGGGATTCTTCTTTTGACATGGAGATTATTGTTCTTCCTCATCATCTTCAAAACTAGTTCCTCTTGGAAGAAATGTGGTTCCCTGCATGATGAGTGGAGCCTTTGGTTTTGATGAATCTTTCTGTTAAACTGTTTGAGCTGACTGAGATGATTGATGTGGCTGACTCTCTGCAATACCTACACTTGTCCCTCTATTTGACCTGGTAAAAGGTTTGGATATTTGTTCAGGGCATGACAGGTAAAGATGCTGCAGGTTTTCTTTGAATTGGAGTCTTCCTCCAAACATGATTTTTCTTTGAAATTTGATTGCTCTTCTTCTTTGACTGGACTTGAGCATTGTGAGTATCAGTATTCATCTTTTTCACTTCTTATTCAGCAACAACTGGATCTACATCAGGATATTCTTCTTCAAACATCTTCTTAGCCAGTTCTGTATCTTCCTTAATCTTTTCCTCAATTTTCTCAGGCTTCTCTTCTTCTTCCAACTTCATTGCCAACTCTGCATCCTTATTGATTTGATCTAGTTGTGCTACAACATCTGTTTCTATAAGAGTTTGTTGTTTCCCTTGTACTTGACCAGAGCATGAAGGAATCAGAGTTTAAGTTTTTACTTTTTCACCACCCTTATAACTCCCTTGACTTTTATCATCCATTCCACTTCCATCACCATCAGGATTATCAGTAAATAGATGAAGATCTTCTCTGCATTTGTTATTAGAAACTTTCTTCCCCCTTTTGACATCATGAGGGATAGAAAGATGGTCCATGATGAGAGTCAAGAAATCCCGAATTTAAGAGACAACAGTACTCAAAGTATCCACCTTAGACTCCAAAGTAGTGTGTTGTTTGGAAAGAGTTTGAAATTTCTTGTCAATAGCCTGTTTGTTCATTTGCATAACACTATGAACAGAAGCCCCTTACTTAGTGACATCTTCATGCAGAGAATGCATGTCACCATGAATAGTTTTAGTAAACACAGTGGAAGCCTTTAACAGAGTCTTCAGGTCATTAGAAGATAGTTCAGAGTTTGCCCTTTGAACAAGATCATGAGCAGGAGTCTAGTTGACTTTTTCATGAGTAAATTTCTAAATTATATCCATAGTTTTTGCTTTTCAAAATTGAGAAAATCTTCATTTGAAGGTTCTCCCTTGGTAATGTGTCTGACAACACCTTCTTGATCAAGAGCAGGTTCAATCTCATCATTCAGTTATACAACAATACAGTAATCTAAATAATTTATCTTTAACCTGTCATGAGCATTGAGAGGCCATCTCTTAGAGCTATATCGATCAACTTAAGAAATGGATAGGTTAGTGGGCTCCTCATCAGCAAAAATAGGATAAAGAGAATCCCTAGAGTCTGCATCATGATCATTTAGTACACCACTAACACAAGGTGCATCAGAGTTTGGAACTTGGGTTACAGGTTGAACAACAGAGCCTGTTTCTGGTATACTCTGAGCACATGCACAGGAAACAGAACAATCTAAGACACTCTTTTCTTTTAAAGTAATCTCATTACTTCTCACATCACACATCTCATGACTTTTAATAGTCAGAGTTTGCTCACTAGAAGTAACTAACTTCTATCTCAAATCTATCTCTCCTTTTTCCAGAACCAGTGTCTGCCTCTCTATTTTATTTCTATTTTTACACATTTTACTTCAGTCTCACAAGAAAGGCTCAAATCACATTGTCCTACAAAAATAAGAGACGACTGAGAAAGGAGGTCTGTGGTCACATGAATAGGAGGTACCTTATCAGGACTATCCATGGTCATTCTAGCGTAAAAGAAGGAAATATAAAATCTTAACTTATGTTATCAGAGTATGTAAATGCTGAAGAAAAATTAGAGTTTATACCTTGAATATTTGTAGAGTCTGGTGGAGTATCCAGTGGCTTTGCAGAAAGTGGTTGCACCAGTATTCCATCAGAGAGTGCCAAAGGATGAGCATCAGAGTTTGATTTATCAGCATTTATAGCACTTGATTCAGAGTTTAGCTGATGTTCCTTGGTTTGGTCTGCAATCACAATGGTGGTGATTGGTTCTTGTAGGACCAGAGTCTGTTCAATAGCTGCTTCATCACTTTGAGGTAAAGGTTCTTGTGTGCTAGACCCTGCCAGTATGTGGCCTTAAACATCAGCAACAACATGATCTTTAGTCAGAATTTGAATGTCTGCATCCAAACTTTGATCGGATGGTTCTTGTGTAGCTGAGGCCTTAATAACTTTTTTAGCCCTTTGAATTGAAGGTTCTTGTGGGTTGTACCCCTGATCCAAATTGACTTCATCTGCTGGTAATGTGGCTTATGTTGAACTTTGATCAACAGGTTCTTGTGGGACTGGCCCTTCATAGACTGCTACCTCACTTTGAGAGATAGGTTCTTGTGTGTCTAGGCCAAAGAGACTCTTTGTTTCTTCTTTCTGGAGAAAATCATGGAATCAGTATTTCTTTCTTCAATGACAGCATTGTCCTTGGCTTTTTGAGCAGCCATATCTCTTGTAACTTGATCAGCTAGTTGTCTCGCCCTTTCATAAGATAATTCAAGTACCCTCTTAGGTGGTGAGTTGGTAGGAGAATCAGAGACTACTACTGGGCCTAATGATGTAGTAAGATCAACATTTTGCGTATTAGGATTATCATCATTATTTTTATCCCAACATTTATCATCAATAATTTCACTGCCAGCCCTTTTTCCTTTTTTATCTTTACTTGGTACCTCATTTGAAGCATCCTCTAAGGTGATTATAGGACTGGTAAAAGGATTAACATGAGTGTCATCCACAATATCTTCAGCTAATACACCAAAGCCTTGAGGAGATGTCTTGATTTGATTTATATCCTCACTCTCTTCTGCAGGAGCAGCAACATCAGGATTTACAACATTAGAGTTTAGTTATTCAGAGTTTTCAGCATCAACTAGAGGAAAGTACTCTGAGATTTTGGCTTTAAAGCCTTTTTTTCTTCTTAGCAGGTTCTGATACAGGATTAATATGAAATTGCTTCATGAATGAAGTAGGATGAATTTCTGAGGCAGGTTTGACAGATGTCTTTATGGGAAAGCTATGCCCTCAGCACTGTCATCAGAGTATGTTGGCTCATCAATCAGTTTTCTTCTTTTTGGAGGAGACTTAATCATAGTTTTTTCCTTTATTTTGAGGCCTGAGAGGTGTGTTTTACAACTGATGCCTTTTGGGAGACAACAAAGGTTGAAAGAGTTTGTGTATCAGTGTTTGGTGGGAGACTTGGGATAGAATCAGAGTAGGTGATTGGTAAACTCTGATTCATAGTAATTGAAAGAAAATCACTTCCATACACAATAGGCAACCTCTAATTTAGAAGATGCCTGAATTGTGCAAGATACACCAAAGCAGGCAAAGAAGCCTCTTTTTCTTTCTTGACATCTTTCCTTGTCAAGTTGTTTTTCCAGTTACACAAGTAGAAAGGAAGGGGGGTTGAATACTTGTGTACTCTTTTTGTCTGATTAAAATCAACTTCATGTAAATTAAAGCTTTAAATTAAGAACAAAGAATAAACACAAAGTTTTGAATGAATATTATTTGTATTATTGATATATGAATACAAACTCTCATATGGTGTACACAAACCCTAACAGCTTTTTTGTGTTTCTCACAACAACTTTCTCTATCTCTATACTCTAAAAAAATTTGACTTTTAAATTAGGTTACATAGAGGGTTTATATAGAGAGCTGCCTATTAACTAATAACAGAAAATCAAATTACAATAGGAATAAAATTCATAATTATTAGCTAACAGTTTTCTTCTGTGATTCTTCTTCTTCTTTTCCATAGCATATCTACAATATATTTGCCTTTATCATTGAAGACTTTCCATTACCGTGATCATCTCCCAAATTCAGCTTCAGTTTTATAGACTCTGAAAACCTTCATATTATGATGATCTTCAGTCTCTGACAGACTATAGACTCTGAATGTCTATAGACTCTTATTGAACTCTAGACTCTGACTTTATTTCTCCTGAAAATTTTCTAAGTACAAATACTTTTGATACTTGTACATGGACTAACTAAACTCTGTTTTATATTTAATTTGATCAGAGACTAGAAAGACTTATTCTATTACAGATATATCTATGCTAGACTATGTTCTACTATTTTGTATATCATAAAATGAATATATTTCTAACAATATCTCCCTATTTATGCTTTATAAAATGTAAGCATAAATCAAGATTTGTTGATGTCAAAACTAAAAAATAAACAATGAATTCTAGAACAGTATTAAAAATTATAAAGGAAAAGAAAATTTTACCTAACTGATCTTCTCAAAGCCCTTGTTGTTTCTTATAAATGAATTCAGCATGCTTTCTTCAACAATGGCTAGAGCTTCTCCAAAAAACTTCTTTAGCTCTTTCAACTCATCAGTGTCACTTTTGATTTGACAGTAAGTTGCTCTCAGAACATTTGCATTGCACTCCTACTACTTCAAATCTTTCATCAACAAGACACTAGGCTTTCCACTCATGAGCTGAAATCCAATGTAATGACCCACACCTTCTCTAAATTTGATCTCCTTTACCTCCAGTGGCATATTCTGGTCATTCTCATCATCATCAACAAATTTCAAAGTGAATTTTCCCATTTGCTTATTTGCTTGTCTGTGTAGAGTCAGCTTCGTGTTAATTTCCTTAAATCATTTGTGTGTAACCTCCTCCTTACTTCTATCTACCTCATTAGATATCTGTGAGAGAAACTTGATGTACCAAATTTTCGGATCGATCGTAGATTCGGAGGAATGGTATTCAGGAGTTTTCACTAGCTATATAACGTCGGCACCTTTTGATAGTATATTTCAAAATAATGTTTATTATAATCGCCGGGAAGAAATCCATTTTCTTCTGATCGTTTGGATGCGTAGCAATTTGATTTAAGAGTTGGTTGTTCAAAAAATGGATCAAATCAATTTTTTTTTATCTCTGTCGTATGTTTGGCCCGTGTAAGATATTGTCTATTACTTAAATTTAACTATTTTTAATTCTGAAGAAAATACTCAAGTGCGATATATAAATGATCTACGATTTGTACATTCTGATCAACAATGATATACTGAACATGGTTAGATGACAAGATAGAAACATAAGAACAAGCATCGTCAATTTTATAATCGAGCATGTAATATCCATTTATTATAATACATTCATATTTATCAACTGTATATTCCAATGAAATTCACATTACGCGAACCAACACGTAAAATTCCATTTTGTTCATTTACCAGAGTAATATTTTGACCCAAATATTGAGAACTAAAATTCACTTTCTCAATCACCTGACCAAAGATATTAAACCGAAAGCCTTGTGGTGTGACAAAAAAATGTTTGCGGATCTCTAATATTCACAGCCACCCAAAAATGTCCAAGTGAAGTTCTCTTTATTTTATTTGGACTTCCGGGAACCGTAAATAGAACTTCAACTGTGTTTGCTCGGAAACCTCGAAGCCAGTATCTTAAAATTCTCTTATTACCTATTTCAGCAAATACCAGAAATGACGGTTACTTGTTACGTTCTTGGATCATATTTCAGTAGTCGTCCACTCGAGTCAGGCTGATAACCTGGTTGTGTAAGATTTCTATAAAAACTAATTGTTAATCCTTCGATTAATACACATACTTGTACACTTAGGGTTGTGCATCATTTAAAATTCAATTGTTTCACTTATTTGATTGATGATGTTTGTGCATGTTCTTAGACTGTAAAATCTGCTTAAATCTAGTTATATAATGTTTTTGTAAAACAATCAGATTCGCCTGACTATATACCAGGCTGAATGGAGATTAAAATGTTACTTTTCACCCTAGCTCCTAACGAGAGATACAAGTAGAAATGAACATATAAAATAAATTTGTATGTTCATACTCAGCCAGGCAACCTTGTAAAATGTGTGTTAAAAATTACAAACAGAGTTTAATCACCAGAATTCTTAAACACTGGTAAAGAAAACAGTTCCAAACTTCCAATAATTGGATCGACATCAATGCCATTGAGGAAGCGAAAAGTAATTCCTTCAGCAGATGAAGCAAGTAGCTTTGCTTGTCCTCCGTTGGGTCCGACGACAAAAAGACCAAGTACAGCATCAACAATATAGAGGTCACCTGTTTCTGGGTTGAAGCTAAATGCCAGAAGCCTCCCACATTGAAATATCAAATCTGGATCAAGTGTGCCATCACAAACTTCTTTGGTCCTGAAAAGTTTTTTTTATAAAGGATTCGGAAAAGTTAATATTATCTTCAGTTTTCACTTAATTTAACAAAATTTTATACCTTGTGGATGAAGTAGTGGCAAAATCCATAAAACCGAAATCAGGACCTAACCACTTAAGAATTCTTCCATCCGCGACTGTCACATAAGGTCCTCTGCCCCTCGGATCCAATGTAACAGACTCGGGACTTGTTGCATTTGGTGGGAGCACGATTTTGGTAAAAGTTCTCGTCTGAGAGAGCGCAACAGGAACAAAGAACAGAAGAACAATGATCATGAACCTGCACATATCAATCATTTTAAAGTTCAGAGACACTCCTTAGTGTGTAAAGCATTGTGATTTGAGTATAGTATATATAGACACGAGTGTATGGCGCCGAGACATGGAATCTACTATAAAAAAAGTGCAATGCATGAATTCACGGAAACTAAATTTGAAATTTTGAGAGCTTGCTTCATTTAAATTCATATTCTGCAATATTTTCTTCATCAATATGGTATTTTGTCTGACTTTCTTTCGGTGATCAACTGAAGCAATCATTCCCAATTAAATAGTTTATCTAGTCTAGTTCACCACAAAAAAAACTGTGAGCTACTTGACTTTCGTTTGGGTTTGTAGACATTAATATTCACTAGTGAACTTCAATATTTATAAGCTATAGACCGAAGTTCATTAATCATTCTTGTAAGTTGTAACTGCAACATCTTTCTCCTCCTTTGTAAAAATAAATCAGAACCAATGACAAAATTACTATTTTTTTTAAAATTTATTCGTGTCCCAGTTACCCTAAAATATTTGTAAAAATACGGTATGCAATTGAAATCAATTTTTTTATATTTTTAAAGAAAAGATTTGCAATTATATTTTTTGATTGGTTATAATTGCAGAGTAAATCATATTTTTATACTGAAGTCTACTTATGCTGAAACTCAACTGAGGCAGCTGTTTAATATGTTTGATCGAGATAAAAACAGATTTATTACCGCGGCTGAGTTGGCTCATTATATGGCAGAGCTTGGCCATGCATTGATGGCGGAGGAGTTGAGAGGGATGATTAGAGAAGCTGATACTGATGGAGATGGGAGGCTTTGTTTTTAAGAGTTTTCACTAGCTATAACTTCAGCTGCTTTATATAATTCTTCGATACGATTGTACGCTTGCAACCTTTTAAATTTCAGGTATGTTTATTGTAATCTACCTGAAAAAATACACTTTCGTGTGTAGTAATATGATTTAATTTATGCCTTTGGTCCTCGTAAAATATTGTTTATGTATTTGATTTAATTATTTTTGTTGTCTAACTAAGTTTTAAGTTCAATAGATAAATATATAATTGAGCCACAATTTTTACCTCAGTAGTAAAGTGGCGGAACTATGTCGGACGGGTGGCCTGTTCCATAAATTTCTGATCAATATTAAATCTTAAAAATATTAACATTATTTATCTGAGTGAATTTTGGAAAATAAGAACATAAATGACTATGAAAATAGGACTGGAATTGTATGACTATGAAAATTTAAATAGTTAATCAGCTCTCAGTCGAATTGGTAACATCAAATGCTACATCAGAATACGATACTACGGCCGTGCCTGTGCGATTTGTTAGACCGCACAGGCTCCTCGAGCACATTTTTTTTTATGTAAATGTATAATATATATATATATATATATATATATATATATGTATGTATGTATATATATGTATGTATGTATGTATGTATGTATGTATGTATATTGAAATGGAAAAAAATAGCCAAAAAAATTATAATTTTTATTTTGAATTTTAAAAATTGTAAATAAAAAACTGGAAAATGTTATATATTTTAATAATTTTAATTGTGATATTGAATAAGTCACGTAAATTTTAGACATAGTAATATAGAAAACATGTTAATAGAAATAAATATTTGAACTCGCCTTTAACGAGATAATTTACTAGTTTTAATAATTTCATTAAAGTTAATTTATTTAAATGTGTACACTAATTTTTTTTTTGTTTGATAATATATACAATATTATATCATCAAGTAATGATTCAATTTTTAGGTAATTAATTTATTTTAAATGATATCCATTTTCAATGTATATATATTATATGAAACAATTCAATTTAAATATAAATGAATTAAATAATGAGTTTATACAATAATACAAATTTAAACGAATTTACATATAAATTAGTTTTTATGTGATTATTTTTTATCAATGTTATGCCTTTTTTATTATAACATATTATATTAAAATTTACATGTATAAGTTATTTTTTTAAGATAAATTTCTACTTAATGTTCAAATATGTATTAGTAAGTTTGCTTCAAAAAATGCTAGAAGATCAATTTTCTGATAATTTATATTAACTATGTACTTATTTTATTTCTTTACAATTTTCAGCTAATTTGCATTATATAATAAGATTATTTTATGCATTTTAAATGTTTATTTTTTTATATAATTTTTAATTATTTTTTATTATTTCATATACTTTTTTTAATTATTAAGAAATTTTTTAAATTTTGTACATGGCACTCAAAATATCAAGTACGGGTCTGCAGTACTATCTCCTTTTATCTATTTGTTTTGCAATAGGTTAAGATTTGTCCCCCGCCAACAGTTTGCCAGTCAGGTATATAACACAAATGTGCAACAGGAATCTGATCAACTCGATTACGTATACTTTGAGTTTTAATATATTTGGTTACCCTGTGTAGGGTCTCATTCTTCTCTTCTGGAAAGTGGGAAGCAAATATTCCCAAAATTATTTGAACCATATCACTGTTATGTTCTTGCTTGGTGTGCATTTTGTTGTTTCTGATGATATATATGGATGAATAACAATACTTGAGGGAGTCTTAAATATCAGTTAAACAGAGCTGCCTTGTAGTACTGCCTTTCACTTTCATCCAGTGCTAACTGCCAAGTCTAGATACTTTCTCCAGTGTATTATTACAGAATCATACTTTGATAGACAACAGATACTTTCACAACTAAAAGTTATCTGCAGTTTCCACTACAGGCAAAATGACTTCACTGATATGAAACTGTATGGATGCTGAGCAGCCAAACGTAAACAAGTATAGATACCACAAAATGCTAACAAAATACAAAAGATGTGACATTTGGCACTGTAAATACGATTACAACATACGACAAAATGTCATGAAGCAGTAAAATGTAGGGGAACCCAATAACCCGGAAAGTTGAAAGATGAATGCTTTATGCCTTTTTCTTTTTTGATTTTAGCATCACATATCCAATGAATACACACAAGAAGCTTAGAAGCGTCACACCGGCAAATACAGGAATGAGAATGGCATATTCTTGAGGTAGGAAGTACTTGTGCACAAAATGATCGCTGTGAACAAATGGCTAAAAGATCAAGAATACAAAGTCAGATAACAATCTTCACAAGCCCACAAACAAAAATAAGAGGAAAACAACTTACCAGGATGATTACCCAAAAGGTGTAATAAGTAAAAATTGACAAGCTAATAAATGATAAGAGAAATCCCACTGCTCTATCTGCTAATTCCATAGTGTTTGTTGCTTTTACCGACTGCATTCCAATTTGAACATATTAGTACTTTCTCACCAGTAACCATTAAATTAGCATCTTTGAAAAAAATAATTAAGTTTTATTTACTTGATCAAAAAAACTTATGTAAAGTTAGTATAGAATGTATGCAAGATGCACAGATGCAGGTCATATAACAGAACTGCTTAGCTTAGCATAGCCAGTAAACAAAGGCATGTTACAGAACCAGAAACAGCACACTGTAACAAGTTATTCTATGCGTAAAGTCTTTGAAGCATGATTATATTAAATTTAAGATCTCCCATTCACTAATCACTGGATGTTAATTAAAAATTCTTCATGTTCCAGTAAACTTGATTTACATTGTCACTAGAATCCTTAACTTAACATTCGAGTGTATGCTGAATTTCCTATTTCAGTGAACTTGAAACAGCCCATTGCAACAAATTAATCTATGCGTGAAGTCTTTGAAGCATGACTATATTATATTTCAGATCTCCTATTAATTAATCACTGCAATATTAAAAATTCCTCATGTTCTAGTAAACTTGATTTACACTATCACTAGAATACTGAACTTATTCATTCAAGTGTATGTAAAATTTTTGATTTACTTTGGTAAAGTAACTGTGTTCTCATCTTTTACGAGTCAGTTGGTAAAAGTAAAAAGTTGTCACCTATACTACGATGTGTTTGCTTGGACTAATAATGAGTAGTTGTCCACTTGTCCTGCACAATTTATATCATGATCTTCCGATAATCAACTCTATAGTAGTATGATGCTCACTCTAGATATCTACAGGCAGGACCGAATTACCAGCATAACCTTAGATTTATCACCTAATATTGTAAACTTGTAGTATATGCACTTTCTAAGCATCCTAGTTTTGCTGTCTAGTGTCTGCCATAACAGTCCACTCTCAGTTGACGGGATAAGAGATGAGGATGAACATAAACAAACAATTCTTTTTGTATATCTACAGCTTTCACTCCTTTGGTACTCCATCGACATTGATCATATGATATTTTACCTTGCGCGATTTTCTGGTGGTTACATACTAGACAGCAAAAACAGAATTTTACCGTGCGCAATTTTTTTGGCTAAATACTAGATATCTGGTGCTGACTATAGCACAAACACATAATTCAACAAATTCAATCACCAACAACTCCTGGAAGTGCTGATTAAACAATATGCTCTCTTATGAATACACTCATTTCACATACAAAGTCAGCTCCATAAAAATACTTCCACGGTAGATCACAAATCAAAACATATGGCCTTCTTACGCCTAATAATAGCAAAAATGCAAACTTCCACCTGATAATGCTATAATTACGACACATCTCAAATACACCCTATTATCACGAAACATTTTCAACGATACCCAAAATCCAAAAACCCAGATTAACAATAGCCCCTAATCTCCATTAAATTACCTCAACCCAAAGAGATTATAAACTACATTTTCATACTTTCTTCCATTAAAATGACAAAGCAAGATATTATATGTAAATAAATTCATAATTAAATCAAAAAGTTAATAAAGTTTACATCTTTAACCTCAATTTAACACATCAGACACTGAAGCTTATGAAATTAAATCAAATATACAATTAGCAAAAGTTATTGATCAACACAAAATTCGTGTGTATCTATGTATGTATAGATAACAAAAGAGGCAAGTGAAGTGATGGAAGACTTACAATTTTGTTTGTGTCGTTGAAATTGAATAATGAGGGTTTCGTTTCAAATCATCACCATCCCTAATTGCATAGTATAGTTTTTACCGTGTATAGAAAGGTTAGTAGGTGGTTGCTTGATATTATTTTTATCAATTATATTTTGGTAATTTTATTTAGGATAATAAATAATAATTTTAATTAAACAACTCCAAATTTGAGATGTTTCTAAGAAAAGTGCTTTTAATTTTACTAACTTTGAGGGCCGTCTGGTTAGGGTTGGGGTAGTGGGCTGAGCAAGGGAAGGGTAAATAACCACATTTATTCGTATCATAATAATACATGTCGTTTTTATGAAAAAAATTGTCTTAAAATATTTGTTATTCTTTTTTTTAAAACAATTTTTAAAATATTTTTCTAAAAATTATCTTTATATTATTATTTTAAATATTTAACTAATTTAAATATACAAAAAACTCATCTACATTTAATGCAATTATTAGGGGTAGACAAATAAACAAATTATTTACCAAACTTTTTTTTAAAATACGTAATTTTTTAAATGGTTTTTCTAGTGTGTGACATAGGCATACACTAGAAGCTTAGTTGTCAAATTTTTATTGATTTCCTATTCATTAATAATGATGGACCTCCTGTATGCAAAAAAAATCACCAATTAAAACAAGTCAAACTCATAAAAAATTAGAGCATCCTCGATAAGACACTAAAACACTAAAATAGTATCGTTTTGACAATATTTTAGTGTAAAAACAACTTCAATTGGACACTGGGGGTGTTTGGCTCCCCATAAATTATGGAAATAAGCCCTTATTTCCAGAAAAAATAGATATGTATGTACTTTTTCTGAAAATAAGTAACTTATTTTTTATTTTGAAAATAATATTTGGTTTTAAAATTCTAGAACAAATATTTATCTTTAAAAAGAAAATGAAAATATGTAAAAAAGAAAATAAAATAAGTAACTTATTTTAAGTTTAAGGAACCTCAAATGGCCACACTATAATAGTGTCAACATGTCACTAAACAATTTGGTGTCAAACATACATTTTGTGTCATCTTGATACCAAATTTGGCATTTTTCAAAATCTCAACTATACCCTCATATTTGTTAACAAAAACAAAATTATCCATTTTAAGTCCCAAAAGTCAATTTTTTATTATTTTAATGAGTAAAAGATTATTTATAGTGTAAGATATAGTGTAAGATATAATGTAACTACCATTATAGTTGGTTTTGTAAACTATGTATTTTTGACACTAAAATAGTGTCAAAATAAGACCATTTCAGTGACATCCATTGAAGATGGTTTTAGTTTTTAATGTGTCATTGACACACATTAGAAATACACTTATTTACAAAAGTGACATGTATAATGGGTTGGTGGGGGTATAAAAAGAATCATTTTCTTTGACCCTTTTAAGTTTTGGGTTTACTCTCATTCCACATCTTCCAAGATATTTCTTTTCATTTCCTTCATTATTTTTCTCTCATACAACAACTCACTTCTAACCTCTACATAATATTATTTTAAATCAATCCCAGAAATAATAATATACTCAAAAATAATTTATTAAAAAATTATTATTTATTTCATTTCCGGATCAAAACCAAATTAAAACAATTCAAGAACATTCTTTCCTTTCTCTTTAATTTCCGTTCTAAACCTCTTTCCATTTAAGAGTATAATCCGATGAACCCTGACATTATTTTGAAAAGAGTGTCAGAGAAACACAAATAAATTTTATATCCAAAATTAAATTGGAGAAAAGTTCTATTTTGACTCAAAAACACAGATAAATTACATTTGATATTAATTAAAGTTTCAATATGATATATTCAACTTAAATAAAGTTTTAAAATATATATTATTATTTATATAATATTTTAAAATTATAAATTTAAGAATATTTTTTTTTTAAATCGTGAGTCTCAATTTCGAAATCTTGGTTAAGTTTGATAAATTATCCGAATAAATAGGATTTAAACTCAATTTCATTATCATCAAATCAAATTCAAAAAATTTACGAGCCGATTTCAAACTACTAGTGACAAATTTGATTTATTTTAACCCCAAACCCCATCAAAAAGTATTTTTAATAAAAATAGAGGGCATAATGAAATAAGAATCAACTTTATATTTACAATAAGAATTCCAATATAAAAAACCCTCAAGAGTCGAGACGAGTACATTTTGAAAGAAATATACTACTCAAGTGTATTTTGAAAACTACTCAAACAAAGCACAAATTTTGTGGTAATAATTGTGTACCAGAGTAGATCATAAACAATATGTTTTTTTTATCGAGTGTAACCTCAATCTGGAGTGGCTCACGTTGCAGACTTGCAGTTATCATTTCAATGAAACCAGATAGGACTGCAGTGAGAGCTGAGCTCTAAGCAAAAACGGCAACTGTGGTAAAAAAATAAAAACTAAAAAGAAAGTGCATCTGCTCAACTGATCCACCAAATCAGTAAATAAACTTGATCAAGTACAACTGATGTATCCAAAAGGCTTGCAAGTTGCAAACATGAAGAAGAATTGGATCACAGCACAAACATCACAATTACATAAAGCTATAAAACTACAAAACTAGTAAATGACATTTCCTTGTTAGCTAGAGTATTTTACAACACAACACAACTCAAGAAAGGAAATAGAGATTTTGTATTTTTCAATTGCGCACCATCCACTCCATTATGTCCTTCCTGATAACCCCCTCAGATATAAAACTTCCACGAGTTGGTTTGAACACTTGGGGACCGCAGATGGACATATGTCTGTACTGGCTGGGAATTCCAGGCATCATCATTGTAATAGAAGGAAATTGTTTACGCCGTATAGTTCTTGTGGAGCTAAATAGTTGCCTACCAGATTCTCGATCCCCATTCTTTACACTACATGTTGAGCGGCCTTCAGCCATTTTCTGGTGTGATGAGTTGGTTAACTGCTTTCTTACAATTGTATTGGACTTGGCAATTGAGGGAGGCTGTCCTCCACGGATCTCTGCTGATGGTTTCATTTTGTCAAGCCACCGGAGGATCCAATTTCCTACATTCCGACCAACTTCTATGTCTCTTTCTTGGATATTCTTGTGAACTTTGACTACCATATCAAATACAGCACGTGTACGCCTGTGACGCAAAACAAAAGTACATTACAATGAAATACTTTGGCTGTCTCGTTTTTGAAAGACCAAGAGCCTGAATTCAAGTAGGAACATCAGCTGCATGTTATCAAGTTGTGCGCAATAGTATATCTCGAAGACAAAAACTATTTTTACAAATTGTAACAGAATGGCAAGACCAAATGCCTACAATCTTTGTGGATTTACTAGAGTAAACATATTTGAAATCTGTGCACAAAGATGAAGGCAAATATTAAATGTAGTTGATTTAGAAAGCAAAAAACTAGGAGAAAAATCAGAATGCAAGTCTTGATACAATATATCAGAGACTCTAGCATAATTATGATGTATGGGGGGCAATGACACATGTGTGTTGTCAGAAGTAAAGCTAGGAAGGATGTTTTCTACTACCCATATCCAATAAGTGAACTTGCCATTTTCAAAAGGAAAAAAAACCTAGAAACAAAGCTGAATAGGGCCAAAATTTTAATATAACAGAAAGTCTAACATTCATCCAAGATTTATCAGTTTGACTAGAAAATCTTGCAATCAATCCACGACGGTTCTTAATATACTGCAGATGTTCGCAGTCCCAAGATAATTTTATCCTATCTTTATGAAACTTCAAATGTACAACGACAAAATATGGTTGATGCATAATTATCACAACTTACTATAATATAAAAAAGATAAGCAGCAGATTTCAGGGATGCCTTGTATAAATAGAAGTCAGTGGTTACTGTGCAAGTGGTGTATATTAGAGCATTTGCGGCGCATATGCAACCTGTGGTATACATATTTCTATATACTCTAACCATGTAATGCATTTACCACTGCCAATCATTTATCTCATGTAACGCACTTAAAAGACGTGTTACTAATCTAAAAGGCAAAACAGAAAAATATGCAGATGGGAAGGTTTCTCTTCTTTATATATTCTTCATAACGCATCGGAAGGATGCACTACTCCCTATAATCTTTAAATCCGTGATAGAAGAGCTATAAAAGGCCAACTTGTAGAGAAGTGCTAGTTAAGCCTTTACCCCTAAAAAATGTGCTATAAAAGGCATTTTCACAGAAAGTCCCTCAGAACAACACCCAAGAAACACTTGAAGCCCCCTAGTTGGATACTAGGGATCTAATATGCCTTTCCCTCGAGGATCAAGAAAATGGTCAAGTACCGCCACAATATCCGTCCACAAGTAGAGGCATCATCAAAGCTGAAGAAAGATGAAGAAATGCTTTATTGTAGGAAGGTAAGGCATGTACGGGATAAAAATAAAAGTTACATCTTTTATGGGAGGGAGCATCCAAGCAATCAAGTACATGCAGGTGACTTGTACTGTATAGCTGTAAGGTAACTATCATATTGCAGTGAGGGGAGCTGTTGTATGCATGCTTAAAGGGAAACCTGAAACCCATTAGCGGACAGTGGTATGCGGTATTTTATTAAGCAGCATTAAATGTTGATTGTCGGCCAAAACATTATACGTATTAACGTCAGAGAAGGACCATGAAAAGCATGAATGGTTATGCTTGGAAAAAATAATTAAGATGGTTCGGGCATAAATTCTTTGACACCTTTCCGATATATATCCAGCTTATAATCCATTGGTTCCACAGTAATATTCCATGGAGTAAACACCAACCAATATGAATACTTCTAAAGAAAACCCTACATCAATGAGAAACTGTATGAATATAGCTTGCATAATAATACCATAAAGGTCCAACATACATTGTTTCTTCCACTATTAATTAAAGAAACATATTTCAATTTGTGAAATAGAACTTTTTATAATCCCATATAACACCTAGAATTTCGATCAAACCGAAGTCCTAACATTAAGGTATGGTAACTTTATCAATGGGACTATAAAAATTTCAACGAGAAGTTTCGAGCATGTGAAAAACTTAAACACAAAAGGCCACAGGGGTAAACCACGTCACTATAAAAGCATATGAGTTTCAAACTAAAAACTTTTACGTATCAGGGTTTCTCATACGCACACATTCTTTTCACAAAAGAGCAGAATCCACTAAGGTATGTCCCAAAGCCCACATCCTAAACCATTATTTGATCATAACACTTTTGTGTTAAAGCTTCCACTTCTCGTTTAGGACAACAAGTTCAATTTTCAAAAGCACCGTTGATACAAGCAGGATTTACATTACTTAACAATGACCCAAAGATCACACAAAAAGCTTCCACATCAGCCTCACTTAATATCTTTATCCAACAAAGGTCATACTACGTGCGATACCATATCATCTACATGCTATCTACTAGGTCACATGCTCAAAGTTTAAACCCCGAAACAACATATCCTATTAAAAATCAGGGTAATGTTGCGTACACAAGGACCTTCTACCTTCTCAATGCCTTGTTGACAATGGAGCCTTGTGCACAGGTTACAACCTTTCTAATATTCATAACTAATCAGCTAAAAGACACCAAGAAAATCAAATTTATAAAGAAGTATCAGCACTACCCTATTAAAACCTAAGGTAGATACACACATCTAGTTACATAAATCAACAAAACATAAACAAATCATCAACACCACCTATAAAATTTCATACACACACACACACACAAATTTATTAATATTGTAGACAGATGGATATATACCTGTAAAGAAACTGACGGGCCCTGGGGTGTTTAGGAGAAACAACCCTCCGCTGCATCTTGAGAGCTAGCTTGTAAGTTTTTTTTAAACCTAAAAAATAAGCAGTTGCTAATGTGATCTCCCACAACACCATTTTTATTTCTTGATATCTAATTCTAAAGTTTTGATCTTTTCCTAATAATATTTGATTTGGGTTTTGAATATAATTTGAGTTTCCATCATCGTTTTGACAAATTTACTCATGTTTCTTTGAACAGGTACTAAAGTGGGTTGGTTTGTTGTTAACGATGACTAGGAATCTGGATACATAAGATACATATATATAGTCCTGTTTGGGGTTTGGTATGGTAAGGGAAGTTCTATTGGGCTTTTGTGTTTGTTAAGACAAGTTTTATTAATTACTTGCTGTTAGGATGATTGGTTTTGTTATACGTATATTATAGCCAGGCCCATTCAAGTTGGAAGAATAAAAAGCTTAAACTAATTTTACACAGGGAAAAAGTTTTAAATTGATACTCTTTTGTTTAGCTTCCGGCGTTTGCTTAGTTTGTTACTACGTATTTGTTCAATTTTGTTTGTTTTTATAAATATTACGCATTTATTCAATTTTAATTGTTTTTATAAACATTGTATGATCTTTTATTAATGAAATAATTTTATTCAAATGCAGAGCAGATGAGCCGCCCCAAATCCGCAAATTGTAATTGTCCGTGAAATACATACCTATTTCGGGGAATACTTGGGAACCGGATATGTTGTCCGTTACAAGTTATCACTTTTATTTCATTAATTTATATGTTTATTAATTTAAAGAGAAGTTTGCATGTCTATATAATTATGTTGTGAATTATTGTTATATTGAAACATGCGGCTAAGTTTAAAATTTGACTTATGAGTTGACAAGCGGGAATGTTAAAATACATGTTTGAGTAATTTTGTATTACGAGTGATTTATGTGTTTTTAGAAATATAATAATAAAAATAAAAGTGATTTATGAGTAATTTATGACACATGGATAATTTTTATTAAAATAGTAAAATAAAATAAAAAGTCACTGAAAAAAGTACTTAATACTTTTTTTTTTGATTTGAAGTCAGTTTCTTTCTGACTTATTACACAAATAGACATTTTTCAACTTAAAGTCAAAAACAACTTTAAGCCCAACTGTTCCAAACTGGGGGGAAAGTGGAAACATAGAAACAAGACAAGCGCACAAGAGCCCGCCTTAAAGCAAACGATACTCAACATAGTCTCAGTTCATTTCTTAAATTTAATATAAAATATTGAATCTTAGTAATTTAAGATATAGATAGGGAACTTGAACACCAATAATGGTACTTATATCTCTTATTCATCTTATATTTTATTATTAAAAACATTTTTCATCATTAAATATATACTACACAAGAGAGAGAGAAGGTGTTTATAATATTTTATTATGAAATATAAGTTAGGACATGTTTAGTAAAAAGGGTTGGTTACTTATTTATAAGTGAATTCTAATGATATAAGGAATCACTAGAACATTGTTGGAGCTTATTTTTCAGTCTCATTCCTTAAATTTTATTTTAAGGACTTAACTTCTCTATTTGAGTTCTTAAATTAAGATTTAAAGTATGAGAGTAAAAATGGTGCTCCAATAATATTTTAGCGGTTCCTAGTGATACTAGGAACCTCTAAGACTCTTGCTTTCATTCCTAATTATAAGAAACCTCTAACCATCTGTCCAAAAAAAACCACAACCATGTCTTAATTATTATTTTATGATAAAATATTAAAAGCATTATCTTTCTCTCTTAAATAATGCACATTTAATGATAAAAGGTATTTTTAATGATAAAATATAAAATAATGAATGAATATAAATAACATTGTTGAAATTCATAATATATATCTATATCCTAAATTACTAAAATTCATTAATTTATATTAAATTTAAAAAATGAGTTAATCCTAACTTGGAGTTGCTCCAACATACGACACACAGTTCACATATTATTAAACTTATTAAACTCATCTCCGCTCCACTCACGCGCTCTCTCCACAACCCCTTCATATCTCTCTCTCTCTCCCTCTCTCTCAGAATACATTGATTCACTCTGTATTGAAAATGCACCGACAGTCCCTGAGCTCACCAAACTCAAAGCTTCACAGTCCCCATGGAGGACTCCTCACTACACCCACTAATAACAACAACACTGACCTCAGTCCAGACGACTCTCTACTCGCCGCCGGCAACGACGCCGATGAACTCCGCAAGTCTTTAAAGCCTCAGAAATCATCGGAGAAGCTCATTCACATCATTCCTATGCTCGTTGTTTTTTGCTTCCTTGTCCTTTATCTTTCATCTCACGACCCTTCTCAAAAAGGTATACATTCACATGACATCTCACGATTCTTCTCACACATAATTTATTCGGTGTTTCTAATATTGTATCTTGTTAAAATTTTATTATCAACCTTTATATATATTTAATAAATCTAACAAAATTTAAATTATTTTTTTTCGAATTGTAGAGGTGACTAGCTTCAATGGATTCAAGCGGAGTTCAAAACCCATAGGTAAAATAAAATGCATATTGCACAAAATAAATTTGTGTATATATATTATCGTTATATGTACATGATTTATATATATGGTTTTATATGTGTAGATGTAGAAATATCGTCGGAGATTGATGATTTCGGAGGGCTATTGGAGATAGAGAAGAACGATGTTTTAGCGATACGGAGCATGAGAAATTTGCAAGAGATTGATAAGAATCAAAGTCAACAACATAACCAAGTTCATCGAAAAATCGGCGATTTCTAGTCAATGTTTTTATCTGGTTCTATGCTTCTCTATCTCACTAGTCATTACGAGTGTAACTATATAGTATATGTATGTATCGATAACATCTAAGAAATGAACGATTAACGTTGGCTGAAAACGAATCCGAGTAATCCGGATTTGAATCTGGATTTGACTCGTTAAAAATAAATATAATTCGTATTCGTATAAAAAATGAGCGAATTCGAATCTTCTTTTATAATTTGAACGAATACCGAGATGAATCTTACCATTCTGATATTTGATCATATTTATTTTGAATAATTCGATCGAATAATTTTAAAGTATTCGAATACATATTTATTATACATATTCGACTTGAATTCGTAAGTTGAATATATTATTATATACAATATATAATATTTATATTAAAATAATACTCCAGTAAGGGATCACATTTTAATTTTTAGTCAATTTTATTTGAGTATTCTAAATTTTATAAAATTACTATTTATGAATTCGAATACACTAAAACGAGTAGTTTGGTATTTATTCAAGTTGAGCCGAATAAAATATGAATATTAATATTTGAAATTGAGTCGAATCTGAATAAAATATTAAAATTTTAATTCAAATCCGAACCGAATCTGAACGATTAATTATAAATTCGAGTCGAATCTGATCATATTGTTATTAGCATTTATTCGACTCGATTTCATCCTAAATTGTTTGAGCCGGCACGTGCCGAGTCTATATTCTGCCAAGTTTTGTTGCTAAATGCATGTAAATTTGTTGCGTTGCGTACAGAATGTAGCACGTGTGTGCCCTACTAGAGATAATTAAGATTACCACTAAAACGTTTTAACTACCTAAGATACGTACTTTACGATAAAATGAGTTTAGATGGACGAAAGATTAGGTGCTAATATTGGGTAGTTTTAAATTTTAATATTAATGGTAAAATGTGTCGTTGGGAGTTGGAATCCAGCTGTATATAGGACCGTTACTGTCATGTTGAAGCTGTTAATAAAGTGCTCCAGTGATGCCAAATGCAAGTGGATCAGCCTTAGTAATATATGTATTCTGCTTTGTTTTGGTATAAAACAATGCTTTAGCTGGGGGTGAGCGCGGTTCGGTTCGGCTTTTGACCGAAATCCGAACCGGAATCGTATATCTTCGGTTTTAAAATTTGAAAATCGCAACCGAATCATCGGTTTCGGTTTCGGTTTTAAAAAGACCGGTTCGGTTTTTATCGGTTCGGTTTCGGTTAAAAAACTGGATAAATAAAAATAAAAAAATATATAATTTAAATCATTATATTTTTACATTCAAATTTTATATAATCAAATATTTGATCACATTGTGCATAATAACACTACAAAAGAAAGGTAAAAAACTTTAACAATCAAATTTTAAGGTTGAATCAAAAAAATGCGAATATCTTTTATCGTAGTATGCAATCTAAAAAGCACATAATCATGTCTAATGATGTTTACTCCTGATTATATGCTTCTTAATCGGAAAATAAAGGAATAAAATGTTGTAAAAGGGTTGTCATATTCCCACATTCAATATTAGTATAGTTGATGTTGTAATATGAAATATAATTGAAAAAACTATGTTCTAGGGAAATTTAATACTTAAATTATATATATATATATATATATTATAATAAATTTATTTATTTTAATGATCGGTTCGGTTCGAGTTTTTTCGGTTCGGTTTTGACCTATAACCGGAACTGGAACCGAAAGTCTCGGTTTTTAAAAATCAAAAACTTCAACCGCCGGTTCAGTTTCGGTTTCGGTTTTCACCGGTTTCGGTTCGGTTTCAGTTTCAATTCGATTTTTTGCTCACCCCTAGCTTTAGCCTAGCCATTTTCTCGTTGGTATGTTTTCAAGTTTGATACTTGCAATTTTTTTATGTTTTAGAATATGCAATGCTACAAGAAACGTTGGCCATATATACGTATTTGATTTAATTACTCCATGTTGTTACTGTCTAAATCTGCCTAAACATATGTGCCAACAATATTTTTTGTCTTTGAGAGGGTTAAATAATGTATTTCCAATCTTTATTTCGAGATCTGGGATCAGGACTCAGGATTTTATTTAATTTCTCGTTTGGTGTGAAACTTGCTGAATTGAAACATATCGACTAAAATTAATACTGTATATTTTACCTTAAACAGTACATTTAAACATTATATCAGTGATATATGGAATTACATATAAATCAGCGGGATCTGACTAATGACAAATATATTGGTTTGTAAATTTTTATTTTATTTAAACCGTGATATAAGTAAAAAAATATTTACCTCCGTCGAAAAGATCAAGTAGCCTCTGCCATGGAGAAGAAATAATAGTGTCTAGTATTATTAAAGTATAATATAAGATTTCTTTTTTAAAAAAAGAAAAAGAATATAATATAAAATCCATTTAGGATTTCCTCTGATACCTTAAAATTTTAGATGAGTTGATTACTCAACAAATATCTATTATTTTAATTATCTACGCCTCTACTAGTGCAACACCATTTACATATAATTTGAATTTTGTGTGATTTTACTATTACATCTAAATGTAGGTATGTTTCCTCGTACAGGTTCTAGTTAGACCTGACAATCGTGTCATTTCGTGTAACGAGTCGTGTACTTTTGTGTTTTCGTGTATTCATATCTAAAATCGAAAATGACCCAAAATCATTTTGTATAATTGTTTAACCGATCCGAACACGAAATGAAATATTTCGTGTTTACACGAAATGAAATGAAAAGTACATGAAATTTTTGTATATTTTTTGTTTACACGAAACGACCTGAAATAACACGAAATGATTATATCTGAATACACGAAATACTACTGAATACATAAAATGAGTAAATTGTTATATATTACTTATATATATAATAATATGTTTAAAATATATATTACGTATATAATATATATTATGATATATAAAAAATAAAAATTATATATTAATATTTCGTGTATTTTTGTGTATTTTTCGTGTACCCAAAATGAAACCCATATACCACACTAAATTTATTGTGTAATTTTGTGTTCATGTATTTTCGTGTATAGAAAATCAAAATCCATATTCATTTTTTTCGTGTCTTTTTGTTCATGTTTCGTGTATAGAAAATCAAAATCCATATTCATTTTTTTCATATCATTTCGTATCGGATTCACGTGTCATGTGTGACGGGGTAGTTGTAGTACATGGAATCAAGTATTGTCGTCCATCGACAATGACGAACAAATAAATATCACTTGTAAGGTAATGTAAGGTACGATTAAACACCTGCTACTCAGCTAGTCTTGTGTTGGATTGGAGCAAGTTGGTACGCTGTTGTTGCGCCTGATGATTATGTCATTTAGATACCCCTTCCCCCTATTTTTCTTCTTGACCGTAAAAAATAAAGTTCTGATTATCGCCAAAAAAGCGAGTTAAAGTTTCTTTAATTATTCTGATTAAAAGAAACAGAGAGATATACAAACTACACATATTTGCAACTGTTTGAAATTACACAAGTAATTTTATTTATATATAAATATCCACAGTGATTTTACCTTTTATAAAAAAAATCACATAACTACCTCACTTTTTCTTTTCATTCTAACAAACCGGTAGAGTAACTTAAAAACCTGGCAATATGGCAATCCTAAGTTCATAATGATATTGTTTTTTATTTTTAAAATAATTATTGTTATTTCCCCCCCTTATTTTAAAGAGTTTTGTTTGTATATTTAAAATTATTTTGGAGAGTGAATTGAACAATATAATCATTTTGTAGATTTATATATTAATTAAATATATTTTTAAAAAAATATAATTTTGACTATATAATCAAATTACCAGTAGACAAAAATGAAAGGTCAGTTATTTAAAAACATGCAAGCACAGGAAAATTGGCTTGCAAGTTTACTGAGTAATAATTATAGCTCAAATGATATAATACAGAATTAGTAAATTTACCTAACAAACCAACTAATATATACAATAGCTCTATCGAAAAGTCCCTCTATATGTCATTCTCTTAAGCAATATCAACATAAAAAATCATGGGGTTCTTGGATGTTAATATTATCTATATGGTCCCTCCTCCTTCAATTGAACGTGGTGGTGGTGGCCTGGTGGGTTGGAAGTTGGATAGGTCCATTTTTACACAGGAGCCTTTAGAACATGGTCCCGTGATTAAGCTTAAAATTGGTCGTTTGCAGTACAGCCTGTTTCCTTTGTAACTATTAGCGAATGCATCTATAATATCCCGATTATTTTAACATATATATTAAATTATAATTATTTAGTCTAATAGTTTTAAATGTTACACAAATTAGTTGTGGAGTCTTAATCGAACTCTAGGAAGAAAAAAAATAGTGATAAGGATTAGTTTAATTAGATTGCATTATTTTGAATTATCTTTTACACTCATGCTTATCTCATTTAGTTTTATATAAAGAACAATAGAAGGTTTAGTATATACATATACATAAGAGTTACACGCATGAGAAAAGATATAAGGTGAGTAATTTAATAGGAGAGGAGGCATACCGGGTAAGATAAAGTGATACAATCATGCAATGTGAGTTAGATTAATATATGAATATATATTTATATTCGGTTGTATTGTATAGGTGCAGAGAAGAAAGACTAGCAGAACCCAAAGTTTAGTTAGGTACTAGTATTCAATTCCTAGCATCAAACTTAAAAAGTACGTGTATGTGTATATATATTAGGTGTCATACTAATTATACATGGATATAAATATCGAGGTGAAATATTTGATTCAATCTTTTGTATGGATTCTCAGCACTTCGTTATTGTATTAAGCCATGCTAGTTTCTCTCGCCTAAGTCTTAAGCACACAATTATTGTAAGTTCAACGTACCCTTCTGAATTATTATTAATTATTCTTTACATGCATATTAATTTTATGCTTGTTTAATATGTAAAATTCTCAGTTCATATATTGCAATAATATATTTTCACTTGCATACATACTTATTTTAATATTTTATGCAGGTATAATAAGTGACTATGCGTAAAATTTAATAATTATTTGAATTATTTTTCTATATCATGATATGATGGCAATAAAGAACTTCGTACTTTATTAAATACATACATAATTAATATGCTGATTATGTCTGTTGGTATTGGGTACTATTACTTTTAAATTTTTTATAAACTGTATTTGCATGCATGAATCATGATATTATATTAAGAATTGTTTTCATATATAATTCCATGCTTTAGAATATATATATATATATATATATATATATATATATATGAAGAATAATGCTACTTAATGACTTTGCATGCATACAAATACAAATTATGTACCACCTACTAGGTGGCACCTAGTACTGTACTGAGTTACACTAAACTGATGTGAGGCATGTCATAAGTTACTAATAATATATATGTTATTTAATGTTTATTTTTATTAATTTATATAATAAAACTTATTTTCTTTGATACAATGAGGTCCATTGAGCATAAAAATAATTTATATATGGCTTGTGTGTGTTCAGGTCATTAGTGATTTAATATTTATTTATTATTTAATTATTCTTTTCTCTTTAATCACGAGCATAATTGTAATGTACCGGTTATACATTTAGTGGTGACCACACATGTTAGGGACGTTGATATTGCCATACTAGTAAGCTTATTGGAATGGCCAGTACTTAATTTAAATTATTTATTATAGCATTATTTTTGTATTGATATTATATAATCATTAATATGCATTTCAGATTTAGGAATGAATTATTATTTAATTAAGTATTAATAACTGAAAGTCAAGTTTTATAATGCTAATATATTATTATAATTTTGATTTTTAGATTTATATAAAGAGAACTAGTTGTTGTCTCTTCGCGGATTTTCTTGATATTTTGAGTTAATTTGCAATTTACTTAAGGTATGAATTTCTCTTCTCTCTCTCAGTTTTAATTTATAATTATTAGTATGAATTTCTACTCTCTCTCCTTTTTTAAATTGTAAAATTATAATTATTAGTATGAATTCTTACTTCTTTTCTACATTTTAAATTATAACTGTAAGTACGGATTCATAATTTCTTTCTCTCCTTTTAAATATTAAATACTTCTTGTATTTATTGTTGAGACTTTTCTAAAATTGTGACCCATATATATTCTACGTGTACTTATTTGTATGCATTCTATATTTCGTTTTAAACTCCTTATTTTTGGAATTAGTGTTGCCTTGATTCTTTCATAATTGTTTTGTTTCACATTTTTATTGCGACATTGTTTTATTTTACTTTAAATAGTCGGTAACTTTTATAACCTACGTATTGGACTTTTAGACTGATCCGTGTAGGTTAATCACTGATAATGTTCACATGGAGTTCAGAGTAAAGGTGAACTAGACACTAACTCGTATAAGTGTTTTGAGTGTACATGCGCGTTTCTGGAGTATGAGACGTGAATAGATCATGATCAATATTGTATTGTTGGGATATTTTATATATTCTATTATTTCTTCTTATGGATATCCGAGGAAGAAATCATTGTCATGTACTTGGTGAGTGGAGTTTCACGAGTACAATTTTGTGTAAGAGACCCTTATTGTTCCCATCTTATTTGCTTTTCAGCCTTATCTTTTATTGTTTTGGATCCGAGTTATTTATTGTGGTACCATTTTGTTAAATATCGTATATGATTTGAGATATCTCGTGATCCTTATATTATTTCCATTTGTATTATTTTATTGTCTTCTTGTGTTGCTAAGACACAATCCATTGTATTTTCTAAAATTTCACATTTTGTTAAAAAATATATATTCGTACTAGACATTTGGCTCACTCGTATTATTTCCTTTCCGCAGGTAATGAGGGGTAAAGCGAGGAGAATGATGAGCGTTACCCAATTTTTAACTGTTTTCTCTTTAGGAAATTTAATAAGAAATTCAAGAATTATTTTAGATGATTTCAAATTTTATTAGTATTATTGTTATTGAGATTTAGTACTTCAACTTTAACAGGATTATTTGTTTATGGTGGCTTGATATTATCTAGATTTTATTAAATTGTGTAGTCTTATTATTAATAATAGTAGGATGTTACAATGTTGGTATCAAAGCTAAGCTTAATAATTCTGTAGACTGCCTATTAGGTGTTGACCTGTGAGTTTGAGTTGATTTCGCATGGGTAGAAGTAAGATTTCTAAATATAAATATTGTTACATATATTTTTGTGCGCTAATAAAATTCTCCACATGATGCCGCCTAAAAGTACTATCAGTCGAAATTCTGGTCGAAATTCTGGGACTCAACAAATAGTTATGGATATAAACACTTTTATGGACTTGGTACGGGAAGTGGCTTCTCAACAAAGAAGGAACCCTGATGATCAAAATCCTGGTGGTAATAACAGGCAAAAATAGGAAGGTCAAACTATGTATGATCGCTTTATGAAATAGAGGCCTAATTCTTTTAAGGAGGCA
This sequence comes from Oenanthe sinensis, assembly GCA_028671895.1. NCBI lineage: Eukaryota > Viridiplantae > Streptophyta > Magnoliopsida > Apiales > Apiaceae > Oenanthe > Oenanthe sinensis. The sequence continues at coordinate 11,149,787 of CM053799.1, forward strand.
AAGACCCCTATGGACGCTGAAGCATGGATTGACCACATGGAGAAAATTTTCAGTGTACTTAATTGTTCAGAAGTGGAGAAAACACGTTTTGCTACTTACCGCCTTAAGAGAGATGCTAGCATTCGGTGGAAATCAGTTGTGGGTTCTCATGCAGCTGGATATGAGGACACTCTCACATAGAATGTGTTTAAAACACAGTTTACTCAGAGGTATTTTCCTGCTAGTATTTGTGAGGAGTATGCTCGGGAGTATCAGGGTATAGCTCAAAAGGAGGATGAGTCTGTGGCTGATTTTCAGGTGCGATTTCAGAGGTAGACTGGTTATGCACGGTCTATTGCTGGGACCGAGGAAGATAAAATCATGAATTTTAAGTGGGCTTTGAAGACTTTAATTCATAATCACATCATTGTTAATCGATACACTACAATAGACAATTTGATTGACAACGCTAGAGATCAAGAACTGCATCAGATTAACTTTTAGAACCAGAAAAGAAAGAGAGACAATGACTCTTCTAGGTTTCAGAAAAATGGGGCTTCTTTAGGAAAATTTAAACAGAATAATCAAAGGTACAACACTCGAAGCTTCTAGCAGAGAAATAAAAATCAGGGTAATCAATAAAATAAGCCATTTAATCAAACTGGAAATTAGAGTGGTGGAAAGTCTAATTGTGAGCATTGTGGGAAGATGCATAATGGTGCTGTTTTTGGCTTACAAGATCCTTTTTCAACTGTGGTCAGAAAGGCCATACCATTCGAGATTGCAAGATGCCACTGAAAAATGATGCTACTGGAAAAAATAATCAGAAAAAAGGTTAGACGTGTGTTCTCTCTTACTGCAAAGGATACTGCAAACACTTCATGTACCATTACATGAACACTTTCTATTAGAAATAAGAATGCTACAGTTTTATTTGATACTAGTGCTACACATTCATTTGTCTCTACATCTTATGTTAAATATCTATGCATTACACCTACTGCACTTTTATTTGAATTTTCTATTGGAAGCCTTATGGGGGTAACTATGTTTGTGAACATTCAGTATCCTAATTGTGTAGTTAAAGTAGATGACATAAATCTATATGTGAATCTTTTACCTATTCAGATGAGGTACTTTGATGTTATTCTGGGAATGGACAAGTTAGAGCGATGTAGTACTACTATTGATTATCAGGAGAAGAAGATAATTTTTAGGGACCCAAATTTTCCAAAGTTTGAGTTCCATGGTTCTAAGTTCAGTGGTTTGGAAAGATTTATTTTGGATATCAAGGCGAAGTGGATGCTTGCGCATGGTTGCGAAGGCTATTTGGCTCATGTGATTGATTCTTCTAATAGTTCATCTATATTTGAGGATATTAGTGTTGTTCGTGAATTTCCTGATGTATTTCTGGAGGATTTAGATGGATTACCACCATAGAGAGATGCGGAATTCTCTATTGATTTGTTACCTAGTGCACAACATATTTCTAAGGCTTTGTATCGAATGGCTCTATTAGAACTGCAAGAGTTAAAGGAACAGCTACAGGAATCGCTTGAGAAGGGTTTTATTAGGCTGAGTGTTTCATCTTGGGGAACACCTGTTTTACTTGCGAAGAAGAAAGATGGTTCAATGAGGCTCTGTATTGACTATCGAGAGTTGAACCGAATTACTGTGAAGAATATGTATCCATTACCGAGGATCGATGACTTATTTGATCAGCTGCAAGGGGCAAATTTTTTTCGAAGATTGATCTGCGTTCAGGGTACCATCAGTTGAGGGTGAAGGTGTGTGATATCCCTAAGACAACTTTTAGGATTCGTTATGGGCACTACGAGTTTCTGGTTGTGTCTTTTGGATTGACAATTACACCAGTAGTATTTATGAACTTGATGAATAAGGTATTTAAAGATTTTATTGACAAATTTGTGATCGTGTTTATTGATGATATCATGGTGTATTCCAATACAAAGAAGGACAATGAGGACCATCTTCGAGTTGTATTGGAAATATTGTGTGCTAACAAATTGTATGCAAAGTATAAGAAGTGTGAATTTTGGCTTGATCAAGTTACCTTTTGGGGACATATTGTATCAGCGGATGGAATCAAAGTTGATCTAGCTAAGGTCGAGACTATTACCAATTGGCCAAGGCCTAGTACTGTGACAGAGGTGAGAAGGGTTTTAGGACTTGCTGGTTATTATCGTCGCTTTATGGAGGGCTTCCCAACTATTTCTATGCCATTGACTCAGTTGACTCGAAAAAGTAATAAATTCATTTGGACTGATAAATGTGAGGCTAGTTTTCAAGAGATGAAGAACAGACTTGTGACATCTCTAGTTTTGACACTACTGTCTGGTATGGGTGGTTATGTGATTTATAGTGATGCTTCAAAGAAAGGACTTGGTTGTGTACTAATATAGTATGAAAATGTGACTGCTTATGTTTCGAGGGAGCTAAAACCTTATAAGGTGAATTATCTGACACATGATTTAGAGCTTGCAGCTGTGATTTTTACGTTGAAGATTTGGCGACATTACTTGTATGAAGATAAATATGAGATATTCACCGACCACAAAAGTTTGAAGTATATCTTTACATAGAAGGAGTTTAATATGAGGCAGAGACGATGGATTGAACTATTGAAGGATTACGATGTGACTATACAGTATCATCCGAGCAAAGATAATAATGTTGAAGACGCCTTGAGTAGGAAGAATTTTAGGAATATAACAGCATTGATGACCCAACAACGACCTCTTCAGCACGAGATTGAAAAGTCTGGCTTAGAATTTTACTGTCAAGATACAGTTAGTATGATAGCAAGTATTCATGTGGAGCCTAGTCTTATCTCTAGGATTAAAGAGGCTCAAAATGATGATGGAGAAGTGTGGTCCTTAGTACAGAATATCAAAGAAGGGAAGCTACCAGAGTTTTACATTGATAATCATGATATTGTTTGGATGGGTAACCGATTGTGTGTGCCTGATAATAAGGAACTTAGAGAGGAGGTAATGGAAGAAGCTCACTGATCTCCGTTCTCTATTCATCCTGGTGGAACGAAGATGTATCATGACGTGAATGAACACTTTTGGTGGAGTGGTATGAAACGTGATATAGTTGAGTTTGTTTCAAAATGTTTAACTTGTCAACATGTGAAAACTGAACATCAACGACCATGTGGATTGCTACAGCCTTTGAAAATGCCTACTTGGAAGTGGGAGAACATATGCATGAATTTTGTGATTAGATTGCCTAAAACTTTGAAGACGAATGATGATATATGGGTGATTGTGGATATACTTACTAAGTCGGCTCACTTTCTAGTGATTCATGGTAACATGTCTTTGGAGAGCTTGGCACTATCGTACAAGGATAAGATTATTAGACTTCATGATATTCCAGTTTCGATTATGTCCGATAGAGATCCAAGATTCACTTCAAAATTTTGGCAGAGATTTCAAAAGGCATGGGGTACCAATTTGAATTATAGTACAACTTTTCATCCGCAAACAGATGGACAATCAGAACGGACGATTCAGACTTTGGAGGATATGCTACGAGCATGTGCATTAGATTGGTCAGAGAATTGGGACAAGTATCTACCGTTGGTATAATTTACTTACAACAACAATTGGCAGTCAAGCATTGGTATGGCTCATATTTAGGCATTATATGGGCGTAAGTGTAGGACATCGACTTGTTGGAACGAAGTTGGTGAGAAACTCTTGGAAGGTCCTGATTTGGTTCAAGTTACTATTGATAAGGTTGTAGTGGCTCGAGAGAGGTTTAAACAATCCTGATCTAGATAGAAGAGTTATGCAGATAAGGGCAGACGGGAGTATGAGTTTAAGGTTGGTGATAAAGTCTTTCTTAAAATATCTCCTTGGAAGGATATTCAGCGTTTTGGTCAGAAAGGTAAATTGAGTCCGAGATATATAAATCTTTTCAAGGTTCTTGAGAAAGTTGGAGTAGTGGAATTTAGAGTTGCATTACCCCATAGTTATCACGAGTACATAATGTATTTCATGCATCAGTTTTGAGGAAGTACGTTTATCATCTAAATCATATTGTTGAGTATCCTTTAGACACATTTCGTGAAGATTTGTCATGTGAAGAGGAAGCAGAAGCCATATTGGCGAGAGAGGAAATAATTATGCACAAAAAGACGATTCCTTTTATGAAAGTTATTTGGAAAAATCACGATATTCGAGAAGCTACTTCGGAGATTGAAGATTCAGTTCGCACGAAATATCCATATCTTTTTAAACCAGGTACATCATTTAAATTTCAAGGACGAAATTCTTTTAAGGGGAAAGATATAATATCCCGATTATTTTAACATATATATAAAATTTATTATATACTAAATTATATTTATTTAGTCTAATAGTTTTAAATGTTACACAAATTAGTTGTGGAGTCTTAATCAAACTATAGGAAGAAAAAAAGTGATAATAATTAGTTTATTTAGATTGCATTATTTTGAATTATCTTTTACGCTCATACTTATCTCATTTAGTTTTATATAAAGAACGATATATGGTTTAGTATATACATATACATAAGAGTTACAACCACATGAGAAAAGATATAAGGTGAGTAATTAAGTAGGAGATGAGGCATCTCAGATAAGATAAAGTGATACAGTTATGCAATGTGGGTTAGATTAATATATGAATACATATTTATATTCGATTGTATTGTATAGGTGTAGAGAAGCAAGACTAGCATAACCCAAAGTTTAGTTAGGTACTGGTATTCAATTCCTAGCATCAAACTTAAAAAATATGTGTATGTGTATATATATTAGGTGTCATACTAATTATACATGGATCTAAATATTGAAGGGAAATATTTGATTCAGTCTTTTGTATGGATCCTCAGCACTCGTCATTATATTAAGCCATGCTAGTTTCTCTCCCCCGAGTCTCAAGCACAATTATTGTAAGTTCAACGTACCCCTCTGAATTATTATTAATTACTCTTTACATGCATATTAATTTTATACTTGTTTAATATGTAAAATTCTCAATTCATATAATGCAATAATATATTTTCACTTGCATACATACTTTTTTTAATATTTTATGCAGGTATAATAAGTGACTATACATAAAATTTAATAATTATTTGAATTATTTTTCTATATCATGATATGATGGAAATGAATCTATATATTATTATTTTATTTTAAGCTTAATTTTTATATGATAGATTTATATTTTTTAAATAAAGAACTTCATACTTTATTAAATATATACATAATTAGTATGTTAGTTATGTCTGTTGGTATGGGGTACTATTATTTCTAAATTTTTTATAAACTGTATTTGCATGCATGATGTTATATTAAGAATTATTTTCATATATAATTACATGATTTAGAAAATGTATATATGAATAATAATGCTACTCCATGACTTTGTATGCATACAAATACAAATTATGTACCACATACTAGGTTGCACCTAGTAGTGTACTGAGTTGCACTAAACTGATGCGAGGCACGTCATAAGTTACTAATAATATATATGTTATTTAAGGTTTCTTTTTATTAATTTATACAATAAAACTTATTTTCTTTGATGCAGTGAGATCTATTAAGCATAACAATAATTTATATACGGCTTGTGTGTGTCCAGGTCATTAGTGATTTAATATTTATTTAATATTTAATTATTCTTTTCTCTTTAATAATTTATATACCACACATGTTAGGGACGTTGATACTGCCATACTAGTAAGCGTATTGGAATAGTAGTTAATTTAAATTATTTATTATAACATTATTTTCGTATTGATATTATATAATCATTAATATTTGACTTTTAGACCGATCCGTGTGGGTTAATCACGGACAATGTTCACATGTAGTTCGACATATAGGTGAACTATACACTAACTTGTATCAGTGTTTTGTGTGTACGGACGCATTTCTGGAGTATGAGACGTGAATAGGTCATGATCAATATTGTATTGTTGGGATATTTTATATATTCTATTATTTCTTCTTATGGATATCCGAGGAAGAAATCATTGTCATGTACTTGGTGAGTGGAGTTTCACGAGTACAATTTTGTGTAAGAGACCCTTATTGTTCCCATCTTATTTGCTTTTCAGCCTTATCTTTATTGTTTTGGATCCGAGTTATTTATTGTGGTACCATTTTGTTAAATATCATATATGATTTGAGATATCTCGTGATCCTTATATTGTTTCCATTTGTATCATTTTATTATTTTCTTGTGTGTTGGTAAGACACAATCCATTGTATTTTCAAAAATTCCACATTTTGTTAAAAAAATATATATTCGTATCAGGCGTTTGAATCACTCGTATTATTTCTTTTCCGCATATAATGAGGGGTAAAGCAGGGAGAGTGATGAGCGTTACCCAAGTTTCTAGTTGCTTAGAAGATTTAATAAGAAATTTAAGAACTATTTTAGATGATTTCAAATTTTATCAGTATTATTGTTATTGAGATTTAATACTTAAATTTTAGCTGAATTATTCGTTTATGGCAGCTTGATATTACCTAAACTTTGTTAAATTGTGCAGTCTTATTATTGATAATAGTAAGGTGTTACAACATCCACATTTCTTGAATTTTAAATTTTAATGTGTAAAATAAAAGAAATTCCTTATTCTTTGTTTAAGAGGGTCGTTAAAGGATAAGCGTTGTATGTATGCATGGATTATGTCAAACCGGAGTAACATGGAAATTAAAAGTAGATGAGTTGAAACGGCAATTTGGAACCGATTAATAAATCGTGAGTTTTTAACCTTAATATAAAAAATTCAGTCAACACATTAAACAAAAATATAATTCTAGCACAAAGCCCTAGTCTTGGCTGGGCACGAAAATCCGATCGGGCTGAATTTTGATCGGATTATAAAAAAATCGATTTTTTTGACTCGAATTACAAAAATTCTAGATTATTTGTTTTATATTTAAATATTACTCTCTCAGTTCCACCCAATTGTTGACATATTGGAAAAAAGGTCCGGTACGCATTTTAAGGTGGAGTTCCATAATTTATTTTTAATTTTTTTTTCTGAATAAAAATTTAAACATTAAATTTTATAAATAAAAATAATTACTTTAGAAAGTGTTTTTAATATTTTTTGAAATATGTATATTTTTATCCAATATTTAATTCAATATTTTTATAAAAATAGATAAAATTTAAATATATTTAAAATTTTATCCAGATTTTTTGAAATATCCAAATAAAATTTGAGAAAAATCGGGCTGGACTGGACTTAATCCGGGCTCCGGATCGGACCTAAATCTGGATTTTTTTTCAAATCGGATCGGCCGGAATTTTTCTAAAAAATATGTGTCCCATTCATTACTGCGAGCCGGATAGGACCTGAACCGGGTTTTTTCCGAATTAGATGGGACAAATTCTTCGAATTCGAATTTTTAGGACTTCTCTGAGTAACACAACCATAAGCAAACACAAACGTAAATTTACCAAGACAACTAGAAAAGTAAGCCGCTCATACATATATTACAATAAATATGATGATATTAGGGAGGGGTGAGCGCGGTTCGGTTTTTGACCGAAACCGGAACCGCATATTTTCGGTTTTAAAAATTGAAAACTGCAACCGCAACCGAACCATCGGTTTCGGTTTTAAAAAGACCGGTTCGGTTTTTATCAGTTCGGTTTCGGTTAAAAAACCGGATAAATAAAAATGAAAAAAATTTATAATTTAAATCATTATACTTTTACATTCATGTTTTATACAATCAAATATTTGATCACATTCTGCATAATAACATTACAAAAGAAAGGTAAGAAACTTTAACAATCAAATTTTAAGGTTGAATCAACAAAATGTAAATGTCTTTTATCGTAGTATGCAATCTAAAAAGCACATAACCATGTCTAATGATGTTTACTCCTGATTATATGTTTTTTAATTGAAAAATAGAGGAATAAAATGTTGTAAATGAGTTGTCATATTCCCACATTCAATATTAGTATAGTTGATGTAATATGAAATATAATTGAAAAAACTATGTTCTAGAGAAATTTAGTACTTAAATTATATATATATATATAATAAATTTATTTATTTTAATGATCGGTTCGGTTCGGTTTTTTCCGGTTCGGTTTTGACTTATAAATGGAACCGGAACCGAAAGTCTCGGTTTTTAAAAATCAAAAACCGCAACCGCCGGTTCGGTTTCGGTTTCAATTTTTTCAGTTCGGTTTTCGCCGGTTTCGGTTCGGTTTCGGTTTCAATTCGATTTTTTGCTCATCCCTAATATTAGGTAACAAATGAGCATATACTCACAAACAAACAGTTTGGTAATCCGTTTAAAAAAAATTAATTTGTATTATTTTTATTTATAAATGAATTGAATATAAGTATAATTTTTAAATTTGATTCATAAATAAATCAAATTTAAGTATAACATAATTCAACCCGAAAATTCACGAACAAATTCGATTATAATGTTCGTGAACAGATTCGTTAATACATTTCGTAAATATAGTTCGTGAGAATATTTGTAAACAAGTTTGAAATAAATTCGCGAATATGTTTTGCAAAAATAATAAATAATTATATATATATATATATATTTGTTTATTAATTCATTAATTTTTTACTCATTTATTATTTGTATATGTTATATTGTAACTTGAAAAAAATGTTATATTCTAAAATATTTATAATATTTTCATGAGAATGAGTCTGTAAATTAAGCCAGAAATATCCAAACAAAACTTTTAGCTCGATAATAGTTTTCATTTTAGTTCGAATTTAAATTTTTTTAATAAATTAAATATTAACCATCTAAAATTCGACCCGACTCGTTTATCTCCTTAATCGAATATAATGAAAAACTTGTAACGAAATAATTAGATGTCCAAGTACCCTAATACGATTGTACGGGTATCTTCAACCATTGAAGTAAAATATTAAAATAATGTTAGTTTAATATTATTTTGATTTAAAATTGTTTTCAATAAAATATTATAATAATGTATAATTTACGTACCGGGTTAATGTCGTGATATTAAATTCCGTATCAACACTCATAGAATAATTGTTCTGTTTAGTTTTTGAGTAGTTAACTTAATTAAATTTTGACTAAAATTTAAATTAGATAAAATTTAAATTATTTTTAAAAATAAAAATAAAAATAAATTATATAAATAAAATATTAAAATATTTTAAAGATTCTATCCATCGTATAATTTACAATCTAGTCTATACTATTATAATATATTATATTTAAACGTGCAAAGTAGGACTTCTTATGTATACAAATTATTATCGCACAAATTATAAGTTTGTATTTTTTATTTTTATATAATTTAAATATCATATACCATATATTTTTATTATTTTAATCTTAAAAATAAAGGAATAATAGATCAATTACTAATTTTTTTATATTTTAGTTTTAATAATAATATAATAAAGATACGACATATATTTTTTTATATATTTCAATATGACGTGACTATGATTTATTAAATTGTTTCACTGATAATCTGATACACATTGACCTTAATTTCGACTTATAATGACCTATTGTTTAATAATATAATATTATTTATTTATACATTATAATAAATTATGATATATCATTCCGAACGGCACGTTTTTTACAAAATTTACATAATACTTTTCAGTAATAATGGATATAATTTCTTTTTTCAAGGATATGAAAGCAAAATTTTAAATATTCACTAAATACTTTAAATACATTTTTTTAATTTAAACTAATCTTAACAGAAAAAAAATGTTACTGTCTATTGAGCACCGTTAAACACGACATAGATTTGTTTTGAAACTAGAAAATGAATGATAGTTCAAAAACTAATAAGAATAAAATGTTAATATCTATTTAAAGTTACTTTTTGAAAATATATGTAAAATAAATATATGACCGAACTGTTTAAAGGACTTAAAATATAAAGATAATAACAATGAAAACATAGTTTAAAAATTATAACACTCGAACCATAATTCTTTTTTGGTTGGCGTCACAAAAGTATTTTAAGCAACAAAATGAGGGTAACAGGAAGAATTTTTTTATTCATGACTAGATGAACATTGTAAACATCCAAATAAATCGTATTGAACACAACAAAATCATATGACCCATGAACTGGTACAAAAGATTATTATTATATCTTAAATATTTTACTCATTTAATCTTAAATTTGAAGAATAAAATACCTTAAATCTATTAATATAATTTTATGATCTATTTACTTTATTAATAAACTAAAAAATTATATATTTTATTTATTAAATTAAATAATCAAATTATTATTTATTTTTTTTGAAAATACCTCAAGTTTTGAAGTATATATCATAACCCACTCCGCCACCGTATGATTGAGATTTGAGAGTAACGAAGAAGGACATTTATACGGGGTGAAAATTTTTTAGTGCGTAAATTGTGAATTTTTTTACTAAATTTTATAAAGTCATAATAAAAAATGTAAAAGAAATAATTTAGATAAAATTTTTATTATAATTTTGTAAATAGAATTATGATTTTGTATTATTTTTTTTCATTTTTTGTTATGGTTCCATAGAATTTAGTAAATGTTTTCACAGTAAAAAAAGTTTGCATCGGAGTGTTATCCATTTTAAGTATATAACTTAGTCGTAAATTAATAGAAAAAATATTAAAAAAGTAAACAGAAAAAATAAATTTATTAATATCGACACCAAACTATTCAATAATTAATAATATTATTACCTGAATAAAAAAAAATAAAAAAAATCTGTAATTTAAGCTTTGATTGCTCCACATGTCACGCAAACAATAAAAACAAGGTGGAAAGTATATACAAAAAAGCCACTTTCCCACCTTATACCAAATCATCTGTCGCTTTGCTGTTTGCTAATAATTTCTCCCTTTTCAATCTCCCCCCAATTCTCCCCCAATTAATATTTCTAGGGTTTTATCAAATCAAACACACACAATTGGGTAATTGATAATTGTCAATTAGGGGTGATAATATAATTAAAAATGAGTTTTCAAGATCTCGAAAAGGGTCGATCGGTGGGATTGAGAAGGGGTGGAATTGCAAATGGGAAGCAGGATCCGACCCAAGCAGTTGCTTCGGGTATTTTTCAGATTAATACAGCTGTTTCTACTTTTCACAGACTTGTTAATACTCTTGGTACTCCTAAAGATACCCCTGAGCTCCGTGAAAAGCTGTGAGTTTTCGACTTTTTTCGTCGATTCTTGTTTGATTATTTGAACATGCTTTTGCACATTGTTTTTAATGTTTTATGTGGGAATTTGATGTTATTTACTGGTTTATGGCTTAATTTGGTTCTTGCTTGGGTGGGTGTTGGTAATGTATTTTGATCATGAATTTTGTTGCGGTTGTGTTGATCTTCTTGATTTCAAGATTAAGTTTTTATGATGTATGCATGTGTGTATCTAATTTTTTTTGAAATTATAGTTGATAGAGATGGATGTTGTGATCATGTAGTGATATGTATGCGAATGTTGTAGTATAAGATATTTGCTTTGGTGATCCAAGGTATCGGAAGGGGATTATTTTTCTTTTTAAAAGAGGTATATAGTTTTTGCCATTTGTGTCATGTGAATACCGTCTTTTCAACTTACCATCCAATATCATTTTTAGAGAATTTGCAAATAAAAGAGAAAGTCAACATCTGATCTGTAAGTAGGCTAAAGAGGGATGGATGAAGAGAAATTTTAAAATTTATATTATACTTGAGAAATAGAGGATGTTAGATTTTAATGATCGTCAATTTAGTATAGAAACTAAATTCCATCATATAATTAGTGTTCATGGGAAGTGGAACTTAATAACACCCTTTTCATTTTGCATGTACTGTCACAATGCATGGTTGAGGTTTCAGTGTCTCAGCATCACTTGTGTCAACTCAACTGGTTAGTAGCACACGGTTGTCTCTGACAGGGATGTAGGACCAATTAAAACTCCGTTTGGGTAAAGTTAAAAAAAGTTACTTGCGACTTAAAGTTACTAAAAGTGAAAATTAAAAATTTAATTTTTAAGTTGGAATCTGTTTGGATAAATTTATTATAATGTATAACTTATCAGTTATTAAAAATATAAAAATAAAAATAAAATTTAAAAGTTGTCAAGTTGCATATGTGAATGACGATATTTACATTTATGAAATAAAAATAAGAAAAAGCGAAGTTGTTTGAAGAAGTACCTCCTCCCAACTTTTAACTTTAAGTCGTCTTTTATTACACAAACACATATATTTTAACTTAGAATAAAAAATAACTTGAAAAGCTCCCGACTTAAAGGTAAATTAAATGGCCTCCAGGTGGTATATTGTGTTTTGTTGCCCATTGGTTGGAGGAATGAGTTTAAGTAGGGATGGGGTGAATTTGTACTAGTTTGTAGGCTTGTATTTGTAATCTCCATTCCTGCTTCCATGCATGCATGCATACAAATTTTAATTAGAGCTAAATTTTACGAATTTGCAAATGAATGTTTAATTCTTGTTTCTACTTATTGTATATACAAACTTTATAATTGAAAATTTTTGCACTCATTTCATTGCTTTTTCCTCTTGCAGCATATCTTTAATTGTTAATTTTGTTAACAATTTCTCATTCCATTCTCTTAAGTCTTAACAGAGCATAAATGTCTAGAGATCTATATGGTACTGTGCATTTTTTGATTATGGCACACAACTACTGGTTGACACTGAGTATTATCACCTTAGTCCTTTTACCAATCGGTCTTCGTAAATGCTGAAATTTCTTTCTGTTGGGTGGAAGAGAAGATGCAGGCACTGGCATTCTATAATTTATCTGTTCTAGGGAAGTGGAAAATAGCTTAAATTAGGTGTTTTTTATATGGTTGGTAGCTGACTACTGGTTCCTTAATTACTTTCATCACCCATACATTAGGCTGTTTTTATTGCAATAAATGCATTCATAAGGTTCCTTATCCTATTACACCCAATTTGCTACTTTGGCAGGCACAAGACACGACTACATATTGGGCAGTTGGTAAAGGATACTTCAGCCAAACTTAAGCAAGCGAGCGAAACTGATCATCACGCAGAAGTCAGTGTAAGTTTGCTTTCTGAGTGACACGTCTTACAATACAAAGTACACCTAGATTTTTTTTTCTTATAGTAATGTATATTTGCCCACATATGTTCTTTATACTACCTTTAGGATCTGAAGATGCTGTATCACTTGTAGAACAGTGAGCAGTGTTCAAATTTTTATCACTCTTTCCCTTTCTTCCCTTGGAATAGATCTCATGTATTGTTTTATGATTTTCGCTGGCTTTATTATATCTGTAGGCCAGCAAAAAGATTACAGATGCAAAACTAGCAAAAGATTTCCAAGCAGTTTTGAAAGAGTTTCAGAAGGCGCAGCGGCTTGCCGCTGAGAGGGAGACAGCATATAGTCCTTTTGTTCCACAAGCAGTTCCTCCATCAAGGTGACCATTAGCTAGCAACCTATTATTGCATGCATGTGAAGTTTGAAGTTTCTTTTATTTTGTCTCTATGCTGAATACTAGTATATATAGGGAGTTTGTATTTGTTTATGAAATTGACTATATTGATCTATCAGTTTGACAATATTCTTTGATCAGCTATACAGAAAGTGAGATCGATGAACGTTCAGATAAGCATCCAGAACAACGTGCTCTTCTTGTTGAATCCAGGAGGTAATTTTTACGCTGGCTTTTGTTTTAATATTCTCTCGTTACATGTTATTTTCTCCGACATGGATCACAGTTACGATGCTTCATTTATCCCTAGCCAAATAAATAGGCTAGTGAGCTTGAAAGTGTTTTCTTGTCATATTGACCATTTATAAATCAACAGTCATACTATTCTTTAGTTTATGCGAAACCAAGCTTGTCATTTTTTTCTTTTGAAATTTTTACATTTGCATTTTGGAAATTTAAAAAAAAATGTCGTTTAGTTTCTTAATAAAGTGTAAACTCAGTTTCACCATAAAAGTTATTTGTTGAAGTTGGAACTATGCACAAGGTTGTTCTAGCCCAAGTGGCTTGGGTTGAATGCACTGTTGAGTAGAACAAATTGAGCTTTAAGTTACCTCATATATTGACCTGTGTGTGTGTGAGAGAGAGAGAGAGAGAGAGATGGAGAGAGAGATGGGGAGAGAGAGAGAGATGGTTTTTCGTCCTTTGTTTCTGATTTTTTGCTCTACAGGCAGGAAGTTTTGCTGTTGGACAATGAAATCTCATTCAATGAAGCTATAATTGACGAAAGAGATCAGGGAATCCAAGAAATCCAGAATCAGATTGGAGAAGTAAATGAGATTTTTAAAGATCTAGCTGTTCTGGTCCATGAGCAAGGAGTAATGATTGGTGAGACTTTCATTCTTTAGGCAAAACAAATAATTTGGATTATTTGACCTCTTAATTTTTTTAAATTACAATAATATATGTAAAGAAATTTCTATTTTCAGACGACATTGGATCCCATGTTGAGAATGCACACGCAGCCACTGTTCAGGGAAAATCCCACCTTGTCAAAGCAGCGAAGACCCAGAAATCAAACTCATCTCTGGTAACATTAGATTATTATCGATCTGCATTTCTTGCTAGATGCTAACTTGCAGGCTTTTCTTGACATTTATTCAATTATAGATTGTGAAGGTATAAATAATGAGTAGGAAAGTGGATGTTGCTCCATTATGATACATTTTTCATTTTGTGTCCATTGAGGAATCTTGTTGTCAGTTCCACCATAGCGTTCATTCTTCCCACTCGTTTAGTTCTTGTTTTACATTCCAATTCCTTGCAAAGGGGCTGACGGCCAATCCTTATCATATTTCAACTCACTCCCAAAAAATGTTTCTTTTTTATTGAATCATTGATATGATTGTTGCAGATATTAACTCAATTGCATTTGTCATAATCAATGCAGACATGCTTGCTCTTGGTGATTTTTGCAATTGTGCTTCTCATTGTCATCGTACTACTTGCAGCCTGATAAAGAGTTCATATCTTATTCCCAAAGACAACTAAAATATGAAAAATGGATTGTGAAGGGCTGGGCTGAAATTAAGATGAATTCTTTCCTGGTCTCTGCTTGTGCTTTGTTCTCATAAGTTGTGGATGATGGAATTCTGCTTTCTGCATAAACTTGACATGAAGATTGATTGTAATTAGCAAGTGCTATTGTTTGCAATGACCGCCTTTTGTTAATTTTAAATATATATATAAATATGTTTATTCTTGGGGGTGATTTCCTTTTTTATATTATTTGCAAGGCCGAAGTGGTCTGCCTTTGTCATAAGATGTTTGTGTGTTTTGCAAAGTGAAATATTACAGCTGCTTGGAAGTGTCTTATAATTGCATTTTGCTTGACACACTAATTTATAGAAAAATGTTCATCCCTTCAACAGGCATCCTTCTTGAATTGGCAGGACGACTCTGGTAGTTACTGAAACAGCATCCCTAAGAATACTTTAGCAAATGAACAGGAAATAATATTCCAATATGGAAATGCATTCTTGTTTTTTGTTAAAGCAAAGCAAATAGACAATTCTAATTAGTAATCATAGTTCTGATAGGGATCATTTAGCTATTTTAGCATATTATCTTTACAATGGAATATGGAATAATTTGCAAGTTCATAATTTAGTTAAAGCAAAGCAAATAGACGATTATAATTA
Organism: Oenanthe sinensis; assembly: GCA_028671895.1. Classification (NCBI taxonomy): domain Eukaryota; kingdom Viridiplantae; phylum Streptophyta; class Magnoliopsida; order Apiales; family Apiaceae; genus Oenanthe; species Oenanthe sinensis. The sequence continues at coordinate 11,165,436 of CM053799.1, forward strand.
GTGATCATAGTTCTTCTGATGGGGATCATTTAGTATATTACCTTTACAATGGAAAATTGAATAATTTGTAATTTCATAATTTATCATCCGTCTCCAAACTCAACAGAAAACTGCAAAGTTTTCTAAAATTTATAATATAAAGATACAAGATGCGAATAAAATTAAAGCAAGTGAAAGTGTGTAATGTGTCTATATGCTACATCCCTGATTGAATTCCAGGTAAATGTAAAATCAACAAGCAAACAGACCTTTTAGGTAACAAAGATGTCATAGTTCAAGATTGTTTATTATCATCTGTCTTAAAGTTGGAGTGGCGAATAGATACAAAGACAATTGACAAAGCTGATAAAATCGCAGACATGAAAGTGAAAAAGGACACAATTGTGGCATGTTTCTTGTTTCCAGAAGGTACTTCCCACAGAATACTATTACCCATGGCTTTAGCAGTGTAATCAGTTGACATGAAGATGCAGTTTTGACTGCTGGACTTCCCTTCTATGCTGCAGCGCGCAAATAGATTAGGTTGATCAAATTCAATTCTTGAATATCCATGGTCTCCAAGAGGCTACAAAGAGGAGAAACTTTACAATGAGACTATGCAGCAGATGAGTAATAAATTTAGAATTATTGGTAGTAATCGAAATTATCATTATAACAAAATTTTACTTTCATACAAGATATTTTTCATTACCGGATAACGTGCATGTACTGGAAGTTCAATGTTTATTTCCAGATTATTTTTGCTTCCTCTTAATGCATTTGACCCAATATCCATGTGAATCTCAACAAGTGACCTATTCGACTGAATTGACGGTAACTCTAAATTTGTATCCCCAAACACAGATGCTTCCATATATACTGTTCAAAATGGACGGGTCAAACATATAAACCTTGAGAAGAAATAATTTCATAACTATAGTCAACATGTTACTTTGAAAGTTTAACTCTAGTTACCACCGCGGTGTTGAAGATCTTGTAGCTCAAACGGATCTGCAAAGACTCCAGAGGGCAGCTTCTCAACGATTATGGCCTCACAATAGTGATCGGGTAACTTAGAAACTGATTCTTGATATATATTAAATCGGATTGATGTAGATAGACGACGGTGAGAACCTTCACCAATAAGTCGACGGTGTAGAATAGATAGCTTTGGTGCGGAATTGATTTTGTTTTTCAACACTTCACATAAGCCAAGGGGAACTTCGTGTGCTAAGAAATCTTGAAAATATGAATCAAGCAGGCTGTCGTATTTCTCAAAGTATGGCTCTGAAATATATCTCTGAAAGGAGGAAGCACATGGATACAACTTCAAGAAGGAAGAAACAATTTCCAAATGTAGCCTATGTAGGCATTGTTAAACATCAGAAATTTTAGTACATCAATAAAGCATTGAACCAAACAAGATGCAACTTAATTGCACACATAGGATTTAAAATCCATTGGATCCAGTATAGAACCGAAAACATTGTTAACATTTTTAAACACACACATGCACATACAGTACATAAACAGCAGGAATAAGCAATATAATCCACTCACCGCAGTGGAAATGTGCTTGCAAGAGCCAATATCAGCAAGAAAAAACATCACAGTACCAAATACCAGACATATCTGAACTTTGAGAAGTAGAAGTTTCATAATATAACTGCAATTGGAAGATGATGAATACAAATTAGAAATCAAATTAATCAATTAGGCTTATTATACGGGCTCCATCTTTTCAATCCTTCACTGAGATCTGCGTATTTTTCCGGTATATTATTATTTTATAGTCAACTCCATGTAAAATATATACATTGGTATAGTTATGCTCATGTGCTAAATAATTTTGGGATAGTAAGCATCAATTTGCATTAGCAAACTAAAAGGGAACTACCATTGTTCTTCTGTAAAAAATAACTTTGAGTACTTCCACACACTATCAGAAGTATATAACATACGCGTATGCAAACCATAATGCAAATTGCCTCGTACACAAACCATCATACTAACACTAATGTAATACTTAAGTATACATCTAGCTCCTCTTTAGATATCCAAACACTCAATGAGTTCTTTAAATTGAGTATTAACTTTATGAGGGCTAATTATATTATCCAATGATCTATATTTACGGGGATAAACTTTTCAGAGAATTATTCACTCCCTTCACTTCACATATTTGCCCTTTTTTTGTTGTAATTACACAAAAAAGTACCCATTTTTTTTTTAACATAGTTCTCGTTTGAGCCCGACCCTAAATATAAATATACTTGTTACAAGGTAGAATAATAGTATATTGAATGATTAAGCATTGAATTTACAATATGGCCTCAAGAATGTTAAAATGCAATTCGAGTGAGCTTCATATGATATATACACACAAAAATATGAGATATATACATATGAACACACACACCTGTATGTGTATGTGTTTGTGTGTGTAAGTGTACATATAATGATATGAAGCTAAAAAGTTTTGAACTTTACCAATTAATTCCAACCCCTTTCTCCGATCTTCTCCGCCGGTGTTTTCTTGAAAATCGTGAAGTGGGTCCCACCGAAATTAACCCAGATTTGTATATTTTGGTGGTAAAAGAAAATGGTCGTTGGTTCGTATATTTATAAGTTGCATATGAATGATGATATTAATTTTTATTAAATAAAATAAATTTTCCAAAACACTAGTTATTATCCACTTTTGACTTTAGTAAAACTTCATTTAAAATTGGTGTTTAGCAAATTGAAAATAGATTTTATTTGATTTATTTGTCTCGTCATCTGCTAATTGAAGTCAAGCCAAGAAGCACGAATCATGGTTTTTCATCATGCTTTTACACGGATTGTTGATTTGTTGCTTGGTGGAGCTTTTGGGCAAACAAGGAAGCGATTATACTACTAGGCGATTAGTACTACTGATTGCTGTAGACAAATACATTGTTATCGATTTGAATATAATGTATAAACTTCTTTGGTAGAAAAACAGTATGATAGTCATCTTTATGTGAAACAATAATTTTAAAGTGTTAATTAACTACTACATATCTAAATTAATCATTTACATTGTAATGAGTGAAAACAAAGCATGATAAACCTCGATTTGATGCTTGCATTTGGTAACTGCAATTAGTCTAGTATATGAATTTGGTACATACAAGTTTGACTAATTTCAGAAATTTCATCAAGGGCACAAACATCACCTTCCAAACCATCTCCATCAATCATATATCAGAAATCAAATCAAAGAATCATCTCCGTATAAAACAAACTTCGACGGGTGAACCTGATGTTGAAGTCAATGGTGCTAATCCAGCTTATCCGGCAAACAGAATGTTATGATTTGCTCTTGTTGTTCATTAATGTTGGAGTTACTGAGACAATTCCTATAAGAAACAGGGTGGCTATTGAGTGCATATCGTAAAGATCTCCTATGGAGCGCAAGTCACCAAGAGCTATTCCCGCCTGGGTAACAAGGAGATTGTTAGTAGCTTTTGGGCACATCAGGTGTCCTGTTTGCTAATTAGCACAGCAGTTCAATCATAGTTTACAGGTAAAATAGAAAAATGATTAAGTAATGATTTAATCTACTCTAAAAATTTCCTATGATAATTAATCATTCACCTTCCACACGAATAATTACTTTATCTTTACTCTTTACTTTAGACGATGAAACATAATCAACAAAAATACAGCAGAACTAAGTTGGCCTCTTCCAAGTGAAAAATTGCATTGCATAAACTTTAGATAAACAACTGCAAATTATGACCAACTAAAAATGCTGCTAAAAACTAAATATATAAATTATAGTAGATCTTTACCCTGACAGTTACGAAGGCAGCAGGAATGAGACCAATCAAGGTTGCGAAGAAGAATATGTGAAAAGGTATACCGACAATTGGTGAAGCAAGATTAATAAATGTATTTGGCAAAGTTGGGGTAACTCTTAGAAAAAGCATGTAGTGCAGCAGACTGTCGTGCCTTTTACCCACCTGAGTAATCAAATAATTAAATTATTCGGTCATCGCAGCAAAGACAAGTGTATAAGGATGTGAAAGTTCACCTGTGCTTGAAAGAAACTCAGCTTATCTGGCCAAAGAGAGAAGAGAAGAGGTCGTCCTATTAATTTCGACAGGAAATAGCAAGATGATGCACCAGCTGTAGCATTGAACACAACTAAGGCCACACCTTTGGAAACTCCAAAAAGGGATCCCGCAAGTAATGACATGAAAACAGTACCGGGAATCATAAAAGTTTGCATAAAGATGTAAACCATGCAATATCCGGTAAGAACCTGAGTTGTGTAGTCATTTGTGTAGCTCTCCAGGTCATCCCTACAGAATAATCCATTCGATAAATCATTCTCTCCAAACAAACTACAGTTGAACCTCAATTAAGTAATAATCGATAAAATAATAACCTCATTAAAATAATATTTTTTTCTGGTCCCAACATAATGGAGACTGTATTTTTACTCTCAATAAAGTAATAAACTCGATAAAGTAATTTTTTTCCTTGGTCCCAAGGCTATTACTTTAAAGAGGTTTAACTCTAAAGCAAGCACATAATCATGGATCAAAGAAAGTAGAAACCTACTAAGATTATATGTAGCAATGGACATTATACCCTTCAAAGCAAGAATAATTGACATAAAGAAATCTTCATGACATCTGAAATGGTTTTAAATTAGATTGTGTAAGCTTACAGAATAAAACAAGGTGATAAATCTTTAATATGATTAGAACTCTGAAGCTTCTCCAGACCAATTCAACACAGTGATATAATTAGGTGCTAAACTGTTTCTTAATATAAGTAGGTGGTTGTAATCTAGCCAGGCTCACTTCAATAGAAAACATACCCTGTCTTTATAAATTCATTCACATAGATTGATGGAGGTAATTACCGCAATCACAAGTCCAACTTGAGAAATGTCACTTGTGTATCAGCTACCTAACTGTTTGTTGACATTTGACGATACATGTAAAGATAAGGACAGTAAAAAAAAAAAAAACATATCCCTAATAACCAACTCCTAGGTTGATATATAATTTTACTTTATCATGATATACTACATACCCAGATCAATATTAAAAGCTCACGATAAGTTCAACAAAGTCAACCACCTCCAATAAATGCAGCATACAACACAGAGGTCTATTATATATAGCACCCATCACATTAACCTATTTATATCACTCACAAGAAAAAACTAGTATTGCATAAGCATCTGAGAAGTGAGAACTCAAATAAGCATCAAACATTTGCCTGATAATTAATTTAGTCATGTTATTAGCTGTTATAATCTTCAATGGTGCATTTATATAATACTATTAGTTATGTTGGTTGGTTAATGAGACCCCAGGAAGGGGTGGAAGGGAATTCAATCTCCATATCCGCAACTCCAATACCTACCTCTATGGTGTTGTAGTAAAACCTTTCCCACTAAACAATAACCCAATTTGGGTAGAAACAAAACATATGCATATCTTTAATCTTCTGAATTTTTCACAAAATATGCATCCTTGTTAAAGTTATTTTCATCATAAACTATGTAAGCACTATCAACTTTTTAGGTATTCACAAAAAATTAAAAATATAACAAAGCTCTATAATTTAGACATGTTCTTTTGGTCTTCTATCCTCACGAAATGTTTGCACTTTAGCTCTGCCTCACTTATGCACAAGGCTCCCGACGACATACATTGTTAGCAAAACAGTTTTCCCAATCAGATTCGTGTAACTTTTAACTATAGAGTATAGATGGCTATAGCAATTGAATCCAGCAATCTAAGTAATATAGTAACTTGACATAGTAGTTAAATGTAGTATTCCACCAAGTATCGCGCAATTTCCCTAATCATCCAATTTAAAAGATCGGCTAGTGCTTGCCTCCATTCTCTTTGCAATAATAAAAATGAATACATCAGAAGGGTAATACTAATCACATTGATTAAAATTCACTAAATCAGTTACCAAGTATGCTAAAATAATATTTCAAAAAAAAAAGTATGCTAAAATAAAAGACATCAAGTACAAGAAAGGTAAGATCACCATAAAGATACCATCTTTATCCAATAACATATACTATAATCTGATCAAAGTTCAAGTCTTGAATCATAAAACATTCTAAAAACCATAAAAATGCTATAATAACATGTTGAACAAATATAAAATAAATAAAAATGTGAATACCTGAGAGTCTGAATGTCATTGAGAGTTCTAGGAAGCTTAAGAAAGCTATAATCAGAAACAGGCAAAGTGAGATAAACACAAGAAAAGCCAACACCAAACCCCAAGACCACACCTGTTGCAGCTGCTATCTCCCAAAAAGTCAATGGAAACTTAGCACAAGTCAAAGAATTATTTACCATCATGCCATTCTCATTAACATTAACATTCCCATTCAAAGAAGAAGAAGATGATGATGAGGTCTCTATCTTTTCTCCCATCTTCTTCTCCTTTAATCCCTGTCATTATATTAACAAACAAATCATAATCATCATTCATTAATATTAATCCATTACCAACCCAATAAAAGACAGATCATAAAAAACATATGTATACATACGTTAGTTGTGTTGGTTATGGGAGAGTCCCTCCCCTGTCTCCTCTCTTGTTTATTTGCAGAAAAGCTTTATGTTACAGCTTATCTAATCCAAGAACAAGAGGGAGAAGCAGATGAGAGAGAAATATCAGGAGGAATATTCGGTGGTTTCAGATATATATATATACAACATGTATATTCTGCTCATTGTCATTATTTTCATGCGACAATTATTAGTGGAGTATATTGTATAATCCATTCATATAAATTAGAGGAATGCTACGATTTTTGCTAGATAACGTGTCATGATATTTAATTTATTTTAATTTGTGATTATATATATGTGCGATCTAATATTATTATAAAAAATTTATCAATTATATATGATAATTCATTATTTGAGATAATTTTTGGACATAATAACTCATTATTTAAGACAATTTTTGGGATACCTAACTCCAAATTATATAGCAAGAATTATATGAAAACTGAATTAATTTATTCCGGCAGCACCAAGCTTTAGATTAGAAATTTAGAATAAATACTAGCTGGGATGTACGAAACACTTTTTAAATATTTAAAATATATTTATTATAATTAATATATTTTATTTTATATATTATAATTCTTTTAATATATTTATATTTTATAACATTAAATATAAAAATATTATTTTATTCTTAACTACATTTATTAATTACTTGTATGGTTGTTCTTATATATATTGTATATCTATAAAAATATAAAAATATTAATATAATAAAATATTTTTAGTTATATTTTTTTTTTATTTTTTTATATATTATATAAAAATAATATTTATATAATAATTATTTGCTTATAATTTATTTTAGAATTTGCATATTTATAAAATTATTATTAATATTTTTATTATTTGCATTTGTATTGAATATATAAAATTAAATAAATTATAATTTAAATTATAAAATTTATAATAATTCTATAACAATAAAAATTATTTAATATAAAATTTTAATTTAATATATTTTACGACCACACCGTCACATTAACCCATCTACTCTTTGTAATTAGAGGCAGCCACTTTGTTTGACATTATTGACTCGTTGGAAGCTTCCTGTGATCCCGCGGTTTCCTTTTAGTTTCCTTTTAGTTCTTTTGATGTTTTAGGTGTATTTCAACTCTTATAAAAAATATAATTTGATAATATATTTTCTGAAATATGTTTTTTATGTATGTTAAAATATGTATAAAAAATCAGAGAGACAACTAAAAGGGAATAAAGAGTAATTCTAAATAAAAATAGAATTAAAAGAAAAAACTTGAATCGACAATTAATTAATTTTTTTTCTTTTGAATTGAAGAAATATAGCTATAAACATTATAGCATAATAGTGTGTTAATCCTATTTTAAGGATATAATTAAAAAATGCCACTAAAGATTATATTCGCCACTAAAGATTAAAGAATATACTGATCCTACTAATAATGTTATATCTATTGAAGTACAAAGTATACTGGCCTTATGTGTCGTGCGAGGATATTTTTTTTTAGTTTTTTAATATTTTTATTTTAATATTTGTTTTATGATTTAAATTTAAATTTATTTATATAATAATAATTTACACTTTATTTAATATTATATGTATTAACTTATAACCATGCGCGATGCACGGATTTCTTCAAATTTTTTAATATATTTAAAATAAATTGAATAGTTTGAGCAATGACTAAATTAAGATATTTAGATTGTCTTTGATATAAAATTTATAATAAATAGAAGAATAATAATATTATATCATTCTTGAGATGTAACTAATTAGTTGTTATTTTAAAACTTAAAATGGATAAAGTAATAATAATATTATAATATTAGTTAGATTCGATTATGAGTGATAATTTTAAATGAATTGAATAGTTTGGGAGCGATTAATTGAGATATTTAAATTGTATTTAATATATAATTTTAATAAAATTTAATATAGATAAAAAATATTATTATTATTATTATTATTATTATTATTATATTCATGTGATTTGTTTAATTGATTGATATTTTAAATGAATTAAAGAGTTTGAGCGGTTGTGAAATGTAAATAGATTGTATTTAATACAACTACATTAAATAAAAAGTATATAAGGAGCTTTTTTTAAAAATACTATTACTTCAATAAATTTTTGCAATTCTACTGTTACTTTTTAAATTTATTTTCAAATATACGTTTTTGCTTTTATTAATTGTAAAAATACGTTCATATCTTAAAGTTCATAAAAGTTAGTTGCTTAAATTGTTAAAACATATGCATCTTCGTTAATTAGCAACGCAAAAGTTCGATTTTCCTCGTGTTCTCCATCATAACATCATAATCATGTTCATTAGTTTTTTTTCGCGTGTCTTCGTCTGAATCTATATTAAATACCAAAACTTATTAGCAGACTCTACAATTACTCTCCAAATCGTTGAAAAGGTATGTTGCAATCAATCACTCGTATATTTCGAATCACATGAAGTATTTAGATTTGCTATTCGTTACACTACGTGATTTAAATGTTTGCCGAATTGTTTGATTGAAAAAAGTGTGTAATTTTGGTTATTTTTAGTTGCAAAAGATGTTGCAGACCTTAAACTTGTAACCTAGTGTAATTTTATAATTGAAATCACGTTGTTGTGTTACCTTATTTCTAGTTGTTTTGAGTTGTGAATGAGGTTTCGAAAAATGAGTTGGCACAAATTTCAATGCTACCACAGTGTTGAACTATTTTTGAATGTTTTGTGCACTAGTTTTGCAATTTAAATCACCTAGTTGTATTGTGTTGATTTTATTCATCATTAGTTACGAACGAGGTTTCGAAAAATGAATTGGCTCAAATTGCTACGCAACCACAGTTTTGAACTATTTTTTAATGTTGTGTGCAGTAGTTTTGCAATTTAGATCACATAGTTGCATTGTGTTGTTTTTAGTCACCATTAGTTGCGAATGAGGTTTCGACCGATGAATTGGCTCAAAATGCTATGCTATCGGAGTTTTAAACTTTTTTAAATGTTCTCTGCACTAATTTTGCAAGTGTGATTACCTGGTTGCATTATGTTATTTTTAGTTGCCATTAGTAGCGAATGAGGTTTTGAAGCATGAATTGGCTCAAATTGTTATGTTATCGTAGTTTTGAATTTTTTTTAATGTTCTCTGCACTAGTTTTGCGAGATCACCCAGTTGCGTTGTGTTATTTTTAGTCGCCGCCGCTAGTTGCGAATGAGGTTTCGAAGCATAAATTTACTTGAATTGTTATGTTATCGCAGTTTTTAAACCTTTTTTAATGTTCTCTGCACTAGTTTTGCAAGTGAGATCACCTACTAACATTGTGTTATATTTAGTGGTTGTGGGTTGCGAATGAGGTTTTGAATGATGAATTGGCTCAAATTGTTATGATATTAGAGCTTTGAACTTTTTTTAATGTTCTCTGCACTAGTTTTGCAATTTAGATCACCTGGTTGAATTGTCTCAAATTGTTATATTTTTTAATGAATTTGTAGCTGCAGGAATCTCAAAAAAGCTTGGTGTTCTGGGATTTTTCTTTGGAGGAGGTTGAGTACTTGATGTGCTAGCACGAGATAAGGTGCTTGTTTGAGGTTAGAGTCTCATTCTATGGCACTCGAATTAAACCTAATGTTGATGCGAGTGTCAAGGTGCCCGTTCTATCTATTGCAGGTGACAATGACCCACTTTGTTCGATTAGTGGCTTGTAAGAAATTGAGAAGAACATCACCGAAGGATCTAATGTGGTAATTTACATGGGAAGAGGTCACGAGTTTGCTCACCGGCCTCAATATGTGGAAGAAGATGAAGATGCCAATGATGCATTCATGGTTATGAGAAATTGGTTGTACAATGGCTTGATTATGGTTCAGTATATGCTTTATATGATTGTATTAGCATATTTTTGCCAAGTGATCACAAGAGACTTATTTTTTTTATACATATTGAGATCATTTGTGTCTACAAAAATGAATGAAGATTGAGTTTCTTGATTGTGTCTGGAGTTGCTTAGTACAACTGTAAGATACAAACATTTTAACTCATGTTTGCACTTTTACGATCTTCTGATTTCTATTGCATTTTAATTGCAATTGACTGCTTCTGGTTGCATTTAGTTGTAAAGTCATATTCTTGTAAAACTTTGCACTCATCATTTCCAGTTTTCAATTGTATTTTTTGTTGCTTTTATGTAGAACAGGCCCCGCAGGGGCACCCATCTCAAAATTGTTCAAAAGTTATCAAGCAAATGCAATTGTATAAATGTGTAATTGGACTTTGCAACCAAATAGAAATGAATGTAATTAAAAGCAATCAAACATAACTAAAAACAACTGAAATGAACAAAAAAAATCAAACAAAAGCTACCAAAATTGCAACTAAAAGCAACAAAAAATGATGATTATAAGTTTTTGCAATAATATGACTTTGCAATTAAAGGAAGCTAAAAATAAATGAAATGCAACTAAAAGCAACCAAAAATGCAATCATGTATATTCAATGGTTACTCTTTTTTTAAAAGAACATGAAAAAGTTATTTTCGATTATATTTTGTTGTATAATATTGTGTTATTTCAATTGAAGGGACTTTTAGTGTTTTTCATTGCAAAGTTTTTTGCAAGAATATCACTTTGCAACCATTTTGCAACCAAATGCAACAGTGCAAGAATTTATATTTTGAAAAAACGTTTATAAAAGATGCATAGAGTTGCACATGCACCATATTTGCAACTAAAATAAAACACAACTTTAAAATTTAAAATTCTTAAAGATGCATTTGAAAAGAACCAGTATTAAATGAACAACAAACATATTTGCAACCCGAATCAACTGCAAATGTGACTTTAAATTGTATTTGCAACCGCAAGCAACCAAAATCAACCACAAATGCAACTAACAGAATAAACATAACTAAAAAATTTACCAAGTTGTCGCAATCAAATTCCATTTAAAAACTAAAACATATGGTTACATAAATATGTCGTAATGGTACAACCTTAATTCATTACATAAACAAAAGTACTGGAGCTTTATAAAGCATCATCAAAAACATTACAAGATGAAGTACTAGATTACTTGTCCAAAAACTACAAAACCAGCTCATTAATCTATAACAAAAAAGTAGTAGATTGCTTTAATCCATTGCAACTCTAAATATTGTATCTTCAGCGGCATGTCAAGCTTCACACCATCATCTTTAGAATAGTCATTGTTGTTATTTTAATACTTCATTCTGCACAAAAGTAGTAGAAATATAAGAAACCAAACACTACATTATAAACCATAAGTATTTCCAATTGGTTACGCTGAGTTGACTACATTCAGAAACTTTGCAATCATATTTGCAACCGCAAGCAACCAAAATCAACCACAAATGCAACTTTAGATTTTAAAATAAGAAAATCTAAATTTTGAAATAGGTACACCTGCGGGGCCTGTTCTACATAAAAGGAATTTATTGAAATTGAACTGAATTTTTTTTGTCACCGCCGGTTTGTTTAATTAATAGTATAAAATAGGACTGAAATTTTCATAATTTGACTTGACTACTAAATTGCTTGAGTTGTCAAACTCCCATTTTCGATACAAATCTATATCGATATGGAAGTCAGGTGAAGCTGAACCCAAATGGAGTCTGAGTTTGAGAAGTTCCAATTCAGACAAAACAAACTCCTAATCGTAAATGAATTCAAGTATATACCATTTTAGTTTTCAAGTTTTTGTTCAGTCGAAATAAGTTTTAGACAAAAATTAAGTTATAACTTAGCTTCATCGATGTTCAAGATATTGAGGAACCATGAAAGCATGAAGTTCGTAAAATAAACCAGACTATAACCACACTAACTTACTGCATACACATAGTTTATAATTTAAAGTCTTGGAGATGTCACACAACACAATTTATAGATAAAAAGGTTAAGAAACCTTCGGTAGTTATTAACAACTTGCGCCACCACTAATAAAACTAAACTAAGTTAACAAAGGGAAGTAAATAACACATTAGATTATTCATTTTTTTCCTAATCCTTCGTACCTTTGGACACCAAGCCAAGCCACAACTCCCTGAATTAGGAACATCTTTCACATAATTAGAAGTAGTTGCATATCAACCCCTTCAGCCGCTATTTCTGCCTCTACTCCAACCACCACCATAACTTGCATTGCCACCACCAGCTCTCCAACCTTCATTGACACCACCAACTCCCTGACTGCTGTAACTAAATCATCAATTATCGTATTATAGGCAACCAAAACATGCTCTAAACCCTTTTTTCCAATTTCCTCCCCCACCCCCAAAGCATCCTACATTCTCTCATCCTTACAATACGCCGCCATCAAAACACTATATAACTATAATAATTCGGCTCACAACCCATCCTCACCATCTCATCCCAAACCTCAAATTCATGACTTGTCATGTAATCTCATATTTGAATAACTTATTTTGACAATAATAAACATGAATATAGTCATACAATTGATTACATCAAGGAAATATGAATCAGCCTTCAATCTCTCAATTTCATATTTTGGGTATATAGACATGATTTAAAACAAGGCAGGGCTAAAGCTGTCAGAATACAGAATTATAGGGGCTGGAACATCAAATTTTGAAGTTTGGGGACTGATTTAAAACAATTCTTAAAGTAGAGGTACTCAACTTTAGTTTTGCAAAATATATAAAAAAAGGATTAGGCTTACTAATTATTTCTACTCACACACGACAGCAGCTAGAAAATGTGCTGAAGGGTACCTGAAGCTAGAAAATGAGCAGCTGAAACCTGAATCTTCTGATGCCAATGTCCAGAATCAAAGATTGAATTCTGGTGATTGCTGTAATAGGGCAGTGGTGATGATTAATTGATTACTGACTTTTACGAACTTTAAGAACAAATGCATGATTGAATATTTATGAATTCGAAAAGAATAAAAAAAAATTATGTTCATTTTGTTTTATCCAAATGGGCAAAATGTCCATTAAAAGTAATCCTATTTTTATTGGAATTTTCGTGTTTAGTTATTACATTGTAAAATTGGCTATTGGTCAGCCACACTACAAATGCTCATGGCAAGTTTCTTTGACAGACATAACTGGAAGAATTAGGTCTGTTCTGTTTCTGAAGGCTTTAAAAATTCCATCGAAATTAGAGATATGATGATTATGAATTAAAGGTTTGAAGGATCAGGTTGTTTTATGAAAAAAAATCTTATTTTTAGGTTGGCTATTTGCTTAGCGACAACCCTTGATTTGCTTTTAAATATTCTGATCGTAGCATATGCAAATCTGTGTAATGTACTTATGCTCCTTTGCTTAATTGCTTTATTACTGGAAATCGAGATTTTTTTAGCAGGTAGAATTCAATGATTGTTTTAAGTAATTGTTTTAAATAGTTTTAACGACATTTGGCTCAAACAAGCCTATTACCTATACTTTTGTGCTTGGAACTAGGCCAGATTATTGATGCATGCTTTGACTCGGTGTGATCATTTGGTAAAGCCTCTTCAAGTAGACAAAGAGATCATGAGATATATATCTGCTCAGGTTCGAAATGAAAACCATTTTAGTCTGCAAACTACAAACTTGGTGAATAGTATATTTTTTCCTAGCTAATTAGCCTAATTATATATATATATATTTTGATGTACTGTTTATGTATTGTAAACAAAATTTTAGTTTCAGAGTTTATGGTGAATCCTAGTATATATTTGGTGAATCCTGAAAGTTTTTAATTGAACCTGACCCAATAATGGTTTGCAGACTAAAATGGTGTGATGGTGTGAGCCCGATTTACTGGTTAACCTGCAGTATAGAACTTGTTTCACAGCAACGGAAGCACTTTTTTTACTAACTAAAAGGAATATATGTAGCTGCCTCTGAGACGGTGGCGCTTTTGTTTAGAGATCAGCCAGTATTCTCTTTTTGATTACTTGTCTATCGTTGAATATATGGAAATGATTTGCATCAACAAAAGCACAATTTGTTACCAAGTAGTTAATCGGATATATGCGAGCCCCTGAGATGATTCCTCCCCAACAAGGAAGGTCGCTGCCTCGAAACGGTTGCACTTTTGTTTTCCAGATTTTAATTTTATTTAGAGATCAGCCCGTATTCTGTTTTTGATTACTTGTCTATCTTTGGATGGTTGGAAATGTATTTGGGACGCACTTGTGTCTTTGCCTTCTGCTAATTGCTTTCATATAATCGGCAATGATAGCATTATTACAAATGAATCATTAATGATTTGACTAAATATGGTATATGTTGCTTTAATAGCACTACACGTGGTTTCTAATATTTTAATCATCTGACTTTTTTTCTCATACTATATTATACAGTATTTTAATTTGATAAAATTTTTGATTTCTCAATTTTTCATTAATAATAATTTAATATATATAAATTATATGGCCTAAATTAATCAGTAAGAATCATATCTAAACAATGAGAACATATCATATTTATATATGATATTCTAATATTAACTAATATCCTAATATATCTCTAATATTCCTCTTAAATTAGAATATGAAAATTTCGAATATTCAATTTGAAAGGTACAAAAACTTCAATTTTTCGGTGTTCATAGTCTTGATTATCTTCATTTTCATAATAATTTTTATAATCTTTTTCATCATTACCATTGTTATTTATGTCTATCTCATGGTTATCGTTCTTATCATAATCTCCTTATTTATTGTGTTTTCCCAGATATATAATCTATTACAGAAGGGGGTTAAATATAATAGTACCAATTAATCGAACAAGAACACAAGTATGTAAAAGATGAACATTGTTTTGTATTAAAGATAATGAATAGATTACAAAACTCTCTCAAGAAGTTCTTTGTTTTTAAGAGCTGCTAGATTATGAATAATATGACTTGTAAAGATACTTTTAAGTTAACCTATGTCTGTGTTTATATAGATACAGTTACAATTCAATTACAAATCAAATTAAGAAAATAACAGCTTTAACAAGGAAATATACTTGCATTCAGATTCCTTCTCATTATCCTAATCAAACTCTGATTTGATTTGCTTCCTTCACAAACTCTGTCTTGTAAACTCCGTCGGTTGTTAATCTCTGATTGGAGTATTCACTGTTAGAGTAAACTCTAATTGAGTATTTTATGATAGAGTAAACTCTGACCGACAGCTTCTTATTATCTGATGACATTAGTATAAACTCTGATTGGTATTCTCTGACAAACATCAGTGTTTGCATTCCTAACAATCTCCCTCAATTTATACTTTATAAATTAAAACATAAATTTCACTTGTGATGTCAGAAATATAAGACAAATGCATTAGAGTTTGTTTTTCCTTTATAGACTCAGATTCTTCTGTAAGAGAAGTCTTCTTTCAGAAACTGTTCCAGAAGTTTTTCTTCAGCATTCTTTAATAATTCAACCAGTTTCTCCTTCAATTCTTTCATCTGTTCAGAAGAATCATCTATTTGACATATAGCAGCCCTTAGAGCATAAATTGATGATCTGTTCATTCTTTCATCCAAGGCAATGTAACAGGCCTTCAAACCATCATGATTTAAGATTAGTGTAGGAATCCCTAACACCATTTTGACCTTTGCATCTCCTTTTATCATAGCTCTTTATGTTCCATCTTTAAGTACATATCCAAGCTCATACTCTTTAGAGTTTATCATCATCAGCCTTTCATTCTTTTTCTTCTCAGCTATCACTCCTTCAAGAATTTTCACCCACCTAGAAGTTGCTTCATTTACATCATTAAGTAGATAAAGAACATGTTCAAGTTCTTTAGATGCTTTCTGAATTAAATCTTCTTCAACAATCTTCAAAACTCTCCCATCTTCTATGAAATATAGAAGCTTCTCCTTGGGTTGAGCTCCATCAAAAATGTCTTTCACTATATTGATATATATCAATTTGTCCAGATGTTTTTGTGACAACTCTTCCTCAGGCTTATCTTTCAATGAAAAAGGATCTCTGAAGATATTTGCTTCACCCCTGTAGACCTTGGTATGTGAATCACCAATACCACATTTGTCTTTTCCAAGTCTTGCATTGAGAGTCAGAGTTTGAGTCTTGGTCCACAGAAGATCATATCTTTTCTTCCTTATCAGAGTTTGTTGTTGCTCTTCTTTCTCATCATCAAAGCTAGATTCACCTAGAAGAAAAGTTGTTCCAGACATAGTGAAAGGGGTTTTTGATTTTACTGGGACTTTCTTCTGAGTTGTGGTTAATCTTATTTGGATTGTAGGAGTTGGTTTTGATTGAACATCTGGCTTTGGAGTTTCAATTGGTTTGGTTTGGACATGCTTAGATTCAAATTTCTTCCGTTGAGTAGATGCCTTCCTTTGAATTGGACCTTTCTTCACATACTTTCTCTTTTTCTGGACTTGAGCATTGTCAGTACCAAATTTCTTCAATTCTGATTCTACAACAACTAGATCTAATCCTAGATTTTCTTCTTCAAACAACTTTCTTGCCAGTTCTGCATCTTTCAGATTTTGTTCTTCTATATTCTTAGGCTTCTCTTCTTCTTCAAGCCTTTTTGCTAGATCCATATTAGCTTCTATCAGAGTTTGTTGTCATCAGAGTTTGAGAGTTTGTGTTGTTCAGAGTTTGGTCAGACTCTAATATTTTAATAACTGTGTTTTGATCTCCAATGTCAGTATTTGATTGATGTTTCTCCCCCTCAACATGTGCAGAAACTTCAATTTTTATTTCAATCATTTCTGAATCAGAGTTTAAAGAATAAGAGTTTACCTCACCAGTGTTTGGTTGAACAGAGTTTATCTCATCAAAGTTTGGTTCAACAATGTTTGACTCATCAGAGTTTAGTTCAACAGTGTTTGACTCATCAGAGTTTAGTTCAACAGAGTTTATTTCTGCAGTTCATTCTCAAATCTCAGAGTTTCCTGTGCATCTCTATCATGTAATCCAGCTATCTTCCCTTCATCAAAAGAGACATTAATTGATTCCATGACTGTCATTGTCCTTAAGTTGAATACTTTGAATGCCCTTGAAGAGGTTTTAGAAGTTTTAGCATAACCAACAAAAAATCATTCATCTGCTTTAAGTTCAAACTTCTTCAATTGTTCAGGATGTGTTTTGAGAATACAACACTTGCTTCCAAAGATATGAAAGTACTTAATATTTGGCTTTCTTCCCTTCAAAGATTCATATGGAGTCATTCCATGTTTGTTTATTAAAGAACAATTCTGAGTAATGCATGTAGTGTTCACAGCTTCTGCCCAAAAATAAATAGGTAGCTTTGCTCCTTCTAGTATTGTTCTGGCAGCTTCTATTAGAGTTATGTTCTTTCTTTCAACTACACCATTTTGTTGAGGTGTGCCAGGTGCTGAGAATTGTTGAATAATACCTTTTGTTGAGCAGAATTCCTCAATTGCAAGGTTCTTAAACTCTGTTTTTATTGTCACTCCTTGGATTCTTTACCTTGCGTGTTAATCCATTCTCAATCATTGCAATATGATAAAAAATTGTCTCTGCTGTTTCATCCTTCTTATGCAGAAAGTACACCCATATAAATCTAGTGTAATAATCAACTATCACCAGAGTATATTTCTTTACGGGTATTAAAAAATTGATTTTTACGAGAGTTTGTTTGTATGATAATTTTTTTATAAGAATTCTTATAAGAATTTATGAGAGTGTGTGAGTGTGAGAAAAATAAATAAATCTTCTAAGTGTTTATAGGTGTAACAATATGTTAGGAATGCAAACATTGATGATTGTCAGAGAATATCAATCAGAGTTTATGCTGACGTCATCAGAGAATAAGGAGCTGTCGGTCAGAGTTTACTCTATCAGAGAATACTCAATCAGAGTTTACTCTAACAGAGAATACTCCAATCAGAGATTAACAACCGACAGAGTTTACATGACAGAGTTTTTGAAGGAAACAAATCAAATCAGAGTTTGATTAGGATAGTAAAAAGGAATTCGAATGCAAGTATATTTCCTTGTTAAAGCTGTTCTTTTCTTAATCTGATTTGTAATTGAATTGTAACTGTATCTATATAAACACATACATAGGTTAACTTAAAAATATCTTTACAAGTCATATTATTCATAACCTAGCAGCTATTAAGAACAAAGAACTTCTTGAGAGAGTTTTGTAATCTATTCATTATCTTTAATACAAAACAGTGTTCATCTTTTACATACTTGTGTTTTTATTCGATTAATTGGTACTATTACATTCAACCCCCGTTCTGTAATAGATTATATATCTGGGAAAACAATTGGTATCAGAGTAGGGAGTTAAATTCAACTGTTAGATCATTAAATCATGTCTAGAAACAAGTATGAGAGCATAAAAATTCCAATCTTGAAGAAAGCAGAGTACCCTACATGGAGGGTGGAGATGTTATCAAATCTGGGGCAGTGGTGATTATTGCAAGAGCTCATATTTCACAACCGAAGATTATTCATCCTTTCGGGGTTTCCACTTTCGGCAAGTCTATAGCTGGTATCCGGCATGTAGATAGCTGGGGTGACGCTCCACCAACCTTAGTTTATGCAATTGGGGTTTTTAAACACTGGGCTAACAATAGTTTTTATGTGATAAGGTCAATTGCGATGTTTGTTACCTAGTAAATAGACTATTATAGAAAGGGGGGGGGGGTTGAATATAATAGTACCAAACAATAAAAAGCTAGAAAACAAGTATATAAAAGAAGAACTATTTGTATTAACTTTTGATGAACTTAATACAAAACTCTCTCAAGAAACCAAATGTTCTTAAGAGCTGATAGGTTATGTGAATCATATACTATATTCGATACATCAATGTAAATCTAATCTTGTGTTTATATAGTACACACCTACCTATTTAAATAATGCAAAGATAATGACTAATTAATACATAGATATAATTTTCATCATTATCTTCGGAATAGATAGTTTCAAGAAGGCAGTTGTTATTCACTGAAATACTTCCATCTTTATCTCCAATCAAGTCCTGATTTGTCAAATAATAACAACTGTCAAGCTCTGACCAGTGCAAACTCTGTCGGTGACTAAACTCTGATGATGTCACTTAGACTCTGATTAGCTTCCGTAAACTCTGTTTGACATTCTCTGACAACATCATTTCTTCATATTTAACAATCTCTCCCAATTTATGCTTTGTGCAATAAAACATAAATTTTAATGATGATGTCAGAAACTCAATAGACAAATGTATCAGTGTTTAAATGTTCTACCTTGCCTTATAACCTCTTGTAAGAAAAATCTACAATTAGAAAATCATCAAGTAATTTCTCTTCAGGTACCTTCAACAATTCCATCAACTTCTTCTTCAACTCCTTCATCTGATCACTAGTGTCATCAATATGAAAAATAGCAGCTCCCAAGTTATAGATTAGTGTTTTTTCCATGCTTTTATCCAAGGCTATGCAATAAATCCTTTGACCATCAGGATTTAGCATCAGTGTTGGAATGCCCAACAACATTTTTACTTTTGCATCTCCTTTGTTCATCTCCCTATCATTATCATATTCAAGCATGTACCTTGGCCTGTACTCCTCAGAGTTTATCATCATCAACTTCTCACTTTTCCTTTTTCCTGCTATTACTCCTTCTAGAGTTTACACCCACTTTGCAGTAGTGTCATCTTCTCCATTCAGTAAATAAAGAACATATTCCAGTTCTTTTGATGACTTGTGAGCTAGATCTTCTTCAAATAGTTTTATTATTCTTCCATCCTTTAAAAAGTATAACATCTTTTCCTTAGGAAAAATACCATCAAAAGTATCTTTCACCAGGTGAACAACAATGAGCTTGTCTAAGTGATCCTGTGATAGTACCTCTTAAGGTTTGTCTTTTAAAAAATGAGGATCTTTAAAAGAATTTTCTTCACCTCTGTATACTTTGGCTTTTGAATCACCAATTCCCCCTTTATTTCTTCCAAGTCTAGCATTAAGTGTTAGAGAATCAGTCTTTGTCCACAGAAGATCAGGATTCTTCTTTCTACACAAAGATTGTTATTCTTCCTCCTGGAAGAAATGTGGTTCCCTGCATGATGAGTGAAGCCTTTAGTTTTGATGGAGCCTTCTGTTGAACTAATTGAGATGACTGAGATGATTGAGGTGGTTGACTCTCTGCAATAACTACACTTGTCCCTCTGTTTGATCTTGTCACAAGCTTGGATATTTGTCGAAGCATGACAGGTGCAGATGCTGTAGATTTTCTTTGAATTTGAGTCTTTTTCTAAACAGGAGTTTTCTTTAGAACTTGATTTCTCTTCTTCTTTGACTGGATTTGAGCATTGTCAGTACTAGTATTCATTTTTTTCACTTCATGTTCAGCAGTAACTGGATCTACATAAGGATATTCTTCTTCAAACATCTTCTTAGACAATTCTGCATCCTCCTTAATCTTTCTCTCAATTTTCTCAGGCTTCTCTTCTTCTTCCAACTTCCTTGCCAACTCTGCATCCTTATTAATTTGATCTAGCTGTGCTACAACATCTGTTTCCATTAGAGTTTGCTGATTCCCTTGTACTTGACCAGAGCATGAAGGAGTCAAAGTTTGAGCTATTATAGTTTGAGTTTTTATCTTTTTACCACCTTTATAACTCCCTTGACTTTTATTAGTCATTCTACTTCCATCACCATCAAGTTTATCAGTAAATAGATGAAAATCTTCTCTGCATTTATCTTTAGAAACTTTCTCCCCCTTTCTGACATCATGATGGATAGAAAGATGATCCATGATGAGAGTCAAGGAATCCTGAATTGTAGATAAAGTAGTACTCAAAGTACCCACCTTAGGCTCCAAAGAATTGTGCTGTCTGGAAAGAGTTTGTAATTTTTTATCAATAACCTGTTTGTTCATTTGCACAGCACTATGAACAGAAGCCCCTTGCTTAATGACATCCTCATGCAGAGAATGCATGTCACCATGAAGAGATTTAGTAAACACAGTGAAAGCCTTTAACAGAGTCTTTAGGTCATCATATGATAGTTCAGAGTTTGGCCTTTGAACAAGATCATGAGCAGGATTCCAGTTGAATTTTTCATGAGCAAATTTCCAAGTTGTATCCCAGAGTTTTTGCTTTTCAAAATTGAGAAAATCTTCATTTGTAGGTTCTCCCTTGGTAATGTGTCTGACAACACCTTTTTGATCAAGAGCAGGTTGAATCTCATCCTTCAGTTGTGCAATAATACAGTAATCTAAATAATCTATCTTCAACCTGTCAAGAGCATCATGAGCATTGAGAGAGCTTCTCTTAGATTTATATCAATTAACATAAGAAATGGATAGGTCAGTGGGCTCCTCATCACCAAAAATAGGAGAAAGAGAATCCCTAGAGTCTGCATCATGATCATTTGCTACACCACTAACACTAGGTGCATCAGAGTTTGAAACTTGGGTTACAGGTTGAACAACAGAGCCTGTTTCTGGTATACTCTGAGCACCTGCACAGTGAACAGAACAACCTAAGACACTCTTTTCTTTTAAAGTAATCTCATTACTTCTCACATTACACATCTCATGACTTTCAATAGTCAAAGTTTGCTCACTAGAAGTAACTAACTTCTGTCTCAAATCTATCTCTCCTTTTGCCAGAACTAGTGTCTACCTCTCTATTTTATTTCAGTTTTCACACATTTTACCTCAGTCTCACAAAAAAGTCTCAAATTAAGTTGTCCTACAGAAATAAGAGGTGGCTGAGAAAGGAGGCCTGTGGTCACATGAATAGGAGGTACCTTATCAGGACTATCTATGGTTATTCCAGTAGTAAAAGAAAGAAATATAAAGTTTGAACTTATGCTATCAGAGTATGTAAATTTTGAAGAAAAGTCAGAGTTTATACCTTGAACATTTGTAGAGTCTGATGCAGTGTCCAGTGGCTTTGCAGAAAGTGGTTGCACCAGTATTGCATCAGAGAGTACCAAAGGATGAGTTGCAGAATTTGATTTATCAGCATTTGCAGCACTAGATTCAGAGTTTATCTGCTGTTCCTTGGTTTGGTCTGCAATCACAGTGGTGGGGATTGGTTCTTGTGAGACTAGAGTCTGTTCAATAGCTGCTTCACCACTTTGAGTGAAGGTTCTTTTGTGCTAGACTTTACCAGTATGCGGCCTTCAACATTAAAAATAACAGAATCTTCAGTCAGTTTGAGTGCCTGCATTCAAATTTTGATTGAATGGTTCTTGTGTGACTGGGGCCTTAACAACTTCTTCAACCCTTTGAGCTGAAGGTTCTTGTGGGATGTACCCCTGATCCAAATTGGCTTCATCTGCTAGTAATGTGGCTTCTGTTGAACTTTGATCAACATGTTCTTGTGGTCCTGACCCTTCAGAGACTGCTACATCATTTTGAGAGATAGGTTCTTGTGTGTCTAGGCCAAAAGAGACTCTTTATTTCTTCTTCCTGGAGAAAACCAGAGAATCAATCTGTCTTTCTTCAATGTTAGCATTGTCCTTAGCTTTTTGAGCAACCATATCTCTTGCACCTTGATCAGCTAGTTGCCTCACCCTTTCATAAGATAATTCAAGTACCCTCTTAGGTGGTGAGTTGGTAGGGAAATCAGAGACTACTACTGGGCCTGATGATGTAGTAAGATCAACATTTTGCGTATTAGGATTGTCATCATCATTTTTATCCCAGTATTTCTCATCAAAAATTTCACTACCAGCCCCTATTCCCTTATTATCTTTACTTGGTGCTTCATTTTAAGCATCCTTCAAGGTGATTTCAGGACTGGTAAAATGATTAACATGAGTGTCATCCACACTGTCTTCAACTGAAACACCAAAGCCTTGAGGAGATGTCTTGATTTGATTTATGTCCTCACTCATGTACGATTTCCGCATGGATACTAAACTCTCTTCTGCAGGAGCATCAACATCAGGATTTACAACATCAGAGTTTAGTTGTTTAGAGTTTTCAGCATCAACCGGAGGGAAATATTGTGAGATTTTGCCTTTTACTAGTCTCTTCTTCTTCTTAACAGGCTCCAACACATGATTGACATGAAATGGTTTCATGAAAGAAGCAAGAGAAATATCTGAGGCAGGTTTGACAGATGCCTTGATAGGAAATACCATACCCTCAGCACTTTCATCAGAGTTTGTTGGCTCATCAATTAGCTTTCTTCTTCTTGGAGGAGACTTGGAAACTGATTTGCCCTTCCTTTTGAGGCCTGAGCCCTCTGCTTGAGAGGTGTGTGTTACAACTGATGCCTTTTGGGAGACATCAGAGGTTGGCAGAGCTTGTGAATCAGTGTTTGGTGGGTGACTTGGGTTAGAATCTGAGCGAGTTACTAGGTAAACTCTGATCCTCAGTCGCTGAGAGAAACTCACTTCCATACATAGTAGGAAAAGTCTAATGAAGAAAATGCCTGACCTGTGCATGATAAAATAATCCAGATAGGGATGCCCCCCTCTTGGCATCCTTTCTTGCCAAATCAACAAAAAGTCTCTTATTGATTTGAAAAATAGGAAAATCAGAGTCATTGTCAAAATGAACATCATGCAATAAATGACTAAAAATTAACTACAAAAATCTAGCATAATAGATAGTCATTCTATCATCACTAAGCTTCATAACTATTTGCCTAATTATCATACAAGCAAAATTAAAATTTTTGTTATGGGTTAGAGAGTACCCAATTTGTTGAGAGAGTTGGGGGGATTGCATCAAAGTTGGTGCACTTAGAAGTGAAATCCCTTGTGATGCAATCGAAGAAGAAACTCCATTCCTTCCTCAATTTAGGCCTAGTGAGACAACCCAACTTGTGCAGACTATTCTTGTAGCCCAACTCTCGAAAGAATAACCTGGTTATACTATCATTCTCAAGATTATCATATTTTTCAAGCTCTGAAAGATAAAGAGCCTTGCGTACCACTACCAGAGTAATAACATATTTTTCGTCGCAGTTGAAAGTCAAAGTTGGTTCACTATCATCATCTGCTTCATTGAATTTTACTGTCGACTAGATTTGTATCACTGCCCTGGCAGAAATTGTCTTTGGTTCCTACAATGCAAACCCAATACAACTATGGGCAAGAAAGTCCCGTATGACATGAAAATCAGGAGTTTCATTAATCTTGTCAAGAAGAGAGCAATAGTTGGTAGGTACGAAAGTGTATGGACCGAAGGTAAGTTTCTGGGAGGCCATTGCACATGATATATGAAGCTTTGGATGAGAAGAGGTTTTGAGGGACTTAGGCTTTTGAGAGAGAATGAGAGAAAAGAAGAATAAAGAGTGTTAATTCAAGGTATAAAATACAAATGAATCAAACAATTCCTCTCAATTAGCCTTGTAACCTGTAGTGGGACACATGATATTTTATTAGAGGATGAAAAATAATTGAAACAATTTTTAAAATAAAACAGATGTGTGTGTATATGTGTAGATATATTAATGTATAATATGAACCATTTTTCGTGACACACACGCACATCTAGGGTTACTCCAATAAGAGATTAGTAATTATGATGTTATAGGAATAAATCAATAATAATTATCTATTTAAAATAAATAATTATTTTAAAGTTGACTTATTGACTATGAATCAGAGAATACAATGTCTGACTATCAGTGTTTACCATATACTATGATAGAGTTTATCACATACTCTGATAGATGTTGAAATCTGAATTTGCAAGTGTTGATTCCATTATCAGAGTTTGAAAAAGGATGTTAATCTGCTATTTGTCCTTGAACTCCTGCTACCATTCCCAATTCATTTACCAATCTTGTAAAGGTTGCTTCACACAAAGGCTTGGTAAAAATATATGCTAGCTACTGATCAGTTGGAACAAAATGCATTTCAATTGTTCCTTCCGTGACATGTTCTCTGATAAAGTGGTATCTGATACTGATGTGCTTTGTCATAGAGTGCTTAAATGGATTTCCTGTCATTGCAATTGCACTTTGATTATCACAATAAATATGAATTTTAGTAAAATTCAAACCATAGTCCAACAACTGATTTTTCATCCATAAGATTTGAGCACAACAACTTCCTGCAACAATATACTCTGCCTATACAGTTGATGTTGAGATGAATTTCTATTTTTTACTGAACCAAGAAATAATTCTTCCTCATAAAAATTGACAACTGCCACTGGTGCTTTTCCTGTCTATTTTGCATCCTGCAAAATCAACATTTGAATAGCCTATAAGTTTAAAATCAGATTCTCAAGGATACCATAAATCAAAATTAATGGTGCCTTTGAGATATCTAAAAATCCTCTTAACAACAATCAAATAAGGTTCCCTTGGATTTTCGTGAAATCTAGCACAAAGATAAATTACAAACATGATATCTGGCCTGCTTGTAGTTAAGTAAATGAGTGAGTCAATCATACCTCTATAGGTTTTCATATCAATAGGCTCACCAGTATCTTAATCCAACTTGGTTGCTGTAGACATAGGAGTAGTTGCAGTTGCAGATTCTAGCATGTTGAATTTTGTCAGCAGATTTCTTGTATACTTGGACTGATTTATAAATATGCCCTTTTCAGTTTGTTTAACTTTAAGTCCCAAGAAATAACTCATCTCTCTCATCATACTCATTTGATACCTGGACTGCATTAGCTTGGAAAATCTTTCAGACAATTTCTCATTAGAAGACCCAAATATTATATCATCAACATATATTTGAACCAGTAACAAGTCCTTACCTTGATTCCTGTAAAACAAGGTTTCATCAATTGTACCTCTAGTGAATCCACTTTCCTGTAGAATTTGAGCCAGAGTTTCATATCATGCCATAGAAGCTTGTTTAAGTCCATGCAGTGCCTTGTCTAACCTATAGACATGATTTGGATATTTTGGATCTACAAAGCCAAGAGGTTGTTTAAAATAGACTTCATCTTCATGTTCTCCATTTAGAATTGCACTTTTAACATCCATCTGGTAGACTTTGAATTTCTTATGTGCAGCATAAAAAAGAAAAATTCTAATTACTTTAATCTAGCAACATGTGCAAAAGTCTCATCATAGTCAATGCCTTCTTGTTGAGAATAACCTTTGGCAACTAGTCTTGTTTTGTTTCTTGTAATAATTTCATCAAAGTCTATCTTGTTCCTGAAAACCCATTTGGTACCAACAATATATCTATTCTTTGGTCTTGGAATAAGAGTCCACACTTCATTTCTTTCAAATTCATTTAATTTCTCTTGCATTGCAGTAACCCAATCTGCATCTTTAAGAGCTTTTTCAACTTTTTTTGGCTCTGTCTGAGATAGAAAGTTACGATACAAACATTCATTCTGAGTTGCTTTCCTTGTCTGAATTCCAGTATTTGGATCACCAATTATCAGGTCAGGTGTGTGATCCTTGGTCCATTTTCTGATGTAAGGAAGATTCCTTGAACTAGATGTTCCCCCATTATTTGTGGCATCATAAAGTGATTCCTCAGTAAATGCTGATCCTCCCCTTGAAGTTATGCTTACTTCAGAGTTTTTATTTACAGAGTTTGAGTTATCAGAGTTTATGTTTGTCAGAGATTGATCAGACTCTGATATTTTAATCACAGAAGTTGTTTCAGCATTCTCAGTGAAAGATTGATGTTGCTCCCCCTCAACATGCGCAGTATCTTCATTTGTAATCTCTATTTATTCAGAGTTTAGAAGATCAATGTTTGTGTCCTCAATGTCTGTGTCCTGTTGATTTTCATTTTCAAATCCCAGACATTATTGAGCTTGCTCATCATGTAATTCCGTGGTCTTAGTTTCATCAAACGAGACATTTATGGATTCCGTGACTACTTTTTTTCTTAAGTTATACACTTTGAAGGCCTTTGAAGAAGATTTTGAGGTTGTAGAGTACCCAACAAAAATGCCTTCATATGCTTTTAGTTCAAACTTCTTGAGCTATTCAGGATGTTTCTTTAGAATAAAACACTTGCTTCCAAATATGTGAAAGTACTTCACATTTTACTTCATTCCTTTCATCATTTCATAAGGAGTTTTTCTATGCTTGTTGATTAATGTACAATTTTGAGTAATACAAGCAGTGTTCACAGCTTTTGCCCAGAAGTAAGTGGGAAGTTTTGCTGCTTTCAGCATAGTTCTAGTAGCTTCAATCAAAGTTATGTTTTTCCTTTCAACTACCCCACCATTTTGTTGAGGTGTACTAGGTACTGAAAACTGTTTCTTTATTCCTTTAGTTGTACAGAATTCTTCCATTGCAGAGTTCTTAAACTCTGTTCCATCGTCACTCCTTAGAATCTTCACTTTGAGTGTTGATCCATTTTCAATCATAGTAATATGATCAAAAATGATCTCATCTGTTTCATTCTTCTTTTGTAAAAAGTACACCCAAGTGTATCTTGTGTATTCATCAACTATTACCAAAGTATACTTCTTCTTTCCAATTGACATAATATTGACAGGACCAATAAGATCAAGATGTAGCATGTAGAAGGGTTCTTCAATTGAAGAATCAGTCTTGCTTTTGAATGATGTCTTTCTCTATTTTGCATTTTAACATGAGTCACAGAGGCCATCATGATGAAATTGAGCTTTAAGAAGACATCTCACAAGATACTTTCTCACCAGTTCATTTATATTGCCAAAATTCAGATGACACAACTTTTTGTGCCAATTCCATCTTTCTACTGAAGTTTCTTTTCCATGGAGACATGTTAATGGTTCCTCCGAGTTTATTTCCAAGCCAACTTCAAATAGGTTATTATGTCTGTGACTAATGAGAACCACTTTGTCTGTCTTTTTGCTTTTGACTTCACAATGTGTTTCATGAAATTTCATAGAATAATCTCTATCTGTCATTTGACTCACACTCAACATGTTGTGCTTGAGTCCTTCAACCATAGTGAAAGGCAGAGTGTCTAAACTTGTAACACTATAACTTATGTAACTCAACTAAAAGAAAAGATACTTAACCAGAAGACAATCAAGAACATGAAGTCACAAAGAAATCAATGTTAACTATGAAGACAAGGTAATTGATACAATTCAATTTGTTAACTATGATCAAACAAAGAAGAAATCATTGAAAGAAGTTCAAGACAAAGTTGTTCATGCCTCAGTGGTTTGTAACTTAAAGACTCAAGATCATAACTATCAGTATCAATAAGACTAATTGATTTCAAGTGAACAAGAAGGAAAGCAATATTTGGAAAGCCACATTACTAATTGAATATGGTAATCTATTCAAGAAGCAGAAACACTATCAAGACTAGTCACTTATGAATCAGACCATTGCATCAAGTGTCAGGACATTGATAGTATGTTTATGTCAGTAATAGAGATCCAAGTTCAAAAGATTGTTGAAGAATTTGGAAGACATAAAGAAATCACAAGTTCAAGATGCTGCATTGAAGTTTCAAGTTAAAGCCCAGAATTTTTCTAAGTACAAAATATTCGAGATAGAATATTCGAGATAGAATATTCGAGATGGCCAAGTAGAACATTCCTATGTAGAATATTCGAGATAGATATTCGAGATGGCCAAGTAGAAGTTCTCAAGTAGATGTTCTACATGGAGGGCAGTTTCAACATGACACATGGCATCATCTAATTGGCAGATTTCCAAGCTTTCAAGATTAGATAAGATTTATGTGGACATCATTGGGCCACGTATATCTTAATCTTTGAAGACTACAAGACATAGATTACAAATAGTATAAATAGAAGTACTTGTGTATTTTTTTAAATAGAGCAAAATTTTCGAGATAAACACTTGTAAAAGAGAGAGAGAGTATATTCACAGAGCTTAGCATCATTTACTACCCTCTTTACTTCTGGTGTACTTTGTAATGAATGTTGTAGCAACCCTTTCAAGTTATATATAAAACATATATTCCTTGAATCATTGTGTTCATTTATTACATAGTATTTATTGCTTCTTTAATTCGAAAAGTTATATTCACCCCCCCTCTACAACACATTTGGACCTAACAATTGGTATCAGAGCCTCATGTTTAATATACAAAACATAGATCCTTGTGTTTGATAGAAGATTAGTGAGTTTTCATCTACAGATCTACTTTTCAAGTTCTTCTTGAAAAGAGTGCTCAAATTTGTTTGACAGAGAAAACTCATTCTAAAAATTATTTAAATACTCCGGGTGTGATTATTTAGCCTGGGTGGACTTTAGATAATTTTTGTGAATTATTGTGGGTACTTTGATTTTTGGTGTTCTTCAAGGAGTCATCACTGTTCTTGATAAAGAATATAAACCCAGTAACTTTTGATTACCTTTTCAAGAGTCATAAAGTTAAAAAGGTGTTATTGGCTTTTGATTTGACATAAATCTCACAACAAAAAGTGTTACAGAAGATATTCAGTACCTAGCACGTGGGTTAGGTGAGTTAGGTGAGAAAAGCCACAAAAGTCAAAAAGTGTGAAAAGTAATATTGTTTATTCAATATTAAAAGTGACCTTCAGCAAATTTCTTCCAAGGACTTGGAATATTCTACTTGAATATTCTACTTGAATATTCTACTTGGAATATTCTACTTGGAATATTCTACTTGGACAAAAGTTCTACTTAGAGAAATTCGACTTGGGCAGTTCTACATAGATATTCTACTTAGCCTAGTCTTGGGTACTTAGAAATTTTTTTTGTGTCCAGAATTTGAACCTTGATTTATTTTAAGATAATTTAATTTTCTTTTAATTACTACTCAAGTAATAAGAAAAGTTTATTATCTTTACTTTAAATCCGCATTAAGATGGCACCTAAAAACAATTTCAAGATTCCAATGTTCGACCGAGATCATTATGAAGAATGGGTGTTGAGAATGAAACTTTACCTTGAGTCCGTCAATCCTGAATATCTGGAAGTCCTCGATAAAGGTAAATTTGTATCAATGGTTGTTGTTCCTGAGCATATGGAAGGAGATGTGGCAACGGTCTGAGCCTAAGAAGGCAGTAGACTTTTCAGATGCTGATAAGGAGCAGATATCTTTCGACACATTCGTTCGACAAACACTGATGGAATCCCTGGATCATGAGATGTTTAACGTAGTTAAAGGACTAACTACAGCAAAGAAGATTTGGGATAAGCTAGAGGTCGTCATGGAAGGTACCTCTGAGGTCAGAAGCAACAAAACACTTATACTCAAGATGGAGTATGACACTTTCAGGATAAGAAAAGGAGAAAGTATAACCGATGTCTATCTAAGATTCAGTCAGTTGGTTTTGGATTTGAATCTGAGAGGTGTAACTCTCCCCGTGGTTGAAGTCAACACGAGATATCTGAGGAACCAGCCAAAAAGTATTGAACATAGAGTCTATGCTGTTAGAGAAACCAGAGATTTGCACACAACTACTCTGGAAGAATATTATGGAATTCTAAAGACCTATGAGCTGGAAACACTTCAAGATCAAGCATGGGATAATGATTCAAGAGGAAAAGAAGCTGCATCAGGGTTAGTTGCTGATGAGGTAGAGTCTAAAAAGGCAATGATTGCAGAAAAGCCTAGGTCATCAACTGCATCACATCAAGTTGAAAATGATGATGAGTGGTAGCTCACAAGGCTACAAAGGGAAAGGCAAGAGTACCAGCTACAAATCTCCTTTGGATTTCAAAATGAAGTTCAAATGTTATAACTGTGGTGAAGCTGGACATTTTGCTACAGATTGCAAGAAGCCTAAACAGACATATCCAAAAGAAACCTATGAAGCCCTCAAAAGC
Source organism: Oenanthe sinensis (assembly GCA_028671895.1). Taxonomy (NCBI): domain Eukaryota; kingdom Viridiplantae; phylum Streptophyta; class Magnoliopsida; order Apiales; family Apiaceae; genus Oenanthe; species Oenanthe sinensis. Next base: position 11,196,597 of record CM053799.1, read on the forward strand.
AAGTATGAGGCCCTGGTGAAGGAAAGACATGGAAAAAGAGCTTTAGTTGTCACAGAAGGAAGAGCGTGGGATGATTCAGATGAGGAAGAAGTTACTCATACAGCAAACTTTGCCCTCATGGCTGAGACATCAGATGAACCAGAGGTACCAGTTCTAACCCTTAAGGAAGAAATGTCTATAGATGATTATAAGGTGCAGAACGAGGCTCTTAGCGAAGAGATCTATATGCTGTGCAAAAGCCTAAATACTTCTAAAAAAGAACAGAAAACACTTGTTGCCAAATGCAGAATGCTTGAGGCAAAAGTGGAAGAATTAGAGGCTGTTTGCACTATAGATACTTCCCTAAGAGACTCTATTAAAACTTTGGAACACAAGCTTAACCTTAAAGATGAAATAGAAGCATGTCTTAGGAATAAACTAGCTGAGTTAGAAACAAAATGCGAAGCTTATAAACTAGCAGCTAGTAAAGTGAATGTTGATAGTAGCACATTTAAGAAGATAACTGGTGTTGGTGTAGGGCTTGACTATTCTAACTTATCAAAGAAAGAAGGGAAAAGGCCTGTAGACACCAGTCCCAGTGAGATTAAAAAGGAAGTACCTACAATTCTCAAATCTGCTATTAAACCAATATTCAAACACTTTGCTCCTCGAGAAGAAGAAGAGACTGATTTATTAGTTAGATATGAAATCGAGATGGAAGATCGGAAGAAAGAACAACCTGTAACTCCTACTAAATCAGTTAAAATCAAATCCCCTAGAGAAGAATCTAGACCAGGACTAGGAGCCAAGGCTGTTAAACAACAGGTTAAGAAAGAAAAGGTTGAAAAAGAGGTTAAGGTAGAAAGAATAAAGAAAGCATGTTATCACTGTAAATCCACTGAACATCTTTCTTATGCATGTAAATCTAACATGAATATTCCTGTTGCACATGCCATGCCTGTACCACACGCAATGATTAACATGCATCAAAATCATGTTCAATGTGGTCAACCTAATTGTATGCCATGCACTTTTAATGTCATGCAAACCTTCGTGAACTTGATGAATGCAACTAGTCAAACATGTTTAAATACTGCTACTAGTTCTAATGTCAAGAAGAAGCATGTAAGAGCTAAGACTGCCAGTCCTCCTAAAGTTAGGTGTGACAAGCCTTCTCCTAAGACTAACAAATCTGTTAAGTCTGACAAGGGAAAAGACAAAGTCGAAAGTTCTAAGAATGTTAAAGAAAGTGCATTTTCTGTTGTTAAAACTGATAATTCTCGATCTTATAGAAAAGCCGGGCCCAATCAATCTTGGGTTCCGAAGAATGTCTAATCAATCTGACATTGCAGGGCATTAAGCGAAACAGAAATAAAGTTATATGGGTGCTAGATAGTGGAGCATCAAGGCATATGATAGGAAACAAGTCCCTGCTTACAGAGTTGGTTATGAAGGCTGGCCCTTATGTTACCTTTGGAGATGACAGCAAAGGAGTGACAAAGGGATATGGCAAACTGAAGACTGGCAATGTCATCATTGAAGATATCTCCTATGTTGAGGGATTGAAGCACAATCTGTTGAGTATAAGTCAATTCTGTGACAAAGGTTATGAAATTGTCTTCAACAAGAAAGGTGTATCAATAACTCACATCAAGGAAGGTTCGTTAGCTTTAAGAGGAGTTCGGAAGGCAGATCTTTTTGTTGCTGATATGGATTCGGCAAACCAGAATGAAGTCACTTGTTTCTACAGTAAAGCTTCAGATGATGAAAGCTGGTTATGGCACAAAAAGCTATCTCACCTAAACTTCAAAACGATGAATGCTCTTGCAAGGCGAGAATTGGTAAAAGATCTACCTCAAATGGAGTTTGCTCCTAAAGGACTCTGCGAAGCATGCGAAATGGGAAAGTCAAAGCGAGCATCGCATAAAAGTAAAGAAATTTCTAGTATCATTGAGCCTCTGTAACTCCTTCATATGGATTTATTTGGCCCAGTGAACGTGCTATCGTTATCAAGGAAAAGATATGCGTTGGTAATCGTGGATGATTTCTCTAAATATACATGGGTATTGTTTGTTATGACAAAAGATGAAGTACCTTTCCAAATCATTAATCATATCACTCAAATTGAGAATGTTTCAACACTCACTGTGAAGACGATTAGATCAGATAATGGCACGGAATTTAAGAATGAAATCTTGAATGATTTCTGTGTTTCTAAGGGAATACGTCGTCAGTACTCAGCCCCGAGAACTCCACAGCAAAATGGAGTAGTTGAAAGGAAGAACAGAACACTGGTTGAAGCAGCAAGAACATTGTTGTATGATTCAAAACTTTCTCTATACTTTTGGGCCGAAGCTGTGAGTACAGTGTGTTACACTCAGAATAGAACCCTGATCATAAAAGATAAAGAAAAGACACCATGTGAACTAATGAATAACAGAAGACCAACAATCAAATACTTTCATGTCTTTGGAGCTAAATGCTACGTACTTATAGACGATGAGAATTTAGGCAAGTTAGAAGCTAAAGCACATGAAGGGATATTTGTGGGTTATTCTACAAATGTGGTGGCTGCTTATCGGGTATTCTTAGTAAATGATCGGAAAGTGATTGAAAGCTACAATGTCAGATTCGACGATACTAAACTCCCATCAATTTCTAAAGATAATAGTGAACCTGAGTCCCTAATGTTTCAAAATCTGGACTTAGATGAAATTGAAGATGAACCTGAGTTGGTTGTTACTTCAAATATGCCAAGTGTTCGAGAAGAAACACCTGAGTCTAATGCAAGATCAGAAGAAACTTCCTCAGCACAGTCCAGCAACAACTCAGGGGGAGTAAATAGCAGCTCAATGACAAGTGTTCAAGGCTCAAGAAGAGATGACACTAGTTCTGTAGGAGCTGGCACTAACTCAGGGGGAGTTAGTGGAAATAACACAAGTAGTCAACACAACAATTCAGAATTTCAAGCTGAATCATCAAGACAATTTCCAAGAGAACGGGTATGGAGTAGAGACCATCCGTTTGAATTAATTATTGGTGATCCAGATGTTGGTGTGTCTACTAGAAGATCTTCAAGAGCTGACATAGCTAATATTTGCTTATATTCTGGGTTCTTATCCAAGCTTGAACCTAAAGAAATAGAAGAAGCTCTTGGTGATGCTGATTGGGTAATTGCAATGCAAGAAGAGCTCAATCAGTTTGAAAGGCAGAAAGTTTGGAAGCTGGTACCCCGACCGAAGAACAGATCAGTAATTGGAACTAAGTGGGTTTTCAGAAATAAATTGGATGAAGACGGACTTGTAACACGAAACAAGGCTCGTTTGGTAGCGAACGGTTATTCTAAAAAAGAAGGTATTGATTATGATGAGACCTACGCTCCAGTTGCACGACTTGAAGCAGTCAGGATGTTCTTGGCATTTGCAGCACACAAGAACTTCAAGATTTTTCAGATGGATGTGAAAAGCGCCTTCCTGATTGGAGAACTAGAAGAAGAAGTATATCTGGAACAGCCACCTGGCTTTGTTAATCCAGAACTTGTAGATTTTGTGTACTTACTCTTCAAAGCTGTCTATGGGCTCAAGCAATCCCCAAGACGATGGTATGAAACCCTATCCTTATTCTTAATTGCAAGTGGATTTATTAGGGGAGTAATTGATAAAACATTGTTCTACAAAAATGTAAAAGGTGAATTAATACTTGTTCAAGTCTATGTGGACGATATTATTTTTGGGTCATCTAATGAACGCTTGTGCGAGAAATTTGCTAATTTAATGCAGGATAAGTATGAGATGAGCATGATGGGAGAGCTGTCCTTCTTCCTTGGATTACAGATTAGTCAAAGAAAAGATGGAATCTTTATCTGTCAGTCCAAGTACATCAAAGATTTACTCAAAAAGTATAATCTAGAAGATGCATCAACAGCTAAATCTCCTATGGCAACAGCCACGAAACTTGATGAAGACAAATCAGGTAAACCAGTTGATATCACAAGTTATCGAGGTATGATTGGCTCACTACTCTATTTAACTACAAGTAGACCCGATATCATGTTCGCAACTTGTTTATGTGCAAGGTTCCAAGTGGATCCTAGAGAATCACATCTCATAGCCGTCAAACGAATCTTTAGGTATCTCAAGGGCACATCAAATCTAGGGATTTTGAAAGTCATATTACTAGTCCTATTTGTAATAAGTAGATGACAACTCAACTCAGATAAGAAAGCGAAGTAAATAATAAATATTGAATATAGAGGAAGAACAAAAGAAGCCATGACAAGAGAAGACACAAAGACCACTACAGAAGAAATGAGAATCAACATTGTAGTTAGTCATCCGTGAACCAGACCAGTGCACAGGGTGTCAACAATGTCAGTGAAGATTCGTCATCAAAAAGTTTAAGTGGTTAAAAAGGTTATTGTTGAAGAACAGAAGAGTCTTATCTACATCAACAATAGTCAAGCCTTTAATTTAATTCTCTATTAATTAATTAAATTAATTAGTTAATTTAATTAGTAAATTAATTCACTCAGAATTAATTTATTTCTTAAATTAATTAAATGATTAATTAATTTAGAATTATTTTAGAATGACAGAAGACAGAAGCTGGAAGCTCAAAGGGATACAGGTCTGTTTGGAATACAGTGTACAAGAGTCAGAATCCAAGATTGAATATTTGACTGAGTACACGCAGTGGTGAAAAGAAGTATTGTCTAGTTTAAAGAGTCAGAATATTTCAGTAACAGAGGTACTTCTAATTGCAACTGTAGAAACAGCCAAACATGCCTTACAGTACTGACTTGAAGAAAAGACGGAAAAAGAAATGACACGGAAGAAATGCAGAGTCATATATTCTTAAAGGTGGAACCCCGGTTGGAATTGATTTATCATTTCCAAGTCAAAAGGAGTTCGGTTCCAGACCATCAGAAGACCGCAGCTTAGAGCGTAAGGATTTATTTAATTAATAAATATTTTATTTACTTAGTAAATTATATTTATAAATATCTAAATAATATTAGATATTTATTTTTATAATTTATGAATTAAATTTATTATTTATTAATCAAAGATAATAAGCTGTGCGGGTCAAAAAGCATTTCTACGGAGCCTATCCATATAAGACGAAATAGGCCCCTTACTTTTTCAAATTGAAATGGCAGGAGATGTTTTGTTAAAGCAACCAATCAAGGCTTGCCACATGTCCATTCAAGTGGAAAGAAATGAAAAAGGCAGGAGAAAAGAAATGTCATACCGAGTGAACAAAGATCATACCGAACAATTCAAATAAGTCATACCGAGAAAATTCAAAGGGCTGTTGAAAGAAGTCATACTGATTTTATTTAATTAAAAAGTCATACCGACCTTTTTAATTAATTAAAATAAGTCATACCGAGCTTCTGCCGACCTAAAGTCATACCAGAATAAGTCATACCGAATTTTCCGTGTTCAAAAGGTCATGCTGAATTGATTTTTTATTTAATTAAAAAGTCATACCGATTTTTTAATTAATAAATAAGTCATACCGACCACACAGAAGTCATACCCAGCTTTAGAAATGTCATACAAGTGTTAAAATAAGTCATACAGACTTATTTTCTTTAAATTAAGTCATAGTCAAAAAGGTCATAGCAGCCTTTTTGAAATCTCTATAAATATGAGATGAAGGCTTCATTTTCCTCAAGTTCTTTGAGTAGAAAAAAATCAGTTCAAATTCAGAATTTGTCTGCATTGTAATATTCACAGACTTTCTGTGCTGGTTTGATTTTAATTCCTAAAGTAGAACAATTCATGTTAAATTTGTTCTAGGAATTAAAGTTTATTCTACCGGATATTGTAACACCCTTTCAAGTTTTAATATACATATTTAACTTGAATCTTGTTTACTTACTTGCTAATTTTCTATATCTTAAATGTTTAATCGTGAAAATAGAAAGCTAGTAAGTCAGCCTCCCAAACACTACAAATACTCTAACCCTCAGCTTTAGCAATAATTTAATTCCGCAAATTCTGAAAAGAATTTTAAATTGTTGTCAGTATCGCATTCAACCCCCCTTCTACGATACTTCCGGGACCCAACAATTGGCATCAGAGCAAGCTGATTGATATACAAATCAAGATCCGTAGTCCAGTGAAGCTCAGGGTACCGAAGCTGTTTAAACTCTGAATGTCTAGAGGCCTTGTTAAATAAATTTAGTTTATAAATTTAAATTTAAATAAATTTATTTTATAAATATTATTTAAAATAAATTTATTTTGTGAATTTAATTTAAATGAGTTTATTATTTAAACTTGAAAAAGTTTCTTTTATAAACTTAATTTAAATAAGTTTACTTTATAAATTTTAATTTAAATAAATTTATTCTTTAAATTTAAATAGACTTACTTTTATAATTTAAATTTATTTAGATAATTTTATTTTATAAATTTAAATTTAGATAAATTTATTTTATAAATGTTATTTAAAATAAATTTATTTTGTGAATTTAATTTAAATGAGTTTATTATTGAAACTTGAAAAAGTTTCTTTTATAAACTTAATTTAAATAAGTTTACTTTATAAATTTTAATTTAAATAAATTTATTCTTTAAATTTAAATAGATTTCCTTTTATAATTTAAATTTATTTAGATAATTTTATTTTATAAATTTAAATTTAGATAAATTTATTTTATAAATGTTATTTAAAATAAATTTATTTTGTGAATTTAATTTAAATGAGTTTATTATTTATACTTGAAAAAGGTTTATTTTATAAACTTAATTTAGATGAATTTATTTTATAAATTTAATTTAAGTAAATTTATTAGTTAAATTTATATATATTTAATTTATAATCTAAAGATATTAAAACTTGGTCCATTTTTCCAAAAGGGTTTGTACTTGGAAAATTCTTCGTTTTGGCTCAGAATTATTTCCCAGAGCATATGACCTCGTTTCGAGAAAAGTGGTCATTTCGTATTAGTAGGTTTATTCCGGAGCATTTGGATTTTATTGTGGATGATACGACTGTTAATGTTATAGTTCCACAAACTGCTCAAATGTAAAGATAGGATAGATTTATTAGTGGGGAACTCTGAAGATTTTTTTCTGACTCTAATGATCATTCTAGTTTTTGTACTTATACAAAACGGATTTAAGAATCGTTAGAGGTCACAACTGAAGAAACATATGAGGTTAAAAGTAGCAAGACAAGATCAGGGCTGTGCTACAATATTCAAGAAGCCTGAACAAACAAATGATGACAGAGACTGTGTTGAGTTAAAAGCAGGTGCGTATTTTCATATAAATTGCTCACACTCACATAGTTGTACTTAAATGTCAAATCACTTCATGTATTGCTTGTTTAGAAGTAGAAGAATAAAAGATGGTAGAATTATCTAAGTAGTCAGTAAAATTTATAGATTCGAGGCTTAATCTAAAACTGACTTAGGTAATTAGAGATAATTAAAATGTTAGACAACAACATAAATGGATTAGACAGAATTAGTAATTAAATTGTTAGTTCTTCTATTCCATGTGCTTTTAGAAAATTATTGAATATCTGTAAATCTGCTGAACACCTGTTACATTTGTGTAAAATGGTTAAAGTAGATAGTACTGAATTTTCTAATATGCATAACATGCCTGAATTGCATAATTCTTATCTATAATGCATTGAAACTGAATGTTTACCATGTGTTCTTATTTTCATGCTTGTTTATTTAAATCTGAAAATGCATATCTTAGGACTTGCATAATCTTAGGCAAAGCATCAATAAGAATCACAATAGGGTAAAGACTGCTAGTCCACCTTAAGATAGGTTGGAATCACTAATCTCATAGCCTTAAGACTACCTTGTCAAGGCTGCTGTGAATGAGAAGTGATCAGTCAAAGATAAGTTTGTGCATGTTAAGGTTGAAACTGTTGTTACCACTGTTGAAAGTAATATCTCTAACCCATCAGGACTCAATTGAAGTTGAGTACCAAGAAACTTAATCATTTGTGATTGCAGAGTATGAATCAAAAGTCAAAAGTTATGTGAATTCGTGACATTTATTGTTCGAGGCATATCACTAGCATTGAAGCTCTACTATTACAGTTGGTTGAGAAGGCCTCCCCGATGGTAACCTTTGGAGATGACAGCAAAGGATGTACAAGGGATATGGCTATCATGATTTAAGAACTGTCATCAGTGGAAGCATCTTTCTTGTCGACGGACTTAAGCACTAAGCACTATCTATAGGGCACTAGAGAATTCTTTGTCAAAGGTTTTCTAAAAAAGCATTGAAATAGAAAAGTGTTTGATTTCAAGCAAGAAAGATGGAAGATCACTCAACTGAGAGTGAATTGGTGATGTCCGTGCATTCAACAGATAATATATCACATATGGTGATTGATCACATCAAGCAGATCAAGTTGGAAGCAAAGTACTTTGAAGTTGAAGCGATTAACATAACATGCTTCTTCATTCAACAAGATCGTGAAAAGACATCATATGAGTTAATGGCCAACCAGAAGCAAACACTGAAGCTCTTTCGTGTGTTTGGAGGAAATTGATATTTATTGAAGATTTATATGAGCATCTTGATAAGTTTGAAATTAAGGCTCATGGAACAATTTTCCTCGGCTACTCATTGAAGTCAAAAGCTTTCAAAGTAAGATGTGATGTAAAACCAGAAGGTGATTGAAAGTCTGAATGTGTCGTCCTATTACACCAAGCTCCCGAGCATTAAAATAAAAGTCTATTCTGAATCTGTGAAGCTTGACATCTAGTCAGAGTCATATTCAGTTATTGATGATGAAACTGAGGTTGCAGAAGGAATCAATGTTAATGATGATGATTCAGATCCTAGTAGTGGAAATGGTAGTGAATCTACACAACTCATGGACTTTAACAGAATCCACTAAACAAGGTAAAGGATCTTCAACACATCCTAGCAGCAACTTAGGGGGAGCAAATAAAAGAAGGATCTACTAGTCGTACTCAACACAATGAAGATCAAAGGAATACATTAAGAACATATCTGCCGAGACAACGGGTTTGAAGTCAAAGTCATTCCTGAAGTCTAATTCTTAGTGATTTGGATAATAGAGTAAAGACTAGAAGTGCTATGCAAAGTAAATAGTTACTCTTCGGGAAAGAACAATTGTTAAACAGTTGGAATCCTAAAGAAGATTGAAGAAGCACTGATTGATCCAGATTGAGTCATTGCAATGCAAGATGATCTCAATCAGTTCGAAGGCAGAATCTACTGAATCTGGAACCCAGGCCACAAGACAAAGTTGTAATTGGTACTGTAAGGGTTTTCAGAGACTGGATGATTTTTGGCATTGTTATGAGGGACAAAGCCAAACTGGTTGCTACAGAAGGTATCGACGATGATGGAAACAGAATCTTCGGGACTTTCAAGATCTAACTAAAGCACCAGAGACTAGACTTGATACTATTAGGGCTGAACATGTTGATGTACAATAACTCCTGGACTTTGAAGTTTCATATCCACTGGAATTTGTATATCATTCTCTTCACAAAGCTCTCTATGATGGAGGTAAGAGATCAAGCAATCGTCAAGGACATGGTATGACACTCTAACTGCTAATTACTTGAATATGATTTTATATTAGATTCGTTATACACATATCTCTCTAGAATACAAGGCACACACGCATAATGTAATATTAGTGCAAGTATACCATGATTATATTATATGTGGGTCCACTGCATAAAGACCATATATTTTATTCTCTATATGCCTATGTGCAAGTTTCCACGTGGATACTAGAGAATCTAATCTTATAGCTAAGATATGAATTGTTAGATATCTTAAGGGATTACCAATTCTAAGAATCAGGTACCCTAAAGATACCAGGTTTAACCTAATTGGCTATATAGATATAGATAATGCAGGTTATAAGAAAGACAGGGAGGTAATTACCAGAAGCTGTCAAACTCCATCAACTCTGCTGGATAATCTCTTCACCACTCACGGAACAAGCGCATGGACACTAGGTATCATTTATATCGAGAGTAGTCCTTAGTAGAATAACTTGCAGATATTTGCTAAACAGCTTGATGAATTCATTTTGTCTAAGTTGGTTAGTGAAGTTGGGATATTATGTATGTGCATATTTGTTGGAAATCTCATCTGTAAGGAATTCTTAAATGAGTTCACAAGTTTTACATTTTCCATATTTAAAGGACTTGTGAATTTATTTGAAATCCAGAACCTCGTACTTAGTGCTACTACTTTAATTATCATGTTTATAATGTTATATGCATATGTGGTAATTAGGTGTTCTAGCATAAGTTTGAATATTATCTTAATTGATTTAAATTATGATGTCAGACAATTCGATGTCAGATCAGTCTCATGATTTAAATGAATTAAAATAATATGCAGCATAATTGTTTGTATGATAAATATTTAATGAGTATCAGTTAATGATATCTTACTTAATTGTTTTGATATTTTTCTCTGATATTTTTAAATGTTTTGTTACAAATAATTGTGACACTTTTAATATTAGTGACATTATTTAGAATTACTGATCTAAATAATCAATGCATATTTCAAAAACACTAATATTGAAAAACGGAAGTATTTTCTAAGTTATGCGTATATAAAATTCTCAATATTTTATATACTTAGAAATATTTCCAAAATTGTTTTTACTTCTAGGTATCAACCATTTGTAAAATGATTTATTTTCAAACACTTGTTTCAATATTTGTTGCACATTGATTCAAAGTACCTAAACAGTGGTTGTTGCTTTGAAGGCCTTGTACTGTATTGCTAAGAATACATCCACCCCTATTGTCATGGAATTTTTTATTTTAAGTTAGGGTGAATATCAGGTGGACGAAAATGATGAATATCATAATTGTTTTATGTGTCGGAAAATCATAGTCCTCTATCTGATAAGGATGGTTTGCAAAACTGTTTTCAAATCATACAGTATTAAGGTATAAAGGAAAAGAGTCATTTTATCGAGATATAATTTGGTAAGAGAGTTGAATTTCTTCGTTGGTATAAATTCCCGCGTTTTATTATGGGAAGTTTGCCTTATAAGAAATTCATAAGGGATAGAAACTTTCTTCTCTGATACACATTCCCGCGTTTTATTATGGGATAAGTATCTTAAAGAAAATTTTGTATCATGGTTTTAAATGATAAATCTTTAGTTCCGACAAAACTCTTTTATTGAAAGTGCTTTAATAAAATCTATTACCATTCATTATTATATTTTTCCTTCTCCTTGGGATGAAAAATATGTTTTGGAATGTTAAGGTGATTATCTTTTTATCTCGATTGGTTTTTTCCTGTTAGCCCCTAGCGGCTTTAGAAACTGGCCAAGAGGTTGAAAACCCATCAATCTCTTACCCATGCCATAGTACCAAACACCAATTCATCCACTTCCATATATTAACCCCTGGAGATATAAGGAACTCATTTAAGTTAGAGGTTGATAAGGGAGATACTGCACTTGATGCAGCAAATAAGGATGATGTCGGAAGTGCACCCACAGCTCTACCTCCAGAGAAGAAAAGGAGTATATAACTGAGGTAACTGTAAGCTCATCTGCATCTTCTCAAAAGGATGCAGAGCTGAAAAGGCAATAAAACTGTCTCTGGAATCATTCTCTCTACAAGATGAATCCATTGAAATTCGCTCGTCAGCTAGAGCACTTTGTAATGAGTCAAGCACACCACCGGCATTCACGCTGATGGTAAGCCTAAATAGATAAATTCTAGGAACACATTGCAAGGCGTGCACAGTGAGAGGTACATGCAGCATTTTTAGTTTTGTACAGTTTTATTTAATTGGCATTCATACTGTTAATATATATTTTTTTTGAGAATTGAATTTCTTCTTTGATACAAATTCTCGCTTTTTATTACGGGAAATTTGTCTTATAGAAAATTCATAAGTGATAGAAACTTTCTTCTCAGATATAACTTTCCCGCGTTTTATTAAGGGACATGTATCTTAAAGAAAATTTCGTATCATGCGCTATAATAATATTTTTTTATCAACAATTGGCATATTTATTTTTCCTATAAAATTGGCATATTTTTACTTTATAGTTTTTTTTTATTATTTCATGTTATTTTTAAAATTTATTTTTGTCTACGAGAAATTGTTCTAAGAATCATAAGTATTAAATGTCAATATTTAAAGGACTTGTGAATTTCTTTACATCTATTTTCTCAAGCTTACATATATCTCTGATATAATGTATGAAGTTAAATGCTAATTTTCATTCCTATGATTATTTAGTATTTGACAATTGTATTTTATCTTATTAAAATTATGAATTGAAGCAATTCATCGTTTATTAGTTTCATAGTTTTAATATGATGAAATATTAGGAGCATAATTTCTTGCTTTTTGAAATTATTATTAATTATCATATTTTGATAATTTGTGATTGTTTCATTGCAATTAATTATGATTTTTGTTGTTAGTGATAATATATATACATTGTTTATCTGAAAATCACTAATAATAAAAGCATATCTGTGTTCTGCCGAACAAGAGCAATCGACTCGAGGTAAAAGCAGGTAATCTCGATCTTGATATATTCTTTAATCAATTGATATAAATATATATACAATTGATATATTGAGCCCTCAGTGGCTATAGGACAAGATCAAGGGATTGAAAACATACAATCTCTAACACAGATCATAGAACCACAAACACTCAAACAGATACAACTTCATCTACTAAACCCCTGTAAAGAAAAGTTTATCAACTAAAGAGGGTGAGAGAGTAAGTGCCTCTAGTGCACTAGAAAAGAGAAGTATCTATGAGCGTTCCAGCAGCTCTGCCTCTAGTTAGAATGTAATTGAAACCAAGGCAACTGCTAACTAATTTATATCCTCCCAAAAGGGTATAGATTTGCAAATGGCAAAACTGTTACTAGGTTCGTCATCTTAACATGATGAGTCTATTGAATTCGGCCTGTCAGCCAAGGCCATTTGTAAAGAGTTAACTTCATCTGGACACTCTCAAACACTGCAAACCATAAATATATATATTCAAATGCACTGTAAGGATTGTCACACACTAAGGATGATTTGACGGAAGCAATTATTCTAAACTTCCATATCAAGGAAGGAAGGATGATTGATGATTCTGACTGAATCAACATGCCTTCACAGGCGTCAGGAGGAAACTTGGATCATTTGTTACATTATAGATCCTTGTCTCCCTCCCCAGATGGAACATATCTGGATTCCTAACGGAATAGATCATCTTAGATGATCAGCAACTCACTGAATCTATTCCTGAAGCAATTCAGTTTTTAAAGTCAAATGTTTTTATAGATTCAATTGAGGACGGGGATTTACGAAACCCCATTGCACCACCAGTGACCTCTCTTGAAGGGGCTATGGTGATCTTTCTTGTAGGTACAAACGATTGTGTCATCCGTACTGAGAGAGAGAAATAGTGTTGTGAGGAAAGAGTGAAACACAAGTGAGAAAGAGTGAAAATATATATTCTATGAGTGAAACACTTAGAGAGTATATGAGCGAAACACTTGTCAGAAACACAAAAGAAAATCACACACTAGCACAATTACCAAATCCCATTCCCAATTATCTGTTACAGATTTATAATGTTACTCAACTAAGGGGGATGAAATTTCTTCTATTATTAAGGATTCTGAAGAGGATTACTCAACTAAGGGGGAGAAGTGTTGAACAGTTCGAACTGTTGAACAAGATCCAAAAAGGGAGAAGTAGATCCAAAAAGGGAAAAGTGTTGAACAAGATCCAAATGGGAGAATTGTTTAACAAAGACTTTTACTAGAAGAGGATTACTCCATTGTTGAAAATGGGGTATATAACAACATGCTTGGATTGGATCCATTTGATTTTAGAAAATTCTTGTATATAGGATTAACTGGATTTTCTAAAATGCATAACATGTCATAGTTTGCATTTTTTATATTTGCGATGGTTTAATGCTGTATGTATGCCATGTTTGTTATTACTTCTATTAAATTGGTTGGATAATTCACATAAGGGGAGAATGAATTCACCTTGGGAGAGAAGTGAAGACAGAAGTTGGAGAAATAGAGGAGAAGTGGTAATAAGAAGAGAACAAGACTTCATCCCTGCCATCCTAAGGGGGAGTAGTGATGAGTCTGAGAAATGAAGATAATACTACTTGTATAATATGTTCAGTGCTAGAGGAACAAACATCTTTCATTTCAGTTTCTCAAGAAATCTGGAAATACAGAATCTGATCCAGAGAAACCAGCAACTGAGGATCTACCAATGACACCTGATCTCTAGAAGAAGGTGAAGTTGATACTTCTGAAGCTGGTAATGATAGGTAAGTCAAGATAGAACTTTGTTAAATGTGTTCAGTCTAGAGGAACATCTATCTTATATTTATCTTTCATAATTGAAATCTGGAAATGTATTATATGATCCAGAAAACAATTTATTATTTACAGTTCTTAAATGTCATTTTATTTTCTTAGTTGTTAGTTGAGTTATCCTCTAGGAATTTGTGTGTTAAATGTTTAACAACAAATAGGGGGAGATTGAAAGTCATATTACTAGTCCTATTTGTAATAAGTAGATGACAACTCAACTCAGATAAGAAAGCGAAGTAAATAATAAATATTGAATATAGAGGAAGAACAAAAGAAGCCATGACAAGAGAAGACACAAAGACCACTACAGAAGAAATGAGAATCAACATTGTAGTTAGTCATCCGTGAACCAGACCAGTGCACAGGGTGTCAACAATGTCAGTGAAGATTCGTCATCAAAAAGTTCAAGTGGTTAAAAAGGTTATTGTTGAAGAACAGAAGAGTCTTATCTACATCAACAATAGTCAAGCCTTTAATTTAATTCTCTATTAATTAATTAAATTAATTAGTTAATTTAATTAGTAAATTAATTCACTCAGAATTAATTTATTTCTTAAATTAATTAAATGATTAATTAATTTAGAATTATTTTAGAATGACAGAAGACAGAAGCTGGAAGCTCAAAGGGATACAGGTCTGTTTGGAATACAGTGTACAAGAGTCAGAATCCAAGATTGAATATTTGACTGAGTACACGCAGTGGTGAAAAGAAGTATTGTCTAGTTTAAAGAGTCAGAATATTTCAGTAACAGAGGTACTTCTAATTGCAACTGTAGAAACAGCCAAACATGCCTTACAGTACTGACTTGAAGAAAAGACGGAAAAAGAAATGACACGGAAGAAATGCAGAGTCATATATTCTTAAAGGTGGAACCCCGGTTGGAATTGATTTATCATTTCCAAGTCAAAAGGAGTTCGGTTCCAGACCATCAGAAGAACGCAGCTTAGAGCGTAAGGATTTATTTAATTAATAAATATTTTATTTACTTAGTAAATTATATTTATAAATATCTAAATAATATTAGATATTTATTTTTATAATTTATGAATTAAATTTATTATTTATTAATCAAAGATAATAAGCTGTGCGGGTCAAAAAGCATTTCTACGGAGCCTATCCATATAAGACGAAATAGGCCCCTTACTTTTTCAAATTGAAATGGCAGGAGATGTTTTGTTAAAGCAACCAATCAAGGCTTGCCACATGTCCATTCAAGTGGAAAGAAATGAAAAAGGCAGGAGAAAAGAAATGTCATACCGAGTGAACAAAGGTCATACCGAACAATTCAAATAAGTCATACCGAGAAAATTCAAAGGGCTGTTGAAAGAAGTCATACTGATTTTATTTAATTAAAAAGTCATACCGACCTTTTTAATTAATTAAAATAAGTCATACCGAGCTTCTGCCGACCTAAAGTCATACCAGAATAAGTCATACCGAATTTTCCGTGTTCAAAAGGTCATGCTGAATTGATTTTTTATTTAATTAAAAAGTCATACCGATTTTTTAATTAATAAATAAGTCATACCGACCACACAGAAGTCATACCCAGCTTTAGAAATGTCATACAAGTGTTAAAATAAGTCATACAGACTTATTTTCTTTAAATTAAGTCATAGTCAAAAAGGTCATAGCAGCCTTTTTGAAATCTCTATAAATATGAGATGAAGGCTTCATTTTCCTCAAGTTCTTTGAGTAGAAAAAAATCAGTTCAAATTCAGAATTTGTCTGCATTGTAATATTCACAGACTTTCTGTGCTGGTTTGATTTTAATTCCTAAAGTAGAACAATTCATGTTAAATTTGTTCTAGGAATTAAAGTTTATTCTACCGGATATTGTAACACCCTTTCAAGTTTTAATATACATATTTAACTTGAATCTTGTTTACTTACTTGCTAATTTTCTATATCTTAAATGTTTAATCGTGAAAATAGAAAGCTAGTAAGTCAGCCTCCCAAACACTACAAATACTCTAACCCTCAGCTTTAGCAATAATTTAATTCCGCAAATTCTGAAAAGAATTTTAAATTGTTGTCAGTATCGCATTCAACCCCCCTTCTACGATACTTCCGGGACCCAACAGATTTGGTATCCAAGAGATACAGGTTTTAATCTTATTGGCTATTCGGATTCAGACTATGCAGGTTGCAGGATTGATAGAAAAAGCACATCTGGTGCATGTCAATTTCTTGGCAGAAGATTGGTGTCCTGGCAAAGTAAAGAGCAACACACAGTATCTACTTCTACTGCTGAAGCTGAGTACATTGCTGCTGGAAGCTGTGTAGCTCAAATACTGTGGATGAGGAACCAATTGAAAGATTATGGCATGGAACACAAAAAGATTCCAATCATGTGTGACAACACAAGTGCCATTGCCATGACCAACAATCCTGTAGACCACTCAAGAACCAAGCATATAGATATCAGGTATCATTTCATTAGAGAACATGTCGAGGAGGGGACTGTGGAGCTACATTTTGTGCCCACAATGCAACAAATTGCAGATATATTCACTAAACCTCTTGATGAAGTAACATTCAATAGGTTGGTTGGTGAATTGGGAATGTTTAACACAAGTTAGTGATTTCTCCTATCTGCAAAATTTCAGTTTTTAATAATGAACATATGTTTTTAGTCCTAATAATTGCTCTTTTTGTATATGCTGGTTGAAAACATATGTAAATAATCTCTACAAGTGCTAAAAATATCACTTCTGTATGCTAAATTAATCATTAAGGGCTTAGACTTTAAAATGATTAATTAATGAGTATTGTAGGATACATATTGTGATATTTTTACATAAATTCATTGTGCTTCCTATGTAATTGTTAATAAAATTTTTGAATTTATGTTAGATAGATTGCATGATCTCAGGGGGAGTTAAATTCACAATTTTATTGATTTTTCATAATTTTTAGATGAATTTACCTGTGTTTTTCATGTAATTCTTATCTATTTAGAGGCCTTAGAATTGTCAAGGAATGGTTTTTAATAATTATTTTGCTAAAAATCCTTGCATTGATATTTTGATTAATTTGACAAAATTTATTTGTTATTTCGATTACAAAAATTGCCAAATTCTTCTAACTATCTTCAAAATTCACAATTTTGAAAATTCTAAGTTTGGAAAGGATATTCTAGTTACTGTCTAATTAGAAATTCATCTCGAAATTCGACTTGAAATTCGAGTTACAGTTCCTAGTATGCCTACTTGAAATTCCAAGTCTGGGATAAAATTCGAGTTCAACTATCTCAAATATTCGACTTGATGTTCGAGATAGACCCTATCTCGAACACTATCTCGAATATTCGACTTGTTGTTCGAGATAGACCTATCTCGAACACTATCTCGAATATTCGACTTGATATTCGAGATAGACCCTATCTCGAATATTCGACTTGATGTTCGAGATAGACCCTATCTCGAACACTATCTCGAATATTCGACTTGATGTTCGAGATATACCCTATCTCGAACACTATCTCGAATATTCGACTTGATATTCGAATTAGACCTAAAATTCAATTCTCTCAAAATTTATTCTTGAAATTTCGAGTTGGGACTCCCAGGTGGGTTTTTAATGTTGTTTTTAATTGTTTAAGTGATTAACTGTTCGTGTTGGTGTCATCTCGAACATTATCTCGAATATTCGACTTGATGTTCGAGATAGACCTATCTCGAACACTATCTCGAATATTTGACTTGATGTTCGAGATAGTGTTCGACTTGATGTTCCCCTGTATGTACTTAACGTTATTTTATTTTTCACAGGAATATTCTCGTCTTTGCACATATATGCCTATATATACAACATTAACCCGTCTTTCTTTTCACTTTTACCTAATTGTTTTAACCCTAGATTTTTACAGCCCCCACCCTCCCTCCCTGCGATTTCAAACCTTTGCAATACTGTTCATTCGATTTGTGTTAAGACTGTTACATATCTCGAATTGCTGTCCAATTCTCATCTGCCATTACTATTTACATCTCTCTTTGTGTGTTACTGTGCATCCGTGTATCTTTAATTGTGTTTGTTTTCCATACAACGATCTATACACGCATATTTACACACACGCACATCGATAGAAGTGTTCCCTGTGTTATTAATTTCCCGGTGTTATTAATTACATAAGTGTTCTGTGTTTCAATAGTGGTTGGTGATTTTGATTACATAAATAGCTAAAGTCTTGATTTCGCTTCTTTCATTGAGAATTGTTCCATAGTTTAAATACATAGCCAGTTATTTGTCTAATTACAAGGAATTGTTCTGATTACTTTTGTGCTTAATTTTTTTTTGTTATTGTTTCTTTCAAAACAAAAATATAATTAAGTCAAAAAAAGAATTTTTTTCAAAACATGAATCACCAATTTTCACTTGCCAGAAACAATTTTTATAATATTCCTACGGATATTGGTGATCAACTCCCGCGCTTCAAGTTTTGGATACGATTCCTAAATCTGTATTCCAAGGCTAGTGTTGCGTTTACTGCAAAACCGACACTAGTCCATGATGCTTTGCAGCAATTATGGACTAGTGCGGTTATTTTCGGGAGTAAATCTACCCCCTATGGTTTCAGGTTTACCTTGGCGGATCATGAATTTGAAGTCACGGAGGAAGTGTTCAACCGGGTTCTAGGGTTCCCAGTAAGAGATGTTTATGACCCCGAACCTAACACAGCTGAGCGTATTAAATTCTTTGAAGAAATTGGATGCTACCCTCCCTCTGGACGGATCTCAACTGGCGCCATCCAGAAACAATACTTCCATGTGGAATGAAACTACTTTTTCGAGGCCATCACCAGATGTTTTCGGGCACGCGAAAAAGATTTTCATCAAATTCCAATTCCCATGCAGGTGTTTGCAGTTTCCCTTGCTCGTGAATTAAATATTAATTATGGCAGGATCATTCTTTCCGAGATCGTGACTGCTATGGGAACTCCTGCAAGTCGAGACCTGACATCTACTAACGTTGTCTGTTGGTATCCTCGGTTCCTACAAATGCTTATTAATCACTTAGTACCTATTGATGCTTTATCTGTGAGACAGGAATTTGCCACAAGTGCGACATCTGCATCCTTGGGCATGGGCACCAAGTCACTCACGACGATTGCTAATCAAGATAAGCATCATGGTAAGCCGATGTCTATTCCTGATAACATTCAAGTATGGGTTAAGTTTGATGCAGGTATCACTTTCATGGCGGGGACCTCCCACATTTCATCACATGCTCAGAATCCCTCTGCCCATGCTGACGCATTCCATGGGATTCCGGACGAGAGTATTGGTGATGACAATGATGATGAAAATGATGATGAAGATGATGATGGACACTCTCACGCACAATCATCTACCGGCCAGAGGACCAGACAATCTACTCCACCTGCCGGACAAGGTAATGAAGAAGGTACTTTCTTTGAACAAGAGCAACTCTCTGTTCACACTACTGATACTTCTTCCCCTAAATCTGATTCCATGGCCCAAGATTCTGCTAGCCCGCAGGATCTATCCCCGGTCAAGAGCTATATTTCTGATTCGGAGTCTGACACATTTGTTTCCTCTCTTTCACCCTCGCTAACGGGAGTTAAAAGGCAGGCAGCTTTAGATTTAGGTGAGGGTTCTGAGAGTGACCCTGAAGTGCAGCCCCTTATTCGGAAGAAACCTAAATTTTCTCATGCTGTAACTTCTAAAGCCCAGTCCCACCCTAGTGTGTCTATCACAACCACTCCACCTCACGCGAGTGGTTCGCCCCGTGCACATTCAACACATAGGGAAGATGGTGAGGATTCTATGCCTTCTGAAGAGCCTGTTACTTCAGAGCGGCAACAAGCTTTCATTGCTTTCGAAGTACCTTCACGGGTACATACTGATGCTGCAGAGAGGATCGGTTCTGATGTTGTACTAGAACACTCTGCGGCCTCTCAGCCTGAGATTCCACTTCAGGACATGACAGGACCAGATCCCATTACTGCTACTTACTTTGCTTATCCAGTTTCTGCAGGTACTGCTTTCTCTTTCAGGACTATTGTTGAAGACATACACGAGCGTGAGACAGGGAGTGTGTGCGAGCGTTTAGGGAGTGAGGGACCTTCATTTTTAAGGCCCGAAACCGAGCGACAAACACTAACAGAACGATTTTTAGAGTGAGGACACCCAGACCAAACACCGTCCCTTTATCTTGAAAATCTTGACACGCGTATGACAGCAATTGCAACTGAAATCAAGCAGTTCGGGCAGTCGATGGGGCAGTTGGGGATCAATATTGGTGACAATCAACGAGCTCTTGATGATTACGCAGCACAGATGGCCAATCAAGCAACAGCGATGGATGAGTTGACAAATAAGGTGAATGACTTGGGCCATGCTGGTGGTATCTTGGGCAGTACTCTGAATGAGAGAATGGGAGCAGTGGAGAGCATAATGCATACCATGGCGACAGAGATCAGCAGGATGATGTATGCAGTTAGAAGCTTTGTTCCCCCCGAGTGCTTTGACGAACAATTTAATCAGCCTCCCCCTGATAATGATGGTACTGGTGGTGCTGGAGGTGCTGGTGGAGCTGGACCCTCGGGTTCTGGTTTTGGTGGTTTTCATGCAACTGCTGGATCTGGCGAGAAAGGTGGTGTTGGGGATAACTCACCTAAGGGGGAGAGTGGTAAGGAGACGAGACAACAGTCGGTAATAATTGAAGAAATTGAAGAACAAACTGCTGATGTTGTCAAAGAAAATGAGCCAGTGAATAAAGAAGAGGCTCAAAGAAAGAGGAAGGTAAGGCAGTGGTGGCTGAACAAGAAGAGCCATTCATTGACTTGAGTCGTCATCAGGAAGAGGCACATGAAGTACTTGATTCAGATTCTGATATGGAGGATGTTCCGTTAGCACATGCTATTAGAAGATCTTTGAAGGAACAAGGTGGAGGTGCTGGAATGTCTTCCAGACAGCCTGAAGAAATACCTGTTGATAAGGAAACTCTAGAAGCCCAACAGCTGGCCTTGGAACAAGCTCAGTTCTATAAAATGAAGATGATGCAGGATGAGGCTGTTTTTCTTGAAAAGAAAGCGGAGCTTAAGGAGAAACAGTATGATCATGAGCTTGCAAGGTTAGCTGATCCTCAAGTAGATCTGGACAAGAAAAGGATAGGACAGAAATGGGATGAAGCAAGGAAGATTCTATCGGGAGTTTGTACAAAATGAACTCATAACAAAGAGGCGGAATACTTGTTCTACAACTTGAACTTGCAGAATCCACTAATTGTTGACTACATAAATGCTTTGAAAAGATTGATCTCAAAAGTCAGAATTGGATACAATGCAATGGTTAAGGAATGGCAGGTCATCCTGTCTTTAGTCGAAGGAGTCCCAACATCTTTCTTGTATGTGGATGATCAATTCATCTCGAGAAGATCTGCGTCAGAGTTGTTCTTGCTAGCAACAAAAATTCAATATTCTCAAGCTGAGGAGCTTAGCATTCTGTATAGGGATCAGTTAATGCAGCTAGCAGAGGACAAGGGACCAGAATTCTCAGCGAATCCTGATTTTGTTCGGATGGTTGTTGATGGAAAGATGAAGAGGGTGAGCTTAGAGGAAAATGACCTAATGGCTCTATCAGTAGAATCCCTAAAGGCGGTATGCAGGCAAATGATGAGTAAGGGATTCACTTCTGACATCAAGGAGAAGTCAGTGGAGTTCATTGAGAGGGTCATATTCAAGATGAGCAATGAAATCTGGAAGTGTGACATTATTGCTCCAAACCCTCTAGACAATGTAAAGATTGAGCTGGAGCTAATTGAAAGAAAGTGGAATATTCTACAAGCTGTTAAGAATGTAGATGAAGCTCTGACTCTTCCTTCTGGATCTCTGGAACAAGGAGAAATAAGGGAGGCAGTTGGTGTTCTAGGGAGAGATAGTGTATACTGGATACACTCATATGACGATAACACAGCTGATGCTTTAGCATTCATAGACGCAGACCAAAATCAAACATTGTTGCACATGAGCAGGAAATGGCTGCTGCAGACTCAAGATGCTGCTTTTCTGGAGAGAGTTTTAGAAGTATTCAAATGGGGCGAAGTGGAGAATGAGAATGTAGATGAGAAGCAGAGACTCCTTAAGTACTTGTCTGAAGTAGTGGTGGAAAAGAAGCGAATAGAGCGAGATGCGGCTAGTGTCCACAATACTAACCGTGTTAAGGGCTACCCTAAAATGATCTATTGTCAGTTTAAGGCTGATAAATCTCATTGGAAGTCACAGCTCATAATGAAGAACTTTGAGGACATTCCAAAGATCAGAACTACTCAGGAGGTGGACAAACTAAGAAGGCTTTTCAGGCATCCTTATCCAGAGCCCAGGAATCCTCTAGAAATGGAAGCGGTAAGTCTGTTGAATGCAAGGTGGAAGCAGCTTAATGATCCAGTTTACAAGAAAGAACAACAGCAGAAGGAAAGGCGCAGAAGGTTGAAGGAGGAGAAGCGCCAAGCTGAAGAAGTTAGGAAGAAGAGACGGAATTAGAATTAACGGTCAGAGTGGTGTGAACTTGAAGTTGGAAAACCTTCATATTTTTTTTGGTTGCTTTAACTCACTTGAGGAAAATTCACCTGATCACGGTATGCGAGATAGGCTAACTTACCATACTGTAACCGTGAATCAGAGTGGATCCAATAAGGTGATATAAGTTTGACTGAAAGGTATGAAATAATCCAGGTGATAGGAATCACTCAAATGATCTTTAATTCGAAGTTCGAATTTTCTGACTAGCTTAAGTTTTATTTATTCTAGTTCTTTGAATTGTTTTCAAGTTTATTTCAGTTGTAATTCAAACAAGACAGTAATGTTATTTATCTTTTTCTCGTCTCATTGTTTAGTTGAGTTATCCCTTTGTTAATTTGAATGTCATTGTTAGACTATCAAATAGGGGGAGATTGAAAGGCAGAGTGTCTAAACTTGTAACACTATAACTTATGTAACTCAACTAAAAGAAAAGATACTTAACCAGAAGACAATCAAGAACATGAAGTCACAAAGAAATCAATGTTAACTATGAAGACAAGGTAATTGATACAATTCAATTTGTTAACTATGATCAAACAAAGAAGAAATCATTGAAAGAAGTTCAAGACAAAGTTGTTCATGCCTCAGTGGTTTGTAACTTAAAGACTCAAGATCATAACTATCAGTATCAATAAGACTAATTGATTTCAAGTGAACAAGAAGGAAAGCAATATTTGGAAAGCCACATTACTAATTGAATATGGTAATCTATTCAAGAAGCAGAAATACTATCAAGACTAGTCACTTATGAATCAGACCATTGCATCAAGTGTCAGGACATTGATAGTATGTTTATGTCAGTAATAGAGATCCAAGTTCAAAAGCTTGTTGAAGAATTTGGAAGATATAAAGAAATCACAAGTTCAAGATGCTGCATTGAAGTTTCAAGTTAAAGCCCAGAATTTTTCTAAGTACAAAATATTCGAGATAGAATATTCGAGATGACCAAGTAGAACATTCCTATGTAGAATATTCGAGATAGAATATTCGAGATGGCCAAGTAGAACATTCCTATGTAGAATATTCGAGATAGAATATTCGAGACAGATATTCGAGATGCCCAAGTAGAAGTTCTCAAGTAGATGTTCTACATGGAGGGCAGTTTCAACATGACACATGGCATCATCTAATTGGCAGATTTCCAAACTTTTAAGATTAGATAAGATTTATGTGGACATCATTGGGCCACGTATATCTTAATCTTTGAAGACTACAAGACATAGATTACAAATAGTATAAATAGAAGTACTTGTGTATTTTTTTAAATAGAGCAAAATTTTCGAGATAAACACTTGTAAAAGAGAGATAGTATATTCACAGAGCTTAGCATCATTTACTACCCTCTTTACTTCTGGTGTACTTTGTAATGAATGTTGTAGCAACCCTTTCAAGTTATATATAAAACATATATTCCTTGAATCATTGTGTTCATTTATTACATAGTATTTATTGCTTCTTTAATTCGAAAAGTTGTATTCACCCCCCCTCTACAACACATTTGGACCTAACACATAGCTACATTTTCAATGATGACATTGCCAATCACAATATTGCCATATCCTAGTACTCTTCATATGTTACCATCTTCATAAGATACTGATGGGCCAGCCTTTTCCTCAAACTCTGAAGGTAGGGATTTATTTCTAGTCATGTGTGCAAAACATCCACTATCAATTACTAGGATGTTTTTCATGTTTCCCTGCAATCATATATGCAATCTAATTAGAGACTTTGAGGACCCAAACTAGTTTGAATCCTTTCTTTTTAACATGGTTAACTTTTGAAGCAGAAGTAACTTTATTAGAGTTTAAGTTAACAGATTCTGCATTTTCAGAGTTTGGTTTTCTTCTATCAAATTTTATAACATACTTTTATTTTGTAGCATAAATAGAGGAAACAAGAGTTTTATTCAAATGAGGCAATAGTTCATAATAGTTGAAATACAGACTATGATATTATTTACAAGTGTAAATAGAATGCCATAAGCTACTACAATGAAAACAAGGATTTGTGGCCTATATCAAATCTGTTTCCTAACTCTTGATCTAGGTCTCTCAGGTTCCTTTTTTTTATTTTGCCTGCAGTCAATAGCAAGATGATTAGAATTACCACAAGTGAAATAAGTCTTTATAGGTGCATCAAGAATATTCTTATATTCAGTCTCCTTAGATAATCCTACCTTTCCATTCATATTCCCTTTTACTCTTTTAGGCTTATTCTTGTTGATGACAGACTTCATCTTTTTCTTAAGCTATTTTTGTGAAAGCAAACCAATATTAACTGGTTTATTCCCTAACACACTTTTTTATTTATTTTTGGAATCGTTAGAACACTTATCAGAAGTATTTGTTCCATTACTAGCCCTAAAAAAGTTAACAGGTTTTTTTTAACTTTTTACTAACTTTTGTGTGTGTCTTAGCAGTCTTTTTATTAGTTCTCTTTTCACTATCAAACTCATAACCTAAAGCAGATATCCAATTCTTGTTAGCTAAAATTTCTTGAACCTTTTTACCAGATTTTGTCCAAACGCTAAAGGTTTCCTTCTCTTTGGCTATTTCAGCTTTTAGATAAGTCATCTGAATTTCTAACTGAGTTTGCATGTATATAGCTCTTGTAAAATATTTCTTTGTATCGAACATGTGCATAAGTTTAGATTCAAGGAAATCATTCTTAACAAATAAATTTGGAATTTCAGATTTTAGTCTTTCATTCTTAAGAGATCGAGTTTTAGAACTAACATGCAAGGTTCTAAGAAATGATTTCAATTCATAGATATTATCAGTATCTATGTTGAAGATTAAATCTAGTACCTTATCAGAGTTTGTAGTAGGAGTCTCAGTGTTTGCCATGGAGGCATAGTTTACTTCCTCATCAGAGTCTAAGGAGTTCATCCAGTCTTTCTTGGATGTTATGAGTGCCTTTCTGGCTTCCTTGCTCCTACACTCAGTTGCATAGTGTCTCATCTTGTTATACTTATAACACTTGACCTTTGATTTGTCAAGTATTTTTGACTTCCCTTCTCTGTCTTCTCATTTTCTGAACTTTTCCTTGTTCTCAGAATTACCAGACCTCTTCTGAAATTTGCCCTGATTTCTAAACTTCCTATACTTCATCTTTTTGAAGCTTTTGACAATCATATCAACCATTTCTATCATGTCAGAATTTGTGAATTCATTATTAGAGTCTACATCAGAGTTTGCTTCAGACTCTGACTCGCTGCTTTCCTTCACCTTCACAGGTTTTCCTTTTCCCTTTAAGACTATAGAAATTTGTTCCTTAGTTTTCTCAATTTTTGTCTCACATTTAAGACAACTGACTTTGCCTTGCCACTTTTCATGTTCTTCCTTTGCTGTAACTCCAAGTCATGAGTTTTCAGCTTTCCATATACTTCATCCAAAGACATGTCTTTCAGATCTGCTCTGTCTCTTATCAGGAATGTCTGCAAGTCCCATTCTTCAGGTAGAGCCCTTAGAAACTTGATGTTTGAATCCTCATTCTCATACCTTATCAACCAGGGCCAAGTCATTCAACATAGTGAGAAATCTATCATATGTATCAGTTAGAGACTCTTTCTGTTTAGCCTCAAAATATTCATACTCCTGAATAAGAACATATCTTCTATTCTTTTTGATTTCCTTGGTTTCTTGACATTGAACCTCCAGTGCATCCCGGATTTCCTTTGCTTTTTTGCAAGAAATTACTATATTAGACATTACAGAGTCCAGACTACTATGTAAGATATTTCTTACTTTTGCATCCTTGAGAACCTCCTGCTTTTCTACATTAGTCCACTCTTTTTTGTCCTTCAGAGTGTAGTACTCAGAAACTTGTCTTCCTTCAACTATGGTTCGTGGTACTAGTTTATTGGTAGATACTAACCTTCATTAATCCTGTCTAGATAGTCAGAATCTGTAGCTTTCAGGAACATCATCATCTTCACCCTCCATGTAGGGTATTAAGCCTTTTTGAGGATTGGAATTCTGATACTTTTATACTTGTTTCCAGACATTGTTTAAGATCTTTTAGGTTAAAAGAAACCGCTTACTCTGATACCAATTGTTACCCAGTAAATAGACTATTATAGAAGGGGAAAGGGGTTGAATATAATAATACTAAACAATCAAAAGTTAGAAAACAAGCATATAAAAGAAAAATTATTTGTATTAACTTTTGATGAACTTAATACAAAACTCTCTCAAGAAACTAGATGTACTTAAGAGCTGCCAGATTATGTGAATGATATACTCGATATATAAATGTAAACATAATCTCGTATTTATATAGTACACATCTACCTATCTAAATAATGCAAAGATAATGACTAATTAATACAGAGATATAATTTCCATCATTATCTTCGGAATAGATAGTTTCAAGAAGGCAGTTGTTATTCACTGAAACACTTCCATCTTTATCTCCAATCAAGTCATGATTTGTCGAATAATAACAAATGTCAAACTCGTACCAGTGTAAACTCTGTCGGTGACTAAACTCTGATGTCATCACTTAGACTCTAATTAGCTTCTGTAAACTCTATTTGACATTCTCTGACAGCATCATTTCTTCATATCTAACAATGTTACTGCTTTCAGGGATGTTGGTGCAGTTTAGATCGCTTAATTGAGATGTTTTCGATATAGTTTTTAGCTTCAAAAAATTTTAAATTCTGTGTGTTAAACGATCATGAAACAAATCAGCTAATTGTTTTTAGTATGTTATTTGTTTTCCAACCTAGTTGTATCGGCAGTTGGGGGTTTGTCCCGGCTGTGTTCTGTTCTATTTAATGAAAACTGTTATTTGTTCGTAAAAAAAAGGTGTTGCCTTTTTAAAAATGATATATTTTATCATGAAAACACATTATATCCATATATAATATCTTAATATCAAATTTTGTTTTTGTGATTAATTGTTTATTTATTATTTTTATTTTGAAAACTGATTAATTTATTATTGATAATACGCTATACGAAGAGTTTTTGTGCTACAAGGTCTTGTGACTATTTATTTATTGTAAATTTATATTTTTGGCAATACTTAGTTACAAAAGTGTAATTAATAACAGTGTTAAAATATATATAATTATTACTATATTATTAAATTTTAAAGTAATTTTTAAACTGAAATAGAACTTCTAATTCGATGAATAGTTTTAAAATAGTATCAAATTAATCTAATTTAATATAACATTTTACTTTTTTTTTGAAAATAATATAACATTTTACTATTATTTTACGTTCAACATGCCACTCTATTATAGATATAACATCAGTTAAGACATTAATGTAGCGGACATACCCTACCGGAAGCATTTGATGTTTGTTTTTTATATACTAGCATTTGGCGATGAAATTGGTACTCTATCTAGTATCTACTAGCTTAAAATGTTGAGAATAAAATTATCAGAAAGCTTAATAATACGAAATAGAAATAGCATACGTAAGGTAAAATCTTAAACATTCTTCAGCTTTCAGTGTCTTTGTAGTAAGTATTAATAGTAACAGTTGCCTCGCCTTAAATTTCGGATCAGTTTTAAAAATTTAAGACTCTTTCGAAATCGGTAAAATGGGTGTTGAACGATATCATATGGTTGTTGAAGGAAAAGATAATTTAATTGTCATCTTCGTTCATTATGGCGCAACTTGCACGTTTTGTTTGAGCTACGTTGACTGTTGTATGTTTTACACCCACTCAACTGTCTGGTTTTTTTCAGTGGCTTTCAAAGTTCTATTTAATTTTGTTATTTTTTCTCCTGTATTTCGACCAACTAAGTTTGTCTTATTTGAAATGGCAATTCTACATGTAACCTTTTTATTTTGTTTATAAGTCTATAAGAAAATCTAAAAGAAATGCATTATTGACTTTTGGTTTAGTTATGGTGGTTTTGGTTTCAATACAAAATCAAATTAATTAAAATCGAATTGCACCAATTTAATATATGTTATAAGTATTATACTATTATGAATGTTTAATGTCTATTTATGTAGTAGCCTTATTAATTTCTGATGTTTGAAAATAAAAATACTAGCATAAACAAAGAGACATCGAGTTCACCTTCTGTTTCTACAATTTTAAATTAAATTCAACGCTCGTTGTGAAAGGATCAAATGACATGCGCTCTTCACATTTGCACATAATTCAAGGATTTGGTCCCCTTATGACCCAGGAAAAAGAACAAAACTATGCCTAAAACAAAATAATCAATAATTTTTTTTAATAATTGAATACATTAATTTTTTTAAAAATATAATATAAATATATTGGTTTTTAAATTGAAACCGCACTATCTAAAGCCAAACCATAAATATTATAATCGTACCACAAATATAATTTTAACTCAATCTTAACTATTAATTTAGAAACGGGTTATAATTGATTTCGATATGATTTGAATTTAAAACCATACCAAATTAACTGCACCACTCTCATCTTAGCTAATTATACATGCATTTAGCTATTACCCCATCCGTTTGTAATTAGGTGTTCATTTTGAATTTTCTATGATCAAATTAATTGATTAATTTTTAAATAGAAATTAAAAATTATTCTTTTATAATTTAAAAAATTTTAAAAAATATATTTTAAAATAGATTATATATATTTTTTAATAATATAAATTTTAATTTTTTAATTATATATTAATTTTAAGTTATAATAAAAAATTAATTAATTTAATTATATAAAAAATAAAATGAATAACTAATCAGAGACATGAACTGTATACAGTGGTATGCTTCACCGGCTTCTAAGCACGCGATATTTTATATTTAATAGGAACAGAAACTCTAAAATGCCTCCAAAAAGCAATCAGCTGAACTTTGTCTGTTCACCAACAAAAACATTTCACTTGAAGTGTTACCCATGTATTTAGCTACTGTTATATGCATGTGTCACACATGAACTGTGCTCTGGTAATTATATTACAAACATTGACAAACATATTAGTTTATTATAAGAAAAGCAATATACAAGGTCTCGAAAATAATTAAAAAAGAAAAAGCAATACATATACAAATATACAATGAGCAGAATTTCATGTCCTGCATGTATGGTAATTAAATAATTTATGAAGTAAGTTTAGTAGTACTAGATATATACAAACCTAAGGATCGTTAATCAGATCCTTAAAGAAATAATTTCCCCCATCTTCATCATTCAGTAGTTTTTCCCAAGTATCAAATACAGTACTGGATGATGCAGCGGGTAGTGTTTCAGCAGGAATAACACTAGTTTGATTTATCATTTGTTTGACAGGACAAGTTTCAGGACTAGTGGATGTTAATGCAGGAAGCATATCTGAACTGTTTCCAACTGCGTCATCTAACAGAACGTCTGGCCTTACTCCAGAGTTAAAATCTTTACCTGAACATTGTGCATAAGCATGCATGTTTTGTAAGATAGATGAATTTTGATTATAAGCAGCATCTGTACTCCCATTAACAAGCTGGACATTACTTTGGGAAAGATATGCGGAATGTAAGAGAGTGTTTTCTTGTATGGCATTCGGAAGTATTGGATTAGTAGTATTTATAATCTGCCATAAGTTATGCAGTAGCTGGGTAGTTGGTTCAGGTTGAGGAAGAAATGATCTTAACGTAGCTAGTGTAGTATTGTCCATGGAATTCATCATCATTAAGTTGGTTAAGTTTGAGGTAGATAGCGAACTGGAAAAATTGGCCAGAAAATTATTGAGATCATTTCGAGCAATAGGTTCATGTGTTTTTGGATCGATACCATTGCTGACAAGCTTCTTCTTGATATGGGTGTTCCAATAGTTCTTGATTCCATTATCAGTCCTTCCTGGAAGTTGTGCAGCAATTTGGGACCACCTAAATAAATTAAATGATATACAATTAATATAGGAGCAACAGCTATAATTAAACCTGCAATATCATTGATTAACGCCCTTGGGTACGTCTGAGTATTGATGGTTCATGATAATTTACTACACGTACAAATTTATTACATACACCCTCATATAGAAACAGACATGAGAATGATCATCCTCTACGAAAAAGAGTACGCAGTTCAGTAATAACTATCTGCACTACACTCACTGTTTTTCTCACCACGTAGTAGATCAAGCTGCACTATATATTAACAACTGTACGTGTTATGACGGATTATTAGTGCTAGATCCATCGTAAATAATATTACGCATGCACACATGACATATATATATATATATATATATATATATATATATATATATATATATATATATATATATATATTTATATATATAGACAGATCTAGTCATCTAGTTACCTGTTCCCTAGTACAGAATGTAGGTTGATGATCATCTGCTCTTCTTCATCAGTAAAGTTACCTCTCTTAATATCGGGACTAAGATAATTAATCCACCTTAATCTGCAGCTCTTTCCACACCTGTTTAAGCCAGCTTGCTTGGGAAGTGCAGTCCAGCTTCCCCTTAGTCCATGTTTGTGAATATAATTCATCAATATTTGATCCTCTTCTGGTGTCCATGGCCCCTTCTTTAATCCTTCACCCGTGCAACTTGGAACCCTGCCCATTTAACAAATGATATTAAACCCAACAAATCAATTTAAACAACAACTTTACTCGCATATAAACTCATCATATATATAAGCTAGCTAATATATGTACATGAATAGATTCTTGAACAACTAAATATGACTTTCCTTTTTATAAAGGCGTCGGGGAATCTCCATCTATATGTGGAAATGAAATTAAGAAATTTACAATTAATCTTATGATAATTCCCCCCACCCCCCCCCCCCCCCCCCCAAATATAAGTAACGACAGAGTATAAATCTTTTTGAGTAGACGTAGACGGTCCCATCAAGATCTACTTACCAAAAATTAACTATAAAAGATTAAAGAATTCACACACACACATATATATGTGTGAAAATAAAGTTTCTTAAATTATCTCATAAAAATTACCAATGCAAGTGATTTATAATATATAATAATAATGATATTATTGTAATGGTATATAATATTTTATAATCATAATAACACCATGGTGTATTTATATAATTATATGAGATAATTTTAGAAACATTAATATTATATATATATATAAATTTATATTATAAATGCGAATATAAAATAATATATTCCAATAAATATGTATATCATCACAAAAAAATTAATGTCTTTATTTGTCACTGTGGAATTAATCAGATATTATATTTATAATGTATTTAAAATTTTAGTATTTAGTGTATTAATATGATTTATAAATTTTAATATGTAGCATAATTAAAAATCAACAATATTACACAATTAATATGAAAGTAATGATATTATTGTATGATTTATATAACTATTGTTGATTTTTTATTAAATTTTATGAGGTGAATTTGACTAAAACTTGATACATTAAAAACAAAATAAGCAAGTCAAATGATAATTAACCCGATTAATAATTACCAAGAATTATGGTATCGATTGTCATGGATTCTAGCTAACGGCTTTCTTCAATTTAATATATCAAAAATTAAAATTTACGGTATAACCAGGTTTTAGTTAACAGGAAACTATCATGTTAATAAACATAAAATTTATTAGTATAAAAAATGTATCAAGAAATATTAGAACAAATAGAACATAAAAAAATTCAAGAAAGAAGAAATATATATGAATTTTAATAATAGAGCACTAAAAATATCTATTAAAATAATGCCAAGAATAGAAGGATCTAGATTGAGCTGAGCTTTCGAAGAGAACCAAAAATGTCATCAACAATGTCAAGACAATATAGTTTACCTAGAATGATAAATTTAATAGACATAAACACTAACAAATTAAAAATTAAAGTAATAATATTTGAAGGAGTTATAACAAAATATTATATAGATGAGATAAATACTGAAGCTATAAAGAGTTTTATACATATAAGTAAAATTAATGAAAATAATTGTACTTTAATAGAATCACAAACTTATCATTATCCTGAAAATGAGAGAGAAATAATAATTACTAAAAATATTAATTTAAGATTTAAAATACAAGATTTAGATTATAATATTAATATAAGAATTATAGAATATGATAGCTCTAACGAATTACTATTAGGAAGCGACTTTTTAACAATGATAAATTACAAAATTAATAATAATGGAATTGAAATAAATGATCAAGAAAAAATCAGATTCATAAATAAGATATGAATATACAAGAAAAACTTGAAAACAAAAAACAAAAATTATAGACAGTAAAAGATGCTCTGGCAAAGGAATATACTCACAAATAAAATACCCATAATATAGTGAAAAAGAAATAAAATTAGAAAATAACATCAAACAATTAGAAAAACATAATAATAAATAGAGAAAAATATGGATAGACATGGAAAATGCATTGTTAGGAATGAGTTGTGCAGAAACTATAATGAGGGAGGGGGGGGGTGAATGTATCATTTAAAACTTTTTCTTAATTCTTTGATTCTTGCTTGTTATGAATTGATAATCAAATGTTGTAGTTTTACTAACTTTAACAGTGTTTATTTAAGAGATATGGAACTCAAAATGAACACTCAAAGTTAAATTTCAATCTAATTGTATATTAGAATGAATTGCTACAATCTGAGATTCTATATATGAATCTCAGCTTCTTGTTCTTGAAAGAAAATAAGGAATGAAAACTATTTTTCACACACTTACTAGTGAAGTTGTGCTTTATGCTATACAGACAACATGTCTCATTTGCACATGCTCTCACTAGACAGTTATGCTATAGAAATAGACAAGAAATACTTTACATTTGACTACAGGGGCGTCATAGAAATGGTATCAGAGCATAAGATTATAACTCTCAGAAATGATAGCGAGCTAAGAACAATAAATCCAATAATAAGAACTCCCTTCGAGTTCACCGTCGGGCAACCGGATGTAGTGCTGGCATTAAAACTAGCAAATGAACCTTCAACCTCAGTTAGTAACATCACTTCTGGTATATTATAGGTACCCGAGGCCCGAGAGGCTGAGGAGTTTGAGGCACAACATGACGCTGCAATGTTATAATTGGGAGAGGACCCCTTGAATATCTCAGAGGGGGACCCGTATGAGGAACCAGTAGAGGACCCGAATGTTAGGCCTCAGGATGCTGAAGGTGACTTTCCTACCCCACCCACTATAGCTGAGGAGGAGCCTGTCGATGATGGTATCATCTAGAGAGACATAGAGATGTATACCCTACCGGCTGTGAGATCCCCTACCCCGCAGATGCCCCCATTGAGCCCTTTTTCCTCTGAGGATGGTTTCAAGGAGCTTATCCCTGAGGGGCCAGAGCCGGACATTGATATGCCTACAGATCTAGACACCCCACCTCCTCCGCCCCTAGGAGTACCAGTGGCTATCCATGAGTACATGATGAACCGCTTCATTACCGAGATTGCTACCTCCAATGCCCGTATAGACGAGCTGATGCGTCAGCTAGCTGCTGAGCGTGAGCACCGGTATACCCAATAGGGGGTATAAGATTGGTTACTCCCCAGCATATAAGACTTGGAGTCATGAGGATAGAGATGCGAGCCCGTGACCGCATGAGGATCTTGCCTACCCAGATGGAGAGAGCAGTGAGTCTGAGGGAGACTGATTCGATATGGGCAGATGCCATGATGCAGGCGCAGGATCTGACCCGTCCTGCATAGTAGCCTGATTGGGAGGCGAGTGGCCTGAATTTTGATATAGGTGTCAGTGGCATCATCACTTTGTGAGGAGATTCAGTTATGTAGTGATATCCCTTTTCAGCCACTTGTTAGGCACCATGGTTATTTATATTTACGTTGTTTCATCTATTTACCCCATTAGTGTAAACTCTGACGATCAATGACTGCGACCAAGAGTCGCCATATGTATATATTCGACTTATCCAATTCAGTAATTTTTTGTATTTTAAGCATGTTATTTTGAGCATTGTCCTATATATCCTGTTTTTTTTTACATAGCGACAATTTATCTGTTGAAATATGTAGAATTGTGAATCTTACATTTTGGTACAATGATTACCAGAGCTATGATCGATAACTAAAACCATAAACTCCCCAAATTATTCTGTTAAGAAATTTTTCTTATGTATGTTAGAACAATGCCTCCGAGGCGTATGAGAATTAGAGCCCATCCGGCCGATTCCGTGGCCCAGGGCAGTAATAACCATGAGGGCGGAAGTCAGAACTCCCAAGAATAAGAGGAAGAAGATATAAGTTATATTGAATTGGATGACCAAACCTATGAAGAGGAAGATTATGAAGACCAGAATGGGAATCAGATGGAACAGTTTGTGCGGTTACTCAGGCATAACTTAAACCACCAACCACCATCACCTCAACGCCCCGACCATGCGGTTGCGAATGCCTTTAGGGCCTTCAAGTCACTTAAACCTCCCGAGTTTCAGGGGACTGCAGATCCAGTAGAGGCAAGAGCCTGGCTGAAGGAAATGGAGAAAACCTTCGAGATCATGGGCACTAAAGAGGCCTAGAAGACTATTTTCACCACCTACCTTCTGAAGGGAGAGGCCAATTATTGGTGAGAGGCCAAGAAGAACCTAGAAGCAGATGCCATCATCACTTGGGCAAGGTTTAGCGAACTGTTCTTGAAGAAATACTTTCCCAGGTTCATGGAGACCCAGATGGAATTGAAATTTCTAGAGTTAAAATAGGACAACTTGACTATGGCAGAATATGAAGCAAGGTTTACCGAATTGTCAAGATTTGTGCCGGAATTTGTGAACACAGATGCAAAGCGAGCAAGGAGGTTTCAACAAGGGTTGAAGCAATGGATCCAGAATAGGGTGACTGTGTTTGAACTTACGTATTATGCCGCACTGGTGCAGAAGGCCTCAATTGTGGAGACAGGAAATGAGCAAATTTATAAGAACAAAGAGGTAAAGAAAAGGAAGTTTGATATCCAGGAAAGAGGCTCTGTGGGTGGAAGCTTCCCGAGTAGGTTCAACAGAGGTACGATGTCTCAACCTGTGAAAAGCTCAGGATTCAGGAGGGCTAAGAGTGGAAGCGTAGGCCAGGGCGGCCGACAGATAGGAATGTCTCACTTTAGTCAACCTCGACCCCCACTACCAGATTGCAAGAGTTGTGGGAAGAAGCATTTAGGCGCATTTCTCCAGGGATCAATAGAGTGCTTCAAGTGCGGGCGAGTAGGTCATTATACTAATGCTTGTCCTCAGAACGACTTGACATGTTTCCAATGTGGGAGGGTAGGGCATATGAAGAAGGATTGTAAGGCGGCAAAACCAACCATGTCCAGAATGAGCGGAACTACTTCCAACAAGTCACCAACTTCCAGGACCTTCAATATGACAGTGAAGGATGCTGTTAGGAACACAAATGTGATAGCAAGTACACTTCTCCTTAATACAGTCTGTGCAAATGTTTTATTTGATTCTGGAGATACTAAGTCCTTTGTATCTAAAGATTTTGCGTGTAAGTTAAATTTTAAGGTTGAACCATTAAAAGAATGGTTACAAGTAGAGATAACTAACCGGAAAATAATCCCCGTTAGTCAAGTATACCCGAACTATAATCTAGAAATAGATGGTCAACCCTTTAAGGTAGATTTAATTCCTTTTAAACTAGGGGAGTTTGACGTCATCTTGGGAATGGATTGGCTGTCAGGAAATGGTGCGCAGATTGATTATGAGAAGAAAAAGATTAGGTTAAAAACACTGAGAAGGAGAGAAGTTGGGTTCAAGGGACAACGACAGACCAGAAAGATTTTAAACATAGCCCAAACCAAGAAATTGTTACGAAAAGGGTGCGAGGCTTACCTAGTATATGTGGTAGACACGAACCAAGAGGTACCTAACCTTCAAGACATTCAAATTGTGGCTGAATTCGGGGATGTGTTCCCAGAGGATCTTCCAGGACTGCCACCTGACCGAGCAATAGAGTTTGCAATTGAATTAGCCCTAGAGACGGCGCCAGTTTCAAAGGCTCCATACCCTCTAGCCCCAGTAGAGATGAAAGAATTAGCCACCCAGTTACAGGAACTGTCGGAGATTGGAATGATAAGACCAAGTGTGTCGCCTTGGGGTGCACCAGTGTTGTTTGTAAAGAAAAATGATGGCAGCATGTGACTGTGCATAGACTATCGAGAACGGAACAAGCTAACCATTAAGAACAAATATCCCTTACCAAGCATTGATGATTTGTTTGACCAATTAAAGGACGCGGTGTGCTTCTCTAAGATTGACCTTAGGATCGGGTATCACTAATTAAAGATGAAGCTAGAGGATATACCAAAGACAACATTTTGCACTAGATATGGACACTATGAGTTTTTGGTAATGTCGTTTGGATTAACCAATGCTCCAACAGCCTTCATAGACTTGATGAACCGAGTTATCAAGAAATACTTGGACAAGTTTGTCATTATTTTTATCGATGATATTTTGATCTACTTAAAGACTGAAGAAGAACACGCGGAACATCTGAGGATAGTTCTAGAGATTTTAAGGGAAGAAAGGTTGTATGCCAAATTCTTGAAGTGTAAATTTTGGCTTAGGGAAGTTTAATTTTTGGTACACATAATAAGTAACGAAGGGATATTGGTCGACCCTACTAAGATTGAAGCTGTTTCCAGCTGGGAAAGACCAACCACACAAACCGAGGTAAGAAGTTTCGTAGGACTAGCCGGTTATTACAGGAGATTTGTGCAGGATTTTACCAAGATAGCCGCCCCACTGACTCGACTTACTCGAAAAATGGAAAAATTTGTCTGGACAGAAAAATGTGAGGAAAGCTTTCAGGAACTAAAGAAGAGATTAGTAACATCCCCTGTTCTAGCCTTACCCGATGGGAAAGGAGACTTCGTGATTTATAGCGATGCTTTACATAAGGGATTAGGGTGCGTGCTCAAGCAACACCGCAAGGTGATTGCATACGCATCACGACAATTGAAGGAATAAGAAATAAGGTAACCCACCAATGACTTAGAATTGGCCGCGATAATTTTCGCACTGAAAATTTGGAGGCACTATCTGTATGGCGAGAAACGTGAGATTTACACATACCATAAAAGCCTGAAGTATATTTTTACACAAAATGAGTTGAACATGAGGTAAATAAGGTGACTATAGTTAATCAAGGATTATGACTGTGAAATCCTCTATCACCCAGGAAAGGCCAATGTGGTGGCCGATGCCCTTAGCAGAAAAGAGAGACTTAAGATAATTACCTCTTTAGAAGAGCTGATTAGTGAGTTTGAGAAAATGGAGATTGAAGTAAGAGTGCCCGGTAAGAGCACCGAAGGGTTATTTGAGATCAGTATGCAACCTCCATTAATAGAAAAGATCAGGTTGTGTCAAGAAAAGAAGCGAGGAGAAGAATGGAAATACATGACTGGAGAAGAAATAAAGTGTGAAAAAGATGATAAAGGAATCGGGAGATATGCTTCCAAGATTTGGATTCCGAATGTTTAGGAGTTAAATGATGAGATTTTGCATGGACATAATTCAAGATATTCGATTCACCCAGGTGGTACAAAGATGTATAGAGATTTGAAAGAGTATTATTGGTGGCCGAACCTGAAAAAGGATGTGGTGGAATGGGTGAATAGGTGTTTGACATGTCAGAGAGTGAAGGCAGAACACCAGCGGCCTAGTGGTCTTTTATAACCATTAGAGAGTCCCGAATGGAAATGTGAACAAATAGCTATGGACTTTGAAGTAGGCTTACCAAGGGCAAACACGAACCACGATGCGATATGAGTGATTATAGATAGACTTACCAAGTTAGCTCATTTCCTTCCAATCAACGAACGATATACCGTCGACAGACTGGTAGAAATGTGCATCAAAGAGATTGTGGTACAACATGGAGTTCCCATGTCCATAGTGTCAGACCAAGATCTAAGGTTTAACTCGAGATTTTGGAGGAGTTTCCAAGAATGTGTGGGGACTAAGCTGAAGGATGGACAGAGTAAGAGGACCATTCAAACCCTAGAGGATATATTGAGGGTCTGTGCTATAGATTTTAAAGGAAGTTGAAATGATCACTTACCCTTAATTGAGTTCGCCTACAATAATAGCTACCAGAAGAGCATATGAATGCCACCTTACGAAGCTTTATATGGAAGGAGATGTCACTCCCCTTTGTGCTGGGAAGAAGTGGGGGAACAAAAGATATGAGGACCAGAGTTGGTCAAGCAGACAAGAGGAGCAGCTCAGGACAGATAAAGGAAGTATGCCGATCAGACCCGAAAAGATAGAGAGTACGAGGTGGGAGACTCAGTACTCCTAAAGGTATCACCATGGAAAGGATTAATGAGATTTGGTATGAAAGGAAAGCTAAGTCCAGGATTTATTGTTCCATTTGAGATCCTAAAACGAATTGGGAAAGTAGCCTATGAGTTGGCCCTACCTCCAAACTTACAGCAAGTCCACAATGTGTTTCATGTGTCGATGCTAAGAAAGTACAATGGTGATGCTAGGCATATAATGGAATATGAACACGTGGATCTACAACCATACTTGATATATGTGGAAAAACCAGTGAAAATTATGGACCGAAAGGAGCAAGTGCTCAGGAACAAAGTAGTGAAGTTAGTAAGATTCCTGTGGAGGAATCAAAACACCGAAGAGTCAATGTGGGAGCTGGAGAGCGCAATGATGGAAAAACATCCTCACTTGTTTTCAGTATAGATTCCGGGATGGAATCCCTTTAAGGAGGGGAGACTGTAATAACCCGAATTTTTGTAACTTTTGAAACCTTAATGAATATTAATCCTACGGATTTATGGAAAACTTTTTAGCCCACACTATATAAATGATGGGAGATTATAAATCTGAGGTTATATTAAGATAGTACGAAACAAATGAGTGTTTGTAAAAGCCGTCAGAATCCGAGAATTTTCACTTTTACTAATTATTTCATAATTTACGAGATATCGAAGAATATGAAGATTATGGGATAACTAGGGAATTATAAATCAGAGAAATTATGATCCTAGATGAATTAATGTGTAGTGAATATTAAATATTCATATTACGAGATAGTAATATGAGACACTTTTATTACTAATCATGCTTTGTCAAAAAGGATTAAGTGTTATTTATGGGATGATAAGGAAAGTGAACAAAGCCATGCAATCCATGTAAACTAGAATTGGTGGAAACCAAATGGGATGACTAACCATGCAACTAGAACTATGACTAAGTTGGTGGAACTAACCAAACAAGTAACAAATACTTAGGAATATAGTTCTATAAATTCTAGAACAAGGACAAGCCACCATACCTCTTGGATTCACCATACTTATTTGACAAAATCAACCAAGTATACTTGACCTTTCATTATATACTTTTCATAAAGGTAGTGCAAGTACAGTAGAAAAAAAAATCTCTCTCCCATGGCTCTTCATTCCATTAGGCAATAACAAAAAAAGGAGAAGAAAAGAGAAGTCAAAAGCTAAGCTCCATCCATCTATAAATTCTAGGATTTTAAACATAGATCCTATAATTGCTAACTAAGGTATGTTCAAAATCTCAAGCTCATCCTCGAAGTATTTCATAGATAGATTCATGGTCTAAGATGAACATGAATAGTAATGAATAGTAATACTAAATGTGTTCTTGGTGTTTTCTCTTGAGATCTAAGCTTCTAAGGCAAGAACAAGCACCCCCAAGGACATTAGACTTTAGCTAAGTGTTGTTAAAGCTCCAAGAATGCATGAACACCTTCCCACCCTTGTGTATATCTTGAGTAACATGAAGCAAAAGTTAGTATATGAATGAATATAAAAAGCATGACTAAGATATTGTTTACCTAGAATGATGTTTGTGTTGTTGGATGATTTTGTGAAGGAGTGTTGGTCAAGAGTTATGAAATGAGTAGTTAAATGATATGACCATAGTAGTATGTTGCTGATTGAGCTTGGTTGTGAATGGATTTCAATTGATTGAATCCAGAAAACGTTAAGTTTATAGCCGTCGTAATGTCCATTTATTTTTAGACTTATTTTGAACCATATACCTGAAATGAAAATGCACTGGGCCTTGTCACCACTGACCATGGTTGCATAGATCTTGTTTCATAGTTCTTTTTTACGCTTGAATCATGTTATTCGGATTTACGGTTTAGGAGAAAAGCTAGTTTTAGTGGATGTGACTAAAATGACCAAACTGCTCGAACGACTACCTTTGTAAATATAAACGGACCCTTTAACCAAAAATCATGACAATTGGAGAGTAAATAGTTTGGACAGTGGTTAAAGTCTCTGCAAAATTTCATGAACAAATATTAAATTTTCGATTTTATAAAAATGTTGAAGCTAAGGAGGTACAAGTGAGATTCCTTAAGTTATTACTTGGAAAGTGTATTTTGTAATGACTAAGTAAAGTTATTACATGAATAATATTGCAGTTTTAAATGATGTTTAAAAAGAGTATATTTACAGTTATAAATGTTCTTGCTGAGCTATATTGCTCACTCTTGCTTTCTTTATATATATCACAACACAACAGGTCAGAAGAATGTCGCGTACAAGACGCACAGTGAGGAAGCGCGTGGGAAACGCACGTGCCTTCTGTAGACTCTTCTCCTCTACCCTACCGCAGGTAGGAAATATGAGTAAGATAGGAGTGCAGTTGATTTTGGTACGCCTTATTTATAAGTATGACTTATGTAAGCTTATTAACGAGAACAAACGTTAAGCGAACAATATCGTTTCAGGTAGAAACTGTATTGATTTCATAAGTTTAAGTACTTTCTCTTTTGGTGTTGTAATAACTTATACTCTGATGGATCATATGACTTTTAATTATTAATGTCGCTCTGAGACTATAATCGGTGTGTGTGTGTGTGTGTGCATACGTAGACTGTGGGGTCACTGCAGGTAATGGTTCCTTAATTGTGATTTAAAGTGTTAAGTGTTAATAACTGGAAAAAGAGATCGTGATGGCCCAGATCTCCGACCCCGGATCTAGGGACGTCATACCATGACACCAATCTTTGTCCAAGAAATTGACAGTTTCCAGAGGTGCTCTTTCTATCAACTCTGCATCTAGTAAAATCAGTATCAGAATAACCAACTATTAGGGTTGGTGTCCTAGAGACAATACTTTATGATAAATAATTAAGGATTATGTTTACTTGATTATTTAATTAATATTTATTATGTCTTTATTTACTGCATTATAAATTGAAAGCATAATAAATGTCCTTGGAATATTAATGCGAATTATATATCTTTAAGTATGTGACTTAAAAATGAGATTATATGAATAATATTATATTCCTAAAAGTCCCTAGTCGAGTATTATTATTTAAGGACAATAATAATGCAATAAGACTAGCATATTTGTTGACTGATGACCACATCTCATCGGTCATAGGTATGGTGATACTAAAGTCAAGAACATAAGTGCATGTCTCAATGCATGGCACTGAACAGACCCGCTGTGAGAATCTACATGTTAATAAGTGTCATAAGAAATTCTCACTATGATAATGATGTAATGATCTTTTGACTTGAAATCATTATATTTCTATACGGGAATTAATATACTTTGATTACACTCAAAGTTACCTTTAACCGGGTAATGATAAAGGTGAACATTGGGTATGCTATGAATCGTATGAGAAATATGAATGATAGATATATGATTTAACCCTCCTATTTTAGGAGTGATATTATTGGCCTCTTGATTGAGTGAGACTATAAAATGCATGGCTATGCTCAAATGTTGATTTGATTAATAGTCTACTCATTGATCAAGGAAACCCGGATTAAATGTTGAAGAGGATGACAGAATACATGCCTCGAGTTTGATCTATAATATAAGGTTAAAGGGATTATATTACATTGTACATTATTCACGAAAGGTTTAATTGAATCACCAATTATTATTATTACTTGGGTATCAATGATGTATTACTAGATGCCGCTCATTGTTTATAATTTTATTATTAGAAAATAAAATTATTGCCTACGTAATAATAACCTAAAGGGTCACACACAAAGAACGTTTAAACGGAGTGTTATTTAAATTATGAATTTAAATACTGTTATTATTATTGATTCGAATTTATTTATTTAATTAATTAAGTGAGACTTGATTAATTATATAAATATTAGAATTCAAATTTAATAATAATATAAATCTGAAATCTGAATGGGTTTTAAGAGGACCAATCAGATTAGGGTTTTGGCCCAAGTTCCTCTCTCCCCTATATATACATAAAGATGTATAG
The DNA here is from genome assembly GCA_028671895.1 of Oenanthe sinensis. Taxonomy (NCBI): domain Eukaryota; kingdom Viridiplantae; phylum Streptophyta; class Magnoliopsida; order Apiales; family Apiaceae; genus Oenanthe; species Oenanthe sinensis. The sequence goes on from CM053799.1 coordinate 11,239,683, forward strand.
TTTAGGGTTAACAGTTTTTATAATTTTCGTTTTGAGAAAAATTCTAGTAGCTCTACGTTTTTGAGATGCTAGAGAAAGAGAGAGACAAAGAGGCAGAAACAGGCTAGTACCTAACACCGGTGATCGTTAGACGATACGACGTTCGTGTGGATACCGATAGAGAGCAGATCTTTGTGAAGGGCTGCTGTGATTCATCGCTTCTGGACCTCTATAATCATCATAAAGAAAGCTTTAATAAGGTACACATCTGATTCTCCATAATCATCCGTCAATTATACACGGATCATGCGTTTGAGATTCATTATTTTTTTATTATTTAGCGTAATTCCGCTGCGTATATATGCCCGAATCATAATAATGGTATCAGAGCTATGTGTATAATAGGATGATTTGGTTACGTGTTTAACAGTTTTTCAATATATTCCAGTATGTATATGATCTGCCATGCATGTATATTGATACTGCCTATGTATGAGATTTAATATGCATGTTGTCATGTTGATGTATGATTAAAACTGTTGCATAATGTGTATCTGGTTATTCATATGATTAGTACATAGATGATGATACTAACATGTTAATGATTTGCCATGACTGATTTATATGCCTTATTGCGATTTGTATATATTATGCATGAGGGTCAGTTTGTATAGTGATATAAACTGGTGGACAGATTGTGTTGAACATGATCTGTTAACTGAGATATAATCAGTATGTATATGATACATGCTTCTGAAACTGTATAAGATACAGTGGGGAAAAGACCAACAGATATGATCTGTAGTTCAGAAATTGATGATTTCTGAATAGGACTGGTCTTCCAAAATAAAAAAATTCCGAGCTGACCTGGCAGCTCGACCCCAGCCGGGGACTGCCGCCCCCGGACCCCGCCTAGGGGCTGCCGCCCTAGACCTCCCCGGGGCTGCCGCCCCGGACCCCCGCAATATTTTTCATGTTCTTTTTGTGTACTTGAGCATGGTGCTGGTTATGGCCTTTAGACCCTTAGATTAATGGTTTTGGTTTTGGTTTTGGTTTTGGTTTTATAAATACAACTTGCATGTCGTTTTCTTCATTCTTGTAATTGTTTAACCTCGAATGTAACTCGAGTTTTCTTATGTAAGTACATTAGTATAGGTTGTATTCAATTATTCCATGTAATGTACTTGAAGATTGAAGGATGATCCAAGAAAAGGAGCAGACACCCATGGATACAAGAAAAATGAAGACATGTAATTGTATTTATATTTTATCACCATAGATTGACCATGATCCTTTTATTAGCTCGAAAGGATCACATAGGAAAAGGGTCATAACCAAGCACATTTACATACTGCACTTTACATATTGATGCATGAATGTTAGTGTAGAATAGTTAATGATGCATTCTTTAATTAGATTAATCATGTATGTGTGTATTAGATACGACACCCATGCCATGCTTGTTTAAATAAGATAAAATCTGTAACGACTCAAGATTTAAAATTGAACAAACGATCATGAGATTCTTGTGTTTCTGAAACACGGTATTGAATATGAATTTTCATTTTTCTGATATGGGGAGATTTTGTCAACAACGAATTATTAATTTAATCTGTAAAAAAGTTGAGTTTTAAGTGAGACCGCTTGTGACTTCTCCGACGATCTGGAAATCAAACCATTGACGAATATTGAAATGGATTATTACTGTCAGAGTTTACCTTTTTGTATCAAATTTTATCACATAAATTTGTTTGACATCGTGTTTTAGAGATTTTTTCAGTTAAGGCAATGGTTCATAATAAGTGTAATACAAACTATGATATTCTTTGCATGTATAAATAGAATGCCATAAACTACCATAGTGAAAACATGGATTTTGTGGTCTATATCTATTTTATTTTCTAGCCTCTGAATTGGTCTCTCAGGTTCCTTCTTCTTTTTTTTGTTTGTAGTCAATGGTAAGGTGATTTGAATTATCACAAGTAAAACAGATTTTTCTAGGAGAATCAGAGATATACTTATAGTTATTCTCCTTAGTAATTCCTACTTTGCCATTTTTATTTCTTTTTACTTTTTTGGGTTTGTTCTTATTAGTGACTGCCTTCAACTTTTCCATAAGTTACTTATGTGAAAGTAATCCTATATTGACAGGTTTATTATCTGACACACTATTCTTTTTACCTTTGTTATTATTAGAGTATTCACCAAATATAGTTTTCTTATCATTACTAGCTCTAACAAATTTCACAAGTTCACTTAATGTTCCTTTTATGTGTGCTTTAGTGTGTGTTTCTTTATTAGATTCATAACCTAAGGCAGAAGTCCAATTCTTGTTGGAAAGCATTTGTTGGACTTCTTTGCCAGAGTTTGTCCAAACTCTGAAAGTCTCTTTTTTCTTAGCTATCTCAGATTTCAAATATTCAACTTGAATTTCTAATTGAGTTTGGATGTGTGGCATTTTCACAGTCTTTCTTAATGCTAAGCATGTTAGAATTTTCAGATTCAAGAGAGTTATTCCTAGCAGTCATAGTTTGTATCTCAGATTTTAATCTTTCATTTTCAAGAGATTGTGATTTAAAACTAATAAGCAATGATCTAAGAAAAGATTTCAATTCACAGATATTTTCAGTGTCAAAATTAAAGATAGAGTTTGGTACCTTGTCAGAGTTTAGGATGGGAGCATCAGAGTTTTCCATGAGAGCATAATTTGTTTGTTCTTCAGAATCTGAGGAATCCATCCAATCTTTCTTTGATGTGATGAGTGCTTTTCCAGATTCCTTGCTTCTGCACTCAGTAGCAAAGTGTCCCATCTTATTACACTTGTAACACTTGACTTTTGATTTGTCAATGGTTTTTGATTTTCCATCTTTGTCTTCTCTTTTTCTGAATTTGTCTTTCTTGTCTGATTCTCCTTGCTTCTTTTAGAAGTTCTCTTGCTTTCTGTACTTTCTATATTTCATTTTCTTGAAGCCTTTGACAATCATAGCAACCATCTCCATTATGTCAGAATTTGAAGAATCATAAGAGTTTACATCAGAGTTTGCCTCAAACTCTGATTCACTATTTTCTTGGACCATTACAGCTTTTCCTTTTCTTATTGATGCCTTAAGGACTTTTTCAATAGGTTCTTCAATCTTGGCTTCAACATTCAAAGCAATAGATTTTGCCTTGCTACTTTTCCTATTCTTCCTTTGTTGTAATTCTAAATCATAAGTCTTCAATCTTCTATAGACTTCATCAAGAGACATCTCATCTAGATCAACCCTATCTCTTATTAAAATAAGATGTTTATAGATCTCATTCTTCAGGAAGAGCCCTTAGAAACTTGGTGTTTTAATCTTCATTATCATACACCTTATCCACCAAAACCAAGTTATTCAATAGAGTTAGAAATCTGTCATAGATATCTGTGATTCTGTTTTGCCACAAAATATTCATATTCTTAAATTAGCATAGATTTTCTGTTCTTCTTTATTTCCTTGGTTCCTTGGCATTTGAAGTGCATCCCAATTTTTTTTTGTGGTTTTACATGCAATTACCCTGTTAGACATCACAGAGTCAAGACTATTATGCAGAATATTCCTTACCTTTGCATCTTTAAGGACTTCTAGTTTTTCTTCATTGATCCATTCTTTCTTGTCCTTCAAGGTATAATATTCAAGGACTTTTCTTCCTTCCACAATTGTAGATGGCACTAGTTTGGTTGGTAGATACTGACCTGTATGGATTCTGTCTAAATAATCAGGATCAGTTGCTTCTAGGAATATCATCATCTTCACCCTTCATGTAGGGTATTTAGCCTTCCTCAATATTGGAATCCTGATGCTTTCATACTTGTTTTCAGACATGATTATATGATCTTTGAGTTGAAATTAACTATCTGCTCTGATACCAATTGTTTTCCCAGAAAGATGTTTATTACAGAAGGGGGGTTGAATGTAATAGTACCAATTAATCGATTATGAACACAAATATGTAGAATGGAATACTATTTTATATTAATAACAATGAACTTGAATACAAAACTCTCTCAAGAAATTCTTTATTCTCAAGAGCTTCTAGGTTATGAAAAATAAAACTTGAAAGTTACAATAATGTTAACCTATTTCTGTGTTTATATAGACACGGTTACAACTCAATTACAAAATAGATTATGAAAAGAATAGCATCAATAAGGCAATAGACTTATATTTGGATTCCTTCTTCACTATCATAATCAAATTCTGATTTGTCTGTTTCCTTCACAAACTTTGATTGATAAATTATGTCGGTTATTTATTCTCTAATTTGAACATTCTCTGTTAGAGTAAACTCTGATTGAGTATTCTCTGATAGAGTAAACTCTAACCGACAGCTTTCTAAACTATGATGACGTCAGCATAAACTCTGTTAATAAACTCTGTTTGATATTCTCTGACAGCATCAGTGTTTATTTTCTAACAATCTATATAGTATTTATCATAATTATGCGGAATAGAATAAACAAACACACAGATTAACTTTTAAACTAATTGTATTATAATGAAATTGTTACAAATCTGAGATTCTGATTTGAATCTTAGCTTCTTGGTCTTGAAAGAAAATAAAGTATGAAAAATTATTCAACACACTGAACTGTGAAACTGTGCATTCTACTAAATAGACAACTTGTCTTGGTGCACATGCTTTCACAATCAGTTATACTATAACTAGAAACAGACAAATGAAACTTTATATTTTACTCAATTATATTTCTAGCTAAGTCTTTCTCTTTGACAGTCTGTATCATCTATTTTCTATCTTATGTCCTTATCTTATTCTTCCTTCAAACTTCATTGTAGACTTGTCATTATCTTCACAGGTTTGACTGACCTGATCATGATAATGCTTCAACTTACTTATCTTGTTCTTCTGCAAATCTCCTTGAATTTATCTCTTTGAATCAATCGAATACTCTCTTGAATTTGCTTCAAGAATTCATGGTGATTGACTTCTCGATTAGGTACTACCGAGACTTCTCGATCAGTCTTCACATACTTACTTCTCGAATGACTAGACTTCGTTATTGCATACTTCATTTGATGACTTCTCGATTAGGCTAGACTTCTCAAATGATTTGGTTTCACAAACTTCTAGATTGGTTTATCCCTATAACTTCTCGATTGCTCCCTTCAACTAAATTCTCGATTTGTTCAACTGGACTTCTTAAATGAATCATATTTCACACTTCTCGAATAACTACAGTTTTTTTGACTTCTCGATCACTTCTAACTTCTTGATCGACTACTGAGTTACTTGAGTATTATGAGACTTCTCTACCAGCTTCACATGAGACTTCTCTATCAGGATGACTTCTCGATCACATATTTGACTTGGAGCATTTTCCACCGCAAATCTTGTTTGATGAAGTCTTCATTTATTTGATGCATGATTCAGACTTGAATCTCCTATCAACCTTTATTCTTGACTCATATTTACACATTCAATTCACAGTAGAAACATGCTTCTATCTGCAAGTACATTAAGACATATTAAGTTCACATCCTAATACAGAAGTTTTAAATGTGTTACATCAAGATAAATAATTAACTATGGTAGACTTGATTTGATCCAACAATAGTTAGTAGAACACTTAGTGGAATCTTTATTAAAAAAATATATAAACAGTGTTGGTCCCTGATATTGTAGAAGGAGGGTTGAATACAATATCTTAATTTAATCGCGGAATATTGGATTTAAAAATATTACTTTAATTTCTCACGAAATATTAATTTTAATGAAATACTGTTCAAGTAGAAGATATGATTTTAACTTGAAAAGTATTACAAAATTAATATAATGATAGTTTATATCACTGATTAAATGTCTAGAACGATTTTGACATGAATTGTTCTGATTTAACAATTATATTCAAACTTGCACAAAAATCTGTGAATATTACAATGCAGACAAATTTCTGAATTTGAACTGTTTTTCCTAACTTGAAATAATGAAGAGATCACCTCATATTTATAGGGGATTTTGAAGCTAGTATGACTTTCCCACTATGACTTTATTTATCAAGAATTAAGCCTTGTATGACATTTAAAAAGACTGGGCATGACTTTTAAAATTCGGTATGACTTTTAGAAAATTCGGTATGACTTTTCTAAAGTCATACCCGAATTTTCTTTCATTTAAATAAATTACAATGACTTATTTAAAAGAAAATCGGTATGACCTTTTTCAATAAACGCTCGGTATGACTTTTATTACTAAAAATCGGTATGAATTTTATAAATAAAATTCGGTATGAATTTTAATCATATAATTCGGTATGACTTTTTAATGAGTCATTTGAATTATATTAAAATTCATATTAAGTCATATCTTTTATAATAAATTAATTCTACTTAATTTAATTAGTTAATTTATAAATTAAATTAAATTCAACTTGATTTAATTTAATTTGATAAATTAAATAATCAATTAACTTTTGATAGTAGAATTAAAATACTATCTTGACTTGTGTAAGCATGTAGTCATGTTCGAAGTCTTCCCGCCTTTGTCTTCTTCATTCTAAAATAATTCTAAATTAATTAATCCTTTAATTAATTTAAGAAATAAATTAATTCTTAGTGAATTAATTTACTAATTAAATTAAATAATTATTTTAATTAATTAATAGAGAATTAAAATAAAGTCTTGATTGTAGGACTATTGTTGATGTAGATAAAACTCTTCTGTTCTTCAACAATAACATTTCTAACCACTTGAACTTTTTGATAACGAATCTTCATTGACACTGTTGATACCCTATGCACTGGTCTGGTTCATGGATGACTAACTACAATGTTGATTCTCATTTCTGCTGTAGTGGTCTTTGTGTCTTGTTTTGCTTCTAGCTTTGTCTTCAATATTTCTTTTCATGGAATCTCTTTTGTAGTAGGCACTTGGAATCTTCTGTATCTTCTGAACTCTTCTGAAATACTACTCCTTTATTTTTCGCCGACGCTTGAACATATTAATGAACTTCTTCCGGTGTAGAATAGCAGCTTCATTAGAACACTTCTGATATTAGGATTCTTTGTGTCTAGTTGACTGTTTTCATCTTGATTCATGTTTAGTATTTATTATTTACTTCTCTTTATAGCTAGAGTTGAGTTGTCATCTAATTATTACAAATAGGCCTAGTCATATGCCTTTCAATCTCCCCATATTTGTTGTTAAACATTTAACACACAAATACCTAGAGGATAACTCAACTAACAACTAAGAAATAAATATGACATTTAAGAACTGTAAATAATAAACTGTTCTCTGGATTATATAATACATTTCTAGATTTATTGAGTAACTGAAATGAAAGATGTTTGTTCCTCTAGCACTGAACATATTATACAAGTAATATTATCTTCATTTCTCAGACTCATCACTACTCCCCCTTAGGATGACAGGGATGAAGTCTTGTTCTCTTCTCATTACCACTTCTCCTATGTTTCTCCAACTCCTGTCTTCCCTTCTCTCTCAAGGTGAATTCATTCTCCCCTTAATTGAATTATCCAACCATTTTAATAGAGGTAACAGACATGGCATACATACAGCATTAAAATATCGCAGATATAAAAAATGCAAACTATGACATGTTATGCATTTTAGAAAATCCGGTTAATCATATATTCAAGAATCTTCTAAAATCAAATGAAATAGAAGACTAATAAGTAATCACTAGTTCTTTCCAATCCAAGCATGTTGTTATATACCCCTTTTTCTTGTTCAACAATTCTCCCCCTTAGTTGAGTAATCCTCTTCTGGTAAAAGTCTTGTTCAACACTTCTCCCTTTTTGTAAAAGTCTTGTTCAACACTTCCCCATTTTTAGATAACACTTCTCCCTTTTGGATCTTGTTCAACACTTCTCCCCTTAGTTGAGTAATCCTCTTCAGAAGAAATTTTATCCCCCTTAGTTGAGTAACATTAGAAATCTGTAACAGGGTATTGGGAATGGGATTTGGTAGTTGTGCTAGTGTGTGATTTTACATTGTGTATCTTACAAGTGTTTCGCTCATATACTCCCTAAGTGTTTCACTCATAGAATATATATTTTCACTCTTTCTCACTTGTGTTTCACTATTTCTCACATCACTATTTCTCTCTCTCAGTACGGATGACACAATCGCTTGTACTTGCAAGAAAGATCACCATAACCCCTTCAAGAGAGGTCACTGGTGGTACAATGGGGTTTCGCAAATCCCTGTCCTCAATTTAATCTATTAAAATATTTGAATTTGAAAACTGAATTACTTCAGGAATATATTCAATGAGTTGCTGATCATCTAAGATGATCTATTCCATTAGAAATCCAGATATGTTCCATCTGGGGAGGGAGACAATGATCTATAATGTAGCAAAAGATCCAAGTTTCCTCCTGACGCCTGTGAAGGCATGTTGATTCAGTCAGAATCATCAATCATTCTTTCTTCCTTGATATGGAAGTTTAGAATAATTGTTACCGCCAATTCATCCTTCCTGTGACATTTCAAATGCTCCCTCTTGGTCCCTTTTGGTCCCAAGTCGGTCCCTAAAAATAAGATAAAATTTGTGGTTCCTTGAAAAATGTCAGATGAAATTAAATCTTTGCTGGTAGCCTTGGCTGACAGGCTGAATTCAATAGACTCACTCTGTTGAGAGAAGGAACCTAGTAACAGTTTTGCCTTTTCTAAGTCTGTATCCTTTTGAGAGAACACAGATGAGCTAACAGTTGTCTCAGTTTATATATATTTGAATCACCTTTCTAGAGACAGAGCTGTTGGTTCACTGTTAGGTCCAAATGTGTTGTAGAGGGGGGGGGGGTGAATACAACTTTTCGAATTTAAGAAGCAATAAATACCACGTAATAAATGAACACAATGATTCATGGAATATATGTCTTATATATAACTTGAAAGGGTTGCTACAACATTCATTACAAAGTACACCAGAAGTAAAGAGGGTAGTAAATGATACTAAGCTCTGTGAATACTCTCTCTCTTTTACAAGTATTTTTCTTGAAAATATTGCTCTCACTAAATTAATACACAAGTACTTCTATTTATACTACTTGTAATCTATGTCCTGTAGTCTTCAAAGACTAAGATATACGTGGCCCAATGATATCCACATAAATCTTATCTTATCTTGAAAGCTTGAAAATCTGCCAATTGGATGATGCCATGTGTCATGTTGAAACTGCCCTCTATGTAGAACATCTACTTGAGAATTTCTACATAGGAATATTCTACTTGGCTATCTAGAACATTTAAGTAGAACTTCTACATATGAATGTTCTACTTGGCCATCTCGAACATCTAAGTAGAACTTCTACATATGAATGTTCTACTTGGCTATCTCAAATATTTAAGTAGAACTTCAACATAGGAATGTTCTACTTGGCTATGTAGAACATTTTGTATTTAGAAAAATTCTGGGCTTCAACTTGAAGCTTCAATGCAACATCTTGAACTTGTGATTTCTTTATGTCTTCCATATTCTTCAACAAGCTCTTGAACCTGGGTCTCTATTACTGACATAAACTTGCTATCAATGTCCTGACACTTGATGCAATGGTCTGATTCATAAGTGACTAGTCTTGATAGTGTCTCTGCTTCTTGAATAGATTATCATATTCAATTAGTAATGTGGCTTTCCAATTATTATTTTCCTTCTTGTTCACTTGAAATCAATTAGTCTTATTGATACTGATAGTTATGATCTTGAATCTTTAAGTTACAAATCACTGAGGCATGAAGAACTCTGTCTTGAACTTCTTTCAATGATTTCTTCTTTGTTTGATCATAGTTAACATGTTGAATTGTATCAATTACCTTGTCTTCATTTAATATTGATTTCTTTGTGACTTCATGTTCTTCAATTGTCTTCCAGTTAAGTATCTTTTCTTTTAGTTGAGTTACATAAGTTATAGTGTTACAAGTTTAGACACTCTGCCTTTCAATCTCCCCCTATTTGATAGTCTAACAGTGACATTCAAATTAACAAGGGATAACTCAACTAAACAATGAGACGAGAAAAAGATAAATAACATTACTGTCTTGTTAAAATTACATCTGAAATAAACTTGGAAAACAATTCAAAGAACTAGAATAAATAAAACTTAAACTAGACAAAGAATTCGAACTTCGAATTAAAGACCATTTGAGTGATTCCTATCACCTGGATTATTTCATATCTTTCAGTAAAACTTATATCACCTTATTGGATCCACTCTGATTCACGGTTACAGTATGGTAAGTTAGCCTATCTCGCATACCGTGATCAGGTGAATTTTCCTCAAGTGAGTTAAAGCAACCAACATATATGAAGTTTTTCCAACTTCAAGTTCACACCACTCTGACCTTTAATTCTAATTATGTCTTCTCTTCCTAGCTTCTTCAGCTTGGCGCTTCTCTTCTTTCAGCTTTCTGCGCCTTTCCTTTTGCTGTTGTTCTCTCTTGTAGACTGGATCATGAAGCTGCTTCCACCTTGCATTCAACAGACTTACCGCTTCCATTTTTAGAGGATTTCTGGGCTCTGGATAAGGATGCTTGAAAAGCCTTCTGAGTTTGTCCACCTCTTGAGTAGTTCTGATCTTTGGAATATCCTCAAAATTCTTCATTATGAGCTGAGATTTCCAATGTGATTTATCAGCCTTGAACTGACAATAGATCATTTTGGGGTAGCCCTTGACACGGTTAATATGGTAGACACTAGCCGCATCTCGCTCCATTCGCTTCTTCTCCACCACTACTTCAGACAAGTACTTCAGAAGTCTCTACTTCTCATCCACATTCTCATTCTCCACTTCGCCTCATTTAAACACTTCTCAAACTCTTTCCAGAAATGCGGCATCTTGAGTCTGCAGCAGCCATTTCCTACTCATATGCAATAATGTTTGATTATGTTTTGCATCTATGAACGCCAAAGCATCAACTGTGTCATCATCATACGAGTGTATCCAGTATACACTATCTCTTCCTGGAACACCAATTGCCTCCCTTATTTCTCCTTGTTCCAGTGAATCAGAAGGAAGAGTCAGAGCTTCATCTACATTTTTAACAGCTTGTAGAATATTCCATCTTCTTTCAATTAGCTCCGGCTCAACCTTTACATTGTCTAGAGGGTTTGGAGCAATAATATTACACTTCCAGATCTCATTGCTCATCTTGAATATGATCCTTTCAATAAACTCCACAGACTTCTCCTTAATGTCAGAGGTGAATCCCTTACTCATCATTTGCCTGCAGACAGCTTTTAGGGATTCTACCGATAGAGCCATTAGGTCATTTTCCTCTAAACTAACCCTCTTCATCTTCCCATCAACAACCATCCGAACAACATCAGGATTCAGTGAGAATTCTGGTCCCTTGTCTTCTGCTAGCTGCATTAACTGATCTCTATACAGAATGCTAAGCTCCTCAGCTTGAGAATATTGAATTTTTGTTGCTAGCAAGAACAACTCTGACGCAGATCTTCTCGAGATGAATTGATCATCCACATACAAGAAAGATGCTGGGACTCCTTCGACTAAAGATAAGATGACCTGCCACTCCTTAACCATCGCATTATATCCAACTCTGACTTTAGAGATCAACCTTTTCAAAGCATTTATATAGTCAACAATCAGTGGATTCTGCAAGTTCAAGTTGTAGAATAAGTCCTCCGCCTCTTTGTTATGAGTTCCTTTCGCATAAACTCCCAATAAAATCTTTCTTGCATTATCCCATTTCTGTCCGATCCTTCTCTTGTCCAGATCAACTTGAGGATCAGCTAACCTTGCAAGCTCATGATCATACTGTTTCTCCTTGAGCTCCGCTTGCTTTTCAAGGAAAACAGCCTCATCCTGCATCATCTTCATTTTATAGAACTGAGCTTGTTCCAAGGCCAACTGTTGAGCTTCTAGGGTCTCTTTATCAACATGTATTTCTTCAGGCTTTCCGAAAGACATTCCAGCACCTCCACCTTGTTCCATCAAAGATCTTTTGATTGCATGTGCTAAAGGTACATCCTCCATATCAGAATCTGAATCAAGTACCTTATGTACTTCTTCCTGATGATAACTCAAGTCAATGAATGGATCTTCTTGCTCAGCCATCACTACCTTACCCTTTCTCTTCCTCTGAGCCTCCTCTTCAATAATTGGCTCATTTTCTTTGACAAAATCAGTAGCCTGTTCTTCAATCTCCTCAATAATCAATGACTGATGTCTCGTCTCCTTTGCACTCTCCCCCTTAGGTGAGTTATCCTGAACACCACCATTCTCTCCAGATCCACCAGTAGTGTAGGAACCACCAAAACCCGAACCTGAGGGTCCAGCTCCACCAGCACCACCAGCACCATCATTATCAGGGGGAGGTTGGTGAAATTGATCGTCAAAGCACTCTGGAGGAACAAAGCTCCGAACTGCATACATCAGTCTGCTTATTTCCGTTGCCATTGTATGCATTATGCTTTCCACTGCTCCCATTCGATCATAAAGAGTGCTGCCCAAGACACCACCAGCATGGCCCAAGTCATTCACCTTGTTCGTCATTTCGTCTAAAGTTGTAGCTTGACTTGCCATTCTTGCTGCATAGTCATCAAGAGCTCTCTGGTTGTCTGCAACATTGATCCCTAACTGCCTCATCGACTAGCCGAACTGCTTTTTTCATTTTTAATTGCTGTCATCCGAGTGTCAAGATATTCAAGATTAAGGGACGGTGTTTGACTTGGGTGTCCTCGCTCTAAAAATCGTTCTGTTACTGTTTGTCGCTCGGTTTCGGGCCTTAAAAATGAAGGTCCCTCACTCCCTAAACGCTCACACACACTCTCTGTCTCACGCTCGTGTATGTCTTCAACAATATTCCTGAAAGTGAAAACAGTACCTGCAGAAACTGGATAATCAAAGTAAGTAGCAGTTATGGGATCTGTTTCTGTCATTTCCTGAGGTGGAATCTTAGGCTGAGAGGCTGCAGAGTGTTCTAGTACAACATCAGAACCGATCCTCTCTGCAGCATCAGTAGGTACCGGTGAAGGTACTTTGAAAGCAATGAAAGCTTCCTGCCTTTTTGAAGGAACAGGCTCCTCAGAAGGCACGAAATCTTCACCAAAATCCCTATGTGTAGAATGTGCAAGGGGCGAACCACTCTCGTGAGGTGGAGTGGTTGTGATAGACACACTAGGTTTGGACTGGGCTTGTGAAGCTACAGCATGTGAAAATTTGGCTTTCTTCCAAATAATTGGCTGCATTTCTGGGTCACTCTCAGAACCCTCACCTAAATCTACAGGTGCCTGCCTTTTGACTCCCGTCAGCGAGGGTGAAAGAGAGGAAGCAAGAGTATCAGACTCAGAATCAGAAATATAGCTCTCGCCCTGGGATAGATCCTGCGGGTTAGCAGAATCTTGGGCCACAGAATCAGATTTAGAGGAAGAAGTATCAGTAGTGTGAACAGAGAGTTGCTCTTGTTCAAAGAAATTACCTTCTTCATTACCTTGTCCAGCAAAGGAAGCAGAATCAGCATGTGGAGTAGGTTGTCTGTCCCTTTGACCGGCAGAAGATTGACCGTGAGAATGCCCATCATCATCTTCATCACTAAGATTGTCGTCAGGAATCCCCTGGAATGCGTCAGCATGGGCAGATGGATTCTGAGCATGTGATGAAATATGGGAGGTCCCCGCCATTGAATTAATACCTGCATCATACTTAATCCAAACTTGAATGTTATCAGGAATAGACATTGCTTTACCGTGATGTTTATCTTGATTAGCAATCATGGTGAGGGACTTGGTGCCCATGCCCAGTGATGCAGATGTTGCACTTATGGCGAATGCCTGTCTTACAGCTAAAGCATCAGTCGGTACTAAGTAATTAATAAGCATCTATAAGAAGCGAGGATACCAGCATGTAACATCAGTAGTTGAAAGGTCTCTGCTTGCAGATGATCCCATTGCAACCACGATCTCTGAAAGAACGATTCTGCCATAATTAATATCCAGTTCACGGGCTAGGGAAACTGCAAAGACCTGCATGGGAATTGGAATCTGATGATAATCTTTTTCGCGTGCCCGAAAACATCTTGTGATGGCCTCGAAAAAGTAATTCCATTCAACATGGAAATATTGTTTCTGGATGGCGCCAGTTAAGATCCGTCCAGAAGGAGGATAGCATCCAATCTCCTCAAAGAACTTAATATGCTTTGCCGTTGTAGGTTCAGGATCATAAACATCCTTGGTGGGGAAACCCAGAACCCTGTTGAACACTTACTCGGTCACTTGATATTCCTGACCCGCCAAGGTAAACCTGAAACCATAGGGGGTAGATTTGCTCCCAAATATAACCGCACTAGTCCATAATTACTGTAAAGCATCATGGACTAGTGTTGGTTTGGCAGTAAAAGCAACACTAGCCTTGGAGTACAAATTAAGAAATCGTACCCAAAACTTGAAGCGCGGGAGTTGATCACCAATTTCCGTAGAAATATTATAAAAATTATTTTTGGCAAAGGAAAATTGGTGAGCCATGTTTGTAAATATTTTTCTGTGAATTAATTTGATTTTATAAAAAGAAGCAACTAGCACAGATAATTAAGCACGGGAAAAAACAGAATAATCCCTTTTAATTAAACAAAGAACTGACTTTGTAATTAAACTACGGAATTGTTCTCAAATAAATATGCGAAATCAAAACACACCAACCAAGTTTGTAATCAATACCACTGATTTGTGTATATACCGATCACTATGTAATCAAGAACACAGATTTGTGTGAAACTATTAATGAAAGCACTGACTACTATGTGATCAATATTACGATGTGCGTGCGTGTGTAGATATGTGTGTATACATAGAAACACACAATAATGGGATGTAAATAGTGATGGAAGAGTAAAAACAGGCAGAAATTCGAGATATGTAAGAGTATTAACACAAATCGAATGAACAGGTCGATGAAGGTTTGAAATCGCAGGGAGGGAAGGTGGGGGCTGTAAAAATTTAGGGTTAAAACAATTAGGTAAAAGTGAAAATTGATGCGAGTTAGAGATGTATATATAGGCATATATGAGCAAAGACAAAAATACCCCTGTGAAAATAAGAAAAAAAATGCTAAGTACGCACTGGGGAACATCAAGTCGAACACTATCTCGAACATTTAAGTCAAAATTCGAGATAGAGACTATCTCGAACATCAAGTCGAATATTCGAGATAAAGTTTGAGATGATACTAACTCGAACAAATAATCATTTGATCAATTAAAACAGCATAAAAACCCACCTGGGAATCCCATCTCGAATTACAAGTCGAATATTCGAGATAATGTTCGAGATAGCGACTAACTCGAACATCAAGTTGAATATTCGAGATAATGTTCGAGAGAGAGACTAACTTCGAACATCAAGTCGAATATTCGAGATAGTGTTCGAGAGAATATTCGAGATAGTGTTCGAGCTAGAGACTAAGTCGAACATCAAGTCGAACATTCGAGATAGTGTTCGAGATAGAGACTAACTCGAACATCAAGTCGAATATTCGAGATAGTGTTCGAGATAGAGACTAACTCGAACATCAAGTCGAATATTCGAGATAGAATAACTCGAATGCTATCCCAGACTTGGAATTTTCAAAATTTTTAATTTTTAAGATAGTTATAATAATTTGGCAATATTTACAATAAAAACATCAATTAAATTTTTCCAAATTAATATAAATATCAATTAAAGGATTTTTAACAATGTAAATAATTAAAAACATTCCTTGACAATTCTAAGTCTTCTTTATTAAAAAAAATACATGAAAAACACAGGTAAATTCATCTAAAAATCATGAAAAAATTTAAAATGATATGAATTTAACTCCCCCTATGATCATGCAATCTAACTAACATAAATTCAAAGATTTAACCAATAATTACACATATAGCACAATGAATTTATGTAAAATAATACAACATGTATCCTAAAATATTCATTAATTAACCATTTTAAAGTCTAAGTCCTTAATGATTAATTAGCATGTAGGAGTGATATTTTGAGCAATTGTAGAGATTATTTACATATGTTTTCAACTTTGCACAAATAAAATAGGCAATTGACAAGACTAAAAACATATATACATGATTAAAACTGGAATTTTACAAATAGGAGAAATCACTAACTTGTGTTAAGCATCCCCAATTCACCAACCAACCTATTGAATGTTACTTCATCAAGAGGTTTAGTAAATATATCTGCAATTTGTTGCATTGTGGGTACAAAATGTAACTCCACAGTTCCTTCCTCGACATGTTCTCTAATGAAGTGATACCTGATATCTATATGCTTGGTTCTTGAGTGGTCTACATGATTGTTGGTCATGGCAATGGCACTTGTGTTGTCACACATGATTGGAATCTTTTTGTGCTCCATGCCATAATCTTTCAATTGGTTCCTCATCCATAATATTTGAGCTACACAGCTTCCAGCAGCAATGTACTCAGCTTCAGTAGTAGAAGTAGATACTGTGTGTTGCTTTTTACTTTGCCAGGACACCAATCTTCTGCCAAGAAATTGACATGCACCAGATGTGCTTTTCCTATCAATCCTGCAACCTGCATAGTCTGAATCCGAATATCCAATTAGATTAAAACCTGTATCTCTTGGGTACCAAATCCCTAGATTTGATGTGCCCTTGAGATACCTAAAGATTCGTTTGACGGCTGTGAGATGAGATTCTCTAGGATCCACTTGGAACTTTGCACACAAACAAGTTGCGAACATAATATCGGGTCTACTTGCAGTTAAATAAAGGAGTGAGCCAATCATACCTCGATAGCATGTGATGTCAACTGGTTTACCTGATTTGTCTTCATCAAGCTTCGTGGCTATTGCCATGGGAGTCTTAGCTATTGATGCATCTTCTAGATTATACTTCTTGAGTAAATCTTTGATGTACTTGGACTGACAGATAAAGATTCCATCTTTTCTTTGACTAATCTGTAATCCAAGGAAGAAGGACAGCTCTCCCATCATGCTCATCTCATACTTATCCTGCATTAACTTGGCAAATTTCTCGCACAAGTGCTCATTAGATGACCCAAAAATAATATCGTCCACATAGACTTGAACAAGTATTAAATCACCTTTTACATTTTTATAAAACAGTGTTTTATCAATTACTCCCCTAGTAAAACCACTTGCAATTAAGAACAAGGATAGTTGTTAGGTCCAAAGTGTTGTAGAGGGGGGGGGTGAATACAACTGTTTCGAATAATGAGAGAATGTATAAATATACCGGTAATAAATTATGACACAGAATTTCAAGAATATATCATTATATTCATTGAAGGATTTGCTACAACATTCATAAAGGCATCATGATCAGTTGAACAATAAATGCAGCAATTAAAGCTAGATTCAACTGATCCTCTCTCTCACTAGTGTTTTACAGTAAATGCTCTCTCTTTTTAATATATCGTTGAAATACAGAGATAAAAGTCTGTCTACTAATAAAAACAAAGTGCTGCTTTTATAATGTCATGTAGTCTTGATCTTGTCCTTTTTGTGTACGTGGCCCAATCAGGGCTTCGACAACAAAAAGTACTTTCCCAACAACTCTGGATCAACCGTTCACAATAAGCCACTTGTCCCTTGAACATTAAATGTTACATATCTACCCGCATCTCGATCTTCGCCTGGACCCATCTCGATCTCGATCTGTGAAAATCTCGATCTCGATCTGGGAGAATCTCGATCTCGATCTATGAAGATCTCGATCTCGATCTCGATCTGCCGTGGATCGAGATTTGCCTTTGCAATGTTTTACTTCAATTATAAATCTCGACCCGCATCTCGATCTGCTGTGGATCGACATTTGCCTTAGCAAATATGCACTCATCCAATGTTGACCTTCTTTAGTGACTAATTGAGGATTAACCTTTATGAGCAAGTTTCCCTAGCTTCTTCAATTTCTTTTCCTCACTCAATTCAAATGAGATCTTCTATTACTGACATGAACTTGCCTCCAATGTCCTGACACTTGATGCAATGGTCTGGTTCATAAGTGACTAGTCTTGTAGGGGTTCTTGCTTCTGAATGTCAGTTCTCATTTATTGATTAACCTTTACATTATCCAGATGTTGATATACATTACATGAAATCACTTTGGTCTTCTTGATACTTCTTTGACATTAATTTGATTCTCCATTAGATAAGTTAGGGCATGAGCAATACTGAGATTGAACTTCTTCTCACTTATGCATCCTTGATTAACCAAATTAGTTACTTGTAGTTACCAAGTATCATTACCATTTCTTCAGTTGATTGATTCCATGTGCTTCTTCAGTTTCTCTTGTTTTGCTGTGTTTTATCTTTTACTTAGTTGAGTTACATAGAAATTAAGTGTTACAAGTTAGTACACCTATGCCTTTCAATCTCCCCCTATTTGATTGTCTAACAATGACAACCAAATTCACAATGAGGATAACTCAACTAACCAGGGACTGAAAAAGATAAAATAACATTCATAAAAGATCATGTCAACTTGCATAATGCTTGGCTTGATTAATTAACTTCATGTCTATTACTGATACTTCAAGTGCCAAAATTGGACACCTGTTGGCTCGATTAAATGGCTTCATGCTCTTCTAGAGATTTTCTCTAAGTACTAAGAGCACGATCCACTCAATCTTCAATTATCCTTCTGAAGTCCTTTTAGCAGTATTACCACTGCCGAACTTCGCGAAATAATTGACGCCTAATATAAACCAGTTTCAAGACACTTAGCTAACTAACTTCTACCTTACACTACACAAGAAAACAGATAATATATATTTACAATGCAGGAAAACAAGAAAACAAATTACAACGCAAAGAAACATTACAAGCATAGTACATTAAAACTTTGATTTCTTGCGCTCCTCTTCCTCACGAGCTTTCTTCTTGGCTGCTTTTTCTTTCTTCATGAACTCAGGGTTGCAGACTTCATCCATTCTTTTCTTGAGAAGATTAAGTCCTTCTGCTTCCACATGATTTCTGATCTTGTAATCTCGAAACAACCTCAACCACCTTTCAACCATGCTGCGAGTGGTAAGCTTCGTGGGAATGTCTTCAAACCTCAGCTTCGTGACTTTGTCAGGATACCCCTTTTCCCCTTTCTTCCTTATAACCAGCTGCTTAGGGTATCCAATGACAATAGCGGTGGTGCATTGCTGTAGCCTCTGAATGTCAAGCTATTTTCTTCTCTTACAGAAATTATCAAATGTGACCCTTAGATAATCCTGATCAAACTCGTCAACATCATCCATCTCATCAATCAATTCCCTTATGATACACAGTGTTTCATGACTGTGTTCTGCAAAGATGTCATACTTGATTTCAATGATGGTTTCCACCTGGTACTTGTCTGTATAGATCAGCAGATCATTCTCATTCTCAGCTTTGCTCTTGACAAACTTGACATTTGCACTAACCACTGCACTAGCTTCCTCCCTTATTTCCCCTTCTTCTGGAATGTCTATTCTTGGATCTCCGTATCTCTGCACATGCTCCCTTATTGCCTCGTCTTGCTGCTCGAATGCATAGTCTTCAGGTTCCTTCTTAACCACTGGTAGTGTAGCTTCAGGCAACTTGTATCTAGCGTCTTGCCTTCTTATCAGCTTCTCCAAGTCCTTAGCCACCAGCTTCTTTTCCTTTGTTAGAAAACCCTTAGAGAGGACTAGCTTTGCAACTGCCTTCAGCACATTTCCGCTCGGAGTTAGTTTCGAGTCATGCAGATTTACGATCCTCAAGACCTTGTCATGGACATATCTGATCTGGTAGGGATTTAGAATAATGTCAACCCCTCTGTCTTCAGCCATCTTCAACAATTTCTCCTAAAACAGCACTCCAGTCTTGACAGAGGTGTCTACCTTGTGAGCGAATTCTACCAGTTCACTTGCACCCCTTGCATGGAAGAAAGCTTCATCGACCATACACGGCCCGATTTTTGTTATGGGTGTCCAAGTGATCATCAGATTTCATGCCTTCTCCTTGAATATGACTTGTACGGAGGTGCATCCCTGTCTTATACAATTTAGATAATTCAGCAGCCCAGGGTTTAGATTTTCTAGCTTATGAAGAAGAAAGCTCAATCTTTCTGAGTCATGAGCATAGGCTCTTGGTCCAGCTAAGGTTTCTCTAGCCTTGTCCCACTCGGGACCTTCCCTCCTTATGTCAGCCTGGACCTTAGGATCTTTGATCTTTTTCATTTCATACTCATGCTGAGTTTTCTGAGCCGTTCTCTTCTCCTTTACCATTAGTTCCTTTTCAACTATCCCTTGTAGCACTTCTTCATTTACTCTTTCTCTGGTTTCCCTGAAAATCTCTCCTTGCATCTCCGCTTCATCAACTTCTACTTCTAGCACATGCTCGTCAGCAACCGAGTGGTCTCCTGCATCACCTGCAACTCCTGCGCCAGATCCGCCAGGATTTAGACCTCTTTCTTGTTCCCACTCTCTTGCCCATTGCTCGAGTCTCGACCTCCTTGCCACTAAGGCTTCTACATCCATCTCGTCCTCATCAGAATCTTCAATAAAGTCTCCCATAAATGCATCGACGAGAGGTGTTTCTTTCTTAGCTTTTTCTTCAACTACCATCTTCTGCTTGCCTTTGTCCTTACGAGCCGGTTGAGCCTCCTCCACCTTTTCACCAGATTTGTTTGAGGACTCGATCACCGGACCCTTACTAGTCAGCTTTCTCAGACCCCGATCCTCCTTCTCCCCCTTAGGTGTGTTATCCTCATCAGGAGCATCATCATCATTATTATAGTCACCACCACCACCGGTTGAAGGACCAGGTCCAGCCCTGTTACGTCCAAAGACAGCATCAAGTAGTTCATTCAGCTTCGTCCAAACCTGAGACATGCCATGAGTGACATCATCTACTGATCTCCCAACCTCCACCTGTACCAATCCAAGATTATTTATCTTGTCAACCATTTGATTTTGGATGGCAATCAGGTTCTCCATGAACTGAGCTCCAACCTCCAATCTTCCAGAGTGAGAAGAGACAGCAGCAGTAACACCAGCAACTCCAGCCTCCAAAGCCTCCACTTTCTTCACTAGATCCTGCAATTTGGGGGACGGTGTTTGGCTTGGGTTAAACTGTTTACTCTCGCCGGGTTTTGTTTCACTCAAGATCCCTAAAAAGAAGGGATCTACTCTCCCTGTCTCTCCCTCGTGTTTAGAGCCTAACAGTACTAGAGCCTCATCCACTAATCGCTGGGGACTAGCGGTGAGTTGGTCAGCGATATCGGTCAGTGAGACTGAGCCTTTAAGCGCTGTGTCTACGATAGGAGATGGCGTTATGACCATGTCATCCCCTTGTCCACCAAGAACCTTTTCTGGTTCGCTGGGCTGTTCTGGAGGCGTAGACCCACCAGTCACCAGATGTCGTTGCTCTGCGAGCAACTTGTTTTCTGATTTAGATGAGGAAGCGTCATCTGTACTGGATTCGACAGACTCTTCCGCATTAAAACTTCCTGAGATCCTAGCATCAGAAGTGGTAGTCTCAGTTTGCCATTCCCCTTCCGAGAAATTGCTCAAAGAGCCCTGAGCGGACAACTCAGGGGAGGTAGGGCCAGCTCCTATTGGCTGTTGAGCTGGACCCCCTCCTTGACTCTCACCAACATGCCTAGGCGAGTGCGAATGTGTTGAAATGTTTTGTAGAGGAGAGCCACCAGCGTGAGGTGTGGTGGCTGTGAGAGGTGAACTAGCCTTAACAGGTTGTGCAGTTGCCACTGGGTTTGAATCCACTTTTTGCTTCTTTGGAGGTGGCAGAGCTGCTGAAGTGACTACTCTCTCAACTCCTACACTCCCTCCACTCGAATCATTCGACTCAGATAAGCTTGCCTTCCTTTTATCACCAGTTTTAGGGCTGGCTGAACGTTTATGAACAGAAGGGCTTGCAGCCTGGGATAGAGCCTGGGGGTTTTCAGGCCCACGGCTATAGAAAACAGGTTGAATTGATGATTGATCAAGATCATCAAGAATAGGTACCTGACTCAGAAGATCGTCATCCTTGTCAGCTCCAACTTCTGTAACATTTGCCTCGGCCATGTCAACATCCATACCTGCTTCTTCCAAATTTCTAGGCACTTGATCTCCACCTTCAGCTTCGTTACCGCTACTCTCAGCTTCTACTGCAGTAAACTGAGAAGCATGCCTCCTAGCATACTCATCTTGCAGATCCTGGAAGTACGGAGTCAGGCGCAACTCAAAAAGTCTTGACTTTTGCTGGGTTTCCATGGTGGAGATACTCTTTAGAGTCATATCAAAACATGCCATCCTTTCAGAGCCTTGAAATACTCTTCTGTGTTCCTCTGAAAGGACGTCATCCAGAACCATCTGAAGAAATCTTGGCATCCAGCATTTTACTGGACCATCTTCCGGATTCCTAGATGCATTCTTCTCCAATGCCCACCTCTCAAGCAACTGAATCAACAGATGTTTGCCCACATTCACCTTCCTGTTGTTTGTCACTCCATATAGTATTACCCGGCAGCTGTTGTTCATTGGCCTGTAGTCTTTGTCCTTTGGGAACATGCAACGTTGAATTGCTTGAACTACATAATCCCACTCAGCTGGTAGCATACCGGTGTTAACCTTTGTTACCTTGATAGGACCCGTGGGAGGGCGACAACCTATCTCCGTGAATAATTGCAACATATCCTCCATAGTGGGTTCCGGAGCATAATCTTCTGTAGGAAGCCCGAGTAACTCATTGAACTTTCGCAGACTGACTTCATATTTGGCACCACTGATAGTAAAGGATAGGCCTGTTGGATTTGCTTTTCCACCCTGAATCTCTAGTGTTGAATAAGCAGCTTGAAGGGCTTCGACATTCAGGATGGGAGAGGCGGTTAAAGCATGACTTATGATTGATGTGTTGTTGAGGGACTCAATCCAGAACTGGTAGTGAATAAATCTACCAATTGCTCGATCAGCAGAGAGATTAACAAAGTTGGTCTTGGGAATTGTGAAATTTGGGTTGGCCATTTTAAATTTGTGTTTGAGAAAAGAAATGTTCTGAAATGGTTTTGCAATGGAAATTTTAGAGAACAAGTTCTAAATTTAAACAACAAAAAAAACGTACACGAACCCCACTAATTACCCCACGTAATTAGTGACACGAATTAAAATAAATTAACTTCCCCACTAATGACCACTTAACTCCCCACTAAAGATTGACGGTTGAGTTTTCGAAAATTAAAGTGAACAGCCGTTACAAAAAGAATTTAAAAAAATTATTTTAATTAATTTTTTTTCCGGAAAAACACAAACACGGCGGTAAAGTTGCACTTTAAGGATTAAACAGTAGTACCCACAACTATTTCGCTTAAGAACACAAAAGAACTGAAGAACAGGAAAGCACGAGACTAAAAAGATAAACTCACTCGAATGAAAAGAAACTAAAGAACTAGTTTGCAAGAACACAAATGACGTTAAAAACAACGCAAAAAGTTCAACAGTTTAGACAAAATTTTAGCAGAGTTTCGTTTTAGGGATTAATGCTTTCACGTAACAGTTAGTGATTTTTGTTTAAGAAAATCACAAAAAAACTTGATGTAATGGCAGGGAAGGGAACTTTGTGAATGTATGTACACGCGTGTGCATATGAAGATCTTAAGCTTTTTGAAAGAGAGAGAAAGGTAATGGAAATAATGAACAGTCTTTTTAATGCTATAATATATATATAGGCACGCTTGAAAAGAAACTGAAAAGACAAGTCACATCTCGATCTCGAGATCCGCATCTCGATCCTCATCTAGATGTCGATCTTGATGTCGATCTCGATCCGCATCTCGATCTACATCTCGATGTCGATCTCGATCCGCATCTCGATCTACATCTCGATGTCGATCTCGATGTCGATAGATCGAGATTTACCTTAACATTTTTAAGCAGTTTTCGCAAGTCGATCTCGATCACGATCCAGAACCAGATCGAGATTTGTCTTAGAAAATTTCCCATTACTCCATTTAGACACTAATCATAAAGATATACAGATCAGCACAAGATTAATATCATGAAACTTTCTAACCCCTTATGACATGCAACACATACATTTTTGAAATTAAGTACACATTATTTCTTATGAATATTCATGAGCAACAATAATATGTACACAAACTGAATTATAACAGATGGGTAGCAAAACTATCAGGTGTTAAGCATCCCCAATTCACCAACTAATCTAGAAAATGTTGATTCGTCTAGAGGTTTAGTGAATATATCTGCTATTTGACGTTCAGTGGACACAAAATGCAACTCTACAGTTCCATTTTCTACATGCTCTCTAATAAAATGATACCTGATGTCAATGTGCTTGGTCCTGGAGTGATCCACAGGATTGTTGGTCATTGCAATAGCACTTGTGTTATCACACATGATAGGAATCTTAGATACTTCCACACCGTAGTCCTTGAGTTGGTTCTTCATCCACAGTATTTGGGCCACACAGCTTCCAGCAGCAATATATTCTGCTTCAGCTGTTGAGGTAGATACTGTTTGTTGTTTCTTGCTTTGCCAAGACACCAACCTTCTTCCAAGGAACTGACAGCTTCCTGAAGTGCTCTTCCTATCTATTCTACAACCTGCGTAATTTGAATCCGAATAGCCAACAAGATTAAACCCTGTATCTCTTGGGTACCAAATCCCAAGATTTGATGTTCCCTTGAGATACCTAAAAATACGCTTTACGGCTATGAGATGTGACTCTCTAGGATCCGCTTGGAACCTTGCACATAAGCATGTAGAGAACATAATATCAGGTCTGCTAGCAGTTAAATACAAAAGTGAGCCGATCATACCTCGATAGCTTGAGATGTCTACAGGTTTACCCGCTTTGTCCTCGTCAAGTTTCGTGGTTGTTGCCATAGGAGTCTTAGCTTGTGATACATCTTCGAGACCATACTTCTTTAATAGATCATGAATGTACTTGGTCTGGCAGATAAATATCCCGTCCTTCTTCTGACTAACTTGAATACCGAGAAAGAACGTCAGCTCTCCCATCATGCTCATCTCATACCTTGATTGCATTAACTTTGCGAATTTAGCACACAGCTTCTCATTTGCAGACCCAAAGATAATGTCATCCACATATACTTGCACCATTATTAGATCATCTTTGCATTTCTTGTAGAAAAGCGTCTTGTCGATTACTCCTCTGGTGAAACCACTTTCTAGTAAGAAGTCTGACAGAGTTTCATACCACTTTCGCGGAGACTGCTTAAGGCCATATACTGATTTGAAGAGTCGATAAACATAATCACAATATTTGCTGTCGATAAACCCGGGAGGTTGCTCGACATACACCTCTTCATCCAGTTCATCGTTTAAGAATGCACTCTTGACATCCATCTGATAGACTTTAAAACCATGATGTGCTGCGAATGCCAAGAACATCCTTACTGCCTCTAGCCTTGCTACTGGTGCATAGGTTTCATCATAATCAATTCCTTCTCTTTGAGTATAACCCTTAGCAACCAGGCGAGCTTTATTTCGTGTTACAAGTCCGTCTTCATCCAGCTTGTTTCTGAATACCCATTTTGTCCCGACAACAGATCTATTCTTTGGTCTGGGTACCAGCTTCCACACCTTCTGCCTTTCAAACTGATTGAGTTCCTCTTGCATAGCAATCACCCAATCAGCGTCATCTAGAGCTTCTTCCACCACTTTAGGTTCCATCTGGGAAAGGAACACTGAGTATAGACATTCATTCTCAGTGGCAATTTCGGCTCTAGCTTTTCCTCTAGTAGTCACTCCGGCATCTGGATCACCAATAATTAGCTCAAATGGATGGTCCTTGTTCCAAGTACGATCCCTAGCAAATGTTCTTGATGACTCAGCTTGATCTTGTAAGTGAAGGTGACTTAGTCTAGAGGCACTTCCACTAGCTTCCATTGAGCTAGTACTGGCTCCCCCTGAGTGAGCTGATCCCCCTGAGTGCATACTTACTCCCCCTGAGTTAGTACCAGGTCTAACGGAAGGTGATCCCTCAGCCCTAGTGTTTTGTATTGGCGAAACACTAGACTCTTGGTTAATTACATTATTTATCATTGGATCACTACCCTGCACTACAGACTCAGGAACTGTATCCACTTCATCAATATCAATATTTTCAAATCTTAGGGAAGTGGGCTCACTGTCTTCGTTTTGTATAGAAGGGAGCTTTGAGTCGTCGAATGTGACATTAAGGCTTTCAACCACCTTGCGATCATTAAGCACAAACACCCTGTACGCTGCTGCTACTTCAAGAGAATATCCAATGAAAATCCCTTCATCTGCTTTGGCATCAAACTTTCCAAGTTGTGCATTGTCTCTTAACACAAAGCATTTTACACCAAACACGTGGAAGTAGTTGATAGAAGGTTTTCTTTTATTCATCAGATAATATGGCGTCTCATTATAGTCTTTTGTAATCAGGGTTCTATTCTGTGTATAACACGTCGTGCTAACTGCTTCAGCCCAAAAATACAAAGGAAGTCTTGACTCATACAGCATTGTCCTAGCTGCTTCAACCAGTGTCCTATTCTTCCTTTCTACCACCCCATTCTGCTGTGGTGTTCTCGGTGCTGAATACTGTCGTCTGATCCCTTTAGATATACAGAAATCCATTAACACTGAGTTCTTGAATTCTGTCCCGTTGTCGGATCGGATAGTCTTCACAGTCAGACTTGCTACGTTTTCAATTACCAGTACATGCCTAATGATCTCATGTGGCACTTCATCTTTCGATGTCACAAACTTTACCCATGTGTATTTGGAAAAGTCATCGACAATTACCAGCGCATATCTTTTCCTTGACATTGACATAACATTAACGGGTCCAAACAAATCCATGTGAAGAAGTTGTAGGGGCTCGGTAATGCTATTCACTTGTTTATCCTTATGCGAGGCTCTTTTTGATTTTCCCATCTCACATGCTTCGCAGAGTCCATCTGGAGTAAACTCCATCTGCGGCAGCCCTCTCACCAATTCTCTCCTTACGAGATCATTCATTGCTTTAAAGTTCAGGTGAGATAATCTTTTATGCCATAGCCAACTCTCATTAGCAGAAGCCTTGCTGTAGAAACACGTGACTTCAGACTGATCAGCAGAATTCATGTCAGCTATGAACAAATTTGACTTCCTTACTCCTTTGAGAGCAAGGCTTCCATTCTTTTTGCTTCGAATCGAACAATCATGCTTCCCAAAGTTGACGTCAAAACCCCTGTCGGTGAACTGACTAACGCTGAGAAGATTATGTCGCAATCCTTCCACAAAAGACACGTCCTCAATGATAACATTTCCACAAACAATCTTGCCATATCCCCGAGTGTAACCTTTGCTGTTATCTCCAAAAGTAACCACGGAGCCGGCTCTCAACACCAAATCTGTTAGCAGGGACTTATTGCCAGTCATATGCCTCGATGCTCCACTGTCCAGCACCCATATGACTTTACTCTTTTCCTGTTCACTGCCCTGCAAATCCAGAAAGGTTAGGTGTTCTTCGGAACCCAATGATGTTTGGGCCCGGCATCAATAATTTCCTTTTTCTTTTCAGATATAGAAGGCTTTGCCTTGTTGCCATCAGGGGCATTCATCTTGACTTTGTCTTTTCCCTTGTCAACCTTGACTGGTTTGTCAGGTTTGGGAGTAGACGGGTCACTCCTAACTTTAGGAGGACTTGAAGTCTTAGCCTTTGACCCCGCATGCTTTTTCTTACTACTACTAGATGTATGTTCAACAGATGCGCTAGCAGTATTCATTAAATTAAAATAAGCATGCATGATGTTTACAGCACATGGCATATAATTAGGATTATTGCATTTGGCATGATTTGCATACATGTTAGGCAAAGCAGTAGTTGCAGGCATGGTATTACAACCAACAGATTTTTCTTCCTCTACATAGAACGGGCAATAGTAAGACAAATGATCAGTTTGATTACAAATATAGCATGCCTTCCTAGCTCGTGTAGATGTAGATACAGATACAGGTTCAGTTTTAACTACCTCTACAGGTGTTTTCATTTGGTCTGACCCTGCTACCCATTGTTTATATGACACCGTCTTAGCCTCCTTGGTTCCTACACCTCTCTTAGCATAAGCAATCTTACTCGCTCTCTTAGAAGTTGTAGGTTCTACTACTTTTTCTTCTGAATCTCTTTCAATTTTAATCTCTTGTTCAATTTTAGTAGCAACAGGATCTATGGTCCTAGGCTCAAAATGCTTAAAGATAGGTTTTCTAACATCCACTAAAACCTCAGGCACATCTTCTTTGACTAACACTGGCTCTAACAACTCAGCAGCCCTATTTTTCTTTTTATGTGTGTAGTCAAGGCCTATGTTTACTTTTTCATTTTTACTCTTGCCTGCCAGTTTCATGTACATGTCCCTTTCTACGAAAACTTTATTAGTGGCTTCTTTAAAAGATTGACATGTTATTTTAAGCTCAGCTAATTCATTTTTAAGTTCTTCGTTAAGGTTTTCCCTAATCTTAAGCTTGTGTTCTAAAACGTCTACCTGATTCATTAACTGCCTTTCTTTACTTTCTTCTGATTCTAATTCCTCTACCCTGGCCTCGAGAAGTCTATTCTTAAGGGAGAGTTTAGCATTTTCCTCATTAACAGCAATTAGATTTAGTTGGAGATTGTACATGTCTTTAGTCATGGCAGCTAATTCATTTTGGTACTTAGAAATAGACATTTCATTTACGGTTAGAATTGGTACCTCTGATTGTTCTGAAGATTTAGCCATTAAAGCGAAGTTGCATAGCTCCTGATCTTCATCTTCATCAGACTCGTCCCAACCCTTCCCTTCAGTCACAACATAAGCCCGGCTTCCCTTCTGTTGCTTGCTAACCAAGGCATCATATTTCTTTTTCAGATCAACATAGGTTTCCTTGGGATGAACGTATTTGGGTTTCTTGCACTCTGTTGCAAAGTGTCCCAATTCATTGCAGTTAAAGCATTTGAACTTGTTCTTGTCTACCAGGTTAGGTCTGTAGCCACTACCAGATGTGCTACCTCGACCGCTGTAACTTCCCCGACCACTTACACTACTGCCTCTGCTGCTACTGCTGCCTCTTCGGCTGAAAGAACTACCAAATCGTCCTTTACCTCTTCTTTGCTTCCTGAAGCTGATATGAGCAAATTCTCGAGCAATACAAGCATATGACTTGTCTTCTAATTTGTCCAGCTCTTCAAGGGTATAGTATTCATCCTCACTTTCTTCGGATGGATCTTCAATGTCTAATACCACCCTTTCAGGATTAGCAGTTTTCAATGAGACAGCTGCAAGTGCCTTTACAGCGGACTCTTCAGCTACAAGTCCAGACTCACTTACCGCTTTGAGTTCTCCACTATTGTAGGATCTTCTTCTGTCATTTTGTTCCTGCTCCAGCTCGTAGGTCTTCAAAACACCATACAGCTTTTCGAGAGAAGTATTTTTCAAGTCTCTTGACTCTCGAATGGCAGTGATCCTGTGTTCCAGATGTTTAGGCAAATTCAAGAGAAACTTGATATTTGAATCTGCTAGTGGATAGACTTTATCTCTTATACTCAGCTCGATAAGCAATTTACTGTAACGTTTGTAAACATCCGCTACGCTTTCTCCTCGTTCGCATCTGAACGATTCATATTCAGATATCAGAATGTGTTTGTGATTATCTCTAACTTCCTCAGTCCCCTCCATCACCACAGCCAGTTTATCCCACATGGCTTTAGCTGTTTTTAATCCCTTTATCTGAACATAGTACTCTGAGTTTAGGGATTCAATTATGACGTTGCGTAACGACGCATCCATACCAACCAATTCTTTATCTGCGTCTGAAAACTCCATTTCCTCTTTAGAAACAGACCGGGATGGTATTAGTATCCCTCCTTCCATTCGCTCTGGCTCAATTTTCATGGGTATGTATGGACCGTTTTCCAATATTCTCAAGTATACCTTGTTTATTGATTCAAGGTAAGCTCTCATCCTTCCGGTCCATTCGTCATAATGTTGTGCATCAAACGGAGGTATCTTAAATCTGTGTGCGGCGGCCATTTTAATAAAGTTTAAAATTAAGATAATACACTTTTCACATTACAATAAATTGTATTTACTTGAAAAATTAATTATCTCACTTTAAATATTCAACACTTAATATCCAATGGATTTTGCACTTAAGATTCAAGCAAGTTAGTTCTAATCACAGGAACAGTAGCAGGGTCCACCAGTCTTCCAAGTCCAAACAAAAAGCTGTCCACTATCTAGTTGACAGTAGTTCAAATTTGTTCTTTTTGTTCAACCAAACAGTTGATTCAAGTTCCCTAGTCAACCAATCAAATATTCTTTTATAACCAGATTTTTGACCATAAGAGAACCCACAAAGCTCTAAAGTACAATGTTTTGGAATGTTGTACAAATATTCCTTACACCATTACTTAGAACTTTTTAGATCTATGACTTTTCCAGGAAGAAACAAATAAAAACTTTCGGCACAAACTTCAAGAAAAATTAGATCTGGGATTTTCAAGAACCAACTCAAACAACACAGTAGGATCTCTGTTAGATGTGTTTAACAGGAGCTCTGATACCAATTGTTAGGTCCAAAGTGTTGTAGAGGGGGGGTGAATACAACTGTTTCGAATAATGAGAGAATGTATAAATATGCCGGTAATAAATTATGACACAGAATTTCAAGAATATATCATTATATTCATTGAAGGATTTGCTACAACATTCATAAAGGCATCATGATCAGTTGAACAATAAATGCAGCAATTAAAGCTAGATTCAACTGATCCTCTCTCTCACTATTGTTTTACAGTAAATGCTCTCTCTTTTTAATATATCGTTGAAATACAGAGATAAAAGTCTGTCTACTAATAAAAACAAAGTGCTGCTTTTATAATGTCATGTAGTCTTGATCTTGTCCTTTTTGTGTACGTGGCCCAATCAGGGCTTCGACAACAAAAAGTACTTTCCCAACAACTCTGGATCAACCGTTCACAATAAGCCACTTGTCCCTTGAACATTAAATGTTACATATCTACCCGCATCTCGATCTTCGCCTGGACCCATCTCGATCTCGATCTGTGAAAATCTCGATCTCGATCTGGGAGAATCTCGATCTCGATCTATGAAGATATCGATCTCGATCTGGGAGAATCTCGATCTCGATCTATGAAGATCTCGATCTCGATCTCGATCTGCCGTGGATCGAGATTTGCCTTTGCAATGTTTTACTTCAATTATAAATCTCGACCCGCATCTCGATCTGCTGTGAATTGACATTTGCCTTAACAAATATGCACTCATCCAATGTTGACCTTCTTTAGTGACTAATTGAGGATTAACCTTTATGAGCAAGTTTCCCTAGCTTCTTCAATTTCTTTTCCTCACTCAATTCAAATGAGATCTTCTATTACTGACATGAACTTGCCTCCAATGTCCTGACACTTGATGCAATGGTCTGGTTCATAAGTGACTAGTCTTGTAGGGGTTCTTGCTTCTGAATGTCAGTTCTCATTTGTTGATTAACCTTTACATTATCCAGATGTTGATATACATTACATGAAATCATTTTGGTCTTCTTGATACTTCTTTGACATTAATTTGATTCTCCATTAGATAAGTTAGGGCATGAGCAATACTGAGATTGAACTTCTTCTCACTTATGCATCCTTGATTAACCAAATTAGTTACTTGTAGTTACCAAGTATCATTACCATTTCTTCAGTTGATTGATTCCATGTGCTTCTTCAGTTTCTCTTGTTTTGCTGTTGTTTTATCTTTTACTTAGTTGAGTTACATAGAAATTAAGTGTTACAAGTTAGTACACCTATGCCTTTCAATAGTGTTTCATACCATCGTCTTGGGGATTGTTTGAGGCCATAGACAACTTTGAAGAGAAAGTACACAGAATCTACAAGTTCTGGATCAACAAAGCCAGGTGGCTGTTCCAAATATACTTCTTCTTCTAGCTCTCCATTCAGGAAGGCACTTTTCACATCCATCTGAAAAACCTTGAAGTTCTTGTGTGCTGCAAAGGCCAAGAACATCCTGACTGCCTCAAGTCTTGCAACTGGAGCGTAGGTCTCATCATAATCAATACCTTCTTTTTTAGAATAACCCTTCGCTACCAAACGAGCCTTGTTTCGTGTTACAAGTCCGTCTTCATCCAGTTTATTTCTGAATACCCACTTAGTTCCAATTACTGATATGTTCTTCGGTCGGGGTACCAGCTTCCAAACTTTCTGCCTTTCAAACTGATTGAGCTCCTCTTGCATAGCAATCACCCAATCAGCATCACCAAGAGCTTCTTCTATTTATTTAGGTTCAAGCTTGGATAAGAACCCAGAATATAAGCAAATATTAGCCATGTCAGCTCTTGCGGTTCTTCTAGTAGTCACACCAGCATCTGGATCACCAATAATTAATTCAAACGGATGGTCTCTACTCCATGCTCGTTCTCTTGGAAATTGTCTTGATGATTCAGCTTGATTTTCTGAATTGTTGTGTTGACTACTTGTGTTATTTCCACTAACTCCCCCTTAGTTAGTGCTAGCTCCTACAGAACTAGTGTCATCTCGTCTTGAGCCTTAAACACTTGTCCTTGAGCTGCTGTTTACTCCCCCTGAGTTGTTGCCGGAACGTGCGGAAAAAGTTTCCACTGAA
Organism: Oenanthe sinensis; assembly: GCA_028671895.1. Lineage (NCBI taxonomy): Eukaryota > Viridiplantae > Streptophyta > Magnoliopsida > Apiales > Apiaceae > Oenanthe > Oenanthe sinensis. The sequence goes on from CM053799.1 coordinate 11,272,286, forward strand.
CTTTCACCAGAATCAGGTATATCTTCTTGAACACTTGGCATATTTGAAGTAACAACCAACTCAGGTTCATCTTCAATTTCATCAAGTCCAGATTTTGAAACATTAGGGACTCAGGTTCACTATTATCTTTAGAAATCGATGGGAGTTTGGTATCGTCGAATCTGAAGTTGTAGCTTTTAGTCACTTTTCGATCAATCACTAAGAATACTCGATAAGCTGCCACCACATCTGTAGAACAACCAATAAAGATTCCTTCACGAGCTTTTGCTGCAAACTTGCCTAGATTTTCATCGTCAATAAGCACATAGCATTTAGCTCCAAAGACATGAAAGTAATTGACTGTTGTCTTCTGTTGTTCATCAGTTCACATGGTGTCTTTTCTTTATCTTTTATGATCAAGGTTCTATTCTGAGTGTAACACACTGTACTAACTGCTTCGGCCCAAAAGTATAGGGGAAGTTTTGAATCGTACAACAAAGTTCTTGCTGCTTCAACCAATGTTCTGTTCTTCCTTTCAACTACTCCATTTTGCTGTGGAGTTCTCGGGGCTGAGTACTGACGACGTATTCCCTTAGATACACAGAAGTCATTCAGCACTGCATTTTTAAATTCATTGCCATTGTCTGTTCTAATCGTCTTTACAGTAAGTGTTGAAACATTCTCAATTTGAGTGATGTGATCAATGATTAGGAAAGGTACTTCGTCTTTTGTCATTGCGAACAATACCCATGTATACTTGGAGAAGTCATCCACGATTACCAATGCATATCTTTTCCTAGATAAGGATAGGACGTTCACTGGGCCAAACAAATCCATATGAAGAAGTTGTAGAGGCTCAGTGATACTAGAAATTTCTTTACTTTTATGCGATGCTCGCTTTGACTTTCCCATTTCACAAGCTTTACAGAGTCCTTTAGGAGCAAACTCCTTCTGAGGTAGATTTCTCACTAATTCTCGCCTCGCGAGAGCATTCATCGTTTTGAAGTTTAAGTGAGATAGTTTTTTGTGCCATAACCAACTTTCATCATCCGAAGCTTTGCTATAGAAACAGGTGACTTCATTCTGATTTACCGAATCCATGTCCGCAACAAAAAGATCTGCCTTACGAACTCCTCTTAAAGCTAACGAACCTTCCTTGATGTGAGTTATTGATACACCTTTCTTATTGAAGACAATTTCATAACCTTTGTCACAGAATTGACTGATACTCAACAGATTGTGCCTCAATCCCTCAACATAGGAAATATCTTCAATGATGACATTACCGGTCTTCAGTTTGCCATATCCCTTTGTCACTCATTTGCTGTCATCTCCAAAGGTAACATAAGGGCCAGCCTTCATAACCAACTCTGTAAGCAGGGACTTATTTCCTGTCATATGCCTTGATGCTCCACTATCTAGCACCCATACAACTTTATTTCTGTTCCGCTTAATGCCTTGCAATGACAGATTGATTAGACGTTCTTCGGAACCCAAGATTGATTGGGCCCGGCTTTTCTATAAGATCGAGAATTATCAGATTTAACAACAGGAGATGCACTTTCTTTAACATTCTTAGAGCTTTCGACTTGGTCTTTTCCCTTTTCAGACTTAACAGATTTGTTAGTCTTAGGAGAAGGTTTGTCACTCCTAACTTTAGGAGGACTGGCAGTCTTAGCTCTTACATGCTTATTTTTGACATTAGAACTAGTAGAAGAATTTAGACATGATTGGCTAGTTGCATTCATCAAATTCACAAAGGTTTGCATGACGTTAAAAGTGCATGGCATACAATTAGGTTGACCACATTGTACATGATTCTGATGCATGTTATTCATTGTGTGTGGTACAGGCATGGCATGTGTAACAGGAATATTCATGTTAGATTTACATGCATAAGAAAGATGTTCAGTAGATTTACAGTGATAACATGCTTTCTTTATGCGTTCTGCCTTAACCTCTTTTATGCCTTTTTCTTTCTTAACCTGTTGTTTATCAGCCTTAGCTCTTAATCCTGGTCTAGATTCTTCTCTAGGGGATTTGATTTTAACTTGCTTAATATGAGTTACAGGTTGTGCTTTCTGTCGATCTTCCATCTCAATCTCATATCTAACTAACAATTCAGTCTCTTCTTCTTCACGAGGAACGAAGTGTTTAAAGATAGGTTTGATAGCAGATTTAAGAATTGTAGGTATTTCCTTTTTAATCTCATTGGAACTGGTGTCTACAGGCCTTTTTCCATCTTTCTTAGATAAGTTAGAATAGTCAAGTCCTACACCAACTCCAGTTATCTTCTTAAATGTGCCACTATCAACATTCACTTTACTAGCTGCTAGTTTATAAGCTTCGCATTTAGTTTCTAGCTCAGCTAGCTTATTCCTAAGACATGCTTCTATTTCATCCTTAAGGTTGAGCTTGTGTTCCAAAGTTTTAATAGAGTCTCTTAGGGAAGTATCTATAGTGCAAGCAGCCTCTAATTCTTCCACTTTTGCCTCAAGCATTCTGCATTTGGCAACAAGTATTTTCTGTTCCTTTTGAGAAGTATTTAGGCTTTTGCACAACATATAGATCTCTTCGCTAAGAGCCCTGTTCTGTACCTTATAATCATCAATAGACATTTCTTCTTTAAGGGTTAGAACTGGTACCTCTGGTTCATCTGATGTCTCAGCCATGAGGGCAAAGTTTGTTGTATGAGTAACTTCTTCCTCATCTGAATCATCCCAAGCTCTGCCTTCTGTAACAACTACAGCTCTCTTTCCATGTCTTTCCTTCACCAGGGCTTCATACTTGCTTTTGAGGGCTTCATAAGTTTCTTTGGGATATGTCTGTTTTGGCTTCTTGCAGTCTGTAGCAAAATGTCCAGCTTCACCACAGTTATAGCATTTGAACTTCATTTTGAAATCCAATGGTGATTTGTAGCTGGTACTCTTGCCTTTCCCTTTATAGCCTTGAGAACTACCACCACCCCTAGTAACCCGATAGTAATATGAAGATTTACTCTGCGGTCGGTTACTCTTTCTGAATCTTATATTGCTGAACTTCCTTGCCATGTATGCCACGACACTATCATCCATGTTGTCCAGCTCTTCTTGGGTGAAGTAGTCATCATCACTATCTGATGTGCACCCATCATCATTTTTAACTTGATGTGATGCATGTGATGATCTAGGCTTTTCTGCAACCATTGCCTTTTTAGACTCTACCTCATCAGCAACTAATCCTGATGCAACTTCTTTTCCTCTTAAATAATTGTCCCATGCTTGATCTTGAAGGGTTTCCAGCTCATAGGTCTTTAGAATTCCATAATATTCTTCCAGAGCAGTTGTGTGCAAATCTCTGGTTTCTCTAACAGCGTAGACTCTATGTTCAATGCTTTTTGGCTGGTTCCTTAGATATCTCGTGTTGACTTCAACCACGGGGAGAGTTACACCTCTCAGATTCAAATCCAAAACCAACTGACTGAATCTTAGATAGACATCTATTATGCTTTCACCTTTTCTTCTTCTGAAGGTATCATACTCCATCTTGAGTATAAGTGTTTTGTTGCTTCTGACCTCAGCGGTACCTTCCATGACGACCTCTAGCTTATCACAAATCTTCTTCGCTGTAGTTAATCCTTTAACTACATTAAACATCTCATGATCTAGGGATTCCATCAGTGTTTGTCGAACGGATGTATCGAAAGCTATCTGCTCCTTATCAGCATCTGAAAAGTCTACTGCCTTTTTAGGCTCAGACCGTTGTGGTACTACCACATCTCCTTCCATATGCTCGGAAACAACAACCATTGGAAGAAATTTACCTTTGTCAAGGACTTCCAGATATTCAGGATTGATGGACTCAAGGTAAAGTTTCATTCTTAACACCCATTCTTCATAATGATCTCGGTCGAACATTGGAATCTTGAAATTATTTTTAGGTGCCATCTTAATGTGGATTTAAAGTAAAGATAATAAACTTTTCTTATTACTTGTGTAGTAATTAAAAGAAAATTAAATTATCTGAAAATAAATCAAGGTTCATGTTCTGGACACCAAAAAAAATTTCTAAGTACCCAAGACTAGGCTATGTAGAATATCTATGTAGAACTTCTGCCCAAGTCGAAATTCTCTAAGTAGAACTTTTATCCAAGTCGAACTTCACCAAGTAGAATATTCAAGTCAAATATTCAAGTAGAATATTCTATGTAGAATATTCAAGTAGAATATTCTATGTAGAACTTTTGTCCTTGGAAGAAATTTGCTGCAGGTCACTTTAATATTGAATAAACAATATTATTTTTCACACTTTTTGACTTTTGTGGTTTTACTCACCTAACTCACCTAACCCACGTACTAGGTACTGAATATCTTCTGTTATACTTTTTGTTGTGAGATATATGTCAAATCAAAAGCCAATAACACCTTTTTAACTTTATGTCTTTTTGAAAAGGTGATCAAAAGTTGCTGGGTTTGTCTTTTTTATCAAGAACAGTGATGACTTCTTGAAGAACACCAAAAATCAAAGTACCCAGAAAAATTAATAAAAATTATCTAAAGTCCACCCAAGCTAAATAATCACACCTGGAGTATTTAAATAATTTTTAGACTGAGTTTTCTCTATCAAACAAATTAAAGCACACTTTCCAAGAAAAACTTGAAAAGTAGATCTGTAAAAGAAAACTCACGAATCTTCTACTAAACACAAGGATCTATGTTTTGTATATTAAACATGAAGCTCTGATACCAATTGTTAGGTCCAAATGTGTTGTAGAGGGAGGGTGAATACAACTTTTCGAATTTAAGAAGCAATAAATACCATGTAATAAATGAACACAATGATTCAAGGAATATATGTCTTATATATAACTTGAAAGGGTTGCTACAACATTCATTACAAAGTACACCAGAAGTAAAGAGGGTAGTAAATGATACTAAGCTCTGTGAATACTCTCTCTCTCTTTTACAAGTGTTTTTCTTGAAAATATTGCTCTCACTAAATTAATACACAAGTACTTCTATTTATACTACTTGTAATCTATGTCCTGTAGTCTTCAAAGACTAAGATATACGTGGCCCAATGATATCCACATAAATCTTATCTTATCTTGAAAGCTTGGAAATCTGCCAATTGGATGATGCCATGTGTCATGTTGAAACTGCCCTCTATGTAGAACATCTACTTGAGAATTTCTACATAGGAATATTCTACTTGGCTATCTAGAACATTTAAGTAAAAATTCTACATAGGAATGTTCTACTTGGCCATCTCGAACATCTAAGTAGAACTTCTACATATGAATGTTCTACTTGGCTATCTCGAACATTTAAGTAGAACTTCAACATAGGAATGTTCTACTTGGCTATGTAGAACATTTTGTACTTAGAAAAATTCTGGGCTTTAACTTGAAGCTTCAATGCAACATCTTGAACTTGTGATTTCTTTATGTCTTCCATATTCTTCAACAAGCTCTTGAACCTGGGTCTCTATTACTGACATAAAATTGCTATCAATGTCCTGACACTTGATGCAATGGTCTGATTCATAAGTGACTAGTCTTGATAGTGTCTCTGCTTCTTGAATAGATTACCATATTCAATTAGTAATGTGGCTTTCCAATTATTGTTTTCCTTCTTGTTCACTTGAAATCAATTAGTCTTATTGATACTGATAGTTATGATCTTGAATCTTTAAGTTACAAATCACTGAGGCATGAAGAACTCTGTCTTGAACTTCTTTCAATGATTTCTTCTTTGTTTGGTCATAGTTAACATGTTGAATTGTATCAATTACCTTGTCTTCATTTAATATTGATTTCTTTGTGGCTTCATGTTCTTTATTGTCTTCCAGTTAAGTATCTTTTCTTTTAGTTGAGTTATATAAGTTATAGTGTTACAAGTTTAGACACTCTGCCTTTCATTCACTCACATCACCAACCTTATCAAATGCACTCAAGGCATTGACTCCCTCATTCTTAGCAATTAGGTATTTTGTTTAATGGTTAGAGAGATAGATGTGATAGTGTTTATGTGTTTGGTTCTAAGATCTTGGATAGAGATTGGTGCCAATGTTTAGGATCTCATTATTAGAAACTATTGGATGATCAAGCTCATAGATCTTTCCTACTTCTCAAAAGAGACATGAAATAATCAGCACATATTTAGATAAAATAAAAATACATTTAATAAAAATAAATATGCCAAATTATTGGAAAACAAAAGTAATACAAAGTATATTTACAGTAGAGATGCCAATTAAATAAAACTGTACAAAAATAAGGAAAATCGTTTTTTAGTTTTCTTTTTCATTTTGTTTGTTTCTTTTTGATAACTTTAAGGAATATATACAGTATATTTACAAGGTTTGCTTAAAATTAAATATGTAATTTAAAACATCATGTAATAATCAATTCATGTTTAACATCCCTAACTCACTAACCAACTTAGAGAAAGTGGATTCATCAAGTGGTTTTGTGAAGATGTCAGCAATTTGATCTTCTGTAGGTACAAAATGTAACACTATAGTTCCATTCATGACATGCTCTCGGATAAAACGATACCTTATGTCTATGTGCTTGGTTCTTGAATGTTGTACATGATTGTTGGAAATTGCTATGGCATTTGTGTTGTCGCAGAAAATAGGAATTTTGTTCAACGCAAGTCCAAAGTCATTTAGCTAATTCCTTATCCATAAGATCTGAGCACAACAGCTAGCTGCCGCAATGTATTCTGCTTCGGCTGTCGAGGTAGACACTGAGTGCTGTTTCTTGCTATACCAGGAGATCAATCGTCTTCCTAGAAATTGACAGCTTCCAGAAGTACTTTTCTTGTCCATCCTGCACCCTGCATAATCTGAGTCTGTATAGCCTATTAGGTCAAAACCTGTATCTTAGGGTACCAAATTCCAAGATTTGGTGTACCTTTCAGATATCTAAAAATTCATTTAATGGCTATAAGATGAGATTCCCTAGGGTCAGATTGAAACCTTGCACATAAGAATGTTGCAAACATTATATCGGGTCTACTAGCAGTTAGATATAATAAGGAGCCTATCATACCTCTGTAGCTTGTGATGTCAACTTTTTTACCAGTTTCATCTTTGTCAAGCTTGGTGGCTATTGGCATTGGGGTTTTTATCGGTGAAGAATCTTCTGGACTGTATTTTCTCAGAAGATGCCTTACGTACTTTGATTGACAAATAAAAATCCCATCTTCCTTTTGTTTTACTTGCAATCCAAGGAAGAATGACAGCTCACCCATCATGCTTATTTCATATCTGCTCTGCATTAACTTAGCAAATCTTTTGCACAAGTTTTCGTTAGTAGAACCAAATATAATATCATCAACATAAACTTGGACAAATATCATATCTTTTTCATGTAATTATAAAAGAGAGTTTTATCCATGACACCTCTAATAAAACCATTTTCAAGTAAAAACACAGAGAGAGTGTCATATCATGTCTTTGGTACTTGCTTGAGTCCATAGAGAGCTTTGAATAGGAAATACACAAAGTCAGCAAACTTTGGATTTTCAAAGCCAAGGGGATGTTCCACATATACTTCCTCTTCTAACTCCCCATTCAGAAATGCACGCTTCACATCCATTTGAAAAACTTTAAAATTGGAATATGCTGCGAATGCCAGAAATATCCTGATGGCTTCAAGTCTTGCAACTGGTGCGTAGGTCTCGTCATAATCAATTCCCTCTTCCTGGGAGTAACCCTTTGCAACCAGTCTGGCTTTGTTTCTTGTAACAATGCCATCACCGTCTAACTTGTTCCTGTATACCCATTCCGTGCCAATAACAGATCTATCTTTAGGCCTGGGTACCAGTGTCCACACTTCTTGTCTTTCGAACTGATTGAGTTCTTCTTGCATGGAAAGAACCCAATCTGGATCAGTTAAAGCATCTTCAATTTTCTTTGGTTCTTCTTGAGATAGAAAAACTGAAAATAGACATTCATTTGAAGTTGCACTTCTGGTTCTAACCCCAACATATGGATCACCTATGATCAATTCAAAAGGATGATCTCTGCTCCATATCCTTTCCCTTGGTAGGTTTGATCTTGATGATTTGCCTCTATTTTCATTGTGATGTTGTGTTCTGCCAGTTGATCCACCATCTTCCTCTGAATTACTGCTTGGAGTACTTGTTGATCCACCACTGGTATTACTAGTATCTCCGGTGTTTCCATTATTTCCACCACTATTACCTGGATCATTATCATTACTGTTTCCATTATCATCTCCTATTGCAGCTTCAGGTTCTTCTTCACTATCTGAATCTAAGTCTAGATTATTATTAAATTTTAATGACTCAGAAGGATATTTAGTTTGGATACTTGGGAGTTTAGTGTCAACAAAAGTAACATTGACACTTTCTTTCACTTGGTGCTGATCAATTATGTACACCCTATATGCTCTTCTTGAATATCCGACAAAAATAACTTCATGTGCCTTGGCCTCAAACTTGCCACGATGTTCATCTCCATCCTTTAGCACATTGCATTTAGCTTCAAATACATGAAAGTACTTTAGAGTTGGTTTCTTGCCAGCCATTAATTCATAGGGAGTTTTCATATGATCTTTGTTGATCAGAGTTCGATTTTGAGTATAACAAGTTGTATTTACTGATTCAGCCCAGAAGTAGATAGGTAACCTTGATTCACTTAGCATAGTCCTTGCAGCTTCAATCAGGGTTCTATTTTTCCTTTCTACAACTCCATTCTGTTGCGGAGTTCTTGGCGCTGAATATTGTCTTGTTATCCCCTTGTCTGAGCAGAAGCTATTCAGAACTTCATTTCTGAATTCTATTCCATTGTCTGATCTGATTGCCCTGACAGGTAACTTTGAATATAACTCAATAAACTTTACATGATCAATCACCAATTGTGGAGTTTCATCCTTAGAGTTCAAGAATAAAACCCACGTGTACTTTGTGAAGTCATCCACAATCACTAAGGTGTATTTCTTCCTTGACATAGACAGAATATTTACTGGACCAAATAAATCCATGTGTAGGAGTTGAAGTGGTTCAGTGATGTTTGAAGTGGCTGTGCCTCTATGAGTTGCTTTCTTCGACTTCCCTTTTTGACATGCCTCACACAATCCTTCTTGTGTAAATTTCATCGGAGGCAGTCCTCTCATCAAATCCCTCTTGACTAAAGAGTTCATTGTTTTGAAGTTTAGATGTGAGAGTTTCTTGTGCCATAGCCAGCTTTCTTCTGATGAAGCCTTTGAATAAAAATAGTTTGCTTCATCTTCAGTTCTGGAGTTGAGATCGGCTACGTATAATTTTCCTTTCCTTACTCCATGCAAGGCCAGTTTGTCATCTTTAGAATGAGCTATTAAGCATTTCTCCTTGATAAAGTTTACTTTGTACCCTTTATCACAAAATTGACTGACGCTGAGTAGATTATGCTTAAGTCCTTCCACTAAAGAGACGTTATCAATGATAACATTTCCAGTATTTAACTTGCCATATCCCGTAGTCAATCATTTGCTGTTATCTCCAAAGGTGACGATTGGGCCAGCTCTTTCAACCACATTTGATAGCAGGGCTCTATCTCCGGTCATATGCCTTGAAGATCCACTGTCCAGGATCCATATAAATCGGTTTACCTGTTTAACTCCCTGCACATACCAAACGGATTAATTCATCTTCGGAGCCCAAAATTGATTGGGCCCAGCATACTTAAAGAATTGACTTTTGTCAGCTTTGACAACAGATCCTTTTCGAATGACAACATCATCTTCTTTGACTGTACCTACCTTCTTATAAACAGTCTTAACAACTTTCTGTTTAGACTTGGGAGTGTATGTTTCCTTCTTAGCAGGTGAAGGAGTCGTAGTCTTGGATTTTACAAATTTATTATTGATGCATTTTCTAGGTGTCATGTTATCTTTCTTAGCTATCATGCGTTTAAAGTAAGCAGTCATAGCATTAAAAGCACATAACATACAATTCAATATTCCACAAGGTTTATGGAAAGCATCAATAATAGGCATGTTATTCAAAACAATAGGTGACTTAACAGATTCTACTTCAATTTTATCAGCAGATTTGAAGTTTTCAGTAGAATGAAATTTGTTGTTACTATCCTTACTATTAACAAATGTGTTTGATCTGTTCATTTTATTCTTTAAGTCTTTTACACCTACACCAGGTCTGAGGGAATCAGAAGTTCCCACAACTTTAACTGGTGTCTTGGGTGCACACTTCACTTCCTGGACATTAACTCTTTTTATGCCTTAACCTGTTCTTCTCTCTTATTTTCTTCCTCGAGATCCTCTGACTGCATCTCATATGCAATTAGTATGGAACTCTCAAGGATAGGTTCAGCTATCGGTGTTATGAAGAGAGGTTTCAGTGTGTCTTTAACAACATGTGGGATACCCCTTTCTACAGCACTTTTTCTAAAAGGGGTTATGTTGCTTGGCTTTCCTACAGATTTATTGTACTCGAAGCCTATTCCAAATTTACGACTTATTTCTTGTTGGTCAACTAGGTTCTTTACAATATACGAGGAATTCTTATATGCAAGACACTTTTTCTTTTCTTCCTCTATCTGGTTTCTGAGATTGGTTTCTACTACAACATGACAACTGACTTTACTGACTTGAACAGCTAAGTCCTCGGTCAACTTGACAGTCAACTTGTCATGATTTCTTTTTAACTACTTAAGATCTTCAGTCTCATCAATTAACTCTTTGACTTTGAGTCTGAGTTTCTTAACCTTATCTCTTTCGTCATCTAGTTCTTTTCCTAGCAGAGCAAACATCTTAGGGCAAGAAGGATTGACCTCTATTCCTCCTTGACGGGTGGGAGATAGTGATTCCTCGGATTAAGCCATAAGAGCAAGATTTCCCAGCTCTTCCTCATCATCATTATCTGAGTCATCCCATCTTTTTCCTTCTGGCAGATAGGACTTTCCTTGATGCTTTTTCACGAGCGCATCATACTTCTCTTTGAGCTCTTCGTAAGACTCTCTCTTTTTCCCATGCTTAGGCTTCTTGCACTCAGTTGTGAAGTGGCCTAGCTCATTACAATTGAAGCAACGAAACTTGCTTCTATCAACTAAGCCGGTCATGTAGCCGCTTTTTGATACTGTTGTCGAATAACCTCCTTTTTAGAATCTTCCAAAATTAGGCTTAACTCTGAAGGATGAGTTTCTTCGGAATCTCATGTTGCCAAACCTCCTAGCAACCATAGCTAGAGATTCAACTTCCAGCTGATCTAGTTCTTCCAGCGAGTAGAACTCACCATCTTCTTGTTTGTCCGAAGTATGTCCAAATTCTGGAACCACATACTCCGTTGAACTGTTAGAAGGTGCAACAGCCTTCATTTCTACTTTCTCTGGTGCTTCTACCATTAAAGCCTTGGAGGAACTAAGTACCTTACACTCCCATACATCTCTCTGGTTTGGATCTGTTCCAGCTCATAAGTTTTTAAAACTCCGTAGAGTCTTTCTAGGGTAACCTCCTTCATGTTCCTAGATTCCCGGATAGCTGCAATCCTGTGTTCCAGATGCTCCGGCAAGGTTAACAAAAACTTTCTGTTTACCTCTTGATTCTAATAGTACTTTCCATTCATGTTAAGCTCGTTTATCAATTTGTTCAGTCTCTGAAACACCTCAGAGATACCCTCACCAGGGTTGGATCTGAATTGCTCATACTGGGAGGTCAGGATTTCTACTTTATTCTTTTTCACTTCCTCCGTCCCCTCATTGATAATCTCTATTATTTCCCAGATCTGTTTTACATTTTTGCAATTGACTACATGATTATACATGACGTAGTCTAGCGATTCAATCAATATCAATTTGAGGTTGTTGTCCAGGGACACAGCTTCTTTTTCTTCAGGTGTGTAGTCAGCTAGACTTTTTGGAAACTGTCTGTGAGGAATTACGACCCCATCTATCTCATGTTCGGGAATGACTGTTATAGGGTGTTCAACGCCTTTGGCCAATACTAATGCATACTTGGGATTGGCAATCCCAATAAATAGTAGCATTTTGTGTTTCCACAAGTTGTAGTGTTCTCTGTCGAATTGTGGAATTTTGATGCTCGTCACTTTCTGGGTACTCATCTTTAATAAGATTAAAAATTAAGTGTTTCAAAAAATATTTTAATTTTTAACTGAAAATAATTTTTGATCAAAAATAATTTTTAGAAAAAAAATTATTTCGAATAAAAAATTATTTTGAATAAAAAATTATTTCAAATTAAAAATAATTTTTGAGATCTGTATGAGTCACGAAATATTTGGTTCGGATCTGATATTATAAATATCAACCTGCTTTGATACTAATTGTTAGTCCATGATATTGTAGAAGGGGGGTTGAATACAATATCTTAATTTAATCGCGGAATATTGGATTTAAAAATATTACTTTAATTTCTCGCGAAATATTAATTTTAATGAAATACTGTTCAAGTAGAAGATATGATTTTAACTTGAAAAGTATTACAAAATTAATATGATGATAGTTTATATAACTGATTAAATGTCTAGAACGATTTTGACATGAATTGTTCTAATTTAACAATTATATTCAAACTTGCACAGAAATCTGTGAATAATACAATACAGACAAATTTCTGAATTTGAACTGTTTTTCCTAACTTGAAATAATGAAGAGATTACCTCATATTTATAGAGGATTTTGAAGCTAGTATGACTTTCCCACTATGACTTTATTTATCAAGAATTAAGCCATGTATGACATTTAAAAAAACTGGGCATGACTTTTAAAATTCGGTATGACTTTTAGAAAATTCGGTATGACTTTTCTAAAGTCATACCCGAATTTTCTTTCATTTAAATAAATCAGAATGACTTATTTAAAAAAAATCGGTATGACATTTTTCAATAAAAGCTCGGTATGACTTTTATTACTAAAAATCGGTATCACTTTTATTAATAAAATTCGGTATGACTTATTTAAAAAATTCATCAGTATGACTTTTAATCATATAATTCGGTATGACTTTTTAATGAGTCATTTGAATTATATTAAAAGTCGTATTAAGTCATATTTTTATAATAAATTAATTCTACTTAATTTAATTAGTTAATTTATAAATTAAATTAAATTCAACTTGATTTAATTTAATTTGATAAATTAAATAATCAATTAACTTTTGATAGTAGAATTAAAATACTATCTTGACTTGTGTAAGCATGTAGTCATCTTCGAAGTCTTCCCGCCTTTGTCTTCTTCATTCTAAAATAATTCTAAATTAATTAATCATTTAATTAATTTAAGAAATAATTTAATTCTTAGTGAATTAATTTACTAATTAAATTAAATAATTAATTTAATTAATTAATAGAGAATTAAAATAAAGTCTTGACTGTAGGACTATTGTTGATGTAGATAAAACTCTTCTGTTCTTCAACAATAACATTTCTAACCACTTGAACTTTTTGATAACGAATCTTCACTAACACTGTTGACACCCTATGCACTGGTTTGGTTCACGGATGACTAACTACAATGTTGATTCTCATTTCTGCTGTAGTGGTCTTTGTGTCTTGTCTTGCTTCTAGCTTTGTCTTCAATATTTCTTTTCTTGGAATCTCTTTGTAGTAGGCACTTGGAATTTTCTCTATTTTCTGAACTCTTCTGAAATATTACTCCTTTATTTTTTGTCGACGCTTGAATATATTAATGAATTTCTTCCGGTGTAGAGTAGCAGCTTCATTAGAACACTTCTGATATTAGGATTCTTTGTATCTAGTTGACTGTCTTCATCTTGATTCATGTTTGGTATTTATTATTTACTTCTCTTTATAGCTAGAGTTGAGTTGTCATCTAATTATTACAAATAGGCCTAGTCATATGCCTTTCAAACAGATAATAATACTTGTTTAAAGAACATATTTAAAATAATTTTTATCAATTATAAAATATAAATTATTTGCAAGATATTTAAAACCTTTCCCTAGTCATTTTATAATTGTATATCTTTCATTTTCAGATTGATATTTGAAGTAATTCCACTATAACAATTGTTACTTTATTTTCAAATATAAAAATAGTTTATTTCTTATTATATGCAACTCCAAATATGTAATCATCCTACTTATTTAAAGGTTTTAATATTTTAACTAACTTTGTCATATTTTATATTTTTATTTCTATCGCTAATTTTACTAATAATTTGAAAAATTAGTAATATATATAAAATGAAAAAGTTGAAAATTTGAAAATAAATTATTTTAAAATAAAATAATAATTGAAGATGGTTTTATTATTGATAATTTAACTTCAATATTCATATATACACAATATTGATCATACAAGAAAACATTGCAAAGTGTTTTATAGCTTGGCTTATACTCTAACCTATCGAGTTATTTCTTGTAACTTTTTGACCAATGACTGAGATCAACCATTAACAATCCTCCACCAGATGAAGTTTAAACTTAATAAAATACGTACCTATTTAAAGTCAAAGCAAACACACATCAACAAGCTCCAATCTTGCTGCTCAAGACACATTCTTGCTTGCATGTTCAAACGAGAACTGTTATGCGTCTTCGATATTCCTACCTCATTATATATGATTTATTTATGTGCGTAATTTATATAATATATATATATATATAAATTTAGTATTAATAATATTTTTAAATAAAACGAAAAACTATATATAAACCTCTTCCAAATTAAAGTGTCAAAATTATTGGAATACATGAAAAGTTCATCAGGACATATTTTTTTTACAATTAGCACATTATAGTAAAATCAAGAAATTGTAGGGAATATCTAATTTATGTTAATTAATAGCAATAATTAAGTAGTTCAGACTTTTGAGTGAGGTACATGCAGTGTTCTATACTCATTCTGGTCTTCAAGAAATATGCTGGCAGCGGTCACTGCTAAATAAAGTAATGAGTGCATACAGTGCCGATAGGTAAAGAGGCAATTTATTAACATTGCTTGCGTCAAGGTTTAATCAAATTAATTAACACAGAGGTGTTTGTTGAATACGTGAGAAATGATGTTCTTATTATTAAGTACAATTAGAGTCTGTTTCAGTTAATTTTAAAAAAATTGCTTATAATTTATTCATTTTAAATTAAAAATGATATTATTTTATTTTAAATCAGATGTATTTATTTGATTAATTTTATACAAAATAAATTTTTAAAGATAAAATAAAATAAAATATTTGTAAATTAAAACTAATTTTAAATTAAAAAATTAAATATACATAAATACACTTCAAGTATGTTAGAAAATAAACATTGTCAGAGAATACCATAACAGAGTTTATAATTGCTGACGTCATCAGAGAATAGAAAGTTGTCGGTCAGAGTTTTCTCTCATGCCATAACAGAGTTTATAATTGCTGACGTCATCAGAGAATAGGAAGTTGTCGGTCAGAGTTTACTCTATGAGAGAATACTCAATCAGAGTTTATTCTAACAGAGAATGCTCAATCAGAAAATGACAACCGACAGAGTTTATAAATCAGAGTTTAAGAAGGAAACATACAAATTAGAGTTTGATTTAGATAATGAAGAAGGAATTTGAATGCAAGTCTAAATTACCTTATTGAAGCTATTCTTTTCAGTATCTGTTTCATAATAGGAATTTGTAATTGTGTCTATATAAGCACAGACATAGGTTAACATCAATGCAACATTCAAGATATATCTTTCATAACCTTGTAGCTCTTAAGAACAGTGAATTTCTTGAGAGAATTTTATACACAGTTTATCATTAATATAAAGTTGTTCATCTTTTATACTTGTGTCGATTATTTGGTAGTATAATATTCAACCCCCCCTTCTATAATAGAGTATCATCTGGGCAAACAATTAGTATCAGAGCAGACAGTTAAATTTAACTGAAAGATCATAAAAACATGTCTGGAAATAAGTATGAAAGCATAAGAATTCCAATCTTGAAGAAAGCTGAGTACCCTACATGGAGGGTGAAGATGTTGATGTTCCTGGAAGTCACAGATCCTAATTATTTAGATAGAATCAATGAAGGCCGGTATCTTCCAACCAAATTAGTGTCATCAACAATTGTAGAAGGAAGACAGGTTCCTGAATACTACACCTTGAAAGACAAAAAGGAGTGGACCAATGAGGAAAAACTAGAAGTTCTCAAATATGCAAAGGTAAGGAATATTCTGCATAACAGTCTTGACTCTGTGATGTCCAACATGGTAATTGCATGCAAAACTGCTAAAGAAATATGAGATGCACTAAAGGTTCAATGCCAAGGAACCAAGGAAATCAAGAAGAATAGAAGATTTTTTTTAATTCAAGAGTATGAATATTTTGAGGCAAAATATAATGAATCTCTCACAGATATATATATGACAATTTTCTTACTATGTTAAATAATTTGGCTTTGGTTGATAATATGTATGACAATGAGGACTCAAATACCAAATTTCTTAGAGCTCTTCCTGAAGAATGGGATCTGCAAACATCTTTG
Organism: Oenanthe sinensis; assembly: GCA_028671895.1. Lineage (NCBI taxonomy): Eukaryota > Viridiplantae > Streptophyta > Magnoliopsida > Apiales > Apiaceae > Oenanthe > Oenanthe sinensis. Next base: position 11,288,708 of record CM053799.1, read on the forward strand.
ATAAGAGACATAGCTGATTTAGATGAGATGTCTTTAGATGAAGTCTATGGAAAATTGAAGACTCATGACTTGGAATTACAACAAAGAATGAATAGAAAAGTAGCAAGACAAAATCTATTGCTTTGAATGTTGAGGCCAAGATTAAAGAACCAAAGAAAAAAATCCCTAAAGCCTCAATAAGAAAACAAAAAGCTGTAATTGTCAATGAAAACAGTGAATCAGAGTTTGAGACAAGTTCTGATGACTCCACAGACTCTGACATGATGAAGATGGTTGCTATGATTGTTAAAGGCTTCAAAAAGATGAAATACAGAAAGTATAAGAATCAAGGTAATTTTCAGAAAAAGCATGGAGAACTAGAAAAGAAAGACAGATTCAAGAAAAGAGAAGATAAAAATGGAAAATCAAATACTATTGACAAATCAAAGGTTAAGTGTTATAAGTGTAACAAGATGGGGTACTTTGCTACTGAATGCAGAAGCAATGAATCTGGAAAAGCACTAATCACATCAAATAAGGATTGGATGGATTCATCAGACTCTGAAAAAGAAATCAATTATGCACTCATGGCAAACACTGATGCTCCCATCTTAAACTCTGATAAGTTACCAAACTCTGTTTTCAATTTTAATACTAAAGATATCCATGAATTAAAATCTTTTCTTAGAACTTTGCATGTTAGCTTAAAATCACAGTCACTTGAGAATGAAAGATTAAAATCTGAAATTCAAACTCTAACTGCTAGGAATGACTTTTTTGAATCTGAGAATTCACTTATGCTTAGCACTAAGAAGGACTGTGAGAATGCTATACACATGCAAACTCAGTTAGAAATACAAGTTGAATATTTAAAATCTGAGTTATCTAAAGAAAAAGAGACTTTCAGAGTTTGGACAAACTCTGGCAAGAGAGTCCAACAAATACTTTCTAACAAGAATTGGACTTCTGACTTAGGTTATGAATCTGATAAGGATACACACACTAAGACATACGCAAAAGGAATATTGAATAAACCTGTGAAATTTTTTAGAGCTACAAATGACAAGAAAACTCCTAGTGAATGCTCTAAAAATAAAGAAAATAGTGTGTTAGAGAATATAAAGGTGAATATAGGGTTACTTTCTCAGAAGCAACTTAAAGAAAAGTTGAAGATAGTCACTAATAAAAATAAACCTAAAAAGGTAAAAAGGAATAAAAATGGTAAAGTAGGAATTACTAAGAAGAATGACTATAAGTATACCCCTGATGCTCCTAGAAAAACATGTTTTACTTGTGGTAATTCAAATCACCTTGCCATTGACTGCAAACAAAACAAAAAGAAGGAAATTGAGAGACCTAGTTCAGAGGCTAGAAAACAAACTAGATATAGACCACAAAATCCCTGTTTTCACTGTGGTAGTTTATGGCATTCAATTTATACATGCAAAGAATATCATAGTTTGTATTACAATTATTATGAACCAATACCTCAACTAAATAAATCTTCAAAACATGATGTCAAACAAACTTATGTGATAAGATCTGATAATAAAAAGATAAACTCTGGCAGTATAAACTCTGAAAATGCAAACTCTGTTAATGTAAACATAAACTCTGATAAAAGTATTTCTGCTGCAAAAGTTAACAAGTTTCAAAAGAAAGAACCCAAACTTGTTTGGGTTCCAAAATCTACTAATTAATTTACATTAATTGATTGCAGGGAAACAGGAAAAACATCATAGTAATTGATAGTGGATGTTCTGCACATATGAATGGAAAAAATTTCTGCTTTCAGAGTTTGAGGAGAAAGCTGGCCCAACAGTATCTTATGGAGATGGCAACATAGGAAGAACACTGAGATATGGCAATATTGTTATTGAAAATGTCATCATTAAAAATGTACCTCTGGTTGAAGGACTCAAACATAATCTGTTAAGTGTGAGTCAAATGACAGATAGAGGTTATTCTGTGAAATTTCATGGAACTTATTGTGAAGTGAAAAGCAAAAATGATGGCAAAGTAGTTATTATTGGTCACAGACATAACAACTTATTTGAAGCTAGCTTGGATGTAAACTCTGATGGTCCATTAACTTGTTTACTTGGAAAGGCATCATCTTTGGAAAGCTGGAATTGGCACAAAACGATGTGTCATTTGAACTTTGGAAACATTAATGAATTGGTGAAAAAGGATCTAGTTAGAGGTCTTCCAAAAGTTTAATTTTATCCTGATGGACTCTGTGATTCATGTCAAAAGGCCAAACAAAAGAAGACATCTTTCAAAAGTAAAACTGAAAATTCTATTAATCAACATTTTCATCTATTGTATCTTGATTTATTTTGACATGTCAACATTATGTCCATTGGAAAGAAGAAATATACGCTGGTGATAGTCGATGATTACACTAGATTTACCTGGGTGTACTTTTTGCATAAAAAGGATGAAACTGCAGAAATTATTTTTGATCATATTGCAATGATTGAAAATGGATCACCACACAAGGTAAAGAATTTAAGAAGTGACAATGGAACAGAGTTTAAAAACTCTGCAATTGAGGAATTATGTTCAACAAAATGTATTATTCAACGATTCCCAGCACCTGGCACACCTCAACAAAATGGTGTAGTTGAAAGAAAGAACAGAACTCTAATTGAAGCTGCCAGAACAATATTAGAAGGAGCAAAGCTACCTACTTATTTTTGGGCAGAAGCTGTGAATACTGCATGCATTACTCAGAATTGCACTTTGATAAATAAGAATGGAATGACTCCATATGAAACTTTGAAGGAAACAAAGCCAAATGTTAAATACTTTCACATCTTTGGAAGCAAGTGTTTTGTTCTTAAAACACATCCTGAATAATTGAAGAAGTTTAAACTCAAAGCAGATGAAAGAATTTTTGTTGGTTATGCAACAACTTCTAAAACCTCTTCAAGGGCATTCAAAGTGTTTAATCAAATAACCAGGGCAGTCATGGAATTTATTAATGTCTCTTTTGATGAAGGAAAAATAGCTGGATTACATGATGAAGATGCTCATGAAACTCTAAGATTTGAGAATGAATTGCAGAACACAAACTCTGTAAAGCTAAACTCTGATGAGTTAAACACTGTTGAGCCAAACTCTAGTGAGTTAAACTCTGATTCAGAAATTATTGAAATAGAAATTGAAGATTCTGCACATGTTGATGGGGAGCAACATCAATAAATTACTGATATTGGAGAACAAAACACAGTTATTGAAATATCAGAGTCTGACCAAACTCTGACCAACACAAACTCTGAAACCCTAAACTCTGATCAATCAAACTCTGAAACCACAAACACTAATCACTTAAACTCTGATCATTCAAACTATGAGTACATAAACTCTGAGACATCAAACACTGATGGAAGCACAACTTCAGGGGGAGGATCAGCATTTACAGAAGAATCATTCTATGAAGACACAAATCATGGGGGAGCATCTAGTTCAAGAAATTTTTCACATCCAAGAAAATGGACCAAAGATCACACACCTGACTTGATTATTGGTGATCTAGAAAGTGGAGTACAAACAAGAAAAGCTACTCAGAATGAATGTCTATTTTATAGTTTTCTTTCTCAAATAGAACCAAAAAATGTTAAAGATGCTTTAAAGGATACAGAATGGGTTACTACAATGCAAGAAGAATTAAATGAGTTTGAGAGAAATGAAGTTTGGATCCTAGAATAGATCAATTGTTGGCACATAATGGATTTTTAGAAACAAGACAGACTCTGATGAAATTATTACAAGGAATAAAGCAAGACTAGTTGCTAAAGGTTACTCTCAACAGGAAGGTATTTATTATGATGAAACCTTTGCACATGTAGCTAGACTTGAAGCAATCAGAATTTTTCTTGCTTACTGCACACAAGAAATTCAAGGTCTACTAGATGGATGTTAAAAGTGCATTTTTAAATGGAGAACTTGAAGAAGAGATTTATGTTGAACAACTACCTGGCTTTGTCAATCCAAAATATCCAAATCATGTCTACAGACTGGATAAAGCCTTATATGGACTCAAGCAAGCACCAAGAGCCTCGTATAAAACTCTGGAAATTTTTACTTGAAAATAGTTTTATAAGAGGTACAATTGATAAAACCTTATTTTATAGAACTTAAGGTAAGGATTTATTATTGGTTCAAATATATGTTGATGATATTATATTTGGTTTCACTAATGAGAAACTCTGTAAAAGATTTTTAAAGCTAATGCAGTCCAGGTATCATATGAGCATGATGGGAGAATTGAGTTATTTTCTAGGGTTACAAGTGAAACCAACTGAGCAAGGTATTTTCATAAATTAGTCTAAATATACAAAGAATCTACTTACTAAGTTTTAAATGCAAGACTCTGCATCTGCAACAACTCCAATGGCTAATGCAATCAATCTTGATCAAGACACTGGAGAACCTGTAGATATTACAGCATACAGAGGCATGATTGGATCTCTACTGTATTTGACTGCAAGTAGACTAGACATCATGTTTGTAACCTGTCTATGTCCTAGATTTGAGGCAAACTCAAGGGAACCTCATTTGATTGTTGTTAAGAGAATTTTTAGATATCTCAAGGGCACCATTAATCTTGGCTTATGGTATCCTAGAGAGTCTGACCTTAAATTAATAGGCTATTCAATGCTGACTTTGCAGGATGTAAAATTGATAGGAAAAGCGCAAGTGGCAGTTGTCAATTTTTAGGTGGAAGAATTGTCTCATGGTTCAGTAAGAAACATAAATCAATCTCAACATCAACAACAGATGCTGAATATATGGTTCAGTATCAGATATCACTTTATAAGGGAACATGTCATGGATGGAATAATTGAAATGTATTTTGTTCCCTCAAATCAACAGTTAGCAGACATATTCACAAATCCCCTATGTGAAGCAACATTTACAAGATTGGTTTCTGAATTAGGAATAGTGACAAGTGGCTCAACTCAAAATGGCAAGTAGCAGACAATCAGAGTATATGATAAACTCTGTCAGAGTATATGGTAAACTCTGATAAAAAATAGAGTAAACTCTGATCATTGGAACATCTAATCTCTGATCATAAGCTATCAGTGTTTATGGTAAATTTTGTCAGAGTATATGGTAAACTCTGACATTTAATGCAAACTCTGATTACTATAAACTCTGATCTATATTTCATATGTTAAACTATGATTGCTCTAAACTCTGATTACATGCTAAACACTGAGATTTTATTTATAACATCATATCTCATTTTGCGACATCATAATTATTATTCTCTGATTGGACTAATCATTAGAGTGTGTGTATCTCATGAAAGATGATTCACTTTTAGACACAGATACACACATACATGCTGTATTTTGAGAATTGCACCACTCATTAGTCTACCACTCAGAAATTGCCACATGTACCACTATAGAGTATATGCAAATGAGAGGGAATAGTTTAATTCTTATTTTCACTTTAAATTATTCATATGCATCTCTTATTTCTCTTTTTCTCTCTCGTTTCATATAAACCTTAATTTCTTAAACCTATTAATCTCTGTATTACAATGGCATCCAAGGTCTAACTTTTCAAAATTACACATTTGCTGCAACTAATTATATCTCTCTATTGAATAAGACCGATTCATCTCAGGAGTTTCATGTGATTCAGGATTTCTTACAAAATAGCTACATTAGGTATATGCTACAGGAACCCATAAACTTTTCTGCTCAGTCTCTGATAAGAATATGGTCTACTGCGAAGTTCAATAATGCTAGTGATGATGAGGAACCTATCATCATATTCAAATGCAATGGCATTCATTCTATAACACTTGTTGTGGTTTGTCAAGCCCTTCATCTTCCAAAAGTGGCCGTGTATGATGATATGATTGGGGACGAATAAATTAAAGAAGTTTTCAGAGAAATAGGCTATGGAGGAAGCCTATCAAAACTTAGGACTTTGACAAGGCCTCATTTAAGAAGAGAATGAAGCTTCTTTTTCGACTGCATTACGAGGGCCTTCACAGGCAAATGCACCAATTTTGATGCCATTCCTCAGTTATCTCAACAAATTCGGTATTCTCTGACCCATAATTTAAATTTTAATTTTCCCTATTTAATAATTAGGTAATTAGCTAGGAAAATAGAGGATGATGCACATACTGTTTATTTTGCTAGATTTTTATGGTTAATATTTAGCTATTTATTGCCTAATGTAACTCTTGGGAATGATCAGAGTTTAGCTGCTTTTTGCATGAACAAGAGAATATTTGCTGACTTAGCTAGAAAAGATACAAAGAAAGAATCTGCAGGTAAACTCTGTAACTTATTTTATCCCACATGGGTCAGGCTTCTCTTACATCAGAGAATGCCTACCATATATGGGAGGGATTTCTTATCTGTGGAATCAGAGTTTAGCACCCTCTGATTCTAACCCAAGACACCAACCAAACACTATTTCACAAACTCAAGGTCTCCCAAAATACTGTAGTTATAAAACAAACCACTCAACACCAAGGCACAAGCAAAATGAAGGGAAAGTTAATAAAGGAGTCATATCCTAAGAAAAGAAAATTGATTGATGAACCAACTGAGTCTGATTATAGTGATAAAGGATTGGTTTTTCCAGTAAAAAAGGTTGTCAAGAAGGCTTCAGAAATTCCTCTTTGACCTTTTATGAAGCCATTAGTTGTAAATCCAATGCCAGAGAACAAAAAGAAGAAATGAAGATTGATTAAGGCTACAATCACTGAAGGGCTAAACACTGAAGGCATAAACTCTGATGAAGCAGTAAACTCTGATCAACCTCAAGCCTTAAACTTTGAAGCTATTTTAAACTCTGAGCCCATATTCTCTGATGAAATCTTAAACTCTGATGCCTTGATAAAATATGATTTAGCTGGTGATTATGCAATTGTTGGTGATGTTACTGCAAGTGAAGTTATTGCAGTTCTTATATCTGATTCCCCTGTTAACTCCCCAAAACAGATCATTAAGGAAATTTCTTATGAAAGAGTCAGAGAGCTAGCAGAAGAAGTAAGGAAGGAGATGTAAGAAGAGAAGTCAAAATCAATTCCAGCTTCTCCTAGTTCTAAACTTTTTTCAAGAAAAAAGAAGAAGTAAGTATCTTTTGGCAAGGACACACAAGAACCTGCCTCTCAAAGTAAGGTAGCAGTCATATATGGGCTAGGCACACAAGAACCTTCAACACAAATAGTTAAAGTAGCCACAAATGAAGCAGATGAAGCCAGCAGAAATTAGGGGTACAACCCACAAGAACCTTCAACTCAAAAGGTTAAAGCAGTTGTTAAGGCCCTTGCCCCACAAGAACCATCCAATAAAAGTTTGGATGCAGGCACTACTACTTTAAATGAAGATTTTGTTGATGCTGATGAGACAAACTCTGAGACCATTCCATTGGCAATCTCTGATGCTATCATGGTGCAACCAGTTTCTGCACAGCCAATGGAGACACCATCCACATCAACAAACACTCAAGGTATAAACTCTTACTTTTTTTCGAAATTTGCATTCTATGATACTATAAGTTAAGATTTTACATTTCCTATTTTAATTGCTGGGATGACCATGGATAGTCCTGAAAAGGGTACCCCTATTCATGTGACTACAAATATCCTTTCTCAACTACCTCTTATTTCTGTAGGACATTGTGTGTTGAGCCTTTCTAGTAAGTCTGAGGTAAAATGTGTGAAAAACAGAATTAATAATGAGAGGCAGACACTGGATCTAGTAAAAGGAGAGAAAGAATTGAGAAAAAAGTTAGTTACTTATAGTGAGCAAAATCAAACTATTAAAAGTTATGATATGTGTGATGTGAGAAGTAATGAGATTACTTTAAAAGAAATGAGTGATTTAGGATGTTCTGTTACTTTGCAGGTACTCAGAGTTTATCAGTCACCACAAACTCTGATTTACAAATCTTTGATAAAGCTATAAACTCTTATGGGGAGGACACAGACTCTGATGAGCCAATATTCTTAGATGAAGAAGTTACAGATCTGTCTATTCCATATACTCAGAGATACAACACAAAGAAATGGCCCGTTGATTCTTTTGATGCACATGAAAGATTGAGAATGGATTATCCTGATTACATGGTAGTTGAAAAGCTTAAAGGTGAAATTGAAGCTTCCTTGAATGAAGAAGGTGTCAAAAGAGATTTAAGCTCCAACGCAGAACCATCAAATGAAGATCTTTTCAACACTCATAGACAATCCATCTGGGATATGTCTTGGAAATACACAAATGAAGAAATCTCTTGGCCCCATGTTCATGAATTGATCAACAAAGCTGACAAAGAAATAAACTCTGAAGAGATGAAAACAATTCTGAAATCCACTACTGTGTTGTCCAAGGGACTTCACAATGAAGTTTGTGAATTAAAAGAATCTGTCAACAAGACCACTACATCTGTTCAAACTGCTGTTACAACATCTCAACATGCTCTGGAATTAAAACTCAAGAATGTTTCAGTAAAACAGGATGCTTTAGAAGTCAAGGTTGATAATCTTTCCACTACTGTCAATTCTATGTAGAGCATGCTACATACAATTGTTGAAATTCTCACAGTCATAAAAGGCAATGATGTCAGAAAGGGGGAGAAGGTTTCTATAGACAAATGCAAGGAGGATTCTGTATAAAAAGATGACAAACATGATGATGAAGATCAAGAGAGTCATAAGGTGGAAAGAAAACTCTGATTGGACAAACTCTGACAACCTCTCAAACTCTGATGACAACAAACTCTGATAAGCAAACTCTGATAGATGCATATTTGGAATTGGTAAAAAGACTTGAAGAAGAAGAGAAGCCTGAGAAGATTGAAGAGTAAAATCTAAAAGATGCAAGACTGGCAAGAAAACTTTTTGAAGAAGAAAATCCAGGAATGTACCCAGTTGTTGTTGAAGAAGAATTGAAGAAATCTGGTACTGACAATGCTCAAGTCTAGAAGAGAATAAAGTATGTGAAGAAAGCTCCAACACAAAGGAAGGCGCTTACTCAATAAAAAAAATTGCATCTAAGCTTGTCCAAGCCAAACCTGTTGAAGAAAAGACAAATCCAACTCCTGAAATCCAAACAAGGTCAACTTCAAGAATCCAGCAAAAAGCTCCAGCAAAACCAAAAACTCATCTCATTATGTCAGGAACCACGTTTCTCCCATGTGGATTAAATTTTGAAGATGAAGAGGAAGATCAACAAACTCTGATCAGAAAGAAAAAGCCTAATCTTTTGTGGACCAAAACTCAAACTCTGACTCTCAATGCCTAACTTGGTAAAAACAAGGGTGGTATTGGTGATTCTCAAGATAAAGTCTATAGGGGTGATGCCAATATTTTCAGAGATCCCTTTTCATTGAAAGACAAGCCTGAGGAAGATTTAACTAAAGAAGATCTAGACAAATTAGTATCTGTGAACATAGTGAAGGATATCTTTGATGGTGCTCAAGCAAAAGAGAAGCTTCTATATTTTTTGGAGAATGGAAGAGTTATGAAAATTGTTGAAGAAGATCTGATTCACAAAGCTTCTAGAGAACTTGAATATGTTCTTTATCTTCTTAATGATGAAAATGAAGTCACTTCCAGATGAGTAAAAATTCTTGAAGGTGTGATAAATGAGAAGAAGAAGAGTGAGAGATTATTGATGATAAACTCTGAGGAATACAAACCAGGGTATGACTTGAAGATGATTCTGAAAAAGCCATGACAAAAGAAGATGCAAAGGTCAAGATGGTGTTAGACATTCCTACACTTATTTTAAATCCTGATGGAAATAAGGCATGTTGCATTCCTTTGGATGAAAGTATGGAGAGATCGTCAATATATAATTTAAGAGCTGCTATATTTCAAATTGAGAGAGTTTTGTACACAGTTTATCATTAATACAAAGTCGTTCATCTTTTATATTTGTGTCGATTATTTGGTACTATTATATTCAACCCCCCTTCTATAATAGAGTATCATGTAGGCAAACAAAATAAAACTATTCCAAACATGCTCTTAAAAATTCTAATGATTTTGACTTGTAGAAAATGTTGCCCAGGAGGCAAAATTCTAATGATTTTGCTTATAAGTTATATCAAATAACAAAACAAAAGGCAGATTTGCAATACGTACGGAAAATGTCTAGGGGCATAACAACTATTCACAAATTTTTATAAAAATTTATGTGACAAGTTTTAATTTGTTTTTATAATTATACATAAGATAGATCTCCTATCAGTCCTATGTGCATAAAAACACAATCAATAAAGCCTGAACAATTAATTTTTTTTAAAATAAAAAAACATTTTTGTATCTCTCTGACATTTCTCATATATTTATTCTTAATTTAATTAATAATATATAAGTTTATAACCATTGGAATGTACAGTTTTTTTTAAATATTTTATTATATATTATAATAATTATATATAATTTTAATAAATTTTACACTTATGAAATTAATTATGTAACTGGCCGGGAAGATGCATGGGAAACTGGGGTCTCTATATGCGTGAGCTAGTGGCAAGCTGGAAGAACCTCGATGCAAAGACGGGTCGCTTGGTGCATATGGACTGAACGAAACCTAATTTATTAATTGCTGGATATATGAACATGGCAACTACGAAACGCTAATTTATAAACCTTTAAAACCTAGAGTCCAACAAAACTCAAAGATATGGTGTCCTTCTCCAATGGGTGTTGTTAAAATAAACACAAATGCTTCTCACTGAAAAATTAAGTACTAGATTGTGTAATGATAACTGATAAGACTATAAAATATTACTTGCCTTAAATGTATGATCCCATTTTGAATGGGTTATATATATCGGGGAAGTGATGAAGAATGGGTGGGTTTGGGAGCTGTTGCAAGAGATAATGAAGGCCGTGTGATTTTTGCAGCAACAAGGAGGACAAAAGCTTAATTATTGGTCACTTGAAAGAAATAGCTGAAGCTAAGGCAATTGTGTTGGCAACAAAACTGAGGAAGAGATATGGACTAACAGAAGTTATGTTAGAGTCGAATTGTACGTACGTCAACTACTAATAAATCGATTGTCCAAAGGGAGCATGTTTCTTTCTGAGTTAGATTCAGTGTTAGGTGATATTTTATCCTTGTGTACTTATTTTAAGTCTAGTAGCAGCTGGTCATTTGTGATGATATATGGAGATTCTGTAGGCCGGCCATCATCTTGCAAAAACAATTCCTTTTGGATTCGAACAAGTGTGACAAAATCACTGTCCCCATGCATGTGATTTCTTCACATGTAGAGTAGTACTTTTGGACGTTTTGTCCTAAAATCTTTAATGAATTTAGTCCTTTCCTTCAAAACAAAATTGTGGTACAATAAACATAGATGATAGAACATATATTTATGCATGTAGAGGAAAACAATGAAATGAAATATAAGATTTATGTGTTATCAGTACCTGTGTTTAATTGTTAATAATAATAATACTCTAATACTTATCCCTTCTTTGTTTTCCGAGTAGCAGTTATTCTGACTTGGTCACCCTAGTCAATACATGTATCACTATTCAAGTGTTTTCTTTTCCTATTTGACCGAATCAAGGTTTGATTTGGTATTTCTTCCGGGTGTCTGTGATTAATTTTTGTCTGTTTAGTTTTTGTCAGTATACTCTTTTCGTCTCCAAATAAGTGTCGTTTTAATTTTATTCACATAGTTTGAGGTTTAAAAAAACCTACTTGCGTACACATATTATTTTTTTTATTTTTTTTGAATAAAATTATAATGTTTAAATTATTATTAGAAAAAAGAAAATTCAAAAAATAATATATATAAATATATTTTTTTATGTCTTAAACTACATAAAAAAAATTAAAGCTATACATTTTGGGACGGAAGAGTACACCTTCTATCGTGTAATCATCTGTTTATAATTTAAATTGATGTCGTCAGTGTACTTGAAAATTTCTGCACTAACATGGTACTCGTTAATGTAACCACATGTTGCGTTGTGCTATGAATGAATTTGAAACCTTTTCGTCTCCAATGTCAAATGGTTTTTCATGTAATCAATTTTTATCTTTTATTAAATAGTGTATGAGTTTATTCTACAACATTAGATTCATCTCCTTGACAATTATGGATGTAGATATTCTCTATACATCAGTACATTAGTGCCACATACAATTTTTTAGAGGCAAACGATTTTCGCAAATGACTATAGAACTTCTGTACCTTTCAGAATAATCTTGATAATATGTGTTTGGTTACCAAAATATGTTCATATATGGCCGCAAGTCCATAATCTATAGACAATTAAGAAATCTTATTGTATTGCATGAGAAAAGGTCCTGCTTAGTTTCAAATTTTTTGCAACTGTGGAAGTACAAAAATGTGTAGCACCTGGCATTTGTAATCTACATAACTTTGTCTAGAACCTTCAGTTCCTAAACGTTGTCTGAAACAAACAGAGAATCACATAACTTTGTCTAAACTATATTTCTCTGTTTTTACATAACTATGTAAAAACTTGGACGCCATATTATATATTTCTCTTCTGCTTCTGATTTTATCAGATAAACTATAATAATCGAAAATGATCGGGAGTATACAGAACTATATTTCCCATTATTTATTGTTACTATTAGGATCATTGTCACTAACCAGGGCTGGTTATTTATAACTAACTGGTTTGCATGCATGCTGACTACTAAGCAGCATGCATGTCATATATCTTGAGAATCCAAGCACCAGCAATAGTAATTGGACCTTGAAAACCTCAACAGATCATCTGGACTCATCCTCTCGAGCTCATTTTGCCTTGATGAGGATGAGGCAAAATTATTTTGATTTGGAGGGTCGGTAACTTGTGGGAAGTACTCAATTTTGTGACATTGGTACTTCATTCGCTTGTAGAGCCTCATTGTTGCCACACAGTCTTCATAAGGGTCTTGTATCCCTGTTTGAATGTCATAACTGAAAAGGTAGAGAAAGAAAATAATTTGATTAAATTTCTACTGTGAAAAAATATATAATAGTATACTCTACATAAAACCTATGAAGAACTAGTGGTGTGTAGTGCCCTGGCTTGTAGTTACGCACACAGGTACCCTCAAGTACTACCAGTTTTTTTGTGACATGAGAATGAGGGTAGAAGTTTCAATGGAGTTAGATGCTTGAGCCTTTAAACAACATTTCTAAACGAAAATAAAAATAATACTAGTTTAATTAGAGGTTGAGGATCGACCCTCCACTACCTGAGGCGATGTTTGCCTGTTAAAATTTCTGCAAATTGATTGAATTTTATTTTAGAAACAACAAGAGCTGCAATGGCTAATTGAGACGTTTCGGAAATTACCCAAGATATGCTTTTGTTAGGTACTTGAGTGAGTTGCTGAGCTTGCTGGTTTTCAATAATGGAGGATATTTTGCAGTATCCCTGCACCAAAGTTGAAGGTAGGTGATTTATCTCTATGTGTATAGGTATTGTATTGTGCAAATTCAACAATATACAAGAAACAATATTCATGTTTCTTTGGTTGTGATAATATATATGAATACTTTACCTTATCATTATTCCTGGATAATCCACCTCTAAACATTTGAGATCATGATCTAGACCATGACCAACAAGAATGAACGCGTTTCCACCCTTGGGACGGATCTTCCATAATGGTTCTCCATTGCTCAGAAACTCTTGAGTTTTCTTTTGAACTTGCCTCACTCCCATTGCATTGTTCAACATCTCTGGTCGTATCCCCGTTGTTGCAAACCTAAAGATATCCCATCATTTTTCGTTAACAGAAACACATACACAGACATTGTATATATATGGTTATTGTCTTATTGATCAATATAGTCATAGAAACTTCATTGGGTTTTGCTTAAGTACCTATAGTGAGTGACAGGAAGGTGAGGCCTGACATAGGTATGAAAGATAGTGTTTTCATATTCATCAACGAGACAAACCCTTGCACAAAGATCCAAAGAGCCATCATTCCCACCGCCAACCATCTTGCAAGCTAGTGAAACCACTCTTCCTCCTCCATTTTCATGATTTCTCATGTTGTCAAAAATTCCCAAGTTTGCCATGTGATATGTTAAACCCTGAAAAAGTTTTTAGCAAGTCATTCAATTCCATCTGGTTAATTCAATGATAAAAATGTGCATAGCAAAGCTAGAAAGCCATAATTGGATAGCATATACAACTTGTTGTCAATCTTGTACGATATAGACATAATATATAATACAGAATACATGACATACATATGAATGGATACAATTCATATACATAATAGTTAATCCATATAATAAAGCATAACAATAAAATCATGCAATTACAGAATTAACTATAATTAAGGAGAAGAGTTTAAGAAAACAAACAGAGATTGGATTTAATCTCGAGTCCTGCCTCCCAGGATAAAATGAGATACAACACCACCGATAAATCGACGATACTCTCAGCGAACTTGAACTGAGTGAGAAACTATCACCGGAATATTTTGAACTTTAAAACCGAAGAGATTGAAATTATAGAGAAGACTATAATTCTCTCAACTTGGTAAAACTGAAACCCTAAGACTCTATTTATAAGGAGAGACTTGAATGAGCTTATTTTTCTTTTCAATATGGTAAAAGGTATTTATAAGAAAAAACAAGGAATAGGTTTGTACTACTCTCGATGTGGTACACTTCACAAATACCACTTTAAAGGGTTATATTTTGGAACATCAGTTCTCATTCACCCTTTATCTATTTTGAGCGTGTAAATATGCGTTGGAATTCACTCACAGAGTAGAATACGATCCAATCAATACACAACACTAACATATAGTATTTACCACTCAAATTGAGTATCAAAATGATTTACAACTTAGTCTAAAATACTAAGTTTTTCCAACACAACTTACATTAACATTTGTGCGTAAGAGCTGGCATGTACCAAGGTGAGCCTTAAGAACATTATGGTTACTAAAAATGTTAAGACAAATGTGACATCCACGCTCTTTGAATATTCTTTCACATTCCACTTTTGGCAATGGCCCTGCGATCACAAGTTAATCAAGAAGTTAAGTAGATGTACCACTGCATAAAAAATTTACAAGACAAGATATAATGCAAGGAGAATGAATAAATACCTATGAGGTGTTCCCTGAGAGAGTCATGTGAGCGACAATGTTTCTTACAAATACCGCACATGGGTTCATGACCTGAATGGTACGAGGTCCTCATGTGTTCCACAAGGTGCTCCATTTTGTTAAATTGTCTGTAGCATGCCCCGCACTTGTTCCTGAAATCACATAACTTAATTAGGATCACGCTTGCCGTAATTTTACTATTTATTTACAAAAGTAGTTCGAGAATATCGAGAATAAGGATTGAAACCTTCGAGACTCGACAGACTCCATTTTGCAGAACGATGTAACCAACTGCTAGGCTTTCACTAGAGATATAGCTGTGTTATAGCCTATGAACTTGGGGAAGAAGAGTGTAGATGTGCCTGGTATTTATAGTTGGATGCATATGTATAAAGTGATGTTGCTGGTTATTTTCTGCACTACACAAGGTAGAAAATCCAAAATTTCAAATTAATTCAGATCACACCATGCATAATACGAACTTTATTTGATTTGAAATACTTAATGACTTATTCGACCTATTTTAACTAGCCGCTCCAAGAATTTATAAGAGTAAGTCCAATGCCAATGCTATACTTGGTTCTATTACATTAGTCGATTTATTAGCGAACAAGGAAAAATATTATCTAGACGGGTGAATAGATTGACCTTGAAACAACAACGATTAATTACTATTGCTATAAAACAAGCTCGTATTTTATCTTTGTTACCTTTTCTTAATAATGAGAAACAGTTTGAAAGAATCGAATCGACCACCACTATATTATAGCATCAAATATAAAAAAATTCAATTTCAAAGTATTTTCATATTTAGATGCATCCATACATAAATGCATCCTTGAATCTATATTTGAAACTAAGGATGGCTTCATCTATGTTTGTCCCATTATCAATAACTATAAATGGAAGGTAAGAATTAAATCTATATTGAAATGGATAAAAGTTAAAAAAGCTAGTTAAATTTGATTTATATTTAGACACACCCCAAAAGGCCTCGTACTAGCGGAGTTAATTGATTGCGTATATACAAGAGTAATTTCTCTTATCTCCTCGGGACTTGGGTTGACACCACCCAACAATACTATAGCAATAACAATACATATTTAGCATTTAATATCGGACTTGATGAGCAAGGTTGCAACTCACATGAATCATGATCATCTATAACCTGTGCATGTATAAAGTAGGAACGCGATCTATATATATCGCTTATGCTACTTGCAAAGTCTAGATTACCTCTGCTACATGCATGCATCAAATACTTGTAACAAAACGTGCACAAACACTTGTAACAAACCTTAATTAAACACAGTAGACTGGAGGTTAGTAATTCTCGTTTCCTCATCTTTGCATAAATTGAAGTTAACAGTTATCACAGGCAATAATAAGAACATATTAATAATAATTAAGACAGATGAACACCAAGATTTATACGTGAAAAAACCCTTTAAAGCAAAGAGGTAAAAATCACGAGAGCAACTCCGAATATTTCCACTATAATGATAATAATGGTTACAATATTCTCTCTCAAGTTTACAAATTAATACTTGAGACACCTAAATAGTAATACAATGATTCACTAATCCTTCGGTGCTTAACCGGATAATCTGGATGAACTCCCTTGTTGCAGCTGCAATGGCTAGACAAACTTCTAATGTTGTAGCGAAGCAAAACCCGACAGCTACAGTCCGACCAAACACTAACACTAACCCAAAATGAAAGAATAAAGTAGAATGAGGGCCTCTATCCTGACCTGACTTACCTGCTTAAAACTACCACAAGGTGGGTGTGTATTTATAGAAGAAGGTAGTGTCATATTGAGGTAATTATTGGATAAAGTATGGGTAGTAATATAAGAGGAAAGTGGGTTAAAGTGAGTGGTGTATCACGTAATACACCATTAATAGGCAAAAAAACATTCTGTGGGATAAGTAATGAAGATCAGACTTTTACCAGATTCTTGCTTTTGAAGATGCCCACTCATGCAGTTGTTGAATAGACATGGTATAGTAAAAGGATTTTAGAATATATTTTATGTTTTGGTCCATCTGCAATGGCCACTACCGTTCAAGTTTTACCACTACTTTGCATCCATTGTTGTCGTCTCCGATAAATTTTTGTTAGTATTCACTAGCTAACTAGTGTATAGTGTACTTAATAACAATAATTAAAGTTGTGGTGCACTTGGAGCGTATGGAATAAGGAATGGAATGGAAAATTAAGAATTTTTTTTTGCTATGAAGAATGAAAAAATGTAGGGTCGGGAGGAAGTAAACAAAAATGAGTGAGTAAAGATTTTATATGATGAAGATTGGAAGAAAAATGAAGAAAGAGAATGGAGCATCTCTTCCAAACTTGTTGGATTAGATTTGTAGTTTAAAAAATTATAAACATTTTTCTCTAATCATCTCAAATAAAAGTATAAATTTCATTTCATCTTCTTCTCATTCCATTCCAACCAAGTAGACACAAAACTCTCCATGTGACAAGGGACTATGGGAGAATCTAATGTACGTATGTGCTTCTGTGTTTTCTATCTATCTATCTATCTAGCTATCTCTCTCTTCGATCTTCATATTTTATATATAGCAACTATAGATTATTGATGATTACTTCATATTAACTGCAGGCACCGAAGTTTGAGGTTCTGCGGGCACTAGTATACTGTTATTGAATCTGAATGCTTTCAGATCATTACAGAATCCGGATGTGGTATCTAAAGAAGTGATAGTGGTTTCTAATTATTACTCGTGGATAATTAATTTTATCTATGTATATTTACTGTGCCAAAATAAGCATTTGCCCAGAAAATGGTGGCAAAACACCGCAGATTTGCAGGCTGTCTGACCATTGATCAGCACTATTCCTTGAGGCAGCTAGCTTGGCAGCATCCAACTAGGAACATAAATTCTAAATCCATGGGTAGAAGGAGACTGAGGTGCTAAAATATGGTCGAAGATCAACTTTGCCTCAAGCATCCACCCATGCTATTAACATTTGTGACAAACAAACGTGATGATTACTCCAATGCATTTAGAACCAAGAGAACAGAGAGAAACATGGCATTACATATAATCACACGCAAAACTGAGGGAGAGAGTGATGGTTCATTTAGAACTTTCTACAAACAAGAGTGCAATATGCAAAAAAAAAAAAATTGAGGCGCAACTACTAACGCAAGAGTTGAGATCAATTCCGGTGCAAATCAAAATTCAAGGTTAAAAAGTTGAAGAGAAAATGGTCACCGTTTGAATTATCAGGCAATTGAAGCACAGAAGTCTAACACAAACCTAATTAATATACACGTACATTCGTATTTGTGCATTTTGATATTCAACTGAATTAACATGTTTTCAACTGAAAATGTGTGCTATAGAAAATATATAGTTTCTGCTGAAATGAACAATGAAAATCAACTTCGTAAAACTGTTTTACAATATTCATATCAGAAACATTTTATAAAACTTGTTCTTAGTTCAATCCACTGTAAAGTTATTTTCAACTATCAACATCTGACACAATCCGCGGTGATGAGAAAAAGAATAAAAATTTATCTCCAACTACATGAACATGAAATATATATTTGCAAAAGAAGAAAATTTTATCTCCAACTACATGAACAGCAAATATATCTTCATGCTAGACAATAGGAGCCATATTTTTTTCTTGTCAAGCCCATATCATATCGGCAAGAAGATTTAGACGTTAGGCTTAAAGTCACTGACTAAATATATTGACCATTTGGTAATAAACTCCTCTACTACTTATGAACCCAAGCATCCAAATTGTAGTATAGTATACTCGGTACAATTTTTGCAAGCTAGGAGAATATACTACACAGAAGAGACCGAGTCAAAATAAGAATTATGAGTTCTCCTATACCTGTGTTTATTGGTACAGTAAAATCAACAGAAATTTCAGTATGTATGGAATTACTTCATATTTTTTCAATTATTCAAATATTTTAGATAATCATTGTTGCACTGGTAACACTTGTCGGGGTTGGTTGAGGGAAAAAATGGGGGAAGTACGAAGAAAATAGATGTACTTTGGATAAAGCCTTCAACCTGATGTTTAATTTGTTTATGTGCTTACATCTGTTGCTGCTGCTGTAGGTTGATTAATCTGTAGTACGGACCATCCCTGTTTTCTACAAGAGTGGAGTGAGTTCCTTGCTCAATCATCTTCCCATCCTGCAAAACTGATATCTGGTCCGCATTTTTTATGGTGGATAGTCGATGTGCCACAACAATTGTTGTTCGGTTTTGCATTAGCCTGTCTAAAGCTGCTTGTACTACACGCTCAGACTCCACATCAAGAGCACTTGTGGCTTCATCTAGTAACAAGATTGCAGGGTTTTTTAAAACCGCACGAGCAATGGCCACTCTTTGTTTCTGACCACCAGACAATTGCACACCGCGTTCTCCAACTTTAGTTGAGTAGCCTTCAGGAAGAGCACTAATGAAACTATGCGCATTAGCAAGTTTTGAAGCTTCTATTACTTCACCTTCAGAGGCTCCCTCTTTACCATAAAGTATGTTTTCATAGATTGATGTTGCAAACAGAGCTGGTTCTTGCTGGACAAGACCAATGTGCTTCCGGAGAGACTTGAGTTTTAGTTTCCTGATGTCTTTGCCTGTGGGAGTTGCACATGCTTGTTAAATCAGACTGCTCGATTTTATAAAATTGTGAACCAGAAAGATCTTCTCAATATTAAGTTATTTTAAGTTTAGTGACTAGTGAGACAATGTAATAGATACCCTTAAGAAACTTACCATCAATCAAAATCTTCCCAGCCAACGGGTCATAAAATCGAAGTATTAAAGAAAGTACAGAACTTTTGCCCGACCCACTTTGCCCTACCAGAGCCATGGTCTTGCCTGCATGAACTCTTAGGTTAAAGTCCTTGAAAATTAGAACATCTGGCCTTGAGGGGTAGCTAAACTGGACACCCCTGAGCTCAATTGTACCATCCATTTTAGTGACATCTTCTCCAACATCACTCACTACCTCTGTTTTACGGTCCAGCAACTCAAAAACTGATGCTACCATTTGATTACCTTTAAGAAGGTCTGGTGCCATTGCTAATGTTTCGCCCATGGCTAATGCCGTAACTATCAAAACCATAAACGCCTTCATAACGGACTTAAAGCTAGCTAGTCCTTTTCCCATCAAAACAGAACCATACCTATGCATAATAGATATCTGTATCAAAGCTCTACCTCATAGCATCTATATAAGCTTCCTATATATATAATAATTTATAGCACAAAAAACTGTAGGATTTTGGGTACCTACCACAGGGCTAGGCCATAAGCCGAAAATATGAAGAATTGTGAGACTCCATAAAATATACCAGCAATTTGACCACGAGTAAACGAACGCTTAGAAGGCTCCACAAGCTCGCGGCCATAAAGATCGAGTACCTTTTCCTCTGAACAAAAAGCAGCAACAGTGCGGATGTTACTCACTGCCTCACCAGCAAGCATGTTGGCTTTAAGATAAGCTTTGCTCAAGTTCCCACCATAACCTTTCATGAAGAGTTTCTGAAAAGGAATTTCGAACAGTAAAAAAATTGTACCAAAAAAAAGAGTACAAATGTCAATGCATTATATAACTGATAAGCAGTTCTAAACATTAAACAACTACAACTGTAAGACAGCAAGAGAGACAAACCTCGCTGATATGACCACTAATGATCAACGGATATGTGGCAATGACGACAAGTGTGAGCCTCCAATTTAAAATAAAAGCGATGATGAATGAAGTGACGATCAGACCTACATTCTGTATTAGAATGGTAGCGCGGTCGACAACAACAGTTCGCAGTAAAGTTGCATCACTCTCTAACCGAGATGCAAGCATGGAACTCGTGTTTTCCATATCATCAAACCATCCAATCTCATTTCTTAAAATGGCTGCAAGAAGATATAGGAGATATTTTAGAGAGAAAAAACAAAAAACAAGCTCAATAGATTAGTACATATTTGCCTTTCATGATGCCAAAGGGAAATGATAGTACTAAATATTCATACTTCATAATCTGTTTACTATTGTGTTACCAACTTTTAGATCAATGACCCACAGTACCACAAAACAAAAATATAAGATATATTGTTGTTCATTATTGCAGTGACTTCGTATCATTTATGTAAGCTAGAAAGCACTAAAGTCGATTAAAAAAGAGAAGAGAGAATCACGACTTTTTACCAGAAAACATTCTCTCACGTACACGAAGAGTAAGATGCTCTCCCATTATCCCAAAGCTCAGATGAGCAATAGCATGAATGATGACAGTCACAACAGCACCCATGCAGAAGAGTAGGGAGATCTTCTTGACTTCATGGCGTGTTGTGTCCCAGTCCATATAATAAGATACAAGAGCTTGAGTGATCCCAAGAGCAAAGAGAGGCATCAAAGCTCCAGCAAAAAGTGCACATATGGTTCCTGAAACCCCATACATCCAATCTGGAGTAACCATGGAATACAATCTTCCGGAGGAAACTCGAGATGACTTGACAGTTTCCACTCCCTCAAAAGAATCAAAACCAACTTTGCCAACAGACTCTTTATCTGAACGAAAACTTGTGCCAAAACTTCTTGTTCTACCAGATAATTCACGGGAAAATTTGATGCTGAAAATATAATTAGCAGAGTGAGAATGTCAGCATATATACATAAGCAAATTAGAAAACTTAAAAAGTCTATGTATGTTGAAGGTCTTCGTTACAGAGTTGAAGATATTTCTTCACGGTATGGAAGGAGAATAGAGTAATGATCTAAATTATATAGGGAAGCATGTAATGGAAATTATTAGTTGATTAAAACAAAAGAGCAAGAATGCCTTGTAAGGATAGCAACTAGGAACCTGAGTGGTTGTCCCAATGAACTGTGTGAGGGGAGGCTATGCATGGAAGCTGCTTCCTGGAGTTGAACAAGCGATAAATAAGCACCATTTTGTTTTAAAATGAGCTCTTCATGGCTCCCTGTCTCCACTATCTTTCCATTTTGAACAACAGCTATAACATCTGCATTTCTAATGGTAGAAAGCCGATGAGCCACAACGATAGTTGTCCGTCCAACCATCACACGGTCAAGTGCTTCTTGCACACTCTTTTCAGACTCTGCATCAAGTGCACTTGTAGCCTCATCCAAGAGAAGTATCGTTGGGTTTTTAACTATAGCACGAGATATTGCAATTCGCTGCTTCTGCCCACCTGATAGTTGCACCCCTCTTTCCCCCACCTGAATATTGATCAATATCAATATATCATTACAAAGTCATCCGTTATGCCCTCTTATTATAATACTTTTTAGATGTTTTGAGAACACAGTTGTATTTGATGGAAGCATGAGAAATAGTAGGCTGTAAAATGTTTCCAGTAGATCTCGAACCACTAGATTGCTTACAGTATCTATTCTTTAAAAACAATGTGCTACAATGTTCAATAATGGTGTGTAGCTAACAAGTAAATTATTGATCAATTTCACTACAAAGTCATCGGTGATACCCCTCTTATTATAATGCTAGTTGGATGTTTTCAGAATACAGCTTGATATTGTATGGCAGCCCGAGCAATAGTAGGCTCTAAAATGTTTCAGGTAGATCCCGCACTACTTAGATTGCTTACAATATCTATCCTTTAATAAAAATGTGTTACAATGTTCGATAATGGTGTGTAGCTAGCAAGTAATTTCTTAGTAGTCGTAAATTTGGCTTTGTACCTGAGTGTCGAATCTTTCAGGAAGATTGTTGATAAAAGCAAGTGCCTCTGAAAGTTTAGCAGCACGTGTGATCTCTTCAATGGTAGCATTATCTTTCCCGTATAGAATGTTCTCTCGGATGGTTGTTGCAAAAAGGGCAGGCTCTTGATTTACTAATCCAATTTGATGCCTAAGCCACTTTGTGTCAAGTTCCCTGATATCAGTTCCATCTAGTAAAATCTGTCCAGAGAGGGGTTCGTAGAAGCGTTCAATTAAAGATATGACTGTGCTTTTTCCAGACCCGCTTCCTCCCACAAGTGCTATCACTTTTCCTGGAGGAATATCAAGGCAGAGCTTATTGGTGATTACCACATCAGGGCGGGATGGGTAACTAAAGTACACGTCCTTGAATTGGATGTGCCCCTCCACTTTCTGCAACTTTCCACCTGTTTTTGTGCTGACTCTGTTGACAGTATTCCTCTCTATCATTTTAAAGATGGGATAGGCAGCACTCTTTGCTCGGAGAAATGCAGTAATATCTGGTGCTGACTGTCCAAGTGACCTGAAGTAGTCTAGACATATTATTTTCCCGAATCTCAGAATTTAAAAATCTTTGAATATTGTAAAGCATGAATCTGCTTACATAGCAGTCTCGCAGAAGAGAAAATGACACTACTTTATACTGAATAAAATTATCTTATGCAACAGATTGTGGCTACTATATTGAGATACTGTATTAGCATGTTGTAGTTTTATCAAATAAGAACCTGGGCGGATTATGATATATAAATGGTCTCAAATTTCCATAGTATTTAAGAGGGCAACATATGATCATGTATATTATATAACATTTTTTCAGAAACTATTAAGGTTACATGAAGGGACAATGCAGATTGTTATTGCGGCTAAGGCAAAGCCACAGGACCAGGCAAAGTAAGTTTCTCCGCATTCAATGGCAGGGTTAAATCTGGTTGAAGGATTATTAAGTAAAGCAAACTCAATATAATGTCAGCATAAAATAAATCACACAGGCGAGAAAGACTCACAAGCTCGCAATAACAACATTGCACATGGTTGTGAAAGAATCTCCACCATTAGCAATATGCTTGTGAACAATAATGCTAGTAAACCAAACCAGCATCGACCATGAAAGAAAAAGTACACAGTGCAAGGTGCCAAGTCCTAGGCCTTTGGCTAGACCTGCTCTCCTCCCATACTTGTAGGTGTCCTGTAATGCTGATGTATATGATTTCACTGCCTTCTCCTCCCCTGCAAATGCTTGTACTGTTCTCACATTTCCAATCACCTGAAACAGAAATATAACATTATAAGTGGGGTTCTTTTACAAATTATCGATGAACGGTGCAGAATTACACATTAAAAAAAATTGCCTGATTAGTTTGGTTTGGTTATTGATATTACTTATATGACTTGATACAATCATTACAAAAATAAAATCCATGCTAATATTTCTAGAACACTGTTAAATTTTATCTGCATCAATTACATTGAATATTTACTTTCAAATATCCAATAAATCACCTGCAGAAGACAATTCATGACATACCACATGATATATGCAGTAAATGGTAGTAAATGAATTGCTTTATCTCTCAAATAAAACGAAAAGTGCATCAACACCTGACATTTTTAATAAAAATATTGTCATAAGAGTATTAATAATTAATATGTGAAGTAAAAAAGCAGAACAAGATATTATTCATACCAGTGATATTAATGAAGCAAATAATAAAAATGCAGGATATACTTCTTGAAATTGATAATTACATATCCTTGACAGAACTTACATCAGCAGGTCAGGCAAATTGTTGTCTGTGTGTTTATGGCAGTGATCATAAAAATGTGTGCAAGTGTGTGTCTGGAAGTGATTGTAAATTATATCTGTTTGCTCGTGTGATCATAAAAATGTATCTGTAGAGAACGAGAGAGGAGAGACCTCTTGAGCAATTTCACCAGCTTTGACATAGGATTTGCGGACGCGGGCAATGAGACCAAAAGCAACAAAAGCATAAACACCACCGGCAATAGCTATGAGGGGCACAATGGAGAGTGTGACTAGACTTATTTGCCATACCCTTATAAACCCTATTGCAAATCCTGTTATAAATCTGCTTATGTAATGCATAAAGTTTCCCACCTGCCATTTAATTTTCACCAATATATAAAACCAATTAGATCATGAGTATGATTAGTACTAACTTACAAAGAATAAAATATAGCAAGTTAATTCAACTGATGCAGGATCCCATTATGATGGGAGATGTGATTGAGAGTCTGCAGGCTTGTCATTGTGCAATGTGCATTACAATGATTGAAGGAGCCTCATTGTATGGACCTTCGAGAACTAAAGCTTTAATAAAAATGTGCATGCAGATTTAAATTTGTAAATTAATTATTTTTAAAAAAAACTTGGTAAAAATGAAAATCATTTTAAGTCAATAATAGAGTACATTGATACAAGAGACTTTAATAGGGTTGTCAACTCATGTAGATGTAAGAACTGGGAAGCATATTAGCCAAAATATAAAACACACAACCACCAAACCAAACACAACTTTCAATTAACTCCGAACCCACCTATTAATATTGCTATCGCAAGACAAATTGAACTCTATATTTACCCCCACTTTTTAGCCATGTTCGGTTATAGGGATAGTAAAAACAGGGTCAGAACAGGATTTTTCATTTCCTACGAATTCTGTTTCATCCCCCAAACTTACCAAAAGCCAACCGGCCAACCGTAAAATTTTTAGAGATAGTCAACTCTTTCTTTGTCCGTAATACTCCAATAGACTAAAATTCATATAAATTCACTATAAATCCATTCTCGTAAAAAATGAAAATCGGACTTAAACGGTAAAGGCATGAAACGTGGATTAATCGGATAAATCAGGCATTAATCGGAATGATTAATTGAATAATCGAAAACTTAAACTGTTCGGTGAGCTACCGAACAGAATTAATCTGTGATTAGTCGTGATTAATCACTGATTTTTAGAATAATGAGTAAAACTGATAAATTAACATTTTTTTCGATATCAATAAAAATAATTATTCTTAATCATGAATGATTCTCATACACAAATAAAACTCTCCAACATCAAAATATTCATTTATAAAAATGTAAGTGTACAAAGGAAGTATTTTACATCATAAAATTATAATCCTGCTCTTAATATATCCGAATTCAAAATATATATCGACCCTACAGTGCATGTGAGATTTGAGTATTATCTGATAAAATTTTAAAGATGCGAGTTTGTCATATATATGGTGTCTTTCTTTTTAAATATAATATAGTACATAAATTGTTAATAAAAACAAAATTAATCATAATGCAAGTTTGTAGTATAAAGCTGTCAATTGGGATGAACAGTTGGTGTCATTAATGAAGTTGGTAGTAAAGCCATGAATGATGTTGAAATTTGTTACCGGTCTAGCACACAAATTACAAACATCTAAATCATTATCCTTAATTTGAAATTTTATTGTAAATATAATCTCTACTACTTAATTAATTATTACTATTAAAATTTAATTACGTACCGATACTCATCAAGTATCTCTTATGATTAATAAAATGTCAAAAGTTTCAAAAACATTTGGTTATAATAGATTGTCTTTATAAGAAAAGAGGGAAAAAATAAATAGAAAATTGACAAAACAAAATTACCTTCTCAGAAATGGCATCTTGGACAACAATAATATCGCTAGTAATTGCAGAAATGACTTCTCCAGTAGATGCTTCAGTATCAAAAAGACTGATGTCTTGATTCAACATAGACCTCAGATATGCTATCCTCATCTTTGCAGCTTGCCTTTCTCCGGTATACATCCAGAATGCCACCTCTGTATATTCCCACATAAATACAATTTAGTATACATGCAAATATGCAATTTTGATTTCATTTTAAGCAAAATATAATTCATACCCATCCATGATGAAAATAATATGACCGTACTTAGATATACAAAATCCAGGGAATACTGCAAAAAACAGTGATTATTAATTTTGATATATGAAGGCACTAGGGAAGGAAATTAAATTTAAAAATAAATAAATAAATATTTAATTACCTTGGCAACTTTGTGAGAAGCTGTAGCAGGAAACAAAGCAGCGAGTCCTATAACATCAATCAACTTTCCAAAGAAAATAAAGAAAACAGGAACAGAAGCACCATGAATACAAGCTCCAACTGATCCAAAAAACATAAGAAAATAATCAAAAGAATCTGCAAATGTAAAGAGTTTTAATAACGAGACACTTTGAGTTTGAGAGGGTTTCTTGGTTTTTTCTTCTTCTTCCTTTAAATTATTTTTTCCGGCATCTTGAATACCGGAACTTGATGCAATTTGGTAGCTCATTTTGAGCTCGGGTGTGTATGCCTTTGTAAATATGAAATATATGTTTATATAATGAATGTGTAGAAATTAAAAGGGGAAAACGGTGGGGATTTATTGAAAGAGGTTTGGGAAGTGAATGAAAAGAAGGAGACTAGTAGACATTTATTAGAAAAAAAGAAGGTTATATAAATTGGTTGAGGTAAACATGTGAGATCACAAGGTTGTAATTATAAAGAAAGCGTTATTGGTTGAGTTCCGTTTCTTTGAAATTTTGGAGGGATGCAGAAATCTATTCTTGTGTATTGACTTATTTGTAAATATATAATGTATAATAATATATTTATATTGTACATGTTGAGTCTCTTTCTTCCTTGAGTCTATTTACGAGTCAGGGCTATATATATATATATACACAGTATGTTTGTAATGGGAGTATATTGCTAACCTTTTATTTTGGATAAAAATTAATTTTTAAAATATTTACATACTCGTGCTTCAATAACGTGAACACTGGAAACATATCAAAAGAGTGTTGAGCATATGATATAATTGATTTTCAAAATAAAATTATACAAGTAATTTTAAATTTGGTGTAAAAAGATATAGAAGATAAAAAAGTATATATATATATATAATAAAAATATTATTAATATCTTTTATTTGCTTTAATTATATAATTTTTGAAATTTTTAATATAAATATAATAATTATAGCATTAATGATATACAACCTGAATAATGTAATCCTAGTAGGATCCTATGTTCAATATTATTATTTTTTAAAGTTTGTAAGTAGATAATACATAGGAATTAATATATATATTATTTAAAACATTATATGCTATTAAATTACTGATTACAAAATATATCTTAGTTCAATTTTAATAATAATTTTGAATTATATAAATACTAAATTTATCACAGATATAAGAATAAGAATAAATTATAATAGGAGTATTGCAAACCTTTTATTTTGAATTTAATAATTTTTTTAAAAATTAAATATTCACACCCTCGTATTTGAATCATCAACCATTGACTTACGAGAGTGGAACGCTGTCAAAAGATTGTTAGGGTATATGTATGGGGTAATAATAAAATATTTATTGGGATATAGTCGTTTGACTTTAGTTCAAAAAATTTATAAAAGTATCTGTAAAACGAAACCCACCGTATTAATTAGCACAGGTTTTGTGATGTGAACTATGATTTCACTCTCGTCTGACACATGCTTCATCTATTATTGATTCTAAATTGTGTTACCAGAGTATAACATACATTTATGTAATCGCTTTAATTAGATTGTTACAAAATAGAAAGGAAAAGAAATGAAATCGATCGACCTCGCAAAACTATTTAGTACAGCGTACATTATATATATATATATATATATATAGGGTCCTGCTCAAATAGAAAATAGCTTAAATGAGAAATAGAAAACCTTATCATTATACCTGCCGCACCCACACACAAATTATATACACCCTCACACACACAATCTCATCTATTCTCCTCCGTTTTTAATTTGATTTTTCCCGTCAATTGACAAAGTTTTTTTCAAATCTAACTTCACCACATTTTTTTTCATCTCCCACCGATCAGTTTTCATACCATATGTGCTATATTTCGGCAAATATAATTTATAATTAAAATAAATTCGTCACTTATTAGATTCAAACTTCAATCACTAAATTATATTACAGAAATCACTAATTTGTATTATAAAAATCACTAATTTGTATTACAGAAATCACTAAATTATATATCATGGGTTCACAAAAAATAATGAAAATCGTCGAAAAAATAAAAGTCACCGGAATATATCACATATGGTATGCAAACTGATTGTTGGGAGATGGAGAAAAATGTGGTGAAGTTAGATTTGAAAAAAACTTCACTAATTAACGGGAAAAATCAAATTAAAAACGGAGGGATTATGTGAGATTGGGTGTATGAGGGTGTATTTGATTTGTGTGTGGATGCTCCTACTTGCCATTAGATTAGATTGAATATGTGGTGTAGATCTTATTTTCTATTTTCTATTCTAAGTTATTTTCTATTTGAGCAGGACCCTATATATATATATATATACTATTATAATAAAACCGTAAAGGGTAAATGTTTGGTGGTATTTTGTCTCTCACTCAACTTTAAATTCACATGTATTCTACTCAATTTCAAACATACTCTTTTAATTAAAATATATTTTATATTTATAATTTACTAACATTTTTCAATTTTCTCATTGATCAATCTCTTTAATTTCTTTAAAATCATAGGTTATTATTTTATTTATATTAATAAAATTTTATTACTATGCTATATTAAATGCACTCTTTTAATTAAATTTTAATTAAAATATAGAGTTCTACTCATAATCTACTAATTAATATGTTTCAATTTCATCATCGTTCAAACACTTTAATTTATTTAAAATTATAATTTTATAATTAAAATAATATATACACTATGATTCTCCTACTCAACTTTAAACACACTTTTTTAATTAAATTTTAATTAGAATATAAATTATCAAACAAATATATTATATATACAACTCTATTTAGAACATATATATTATACATACAACTTTATCATTAGTGGAATTCTCTTTCTAAATAATAAAATGAAATAAATTATCATGTTAAATTAAATATTTAAACCATATAAAATAATTATTTTATACTACTCTATCACTAGTGTAATACTCTTTTTATACAACTGCTGACGTATAATATTATATTATATTTAAATTATAGTATATATTTTCGTTATTAAGAATAATGTTACAATACTCCTTATTAATAATAAAATAAATAAATTACCATATTAACTTAAATATTTAAATTATATAAAATATTTTATGTATACTATATATACATATAATTCTATCAACATTGTAATCCTCTTTTATACAACAACTGTTCACGGGTAATATTATTCTATATTTAAATTATAGAATATAATTTCTATTTTAGGAATAATATTATAATATAATTTTTATCTAATATATTTATATTAACATTTAACTCAATTTTATCACTGTTTTTTAATTTATTTAAAATTACAACATATTAATCATATATCATGAATATTAAAATAAAAAAATTAATATATCTTAAAAAAATATAAATAACATATAAAAATTAATAATAAAATAAATTATTAAATTAAATTAAATAATCATATAAAGTAATTAATATATAATTTATTAATATAAACTACGTATATATATACATATACATATATACATTTACAAACAGTAACTGTTCAACCAATCTTTCGGTGCGTAATGGTACACACTTTGCATCATGTTTGGTGTGCATTTCTGCGGAAACAATATATAGCTTATAAATATAAGTATATGAGCAAATTTCGTAGGGCACGATTAAATTATAAATGTCAGTTTATCTCCTTAGACATTGGAGCTTTTTGGTGTCCAATCGTTCTATAACATCAACAATTGACATATGACAGATCAATATCTGGTACCTGTAAAAGCCTGAAATCCCCTGTATATATTCCATTGTT
Organism: Oenanthe sinensis; assembly: GCA_028671895.1. Taxonomy (NCBI): domain Eukaryota; kingdom Viridiplantae; phylum Streptophyta; class Magnoliopsida; order Apiales; family Apiaceae; genus Oenanthe; species Oenanthe sinensis. The sequence continues at coordinate 11,319,387 of CM053799.1, forward strand.
GGATACTACTACTGATTAGCATTGTGTTACACATATATACGAGTAATTTATATTTCTATATACATCCCTATATGTTTAATTAGTTTACATTGATGTCAAGAATGATTGAATCATGAAATTTGTTGACAACTTATAACCATCAACTGTATGTATTTATCTCGTCGCTATCTGAATCTGTTCTATTTTTGGATTTTGGAGCATACAAATTCTTCTGGACTTCTCTAAGTTGGACACTAACTTCCAAATATTTTTGAGAATTTTTAGTAATTACAAATATCTTTTATTATTAAAAAAAACAATAATTTTTCAACAAATTTTACGATAGTAAGTTTTTTAAAAATTTCCACAACTATTGAATTCAATAATAAATTTTAATAAAAAAATATCTCATCACATATATTCCTTTTGTCACAAATATTCGTATTTATAAAATATAATATAACAAACTCATTTGAACATGGAAAACTTCACTTGACTCATTCGACCATAAAATAATTTGTACCTTTATTATTCATTCGGTTGAACTTAATTAAAATATTTTGTAACCTTATTTTTTACTATATTCGTTTTTGACTCATTTTGTAACATAAAATAATTAATATGTTGTATCTTTGTTGTGTAAGAATGCGTCAAGATATATCTGATACATATATGATATCATGAAAATTGGATACAGCTTTTTTTTTTTTTGACGAACAAATAGCAATTTTCATTAAATAGAACAGAACACAGTCGGGACAAACTCCCAACTGCCGATACAACCAGGTTGGAAAACAAATAACATACTAAAATCAATTAGCTGATTTGTTTCCTGATCGTTTAACACATAGAATTTAAAAATTCTTGAAACTAAGAACAAAATCGAAGACATCTCAAACGATCCAAATTGCACCAACGTCTTTGAAAGCAGTAACATCACAATTGACCTTATCACATAAAAACTATTGTTAGACCAGTGTTCAGAAACCCCAATTGCATAAACTGAGGTGGGAGGAGCGGCACCCCAGCTATCTACATGCCGGATACCAGCTATAGACATGTCGAAAGTGGAAACCGATGAACCATCTTTGGTTGTGAAAGGTGAGCTCTTGCAATAATCATCACCGTCTCGGCTTCGATGCGGGCTTTCCAGATCCCCAAAAACATCAACAAAATCATTTTCAAAATATCAACCACCGAATAAACACAAACACAACTAAACAAAAAAATAACAGAACACCCCAAAAGGAGAGACAAACAAACACTCCAAAAGGAGAGACACACAAATACCCAAAAAATTGGGTTTTATTTAAGGAAAATCAATGAAGGGGAAATTATAAGAGAATGAAAGAGGCGGCTAGAACCCTAGATCTGGGGGTCGACTCTCATACCTGATTCCTCGGATACAGCTTTTTATTTCTTACTTAACTTGGTGTATCAACAATAGTATGAAAAAGTATTAAACTTATTGAATTTAAATATGCTTGCAGTGTTAAGTAAGAAATTATGGTATATATATTTAAAAGTAGATTTTACATTGGGAGAGTTGAAAGGTATTATTTCGTTAAAAGGTTCTATTTTCATGGGGGGGGGGGGGGAATTCTATTTTTTCCAATTTTTGTAAAGTACATATTTCAGTGTGTAAAATCAATTTTATATTTGAATTGAAATTGAAATATTAACATAAAATTTTCATTTTAAATAGATTTATGTTTAAAAAAAGTTTGATAATATATTTTACAATATGTTTACGGTCGAATAAATTATCCTACGAACTAATGAATTAGATTGGAATGAAAAGAGAAGATTCGTAAAAATTATACATTTGGTCACTGTGTTATCTTGTATAACATACATCTAAGAATATGTTATAAATACATTTTTACCTAAAAATTCTAAAAATATATTCCATTAATGATCATTTTTATTTAAATTTTGTGATTAGTTGGAAATTATCTCAAAATTCATGCATAGAATTCTGAAAAATAGACGCTTTTGTATTATTGATAATTATTTTAGGTACAAAATTATATGTAATAGTAAATAAGATTTTATAATAAATTGGGATGGTAGTCTCCAATTAACTTCAAACTTGTTCATTCTCTCTTTCAAATGAAGAAAAAAAACTTATTCATTCTGATTATCTATCTTTCTATCAGTCTTTGTGCTGCTGCCTGTAAGTAATTAAATATATAATAATTGTGAAATTTAATATTAAGAAAATGAAAAATCGGATAACGGATTCAACATCAACAATTTTTATATTGACTTCATATTTGCATTAGAGAAAGCATGAACGCATTCATTTTTATATTACATTTATAGTAATGAATTTCAAATTTCATTCTTCTTTCAAAAGCTTTTAGTATTAGCTTATTATTGTAATTTATTAATCTTAATTATTTGCAAATAAGACCCTAACGTAACATAATGTACTTAAGAATAAAAATATATATTAGTGTATTACGTTAACCTTGCTATCATTTTCTCGTTTTAAAGTTTAATATTTGATAAGACACTTTGATGCGAAAAGATATCTAAATACTAGAGCTGATCGAGCTACTTTATTTGTCGATTTTCATCCTCTTTTTTTTAGTACAAAATTTAGTTGGCACTATCAATTTCATATAACCCAAAACACATGCAATAAGATAACATGAAATAAACAAAATACTACGACCTCCGTACCACCTATTGTTTAGTTTCGGAATTATCTCATATAAAATATAATTTCATAATTTATTTTTAAATTTTGTGTTTACGACCTCCGATTTTAAGATTGATATAAAATATAGTTCTATAACTTATTTTTTTTAAAAAAATTCTGAATAAAAATTTAAATAAGAAAAAAAAATTTAAAAATAAGCTATGGAACTATACCTTAAAATGTGTGTCAGACTTCTTTCCCAAACATAAACAATTAGGTGGGATGGAGGGAGTATAAGCTAGTGAGCAAATGCTAAAAATAGTATATTTGGAGCGATAACCAATAAGTTTGATACAATTGTACTCCTTCCCTCCCATAAATTTTCTCAAAATACTTGTCATTCTCTTTTTTCAAAGTAATTTTTTAAAGATTTTTCTAAAAATTACTCTTATATTACTATTTCCAATATTTGACTAATTTAAATATACAAACAACTTATCTACATTTAATGCAATTATTAGGGGTAAACAAGTAAATAAATTATCTACCGAACTTTTTCTTGCATAATTTTTTCAGTGACGGAGAGAGTATATGTTAATATCCGGCGTTTGGGTTTGAATTTTTTTGAAATAAATTACATGAATTTTAAATTTTTCTTTAAACTTTTAAATAAATTTTGTAGCCCCCGAAGTTGTGTATAATTATGTATAATCTTTTTTTGTGAAAAAAGAATATTTTTTTCCCCACATTTACCTTTAACATCAAGATTTGATTACATTTATGTAATTATTTGAAACCGTTTATACTCTCTCCATCTCACAAATGGAGACTGTTTTGAAGAATTTTTTTTGTCAATTTTTCATTTCTATATTTAATATAAATCAATAAATAATTTTTCAAAATTACTTTTTTATTTTATTATTTCTAACATGGGCCCTTTTCATTTATATATAAAATTAATGTAATATGTGTACGTAAAATTTTAAAAAGAAATTAATAAAATGGAATAGGAGTAGTATTAAATTATTTAGTTTAAAATAAGTCAAAAATTATAGTCCCTTGATCTCTAGTTAGTTTTGATTTTAACTTTTTACATATATTTTATGAGCATATATATATAAATAGTTTTAAAAAAAATTTTAATATAAAAATTAAATAAATTTATTTTTTAATTTAGAAAATAAATTTCACAAAATAATTTTTAAAACCATCTTTTATATGCATTTGTATGCAAAAAGTCAAATCAACGGAGGGAATAATAATTTTTTGGAGCAATCATTTAAGTTTCTCAAATTCTGCTAACAAGTGAGAAAATAGTAATCAGGACCCGGCCAAGAGAGTATTATTACTGCAGACAAGATTGATTAGGGTACTTAATTAATTAGATAGGTGAGGTGATACATTAAAAATAGAAGAAAATGAAGGCACTAAAAGTAGTTCTTCATACATAAATGCTGGAAAAAACAGTTGAGGAAATGAAAGTTACGTTGTGTGCATGCAGCTCGAGACTTTGGCATGATAAACTAATTTTATAACAATATTACATAAATATAGTATGAGGTCAATGCAGTACAAGTTTGATTATTATGAATGTTGGTTGATATAGCTATAGTGATATACATATAGGATTATAGGTACCGTTGCCTGGACTTATAAGTTAATTATAAGTTAGAATTTGCATACATTTTTCGACTTATAAATTATTTATAAAATAAATCAAACGGTCCCCATATTGTAAAAAGTTGAAATCGAATTTAATCGATAAAGACACAGAACATGAATTAATCAAATGAATCGGGTATTAATCGAAATGATTAATTGAATAATCGAAAATTTAATCAATTCAGTAAATTAACAAATAAGAATTAATCGATGATTAATCACCAATTTTTACAACAATGAACGCGAACTCTATATACATAGAGTGAACATAACTTTTGTCTTGATTTATTATATGTTTCTTGACCCGGTCGTTGTGTTTTTTGTTGTTATCATCTATGGATATTGCCAGCTCATTTATGCACAAATGCAAGTAAAAAGAAGAGGGAGGTGAGGCCTTTTTGGCTAAATTTAAAATTATGATTTATAATTTAAAATGGCTTAAAGTGATAAATTGAGAGTTTAAAATGTATATTTGGATAATTTTATATTATAAGTTATTTATGAGTTTTTAAAAATATAATAATAAAAATAAAAGTGATTTATGTGTAATTTATGACATATAGATAATTTTTATCAAAATAGAAAAAAAACAAGTTACTGAAAAAAGAACCTAATACTTATTTCTGGCTTTAAGTCGGTTTCTGGTTTATGATTTATTTTTGATTTTAAGTCAGTTTCTGACTTATTATACCAACAAATATTTTTCAACTTAAAATTAGAATAAGCTATAAACTATGTTTGCCAAACAGGCCGGTAGTCAGAAAGAAAATATGAATTTTTAAAATTCAAAACTCGAATATTAATCGAATTGGAGTTAAAATATTTGATAATACGCTATTATATGCTATGAGAATGAATCGCAAAAAAATTTGTACTCCCTCCGTTTTTTTATATAGGTCGCTTGAATTTGTTGCACGTACGTTGATTATATAGTTAAAATAATTTTTTTAATTAATTTTTTTTATAAACTAAAATTTTGGTTATGTATTTTAATTCAAAGCAAAAATATTTAAAAAATAACAATTTTAATTAAGTAGTCAAAATATTTAAAAATGTGTGGAGAAAACTCAAACGACCTAAATTAAAAAATAGAGGGAGTGTTTTTTTTTTAAGTTTTCGAGTTCATTATTTCATTCAGTGATACTCAAAACTAGATGATCATATGTTTAACTTTTTTATTCGATACACTGGGATTATTTGTTCTTTGAAACAATATGTTATTTTTACCTGCGGAGGCAAGTCTCGCATCCTTCCTGTTCGTTTTAATTAGCCCACCTACGTGCTAAGCATTAAAATATAATTAATAAATGAAACAATTTTTTAATATATTTTAAAATACATATAAAGAATTAAAATTACTTATATTTTGAAACAGTGAATTATTATTATTAGATGATTAAAAAATCATCAAAATCTACGTGCTTTCAATACATGTAAGTTTATGTCAACAAGTTTCACAGACAATGCTACATGTATATATCCACGGTGACATGCTGCTTGTTATATGTTTCCTTTGTAGGCCTCACCGCCTCAAGCTCCGTTAGGGTCCTGTGGGGGCATCTTCCATGCTTCAATACTGTAAGAAATATTGACTTAAAGAGCAAGTCTAACGCTTGGTTATATATAAATATTAAGCAGTATAGAGTATAGAATAATGAATTTTAGTGATTTATTTAATCATCGAACATGTAAACTCAAATAATAATATATATTTATTATTTATTATTATAATACTAATATATTTGAATTAAATTATTATTAAAAAGAAGAGAGAAAAAAGATGAAAAAATGGTTGAAAAAATTATTTAATTTATAGAAATAAAATAAATAATATAATTATTTTAAAATAGATAATGAGATACACGTCGTGTAAATAACTACTAGCACACTATTAGAGTGACATTTTTATAACATTACCTATATTTTAATTTAAGATATCATACATTTTAAGAGTTACTTATAAGATATTACGGTTTGTTATATCTTATGAGTTATGTATAAGTTAAAAAAATACGTAAGTTAATAAGCCAAACCGACCCAAATTTATGCTCATATTTGATTATCGGTCCAAGTTAAGAGTTCACATAGTACACTTTGGTTCCATTGCTGTTAATATTTGTAAAAGATAGTTTCATATAAAAATGGTACTCTCTCTTTCTTTTCTATAATTTTTAGCGATTTTATTTTTACACGTATATTAATATTTATATATATAATATTTTTGAAATTTTCATTTTTTTTATAAAATTTTAAATTTTAAAATTTTATATTAAAGAAGAAAATTTCAAATATTTGGTACAAATATATAGTGTAAAGAAAATGTAAATCAACTTGATGGATGAGTGGTGTTTTACATCATATGATTCTAACGAAAATAATATTGAAGTCAACTTCTAGATTGACTACGTTTTTATATAACTTCTCATTCATTTTTTCTTGCTTCTAGCTACTTTTTCTTATTTTATTTTTTTTGTCTTCTTTTTATAATAATAAATTACCTTCATTAATGGAAGTCGATTGGTACCTGAATTGTGCACACTTTAAAGCTTGTATAATTGCTTTCATAAGTGTTTCAACTAAATTTCATACTAGGTCCTTTAATAGTAATATAACTCAGAGTACATATAATTTCAAAAATTGAAGTTATTTAATTTTCGATCAAAATTTAACTGAAATTTTAATTTTGATCGAAATATTTTAGGCCAAACTATTAGAAAATATTTGATCGTTTTAACTTTTAAGCTGATTGTGTTGTGCAATATTTGTGCTTTTATGTAAATCCATGGATCGGATTTTTTTCAAACCCAACTAATTATTTATGAAAGTTACTAATATAAACTCGAATATTATTTAAAACCCAAATTTTGTGTGCGATGTCTAGACTGATGGCTAATATTGCTGGTACTGTATAAAAGCACAAGTTCAATGTTAAAAAAGATTTTCATAATTATGCTAGATTTTATACTCAAACACTACCTTTTGAATTTCAACCAACTAATATTAAGTCTCATTAATCTATACAATATTATTAAATCCGAAACATTAAAAATTTATTAGTTAGTCAGTATTTGGGCCGAATAGTTATTATTGAATCTAATTTTCAAAAATTAATCTCCTAACTAAAATATATCTCAACTTAATCTCCTAACTAATACACATCTTTCTAAACAAAATACACAGATATTATTTTATTAAATATTAATGTCCTAACTCAAACACATCTCACATCAATCTTCTAAATAATGCACATCTCTAGATAAAACACACAAACGTTATCTTATTAAAATACAAATACAAATATAAAAGTATATGAAATATTATATATAAATCTATATATATCATATTAAATAAAGTTTAAATTATTATCATAAAAATTAAATTCAAAACATATAGAAAATAATAAAATAAAATTTATTTAAAATATTAAAACAATTCGATCCGTGCATCGCCCAGATATAAGCTAATACTTTATTAATTCTTAAACTTTAAATTAAAGTGAACCTATAGACGCTCCAATTCCTAATTCGAACTGATTGATGATATGTAAAGGATATTGATAAACATTTTTGATAGATTTTAGTAAATATAGAATTAATTATTTGATTATGTTTTCCATTAAATAATATCTATATATTAGGAATTAGGATAGCATTTTTGTAGTTCTAATAATATTTTAGTTTCAATAATATCCTAATCTATACTATATTATTAAAGTTGAAAGGTTAAAATTTTGGTGGTTCTTATTCGGTATTTGGGTCAGGCCGGATAGTTATTATTGAGTCTAATTTTTAAAAACTAATATTTTAATTAAAATAAATATTAATTAATTTCCTAGATAAAACACATATCTAAACTAAAAATGTAAACATTATCCTATTAAAATATAAATAAAGTATATGAAAAATTATATAAAATATATACGTATAATATTAAAATAAAATTTAAATTATTATTATAAATAAAAATATATTCAAATCATATATAGAAAATATTAAAACAATTCAATCCCTGCATGACACGAGCTATAAGCTATTATATCTTAATAACCTCCCTCAAATTGGAGTTTGAAAATTTTAAATGCTTAATTTAAATAATAAAGAAAACTTTAATTTTTTGAATTTCACTCGTCGTCATTTTAATGACTCTCCACTCTCTCCCAGCGAATCAAGAACTTCCAGAAAGGGAAATAATAGGTGTTTTTTTTGTCCTTAGACTATTTTCTAAAGGAGACCAGTAAAGCATCAACTACATCGAAGACTTTCCTTTATTTCATAGGACCTAAGCGATGCGGAAATGTAAACACACCTCTAACAAAAAAGAGGACCCCCTTAATTTCAAAAAAAAAGATAAAGCATACAGCTTAAAGCCACTTTCGGGAATGGGAAGGTGATTCTACATATAGAAGAAAATGATAGAGAAACTTTAAAAGAAAGAAGAGAAAGAATCGGGAGTTGGCGCTTACATAACTGTTTGTTTGCTTACCAATCCATCCTGGCAAGCTCCTCTAGTTCGCTTATTATTCTTGACTTGACTTAATATTATAAAAATTACTCACTATCCAAATGAAAGACGATCGATTATCTACCCAAGAAAATAGAGAGTCCCACATACGAGAAAAGGTCACAAATAGAGTTGAACCAAGTAACATTGCAAAGGCATAATGATAGCAGGGAAAAACCTTGTTTAAATGTGTAGGATAGGTGGGAGATAGTGACACACATCGACCAATCCTGAAAGACCACTCTTTCGTCTAAGGATGCCGAACTGCCGCACCGATCATTCGCGGGGGCGGGACACTGCAATAATAAAGAAAACTTTAATTTTTAAATTTCACTCGTCGACCTAAGACCCATGTCGATTGGAGCTCTGATACCATGTTAAGTTACCAGTTCTCCTAAAACATCAACATTTTAGAAACGGGTTTATCGGGATCATATATTATATTCTAACATAATCATTATTATTGGTTTTATTGTTTTTGATTTTTCATCGAACTCTCAATATAATTTTTTTTATCTTTATATTTATTTTCTCCATCACTTTTTCTTTCTTTATTAAATTACCTAACTTTGGTAAATAACCTTATCTATAATAGTATGATAAAATTTTGAATGCCCTATTTTTCATTCATAATAATTAATATATATATATATATATATATATATATGTGTGTGTGTGTGTGTGTGTGTGTGTGTGTGTGTGTGTGTAGTCGTTCTCAATGACGACAAGTTTGTAGAAGGGGGGTTAGATACAAACTTAAGAATTTATATCAAATTCTTGCAGATATAAGTTTGTTCAATTATAATGTTTGACAGTTTGAAGAATTAGTTAAAAGATAGAACTAGAAGAATTAAAAAGAAACAACTTGAAAACAAATTTTTCGAAATTACTAGTGGATTGGTTTTTCCACTAGTGTATATTTTTGCTTTCAAATTATTCTTGGTCTAAGAACCAAGCTGCTTATAATATATAAAAAATTGAACTAAGATAAAGCACTATAAATAATTCTTTTTCTCTAATGTGTTGTTTTTGTTCTTGTTTTTCTCACTTGCTACAAATGAACTGCTAAACTATATATAGCAACTCATCTCTACTTTTATTTTCTATCAACTGATAAAATCCATAATACAATATTTATATAAAAATAGAATGTAGCTACTTTCACAGTCTTCATAAACCTTTGTCTTATTCTGGACAAGTCTTTGTCTTGATCTTCTCCTTGAAGATTGTGTTCCTTTGAAAGTCTTCACAGTCCTGACAAAACTGTCTTCCATTGATTTAGACTTCTGCAAAGATCCCTTTCATTTGTCTTTAACTGCTTTGGGAAACTTTGATAAACTGATAACTGCTGTGAAGCTTATCAGTTGAGTCTTCTTGACTTATCCATCTATGGATAAGTTATCCATTGATCAATTGGTGTATCAATGGATATTTGAGCATCCATCGATTCCCTTATCCATTGATTGTCTTTTATCCATTGATTGCCTTGATGCTTTTATCCGTTGACGGAGATCCATTGATTTGAATTTTATTGACATTTTATTCATCGGTTAATCATCCATATCCATTGACTCATTTATTCGTTGATCACTTCATTTGATAGAATTCTGACTTAGAATATTTACACTTTGCCAGCCATTCTTCACATCTGTTGATGAGATATCAATCGAAGCCAATAAACATTAGTTGATTAGATGATCACATCCATCGACATATTACAATCAATTGATAACAAAAAAGAATTCTAAATCATTGTTACAATCTATTTTATCAGTTGATTAACAACAGCTTCAACTGATAAATAGTTTCCTAGTCAATGGATATTTTTAGATCACATGTCCATTGATCAGTTATAAAATTAATATCAAACTTATAATTCTAGGTAATTTGTTATCATCATAGAATATGATTCCTAACAATCTCCCCCTATTTATGAATACTAATAATAATCTTAAATCTAGGTTGATGATAACAAAAACCCTAAACATTTATCAATACATTGAGAATCATAAATTGTCATAAAAAAATAAAAGAAACATGAGACTAGATGTATCAGTATCATGTGATTTCTGAGAAGAATTTTGATGATCTTGACTTGTCTAGTTTCTTCTCTTCCTTCTGCTAGACTCAACCATCTCCCTCTTCTCATTCTCTTCCATTTGTCTGAACAGTGATCTCTTAAGTATCTTATCATCTTCAATACTATAATCCAATTGACTAGCCAAGTAATTCAATTCCAGATTTGGCAATTTCCTGATTTCCTTGCAAATGTCAATGCATCTTTCTTTACCATCCCTGTCTGTGTAGAGCATCATGTAAAAGGTTTCATGGAGAACTTTTCTTCCTTCAGGATTCCAGATTTTTAATACTTCTTCTTTTTCTTCCTAAATTGGAGTCTCTCTCATGATGGTCATTCTTTATAAGATATCTTTGGTCATTTCTTGAGTTAAGTAGTAATTTTTATTGAGAAGAGTATAGATTTTTCTCATAGTTGCATAGTCCTGTTCCATCATCTATGAAAAGTAAAGGTGAGTTGTGAACCATCTTCATATTCAAGGTGAAGAAGATCCACCCCCCCTCTTTCTTTGGCCTTTTGTAGCAATTAACTCTTATGATCTAATTGGAATGTAATTGTTTGCCCTTGACTGGAATAGTTCAACTTTTCTTGGTTGATCACTGTCAGCTCTTTAAATTTTGTTTTCCTTTGACTGTTTTTCCTCATCCACTTCTCCTTCATCAACATTCAGTTTTACCTTTACTCCTGCAGGCTTTGATGATCTATTTACTCTTTGTTTTGTCATTTTCTTCTCATCCTCCTTCCTTCTATCTTCAAGAATCTTTTCATGTTCTTCATCAAATTACTTTTAAAGAATTATGGCATGTTCCTCTTATGCCTGCTCCAATTTCATTCTGTCCTTAACACCAACCATTATTGCATTGTACAATAATTTCTCACCACCTCCTGAGATAGCCTTTTTCTTCTTCTTTCCATCTTCAATCAATATGCCTTTTCCTTTCATATCTCCTGGCTGTGAGCTTCCTTCATCCATCCTTATTCATCCAGCCTCATGAGATTCAACAATTACAGTTTCAGAAGTTGACCTTGCTGGCAATGAAGTAATTGATGTGATCTCAATTGGCATTTCCTCATTTACAGCATTGGTCCTCCTTTTCAATGCTTTAAAATTTTGAACAATTTGCTTGGTCTTTCTCTTTTCTTGACCAGTGGGTCCTGCTTTGATATGACAGTCTCAGAAGCTTGGATTTGATTCTCTACCTCCCTCCTTACTTCAACATTTTCCTTCTCCCCCTTTTTGTTATCAGCAACAGTTAACAAGGGTTGAGAAGATGAAGGTGTGACCAATAATCTGCTGAGAAGCTTGACTTGGGTAACCTGATTTGCTAGAATCTATTACATGATGAGTTCCATTGCAGTAACCCTCTTTTCTAAATCCACAACCTTATCATTGGCTGTAAACTCTGTGTCAAGTCTCTGCTTGATTCTGCTCATGAGAGTGAAACTGAGTCTGGAGTACATTGTTGAATCAAAGTGAGTCATTGCACTCTCAATATCATACTTGTCTTAATTCATTCTTTGTGCTTGTGACATGAAGCTTTTGAACTTTGAGATTGTCTCTGTAGAAGTTCAATATCCTCCTTTGAACATGGTCCTCAATGTTCACTTCAGCCATGGACCTTCTGTACCGAGTCATGATTTCTCTCTCAGTGTCAGCTATAGTGGCTTCATCATCTCTCATAATAGGCTCCAATGTGTCATCATCACCGTCAGACTCAAAGTCTTCAGGATTCATGTGAGAGACATCATCAGACATCCTTGATAAAACTTCTTTCCTACTCCTGAACTCCTCCTCAGTCTGCACCAAGCCCAGAATCTGCTCAGCTTCTTGATTTATGGTTGCTGCTAAGTGTTGATAATGAGGGTCTTCATGGTGAAAGGTGTCAGCATTCAGATCAACATATATTTCATCATCATCCATCAAGAGGGAATCTGTAACTCCTGCAGGAACTCTAACCTCTCAATCTCCCCCTAACTCCAACCCCAACTCCTGGGTGAGTTCTACTGCAAAATCGTCAGTTTTAGAATATGAAGTTTTAGAATTGTGAGTTCTATGTTAATTTTTACAAAAATATTTTTAATCAAAATAATGTACAATAATATAACTGATATATTTATAAATATACACCATTTTTGTTTTAGTTAAATAAATCATTTAGCTTCATGTCTGTGAAACAATTGTTGTAACAGTTGGAAAGATATATTTATTTGGCCATTTATCCTGAAGAATTTAGCATTCCAATTTCACTAACCAACATGTTGAAGGTGGCTTCATCAAGTGGTTTAGTAAATATATCAGCCAACTATTTTTGTGTAGGAACATAGAATAATTCAATCACTCCATTTTCAGCATGTTCCCTTATGAAATGGTACCTTACATCAATATGCTTTGTCTTGGAATGGTTGACTGGATTAGAAACAATTGAGATGGCACTAGTGTTGTCAAACATGATAGGAATTCTTTCCAATACTAGTCCATAGTCCCTTAGTTGATTACTGATCCAAAGTACTTGAGCACAACAGCTTCCAACAGCAATGTATTCAGCCTCATCTATGGAAGTAGAAACTGATTTTTTGCTTTTTGCTAAACCAAGACACCAACCTTTGTCCAAGAAATTGACATCTTCCTGAGTTGCTTTTCCTATCCACTCTGCATCCAGCAAAATCAACATCTAAATATCCAACTAAGTTGAATCCTGTTTCTTTAGGGTACCATAAACCCATGAAAGGTGTTCTTTTGAGGTATCTCAAAATCCATTTGACAACAAAGAGATGAGATTCCTTGGGATTTACCTGAAATCTTGCACATAGACAAATAGAGAACATAATGTAAGGTCTGCTAGCTGTGAGATAAAGAAGAGATCCAATCATTACTCTGTAGGTCTTCATGTCTACACTTTTTCCTTTCTTATCTTTATCAAGTTTTGTAGCTCAACATTGAAGTTTTGGCAAGTGAGCAATCTTGCATGTCAAACCTTTTGAGTAAGTCATTGATGTATTTAGTTTGACTTATGAAAATGCCATACGTTCTTTGACTTATTTGAAGGCCTAGAAAATAATTGAGCTCTCCTATCATGCTCATTTCATATTTAGTTTGCATTATCTTAGAGAACATTTGACATAATTTTTCATTTGTAGACCCAAAAATGATATCATCCACATAAATTTGAATTAGTATGATATCCTCACCATGCTTCTTGTAAAAAACATTTTTGTCAATTGTTCATCTAGTGAATTGATTCTCTAGAAGAAATTTTGACAGGGTGTCATACCATGATCTAGGGGATTGTTTGAGTCCATATAATGTCTTGATGAGTCTATAAATAAAATCTGGAAAATTGGGATCCTCAAAACCAGGTGGTTGCTGTACATACACTTCTTCTTCTAATTCACCATTAAAAAATGAACTTTTGACATCCATTTGATAGACCTTGAATTTTGAGTGTGCTGCAAAGGCTAGAAAAATTTTAATGGCTTCCAATCTTGCAACAGGAGTAAAAGCCTCATCATAGTCAATGCCTTATTCTTGTGAGTAGCCTTTTGCAACTAACATTGCCTTGTTTCTTATCACAATTCCATGTTCATCCATTTTGTTCCTTTAGACCCACTTAGTGTCAATTACTGATATATCCTTTGGAGGTGGCACTAATTACCAAACATTATTTCTCACAAATTGATTCAATTCCTCTTGCATGGCAATTATCTAGTCTGGATATAACATGGCTTCTTCAACTCTTTTTGGCTCAATTTGAGACAGAAAGCAAGCAAATAAGCATTCATTCATAGTTTCTCTCTTTGTCCTCACACCTTCATCAGGATTTCCAATGATTTGATCAACTATATGAGCTCTATTCCATTTAGTTTGATGAGCTACATCTCTATCACTTGAACATATTTCCTCCTGATTGAAGTTGGTGCCATTTGTTATAGACCCTTGAGAAGCTCCCCCTGAGTTGATGTTAGGGTTGTGTGTAGAATTCTCAAGCTGAATATGACTGAAATCATTATTTTCTCTTTCTTCATTTGTTCCATGTGAGATGTCTACATGTGAGTCTTCATGAGTATTGATAACCTTTTCAGTTGCAAATGTTTCAGGCTCCATTTCATTTTTAAATCTCAATGTGTCACAGTTTTCACCTTCCAAGTTCATTGCAGGAAACTTGAAGTCATCAAATGTCATATTTGTACTTTCCATTACCTTCTGTTGTTCAATCACATATACTCTGTAGAAAATTTTGTCTAAAGAGTATCCCACAAATATTCCTTCATATGCCTTGGTTTCAAACTTTCCAAGATGGTCAGCATCATTCTTAAGAACAAATCACTTTATTCCAATCACATACATGTACTTCACAGATGGTCTTCTATTTGTCATGATGTGGTAAGGAGTCTTTCCAACTGGTTTTGTGATGAGTGTTCTGTTTTGAGTATAGCAAGCAGTCCTGACATCTTCAGCCCAAAACTTGGTTGGAAGATTTGCTTCTGCTAACATGGTTCTTGCAGCTTCAATCAGAGTCCTGTTCTTTCTCTCAACAATTCCATTTTTTTATGGAGTTCTTGGAGCTGAGAATTGGTGAGTGATCTCATTTTCTTTGCATAATTCATTTAGTGTAGTATTTTTGAATTCTGTTCCATTATCACTACTTATGGCTACAACAGGTGTAGGGTCTTTGTCCAATCTTCTCAAATTTTCAATAATGAACTCAGGAGCTTCATCTTTTTAATGCAAGAATTCCACCAAAGTGTATTTGGAGAAGTCATCAACCATAACAAGTGCATATCTTTTCTTGGACATGGACATGACATTTACTAGTCCAAAAAGGTCAATATGAATCAATTGCAGTGGTTTGGTGATTGATGTGAATTCTTTACTTCTGTGGCTTGACTTCTTCATCTTTCCCTTTTGACATGACTCACACAATCCTTCTATGCAGAATTCAAGTGAGGGCAGGTCCTTCACTAATTCTCTTTTGAATAGAGAATTAATGTTCTTGAAATTCAAATGAGACAGTCTCTTGTGCCAAAGCCAACTTTCATTTTGTGAGGCCTTAGTGTAGAAACATCAAATTTTCTCCTTGTTTGCAGAGTCTAAATCTGTTACAAACAGGCTTCATTTCCTTACTCCTTATAGAGCAACCTCTTTGGTCTTTCTGTGTGATATGAGGCACAATTCTTTGTCAAACTCCACCTTCAAATCTTTGTTGCAGAATTGAGTGATGCTGAGTAGATTATGCTTCAAACCACTGACCAAAGCTACATCTTCAATGACAACATTTCCATGAATCAATTTGCCATATTCCATTGTGAAACCAATGTTGTTGTCTCCAAAGGTTACCATTAAGTCAGCATCATCCTTGATTTGTGACTGCAGGACTTTGTCACCAGTCATATGCCTTGAACATCCACTATCCAAGATCCACGTGACCTTCTTTTTACCTGTGCCATGTAAACACAAACAAATTAAGTTTTCTCTGATACACAAATTAGTTTGGGTCCTTTTTTCTTAGTATCATGAGTGTCATTTTTCTTCTTTACAGTCCTAGTCACAGAATTCTGCAAATTTTCATTTTTCATATTTTGAGTCTTTGCTTGATTTGTACTTCCTGAACTAGAAGCATTTCTAGGTGACATGGAGTGTTTTTTACTCTTGATGGGACTGAATGATTTAGGTCTTGCAGTTTTGTTGCTTAAATTTTTACTTGTACATCCCTCAATAAACTGTTTTCTCAGCCTAAAACAAATACTCATGACATTCATATTACATGGAATGTAATCAAATTTATCACATAATTTATGATCATCATGCATCAAAGGTTTGACATATCCACAAGCATACTCATAATTATTGACAACAGGCTTTTTGCACAAATGAGTGATGTGATTAGTTGATCCACAGTTTTTGCAAACTTTTCTAGGTGCATTGTGAACAGGTGCATGATTATTGTGCTTGTTTATGCCAATTTTACCATTTCTGTTTGGCCTTTTCTTTTTAGCATGCATGGTCTCAATTTCCTGTGTTTTGTGTTCTATTTCACCCTGAACAGATGTGGGCTTAATTTTGATTGTTGACTTTTCTGGTTCAACACTAGGCCCATCAACTTCAATTATTTTGGCATCCTCATCATTCAACTCTTGTTTGATGACCAAGCTTGTTTCATCAAACTCAACAGTTGATTTTTTAAAAATAGGATCCTTGACATTTTTCAAAATCTGAGAATTTCCAAAAATTTCAGTTTTCTTGCCTTTTGTTAAAACATATTTCTTTTTCTTGAGAGGTTCATAATCAAAACCAATCCCAATCCTAGAATTTTCCCGATGCTTCTCATGAAATTCTTGAACAATAATGGATGAGTTTTGGTAAGATCTTATTTTCAATTCATTCTCAGAAATTTATTCTTTAAGAAAATTTTCAATTTGCTTAGAGCAAATAACTTTGTTTTTGAGATACTCATTCTCTTATTTCAAGTTTTTCAGAGTTATCAAGGAAAATTCTAAGGTTTCATTCTTAACAGTCAATTCATCATTATCTTTTAGCAATCTAGCAATTTTCTCATATGCAACAGTCATACTAGTATGAATATTAAACATTTCAATGCACAATTCTTCAATAGTTTTCTTATACTGAGAGTTTGACATATCAATTGAGACTAATGAGGGTACCTGAGTGTTTGAGGATGATGTTCCATCATGTGAGTTAGTCATGAGTGCCAAATTTCCATATTCCTCCTCCTCAACTTCATCTGTGTCATCCCAGCATTTTCCTTCAACTATGTAAGCTTTTCATGTCTGCTTTTTGAGGAGTGCCTCATACTTGGCTTCCAGTTCCAAGTACTCTTTTTCTTCTTGATTGCTTTAGGTTTTCTACACTCTGTTGCAAAGTGTCCAAGCTCATTATAGTTATAGCACCTTATTTTAGATCTATCAATTATTCCATTTTTATACCCTCAATTGGTGTTGCTTCTTGTTGGAGTCTTTCATTTGCTTGAAGAGTTGAAATTTGGTCTTGGTTTGAAACTTTTGTTTTTTCTTGAATCTTAAGTTTCTAAATTTCTTTGCCATGAAGGCCATGGTTTTGTTGTCCAGCTCTTCAATAGTGTAGAGCTCTTCTTCACCCGATTCACTTTTGATAGAGTCTTTTTCTTTTTGTTTCTGTTCTTCAAGTTCTTCAGTCTTCAATTTTTTACTTGTACCAGTCCTCTCAGTTTTTGATGGTCCATTTGCAACCAATACATTTGAAATATTGGACATCTTTCTTCTATTTGCTAAAATGGACTTCTTTTGGTAGAACTCCAGTTCATATGTTTATAAAATTCCATAGAGGGTTTCAAGTGAAAGTTTTATTAGATCTCTCCCTTCTCTAATTGCAGAGATTTTGTGCTCCAAATGTTCTGAGAGAGTCAACAAAAACTTCATGTTCTTCTCTTTTGTTTCATTGTACTTTTCATGGAGTTGAAGGTCATTGATGAGTTTGTTGAATCTTTCAAACACCTCAGTTATGCCTTCATTTTGTTTTGACATGAAAGCCTCATACTGTGAGTCAAGAAGTTGCCTCTGGTTGTCTTTTACCTCTTCAGTTCCTTCACACAGAATTTTTATGGTTTCCCATATGTGTTTTGCAGAAGTGTAGTTGACAATGTTGTTGTACATGACAATGTCTAGAGATTCTATGATTATAAGCATTAGACTATTGTCAAGTGACACCTTCTCTTTCAATGTGTCTGTGTACTGAGATGGATCTTTGGGTATCCATGTTGCAGATATCACTTCAGAGCCACTGATAGTTTCAGGAACCAATATTACTGGCATAAATGGACCATTTTTCAGGATTTCTAGATACATGGAGTTGGTAGCCCTTATGAACATAAACATCTTCTTTTTCCATAGGTTGTAGTTTTCGCTGTCAAAATGAGGAATCATTATACTGCTCAACTTCTGAAAACTCATTTTGATCTTCAAACTATATGTATGTTAACAGCCTGAACTCTGATATCACTTATTAGGAATTAGAGTTACAGAAGTTTACAGAGGGGGGGGGGGGGGTGAATGTATAACTTTAAATTCTTTTGCCCTTTGATTTTGATGAACTGTTTGATGATGTTTGTAGCTTTGTCAATTCACAGAGGTTTACTTAAATACAAATGCGGAAATGTAAGAACATAGTGAATTAACTTTCAATCTAATCGTGTATTAGAATGAATCTGCTACAATCTGAAATTCAAAGTGAATTTTAGCTTCTTGTTCTTAAAGATAACAAGGTGTGTATTTTAAAACTCTTTAGTTCTATTAACTAATGAGGCATGCAATACTATATAGATAACATATCTTATGGCACATGCACTCACTAATTAATTAAGCTAAAACTAGAAATAGACAAAAACAACTTTACATTTGACTACTATCTATTTCTAGCTAACACACACTATATTTCTAGCTAACACACACTGTGACAGTCTTTTGCTTCCAGCCGTATCCCTTCTGTCATTTTCTTGTTTATCTTCTAAACTTCATTGTAGACTTGTCTCTATCATCACAGGTTTGACTGATCCTGTAATGAGAGAGCTTCAGAATCACTTGTCTTATTCGATCTTCTACAAATCTCCTTGAATTTAGCCTCTTGAATCATTCGAATACTCAGCTTCATTGCACTTCAAGAAGTCATGATATTGACTTCTCGATCGAGTACTTCTGAGACTTCTCGATTGGTCTTTGTCTTGATATTTCTCAAATGCCTTAGACTTCTCGATTAGATATGGCTTTGATGCTCGATTGATTGGACTAGACTTCTCGATTAGATATGGCTTTGATGACTTCTGGATTGGACTAGACTTCTCAAATGATCTATCATCACAAACTTCTCGATTGATCCAATTCCTCATACTCCTCGAATGGTTCAATGGCTTACTTCTCGATTTATTTTCTGGACTTCTCGAATGTATAACATTTTCACACTACTCGATTGGCTTTAATTCCTTGACTTCTCCAATGAGCATTTCTCGATCGAATACTGAACCAATGAGTGTTTTGAGATTTTTCTACCAGTTATACATTTCTGACTTCTCGATTGTAGTGACTTCTCGAACAACTATTTGCCTTAGAAGAATTTTCAGACTGCATTCCTTATTCTTGAAGAAGTCTTCTTTGTTTAGATGCATGATTCAACTTGAATCTTCTATCAGACTTTATTCTTTGACTTTAATTACAACTTGGAATTACAATTTGATCATACTTCTCTCAGCAATAGTACATTAAAGTATCTAAGTCACCAACCTAATACAGAAGTTCTAAATGTGTTACAGCAAGACAAGTAATCATACAGAGTATGCTTGATTTGATCCAACATATATAGAAAATAATGTGCTCTGTATGTTTTTTATTTTATTGTGATACAGAAATTAATATTTTAAAAAGCAACTAATGTCCATAAAAAAATAATATTATGTTCTATACAAAATTTATATATATTATATTCATAAGTAAGTTCTATACAAAATTAAAATATTATATTATTTCATAAAATAAAATTTGATTTTTGTAAAATTAATAACAAAAATATGTATAATACGAGAAAATAACATATATTGTATTTTTTATATTTTAATATGATAAAAAACTAATATTATAAGATATAGTTATTTTTATAGTTGTTTAACAAATTTAATATTAGTTGTAAACATTTTATTTTTTTTAAAACATTATTATATTATTTTTCAATTAAACATAATTTTAGTTTTTTATAAAAATATTAATTTTCTATTAAAATAATACACACTAAAATTTATGAACTAATTATTATGTGTTTAGTATTTTTATTTAATTTTATAAAATATTGTGTTATGTATTTTTATATATAAAAGAAAAATGTAGAGTGTGCTATTTAAATAATTAAATTTTAAGTTTTTATACTTTCATAAAGTTTTTGTGTTAGATGTGTATAGTATAGCAGTTTGTGTGTAAGTGTGTAGAGGATAGCGTATGCAGAAGATAGCGTACAATTAGGTATAGGATAAGTAAAGTTCTTTGATCTTATCCATTCATCTCATAAAAAATTAAGGGTGGTGACGATGGTCATAAAAAATTAAGGGTGGTGATGATGGTTACTTGGTTACTCAATTAAATTAGTTCCCTCCTGAACTAAGTCATATATATAAGTTATACGTACGGAGACCATATTTTTGTTGGAGACGTCGGAAACGATATATGTACTGTTTGTAAAACATATTTTACAGAACAATATATTCTGTAATGTTTAACAAATAGTACATATATGATATTCGACGTCTATAATAAAAAGATGGTTTTCATATAACTTAATCCGTGTAGATAAAAGTTATAGATATATAGATATAAATTACATGGCTTAACTTGATAAATAATTCTTAATAATGAAAACATATCATATTCATAATTTTATAATATATTATAAGTAGTCACAGATTAGTAGCGATGTAATAATCACAAGATTGATGGTTCTTCGATTGAGGAAAAATTGTAGAGAGATATTCTAATTCAAATCCCACATCGAGCAGACAAAGAAGATTTATCCTAATTATAAGAAACCAAAATAACCATGAGGTCTTTTGGATGTGTCTAATAACAAATTTGTGCGGGTTTGGTTCCCTTGGCATAAATCAAACCGGAGTTAATGAGTTTTACACAGCCTAATAAATATAAGTATATTAAATGAGTCGCGAATGTTTTAATGAATGTTCCTTGATGTTGGTAAAAATTTATATAACGTCCATTAAAAAGAAATCGAGGGAGTGATTATTATTGAAAACCTAATTAAGAGAAATTTTTTATGAAGACTTGGATGCATTTGCAACGTACTCCCTCTGTCCCATCTTTTTACATGAAAAAAAATGCACATATTAAAAAATTACTTAATTATATGGTTTGTTTATTTGTTTACCCCTAACAAATGTCTTGAATAATGAAATAAATTTGAAAATAAGTTGTAGAGTCAAACATTGAAAATAAGATTAAGGAGTAATATTAGGAAAATATGTAAAAAAATATATTGAAATAAAATATGAACAAATATTTTAGGATAATTTTTTTTCATAAGGTCCAGCAAAAAGGGACAGAGGAGTGTTAAGTTTGAACACTGTCAGATCAGCAAGAGGCTCAAATGGAAGAAAAAAAACATGTTTAAATTGACGCAAAAAAAACATGCTTAAAAATTGAAATGCACGGAATATGCCTCTTATTATCGTAGAAAATTTAAAGGTAGGCCAACCCTAAATATGTTTTTTTTTCGTTTCTGCTAAATAACCCTAAATCTAAATTTGTTAGAGCCTCCGGCCTATACAACATGCTTGTTCTAGAATCATAGCCCTCTTTTCTAGATTGTACTGGGCCAATGATGTTTTCTTTAACTAACTCTTCAATGGACTTCAAGCGAGTAACTGTTTCAAAGCGGCCCATAGTATGTCTGTTATATATAATTAATTAGATTCCTAGCTTACATCTTGTACAATACATGAATTTTTTAATAATACATTATTTTTATCTTTATTTTATTCTTATAATAATAATTTTAATTTTATTTAATATTTTGGATAAAAATAGAAATATTTGTTGTATATTTTACTTATATTTGTATATAAGATAGATAATATTTGTATATTTTTATTTAAAAATGTGTTTTAATTAAAATCAATTAATATTTAAAAATCAATTAATCCAATTTAAATAGGGCCCTGACTATCAAATTTTAATATTTGACGCTAATAATATAGTTTAAATACATATATTATTTCTTACATAAATATTATAAAAAGCGTGAATCGGAATTAATCAAAGTACTGAATGATGACTAATCAAGATTAATTTAATATTATTTTTTTTATTTTATGATTAGTGTAACGGCTTCCAATCGCTAACTTTCTTTCTTCGGCAAAGCCACAGTCCGACACTTGACCATGAAAGAATATTATGTATAATTAAATTATTTGTTTTTGTTAACAATTTTTATATTTAATAATATGAATATTAAATATAATATGATTCCAACTTCAAAATAGGTAACAATATAATTATTAGATTTAGTATGTTGTTGGTAAAATATGAAATTTTAACATATAAATATAAATATAAATATTATATTTTAATATTTTTTAAATAATTATATAAAATATTTATTAAATAAATAAAAATAAAAATATTAAGTTAATAAATACGTATAAAAGATAATTCGTGCTTAAATCTAGTTTATAATAATAATAGAAAACAAAATATAATTTCAAATTAAACATAAGAATTTTGTTTGGAAATTGAAATGCAAAAGTCCTCTAAATTAGAATTAAAAATTGTGTCGTTGCCAGTATTGTAAAAAGTGAAAATTAGAATTAGACTGTGAATGCACGAAATGTGGATTAATCGGATGAATTGAACATTAATCGGAATAATTAATTAAATAATTGAGAATTTAATTAGTTCAGTGAACTATAATACATAGAGTAATCGAGATTTTTAGAATAATGATCATTACAAATATAAAAAAATTCATAAAATACAAAATAATTTACAAAAAGTGTCATGAAATTTTTGTGAAGAACGGCCACAGGTAAGTTTCTTAAACACTGTCAAGTGATTAAGTAGTAATCCAATAAGAACGTGACACGTACATATATCCATTAAATTATCTGTACTTGCTATAAAATTATAAATGCAGGTAGATTAGAATCTTGAGTAAACCTAACCCTTGGATTCATCCGTTGCACAGTAAAAAGCTTCCATTTTTATCAAAGAAATGGACTAATCTAATCCAATCAATCTTTAATTTGTCAACCCCATCTCCAAAATCAAATCTTTATGCTTTCTTGTAAGTTCATAATCACCGTTTTTGAGTTTTTTACTTTTTGTATTAGTGAATTTATATACTCACTTGTTGTTTGAGTTCTTTAACTTGATATTGTACATAATTAAACCTTAGATCTGAGTTCAGTTATTATGTGATTATATATATAGTCTTACTTTTTGTATAGGTATTTATTTGTAATTTGTAATTGTGAATTACTGTGCATGTTCTTACTCTATGAGATAATTTAATGTTCTTAATTTTTTTATGCATGTTGTGATAATTTAATGTTTTTTTTTCATATTGTGAATTGTGAAATTTATGTTTTTATGCATATTGAAAGACTCTTTTACTGGTTTTGTACTGCCCTTTTTGTGTAATTTTTTTGTACACAAGTGGTTTCTTGTAATTGTAATTGCTTTTTCTAGAATTCGAAAGAATACAAATTTGTTAAGTTATGGGGTCCAACTATATAAGTTACTTCTGAGGTGACTTTTCCTAAAAGAGCTAGGGTTTGATCTTAATTGTTAGCATTTCCAGCTATTTGATATCTTGTTTTCTTGGAAACATATCCTGTTTCTGGGGTTTACTTGTAATGGATTACGGTCAAGATTCGAGCGGAGATGTTGTCCATATAATCCCTGGAAACCAAGGAAATGGAAGCGAAAATTGGGGTTTGGGTACGGATCAGGCGGTATGGGCAACTGAGGAAGATTATGGGGTTTGGAATAGGGAGGCTTCTGTTGATAATAATACGAATTTTGATGGAAGGCAATCTCAAACTCGATCAGGGAGCGAACCTCTTAATAAAAAATCAAGAATCTTGCAGGCAGATGTGCAGTCCACTAATCGATCAAAGGCAATAGGAAAGATGTTCTTCAAAACTAAACTTTGTTGCAAATTTCGAGCTGGAACTTGCCCATATATTACTAACTGCAATTTTGCGCATAGTATTGAAGAGCTTCGAAGGCCACCTCCGAATTGGCAAGAAATTGTGGCTGCACACGAGGAAGAGCAATCGGCAAATGAACCGAAGGAAGAATTTCAAATTCCTACACTTGGATCTACTGCTTTTCCTCTGGAATCTCAGAGGTCATCTAAAGGGCGACACTGTAAGAAGTTTTTTACTGAAGAAGGCTGCCCATATGGTGAAAATTGCAGTTTTCTACATGATGACCAATCGAGAACTCGAGAAAGTGTGGCAATAAGTTTGGGGCCTGGGTCTGGTGCTGGATATGGTGGGGGTGCTAATGCAGGTGGCGGTGGCGTGAGTCCATCTACATTGAAGGCTTCAAATTGGAAAACGAGGATTTGTAATAAGTGGGAACAAACAGGTTATTGTCCATTCGGGAACAAGTGCCATTTTGCTCATGGGGCTGCTGGTATGATTTGTTTAAAACTCCTAACTTATTTTAGTGAAAAAAATATTAACTTATTTGTTTTGTAATAGTCCCCTATATATGTAAACAATTATATTTCAAAGATTAGGTGACTATTACGTACTTACAAATGCAATTAGCATGGTCATCGTGCTAGCTCCAGTACCATTTTGAGGGCTTCTATCTAGGATTGGGTCCATGTAGACTGTAGTTGGGCTTGCTGAGAGAGTTACACATATACATTTTGATTGGACGCTATTAACTTCCGAATAATTACAGCTCTTAGAAAATAATGAATATACAAACTTTATTATACTGCTGTCGTGGCTGCATTATGATGCTTGTTATTTGTTAGTCATTTGATGTATGGTGGGTACATCTGCTGGAAAACCATGTAGTCACCCAGTGGCAGATGTCAGTTTTTTGAGGTATTCAGCATTGCTTCATGTGGCTGGTTTCAACTTCACGTTCTAGTTTTAGGATGTTTTTGTTACCAATGGGCTGGCAGGGAACTCCCTTTTCCTGCTTAGCGTCAGATCATATAGAAACTACATACAATACTCCACGTTATGTATCTCTATGTTTTACCTAAATTAAAGTATACAACATGAGTATTTCCGTCATGCTGATGTGTACTGAGAGCATGTTATGGAAAACATTAAACATACATGCACATTATATATAGCTCTGTCTTGTAGAATACATAGTGCTATTTGTTTTTTTTTTTTTAATGAATATATATTCATGGTAATGCTTACCATTGTCTATGGCCACTCTTCATATTTATGTTTTAAATTGTGCTGTAAAATGTATAGTATGTAAGTTGCTAATTAACGTTGTTAGTGGTGTTACTTCTAAAAACATGGTTCTGGTAGTTAAAACAGTTCATGTCCCAGGTGATAAGTATACATCACCCAATTAGCTATAACCCTCACGAGCCAGTATTATCTTTGTCCTGATTTTGCGAAAATTCTTGCATCAATTAAGCTATTCCTGATTTCCTTAAATTCTAATAAGCAGCACTTTCGTTGAATAAAGTAGCCACAAGTTAGTACAAGCAGCACAATACATATAGTTTTTTTCCTTGCAAGTCACTAGTTTCAATGTGCAACCTTGATAAGGAGTTTACTCAAGGAAATCTGTACCTCCACTTACAAAATTTAACCAGCGCTTTTCTCGCATTAGGATCATGTGACTGGCTTGTGTTTCAGTTTTTCAATGGGTCTTCTCCTAAAGATGAATCATCACTATAGCAACATCTTTCTACATTTTAGTTGATTAACACTTTTTTGTAGCATTACTATAATATGCATACTACTATTGATTGTCATTGTTTTGTTTCAAATTATTAATACAGAACTCCATCGTTATGGCGGTGGACTTGTGGAAGGTGAAGGAAAAGAATTCTCTTCTCCGTTAGACACAAAGCAGGGGATGGGGCCTTCTAAATCTCCTGGGGATGCATTAGCTGTTTCTGTACCTTCAGTTCCCTATGCAGATGGTTATCACATGGGAATTGCATCGCAGAGGTTGCCTAATATGTCGAGGCCAGGACAGATGTCACACCAAAAGTGGAAAGGTCCAGATAAAATCAGTCTAATTTATGGTGACTGGATCGAGGACCTTGAGTAAATTTAAAAGATGCACCAATGAAAAAATCTTAGTAGGAGTAATGTATCTTTAGATGAGGATAAACCTTAAAACAGAGTGAATAACTCATTAAAATGCCAGTGCTTGAGCTTTTAATCAAGACAAAACGTGGTTTTGAAAGTATGTTCAGTGGATGATGAAGTTCCGTTCCTGGTGCTTTTTACTACATTTTCATGCTTATGGTTTCTTTTGTGTAGCTCAGGGCTTCTGGGTTTTTCTTTATTTCAAATATGCATATGCATCTAGTACATGTGCTTGCTCACTCTGTCCTCGCACAAGCGTGGGCACCTTGATATCCCCTATATAAGTTACATAATCTGTAAATGAATTTTTTTTGTGTACATAAAATTTACTCGTACTGTCATATAAACTAGCTCTGCTAGTTTGATTAATTTTCTCCCTGTATGCATCTGCCTTGGCTGAGTTATTCTGGTACATTTGAGCAAGGGTTTGCCACTTTTTTATCTTCTTTGCTACTACGAGTTGCCATTATTGTTTCTTTGGTGATTGTATGTGGATAAAATCTCCCCATGTGAGTGCAATGACCATAATGCCTTGAATTGTTTGTTTTGTGTTGATAATATAGGATAGTGTTTTGTGTTTATTACCATTTGTTGAACAGAGAGATTGGTTGTATATGTGAATATATTTTTGATTCATATGCTTGTATGCATAAGATTCTCATGAATATCTGTGTATTTACAGATTATTAAATTACTTTTCTTTTTCATGTATCAAACATTTTAGTTGTATTTGATCTGATTGCATATGCAGTCACTTCTGTTTGATGAACTTGTAATTCATGAATCATTATTCTATTTATTCTAAATTCAATATTATTGCATAATCTAAATTCCAATCACTTGTTTCATAGTTGACAAGTTGACATGAGCTTCAATAATATCTCAATGAATAGAATAATAGCAAACTATAATTAGAAAAATAGTCTCTTGTTCTAATGTTTTGACACATTTCTATTTTTTTCACAAGGACTCGCTCAATAACTTCAATGCTAACCATAGGTGTGAAACCAATTTGGACACGTACACTTTCTCTGCATTCCATATTAAGCCACCAAATTCTATGCTTCTCAACACTTTACAAATCATCCTCCTTTTTCTTATTCCTACTTCAAACAACTTAGCTATTTTCCCTTCCTTTACTTGACACCATTCCTTTTATTTTGTAGCTTCTTATATACTGTCCTTTGGCCGGATACCACCTTCTCTGGCCAGGACCACTTGGCCTTCCGGCAATGTCAACAACCCCTAACACGACCTACCATTCTGCGCCACGGCATGGTCATTCTGATCCATACATCACTATAGTCCTAGCTATTACTCTTCTCATTTGTTTTATTATTGGTTTCTTTTCTATATACTTCTGTAGATGTTTCCTTCACCGTGTAGCACACTCTTGGCGTCTCCGACATAACCCTTCTGCCACTTCGGTTGGTCCAGCCAGTGCAGCAACTGCTAAAGGGCTTGATCCTGCTATAATAAAGGCTTTTCCATCTTTCATGTATTCTAGTGTCAAGGAATATAGAAGAGAAAAATATGGGTTAGAATGTGCTATCTGTTTATGTGAATTTCAAGATGATGATTTTCTTCGACTTTTGACATCATGCTGTCATGTATTTCACCAAGATTGCATTGATCTTTGGTTGGAATCGCACACATCGTGTCCTGTTTGTCGGAGAACCCTTGAAGCACCGGAGGTGTATAAAGCATCACCGGATGTTGTTTCTATTCAAATGCATGAGGACGCGTCATCAGAACATAGTGTTATAATTACAATAGAAGATGAAGATCATGATCATGAAGGTGAAAGTGAAAGCGAAAGCAGCAAGAGAAATGTGGCTTTCTCCGAGGCCGTTGAAGATCAGGAGCCTGCTCCCAGCACCTCGGGCACAGAACAACAAGAGGAGGCCGAGGAAGAAATTGAAGTAGAACAATTTAGTAGGTCTAAAACAACAGGTCATTCAATAGTTAAGAAAAAAGATATAGAAGGTAATAAGTATACATTGTTACTACCGGATCATGTAACGGCAAAACTAATAAGGGGGCACAGTGTGACCAGAAGTGAAACCGCCTTTGGGGAGTTTAAAAGCAAGACAACCACCGGCAAAGGTGGCTTTGGCGAGGTGTCAGAATTATCTCGATTCTCGGGTAGACGACAATAAAGTGTGAAATTTTCTTGTTAGATGTAGTGGCAGATGTTAGTTCGTTTCAAATCTTGTAGTTTATTCTGTCATTTTTATTGTAGAGATGTCTAGGACGTGCAGATGGTTTCATATAAAACATGAATGTGATTATTTATCTTGCTGAATATGAACGTGATTTTAAGTACAATACATACACCTTCTGTGAGTTTAAAATCCCTTCTTCATGCTGACTGGTGAGCTACATGATATCCAATATAGCTGAATGTTTATTTTTGTGACTGATGGAGTGATTATTTTTGAGTTGTTCATATCTTATTTAAATTATTTTAACAAGTAGAATCACGATTAGCGAATTGCGTGCATATTTGAATTGTGATTGTGGATCCATAGTGAAAGTCCATCTGCGGCTGCCATTGACCCCTCCATAGTTTATCAGGACTCTCTATACATTTTGGCAGGTACCAAAACAACTGCAACTCCTTCAATACTTTTTTACATTGGCCACCCAAGTGAGAGAATGGTTCATTGAGACAATTTACATAGCTATACATTTAAATACATTTTCACTGGTTAGAAAACTTCAAGTAAAGCCTAGAATTAAAATCAAAATCAAAAATCATAATTAGAACCAAAATCAAATAAGACCATGAACAAAGATGAAAGTGAACTAAAAATGTACACAGCCGAAGTAAATTCGAAATCCAATACAAACTAGACCGAAACCAAAGCTCCAGTTAAACTAAATGCGAAGATGAACTAAATCGAAAACATTGTTCTTATCTTAATTCTTGATTTAGTTTATGCATGACGAAAATGGGCATTGGAGATTTGGAATATCCTTGGCTCCTAAACATTCAGACGATAAAAGAAAATGGCCCTGTTTGCACTTTGAACCGTTATTGTCCTGATTCAATGTATAACACACTTAAATACTTGTTTTTTATGAAGTACTTGAAGTTCAAGAAGTATATTGCTATTTTGCAGTTTTTAGCTACGGAAATGCTTGCTGATTACATTCCTGGACATTTTTATACTTGAAAAAGCATTCAGCAGAAACTTGGTAAGAACATTTCTTCTGGTTAACGATTGCCTACAACATTTTTAACCGAGAAAAATCTTTCTTCCTTTGTCAATCTCAAGGTTGTAACTAATTTTTACACATATATCTTAATGCAGGCAAATTTGATGACATGGTTGTCAAATTTATCTAGACATACTTATATACATTTCTGCGCTGCCCGCAATCTTAATTACCTATGCATTTATTCTACATTCTGTCATTGACTCATTGTATGATTTCAAGTTAAACATTGGCACGCCGTATTATTTATTATATGTCACATTAGTTGGTCCTTGATCAAATTATCTAGATGGATCAATAAGCATATATACCGCATACAGCACTGTTTGCCTGAAAATTTTACGGGCACATATATAGTGGCATTACAAAAGCAATCAGGCTAGCTTCCTGTTTCTTAGTTTAGTACATAAATATGTCAGTGACCGGTTTACGCATTTTAGAACTAACGCATGCATTTGTTTGGTCCTATATGGATACCTGGCTTTCCACATGGTCACGTACATGTAAATTGCACATAGATTGTGCGAATGGTAGTGTTCTATTTTAAAAGTCATGTAGCATATCAGTACACAATGGAGCATAAAAGAAGATAAAGCCATTAATCTAATGAGGGCAGGAGCCAAAATATTGGCAAATGTGAGAAGACTAGATTGGGATTGCAAATGTAGATGATTGTTAATTTGTACAGGATGAAAGACTCATATTGAAGTTAGCTTGGTTGTCACGTGGATTCACTGGCTTGAAGAGACTGCTGACTGGTAAATTCTGACAGTTTGGACCATGGTTCAATCTAGTAGCAGCACCACCACCTCTCTCATCAGTCCTCATCATCATCAGTAAGCAACATTTATCTTCTGTTAATTTATACATAAATGTGTGTGTCTTTTATGTGTGATATATGTATTTTTTATCCTGCTGGTTACAAAAAAGTGAAGAACAGAACACATGCATAATTGCAGTTTTAAGATTAAGAGTGTGAATGTGTGATCGTACAGGAGCCTTTTATATTCTTCGTAGCCCATGTTTATCCCTGATGAGTTTTGTCTCCGAGGCATTAAATTGTTCTTAATTTTATGTCTTGTCAAGTCTTTAAAAAAAGAATCTTTTGAACTTGCATAGAGAAATTAGCCAACATCATCACTTTCTAATTTTCATGGGTGCATGCATTCTTATACTCCTATATTTTTGTTAGTTCCCGAGTTGTATTATGTAACAAGTATTTTACCATTTACATACAAATGCTAATCTATGAAGCCAAATGTTAAACTAGTTATTTGATAAAATTAGCAACAAAAGATAAGTGTTGACCATAAAGTTACAGAACAATAACCTCAGTTAAAATTGTGCCAAGAGTCGATTTTATTTAATAAAAGTTATATAATATAAGTATACACTATCGATATTAATAAATTACCAATTTTTAGAGTTCGAAATTGACTCCCATTGCTAACTGATTAAGCATAATAGCACCTCATTTCTCATAGACTCGAATCACTAGTTAATAAGAGTCTTATGTCATATATGGGGCTTTTTCCCTGAAAAAATTTAGATAGAAAAACAAAAACAAGAAACAGTAAAAGAAAGTGAGGTTACAAATAAAGTTCAAGGTAATTAGCTTAAAAGATAAACTTAATGAAATTCAAGGGTTTAGTTACATAGAAATTAGAAAGACTGTATAAAATGGAGCACGTGAGAGGACAGTAGTATATAAAGTTATTTGGCTTTTTACGTGAGACATGAGATAAAAACAACAAATGATAGCTCTTAATGTGTGCATATGTTAATTCACAACAGCTGCTTATTCCTTTTAGTTACTATATATAAATATTGTGTAATTTATATAATAATATTCTTCAAGATTCAGATTTTTACTAGGTAAAATTAGAAAACTACTTGTTTTTAGATAATATTTTCTTCTGTTGAGTTGAATGAAATGAGGTGATACTCAAAGGAGAACTGAATTAGCCATGATAACGTTACTAAATTGCTCTAAAATAGTTCTCAAATATCATTCGTTAATTTAAATTAGTGGTTCAATATGCTCAGAACTTACATAACCAAACTAATATCGTAATCTCAATACATTACAATTGAGTCGTGAAACTGTGAAATTGTGTTAACTTGGTAAAAATAGAATGAAAAGGGAATGAAATGAAAAATTATAAACAAATTTTATGAAGAAAGCAGAATGTATGAGTGGAATCGTGAATGAACACGAGAGATGCTAAATTTTTTATGACGAAGATTGTACGAAAAATGGTTAATAAATGAAATGTATCATTCCTTCCAAAACATGTAGTTTAGAATTCTAATTCAAATAATTTGGAATGAAATAAAAAAACTAACGAAAGTTATAAATATTTTCTCTAATCTCACCCAAATAAAAATACAAATTTATTTCATTCTCCTCGTATTATATTTTATCGAAGTGAAAGTACAAAGTCATAATTATAATGAGTCTACAAAGTAATAATTATAATGAGTCTATGAACAGAACCTTTTGATGATATACCTCTCTGGCTCTCTTACTACTTCCATGTTATTTTTTAAAATTTGAATGATAGGAATCGAATGAGGATGATTTTAGAATGATTAATAAACACAAAATATTGAAGAATAAAAACCGGACGGAAAAATAACAGCAGTAACAAGGTAAAAGAAGAAAAGAAAGCGACTTCTATTGAAAACGAGAGGGAGAATATAATTTGGTTCTCCCTGTCTGGTGAGTAACCGAGTTTGTTTGCACTCACTCTGCCTATTACTCCTGTAAAAATTAAAGAAAAAATATTAGTGTAGTAAAATAACACACTGAGTTGGCTATAAAAACTAAAAAGTAGCAACCCAACAGGGACAAATGAAGGTGCATTAGAAGATAACAAAAGAGAAATGGGCATGGAAACACTTTCTTCAAGTGAACTATTAGACTTTATCATCTATGACACAATATCTGCTATTCCATATAGCTGCAATGTGTCTTCAGATACAACTTCTAATTTACAACAAAATGCTCAATTAGCTGCTGCTGCTGCCACTGCTACTAATGGTAATTATAATTCTTCTTGTTCGATGAATTTATCGGTTAAACCGGAAACTAGGAAGAAGAGGCGTCGAAGACCGAAAGTATGCAAGAACAAGGAAGAAGCTGAGACACAGAGGATGACTCACATTACTGTGGAGAGGAATCGGAGGAAACAAATGAATGAGCATCTTGCTGTGTTGCGTTCTCTCATGCCTGACTCTTACGTTCAAAGGGTATGTATGTCTTTCTAACTTTTTCAATGCAATTTTATTTTTTCCATTTAATTCAACATAAAAATTTAAAATTCAATATCGAATCTGAAATCTGAATTATGTTCTGAAACTTGACTCTGTTTAGTAACTTGGTGCTTGTGAATTACAATTGGTATTGCAATTTTGGTTTACTACTGTTTTAGTCTTTTACTACAGTGTCATGGTTTTCTAATTACAATTAAGTTAATTATTCAAGATCTAGGTTAAGATAATTCATGAAGATTAACTAGTTAAGTTTAGAACAATTTTTCTGTAGACAACTAGTATATATATGTTCTAATTATGGCCATATATCAAGTACCTAACATTTTTTTAATCGTGGATAAGTGGGTCATATATATGGTCACTCTGACCTTAACCATAAGGAAAGGAGTACATACATGCATATCTGTACATAAATGTATGTATTCTGTGGTAGTCAAACACTAAACTGCTCTTACAAGAACGACAATTTTAATATTAAACTCCTTGATTTACTTGTGCAAAATTCATATTAATGCTACTAATTATCTTGCTTTTAACTCCGAGGATTTTTTACTTTTGATTTCAACAATAAAAAGGTGTTTTTTCACTTACTTTTCCGGATCTTCAACCCATGCACTTTGTACGTAAAACTATTTTACAAATTTTAATTCGAGAGGTCAGTATTAACCCGTTGACTCTTCCTATGAACACCCTGTTGTTTTTTATTTATTTTAAATTTTGTTGAGAAGAAAAGTGAAAAAGAAAAGCAAACCAACAGAGAGTACTAAAGCTGCACAGCCCATAGCTTTAATCAAGTTTGGGTACTTCAAGAAAGGAAAACTGTACTTCAAATTTTAATTTTATAAACTAATTTTGCAGGGTGACCAAGCCTCTATAGTAGGTGGTGCCATTGATTTTGTGAAAGAACTTGAGCACATTTTACAATCTCTTGAATCTCAAAAATTCCTACAATTGCAAGAATCCGGTGAAAAATTAGACCCCGTGGAAGCAACGCCTTTGGCGCAGTTTTTTACATTTCCGCAATTCATCAGCTTACAAACCCCTAACAAATACTATACTTGTAGCAAAACTAATGGTGCAATTGCAGATATTGAAGTCACATTGATCGAAACTCATGCTAATATTAGGGTTTTATCGCGACGAAGACTCCAACAGCTTTCGAAATTAATCGGTGGTTTTCAGGCAGTTTATATGACCATACTTCACCTCAATGTTACCACCTTGGAACCAATGGTCCTCTACTCCATCAGTACTAAGGTATGCATGTGTACAGTAATTTCATGCAATTTTTTTACAGACTATTGAGAATGCAAGAATCTGCTTTATTCATGTGGTACGACTCAACTTTTTTCTTTGAATTATTGTGCTAAAAGTTCTGAATAACATGTACAGTTTCCATTTTTTTTGTATTATATTTTCACCTTAGAGTTTACCTGAGCTTTATCGTTGTGTCCAAGAAGCAGAAAAAAATAATATGTAAAGTTTAGTACTGTTGTATAATTGTATTCTAGTGTAGCTACTTAGTCTCTCATATAAAACCTACTAAAATTAACTTTAATAAGATATGCATATTAACATAGACGTTCTAAATAGCCTCCCATTTGAGTGAATTGGACAAATTACTATGGACCATATTTGGAGGGGGTTTCGGGGTGTACTATATGAATATAAATGTTACATAAGAATACAAAGGAAAATAACAAGAATGCTTGGTAAATTTAAGGGCCTGTACCTAATATTATTGGGGTGATCAATATGAGACGAAAGTGTACTATATATATAGTTAACATTTGTATATACATGTGTAGTTGTTGAGATATTGAGTCATATATGCCACGTAAATGACCCTAGTCTAAAGGATTCCAAAATAAAAATGTATGTTCTTAAGGTGATTTCTAGAACTGGAATTGTGCATACGTATATGATATATTACTGAACTAGGATTATTTACCGTTCCCAAAAAATATAAATTCTCATGCACAAAATAATTAGCTATAATCCTTAACTTCTTGTCACGAAATTGAACATATATCGATTCGATAAATGTAGTGAGTGATTTAATTTCACTACTAAAATTTTGACTAAATTTACTCGTATTTTCTTATAGTGTTTATTGAATTAATATTATACCAATTTGGTAAACAATTAAAATATCTAACATGCTTTTTATGAATATACGTGCAGATGGAAGAAGGATGCCCGCTGAAATCAGCAGATGACATAGGAGGTGCAACTCACCAAATGCTCAGAATGATAGAAGAAGAAGAAGCTGAAAGCTTAGCCTATGCTGACGATTCACCCTAGTGTGTAGCTCTGTATCAAACCTACCAACCTGCCCATAACCTATATATAGAGAGAATCATGAGATGGAATTATTGTTTCTATAATGCCAACCCTCCTGGCCAAACTTGTGTACGTTAAATCTTTTTATATATGCACATCGTTTTCTCCTTGTTTCTTGTATCTACAACATGTCACAATGCTCCTAAAGTTTTAATTAGTTGTTTAATAATTTAGTAATTTTTCTCATATGTGTACATGCTAGCTAGCTAGTCCTCCCAACATTTCAGATCACTACTCTTTTATGTAGATTAAATTAGGTATGACTTCATTATTGAACGTTAATTGAGACTCCACAAACCAAAGTTTAAGGCGGGTTGATTGAAGTGTCTTTTCTCGTTCAATTAATTTGCTAATTGCGGTCAAACGTGACCAACTAATTAAATTAAGCCATCTAATTACATGTATTAGAACAGGAATGAGAAGATGACATTCTTGACATAACCGAGAAAAGACATGTTGATCATGAGATTTTACAAGACGTTCATACAGTTTGATTATTCCGATCCTTAAACACATCACTGTCCCATTAATTGAAAATCCTCAGTTTAGATTCTTACTGTAGTCATTAATAAATCCCTATCAAATCATAGGCAATTAGGCACAACTAAAATAGGTAGGACTTTGACAGAACAATTCTAGATTTGAAAACCAATGACTGTAAAATAATGTACTCATAAATTCTATTCATATGATGCACCGGATCAACCCACACACAAAATCGACACACACTTATTCACATTTTTGTGAACTATGATATAATTAACATATTTTTATACTAAATTTTTTTAAATAATAATAATTTTAATTATTCAAATAAATTTTTTGAGAATGCGAAGAGAAAAATTAAATGTAATTTTCTGTACAACACATCTCTTATATATATCTCATGCGACTTTAAAGAAAATCCTTTGCGGTCAAAAATGGATAGCAGTCAATCCGGCCCTTAGATCAGGTAGTGAGTAGAATCAAAATGGAAAAAGTTCACCTAACAAATATTTATCATATTTTCATATGAAAGACACATACTAGTCGATGAATTTCTGCAACAATTATGATGTTTCTTTTGGTAATATGTTAAAGAAAAATAGCTAGACTAACCTACGGATCTGGATACACCTACTCTACTTTAGTACTGTGACATCAATCAACCAAAATAAGCTGTTTAGCTGCAAGAAAAAATAATTTAGTTGTTACTAGCTTGTATAGACCGTCCCTATTCGGTGCAATTATAATGTACACGCATACATACCTGATACATGTACAATAAATCAATAATAAAATATACTTATATAATACATAGCATACTTTCATGTTGATCTAAATGATACAATATGATTGTACTGGTCATTTCATGAAAATACAAATAATTCTACGAGTGCAGCTAGTTCATAATAATCGATTACTCACAGTCATTTATTTGTATTTTTTTAAAAAATTTAAAAATGTTGTAAGAAGTGATAACGTAACCTTCCTGAATTCATAAAAATTTCTTGTATTAATATTATATATGAAATTTTTTATCTAATAGATAGCTGTGACAATCATTTGTGAGGAAATAGGAACCTTTTATAATATAGGAAACACATGAAAGATATTCAAATGATCCTTACTATATATATAAGCGAATAGAATATGAAATATAAATTATATATACATTAAGTTTTGAAAATAAATTTTGATTAAAAACTCGTAGATTATAGGACCGTCCTTGAAGATATCTGTATTAATTTAATAAGTGAATAATAATGCATACAAGTGTTCTAGTGTTCGAGTATGGCGCAGCACATGTCATGATTTGTGGTAGCAAAGCAACAAACCATGCATATAAGCATGTACCGGCCATATGTATATTATATCTTCTCTGTCGTGACTAGCGTATGTTATCTGTTTTTCAAGTTTCAAAAAGTGAAATGAGAATGGAAGATGAAGAGAGAGCCGAGAAATGTAGGGTAGAGTTTTTGTCTTCATATGTTACTGCCGACAATGTAGCTAGTGTCGTCCGTTGGAGGGAATTACCACATACACATATTACAATATATACTTGTAGTATATTACTATGTCGTCAATCAAGATATGTTAATATGTTTGTTTTTTGACATCCATAATCATACATGTATATGCATGTAGGATAGTGTAATGTTCATTATGTGTTGAATTGCAGAGAAATTTTGGTAGGTGTGAAGAAAAAAAGCTGTTTGTTTGCTGCTGCTGCTGCTGCTGATGAGGATAAAGGTAAATAATTTGTAGGTTCGATGCACTACTTGACTGTGTCCATTCCTCTCTCCAGCCTGCACCCTATTTGTCAAATTTCTTAATTATATAACCCCCGTTCTAAACTGATAATTTGATTTTTTTCGTTAGATTGATCAAATTTTAATTAAAAATTAAAATTTATTTTTTAATTTTAAAATAGATTATATATTTTTTTAATAATATAAATTTTTAATAATTTTTTCAACTATATAATAAATTTAATTTTCAGTCAAAATTTAATTAATTTGATTGAAAAAAATAAACAAAACAGATTAATTAAGTTAATAGTATATCACAGTTGGGAATAGCGCTAATAGGTCCTTTTATCACATACAACTCTATCGTACTTCTTTTATATAACTTCTCACGGATAATATTATATTATATTTAAATTATATTTTATATTTTTTATTTTAAAAATCCTACTTATCCTATATTTTTTATTTAATATAATTTATTTACATTCAACTCAATTTAATCGTCATTCAAACTCTTTTATTTATTTAAAATTATGACTTATCGTTAAATTTTATGAATATTAATATATAAACATCATTGTATAGAAAAATGTAAAATAAAATTAATAATAAAATAAATTATAATGTTAAATAAAATATTTAAATTATATAAAATAATTAATATATAATTTATTAATAGTATTCTGCAAGGTTACAAGTAGACTAAAAGAGTTATTTAGGTTGTTGTGGTTGTCATATTTGTTACGGTAGGGTTGTTGTAATAAACTGAAAAAGTAGTTACATTGAAACTAAAATAGTTAAAATTAAAATCTTACATCAAATAATTTCTACTGGCTACAAAATCATTATAAATTTTATAATTTGTTTATTTTTATTTATTCAATACAAATTAAAATAATAAAAATATTTAATGATAATTTTATAATAATTTTATAAATATGTACATATTCTAAAGTAAATTATAAGTAAACAATTATTATGATTAAAAATATATAACATTTTTTAAGCATGATAAAAAATATTATATAAAAATTATTTTTATATAATATATAATAAAATATATAAATAGAAGTATTATATCATATTAGTATTTTAATATTTTTATAGATATCCAATATATATTAGAACAACCAAACAAATAATTATTAAATGTAGTTAACAATAAAATAATATTTTTATATTTAATATTATAAAAATAAAATCTATTAAAAGAATTTATAATATATTAAATTAATTAATATATTAATTATAATAAATATCTTTTAAATATTTAAAAATTTTCCCGTGGATCGCCCAAATTTAATTTAGTTTTTATTTAATATAGTTTACTCACATTCAACTCAATTTCATCACCATTCAAATTCTTTTATTTATTTAAAATTATTACTTATCATTAAATTTTATTAATATTAATATATATATATAATTTTAAATAAATAAAAGAATTTGAATGGTGATGAAATTGAGTTGAATGCGAGTAAACTATATTAAATAAAAACTAAATTATATAAAAAATGTAAAAATAAATTAATAATAAAATAAATTATCATATTAAATTATATAAAATAATTAGTATATAATTTATTAATAACATATGTGTTTTGCACGATTTATAAGCTACTACTATATTATTACTATATTATTAAATCTGCAATGCTAAATATTTGGCCAGTCGTGTATAGTAGTATAGTCTGTTTGTGTTCTACTCGTTAATTTTAATATAATCTATTAAAAGAATTATAATATATTAATTTTAATTAAAATATAGAATTGTACTCATACTCTACTAATTAATATGTTTCAATTTCATTATTTGTTAGGAAACAAACACTGATGGCTGTTAGAGAATACAAGTCAGAGTTTACATTGCTGACGACATTAGAGTTTAAGGAGTTGTCGGACAGAGTTTACTCTATCAGAGAATACTCAATCAGAGTTTACTCTAACAGAGAATACTCAATCAGAGAATAGTAACCAACAGAGTTTAATATCAGAGTTTGTCAGGAAGTAATTCAAATCAGAGTCTGAATAGGAAAGTGAGAAGGAATTCGAATGCAAGACTATTTCCTTATGAAAAGTTATTCTATTTCCATTCTGATTTGTAATTGATTTGTAACTGTGTATATATAAACACAGACATAGGTTAACATTATTCAATCTTAGCAAACCGTATTTTTCATAACCTAGCAGTTCTTGAGAATAAAGAACTTCTTAAGAGAGTTTTGTAATCTGTTCAATCTTTAATAGAAAACCGCATTAATCTTTTACATACTTGTGTTCTTAATCGATTTACTGGTACTATTACATTCAACCCCCCCTTCTGTAAT
The DNA here is from genome assembly GCA_028671895.1 of Oenanthe sinensis. Lineage (NCBI taxonomy): Eukaryota > Viridiplantae > Streptophyta > Magnoliopsida > Apiales > Apiaceae > Oenanthe > Oenanthe sinensis. The sequence goes on from CM053799.1 coordinate 11,359,502, forward strand.
AGTTCATCCTTCTGGGCAAACAAGTAGTATCAGAGCAGGCAGTTCAAAATCAACTGTTAGATCTAAAATCATGTCTGGAAACAAGTATGAAAGCATAAAAATTCTAATCTTAAAGAAAGCTGAGTACCCTACATGGAGGGTGAAGATGCTGATATTCCGAGAAGCAACAGATCCTGATTACTTGGATATGATCAATGAAGGCCAGTACATGCCAATAAAACTGGTACCTGCAATCATTGTGGATGGAAGACAAGTACCTGAGCATTATACCCTCAAAGACAAAAAGGAATGGACTAGTGAAGAAAAACAAGAAGTCCTCAAAGATGCCAAGGTAAGAAACATATTACACAATAGTCTTGACTCTGTAATGTCCAACAGGGTTATAGCATGCAAAACTGCAAAGGAGATTTGGGATGCACTAGAGATTCAGTGTCAAGGAACAAGGGAAATCAAGAAAAATAGAAGATCTGTGTTAATTCAGGAGTATGAATACTTTGAAGCCAAACATAATGAATCCTTAACAGATATCTATGACAGATTTTTAACACTGTTAAACAATCTGGCCTTAGTAGATAAAGTATATGATAATGAGGATTCAAACACCAAATTTCTGAGGGCTCTTCCAGAAGAATGGGATCTACAGACATCTTTAATTAGAGACATGAATGATTTAGATGAGATGTCCTTAGATGAAGTTTATGGCAAATTGAAAACTCATGATCTAGAATTACAGTAAAGAAGAAACAAAAAAAGAAACAAAGCAAGGTCCATTGCTTTGAATGTTGAAACAAAGTCTGAAGAAGCAAAAGAAAAGGTGCTTAAAATTTTAACAAGAAAAGGAAAAGAGATAGTGACTCAAGAAAGTAGTGAATCAGAGTCTGAGACAAACTCTGAAGCAAATTCTGATGACTCCACAGACTCTGATATGATGGAGATGATTTCTATGATTGTAAAAGGCTTCAAAAAGATGAAATACAGGAAATATAAGAAGCAATCAAATTTTTAAAAGAAACATGGAGAGACAGAAAAGAAAGAAAGGTTCAAGAAAAGAGAAGATAGAGATGGGAAATCAAAGACTATTGACAAGTCAAAAATAAAGTGTTATAAGTGTAACAAGATGATGCACTTTGCTACTGAATGCAGAAGTAAGGAATCAGGAAAAGCCTTAATCACTGCAAAGAAAGACTGGATGGATTCCTCAGATTCTGAACCAGAAATAAATTATGCACTCATGGCAAACACTGAAGCTCCAAACTATGATAAGGTACCAGACTCTGTCTTTAATTTTCAAACTGATAATATATGTGAATTAAAGTCTTTTCTTAGATCTTTGCATGTTAGCTTTAAATCTCAGACATTGAAGAATGATAGATTAAAATATGAGATTCAAACTCTGACTACTAGAAATAACTTGCTTGAATCTGAAAACTCTGAAATGTTGAAAATTAAGAAAGATTTTGATAATGTTATTCACATGCAAACTCAGTTAGAAATTCAAGTAGAATATTTAAAATCTGAAATAGCAAAAGAAAATGAAACTTTCAGAGTTTGGACAAACTCTAGAAAGAAAGTTCAACAAATGCTAAATAATAAGAATTGGACTTCTGCTTTAGGTTATGAATCTGAAACACACACTAAATCATACATAAAAGGAATATTAAATAAATTTGTGAAATTTGTTAGAGCAAGTATTAAGAAAACTCCCACAGAATGCTCTAAGAACAATAGTGTGACAGAACCTAAAAAGGTAAATATAGGATTACTTTCTCAGAAGTAACTTAAGGAAAAGTTGAAAGCAGCCACAAATGAAATTAAACCAAAAAGGGTTAAAAGAAATAGGAATGGCAAAGTAGGGATCAATAAGGAGACAAATTACATGAATATTCCTGATGCTCCTAGGAAAACATGTTTTACTTGTGGAAATTCAAATCACCTTGCTATTGACTGTAAACAAAAGAGGAAGAAAGAACCTGAAAATCATAGGTTTGAGGCCAGAAAACAAACTAGAAAGAATCCCTGTTTTCATTGTGGTAATATGAATCATTCAATTTATACTTGCAAAGAATATCATGATTTGTATTACAGTATTTATAAACCACAGCCTCAAATAAAGAATTCTCTAAAACAAACTGTCAAGCAAATATATGTGATAAAGTCTGATAAAAATAATGTAAACTCTGACAGTACAAACTCTGTAAATGCAAACTCTGCTTCTGTAAACTCTATTAACACAAACTCTGATAAAAGTACTTTTGCTGCAAAAGTTAACAAGTTTTCAAAGAAAGGACCCCAACAAGTTTGGGTCACCAAACCTACTAATTAAGTTTCATTTACTGATTGCAGGGAAACATGAATAACATCCTAGTAATTGATAGTGGATGTTCTGCACATATGACTGAAAACAAATCCCTGCTTTCAGAGTTTGAGGAAAAGGCTGGCCCAGTAGTATCTTATGAAGATGGCAACATAGGAAGAACACTGGGATATGACAATATTGTGGTTGGAAATGTCATCATTGAAATTGTAGCTCTGGTTGAAGGACTCAAACATAATCTTCTAAGTGTGAGTCAAATGACAGACAGAGGTTATTTTGTGGAATTTCATGGTACTCATTGTGAAATGAAAAGCAAGAAGAATGGAAAAGTAGTTCTTATTGGTCACAGACATAACAATTTATTTGAAGCTAGCTTGGATAATGACTCAGATGGTCCATTAACCTGTTTACTTGGAAAGGCATCATCCTTGGAAAGCTGGAACTGGCACAAAAAGCTGTGCCACTTGAATTTTAGAAACATCAATGAATTAGTGAAAAAGGACCTAGTCAGAGATCTACCAAAAGTTCAATTTCATCATGATGGACTTTGTGATTCATGTCAAAAGGACAAACAAAAGAAGACATCTTTCAAGAGCAAAACTGAGAACTCAATTGATTAACCATTTCACCTATTGCACCTTGATTTATTTGGTCATGCCAACATAATGTCCATAGGAAAGAAGAAATACACTCTTGTGATAGTTGATGACTTCACTAGATTTACATGGGTATACTTTTTGCATAAAAAGGATGAAACTGCATAAATAATTTTTAAACATATTGCAATGATTGAGAATGGATCAACTTATAAGGTGAAGAATCTAAGAAGTGACAATGAAACAGAGTTTAAAAACTCTGCAATGGAAGAATTCTGCTCAATAAAAGGTATCATTCAACAATTTTTAGCACCTGGACACCTCAGCAAAATGGTGTAGTTGAAAGAAAGAACAGAACTCTAATTGAAGCTGCTAGAACAATGCTAGAAGGAGCAAAGCTACCTACTTACTTTTGGGCATAAGCTGTAAACACTGCATGCATTACTCAGAATTGTTCTTTGATAAACAAACATGGAATGACTCCATATGAATCTTTGAAGGGAAGAAAACCAAATGTTAAGTACTTTCATATCTTTGGAAGCAAGTGTTTTATTCTTAAAACACACACTGAGCAATTGAAGAAGTTTGAGCTTAAAGCAGGTGAAAGAATTTTTATTGGATATGCAACAACTTCTAAAACCTCTTCAAGGGCATTCAAAGTATTCAATCTAATAACAAGGACAGTCATGGAATCAATTAATGTCTCTTTTGATAAATGGAAAATAGCTGGATTACATTTTGTTCCCACAGATCAACAAATTGCAGATATATTTACAAAGCCTCTGCCTGAAGTAACATTTAACAGACTAGTTTCTGAATTAAGAATGATTACAAGTGGCTCAACATGACTTAAACAGTCAATCAGAAAATATGTCAGAGTATGAGATAAACTCTGATGAAATCAAAGTAAACTCTGATCAATGCGGCATTTAATCTCTATTCGCATCTATCAGTATTTATGGTACTCTCTGTCAGAGGATATGGTAAACACTGACTCATCTAAACTCTGATTATGTGGTAAACTCTGAAATTATTTTTATGACATCATAATTCATTGTTGTGACATCATAATTATTATTCTCTGATTGGATTCGAAACGAGGCGCGTGTAACTCACGAATGACGGTTCATATACTTACACAGATACATATACACTTGTCGTATTTTGACACCTTATTCATAATTGCTTTCCAATTAATTCTTGCCACGTGTCCCACTACATAAATTATGCATATGAATAGTCATAGATTAATTCCATTAATCATTATCAGTGTTCATTCTATCGGTTACTATTCATTTTCATACTCTCATTTCTCAAGAACCCTAATTGTTCAAACCTGCAACTTCTCCTTGTAACAATGGCATCAAAAGGACAAACCTTTCAAACCTATACCTTTGCACCCACAAACTATATTTCTTTGTTAAACAAATCTGATGCACCTAATGATTTTCATGTGATTCAAGATTTTTTGGCACAAAGTTATATTGGCTACGCGCTACAGGAACCTTCTAACTTCTCGGCTTAGTCCTTGATAAGGATTTGGTCGACTGCTAAGTTTAATGATGCAGATGATGATAAAGATCCAGTCATCACTTTCAACTGCAATGGCAAGCATTTAATCACACCAGCAGTGGTTCGACAAGCCCTTCATCTCCCAGAAGTGGCTGTGTATGATAATATTGTGGGAGATGATCAGATAAAAGAGTTCTTTATCTCTATAGGCTATGAAGGAAGCCTAACAAAGCTGGGGAGTCTTACCAGACCCCATATTCGAAGAGAATGGAGTTTCTTCTTCGACTGCATCACAAGGGCCTTCACAGGCAAGTGCACAAACTTCGATGCAATCCCACAGCTTGCACAACAAATTGGGTATTTTCTGACCCATAATCTTAATTTTAATTTTCCTTGTATGATAATTAGGCAGCTGGCCAGCAAAATAAATGATGATGCTCACACTATTTATTTTGCTAGATTTCTTCAGTTAATTTTTAATGTTTTGTTGCCTGATGTAAATTTTGAGAATGATCAGAGTTTAGCTAGTTTTAGTATGAATAGAAGGATTTTAGTTGACCTAACTAGGAAGGATGCTAAGAAAGGTAATCTATCTCCTCTCTTTTATCCCACATGAGTCAGGCTTCTCTTAAATCAGAGAATGTCTACCATATATGGAAGGGATTTTCTCTCTGTGGCTATGGATCATAGTTTAGCACCTTCTGATTCAAACCCAAGCCACCCTCCAAACACTGACACCCAAACACTTTTGCCAACCTCTACAATCTCCCAAAAGGCTGTGGTTGTAACACAAACCTCTCAACAGGGGACCAGCAAAAGAAAGGGAAAGGCAGTGAAAGAATCATCTCCTAAAAAGAGAAAATTAATAGATGAAGATTCTGATTCTGATGAAGGGTTGGTTTTTGCCAAGAGAACAACTGTTGAACATGCTTCTGAGATATCTCATGCACCTTTTATGAAGCCATTCACAGTAAATCCAATGCCTAGGGTGAAGAAGAAGAGGAGAAGATTAGTCAAGGCTATAAACTCTGAGGCTGCAAACACTGAACTAAATTCTGATGCAACACTAAACTCTGACCTTACAATCTCTGATCTAAACTCTGATGACTTGGCAAACTCTATTGAAGCATGGCATAGTTGTAAGGCAAATATTTCTTGGAAGGAACCTAGATTACCAGTTCCAATTGAGAACATGATTCCTCGATATGTCAAGTCAAAAGCTGATTGATGGACAACTGTTTCCCATTATAACCGTGAACGTATTAGACGGGGGCCTACTGTTGACAAGCTAGTCTGTAGGAAAATTTTGGAGAATCTAAATGATCTTTGGCTCAAGGCTGAACATGAGCGACAACACAATTATTTGAAAGATGAGCCATATGTCACTCCAGAGGAAGTTGGTCCTTTTACAATCTCTAATTCTCCTACAAACTCTTCCAAGCAAATTATTAAGGAGATTTCTTATGAAAGAGTTAGAGAGTTGGCAGAACAAGTCAGGAAAGAGATGGAAGCCAAGCAGTCCACATCATCTGACTCTCCAAGTTCAAAACAATTTTCAAGAAGAAAGAAGAAATCTGTCACTTTTGGCCAGGATACACAAGAACCTATCTCTCAAAGTGAGGTATTAATCTCTACATGGCCAGGCACACAAGAACCTGTTGATCAAAGTTCAACAACAGCCACATTTCCAGCAGATGAATCCAGTTTAGATCAGGGGTACAACCCACAAGAACCTTCAGCTCAAAGGGTTGAAGAAGTTGTTAAGGCTCCAGTCACACAAGAACCATCCAATCAAAGTTTGGATGTAGGCACTTTACCTCTTCTTGCAGATCTTACTGTTGCTGATGCTGAAGGCCAAGTTATGTCAGAGTCAAGCACACAAGAACCTTCACTCAAAGTGTTGAAGCAGCTAAATATATGACTCAGGTCCTACAAGAACCAATCATCAGTTTTATGATTGCAGACCAAGATTCTACTATTGGACAGACAGACTCTGATGAAGCTCCACTGGCACCACTACTGCTCTTATGGTATTACCAATCTCTGCCCAGCCAATGGAGATAACATCCACATCTACAACTCAAGGTATAAACTCTGACTTTTCTTCAGAATATGCATTCTCTGATAGTTTAACTTCAAATTTTACATTTCCTAATTTAACTACTAGAATAATCATGAATAGTCCTGAAAAGGGTACCCCTACTCATGTAACTACAATCAACCTTTCTCAGCCACCTCTTATTTCTGTAGGACAATGTGTGTTGAGCCTTTCTAGTGAGTCTGATGTAAAATGTGTGAAAAATAGAATTAATGAGAGGCAGACACTGGATCTGGCAAAAGGTGAGGTATAATTGAGAAAGAAGTTAGTTACTTCTAGTGGGCAAAATCTAACTCTTAAAAGTTATGATATGTGTTATGTGAGAAGTAATGAGATTACTTTAAAAAATAAGAGTGTCTTAGGATGTTCTATATCTTCTGCAGGTACTCAGAGTTTATCTGTTGCAAACTCTGATGCTTTGCTAATCTCTGACAAAGCTGCAAACTCTGATGGGATGGACACAAACTCTAATGAGGCTATTTTTACTGATAAAGAAGTTACAGATTTGTCTATTCCATATTCTCAAAGGTACAATACTAAGAAGTGGCCAGTCAACTCACATGATGCACATGAAAGACTAAGCATGAGCTATCCAGATTACATGGTGGTAGAAGATTTGAAAAGAGAGATTGAAGCTTATTTAGATGCTGAAGGAGTTCACAGAGATTTCTCTTCTCAACCAGGAACTTCTCAAGATGTGATAATAGATTCTCTTAAACAGAATATTTAGGACAGTTCTTGGAAATATTCACATGAAGATATCTTTTGGCCACATGTTCATGATTTTATTCATAAAGCTGACAAAGAGATTAACTCTGCAGAATTGAAGTCTGTGTTGAAGGCTACTACAGTGTTATCTAAAGGTCTTCACACTGAAGTTGGTGCACTCAAGGATACTATTATCAACAACTCTGCCTTTATCAAATCTTTGCAAAACTCTATGGAAGTCAAGTTCAAGAATGTCTTATCTAGACAAGATGCTCTAGAAGCCAAGGTGGATATTTTGACAAACTCTATCAGTTCTATGCAGGGGATGTTACACACCATTGCTGATATTCTTACTATCAAGCAAAAGTCTGATGTCAGAAAGGGGATGAGTTTAGTTACAGACAAATGCAAAGAGGATGTTGTACAAAAACCTGATAAACCTGATGATGCAGATCAAGGGAGTCACAGGGAGGGTAAACAAATTATGCAGCAAACTCTGATTGGTCAAAGTCAAACTCTGTCTACTCAAATGCTGATGGTACCAATCTCTGATAAAAATCAAGAAACAAACTCTAATTGAAGCTGATTTAGAATTTGCAAGAAGGCTTGAAAAAGAAGAGAAGCCTAAGAAAATTGAAGAATATAATCTAAAAAATGCAGAGCTGGCTAGGAAGGTTTTTAAAGAAGAAAATCCAGGAATGGATCCAGCTGCTGTAGAAGCTGAATTGAACAAGTCTGGTACTGACATTGCTCAAGTCCAGAAAAAAGAAAAGATATGTAAGAAAAGGACCAATTCAGAAGAAAGTATCTGTTCAACAGAAGAAGCCAGAAGCTAAGCCCATTCAAGTCAAGAGTGTTGAAATTCCCAAAGCAGTCAAACCAGTTGCTCAACCAAAACTAGTCTCAGAAATTCAAACAAGATCATCTTCTAGAATTCAGCAAAAAGCTCCAGTCAAGCCAAAGAATCCGCTCACTATGTCTGGAACAACTTTTCTTCCAGGTGGTTCAAGTTTTGATGATGAGGAAGAAGAACAACAACAATCTCTGATAAGGAAGAAAAAGTCTGATCTTCTATGGACAAACACTCAAACTCTGACACTAAATGCCAGGTTTGGAAAAGATAAAGGTGGTATTGGTGATTCACATGCTAAGGTCTACAGAGGTGAAGCAAACATCTTCAGAGATCCTTATTTATTAAAAGACAGACTTGAGGAAGAGTTGTCTCAAGAATATTTGGACAAGCTAATATCTATTAACATTGTCAAGGATATCTTTGATGGTGCTCAAGCTAAGGAGAAACTCATTTATTTCTTGGAGGATGGAAGAGTTATGAAGATTGCTCAAGAAGACTTAATTCAGAAAGCATCTAAAGAACTTGAACATGTTTTGTTCCTCCTAAATGATGAAAATGAAGTGACTTCTAGATGGGTAAAAATTCTTGAAGGAGTAATAGCTGAAAAGAAGAAAAGTGAAAGATTAATGATGATAAACTCTGAGGAGTATGAGCCTTGATATTTACATGAAGATGGATCTAGAAGAGCAATGAGAAAGGGAGATGCAAAAGTCAAGATGGTGTTGGGGATTCCTATACTAATCTTAAATCCTGATGGAATGAAGGCTTGCTGTATTGCTTTGGATGAAAGGATGAACATATCATCTATCTATGCTTTTAGGGCTGCTATTTATCAGATTGATGATTCTTCTGACCAAATGAAGGAACTGAAAGAAAAGCTGGGGAATTTATTGAGAGCTACTGAAGACAAACTTCTGAGTCAATTTCTGAAAGATGATTTTTCTTACAGAAGAATCTGAGTTAAACATGACAAACAAACTCTGATGCATTTGTCTTGGAATTCTGACATCATAAGTGAAATTTATGTTTTATTTCTTAAAGCATAAATTGGGGGAGATTGTTAGGAAACAAACACTGATGGCTGTCAGAGAATACAAGTCAGAGTTTACATTGCTGACGGTATCAGAGTTTAAGGAGCTGTCGGATAGAGTTTACTCTATCAGAGAATACTCAATCAGAGTTTACTCTAACAGAGAATGCTCAATCAGAGAATAGTAACCGACAGAGTTTAATATCAGAGTTTGTCAGGAAGCAATTCAAATCAGAGTCTGAATAGGAAAGTGAGAAGGAATTCGAATGCAAGACTATTTCCTTATGAAAAGTTATTCTATTTATATTCTGATTTGTAATTGATTTGTAACTGTGTATATATAAACACAGACATAGGTTAACATTATTCAATCTTAGCAAATCATATTTTTCATAACCTAGCAGCTCTTGAGAATAAACAACTTCTTGAGAGAGTTTTGTAAAATGTTCAATCTTTAATACAAAACCGCATTAATCTTTTACATACTTGTGTTCTTAATCGATTTACTGGTACTATTACATTCAACCCCCCTTCTGTAATAGTTCATCCTTCTGGGCAAACATTATTGTTCAAACACTTTAATTTATTTAAAATTATAGATTTATAAATAAATCTTTTAAATATTAAAATAATATATATGTTGTATTTCTCGTACTTAACTTCAAACATATTTTTTAATTAAATTTTAATTAGAATATATTCTGATATATTATAAATACAAATCTATTTAGAACAGATATATTATACATACAACTTTATCATCAGTGGAGCTCTTTTTCTTAATAATAAAATGAAATAAATTATCATATTAAATTAAATATTTAAATCATATAAAATAATTATTTTATACTATATTTAAATTATAGCATATATTTTTTATTAAAAATAATGTTACAATCCTTCTTCTTAATAATAAAATAAATAAATCACCACATTAAATTAAATATTTAAATTATATAAAATAATTTATCTATACTATATATATTGTACATACAATTCTTTCAACGGTGTAATCCTATTTTATTTAATTGTTCACTGGTAATATTATTATTTTTTTAAATTATGGAATATAGTTTTTATTTTAGCAATAATATTATAATATAATTTTTATCTAATATAATTGTATTAACATTTAACTCAATTTTATCACCGTTTTTTAATTTATTTAAAATTACAACCTATTAATCATATCTCATGAATATTAAATTAAAAAAACTAATATATCATAATAATAAAACAAATTACTATAATAAATTATATAAAATAATTAATATATAATTTATTAATATAATCCTTGCAAGGTTATAAGTTAGCGTACATTAATATACGCTCTTTGATGATTTGAACTAACATGTCTTTTTTTGATATATAAATGCTCTTATTGCAACGTATAGATGTATCTTGTTATAATTTTTACCGATCTATATTACATTTCTTGTGTTGATATATAATATAGATTGGTAAAAATTATTACAACATACATCGGTGTGCTATGCATGTATACATTTTTTGTGGTGATATATAATATAGATTGGTAAAAATTATAACAACAAACACCGGTATGCGGTGCATGTATATATTAATACATATATACCGACAGATTACATTACATTTGTTTCGAAAATGACAGATTACATTACATACATATATGATAAACACATTAAATCGGTTACTAAAATCTCAAACGATGGATTTGTGCATGTGTGCACTGCACTGTGCACCCTTATATCAATGATAATGCCCTCGAATCAAATTGTCTTTTACAAAAACTCTAAGATGCGGTTCTTAAACTAAAAGTTACATAAATCAACAAATAATTAATATACACATGCAGCACTTGTACTTATTACAATTAATTAGTAACCTCCTCCCAGATTTAAGTTTCACGACAGTAGAACATTTGTATTTACTAAAATAATATGTTCTAAAATGTCACTGGGAAATTATTTTTAACTTCTATTTGAATATGCAATTATTCCTTTTGTTATTTTGTACATAACATGCCATGACCGTTAGTATCATGCATCTTGCTGCTAAATTACTGAGGATTGTACGTAATACTAAAAAGTGAAGACCACACATATAATTAGTGAAGGGTGGGTGTGGTCTGCGGGGGGTTGGGGTGTGGGAGGGGAGTAAGCTTATTATAAACAATAATTCGAATGTGAGATCGATCGATCTAGAGGCCGGGTAAGATGGAGATAAAAGAGAGCATTTGGAGATGTATAAGTTTATGATACGCTCAACATATGGAGACTTGTGGCTGACTATTGCATGTGATTCACATATACTCTATATAATTATTTGGCGTGCCTGAAAATAAGTCCTTTCGGGTAAAAATTTCATATTTTGATAAATGTTTTTTATACAAGTATTTAATGTATATTTGAGATTCTATAAGTTGCAAAAAAAGTTAACTTTTTTCAGAAAAAAGTTAGGAATCTCTAATTTTGTTTTAAAATAAATTGACTTATTCTGGAAAAAAATTCTCTCAAACACCCCATTATTACATGCATGCACCAGCTTTTTGAAAAGCTCTTTTTAACTTATTCTTACATGCATTATTATGTAAATTTTTTTTCCCTTGGAGTTTACTATGTTGTGTGGTTGTCCATAATCAGGTCAATGCATCTTAATTGTTTACCTTTTGTTTTACTATTTTTTCCATGCAATGCTCAACTTCATAATGAGATACTGTACAAGTGAGGGGAGAATCAGAATTTCAAATATTTGGAACTAAAATGTCAAATAATTAAATTGTGACTAATATTTTAAGATTGATTGGGATTCAAACAAAAATGTATACTAAATTTTCAAATAAAAACAAGTGTTAAAATTTTAATTTTATTAAATTTTCAATTTCAGAAAGTAGCGGCCACTAGCCAGTTCAAATACTTACTTTCTGCCAATGATTATTTTTCTTTTAAGAATTGCTTGAAAATTGAATCAAAGGTTTCTATCAAATACAGTGAGCCTGGTATAAAGCACTTGGGCTCATTTCCATTGTAAAGATACAAATCTACTTTTCATGCTGGAAATCCCAAACTCGTAATCCGGCCACTTTTTTTTTTGTTGCCAAGTATAACAATCAATTTATATTTGTAATCCGGACACTTTATTTATACTACAATAATATTTGTTTATATAAAACTCGGGATGAAAAGTGTGATAGTGTCAAAGAATCTATATAAATAATCTGTTGGACTTACTATGGTCTTTGTAAATAAAAAGTCTGAAAATTATCTTAACTTTTTAAAAATCATTAGAGTATATTTTTTTTTGCTAATTCATTAAACTACATACATAAATCATTAGAGTATTGTGTAACACCATTTTCACTCCAATATGAAGAAATATTTGCGGAACAAGAAGCAAGCCCTCTCGATTGAAACTTGACGAATACTCGAGGTAACCGAGTGAAGTAACTTAATAGTGTCATACGTCCATGTATTCTATCCGGGGTTTGCAAACATTTACGGATCCTGTGCATAATTTTAAAATCGGGGTTTTTTACCTATATCCTTCAATATATATTAAAATATTAAATTATATTTTTTAAATAAAATAAACTATTTAAATATATTATAAGAAAAAACCAAAGTCTAACAAATTTTAATTTTAATATTATCAATATTTCTCAATTTTATTAATAAACCATAATTATCTTTATTATTTTTTATTATAAATATCTACAAATATATATATATATATATATATAATTACATAAATTTGGGATCCTAAATTATTAGTCGCATCGTGCTGTCTATCTACAAATTTTGCAGAATGTGTACTGTAAGTCTGCAGCACATGCAAAACATTGACCATATGTATGTTTCTATAAAATGCGTATTTATATCGAAAGTGCCTCGTTTTTTAGATACAGCGGTATATATGATCCAACTTCAACTTTTCACGGACACACGGTAGATATATTACGATTTAGGAGCCTTAGAGCAGTTAAAACCCTCATAAACTTAAAAATAAGGAATATAATAGAAAATAGTAGTCCAACAATAGTATCCCAATGATTCTCTAAATCACTGTAATATTTTAAATTTTATTAGTTATGATCTATTAATAGGTATCCATTAGTCATCCCCTATTTTATTTTTATAAATAAAATATTCACTTCTCTCATTTTTTCCTCTTTTTTCACTCTTTTTTTCCCATTTCCCTCATTGTTAGATTCAAATTTATTATTATAATAATAACGAGACATGATAATATGGATTAGTGTTGGAGTTGACACTAATATTGGTATTCTTAAATAACTAGGAGTTACTCCCCCGTCCCATAATTCTTGTCTCATTTTGACTTTTCAAAGTCAAATTTTTTTAATTTTGACTAATAATTTAAAAATATTTATTTATAATTTTACAACTTTATAAATTGATTCATAAAATAGAATAGTTAAATTTTATTATAATATTTTTCTAAAAAATATATATTATTATATAACATGTTTAATTTGTTAGTCAAAATTGATTAATTTGACTTTGAAAAATCAAAATGAGACAAGAAATATGGGACGGAGGGAGTATTATTTTATAATATTTATAAGAAATGTGTTAGGATACTGTTGGACTCCAACAGCTTACCTATTGATGTCCTAAGCTAAGATCTAGGTAATATCACAAAAAATAGCACTCCAACATTGTCCCAGTGGTTGCCTAAAATACTAGGACATGCATCTCATTACCTATTATTAGGTAACTACTTGTCATTACCTATTTCATTTTTTTGAATTAAATAATCTATTCCCTCCATTTTTCTTCATCTTTTCTCTCTCATTTTCTTTTCCCTCCTTTTTAGATTCAAATTTATTATTATAATAATGATAGGTAATGAATATAAGGATTATTGTTGGAGTTCATATGTACTTGTGGTTACCTAAATCACTAAAATTCATTATTTTATACTCCCTCAATCCCTAAATAGATGTCCATTTTGATATTTTTCTGGTCAAAATGACTAATTTTTAACTAACAATCAAAAATTATTCTTTTATAATTTAAAAAAACTAAAATATACATTCTATACTAGATTATATATTTTTTTAATAATATAAAATTTTAAACTTTTTTAATTATATATTATATTTAAATTATAGTCTAAGATGAGTAAATTTGACCGCATGAAAAAACTGAAAAGGAATAAATCAACCGTGAGGTCGGTGGACTTGCTCTTAGAGCAACTACAATGGAAAGAGCCCATTTTCCACTTTTTTGAGACCCATTAATATGCCAAATAAGCAAAAACTGGGCTTCATGTAAACTTGGTTGATATGCTCCAGTGCAGTGTCCGTGAAAAAATTATAAAAATATAAAAAAGAGACCAATGTTACATACAACAGCAGAGAAAAAGAAGAAAAAAATGGGTGGGCCGGGTGGTGAAGAATTAGACAAATTAAGATTAAAATATTAAAAATAAGAAACCGGCCTTTGACCACCAAAATGGGCACTGCCCACTTTCTAACTACTCATCCAATGTAAAAATGGGAAATGGCCATTGCCCAAATCATTTTTACGTGTCCCAATACAGCAAATGAGCGTGCATTGTAGTTGCTCTTAGTTCTGGATTGTCAAGTCACAAAAACTTGTCCTCCCTTTTTCTCACGCTCATTTTCTCCCTCTCAAATCTCTTTTAATTCTTGACTCGTGTCATCAAATTAACCATGAACAAAATACCGCAAAATTAACCATGAACAAGTTTAATTTTTGGTCCCGTGATCAAGCTCAGTCATTTTACTCAAAGATAATGGTCAAAAACTAAAGATAGGAGCTGTTACAAGTGCTTTACTGTTTTGCATATCTATGTTTATTGGATCCATATTTGTTACCCGGTGGCTAGATGTTGTAAGTTTCTCAATCCCTACTCCACTTTTTCATATTTGTTAATTTTTTCGGAGGTGTGCATCACCACAAGAAAGGTTTTTTCTAGACTACTGATCATCAATCTTTTTTATTGTAATTATTATTTGCCAAGTGAAATGGTATAATAACCCAAAAGATATAATTATATACTTTAAAAATCTGACTAAAAATAAAATGAAGACCAAGCAGTTAATACAAGGCTAAAAGAAAATTACGATCTTCATTGATTTTTTTTCATATTTTTGGACTCTTAATAATAATTCACCCCATCTTAGTTAGCATATATATAACACGTTACTCGTATAAAAATTTAAGATGGATTGTCAAGGATGCAAATATCATATACCGCAAAGTCATTTACTTGCAACAACTCCATTTATGTGGTTGTATATTCGGGTTTTTAGTAAATAAATGTGGGTAACTCGAGATTAAGAAAGCTAAGAAAAAATGCAGCTTAATAAACGATAATCCATATATTTTGTTCAGTACTAACTAATGATGGATGTTCCATCAGCTCAGATTATTGGGAGTTTGCAATATCTTGCTAATGGTACTAGACCAGATATTTCATATTCCGTGTCTAAGTTAGCTAGATATACAAGCTGTCCAAACTAGACTAATTGGGATGCTCTTGATAGAGTGTTTAGATATCTGAAAGGCACCATCTACATTGGTTTACATTACAGGAGGTTTCCTGGAGTGCTAGATAGATATAGTGATGCAAGTTGAATAGCTATGAAATCTGGTTCCAGTGGAGTGACTGGATACGTGTTCACCCTTGCGGGTGGAGCTATATCCTGGAAGTCTGCTAGACAGACTGTTGTAACTCGGTCTACATTTGAGACTGAGTTGTGTGTATTAGATGCCACGGGGACAGAGATTGAATGGTTGCATGGACTTATGTCTGTGATTCCTGTAGTAAGCTGACTTCTAGAACTCGAGATATGGCTCAAACAGTGTAAGCAGCGCGTGCAGCCCAATAAATACGAATTTTCTTCTATTTTATCTCCAAAATAGTTCTTTAAGTCCAAATTCTTCCAAGTTTAGGAATTTCTTCTTGTCTGCAATAAAACATTAAAATCTATTAAATAAATATCCAATTAATGCAAAATACTATTAAATATGAGAATAAAAATCCTATAAAATATATATAAAAATATATTCTATCATAAGCCAACCGCTCTTGCTGTTCATTGTGATAGTCGTACAACTATCGACAAGATAAACAGTAAGAAGTATAATGTGAAAACAATGAGACACATCCAAGTTAGACTAAAGTCTATAAGGGGTCTAGTGACTGACATGATCGTTGCTATTGAGTTTGTTGGAACTCAAGATAACCTAGCTGATCCTTTGACTAAGGGACTTGAGCATGCTATTGTCCTTAAGTCAAGGTTGAGGATGAGACTGACAACCCATTTTGAGTCATAGAACCCAATACACTTGAGAGGAGATCTCTCGAAATGTATTTAATGTGGTAATAACAAGTTATGAGGGTGATTCAGTAGTACCTCTACTATAAATATCTCACGTATTTGAGTTTTTCCCTTGTAAACCTCAAGAGGTACCGTAACTGCTAGTTAACAAGAGTTTTAAGAACTCTGAATGGGGTCAAGTCGTGAGACGAGATGTTGGCAGTACATCTTTGGAGATGTCTAGCTAAGCGAATATTATTGTGTGGTCGCAATTAGAGGATAAAGTTATTCCTCGAAGCATTCGACGAACAGGATCGAGACATGACCATTAACGTCTCAAAGCCGTAGATCAACATCATAACCTTTGATTTGTCATCGTCTATGGAGCGTGGTTACACCAAACGGATAACGATTCAAGGTGAAACATTTCATCTATATCCGGTAGCCATTGAAGTAGGGGACTTAGGAGGGTTCAAACCCGGAAGGGTACCGACTCTGAAAAATAAATCATGATGAAAACTGATATGCATTTCTGTATGGATTTGTGGGGGAATGTTAGAAAATGGAAAGTTTAAGGCATATTTTATATATGTTCTTGATGTAATTTACAGAAACTAACTAATGAAAACTGTTCCTTGTTATAAGGACTTAAACATTCATATTTGGATCTAAGACATTTTCTTAGTGGAATCCATAAAGAAACTAAGTTGAAGTTACTTGCTTGAAATGAGTTATGTGGGTTTGTCGCACATTGAATTTGTATAGGAAAGATAATGAGTTTATATAACATCTTGTGTTAGTATTGTTTACAACTAGTAGTGTAAGTGGAATGCTTATGTCACATGATGCTATTGAATAATATATATCTTTTAATTGCAAGTTTATTTGATTTATTTATATTGATTATTTAATATTAATATTAAATATATTGAGTAAGGATTATTTCAATAATCAGACTCTAAATATATATTAAAATATTAATATTACTTAATCTGAATAATATAAGTAACAAATAGAACCCACTTCTTTGTAAAACTTTATTTCTTTGAAAAACTCTATATCCCACATCGAGTAGAATAAGAGAAGAGGAACTCAAGAAACCTATATATTGAGGTGTGTACATATAGTTGTGGTGTGCCTCTTGCTTGTACCTTGCATACAATAAAAATTGTTGTCGGGCAAATTGAGGCGTGCCTCTTTCTCCTACCTCGCATACATATAAAGTTAGCATAGGTTTTTGGACGAATTGAGGTGCTAGTCGTTGTTGAGTGTTACGTATCTGTGGACGAAGTACTCTGTGTTGTTTTATCCTGGAAGTGATATTGCTGCAACCAAACACAGCGTAGTGGGACAATTATCTCTTTAAAAACAGTCAAAGATTTCCTGCAAGACCTGCAAGACTTGGCGACTCAACTGTTCATATTAGTTATATCAGTGTATGCATAAAGGGCTTGTTCTTGTTAATTATAATCATATAACTGCTCATTATTGTGTTTAGATAATAATATTCCCGGCCGGTAATTTATTTATGTATCGGCCTCTAAGTTCTTGTTCTGATTTCATGTTCAGATAGACCTATTTTAATGTATATGTATTCATTCCCCTCTTTGTTCTTTGTATTCGTGTAGATACAAGATATATATTGAAGGAAGAGTATGGTCTGTTAGCGAAAAATACATACTAGCATGTGATTCCATGACTCTTCTTGTTAAGCCACAATACTATGATTTCTTTACAAGAAGTTTACAACCTTCAGTACATTATGACCTATAAATAACAAGAACAAGTGCAGATCAGTTAAATTTGATGTTGATTGGGGAAATTCACATCAAAAGGAGGTACAAATAATAACATTAATAATGATAGGGAACTCTTGTGGCCATTTATAAAGTTAGAATTCATTTCGATTTTCTTATGTGCTAGGCTCAAAGAATTGGAAGAGCGGGAAGCAACTTTATCCAAGAAGGATTAAAGATGAAAAATGTATATGATTATACGTATCATACCTTGAAAGAATATGCAAAGCTAATGAAGTATAAACCAACAGTTCCACCAAAAGCTATTGAAGTATGCTCAGAGACAATTGGCTGCAGTGAACATAAAGAACCGAATAAAAGGTTTAAGATTGAATCAATGGTGAAGAATCCTTCAGCTTCAGGTCCATGTATACTGGCTCCTCCATATAGTCGTGATGATATTCAAGCAATTAAAAATGAGCAAGAACGTACCAGAAAACAAGTGGATGTGTGGGAACGTAGTGGGAATGCCAGAGATATAATTTCTGCGACTGATCTTGAACAATTTGTTACTATTACTTGGAAGATTTGTAAAGGTAAAGCATCGAGTTTCTTTAGTGGTAAAAGGCCTCCCCCCTTGTCTTATTTGGAGAATGCTAGTTCCTTACTTGAAGACTATACGAGTTTTTCTAAGCTCGGGTATAATCATGAGAAGGCTCATGTTTGGTGCCCTCTGCTGCTGCAATTTATACCGAGTCTGAATTTGTGGACCTAGGTGCAATCTGTCATGATTATAAAGGAAATATTCTTGGGGCTGCTTGCAAGTGGTTTCAAGCCCCTATCTCTGTAGAGGTTGCTGGAACTTAAGCTTGGGAGCTTGGTATATTGCTGGCCAGAGATCTCAAGGTTAAGAAGATTATTTTGGAGTCTAGTAATCTAATATCATTAATAATATTCTTAAAATCAGTTAAGCTATGGAATCTGTTATGTTTAATCAGTGTGTTGCTCATTTACTTGCTAATAAGTTGGCTGTTGACAAAATTTGTTGCGGAAGACTGGGAGGAGAGAGGCGTTCCCTCGTGTTAGTCAGGCAGTAGCTTGTGACTTATCTCCTCCTCCTGTGATGTAGTTTGTTGTTCTCTGGTTGTATCTTTAATGTCAAAAAAATTGTCAAGAGTAATGTAATTCTTATTTTTTCATGCTTCTAAACCCCTCTCGAATTGTTTCACTGTCTATACACTTTTATTTAGAAAATATCTCTGAGGCAAGTCTAGAAAGCTATTTCAATCTTTTGTAGTTTGTAACTCACAGAACTAGTGTTAATTTGACCAACATATGAAGTAGCAAAATTCCTTTCTGTTTTTTAACAAGCATTTGAACTGATCTTAAACTCCTTTTGTATTAGTGTATTAAGTAAGAGCATCCCCGCCCGGTGATGACTTTCAATTCATCAAATTTATTACTATTCACACCAAATTCACCTTTTTATCTGACATGGGCGTGGGCATGGGCATGGGCGTGGTAAATGAATCAATTTATGTTTATCAAAAAGTAGAGAAACGACGACATAAATAAACGCATGATTTGCGCAGGAGGGGCTACATATTGACACCAGTGAGACAATCATTCATCTTTTGAAGCTGAAAAGCAACCACATTGTTAAATGAATTAAGCTGGAAATAATGGGAAAAAATTCATCCCCTCAAACACTTCAAATGTTGAAGGAAACAGATGAACTACACTTATATTACTGTTACAATAGTAAAGTACACTTCAGTTTGGAACATGTTAACCAAACTGCACCATATCATAAAGAATAAGAATTTGATGCTCATTCCCACAGTATACCATTCTTCCGCCAAAGACAACAATAAGCAAATTATTTAGCAGAAAAAAAATAGAACTAGTTGTAAAAAAGAAAATAGATATACTATTTATGATACATCCATGCAAACACTCATAATTCATAAATATTTGAATGTTTTATGAACTCTTTAAACTCTCAGTACCACCAAAACTATTTTTGAGGGAAAAAAAATAGACAACATTATAATGAAATTGCTATATTTTGCCCTCTACCGCATTTAGGAAAAAAGAATCTTCCACTGGAAAATGATCTTTTTATTGCAGCAGGACTTGGAACAGAGTGCAAAACTCTGTTTTTCTTGTTAATTTTGCTCATTTCAGCTACCAGCTTTTTCGATGATCCATCATCCTCACTCGTGAACTCATAATCCTCTTCATCATGATCAATGCATATGACATCTGCTATCGAAACCCGGGTTTGGCATAAATTATTCATCGATACTGATCTTCTGACTTGTTGGTATTCAGCTTCTCTAATATCAATAATAAAATCTCTATTTGCAGAACTTCCAGAATCCCTATCAGCTCTAGTTGGAGTTTTTGGAATTTCATCCCCTTGAGTAAGCTCTTCTTCCCCAATACCATCCTCTACTATATCAGTTTCTCTATGGACTTGAAAATAAATTTCACGGTTCATAGGAATTTCTGACACTGGTAGAGGTGGCTGAACTGTGAAGGTACTAACATGCACAATGTTGGCACGACAAAGAGGGCAATTTGAGTGTGATCTAAGCCATGTATCAATGCACTTGACATGAAAAGCATGGCTACATTTTGGTAAGAGCCTCAAGTTTTCATTTTCTTCAAACTCACTCAGACATACAGCACAATCTCTTCCTTCAATCAAGCCATCACTTTTTTTGTACTTGCACACTGTAATAGACTCGATTAGAACTTCATCCAAACCATCATTAGAAGCATGCCAGGGCTCATGGTTTGAAGGGTCATGATTTTCTTCTAGTTCCACAGTAGAGTCACGTGTTTCTCTTCTTGTGGAATCCATACTCCCACAAAACTTGGAAATTATGGCATAATAACTAACAAGGAGGAAAGCACTTGCAAGAATTCCAATAATTGCGATAACTAGAGGTGAAAAGCTTGGTACTGAATTTTCATCCGGAAATTCAATGGGGTATGGAGGTGGGAAGTTAACATAGCACCACTGAGGGCAGTTTAAACTACAAAAACCCTGTGAGCAATCTCTGGTGTTCATATAAGGAACCAAAACTTCTGGGCTATTTAAAGACCCCATTGCTATAAAATAAGAACACAAATTTCAGTACTTTCTCCAACTCTCTAGTATAAAATTCCAATCATATCTAGTAAAAAATTTAACAGATCAAATAAAACAACAGGTGTTTAAAACATCTGATGCAAATTCGCTAGTTTGTAAGGGAATACAGTAGAATACGGTCAAAATTAAGCCAAAAAATGTGATATAAAATAAATAAAAGGTTTAAGAAAATACCTGATAACTTTTTAAATATATTAGACAGTGTTTGATCTGAAGAGCAGGGAGATTGGAGTTCTAATATAAATTATCAGCATATAAGAGCAACTGCCAAAGAAAATAAGAGCTTTTAAAGAGTAAGTAAAACAAAGAGAGTTTATGTCTTGTATAATTCTTCAAGAAGGATGGAAAAGATAGCCAAAAGATTCCTAAGATAGAGAAAATCAAAGGAAAACAGGAAGACAGTGTACTGAGGGTGTTCCCTTTTCTACTTTTTCTTGTTCTTCTCTTTTTCTTTTTTCTAATTTACTTTTGTTGGAGATAATGGTTTGTTGGCTATGGTTATCATGTTGGTTGGGAATTCATCAAAGATTCAAAGTAATAAATGTATTTAAAATTAATTGTTTCAAGTAAGTTGCATTTATAGCGAATATAATGTAGTCAAGTCGAAGTTAGTTGCATTTAAAGCGAATATAATTTACCCGAGCAGGCAATACTTCCCCTAATTCCGTCTATTTGACATGTATCCAGTGTGTCGCGTTCTTTCCCTATGTGGAGCATGCCTAAATCACAAGCAATGTTAGAAGGCAGATTGTTTAAAGAGTAGCTAAAAGTAGAACCAAGGGAGCAAAGAAACAAGGCACAGTGCATAAAAGATTATGCTTAACTTAGGATTAAGAGTTTAATACGGAGTATTAAACTAAAAGACGCGAGAGAAGCATAGGCAGAGAAGTAAAAAGGAATACTAGGCATAATATAAAATAAATCATCATTGATATACTTTCGATGAGCATCAAATTAATCTTATCGGTTGGATTATAGTAATAGACAGAAGATGCCCATATGGAACAATTGCTAACCATATATTCGTGTCTTGCATAAAGATAAATGAATTTCCTTGTGGTGTTGAACCAACATTTGCTCACAAAACTAAAGTTTAGCTAAGAATAATGTAGATTCTGCAGCATATTTCCATCTCCGTAGAAGTCTGCCTGGTACTGAAACATGCGTAAAGCTTGAAATGTTCTAAATCACTCGTAACGTTATTAAGAAGAATTTAAGATATAACTTTCTTGGAGTAAAAGATGGGGTGAGTACAAATTTGAATGATAGTGATTTCAGTCAAATAATTAGTCTGCCCCCTCTATTCTCTAATGGATTTACTTTGTCAGTGGTCTCCTTTATCTATCAGGGTGTATCTTGGTTTGCTTTTGGCTCTTTATTTTACCACATTTGCATTTAAGAGTGTCTAGGATTCGCTCCCCATCATTCTCAGGAGAAGATAAGAGGAGTCGCATTAAATGTTCAAAGAACTAAAAGATCAGGTCAAGCCTATAGTGATGCATATGTATCAATTTCATATAGAAGCTAAAATGGTACATGTTAAGCTGTTCCAATTAGTTAAGGCATCAGAAAAAAGAATAGAAATCATAACTACATGCAATGTACAGTTGAGAGGAGCAACGAATTATTAATTGATGATATAATAGAAATCTACCATTGACTGCACTTTGCTGATCCCATTGACTGCTGTAGTACTATATATATAGGCAAATTGTCCACGTCATGTGTCTGCTATAACATACTTACCGCACCTAATTTTAGCGGTAAGAAAAAATACACTAAAACCTAACTCTAAACGCGATGAGGATAAGTGAACCCCAACAAAAGAAACACCTTACTGTTACGAATTCTCGCGGTAAGGTATGCTGCAACATACACTTGCCGGAGACCAGCCGCCATATATATATATATATATATATATATATATATATATATATATATATATATTATATAGATAGATAGATCTAATCACATACATTGTGATCTACATGATTCAGATATTGATGACTCGGGTTAGACTTTAGAGCTTTAAGGGGTCAAGCTTATAAACATGCAGCATACATGGTAGGTACAGCCAGTCCCCCTGTAGTCCTCAGAACTCACCAAGTGAAAGTACAAAAGTGAGAGAATAATAAGCTGTGATAGTGTTGTTGAACTTGAAATAACAACTTTTCTACTTTACATTTCAGCAAAATTTATAACACTGTTAAATGCCAGTACACACATTTCTCACGATCTAAGGTTGAATACTTTATAGGCTATAGCTATCACCGGTATCTATTTACTTGTGCAATTAACTTAATTTCAAGTTATGCATGTATTTATGCATCTAGGGACGCACCTAGTGTAGGAACAGGGCAACTTGCAATTTGCACGTAGTTGATTCAGTACAAATCTTGTTGAAGTTATGTTAATTATTTTGGTAAATGCCAATTACGGAAATGCAAATACTCACACACATATGTTGCACCGAGACTTGAACAATGAACCCTCGAAAAGTATTATAACTAGAATATTTAAGGTTAAATATTTATATTTATATTTATATTTATATGTAAATGGCATGTCTAAAGTGGTTGGAAATTGACCTCTCCAATCATATATGGTGTTTGAGAAATTCTGGTCATCAAACAACCAGCATATAAATATATGTCCACGAGTAAAGAAAGAATAATTAGCTATACTGGAACAACAATTTTAAACTTGTTTATAATATCCAATTAAACCATAAGCAAGTTAAGAATAGGTATAGAGAACTAGTGATAGATAAATAAGATGAGAAGTAAAGTTCATCACTACTAAAATAGACTACTTTAACAATGCTGGTATAAGACACATAGATGAAAAAGATTTCAATCCATATAATGATACAAAAGGTGAGGATTGTCAAGAAACTCCTTGACAGACCCTTTACTTGGTGATCATTGAAAGAATCAAAAGTTTGTTTTTCGAACTACTAAACAAAAACAAAGGCCATAACTTATTTGCATTGTTTCTTTTGAGGAATCAGAGCAAGTCTTGACCAGATCCAAGGACAGACAGTCTAGGAACACTAATCAGAAATAACAGGGTTTCAGAGTGGTCAAGCCACCACATAAAAGAATGAATTATACATTATAAAACAAAAAGCATTTTGGTCCTAACAAAAAGCATTTTGTTAGGAAGTGTATCCTCGAGCGAATAAATTATGGTTTCAATAACTTATTATAAAAATATTTTATTATTCTATTTATTGTGTCATATAAATGTTCTTATGTTCGCACCGTAAGAAGATAAATAGGTAAATGGTATAATGTGTCACAAGTGATGTAATGTTCCTGTGACCTGATCGTGCAAACGTGATATATGGTGATATTGATTCATAAATCCTTCTGGTGCTCAAGTGTAAAATGATTTTTATAAAACTTGATAGTGCAAAATATACGGTACTTTAATAGACAATTAAGAAAGGCAAAGCCTGCTACACAAACTTACATTATCAATTTTCCGATCAAAGAAATGTCTTGATATGCAAAATTAGTAAAGATCATGGGGAAAAAGCCGATGATCATTTTTTTTCTTGAAACAAATAATTTACCAAGACAGTTCTAGTAGGAACGGCTAGGACTTACTGACCAACAGGGAAATACAATTATATATTTTGTGTATAAATTTTTACATTTTAAATAATAGAAGTAGTGCATAACATGGGCAGTTTCTGACATTACAAGTAGATACATAAACACTTAATTTAGGTACACAAGGAGAGTGAATGTAGAGTAAATGCAAAATCATTGAAACCGCAATGCTCCTCATTAGCTTCTTTTGCATGTAGAAGTGAAGATATGCAGTAATGCCTCATTATATATCAAAGGACAAATAAGAAGACAAAAAATTCTAACGTAGAAGTGAAGTCTATGACTCTTCAGGTTGTCCCTCAGGAGTTTGTTCTTCTTTACTTTCAGACCCATCTATGCTCTTTTCACTAAATTTCAGAGTAATTGGTCTGCCTAACAATTCCTGCGGTAAAAAGTGGAAACAGATATTAAAATCCTCCTGTTCAAGGTCACATAGTACTATGCAGATATCATACAAGTGAATTCATTTATAAAGATTGCAAAATATATCGATCCAAAATAAGGATCTTCAGCCATGAGACTCATGAAGACTATATATCTGCACAATACAGTGTATAATGAGTATATATGATGTAACAGTAGTGGAGTCCATTATCAGCTAAACTCGCAAATGCTCAAGCCACAAGGTGACTTCATAGGCTAAATGCTATAATACCTCCCCATGTAACATTATGAACAAAGAGCAGGATGGCAACTAGTCTTTTACATAAACCCATGCCAATCATTTAAACCCAGTAAACATTAAAGTTATACGCAACATGAGACTTAAAGCAACTTACCTTTCCATTTAATTCAGATATTGCAGTCTCTGCTTCCTCCTTTGTAGTAAATGAGACAAATCCGTAACCAGAAGAATTTCCTGAAGGATTATTAAAAACAACTCTGGCTGAAACTGGCTTGAAATTGGCAGCAAAAAATTCTCTGAGATCGTTAGCTCTCACTTTCCATGCAAGATTGGACACATAAAGTTTATAACGTGTTTCCCCAGGTGGGGGGTTATCAGGAGGAGGCGGTGAAGGTCTTTTTAATTTCTTTGCAAACTCTACAGTGATAACCCTTCCGGACAATTCCTGTATCACAAATAATTACGAGTCTAAGAGAAATGATGCCAGAAAAGTAGGCCAGTGTTTATGGGAAACATAGTAGTACTGCATCCTGTATCACAAATAATTACGAGTCTAAGAGAAATGATGCCAGAAAAGTAGGCCAGTGTTTATGGGAAACATAGTAGTACTGCAAGTAATAGGGAATTCCAATACGCGTTGTATACTTTCATTTGAGACTTGATTAAATGAATCAATATAGTTTCACTGCACTTTTATATATAATATTATTATGTACAAAAAAACTAGGAAGAAAAAATGAGCAATATCTACTGAAACTACTTCAGCAGTTTGCTGTTATTTTGACCTAAAAAACAAAGCCAAGTTTTACCAAATTCTCAGGGTGGATGAGTGGATGAAGGACTTATATTAATATCTCCAAGAGACAATAATTATGATGACGCGTATATAGGCTTCTACCTTACAAAAGTGCAAATGTTTAAATTTAGCTTAAACCTCTCATCTTCTGGACAAATACAGAGAAATATTAAGCAACTTATCATATGAATATTACCATCCCTAAATTCTACTGACGTACTAATCCTACCAATAAGATAGAAGCTAAATGTGAAAGGCCTTGACAATCTAGTGTGCTTTACATCCTTTAGAACACTACACCTCTCAAACATTTCCCCATGAACAACAAAAGCAACTTCGGAGCATTTCAGTAGATGCTTTGGTGCAACACTTTAATGTATGCAAGATACCTCTTTATTATCCGTTTCTCTCTTAATTATATCTTTATACAAGTAATTCTTGTATCCGTCACGCATCAACACACCACAATTACACTGAGTCAACATGATGCAACTACATTCTTAGTAAAAAAAATTCAGGGAATTTTCTTTCTGCACATAATATTATTAACCCCTGCAGATTCAAGCCACTTCCGAAGACAACTGGATAAAGATGAGGATAACAGCAGATGACCTTTGCCCATGTAAATGTAAAGGAGGGTAGAGGCAGACCTAAACTGGGGGGAGGGGGGTAAGCCCCGGCTAAAATTTTAAATTTTAGTACTAATAAACTTGTATGTATCTAACTCGCATGCAAAGCTCGAGGAAGAAACACTTGTAACATATGGTTAAACTAGGTTCAAATCTTGTCAAACTATAATAGTCTGAAAACGTCAGTAGTGAACTAGTAATGAGTTAATATCTACTACTATATTCATATTTTATGTCCTAGCTCAACAGGAAAACAAATTTGTTTAGAAAAGTAATTCAGGTTCAAATGTTGCAAAAGTTACTTTTTTCACTAAAATCTCAAGTTAAGCTATATTGTGCTGTTTACTTTCAATAATTGTTTATTGTGCGCACACACAAACAGATAGCTGCTAACAGATTAGGGACGTACATGGTTTGGCGTGGTTATGTGGTAAAAGCCAAATCGAAACAAATGTGTCAATTTATAAAATCTCCCACGCACAAACGCAAGTAAACCACAAAAGTTTTAAGAGCAAAACTGCAGTTAGTGCGGTCCGGCTTGCAGTTAAACCACATATTATAAATATATAATAAATTAACAATAAATTCAAGTAATATAACAATTTATAATAGAAAAAAGTAAAGAAAATTATTTTATTAAACTTAAGAGTACTGTTAATAAATAAGAAGAGTAAGAAATCATGTAAGTTACTCTAGTCCTATTATCAACAAACAAGAATAAAATATAATATACATACTAAAAAGGTCAATATTAAAAAAAAACTAAGAGATAAATCAATCACAAATCCATACACCATATTGTGTTAACAATATTTTGTAGGCAAAAATTCAGTGGACTACTAATTAAAGTACTATATGTTCTGCAATATGCTCTGCTTACAAAATATTGAATAACATATTGTAGAACATATAGTAATCCAATTAGTTATTCATTTAAGAGTACTCTATTGAACTTATATGTTGAATAATAAAAATATGTATCAACATATAAAATTTATTGATTTATATATACTTACAAGTACAAATTATTATATTTGTCATTATATAATTTAATATTTTTTATATACATTTTGTGGCTGCGTTTTAAAAAAATTGAAACCGCAGATGGACGGTCACCAAAATTGAATCTGTGACCACCCGCATTTTGCGTTTATCTGCAAAATACGGTGTGGTTGCAAGCGGTTGAGCAGATCATGTGCAGTGATGTAACACATAATAGTGATTAATATGATTGCAAATTTGCAATCAGTGCAGAAGGGGATGAAACATTGTTCACAACCAATTTGTAAGTAGTGCAACTGGAAACTCAGTGCTGCCATATTATTACCACAACTCAACTACCTAGAGTTGGAAATGTGATACAAATTCCAGTTACAATGCTTAACTTAAGTTACCTGACAATTAGGGCTGTCAATGAACAAAATGAAGGCCAGCTTTGGTAACCAAAATAAACAACTAAACGAGTAACTCGTGAGCGAGGGAACATGATAGTTACATAGCAAGCAGCTTGCAAAAAGAATTTTGAACATAATCAAGCTCGAGATCACCTATTTTTAACAAACGGAGCATGAATAAAGCAAAAATGCAATAAAAGGCAATGATGCTAACTACTATGAAATTATAATTAATATATAAAAAGAACTTACAGAAGAGTCAAATTTATCAATAACAGCTTGAGCCTCTTCTGCAGAAGCCATTGTAACAAATGCAAACCCTCTGCTCTTCCCACTTTTCTGCTTTATAATCTACATCCAAAAAATGAAAAAAAAATCAAATTAAACAAATACTTGCACAACTAAACCATTTTGTCTGTTGAGTGAATTGGAGAGTATAATATTATAATACCTCTATATCTGTGACAATACCACATTCACCAAACAGCTTCTTGATATCAACAACAGTGAGAGACCAAGGCAAATTGAGAACAAAAAGCTTTCTTTTTTGAGATATTTGAACATTCTCAGCTTTTTCTTCCACTTGAATCTCCTCCTGAACCGTTGTAAACACTTGAAATCTTGATTTTCTTGAAATGTTGAAGGAGGATAGAAGTGGGGTTTTGAGAGAAAGGGTAGGGGTATAAGGGGAAAGTTGAAAATTTATAGAAGATAAAGCTTTTGGGCTTAAAGGGTATGTAGATTTTGAAGAAGATGAAGGGTAGGTAGAAAAAAGAGAGAAAGATGCTTCTAGTGCCACCATCACCATTTTTGTAATGATTGGCTCTGTGGCTCCAAGAAAAGCTTCAATCTTGTATTGAGATGAAGATGACCAGGGGCAATATAGTCATTACAAACAGTTTTTGCCTGGTAATGCATAATGCATTATCCTGCACTTTCTTTACTTTTTCTGTTTTGTATTTAATTTATTGAAAAAAGTTTGATGAATTCCACAGGTAAATAATTGAAGATTTTGAAAAGATATTAATGATTTATACTGAATAATTCAACTTATTTTCTTTTTGTACTATATTACTAATTATGAAATCTTAAAATCTTTGGTAGATTGATCAAAAAAATTATACCAAATTGTTATAATTAATATAAAAAAAGAAAATGACCTAAATACCTGATTTTTAATAACAACGTGCTTAAATTATCTAATCTCATAATTGTGACCTTTTTTACCCATGTGATACACATATATGAGAGGATCACTCAATTAATTAGTGAATATATCGTAGTTACTCAAGTTTAACTGCACATTTGACATGGGTGTAACAACTGATACACACCTGATATGTAGGTGTATCCACCAAATACACACTTTGTATGGGTATATCCATCAAATACACACTTTGTACGGGCATATCCACCAAATACACATCATGTATCCGTCGAAGATGTGTGATATTGGTGTATATATTCGTTTAAAAAAATTTATCAGACTTGAATACACCTTTTACGCGGGTATAACAACTAAATACACACATGATATGAGCTACTTACCAAATACACACCTAGTGTCGGTGTATTGATCAAATACACTTCTGTTATGTTATGGGTGCATGCATCGAATACATACCTTGACATATCTGATGGATATTTTGGGTCGCACGCTCCGCCTTTAGGTATTTAGGTCTATTATTGTTCATTGATGAATATTTTGGGTCTTCACCCAATATATATATATATATATATATATATATATATATATATATAGGGGAAGACTCAAAAGAAAACCATATTTTGGAGAAAACTTAAGATACTTTTGTCAACCATTGATTTGTAAATAATCTTACGGTTGATATTGACTGAATCAATTATTTTGGTATGTTATTTAGACATAATATAATTTCCAGTTTGTAATAGACATAATATCTTTCTAATTTTGGTATATTATCTAGACATAATATATTTTCCAGTTTTTAATAGAATTAATAACAATATTAATTACATGAATCAATGGCTGAGATGAGTACTCTAAGTTTTCTATCAAAAAAGTTTTTCCTAGATCCCTACTCTCTCTATATATATAAACTTTTTCAGATATAAATATAACTATATAGATGAGTTATTATTTCAAATCAAATTATTTAATCTTTTGAATTGAAGTAAAAGAGTAAAAATATTAATTTTTAAAATAAGTTATTTTATAATTATAATATAAATTTTTTTGAACTAAATTGAAATAATAAGAATTTTCATAATAAAATTCCAGTTTTGTATAATTGGATAATGGAGGATTTTTTAAAATTAATTTTCGTATATATATGATTATTAATATATATAGGTGATGCTCTAGAGAGAACACTTTATATAGAGGTCCGGAGAGAACCGTTTGATTCTAACGTAAAATCTCATAAATAATTTTAAAATTTAATTATATTTATGATTAATAGCGAATAAATTTTGATTGCAATATAACATACAAACCATGTATAAGCTTTATAAATAATTTAATATTTAAAAATTAAGAAAAAAATATGATTTTCAATTTGATTCTACTATAGAATTCTGTTCTGAGTAAAATAATTCTGCTGTAGAATCGTTTTAATATTTTTTCATTATAATATGTCATTTTAAATATTTTTTATAAGTAAATTCATTTTTAATTCATTTATACTTATATTTGATGAATATAAAAAAAAATCTATTTTATGTGTATATAAGGTGGTTCTCTACCGAATTCTATATAAGGTATCCCTCTTTAAAAGAATGACCTATATATATGCATATAATATATAATATAAACTAAATAATTATTTAATAAAATTTATACAAACTTATAGTAGAAAAAATAAAATTGCAAAATAAATTTATAAAGAACAAGCACCATTTTGTGGAGAAATGATTTCTTAATGCTCCGTGTCTCCATTAATCATCATCTCTTTACTCCGAACGGTTATTAGTGCTTCATTTCTAATGGTAGAATGCCGTTGAGTCCCAACAACATTTCTCCCTATTTAGTCTTTTCAAACACTGCATTAAGCCATTAAGTGACCAGCTGGTAGTCTCATCCAAGACAAGTATATATTGTTGATCAAATTTTTACGGGGCAGATATTGCAATTCTCTGCATTCATCCGCCTGATAACATTTGACAGAACCGGCCCTGAGGTCAAGCCTTTATATTCTTGAATGTGTCATAAAAAAAATCAATTTTTAGGGGTACATTTTTTATATACATGTAAGGGCTTAAAAAATTAAAATATTTAGGCACAAAAAAATAATTTAGGGGCACATATTGATTTTAAAAGAGTATCATTTTTTGTATTATAAAAGAAGCACATAAATATAAATAAAATAAAATAGGTAAATATTAAAAATTAACTAAGAAACTCAAAAAAATAATATGAATATTTGTGTATAATTTGGTAAACTATTACACGTCTCTCTGTATCTGCTTCATCGTATCGCCAAAATCATTCTGAGTGGGTAAACTCAATCTAAATATTCAGTTTTAAATCATTGATTAAGGATGAAAAAAAATGATCTGAATCTCAAGGAAGAAAAATCATTCAACAAAGGATTGATTTTTTAGAAAATTATAAAAAAGGCGGGGGACTTTTTAGGTTTATGAAATCAGTAAATTTTGCTAATGAAAGAAGAAACTAATGGTAGTGGGATCAAGTTTAGATAGATTGAATGGATTATCTCCGTTCGAGTATGTCATATGATAGATTGAATGGATTATCTATGATATATATTGAGAAATATATACTTTCAAATCTTGATTATGAGAGAGACTTATGAATGATTTTGTTAGCAAAACAGTTAGAAGAATAATTTTTCAAAAATAATAATTTGTATGTATTTGATGGTAATTTTGTATTGCTCTATTTTTTCTTGTATTGTTGTTGAACACAATTTTTTTTCCCGCTTGGAGATTCAAATATCTAGGGGTCGTCCCTGACACCAAAACACTACTATTATTACAAATCCATCTGACATGCTTTCTTATTGATCTTTGTACTTGAGTGTGAAATTAAGGTACATTAAAGTGTTTAGTGAAAATATATGTGTGTGTGGAAAATAGGGGTAATTACTGATAAGTCTTTTTAGGCTGAACCTTTCCTCTCCATGTTGGGCTGGATCGATGCTCGGTGATGTGGTTTGCTATAAGGTTGAGACTCTACAAAACAATACTGGAGGGGGTGGTTGCCCGCGGCACCTCCGACATGAAAATGAGAATGAGTTTCAAGCAAAAAGATAGAAAGCTCTTAAAGATTACTTGAGTGTGTATGGATAATGAAAATGTGTGTAACCCCTAAACTCTTTCATCTCCTCCCCTTTTATAGGGTGAGACTTTAGGGTTTAGGAGTCTGTACCTCAAATCCCGGCACTCCTTTTGCTCTGAGGGGTCAGAACATGTGGTCGGCTCCTGCTATATAGTCCCCTGTCCCTACTTTTCCCGAGTCCTTACTTTGACTTGTCTTTCTTTTTAATGTGCCGTTGGAATGTTGGCCTGTGTCAAGGCTTACTAATCGGCTCCTGACGTTTGGTTTGGGGCAGTTATGGGCTTGGATATGAGTGGTAGACTATCAATTACAATTTCAGGAAGCTGTCAGACTTTCAACTTGATTACAGAAGTAGGAAAATTTATATTATTCTTATACCTTTCATCTACAAGTTTGTGAATTTTATTTTATTATTAAATCAATAAAAAAATTTGTATCTAGGTTACCGATAGATATCGACTTGATATTCTAAAAATAATCTGTCAATTGAAATTATTAACTTTAAAAAAAATGGAGAAGGAAAATATAATATTTATCTCTTGGAATGCAAGAAACAACCAATTGATTCTACATATTCAGCCCAAAGATGATGATAGATGCATCATGATACATGCATAGCCAATGGTATTTGTATATCAGCTATGCAGGAATCTCAACTCACTCTGGTTGCCGATAGTATGTGGTTTTCTATACCATCATTCATCATCGATGTAATGTCCAAAGACAATCAATAAATCAGCTTCATTTTGATTTCAAAATAAAAAATTACAAGATCTTAGGAACCAAATTAGAATCAACAATATTTACATCCAATTTGCTACAAATTTTATAACAGTTGTTCCCCTCACTATTCAACTATATTTTCGAACCATTGAATAGATTAACTGGCTAAGCAGAGACTCAATGGGGTCGACTTCTTCGTTTTCCTTTCCTCTCCAAGATTCAGAATAGTTGGAATCTGTATATGGTTGTAATAGTTTCTCTTAGTTTAATAATAGACGCCCTGAGTCACCAATGGCACGAGTTTGAAAAACTCCTTGCATATTCAGATCATACACCAAGAGGTTTCAGACTATAGGCTTAAAGTCATAGCCCATAGGCATCACGCATTATATGGATAATGCACTATCCTGATTCCTGCCTTTTTTTTGGTTGTTTTAATTTTTGTACTCTATCCGTCCCTAATTAACTGTTTTATTTGATTTTTTTGTGATTAATTTGACTAATTTTTAACTGAAAATTAAAAAATATTTTTTTATAATTTTAAAAACTTAAAAAATACATTTTAAGTAGATTAGATATATTTTCCAGTGATATAGTTTTTATAACTTTTTTCAATTATATACTATATGTAATTTTCAGTCAATTTGACCATAAAAAAATCAAATAAGACAGTTAATTTAGGACGGGGAGAGTAATAATTTCATAGCATACTGTATTGATTGGTTTTGTATTTGTTTCATAAGGTATTTTACTATTCGACGCAACCAACTAAGAGTACCTCCTCTTTTTTAAAGCAAATGCATATTGACATGCACTTTGCTGATACAGTACAAGTATGTCTATTTCATGTTGACTACTGAACTAACTATACTATTGTTAATATAATAATTATACTATGTTTCGCATGTTATACTCTGTTCACTTGTTAGCCGCCTTCATATCTTCAGCTAATTTAGCCAAGACAACGTAAAAATTTGTACTACAGATAACAAGTTTGTTTTATGTATGTTCACCACCATTACTTTCGATTTCATCACTCTTTTAATACTTCCGATTTCATCTAAAACACTTCATGACTTCGAGCTTCCTCCGATTCATCACTCACTTAATTCTGGTATTAGCAACCTCAAAAATTGTACATTCATTTTTAAGGGAAGCTTTGCTATTTTTCAAGGCATCAATAACAGATGACCCTTTGGGGGTGCTAGACTCCTGGAACAATTCCATTCACTTTTGTCAGTGGAATGGAGTTACATGCAACCGCAGACAGATGAGGGTAACCAAACTAGAATTTTACTCGCAGCGTTTTAATATTTTCAATAATTATTTTTAATATTTTCTATATATGATTTGAATTTAATTTTTATAATAATAATAATTTAAACTTTATTTAATCTTATATGTATATATTTTTATATACTTTTGTATTTTAATAAAATAATGTTTGTATGTTTTATTTAGAAATGTGTATTACTTAGAAGATTAATGTGAGATGTGTTTTAGTTAGGAGATTAAAATTCAATAAGATAATATTTGTGTGTTTTATTCAGTGATATGTATTAGTTAAGAAATTAATTTGAGATATGTTTTAATTAAGAGATTAATTTTTAAAAATTGGGTCTAATAATAACTATCCGGTCCAAATACTAACACCGATTACCAAATTTTTAATGTTCTGATTTTAATAATATAGTATAGATTAGTTATCAACTATCAAATAATATGTGTTGATCCACTTGAGAGTCATTTGATTCGTGATATTTAGGTACTGTGTTTTGTTTATTTCAAATACATATTTGATGTTTAGTTGAAAGTTTTAAATTTAAAACTCACATCTCAAATCCCTAATATATGAATTTTTGATATCCTACGGAGAGGTGGTAGATATGAACTATGAGTATGAAAAATTAAAACAAAATTTTTTATTTTTATTTATAAAATTACATATTAATTTTTAAAATAAAAAAATTTATAAATATAAAGTTTAATTTTTAATAAATATTAGTAACTTTTTTATATTATTTTATTCATCAAAAAAATATTAAATTAACAAATTAATTACATCACTTAATCAAACACATGATATCTACTTCTTCATTATACCAACTTAACCTGATTCGTAATCTTTTAAAAAAATTGTAAACATCTTTTACAAAAATAAATACATATAATTTATTGTTTGTTACATTTTTTTATTAGATATCATATTAAAAATTATTTTATATTTATTAAAAAAATATTGTTTATATTAACATATAAAAATAATACCAAAGATATAATTGTAGTATAAAGTTTTTTTTGAAACCAATTGTAATATAAAGTTAATATATTTTATTGCGAAATTCAATACAATTTTTTTACAAAGAGTACAGGTGTCAAAACAGTCAACACCGCTGACCACATAGGCACATAGGCACATATTCACATAGATTAACTATAAATTTTACATATTCACATAGATTAACTATAAATTTTGATACCTATACAATAATGTTAGGGTAAATTAATCCTAACATTCCTGAATTATTAATCATTTTTTTATCTAAGTTTCTGAACAAAAAATGTAAATTTATAGGTAATCAAATTTTTAAAATTTTCTTCATCACGGTCCTACCGTTTCATTAAACGTCCATTAAAAGTAAGGGTAAATTAATGTGTTGAGAGAGCAGGGAAGATAAAAGAAGACAGGAGAAATTGGAGAGAGAGCTAGCTAGCTGGGATGAGAGAGGGAGACGACGGGGACGAGGGAATCGTCGGTTTTGACGGTGAATCGTCAGAGGACCGGTGAGATTTAAATTTATATATTTAGTTTATGGAGTTAGATAAAAAAAATGATTTATAGTTTAAGCACGTTAAAATTAATTTATATTTATTTATTTTATTTAGAATGTCACGTTAGTAAAAAGATAACGGATGTTTAATAAAATTTGACGGAAGAACCGCGATAAGAAAAATTTAAAAATTTAATTATCTATAAATTTACATTTTTAGTTCAAGTATTTAGATAAAAAAAAAATTGCTAATAGTTTAGGGATTTACCAATAACATTATAAATAATTTATCTTGAGGATTTATGCACCCACTTGTTCATGTCTCTTTTGCCCCGGCCCCGAAAAGCCAGACTTTTGAAATACTTGCATCTTTATTTCTCTCCCGGTCAAGCACGGCTGTCCAGACCATACGCCATAAGGTTGTAGAAAAATGTCACATAGATTAACCATAAATAAGAAGTGTAATTCTTGTAGAAAATTGTATACTTTCCGCTGCTGCATATCTCATCAAAAACACTCCATGACTTTGTGCTATCTCGACTTGATCACTCTCTTAATTTTAGTTTTAGCAAACTCAAAAGTTGTACATGCAATTTCGAACAATGTCACAGATCAGCGAGCTTTGTTTTCTTTCAAGGCTTCAATAACGGATGACCCATTGAGTGTAGTGAGCTCCTGGAACAATTCCATCCACTTCTGTCACTGGAAAGGCGTTACATGCAGCCTCAGACATCAGAGAGTAACATCACTAAACCTCTCTTCGCAACACTTGGTCGGTACATTATCCTCTCATGTTGGAAACCTCTCGTTTCTTAGGGAAATTGACCTCCGTCATAATAACTTTCATGGATCAATCCCAAATGAAATTGGTCGACTGTTTCGCCTACAATATCTTACTCTAGGAAACAACTCTTTTCAAGGTGAATTTCCTGCAAATTTAAGTCATTGTCTAGACATCAGATACATTAATATATTTGGCAACGATCTAAAAGGAAAACTACCTACTGAGTTTACTTCTTGGTCTAAACTTTACTGGTTTAGTCTTGGAAGCAACTATTTTACTGGACATATTCCACCTTCAGTAGGGAATATGTCATCTCTCCGTTCTCTTGATCTTCGCAGTAACAAGCTAACAGGGGGCATACCTTTGGAAGTTGCTCATCTCACAAAGCTAGAGGTTATTGTATTGTCAGAAAACAGTTTGTCGAGTGTGAATCCCCTACCACTGTACAACATGTCGTCCCTCTATGTTGTTGGTATAAACGATAATGGATTTGAAGAAACGATTCCAACAGATTTGGGCTTCACCATTCCGAAACTGCAAGACTTTTATGTTGGAGGGAACAGATTTTTTGGGCCACTTCCATCATCAATAACTAATGCGTCCAATCTTGTAGCATTTGACATGGGAGATAATTATATTGCTGGCCCTATTCCAATGAATTGGGGAAGTCTTTCTAATCTTCGAGAGCTAAATCTGGGTGGAAATCCACTTGGAAACAACCAGTTGCCCAATGACCTGAGCTTCTTCGATTCATTGGTCAACTGTACTCATCTACGGGTATTGGGCGTGTATGATAATGGCTTAAGAGGCAATCTCCCAAAATCCATTGTAAATATCTCCACCACTATAGAGATACTGGATCTGTTTGGAAACCAAATTTATGGAAGCATACCTCGTGAAATTGGAAAACTTGTGAACTTGACACGACTTTCATTGTCTCACAACTACTTAACAGGAAGCATTCCAGAATCAATTGGAGAGCTAACAAAGTTAGGCATACTAAGTTTGGGTAAAAACAACATATCGGGGGCTATTCCAACTTCCATTTCCAACAATACTCAATTAGTTGTTTTCAGTTTACATAATAATATGCTTCATGGAAGCATACCTACCGGATTGTTCAATATCTCAACTTTACAGGAACTGTATCT
The DNA here is from genome assembly GCA_028671895.1 of Oenanthe sinensis. NCBI lineage: Eukaryota > Viridiplantae > Streptophyta > Magnoliopsida > Apiales > Apiaceae > Oenanthe > Oenanthe sinensis. Next base: position 11,397,566 of record CM053799.1, read on the forward strand.
TTCTAACAGCGGCCTTGGAGGTGTAATACCGGAACAAATTGTTGGACTTTCTCGATGTGTTTTGCTTTTGATGAACGAAAATCTATTTACAGGGCCTTTACCATCCAATATTGGACGCTTGAAACAATTGGTTCGTTTATATGTTTCAGACAACAAACTAACAGGAAATATACCTGCTACTTTAGGTGGTTGTGTGATGTTGGAGGAGTTGCGTATGGAAGGAAACCAATTCGAAGGTAGAATTCCAATTTCCTTCAGTGCTTTAAAAAGTCTTGTATTGCTAGATCTCTCAAGTAATAGCATATCCGAGACTATTCCGAGATTTTTTGATGGATATCATCTAATTAAATTCCTCAATTTGTCGCACAACAAACTTCGAGGGGAAGTGCCTAGAGTAGGTCTGTTTTCAAACATTAGTTTGTTTTCAGTTGTTGGAAATTTGTGGCTTTGTGGAGGTATTCAAGCATTGCAATTGCCTGCTTGTCCTGTAAAAATATCAACGAATCAGGAAAAGACATTTTCCCGGAGAATCATACTCCTTATAGTTCTTCTGCCCCTAGCTATCTTGTTAACATGTCTTGCCTTCATTTCTTATCGACGGCGTAAGTCCAAGCTAATGAATGTCCCTGTCCCGGTATTGCAAGACAACCCTTACCCCAGGCTATCATACCAAGATCTTCTAATAGCTACAAATGAGTTTTCCCTAAACAATTTGCTAGGAGAAGGAAAATACGGTTCGGTTTACATAGGGACTCTTAAATTACTGGAGCAGCCTGTTGCTGTGAAGGTATTAAATGTTGAAGTACATGGAGCCAACAAGAGTTTTTTGGCAGAGTGTGAAACATTGAAGAATATTCGTCATCGGAATCTCATCAAGATCATCACAGCATGTTCTAGCATTGATTTTAAAGGCAATGACTTTAAGGCATTGGTTTTTGAGTTGATGACGAATGGGAGTCTAGACAAGTGGTTACATCCAAGTCCTTCCGATCTAGGGACACAGAGAAATTTGACTCTAGTCCAAAGACTAAATATTTCCATTGATGTTGCACTGGGAATTGATTACCTACATCATCACAGCCACACAAAAATAATTCATTGTGACATAAAGCCAAGCAATATTCTTCTTGATGAGGAATTGGGTGCTCGTGTTGGTGATTTTGGTTTGGCAAGGTTCCCATTTACATTTAAAAGTGATGTCAATCAAGCACAAATGAGTTCAACTGGTGTCCGTGGAACTGTTGGATATGTTCCGCCAGGTAACTATTAATACTTATGCTCTACTTCATTGTTTGATATTTTTCTACAGTATTGGGTTGCACGATTATCGATTACTACATTGTAATTATAGAATTGAACTAATTGGTAAGTTCAAACTAAGAGAACTATAGATGGTTGTTATTTTTACCAAATTTTATAACCTTAGTTTTGCAGAGTATGGGATGTGTGTCTAGCTATGGGATAAAAAATTTGAAGATTGTAGGAAGATCTTTTTTTGCAAGATAATACTATAAAAAAATCAGCACCCTTGTCAGCAGTTCATGAACGAGCTTGGGGAGATATATTGGACAAGCTTTTATCTGTTTATTTTAGATGGCTGGTCTTTACTTATTCTTGATGTTTGTCTGCGTGTCCAAATCATTTACGATGAAATCATTTGTGCTTGTTAATTTGTTTAGTACGATGCTATTGTAATAAGTTTAGAAAGGTTAACTTTACATGTTGCAAAGAAGTGAGAAAAGTGTGTTTGCACTTCATGACTTGATATGTTTTTATTATCGTTGTTGTAATATGATATAGTCTTCGAGCATATTACTGTAATAATTTTATATTAATCATTGCCATCTACAAGTGTTGCTAGTTTTTCGATCATATAAATAATGTAGTTATTATATCATAACATACTAAAGTCTGCCTATTTGGTTTCTGGCAACGATTACTGTCATTTTTAATGCGAATCACCATCCTTTCATTTGTGCAGAGTATGGAATGGGGGCAGAGGTATCTGCAGAGGGAGATGTGTATAGTTATGGAATTCTTTTACTGGAAATGTTCTCTGGGAAACGACCAACATGTAGCAGCATATTAATGGACAATGGTAATAATATTCATGACTATGTGAAGAAGGCTCTTCCATATAGAGTGATGGACATTGCTGACCCACTGATAGTACTAGATCAAGAAGAACATGGCTTGACTGGAAACCAGTCATACAGCACCTGCCTGGCATCAATATTTGAAGTGGGGATATTATGTTCAGTTGAAACGCCAAGAGAACGCCTTGACATTAGTGTTGCTATTAAGCATCTAAATGTGGCAAAAGACAAACTACTGCAGCACAATTAGTGGCTCTTTATAGTATAAAAAATAAAGGCGAAAGGGAGAATCTAATATATGTAAGTGTCTAATTTCTATCTTTTTGCATTAACCATTGGATTTGCTTGTGTTGGTATGTTGTATCTCTTTATATGAGAATCCTTGTTACACGACCATCCTTGCCTGCAGCGTCCTTGTTGATGATGCCTTCACAGCATTGTAGTAGACCCAAAAATTAGAGTGTAGTTCAAATGTTTATAAATATGCAAAGAGCGATAATAAACTACTACGAAAGCTAAAATCAGAGAAACGGTGGTCTATCCCAGCCAATCATTAACATAAATGTTTTAATACCTTGTTACACCTCTGTATATAGATACTCCCGATGAGAAGCCACTACTTTCCCTGAAAGGTTTAAGATGACCTTGGCTAAGACTTGGGCATATGTTGTAATGCGTCCACAATTATAGCAATATGAATGATAATTATAACTATAATTTCAATTATCATTGACTACAGTTGTCCATCCAAGAAACTTCAAATCATAATTATAGATCAATGAACAGATTAAGATGTGTAGAAGCATGATGACTCGAAGCCTTGGCATATCACACCTTTTGTAATCTGTGCAACACTCATGTACCTCTCTCTTATTTGCCCCTCCATCACGTTTCATGAGCCTCGTGTACAATAAAAATTGTCAAAGCTAACTGTAAAGAAAATTTGTCATTGTATCTTATCTTTTCCTATAAATGCTCAATATCCTAAAGACATGCTTCTTTTTATATATCTACACATTACCAGCTTGCTGTAAATACAATAAATTACAAACTCATGTATACGTGTGTATGTACGCAAAGAGAACATATACTCGTGTGTTTTGAACCATAGTTACGAAGTAAGGTCAAGTCTTCTTCTCCAAAACTGAGAGCTGGTGTTAGATAATTATTTGCTTTGTCCGGTAAATGTGCAACCTGCATATGGAAGTTATAAAATGGTTATGCAATCTAGTAGCTGGCTGTCACAAAATGTCTATTCATTTAGTTAACAAATACATACACTGAAATTAACATTTTTGAGATATATTTCATAGAATATCAGCCTCTGACAGATGCCGAAGCTGTTTATGCACATAATCTGGGAAGAAAAAGGAAGTTGTTATGTGCTACATGAGGCCTGTGAATAACTACAGAAAACAAGGACAGCAGAAAGTAAAGAGAACGGAAGCCAACATTAATGCTTAGCTAAAGTACTGATTTAAGAATTAATAGGCATAGTAAATGAAGCTAATATACCATCTCATATAGCTCCTTCCCTTGCTCAGCCACATATTCATAACACGCCTGCAGAAAATTATATACATAACTTAGATTTGTAAGTTATTTCATAGCTAAAAGCATACATATATAGAGTAACACCCACATCAAAACTCTTGTTTTATGGCCCAAGGCTACATATAAATTACATATTGAGAAACCGTTCAAGCAGATGAGAAAGGGTACTACAAGTCTACAAGAACTGAATGTAAATAAAGATTGGCCTAAGAAAACTGCACCAATGTAGACTGTATCTGAGACCAATATGGAAACCAATTTTCTTACTGAAAGAATCAGCCTCTGTTAATCATGCAGTCCATAAGCAAGTGTGTCTATGTAGTTTGGTTGTCACTGGTTTCTTTTATCCGCTACGCCTTATTTAGCTCATTGACAATTATTATATCTCTTCTGAAAAATTTTCGTTGTGCTTGCAGTTTCAGGTGCAGAGTCCTCAGGCCACCGTAGCCAAATCAACCAGCAGAAGCGGGATTTTGGCAAGTATACAACCTCTTTATATTCTCTTGAAAAGATTAGCTGGCGGCAATAGAAGAACATGGTAAAATGATTCTTATAAATTTTAATAAGATCAAAGTGGTCAGTCTTTGCAAAATTAGTACTCATCTCAGTTTCTTTTTATATATGTGCAGGAGAAAATGATGAAGAAGCCATATTAAATGCTATTCTCACATACTTGGTGAGTTGTTTCGTGCAAATCTCATTTTACCCATTTTTGAACATCATATCTTCATACAACTCTGTTTTTGTCACATATACGGTTCTGCTGCTTCAACTTGCCTCTTTATGTTATCTTAACTTTTAGCATTATGCAAGAGTGTATGATTTATATTCTGATAAAAATTATAGTAACTGCTTTAACTGATTTACACGTCTACCATGCAGACAGATGGATCAACTGCCATCTGTGTTTGGCTTGTACTGGCTGCAACAGTCTGTTTAGCACATTTATGAAATCAGGTACTCCACTGGACAGAGGTTGGAAACCACATTAATAGTATGTGAAGAATCAACAGTGTTATGAGAAAATAGATACCAATATGAGTAGTCTTTTAGTGCCCAGTATAAGAAATGCATATAAACTCCATATGTTCGAAATTCATCTTTAGAGAGCATATTCCATCATAGCATGTGACCGAGTTTGAACTTCATCAGTATATTACCATGTATATAAATTAAAATTAGAGTCCTACTACCTTTTTAGACAATTTTATGCCTAAATCTTTTACATTAATTGTTCCCAGGCCCTTGAGAATCTTCCTCGTGAGGTAATTAATCGCGTAGCTAATGATACACATATCTCTGACTCTGCAAGCACTTATATGAGGACCTCTGGCAATATGAATAGTGTCCTGTGTCCTGGAATCTCAGGTAGTCTTTACTAGTTTCCAGTTTTTACTAAGAGGTAAGTATTGTCACAACTAAGATTAACCGATGGTAATTTTAGCAGTTCGCAGGTAGATAGTCTATGGTCAATTAGTCATACACATATATGTTTGCCAAAACATGTATGGAACCAATACGTGCAAAATAATATAAAGTCTGTACTTTAAATGGCAGGTCTGTCATCAATGAAATATTTTCTCGTACAAATTTTATGGTATGTCTGGCAAAAGGATTGCAGCGAGATATTCAGTTGTACTTCCTATATACAACTCTATTTCTATACCTGGCTGAGTAGACTGCAGAATATCTTAATAGAAGGGATTTCGAAGCCGCATATCATAATTAATGCAACTTCTATCTCAGTATGTGTCATGTTTGCAGGGACAAAATAAATATTTTGAAACATCCATGCTGCGATTTAGCATCCATGCTGCCAATGAAGTAGCCTCACAACACGATCTTGTCTGGATATGTGAGGCATGTGAGAGTGCTCCTGCTGCCTTCATCTGCAAGGCAGCTGCTGCATCGCTTTGGACGAGTTGTGATGAAGATATCCACTCTGCTAATCCATTAGCAAGCCGTCACCACCGTGTTCCTGTTGCGCCGATACCTTGTTGTGTTTATGGTCCCCGTGCTGCTAAAGGGTTGGTATTCGGGTTTGGAGGCAATCTCAGTGACAGTTTCCTGACTCCAGGAGAAGATGAGGTTGCAGATGATGATGATAAAGGTGAAGCTGCTTCATGGCTGAAAATCCTTTGAAGAACTCTAACCAACTTATCAATGGTATGCCTTTGGTGGAGAGGCGATCAATGAGTACTTGGACTTTGTTGATTTTGGTTTATGTCAGGAAAATCATTTCACTACTCGGCGTATTCGGCACCGCTATGGTGTTCCCAGAAGAGCTATGCAGACCAGTATCATATTAATTATATTTAAAAAATAAAGTATAAATATTTTTCAAAATTATTAAAATTTGAATAAATCATTAAAAATCATACTAGGTATAAATCTACATTCATAGGTTATATTTTACAAATAAAGTGAGTTTTACGGTGTTTAATTATTTTTTAAATAATAAAAGAAAAGAGAAAAAAAATATAAAATTACTAAAATAATAGTAAAATAATTTCATAAATTTTGAAAATATTATCAAAGAGACTAGAATTTATAAGTTTTTATCTGGTTTATATTTTATAATAAAATATAAAACAAATATGTTTAAGACATAACAAATAGTCCTTTATGATGATTTGTTACATTCATTAAAAGATATGATCTAAGATATAATAAATAGTTCTTTATTTTGTGTATTTGTGCAAGGATGCTTTGTGTATGTATTCTAATACTGAAGAATTCATGTGTTAGCCTCAGTGAAAAGATTTTGAACTCTAATAGTTGAAGCTCGTTTCATTTTATAGTCATACCACTGTATTTGCCAAAAGTTGAACTAATTCTTTTGTTTTTTAGTAGTACATTGCTGGTGATGTGAATGATTTAAGGAGTTGACGAAAATGTTATCATATGTACTCCCAGGCTTCTAGCAATGTTCAAACATTATAACAAAATAATATAAGTTTAAATACAATTATCATGTTCATTAGTTACCAAACTTTGTAGCTACATTTCGTACTCTAATGCAAATGCAGTGAGCCTTTCATTTTAGTTTGTCTGAGTGAGCACGGTTTTATTCTGACAAGAAGGATTTTAATTGGCGTTATGGTAGTAATTTATTTATTAACTTCAAATTGTTGTGTGTATTATGTAAAAAAAAATTATCCTTCTTTGTGATAATTATTACTGAAATTATAATACTCTAGTATGATACTAAATTTTTTCACGTAGATTTGTTAAAGATACAAATTAAAGGTCTATATTTAGATCGACTTTATAAATATATATGTCTTTTACAATCAACAAAATTATGGCATATTCACAAAAATTATGGCATATTCACAAAAATACATGTCAGTGTTGTTAAAAACATGATTATCGTATATTTTTCTAGAGAATGTTTGTGTCTCGCACGCGATTTAGAGCTAGTTTTAATCCGTAGAAGACTCAAAGTATAAGACACTATAAATCTCTCGCCCAACACCTTAATATTTAAAAAAAACTGATAACTTATGTGTCGTTTGGTTCATGAATTTGTACATTTGTGGGTTTAAATATTAAGTTATGGGTTTATAATGGATAAAACTCATACTTAGTATTTTTTTCAAATTTTCTAAGTACTAATCTTATATCTCAAACCCACAAGATATATGTACTTAATATCAAAGAGGGGATGTGCGTATGAACAGAAGGTATGTGTAACAGCCCACCGTTTTTCGTGCTATTAATCGTACAAAATCTAAAATACAACACAATAAATTATTATAAAACTCTACTACAAAGATAACTATTATAAAAGCGCAGCTAACAATTACAAGTTAAGAACCAATCTACTCTAAATCTAAGATCCTCGAAATCCAATGCACCACATCTCCCTCTTACATCAAACTTGAAAATTGTAAGTAATAAGGTATATAACCCAGCAAGTAACCAATCGATACAACTAGTCGGGTCAAGTAATAAGTAATACATATAACAAAATATAATTTTCAATATGATAACTATACACATAATTTTGACATACTTTCAAATTCTTATTCGATACGATACAACGACTACATATAGAACAATAACTTATTAACCACAATTTGCACCACGAACATTACAACACGGTGATAACGGTCCTAAAAATTTTAAAACTGTCACTACCACCCGGTGACCTCGATCATAAATTTTCGTAAACCATGACATAAATCAGAGTTTCAAAATTATTGTTGACACACAACACATATAAGATAATAAACGTCACTTCAAAATATAATAACTTAACCCAAATTTATACAATCATACACGTATAACACATAATTTTGAAAACACTAGAAAGATCGATCGAAAACTTACCCAACCTCGCAAACAAAGAATTCACAACATCCTACACCCAACCAAATACATCACATCTCAAACGTCGAATTTCTCCATAATTCTGAATTTGTCCATATCTTTATCTGACCGTTTTGACCCTATAAACGATGTTTCTCGTACGAAAGTTGTACATACCTTTATCTAGCCGTTTTGACCCTATAAAATATCTTTCCGAAAAATTCAAAATCACTGAATTCTGACTTACGATGAATTTATAACGAATTTTATAAGATAATTGAATTGTGTATGAAAAATTTTACGAATTTTATGAACAAAGATGAAGAAAAAAAATAAATATTTACGTATCGAGAGAGATCTACAACTGTTTAGTCTTGATGACTAAAAAAGAATACAAAAGAATGAGGAGGTCTTATTCTATATATAGTGTTTTAAAACACTATACTAAAACTTACTATGATTACAAGTTGACCCATATTCGAAGACTCATTATTCTAATCAAATTTTATTTTCTAATTTGTATCCAATTTTAATCCCTTTTATTATTGTTAATATATTTTATTATAAAAAAATATTGAATATTACAACATGAGTATCAACTTTAATATTATTATTTTTGAATAGTTATTGAATTATATAGTTCCAGGGGCGGAGCCAGTGATGTTGCCCCCTAAATTTTAAATAACATTTATATAGTAATTTGTAGGTATATTTCTTGCATAAAATTTTTAAAAATTTATATTGTTCATAGCTTTTAATTGTATTTTTACTATAAATTATATAATTTATAACACATAATGAGTTTTTTAACCGTAAAAATATGATATAAATATATACAGTATTATATTAATATGATAATTTTATTCTGACAAAATAATTTTAATTTTAAAAAAAATATCAATAAATTTTATTTTTATTCTCACACAAATATATTATATATTTCTAGCATAATATACAAAAAAAATATTTAATATATTTAATAAAATATTAAATTAAGAATATTATTAGTGTAATGTTAAATTTACAATAAAATTATTATTTTTGAAGGATAATTTTTTTTAACAGCGTTAATTTAATCCACCTTGACTCCAGGGACGGGTTCCGCCACTGTGTAGTTCGAATATAAATTCAAATTTAATTTCATAAATTTCGATTTAATTCTTCCTATTCAGATCCATTTACCAGGTCTGCTAATACTTATCGAAGTCTTTTAATGTACGGTTAGATAGTAGATAAATATTTAGGATATGTGAATTTAGTACATACACAAATAACACAATCTTAGAGCAACTACAATGTTATCCGGGGATTTCCAAGTATTTTAACCCACTTTTCTGCGTAAAAGCAACCCATGGGCAAAAGTTGGCCAATTCACTCCAATGGTGTCCGGTTTTCCCATTTTCTATATTACTTTTTTATAGTTTTGGTCCCACTTGACTGATTTATATATTCAACATAATTTATATATAATTTTAGTCATTTTGTAGTTGATGATGTATCCGTTTATTACGTATATGTATAGTATTTTGAATATACGTTTAATACGGGATAAAAGGTTCTTCAGCTAAATTTGGTGGCGATAAACCATTTGTTGTATCATCATAAGTTGGTAAGGGACTAAATTGAGTGGCATATATGTCTTTCTCGTCTTCAATATCATATTATGTATTACGATGCATGCTCTCATAATTCTCTCAAGATCTGTTTTGTCTCAAAAGCGTGCAGAATCACGTACAATTGTGAAACGAGATTGTAACACACCAAACGCTTATTCGACATATTTTTGTTGACTTTCTTGATATTTTAAAACTAGTAAGTGATTGTTGGCTTTCAAATTATGGATTCGAAAATGGAGGAAATGGAAACTGATATGGAGAATTTTGAGGATAAGGAAATGGAATTTGAGAATTCTGAGAATGTGAAAATTGGTATTGAGAATGAATGAAATTAAAATTTTGTGAGTTTGAAAAATAAAAATTTTGATATGGATATGGAAATTGAGGATTTGAATTGTGATGATTCGAAGATGGTTGATTATTTGGATTCATTTTTTGTAAAAAAAAAGACTGATACATTTTTTAAGGAATAAAGAGTATGAATAATAGGATATAAAATTTTGGTATTTATAAAAGTAAAATAGTATCTTTACTAATATATACATTACATATATACGTTGTAATATTAACGTTTTAATTTTTAAAAGATCAACCATGTACTTGTTATTGACTGTTGATTGCATAAAATAAACATTAAATATTAAAAAATAATGAAATGGGTGGAAGAGGAATTACCCACTATGATGGCCTTGACCGTTTTTTTTCCGTTCCTTCCAACGATAAATTAGCTAATTTTATGCGGGCATATCAGTATACGTGATTTAAGGCCGCAAATGGAGTCACAAACAAAAATTATAAATTAATTACAATTGAACTGATATAAAAATTTTAACTTTGGTTAATAATTTTTTCTACTTTTAAATTTTATCTAAATAAAAATAATTAATACTTTTAGTTATTTTTCAAAGTTTAGTCGGGACTGAAATGAGATTAGCCGTGACTTGATTTTATCTAGGTGGCTTTCGGGACACCTATCAGTCAAGTCACTTGGTCGACATGCAGCTTTAAAGCAACCAGTGAGTGAGTTAACATATTTTTTGTATTTTCAGAACAAAATTTATATCTATCTATGTATATAAAATATTTACCATGACTTGAAATTTTGACATTTCCTTGTCCGCTTAAGAATACTATGCGTTGGCATGAAATTTAAATTATTTCTACATATATTTTATTTGAGATATTTTTTAAAATGTAGATAATTAAGTATGGAGATGAAATCATGTACCCTCAAATTTTCATATAAAAAACGTTGTTGTTTTACTTCTTTGCAAAGATTTATTGCCCCAGAAACAATGCTAAGCCTATTCGCTGGAAGATTCGGAATCCGAATCTATACTGGAATGTCGTGTAATTATTTGATATTTTAAATGTTTTTGACATTATTCTTTTTTTTTAATCAGAAAAAACAAAGAGATTATAAAATATAAAACCAAAGTAATGACAGTGCAAAGTTGATTGTGGTATCTTGTGGTACCCACTCAATGCAGAAAACAAGGGAGAGGGGATGGAAGTCTATCGGAACTCGTATATTGGTCGTTTGGGTTCCTTAAACTTAAAATAAGTAGTTTATTTTATTTTTATTTTTTATATATTTTTTAAAAATAAATATTTGTTTTAGAATTTTAAAATCAAATATGAACTTCAAAATAAAAAATAAGTTATTTATTTTTAGAAAAAGTACATACATCCCTACTTTTTCTCGAAAATAAGGGCTTATTTCCGGAAATAAGGGATTGCCAAACAGCCCCATAATTTTTGATATTATAATTTTATAGAGTAGTAAAGTAGGTAATCTTGTTGATAAACAAAGAAAATAAACCAACCATTTTTAATCAATGAGATGCGATGGGCCCACGAAAGCATAGAACAGATCAAAAACATCACCTATGTGTTGGCATGTAATGGGCCTATATGTATGTATGTATATGCTTTAGATATTAGTTACTAATATTATTATTAAGCAGATAACGATGAAGAGAGTTGGAAGTAAACTACTGTATATGACAATATGACATCATGGCTTAGGCAACCTGATTAAGATGGGGCCCAAGTCCACTAAAGAAGAACTTATTTCTATTTTATACGGAGTATCTGTCTTGTACTCGAAACGAACATTTGAAAGCTCCTTTTAAATCTTTGTTTACCCATATTTTACAAATTTATATATTTATTTTTATGAAGAACATATATTTATGTATTGTTTTTTAAGTTAATAGTTACTTATGAAAAATAAGACAATTCAAATTAAAGCATTACACTATTAGATTATGATATGTTCCAGTTATAGAATAACTAATTTTAAACAAAATATTATTTATATTTTTCAATTTATAAATTATTTATATGAAATTATAAACGCCTTGTATCTATTTCTGTAATTCTTTTAATCCATAAATCGTATAAACTAGGCCCGGAGTCTCAAAATTTAAAAGGCCCCGTTTTTAGAATTTATTATTATATAATTCATAATTTAACGTTTTCTGTAATGGATATTTTGATTAAAACATCTTAATATTGATATGCTAATAATCTCATTTCTGAATTTGAGAATTTTGAGTGTACTAAAATTTTAAATAAATATTATAATATTATCCATTAATAAATATATTTTAATTAAAAAGGATGTGAATATCATTTTTAACGATTTGTATGTTTGAGGAAATTATCATTCATAATTGTTGTTTATCGATTATTAGTTATTTTTTTAAGAAAAATATTTTATTAATTTAAATATTATATTTAAGAGCTTATATTTCTTTTTTACCCCTGGTCTCCCATATGTCGGCCTTGCTATAAACATTATTAACATTAAAATGAAATATCTAAATATATACTCAGTATTAGCTAGTTTGTGAGTGAAATATGGATAAAGAAATAAAGAACCGCATCGAAAACCATACAGCAACACAAAAAGACAATAGCTAAACTGCGAAGTAGGCGAAAAGCATTTTTATAAAAGTTAAACCAAAATAGACCCACTGTACATTTGTATGTGTAAAAAATTTTAAGTTCCAAATCAAAATGGTTATCTTTAAAGCTTAAATAAACATAAGGCAGAAAGGCAAAATGCAAAGTGAAATCCACGTCTATTCCACTAATTTGTTTGTAAGCTCAGTTTAGTGACTTGTAAGTTGTAACAAGCGTACCAGGCTTACCCGCTTCTCATGTGTTATTTCTCAAGTTGCCATACTATTATTAACAATAATAATATTACTATTTTCCTTTTGGAATATTTATAGGCGGATTTAATAAAAAGTATGGTGATATATTATTTTTAATGACTCCTAAAATTACTAATAGTCTCGTCTCCCTACTCATCAGCTAATTTGTAAGATCTACTCCCCACTTTTAATTAATACTCTCTTGTAATCCCGTACAAAGCACAGACGGTATTAATAAATTATTTTATATGATTTAAATATTTAATTTAAATTTTTTTTATTATGTCGGTTATAATAATATAATATATAATATAAATTATTTAATATAAATAAAATAATATTATTATTTTAATATTTATGAGATTTAATTAATAAGTTTTAATATTCATGGGATTTAATTAATAAATTATAATTTCAAAGAAATTGAAGAGTTTGAACAGTAATAGAAGTGAAATGAGATATGTTATTAGATTATTGTAAAAAAAGAGGATTCGCCGATGATAGAGTTTTATGTAAAATATACATGTTTTAAAATTAAATTATTATTATATCATAATTGCATAAAAAGAGTTGTATGATAAAAAGAGGATTTACCGGACCGAGGACCAATCGACCAAATTTTCGTCACTACGATTTTAATAATATAGTATAGATACATAAGTTATGATTTTAAATAAATTAAAAAGGTTGAGTAATGAGTAAATTGAAATATGAGTAGATTGTAAGTACAACTGTATATTTTAATTAAAAAATGTGTTTCATTCAAATTGAGTAGGAGACAGACATGTATATTTGAAGTTGAGTGGATGACAAAATTGACAGACCGGACGGCCCTTCCGGCTTTAATAATATAATAAAATTTAAATAATATAAATAGAATAATATTATTATTTTAATATTCATAAAATTTAATTAATAAATTATGATTTTAAATAAATTAAAGAGGTTGAGTAATGAGAAAATTGAAACAAGTAAATTGTAAGTACAACTGTATATTTTAATTTAAAAAAAATGTGTTTGAAATTGAGTAAAAGATAGACTTGTGTATTTGCAGTTGGGTGGAAGACAAAATGACCAAACGACGGAGCAAACATTTGGTCTTGCAACTTTAATAATATAGTATAGATTTTGTATAATAAATTAATAAAGTATATTCTCTCTCTATCTACTTTTTTTATACATTTATGAATTTAAATTAATTTTAATAATATAAAATTAAATAAAGAGTGGAAGTAGAAAATATTGTTAAAAATGAATGTTATAAAACCGAATAAAATAAAAATGAGACAAAAAAAATTATAATTTAAATAATAAAGATTTTTTCTTTTGACAAGATAAAAACCATTACAATAACCCCATTAAAAAAACTAAAGGTATCCATTTATTTAATTAAAAAATCAGTGATAATCCGCGAGAAACAAGCTCCTTTACAGAGATGTTAACTGGTTATTTATATTAGAACTGAGGGGAGGGGAGAATGAAACACGATTAACTTGTTAAGAAATATCTGTATAAGTTAAATATGTTTTATTCAAAAAATGGTAAAACAAAAGGATTAGTTACATGCAGTACATAATTCTCAGCTTATGCTTTATGCTTTAGAACTTTCTAATGTGAGGAATGAGTTTGGTTAAAACTACACAGAAGGGTGAATGTATAGGTTGATATCTTTTTCAAATACATTTGATTTTCTTTTACTGTTTGAACTGGACTGGTATTGTAGCCTTGGTTTATATGAGATGCAGAATTTAACTTAACACTTCACATGTAAATATCAATCTAATATTTTATTAGAATGATTTGCTATAATCTGAGAATTTTTGTGGAATTCTCAGCTTCTTGTTCTTGAAAGATAACAAGGTATGAAAACTGATCAACACGCTAAACTGTGAAGCTGTGCATTCTACTAAATAGACAACATGTCTTGGTGCAAATACTTTCACAGTCAGTTATACTATAACTAGAAACAGACAAATGAAACTTTACATTTTACTCAATTCTATTTCTAGCTAAGTCTTTCTCTTTGACACTCTGCATCATCTGTTCTCTATCTTCTGTCCTTGTCTTGTTCTTCCTTCAAGTTTCATTGTAGACTTGTCATTATCTTCACATGATTGACTGACCTGATCCCGACAATACTTCAGATTACTTGTCTTATTCTTCTGCAAATTTCCTTGAAAATAGCTATTTGAAACATCCGAATACTCAGCTTCAATGTACTTCGAGAAGTCAGACTGTGAGCTACTTAATCGAGTACTTGTGAGACTTCTCGATTGGTCTTTAACTTGAGACTTCTCGAGTATATAGACTTCTCGATTGGATATATCTGTTGATGACTTCTCGATCAGGCTAGACTTTTCGATTGGGGTAGACTTCTCGATCAGACTTGATTTCACACACTTCTCGACTAATTCACTTCACAGACTTCTCGATTGCTTCCTTAGCTAACTTCTCGATTTGTTTAACTAGACTTCTCGAATGAACTTTTCTTTGCACTTCTCGAATGACTCTATGTCCATGTCTTCTCGATTGAGTCATTTGAGACTTCTCTACCAACTTACATTTGTGACTTCTCTATCATTAAATTGCCTAATGAACAATTTTCTTCTGCAACTCCTTATTTGATGTAATCTTCATTTTCCTGATGCATGATTCACAGAATCTTCTACCAGTACAATTATTCTTGATATTACTTATTTACATTTGGAGATGCATTAGAAACAAACTTCTAACTACAAATATGTAGTTAAAATAAACTAAGTTACTATTTAATACAAGAAGCACTAGAATGTTACCATATGACAAGTAAATACAATAATGGTTGGCTTGATTTGATCCAACAATCTCTTTTAATTTGGGAAAAGACAATTTCACAAATTAATACTCCCTCCGTCCCAACCAATTCTTTACACTTTCCTTTTTGGGACGTCCCACCCAATTCTTTACATTACTAAAAATAGTAACTTTTAACAATAAATATATTATTACATCCACTACTTCACTCCACTTTTTCAACACTTTACACTATTACACCCACTATTTCATTTATTTTAACAATAAAATCACTATTACACCCACTATCCTTGGTCTCCGTGCCCGGACCAAATGTAAACATTTGGCCGGGACGGAGGGAGTACAAGATATCAAGGCTACCTTTATTGTTATTGTTGTTATTGTTGTTGCCTGAATTGATCATATCTTTGTCTCTTTTCTTCTTGTTCCCTAGAGTTGATCTATAATTCTACAATTTATAATTCTTTTTATAAATATTAAATTAAAAAATATTAAATTTTATAAATCTACAAATAAAATGTACAATTCTTTTTCTCCGTCCTAGGGTCGACTTCAAAATTTTAATGTAACTTATTTGATATTCGAATATCTTGCAATATGAATTCTCTCGCAGCATATTATAGCCTTTTTAAATTTATATTTTAATTAATTTATAATTAAAATATACTCCGAATTTATGAGCTGCTTAGGAGAACAAACACCACAAAAACACACATATGTATTAGCAAAGTAGTGTTGCCCCGGATAAGTCCATCTTCATCTTTTTACGTGACTAGTGCAGTGTTTGTAAAAATTATTAATCGAATTTAGTCGGTGAAAGAACATAACATGGATTAATCGGATAAATTGAAGATTAATCAGAATAATTAATTAAATAATTAAAAATTTAATCAGTCGATGAACTACTGAACAAATATTAATCGGTTATTAATCACCAATAATGAATTTGTGAAATAAATCAATGGTTGTCTTATTCGCACTAAACTTGCCTATATATCACTCCAAGCAGGTTTAAAGCAGGATTATCTTGGACTTTGGTGTAGCCTTAACCAATAATGTTTGGTTCCCTGATTGTCGGCAGCTTTCTATGTCTGGTTCAGAAGCAAACCCTTTGCAATTTGCAAATACCTAACGCAATTTAACTACCACAATAATTTAAGAGTAACTAGTTTTTAGCCCGGCTATATTCTAATTTGCAATGAACGAAATAAATTTGTTTATTCTCCTACCACATCTGCGTATTCTTAATACATTGTCGAATAAATTCTGTCACTATGTCATTTTACAGAGAGAATGTGTACGTGTGCGAGTGCCTGTTATCTCCAAATTTAACCTTGTTTTTAAAGAGTAAAGACCCTCCTTCTCAAACACATTATCATTCTTATTTTTTTTTATGCCAATAGTGTCTTTCTTATGAGCATAAACTAAAATAATAGATTAAAAGTGTAATGAAAATTTTACCGTTGCTTTATTACACCCCTAAATATATATTATAATATATATTTATTTACAGTTATTTGTCCAAGCTGAAAAGAAGTTAATCGATATCCTTCCTTCTCACAGTTTTAATTTAACTTTATTTTCTAAAAGTCAAATTAATTAATTTTCACTAACATATTAAATTTATTACATAAAGTACATATATTTTAAAAGAATTTATTAAAAATTTTAATTAATCTATTTTTCATAAAAAGTTTATAAATTATTAAAATTGTAAATATATAATTTATAATAGTTAATTAAAATTAAATTAATTTAATTCTTTAAAGTCAAACTGAAATTAAATTATCAGAGGATAGATGGAGTATTATATATTAAGATTTAATTTATTATTTAACAAATATTAAGGTTTGAAGAGTTAAAAGCCCTTTTAATCAAGCATTAATTTTCTACGGGAAAAAAATAGATACCTGGCGTTGTTTCATGCCCTTGTGTTACTTGTGTAGGCTAGCTGTGGGTAATGGCTTAGATTCTGCACCGGAACGTGGCATTTCGGTCGAGGTGAAAATTAATTCGGATTATATATTAGTGTAATTTATAGGGTTTTTTCAAAAATATTTAAGGATAATTTTTTTTTTGCAAAAATATTAATTTTAAAAAAAAATATTTTGCAAAAGTACGATATTTTTAATTTTTTTTACAAAAGTATGATTTTTTTGAATTTTTTTTGCAAAACATACGGTCTCTAAAACTGCTGTCAACTATCCTCGCTGATGTTGTTGTCAGTTAAACTTGTTGTCTTCAATTCTCTATTCTCCGTCAAGTTTACTGTCAAGAGAATAGTTGATGTCATATATTCCTTTGTACTGTCACTTGAATATGTTGTCATAGACTTGAGTGTCGAATGTTACTATCGTGAGTGTGATCCATAATGTGGATGAACACTTTGTGAACTTCTATTTCATGGATCATGTTATTACATAACTATTAAACTTATTGTCACATATTGTGCTTTGTTTAAATATACTGTTTAATGTGACTGTTTAAACATACTGTCAATATACATATGACAGTACATTTTACTTAACTTATTTTCTGATTAAGACTAAGTACTAAGTTTCATTACATTGTTAACCCAACAATCCCTAATAATTTTTTAAAAAATACAGTTATAAGTTTCACTATTAAAATTTATTAAAAATATTTTTTATATTTAATCTCAAAATATATAGACTTTTCTACCCACAATTTTAAAAAGTTTGATCACATATTTAAAATTATTATTTTTAAGTTTTTTAATAATAAAAAATTTAAAAAATATTTTAAATTATAAAAAGAAAAAAATTAATGATTATACCTATATGTCAAAAATTTCCAAAATACGTACAACAAATCTAATTATTATTTATAAACAAAAAGTACTAAATAATTATTTGCTTTTTCAAAAATTACTTGTTCCTTATTCACACTACAACAATTTTAAAAATTAATGTTAAACAGAGACTTGGACAATGGTCGTGGACAAAGATTACTCCGATTTTTAGTAATTAAGTTATAGTAATATATTTACACGTAAATGCAAATATATTTCTACAAAAATATTGTAATGCAAAAGATGCTACACATATTCATAACAATTATATAACTTGTATTTTACTAATTTCCGAGAAATTAATATATACACACATTAGAGTATTGAACATTTGAACTTCACTAAAAGGAGCAAATTATTTGTGATCCACGTCTGATGTAAAATAAACGTTGGGTAGGGAACAAGTAATCTATCTGACTATCTACCCTGATTTTTTTTTGGTTTAAAAACACACGTTTATTATTGTTTCAAATATAAAATGAATGGTTTTTGTAATCTGTGCTCATGACCACATACTAACAATTACCGTAGTTCTTGATATGTTATCAAATTTTTATTGGCTCCCTTCTTACTAATAATAATGTCTCCGTCTATGCACAAATTCCTCATTAATAAAAATTTGATAACTCATCAAAAAGTATTCTTTCCGTCCCATTTTTTGTGTCATTTTTGAAAAAATTACGCATAT
This sequence comes from Oenanthe sinensis, assembly GCA_028671895.1. Classification (NCBI taxonomy): domain Eukaryota; kingdom Viridiplantae; phylum Streptophyta; class Magnoliopsida; order Apiales; family Apiaceae; genus Oenanthe; species Oenanthe sinensis. The sequence goes on from CM053799.1 coordinate 11,416,603, forward strand.
TAAGAAGTTATAATATAAAAATTAATTTTCATTTGTATACATATTAATTATATTGAATGAGACAGTTTCAATGCATATTTTGAAAGACAACTCTATTACATTAATTATTAATAATTTAGTCAAATGATTATTTTAAAATTTTATTTATAAAATTACATCAAAAAGAAATAACGAACATGTATTATGAAATAAAATTTTTTCTAAAAAATGATTAGTAATTCGAGACAGGAATAGTTGTTAGTATGCTTGTGGATGACAAGAATGACCAAATATAGACGCGTACATTATTTATATTCCCGGATGTGCAACAATTCAATTTGACCACAAGTGCAACAACGCCAAGACCAAAGTAGAATAATAATCAGTGGACCCCTGCTGAGATAAAATCAACGGTCAGCAATCAACGTCTCAACCATATTCTTGTTTTCCACTACGGCGCTTATTTGACACATTTACGTATCCATGGGCGGCTGTTACTTTGTCACGGTTTCAGGTTTCTTAAACTTAAAATAAATAATTTATTTTATTTTTATTTTTTACATATGTTTATATATATTTTTAAGATAAATATTTATTTTAGAATTTTAAAATCAAATATTATTTTCAAAATAAAAAAATAAATTACTTACTTTCAGAAAAAGTACATACATACCTACTTTTTTCCAAAAATAAAGATTTATTTCCAGAAAAAATGGGTTGTCAAATAGGACCTTTATAAATTTGATTTCTTATTTAATTGAATTTTGTTGGACAACTCGCGTTCTATTGGCTAATGAGAATAGGACACGCACTTTTAAAGAGAGTGCACTCATCTAAATTCCAAGCCCCGAACCCAAGCCCCTCTCTCTTTCAAAGCTCCAAGTTGAACCAACTTTATTTTTCATCGATATGTGAGCCACTAATTTGGCAGTAACAAAACATGTCAATATACTGTACTTCCTACGTATAGCAACTAGATGCACCCTCTCTATTAATTCATCATTACCTGCTACTTCTGCTCCGTTAACTTTCGATTTAACAATTTTAAGTTGATCACCTGACCAAAACAATTTACGGCGTATGTATGACACATGCAATTGCAAACAGCACTTCTACAACTATAATACAGATTATAGTAATTTTTAAGTTCCACTCGAATGTGGGAAAAAAGAAAACGAATTTCGATATTTAGTTGTCAACTGAAAGTAAAACAAACCAATACAAATTTTTATTCCGCGTAAATAAAATCGGATTTATCTTCAATTTGTCATTCACTCTGCAGGATAATTTAGTTTTAAAATTTTTAATCTACTTCAAAATAATTTAATTTCAAAATAATTTAATTTTAAAATATTCATTCCTTCTTCCATCTCGTACACGAAAGACATTTTTAATACATGAAAAACGAGTCATTTACGATGCTCATATCATTCCCCAAGTAAGCAATAAACGATGCGGAAACTATTAAGATTGAAAAATCACAAATCAAAATCAAAATCAAAATCAAAATCAAAATCGTACAAATACACGAGTCTTGTTATCAGTTTGCCACCAAGAACTTGTAGCAGCTGTAGTACATTGCCATTTCTTTCTAAACCCTTAAAAACAGTGTATATATATATTATAAGCAAACTTCTTCACTACTTACTAAATTAACAAAACTATAATAATAATAATACTAATAAACTTCTCAACCTTACAAAACATAACATTTTTTTTATTTTTTCCTATTTGGACTTTAGATATCTATATTTCATATTTCATCATATATGTCTGCATCTATATACAATACCACTAGATCTTTCCCAAGGGCATTTTAGTAAACCCGCATTGCATTTAGTATTCTATGATGAGTCCACCCATTGGAGCCCTGTGTGGAATGCCCTTTCTTCTCTTGGCTGTTCTGAAACTCACCACCGTCCGTGGTGGGGTTGACGGACTGAAACCTCGTAAATTTACAAAATTACCCTTCTGCTCTCCGTGGCCGTGGCTGTGGCTGCTGCTTCCGCTGCTGTAATACGACTCTTCCATATCCCAAACTGTCGCCTTACGCTTCTTCTCCGGCACTTTCTTCCTCACAAAATTACCCGAAGTACCCGCAATCTGCACATAATAAACAGATTAATTACATTATCAAACAAGGGCAAAAAATGTAAATTGAGTTCATGGAGTAAGGGTAAAAATGTAAATAGGTAAGAGGGGTTGGTCAAAATACCTTGCAGCCGAGAGAACAGAAACGGAAGGAGTCAAGGAGGCTACGATCACATGCTTGGCATGTATTGGTAACGCCTTTACCAGGCCTAGGCTGTGGTCTCTCATTTAAGAAAACAACCTTAGCACTGTTAATCACATAGGTTTGAACAGAGGTAATGTCCAAGTACTTCTGTATCTCCGACACTCTAATCACATCATGGTATGATGATCTCCTTATCTGTAAAAAAACACATACCAAAAATGTAAAAACCCCAAATGTTACAACAACTTTGTAACAATTGTATCGGAGCATATAAATATAAATTCAACTGCGTAAATGTATAATGAAAGTGGAATAAAGGGAATAATGACCTGAATGGCACGGTGGTCTTGGTGATGGTTGAGGCAGAGAGAACAGAGAGGGCCATTGATGCAATCAAGACAGTACATATTGCATTCGCTTTTGTGTGAATCAGCATGTAATTTGCATTGAACAAAGAAGGTTTCTCTGAGTAAAGGTTTGAGCCATGGTGGCCACCGGTTGTCTTCCACTTCAGGGCCTCCAGCTCCCTTGATTACACAAAACATAAACATTACACACAATTAGTATACACATACATAATTGAAATGGTGTTAAAAGCATTGCACAATTAGCATCCAGATACAAAAACATAGATACATATTAATGAGATTGATCGATACCATGATGCGTCTGTGCTTGAGCTTCAAGTCACGGACAGAGGCTTCGTGATTATCGATCGCCAGTTTGAAACAAGTGACAATTAGGACAGGGGTTTTGAATTGAGAGAGAGAGAGAGTGGTGGGAGTGTGTTTTTTATTTTTTGAGAGAGAGGAGAGAAAATGTGGAGGGTTTTGAGAGTGGAGGCGGCGAGATAGAGGCTTTATTAGTACTTATGAGAGAGAGAAGTGGGTCGTTCTTATCCGCACAAGCTAACACTGCCTTTACACGAACCCATAAACATACATACATTATACACACATGTATTTGTACTATACTAGTCTAGAAGATCCGAACCCGCTTTGTTTCTAAGCCTTCGGGAGCAAGTAACTCACCGACCTACTCTCTTCATTTTCCCTTTTTTTTTTCATTTTCATTTTTGTAAATAATCTGTTTGTGTCCAGGTCTTATAGCATCATCATACAAATTTATTTTCGATATCCAACCAAATTTATACTCCGATGGTTACTGTTTAAACTGGATACCTCTTATGATTTATATTCGATAATTATTAAAAAAATATTCACGACCCAGTATTAACAAATATTATTTTTGATAAATTAATTGATAATTTGTATATTTCGTTTATATTTATTATTTTCTTGATAAATAAATATTACTCGTAAATATAAGATTCATCAAAAGTTTGTCCAAACTAATGCAGATGAAATTAAATTGTTACTCGTCTCTTCATTATACATAATATGAAATTTAAACGAGACAACAATTAAATATAAATTCATGTGTTTCTATTTTTAAAGATCGGATCAAATCTTTTATTAACAGCCATTTCAAAGCTTAATAAAAAGAGATCAAAATGTAGATATACATCTTATTCAATAAAGTTAAAAAAATGCATCAACATGACTCATTCCGTCCTATTAAAATTAGTTTTCATGCACGCCCAATAAATATCCGCATGTACATGTACGTCACGCAGCACCAAAACATATATCCTCCCAGAAGAGATTATTAGCGTAAATACGTATAATATTATTATTATATTATCAAATCAATATTTTCCACTCTTTTTCATTCCCTATGCTTAATCATTAAGGATAATTTTAATTCAAAAATGATTTGATGCATTACAAAAATTTGTCAACTATTTCATATGTTCCTTTTATGTGTCGATTGATTTTTTAACACTTATTTTAAAATAAAGAAAGAATATATAACTATGTGTTTAATTTATGTTAATTAAGTCGACGTCTGGGCCATATAATTACTGCCACTAATGCATATCACATATTTATAACGAGGGAGAATAAAATGCGTTGGAACTGGATGGTTTATTCGTCGAAGAATAATTAACAAATAAACAATTAAGCGCTTGTATATCTTTGCCATCTATACTGTATTAAGATGGTCATCTGACTTGAGCACAAAGTTTGGGATAATATAAATTAATTTAATTTTTTTAATTTATAATTTGAATTATCATCGTTCAAACACTTTAATTTATTTAAAATTATAATTTTATAATTAAATTTTTGAATATTAAAATAATATCTATACTATATTTCTCGTACTCAACTTTAAACACACTCTTTTAATTAAATTTTAATTAAAATATAATCTATCAAAAAGATATATGATACATAAAATTCTATTTAAAACAGATATATTATACATACAACTCTATTTTGAACATATATATTATACAAATAATTTTTTCATCAATGGAATTCTCTTTCTTAATAATAAAATGAAATAAATTATCATATTAAATTAAATATTTAAATCATATAAAATAATTATTTTATACCATATATATTACATATACAACTCTATCACCGGTGTAGTACTCTTATGATAGAATTGTTCATGCATAATATTATATTATATTTAAATTATAGCATATATTTTCTTTATTAAGAATAATGTTACAATACTCCTTCTTAATAATAAAATAAATAAATCACCATATTAAATTAAATATTTAAATTATATAAAATAATTTATATATACTATATATATTATACATACAATTCTATCAACGGTGTAATGCTCTTTTATACAACTGTTCACGGGTAATATTATTTTATATTTAAATTATAGAATATAATTTCTATTTTAAGAATAATATTATAATATAATTTTTATCTAATATAGTTGTATTAACATTTAACTCAATTTCATCACCGCTTTTTAATTTATTTAAAATTATAACCTATTAATCATATCTCATGAATATTAAAATAAAAACTAATATATCATAATAATATATAAATAACATATAAAAAATTAATAATAAAACAAATTACTATATTAAATTACATATTTAAATTATATAAAATAATTAATATAAAATTTATTAATGTAGCCCGGGTTATAAGCTAGTTAGTAAGATAATTAAGGATTAGGTTATGTGTCTGTTGGAATATATATGGACCAAATTTGTGGTGGACCTATTCGACTTTTGATATATAAGTAATATAATTCGGATTATTCTTCAGTTCTAATTATGTTCGTTTGTTATAAGCTGTAAATTATTTGTAATTATTATATTTGGAAATAGTCAAATAGACCAAAATTCAAATAGACCAAAATGTACAAAATACAAAATAAATCTATACGCTGCTTTATACATAAATGTTATATGCTATTTTTATACCAGGAAGGCGCGCCTTCTACGCCACAAAATTGAGGGCGCACCCTTTCCAAGAAGGGTCTGACCCCGCAGACTTCGATTGTCTATCTTGCCACAATGATGTCTTCGTTATCAACGCTTGTCAATGCCAGTTGAAGGTCATAACTCCATATTCCTTGAGTTATTCTCGTAGGGGAATTATGGTATGCCACTAACCTTATCTTGGAAGATCTTTTCCCTGTATTCAGACTGGTTGCCCTCGTCTAGGAGTTTATGACGTGACCTACATTTGCGATGGATCTAGTATTGGTCTCAAGTCAAGGTATCCAAGGAAATAGTTGTAGTGTACCGGCTAGAGCCCACGACTTCTGAGTCAACATCGGATCCATGAAGTCCTTGGGTCTTATACTGGGCTTTGACCTATCTAAAAAAACCCGAGTATAGAGTCCTCTTCTAGGAATGTTCCTTTTTTGACAGTTGACTAATTTTGTCTAAATTAGAGTTCTTTTCTCCTAATAGGTCTCTACTTTGCCAAGAAATACGTGAGCTTGATCCTTTATTTTTCCTATAAATAGAGGTACGTAGGCACATTATGTGAGGGGGGGGGTCGAAATTATTAGAGCTCACATTCGCCAGAGAACAAAAGTTCTAGTTATTCTGAAACCTAGCAATCTCAGCCCCTAATCTCATACAAACCACCACGCTTCGGCAATATTCAGCCGTGTTAGATCTTTTTTTAGCAAAGAACTTGAAATTTTGTTGATTACTAGATTTCTCAATCAACAAATTGGCACTAGAAGGAGGGGATCTCATCATCTAAGGAGAAAAGATGTCACAACCACAAGATCAAAGGATGAACGACATGAGGGAGGAAGAAGCACAATCACTTAGCCAGGGTCGTGGTCAAAATAATCAGAACTACCATGATCATGAGGAATATGTTCATGAGAATGTAACCAATCATCCCGATGTTGGTCGGATCGTTGGGGGACCTCCCCCCTATTATGATGACTAACTCAGAGATGATGGAATAGTTGTTTTTGATTGGGGACACGGTAAGGAGCCTCTATGAGAACTTTAATAGATTTGATGAACATTTGCGCACTCTTGAACGTCGCCCTTGGAAGGAGACAATGATAGAAGGAGGGAGGCATACCCTCAATGGAGAAAGAAGAAGGCTGAAAGATGCTTGTGATAGTAGGTTTCATGGAGTCACCCCCAGAAGGTTAGAATTTGGGAGCGGTGCAATCAATCAGAACCATCAGGAGAATACTGAGATGAGAATGATTCTTGCAGGAGAAGCCTAACGTCCTCTACACCCATATCGCTCAGGCCTCACTTCTGAAAGGAGACATAATATCCAGGTAACCCCTGAACGCAATAGAGTTTATGTTCGTGATATGACTGGTAGGTTAATTTTGCAGGAATAGGCAAGAGATCAAACTCGTAGAAGAGAGGAAAGAGTAGGGGAAAGGCCTATCGTCAACCCCATACCCCTAAGATCAATTCAGCAGCATGAAGGTTTCCCAAGATATATTGATTCACGTACTCGTGAGGCTCTTTCAAATCGGCTTCGAAGGAGAGATGCCAATTTTTTGAATCATAGGCCTCTTCCTCACTAGAGGCGCCACAACACCGAACCTATCATTGCCTCTGTCTACTCTAAGAGCTTATCTGGAGGCAGACGTCACACCCCTCGAAGGCAGAATGGTCAGAATAATCAAGGTCTTCAAAACGCCCAGAATCCTCCTCCTTCTTCAGAAACTCAGCAGGGCGTGCCCCAACCTACTCACACTACTCAAGGTATGGCTCAATCCAACTAATCAAAACACCTCCACCTCCCCCCTACTGTTCAGGGTGCGCCCCAGCCTCCTCCTGTCATTCTGGGCATGCCTCAACCCTCTGTCATCAATCAAGTCAGACCAACTTCTAACTCAGGTAACAATAATCAGTCCGTGCCCCCACTTCAGGGTACGCCCTCAGTCAATTCCTCCTAGATTAGTCTCTTATCTCAGCTTTGGGGAATGTAAAATATTCCAGGTGTGAGTAACATAAATGTCAATGAATTGAAGAAGCTTCTCAACCTCCTTGATGGAGGAAGGTCCACAACTCTGATACAGGCCCCTTCTCACTTCTCTCAAGCGGTAAGGGAAGCTCCACTTTCATAGGGTTATCGAAGAACTACTGGTCTCTGCTTTCATGAGAACTCCCACCTAATTGAATATTTGGGAAAATTCAATACTGATATGGATTTCTATCAGGTGCCTGACTTGGGTAGATGTAGGCTCTTGGCTATTACACTGAGGGATAACACTCAAGTATGGTTTCAGAAGTTGGGAGCGGGTATGGTCACGTCATGGGATCAAACATAGTTTCTCTTCCTAACACAATTCCAAGTTGCAGTAAAATATGCTCCTCCGGTCACAACTCTAGCTAATGTCGAACAAAAGGACAATAAATCCATCCAAGCATACTTCAAAAGATTCAACTCTGAAGCCACAGGGGTTAGAGGGGCAACAGATGATACCTTGAAGAGTTTTCTCATTGCAGGTTTGAAGGTTGGGACAATTTTTTCGAAGCATTTGCAGTGGAAGGAACCATCAAATTTGGCCTCCCTCTATGCCGAGGTAGAGCCCTTCAAAAGAATCGAGAAATCCTTGGAAGACAATACTCAATCAGGGTCAAAATCTAAAGCTAAGAAAAGAAAGGATTAGAAAAAATATTACGAGTATCATGAATCTACTGGTCACGACACTCACGAGTGTTGACAACTGAAAGACGTAGTTGAAGTGTTAATAAAGGAAGGGCACCTCACTGAATGGGTGAAAAAGTATAGAGTTGATCATCCTATCCCAATAAGAGATAACAGACCCGGCCTAGGAGCCAACAATCAGGAGCCATCCCAAGATCCTACCTTTGTCAGGGCCAACAATATACACACTATTTTTGGGGGACACCATATTACAGGGGATGGTAGAAATGCGATGGAAAGATATGCGAGAGAATCCAAGTACCGACCTCTCACTAATGTCAACAGTTTATCTTCAAGGCCTAAAAGCTTTTCAAGGGAGAATCTATAGACATTACTTTCATCGAGGAGGATGACAAGTGGGTACATCACCCACATAATGATGCCTTGGTAGTAGCAATAAAGATTGGAACGGTGAATGTCCATCGTGTTTTTGTAGATAATGGAAGCTCAACAAACATCATATATTACAGCACGTACCAGAAGAAGTGGCTCCTTCACAAAGACATGACCGTTGAAAGCATCTTCCTGTATGGCTTCGGAGGGGAATCCATCCCTGCTAAGGGAACTATCCGCCTTCCTGTTACCCTCGGAGGGGGGGGGGGTTATCGTCAACCCAGATCATTGATTTCTTGGTAGTGGATCAAGACTCAGCCCAAAACACCTTGATTAGAAGGCCACTTTTGAAAGAAATGAGAGCCATCACCTCTATCTGTCACTTGTCTATGAAGTTTCCTACACCTGCCGGGATTGGATGTGTTAAGGGGTGTCAGTTTGATTCTAGGGAATGCTACAACAAATCAGTGAAGGTTTTCGAGAAGACAAGAGATCAAAAACAACCCCAGTCAATAATATGGTTGAATGCCAATGGGAAGCCATAGTCAATGTCTTATATACAGTAGAACTCCCAGAAGAATAAGACATGGTAGAAGAAGCCTTGTACATTGAGGACAAACTCTATCCTCAAATTTTGATGTTGGAAGCACCACCCCCTAGGGAGGAGTTCATAGAGGGGATTTGGAAGATGCCAGTGATGAAAAGACCGAAGAACAAATCTTGGCCAGGGAAATGAAAGGTAAAGCAGTCATTCATGAATCTCTCCCCATTATTGAGTTGGAAGAAAATTCCGTTCCTTGATCACAAGTCATGGAGGGGGCGCCCTCTTCTCCTAACCAGGAAGGAAGACGATTTTAATTTTGACTTGGACCCCCGAATGCCTCTTGCAATAGAAAAAACGGGAACAACAGAAGACACACTTTTTATCCCCATAGATCTAGAGGATCCTATGAAAGTCCTGAAAATTGGCTCACGCCTGGAACCGGCCTTAAGAGAGGAATTAGTCAAATTCCTCAAATCCAACCTGGATGTGTTCGCATGGAATCAAGCCGATATGGTAGGAATTGATCTTGAAGTAATGTGTCACCGCCTTAATATTGATCTAAAGAAGATAGGGATGAGGCAGAAGCGTTGCCATATTAGTGGGGAAAGAGCTCAAGCATTGCAAGAAGAGGCGGATAGATTCTTAGATGTTGGTCTCATTAAAAAATCTTTCTATCCTGAATGGTTAGCGAACCCTGTCTTGGTGAAGAAGCCCAATGGGAAGTGAATGACATGTATTAACTTCACTGATCTAAACAAGACTTGCCCTAAAGATAACTTTCCTCTTCCAAGAATAGATCAACTAGTAGATGCCATGACTGGTCATGCTCTTCTCAGTTTCATGGATGCATACTCGGGGTATAATCAAATTCCAATGTATGAGCCAGATCAGGAACACACCTCCTTCATCACAGATAGAGGGTTGTATTGCTACATTAGCATGCTCTTTGACCTAATTAATGCTGGAGAAACTTATCAAATATTGATGAACATGATGTTCAAGGATCATATTGGGAAGACAATGGAAGTATATGTGGATGACATGTTGGTAAAATTCAAGGAGACAGTCGATCATGTGAAACATTTGGGGGAAATGTTCAACATTCTAATGAAGTATATGATAAAGCTTAATCCTTAAAAGTGTGTTTTCGTGGTAGAGTCAGGGAAATTCCTCGGGTTCGTAGTCAATCATAGGGGAATTGAAGGAAACCCGAAAAAAATTTAAGCTCTTCTCGATATGAAGTCACCAATTACTGTGAAGCAAGTTCAAAGCCTAATCGGAAGAATAGCCTTTTCAATAGGTTCGTGTCAAAGTCGTCAGACAAATGCAAAGAGTTCTTCCAAGCCATCTAGGGAGTAGCCAAACATTTTGTTTGGACTCCAGAATGTGAAGAAGTCTTCCAGAAGATAAAAGAGCATTTGGGAAAACCTCCTCTACTAGCCAAGCCATCTGAAGGGGAAACACTAATTTTGTACTTGGCAGTCTCAGAATATCCAGTTAGTGCTATTTTGGTAAAGGAAGAGGTCGACTTACAGTCACCCGTCTATTATGTGAGTAAGATACTCCTAGATGTTGAAACAAGATACTCTAACGTGGAGAAGTTGGTCTATGCCCTGATATTGGCAGCAAGAAAGTTAAGGTCTTACTTCCAAGCACACAAAATCGAGGTGAGGATGACTTATCCACTCAAACAGGTCATGCATCGACCAAAAACATCAAGAAGAATGTTGAAGTGGGCAGTTGAATTAGGGCAGTTCGACATTGAGTACAAGCCGATGAATTCTATCAAAAGTCAAGACTTAACAAATTTCATCTTAGATTTTCCTCCATATTTTAAAAACTATGAACGAGCCTTGGTTTCAATAGAAGCAGCACACGCATCTCTAAGAAGAGAAATGGAGATTCCCGAGTTATGGTGGACATTGCATGTGGATGGAGCGGTAAATAATGAGGGAGCCAAAGCTGACATTGTCCTTATTAGTCTAGAAGGGCATCATCTTATGAGTGCGATTAACTTCGCCTTCCAAGCCACTAACAATGAAGCAGAGTATGAAGCCCTCATCGCTGGACTAAGGCTTTCCCTAAAGATGAATGAAACCCACTTAATTGTTCAAAGTGATTAAATATTGGTGGTATATCAAGTGACTGGGGGGGGGGGGTACCAGACAAGGGGTCCTAAGACAGAAATGTATATGGAGTGTGCCAAACGTTTGATAGGGAAATTCAAGGAGGTTCACATAGAGCAAGTACCTAGAGATCAGAACTTCAAAACTGATGTCTTGGCCAAGTTAGGATCACAAAAAGATGCTACAATGTTAGGATGTATTCCTTTGGAAATTCAGGAGAAACCAAGTGTCCTAGAAATAGAAATTATGGTGATTGATGAAGAAGTTCAGGAGAAAGTCACATGAAAAAAACCCATTTGGGAGTTTTTGAAAGAAGGGAAGCTTCCTGAAGATAAGGGAGAATCAGGAGGCTTCGTTACAAAGCAGCCATGTATGTGGTGTATGACGGGATTTTGTATAGAAGAGGATTCAACCAACCTCTACTCAAGTGTATAGATGGAGATGAATACACTTACATCATGATGGAAGTGCATGAAGGCATCTGCGACAACCACTCAGGGGTAATTCTTTAGCTATAAAAATTCTCAGGCGGGGGTATTATTGGCTTACTATGAAGAAGGATGCTTATAAATTTGCTAGGGTATGTGACAAATGCCAGAGATACGCAAACTCCATCACCAGTATGGTAGCTTCTCTCACCTCTGTGACAAGTCCATGACCATTCGCCATGTAGGGGATAAACTTGATATGAGAAATGCCCAAGGACAAGGGAGGAGTCAAATATGCGGTAGTAACTGTTGATTATTTTACGAAGTAGGTGGAAGTTGCTCCTCTTGCAACCATAATAACCAAGAAGATAACAGAATTCATGTTCAACTCCATTGTTTGCAAGTTTGGTATCCTATACCAGTCGGTCTCGGGTAATAGGATGTATTTTAACAGGAATAATAATTTTGTGATCAACGCCATTATTTACAAGTTTGAGATTCTTTACAAATTGATCTCTGAGAATGAGAAGCAATTCAACAACAAGGAGCTTAGAAGTTTATGTGAGAACCTGTCCATAAAAAAAGATTTTGCAGCAGTGTACCATCCTCAAAGTAATGGGCAAACTGAAGCCATCAATAAAATCATCAAGCACACCTTGAAAGCCAAATTAGAGGAAAACAATGGGAATTGGCCGGAAGAATTGCTTCAGGTATATCAAAATTTCAGCGTATGTTATTCGTGATGTGATGATATTTATTAGATATCATTCATACTCCAGGTATTATGGTCCTACAATACTACTCCTAGAAGTACTATATGTGAATCATCCTTTGTCTTGACATATGAGTGTGAAGCCATGGTCCCAGTTGAGATTAGAGCAGGATCCTTCAAAAGAGATAATTTCCAGGTAAGAGACATTACCTTAGATCTCACTCTTGTTGAAGGATCTCAAGCCTTATCATTGTCGAATCACTTAATTTTTTAGGAAGAGGTCTAGGAGGCGAATCACAGGCTCTACTTAGATTTGCTGGAAGAAACAAGAGCCAATGCTCAAGTGAGGTTAACAGCCTATCAGTAAAGGACTGCAAGGTACTACAACTCAATGGTTAAGGAGATGCCGATTTAGGTTGGTGATTTAGTGCTGAGGAAGGTGATGCCATGTGCCAAGAAAGCAAGCCATGAAGTATTTGGACCTAATTAGGAAGGACCATACAAAATCATAGCGACACTATGGGAATGAACTTACTACTTGACAAATTTGGAAGATAAACCAATTTCAAGGGCATGGAATGCGGAACATTTAAAGAAGTATTATCAGTAGGGCAAGCCCTGTTTGTTTTATGTTATATTTTTAAGACAATTTCCAGAATTATTAATAGAAGTAGAAGCAAAACTTAATTTGTCTCCCACTCTAGGGGTAGTAGGTATACGGTATACGATTTTCAAAATTTTACGACTATGCGGTTCTGGCCAATGTAAATATTTGCACTGAGGTTTTGATATTAATATGGGCATAATTTACAAATTATGAATATATTATTTAAAGTTGGAATTCAAGCCACATGGGGTAGTACATCTCACTTTCCTCAGAATTCAAGCCCTCTGAGATCTTTATCAGACGATAATCAGAAGTGGTTTGGTATAAAACCATTATTTTCACAAGGTACAACATAATAAATAAACATGAAGACAAAATTAGGGCACACCCTAAGTTATGAATTGACATGGAACAAATACAATAAGCATGCATGTATAAGAGTTATAACAAAATATTTGAATGACATTGTCACTGCATGTAAGGGGAAGAGGGCGTGCCCTCTACTTCTAAACATGCAACTTAGATGGACAACACAGTAATATTTGCATAAGGAAGTAAGACTCAAGCAAATTAAGGAGATAAAATGATAGAGGAATAGGGCACGCACTGTACAATAAAACATCCAAAATATTCAAAGTCAACGTACTGATTTACAACTTGTAGGGTTTTAGAGAGGGTCCACACCTCAAAATTAAAATGTCATTATCCCTTTGGGGAAGGAGGAGAAAAAGCCTTAATTTGAGAGACTCGGATAACATGAGTTGGGTCAATGAGGGTGTCGCCTTGACCAGGGCACGCCTGGTTCCCTTCAACTTCAATTTCCTCTGTAGGTTAGGCGGTTTCTGCCAACTGAGTTTCGACATCCTCCTCCAATTCAAATTTTTTGACAGCTATAGCATCCGCCTCCTCAGCTTTAAATTCCCCAATGAAATCTTTTTGACAGGTCCCCAACTTAACCAATCAAAATCAGGTTCGAAGGCAAGGAATCCATGTAAAAAGTCGTGAAACCCAGTTCCTTGCCTTCCTCTCTAGCAGCCTCTTTTTCCTCCTTTCATCCTTTCTTTTTTATGTGAAAGCCGTCAATAACCTTGACCATGTCCTCCTCCTTCCTAAATATTTTCCGATTCAAAATTAAGAAGAGAAAAGTTGGTTTCAGCCGTCAAAAATTTAGCATTAACAGCCCTCACGGATTGCAAAGTTGTACATTTTGCTGTCATGTAAATAAAAAAAAATCTAGTACTGAAAAGAGACACTTTATATTGTCCAAAGAAAAAAAGATATGAGTTGGAAATATTGTTGGCTGCCATATTATTTCATCATCAAGGATTATGATCATTTTTTATTTTATAAATTGTAATTGTAATTCAAAACGTATGTGTTTAATTTGAACCACTTGTACATATTGTTTACAAACATGACTATAATATTTTATTTGGGTTAATTTAAAATAAATTATTTATAAGTTAAAATATTTATATTAAATCTAAGTTAAAAATAATTTTAACTTTAAACTGAAGTCGTCTATTAGTGTAATTTACATAAAGTTAGTTAAGTATTTTGTTAATTTTGATTTAAAGTGTTAAAATTAAAAAAACAACTTATATATATGCATTCGAATCTGCATAGGTAGAATATTGAAATCTGATTAAAAGTTAAAGAGCACTCTACTACTAGCGTTGTTATGGACTGAACAGAACTTTAAGCAACATCCAAACGGGTCAAACCTAAAGCCCAAAATACTTGGCTCATGGAATTTCCAAAAAGGCTCCGAGTCAATTACAAATTTGATCATCTTAAATGAAGACAATCATTAAGTCGTTATTGAATACGGAGTAATATTTAATAAATTAAAATTTATGACCCAAAATATACAAATATTTAAAAGTTAATTTTATAATCATACGTGATAATATAGGTAAAAATGTTATATTCTTTTACGAAAAAGTATCTTTATCAAGAAAACAAATGTCATATGAACAATGTAGAACTATCTCATATTCGAAATTTAAACAAACTTTTATCTAGTTTGTATACATTATCCAACTTGAATTGATTGAATATTAATTAAAAAAAAGTTTATTGATTTGTGTTTTTTTAAAGAAAGTTAACTATATACTACAGTATGTGTTTTCAGAAAAGTAAAATAATAGCTAGCTTTTTCTCCGCATACAATTTTGTGAAGAAAATTTGACGATAAAAAAGAAATTGAAAATTTAGGGGTGTATTCAATTCAGATTTTAAAATATTATTTATAATATATTGATTTTTATTGATTGTATTTTATTGAAGATTTCACGCAGAATTGATAGATTATATACATAATTCTTAGAGTCTGTGTTGAATCTAATAGAATCTCTCGTATTAGGGAAAAATTTTGAAACATCAAAAATATATAAGAAAATATAACGTAATCCACGGATATTTAAAATTCATCAGTGTTAATAAGTTTTTGAATACCCCTTAGATTTTAAGTAATTAATAATAATCCATGTTGAATATACCATAAATTTTAAAGTATTATTTAAAATCTCAATTAAATATCCTAGATTTTTAAAATACAAAAAAATAGAATACGGATTGAATACACTCCTAGACTTTGATTTATATTGAACCCTCGTTTGTCTTTCATATAATTGAAAGTGCGGCCGTTTAATATGTTTTTTAGAATACTGATCAGTGATCATATATTACGAGAAAATACTAAAAAGAGTGGGTAGGAGAAGCAGGAAAATGGCATGAGCATCTTGTATTGAAATATTAACGATGTTTCTTCTACCTCTCAAAAGAATTTTGTAATCAATGATTGAAGTGTACCGAATGTTTCATGCTTCCTAGCGTCTACGTATATGTATATGTATAAGTAATAATTGATTGAAAGTTGAACATCATAAGATGCTTCAGCATCAACTGCTTTCCTTATCTTGGTTAATAATTTCCCTTTCAGCATCATATTATATTCACACGCACTGTCCGTATAGAAATTTCAGAGACTGTTCCTGCCCGGGGGCTGAGAAATTTTTGCAACTTTTCTTATGTTTAAAATTCCATTTAATGTCCATTGTTTTTTGTTTGCGTATTACACGTAGGATCCTATCATCATCCAATCGAATTATTATTGAGTTAAGTTTTGTTTTAAAATAAAGAGTGAATTGTATTCTACATTTCTACGTATTAATATTTAAATTTTGTTGCACTTTGACGATCAAAATGTCAAGTATAACACTTTGAACTTTGAAGAGCAGAAATATGTTTTTGACAATGCAAGACGGCAATTTCTTGAACCACTGTTAATTTTCTGAGGGTATATTATAGATAATCATTTTAAATAGTTATATTATTTTGAGTTAATTACGAAGTGTGTATCCAAAATTTAGGCTTATTACAAAGTTTGTATCTACCATTCACTTTACTGAAGTTGTGCATATCAAGTTTGCACAACCAACATATTGAGCAAACACTATGGTAAGATAATATACAAACAAAAAAAATCAAAAATTTGAACTTATATTAAAGAGTGCCAAACAAAGGTTGCTTGTATATGCAGCTGGCCAGCTAGTTGGAAATGCCAAGTGATAAAAGTTATTACATAGATCATGACATAAATAATATTGTTTAGTGACATCAAAAAGCAAAGGTCCGTAGCATGATCATGAACAAGGAATCTAAAATAATTTGTTCACAAAATTACAACTGAATGATAACATATATACCATACCATCATGACATGTTATAGAAACCAAAGAAATTAGAACAAGAAAAAAAGGTAAATCAATTCACATTCATGGAATTACTACCGAGTTTCATCAACACCATGTTCAAGAAAAGCCTCCCTTGCAGTGGCCACTCCAAAGCAACATAGTAGCCACCCTGAATATTGCTTCCAGTTGTAGATGTGTACTGGAAAGAGGATTGAGTGGAGTTGTTCGATAGAAAATTAAATGAAAATTAATTATTACAATCCGAATCAACTTTACAAATTATGATGAAATTGAATTTTGTATTTTGGGTTCTAAAGTTGCAATCATATTTTTGAAAATAAAAGCCAAAATCGTACTTTTGTAATTTAAATAGTCAAGTTGTATTTTTGTAATTATTTATTATATTT
This sequence comes from Oenanthe sinensis, assembly GCA_028671895.1. Classification (NCBI taxonomy): domain Eukaryota; kingdom Viridiplantae; phylum Streptophyta; class Magnoliopsida; order Apiales; family Apiaceae; genus Oenanthe; species Oenanthe sinensis. The sequence goes on from CM053799.1 coordinate 11,433,714, forward strand.
TTGAAAACTGAACTTTATAATATGATAATTAAAAAAAATGTTTTAGTATGAATTTGGTATTAATGTTAAGGATATAACGGGTCAAAATTATGATAATGATTCTATAATATTGAAAGTGTTATAAAACTTTTACTAAATAAAATAATGTAACTAGAGATATAAGAAGCGAGAGGAATGAGGATATATAGAGAAACTTGTTACTTCTCCTTGTACAATTCTATCAGTAGCATTAGCCCTATTTATAGGGTAAATTTCTTAATCGTCAAACTATGATTGCTTGCTGTGATTTACAAATTGTGGTGTACAACATTTATTACAGCCATAGTTTTTCTTCCTCCGTGTATTGGCAGCAATTGAATTTTCAATCTTTGACAATCACATCTTATAATCATTATTATTATAACACTCCCTATTAATTTTCAAATGGGAGTTATTACAAAGATTGATTGCCTCGTTAAAATTTTGCAAGGAAAATCCCAGTTGAATAAAAAATTTGACGAAGGAAAAATAGTACAGTCTCCCCCTAAATAAAACGTCTCACACTTTGACATCTTGTTGTAGCAAGTTTCTCAATCTCCGCATGCCAATATTATTACGCAACTTTTCAAATATTGATGTGGATAGTGACTTTGTAAGTAAATCTGCCACATTTTTACTTGAGCGAATTTGTTGTATATCAATGTCACCATTTTGTTGGATCTCACATGACTATAGAAGAATTTTGGCAAGATATGCTTTGTTCGATGTCCTTTAATATATCCTTCCTTGAGTTGCTTAATGCAGATTGAATTATCTTCAAACATAACTATAGGACTATCTGAGATGTTTGATAATCCATATGATTCCCAGATATGTTGAATAACAGACCGCAACCAAATACATTCCCTATGTGTTAGATCGTAATTAAAAACTACACACAATAATGAGGCAGTTATATATATAACAGTTTAACAAGAACAGGCAGATTAAACCAATTAACAAAACAAAACACGAAGGTAAAAACAAGATATATAAATTAGTAACTGTAAGGACAAGAGAAAAGATAGAATACTTAGCTCTAACAGAAGCTTTAAGCATACACTGATAGAACCAAAACAACTGCTGAGTCGCCAAACCTTGCTAGAAGTCTTGATTGTTCTTGAAGAGATTATTGCCCCACTACGCTGTGTTGGGTTGCAGCAATATCACTTCCAGGATAAAACAGCACAGAGCACTCCGTCCACAGATACGTAGTACTCAACAGCGACCTGCACCTCAGTTCGCCCAGAAAACCTTATGCAAATCTGTAAGTATGTGGTAGACCCCGAGTATGGCTGCTAGGTTTTCTCAAAATTGTGTTAAGACCTCAGTCACTTCTACTACAACATTTTTACGTATTTATAATACAATAAAACGTAACAGCAGATAAAACATTAATTAAAGATAATTATTCTGACTTAAAAATCATTTAATAGAATATTTATCAGAATCAGTAACAGTTACCAGAGTTTAGCTAAAGTCTGATTAGGCCCATCAGAGTTTATCTGCTAAACTCTGACAACCTTCATCAGAGTTTATTTGCTAAACTCTGACCTGACTCATCAGAGTTTAATCAGTAAACTCTGATCTGACCATCAGAGTTTATAAACTCTGACCATATCAGTTCAATCAGAGTTTATCCGGTAAACTCTAATCTGTTACAGGATATATAAACTCTGATCTGACCATCAGATATTTAAAGTCATAATTAATTTAATTAACAATGTAATAAAATTCCTCGCCCAGGTCGCAGACGCCGAGACATTCGCCCAAATCGCCCTTCGATCCGAGTCGTGGCATGACGTGACGAGGCGAGGCGGCCGTGGCGAGGCGAGGCGGCGGCGGCGCGCGTGTGCGCGCGAGGGCACACTAGTACACCATGCACATTACATACCTTAGTAGTTGACACCACTCTTGCACATCCGTGCATATAAAGCACCCACACCCATATTACATATTCTATGTGGGACAACACTATATACCCATTTTAAAATAGCAACTTTTACTCAATTTATTTATGGATTATACTAAGAAAATGTTTTAGATTCAAACATGAAAGTTTAAGTCCTCATAACAAGGAACAACTTCCAATCGTTAGTTTCCAGAAATTTCATCAAGAACATATATAAAATATGTCTCAAACTTTTCATTTTCTAACATTATGTTCGTAAGCATGGACGGAGGCCCAAATTTCAAAATTAAAAAAAAAAATAGGTATAAACTATGTTACACATACTTGAGCTAATGAGAAAGGTTGGCCACTTGGCCCAGTAGTTCAATCTCTGTCGCAGCCCTGTTATGTTTGTCAGCTGCTCTATCTTCTGAAGAGATTGATATATACGATAGAAGAAAATTCCAGTTGGGTTATGTTATTACAATATACTGAATTTTATTTTATGAAAAATATTATTAAATTATTATACTTTTTGTGTGGTCTAAAATCTCTAATTTAATAGCAATTTTTGTAATAAAAAAAAGGTTTCCTGTAATTTCATAAATCACGGAAAAACCAACAATTTTATAAAGGATAAAAATGGTCAAAAAGGCAAATTCTGACCATTTTGTTAATTAATTATGAATCCTACGACTAATTCATACGAGAAATTAATAGTATGTTCAAAGTCAATCGATTGGAGTTCAATTCATGAGCGTAGACATGGAAGTCTTCAAACTCAACCCGGACCTTATAAAACAACAAAACACAGCAACAGCAAATTATGTCAAACTTGAGTTTAGTCTACGCAAATTCTACGTTCAAAAAAGCTATAAAATCTTGTACATTTTACAATCCGAACAATATATAAATTTCAAGGATTAATTTATATTATATTAATCATGGGCAACATATAATATTGTATAATTCATATTTATATTATTTTGTATATTATATTTAATTTTATAATTATATATAATGATAATATATAGTTGTCTTTATCACTTAATAAGATTATATGTTAAATTCTTAAAATAATTATTAAAAAAATGAACTGATTTCAGGGTAAGTAACAAAAGAAAAAAAAATGATACCTTACTTTTGTAATTATCAAAACTTATACGGTTATACCTTTCATATTTTATAAAATTTTGTCGTTCGAGCCGTTCTTCACGATATTAAAGATTTATTTTATGTTTATGTTATATAAAATAATACGAAATGTAATAATTAATCAGACACATTTTTTATATTAAGCACGTAAAGTGATTGTTGCTTAATTTGTGTAGTGTAGATATATATATTAATAAAGTCTTTATCGACTGCAGATTTTAAGATTTACTACTTTTGACGATTCCACTAATCCTAAAAATATATGGAGTGATTAATCAACTTTGTCAAAATTAAAAATTATGGCGATATTGTTAGTGTCAAAAGCTGCTTTCCATAATCCCACCCCATTTGTTTTTCCTAGGCTATTTTCATTTCCTTAATTGTTGGTTTGGTGAAAGGTTCATCCCCTAATTAAATTATGTTTGTGAACGGAGTAACGATGATCAGTTGTGTTCAAAATGTGTCTTTAATGTAGACTATGTAGTTGACATTAAACATGGCTTGATCATCATCTAGAAAGACTTTGTCGTTCCCTTCCAGACTCGGCGCTATCTTTTCCTGACTCTGTTTCTTCCAACAACAAAATCACTTGATTTTATTTCATGTTCTGTTTTAGCCTCTCGTGATTTTGGGGGGAAATAAATAAATAAGTGCCTTATTTATTAAAACATCACAAATATTTCAGAAAACACTTGCGCAAATCTCGACGTATTTTCAAAAGATCAATTATAACACACAGTGACAGAGGAGGGTTCAGAGGGGCTCATGAGTCGTGGCCTTTCTGAAATTTTTAGTGGAATACGTGATATATATATATAATTATATAGATAAAAGTTAAATAGAGAAATTTATTAAAAGTTAAATAGAGAAATTTATTTGAAGTACTAATCGAAAAATGTGATGTACTAAAAAATTTACGATTCCTAATGGAATAGGTAACAAAGCCACTTTACCACCCATTGCTACTAAATCACCGCCTCCCCAAATTAAACCGGTGCTTGTTGTTGCATCCAAAGCCGTTGCACTAGGTACTAAAACATGGGTGTTTTGTATCAATTGAGCAAAGACAGGTTGTAATTGGATAGCGGTATCCGAAAACATATTTTGAGGACGCACCAAAATGCTCATGGGATCATTATGAATATACAAATCAATCGCATCATATTCTGTTTATTATATATTGCAGAATCTAATATAGGACATATATGTCTCTAATTTATACTCTATTTAAGAGTACTCCATTGAATTCAAAATAATCTTTAAATAATGTTGTGGAGGCGGAGAATGGTTGATAGTTTAATTAATTATTTATATTTATAACGATTTTAGTTCGGCAATTTCGTCCTTCTCTAAAAGCCGACCCTTGGGAAATAAATAGTTTTTAACAAAAGTTTTTGTAGAGAGGTAGAATTGTTGATGATTTTGATTAATTTTTCATATAAAAAATTAGAGTTCGAATCATCCTATTTTACTTTTCAACAAAAAAATTTATATTATTTTTTAAAATAAATTTATAAAAATATTATAAATTCATCCCAAAACACAAGTACCTAATCAACTAATTATAAGTATAAAAAAAAAAAAAAATCCCTCTACTATTTTCTTTTACATCCGTCCCCGCGCCTCCAATGACACACATCAGAAAATTAAGGCTAACCCAGGTACTTGTTTGGTAAAAATGAAAATATCATGAACTTTCTAAGAAATGAGAATATGTGAGATTGTTTGATTAATACATGGTAAGTAAAAATGTCTTGAAAGTATAATTCTCACAATGGGAAGTTATTTACTCACTTTTCCCTGTATAACTTACACTACCCAAAAATTACATTTCCCTAATTATCAATCAAATAAGATTTTATACTTCCTAAGAATTTTATAAAGGAATTTAATATCTAGTAATTACAACTTCCTATGAAAATTATTTCTTATGATTAACCAAACAAGTACTAAGTTTCTAGTTCTCCTCCACATTTTCTCGTGGAGCGCATAATTTGCGTGGTTTCTTTTAAATTTTAACTGTGAGTTCCTTTAATTTATTTTATAAATTAATAATGTATATATTTTTGAATTTAAAAAACTTTAAACATTTAAAGATAATCGATGACGAAATTATAATTTAATTTGCGTGGTTTCTTTTAAATTTTAACTGTGAGTTCCTTTAATTTATTTTATAAATTAATAATGTATATATTTTTGAATTTAAAAAACTTTAAACATTTAAAGATAATCGATGACGAAATTATAATTTAAAATGATTTGAGATTAAGTTATTTTATAACAATAATTTTACTAGTTTTTCAAATTTAACCCGTACTTAGATAAAAAAATTGTACTAATTTTCAAGTTGAAAAATAAGATTTTTTAATAGAAAATATCAACTTTTTGTGCCTCACTAAGTCACTAGAGTTTCATCCTACGAGTCTAACAATTACGAACTTGTTATAATATACCGGTTATAAAAGTAAAAGAGCTATACTAATTTATAGAAAAGAGCAAGAGATTTGTGAGAGGTAAGATCATAGAAATGAAATACTTGGTACATTCATTTTATTATCAGAACATGTTATTTATACCAGAAAAAAGGAACAAGTAAAGTAAATTTTTGTATGTCTAATACTAGCCATACATGGCTTGTTCATTTTTGACTAAATGAGCAATCTACTTTACAACAGGAGTATGTTTTTTCGCCAGTTCTGAAAGAATGACGCATGCTTCTTTCTCTAAGGATTCCTAATTTATGTGTTAAATATTTAGGATTTGTTTGGAATTATCATTAAAAATTATTGTACTGTAAAAAAAATGTTGACAGAAAAAGTAGATTTTTTAAAAATCAAAACCATATAAAAAAGGAATTATATAAGTTATTATTATATATTTTAAATTGTTATGTTAGAAAGTCAAAATACAATTTATTTTAAAATAATTAAATTTTAGAAATAATAAATAAAAAAAACTTTAAAAAACTATACAATAAATAAATTTGCATTTGAAAAATAAATAATATAAATTAGAAAACATATAAAAAAAAGTATGGTAGGAGTAATATTTTAGCAACAAATCCTTTTTCCTACCGCTTTCGGAAGTTGTCCAAATAAAATACTCCAAAAACCAATTATTTAATCCTCGATTCTACTCCGAGTCGCCAAATTTATTTGACCATGATTTATGCAACTAACTCCTCAATAGCATCATATATATACCAACTCGTCCCATAACATACTACAACTCTCTTGCATCCATCAGAGAGAGGAAGTAACACAAAAACACACACAAACACACAGTTTATCTTTACAGATCCAAGAACAATCAACTCCAGAGGCAGCGTATATAAATACATATTTCAGTTATAATGGCATGTTATATGGATGAAGAAGAGATATACAAGTGTCCTACTCACCCTTCTAAACGCCGTCGTCTTGGTATTTGCCCTACTTGTTTACGTGACCGTCTCAACACTTTGTGCCCTAACTGCGCTAACACACGCCCTTGCGAGTGCTGCCCTACCTCCCCCGCCACGTCAGCTTCCACCTCATCATCTTCGGCTTTCTCTTTATTCTCCGGCGTGGCCTCCGGTGACACCTTGCCGACCATGCGTAAATCGAGGTCACTCGCGATACCATTTCTCCGGTCGCGTTCAAAGTACGCGCCCAACCTCGAGTTCACCGCCGAAAAGCCGCCGTTGCCGAATATTCCGGCGCCGGGGAGTGGGGGGAGCAGTAGAGGCAAAACGACGTCGTTGTTGTCGATGTTTAAGAAGAGTAAGAAAGTGAGAGAGCAAGTAGAAGAGGAGGAGGAACCGAGTAAAAAGAGTAATGAATTTATGTTAATGATGAAGAGGTCAAGGTCAGTGAGTGTTACGTTGAATTCACGCGCCGCCGGGATCAAGGCGGCGAAGACACGTGGGTGGCATTTTCCGAGTCCATGGTCAAAGACGGCTAAAGTAATTCAAGAACACCAGTCAGCAATCAAAGTTTGAATATTATTTTATTTTCTTTTTTGGGTATTAATTGGTACTTGAAATGAGATTATAATGATAGATATTAGGATTAACAGATGAATAATTACAAGTGAAACCGTGTGACAGTGGATATCTTCTGTATAAAGATTGTACTAGTGTTCATCTTCTGTATAAACATGGGCATTAATCATATGCTTGGCTTGTTTTTATTTTTATGTATCTACCAATTTTATTACTATTGCTATGTGAAATCGAAAATATTTTTATCATTACGATTAAATTATTAGGATTATAGATGGTTATGGATTGGTTCTGGTTAAATATTTGATAGATTTGATTTTTAGTTTTAATAACTTATCTATATTATATTATTAAAATCGAAATATTAAAAGTTTGATAATCGGTAGTTGGTCGGGTCGGATAATTATTAATGAACCTAATTTTTAAAATTAATTTTCTAACTAAAACTCATATCAAATTATTCACCTAATTAAGACACATCTCTAATCAAAACATAAAATATTATTTTATTGACCATTAATTTCCTAATTAAAACACATATCAAATTGATCTCCTAATTATTACACATCTTTGAATAAAACATACAAACATTATTTTATTAAAATATAAATTTAAATACAAAAGTATATGAAAAATTATATAAAATATATACATATAACATTAAATAAAGTTTAAATTATTATTATTAAAATTAATTTCAAATCATATAAATAAAATATTAAAATAAAAATTATTTAAAATATTAAAACAATTCGATCTGTATATTGTACGGGATAAAAATTAGTTAATATATATATATATATAAGTATATTAATATTATTTTTTTAAATATAGAAATCAGGAACTAGAATTGGGACAGATAAATATGATTTATTTGATATATATGTGAAAATATATTATTTTTATCGAATATAGATATCGAGCAAGTAGACATTAATTTTTGTTTTTACAACTGTTGCTGATTTTTTTAAAATAGTTCCTCCATTTCCTATTTTGTATTCGATAAAATCCCGAAATTCACACACACTCTAATTAAGTGGAAATCAGATCGAGATTGTGTGTGGTGAAAAATAAATAAAATATATTGAATTTCGTTCAACAGGCAAAGATATATTAAATCAATATATTTTATTAAAGATCAAATACTAAAAATTTCAGTCGGTAGAGAATTGTATCACACAACTCTAGAATATTAACATATTTATATTAAATAGACTCTATGTTATCACATATAATATATATTATAATTATATATTTTATTTTTGATTATTATAATATTAATTTTTTAATTTATTATCACCCATTTTTAAAAAATTAAGATAAAACGAAAAAAATATGTATTATATGTAGTAACATAAAATCTCAAACTTGTAAAAAATCAATATAATATTTTTATATGAAATATCAATACAAATAAAATATTAAATATACATTTATATAAATTTCAATCAAACTGCGCTACAATTTTATTTTTTTTGTCGAAGAACCGAGCTATAAATTTGTATATAGATGATAAATATAATAATGAATCTTCATTTAAGATGCAAAACAATTGTGTTCCTAATATAATCCGTGATTAATATATTCAGCGAAAAATATGTGATTGCAAGATGAACGTATGAACGTGATATATACAAAAAGTATTGGGGGCCATGAATTTGAAAGAATAGACGAGATGATCTAGCAAGAAGATCCTTTGAAAAAGAAATGTCAAAGGAAAAAGTCAAGAAGATCGGCAGGTTAGTGGGTTTGTTTGATTCATGGGGTAGCCTCGTCATCTGTTTCTCGTAAAATAACTGCAGTATTCTACTCGTCTTTCGTGTTTTTTTGTTGTCCATTTTATTTTTAGTATTATTAAATTTACTCATATTTAACTGAAATTTAAATATAATATATAATTAAAAAAATTAAAATTTTATATTTTTAGAAAGTATATATAATTTATTTTAAAATGTATTTTTTAATTTTTTAAAATTATAAAAGAATAATTTTATATTGTTCCCAACACCCACTTTGAATTGACCGCTGATTAAATTGCAAGTAGAAAATGAAGTGGTTGCGAAGTTTATTTTTTGTCGAATTGACCATTATTAATACCCAAGAATTGGGCTAGTGCCCTGCTGGTTAACGTGTATATAAAAATGTTTGACAATTTTTATATTAAGAAGTTCATTTTTATTGATTTTAAAGAGAAGTTTTAGAAGTCGTTTAATACTTAATTTTATAGCTTAGTTCGGAGCTCAATATTAATAAGCAGGGTAAACGACGAATGAAATGTTTGATAAAACATTCTATTCGACCGATTCATGACAACTTAATGTATACATATATACATAATTAAATCTTGAATTCAGATCATATTTCTTTTTCAACAAATTATTAATTAATCAATTCAATTTTTATTATATAGATAATTTGTTAAAATTTTATTTAAGATAAATTTAAAATTTGATTGTTCGGTTTGTTGGTCCCTGATATTGTAGAAGGGGTGTTGAATAGAATATCTAAATTTACTCGCGAAATTTTGGATTTAAAAATATTATTTTAATTAATCACGAAATATTAATTTTAATGAAATAATGTTCAAGTAGAAGATATAATATTTAACTTGAAAAATATTACAAAATTAATATGATGAAAGTGTATATAACTGATTAAATATTCTAGAACGATTTTGACATTAATTGTTCTAAATTAACAATTATAATTTAAATCAGCACAAAAAAACTGTGAATATAATTTTGCAAACAAATTTTTGAATTTGAATGTTTTCAACAACTTAAATTATGAAGTCATTTGCCTCATATTTATAGAGGTAGAAGCTGATATCATTTTTCTAAGAAGACTTCTAAAAGACACTTAATTAACCCTTCAGACTTTTTCTAAATCAGTGGGTAAGACTTTCTAAATTTGGTAAGACTTTTTCAGAACTTGATAAGACTTTTTCCAAGGCTTCAGCAGGACCTTCTCAAATGTGAAATTCGACAAGACCTTTTATTGGCTTGCGAGATCTTTCTTTAAATCCAATTCGGTAAGACTTTCTAAATGGGTGCAACAAGACTTATTTTATTTGTTAAATAAAATGTTCTTTTTAACTTAATTAATTCCACCAATTTTAATTAAATAATTTATAAATTAAATCAATTCAACATGAATTAATTTAAGTTGATAAATTAAATAAGTAATTAACTTTTAATAATAGAATTAATTAGTTTCTCATTGCACAACCATTGTTGATTTGACTTAAATCTTTCCGTCTTCACCGTACCGTATGTCTGAAAATCACTTGTACTTGATGTTGGACCTTCATATATATAGTTGACACACAATGTAATGTCTGGTTCATTTATGTCACACTAAAATAAAATGTTCATCACCGTTTAACATTAAATCTGTGATCTTCTGTCTTGTTCTCGCTTCTAGATTTATCTCTATAATTTTTTTCATGGAATCTTTCTGTAATAGGCACTTAAAAATTTCTGTATCTTCTGAACCTTTTTGAAATACTACCATTATTTTACACTGACGCCTGAACATATTAATGAGTTTTTTTCAGTGTAGAGTAACAACTTCATCAAAATACTTCTGATATTAGGATTCTTCGTGTCTAGTTAGACTTTTTTCGTCTTGATTCTTATTATCATATTTATTATTGACTTTCATCTTTAATTTAAATTGAGTTGTTATCTAATTATTACAAATTAGCCTAGTTATATGTGTTTCACGGTTGGAGTTCGACTAAGAGTGTATATACATTATTTTTATATTAGGACTTGGTGCGAAACATATTCCATAGATTCATGTTTTCAAAAGAATTGCCAATTATTGATAAATTATCGTATAATAAATTTTTAACCTATGTTTTACATCTAGTTCAATTTTTTTTATTATTAGAATATATTATTATATTTATTTTATAATAGTTACAAAAATTTTAAATAAATTAGAGATCCTTCTAATTACTAAATAATAAATATTAAACATATCTACATCATGTATAATTAGTTGTAGATCGATGGATGCGGAGATAGGGGTGATGGTTCTTTATATCATAATTTGAATAAAAATGATCCAAAATATCACAATTATAAAAAATGGGCCTTTTTATCATTCAAAAATACAATTTTAACTTGCGTTTTTTTAAAACTTAATTTTTTGTCATGTTTCTACAAAAAAAATAAAAAAACTTGAAAACGCAAGTTAAACTTGTGTTAGAGGACAATAATGCAAAACGGATCTTTAAGATACGTTACCTTAGCAGCAAGCCCAGAAGTGAAACAGCATAATGTATAAAATTTTAGTAGTGCAACTTAAACTAATGTTGTCTTGTGATAGTAAGGGCTAACTTTCTAGAAAGTGATATTTTGGGTCAAATTGTGATTAAAATGGTCATTTATCCGAGATAGGGGGTGCTATAACCCCCTATTAAAAAAAAGAGAAGAAAACTACATGTAAAAAATTCTATTTTTTTTTGTCTCCACTAAATTAAGAAAAGTAATTGTAACCATAAAAATGGTAAATGTTGTGAAAAAAATTAAACTAGTTTAAAGTTTATATAAAATATTATATTTTAATTTAATTTGGATATTTACTTTATATTCTATTTTATGTTTTAATTTTATTATTCTATATTTTTGTTTTATTTCTATTTGTATCTAATTTTTTATAAATTTTTATTCATTACTAGTATATAAGACATGATTTTATATTTTATTATCATTATTCTTGTATTTTTGTCAGATAATTATTATACTGAGACGACCTCTATTGTCGATATACCTCTGGTCTCTATCGGAGATGGCAACAAACTATTCTCCGTATTGTTTTTGAGGGCATGTGCCCCAATCTAGAAGAGCTTGCATATTCTTGTGTACACATGTGTGGGTTGTGAAAGTCCCTACGCATGTCTTTTGTTTTGATTGATGCATATATAAAGTTCGAAAGCGAGACATCAACGATTGAGTTCCCACTGCATACTTCTTGTCTACAGACTACAACAAATCATTATTTTTACTCATTTTTCTCTCCACAAAATTGTGTGTCCATTTCATGTTGATATTTAGATGTAGGTGCGTCCATTCGTAACTGTAAGTCAGTAATTCTGTAAATGTAAATCGAAAATAGTTATAGCTAGCGCAATCTATCCATAGACAGGATACGTGTACTCGAGATTTTTAAAGAGAAAAAATATTAAAAATAATAATTTTTATTACTTAATCAAAGAACTTAAAATTATGTGTTAAAAATTAAAACGATTTATAAAAAAATGGTGAGATCAGTTTATGTGGGAGAATAATTCAATTCTAGTAAATATATTCAAATTCTATTGACTAAAGTTTGTCAAATTTGGACTGCAATTCTTTAAGATTATAACTCTAATCATATTTTAGTAATGTTCCTAACAGCCTCATCTATGCTTCAAAACCCTCTCTTTATATACTTAATTTTGTTTACGAGGTCAGGCTACCACACATTTTTGACTGCTTATTATTTAATTACTCACGTGGAAGTAAATATAATTAAATAAAGAATTAAAAATAATACGACCAAAACAAAGCTACTGTTCAAGAATTGAACTAGTGAATTGAAGCTTAAACAACGGAGTATCAATATTATTTAATGATGATTTATATTTTTCACATGCGTTGATTCTGAACCATATACAGAAAAGATGTAGGCCAAGACTCGCTCAACAACTCTTTTATTAATTTATAATCGCTAATCAGTATTATCAGCACACTAATTCTTACTAAGAGCATGTCTTGTTAACATTTATGGTTACGCTGTGAGTTGTACGCGTTTGCAGATTATTAACTAGAAATTAAAAAAAAACAATGCAATAAATAGATTGAGTCATGCATTGAGCAGCTAGACTTTCTTAAACAACAGAAGCCACACACTGATCCTCATCAAACAGGACCTTCTTGGATGGTTTGAGGAGCCTCACAATTTCTTGTACTAAGAAACCAGACTTGCAAAATTGTGTAAATTTTCATTACATATTTTCTCAATAAAAATTTATATATAAAGATTGAATTTTTCTTTTAATAATGCTAGCTCTAGCCGCAAGTCAATTCACGGTCTAATATAAAAATCAGGAACGAAAATATGCAACAATTATTAAATGTCGTTTTCATCTTTCGGGAAAAGCACATATATTAGATAAATAAATTCACATATTTTTTAAAATGTATCTTTACATCCATCATGAATATATTCGACGAGTCCAACAAATGTCGAAGGTATCCCCAACTCCATGTACTGCTGTACTGTCATACAAACAATTGATTAAAAATTTATGCAATATGCAATGATAAATTTAAAATATCTAAATCTACATATGCATGAATGTACGTGTGTTCGATCACGTCAGAAAAGAGATATGTCTTCGTGTAATTATTATTGCCTTTTTTTTTGTTGTAGATCAACTGAATGTGGGAGGTTGGTCCTGCCATACATCATTGATCATTGATTTTGAATTTTGATATGCGACTACTTTACATTAAATTCGCGAAATTCTCATATTTTTCCAGTCGTGACTCGTGTACGCATCATGAATTAAAAGATTATGCATGTTATTTCTTTTGTACCGATGGAGGTTTGTTATTTGTCGTTCAAGTTGTTATTAAAGTCCCAAACAATGCCAAATGTGAGATAGTGTATAAACATAAAATTATTATAAATTTTAAATTTTAAATTTATCGATAGCAATTTTTTTTAAAGCAAGGAGTCATCATATATCTAAATTAATATATTTATACTATTATATATCTATATATAATTAGAGTAAATGACTTATTTTGATCGTTGCACTCATCATGGTTGTTGTGATAAATTAGAAGAGTAGTTAGGTAAAATTAAAACATATAAAATTAAAATTCTACATCAAATAACCTTTATAGGCTACAAAATTATTATAAATTTTAACATTTAAATGATAATTTATTTAATTTTATTTATTCAATACAAATGAAAATAACAAAAATATTTACATATTCTAAAGTAAATTATAAGTAAACAATTATTATGATTAAAATATATAACATATTTAAGCATGATAAAAACTATTATATAAACATTACTCTTATATAATATATAATAAAATAAAAATATATATAACTAAAATTATTTTATTATATTATTATTTAATTTAATATTTTTATAGATATGCAATATATATTAGAACAACCAAATAAGTAATTAATAAATGTAGTTAATAATAAAATAATGTTTTTATATTTAATATTATAAAAAGTAAATATATTAAAAGAATTATAATATATTAAAAATTATAATATATTTATTATAATAAATATATTTTAAATATTTAAAAAGTGTCCCGCGCATCGCATGAGATTTAAACGTATTTAGGCCGGATAGTTATTATTGGCCTAATTTTTAAATAGTAATTATCTAGCTAAAATACATCTCATATTAATCTCCTAAATAAAATACATCTCTAAAATAAATACACAAATATTATCCTATTAAAATATAAATACAAATAAAGTATATAAACAATTATATAAAATATATACATATAATATTAAAATAAAGTTTAAATTATTATTATAAAAATAAAAATATATCCAAATTATATAAAAAAAATATATTAAAACAATTCGATCCTGAGCTAGTATATATAATCCGATACCCTCAATTTTTTTTAGATATATAAATGTAATCTATATAAACAGGTCGATTTGTGTTCTTAATCACTTTTAGGGTCCGATTAATTTTATCAAAAAAGCTATTTTTAATACTTATAAACGGAATATAATTTTTTGATTTGTAAATAAATATATATTTAAATAAAATTTTAATAATATAACTTAAAATATAGAAGATATAACACACATAATAAAATATTAGAAGTTATATTAAAATAATAACATTTATTTTTATAAAATTAAAATACAAAATACAAAATAAATAAATGAAAATTCGTACAATTAACTTATAGTAACTTATATTTATTACATAAATAGTGAGGTGATAAATTTATAAATTATGATTAAAAAAAAAGGTCCACAACCATGCACAGTCCACTTAAAAGTATTGAGCGAACATGCAACTAGTGGAACACACGTGACAACGTCATTTTGTGATTTGGTTATTTGTGTTTGTATTTACTTGTTATTCCTTCTACTTTTTTCTCATAAAATTCCCCATTCCCCCCCATAAATCAGTCACACGTGTGAGTTTGTACTCTTGTTCTTCGAATGTCTCAAGACTTTCCTTAATATGTGGCCCTGCTTTGTTATGTAATTTATGTTATATTCAAGTATTTTTCGTGCAAGTTCATTTGATTCTGATACACCACTCCTTTCGATAAATTTCAATTTAATTATTATTTATATTTATCTCTGACCCTCGAAAGTCGAAAGTTAAACATGCGGTATGGACGTCATCCAATATATATATATCATGCAAATTTCGAGTTTACAGAAATATGGTAAATTAGATTTTAAATAATTAGAGTTGTTTATGAACAAATTTTGAATTCAGTTTGTTTAAGTAAGTTTAACTCGAATTATGTATTAGTTAATTAAATATAAGTTTGAACATTAGAACATGTTTGATTAAATTAAATAAATAAAGAATGCCCATGATACCCATTTTTTAATTACAACGGGCCCAAATTGTTCGATTACGGTTTTATGGGCTTTTTCACCCATTCATTACACGTATGTGTAAGGCGTGTCCCGGTAATGTATAACACATATAAGCAAAATCTATTAGCATAAAAAAGATGATCATCTGAACATCTAAGCATATAAAACAAAAATTAAAGTTTATAAAAGTTTAAAACCTTAAAGATGTCGATTGATATCGATCAGAGAACATCATGAACATGTCATTATTATAATTAAAAGATTTTTTTACCGTGCGTATAGGTATAATTCTATGAATAAGATGTATGATGTGTTTTGCAGAGGGTTAGTGGCAAATACATAGTACTCGTACGAAGCTGATGTCATTGAAATAACAGGTAGATGCAATTGTACTGTGGGCGTAAATCTTGATACGCCCTTGCTTATAGCTTATTGAAGGGGTATTTAGGGTCTCAAATCTGTCCGTAGGTATTTAGGTTAATCCCTGCTCAATCGTGAGTATTTTGGGCCTTCACAAGTAGCATGATCTAATTCAAAAATTTCACTCAACTGAACGCGTACTCGAACATTGGTTCGAGACATTTTCTCTACCCTGATTAAATAAATGATTCAAATCTGAGTTTTATGTCAGTAAAGTGAATTTCACTTTACGGGTCATTTAGAAAATTTGCCTCAGTTTGATTCGTTTGATATACTAGCTTATAACCCGTGCAAAGCACGAGTGTGATTAATAAATTATATATTAATTATTTTATATGATTTAAATATGTAATTTTAAATTTTTTTATTATATCGGATATGATAATATAATATATAATAAAAATTATTTATAGATAAAATAATAATATTATTTTAATATTCATGAGATTTAATTAATAAGTTATAATTTCAAGTAGAAGTGAAGTGAGATATGTTATTAGATTATTGTACAATATATGTAAAATATATATTTCTTTTAAAATTAAATTATAATTATATCATAATTGCATAAAAAAAGTCATATAAAAAGAAAACTTACAGATGATAAAAAGAGGACTTAACGGACGGACGATCAACTGACCAAATTTTTTATTTTTCTTTAAATTTAATTAGAAAATTTTTATTAATAAAAAGAGTTACAAATATATTAGAAATATTTTAATTAAAATTTAAATAAAAGAGTATATTTTAATGTAGGTAAAATATAATATAATTTTAGTTTTAAAAAATTTTAATTATAAAATTTTAATTTTAAATAAATTAAAGTGTTTGAGCGATGATGAAAATTGAAATATGTTAGTAGATTGTGATTTGTAAGTACAACTATATATTCTAATTAAAAGAAAAGTTTTTTTTAAATAATATAATATAAAAGTATAGATAATATAGATATAACATAGTGATAAAATTTAATTAATGTTAATAAAATAATATTATTATTTTAATATTCATAGAATATAATTTAAATATAATATAATATTATTCTATCCGTGATGAGTTGTATAAAAGGAGGACTATTAGGGGTTAGAGTTGTATACAGGGTGTTGATGTCGTTCTTCTAATTTGAACATACGGGTATTGACGGGAACTTGTTGTTCTAGTTTGAGCAAAAATTTTCTAATTTGAGTAGGGCTTGTGTTTTGATAAATAATTTGTGTTATGCGATTAAAATAAAGAAATAAATGGAAACTAAAAAAATGCATATTGTTTATCATAAACTTTAATGATATATTAAATAAAAATTATAGGATAAACTTTAATGATATATTAAATAAAAATTATAAGATAAGTAGGATTCATTAAAAAAAACATATAGAATATAATTTAAATATAATATAATATTATCTTATCTTATTATTCTATCTTTTATAAAAGGAGGATCACTGGGGTTAGAGTTGTATGTATGATTATATTCTTTTTTAAATTATATTTTATTAAAATTCAATGGTTAAGATTGTTTCTATGGTTCACATAAAATTGGACGGTCAAGATTTTTTCTATGGTTCACCCAGTACCAAACCAACCGACAACCAAAACTTTTAATCTTTCGTCTTTAATAATATAGTATAGATATAGTATAGATATAATAATTTGGTATTCATTCTTTATATTTGTTAAGTAAATAAATTAATTTTGTTAAGATATTTTCATTATCTTTCATGTATATATAGTTATTTTTATGTATAAAATTAAAATAGATGATTATCGTTGATTATTATTATTTTTTATATTTTGTTTGATATTACTATTACACATAAAAATAACAGATCTAGAGTTAAAAAATAGATAAAATTTGAAACCAATTTTTTGAAAAAATATTTTTATCCAAAATTTATACTTTTATAGAAAGAAAATCCCTCAATTTTTGAAAAAAATTAATTTTCAACTTTTGTCAAAAATAATTATAAGATTTATTATCAAATCACCCTCAAATTAATTTTTTATATTATATATCAAAATATGTACAAATCAAAAATATTATCAAAAAATTACACTTTACTCCACACATTTTTGTTAAAGAAAAGAAGAGAAGAGAATGGAAGATAAGGAAAAAGAAACAAAAAATGTTTAATAAATTTTCTCTAGCATGCTCCCAAGTTTTGTGTAGGATAGAAGAAAATTTTGAGAAAAAAAAAGAATAGAGCGATAATATTTAAAATAAAGTTACGTGACAATCATCCCATTTTTGGGAAGAAATTTTTGTAAAATTTTTTTGAAAATTTCTCCTCTTAATCATTTTTCTTCTCTCCTAAAAAAAACGATGTGAGAAAATTTTAAAAGTTTCTCTCCCCTTCTTTTCTCTTCTCTCTATATTAAACGGGGAAATATAGTGTTAAGGTACAATAATTTTTAATAATAATCTCAAATCTTTAATCTTGAAAATCTAGCAGAAGTTTTGACTTGCAAATTTGAATAATTACACTAACATTAAATATATATTGTATACGTATAACGACATTAACATCTACTCCATTACACTGCTGATTTAATAAGTTGATCATTTAAGATATTATTAAATGGTATATTGTCTTATATTAAAATGAGTATATTTAAAAATTTAACATAATCGCGTATTTTATAGTTTTTGAAAATTAATTGTAATTGTTGATAGGAAAAAAGTTATCAAGTTAAATTTGAAAAAAGTAATATAATTAAATAATATTTTTGAAAATTAAATTAAAATTCAATAAATTCATTAAAATACTTAATAAACATAAAAACTCATTAAAATATTTAATTAGTTCTAAAACTCATTGATAATTCAAACTTCATTCATTCATGTATGCTAGTTGACCACGGATATAGCTTTTAATTTTGAACTTGATTCAATAAGAAAAACTCAAACTCAAATCGAATTGGAGCTGGCCCTAAATATGCACATACTTGAAAGTTGAAACTTGAAACTTGAAACATAGATTCACGAAGACTTTCAGAAGTATGTATGGCAAGCCCGGGTACGAAGCCCATTCCAAATAAAATTTGTTATGTATCTGAATTCTGAAGCATTTTCATCCTAGATCATTTACATGCAGGGTTATCTATTCTTTGTGTGCAGGGCGAGTAGAATTAATAAATTCTAATTAGTAATAATAATTTAGTGTTAAAAAATAAATTAATTGAAAATTTAAAAGAGATTAAGAATTCGAAACATCTTGTTGTCAAGCATCATACTGTTTTATCAGAAATTTCAATGTTCTTATACCATTAAGTAAGAATCCAATTTTTTTAACACGAAACAAAGCCCCAAATTCTTATACATCGCACGCACCTGCTTTTGTCCAAAGTTAACCTTGCAATTTCGATTTATAGTTTTCTTAAAATTAATAAAACATGTTTATCCGAGGATCATTACAGAATAAGCCGAAATTATTTTATTCTTTTCAGAGAATTGGCGGTGTGTATATGTTATAGACCTGGAGTTGATAATTAAACTAGTAGCATTGTTGCACATCTGTCTACATAATAAAGAGATCGAGAATGAAAATGTATCATGATTTAGCTTTTGGAGGAATTTAATTTGAGTGGAAGAGATCAACAAGTTGTATACTCTCCTGGTTGACAGGTTGTATCATGTTATTTACTGTTAATTAATCCAATCGAAATATCTTCGTAGCGTACTTTGAGGAGAGTGAGTGACTTAATATCCAGTGATTTTCAGAAGAGTAAATTGCTTAACATTCACAATATACATGAACAAATAACAGATTTTGAGCTCTAATACTTGAATTCATGCATTGTTAAGTTACCGTCCAGTTCTGTTAAAAGTGTTTAGAGACCGAATTAACATAATCTTATATTATATTCTACCGTGTATTTTTATTAGTAGGAAATTACATACTTAATTACTTGATGGGGGTATCATTGTGGTTCCAATTAAATGTTGAGACAAAAGCAAACCCAAAGCGACTAAACAAAAATAAGAAAATAAATGACAATCACACAATATATGATTTAACGTGGTTCGGAAATTCCTACTCCACAAACCGCACTAACTTTGTATTGATATCTCACAATTGTGTTGTGTTGGGGTTATACAATTATATGAAAAAATTTATAGGGGAGAATAAATTGGGCTTAACTCAAATCATAGTCATAATCTGAAAAGTAGACTAAAACAAATTATAGTCTAAATCTGAAAATTAGACTAATTCAGATCCTAGTCCAAATTTGAAAAGGTAGACTTCACAAAACCCAACAATCTCCCACTTGGAATTTGACCACATCTTCACTTCACTCTTGTAAATCTAGTAAAACTCAATACTTCAATCAGTAACTCTAATTAGTGCAGCGCCTTCTCATCAATTAATTCTAAGGCCAGTTGAAACTACGCAAAGCTTCAACTTCTCATTGGACATATCTGCATGATTCTTTGAACCAAGGATTTTCTTCAAGGACAAAGTACGATTGCTAATCAACTCTCTTGCAAAGTGATATCTCAGCTGTATATGCCTTGTCCTAGCAGGAAACACAGGATTCTTCGCAAGATGAATGACACTTTGATTGTCGCTATACAAAGCACTATCCGCATGTTTCTTGCCCAACTCCTCAAGAAAATTCTTCAACCAAATCATTTCTTTGCCAGCTTCAGAGATAGCCATATATTCTGCTTCTGTGGTTGAAAGAGCAACACTCTTTTGAAGTTGAGACATCCAACTAATTGTCGTGCCACCCAAAGTGAAAATATATCCCGCAGTACTCTTTCTTGTGTCTAAACATTTACCTAAATCTGCATCAGAGAACACTTCCAAGATAATATATTTCTTACTGAAACATAATGCAAACTTGGATGTGCCTTTCAAGTAGCGTAACAACCACTTGACTGCTTCCCAATGCTCCCTTCTCGGATCAGACATGAATCTGCTAACAACTCTCACTGCATGAGCAATGTCTAGCCTTGTACACACCATATCATACATCAAACTGTCACTGTAGATGCATATAAAACTTTAGCCATATCTTTCTTGTCTTCATCCTTTTTAGGTGATTGCTTCTTCGTGAGATTGAAATGAGTAGCAAACGGTGTACTTCTAGTCTCCGCATCTTGGACACTGAACTTCTCTAATAATTTCCCAATATACTTCTCTAGAGATAATTTCAAAGTACCCTCAGATCTATCCCTCACGATTCTCATATCAAGTATTTATTTTGTTGTACCCATATCTTTCATCTCAAACTCCTCAGACATCTGTCTCTTTAGCCTGTTGATTTCTCTCATGTTCGATCCTGCTATCAACATATGATGTAAGACGAATCAAACTGTTTAAAGTAACAACAATGATATATATCACTCCTCGTGTACCCATTCTTTATCATAAAACTATCAAACTTCAAGTACCATCGTTGAGGAGCATGCTTCAAATCATACAAGCTTTTAATATAAGTTTGCAAACAAGGTTTTTTTTCCTAACAACCTGAAATCCCTCTGGTTGTTCCATGTAGATGTCTTCCTCAAGATCCACATGTAAGAACGAGGTCTTAACTTCTAGTTGCTCTAGATATAACTCCTCTGCAACTACAATATTTAACACAATTCTAATAGTAGACATCTTAACAACCGGAGAAAATATATCATTATAGTCAATTCTCTTTTTCTGTTGATAACCCTTAACTACTAACCTTGCTTTGTACCTCTTGCTGCCATCATGTTCTTCTTTGATATAGAACACCCACTTATTCTGTAAAGCCTTCTTTCTTGCTGGTAATTCTGTTAAAGACCAAGTCTCATTCTTCTCGAGAGAATTCATCTCTTCTTTCATGCCTGATTTCTACCGAACTGAATCATCCACTTAAACTGCCTCTGAATAACACTGAGGCTCTCCATCCTCGGTCAATAACATATAATATGCTGAAGGTGAAAATCTTTGCGGTGGCCTCACAATTCTGCTAGATATTCTTACCTCAGCCTCTGGAGTAACTGGAATATTCTGATCAACATTTTTCGAACTCTCACTATTTCCTGCAAGATCTTCTAGCACTGCTTTCTCTTTCTCAGGTTGTTCTTGTATAAGATCAGAATCGACTGCAAGCTTATCCTTGTACATTGCATTCTCATTAAAAGTAACATCTTTACTTCTAACGACCATATCATGTGAGTCATTACCAATGAAGATACACTTCTTTGCTTTTGGATCATGATTGTCCCTGTCAAAATCTTTGATACGCACATATGAAACACAACCAAAAGCTCACAAGTGCACAATTCATATCGTTTTAATAATTTAAAGATTCGTTCCGCAAGGACTAAAATTATTTTTACAAAAACTTTAATTTTCAATTTAGGCGAATTAGACCAATTAATTTTGAGATGAGTTATTAACCAAGGACAAAAAAAATGGAATGATAATAAGCTAATTAAAAATTCAAGTAACGTAACTAACTAAACTTTAAACATTAATTAAAATACTTGGCAAATAAAAAATTGGACAAAGGAAGACTAGTGCTTTTAAATCTAGATCTACAAACTAAAGACCATAATTAATACTACTAAAATTAGATCTAAAATTCAATACAACTCAAAAGCAAAACCACATCTAAAATATCAAACCATTAAAGCTATTTTAACAAATCTAACAACTAAAAAGTAGACCTAAATTCTAACACCCAACAAGAAATAAATTTAGCTCTAAAATATTAAACCCACTAATAAAATGGAGATTTAAAAGGAGTTCAACTACAACATAAAAAGAAAAGTAGATCCAAGAACATTAAACTAAAGAGGCTCCTTTCAATTCTCAAGTACTTTACTTTTTTACTTGATGAAATTGAAATGGGTCATAGCCATAAAGGTGAATGAGACAAGTAAAATATAAAAGTAGATCTAAAATTTAAAGAGCTAAGTTTTAACACTACCAACAACTAAATCTATATCTAAAATATTTAAACAACTACAAGTAAATATCAAACCCAACAACCAAAATTAGTTCTACAATCTAGAATAAAAAACCAACTAATAATAAAAAATTTAGAGATCTAAATCATTGAACCCACATTTAAAATAGAGATTTAAAGGGGCTCATGACAAGATAATAAACAATAAAACTAAGGAGTAAAGTAGAGAGATAAGTAAACTATATCTAGAATATTAATCTAAAAGGCTCCTTTCATTTCCCAAGTATACAACTTGTGGTACTTAGAAAGATATCATAGCCATAAATTTAAAGAAGATAAGATGAAAACTAACATAAAAATAAATTAAGACTTAAAGAAGATAAGATGGAGACTAGCATAAAAGAAAATAAAGACTTGCATTAATATGAAAAGTGTTTACAATATTTGAGAGAGCTAAAAACTAGATCTAGAAAATTAAAAGAGAGGCTACTACTAAAACTAGGGTAAAACTAGAAATGATTACAATGAGATAATGAGATGTATTTATAGGCTATGATTAGGGTTCTGGGTGGTGTTGGGTCAATCCCCACCATTCAAATGAGATGTTTGTTGGTAAAATCTACACCATTGATTTTTGATTCCATCCATTAACTTGCTCTTTTGTCTTTTTCTCCTCTTTACTTTGTTGGCTTCCTTTTCTTCCCTTTTTTGCCCTTTCTAACCCATTCCTTCTCCTTTAATTATTTAATTTACTTATCTGTAAAATAAGGAAAATGCAATAAATTAACTAATAAAAATACGAAAGCGAGCAATAAAATAGGCATTAAAATATGTAAAATTATGCACTAATCAGATACGAACATATGAAACACAACCAAAAGCTCACAAGTGCAAAAAATTTACCTATTTGTTCTGCCACTCTTCTTCAGGAATTTTGAACCTCAAAGGAACTTAAGATCCTTTGTTTATGAGATATGCTGTTGTGTTAACTCCATCTGTCCAAAACATCTTTGACATCCCTGCATGTATCCTCATACTTCTGGCCCTCTCATTCAAGGTTCTATTCATGCGCTTTGTAACACCATTCTGTTGCGGTTTCTCTGGAATAGTTTTGATCATTCTAATCCCATATTCTGCGCAATAGCTTTTAAACTCATCACTACTATACTCACCACCATTATCTGACATCAAAATCTTAACCTTCAAGGTAGTCTGAGTTTCAACTTCAGTCTTCCACTTCTTAAAAGTGCAAAACACTTCTGGTTTATTTTTCAAAAAATAAACCAATATATTCCTAGTGGAATCATCAATGAAAGTGACATAGTAGCGAGATCTTCCCAACAGCGCAACTGTTGTTGGACCATATACATCTGTATGAACTAGCTCTAACTTTTCAGCCTTGGGCATAGAACACATGGCTCACAGAAACCAACTTCCACATTCTTCAGCTCTGGAACCTGCCCCTTCGAAGTTAGCAGCTTCACACTCTTTTCATTCATATGACCAAGTCTTTGGTGCCACAAAGTTGAAGAACCAATCTCATCGACAACTATGTTTGCTTCATCACAAGATTGTTCAACTATGTATAAAGTATCCTACTTATCTCCACGAACAATAGCTAGATTCCCCTTTATAACCTTCCACTATCCGTCTCTGAAAGTAACTCGATACCCTTCCTTATTTAACTAACCCACAGATAACAACATCTTTTTAAGTCCAGGAATGTACCTTACATCTTTTAACGTCCAGCTAGTTCCCAAAGAGATTCTGAGATTAATATCTCACATGCCCGCAATATTCAAAGTCTCATCGTCAGCAAGACAGACTTTACCAAAATTTCCAAGTCTGAAATTTAACATCAAATCCTTGCAAGGAGTAGCATGGAATGATGCACCAGAATCCATAACCCATGATTCAACGGAACATTCAACACAACAAATCAAAGCATCGCCATTCACCACTTCTTCAACTATATTAGCTGAATTATCCTCTTTCTTCTTTCCTTTAGGAGCTATAGGAGTCGTCCACTAATTTCTGAAGTGACCCTTCTTCTGACAATTCCAACAAACAATCTCTTTGTGATTTTTGGATTGTCCTCTCTTCTGTGACTTCGTTCTGCTACGTCCCTGATTCTGCCCCTTTTCAGATTTTCTGCCTCTACTCTCAGTACTCAACAAGGAACTTGACGACTCTCATGAGTTTCTTCTATGAACATCTTCTCCAAGAATTGAATCTCGAACTCCATCAAAATTCATCTTATTGCCCCCAATTGAATTACTAATTGTAGTGACAAATCCTGACCAACTGTCAGGCAACGAGGATATTAACAACAAAGATTGTACTTCATCATCGAATTTTATATCCACTAACACGAGTCTCGATAGAATATAATTAAATTTTTAAACAGTATGAGTGTTGTAGAAGGGGGGTTGAATGCAACTTAATAATATATTACTTATCATGCTAACAACAAACAAGAAGTAATAATACCAAGTGACAAATGCAAACAATAGTAAGCAAGTAAAAGAAGAAAGATGTTTAACTTCAAAATTTAATTTTATTAATTTTTGTTTTGCTACAACTGACTGGAAAATGTTTCCAGCTTCAATAGATACAATAACAAGAAATTTGCTAGTGTTTCTATAATTGAGAAAAGTTAAGCTCAGTTGTGTTAAGGGAAAGTGTTTGTGAGATATGTGTATTTATACATAAACACATATCTCACTTACAAGTGTACTTTCCATTGTTTCTAAGACAAAATTTAAAATAGAAACTTCACTTTCCTATTCAAATTTGTCTTCATTCCATTTGTAGATAAAGTTGCTCTGAGGTGATTCGACATCCTTGACTCCTTGAGCACGCTTTAACTTTTTGCTTGCTTTTTCTCAAGTTGCAGTAGTAGACTTGACAGACTAGGTAGAATTGTCAAGATCAATATTTGAATTAACACTACCTAGTCTGCTACTTGAAACAGACTGTCAGCTTCACCAAAAGGTTACTGTCAACCTTTTGCTTCTCTTTGGTGACAGTATCTTCGACTCCGCATACTTTACTGTCAAACTTGACAGTCTTCTTAACTTGTTGTCGTCCAAAGGTACTGTTAACTATTCTGCCAAACATGTTGTCAACTATCCCCGCCAAAGTTACTGTCAGAGAAACTTGTTGTCTTTGATTCTTCAATCTCCGCCAAGTTTACTGTCGAGGAATAGTTGTTGTCAGTAAAACTTGATGTCTTTGATTCTTCGATCTCCGCCAAGTTTACTGTCGAGAAATAGTTGTTGTCAGTTGTTTCAAAAGGTACTGTCACTTGAATATGCCGTCGTAGGCTTCAGATTGCAGAATATTACTGTCAATGATTTGATCCATGTTGTGCATGAACACTTTGTGAACTTCTACTTCATAGATCATTTACTACATTTTTACAAGACAATAACTATTGATACTTACTGTCACTTACTTGGCTTTAGTACATACTATTACAAGTGACATTTAAAACATACTGTCAAAAAGCAAATGACAGTATGTTTTACTTAGTTAATTTCTAATTAATCTAAGTAAAATATTAGTCGATTACAATGTTAACACCACAATCCCTAACATAAATTTGTTCACATGATCAATAACACAATCACCTTCATTCATTCTCGTGGTAAATAACAAATGAATTAAATATACCTTATTTGAAGCAGATGGATTCTCATACATGTTTGACAACGCCTTGATCAATCTATGAGTTGTCTTTTCCTTTACAATATTGTAAACAACGTTCTTCGCCAAAGGCAATTTGACAAAACATAGAGCCTGCTTATCTAATAGTTTTCCATTCTTTTTCATCCATTGAATCTGACTTCTTCTCTTCTAGCGGTTCATGTAATTTTTTCTGATACAAATAGTCTTCAATATGCATCTTCCAAAAACCAAAATCTCTGCCATCAAATTTGTCGATCTTTACTTTCCCTTCTTCTGTCATCGCTCCCACTCGCCTGAAAACCTGTCTCTGATATCAATTGTTGAATATTGAACAACGAAAACAAACTCAAAGCGAATAAACAAGAATAAGAAAATAAACGACAATCACACATGACAATATTTAACGTGGTTCGGAAATTTCTACTCCACAAGCCGCACTAACTTTGTATTGATATCACACAACTGTGTTGTATTGGGGTTTTACAATTACATGAAAATATTTATAAGAGAAGAAATTGGGTCTAACTCAAATCATAGTCATAATCTGAAAAGTAGACTAATATAAATTATAGTCTAAATCTGAAAATTAGACTAACTCACTAATTTAAATTTGAAAAGGTAGACTTCACAAAATCCAACATCAAAGGCTTCTAAATCTAGCTAGTCAGCGCTATGTCATTTGCTACCTTAAGAAGACAGGAATTCGAATTTCGTCAGCGGTGAGAAAAAGATGGAGAATGTGTATGTTATATGAAATGCATATGCAAAACATGTTACTTCTACCACTTGAAGTAGCTCAATTCGATCTCATCTCAAAATGCAAGCTCCTTTTCCTTGAATCTGTCAATGGTGTGCTGCGCATCATACAAGCCCACCATGATTGAATGATATTGTCCGTTAACTAGGACATACTGACGAGGTCAGAGGATCGGTAGTTGTCGATCTTTTGCTATATTTCTTTTTCTGTAGCGGTAATTCACTCAAATATACTTATATTCTGAGTTATTATACATACATATAGGGCGTCTCAATTTATTTTTTCACTAAATGTATCCGTAACTTATAATCGGGGAAAAAAGATGATGTGATACGTTTAAAGCACACGTTTATTTTCGTATTTTTACCTTGAAGATTTTTTTTACTGTTCCAGGTTAGTTTGGTACGTGTTTCACGTATGTCGAAACGAAAGGCACATGAAAACTATGCTCATCATGTAAATTGTAACATTCCGAAACTAGTCTCTGACATACAGTAACTTTAGCAGCCTTTAGAATTCCTAACTATTCATCATGTCTAAATATAACAGGTAAATCTTTTTTCAAAGATTAAATTATTAAACCTGTATAGTTTTTCTTTCAAGCTTCTAACTTAAAAATTAATCGAAAGGTAGTCAGCAAGTTTGTTATTAGTTAGCAAAATAAAAAAAAGTAGTTTTAAGTTACTAAATCATGTAACATGTGTTCCTAATGTGAGAGCCTTAATATATACATGCACTTGAATCTGTTCCAGAGCCGTCTTATACATTTAGGAGTCCCGATATACAATACAATATTATAAAAAAGAAGCCTTCGATGCAGTAGAATAATTAACGTGATTTTGTGTTTAATTTTGTTTTGAAGTTTCAGTTATGAAGTAAAATGAAATGAATATAAAAGTTGATATTATAAAAATAATAATATTACATTCAGTCAAGAACGGAGGACACTCCACTAAGACAAGCACATCACGGTTGCAACAGATGGACACTCAACCAAGTAACAATACAACAACGATGAAGCTTGATGCAAGAACTTTGCTATGTCTTTTTGGCATAATTTGTAATTTCAAGGTGAGTTCGCTCTCCTCGTGAATTCACCGTGGCAACATGGAGTTATGGTAGGTCACAATTTTTTTTATCTATAATATTAAACAAATTAGTTAAAAAATTATTACATTCATATTTCAATTTAAAATTATAAAATAAAAATTAATTGAAGAAATTACATAATTAAAAATGTATATTTTTGGGACTATATATGCGAAGTAGAGGCCTCCTATAGCTAATTATATAGCTGGCTTTTCGTTTTGCATATGTATTTGGCGAGCAATTTATTGCTCGAATATCTTTTTGAAGTACAGGTGCATTCACTTTGACTTGCTTTGTTCTTGTCCATTTATATACAAAATTACATTTTATTATAAGAATAATTGTTCTACACATAAGTTGTAAATGAGCTGATATGTTCATAAACAATTAATTATTTGACTCAAAAAAAGTTAGGTTCGTGTTCAGTTCGATTTGTAAAAGAGTTGAACATGAA
This sequence comes from Oenanthe sinensis, assembly GCA_028671895.1. NCBI lineage: Eukaryota > Viridiplantae > Streptophyta > Magnoliopsida > Apiales > Apiaceae > Oenanthe > Oenanthe sinensis. The sequence goes on from CM053799.1 coordinate 11,462,673, forward strand.
TAAAATTCTTAAGTTCGTGGGTAATATAATTGATGAGATGTTTTCGCGAGTGGTTGACAAACATGTTTGTAAATATTAATTAGTCTAACTCAAACAAAATATTTTATTCCATAAGAGTTTGAGTTCGAATTCGAAAAATTTTAAACGAGTTAAACATGAATAGTCTAAAGTTCTACTCATTTACACCGCTCTCCACTCTCATAAAAAAAATATAGATTAATATAGGATTAAAAATATGTAGTGTAATTATTTTACACCTTTCTTAAGACTGCCGAGCAATTATATACAGTATAGCTTATTGTTCTTGCGATGAAAATTGTTCTTTCCATATATGTATGCTTATTACTGTATTAGTGTTCAAGCGCCGGCAAACATGATTAAAATGTCACAAATTAAACCTGCTACTAATGATTAATATATTAATATAGGATTAATACTTTTGAATGGAATCATTTAAAAAAAAATGACAAGATGTCACAGCATGAATCGTGTTGTCTATATAAAGCCATGCACCTGTCACTTAATTCATACTCAGTAAACAATCTCTCGCTTTCTCTTCTCTAAATTTTGCGGTTTTGTTTTCCAACTCACACATAATGGGTTCAGCTAAAACTGTTTTCAGTGTCATCTTATTGTTAAGTTTGGTTATGGCCAGCACTTTGGTATCAGCTGCCCGTCAATTGAATAAAACCCCAAAGGTTAGGGAGCAAAATGTGAATTCCGAAAAGACTAGTGTCGAAAATGGAAGTAAGGCCAATGTTAAAACTTTGGATGGTAAGAAATTTTTTCTTCCACTTCCACTTCCGCTTCCACTTCCACTTCCACTTCCATTTCCATCACCACCCTCAGAACTCCCTCCATTTCCATTTACTCAAACTCTTCCAGGAGTTCCCCCAATGTCACTCCCTGCTCTACCTGATTTCTTCACACCTCCTCCGGGAAAGTAGAAGATTATCCATTTAGACACTTAAATGTGGCTCTTTTTTGTTATTTCTGGTTTTTTCTTCGTCATTGGAAAGATCGAAAGATATCTATATGTGGTTGGCTAAAGGCTTTCCCTATTATGTTTTGTTGGTTTTAGTTACATGTTTGAAATTTGTGTTTGTTGTGATCAATAAAAGTCAAATTGTAAGACAATTACATGTTTTGTAGTTCGATTAGTGTATCATTGATCAATCGTTCAAAAGTACTCTGAGCAAGGGGTTTGCCTTGTATGTATGGAATATCAACATATTATCAACTATAATTTGATTGCCGGCTTAAATTTTCTTTTTTCCAGCTAGTAGTCTGTTGTGGAAACTAAGTAAAAGATGTAATAGTACCACATAAGAACTCTCCAGCCACTAACTAGCTAGTGGCCATAGTCTGAAACATGCTCCACTAAAATTCTAATCAGTGCATAAATCTCCAATTTGAACACATTGTATCAAAAAAACTGGAGACCTTAGATCATTGATAAGTAAATATATAGTTGAAATTGCATTAAACACTATGTCCCAAAGCATGCTCTATAAATTACTGATTATAGCTGATCAAATATAGTGTAACTTTATAGTCATTGTGAACACTAGAACTACAAGAAAATAGGTCATTTCAGACCGTGGAAATGGTTGAAAATGTCTTGTTTTCTTGTACCGAAAGTAGTTTTAAATCCAGGGATTGAAACGTGCAGATTGGTCAGTACCAAAATTTCAACTTCACTGAAACAGAAAAATCAAACTTTAGCTTATTTATTGGATGAAAATGGTAGGCAACATATATGTTTTCAGCTGGCTGTACTATAGTTAAGAATATATCCTAACAAATGCACCAAGATAATATCTTGAATGCTTGCTTATAGTGAATCATGATAAATCTAGCTTTCATGGATATTTTGCAATAGACGGTGAGCCTGAGAAGGTAGGCATAGGCGGAGGAGGTAGTTGATCCTTGGGAACGGATGGCTTACTTGGCAAATTAGAGTCACCACGATAAGGTGGAAATTTTGGAAACTTTGGGATAGTTGGAAATGGAAAGGTTGGTCTAAACTTTCCAAAATGTAAAGGAAAAAGGATTGGCCTTAAAAAGGTTAGGAAAGAAGGCAGCTGCGACTCCATTGGCATTGACTTGCTTCCGTAACATAGTGCTGGAGAACGTGACTGTCGCTCCAGATCTGTGGAAGAATCTGGTGATGAGAGGTGGGGTTCTGGATGGGAATGTAGGTCTAGCATTGGCCTAGAAACGGTCAGTGTAAAGTACAAAGAAGAAAGGAGGACTGCAAGGATGGGGAGGTTAAGATTAATAGTGGAAGCCATGCCACAGAGGTTGAATTGAGAAGCGAAGGTTACTTCATAGAGTTTTTATACCCAACATAACGAATTAGAGGGTGAGAATTAGGACGTGCATCAGTGCATGAGAAGTCTGCGTCCAACCTAATATTTTCTAGCATGAAATTAGTTACAATGTGGGCACTGGGTGGATGGATCAATGGATCATCCATTCATATTTTGCCTATAGTATGAGGTTTTTTGGTACACATGTAAAAGCAACTGAATGTAAGTAACCTTAATTTCAAGTATCATTCCACACTTTGGAATTGAATTTTGATGAAGAAAATTCGGCTGAAGCTACCGGTCCTTGAATTATAAATACACGTATATTGTAAAATTTTGCATCTCGGGCTATATTTAAATTACGAAACCACTTCTATGAATTTTTGTAAAACTTCACAACTTTCTTTTCTCAACAAACTTCGTAAAACAGTCATACACTCCTCATCAATCAAATGAATCATTATTATTGGGTATGATTGGACAGTCGTGTTTGTTTCCTATAAGTTTATTTCCAGAAATTGTTGGTGCTTTTTTTCTTTAGAAGAATTTAATCAACAGGGGTAATTTTCAGCAAATGCAGGGTTAAGGTTAAAGTTGCTGGTCGTTCATGAATGTTCCTAATAAGCCTCAAATACTGAAAGTTTGTTGCTCCAGAACGCCAAACAGTGCGGTCTGGATCAAGATCCATAATAACCTGAAAACATTTCAAACCTATTAGCAAATGTTTGTGATTAAGCTCTGTAAACTATATCAATTCTACAGACTAATCACTAAAATTCATATGTGTATCCCAAAATGCATACATGTTCAAATCTTTCCAACTAACTACCCCAACCTAATTTCCTTGACACACTGAATTATATCTAGTAGGGGTAAGCATGGTTTTTTTTTGTACCGGGGTAAGCATGGTTTAGTTTAATTCGATTTTAGAAAATTTCGGTCCGCTTAAGGATGGTTTGTTTTCGGTTACAAATCTAAATATCTATTGCAGAAGTATCTCCTGATGGTGTAAAAATGTATCAACAGCATACTTTAGTGTAGACATTGTCAAGAATCTCTAAACATAAGTATCTAATAATAATTCATTTCGGTTGGGATTTAGAACTGGAACTGAACCAAACGAGTGGTTCAGTTTTTTGGTTCTTCTGTATCACATATGTTTCGGTTAGTATCGTCCTCTCTTGGTTCTGCTCACCCAAATATCTAGTACACCTGACAAGCACAGAGCCACAGACGTGACAAATTACATATTGCGACACTGGATGGCAGTTAGTGCAAGTTAAATTTTCTGTAGACAATCATAAAAATTTTCTACCGAAAATCATAAAGTTTAAACCTACAGATCGCAACCCTTTCTTCACTGCTGAGTCTCCCGAGGAAAAACTACTATAATGGCCTGTTTGAGAATTCAAATTTCATTTGCAATTCTGGATTTGTTCAAATGACATGTTTGAATAACTAAAAAATTTTGGATTTGGATTTTATTTGAAATCCAACACAATTGAATACTAGTATAAATTTGTGAATTTGAAATGCCAACTCAATTAATGTCATTTCAAATCCATCATTTGAAATAAATTTCATGTTCCCAAATACTACCTAATGACAATCTCTGTATCATAATGGAAAGCTTCTTCACTTGAGCAAAAACTGCAGGTTCAAGGATGCAGTGGATTTTACGGTTTAATTTTGTATTCAAAAGCTAGAAATATAATACATTTGAGCAAATCAAGTTCCGATTGGTAAAAGCTAATAACGTTGCTGAAAATAAATTGCTATTACCTTTGCTTCACAACCCTAGTACCCTACATAGAGCTAAGATTGAAGTACACCAAGACAAAACCACCGAGATTTCCCTGTCAAATTATAGCTCCTCTTTCCAGATATTAAAACTTAGAAGTCATGCAAATACGTTATGTCCAGAGGTACACAGTATCCTTTTCAAATGAGATTCACTGTCAAGTTTTTCCCTGCTATCATAAAACAATCAAGTACATGCAAATGATGCAATTACCTTAGCCGTTGTCTGTTGATGAAGAGCTATGAAGCACCGACTCGGATACGGGGACACGGGGATTCGCCAAACTCCAAAGAGTCCTGGATACGGGACTCGGCAAATTTTAATTTTTTGGCAACAAATATATATGTCAACATTCAACAAATTCATAAATAATAGTTCCATTCAAATTTGATAATAAGTCGTGCAAACTTAGTACAAAATAAGTAGTAAACTAGTAAAAGTTTCATTCAACATTTATAACCGGATGACCATCTTGTGAAAAAAGAACTGATTCCATTTCTGGTTCATCAAGTGAGAGATTTGCAATCTCTAGAATACCGGCACCATCCACTTGAGAGAACTCATCTCCACCACCATCCCACATTTTGTTTTCTCCTTTCAAAACAGGTATGTGTTACTCTTTTCAAAAATATATTCTAAAACATGTATAAATCGCGATTCGGGTCAAAAAATAGATTGGGCCACGTCCGACCCAAATCCGTCACGCGTCTAACCCGAGTCTGAAGCGAGTCTGTTGCCGAATTCGTCTTGACTCGCCACTTGGCGAGTCGGACACGTACTCAGCCGAGTCCGTGCCGAGTCGCCGAGTCGGCCGTGTCGGACTCGCATACGGCACCGATTTTGCCGTGTCCGTGCTTTCCAGATGAAGAGTAAATTTCAAACATCTCAAGCCCATTGATATATTCTAGAAATCGTGAGTTGGACAATGCTTTTTCTAAGCTTTGGAGCCTCATTCTTTGTTGTTTTTAATCTATGCAACAGCAATTCCCAGCACTTCCCTTCTGGGCTGAGATATCGGTAAACCTCTGATTCAGATGCTGCTCGAATGCAACTTGAATTTAGTGGGCAAAAAGCGTAGAATGAAAGGCAACAAGGAGAAAAAGATTTCAGAATTTTGTGGGGAGAAGAATGTGTTTGATATCTAAAAATTTTCGCACAAAATCCCTCATACAACATTGTAAAAAGTGGCTCAGCAATAACATCTCAAGCAATGAGCATTGCTCGAGGAGCTCAGCACAAAAAAAAACTAAAAGCGAGTGGTCCCCTCTTGATAACAAGGCCGAATTCCTTTGTGTCTAGAGCAGTACAGAGTGTGAATTAAATGAAAAGAAAATCAGACACGCATGACAACAAGAAATATTCATTATGCCACAATTAGTTCGGAATTCATAAATAAATTACAGAGAGGTGATTACATTCCAAATGGAAGAACATTCTAGCATCCAATTAGTATCAAGGCTCAAAATGTATTTGCCAGCATCACCCAACACACATTGTAGTATTGCACAATATATGAAATTCTCCTGCTCTACACGAATTTTACATATGGTATGCGCTAGCCAACAAAAGTTGAGGCTTTATTCTAAACTAAAGAGAGGCTGTGGGCTGAAAAGAAAAGGTGATATCATTTAACAAACATCAACTTTAATATACCCGGCTGATCTAGTCTCCAGCATTTATTTAGTTCCTCTCCTGATTGTCATTGTATGCTTCACTCCTTCATTCCTTGCCATCGATTTGACACCAAACCTGCAGATACCAAAATATAGATGAATACTTTAAGATTTCGTTGGGATAGTTTCGCCTCAATTGTTATGCCTCAGGTTAAACAGCCCCAGTCAGTAGTAAAAATATGTGGTGATCAAGTACTTGCTAAATGACATCTTTTTGTTTGGTTTTCTCTGCAAATTATTTATTCTTTCATAGTTTATCTACTTCATATTGACATATATATGACAATACAATTTATCAATTTTGTTTCAAGCATATTGGAACAGATTGTAACAAAAGTAACAATAAACTGAAGCTTCTTTAGCGCTCCGGTCGATCAATCTAGACAGATAAAAACCGAGAAACCAAATAAATTTCAGTGAAATCAACATTACTCAAATAGTTGCTCTATACTTGCTACCTGCCTCTTATGTTCCCTTGTTTACACCAAATACACTTCTGGTTCCTTAAAGCTTTAGCTTAAATCCTTTTGACAGAAAATCATCCCTACAAAAACAAGTAGCCAACATTATGATTAAAAAATACATAATATACACATTAGTAGATGTACAGATCCCCATTGACATAAACCATATTGGCAATGACCATTGCTATGCAACCAACATAACTAAATTTAATTGCGGTTAAACGGACAAAATTGCTATGAAACAAAACAAATACCACTTCACTGATTAAGGGAACATTTATACTACAATATTACCGGTTCATCACTCAATTAGATACGAGTACTTGGAGATAGATTTCCTTTTCTTATTGCTTAAAATTCAAATGTGCTTGTAGTTATAGACTACATATAAACACACGTGAATTAGAATTTGGAAAGGAGGGAGGTAGTACTGAATTTTACAAGGGAAAAGCTATTGACAACTTCTAGATCAGATACCGTTCGACTTACTTCAAAGTCTACTTCTCCAACCATTTTGGTCTCTCTTTTCTTTCTTCATTAAACCATCCTGATATCAAATATGAAATGGGCTTCCCGCAAGCCTTCAAATAAACAAACCACCGTAGGGCCGGCACTAGGAAGCCTTTGTCTTACATTTCAATGCAAGTCATCGAGTCCTCTAAAGAAGTTTATAAGATCAAAATGCAGACCCAATTTAGCAAGATAGCCTTTTCGTACAATTTTGTACTGTTGTCACAGCAGAAAAATAAAAACAGAAGTCAGACCAGAATAAGTTGCAAAAAGACCTTTGAAATACACTTATTAGGTAGACTTCAAGCACCAGAAAAAACATGAAAGAAGAGAAAACATTGGGCTGTTATCAAAGAAGAAAATGAGATACATAAATAATATAGTCTGAACATAAATTTGGTACTATTTGGTGGTTCTTATTCGTAAAGCCCATTGTTTGTCTTACTCAAATTGTGGGTTATGTTGCAGAAGAAAATGTTCTTCCATTTGTTTTATTTAGAAGGGTAATGCTCAGATTACACACACATATATAAGCATGAAAGGGCTTGAAACACATATGCAATGTCTTAAATCCAAATGTAACAGTAGTCAAAGATCACATCAAAGTTTATGTTGTAAATACGTTACAACTGTAGCCCGAAATTGCATTAACATTAAGAATTAACAGATAGCCGGATACCATATATTTTGATGAAAATAAACATGGTATACAAATTAGACCTATATATTTATTTGAGAGTTAACAATAGCTGGATACTCTGTATTTTGATGACAAGTAAACATAATGAAGCATATTTTCATAAACATCGAACATACCTTTTCTTTGTTCTAGGTGAAGTCACCAGGATATCCTCTTCTTCGACATGATTCGTCTTCTTAATAGTAACAAGACTCTCAGTGTAACAAAAAGCTTTGTTAACCTCCTTAGAATTATCAATCCGTAAATCCTTAAGTGCATTACTTTTCGGATCATACAAGAACAACTTATCATCACAATCCTCAACAACAATCTCACCATTCTTAAAACAATGCAAAACCCTCTGCACCTCCAACGGAATCGGCCCCACACTAAAAATCTTACTCCAAACACCCAACTTGTCATCCAAAACAAACACATCAACCATCTTATTCCCCTCAGAACCAGTCGTAAACATCATATCCGCTAACATATCCCTATAATTCGCAAGACAAGCACCCGAACCACTATTCGATTCACACTTAGGCAAATCAAAGAACCTAAAAACCTCCGTTTCCACATCAAACGCAACACAAACCTCCTTACCATTACTCTCATCACCGTCCTCCTGGATGACAAACCCCATCCAATACGTATTCCCATTCACCGTGACACCACACCACATATGAGCCATATCGTACCCAATCTCCGGCCTAATCTCCTTCCACCTCTCTCGATTACACGAATAAACATAAAACCTCGACAAAAACCTTTCCTTTAACTTAACACGAAAAACACAAACAACCCGAAAATCATCCTCACCACAATCATAACCAAATCCAACAAACACCTTTTCGGCATGCCTCTCCTTATTCGGAAAAGCAACCATCTTACACTCCCTAGTAGCCGGATTCCAAATAACAATCATAAACCCTAAGCTCCTATCACACAAACACACAAGTCCACTAATGGACCCCACAAGCTCCATCTTAAAGAAAGTCTGGGGGAAATTAAGCGCCTGAGTGACCGGGTTTCCGATATCATCGATATTAAAGACGGTGACAACGTCTTCGTAATCATTGGAAAGGCTGTGGACGATGAGAGACTGGTTTAGTGGGTGTGTGAGAGTTTGTGTGAGGTGTTGTTTGATGAAATTAGGGCTTGTGAAGAGGGCGAGCCAGGGTTTACAAACGGATTTCAGGCGGGTTAGGGTTTTGACGTTCAGGCGAGCCAGGATCTCGGCGAATAGGTCGCGAGGGAGGGTGGGGAACGAAGATGAGCGAGTTGAGGTGGATTTCGAGTTGGATGCCATTTTGGAAGGTGGGGTGAGAGAAAAGGGAAAGTGTGCTAATGAAGAAGATAAAGTGGGGTTAGCCTAAGTTGACTCTAGATATAATTTTTTTTAAAGACTAAATCGTAATTAGTGTGTGGCTGAAGATTAATTTGTTTGTAAAATGATAACTAAATTAAAAAATTAGTTAGAATGATGACTAGATATATTTTAATTGAATATAATAGGTGTTATGCCTAATTGTCGTTAGTTACTCCTTAATATTGTTAGGGTTTTTTATAACTATTGAGTAACAGCATAATTTTGTATAAAAGTTATATATATTTGTCACTTATTTTCCTTCCAATTCTACATCATCGAGAGATTGAGAGGCAAAACTCTTGATTGCAGACTTGCAGCAGAAATCAACCAAAGATAACATGATATATAAAGCTTAAAGAAGATACAGATGTTTATAAATCGTAAGAGTGTCCTGATTATAGAGGTACGAGTGCTAGCCATAAAAATATGTAGTAAGATTTATGTTTTTTTTTCATATTATCTTGTTCTTGGAGAGATGCATGCTCTATATTGCATTTATTTGTCTTTTTAATATTATGTAACTACCGGTTTGATATATTTTTATTTATTATTTGCTAAGAATTAGGGTTTTTAGATCAATTGATTTTCATCATTACTTAGTTAACATGATATATAGTTTTGTAATAGTACATTTTATCTAATTATTTGTATTGAAAAGTTTTGATAATGTTACTAAAAAATAACACATTTTATGTGATATACTGATATGTATAAATTAACTAACAACTGCATATGTGATATACTAAGAATGCTACTACTGTTTTGACCGGAGAATGTTACTAAATATTCAGTTTATTTATTTATTTTATTATGAAGATGTTTCAGAATTATATATAGGATTTTATATTTATTTTAGTATATTTGTCATTTATAACTAAATTTGTGTTAAGAGTTAACGAGTAATTAACGGCAGGTTAGTCGGAGCACTTATCGAGTTCAATTAAAATATATTTAGCCACCACTTTAGTTAATTTTTTAATTTAGTCATCATTCTGTAAAAAAAAAAAAAATCAACCACACAAAGTGCAATTTTGTCTTTTTTTTTACAACTTAAAATAAATGAAAGGAAGTAAAAATTATAAATATATTTCTTCCAAAAAAATCAATTTTTAAAATGAGATATATTTTGTATTCATGTCTCAGAAGTCAGAACTAGAAGTGTGGGGGGGGGGGGGGGGGGGGATATGCTATGGAGACTCGTGACAGAACTCTCTGGTCTCGGCGGTTGTATAAAGTTACAAACCGTGTCTTTGTCTTGTGGAGTGGATTAGTGGAGCTAAACCGCCGCATTGGGACTCGTGCCCACGGTAGTCGGAGATAAGTGTTAGAAAATGAAAAGTTTAAGACATATTTTATATATGATCTTGATGTAATTTCCGGAAACTAACTATTGAAAATTGTTCTTTACTATGAGAACTTAAACTTTTATATTTGAATTTAAGACATTTTTTTAGTGTAATTCGTAAATAAATGGGTTAAATCTCAAATGGTCATCCAAATTAGGGTCATGTATCAATTTATTTACTCGAGTTATCGGAGACTCGATTTCAACATTATAGTGGTCAGTAATGATACTACCGTTAATCAAGAACTTTGACTTACCGAAACCGTCATAATGTTAACGGAAATTAGTGACGTGGCCTATACGTGATCTACACGCACATACTGAATGAATTGAATGAATCAAACAAATACCTGAATGTGTAATGAAATTAATTTATTTTTAATTTTAAAATCTTAATTTCTTTTTTGTCATGATTTTATTTATTTTTTAATCTGCAAATAAATTAAATCTTCTTACAAATTAAAATAAACTCTCAATGTTTCTTTTTATTTATATAGGTGAAATAGTATTTAAAAAAAATATTTTTAGAAATCTCCTTTTTCATTTTAAATTTATATATAAATCAATATTTTCAATTAGCAAAAAAAATGAATTTACATTTCAATTGATTCTTTTTAAATTTATCAAAAGAATTTAATTTTTCTTAGCTAAATAAAATTTAATAAAAACTAATTATTTTTAAAAGATATATAATTTTGTAAATACCACATAAATATAGTTATTGTTTGGGTCAACACACGTACTGGACCAAGCAAAACATTGACCTCAAATGTATCGTAAAGTTACAAACCGTGTCTTTGTCTTGTGGAGTGGATTAGTGGAGCTAAACCGCCGCATTGGGACTCGTGCCCACGGTAGTCGGAGATAAGTGTTAGAAAATGGAAAGTTTAAGACATATTTTATATATGATCTTGATGTAATTTCCGGAAATTAACTATTGAAAATTGTTCTTTACTATGAGAACTTAAACTTTTATATTTGAATTTAAGACATTTTTTTAGTGTAATTCGTAAATAAATGGGTTAAATCTCAAATGGTCATCCAAATTAGGGTCATGTATCAATTTATTTACTCGAGTTATCGGAGACTCGATTTCAACATTATAGTGGTCAGTAATGATACTACCGTTAATCAAGAACTTTGACTTACCGAAACCGTCATAATGTTAACGGAAATTAGTGACGTGGCCTATACGTGATCTACACGCACATACTGAATGAATTGAATGAATCAAACAAATACCTGAATGTGTAATGAAATTAATTTATTTTTAATTTTAAAATCTTAATTTCTTTTTTGTCATGATTTTATTTATTTTTTAATCTGCAAATAAATTAAATCTTCTTACAAATTAAAATAAACTCTCAATGTTTCTTTTTATTTATATAGGTGAAATAGTATTTAAAAAAAATATTTTTAGAAATCTCCTTTTTCATTTTAAATTTATATATAAATCAATATTTTCAATTAGCAAAAAAAATGAATTTACATTTCAATTGATTCTTTTTAAATTTATCAAAAGAATTTAATTTTTCTTAGCTAAATAAAATTTAATAAAAACTAATTATTTTTAAAAGATATATAATTTTGTAAATACCACATAAATATAGTTATTGTTTGGGTCAACACACGTACTGGACCAAGCAAAACATTGACCTCAAATGTATCGTAAATAATTTGTCTTTCATTTTAAAATCTTAACTTTTTTTTAAATTTGTTTATAATCTATAAAAAAATAAATTATTTTATAAAATATTAATTTAAATAATTTAATTTATATTTCAATCGATTCTTTTAATTTATTTTAAAAGTTTCACAATCATAAAAAATTATAAACTGTTAATATGTGATATAATTTTTTTAAACATATTCTTTAATTACAAAATCTTGATTTATACATAAATTTTTTTTAAAAATAATTTTTTTTACATTTTTCTTATTATTTTAAAATAAATTTTTTCATATATAAATTAAAATAAAAATTCATATTTTAAATAAAAAACTGAAATTTGAATTTTATAAGAAAATTCAAAATTTTCTATATAAAAAAAATAATAAGATTTAAAAAGTTTTTTATAATTTTAAATATTATATGTGTTATAAATAATATATAAATTATTGTTGGTGTATTTAAAATATATTAGGTATATTTTCTGGGGTTTTTTTCATGTGCAGAATCTATGTGCGACTCTGCGAGTAACGTGAGCCGCTCTTTCGTTAAGTCAAAGTCCTGATTAACCGTAGTATCATTATTGGCTACTATAATGATGAGACTGAATCTCTGATAACTCGAGTAAGTAAATTGATACATGACCCTGACTTGGATGACCACTTTGAAATTTAACCCATAAATAAATTCAGTAGAAGTTGCTAGTTTGAAATGGATTAAACGTGTTATCCTACATAGAATATGTAATATGGGTGTTTGTGCGCTTTATATGCATGTATGTGAAAGAGTAGTGTCAACTACTAAGACATGTGAGTGTGCATGGTGTACTAGTGTGCCCTCGCGCACACACACGCGCCGCCGCCGCCACGTCATGCCTCGACTCGGGTCGGGTCGAAGGGCGATTTGGGTGAATGTATCGGCGTCTCGCGTAGGTGAGGCGACCTGTGCGAGAAGTTTTATTACATGATTAATTAATTTAATTATGACTTTAAATATTATTTTAATATGAATATTGAATCAAAGTTACTGTCAAAGAAAACTTACTGTTAGTATAAGTGTGTACAAAGTTACTGTCAGTATAAGTGTGTACAAAGTTGTCGTCAGGATAATTGTATACAAAGTTGCTGTCAGGATCATGTTACAAAGTTGTTGTCATGAACTATGCAAAGTTGCTATCAGGAATATGCAGAAATGCAAACTTACTGTCAGGAATATGCAGAAATGCAAAATTACTGTCAGGATTTTTAAAGTTATTGTCAGATAATATACATATTCACTGTCAGGGAAATGTAAAGTTGTTGTCGTGACTTTATAAAGTTGCTGTCGTGAGATTTTATAAAGTTACTGTCAGTGAGATTTTATAAAGTTGTTGTCGTGACTTAAGCTGACTGTTATTGATTCATAATATTCTATTAAATACTTTTTAAGTTAGAATAATTATTTTAATTAATGTTTTATCTGCTGTTACATTTTATTGTATTATATATACATAAAAACGTTGGAGATAAAATAGATGAATTTTGACACAAGTTTGAGAAAACCCTAGAAACCATACTCTGTATTTTCCACATTAATATTCATACAGATTTTTGCATAAGGTTTTATGGGCGAACTGTGGTGCAGGTCGCTGTTGAGTGCTACATATATGTGGATGAAGTACTCTGTGTTGTTTTATCTTGAAAGTGATATTGCTGCAACCCAACACAGCGTAATGGGGCAATAATCTCTTCAAGAATAGTCAAGACTTCTTGCAAGACTTGGTGACTCAGCAGTTGTTTTGGTTCTATCAGTGTATGCTTAAAGCTTCTTTTAGAGTTAAGTATTCTATCTTTTCTTTTGTTCTTACAGTTACTAATTTATATATCTTGTTTCTACCTTCATGCTTTGTTTTGTTAATTAGTTTAATCTGCCTGTTCTTGTTAAATTATTTATATAACTGCCCCATTGTTGTGTGTAGTTTTGAATTATTCCCAACAATCTTGAAGAGATTATAGTTATATATTGTTAAATAAAAAGATGGTTAACAAAACTGAAACTCCTGCTGTTGATGCTACTGCTTCTGGGTCTGGGGTTACTGCATCCACCATTGATTGGACCACGTACCGTTTTCCACAGCCCAATTATTTGTTGGGCATGCCTGATAAATTTGGTGGGGGTGTCGGATTTTCTCGTTGGCAGAAAAAGATGAAACTGTGGATAACAGTAAAGGGTCTATGGCCGGTGGTGCAGTATGCTTCACCAGTTATTGATCAAGAGAAGGCTGACTCTGTTAAGGCCTATGCTATGTGGGAAGAAAAGGATGGGGTGGCTAGGGCTGCAATATTGACAGCTTTAGCAAACACTCTGTTCGATGTTTATTCATCGGATTCCTACACTACTAAGCTCTTATGGGAGAAGTTGGACCAGACATATAATACTGACTCACAAGGTCTGGAAAAGTATTCTGTGGCTCGGTTCCTTGATTTCAAACTGGTGGATACTAAATCCATGACAGAACAAGTGCATGAGTTTGAGATGTTGGAACATGCTTTGAAGGAGTCTGGAATGGACCTTCCTGAGAAGTTTCAGGTTATGTCAGTGATTGAAAAGCTCCCAAAGTCTTGGGAAGAGTTTGCTCTCTCCCTGAAAAGACAAAAATGAGATATCACATGGACTAACCTGATGTTGGACATCTCTGTACAAGAACAACACAAGTCCAAACAGGGACATGTGATGTCTGCTTAACATGGGAGTTCGAAGGTGAACGTAGTGACTGTAGGACAGAAAAGAAAGTCTGTCACTAAGAAGGAGAATAACAAGCCTAAAACTGACAAGAACAAGGCTAAGAAACCAAAGACAAACAAACCATGTTGGTCTTGTGGACAGGTTGGTCACTGGAGCAAGGACTGTCTTGCTAAGAAAGTGAAGAAACCTAATGTGGTAGCACAAACTAATACTGTGCTTACAACCACTGGTGGGCATGTGGTTAACATGGTTGTTGGTGAGACTATTGCTTATGAAACCAATGACGGGTATGTCACCTACATCCCTACACTACTTTCCACTTATTTGTCAAATGAATGGTTGATTGATACTTGAGCTAATGTACATATTTGTACTGATATTACTCTGTTTGTATCTTATCAACAGATTCAAGGAATGACAGTGACGATGGGGAATGCTAGTGTTGCTCAAGTACTTGGAGTAGGAAATGTGGACCTGAAGTTTACTTCTGGGCGTGTTCTATCCCTTACTAGAGTGCATCATGTTCCTGACATTCGTAGAAATATAATAAGTGAAAGTTGTTTAGTTAGAAATGGTTTCAAACTTTCTTTGAAGTGTAATAAAGTAGTTATTACACATGCTAGTGTATTTTTTGGCAAATGTTACTTGTCTGATGGTTTATTTTTAATAAATATGGAGCCTGTTTTGGGCAGTTTTATTAATGATAATGTTGTTCCTTCTGTGGATTGTGTTGAATCATCTGAATTATGGCACTCACATCTTGGTCATCTAAATTTTGGTGCTCTAAAGAATATGATGAATTTAGAGTTGATTGCAAAGCATGCCATTGAAAAGAAATCTAAATTTCAAGTATGTGTGACTGCTAAAATAACTAGGAAACCCTTTCATAATATTGTTAGGGATTCAGAAGCATTAGAATTAGTACACACAGACATATGTGAATTCAGTAGTGTTTTGACTAAAGATAATAAAAGATATTTCATTACCTTTATAGACGATTGTAGTAGATACTGCTATGTTTATTTACTTAAACATAAAAATGAAGCACTAGATAAATTAATTATGTATAAAAATGAAGATGAAACACAAACTGACAAAGTACTTAAACGTTTGAGGTCTGATAGAGGTGGAGAGTATACGGGTACGTCATTTAATGAATTTTGCAAAAGCAATGGTATAGTTCATGAGGTGACTCCATCATACACTCCTGAATCTAATTGGGTGGCAGAACGAAAGAGCAGAACTTTTAAAGATATGATTAACAGTATGCTTATTAATTCTGGGTTGCCTAAGTACATGTGAGGAGAGGCTCTGAATACGGCTTGCCATATTTTGAATAGAGTCCCTCTAAAACATATGGACAAGACACCTTATGAATTATGGAAAGGCAGAAAGGCTAGTGTAAAGTATCTCCGTGTGTGGGTCTGCCTTGCAAATGTACTAGTCTCTGCACACAAGAGAAAGAAACTGGGGCCAAAAACTGTTGATTGCATCTTTATGGGCTTTATTGAAACCACTACCACTATGAGATTTTTAGTGTTAAAATCTGACATAGAAGGGACAGTGGCAAACACTATAGTTGAGTTTCGTGATGCAACATTATTTGAGAATGTGTTCCCTATGAAGACTGGTATACCTCTGGGTATTTCTGATGATAATCTCACTCGCACATCGAGTTCCATTCCTGATCATGTGGAAAAGATGACAAATGTGGGGGTGGATCCTGCTAGTAGCTCTACTCCTAACGAAGTAGAGGAACCTAGAAGGAGTAAGCATGCAAAGGTGGTCAAATACTTTGAAAGTGATTTTATCACTTACAATGTCGAGGACGAACCTTTAACTTTTTGACAGGCCATGGATTCTGCGGAGTCAAGGCACTGGAAAGGTGCTGTAAAGAGTGAGATCGACTCTATTGTTTCTAACGGAACATGAGAGTTGGTTGATCTTCCTCCTGGGTGTACTACTATAGGACGTAAGTGGATCTTTAAAAGAAAAATGAACCCGGATGGCTCAATAGATAAGTATAAGGCTAGGTTGGTAGCTAAGGGTTTTAGACAAATGGACGGAATTGACTATTTTGATACATACTCTCCTATTGCAAGAATGACAACAATTCGAATGCTTATAGCATTGGCTTCCGTACATGGTCTTATCATCCATCAAATGGATGTAAAGACAACTTTTCTTCATGGTGATCTTGAAGAAAAGATTTATATGGATCAGCCTGAGGGATTTGTTGCTTCTGGTAATGAAAGAAAAGTTTGTAAGTTAGTCAAGTCTATCTATGGCTTGAAACAAGTACCTAGAGACTAGCACAAAAAATTTGATGAAACTGTTTTGACTTCAAAATTTTTGGTTAATGAAAGTGACAAGTGTGTCTACTATAAGGTTAAAGGAAATGAAAAAGTGATTTTGTGCCTGGATGTGGATGGCATACTGTTGTTTGGAACCAATATTGAGATTATTAACGAGATAAAAAGTTTCATGAAAATGAACTTTGAAGTGAAGGATATGGGTGTTGCTAATGTGATTCTTGGAATCAAGCTGACTCAGTCAGCTAATGGAATAACCTTGTCACAATCTCATTATATAGAGAAATCTATACTTGAGAAGTATGGTTATTCAAATTGTAAAATCGCAAGCATGTCATATGATTCAAAAGTTGCTCTTGTCAAAAATAAGCCAGGAGTTCCTGTGTCTCAGTTAAGATATTCTCAGATTATTGGGAGTTTGCAATATCTTGCTAATGGTACTAAACCAAATATTTCATATTCTATGTCTAAGTTAGCTAAATATACAAACTATCCAAACAAGACTCATTGGATGCTCTTGATAGAGTGCTTAGATATCTAAAAGGCACCATCTACCTTGGTTTGCACTACAGGAGGTTTCCTGGAGCGCTAGAGGGATATAGTGATGCAAGTTGGATAGCTAAGAAATCTGGTTCCAATGGAGTGACTGGATATATGTTTACCCTTGTGGGTGGAGCTATATCCTGGAAGTCTGCTAGACAGAATATTGTAACTCGGTCTACTTTTGAGGCTGAGTTGTGTGCATTAGATGCCACGGGGACGGAGGCTGAATGGTTGCATGGATTTATGTCTGTAATTCATGTAGTAAGCCAACCGCTTCCTGCTCTTACTGTTCATTGTGATAGTCGAACAACTATTGATAAGATAAACAGTAAGAAGTATAATGTGAAAACAAAGAGACACGTCCAAGTTAGACTAAAGTCTATAAGGGGTTTGGTGTCTGACAGGATCATTGCTATTGAGTTTATTGGAACTCAAGATAACCTGGTTGATCCTTTGACTAAGGGACTTGAGCATGCTGTTGTCCTTAAGTCGAGGTTGGGGATGGGACTGACAACCTATTTTGAGTCATCAACAGCGGAAACCCAATACACCTGAGAGGAGATCCCTCGAAGTATATTCAATGAGGTAATAACAAGTTGTGAGGGTGATTCAGTAGTACCTCTACTACAAATATATAGATACTCTCGTATCTGAGTCTTTTCCCTGTAAACCTCAAGAGGTACTGTAACTGCTAGTTAGCAAGAGTTTTAAGAACTCTGAATGGGGTCAAGTCGTGAGACAAGATGTTGACAGTACATCTTTGGAGATGCCCAGCTAAGCGAATGTTATTGTGTGGTCGCAATTAGAAGATATGGTTATTCCTCGAAGCATTCGACGAACATGATCGAGACATGACCTTTAACGTCTCAAAGACGTAGATCTGCACCATAGCCTTTGACTTGTCGTCGTCTATGGAGTGTGGTTACACACAAACGGATAAAGATTCAAGGTGAAACATTCCATCTATATCCGGTAGCCATCGGAGTAGAGGACTTAGGAGGGTTCAAACCTTGACCAGTACTAACTCTGAAAAGCAAGTCATAAGTAGAACCTGATATGTATTTCTGTATGGATTTGTGAGGGATTGTTAGAAAATGGAAAGTTTAAGACATATTTTATATATGATCTTGATGTAATTTCCGGAAACTAACTATTGGAAGTTGTTCCTTGCTATGTGGACTTAAACTTTCATGTTTGGATTTAAGACATTTTCTTAGTGTAATCCATAAATAAACTGAGTAGAAGTTGCTAGTTTGAAATGGGTTAAACGTGTTGTCCCACATAGAATATGTAATATGGGTGTGGGTGCTTTATATGCATGTATGTGCAAGAGTAGTGTCAAATATTAAGGCATGTGAGTGTGCATGGTGTCCTAGTGTGCCCTCACGCGTGCACACACGCGCGCGCCACCGCCGCATCGCCACGCCACGCCACGCCTCGACTCAGGTCGGGTCGGGTGAGGTCGGGTCGAAGGGTGATTTGGGCGAATATCTCGGCGTCTCGCGTACGCGAGGCGACCTGGGCGATGAGTTTTATTACATGATTAATTAATTTAATTATGACTTTAAATATTATTTTAATATGAATATTGAATCAAAGTTACTGTCAAAGAAAACTTACTGTCAGTATAAGTGTGTACAAAGTTGCTGACAGGATAATTGTATACAAAATTGTTGTCAGGATCATGTTACAAAGTTGCTGTCAGGAACTATGCAAAGTTACTCTCAGGAATATGCAGAAATGCAAACTTACTGTCAGGAATATGCAGAAATGCAAACTTACTGTCAGGATTTTTAAAGTTACTGTCAGATAATATGCATAGTTACTGTCAGGGAAATGTAAAGTTGTTGTCGTGACTTTATAAAGTTGCTGTCGTGAGATTTTATAAAGTTGCTGTCGTGACTTTATAAAGTTGCTATCAGTGAGATTTTATAAAGTTATTGTTGTAACTTAAAATGACTGTTACTGATTCTGAATATTCTATTAAATACTTTTTAAGTCAGAATAATTATTTTAATTAATATTTTATCTGCTGTTACATTTTATTGTATTATATATACATAATAACGTTGGAGATAAAATAAACGAATTTTGACACAAATTTGAGAAAACCCTAGTAGCCATACTCTGTATTTTTTACATTAATATTCATACAGATTTTTGTATAAGGTTTTCTGAGAAAACTGAGGTGCAGGTCGTTGTTGAGTGCTACGTATCTGTGGACGAAGTATTTTGTGCTGTTTTATCCTGGAAGTGATATTGCTGCAACCCAACATAGCGTAGTGGGGCAATAATCTCTTCAAGAACAGTCAAGACTTCTTGCAAGGCTTGACGACTCAGTAGTTGTTTTGGTTCTATCAATGTATGCTTAAAGCTTCTGTTAGAGCTAAGTATTCTATCTTTTCTCTTATTCTTACAGTTACTAATTTATAAATCTTGTTTCTACCTTCATGCTTTGTTTTGTTAATTGGTTTAATCTGTCTGTTTTTGTTAAATTATTTATATAATTGCCCATGATTGTGTGTAGTTTTGAATTATTCCCAACAGTAAGCTCCTTCACTCCATATATATATATATATATATATCATGTATATATATTATATGTCTTCCTTGAATCCTTATAGTATACCTGTTAGTTAACAAGTACGTCATGACTTTGCATCTGTATTGATATTTTATATTCATCTCTAGCTTTGTGTATTTACACACTATTTTTTTAATTATCAGTTATCTTAGCTTTTTGTCTAACTTAACTTTGCATTTCTCAGTCTTTTTGTTTACTAAACCCTAGCTGAGTCACATTCTTGAAAATGTCACTTCCTCACGAATTAATTGATCAAGTATTATTTTGCCTACCCGTCAAGCCTCTCCTTCATTTTCGATGTGTGTCTAAAGGATGCTGCTTTCTTATCAATAGCAATGCGTTTGTTAAGAAACATCTTAAGAGCATGATTGAGTGTAATGCTGGTGATGTTATTATTAATGGTTATGACAGAAAATTTTATTTGGCGGATTTCAAGTCTTTGGAGGGTAGTGGGGATTATGTTGTTGTACCGATAAGTGGTCCACTCAAGTCTCTTCTTTCTGGTGTTGATTTTTTTGGTGCCGTAAATGGCTTAGTTTGTATGGCAAAGAGTCAGATGAATGAGCTTTTGCTATTCAATCCATTGACTAGGAAGGCTATAAAGATACCAAGTACACCATCTTATTTTTTCGCGTTCTTTTAATTGCTCTGAGATTGGTCTATGTGGTTTTGGATATGATCATTTTAATGATGATTACAAGATTGTTAAGATCACAGAGTGTAATGTTAAGTTTTATGGCATAATTGTTATAGTCTACAGCCTCAAAACCAATTCTTGGAAAAGGATTCAGAATGTTCCTAATAACACACAGTTCTTAGGAGATCGTGGCTTGTTTTCAAATGGAGCTCTGCATTGGTTTGGGATCAATGATCCAATAAATTTCTCACACATTGTCTGTTTTGATCTTGGGCTTTAAAAAGATTCATTTTCCTCCTAACAGGACATTTGGCAGGAGTTTGGTTCCTGTTGAAGAATCTCTTGGTATACTATATAAGTACCATAATTCTCGTGTAGATGTGTGGCTGATGAATAACTCTGGGGCAGGAAATCTTTGGTCCAAAGCACTGTCACTGAAGCAACCTGGCCCACTCGGATCTTTTAGCTTTGTTAGACCTGTTGTGTTTTCCAAAAGTAACAAAAATGTACTTTTAGAGGTGGACATCGCAAAACTTGTGTGATATGACCTTAAAAGGAAGAAAGTCAAGAATGTTAGGATTCGTGGAATTCCAAACAATTTTGAGTTATATATGTACACTGAGAGTGTTGGTTAATCTTAAACTTGGTTTGTTTAGTTTGAATAAAAGCTGGTAACGTCTAGTTCTTTGCATAGGACTTAGTCATGCAGTATGTAGTTGTTAGTAGCGTTATTTTAGGAGTTTGAATGAATCAGGGTAGTAGAGTTCGTGTAGGAAGTGTGTTTGTGATCGTGTCCTTGTTTTTAGCTGTTCAGTTCATGTATTTCTCTTATTTATGTCTCTGTTACCAGAAATAAAAAAGCTAGGACCTTTTGGCAAGCAAAGTCTTTTGTTTTTCTCAGTTTTTTTTATCATATAGTTAATATATGTTTAGTATCTAATCGTATTAACAAGACTTGGTATCAGAGCGGGAATTTCTCAGTGAAAGCCAGAGACATCTACGATGGACATCAACAAAGCCAAAGGGGGAGGATCGATAGGTTTAAGCTATCCAACGTTAGCCAAGAACAAGTACACAACTTGGGCGCTGAAAATGAAAGTATATATACAGGCACAAGGAGTCTGAGTGGCAATAGAGTAGAGTGATCCGAAAGTGGTTGTGGAAGAAAAGATAGACAAGGTTGCGTTGGTCATGCTGTATCAGGGACTGCCAAAAGACATTTTGCTCTCAATTGCGGAGAAAGGAACGAAAAAAAAAACATGGGAAGCATTGAAAACAATGTGTCAAGGGGTAGAACGTGTGAAAAAGGCGAAGGTTCAAACATTGAAAACTGAGTTTGAATCTTTGAGCATGAAGGGCAACGAGCAACTAGATGATTTCTATCTAAGGTTGAATGGACTTGTGGCGAACATAAGAGCTCTAGGAGAAGAGATTAAGGAATCCTATGTGGTCAAAAAATTGCTACGTGCAGTACCATCCAAATTTCTTCAGATTGTTTTGACTTTGGAACAATTTGGAGATTTGGAAACTTTGTCCGTAGAAGAAGCAGTGGGATCTTTAAAGGCTCATAAAGAAAGATTAAAGGGAAATGTAAAAGGTACCGAATCAAACGAAGAACAACTGATGCTTACGGAAGAAGAGTGGCAGAGACGTGAAAACAGTGAGGGTAAATTGCTACTTACTCGTGAAGATTGGTTGAAAAGATCAAACAGAAGAAATTCAGATGGATCATCATCTAATTTTAAGAGTCGTGGAGGACGTGATAAGAGTAACCTGAAGTGCTACAACTGATTTGCATATGGCCATTTTGCTGCTGATTGTCAAAAGCCTAGGCGAGCTAGAGAATAAAAGGAGGAAATAAACATGACTACGTTTAAAGATGATGAGCCAACCCTACTTCTAGCAAAGTGTGACAAAGAAGAACCTAGTATTACTCGTCTAAGTGAATAAGGTGCAAGGTGAATCAAACGTGTGGTATCTAGATAATAGAGCTAGCAGTCACATGACGGGATTCAAATCAAAATTCATGGAATTGAACGAGCAAATGTTTGGACAAGTGAGTTTCTGGGATGGCTCCACTGTAAAAATAGAAGGAAAGGGATCTGTGACATTTGTTTGCAAGAATGGGGAGGTTCGTATTCTTGATGATGTATATTATATTCCAACTCTTTGAAATAATATAATCAGTCTTGGGCAGCTGTCTGAGGAAGGGAATAGAATTGCAATTAAAGGAGACTTACTGTGGGTGTATGACACTCAAGATAAACTCCTTATGAAGGTAAAACGGTCATAAAACAGACTCTATAAAATTATCATTAACACTGCAAAGCCTGAGTGTCTATTGTCAAAACAAGATGAAGTATCAAAATTATGGCACATGCGCTTGGGACATGTTAATTATCATGCTTTGTCATTAATGCTTAAAGACAAGATGGTGAATGGGATGCCAAAGATTACACAACCATATGAGGTGTGCACGAGTTGACTTATGTCAAAACAAACCAGAAAACAATTCCCTTCTAAAGCAAGCTATAATGCAATAAAAGTGTTGGAATTGGTGCATGGAGATCTCTGTGGTCCAATATTTCCTGAAACAGCGTCGGGCAAAAGGTATTTTTTCTTACTGGTAGATGATTACAGTCGTTATATGTGGGTTTATTTTTTTAAAAACAAAGATGAAGCTCTAGCTGCTTTTAAAAATTTCTGTGTTTTGGTTGAGAGAGGTCCTGAAAGAAAAGTAAGAGTTTTGAGAACCGACAGGGAGGGTGAATTTGGTTCAAATGAGTTCAAAATGTAATGTGAAAAAGATGGAATAAAGAGGCACTATACAGCACCTTATACACCACAACAGAATGGAGTGGTGGAGCATCGAAATAGGACTGTGGTCGAGATGGCAAGAAGTTGTTTAAAAGAAATGAAACTGCCATCCGCTATGTGGGGCGAAGCTGTTAGGCATTCGATATATTTGCTAAACAGACTTCCAACACGAGCATTAACATGAATAACTCCATATGAAGCTTGGAATGAGAAAAAACCTCATGTTGGCCATATTAGAATTTTTGGTTGTGTTGCTCACATGAAGATTCCTAGCCAGCAAACACGCAAGTTGGATGATAGAAGCAAACAAGTGATTAATCTAGGCAAGGAACCTGGAACTAAAGCTTATCGACTTTATGATCCCACAGCAACAAAGTACATGTTAGTAGGGATGTTACGTTTGAAGAAGGTAAATCATGGCCCTGAAAACAAAGTGAAGGTAATGAGGTTGCTCAAACTGGTACGTTTAGAATAGTGGGTGCATCTGTGACAGAAGAAAGGGAACATCAAAGTAGTACCGGTGATGAGAAAAAAATTGACATGAGTAGTAGCAGGTCATAAGACACACACACTGGTGATGTTGAATCACCAGTGTCTCAGTCATCTGTGCAAAGATTGAATCCTGAAGATTATGATGACAGTGCCGAGCCAAGAAGAATCAGAAAACTTGGTGAAATCTATGATGAAACAGAGGAACAATAGTTGGATGAGGAGTTATTTCTCATGGGAATCGAAGAACCTATGAATTTTGCACAGGCTGTCAAAGATCGAAATTGGAAAGCAACCATGGAAAAGGAAATGCAGTCGATCGAAGAAAATAATACGTGGAGGTTGTCTGAGTTACCACCTGGAAAGAAAGTTATTGGCTTAAAATGGATTTTTAAATTGAAGAAGGATGCCGAAGGAAGAGTTGTGATGCACAAAGCGAGGCTTGTTGCCAAAGGTTACGTGCAGGAACGTGGAGTTGATTTTGATGAAATATTTGCTCCGGTAACAAGGCTTGAGACTGTTCGTTTGTTGCTAGCATTGGTTGCAAAGAGTGAGTGGGAAGTCCATCATCTCGATATAAAGACTGCATTTTTAAATGGAGAAATAAGTGAAGATGTATACGTTGCTCAACCTGAAGGTTTCGTAAATGAAGGAAAGAAGAATCTTGTGCACAAACTTTTGAAGGCTTTGTATGGTCTTCGTCAAGCACCACGTGCTTGGTATGCGAAACTGAATTCTTGTCTCGAAAGTCTGGGTTTTAAGAGATGTCCATCTGAACATGCAGTTTACACGAGTAAGGAAGGAGAAGATAAGTTGATTGTGGCAGTCTACGTAGATGATCTTTTAGTGATAGGGAACAGTGTACCTATGATCGAGAGGTTCAAGAGGCAGATGAGCCAGAGATTTGAAATGACAGACATGGGAAAACTGAGTTATTACTTGGGAATCGAGGTGGAATAAGGCAAAGGGTGCATCAAACTCAAGCAAAAAGGATATGCAAGGAAAATCATTGAGAAAGCAGGTTTGAAAGGGTGCAACCCAACTAAGTACCCAATGGATCCAAAGGAGCAAATTGATAAAGATGAGGGAGGTAAAGTTGTAGATGTCACTCATTATAAGAGTATAATTGGGGGACTGAGGTATTTAATACACACTAGGCTAGACATTGCGTACTCTGTTGGTATTGCAAGCAGATACATGGAACGACCTACAACTATTCATCAAAACGCTGTCAAAAGAATTCTTCGATATGTACAAGGCACCTTGCAGTTTGGATTGGTGTACACAAAGGACAGTGGCAACAATGTTTTGACTGGTTTTACAGACAGTGATCTAGCTGGAAATTTAGATGACAAAAGGAGTACCGGAGGTATGTATTTTTATTTGAATGAAAGTCTTATTACATGGGTTTCACAGAAGCAGAGATGCATTGCATTGTCGTCATGTGAGGCGGAATTTATGGCGGCTACTGCAACAGCTTGTCAAGCTATTTGGATTCGTAATGTTTTGAATCAGATAACATCAGATTACATTGGTCTAGTGGTATTATTTATTGATAACAAGTCAGCCATAGACTTGGCTAAGAACTCTGTGTTTCACGGAAGGAGCAAACATATTCATATTCGATATCACTTCATAAGAGAATGCGCGGAAAGAGGGGAGATTGTACTGAAGCACGTGAACAGTGAGAATCAGAAAGCAGATATCTTGACAAATGCATTAACGACAATTAAGTTTTAAAAGATGCGAAGTTTACTGGGGATTAAGAATCTGTCAGGACAGGTTTAAGATTAAGGGGGAATGTGTTGGTTAATCTTAAACTTGGTTTGTATAGTTTGAATAAAAGCTGGTAATGTCTAGTTCTTTGCATATGACTTAGTCATGCAGTATGTAGTTGTTAGTAGTGTTATTTTAGGAGTTTGAATGAGGCAGGGTAGTAGAGTACGTGTAGGAAGTGTGTTTGTGATCGTGTCCTTGTTTTTAGCTGTTCAGTTCATGTATTTCTCTTATTTATGTCTCTGTTATCAGAAATAAAAAAGCTAGGACCTTTTGGCAAGCAAAGTCTTTTGCTTTTCTCAGTTTTTTTTATCATACAGTTAATATATGTTTAGTATCTAATCGTATTAACAAGAGAGAGTCTCTTGCAGCTCACCGAGGATAAGGAGGATAAGCCGCTGCAGAAGCCATGTCAAAACAAGCAAGGGAAGAAACAGCAAAAGAAAAGATACTAAATGTGATGTCATTCGTGTGGTGTATGGTGCATTTATCGCATTGTTAGCTTTTGGTTCATATTAGTTATCTATATATCACGTTGGCTGGGACATTATTATTGTGTGCTAAGCATGTTGTATAGTTATGTGTAAATATGGTTTATCGGGAGTGTTTCATGGGTATTGCCATATTGATTCATGTGACTCTGTCTGTTCTAATGGTAAGTGTTGTCCTTGTCTCTTGCAGGGATGATTTCCTTTCCAAGGGATTCAAAATAAGGCTGTAAGCTACTTGAACGATTAACATCTGAATGAGTCAGATAACAAGGTAGAGCCTTTTTTTGTATTTAAATCAGTTGCCCAAAGGTTTTATAGCAATCACATTGTTGTTGTAAATTTAATGTGTTGGTTCCTCTGTGGAAACATTTCACTATTAAACTGTTCACTTCTGTAGGTTTGTGAACTATTAAAAGTTTGTTCGACCAAGCATAATTAGTTCATTTAGTAATCACTTGCCGAAAATTAATGTATTCAATTTAATTAATTTGTATTTAAACATCATGTACTTGTTTGAAACTGGTAGGAAAAAAACATGTTCTGAGTATAATTTTTTTTTATCAATTAAAAATAACTCGAATCATAATTTTGAAGTTGTTGCCTGAAAAGATGGTTTGCATATAATTTTGTGTTGCAGGAATGTATTAACTTTGTATCTAATGTCAACAAGGTCTGATGTTGCCTCCCAAAGAAATTTAGCTATCAAATTTGAATCTGTTATAAAACAAATTCTGGAAGAATACGATACATTGTCAAGAAAGAATTCTACCACAAATTTTCAATTAAAGAGTAACAATTCTGAGCTTGAAGCTTAAAAGTTAACGAAGGAAGACCAGTGAAGAATGGCAAACATATGTAGGACAGCCTAGCATTAGGACCAATTATGTGCCATGTAGACAAGTGGAATTCTGGAAAATAAAACCCGGGTTTTTTCAACTAGCCATTTTTATGTAAAAAAGTAAAATCAATTTTTGTAAACTCCTTTTTATTTTAAACTTAGTGATATTTAATATACTAAAGTTCCAAGTTCAAATATATATTTATATGAACATGTTATAATGAGATTTTTTTTAATTTTTAAGAAACTTTTTCCGGACAAATGTAATTTTGGATAATTTTAACCGATTGTAATTTTGGGTCAACAAATGTAAAATATTTGTATTTCTGTCTTTCATTCTCCGACAAGAGTAGTGTAGTAATATTAGGGCACCAAACTCCTCTTGGAGACCATTCCAACACACAGCAGCAAGAGACAAGTAACTGAGTGTCCCTTTACTACTGTCTGTCTGAATTTATATACATTGGTACCATGTATCTATATCTCTTTCTAGTTGAAATTTAGTTAGTGTCTTTACATCTCTTGTCGTGAAATTCATCATTTTATGCACACACACTCACACACTACTAGTAGATATCTTTCTGTCTAGTTTACATTTACATTTACATTTACTGAACTGCATCTAGGCTACATTGATCAGTATGGCTCTTCCTTGTGAACTGATTGATGAGATACTATGTCGCCTACCCGTTAAGCCTCTTCTTCGAATTCGATGTGTGTCTAAAGGATGGTGCTCCCTTATTGATAGCACCCCTTTTGTTAAAAAACATCTTAAAACTATACCCTTGACCGCAATGCTAGTGCTGGAAGCCTCTTTATCAATAGTTGTGGTCAGAAGTTTTACTTGACAGATTTTGAGTGTTTGGATGGTGGTGATGATGATGCTGTTGCTGTAGAAATAATTGATCCACTCAAGACCCTTCTCTCTGGTGCTTATTTTGTGGGTTCTGCCAATGGTTTATCAATAGTTGTGGTCAGATGTTTTACTTGACAGAAGTTTGTGTCGCCAAAAATTATATGAATGAGTTTTTCATATTCAATCCATCAACTAGGAAGTCGAATTGAAAAAGATACCCAGTGCGCCTGCTGAGTTTCAGCGTTCTTTTCATGCTCCGGAGACTTCCCTTTGTGGCTTTGGATATGATGATGTTAATGATGATTATAAGGTTGTCAAGATTGCAGAGTGTTATCATAAGTTTCGTGGCATTATGGTCATTGTCTACAGCCTTGAAACCGATTCTTGGAAACGGATTCAGAATGTTCCTAGTAATACTCGTTTCTTCCGACAGTGGGGAATGTTTGCAAGTGGGGCTTTGCATTGGTTGGCGACCAAGAATCCAAATGCCCTCCAATAACATTGTTGGTTTTGATCTCGGGCTTAACAATTCAAGGAGGTCCCTTGCCCTATAATCGAGGGGCCTTCTGGGATTTTTAATACCACGAGTGTGGTTTCTGATGGAGGATCCCTCTATGTTCTTGAAAATTACCCCAATTCTCATATGGATATGTGGCTGATGAATATGAAGGGTTTCGAGGCAAAAATGCAGCGTACAAACGCGAAAAATAAATATAAAACGTAATATAAATCGAAATCTTCCGCAGGATCCATGCGAAAATAAAAGATTTAATTCGGAGATAAAGAACAAATACTTTAAAAACTTTAACAGTTCATTAATGGAAGATTAATGGAGCTCCAAAGTTTGTCTAATCAACACGTATCCCGCTCTCGTGATCTACGCTCTACAGTATCCACACGAAAACTGCTTCTCTCTCTATTCTTCTTTTCTCAAAACAGCTAGGGTTTTAGAAAAATATGTGTGTTCTATTAAATCAGTTCATAAAGAGATTATATAGGGAGAAGAATAAGTTTTCTAATTATAATCTAATTATAATTAATACTAATCCGAAATTTCAAATTATTTAATTAAGTCTCACTTAATTAAATAATTACTAATTTTGGAATTAGTTTAAGTAATTCATTTATTCTATTTATATAATTAATTAAGTCATACTTAATTAATATCATAAATAAAATAAATTACTTATTTAATTTAAATTCATAATTTAAATTATTTCTCTTTAAAGCATTTTTTTGTGTGACCTTGTATGTTATTATTATGTTGGCAATAATTTTAATATCTAATTAAAATTGTAAACAATGAGCGACATCTAATAATACATCATTGCTACCCAAGTAATAATAAAATCAGTGATTCGATTAAACATTTCGTGAATAATGTTCCATGTAATATAATCTTTTTAATCTTGATATTATAGATTAAACTCAAGGCATGTCTCGTGTCATCCTTTTCATAATTTAATCTTTATTTTCTTGATCGATGAGTAAACTATTAAAATTAAATCAACATTTGAGCATAGTCGTGTATTTCATAGTCTCACTCAAACAAGAGGTCAATAATATCACTCCTAAAATTAGCAGGATTAAATTTCATCTAAGTCATTCATATTTCTCATATGATTCATAATATACCCAATGTCCACTTTTATCATCACCCGATCAAAGATAATTTTTAATGTAAACAAAGTATATTAATTCTCGTATAGAAATATAATGATTTCAGGTCAAAGAATCGTTAAACCATTATTACAGTGAGAATTACTTACGACACTTATTAACATATAGAATCTCATGACGGGTCATTCCAATGTCATGCATTGAGATATGCACTTATGTTCTTGACCTTAGTATCATCATACATATGACCAATGAGATGTGGTCATCTGTCAACAAACATACTAGCCTTTATACATTATTATTGTCCTTGAATAATAATACTCGACTAGAGAATTTTAGGAATAAGATATTATTCATATAATCTCATTTTTAAGTGACATACTTAAATATATATAATACGTATCAAAATTTCAAGGACATTTATTATGCTTTTAATTTATTACGTAGTAAATAAAATATAATAAATAAATAATAATCAATAAAACATAATCCTTAATAATAAAATATTTTCTTTAAAATATAAAAGTAATTATCTCTAGGGCACAATTACTAACAATCTCTCACTTGCACTAGAGTCAATTACCTAAGTATCCAATACTCATGGAACTAGTGTGACTTTCGTGTTTCTGCTGCGAAAAAATCTTAGTCAGTGAGTCTGCAATATTATTATTAGTATGCATTTTACATATATGTATATCTCCTTGATCATTAATCTAATTAATTAGGTGATATCTCCTAAGTACATGCCCAAACAGTCTCCTTGGTTGCTTCGCAAGCATCAATATACTCAAGATTTATTGTAGAATCAACAACTGTCTCTACTGTGAACTATTCCAGCATACAACATCTCAATTTAAATAGATAAAACACAAAGCCAGACAAAAACACTAAATGATCATTGTCTTTAACAAGAATGAATTTTTAGTCCTATTTAAGTACTTAAGAATATTCTTGACTCTCATCCAGTGATCATCACATGTATTAGACTGGTACCTGCTCGTCATGCTTAAGGCTTACGAGACATCATACTAAGTACATATCATCTCATACATTATAGAACCAATCACCGAAGCATATGGAACTTTACTAATATGATCCTTATCATCCAATGATTTAGGACAAATTTTATTTTGAGATCACTATCCCATGAGACATTGGGACATATCCATTTTAGCCTCTTTGCATTTCAAATCGATGCAAAATTTTGTCAATGTATATACTATAACTTAGGCCGATCAATCTCTTTGATCTATTTATATAGATTTTGATTCCTAATATATAGGTCACATCGTCTAAGTTTTTCATTGAAAAATTATTTCTCAACCCAGTCTTCATAGTCTGTAGAGAAAAAATGTCATTCATTATTAGTAATATATCAACATATAATACTAGGAATGTCACATGACTCCCACTAACCTTCTTATAAATACATGGTTCATCTTCATTTTGAATAAACCCAAACTTTTTGACAGTTTCATCAAAACGAATGTTACATCTCTCCTCGAGGCTTGTCTCAATTTAATCGGTTATGTTAAAGAACCAGATATACACTATGTACTGATGAATACC
Source organism: Oenanthe sinensis (assembly GCA_028671895.1). NCBI lineage: Eukaryota > Viridiplantae > Streptophyta > Magnoliopsida > Apiales > Apiaceae > Oenanthe > Oenanthe sinensis. The sequence continues at coordinate 11,493,751 of CM053799.1, forward strand.
TTGATGTTGGCATGACTTCCATAGCTGTACACACCATGGCTCTTCCCTCGTCATATTTCTTAAATCAAAGAATGCCTTCTCATAAAATCATCCCCCTTATTATGAGACTATAACAAGATTGCTTATGGTTAATGCACGACTGTTGAATGACATTCAAAGTTACCAGGTAAGTAATCTATATATAGCTAGCTACTCATAGCAAGAAGCAAGATATATTTAAGTATTGTATATTCTTGGTTTTTCATTTTCATATATTAATAGACTTATTTACAATTTAAACCCTGTGTTATTAATAATATACAATTCAAACCATCTTTTAATATAATTAGTAAATTTAACCCTACGTTTTTTAACTATTTACAATTGAAACCTTTTTTAAAATAATTATTAAAATTTTAAAATAATTAGTAAATTTAACCCTATGTTTTTTAACTATGTACAATTGAAACCTTTTTTTAAAATAAATAGTAAATTTAACCTTACGTTTTAAAACATTTAGTAAATTTAAACTTGACTTTATAATTTTGGAATAAAATAAATTTCATATCGAAAAATTATTTTTGAGAATATATTCATCGAAGAGTATTTTTGAAAATAAATTAAATTCGGTGATAAACATTCATGAATATATTGAGCGGGAAGTGTGATGGCAAGATGGAATAATATAAACACATATTAAAATTTTATTGAACATATATAATTTATTATACATATAGATATATTAATATAGAAACGAACATCTAAATATCCATTTTATAAGAAAAACCCCTAATAATCGCAAAAATCTATTATGCTTAGATAATATGTATACAAAAAAATTTGACAATAGTGCATTTGACGAATATTTATTCAAAATTTTGTCGTAAAATTTATTTTATTCCGAAATTAAAAAGACAAGGTTAAATTTACTAAATGTTTTAAAACATAGGGTTAAATTTACTATTTATTTTAAAAAAGGTTTCCATTGTACATAGTTCAAAAACATAGGGTTAAATTTACTAATTATTTTAAAAAGGTTTCAATTGTAAATAGTTAAAAAACGTAGGGTTAAATTTACTAAATATATTAAAAGAGGGTTTGAATTGTATATTATTAATAACACATGATTTAAATAACATTTAAGCCTATATTAATATCTAGTGCTCCACAAATATTAACTCTTTGCCAAATTTCTTCATGACAGAAGGAACAAGAAGAGGGAAAAAACAATCTCGTCTTGCTCTACCTCAAAGATAATCCAAATGCAGATATTAAAGACTCGATCAAGTGGGTAGTATATAATATGCAAGTGGTTAGTTGACATATTTAATTAAAACTTTTTAAATATATAAATTTTTCTTAAACTTGTATGTATGTTTGTATGGTAAAAATGATAATTAAACCAAATTTTTTTGAATTGATTCGGTTTTCAAATTTCAAAGAGTGGGATTTCAATTTTTAAAACTATTTTAGTAACGAGTTATTATGAACTCATTTAAACGAAGCTGATAATACGAACTAGTTAAATCATCGGTAATTTTAACATCGATGAATCAATAATTTGTAAGAGAAATTTTTAATCTTTACCTAAAAAGAGGGGTACCATGTGACATGATATTTTTGTCGATTTCTTATTGAAATTGCAAGCGTCATACTAGTGTCTGTCAGATGTTATCATTATTGTGTGGACCACATACATATGTCTAGGATATGATTGATGAGATGTATTTTTATATATTAGATAAGTTGTAGGTCCATATGTAAAAAATTTAAGAATGGTGATTATTGAATTATATTTTTTAAAGGCTTAAATACAATTATAATTCTACGTTTTTAATGATATACAATTAAAATATTCTTTTAATATATTTAATAAATTTAACCCTACGTTTTTTAACTTCATACAATTGAAACTTTTTTAAAAAATAATTAGTAAATTTAACCCTATATTTTTAACTATTCACAATTAAACTTTTTTTAAAATATTTAGTAAATTTAACCTTGACTTTTTAATTTCAGAATAAATTAAACCTTACGATCAAATTTTAAATAAATATTCATCAAATGCACTATTTTCAATTGTTTTTTATATATATATATTATCTAAGCATAATAGATATATGCAATTATTAGGGTTTTTATTATAAAATAGATATTTAGATATTTTTTAAATTTCTATATGTTTATATGTATAATATATTCAATAAAATTTTAGTATGAGCTTATATTATTCCCTCTTGTCATCACACTTCCCGCTTAATATATTCATGAATGTTCATCACCAAATTTAATTTATTAAAAAAAAAAAAGTGGACATTATGTTTGTATTTGGACTTAAAAAATACAATTTTTCTTAATCTTCCTACAGTACTTCTGCATAACACTGGACACACTTCTGCACAAATAAGTAAATACAACATTCATAGACTACTTCAAGGCGTATCTAGCATTCTTTGATGTGTAAAGAAAATAAATTTTAGATTACTTCTCAATTATACACACACATTCATAACTTATATAGAGAATTGAAGTGAGCCCAAAATATAAACACATCGAATATTTGCTGCGAAGCTCAGAAAGTGAAGTATGGATAGGGAGAAGTCTGAATTGAAACTCGAAATTGTAGTACTGTCAAAAGCCCCAAATCAATTTGCGCAAAAATCCATGAGCAGAGGCTCATTAAGAACCCAAGGAGCTTAATCTCCAAACTTCGATGAAGAATCTATATGTATACATCGAACATCGGATTTAAAGATGATGAAGGCAGATTTGATGGATTGAATATACCCAGTGAAGTGGCTTCAAGAAATAAAATAGGATCTATTTATTCCGCTCAATAACGGGATTATATTTTGTAGGATCTATTTTGAATAAAATAAATCCTACAAAATATAGAAAATGGGCTTTGACATTGCATGAGTTTGGATAGTTTTACTGGAGATCTTAAACCCTCTATGATGTCATTTTCACTTGAGATCTAACCTCGCATATGACATACTCTTCAGTTTAGTTTGAAAATAATTGATATTTAATTTTTTAATACACATTTTTAGAAGTTTTGATTATATAATTAAAATTATTATTTTTAAAATATTCTTTTTATGAATATAAATATTAAATTAAAACTTTTATTCAAAAAAATAATAATTTAAAAATAATAATTTTATGTCAAAACTCTTTAAAATGTGTGCCAGAAAGTGAAATAATGCAAAAAAATAACATTTTTTAATTTTAAAAAAAATTAAAATATCATTTTTAAGAGGCAATGGCTGAAAATATATCAGATTGGTTACCCAATTATCAGATGCGTACAGTGGAGATAATACCCCGACTCTGAATGCGTAATAACCCGGCCCAAACTCAACTATACATCGTATCGATCTATTCTTCCAAACTCATCTACTATATATCTTATAGGAGAACATTACGTTTAAACCTAACTCTTGAGCAAATTAAATCTACATGAAAAAATCATTTTACCCTTCTACGTCCCGAGCCTAATTGCATCTACTTCTGTTATAAACCTGACTCCAAGCCCAGCTCCTGAGCAAATTAAATCTACATGAAAAAACTCATTTTACCCTTCTACGTCCCGAGCCTAATTGCATCTACTTCTATTATATCTATTATAGGTGTTTAGTCATTTGATGCGCAAGTTATAGGCCTCTAATAGGGTGAATTCATCTCGCAAATTGAATTGTTATGGAAGCTCGCACGCTACCTGTTTGATGTTTGATGAAATGTTAAAATGAAATGAAGTTATAGCACGATCATTACTCTTTGGATTTCATGCAAACTCCAGTAACAAGTATGAAATCCAGTAACCATGATGGCAAAGAGGCAAGAGACTACTTAAGTTGCAAAAACTATCCCTATGAATTACTCTCTATATAAATAAAATGAAACTGTCTATAATTTATGAATAAAACGTGTAACCAGTTTACTACTTAAGACACATTGCTATGAATAAAGTGCTTAATTTATTACATCTAAGCTTATATTAATATTCTTTGAGATAAGTTTTAGAAAATCAAAAATATAACACATACTATTTATAAAATAATGCAGCAAACAACCACCATTATTCATATATTTGTTTCTACAGTTTATGGCATTTACTAAAGTACGTTCAAATACGAGAATTCACACGAGTCCCGTGCCTTGCACGGGCTCTAATGCTAGTTAAATATAATGTTGCAACACTCTTCCCCCTATCAAGGGGAATATCTTGGATGTGTGGCTTGGAATCTTCTTGACGATATATGGTAACACTATGCCAAATATTGGAATCAATTGATGATGTCTTGTCTGATGCTAATACCAAGAAAGTAACCATGTATGTCGTTCAAAGCTAGTTCAACCAACTTGAAGTTGTGGCTTATGTTGCAGATGTTCTTATGTTGTGGCTCATGTTGCTGATGCTATCTAGTTATATAACTTTTACGTAATACCCCGCTTGCTTAGGCGTATTATTTAACCCCTTCCAACAATGCCTATCTAGTTATTTAAATTACGCGTCTTTCATACGGTATTTTTAACCAACCATACCAAGAATTGTTATTATGCTCAATATTGTATAAAAAATGTTATTTAGCTACTTCGTCCCGAGAAAGTCAAACGTAAATTATTTCTAAAGAGTATAATGACGTAAACAGAATAAAAAAGAAACATGAACAATCTGATGAAGTAGTTATTACTATAGCAAATCCATTAAAATTAAAGATCCTCCATCCATAGTTATAGGTCTCTCTAATTTCTATATCGATCTGTTCTACGAATGTATTGACCTCTTTATGCCTCAATGCATTCAGATAATCTTCTTCACAATAGGGGTCGCAAGGGGAAGATAGTTAAAAATATAATACCATCATTTTTTTCCAATAAATCCATTGAACATTAGAACATCAGGTGATCTCTAAATAGAGAAAATGACTTTAATTACGTCAATTTATACCATTCTCTCGTGGAATACAAGACAAAACAAAGTATTATTTAGCCTAACAAAAGTAATCTTCGTGAAAATATCTCATCGGAAGAAATCTGATTTAGGGTCTAGGCTAACAATCTTTTCAGGATACTTTAAACGAGATAGATTGAGTTAAGTTTAAAAGGCTCAACCTTCCTCGAGATTAAACAATTAATGATTTTTTAAAAGAACCTAAATCTTATTTAATTCATTACATAAAGTAGTTGTTTCTCGTTCATCATAAATTTGTTGTCGTTAGTAGGAGTTTAAGAGTAATGTGTTCATTGTTCTAAAAGTCATTGATTAATGATTAATCACCGATTACTCCATGTTCGGTAGCTCATCGAACTGATTAAATTCTTGATTATTCAATTAGTTATTCCGATTAATGCCCGATTTATCCGATTAATCCTTACCTAAATCGGATTTCCGTTTTATACAACACTGTTTGTGGCACATAATTAACGGCATGAGAGCATCTCCGACGGGAGTAGGTAAAAATGGTTAGCTAAAATGATGTAAAATAGATATTATGTAAAATTTGATGAATCTGTAAGAGATTGTACTTCAATGGTATTAGTTATAATGAATAGTTATATTCAAAAAATAGTTTATTATTATTACTTTAAATTCCAACAATTATATTACAACGATTATATTCTAACAACTATATAGTAATATAAAAGGAAATATTATAAATTCAAATAAAATTAATTAATTTTTTATTCAATACAAGTGAAAATAAAAAGTATAATTAATGTAGAGATATTTAATGATAATATTTATAATAAAATAATATGTTTACACTTAATATTACACAAAATTAAAATTTTATAAATAAAAATTATAATATATCAAATAAATTAACATATAATTATAATGAATATGTGTGTGTGTGTGTGTGTGTGTGACCCCTTCCATAGCCACAGTTGGATAAACTGAATAATGAAGTCAACCCATCTTCTACCGTTAAAAAAAGAAATAAACGGTCAGGATTAAAAAAAAGGGCTCACGCTCTATTATAGAGCGTATATATTTAATTTTTTCCCTGTTTATGCTCTTACTTTGCCACGTGGTATATATATATATATATACATGTACGTTGTATAATATAGCGTATTTCCGCTCTCTAATCGAACTCAACCACAACTCATCCACAAAAACCTAACCCTAAATCACTTCTACTTGATATTGCTTTCTACCCATCCACGGTTGGTGCGATTTTTCCTTCTACACGAAATCAAGTATGCATTCTACTCGATATTGCCTTCTTTTACATACGATTTTTGCTTTCTTTTTTGTGTGTATTCGATTTGTATACATATTGTGTGATATGATTTGCTTGTATGCATATTGTGTGTATATATTCGATTATGTATGTGTTTATATTCAGTTTTTGGATTTGTTGGATTATAGTTCGAATTATTTGGGTATATTTAGATAGCTCACACAAATCTCTGAAAAATGGAACGATAAAAGAACAAATGTGTTTCTGGGTAAATAAGGATGTGTATTCATTAGAGTTCTATAATAGAGTGTATGCTTTAAAGGGTAGAATTGGAATTAAAAAAAAAAGACATACGCCCTATTATAGAGCGTATATCCACTCTATAATAGAGTATATGTCTTTTTTTTTCAATCTCATCCTTTGATGTGTTCTTTTAACAGTATTAGATGAGTTGGTTAGATATTTTTTAATATCCGATTGTGGTTGTTGAACAATTTCCTATATATGTGTGTGAGAATAATGGATATCATATTAACCTTACATAACTATATCAGGTTAACTCTATAAATTAGAATCGAGATCAATTTTTTATAAAATAAATATCAAAATTAGTTATTCACGTGGATCTTTCTCTTCCATCTCCTCGTTTCGTATATTATCCTTAATTTTACAAATCCCCACATATAATACAAGTTTTATAAATATATTTTTTTGTTCTTGATTTTTTTAGGATCGAGTAAAAGAGCAGAGAATGGTAAGTGAACAGATGACTACAGTGATGAGGGTGGATTTGAGAAATGAGGGAGTCTCTTGAATACATTAGAGACTTATGTCTACTAGAGTCTATTTTAAATATGAAATGTATGATAAACATGTGGTTTAAACTGATATAATTATGTAAGGTTAATCTGATATTCATTATTCTATATATATATATATATATACATATATATAATATATGTATATATATTATATTTATAAAGTATCTTATATATTTTTAATATTTTAAAAATGATTTAAATTAATATTTCATATGTTGTAAACAAATAACAAAATTAAAAACTAAACATAGAGTTAGCACATTGCTTACAAATAAATTAAATAAAGTAGGGTTAGCAAATATTTTGAGCAGAGATGATCTGGACTAATTTAGAAGACGAGAGAAGACCCAATAAATGCCGTAATATCTAAAATTATACCTAAAGGTAACATCCCGTTGGAGTGATATATATTTTAGATATTATGTATAATATGATGACAAGTAGACTTTATAGCATAGCGTTGAAGATGCTCTAACAACATATATCCGTTCTATTGACAATTAAAAAAGAGAATTACATTTTTATGCTTCAAATATCAAATTTTAATAAAGAGAATTACATTTTAAACAGGAAAGCATAAAAATATAATACTATAAATCTCAATAGAGAAAATAAAATGCAATATATAAACATGTGATATTTTGCACCATTACTATAAATATAAACTTATAAATTAATGAATGTACGTGGCAGCCATCAAAAGATCATAAATCCACCTCTAAAATTCCATCGAAAGGGCGAAACACCCATCATATATATATATATATATATAATTAAACTATCTAATTTAGGATTTTATTACTGTTAAATGGAGTAGTATTTTATTTAAAAATACTCCATATACCTTTCACCATCTAATATAATATAATATAAAAAGACATGGCACATTCATTTTTATTAAAAAAAATCAAATCATTCTATTTACTATTAGTATTCAAAAGTATATTCAATCCTATATAATAATATCGGCAATTGAAATAAATGAATTCACAAAAATGTTAATCCCTCCCTCCCTTCCTTTCCCATAGTCCTCTTTTAAAAAACTGCACAAACTAAAAAAACTTTAATTAAATAAAATTAACTTATATATACTCTTAATTGTTATATTGTAAAATAAGAATACAATTAAATTTTAAAATAACTAAATTCTGGAAACAATAAATATATTTTAAAAAATTATAATTAAATTTGTATTAAAAAAAGAGATAAATATATATTAAATGATGAATTTTATTTCGAAAGAAAATAGATATGTAAAAGAAGACCGAAGAAAAAATAGAAGAATTAGATTTAAATTTTTTATATCAGATAAAATATAAGTTAGCATCATTGTAAAAACGGATATCAGAATTAGACGTTGAAGGCACGGAAATGATTAATCGGATGAATCGGATATTAATAGAAATGATTAATTGAATAATTGGGAATTTAATCAATTTGATGAGCATTTGTATCGAATAAAGTATATATTTCGGATTAATCATTAATCGATAATTAATCGTGATTAATTACTGATTTTTAGAACAAGCATCATTATTACAAAGAATATTTTAACATTTCAAGTCAACACTGTTATATGGTGGTCCCTGATTTTGCTGACAATGTAGTGTAGTGAATCAAAATTAGGGCACAACACAAGTACACAACCAAGCAAGGGAGAGACATTCAGCACACAGACAGAGTTGAACACATGCAAGTAACTCTACAATATACTTTCCTTGTTATAATGTACTATTTGTCGTGAAAATAGGGAGAGACATCCAGCACACAGCCCACTATGCTTTCTTTTTGTCGTGAAAATGAAATTCATCAGTTTACCCACACACAGACACATGCTTAGTGCTTACTATTACATTATCTTTGTGTGTAGCCTAGCTTTCACTTGCTCACTCCTTGTAGCTACTGAACCCTAGCCTAGCTAGATACATATTTCAACATGGCACTTAGTGATTTGTTGGATGAAATACTCTGCCGCCTTCCAGTCAAGTATCTTGGTTTAGATGCGTGTCTAAAGGATGGTGTTCTCTAATCAATAGTGCCCGGTTTGTTAAAAAAAACATCTCAAAAGAGTCCTAGAGTATAATGTGGGTGGTCTTGTTATTAATGGAGGCGGAAAGTTTTACTTGGCGGAGAATTTTGAGTTTATTTGGATGGTGGTGGTGATGATGCTGTTGCTCGACAAATAAAGGATACACTCAGGACTCAACTCTCTGGTGCTAATTTTGTGGGTTCTGCTAATGGGTTAGTTTGTGCATCCAAGAACAAAATGAATGAGATTTTGGTATTCAATCCATCAACCAGGAAGTTCAGAAAGTTATCTAGTGCCCCTGCTGAATTTCCGCGATCTTTTCATATGACCGAGACTTCCCTTTGTGGATTTGGTTATGATCATGTTAATGATGATTACAAGGTTGTCAAGATTGCTGAGTGTTATCTTCAGTTTCGTGGCATAATGGCCATTGTATACAGCCTCAAAACCAATTCTTGGAAACAGATTCGGAATGTTCCAGCTTATAACATTGTTCGTTTCACCGGTGATTGGGGAATGTTTGCAAGTGGTGCTTTGAATTGGTTGGCACTCAAGAATACAGCAAATGCCTTGGATATCATTATTGGTTTTGATCTCGGGCTTGAACTGTTCAAAGAGGTCCCTTTTCCTGTTATCAACGGGCCTTTTGTTAATTATAGAACCACGAGTGTGGTTTCTGATGGAGGATCCCTTTGTATTCTTGATAAGTACCCTAATTCTCATATTGATCCGTGGGTGATGGCTAATTCTGGGGCCGAAAATCCTTGGTCCAAAACACTCTGCATGAAGAAACATGGTAAACTTGGATATTCTAGCTTTGTTAGACCTGTTTACTTTTCCAGTAGTGGCCAGAGTGTACTCTTAGAGGTGGACTTCTCAAAACTTGTGTGGTATGACCTTGAAAGGAAAACAGTTAAGGATGTTAGGATTCATGGGATGCCGAAGAAGTTTGATTCACATATGTACACTCCGAGTCTCATACAGCTCAACGAGTACAAACCTCCGCAGAAGCCAGCACAAGACAAGCCACAGAAGGAACATCAAAAGAGAAGGTAAAATATGTTCCGTAGTTTGTGAGGTTTTTAGTTGTATTTATTTGGCATTCATTGTCTTTCTAGCTTTTAGTTTTGGTTATTTATAAATGACTTTGGCTAGGAGTCTAGGACACCAATTTTGCGTGGTGTATATTGTATATGTATTTTGGAATCTATATTTGATTCAACTTATAACAAACTCAATCATGTGTGAATATGAATTGTAGTATATTTTTGAGTTTTGCATGGGCTTGGTGGTTCACTATTAAGGATAATCATTATTTTACTAGCTCATTTTAGGTTCCATTTTGCCCAACTTTGGATACATGTGATTTCTTAGTTTTTCATGTAAACTGAGTTTTGTGTAGTTTATCATCTTTACAAGGCTATACTACCTCTGTATCCTGTCATGGAGCATGGAACAATTGCTTTTAATTTTCCAATTAATTTTTTTGTACCTTGAAGCTGTACATTTGAAACTGGAATAATCATTTATATTGTATGGTGTACTACTAATATGACTGTCCCTGCTGTAATGGTACCAAGTTCACATGTCTGTATACTGCCTCTTACTTAAGCATTGAAGTATCTAAGGAGGTACGGAAGTGATAAATGTCTTTTGTGTTGCTTACATTTTACCAGAATCACGTTCCTATTACTGTTGAATTTTGTATAGTACTTAAATATCATATTCGTTAGTCCGCAAGTCTTACAAGTCAGACAATCAGATAGTCATGTTGTGGGTATTTCCAAAACTCCATCTTAGTTTAACTTGCTTCCTACATCCAAATTTTGGATGTAATAATGGCTTACTCTGTACTTAAACAAGAAGACAAGCTAAAATTTCCTGTTTTATGGATTTTCTGGTTTATGGTTTGTTGTTTCCGAGATTTCATGTGTTGAATGTGGCATATTAGAAATTTGGTAATGTAGTCTCTTGTTGAACCAGTATCATATTATATTGGTGTGTATGGTGTATCTATTATTGTAAAGGGAGTAATCAGTTTAGAACTTACTAGTCACGCGGCACGCTCTTTCTTATTGCCGTCATGCTTACTGATTTGAGATAATTCTTGCTTGATTGTGGTTGATGGACTGTTCATGTTGGAACTAATATTCCTTTCTTATATATTAACCAAGTGTTGACCTTATCTCTTGCAGGGATGATTTCCTTTCCAGGGGATTCTAACTGAGTCTGTAAAATCTTAGAGGATTAAAATATGGATAAGCAGGATTACAAGGTGGGACCCTTTATTTTTCTTTTGAAGTGTTCACTCCTGTAGGTTGTAAACCAGTAAAAGTTTATCATTATTCGAGAAAACGATAGTAGTTCATTTAGTAATCACCTACACAAAAATACGCTATCCAACATAATTAATTCAAATTGGAACAGTATGAACTTGTTTGAGTATATAATATTTTTATCAATTAGAAATTATATCATAGTTTTGAACTTGTTTCCTGACAAGATGAATTTTATTGCAGGAATGCAGTAAATGAGATTGAAGTAGAGTTCTAGATTGTGTTTGGAACAGAAGGGAGTTCACCTAAGCGATCAACAAATTTACGTTCTTGTCATTGTTCATTTTCCCTCCCCTTTTGTTTGTTAACTCTAGTTGTTGGCAAGTGTTTAAGTGAAACAAGTACACTGTTTGAGAATTAGGATGCAACATGTGCTATGATTATGATGTTGTCTGTTACTTATTTTTGTGAGATGTTGTCTGTCTCTTCTACTGGCTTGTTTAATTAGAATGACTACCGTGTTTATTATATGTGTTGAATTTGGATTGATAACTGTCTTTCTTCTTCTTCGTGGCTATTTTTGCACTCTAATTCCTTGGGAAAGTAATGTAGCAGTATCATGATATATAATTTAGACAGTGCACTGATAAAATTGTGGACGAACTCTGTGCTGCATATATGTTAGAATACAAGGCGTAATATGTGATGGAAACAAAAAATGCATGTTCAAGTTTAAATTGTTGTCGATTCTATTGTATCACCTCTCTCTCTCCTGTATGCTTGGCATCTGTTTTAGCTGCATATTTGTCGATTCATAAGTGAAAATAGATGCAAAAGGTGTTGTAGCTTCTTTTTTTTTGTTAAACAAGGTGTTGTAGGTAATTTCATTCACTTTGTTCCTCAAAAATTGATGTTGTAGCTTTTTTTGTGAAACAAGATGTGTAGCTAATTTCATCCACTTTGTTCCTCTAAAATTAGTGCTTGTTTGGTTAATCATAGGAAGTAATTTCCATAGGAAGTTGTAATTAGTAGGTATTAAATTCCTTTATGAAATTGTTAAGAAGTATAAAATCTTGTTTGATTGATAAAGTAGGAAAATGTAATTCATGGAAAATATAAATTACCGACGGGAGGGGTGGATAAGCAATTTTCCATGTTTTGTGGGAAGTCATACTTCCAAGGGATTTCTACCTACCATACTAGTGTTAACCAAATAATTTCATATATATTCTTACTTTCAAGAAAATTCAAATTCCTGGATATTTTTATATCTACCAAACAAGCACTTAGTACTCCCTCTGTGGGACACAGAGTTTAAGAGAAATGAAAAAAATAAAAGAAATTGTGTGTTAAGTGCTAATATCTACTATTAATAAAGAAAACTATGTTATTTTGAGAAATATCAGTAAATGAATGTGATATCTCAAAAAGGAAAGATGAAAGTGTTAAGAAACTCTTAAGAAATGGGGGATAACGATATGCATCTCCAATTGGCACGGCAAAACAGCTGGTTAAAATTTTGCCACAATTCTATTCTTTTTTTTTCACTATGATTCTCTCACCCGCAAAAATCTTGTTCATGGTTTAAAATTTTTAATTGTCAAGTCAGTGTGACAGAATTTCTGATAATACATGAGTGACCAGCGTTATTTGTATGGTAAGTTATCTAAAACATTACTAAAATTTATTGTTTTTACTCTGACTAGGATAACCGGGTAGAACAACAAACTACTTGTGGATAATTTGTACGTCTCCACTTTTTTCCTGACTTGAGCAACACGTGTTACACGGTTTCATTTCCCTTCAAGCACACCTCACAAATGTAGAAGAGACAAAACACAATCATGAGAACCTAATCATATAAACCTACTTAAAACATTGTTAGAGAACTCGCAAGGATTTTAAAACCTGATCTTTAAAAAAATCTATATTTAAAAATCTATATTAAATACAACACATTTTTGCAAAAAGAAAGATTGATACAATAACTTTATATGGACATGATATGAGCCTCCTGAAAAGAAAAAAAGAACAGAAGGCAAATTTCGGAAATCAGCATACTTGTTCTTTCTGATACAAATGATACAATAGGTCCCAGCTATACCACAAAATTACAATCATGGGAACAATATATGGAGGCCCGAACAGCTACCTATGGTGTGTCTTGAGAAACTGCTATTCAAAAAAAGGAACACCTGAAATAATGTGGTCTTGTAAGAATCTCTTAATCAGAAATTGTTTTATAACACATGGTCAACTAAATTACCAAAGCACATATATGAGACAAACGAAATATGTAGAATTATTTTCCAAGGTCATAGTTAAAAAGTACAAGTAACATGATCATGAAAGAAACTGCGGTAGTACATCAATAAGATGGTGTCATCTAAACTGGTTCATGATATTCACCTAGTCTAGTAATTACAAATATTACTTGATGGTCCTCCTGTATAAGTTACTCCCTGCAAACAACGCATGTCAGTCCTTACCAAGAGATAACAAATTTATTTAGGAATTACGGGAATATGTTTCTGCTTATTTGAGGACGTCTCCAACTTATATACATATAGCCATGCTTCACAGTCGCCTGCCACATATCCCCTTTATCCTAAATATATATAAGAAACACCTGTACTTTTTAATGGATTACACACTTGGTCCTCCCATATTTTTGTTTAAATCTTCTCATTTTTCATATATAAAATTGATCTCATCTTAAGAAATGACAGTAACGGGAAACAAGACTATGTAGCAGTTAACAATCACACACAAAAAACTAAACAGTTGGTGGCCTCATACCTTGACTACAGCTGAAAGAGGTTGGTTGGATATAAAAAGCAATTTACAACTATACATCAACTTTTATCGACTATCTTCGCCACCAAATCTTTGTATTATGAAATCATCGAGCTGCCCCTGATTGGGGATCTCAGATTTATTCAGATCATCAGAAGGCAGTGATCTGATGCATCCAAGAATGTGTTGGAGGTCACAATACAGCCTGGCACATATATGAGCACCACAAAGAGGAGAGAACATGATTAACAGAGATATTTACAACTTCAAACAAAGTGGCATAATACAAAGATGTGTCATAGATGTATACCGATTTTTTGCTTGTGGTGTGCTAATCTCTAATTGAGAACATGCATCCGAAATGTGTGTGTGGAAGATTACAACCACTTGCCTGCAAATTGAAGCACCATAGGCCATTTAAAAAAACACTCAGAAAACTGTATACTGCACAAAGCACAATAGGCCGATTTAAAACCTGTTTTGAGTGCCTGCAACAATGACGACTAGCATTTTTCTTTTATTTTGGACATTCATATATAATATATCTGTCAAGAAATTTGGGTTTTCTTTTTTGCAATTTGAATATTTCCAATGTGAAGTTGAATATCTGAGTAACTTTCACTTAACCAACAAACACTATTACTAACCCTTTTCCATTGGTATGCCGTATGTGAAGTTATATACAATAAACGTAATGCAACCAACTTGAGCAAAAAACAGTAATGTATCCAATTTTTTTTGTTAACAGTAATAACTAAAATAAGATAGGTATTGAACTATTGATAACAGTGCTATATACTTAAGTGGGTACATTGGTTGCATAAAGACTACCAAGACTATTAGCAGTAACTATCATCTCTATTTCTATGCATAGCCTGTAAAATGAAATACCTGAAGTTAGGCTCCAGCTATTACGTTATGTTGCTTATATTTACAATATTGTATTTTAAAATACTTAAAGCAGATTCGTGTATAACAATATATCCGTATAATATAGACAAACACAAATACACATGCTGGTGGCATGTTACCAGAGTATTGGCTCCACCATTGCACTACAAGTAATGCTCTTTGTAGAAATTCTCAGAAAGTAAATTTGTCCCTTGAATATGTATTTTAATAGTCATTACAAAGAGTTTTAGCAAGTCTGCAGAAGCAAGTCCAATATGGGGTCTACAGTTATTTAATAAAAATATAGTTTCTGTACTTTGCCGGCATATAGTGATTTTGTTAACTAGGTCAAAAATCAAGATAACAAATGGACTTCTCTACAAGTAAATTCAACTTAGGGCACTGTCCTTAATTTATTTGAAAAGAATTTTTTTACAAAAGACTTTAACCAAGATTTATAAGTTATGGTGTGTATTTGCAGCCTTACCTGAATATTGCTTGAACATCAACCTCGTGCAAGGTTCTCGATAGGACACGCTGAAGATAGCCAACTTCCTGAAAATGGTCAATAAAAAATATATGTATTATGGAAGAATATACAGCTGAAGCAGTAATTGTGTGAGAAGAAACACAGTAAATCTACAACCAAAACAAGCTTTTTTGTTTAACACTCTAACACCAGATAACAATGAAAAATAGTAGAAGAAATGATTAAATGTTCTTATTATCCATCAACTTCTGCTGCTCCCACGAGAAGTGAGGAGACAGTAAAGTGCTAGAACATGCAAGTCATTTAACATTATGCCATAACCATAAACCCATATTTCAATTTATAAAAAAGATGTTCATGTGTGCAGAATAGGAAAAACAAGCAACCAGATTTTACAATGTATTTCAAATAAAATAACCACGACACATTTCATTTTATTCTGATTTCAGGTGTAGGTTGAAGTGGACATAAATATGAAGAAAGTCTCGACTTTAACTTCTCATAACAACCTTTTGAGACAGATATCATTAAGTTCAGTCATGAATCATTGGCAGCAACAGGTTTCAACCATTTAATCTCTCCCTTTTAACAAAGAAATGTGCAACATTACTGTGTCAAAGATACAACCCAATCATATTCTTCATGATGTGAAAAAGTGTGATATTGCAAATCATGGCAATACTCAATACTCATTGCATGTAGTCTAAACTCCAAATTGAAATTCTAGATAACAAGATAATAAAAACACAATGAAGATCAAGAATGAATTTTGTTGTACAAGGGCCATGAAATTAGATATTTGCTAACGATAAAATCTAAAGCATAATTATTATTGTTTTCCGATGGAAAAGAAGGTTTGCACGGAATAAAAGATATATATACAATCATGAGTGGATCTAGATAGTCGATTTGTTTATATCATCAGAGACCAGAACATCAATATCTGCCAGACTGTAAAGGCGTAAACAAAAACATCCGACACAAATTGTCAATAAAATGCCTGAAAAAGTACCATATAAAGTAAATATAACACTTACCTTCGTAATAGACCGAGCAAAAATACTTGGCTGTGAGTCAGTATCTTCAGTTCTGTTCCAACTCTCAACAATTTGTGGCAAGCCACGGAGATGAAACAGCAACCTTTCTCTCATAATTTGAACAAGCTTCGTGTGTATTTCATCTCGATGAACCTTATAATCCTATTAAGCACAGATATATCAGCAAAACGAGCGCAAAAATGCAACTTTTGGACCAATACATCAATCTTCTTTACAAAGAATTATAACTGCTCCAACTCACTTGGGCTACGCGATCCATTTCTGCCAGCAGCAAAAGCTGTCGTGTCTCGGGCACTTTGAAGAACAGAATCTTCCTGATTTCTTGAATATACAGCACAATTAGTCAAAAAGATCTACTCAGAAAATATCGTGCACGCTACTTAATGGTTAAAAGTGAAGCGAAGCTAGCAAATTCACACATTAGTCCAAGAAACTGCTAAATTTACAACTTTGACGAGAATTGAAGGGGGGGGGGGGGGGGGGGGGGAATGCAACCCAGGACAAGGATTTAATTGAAATTAGTGTCTATAATTGATTTCTTCAAGGCCCATTTTGGGAGCCCATCTTGAGATCGTTGCGGATCGTTAGCACCTGATGTGTTGATAACACTTGTTGGGCTTGCCAAGTAAGCCTTATTAACTCTACAATAATATGATATTATCCGCTCTGAGCCGAGCCCACACGGATTTATTTTTGACAATTGACACATCCCAAAAAACATTTATACTAATGGAGTTAATTGGATTCCATATAAACTACGAATTTCCTCTCCCACAAACGATGTGGGACAACTCCCAACAATATGCCACTTCGCACCTTGGGCTCAACACCGCCTCCATATTGTGTGATCTGGCTCCCCCTTGACGCATACCGGAAGCCCACTTGGCTATATGGCTCCGTAGACGGGTCTACTGGAAGCAAGCACACTGACCTCCCCCTTAAGCCCATATTAGGATAGGTTACCTGCCTCCTCAAGGCCTATTTTAGGACTCCATCTTGAGATTGTTGTGGATCATTACAACATGAAGCTCTAATATCACTTGTTGGGCCTGTTAAGCAAGCCTTAAATCCACAATAGTATGATATTACCTGTTTTGGGCTGAGCCCACACGGATTTGTTTTTAGGAACATCCCGAAAGGCCTCGCAGTAATGGAGTTAATTGGCTGCTTATAAACTAGCAATCTGCCCCTCCACAAATGATGTGGGATAACTCCCAACAACTCTCGTTTATTAGAAATCCTGCAAAATGATTTTGTCCTCATCTCCTAATATAAGAAACTACTTCGGACCACAGTTCCCTAATAAGTTCAGCATTTGCCAAACTTACTTAGTTAAGTAAATTCTAATCGCTTTCGGACATTTTTCCTTGTTTTCTTTCCAAGAGAAAATATAAATATAAGTACGCACACAATTTCAATGGATAGGGACGCTTCTAGTAAATTCCCGTATTTCCACTATCAATATTGAATTACAAAAAATTACGTTCCTTACGAAACAATGAACATGCTTCTGATACTCTTACAAATTTCTGGTCTTCAAAATTAAGTGTCTTGGGAAATATTTCAATCCCCTGAAGTCTTGCAGTATCTTCAATTTAGAATGTTGAAAATCAATAAAAATAGCAGTAGACGCTCTTATGGTGATCATGGTAATTTACGAGTAAGCATATATGGAAACATGCATAGGTACAACATACTATATACACATGCAAAAATGGATATTTGACGATCATAATAAATAACAAAAATCTTGTAGTAATAACAACATTAATGTTCACACTTCACTATCATATTCCCCAATAATTAATGAACCATAACATAGTCTGACTTGCACAAATACACTCAGACAAACAATAACATAATTAGTGGCATTTAATTTATCACCTACCAGGTATAATGGCATAAGTAAAGCTTATAACCTGACTCGCTAGAGCCAAGTGCTTGGAAGTTATGGACTTCAAACCAGATACCTGCAGTAAGAAGAACATCCAATTCGTTCAAGGAGAGCTTTTATTTTAATTTAAAACTACACAAATCAGCAATACTTTTTAATTTCAAACTAAACGATTACATGACTAAAGATTCAACATATAATTACAATATTTTCACAAATGTATAATCGTTATATTAACAAAGACGCCTCTAACAGACTCAATTGTTCATAATTCTGATGTATTATAACCGGTTCCTGGAAATTTGATCAATCAATGATTGCTTAATGGCTTAATCACAAACCCCAAGAAATATATACAACTGTAGTGCAACTGTATAAGTTGATTACACATCAAAAAATGGCTAAAGTAAATGAACAACCTCAATCAGTAGATATCCAGTGGATGAGACACAAAAGCAATGAGAAATTTATATCATCAATGAGTTTTATCACAAATGTTACATAACAAAATAACCATGTTCAATCAAAATCAATTGCAAATGGCTAGCATATCCTTTCGAATTATTTTAAACTACAGTCATACAGAAGGCTTGGTCCTATGTAGAATACCTGCATGGCCCCAGCACCAAGGACAAGCTGACAAGCCCTTGTGTTAAAGAATTTCAAGAGCTCAACAACACGCTGCACAATTTCAGAAGATAATGCTGGCAAAGAGTCATTTAATTCAATGTACTCCGACAATATCTTCAGCAAGACTAAGCCACTGAAAAATAAAAACAAACAATTATAATTTTCAGCTTAACCAAGCGAACTAATAATTAAATAAGAGAAATTAAGGCTCTTAGTCACAGACTATTAACCTGCAATTATAAATAGATCAACATCAACCACATTTCTAAATAGTATACATGGCCAGGAACTAGACCGAATAGATATAAATAGCGATATTTCGGTTTAAAGGGAATTTGCATAATCATCAACTTAACTGGGACTAGGATATTAGTTGATAAAAGGAATAAGATGTTTAAAGCAAATAGGTAGATAGGTAGCCAGGAAACAGGTCATTATGAATATATGATGAGAGTAACAATGATGAACAGGAAGAGTTGAGGTGAATTTCTGTGGAAAGAAAAAGCATCTGAGAGAGCATACCAGTTTACCATGTGATATCCAACACCTCTAAAGGTAAGCGTTCTATCCTTTTTACTAGCACTGTTAGTTGGAGCTGTCAAAGTACCATCAACTCTATTATTATCCACTGCCCCAGTTGAGGATGAAACATTTACTTGTGCCGTAATATCTAGAGATACTTCAGTGGAGTTGGTCCGGTTTATGGGTTGTACAGAATTTGTTACTTCACCATCCGCTATCAGTGTGCTACTGTTTGACACAGTTTCGTTTTCGCTTCTTGCAATACTACTTGAAGTATCATTCAAATCTCCACCATCAACAGACTCCTCGGAACACAGTGAAGTTGTCATGGTCTGGTATTCATCAGCGACATCTACCTCCGCCCATGACTCCTGGTCAAGCACTGCTCTTATTTTAGCCATCTACAGACAACCAGGAAGATGTTAATCAACTAGCTATATGAGTTTACCTTCCCTACAAGAATTAAACACCATCAGGATTTAGGACCAAACACTAACTCGAGAATCATGCTGAAAATCCACAAAGGCTTTTGCTTGTGATTGCAGAGTTCCACGAATGCTATAACCCAGCCTTCCACCAATCTGTTATGTTAGCATAAGATGGATTATAACCGCATATATAGACAAAGAATAATTTAGCGGAATGACAGAAGAAAGAAAAACATAAGCACTGTAACAAACAATATATACCTTCTCTGTCGCAGTTATGAACTCCTGAGAGATATTGTGCATGCTTAAAAACTCTTGCAACCTCAACTTGGGGTGAAGAACTGCACGAACACCGAGGAGTTTAGCCCATCTTCCATGTGCCGCGTCACAAGCAGCAACGACAGCTTCCGTGTTTTCTCTCAAAACATCGGCTCTGTGGAGAAACACAATTGTATACAAGATTGTGTGAGTCTGCCATATCATGAAAATCAATATCCAAGCACATCAGTGTGCATTTAAATTGCGACTTATATAAAATATAAATTAAGCAAAAATATAGCCAAGGGCTTGATCATAGATTTACTAAAGAAGCAGCCCACTCAATGTAGCCAGGCAAAGCTTATACATCTTCCTGTTTGTATAATTGTTTAAAAAAAAGATAAAAAATATGCAACAGTTTCAATATATAGACCCTTTAGTTTATCACTACACACTCCATGTTAGACAAGAATTGGATCAAAAACTCCACTCCTCGAACTAAAATTTCATTGAGAGGTCCAATGGGGCCTCGAGATAAAAGCAGGGCAATGCAATCCTTTAGAGGTACAGTGTAATTTGAAGTTCTAGAGATAACACCAACCATTTTAAGAATTAGTACCTAGACCAGCATAATACTTAAGTTTCAAATCAGCCCACGGCTTCAATTTGATTACAATTTTTAACAAATATTAGCCTAATACAACGACTAAAATCAACAATCTACCTCGTTATTCGATATAGTATTTTATAGTAACAAAGGCTGCAGATTAAGAAATTAAGAATACATTAACCTACACACCTTGTCTATATAGATCATCATATGTTGCAAAGATTGGCTAGATATAACTTCAATAGTTTACATTTTTTTGACAAAATAATGAACGTGCATCATCAATTTCTTATTTTATATTTATACTAACATGTATATATTTCCATAACCCAAATCTGCAAAGGTAAAACCTTTTAAATTAATAATCCAAACCAATTGAAACAAAAAAAACACAATATACAAGCCTACTATGATGTCATTATACACTTAGGGGTATGCAAACGGTTGGTTTTACCTAAAACCGAACCAAAATAACAGAAAAACCAAAGAGAAAAGGCCCTATATGTCACAATTTGGGGAGAAAATGCCCTAAATGACACAACCCGTAATAATGACCCTAAATAGCACTCCAAAACGCTACATAGTGTGGCGTGCTGGAAAAGGGGTGAAAACGCTACTTCGTGTAGCGTTTTGCACTTTTTTTTTTAATTTTTTCGGGAAAAAACGCTACTTTATCTTGTGTTCTGGGCTCAAAACGCAACTTAAAGTAGCGTTTTGGGGAGAATTTTTTTTTTTTCAAAACGCTACACGATATAGCGTTTTGGAGTGCTATTTAGGGCCATTTTTTTGGGGTGTGCCATTTAAGGCATTTTCTCCCCAAATTGTGACATATAGGGCCAACACCCAAAACCAAACTGTGTTTTTTTTTCTGAATTGAACCGAACCGTTAAACATAACCCAATCTGGGCAAAAAAAATCTGTTAGTTCAGTATGTTCTCTGTCAAACCGAACTTTCTCAATCTTGTAGGCCTGTTCAGAATTCTCTGAAACATTGTTCTTAGAAACTTTAAAACATACAGGATTCATGTAAAAACACAAGATACTTGTAATTTCTTTCTAAAAAAGTACTAGACAATTTATTTGCAATGAATTAGGAAACGATTGTTTGGAAAATCTATTAAAATTCATGAAGGCAGTTACCAAAAAAAATCCATAACTGCAAATCCACTAATCAAATAATACTCCAAAATATGATAAAAGGAAAGTAGGATAGGGGAAATAATCTACTTGACATATCAAAAATCAATTTAAATGAATAACTAATGAGGAAAAGACTCATATTTTTGTTTGCGCAAAAAGATTAAAAAGATGATCTTATATAAAGAAAGGGAATGACTTATAAAGTTTATGGAGAGAGGAAGAACCAAAGATGAACGGATCGGCGTAATAAAGTGACTTACTGATAAGTGTTCAAGTATACGACTTATATAAGTGTATTAACATAGAATTACATTTATAAAATAAACTTTGACTGGTTCGGTTGAAACGGTTAAAATATAAGTGTATTAACATAGAATTACATTTACAAAATAAGCTCAACTGAATTTGTTGGTTCATTTCGGTTTCCGGATTCAGTTCAGTTTTGCTCATCCCCTACATACACTGCTTACTGCTATACTTTGTTCGGAAAGTAAATATTATCCACCATGGATGGCGTACACACGCGAAAATCAAGAAAATTATTTCAATATATTTATTAGCATTATTTTTTACAAGGAAAGATTAATTTTATGCAACTCTTGGCATTTAATAAAGTAGTATTGGTTTAAGATTTTTATAAAATTTAAGAATATAATAGGATACATTTAGTTGTCATACTTTCCAATCAAGCTACTGCAGATTTTATTTTTCTATATAAGTACTGTAATCCCCACATTAAGAAAACTGGGATAACTAAGTTATCCAGATTGTTTTCTATTAATGCGACCATTATCTTCTTTCCTACTGCGGTTCGAATCGAAGTATTTAATTAATTCTGTTACCTTCACATTTCGAAACAACAGAGTGGACCAAAAATTATATTGAAAAATGCCTAAACAGGCCGTGCTTGACTTATCCAGCCTAGTATTTTGTGACATCGTAGCAATTATTTAGAATCTCGCCAATTTCCATAATAAACAGTGCATAGGACATCTGGACAAAATTTATAAACAATATATCCACGTACTGAGAATATATTACCGGAAATTTTTTGATACATTCGATAGAGAAGTTGCATCATTTCCCTTCCCCTGGTATGAAGGAGGCGTCGCAGCGTTTCTTTGAAAGGAAGAAACTTGAGGATTAGTTTGTTGAGTTGCTTCTGCAGTTACTGCACCAACAGTAATTGCAGCAGCAACTGAGTCAGCAGCATAGTGACCATCGAGATTGCACATGATCCATTCAATAGCTTTTTTTACTTCAGCCGCCCGCACCAAGTGTACCTGCATTCACTAAAAGAAAGATATCATGTTACTTCATTTCCGAAAACTGAATATATATGGTGAATAGGAGGTGCAAACGAAATCCTTTTTTAACTTTTATACTTGACCAAATAATTCATACTAGTATTGGTTAGGCATAACCAGTAAAAAATATATCAATGCTAACAAAAAGAAGAAATAAATCTGTGAGAAGCAGTCCTGCAAGTTGCAAACCTAATATAGAGCATGTATAAGGAAAACAATAGGGGTCTGGATGCTGAATATAATTTCAAAATTTTCCTGGTTCCGTTACGGCGTTACCTCAAGCACAGATCATATTGTAGTTTCTCCAGTACTGATTTGCTTACCACAATAAATAGCATTAGTTGGATATCAATACTTGTATGGGATAGATTCACAAATAAAGAATCCCCTCTTCAGACTGTGTCATGACATTCTAAAGTCACTTGTGAGGCTATAAACCTCCTACATATCTAATGTCAAATTTTGAAATGAAAATAAAAAGACATTATATCCAGCAAAATTCTAGCAAATTAGTTTTAGGATACCACTTGGGACTTCCATTGAAGTATACAAGGTTCCTGAATCACATGACTACCTTCCTCATTCTTCAGCATAATATCCTAGTCACTTTAAGTGATCAGTTTATCACATTCATCATCATTTTTTTAAGAAATTGGCATCATGCAGAATCTAGAAACTCATGCCACGTGTAAAACAGAATATCAAGAAAAAAATATAATACCAGAATAGAAGAGACGGAGAAGGGAGACATTACCCATACAACCCGGAATATAGTCCTCAAAAGCTGAACGAAGTTTTCCGGTGACAGGGTTTTTAGCTTACTTACAAGTGATGAGCCTCCACCTAAGCCAAAATGATATCCAAACAATAAGCTATCCAGCAAAATATTTTTCACTATACTAAATAGTAATCCATCTCAAAGAAAACTTCCTCCGTCTTAAAAATGTCTGAAAGAACAAAAGGATGTCCCCGAAATATTGTCAAAGGTAGTCATAGTGAGGGCACGTGTACCAAAAGTTAGATTAATGAAAGAGTGGAATTTATTTTCTGCATGAATATTTTGACAAGACAGCCTTTTGGGACAGCTAATAAATGTATTTCAGGCTAACTCACTATCTGAATCCACAACTCTCTCTCCTTGAGCGAAATCTGAGTCTGACGGTCTCGAAACGAGAACTGGAAGAAGTTCTGAAACTACCATCTTAATTGCAGATTTCATCTCAGCTGTAAGTGTATCACGGTATAATCTCAAAACAGTTGGGAGCTTTGCCTGCAACAAACCGTTATACATAATGAAGTTAGCAACTTGAGCACCCCTATTTACTGAAACGGATGCTTTTATAAGATATCACAGGGAGGAGAAACCAATTTAGCAGGTGCAGTAAACAATAGCAGAACCAGTTTTCAGAATCAAGGAGGACCGGTGACGGGCAAAAAAACAATCAGTTTTTTGTCATACATAGATGCCAGTTTCCAGCCACTATCCAAATTTTTTTAAAGAAAAAGTCATAGATTAGCAGGTCAGTCAATATCTCAGCTGCTCAAGGATCTATTATCATTTTGAGTAATAATAAAAGGATTGAAATAGAAGGTAAGCATTCATAGTTCATACTGAAATAACAAAAGCAGATACTAATTCAGTGTAATGAAATAACAATAGGCAGATTCGTATTCAGCTCCCCGTAAAAAAGTTACAGGACAATAAATCAATAAATTGTTCACGTATATCATTAATTTATTACATCCCTACAAAAACCTCAACTACTAAAAAGAGACTAGAAACTAAACCATTATCGAAAACTTGCACATACTGCATGTAACCCGTAGTTATTAGTTACTCCATACTTTCCTTTAATATCACCCACTTTCCAGTTATTTTTCTAATTAAAGGAGTGCTACAACATGTTTACATGCAGTATTTGGCTAAAAACAGGGAAGGAAATTTCATATACATTTCTTGTCACTAAAATTTGTAGATTCTTTTTCTAATTTATCATCATATATCATCCACATCGGAGAGTCACACCTGTATATAACCCATCGTAAACGTTCGGTTACCTAACTACAACAATGACAATATGACATGCAGAAGGAGATAAATACTCACAGTTCGAAGCAAACCAATAACAAGTGGAAGCAGCTGATCTCGAATACTAAACGTTTCTTCTTCATCATTTCTAACCTGCGCCATGTCAATTCTATTTATTAGTACACAGTTCCACCTGCAAAGTTGTTAATTTCTGCACATTAACCTAAAGATTTATATCAACTGTCGATTACAGTTAGCAAGATAACATTCAGTTTTTTGTTCGATGAGATGTATTACACTCACCCATAGTTAATCCCAATTTTCAAATAAATTTACTCATTAACTTGTAAGCTTTTATTCAGTTGTAGAGTCAAAAACTTTAAAACCACTGACAAGTTTTAATAGGACGAAAAGATAACAGAATGAGTTCTAAAGAAATTGTATCAGCATCTGATAACTGCAAAATTTGACAACACTATTTATTACTCCTGCAATAAATCAAAATAGAATCTTCTCATGCTGAATAAAGTTTATATGTACAAGAGCAAGTGTAAGAGCAATTACACAAATGTCAGCATAATTTGACGAAGGATATTATTTATAATGCCAAAAACTACAACTTTGTGCCCGTTTGGCTTACCTTCGAAAAAGTTACTTGTCACTTAAAGTTAGTTTTATAACTTATAGGTATAAGAAATTTTTTTATTTGAAAGCTTCTATATGTTTGGATAATTTACAAGTAATATGTAACTTTAATATATAAAAAATAAGGGGGGGAAATACTAGAAGTTACATTTAGAAAGGATAAAATCCATTTTTATGAAGAAAATTTTCAAAAACGAACCTATTTCCCATTTCTATGAAATCGACTTACAAGTCACTTTTACTTTATACACAAACAAATCCCTTACTTCTAAAGCCTGGCTCCTTAACGTGCATGAAGGTAAAGATTCCGTATTAACCGACAAATTCATATAGAAATAAATACAACTGAGTAACTCCCTTCCCCCCCCCCCCCCCCTCCTTTTTCCTTGAGGATCAGAATTTATGCACTCAACTTCTCAAGTTAACTTGGTCTAACAAACCACAAGAAAGCTATATAAAGAAATAAAACAACATATAAATAGATTTATAAATAAATAATATATCACTGGCCTTACATCATCATCTATCCCATTTGTGAGTGATGTTGCCCTTGCTTTTGATTTTAATAATATTATCGCATCTGTGTCTCCAGTATCTTGTATGGATGTACGCATAAATTCTGCTGAAAGAATGCTACAAGAATGAATTTGATAAGTCACACAATCGCTCAGACAAACAATACGTGTTTACAGAATAGTGAACTTCTATGATACACATGTTACTATGGTTAAAACGATTCATGAATATGAATATTTTATCTCACACACATTACACATGCACATGTAATTTGTTTCCCACCCACTTTGCCTTTGACAAGGCTTGAACCATCAACCTCCCGTAAAGGGGGGCAAGGGAGATACATACACATATCACTGTATGTATACAGTAACTTTATCTCTATAAAAATTTCCAAAATAATAGTGAATACATAAACAATGAAATCTTTGCTAGAGACTGCTAAAAGCCAAGTGAGAACAGTTTCTACTATCTAAAATCTTGGAACTAAACTAGGATACATGAAGTTGATAGATGTTGACTATGCTACATGCTCATGCCATTAGACGTAAATTTTTTAATGCATATACAGCCTTTTGCATTTAACTATAAAATATGCAATTGCATTAAAAGAATTCTTTGTCAATTCATATAACTTTTCTACCAAATGCTATTCTGAGACCTATTTTGAAAGTTAAACTCTTCTAAATGGGAATGTGTGGACGACTTGCTTTATAAAGCTAAACATCATTGTTGACTTCCGAGTACACCTACACAAATATCAGAGGTCCTACAAGTGTGCACTTGTGCAGACGGAATTAACGGAAGTATCATTTTTCAAATTGTTGAATACATGACGCTATTAATTTCCGGTATATGCCTGTCTTTATTTGTAGTCAACTATATCAGTATAAATCTGATAATCGTTTTTAGCGGTGTTACGCAGTGGTATTAGCCAAATACCATAAGTTTCAACTTCTAAAATAAATTAGGTTGTTAAAATGTTGTAACCCTTGTTGGGAACCTGTAATAACCGCTACTAATTACCAGAATATTTAATTTTTTATTCTTTGCTGAAATAGTCCATCACTTAATGTTTAACAGACATATTAGCAGGGGCCTGGAAGTGCCTTTTGTACATCTACAGCTTAATATTATATTATAAGATTGAAAGCACATCATAATACATCAGATCCTCAACTCAAAAAATGATATATATATATAATGATAAATTATAAGAACTATGAGTTAGGTAACCTGTTTATAGAATCTATTGCACCATTCACATGATCCCCAAGGTGACGGAAACAGTGAAGACCAGTAAGCTCATCCCCATCCTACAAACATGATAGGAGATAAAAATAAGTCAGAAGGGGATTGTAAAACAGTACAAAGATCTAAAATCTCAGATGTAGAATTACATACATAGCATATGGGTTGAGCCTTCTATTTGGTTATTTAATAGTTTCCTGTCACTTTCACTTTGGTTATCGCAGTTTCATTTTGTTTCATTTGTTTATGTGTGAGAGAGAGAGAGAGAGATGGCTAGAGTTAAGCATTAATTTGCACATTGTGGATACCGCTAATTGCCTATAATGGGACTAGTAGAAAACAAGTTTCCCGAAATTAGCCTATAATGGGACTAGTAGAAAACAAGTTTCCCGAACCCAGAGGTTTTTAACAAATACAATTGTACTTTGAGCAAGAATAGTCATAAGATTGTGAATACTGGATCTCGTGGTCCCCTAAAGATAAAGTAAACCAGTACTCTGGGGCACTACATGGTCACAAAGTGGAATCACTAGAATTGTAAGAATAGAATTCTTGTTTGTAAAATACCAATAACTGCTGGAATCCCTGGAATCGTAAGAATAGAAAAAAGATTCTAGTTTGTAAAATACCAATAATTGCTGCAAATCATCGGTGATGTCTAAAGCTCCAGCACAATCTGCTGATGCAATAAGCTGCAAACAAATTAAAATATACAAGTAATTGAATGCCTTACGTGCTGAGAACACAGAATAACTTTCAACCCAGAACATTAGCATTTACAACATCAAAAATATTTAAACCCCCCCCCCCCAAATCGTCCAAATTTTGTAGCAGAATCATTTCATATAATGATAATATTAAAGCGTGTATCAAGCAATTTCTCTTTCACCCAAAAAAATGGAAATTCCATTTACCAAAATTAGTCAAAAAAATATATAACAATAAGTGACCAAGATTTATTCAGATATAAGTTTGAATAAAGATACTAGAATGTTTCCGCTTTTCATCACAGCTGACCGTACCTCTCCACTGTGAATTCAGTAACTCAGTGGGATGAGACAATAACTGGAGATCAAACCATAGATCCCGAAGGACTAAGAGTAGAAGTAAGAGCTTGAGTGACATGAACAATTAACTCATAGCAACATCGACTATGTCAATCTGTAAGGCTTAGCTTAGTAGATACACCTCGGCACCTCGCTCTTGGTAACAGGAGCTTGAGGGTTTGAGTCCAGTGGGAGAAATGTGTGAGTTTAGATTTCTTGTAACTGACCTTACCCAAAAAAAACATCAACTATGCCACTAAAAAAGAAAGAAGGTACTTTAAAAGACTCCACCTATTCAACAGATCCCTTCTTTAAAAGGTATATAACTAAAACAAAAAATAACAGAAGGAACAACTACTAACGGGTACATGCACTTTTAAACAGCATATACAAGCAACTGAAGCTCTAACCAGCTACCTCTGAGACTTTAAGATGACATGTAAAACATAATAGGGTAGCATTTGAATTATTTGGTGCATTAGTTGCAGGAAGAAAACTGTAAATTGATGAGTAGGGAAAAACAGTAGGTAAACTCCTAGTCGTCCACATTATTTGGCCAGCAAGAAGGCAAGGATAATGAAAGAAAGGCGCCATCAAAATCATCATCTCATAATTCTTATTAAAGCAAAGATTTACTACCACACTACCTACATTGCTGAATTTTAGACTTAATTGTTACTTACGCATGATTCGGCGATTTTAAAATGAAAGGTCCAAATATGCTTTAAAAATAAACAAATTTTTCTTGCAATATAGGTAATGAACAAATAGTATAATGCTCCACTTTTCAGAGACTACAAATATATAAAATTTCTTACGAGGCGGTCTCATTTTCTTGCTTCTACATCGACCGCCATCATGGGTACTCTTAGGTATCGAAGATTTGTTATACTAACTGGAATATTTGCAGCTAGTTTTTCTGACTGTGGAAGCATTACTTGCGACTTGTGATAGATTTTCTATGTAAAAGAAAATGAAAGAATTTCTGTATCTGACAGGGGCCACATAACCTATACTCTTCAAATTTAGTGAACAGAAATCCAATAACAGAGACAACTATAATGATAGTCCATACTTCAAAGCAATGACAACTGACAAAACTAAACACTACTACCATATGCTTCATTTAGTAAACATATTCTGGCGAGTTGACATAAACACGCATAAAGTCTCACTATACTAAATCCAACATTGCAAATTCCTACAATTTAGTTAAACTTACAAAAACAAAAACAAGGAGCACACCAACTTAACAGCATACATTAAACACCTACAACTAAATAACTGAATTGCAGCTAATTTTAAATTATACGAACAAAGAAACAAAAACGGAGCTCACCAATTGAAGAGCAGACAAAGCGTGATAAACGTTCAATATAAGCCTCAACTTGTGTTGCAAAACCAACAAATTACTCCTTGTTGAATTAAGCTCCTGAATTTGTCGCGCAGAATCAACCAAATCCGAATCCAATATCCTAATAGTTTCCTTCAACTCCCTAATCCTACTACAACCTTCCACAATCCTCACATTCAACCCTTCCAAGTGTTCCTGAGCTTCGAAAAACGAATTAGACCTCAACGAAATCTCCTTAACCAAATGTAACTCAACGACATCCAAATAGTGCGACAATTTCTCCTGCAACACCAAATTGTCATTGGCAGTTGAAAACGGACACGCGGCACGAAACGTTCCCCCATCCTCCAACTGAAAATCCTCCTTAAAATACAATGCAGGCACTTGTCGTAAACAGGAAACCAACGCCTCACCCTGACCACCACCACCACCACCTGTTTGATCAAATTCAACACCACTCTCTCGAATCCTATGCGATTGAATATCACTAAACCGATTAAACTGCTCGTAAATCGACAACAAATAAGCCTGAAAGAGCGATTTATTAACCTCAGCGCCTGTTTTCGCAACGGCAACGTTAATGGACGCGAACTCAGCTGGCGAAACACCAGTGGAGGGGGACCACCAGGTTGTCCACGTGGCATCAAATTGAGGATTGTTGAGGATCGCGGAGAGGCTCTGCGTAGACGCATCGGAGATCGATTTCGATAACGAAGACGAAGAGTGAGGTTTCTGAGAAGATGATGTTGATCGATTGATGTTGTTTTGGTCTAGTGAGAACCTTCCCGACGATTGGGAAGGTTGTGAATTCATGGTCTCTTATGATCTCTGTATCATCAATTTCAATGTCAAATGTGATGCTCTGTGTGTGTGTGTGTGTGTGTGTGTTAAGTGCGATTTGGATCTCAGATTATTTGCCTTTCTGGTACCACTGGGAGCACGGAGAGGGGATCACAATGGTTAATGTCTTAATGCTCTGGAAACCAAAACTAAATTATAATATCAATTTCACAATTACAATATATTTATTTAAAATACCATTTTTTAGTATAGTAATATTCATCTCTATAATTGTTAGTTTATATTAAATTTAAACTCATAATAAAATTAGTTTATACCTATAAAATAAAGATTTTAAAATCTTAAAAGATTTTCAAATTTATTATTTTATTTTAATTTTGAAACAAATTAAATAAATAATAAAATTTTATTATTAAAAATATGTCAAGTAGAAAAATCAAAATTCTTTTAAAAAACTTATATAAACACGGAGCATTATCAAGTACAGTATTTAAGTTGATGTCCAGTTTCTTTTTTTTTTAAGTTGATGTCAAATTGTTTTTAAATTATTAATCAGTTTTATTTACTACTTAATGAAATTTAAAAGAGTACGGTACTATGTATTTTTATAACTACTGGAGAGTGGGACGGATATTCTCCCCACCCCGCCAAATTCCGATTCACGCACCGAATGGGATGAATATTCGGGGATTTTTTCAAGGTATGGATTAGAAAACGGGGAAGATATTCAAAAAAAATCGGGGATTGGGGTTTATCAATCTTTATATTTTATAAAAATAATATATATATTAAATAAAATAATAAAGATATTTATAATTTGTATGTATTATTATATTTTTAAATTTCTAATTCATTTTATTAGTCTAAATTTTTAAAATTATTATATCTTTTTATTATAATAATTGTACTTTTATCATATGTTTATATTATAAATTAATATTACTTGGGGACAAAGTGTTGACAATAAAAGCAATATCTTGTCTTGTAAGGGACAAGTATTGAGGGAACCTACTAATTAATTGTATATTGTATGATCAATGTTTGCACTACCGTCTGACAATTTTAGAGATGAAGATGCGAAGATATTCTCTCACAATATCAAGTTTGAATCAATGTAGAAAATCCTGAATATGTTCTTATTAGGATAGAAAATAACCCTGTGATAAATGACACTTCCACACCCAAAAATATAATTGAGAGAGATAAGGTCCTTGTAAGAAAAACGTGCAGAAAATCTATGATACAAGGCTATTAAAAATATATTATTAATACTAGTAATAACAATATCATCAACGCATACGAGTATATAAACAGTAACCTCGTCTCAACTGTGGATAAATAAAGAGGCAATAAATATAGAGTTGGTGAAAAAAGAATTTAACTCCTTTTACCAATCTCGAGAAACTTATCTCAATCCATATGTTGGCTTTTTAAACTTGTAAATGTGATTTGGGAAAATATTTATGAATGAATCCGGAAGGTTGTAGCATGTCGACTAAATTTCTAAAGGTTCATTGTAAAAAATGCATTATTCACATTCAATTGCTGAAATGACTAACATTTTAAGATAGCAAGAAAAAACTTAATTCTAATTGGGCCATTATGTGATATCTACCTCAATATTGTGTGATATGCCTCTCGCTTGACCCATACCGGACACCTATCTACCTATTTGCTCTCGTTGGCCCATTACATGGCTCCGTTTGGGAGTGCCGTTGAAAACTGATGTGCTGTGAGAAAAAATGTTGGTGGAAAAAGTACTGTCTGGAAAATTAGATAACTGTTTAGTAATTTTTTTTTATTTATGCATATTTCGAGATATAATATATAAAAATAATATTTTTGATAAGGTTTGATGATGAATCTGATAGTTACTTCCTGTAAAAGCTGAAACCTGCTTTTTCCAAAAACATAGGGGACATGATTTTGCTAACAGTAGCTTTTAGACTAAAAGACAATAACTTTTAGAATTTATCAAGCATTACAGTTTTTCAGAAAAAAACTGTTATAACTGTCTGTAACAGCAATACCAAACCGGCCTAGGTAAATCCACATATATTACCCATAATTTCATGTTGAGATAGTCGTAGTCGAATTGAAATAGGCTGCTCTACACCTTATCTCTATTTATAAATTATAAAAAAAATATTATTTTATAGTCGGTTAGTTATAAAACTTCGAATGTTTTTCAATGTACATAAATGTGTATTAATATTTATAAATGAAAACTAATCGAATTGACCTAATCAGTTTAATACCTGCCACGTTATTGAAAATAATGTCATTTTTTGTTTATTTCATTTATTGCTAACCGTTCTATCATGCGTCAATGCCATGTCATTGAAAATAATATCATTTTTTTTTGTTTGATTTATTGATAATCGTTTCGTCATTTGTTAATTTTAACTTCTACATTTTTTGAACAATTAATATTACATTATTTATAATTTACTTTAAGATTTATACTTAAATTGGCTTACAAATTTTAATTGTGTAGATCCTTCCAACCCTGTTCGGGCAATTTTTAAACTTAGTGCAATTTTTTTATTTCCTCCATTTTATATTATTCCTCAAATATCTTTAGTATATTTAAAATAACTCTTTTTTAATATTTGCTTTTTACGACACACTTTTTACCATGAAACACTTTATATATTCCCCAATCAAATACAACAAACAACTATTTTCGTAAATATAAGGATTGTTTGGTTCGGGGTTTCTACAACGAAATATAAGTTAAGAATGAATATAATTCAGGTGTTTGT
This sequence comes from Oenanthe sinensis, assembly GCA_028671895.1. NCBI lineage: Eukaryota > Viridiplantae > Streptophyta > Magnoliopsida > Apiales > Apiaceae > Oenanthe > Oenanthe sinensis. The sequence continues at coordinate 11,527,481 of CM053799.1, forward strand.
TTAAATTTTTTAAATCTCAACCTCATTTCTCAAATCTGTAAAATATAGGTTTTTAATACCCCCAAAGGATAAAAGGGTATGAGGGGAAGATATGAATATCAATTTAAATTTCATTTAAATATTATTTTTATTCTTAATAACTAACATTACTAATAATAATAAAATATTAATATATACAACTAATAATAAAATACATATTTATATTTTTTATATGATAAAATTAACTAATTTAAATAATAACTTTAAAATATATTAACTAAAATAGTTTAATTCCAAAATTTAACCCAACACGTGATATTAAAAATGAAATTTCATTCTCATATTACTCAAATCCAAATCCTCATATCCAACTCATACGGGTCTACAAACCAAACAATTCCATATTTCACTTGATAACATTTAAATATTTTCGGTTCAACAAGAAGGCTATGTATCATGTAATTAGACCTAACAATTAGGATAACCAGATCGGTTTCAGATCGGATTCATCGAATTGGATCAACTTTCGGTTATGATATATTTGGAATATTATTCGGATCAGATCGGATCTAATTTGGATTAAAATCGGTTAAATTTCGGAACAAGATCATATTAATTTCGGTTCAGATCATTTTGGATCGAAAAAATATTACAGCCTAGATTAATTTTGAATTAGTTTTGAGTAATGCTAGGGGTACAAAATGGTGTACAAAGATATTTCTCAAATGTCACATGACAGATTGTGATTGATTGCTATTTTATTTAATGTAATGGACCCTAATGTATTCATACAAATCTCACCAATTACAATTTTTCAAATTGACACATCACCTATATCACATCATTTAGGACACATTTTTTAAATTCCTAGTATTACTCATTAGTTTTTAACAATAGTAAAACTAAAATAAAAGTCATTAAATACGTTTGTTGAAGTAATAACTTATTCATTATCTTTCTTTTGTTTTTTAAATTTGTGAAACTTTAAAAAATCATCTTATTATTAAATATATTAATTATAATATAAAATAATATAAGTTTTTAAAATTTTGATTATATAGCCATTTTAATGTTTGATATAAAATTATTTTAAATATGAATTATTAAATAAGATAAGTGTTGAAGAAGGGGGGATTGAAAGCAATTTGATTAATTATAACTAATTCTTGCTAACAACAAACAAGATTTGTAATTAATTAGTTTAAAAAGCAAATAATGAAAGTAGATAAAGAAGACAGTGTTTTTAAACTTAAAAAATAATATTATTATTTTTGGTTTGCTATAACTAATTGGAAATGAATTCCAGCTACAAAGAAACAATAACCAATAATTTGCTAATTTTTCTAAACTTGAGAGAAAATGTAGCTCAGTTGCATTAGGAAAAGTACATATGAGATATGTGTATTGATACTGAAATACACATCACACTTACATGTGCACTTTTCCTTGGACCTAGAATAAATCTTGAAATAGAAACTGTGCTTTTCTTGTTCAACCTTGTCTTCATTTCATTTGTAAATAAAGCAACTCTGAGATATGCAGAAATTTTTGACTCCTTGAGCACACTTTATCTTTTGTTTGCTTTGTCCCAAATTGCAGTAGTAGACTTGACAGACTAGATAGACATGTCCAAATCATTCCTTGTATTTTCACTAAAAGTATATTATCAACTTTTAGCTCCTCTACGGTGATAGTATATTCGGCTCCGCATACTTTGCTGCCAAGTTTTGATAGTCTACTATGACATACTGTCTCCAAAGCTGCTGTCAACTATCCCCGCCAATGTTATTGTCAGTAAAACTTGTTGTCTTCAATTCTTCATTCTCCACCAAGTTTACTGTCGAGGGAATAGTTGTTGTCACCTGTTCCTTTATACTGTCATTTGAATATGTTGTCATAGGCTTGAGTGTTGAATGTTACTACAGTGGGTTTGAGCCATGATGTGCGTGAACACTTTGTGAACTTCTACTTCATGGATCAAGTTATTACATTTGTATATGACAATAACTATCAAACTTATTGTCACCTACTTATGATATGTTAAACATACTGTTTCAAGTAACTATCAAAACATACTGTCAATATACATATGACAGTACGTTTTACTTAGCTTATTATAAATTAAGACTAAGTTACTTTAATTAATTACAATGTTAACACCACAATCCCTAACAATCTCCCCCAATTTATTTTTATATAAAATAAAGACAAATTTAAAGTAAATTGAATATACTAACTCAACTAAAATAACTGAAGTATTTGTACAGGAAAATATTCAGAGAAATTACAAGTACAATTTTTCTCAAACTACCAGCTCCTCTAGACTGAACAAATCTTCAAGTATTGCTTGAGCTTCGTTGGCCTTTTGTCTTCTTCAACTTTAAATCTTCATATAAACATTCCAGATCCTTGACCCCAACTTTTTCTTCATTTGATTTGGCATAATCAGCTCCACACTCCAACGTCTGCTTCACTTTCATTGATGTGAGCTCCTTTAAGTCCCTCAGAGTGTAATAGATTTCCACTGGGCCTCTTGTAATGCATAGATATCGCATTCCAAACATATCTTTCTAGAATCTTGGCTTGAGTGAAGAGAACACTTTGTTTAGCCTTTGTCTATCAACCCAACTATCTTCATCTTCTCTAGAATCAATAATTTTCTCTACAGTCATACTGAGATTGAATTCAGATACTAGTGTTGAGTTTACAATTAGTCTTTTGATCCTTTTAAGAATTTCAGTATTGTGAATTTTGAAATCCTCAGTTTTGACTTCAATATTGTCAATTAAGATTCTTATAGGATTTAAAGAAACTGGAGACTTGTATGAAGAACTCCTTGAGTTTGTCTCATTGAATTTGGTAGCCTCAAAGTCCTTTGTGGCTTCAGCAATCTTCTTTTTGATTTTATCCACATCCCTCTGAGCTTTATCAATTTCTTCTTTCCTTGCCTTATCCTCTTTATCTCTCATTTGCTTCTCAGCTTCATCTCATTTATTTTCTTCAAAGAAACCAAGTGCTTTTCTTTTGAGATCAAAGACTTCAAAGTTTGTTACATTGAATAGTTACACTTTGATTAGCTCAACAATCTTTGGGTCTTAATTCAATAACACTTTAAGCTCTTCAAAGGTGATTGTTTCATCAGATCCACCTGTGTTGTAGAATATAATTCTATCAGGATTTCTGAGAAGACATTTATTAGTTCTTTCTTAATCAACTTTCATTTCATATTCCTTCTTCTCCTTTACTGCAATCATCCTTTGAATTTTAAGAATGAACTCATGTTCCTCAGGATAAGGATACTTAGATAATTGCTCTGTAAGTTTTGACAAAAAATTATTATTCTTGTCTTGTAAAGAATCCATACTCCAGAATTCTTTGATCCCTTCATCATTTTCAAACACTATTCCATTTGAGTAAATTACTGGCTATAGTTCTTCAGCATCAACATTATCCAAGGGATGAGGCTTGAATGTATCCATGAGATCTAGGAATTTTCTTATCAATATTCTCTAAAGACATGAGTCTTTATATCTGAATCTTTGACAATTTGCAGCATTCTTCTGACCATAGAGTAGTTTGCACCTTACAACTCATAATTGAATTCTTTAATCAAACTAGTAGAGTATATGACACTCACTTTTCTCAAGGAATTGAACTCAGAACATTCAGAGGCAACACTTGAGATTAACTCTCCTTTGGATTCAGCCAAATTGTTAATTGTTGGTCTCCTTACATCTAAACATTCATCATTTACAAATGTAGGCTTCAGAATCCATCTTGACATGATTGACATATTTTTTTTGCTTAATTTGCTAGCCATGGACTTGGTTAAACCAGACCTATAAGTTTCATTTCCAATTGACCTATTTGTTGCCTTGACCTTCATCCTCTTGACAATACCTTCCTTCTTATCACTCTTGACAGTATCTTTGGAAGTTGTTGTCAAATTAGTTGTGACAGTAGATTCAGGCTCCTTGACAATAGGTTCTGGTTCTATGACAGTATGTTCCACCTTATCACTCTTTATAGTATCTTGCATGACAACATCTTTCTTGTTAGCTTCAAAACCCAGAACCACCAAATTCATTACTACACCTTCAATTCCATCTGTAAACTTATTTTCATCTTCATTTGTTTCTCCATCCTTATTCCCAGCCCTAGAGGTCACTTCATAACCATTGTTATTGGACTTAGAGCTACCTGCATCTCCATCAGGCTTTCCATCATCATTATCATCATCTCTTCTTCTTTGATCTTTTCTTCCTGATCTCTTAGCTTTCTTTTCATCATACTTTATCATCTCCTCCTCTAACACCCTCATCACTTCAATTCTTTCTTCAGACATTGGAAGTTGCTTGAAGTAGTTAAAGGCTTCTCTTACAGACCTTGGCCTACACAATCCAACCCTTTTCAGATTCATTGATCTATATTTTCCATCTATAGAGCTGTTAAACTTTATGTAGAGTGGATTGTGAGTTATTTCATGTAATTTTTCAACTATTAGATTCTACAGAGTTCTTTTCAAATTTTCATTCAACCAGGATTTGTCTATTTTGATCTTGAGTTTAATGGCTTTAATAACAGTTATTTCTTGTCTACCCAAGTACCTCATACTTATGTACCAGCTGAATCCACCTACATTACAGCAGCTCCAACTATTGACTGTCTCATAGCTTCATAAAATTTCCTGGGATCTCTGTTTGAGGATTTTCTTAAATCATCAATTCTTTTATTAAAAATAGCATCCTGAAATACTCTATTATTCTCATTCTCATCCACCATCAACACAGAGGCTTCTTCATCATCTAAATCCTCCTTCTCTTCAACAATGAAGTCATTAGCATCAACATTAAATAATTTATCCCTGCTTTTATCAGCTACATGAACATGGGTCTTCACTACACCCTCCCTGATAACAATTCATTTCTCCTTAGACTTCTGCACCTTATCACCTCCAAGATTTTCAGCCATCTCAGTAGCCACCTTGGACAATAATATCAATTGACTTTCCCCCTGAGATGCAGCTTGAGTCTCCTTATCACTCATTACTTCCTTACTTGCATCATCAGCCACTTCATCAGCCTCATTATCACTCCCAATAATCTTAGTACTTACAAACACATCAGCCTCTTTATCACTCCCAACAATCTTAGTATTTACAAACACAGTATCTTTCTCCCCCTTAGTTGAGTTGAGAGCTGCAGGGATTGTGAATTTTGCATCAAATTCCTTCAATCTATCAAAGACAGCCTGGAAACCTTCATTCATTGATTTTTCAAAACTCTCCATATTTTCCACCAGCTTTATTTGATTCCTCCCTACAGTTGCCACCTTCTTTGATAATTTGGACACTTTCTTGGAAATGGATTGCAACCTTTCATCAGCTTGTTTAGATACAGATTGAAATTTGAGGGCTTTGAGGGTTCTCACACTCTCTGGTTTTTTATGGATGATCTAATCATCCCTCAAAACCTCATTCTCAGGGCCTAATGCCCTAGATGATGAGGTTCCATTTTTTTTTGACAGGGTTTTTCCCTGTCTCTCACTTTTTTTATGCTCACTTCTCCCTTTTCTTTTTCTCTTATTTTTCTCTCCCTCACTCAACCTATGTGCAAGACACCGCGCAGGTACACCTTGCACAGTGGATTTAGAAGTTACCTTATAGAGTGTGGAGATAGGAACATAATCACTTTCTTTAGCATCATTCATCAAAGAAGCTTCAAGCATATGAGAGTTGTTGTCTGCATTTGCATTGTTGACAGCATCTTCAGCTTCAATGTTCTTGTCAATAGGAGTGACAACAACTGTGTCCTTAATAGCAACTAAGGCTGTGACAAATTCTTTTAAAGGAATGTTACTATCAGATGTGACAGTAAATTTTCCTGAGTCATTCACAGCAACAAAGGTTGTGACAGTAATGTCTTCTACCTTTTGAGTAGAAGGTTCTTGTGGATTACTCTTATCAGACTCATCCAAACATTGAAATAATGAATCAACATTTGGTTCCTCAAATGTGTCAAAATGTGAAGCATCAAAGTTGAATGAGTTGTGTTCTACATTTTTTAGCCCTGTATTGTGTCTTTCTTCGAGCGTGGGCTCATGCTGAGTGTGTTCAGCATATGGTGCAGACTCTTTACAAGATGCCATGAGAGACTGGCCAATTTCAATAGATGCCTCCTATTGCGAGGAGACACTTAGAGTTGAGCTATTGTCCCTATTAAGTTCTGTGCTCTTTTGAGAGGACACAGACTGACTTATAGTGATTGATACCCATGTCTTCTTTCTCTTAGGCTCACCAGGGCCATATGTGGGTTCTGTGGTCTGACTACCACCCTTATTTGCTACATCTAGTACAGTTTCACCACCTAACTGTGGAACAGTTTCTATCCTAGGTGTTATGGTTCTCTTCCTTTTAGGAACCTAGTCCTTTTGAGAGGAACCAGGTTATTGGCTTATATATTTAGAGACTCTTGAAGGTCTAGCTCCTTCTTAGGGTTTAGAGTGTGAGTTAGGAATAGTGAGGTCAACATCATTCTCATCACTAAAAAAACATTGAAATTACCAACAATTTTCAAGTTGAGTAATTTTATTGTAGAATGCAAATGATTTGTGATAAAGAGTCTCAACTCTGAATTTAGAGGTTTTCTAGTTAAAATAGAGTGGGTGTTTTTCTTTAAGATGGGGGACTCCATGCATTGTACATCATCAAGATTAATTATGCTTACTACAGAGTTAATAATAAGCATAAAAATCTAGGATAATAGATTATCGGCTTTCTACTATCCTTTTTGCCTAGCACCAGCTTGCATAGAGGCACCAGGATCTTGTCCATATCAATTCTGTAATTATGCATCAAGGAGTGCACAATTTTCCTGATGTAGACTGGGACCTCATTCCAGCCGCTGGTTTTGCTCGACATTGCTTGAGTGACAGCATCCATTATCATGCTCCATTCATTTAGAAGATACGTTCTATCCATTCCCCCTGATGGATACCATTCGTCTGAGGTAGGACTTGACTTAGGTCCTTTGTACCCAATCTTCATGAAAAATTTTGTAAGCTAAGCATCACTTGTAGACTCCTGAAAAAGAAAGCCTTCTTCAGCTTCAGTGTGGAGGGCAGTGTTTATGTGAGTAAAGTCAATGGTGAAGTAGGTGTCATTGATTTGAAACTTGATAGAGCTAGTATCATGTTCCTCCTCACAAGTTGCAGAGGTCCATAACTGTGACAGCCTGAGAATCTCCAACATTGGGCTTTTGTTTAAGATATATGAAAGGTAAGAGTTATTCATGAAACTAACAAAAGGTTTGAAGGCTTCACCAGCTTCACCCACAGAAGTCATGGTAGTGAAGTTGATTTGGGCAAGAGAGTGAATGATTTGAGGTCTAGACATGGTTGCAGGGAGAAAAAGGGTTAAGAGATGTAAAGAAAACGAGAGGGAAGAAGACAGAGTTGAAGAGAGAGAATTAGAAGTTTTAGAGCGTTTGAAAGTTGGAGAGTTTAAGAAGTAAGAAATGAATGCAATTTTAAAGATTGTATTTATATGAAATGAAAAAGAAACTGTCAAGATAGAATGACAATCGATTGAATTGACAGTTGTAATTGCTTTAGTCCATTCATTGTTTGACAGTAACTCATGCGTCTTTAAAACATAAACATTCTTGACAGTAACATTAGCAGTTAGAGAATAAATAAATAAACAACAAAACCTAATTTAACTGTTGATATTATATTATGTGGGGAATTAATAAATTATATTTTCAATGATACAAACAATATGTTATTGACAGTAAGTTTCAATCCCGCATACTATGCTGTCAATACTCCTCAAGTGATCGACATTAACTTATCACTATATGACATTATAGATAAAATATATTTTCAAGACACTTGACAATATTTTTATTAACACCATATGAAATAAGTTACTGAAAATAAATTAGTTAACCTCTCAGTGAAATTTAATCATGTGTATCCACTGTGATAGAAATCAAAACACCTTAACAAACCATTAATTCACAGTGAATTTCAGTTAACTAAAATTTTGATCACTAAATCAACTTGCTACAGAATTATATTAACAGGGTAAATTTAGCATACTCAATTCACTCACTATCCCGTTGAATGTCTTTTCATCCAATTATTTGGTAAAAATATCTGCAAGTTGCTTCTCTGTGAGCAAATATATTAGCTTGATTGTGCCTTGCTCCACATGCTCTCTAATGAAATAATATTTGATGTCAATATGCTTAGTGTTGGAGTGTTGAACAAGATTTTCAGAAATAGATATTGTACTTGTGTTGTCACAAAAAATAGAAATTCCTTGCAATACCAAGCCATAGTCCAACAGTTAATTCTTCATTCAAAGTAATTGAGCACAGCAATTACCAGCTACAATGTATTCAGCCTCTATAGTTGAATTTGACACATAATTCTGCTTCTTGCTAAACCATGAGACCAATCTTTCTCCCAAAAACTGATACCTCCCTGTTGTATTCTTTCTGTCTATTCTGCAACTCGCATAGTATGAGTCTGAATAGCCAACCAAGTTATAACAAGATTCTTTAGGATACCAAAGGCCTAAATCTTGAGTGCCATTCAAGTATCTAAAGATTCTTCTAGCTGCCATCAAAATGTGACTCTTTTGGATCAAATGGAAACCTTACACACAGACTTGTATCAAATATGATGTCAGGCCTGCTAGCATTTAAATAGAAAAGAGAACCAATTATTCCTCTACACATCTTGTTGTCCACCTTCTTTCCTTTTGGATCCATGTCAAGTTGAGTTACTGTTGAGATTGGAGTCTTTGCAGGTGATGAGTCTTCCATATCAAATCTTTTCAAAATATTTTTGAAATATTTGGTTTGGCAAATGCATATTCCATCTTCCTTTTGATAGACTTAAAGTCCAAGAAAGAATATTAATTCACCCATCATGTTCATCTCATACTTGTTTTGCATTAACTCAGAGAATTTCTTACACAGTTCTTCATTTATTGAGCCAAATATAATGTCATCTACATAGACTTGGACTAGAATGATATCTTTTCCATGCTTTTTATAAAAAAAAGCCTTATCCATAATCCATCTTATTAAGTTGTTCTCAAGGAGAAACTTCGAAAGGGTGTCATACCAAGCCCTTGGTGCTTGCTTTAAACCATACAATGTTTTAAGTAGTCTACACACAAAGTTTTGCATTTTTGGATCTTCAAGCCTGGGGGTTGTTCAACATAATTTTTTCTTCTAGTTCTCCATTTAGAAAAGCACTTTTAACATCCATTTAAAATACTTTGAAGTTGTTGAATGCAGCAAAAGCTAAGAAAATTCTTATAGCATCAAGTCTGGCAACAGGTGCAAATGTTTCATCATAATCAATTCTTTTCTATTGACAGTAACCTTTTGCTACCAGCCTTGCTTTATTTCTGGTGAAAATTCCAATATCATCCATCTTATTTCTGTAGACCCACTTAGTATCAATCACAGACTTGTTCTTTGGTCTAGGTACCATTTCCATACACAACTTCTCTCAAACTGGTTGAGTTCTTCTTCCATATCATTTATCCAATCTGGATCAAGTAGTGCTTCATCCAGAGTTTTAGGCTCAACTTGAGATAGGAAGTAGGAGTACATGCATTCATTTGTAACATTTCTTCTAGTCTCGACTCTTGTTCCTGGATCACTAATTACTAAATTATTTGTGTGATCCATGTTCCACTTTGTTTCTCTAAGTGAATCACTTGAGTCTTCTGCACTTTGTTGGCTGACAGCATCTTTTGCTCTTGTACTGTTGATAGCATCAATTTCTTCAAGTTCACTATTCATGGGAACATTCCCAGAGAAATCTATTGTTTGAACAGTTCCTTCATTCTCTATAGATTGATTAGGAACCATAGTTGGACCATAAATTGTGTATTCAACTCTTGGTGATTCTTCATCAATCTCTTCCGATTAGCCTTGATTCTCAAAATCTAAGGATTCTGATTATTGACTTCCTTTAACACCAGGAAACTTGGTTTCATCAAAAGTGACATTTACACTTTCATCCACAATCTTGTGATCAATGATATAGACTCTATATGAAGTTCTTTCAATTCCATAGCCCATGAATATTCCTTCATATGCTTTAGTATCAAACTTCCCTTTGACCTTTATTGAGTCTTCTATGATATGACATTTACTTCGAAACACATGAAAGTACTTGATAGCAGGTTTCCTTCCTGTTAACAATTCATAGGGTGTTTTTCCAAAAGTCTTGTTGACCACAGTCCCGTTTTGAGTATAACAGGCTGTATTAATAGCTTCACCCCAGAAGTAAGTAAAAAAATTTGATTCACTCAACATGGTTCTTGCAGCTTCAATGAGAGTTATATTTTTCCTTTCCACAACACCATTTTGTTGAGGTGTCTTTGGTGCAGAGAATTGTTGAGTAATGCCATTGCAGAAATCATTCATGATACTGTTTTTGAATTCAGTACCATTATCACTCATCAGGATTTGAACTTTGAACTTAAGATTCTTGTCAAGGACTCTTACTAGATCAATAATTTCTTGTGTAGCTTCATACTTGGTTGCCCGGAATCTCACTCAAGTGTATCTTGAAAAATCGTCAACCATCACCAGGACATATCTTTTCTTTGCCAGTGACTGCACATTCACATGACCAAATAAGTTCAAATAAATACGTTGAAAAGCTTCATTTATTGAACCACTGAGAGTGCTTTTGTGAGTAGCTCTTCTTAGTTTACCTTTTTGACAATCCTCACACAATCCTTCTAGACATAATTCAAGTTGAGGAAGGCCTTTCACCAATTCTATCTTCATCAAATAATTCATAGATTTGAAATTTAAGCGAGAGAGCTTCTTGTGCCACAATCAACTTTTAGAAGATGAACGTTTGTTATAGAAACAATAGATTTTTGTAATTTCTAACTGAATCAAGGTCAGCAATGAATAGGCTTCCTTTACTTACTCCTTGATGAGCTTTTTCTCCTATCTTTTTGTTGACGATTAAGATTTTGTCTTGATCAAATCCCACTTTGAATCCTCTTTCACAAAATTGAGTAACACTCAATAAATTGTGCTTCAATCCATTTACTAGAGCAATTTTCTCAATTTTTAAATTTCTAATTCCAGAATGTCATATCCCATTATGAAACCAATGTTGTTTTCACCAAAGGTTATATATGGGCCAGCCATTTCCTTGAACTATGGTAACATGACTTGATCACCTGTCATGTGTCCTGAGCATCCACTGTCAATGATCCACAAGATTCTTTTATTTTTCATGTTACCCTGCAAAGTAAAATTTTCAAGTTGTTTTTGGTACCCAATTCTCAATTGGTCCATCTGGCTTAGCTGTATCACAGTTTATTTCATTCTCAGGCAGCTGATTCTCATTTGTTTTGAGCAAGACTCATGTGGCCACCCATTTAGATTTGATAATTGGTTTTGGTTTCTTGTTCCTGGGTGGCTTGCCCATCATAACTTTAGGAGGGCTTGAAGTCTTTGCCTTCTTAGTTTTGACAGATTTATGCAGGCGTACATTGTTTGAAGCAATAGGCATGTTAAAGTAGATACTTAGCATGTTTAATTTACATGGAATGCAATCAATATTTCCCCAATGAGATACTTGTTTGTCTATCAAGAGAGTACTATGCAAGTTTTCATTAACAGATGTAGCATGTTTCACTTCAGACTTACTCTTGGTACATGCACGAGTTAAATGACTAAAAGACTCATAATTGTTACACAATTTTCTAGGAGCATTATGAATGTAACCATAATTATTCTTTTTGTTTATTCCTAACTTTCCATTTCTGTTCTTCTTGGTCTTTATCACAACAGGTTTAAAAGTTATTGTCTTACTAGTATTGACAGTAAGTTGAGATGGAAATATCTTGACAGTATGACTTGATCTTACTATCTTGACAGCAGCTTCTGAACTTACTGTCTTGCTAGTATTAACAACATCTTCTAGACCCTGAGTACTGTCAAGGGCAAAACTAACTGTCTTGGGGATTTTGACAATATCTTTTGACCTAATGGTTTTAGTGACAGTATCATTGTCCTCGTCATTTAGTTCTTGTTTAAGAATTAGAGTTTCCTCATCAAATTCAAACTCAGCCTTTTTGAACATTGGATTTTTTACTTTTCATAGTATAGAGGGTCTGACAGTAGGTTTGTCAATTTTAGTGTCTTCCCCTTATGCATGCTTCTTACCATTTTTCTTCTTATAGTTAAACCCTATACCTACCTTTTAATTTTCAGTATTATCAACATGGTATGATTTTAACAATGAACAAGAATTTTTGTAGGCTTTGATTTGAAGTTCATTCTCAGTAATCTGTTTTATGAGAAATTCCTCAATCTGAGAATCACAGACTACCTTATTCTTAAGAATCTCATTTTCTTATTGTAAGGACTCAAAAGCATTATGTCTAAGCTCTAGTTATTAATTATTGCATTTTAATGATTCATTAGCATTAGTCAGTTTGACAATTTCTTCATTAGAAGCTAGTATACTTGTATGAATATTAAAGATTTCAGGACTCAGACTTTCAACAGTTTTCTTATACTAAGATGCAGTCATATCAACAGTAGTAAGAAAAGTTACTTGACTTGATGAAGGTGGTGACTCTTTTCCAGAGTTTGCCATTAGAGCTAGATTTCCATACTCTTCTTCTTCATCATCAGATTCCTCCCAGCATTTACCTTCAGCCACAAATGCCCTTCCTTATTGTTTTTTGAGCAATGCATCATACTTTGCCTTGAGTTCCTCATAGCATTTTCATTTCTTCTCACTTGCTTTGGCTTTTTGCATTCAGATAGAAAATGCCACATCTCATTATAGTTGTAGCATCTTATCTTAGATATGTCCACCATTCCTGTCTTATCCACCTTTGCCTCTCAAAATTTTCACCGGTGAAAATTTTCACATGTGAAAATCAATGAAAACCTCTCAAAAAATATTAGGGGCCTTTTGATGCAGGGCTTTGAGATTAATCGAGAGATGACTTCTGTATTTAAAGACATGCTTTTAATTGGAGTATACTTTAATTAAAATTTCAGCTAACATATTTATTTTAATTGAGCTATCCTACAATACTATTAGCTAGAATTCGTATTCTAATGTGATAAATTAGTTTAATAGCATGTTTTTTTAGATTATTAGTTTTTCTAAATTCTAAAACATGGTATTTTTATAATTTAATTGCAACATATTATTTTTTAACACATTTAATTTATAAATTTATTAATAGAAATCTTTGAGAATTTAAAGTTTTCTTTTAACATTATCCAATGCTTTCAAATCGCACATGTATCGAATACGGATGTCAATATTAACTTTCTTAAAGTTGATCCGAAATGAATAAATAAATAAATTTATGTTATCTGTTATATATTATTCATAAATTTATAAATTAATTGTTTTTAGTTCAAAAAGTATAATTATTATCTTGATTAAAAGCATCTTTAATGCAATATTAAAACACTAAAATAGTGTGATTTTGACACTAAAATAGTTTTTTTTTACATTTTCCAATGCTTTCAAATCGCAAATGCATCGATGTCAATATTAACTCTCTTAAAGTTTTTCTAAAACAGCTTCCGAAATGAATAAATAAGTATAATATATTTGATGATTTATTATAATTTCACAACTTTCTTACCACCATATGTTGAAAATGCTGTTATGAATTTTGTTTCATTCAATTTGTTGGTGCATACCACTAAAAGATACTCTCCTGTTTGATTTGACTTTTCGATTGTCAAAAATTTTAAAATTTGACCAAATATTAAATATATTATATAATTAAAAAAATTATAAAATATATCTCATTGAAAAGTGTATATAATTTTCTTTAAAATGTACTTTTCAAAATTATAAATATATATATTTAATTTTTTATCAAAGTTAATTTAATTTGACCGTTGAAAAGTTAAATGAGACAAGAGCATGGGCAGACCTACGGTCCTAGCACCGGGGGCATAGGCCCCCACTCAATTTCTATTCCGAAAAATAAAATAGCATATGTTTAACTTAGAGTCTCATGTTCAAATAATATAAATGTTTCTACTAAAATTTAATGAACAAAAAAATTATATTAAAAACTTGAATTTTTATATTTAAATTCATAATATATTTATTTTAATTTATGTTTTTTTGAAAAGAAAGAAATTATATTTAATTAAAATAAAAAACTTATAAATATAACAAAATTTTATTTTAAAATACAAATTTTAAATATCTATATATATATTTAATATTATTTTAAAATTTATATTAATAATATTTATATGATAATCGGTCTAAAATTAAATGCTATATATAATTATATAGTGCCTCTAGTGAAAAATAATTTTGGATCCGCCGTAGTACAACCTAAAGAATTGAAATCCATTCTTTCGATATTACTGAAAATGAAAATATCTACGTACAAATAACATGTTTAATGTATTTTGGAGTACAATTTATTTATTTTAAAAAAAATTTACCTGCAAAATATTTGGCAGAACAAATAAGTTTATTCAAATTTTTTATGATAGTCATTCTCGCGAGAAATATTTTAGCACAATTAAAAACGCATGTGATCACAAATTTATGTATGGTTATCAATTTTCTCAAAATCATTTCGTTTGTTAAAAGAGTTATAAAGAGTTTGAAATTTATCACTGAAGATATGGTAAGTTATTAAAATTTATTTTGTTAAATGGATTTTGATTGATGCATTTGCTATCCGATCGAATTAAATAAACAATGCAATTTGGTTAGTTTAGAATTTAAATCTCAATTGATAGTATTAATTTATGCTTTTATCATCTAAATGACACAATTCAGGTCAAATTAATCTCGAGTTTTTCCAAAATAAGGTGACGAAATGCATTCACAAGCCCATCACATATCCAAAAAATCATAATTTATTGGTGTATTTAATACAACATTCTTAAGTTACTTGTTTATATACCGAAAAAATTATCTCAAATTCACTGTGATAAGTGTTGCACTAAATACCAGTCCATAGAGTGTAGTGATGATTTTAGGAATTTGCTATGTCCATTGCAAAACTTTTTTGTGGGCGTGTATTGTGTTATATTGATGCTTTTTGGAGGTTAATTCAAAACATTAAACACAACCCTAGTAACTTGAGTATGTTATTTTTGTTCAATACAACTGGTTTCACAATTTACATGTGGTCAATTTACGAAATGAAACCGTAGAATTATAAATAAATAAAAAAGGACAAATCTGATAAAAAGTAGGCCACATCTAATCTTATTTTAAATTTAAAAGGCTAATAAAAAGTTAGCAGTAATAATAAGTAATAATTATAATAATAATAATACTGTGGACTGGGGGAGAATATTGAGTCCCGGCCCGTCTGGTCTAGAGCTCTATAAATTGTGAATCTTCTTGCACGGTTGATCACTCATTTTATTCTCTCCTCCCTCTTTACTCTCCAGATATACAAACTCTCTCTATACAAAATAAAATAATATTCTCTCTGAGATTTGAATATATTCTGGTCACCTTTTCTTTTCTTAGCCATTGTTCTTAATTTTTAACTATCCAGATGTGTATATATGTCATACATATGTAAATGTGGATGAATACATTGATGAGATGAAGAGATTAATGTAAAATAAATAAAAAAGAAACATGGAAATGCATGCCTGGCTCCCTGTATGCCACACGTAGAGACCGATCTGTATTTAGATTGCCCTCTCGCGGGTGGCGTACCGGGAGCCAAGCATGCCCTAGATACATGCTTCATGCTTCTCTCTGATCATCTTCTTCCTCCGCATATACACACATATGAATCTGTCTATTTTTGTGCGTTTGTGTTATGTTTTTCTATTATTTACTTAGATTTTTATTATATTATTATCTTTACGATGTGTCTTTTGACTAATCATTCGTTCATTCATTTTTACGTTTATCATCTACATATACCTTGTTTTGATCTGATTTCTTGTTTTTTGTTTTTATGCTTCTGATTTATTTAGTTAAAAAAATTGTGGGTCAGATTTCGATGTTTTTCTTGATTTGGATGGTGCTTAATTATTTAAGACTTGTACTAATCAATTACCATATATGATGATGTATCTATACATTACCTGATGCAAACATCCATATCTGTGTGAATGCATATCTGTGGTTTCGTCGATTTTATATCCATTAATGGCTTAATGTACTGGTCGACAAATCAACCTCACACAGTAACATCTGTCCGCATATATATATGCATATCACTATATCAGCTTATGCATATGATATATATCACATGCATGATGCATGTATATAATAATAAAAAGATGATTAATCTTAAAACGTTTTTTGAGTGGTACACAATAATTTATGGACGACACTCGAGTACTTTTAAATTTTTGTGGAGTATATTTTAATTTTAATTATAAACAATTTTGATATTTTAAAAAAAATGCAAGGACAAGGTCTACATAGAAATGGTAGATGTAAACCCGTGTGACTGTGTTACTCTGACGCTGCGTGTCTGCTCTGCCAGTATGCAGTCGGTGAATACAGTTCTCAAACCTGCTTGGTCAATCATATCAAATGTACCTGCATCTAGCTAGGCTAGGGTTTTCTTTCGATTCATTTATTAGATGAGAAAATCAGTGTGTGTTTCTGTTTCTTAGAAATGCCTTCCTTCCACGTTCCAACAGCCAGAAACATATGTAAATTGCAATTAACACAGATATATTATGGCCGCGAGTTACTTAATTATAAATTGAAAATTGTATCTATTTTTAGACGAGACGTATATTATTGTATTCCGAATTAATTAAAATGCAATCGGATGCTATATCCGAATTTACCAAGGTGGGCTAATAAAATAATCTCAAAATTTTTTTGCAAAATTTGATTTAGGTCACATCGAGAATGATGGATGTATAAAAATAACTTGATAATTATTTTTATATATGTTTTCGTCCTCTATCTCTTTTCCATTCATGATAGTCTAATAGTTTTATCAATATGTAAACTTGTAATTCAATTGCACAAATAAAAATACACCCATATGGTCATACTCATAATTTTATTAAAATTTAAATTTTCCGATACCCAGTATCAAAAGTACAAAAATAATCAATAATCTGGTAAAGGGAATGCTATTGTTTTTTATGAAGTAGCATATATACTCTACATTTTATTTGATTTTATTTTCCAATCCAAAATACTCAAAAATACAAAAATACAAAAGAAATAATAGTAAAACCAATGCAAACAAAGAAAAACAATAACATGGATAAGTTATCCTCTAAATATATTAGGGTGGTACCCAGTAGTAATTTATTTTTCACAGGGGGTGGTAGCAGACAGACTAGCAAATGATTGTACTATGATGCATCATAATATATATATTATTATTGATTATATTTATATCCTGGTTTTGTGGAAAAATAAACATTTATTTTAAAGACGATTAATAAAAAATTATTTTTGCTAAAAGTTATAAATAATTTTTTGCAAAAAAATGAGTATATAAATAAACCCTGAAAATTAGTTCAAAAAAGGCAATCATATTTTTAAGTTCCCCACCAAATTTCACAAACTTTAATAAAGCAGCACTTTTATTTTTTGGTGAGTCAAAGTATTGAGAGTACAACATGCCCTCAGGACACTTTTATTTCAGCTGTACTCCACCTCGATAAGCATGTAGTGATCTACTTCCTCTGTGTTTAAATAAAAATTACGTTATTTTTTTTACCTAAATGGTTGCATCTTATAAATTATAATTATATATAAAAATAGGTGAAACTTTATCATCTTATGTCATTATAATTAAATTAAATTTTCTTATTTTTTTAATTATATATACTTATTCGTAGATAAATTGTATCAAGATACAATAATATCCATGAAAAGAGTTTTTTTCATTCAAAAATCTTATCATCTAACCAAAAAATATGAAAATGTCCCCAAAAATTTAGACAATAAGATCTTAATGTTATTGTCTGATAAGAGTCTGTCGTACTCTAATCAACAAATATGTTTGTGATCCGATCCAAATCCCCAAAACACGTGAAATTACAAAACAATAAAATAATAAATCGTACTAAAATATGTCTAATATAAAATCATTATATATATATACATATATATATATATATATATATCCCAATATACGAAGAAAATTATCCAATATGACATAAAATCGTCATTCAACGACATATAATAATTATCATGGTCAAAACGTCATAAAATTGGCACGACCTCAAAGAGTATCGCATATGATACTAAACTTATTCAAAAATGTCATATTTGAAAATTTTAAAAATAGATATATGAAATAGAACCGAAATATATAAAAATAGATCTGAAAATTTTAAAAATAACCTTTTAAAAGATATAAATAAGAAAAATTTTCATATACAATAGAAGATTTTTGGAATTAGGATTGAGGGTGAGGGTGAGACAAAGGACATGTTTAGTTTAAGTAAAAATATGTTAGCAGAAGAACCGATAATTAAATTTTCTTCATAAATCTATCATTAAAAATATGTTAGCTGAAGAACCGATAATTAAATTTTCTTCATAAATCTATCATCTTATGTCATTACTCATTAGCATAATGTTTCTACAATAATTACACTCTCTTTCTCTCTCTATCTTTCTGCATAAGATAAAAGAGAGGGGCATGGATCAGGTGATGCAGCTTTAAAATATTCTGTTTCTTTTCCAATCCAAAAAGAAAGCAAAAATATAGGGAATATTACTATGTATATCAGTATATATAGTATAGTGTTTGAGGGAACAAATCCCCATCCCATTAACATAAAGATATGCACTGTATTCTGTATGTACACATTGCCTTCTGATTCGCTTACGGTACTATACTTTCTCCTTTTTTCTGATAATACTTCCATCAATATATTCTCCCTACCTCTCTCCATTGCATGCTTGCTTTATATTATTGTTTCTTCTATATATATATATATATATATATATATATATATATATATATATATATAGGGTCTTACTCAAATAAAAAATAACTTAAATGAGAAATAGAAAATAAGAACCAATACAAAACTCTCCCTCCCCCGGCCCCCCAAAACCCTCCCCCCCTCCCTCCCCGACCCCACCCCTTCTCTCTCCCTGCCACTGCACCACCCCACTCCTCTCGTCCCCCAGCCTCAATATTTGTAACCACCATCATCACACCCCTGTCATAGCTACCACGCCGTTCCAACCACCACACCGCCATCTTCTCCGGCGAGCCCTACTGATCGGAGCTTGCAGCTCTTAACACCACCACCACGAGTTTGATTCTGTTGCGACTATCCCGATCTATATCCACGAGCTCGATTCTGCCATGGCTGTCCAGATCTACAAATCTGGATATTGAAATACATAAATCATTAAATTATATTAAAAAATCACTAAAATATATTTCAAAAATCACTAATTTATACGGTGGAAATCACTAATTTATACGATGGAAATCATCGACTAATATCAGTTCAGCAGAAGATCTAAACTTTACAATACACACACATACACATAAACTTAGATCTGT
Source organism: Oenanthe sinensis (assembly GCA_028671895.1). Taxonomy (NCBI): domain Eukaryota; kingdom Viridiplantae; phylum Streptophyta; class Magnoliopsida; order Apiales; family Apiaceae; genus Oenanthe; species Oenanthe sinensis. The sequence goes on from CM053799.1 coordinate 11,547,003, forward strand.
AAAATCATCAACGGACCAAGCTCGACCATACTGATGTCCTCGTTCAGCAGTGAAATCGTGATTTGAACATCGCTGAAAACAAATCGGAGCTTCACCGGAATCTGAAAAACAATAGGGGTGCTTAAACGACGATGACGATGATGAAGATAGTGCCCCTGCGGGGCTAGAGGTCGGAAAAGAAGAGCAGCCAAATCTGAAAAAATTGATTTCGTCGAAAAATTCGAGTTCGCCGGAGAATATGATCGGAGCTCGCAGGAGAAGATGACCGGAGCTCGTCAGAGAAGATGTGGCAGTGGCAGTGGGGTGGGGTGGGGTGGGGTGGGGTGGGGTGGGGTGGGGTGGGGTGGGGTGGGGTGGGGTGGGGTGGGTGTATTTGATTTTGGCCATTAGATTAGATTGAATATGTGGTTTAGATCTTATTTTCTATTTTCTATTCTAAATTATTTTCTATTTGATCACTTGTGTTAGGTCCTGGAGATCGTAGAGGGGGGGTGAATACGATTCCCAAATAAAAATCTGACTTTTATTTATTTTTGGGACAACATAAAAATTACTTTGGTTCAAACCCAGGTACTGTTCATCATCTTCTTCAACCTCAAGAACACCATTAAAATAACCAAGATAATGAACGGTAAATCATCCAAAACACACAACACAACAAGATCCAAGAATATAACTTTATATTCATTGAAGTGGGGTAGATGCTATATACAAGTTCAAGAACATAAGCTCAAGAACACAACAAAGAAGTGATTTTTAGCTCCTCTAAAAATATTACAAATTCTAGATCTAGGAGACAAAAATCAAACCTATCTTCTAAACAAGATTTAGCAATGTTTACAATAGAAGAATAGATGAGTGGTATGATAAAGAAAATCATGGCTCTAAAATATGCAAGATCTAGTTCGGCCATGGGGGAGAGAAAATTAATTCTTTTTCTCTCTCCCCTTTTCTCTACTCTTCCGGATGCACACATTCACCACTCTTATAAAATGGAGACTTGAGTTTCTTCTTTTATATTATAGAAAAAGGTATAGCTTTTTGCTTTTTCCACCTTTTACTCTTGTACACTCAAATCATATCTTCAAAGTCATGTGCCAAGCATGCATTTGGAAATATTTAATGTAAAAGTAATATTTAATAAATATATAAAATATAAATAAAGAATATCTTTATTTATAAAATATATAAATAATTAAATAAATACTTTATTTAATTAAATTAAATATTTCCATTCCACTCTTCAATTTGTGTAGACTTCCTTATCCAAATACTCGGCCCCGTATACGTGACTCCACCACGTCCAAGTATTTGGCCTTCTAATCTGTGAAGCTTTAGTAAGATCCAATCAGGTTGTGCCGTCTGTCCCTTATCCATTAGGCTGGCATTTCTCCAACACTGATTTACCACCTTTGTTGATCCTCCACTTGACTTAAGAAAATCAACAACTTTAGAATGATTAAAATCATATTAACCGACGAGAGCTTGCCTCCAATGTCCTGATACTTGATGCAACGGTCTGGTTCATAAGTGACTAGTCTTGATAGGGGCTCTTGATTCTGAACATGATTCCACATTCTTCTTTGCAAACCTTACTTGTAGCTTCGATTATAATGCACTAAAATCTTCATAGACTAAGACAATCTTTTATAGTTTCCACATCCTTGAATAGATATCAATATCTTTTATTCTCCACTGAGGCATGAACATGTTAATGAACTTCTTCCAATGGGCTTCAAGTCTGTAGATGATCCTTTGATACTTTGTCTTAACTGAACTCTGTGATCCAAGATTTCTGTGCACCTGCATATTATTACATGTCCTGTTCTATTATTGAGTTATCATCAACCATTACATAGAGATTACATTTAGCATTTCTATTACACATGAAAGTGCAGTGAGTTACTTCCCTTCACTCCTATCTCCCCTTTCAATCTCCCCCTATTTGGTTGATATGGAATAGCAATCAAATACTATTTCCCTTTACAATCTCCCCCAAAAGTAATTAAATAAAATTAACTACTAGAGGATAACTCAACTAACATACAAGAAACAATTAAAGTACTGGACATGAAAATAATATACAAAAGGTTCTGGAAAGATATAATCAGTTAAATCCAGATTTCCTGAGTTGCTGAAAATGAATGATGAATTTCTGAATTTCATTTTCCTTTAGCTTCCTCCACTTCAATGTTCTTCAAAGATGGGGTTCTTTCAATAAAGAAACAAATCATTAGTAAAGACTTCTGAACAATCATTCTTGTTTATCTTGCAATTCGAACTAGAACATACAGCTCTCTATGTTCCCCATAAGAGGTCAACTCATTCTCCCCTTACGGTTGTTCTCTCTTGGAATGAAAGTCATTTCCGCTTTTTCTTCAGGATGTTCTATTTCCAGGAAACATATTTTTCTTTCTTCCCTGCACTATTCCACTAACTTCATCTATCACTGAAACAAGAAATAGAACACACTTGGACACTTCTCAGATGCCCCTTGAAAATCTCCTTCACATTCTGCTTTACCCAGAAAACTTCTACTTAGCAAAAACTCCCCCAGAGTTGATACTCTTCAAAGAAATCTTCATTTTCATTCATTGATCGTGCTAGAAAGAATTCTTCTGCCGAACCTCTCCTAAGAATGTTCCAATGACAGATATTCAAACAAATAGAGCAAAATCCCTTAGATATCTTTTCAGAATAAGACATAGCACTGCAAACCAAGATGTTAAGATTCTCCATAACTTCTCCCCTTAGTACGACAAGTAACTTCTTCCCAATTGACAAAAAGTAACTTCTCCACTTCAGACGAAAAATCAGTTAAATCTACAACACCTTTAGGGATTAGGCTCCAACCAATTACTAAGAAACTCCCCCTTAGTAATTTCTCCATGGCATCACTAAGGTTTCAATTTTATCCAATTCTCCCCCTTAGTTCATGCAAGCTCCAATCCACCCTTGTGTCTTTAGATATCCTCTAAGTAACCTCCACAAGATAGGATTGACAGATCTCATTTCTTGTATCACCAAGAGATCTCGTTTCTTGTATCACCAAATTCTCCCCCTTAGTTGAGAATATCCTTTAAAATAATAAAAGTATCATTTACATCCAATCGAATAAAAAAACTCTCTTTCAATTGAACATAAAATCCTCCTTAGGCCTAAAAATTAATGTCTCCCCCTTTGAGATTGAGAACAACATGAATTAATAGACCCAAAGGTAATAGTTTGGACATTCCCACTAAGCTTCAGCTAGACTCTTCTTCAGCTTGTCTTCCAGAAAAGAATCTCTTCAACATTTCAGAGCTGGAAAATTCAGTAACAGGATTTAGGCATAGTAGCAAGGTTAGTGTTTGGTATATGGTTTCCTCACTTCTACTACGTTCTGTTGGTGTTTACACTTTCAAGCGTAAGTGTTCCACTCATTTCTCTCCCTATTTCTCTCACTCAAGTGTATCACTCCCTCACTTCACTCAAGTGTTTCTCTCCCTTACTTGCACTCATTCCATTTATAGCAATTTATACCTGCAAGTAAATCCATGCTAGTCTCACCAAGATATTATGGATCGTTGACTGTAGCATGTTGTCGATCACTAAAGATCTAGGTTCTGAGATGGAATCTCAGACAGGGTTTCAGCTAGGCCGTCACCCAACTCACCATGAGCAAATCCATGCACACGTGGCTCGTCGTCGGGGAATAACCCTTCTGAAATTGGAATCTCCTCCATTCCAGGAGTGATTGAAATCCCAACACCCTGATCCTCAAAAGACTCATCAAATTGGTAAACCAACTGAATCATAGTCTACGAGTTGTTACTCAGCTACTTTCAGCATCAACAATCTCCCCATATGCAAATCCATGCACTGGATCGTTGAATGTGGTATGCGTACTAGCAGCTATTTAAGCATCAACCGACTCCCCATATGCAAGTCCATGCACTGGATCGTTGACGGTGATATGCCTTTAAGTTTTGAGCGATCCATGTATTCCAGAATTTGAATTCCTGGGAGAGTAGATGTGTACAAACATCTCTCTCAATCACCTGTGAAGATGAATTAACTCACTATTTTCAGTCATGGAAAACTGTTAATGATTGCCTCTCAACATCAACAGATTGCTCTGCGGATGTGAAATCCCGTTAGGGAACTAGGACTGTTCCTCCTAGGAAGGTTGACAAGGATTCTAATATATGGCAAGAAATCCAAGTTTCCCTCAAATACCTGTGAAGGTGGCTCAACAACTTCATTCACCATGAATGGTAAACAAAGAAGTTTAGGGGTTTTACCTATACCTCACAATGTGCACTTCTTGCAATGTGTCCTCACAATTGTAAGTCCCAAGAGAGGCTAGAACTGTTAGGTCCTATAACATCCCTTAGAAGCAAAAACTTTAGGATTACCATCAGCGTGAATGCTTTTGGTGTGCTTGACTCATTACAAGGTGCTCTGGCTGACGAGCAAATTTTCAATGAAATCACCCTGTTGAGAGAGTTCATTCAGAAACGGTTGAATTGCCTTTTCAGCTCTGCATCCTTTTGAGAGAATACAGATGAGCTACAGATACCTCAATTTGTATACTTCTTTCCTTCTCGAGAGGTAGAGCTGTGGGTGCACTTCCGACTTCATCCTTATTTGCTGCATCAAGTGCAGTTTCTCCCTTAACAACCGCTAATCTATATAAGTTCCTTATATCACCAAGGGTTGAAAGTTTGAATTAGAATGATAGTGTTTGGTACTAAGGCCTTGGTTAGAAATTGATGGATTATTCAACTTCTTGACCTTCCCCTATAGCCACTTAGGCCAAGCCATTACGGCTAAATAGATAGAGTTGATCAGAGCTATATAAAATTTGGTATAGTATGATTAAACTTATTCTCTATTCCTTCTCAGAAATATAGCATCGGAGCAATGTGTCCTCAAGAAACAATGCACCAGAGCTAAAATGTGGGAATTAATAAAGAATAGGTAAAAGATTATTAAGCCAAATTTCATAAACTCACAATTTTGAAAAAAAAATGTAACAGATTAACAAAAGTGTTCTTTTGAATTTCTCTTAGACAAATATCCAATTGAAATTCAACTCTTTTAACAAAAACATTTTGATTAATAACTCAAATCTATTTCATCTTGCTCACTGTATGTTTTCAGAAATTGTTTTGCAATTCATTCTTATCGGATATTATCTCCGACTTAAAACATAAATAAAAAAAATCGAATGAATGCTTTAGTCATACAGTCCAAGGCACTAATCCTAAAGCAAACAACCATTGTTTTAATACTACAGGTCAATGTGAAACAGACATTAACAAGAGTCTTGAAAAACGTTTTACCAATGGTTGATACCTCAAGATCAAAATAATTTACTCAAATAAAATAGCCTGATACTATGCAACCTAAGTTATAAGTTATCAAGTAACTTTATTTAAACAAATCATGGAGAGAAAACAGTTTTCATTACAAAATATTTAGAGAGAGAGAGGATATATGATTTTGAAATAGAAAGATAATCCTCAAGAAATGTTCTCTTTCAAAGAAAACTTTTAGTGGCTTTTCATTCTCTGGCAAATGAATGCATGTTTAGATAAAACATTTTTCACAAGAAATAGACAAGAAATTTCTTTATGCATTCAAGTTCTGAAGAATGAAAAACATATGTTAATACTAATGAATTATCAAAGATATGAGTGACAATACATTCAAAAGTACTAACATCATTCAATCATTTTGTAATAAAATGCATCTTACTACAAAACAATCAAGCACATATGATACTTACATTATGCTAGACAATTACCATTTGTCGCTTGAAACAAACACATATTGCAATATTGATCATGGTAATTCTAAAGCATAAAACATAAGCATCCGCTAAACACTGAACATACATTGACCGAATGACAGCATTTAACTTCTTACACTACATCTCAACAATTATCACATAAGCATATTGAAAATACTCATGACAATCAGAATGTATGTAAGCTCGAGGTACTAGTTGCATCAGAGATCAAATACCTTTAAATATTAATGCTAAAATTTATGATCTTTGACAACCCCTCGCGATGTAGTAAATTACTTTCAATATCAGTGTTTTTGAAATAATCTTTTTGTCACTTAGTGCAGAAATTCTAAGTGGCATCATTAATATCAAAAGAATGACAACTAATATTAATGGATTTTGCAAAAGACATGAATTACATCACTTAAACTACATATTAAGTGGTTCCATTAATATTAGCATTAATCAATTAGAAGTAAATAAAATTATAACTAATTAATATATACAAATACTTATGCTGAAACATTTGATACATATAGCATGAATAACATATGACAGCACAAAGTACGAGGTCCTGGATATAAATTGACTATACAAAGAGATGCTACATTGTTAGGTCCCTAGGTCCCGAGTGATCATAGGTAATCTCATACCGATAATATTGGGTCCCGGGTGGTCACAAGCCAAACATTAATCAGTTCCTAGAGATTGTAGACATCTAAATAGCATGAACACTCTCTATAAACATTACATTTAAATAAATCAATATTAGACTAGAGTGACATACCTTAGTCAATAGAGCTTTTACTGGTGTATGATCGTTGAATGAACAATTACTCCTCTTTGCCCGAGAGATCGAACGTTTACTTCTTTCGAGATCGAACGTTTACTCCATTTGGACAGGAATAACTTTTCAGCTACCAGTTAACATTGTTCCTCGAAACAATACCACGCTCATCCAGAAGGAAACTGCATTACCTTCAACACCCAAATATTTCCTTGTAGATATTGGTCTTGGCAGCAGCATCACTAAACTCAGCACTCTAGAAACCAGTAGTCTTGACACTAGCAGAGTAGAACCTTAAAAAAAACTCTGAACTACCATTCAGCTTCTGTATCAATACCAAGTCTTCATGTGGATTGATTCCTTGCGCTAAGTGTATCTGCCTCTGGTTGAATTGAGTTAGTTCCTTGATTCGAACCCTACTCAATCTTGATTAGTTAGTGCATCTTCAATCTTCATTGAATTCACTTAGAAAAACCAATGAAATACTCGTATACATGCACGGCACTACCAATCACTACTCTACTACCCAGATTCATCAAGAACTGACTCTAGGAAATGTTGTTACACAAAACCCTTTGTCATGACAGATGTGTCCTTAATGTTTCCTTAGATATTCAGTGGGTAGAGTAGTGTTCTTCAAATATGATTGAGATCATCTTGCATTATCTTTAAATTGACAATTTCCTTTCTAATATGCAATCACTCAATCTGGATCACTAAGTGCTCCTAAGAATCTCAACTCTTACTCAATGAGCACTGCTAGCCTTTAAACATGAAACATGACTAGTTGATCCAACTTACTGATGCTCCCCCTGTGATGCTGCTTGCAGCTTTTCTTCATCTGGTGTCATCTGATCTTGAGCCCTAAACAGGATGTCAACCTTTAGAAATTCAGAGCTAAAATCAAACGAATGCTAGGGAGCTTGATGATGTTGTTCACTGCATCTAGATCATCTTAAATCAATCACAGACTCTGTGTAAGCTCTTAACTCCAAATAAGATAGCCTTCCATCACACCATGTGACTTCAGGCATGATTAATCTTACTTGATGTCTTCTCTTTACTTTTGCTGATTAGACTTGCTGTGTCAACTGATTCAGCCGTAGTGAATAGGAAACCTTAAGTCTATCCATTATCCTTGTAATTCCACTCAAGGTCTGGATTTCCCTATTAACTCCTCCATTTGGTCATGAAGTCCGGAAACTGAACTTTACTCTAGAATACTCCTTTAAGTGCAGACATAACATAGAACTTCGTTCGTCAACAAATTCCATTACCTGCCCTCAAAGTGTTCTTACAGCAATCTGCCTAATCCTTTGAATGTGATTAATCACTGAGATGCTTCATCTATCGAATGCATGAACAAACACCAAAACTAAACAGGGTAGCCTTTGACTTGACTTCCCTTCAACTGACATACTTCACTAATGTCCTTCTTAAAAGAATTTCATTAGAAGTTGTCCTTTCTCACCAACTTCATCTTTACCGTCGAATCCGTTATCTTGATAAACCAAGTATTAGTTGATAAACCAAGTGTGAGAGCATCACTTGTTGTTACATCTAACTCCATTCTAATAAACTTCAACGAATAGTTGACTTCATCATAAGCATTACATTTCGTGTCAGCAGTAACCTCACTTCCAGTAGAGTGAGCTTCTATTTCTCTTGACCCCGATCAATACTGTTCATCCTTGAACTGATATTAGGAAACCCTTCGCAAAGAATTCCCTAGGTCTTCCTTAATATTGTGCTTCAGATCATTCAAGAAAAATAGGTAACCTTGCTTAATCATTTGAATACCAAAGCAAAAGTAGTTACATGCCTCGAACATGAAAATGTCAGAGATATATAACTTGTACATGTTGAAAGATACTCTGCATTCACAAATGATTTAGACATGTGGTCCTCAATTTTGATTGAGTCCAAGGGTTAGAGATATTTCTAAACATAGTTAACAACAAAGCATTCAAGTTCAACATGCTTATTCTTATCTGACTGATCACTCCTCATCTATATCAGCCTCAACAAGTAGTCTTGGCTATGAGCTCAGTGATCCCAACCTAACTTAAGGTGGACTAGCAGTCTATAAGAATCATGTCGTACATATATGTAGTCATAGAAGAATCAATCACTTAGATTCCTAATTCTTCTAAATCACCTTTGTTGTTCACTTTAACATTATATTATCTCTAATTACCTGAGTCAGTTTAAATTTAAAAAATTTCATTCATGGTTTATTATACTGACCCCTAGGCAATTCCCAAATTAGAAACAAATTTATCTTAACAAGCACATGATCAAATATAGCATTTAATACAACCATGCGAGTATAAACAGATTATAGACAATGTAAACATCAAGGCACTTAGCATGCAGCAAATACTCTTTCCGGTAAATGTACCCCTACAAATACCTAAGACTCTATATGCTAACATGATCAATTATCGTAAAGCAAGCATTAAATCACACAAGATCTAATCATGAAGTCAAATACTGATAAACAAGCAACACTAACAAACTAGCATAAGTTATCTAATTTATATAGAAATCAAGGTGAGACATGCATTACATCAAACTTATAATATAATGCAGTTCAGCACTTAATACTCTATAATTAAATCAAATAAGTATAAACTAGTTAGAAAGTATACCTGAGCGATGCTTAGCATTCCATCTCGAGTGATAATCAATTGATCCAAATCAATTTCCATTCTACTAACACTCATGGAAGTATCCTTGCATTTGACCTCAATAACAAATGATGTTCCTGCTTCAACCCAAACTGATACCTGATTGTTCTGCTTAAAGACCCCGACATAGAATGTCTCATGTTCTGCTTGAAAAGATCACTCTTCTTTGTATGTGTAGCAATAACCCCTTGATTATCATATGTCAGTAATAATCAAATCTTGTGTATTTCTGCCACTGATGTCCTTTAACCAAATCTTCAATTGTTGTTTTGGTTCTTGACAGATAAACTGAATTCCTTTTCAAAATCCCAAATTCTTCAGATATTAATTCGAAAACCACTGATCGAAGACTCTTCCCTAAATGAACTAATCCCCTTTCAATAACCAAATGATCCACTGAGTAGACCGATGTAGAAATACATCTCCAATGGTAAGATCAGGTCTCAACTCCATTAGAATGTTCTTCAGTCAGTTCGTTTGTCCTCGACGAACGAAGAATCAACTCCTGTTGTTTCGTTTAATAAAACATTTTGTTCAAACAGAAGTATTTAATTTTTTAGGAATTTAAATAATCAAAATAAATTGAAAATGCATTTTTGATAAATAATAATAAATTTCTCAATTTCAAATTATAAATAAAATAAAATTCGAAAAGAAAGTTTTGATATAGAGATAACAAAATTTTCAAGGTATATTAAATAATCCTGAAAAAGAAATTATTTCAAATCAAAATTAATTTCCAAAGAATTTTATAGAATTTATAATCCAAAACAGTTTCAATTATAATTAAAATAAAACAGATTGAAAATATAAGTTTGATATAAAAATAATAAATTTTCAAGTCATCTTAGATATTCTTGAAAATAAATTATTTCAACCAAAATGATTTTCCAAAAAGTTTTATGAGATTTATAATTAAAACTTCTATAAAAAATAAATTATTAAACCTCAAAAATAATTCTCAAAATACTTTTAAGAATGTTAAACTCAAAAGAAATTAAATTGGATTTTAAGATTAATTTTAGTTTTTAAATTAATAAAATTCTTACCTAAGAATATTAAAAATATAAAATATTTGACTCTAAAATTTAAAAGAAAATAAAATATTTTCCAAGATGTAAAATAAACTTGAAAAATAAATTATTTAAATTTAAAAATTATTTTCAAAATATTTTATATAATTAAATTCAAATTTAATTATTAAATTAATTATTAAACTAAAAACAATTTGAGAGAAAAACAATTTTTGTTTTAAATAAAAGTTAAACTATGTAGCCATGTGTCATGTTGAAACAGCCTTCTAAGAAAAAAAATTCTACATAGAAATGTTCTACATAGACTCTATCTAGAACATCAAGTAGAAATTCTACATAGAAATGTTCTACTTAGGCTCTATCTAGAACATTAAGTAGAACTTCTGACTTAGAAAATATTTCTAACTCCAGAATTTCTACTTAGGTTCTATCTAGAACATTAAGTAGAATTTCTACATAGAAATGTTCTACTTAGGCTCTATCTAGAACATTAAGTAGAACTTCTGACTTAGAAAATATTTTTAACTCCAGAATTTCTACTTAGGTTCTATCTAGAACATTAAGTAGAATTTCTACATAGAAATGTTCTACTTAGGCTCTATGTAGAACATTAAGTAGAACTTCTGACTTAGAAAATATTTCTAACTCCAGAATTTCTACTTAGGTTCTATCTAGAACATTAAGTAGAATTTCTACATAGAAATGTTCTACTTAGGCTCTATGTAGAACATTAAGTAGAACTTCTGACTTAGAAAATATTTCTAACTCCAGAATTTCTACTTAGGTTCTATCTAAAACATTAAGTAGAATTTCTACATAGAAATGTTCTACTTAGGCTCTATGTAGAACATTAAGTAGAACTTCTGACTTAGAAAATATTTCTAACTCCAGAATTTCTACTTAGGTTCTATCTAGAACATTAAGTAGAATTTCTACATAGAAATGTTCTACTTAGGCTCTATGTAGAACATTAAGTAGAACTTCTGACTTAGAAAATATTTCTAACTCCAGAATTTCTACTTAGGTTCTATCTAGAACATTAAGTAGAATTTCTACATAGAAATGTTCTACTTAGGCTCTATGTAGAACATTAAGTAGAACTTCTGACTTAGAAAATATTTCTAACTCCAGAATTTCTACTTAGGTTCTATCTAGAACATTAAGTAGAATTTCTACATAGAAATGTTCTACTTAGGCTCTATGTAGAACATTAAGTAGAACTTCTGACTTAGAAAATATTTCTAACTCCAGAATTTCTACTTAGGTTCTATCTAGAACATTAAGTAGAATATTCGAGATAATGTTCGAGTTAGACACTATCTCGAACATCAAGTCGAATTTCTACATAGAAATGTTCTACTTGGCTATCTCGAACATCTAAGTAGAATTTCTACATAGAAATGTTCTACTTGGCTATCTAGAACATTTTGTACTTAGAAAAATTCCGGGCTTCAAAAAAATTCTGGATGCCCAGTGAACCAATTGTACCCTCTTTAATCTCAAAAATAAAAATAGATCCAATCGATTTGTATGTCAATCGAGTAGCTCTGATACCAATTGTTAGGTCCTGGAGATCGTAGAGGGGGGGTGAATACGATTCCCAAATAAAAATCTGACTTTTATTTATTTTTGGGACAACATAAAAATTACTTTGGTTCAAACCCAGGTACTGTTCATCATCTTCTTCAACCTCAAGAACACCATTAAAATAACCAAGATAATGAACGGTAAATCATCCAAAACACACAACACAACAAGATCCAAGAATATAACTTTATATTCATTGAAGTGGGGTAGATGCTATATACAAGTTCAAGAACATAAGCTCAAGAACACAACAAAGAAGTGATTTTTAGCTCCTCTAAAAATATTACAAATTCTAGATCTAGGAGACAAAAATCAAACCTATCTTCTAAACAAGATTTAGCAATGTTTACAATAGAAGAATAGATGAGTGGTATGATAAAGAAAATCATGGCTCTAAAATATGCAAGATCTAGTTCGGCCATGGGGGAGAGAAAATTAATTCTTTTTCTCTCTCCCCTTTTCTCTACTCTTCCGGATGCACACATTCACCACTCTTATAAAATGGAGACTTGAGTTTCTTCTTTTATATTATAGAAAAAGGTATAGCTTTTTGCTTTTTCCACCTTTTACTCTTGTACACTCAAATCATATCTTCAAAGTCATGTGCCAAGCATGCATTTGGAAATATTTAATGTAAAAGTAATATTTAATAAATATATAAAATATAAATAAAGAATATCTTTATTTATAAAATATATAAATAATTAAATAAATACTTTATTTAATTAAATTAAATATTTCCATTCCACTCTTCAATTTGTGTAGACTTTCTTATCCAAATACTCGGCCCCGTATACGTGACTCCACCACGTCCAAGTATTTGGCCTTCTAATCTGTGAAGCTTTAGTAAGATCCAATCAGGTTGTGCCGTCTGTCCCTTATCCATTAGGCTGGCATTTCTCCAACACTGATTTACCACCTTTGTTGATCCTCCACTTGACTTAAGAAAATCAACAACTTTAGAATGATTAAAATCATATTAACCGACGAGAGCTTGCCTCCAATGTCCTGATACTTGATGCAACGGTCTGGTTCATAAGTGACTAGTCTTGATAGGGGCTCTTGATTCTGAACATGATTCCACATTCTTCTTTGCAAACCTTACTTGTAGCTTCGATTATAATGCACTAAAATCTTCATAGACTAAGACAATCTTTTATAGTTTCCACATCCTTGAATAGATATCAATATCTTTTATTCTCCACTGAGGCATGAACATGTTAATGAACTTCTTCCAATGGGCTTCAAGTCTGTAGATGATCCTTTGATACTTTGTCTTAACTGAACTCTGTGATCCAAGATTTCTGTGCACCTGCATATTATTACATGTCCTGTTCTATTATTGAGTTATCATCAACCATTACATAGAGATTACATTTAGCATTTCTATTACACATGAAAGTGCAGTGAGTTACTTCCCTTCACTCCTATCTCCCCTTTCAACTTGCCTATATATATATACTTTAATATCCCGATTAAGTATAGACATATATTTATTTAATTAATTATTTAAACGTTTATCTTTTATAAAAATAAATTTTATGTTAAACTATGATTACTTATATTAATAATTTTATAATTTATAAGAAATTTGTCACGAAATCCTAATAAGATTCTAAAATTCATAGTGATAAGAATTAGTTTGTTTAGATAATTACTGCATAACCTATTTTACTTAGGTGATATTTATCTTTCTAGTCTTATAAATATAAGTTGAGATATATTTGTAGTCAAAGCAAAGCCAAGGTATTATTCATGATAGTAATATAAGGGGCCATTGACGTAAGTTATATTCTATCAAAGGTTCACTTAATATAGATATATATATAATTACATTATGTATTTAATGTGTACTGCATGCCTAAGCACATAAGTCATAGAGTATAGGTTTTTATTTCCTAGCAGTCTAGCACCACTTCTACCAAGAGTTAGGAGGTAAATTGATGTTGCGGTAATGTTAATATCTTAATATTATTTTTGATGATGAATATCTATATTAATGTAAGATATTTAATCACATACAGGGTTACATAGATTCTATCCACCACCACCACCGTGTTGATTTACTTTCTTAAATTTCAGGTCACATCATTGTAAGTGTGAACATACTCTTTTGGTTGTTAATAGTTGTTTATTTATATAAGTTTTGCTATATATAATCTTATATTATTAATTTTAAGGGTTATATGTGAGTAGTACAATATTATATTTTGAGGTCATAATTATTTATTTTGGAGTTATAATAAGTTCGTGATCTTTTATTAATATTAATAATTATTTTTATTTATGATAAAGTAGTTATAAATTTATAAAGAGTGCAATTTATTTTCATTCCCAAAGTGGTGTTTCAATAAATTGGGATATTATTTTAAACGCATTTTTGATTTGGTATATGGATAATTATATTTATAATTGTTACGTCCATTAATATATTCAGTAGAACTGCCATTATTTTGATAACACATTTTAATAAATATTTTAATTATGCATGCATGAGAGTGTAAAGTAAAAGTCTTAATTTACCATTTACTAATATGTTGATGTAAGCAGTGAGGCTATTTTGATTCCGAATTATACTCGATTATTGGTTTTATGGATTATACTAATACTATGAATATTATGTTGTTCATAATTTTATTAATTTATTTAATAAAAATAATTTTGGCCTAATGTCATGCATATGTTATCCTCCTGTACAATTTAAGAATTTGACATTATTATCAGTATTAATACTATTGTTTTCTTAATTAATATAGCATGCAATTATGTATAATTAATTTTGGCTGATCAGGTTATTAAAAAAATGAGATGGTCTGATTAGTAAATAATTAGTTATTATTTATAATTGTTAAGTTTTACGTGCTTTGCTATTTATTAGTTTGTAATAATTATTTAATATTTTATTAATAGTAACTAAAATTATCTATGTTGTGTTAAAATGAGGAACTCTCATGTGTGTATATATATTTTCTATATTATATTATAATAATTTTTATACAATCGTGTCTTGTGTTTCGATTTTAGAAATGTGTTTCTATTTAAATTAATATTATTAAATATAAGTCTATGTTTTAATGCTAATGCATGGTAATATTACATTGACTCCTAGATTTGAATAAGGAGTAATGCACATCTCTTTAAATTTGACAATTATTCGTTGGTACGAATTCTTACCCTCTTTTCTCTCAGTTTTATATTATGATTATTGGTACGAATTCCTTCTTTCCTTCTGGGTATTTAAATTTGATTATTATTCGTTAATGGAATTTTTATCCATTATCTCCTTTTTAAATTATCATTATTCGTTATATTTATTGTCGAGTTACTTTTATAAAATTGTGACCTTTTGTACTCCATGTGTACTTTTAGTATACATTCTTATTTTTGTTTCGAACTCCTTATTTTTGGAATTATTGTTGCCTTGATTCTTTATATTTGTTTTGTGTCGCATTTTTATTGCGATATTGTTTTAATTTGATTAAAAAGTCGGCAACTTTTGTAACCTATGTATTGGGCTCTTAGACCGATCCGTGTGGGTTAATCACGGACAATGTTCACATGGAGTTCGGAGTAAAGGTGAACTAGGCATTAACTCGTATCGGTGTTATAGGTATACATGCGCGTTTCTAGAGTATGAGACGCGAATAGATCGTGATCGATATTGTATTGTTGGGATGTTTTATACATTCTATTATTTCTTCTTATGGATATCTGAGGAAGAAACCATTGTCCTGTACTTGGTGAGTGGAGTTTCACGGGTACAGTTTTGTGTAAGAGGCCCTTATTGTTCCCACCTTGTTTGTTTTTCAGCCTTATCTTTATTGTTTTGGATCCGAGTTATTTATTGTGGTACCATTTTGTTAAATATTATATATGATTTGAGATATCTCGTGATCCTTATATTGTTCCCATTTGTATCGTTTTATTGATTAAAATCATTGTTGAGTTCTTGTGTTGGTAAGACACAATCCATGGTATTTTCTAAAAATTCAGCATTATATTAAAATATATTCGTACTGGGCGTTTGACTCACTCGTATTATTTTCTTTCCGCAGGTAATGAGGGGTAAAGCGGGGAGAGTGATGAGCTCTACCGAGATTCTAGTTATTTTTGCTTAGGAGATTTAATAAGACATTTGAAAACTGTTTTAGATGATTTCAGATTTTATCAGTATTATTGTTATTGAGATTTAGTACTTAAATTTTAGCAGTATTATTCATTTATGGTAGCTTGATATTATTTAGACTTTGTTAAATTGTGTAGCCTTATTACTGATAATAGTAGGGTGTTACAACATTGGTATCAAAGCTAAGCTTAATGATTCTGTAGACTGCCTATTAGGTGTTGACTTCGCATGGGTAGGAGTAAGATTTCTAAGTATAAATATTGTTACATATATTTTTGTGCGCTAATAAAATTCTCTACAGGATGCCGCCTAAAAATACTACCGGTCGAAATTCTGGTCAAAATTCCAGGACTCAATAAATAGTTATGGATAGAAACACTTTTATGGACATGGTACGGGAAATGGCTTCTCAACAAAGAAGGAACCCTGATTATCAGAATCTTGGTGGCAATAACATGCAAAATCAAGAAGGTCAAACTATGTTTGATCGTTTTATGAAACAGAGGCCTAATTCTTTTAAGGAGGCCAAGACCCCTATGGATGCTGAAGCATGGATTGACCACATGGAGAAAATCTTCAGGGTACTTAATTTTTCAGAAGTGGAGAAAACACGTTTTGCTACTTACCGGCTTGAGGGAGATGCTAGCATTTGGTGGAAATCAGTTGTGGGTTCTCATGCAGCTGGATATGAGGACACTCTCACATGGAATATGTTTAAAACACATTTTGATCAGAGGTATTTTCCTGCCAGTATTGGTGAGGAGTATGCTCGGGAGTATCAGGGTATAACTCAAAAGGAGGATGAGTTTGTGGCTGATTTTCAGGTGCGATTTCAGAGATTGGCTGGTTATGCACGGTCTATTGCTGGGACTGAGGAGGACAAAATCATGAAGTTTAAGTGGGCTTTGAAGACTTCAATTCGTAATCACATCATTGTTAATCGATACACTACAATGGACAGTTTGATTGATAGTGCTAGAGATCAGGAACTACATCAGACTGACTTTCGTAAACAGAGGGATATGCAGAACCAGAAAAGAAAGAGAGATGATGACTCTTCTGGGTTTCAGAAAAATGGGGGTTCTTCAGGCAAATTTAAACAGAATAATCAAAGGTACAACACTCAAAGCTTCCAGCAGAGAAATGGAAATCAGGGTAATCAGCAAAATAAGTTATTTAATCAAACTGGAAACCAGAGTTGTGGAAAGTCTACCCTTAAGCATTGTGGGAAAATGCACAGCGGTGTCTGTTTTTGGCTTACCAGATCATGTTTCAACTGTGGTCAGAAAGGCCATACTATTCGAGATTGCAAGATGCCATTGAAAAAGTATGGGGATCAGAATGATGCTAATGGAAAGAACAATCAGAAAAATACTGGACGTGTGTTCTCTCTTACTGCAAAGGATGCTGCAAACACTTCAGGTACCATTACAGGCACACTTTCTATTGGAATTAGAAATGCTACAGTTTTATTTGATACTGGTGCTACACATTCGTTTGTCTCTACATCTTATGCTAAACATCTATGCATTACACCTATTGCATTTTTATCTGAATATTTTATTGGAAGCCCTATGGGGGTAACTATATCTGTGAATACTCAGTATCCTAATTGTGTGGTTAAAGTGAAGGACAGAAATATTTGTGTGTATCTCTTACCTATTCAGATGAGGGACTTTGATGTTATTCTGGGTATGGACTGGTTAGAGCGATACAGGACTACTATCGATTGTCAGGGGAAGAAGATATTTTTTTGGGACCCAAATTTGCCAGAGTTTGAGTTTCATGGTTCTAAGCCCAGTGGTTTAGGAAGATTTGTTTCGGCTATCAAGAAGAAACGGATGTTTGCGCATGGTTGCGAAGGCTATTTGGCTCATGTGATTGATTCTTCTGATAGTTTGTCTACATTTAAGGGTATTAGTGTTGTTCGTGAATTTCCTGATGTATTTCCAGAGGATTTAGATGGATTACCGCCACAGAGAGAGGTGGAATTCTCTATTGATTTGTTACCTGGTGCACAGCCTATTTCTAAGGCTCCGTATCGAATGGCTTCATTGGAACTGCAAGAGTTAAAGGAACAGCTACAGGAATTGCTTGAGAAGGGTTTCATCAGGCCGAGTGTTTCACCTTGGGGAGCACCTGTCTTATTTGTGAAGAAGAAAGATGGTACAATGAGGCTTTGTATTGACTATCGAGAGTTGAATAGAATTACTGTGAAAAATAGATATCCATTACCGAGGATCGATGACCTATTTGATCAGTTGCAAGGGGCAAAATATTTTTCGAAGATTGACCTACGTTCAGGGTATCATCAGTTGAGGGTGAAGGCATGTGATATCTCTAAGACAACTTTTGGGACTCGTTATGGGCACTATGAGTTTTTAGTTATGTCTTTCGGATTGATAAATGCACCAGCAATGTTCATGGACTTGATGAATAGGGTATTCAAAGATTTTCTTGACAAATTTGTGATCGTGTTTATTGATGACATCTTAGTGTATTCAAAGACAAAGGAGGAGCATCTTCGAGTTGTATTGGAGATATTGTGTGCTAATAAATTGTATGCAAAGTATAAGAAGTGTGAATTTTGGCTTGATCAAGTTGCCTTTTTGGGACATATTGTATCAGCAGATGGAATCAAAGTTGATCCAGCTAAGTTTGATGCTATTACCAATTGGCCAAGGCCTAGCACTGTGACAGAGGTGAGAAGTTTTTTAGGACTTGCTGGCTATTATCGTCGTTTTGTTGAGGGTTTCTCGACTATTTCTATGCCATTGACTCAGTTGACTCGAAAAAGCAATAAGTTTATTTGGACCGATGAAGGTGAGACTAGTTTTCAACAGTTGAAGAACAGACCTGTGACATCTCCAGTTTTGACACTACCGTCTGGTATGGGTGGTTATGTGATTTACAGTGATGCTTCAAAGAAGGGACTTGGTTGTGTACTAATGCAACATGGAAAGGTGATTGCTTATGCTTCGAGGCAGTTAAAACCTTATGAGGTAAATTATCCGACCCATGATTTAGAACTTGCAGCTGTGATTTTTGCACTGAAGATTTGGCGACATTACTTGTATGGCGATAAATGTGAGATATTCACCGACCACAAAAGTTTGAAGTATATCTTTACACAGAAGGAGCTTAATATGAGGCAGAGACGATGGATTGAACTATTGAAGGATTACGATGTGAGTATTCAGTATCATCCGGTGCAAAGTTAATACAATTGTAGACGCCTTTAGTAGGAGGAATTTTGGGAATATAGCAGCATTGATGACACAACAACGACCTCTTCAGCATGAGATTGAAAAGTTTGGCTTGGAATTCTACTATCAAGATACAATTGGTATGATATCAAGTATTCATGTGGAGACTAATCTTATCTCCAGGATTAAAGAGGCTCAAAATGATGATGGAGAAGTGTGGTCCTTAGTACAGAATATCAAAGAAGGGAAGCTACCAGAGTTTCGCATTGATGAACATGGTATTGTTTGGATGGGTAATCAATTGTGTGTGTCTGATAATAAAGAACTTAGAGAGGAGGTAATGGAAGAAGCTCATCGATCACCGTTCTCTATTCATCCTGGTGGAACGAAGATGTATCATGATGTGAAGGAACATTTTTGGTGGAGTGGAATGAAACGTGACATAGCTGAGTTTGTTTCAAAGTGTTTGACTTGTCAACAGGTGAAAATTGAGCATCAACGACCATGTGGATTGCTACAGCCTTTGGAGATGCCTACTTGAAAGTGGGAAAACATATGCATGGATTTTGTGATTGGATTGCCTAAAACTTTAAAGAAGAATGATGCTATATGGGTGATTGTGGATAGACTTACTAAGTCGGCTCACTTTCTGGCGATTCGTGGTAACATGTCTTTGGAGAGCTTGGCACTAGCATACAGGGATGAGATTGTTAAATTACATGGTATTCCAGTTTCGATTGTGTCCGATAGAGATCCGAGATTCACTTCAAAATTTTGGCAAGGATTTCAAAAGGCGTGGGGTACCAAATTGAATTATGCACAGCTTTTCATCCGTAAACAGATGGACAGTCAGAGCGGACGATTCAGACTTTGGAGGATATGCTACGAGCATGTGCATTAGATTGGTTAGGGAGTTGGGACGAGTATCTACCGTTGGTAGAATTTGCTTACAACAACAGTTGGAAGGCAAGCATTGGTATGGCTCCTTTTGAGGCATTATATGGGCGTAAGTGTAGGACACCGACTTGTTGGAACGAAGTGGGTGAGAAATTCTTGGAAGGTCCTGATTTGGTTCAAGTTACTACTGACAAGGTTGCAGTGACTCGAGAGAGGCTTAGACAAGCCCGATCTAGACAGAAGAGTTATGCAGACAAGGGCAGACGAGAGTTTGAGTTCAAGGTTGGAGATAAGGTATTTCTTAAAGTATCTCTCGGAAAGGAATTCAACGCTTTGGTCAGAAAGGCAAGTTGAGTCCGAGATATATAGGTCCTTTTGAGATTCTTGAGAAAGTTGGAGTAGTGGTATATAGAGTTGCATTGCCACCACAGTTATCGCGAGTACATAATGTATTTCATGCATCGGTTCTGAGAAAGTACGTCTACCATCCGGATCATGTTGTTGAGTATCATTTAGATGCGTTTCGCGAAAATTTGTCTTGTGAAGAGGAAGCAGAGGCTATATTGTCAAGGGATGAAAGAGTTATGCGTAAGAAGACGATTCCTTTTGTGAAAGTTCTTTGGAAAAATCATGATCCTCGAGAAGCTACTTGGGAGATTGAAGATTCAGTTCGCACGAAATATCCATATCTTTTTTAATCAGGTACAACATTTAAATTTCGAGGACGAAATTACTTTAAGGGGGGAAGGATTTAATACCCCGATTAAGTATGTACATATATTTATTTAATTAATTATTTAAACGTTTATCTTTTATAAAAATAAATTTTATGTTAAACTATGATTACTTATATTAATAATTTTATAATTTATAAGAAATTTGTCACGAAATCCTAATAGGATTCTAAAATTCATAGTGATAAGGATTAGTTTGTTTAGATAATTACTGCATAACCTATTTTACTTAGGTGATATTTATCTTTTTAGTTTTATAAATATAAGTTGAGATATATTTGCTTGAGGTGTACAACTGTATCGAGTAGTCAAAGCAAAGCGAATGTATTATTCATGATAGTAATATAAGGGGCCATTGACGTAAGTTATATTCTATCAAAGGTTCACTTGATATAGATATATGTAATTATATTATGTATTTAATGTGTACTGCATGCCTAAGCACATAAGTCATAGAGTATAGGTTTGTTAATACACTACTAGAAAAACTGGATACAACATCACACCTTTAACAACGGTTGCAAAAACCACCGATGTTAAAGGTCTTTTTAACATCGCTTTTGTATATAACGATATTAAAACTTATTTAAGACATCCCTTGATAAAAAGCCCGATGTCTAAAGTTGTGTTCGAAAAAAATAAAAAAAGCGGTCAATATATAATTCCCCCAGCTTCCCCCCTTAGACAAAAACATTTCCCCCCTAGCTTAGACAAATACTTTCCCCCCAAATCTTATTACCCAGCTTATTACCCTCTCTCTCGACACAGACAATCTCTCGCAAATCTCTCTCTCAACCATCTCTCTCGCAAATCTCTCTCTCAACCATGTCACCAACTCTCACCATCTCATCATCTCTCTCACAAATCTGTGGCAGCAGTTCTTACAAACCCTAGATTTATAAATCGATTTTCAAAACCCTAGATTCTGAAGCTAAGAGTTGTTAGTAATTAGTTCGTGTGGGGTTAATTAGGTGAATTCCAAGCTCCTATTTATTTGCAATCACTCTCGATTTGGTCGAAGAACAAGCCCTAGCTAGCTAACTGATAAATTTGGTCGAAGAAAAAGCCCTAGTTAACATGTCGATTTGGTCGAAGAACAAGCCCTAGCTAACTGATAAATTTGTGTGTGTGTATGTATAGGTGTAATTGGACTGATGGGTTTGATTTGATTATAGGTAGAAGTGGCTCCAGCTGTTGTTGCTACTAAGCCATTGAAGAAAGGTGTGTGCTTTTTGTTTTTTTGAAAGTGTTTGTTGTAATTGATTGTTGGGTTGTGTTTTTGTGTATGTTGGTGTTTGTTTTAATTGATTTTTGTTGTGTGTAAAGGCAAGAGAGAAGCAGAGGATGCTGCAGAGCAGGTGCCTGAAAAGAAAGCTTTGAAGTAGGCAGTTGCTAAGAAGCAAGCAGATGTCAAGACTATTAAGAAGAGTAAGAAAGTCGAGACTAGTTCCAGTGATGATTCTTCTTCGGACTCCGAGGAAGAAGTTAATGTAGAATCTTTATGTGATATTGACTATTTTTCGGATTGGGATAATGACAATTTTTGATTGGTTACTAATGTTTGTTTTAGTTTTATGTGTATAATGTAGTTGATTGAATGTCTGTTGTATGGATTATCAGGTTAAGCCTGCTGCTAAGAAAGTTGTGAAGAAACCTGTTGAAACTAGTAGTGATGATAGTTCCTCGGATGAGGTGTGCTTTATTTGATTTATATTTGTAATATATGCTCTTATACATTATAGAGGTTATGTATTTATAATGGTACTTGGTTTGAATTGTCTCAGGAAACTGTTGTGCCTGCTAAAACTGCCAAACCTGCTCCTAAGGCTAAGGCGGCCAGCAGCAGCTCTGAAGAGTCGGATTCTGATTCCGAGGATGATGTGAGTTGATGAATACTGTTCTAAACTTGATATTTGCTTGTTTGTGTTGAATTTTGAAGGTTACTTGAGTTTGTACTGGCAATATAACAAAGTGAATATAGCTTTCATATAGTAATGGAATATGATACATATCTTAGAAGTCCTTGTACAACACATTAAGACATGGATGTCATGATTTGTTTGGGTTTCATATTAGTAATATTGTAAATAATATATTTTTTGGATGTGAAGGCCGTATACTTTTTTCCGTACATCAAAGCCATGAACACAAATCTTTTCTGATGTGGTGCTGAGAATTGAATGGAGTTCTGCTAATATTATTCAAACATTTGTCCAGTTAACAAATTACTTCTGAACATCGTACAATAATCAAAGGATATAAGACGCCACAGAAGTATAAACTGCCCATTAAACATTACAATTATATGCTTTATCAGTAATAACTGGAAATATTAACATCTGTTCTTTACTTGCTATTATAATTATGTGTGGTATATTAGTATTATGAATGTTGTTCTAACAGTCATTAATTTAGGAACCCAAGAGCAAAGCTCCACCAGTAACTGTTGCTAAAAATGGTAGATAATTTCAATTACTTTCACGTATTTTAATAAAATCTATGAATTGTTTCGATTTACTTTCAATTTGGGGGTTAAACCTCAACTTTCTTAACATGAGCTGTGTTTTGGCTACTTTCAATTTGGGGGTTAAACCTTATTGATTGTATATCTGCGTGTCACCTTATTGATGTTTACTCTCTTAGCCTTTTCAGAGATTTAAGTGATAATGAACTAGTTGGATCAATTCCCCCCATTCTTGGCAATTTATCTTACACCGGGAAACTGTAAGTTTGATATATATATGTTGTGAATTAATGTTGCTCCTAATTTGTGTTTTGAAACATCTGTCTATCATTTTAAGTATCTCCATGGAAATAAACTTACGGGACCGATTCCGCCAGAGCTCGGAAATATGTCCAGGCTAAGCTACTTGTAAGATGTATATCTGACGTGAACAATCTTGCTAAGAACAATCTGGAAGGGCCAATCCCTCAAAACATCAGTAGCTGTAATTCCTTGAATCAGTTGTAAGCATACTCACTCAGTTGCAATTAAGCATGCTCACTCAGTTGTAAACATCAGTAATTGTTTTAAATGAGCTGTGGATATTCTAATGGATTTGTATCCCCTAGCTACCTTGTTAGCAATGTGCATGGCAACCGCTTGAATGGATCTATTCCTCTGAGCTTCCGCAATCTTGAGAGCCTTACCTATTTGTATGTTCTAATTGTCTTTGATGTATATTTTCAGTTGACCATAGTTTAGGTTTTGAACATATCTTTTCTTGGAAATAGGCAATTAAATTTGAATTATTGCCTCAGGAATCTTGTCCATCTCTGTTTAGTATGTGTTTAGTATCTATTTGTATGCCACTGCCTTTGATTCCTATTTTGGAATATTTGAGAATATGTATGTATGTATGTGATGTTCTGTTTTTATCGCATTAACATGTTACTATTCTTGCCTTAGATTGATAATATGTACATCATACTTGATTGTGAATGTGGAAGTTAGAGCGCGGAGAGATACCTGATTGGGAATTAGTTGCAGGTGTTAATTTGGTGCTAATTACTTGTTGGCTGCTGGTTTTGTTAATGGAGACAGACCTGCAATTTATTGGTGGGACTTTGGAGGCTGGTGTTTTGCTCTGTACTGATGTTATTGTCGCAGGAAACTTGGCTTTGCTGGGGGCTCTTTCTGCACCTTTTGCAGGTCTGATTATGCTGCAGATGATCTTAAAATTTGCAGATGTTTTTCAGGGGCATAGATGCAGGTGCAAGGCTGATTCAGAGGTGTTGCAGTTTCCAGACCTACACAGATTGCAGAAGATCTGCAAATGTGCAGTCAAGTTGCAGATTGAGCCCTGTATTGCAACAAAAAATCTGGGCCCTGGTCCTTGCTTTGTTTTTAATTTCTGGCCCATTTGCTTTTCTTGGCTAGATTGCTTGGTATGAAGTTAGTGTTATTTTGCTTAATAATTTTGTTTCTCTTTGGAGGTTGTTCCAAGAGAAGTTGCTTTCTTTTTAATTATGAGAGGAGTCCTCCCAATACTTTCTTGTAAATATTATCTTTAGACATCAATATTGTTTATAACAATGATGTTAAACATAACTATAGACATCGATATATTTTATATCTAGGATGTTAAAGATAGCTATAGACATCGAATTTCGTTAAATAATAGATGTGCTAAGACTCCTACCAAATCGTTTCTATAAATATAGACGATGTCAAAAAGATTAGTCAGTTAGGTTTTACATCGATTGTAGTTAAGGTATGATGTTATAAAAGAGTTTTAACATTGGCTTCACGTAGAAGGTGATGTGTTATATATGTTTTAACATCACACTCTTTTACGGCTGATGTTAATACCATTCTTAAACATCAGTTTTTTTAATAAAAGCGATATAATTTCTATTTGGTACCTTGTAAGGCAATATATTAATAGGGATTAGACATCAAAATATAGTAATATTCAAAAGAAAATCATGTAATATATTTAAAAATTGGGGAAAAGGACATCAGTATTTATAAAAAAACCGTTGTCTAAGTGTAGCCTAGACATCAGTCAAAAACCGATGTGTAAAGTATATACTTTTAACATCACATGCGAAGACATCGGTCAAAAAATTCTCAGACATCAGTCCACAACTGATGTTGTATGCAGTTTTTCTAGTAGTGATAGAGTAAGTGTGAACATACTCTTTTGGTTGTTAATAGCTGTTTATTTATATAAGATTTGCTATATATAATCTTATATTATTAATTTTAAGGGTTATATGTGAGTAGTACAATATCATATTTTGAGGTCATAATTATTTATTTTGGAGTTATAATAAGTTCGTGATCTTTTATTAATATTAATTATTATTTTTATTTATGATAAAGTAGTTATAAATTTATAAAGAGTGCAATTTATTTTCATTCCCAAAGTGGTGTTTCAATAAATTGGGATATTATTTTAAACGCATTTTTGATTTGGTATATGGATAATTATATTTATAATTGTTACGTCCATTAATATATTCAGTAGAACTGCCATTATTTTGATAACTTATTTTAATAAATATTTTAATTATGCATGCATGAGAGTGTAGAGTAAAAGTCTTAATTTACCATTTACTAATATGTTGATGTAAGCAGTGAGCTTACTTTGATTCTGAATTATACTCGGTTATTGATTTTATGGATTATACTAATACTATGAATATTATGTTGTTCATAATTTTATTAATTTATTTAAGAAAAATAATTTTGGCCTAATGTCATGCATATGTTATTCTCCTGTACAATTTAAGAATTGGACATTATTATCAGTATTAATACTATTGTTTTCTTAATTAATATAGCATGCAGTTATGTATAATTAATTTTGGCTGATCAGGTTGTAAAAAAAAATGAGATGGCCTGATTAGTAAATAATTAGTTATTATTTATAATTGTTAAGTTTTATGTGCTTTGCTATTTATTAGTTTGTAATAATTATTTAATATTTTATTAATAGTAACTGAAATTATCTATGTTGTGTTAAAATGAGGAACTCTCATGTGTGTATATATATTTTCTATATTATATTATAATAATTTTTATACAATCGTGTCTTGTGTTTCGATTTTAGAAATGTGTTTCTATTTAAATTAGTATTATTAAATATAAGTCTATGTTTTAATGCTAATGCATGATAATATTACATTGACTCCTAGATTTGAATAAGGAGTAGTGCACATCTCTTTAACGGGTTCTCTTAATATTCAAGACTAGTTTAATCTTCTTTTTAAGGTACGAATTCTTTAACCCTTTCTTTTAAATTTAAATTATAATTGTCAGTACGAGTTCTTGTTCCCTTCTTAATATTTAAATTTTACAATTATTCGTTGGTACGAATTCTTACCCTCTTTTCTCTCAGTTTTATATTATGATTATTGGTACGAATTCCTTCTTTCCTTCTGGGTATTTAAACTTGATTATTATTCGTTAGTGGAATTTTTGTCCATTATCTCCTTTTTAAATTATCATTATTCGTTATATTTATTGTCGAGTTACTTTTATAAAATTGTGACCTTTTGTACTCCATGTGTACTTTTAGTATACATTCTTATTTTTGTTTCGAACTCCTTATTTTTGGAATTATTGTTGCCTTGATTCTTTATATTTGTTTTGTGTCGCATTTTTATTGCGATATTATTTTAATTTGATTAAAGAGTCGGCAACTTTTGTAACCTATGTATTGGGCTCTTAGACCGATCCGTGTGGGTTAATCACGGACAATGTTCACATGGAGTTCGGAGTAAAGGTGAACTAGGCACTAACTCGTATCGGTGTTATAGGTATACATGCGCGTTTCTAGAGTATGAGACGCGAATAGATCGTGATCGATATTGTATTGTTGGGATGTTTTATACATTCTATTATTTCTTCTTATGGATATCTGAGGAAGAAACCATTGTCCTGTACTTGGTGAGTGGAGTTTCACGGGTACAGTTTTGTGTAAGAGGCCCTTATTGTTCCCACCTTGTTTGTTTTTCAGCCTTATCTTTATTGTTTTGGATCCGAGTTATTTATTGTGGTACCATTTTGTTAAATATTATATATGATTTGAGATATCTCGTGATCCTTATATTGTTCCCATTTGTATCGTTTTATTGATTAAAATCTTTGTTGAGTTCTTGTGTTGGTAAGACACAATCCATGGTATTTTCTAAAAATTCAGCATTATATTAAAATATAGTCGTACTGGGCGTTTGACTCACTCCTATTATTTTCTTTCCGCAGGTAATAAGGGGTAAAGCGGGGAGAGTGATGAGCGCTACTCAGATTCTAATTGTTTTTGCTTAGGAGATTTAATAAGACATTTGAGAACTGCTTTAGATGATTTCAGATTTTATCGGTATTATTGTTATTGAGATTTAGTACTTAAATTTTAGTAGTATTATTCATTTATGGTAGCTTGATATTATTTAGACTTTGTTAAATTGTGTAGCCTTATTATTGATAATAGTTTGGTGTTACATATACTGTTTAGAGTAATTTTTTGAAGAAATAATTTAATAAAATTAAGATAAACTTTCTAGAAAATTTGGTTTATACAATATGATTGGTTGGAACTCAATATTATTAAACATTAGATATAATATTTATGGTGTTATCTATTGAAATCGAAGTGTTTAAAGAATATATTGATTATCAAGTATTTTATAAATCAAAGATAAAATATATCATTAGAAAATACATACATTTTTAAATTTATAAGTTAGATATGTCAAACGGTAAGAGTTCACCGCAAGTTTAGATGTGATTTGATTGCTTTGGCCAAAGTTTTTATTTTCAGTTTTTTGATGAGTGTTTGACCATTTTTTCCGACTTCTTTGAATGTAATATTTTTAAATATTTGAGTCTCGGTTATATTAAATTCCTGGTTCAATAGTATATATTAAAACTCAATAAATTAATTAACTTGCTAAATTAATAAAATACGCTAGTTCCAATGTTTATTTATTTATAAAAATTTACCTGTATTAGTTATTTCATATATGACACCCAATTTAATCTTTTTAAGATTTACTCGCCAAATTGCAGTCTCCTTTCATTCACTGCGTTTAATTATATATCGAACGTTTAATATATAATGTTAAGCTAGTTTAATGGCCCTATGTCTTTTAGGCTTATTAATCTATGCAGACCGTAACACACTATATAGACAATCTTTGGACTCTATTTTAGGACCCAAATCTATACCTAAGCCAAACTCTATTCTAGCCCATATATGAAATTGAAGACCCCTGGCCCAATGATATTCTCTAATCTAACCCGCCCAATTCATGGCAATTTCTTTCTTCAAAATGCATGTACTTTAGCTTTATATGATGAGAAAAAAGGCTCTTAGATTGAATTCAGGGAATTACATGATGTTAGAGAGTTTTTTTTTTTTTTTTTGTATAAAATAGTGATAGCATTTTTATAAATATATATAATTTTCTGTAATTATAATAACACTATTAAAAATGCTTATACCCTTAAGTTAGAATAACCTACCGATATATGTTTTCTATGATAAATTTAAAGTGTGCTTCAAAAATAATTGTACTACATTGTTTTTATCTTTAAAAAATCTCATCTCACCATCTATTTTATATTTTAAGTCAATGGGCTGCCTTAAACAAATGAGGCATGAAGCCGTATGATAGTTTTTATATTCAGTACAGACATCGAAGAATTGAAAATCTAGGCCCAGTATCTAAGCCCAACTGTTCCAAAAACTTTATCGATCATTAGAAACTTTTCCAAAAACTGGTGAATGGATATTGAATAAAATTAAAAATAATTTAAATTATATAAATAAAATATTAATATTAAAATAAAAATAAAAAATATTATAAAAAAATCCGCACAAACAACCTGGTATAAACCAGTAACATAAATCTGAAAATTGAAGATAAAATTACAGGATACTTGGTAATGAAAAATTGTGCATCACTCTCGTTTCGTTTGAATTCAGCTTATTATTGCTTTGATGATTATGAATTATGAATATTTAGTTTTTTTATTAAACTGTGTTTGCACCACTTCTAAATTTACACGAAATAACCATTAAAAAAGGTACAATAAAGTAGTGTTTGATGTATAAATGCTTAGCATTCATTGTACTTGTACAGGTACATATATAGTTTAATTAAAATGTGAGAAAATAAATAAAAGTGTCCGTAAGAGACAACAATAACAAAACCCGCTGTCGACGGAGAATCTTAATTATATTGATATTTATTTATGTTCTTTTATCCTGTGTACTTTTTATATTCTGTTTTAGTCGCCTTACAATAAAATATAAATTTTTAAATTTTAATTGACTCTTACTTATTAATAATAATGGATCCCGTATATATAAAAATAAGTCATCTCATAAAAAACTCGTAAACATATTATAAAAATAAATGATTAATGTGTACTCATAGACACACTAGACCTCATTGGTTAAAGTTTTTGAGTTACTTTAGTAACTTAAATTTCCTTAAAAATAAGTTGCAATGTTCACTTCCTAGAAAAATAAAATACATGTGTTTAGTGGGTGAATATGTAACTCATTTCAAGTATGATAATAAATAATATAAAAAATATTTATACAAATAAATAAATGAAATTACAAATTATGCAATTCTGAGAAATATCTGTTTGATTTATAAATTATTGATTACATGATGAAATGTTCATGTATAATATTAAAAGTAATTTATTTATATAAATAAATTAAATTAAATTAAAAAATATATAATATTAAATTGCTATGTAATATTTAACCTGAAAAATAAATATTGAAATTAAAAAAAAATTAAATGATCACTAAGACGAGTAAATATATTAATATAATTTTATTCTATTTCAAATAAAAAATAATACAAATAAAATTAAATTATACATTTTCAATAAAAATTATATATATGTATTATAACATGTATAAATATATGTATGTGTGTTTACGTATTAAGTAATTTTAAATAATAGTTGACCTACATATTTTAACATTTTAATAAGAAACTTAATTTATATAATTTAATTTTTTTTAAATTTCATGATCACTTTTTACCACTTTTAACATTTAATTTATATTCAATATTTTTTATTTAAATTGTAATGTGTATTATATAAATTTAGTAATCAATATAATTTAATACATTATATTATTTAATAAAAACAATACACAACTATAATTAAATTATTTAATTAAAATTAATACATAGCTATGTAACCCAGAATGATCACACATGATCTAGGTAACTATTTTATTGTAACTGCAAGTACCTTGGAAGTGTGAGTTACTTTAAAATTGTACAACCAAACTCAGTAAGGTTCCATGGTAGTAGCAGTTACAGTGTTGAGTTATATCAAACCAAACAAGGCCTCGAAAGGCCTCGAAAGATCCATTTATATATTTTATAGATTTGTGATAAAAATGTACCACACATTTTAAAGGTTGTCACTTCTCGTTCTCGGCTTCGCATATGAAATTGAAAGAGCACCTGTGATATATAAAATTGTAAGCAAAATTGTTTGCTATAATTATTATATAAAATTTTAATTAAAAAGACAATATTCACTTAAATAGTATTATTTATAATAACAATCATGTAAAATTATACATAAAATGTTTATTAATTCGACAAATATAAAATATCAAATATAATTACTTATAATTTTTTGTTAAGAAAAAGAAAATTACAGTACATCAATTTTTAAATATCTTCTCTAAAAAGTGATACATAAATGCCACAAATACACCGTCTAAATAATTTGGTTAATAGATTTTCACGATGCTCTAACAATCCTAATAAACTTTATATTTTAATAATAATAATAATAATAACCCAACCTTCTATATTTTATGGAAAGAAATACAACCTTATCTTCAATCCTATATCTAAGCACTCATTTAATTTCAAAATTAAATATGAAGTTTCTAGCAAAGAAAAATTAACTATAAAGTCATAATCAACAAAAAGATCACGATAATCATGATAATCAATCACTAATCTTTTATATTAAACATTTAATATGTAAAATATTGAAACAAAGCAAACAATTAAGAATAAGAAGTTTGCTTTAAGGTTTATTCTTCTTTATCATATGCACTTAACCATCATAAACAAAGGAACTATACAAATCATGAATGTAATTAAATTAACAATGTTATACAAATCATGAATGTAATTAAATTAACAATGTTATACAAATCATGAATGGAACTATAAAAAGATCTAGTCGTTGCCTATGCAAATTAAGGAGAGATCAGACGTGAAGAACAATATAAATTGAACTTCCGTGGAGGGTTCTTATAGATAGTGCGACACCATGATGTTTGCATTTTATATACATACATATATATATATATATATATATATATATATATATATATATTTCATACCAACTCTTAATTAAATACTATCGTCCCACCATTTTTATCATTGTAATTTTTGTACATACATTAATATTTTTTTGAATCATGATAATTATCTTATTATCTATTTTATGTAATTGGTAGTTATTATTTATTTCATATTTAGTATTTATGAAGAAAAAATTATTTCTCTTTCTTCTTTTCATTTATTTATTTCTTTTTTTTTTCTATTTCTTGTCTCTCTCTTTTCAAATTTAATATTATAATAATAATAAAGAATATATAAAAAAATATTATTAGAGTTGTTATATAAAATGATGTCTTATTTTAGAAAACCCACTACCACTAGCCAATAGAAGACTGTTAAATGTACAAATTTTTTGCTCATGCAGCATTATATTTTGATATTTTTTGATCTAAAATCATAATTTAAATGATTTTGGCCAGCTTCCTTAATATTATTTAGACCTATACAAATAATACTTGCAGGAGTAGTGGTTGGTGTAAATTGTTGATATACAAAGTGGAGCAATAAATAAATCAAGTTTACTTGTTTGTACCAACCGCCGGACGCCGGTGGGGTCCCTCACCTGGCCCAACACTACACTGCGAGTCCCGGTGACAAATTAATTGGCCTGTTTGGCCTGACTTAAAAATAAGTCCTTTTGGACTTATTTTCGGATAAAAATTTCATATTTTGATAAATGTTTTTTATACAAGTATTTAATGTATATTTGAGATTCTATAAGTTGCAAAAAAAGTTAACTTTTTTTAGAAAAAAGTTAGGAATCTCTAACTTTGTCTTAAAATAAGTTGACTTATTCTGGAAAAAAGTTCCCCCAAACACCCCCAATATCTAGTGTTCGATTTTGTTGTTACCATCTTTATCTTTTTTGTTAGGTTATTTAACAACAATATAGTACATATCTTTATCTCTACCGTCGGTGATTTGATTTGGACTATGGAACCGGTCTCTACGAAACTCATAATCCCTACGTGCGTCGCGGGGTAGTCACCGAGTCCTTAATATTGCCTCCTTATATTGTTGGATTATATTATATGAAATTATTAACATATGTAATAGATTGTTGATTCACAAATATCATAAAAGTTCTCAAGTAATTTAATTATCTTTGTTACGTAAAAATAAATCTAATAACACTTATTATATATACTAGCGTTTTACCTGTGCGTCGCATCGAGTCAATTTTATATATCATTTATATAATTTTTTTAAAAAAATTACCGTATATAAATACAAATTATTGAAAAATTGTAAATACCAAAAATGGGAAAGGAAATGATTATAATATTAATTTTCTCTTCACAAAAAATCATAAATTATTACAAATAACTCGAAACATAATATAATTTTTAATAAACTGCACTAATTAAATATAATAATAATAATAATAAAGTGTGACTTATCAGGTATCATCGTCATCTTCTTCTGAAAATAACCTACAAAAATAATGCAAAACACGATAAAAATTTATTCATGATATTTCTTTTAACTGAATATAATATACTAATTGTACTTACATTTGTTAAAGATCTAAATTTTTGGTATGAACACATCTATTGAGTGCTCGACAATTAAGTCAGAATCACCAAAATTGATATTTTCACAATCTAATATGATTATGACAAAACTTTCGTCTTGAATAAGATAAACACCTTCCACTTTAATTTGTTCAATAAAAACAATGGAAAATAATAATGCAATAGGGCCTATTGAATCAAAACTATTGTTTATTAGAAAATTTGAAATATCATAAATGTCGTTTTCTTTAATTTTGCCATCAAACGATTTCCAAATACTCGCATCTACATATGCATGCATCATTCTACGATGATTATCATGTGTTAGTAATAATATACATTTATACAAACATAGCAATATATTAGAAATAATAATCAATTCTTAATGTTTAATACAGATTGATTATTATTTTTTAATGTTTACTTTATTTAATGGTATAATAAAAGTTAATTATATTTACCATTTTTCAATTTATTAATGAAATACATTATAAATTATTTTTTATAAAAATGTTAACTAAAAGAAAGATTAAGTAGTATTTGAAAAGAAACAAATATTAGAATATAAATAAAAGACATTTAAATATTACCATATTATAATTAAACTGTTGATTAATTGTGTATACCATAGTTAGTCATGTTAATTAAAAAGTATAAAAAAAGAAATGTATTTAACTCAATTTGATTGGCTGAATATTGAAATACTCGCACTTGATTGACTAAAAACTCTTAAAAAATCATTAATTGGTTAACCATATAGTGTGGTAAACAGAGTTATTATAATAAAGGATATACAAATTAATTATTAGTTCAATGAAAAAAATTTAAAATTAAAATGACAATTAAAGATTGCTATTTTGAAAACAATTACAGTAATACTCTTCATGTTTTAAAATGAAACAAATATTAGAATATAAATAAAAGACATTTAAATATTACCATATTATAATTAAACTGTTGGTTAATAGTGTATACCATAGTTAGCCATATTAGTTAAAATGTGTAAAAAAGGAATGTAAATTACTCAATTTGATTGTCTGAATATTGAAATACTGATTGACTGAAAATTCTTAAAAATTCATTGATTAGTTAATCATATATTGTGATAGACTAGACTATTATAATAATTAAAGGATATAAAAATTAATTATTAGTTCAATGAAAAAAATCTAAATTTAAAATGATAATTAAAGATTGTTGTTTTGAAAATAATTACAGTAATACTCTTTATGTTTTAAAAGAAACCAAATATTAGAATATAAATAAAATACATTTAAATATTATCAAATTATAATTAAATTGATGGTTAATTGTGTATACCATATTTAGTCATGTTAGTTAAAAAGTGTAAAAAAAGAATTTAAAAGATTTAATTTGATTGACTGAATATTGAAACACTCGCACTAAAAATTCTTGAAAATTCATTAAGCAGTTAACAATATAATGTGGTAGATTGAGTTATTATAATAAAAGAAGATGACGAAAAGATATACCATATCATATGGTATTTGACGAACTAATTTTGGTAAAGGAAGAGTGCATGTCTTTATTAGATATCCTAGTCACTAGCATGAGGAAATGAAGCTCGAAAATTTGGTGAAAATTCAGCCGATTTAGTCTGAAAATTATTAAAACGGATTAATATTATTATACATGTATTTATATAATGTTCAGGAAAATAAATAAATTATAACAGTATTTGAATAATTAATTATTAACTTATGCTTTATAGGTTGAACAAAACTCATAACATATCCTGAAAAGTGTTACGGCATGAAAGAACGGATAAATTTGACTAAATTTTTTTGATCGATCTTAAATTCGATCGAATATAATCAAATTTGAGATCAACTTAAATTTAACAACTCCCAAAATTAGTTATAAGAAATGTAAATGGAGTATATGTATTAACCTAAGAGTAATGCTAGGAAATTAAACAAATTTTCAAATAAAATTTCAAAATGACGTGGCATAATGCATATGAAAGATGAATAGTTTTAATTGATATGATTAATTTGAATATATAAGTGTTCATCTCATTAATTATTTTCACAATCAATCAGAACGAGACATATGTCATTTGAGAAATTTTTTGTAAAATAATTTTGGTTCTCTAACATTACTCTTAACCTAAACTCTGGTATATTTAGTCAGCGTTTAGGGTTTTATAATTTTAATTTATAATTTATAATATTTTTAATTTATAAATTATTTATAAAATAAATTAAATAGATCTTAATCATATAATATCTGCTGATCGAAAGCAACGTGGCCTACGATCTACATGGCCGGAAAGAGCGCAGAAGAACAATATCTAGAAAGGATATAATTTTATGGAAAATTCTATATGGTACCGTATATTATTGGTTTTTCTGTTTCATATCATCATATTTTTTATTACTACATAGAATACTATTGACATTATAATTTATTTCACATGGTACCCTTCCGTCATCCAAACGTTATGGAAACGGTAACTTAGTTTAATTTTTTATGAAAAATTATATATGGTACCCTTATGATATTGATTTTTCCATTTATTATCATCGTATTTTTAACTTTTACATACGATACATTTAAGGCATAATTTAATTTAATTTAATTTAAAATTAAATTATATATATATAACTAATTATAAAAGATTATTATATATGTATAAAAGATTATACACCGACACGCAAACACTGTGGCTAGGGAAAAAGAGAGACTATTGACGGACTAAGAAGTGGGGAGTTCATTGTCAGTTTCTTTCTGAATCAGGAGCGGTCTTTCATGTACTTGTACTAGTCATCGTCTCTGTCCTTTTAAGTTAGGCTTGGGAGAAACAATACCTTTTTCTTATTTCTAAATATATCGTATATTATTATTATAGTTATTTTTTATAATTAATTTTATACATATAATTTGTTTTATAAATATATCGTATATTGATGTTGTGGGTCTTTACTCATTTATGCCAAAGCTAGTAGTACCAGGCTACCAGCATGTCATCAATGCAGTCGCTCGTACATATATATCCAAAAAAATATCTTACGTCTAGCTGATCGTATATAATTTAATTATTTATTTTAATAAATTTCAAAAGAAGCTAGAGTCGAATTTTAATTTAAGATATTTAGTCGCGTTCTTCACATAGATTATAATTAAATCTATGTGAATTATTTATTCACATAGATTTAATTATATGAAATATGTGCATCTACCTGCTTTTTTTTAGGGTACGATGTATTTGTCGGTTATATTAATCTTACCTTAGCTTGAGGTAATGAGCTGCTTTTGCAAGTCGCCATATTAGAAAACTTGTAAAGTTGAGGGGCCATATATAATTTATATCCCGGCTAAATATGCATAGATCTCTTTATTATCAATTTCTGACCTTCTAACTACTCATAACAAGCATATTAATTTGCGTTTAAAAGTAAATATTTGGCCATTTAACTACTTACATAATCGAACATGCATGCGGTACCACTGATGTACTTTCTTAACTTGCATTACTGCATTTTTTTATCGTTGATTTAATTTTATCATGTTCTCACACACTTGAATGTTTGTCAAAATTATAATTCATCTCTTTGAGAATATTTGACGTTTGACTTTTTGACACAATCTTTTAAGAGTTTTGATTATATAGTTAGAATTATTATTTTTTAAATTTTCTTTTTTGAATAAAAATTTTAGTTTAATATTTTTATTCAAAAAAAAAATTAAAAAATAATAAATTTAACTATATAATCAAAAATCCTAAAAATATATGTCAAAAAGTCAAATATCAAATAAAACCAAACAGATGAGTATTTGTTAAATCAATCGGTGCTTTTACCGAGTAAAAATCAGTTATTTCCATTGCAACTTGATAATCGAAAGAACAAGTATTTGGGGAATCTCGTTATAATTATTGAGCCAAAAAACCTAGCAGTCAACATGACAATGTTTTTTCTGCTCCCTCTCGTCCTTTTTACATGACGCTGCACGGGGTGTTGCCCCTATATGTCATAATTTGGGTAGAAAATGTCCTAAACGACACATCCAAAAAAATGGTCCTAAATAGCACTCTAAAACGCTACATCGTGTAGCGTTTTGAAAAAAAAATCTCCCCAAAACGCTATTTTAAGTTGCGTTTTGAGCCCAGAATCTAAGATAAAGTAGCGTTTTTCTCCAAAAAAAATTAAAAAAAAGTGTAAAACGCTACACGAATTAGCGTTTTCACCCCTTTTCCAGCACGCCACACTATGTAGCGTTTTGGAGTGCTATTTAGGGCCATTGTTATGGGTTGTACCATTTAAGACATTTTCTTCCCAAATAGTGACATACAGTGCCTTTTCTCCGCTGCACGCAACTCAAAATTTTAATAAAATGAGTTATACTTAATATTTTTTAATTATATCTTTTTGAATAAAAATATTTTTAAAATACTTTTATACAAAAAAATAATTATTAAAAAATATCAAATAAAACTGTTGTTATTTAAATCTTAAATTGCGTACAATGTCTTATAAAAAAATAGAGGGAGTAATTATTGGCCCTGTTTGGCCAAGTTTATTTTCTGGAAATAAGCCCTTATTTCCGGAAAAAGTAGGTATGTATGTACTTTTTCTGAAAATAAGTAACTTATTTTTTTATTTTGAAGATAATATTTGGTTTTAAAATTTTAAAATAAATATTTATCTTAAAAAAAAATGAAAAAATATATATATAAAAAAATAAGTAACTTATTTTAACTTTAAGAAATCCAAAACGGCCACAAATACCTTTGCACTTTCGCGAAATTATAATTTCAATTCCCGTATTTTAAAATACCGACAACTTTTAAATATTTTAATGGGCACAAGGTAACAATGTTAATAATATTGAATTGTTTAAGCGGCAAGGCCAGGCTGATTCGTGTATAGTAAGTTATAATCAATCCATGGACCACCTCTCATTATACAAATCACCACCCCCGCATGCTTTCAATACCATCTCTCTACCTCCACTTTTGTTTCACTATATATATATATATATCATCTTCATATATACCACATCATCATTTATTTATTTCCCTCACTTTCTCTTCAACTTCACACCACATACATACATTACAAGTGATTACTTACAAGCTACAACTACTACAACTAAAATGACAGCAGCTGTTTCAATGCTCGACTCCAACTGTGAGCTACACAAGCTTACTTCAGAAATCTTCTCAATTCTCGAAAATAAATTCCTCTTTGGACAACATGTGAATGTCTTGCCACTTGAGCAATTTAAATCCGGCAACCATGTTACCGGAAAAGTGAGAATTCTCTCTATTGATGGTGGTGGTGCCACCGACGGTGTACTTGCCGGAAAGTCTCTAGTTCAACTGGAATCCAGTTTACAGCAAAAATCTGGCGACCCATCTGCCCGGATTGCTGATTACTTCGATGTCGTTTCTGGCTCCGGCGTCGGAGGTGTACTTGCCGCGCTTCTCTTCACTGCCGGAAAAGATGGAAAACCCTTGTTCACGGCGAATGAAGCTTTGAATTTTGTTGTAGAAAATCGCCCGAGAATTTTTAAAGTTCCGGCCAAGGGGTTGCTCCGGCGGGTTTTCCGTTCGTCGGAGAATGTGTTTGGGAAGAGGTTTGGTGAGTTGACATTAAAAGACACGTTGAAGGCTGTTTTAGTGCCTTGTTATGATTTAACTAGTGGTGGTCTATTTATGTTTTCCCGCGCTGATGCTTTCGAAATCGACGGCTACGATTTCATGATCAAGGATGTTTGTGCTGCCACGTCAGCTGGTCGAGTGGCAGTTGAGATCAAGTCAGTTGATCGGAGAAACAATATTACAGCGATAGGTGGTGAGGTTGCTATGAATAATCCTACAGCAGCCGCGATTACTCATGTGCTTAATAATAAGCAAGAATTTCCGTTTTGTAATGGAGTTGAAGATTTATTGGTTGTGTCCTTGGGTAATGCCGAAATGTATAATGGTAATATTGTCGAAAAATCATCCCCTTTGCCTGATTCATTCATCAGGATTGCCGGAGAAGGAGTTTCCGACATGGTAATATTATTTTCCATCAAACATTCATTCTAAGCCAATTAATGTTGGAGATGCTCTAATATATTTGTCCAAGTCTTATGATTGTTTTTAATGTGTATAGGTTGATCAAGCTGTATCGATGGCTTTTGGAAAGGCTAAAACCAGTGATGATTATGTTCGTATACAAGCCTATGGTAGTGTCACTGGCTCAAAAGGCGACAAGAGCAAAAATAAATTGGAATCAGTAGATGAAATGCTGAGACAAATGAATGTAGAATCAGCATTGTTCAAAGGGAAAAAGTTGGTTGAAATTACTAATTTGGAGAAACTGGAATCATTTTCTGGAGAATTGATCAGGGAGCATGAAAGGAGAAAGACTAGCATTTTACCCACAGTAATGTTAAAACAGGCGTCTGGTGGATCACCCAGATTTTCATCCGCGACATCATCATCAGCATTATCTTCTGATTAATTTGTTAACTAATATCAATGATTCTTATTCCTATTTAACGCATGACATTTTGAGTTGAGTTTGTTCGAGTGTGTCAGTTGTGCTTGCTTTGCCACTCGCAACAGAATGTTGTTCGAGATTGAGCTATAAATTAGTTAAGTTTGATGATTAGTTATAGGGAAAAGGCTTTTGGTTGTGTTTGGATTGAGTGTATGATATATACGTAGAGGCAGTGTCCAATCTGTTCTGCACTCCAAAGTTGCAAGAGTTCGAGAGTGAATATGCAGATATACTAATCTGGAGGAGATTAATATGATTAATTAAGTTGTGTTTAGTGTTAATAGATTGCGTTAAGAAAAGATAGCATTTGTAAAAGGTATTGTTAGCGATACCTGGAATATTGAGGCTGTTTTATAACTTGTGATTCTGCAACACCTTTTCTCAGACAACATACAAATTTAAAGTCTGTTCACAATATTTTGTCGCTGCTTTTTTCTTGTTCCTTTCCAAAAATGAGCCGGGGAAGTTTGTTCTAAAATATTACAGCTAACAACTAAGATTAATTTAGCTCATCTAGTATACATATATTAGATAGCTCATTTAGAGACAATGGCAATGCTATGCTTACAAGTAGCAAAAATAGAAAGTTCTGTCCCGGAGGCCTGGCAATTTTTAGGACCCATTTTATGCCATTTCATTGTAAAGTCGCCATAATTAAAAAGTAGCCAAACTCATCCAATGCTAAGCCCATTTGCCACATTTTATTGGACCCACTTTATTCTTATTGTATTATAACTATAATTATGTGATATTTTATAATTCAATTTTAATTTAATTTAATAATATTTAAATTTTAATAAATCAAATTAAAATGATCAATTTTTTTAAAATATTATTAAAATAAAAGACATATCTCATAATTAAAATGCATCATATTATTAAAAAATACATGAGAAAATATTACATTAAAAACATCACACGACAAAACATTAAATTTAAAACATTGCTATATGAAAAATTAACGATTATTATGGAACTGAGAGATATGCTCAACCAAGTCATTTTGCAGCTGACGATGTGTCCGTTTATCACGCATCTGTATAATCTTCTGAATATACGTTTCATACTGGACTGGAGGTTCTTCACCTAAATTAGGTTGCGATAAACCATTTGTTGCATCATCATAAGTTGGTAGGGGTCCAAATTGAGTTGCGTATGTGTCCCTCTCATCTTCAACAATCATATTATGAATTATGATGCATGCTCTCATAATTCTCCCAAGATATGCTTTGTCCCAAAAGCATGTAGGACCACGTACAATTACGAAATGGGACTTTAGCACACCAAACGCGCGTTCAACATCTTTTCGCTGGCTTTCCTGATATTTTAAAAATAATTTTCTTTTCTCAATTTGCGGACGTGGTATTGTTTTAACAAATGTTGCCCATTCAGGATATATTCCATCGGTTAAGTAATAGCCCATATTATAATTGTTTCCATTGATAGTATAATTTACCTATGGAGCACGACCTTGTAGCACTTCATCAAACACATGTGACCGATCTAAAACATTTATGTCATTATTTGATCCAGCAACTCCAAAAAATGCATGCCATATCCATAGATCAGATGAAGCAACCGCTTCTAGTAAAATTGTTACAACTCCTTTGTGACCGCTCATGAACATTCCTTTCCATGCTTTAGGACAATTTTTCCATTGCCAGTGCATGCAATCAATACTACCCATCATACCAGGAAAGCCACGAGTCTCACCCATCTGTAAAAGACGTTCTACATCATTAGAGTTCGGTTTTCGCAAGTATTCACCTCAAAATATCATAATGACATTAGAGACAAACGTTTTTAAGCATTCAACCGCAGTAGTTTCTCCAATACGAACGTAGTCATCAACAACGTCCGCAGATACTCCGTAAGCCAACATACGCATTGCCGCAGTGCATTTTTGTAAATGTGATAAACCTTTTCTTCCCACTGCATCGACCCTTTGTTGAAAGTATGGATCAAAATTTGAAAAAGCATCCACAATACGGAGAAAAACATGTCTTCCCATACGAAATCTTCGTCGGAATATTTGCTCAAAATATACTGGATTCGGTGAAAAGTAATCATTCACCAAACGTCGATGACCTGCTTTACGATCTCTAAATATACTTTTTCTAGGCATGGATCTTGAGCTCTGTCCATGCCTTTCATGATAGAGTTCAAGAGTACGATCGTCTTCAGTATCATCATAGCAGAACTCATCAATAAATTCTTCAGTTAAACTTTTTAGTGAGGGTGTTTGATCCATATGGAAGTGATTTCAAAGATCTGACACATGTAGTTTATATAGAAGGTAAAAACGATTATATTCCAACTTCCAACGGCTAGATTACAAACAAATAAAAACAAACACTAGTCTCCAACGACTAGATTACAAACAAATAAAAATAAACACTAGTCTCCACGACTAGATTACAAACAAATAAAAACAAACACTAGCCTCCAACGACTAGATTACTAATTTCTTGCCATAATTTTCTCAAGTAATTTTGAATGAGCCTTCCGCTGAGCATCATTCATTTTGGTAATATCTGCCAAAATGACTTGTAAATCCATCTCAGTTTGCTTCGTCTCAATCTCTTTTTGTCGAGTCTCAATTTCTAGCTGTCGAGTTTCATTTAATTTTTCCATCAGGTTCAACTTTCTGCATGCACTAGCTCGTAATTCTTCATACTCATCAGATGCTTCTAACGTTCTTGCCTTCCTTTTAGCCACTTTTGTACCTTTAGGACGAACCAAAGATTCAGCAAAATTTTCATTTGTTGGTGTATCGTTGTTTCCTAATGATGAGTAATTTCCAGAATTGCTTAATTTAGTTCTTTTTGAACTTTCAGTAGTTGAAGGAGTTCTCCACTTGGGTCGTCTACGAAGCTCAAACCAGTGTTTGTCAAAACTAGACTTCTTTTTGTATTTAGCTGAATGAAGTATATGAGCTCTCTCATTTATGTCGTCCAAGTTTGAACCGTTCCCGACTGTCTTCTGCGCCTCTTCAAAACACGATCCAAATTTATGAGCACCTTCGTTTATTCGTTGCCACCTTTTTCTCATAGCCACTACTCCTCTTTTGATGACAACGGGATTATCTTCTTCACAATATTGCTGAATTCGGTCCCAAAATGCTTCAGCTTTTTGATCAGTACCAATCGATGGATCAATTGAAACATTCAACCATGCACTTATTAAGAGTTTATCTTCAACCCACTTCCACTGACCAGTAATTTCACGTACATCTTAACTTTTCTCACAATCATTATTTAGATCAATAATATTTGTGTTATTAAAGGCAAGCACTTGTGAATTTGGTGAATTTTGGAAACTGGTAGGTGATTGTTGGGTTTCAAATTGTGGATTTGAAAATGTAGGAAATGAAAATTGATAGGGAGAATTTTGAGGATATGAAAATGGAAATTGAGAATTCTGAGAATGTAAAAATTGATATTGAGAATTCGGAATTTGAGAATTAAAATTAAAGTTTTGTGTGTTTGGAAAATAGGAATTTGGATACGGATATGGAAATTGAGGGTTTGAATTGTGAGAATTTGAAGAGGGGAGATTATTTGGATTCATTTTTTGAGAAGAAAAAAATTAAAAATTTTAAAATGTAAGGTTATGAATAATAAAGTCTAAAGATCATGTATACATAGGAGTTATTAACGTTGCGAATATATACGTTATAATGCTACCGTTTTAATTTTTAAAAAAGCTGAATACACAGCTTTCAAGTTGATTGTAAAAAGTAATAATAAAAAATAATAAAGTATATGGAGTGGGAAGAAATGGCTGTGGCCACCACCCTGGCCGTGGTCACTTTTTCAATTTCCGTGCAATGCAAGACCATTGTGCTTTATCTGCCCATTTCCACATTCCATGTCCGAATGTATCATCTGGACTTGCATTGTAGATGCTCTAAAGCCTTAAAAATACAAGTTTAAAAATGATTCCTTTTAGTAATCAAACCTGCAAGTCTGCAACCACACATTTCTTGTTTCGTACCAAATTATATGTCAACTTCGAACCTGAAGTTCCCATGTAAAAAGTCAAATGGATTATCTATCTTAAAACAAAGAAAACTAAAAGATACATTGGAAAATGACTAGTCCATTAATTTTTATATAATGTAAACCAAAATAATTTTATTCATGAGATGACAATAAACACTGTATGTGCTCTCCACAAGATTAGTAAAAAGAAGAATCCCATATAAACAGAAATAGTAACTTGCATGTCGAAATACTCTTCTTTTTACTAATCTTGTGTCTAATCTTATATCTGCCTGTCCAAATACTCTTCTTTTCACTAATCTTTTGTTCAATACGACTCTGTAGAACCTGTTCAGATTGCCATCCATAAGCTAAATGACACGCTCGTTAG
Source organism: Oenanthe sinensis (assembly GCA_028671895.1). Lineage (NCBI taxonomy): Eukaryota > Viridiplantae > Streptophyta > Magnoliopsida > Apiales > Apiaceae > Oenanthe > Oenanthe sinensis. The sequence continues at coordinate 11,591,097 of CM053799.1, forward strand.
GAACAATGATATACATTACATTTAGGAAATTTTCAACAGTAACCTTCATTTTTGGCTTTTTCAGGAGGTGCTATTTCATATTTTTAACATACAAGTTACATTCCTATTCTCTTAATCAAACTCTTAATCAAACTTTAATTTTATTAATTTTTATAGAAAAATTATCAATACTACTATTTTGTTTTTGACTTCACTGTTATTTTATATTTTTGACTTATGACTGATACCAATTTTTATTGATGCAGAGTATTTTTGTGAATTATTTTGATATATGATTCTGTTTTTAAGTGTGTTAAAATATTATAGTTGATAAAAGTTAAGTGAATTTCTATTGTGAAGATCATTTTATCTTTTTATCTGCATTTTAACGTTTAATTAATATTTTGATGATGATAATGGAATGTTTATATATTTTATATATTATATCTAAAGAGTGAATTAGGATTAGGATGCATTGAAATTATTTTAAGAACCAGTATTATAAATTAGTTATTCATATTTCTAAGTTCAAATTTAAAGAACGAAAATAAAAATAATGATTACTTTTGGAAGACTTCTTTCCTAGTATCTTCCTCTTAAGATTCTTTTAACTTATATTTTTCTAATAAACTATTAAATTAAATTTCCATTTATTATATAATATAAAAAATATTGTTCAAGATAAAAGTAATAAGAAAGCCATTTTTTTTTTGCAATAAAGGAGCTACGTAGCTCAAATAAAATAAATAATAAAATAAGAATAGCCTAACTGCCTAAGATGCTAAATTGATAAAGATGATGTGTCTGTGATTCATCACTGATCACACAACATCAACACCAAAGAAGAATGAGCTGCTCAGCTGCCATGGAAACAACTTCATCTCCAGCTCTGTACTCACCTCCATTTTCTAGCTTCATCACCACCACCACCAAGTTGTATGGCATACCCACTAAACATATCTACTTGTCCCCATTTTCCAAATTTTCTTACCCAAAACTTAGTTTTCACAGCAAAAATATGCACACCAATCGCTTCACTGCTTGTTCAACTTCTTCTGAGCAGAACCCATCTCAACAACTTGCTGTTCTCCTTGAAGTTGATGGGTATTGTCTGTTACTAGTTTTTTTCTATTTTATATGCACTTTCTTGAAGCTTTGTGTACTATAAAATGTCATTTTTATGTTGAGTATTCAGTGGAAGTTTATTTTTTGATACTTTATCTTGGTCATGCTCTTTGATGCACAATATGGTTGAATGTTTTGGTTTTTAGCTACAATATGCTTCCATGATTTGAAACCGATAAAACGAAAAATAATCTATATTTGCTAGAGGAATAAGGTTCATTTAGTGGTTTTTGGTGACACCTTAAGTTTTTAATAGAGATGATCAGCTAACATTGTATTTCAGCTCAGATTTAGGAGGTTTTGAGTTCATACACTCCTACCTCAAAATTCACAAATTTATTTCTACGGACACCTCAAGATTTTAGTAGAGATGATCATTGAACAGAGTATTTTAGTTCAAGTTTCGAAGGTCTTGAGTTTAAACCCTCCTAACCCAGTATTCTCTAATTGTGAACACCTATGTTTGCTTGTTGCTCATTGGTGAGATTGTTATGGTGGTCCACTCTAGTGTGGCCATTCAATCGAGTGAGAAACGAGTGTTTAAAGTATATGATGCATCTAGGGTTTAGTAGAGATGATCCAACAGTATTCACCATTTAGTTCTTGCAAATTACATGGCTTTACCCTGTGTTAGAATGCATGCAATTATTTGTTTCTACCAAGAATCCAAGATACTGCTCGACAACCTAAATTTTTATTTCTTGGATGTATTCAGAAACAGAAGTTGACCTAAAATCTTTGGAACTCAAAACTTTTAAGGCCAAACAGACTATAATCGATAGTCTATAGTCTATACACTTCAAATTACTACATTTACTCATTCTCAGGGCATCTCCAAGGGAAAACCATTTTTTTGCCTTCTTTGCTCATCATTATCAATTTTGTTCTCCGAGGGAGTGCTATACTAAGTTGTGAAAATAGGCAAATTAACCATGACGCCTCAAATACGGCAACCAACCATTCATTTGTTAAATGTACTTTATGCAATATTCAATTTTTATTTAACTATGAAGTTGTACCTTTAATGAGGTGAAATGAGTGTGAATATTCTTTTGATGGAAAAATAGAACTTGTAGAGGCCTAGAGGGAGCACATTTCATGTGACATATCATGTATTGCAAAAAAGGGATTTGGGCATGATGGATAGTGTTCATTCCCTTGGAGATTGTCCTAACCCTTTCTTTTTTGGGATTCGAAACGTGAGAGGAAAAGGACATGACGTGTTAATGATCTGTTAGATTAAGTTCAAAATTGTGGAGGTGTTGTGCACAACATATCTAAGTGGGACTTGTATTTACCACTTCTGCTAGTAGGTCGTCCTTCTTGTTATGAAAATGCAGTGCTTATTATAATTTAGTAATTAGATATGTCTGATAATGAGCGAGAGAGTGTTATACTGGAGTGAATAAATTTACAATGTTATATTCAACAAGATTCAGTTGACTTGGAATAGGGATATCTAGGAAAGAACGCTGACATACTGTAACTTTATGCTTGATTGTTGAAAACCACTGGTCCAACATTTGAATTGATAGTGGCATGTATGCTTCATTCTCATTTTACATGGAAAGAGATACTGGCTGACTATATAATATCTATGTTCTCGTGACGTATATAAATCCTTGTATGCTAAAGAATGGGTGATATTGAGGAACTTAAGGGGCATGAGATCCAGAAATGTAGACATTAAGTTCTTGCTTAACAAAGGATACTGTATACTGTTTCACTATCCATACTTCTTTGCTTTGTTATTCAGGGTCCTAATGGATATATATGGTGGGGGTAATCGTGAAGCCTTCAATGTAGGTGGGACATATACAATACATTTTTTTTTGTGGTTCTTAATAGGGTTTCTGACTTTCTGTACCGATTACCAAAGTTCTGTAATTCTCATTGAGAAAATTACACCTTTTATTTATTTGAACTTGTTTACATTGTTAGCATTTCGAAAGCTCGGTCTGGACTGTGCAAATTGGACAAAACCAATTTATAACGATCTAATAAGGTATGAATTCTATTCTTCATATTTTAGCTATTAAAATATATGCCATCTTTTAGACAAATCTGTTAATCAAGTCACAGAAGAAAACTTTTGCAATTATGAATCTAGCGTCTTACTGTAATTTCCAGCCATTTAGATTACAGTCCTAGTGGCATACCTTCTCATTTTTAGAACAAATTATTAGTGATCTTGTATATTATTTAACTCGAGCATTATACTTGTTAATATTTTGTGTATTATTTTTTACAAGGAAGAGTGTTGGTGAAGAGAAGATGATGTTGTTATTGTATTTTAACAGGGTACGCTCCTGATATCATTTTACAAAATATTGTATATTGTTAAATTCTAACTTTTGTGTTAGCATTTCTTTCTGGTGTCAATTTTTGCTTAGATTGGCTGGCCTAGTTCTTTGCCCACAAATGAGAGGGAACCATTTATGAAAAATGTTCTGCGCGAAAAGGTAATATTTCTACCGCATCATTTGGAGGACAAAGAGTGTTCTAGGAATACAGGAAAACCAGACATTCTGTTTAATACAGGCCGTTGGCTGCAATATTTAGCTCACATATATAATTTTTTTAGTCATGTCCACCACTGTAAATTTTATTATAACTAAGTTCCTTGTACAGTTGAACTTATATCTAAACCGAGATGGGAAATAACATGCAGATCGTACTTGTATAATGCAATACAATAATACCTGTAGTACAAAATTACCTCTCAATGGTGTCTGACCAAATTTGAGTTTCTCTTGTATACTCTAAAGTCCAAATTATCTCATATTGAGTGTCTTTCTTTGGCATTAAGCTTCAGAAGGTTCATCTGGCTTATCGTTGGTTCAATCACAAGCTTGGTTTTTTTTTTTGGGTTAATTGCAAAAACCTAAATACACATGCTCCCTTCTCCGAGGCTTGAACTCCCAAACTCGGGGATAGGGTATCTACTAGGCTAAAGCCGAGAGATCAAAAGCTTAGCATTCTTTCCTTTAATAATAAAGGGCCAAAATTTCTAATTGAAGGTGTTACATTAATGGTTAAATGTTGGCAGAAAAATGCGCTGGATGATCTTGTGATGTCGAAGAGTATACCTTTAAGACCTGGTGCAGAAGAGTGAGTGCTCAGATTCAGCCTAACTTAATATTTCTCACAAGATGCAAAGGTTGCATTCATCTAAATTAGATTTAGCTCTTTCAGTAACTAAGTGAACTAAGAATGCCAATGTTGTGAAGATTCTGTTAAATGATCCTTGTCAATGATTTTGTCATATTGATGTTCTTTGTTCTGTATTAGATATATGTATGTATTATGTTGCTTGTATTATTTTCTGTTTCCGTAACATGAGAAGCATTTATTGAGTATAAAACAACGGTTCTGGTCCCTGACAATCGCATGTCGGGGTAACAAACATGCTGTGTTGAATGTCGGGGACCAGTTAACAAACATGCTGTGTGTTACTACTGTTGGATGGATGGAACCAGGAATGACCCAAATTTTAAAAAAAATTCCCCCTTTCCATGCTTATTAATCGCGAAAAGTCAACCTTTCCGTGCTTTTTTTCCTGAGAAAAGGCTGATTCCATGAAATGACATATGTTAAACTACAAAACGACATTACCCTTCCGCGATTTTTAAGCGTGGAAAGACGAGAAACAGACTCCCGCCCTTAAACCCTAACTGATCACTTTCTTTGTGTAGTTTCTTGATTTTCAAAGATCCCGCCCTTAAACCCTAGCTAATCACTTTCTTTTTGTTGTGTAGTTTCTTGATTTTCAAAGCAGGCAAAAAAGAGAGTGGTTGAGAGCTTGAAGAAATCTTAGATTGTGGTAAGTGTTCCTTATTAATTTGTGTGTATTATGGCGGATAATTTTTTTGCCAAGTTTGTTCCTAGAAAAAAATCTAAAAAAATTGATTGTATTAAAGTTGATGATGAAGTAGATGTAAATGTTGATAATTTGGGTAGTAAATCCATGTTTAATGAAGGTTTAGATGTTAAATGTGTAACTATTGTTGATGATGATGGTGAAGAAATACACGTGGAATTTTGCATGAGAAAAATGAGGCTTTTGATCATGATAAAAATAGTGAAAATGATGAAATTATAGTTCCTTACTTGCATCAAAAATTTGATAGCCTACAAATCGCGGAATTTTTTTAGGGCTGATGCACTAAAGAACGGTTTTGCAATTAAAATTCAATTGACACAAAAGCGTGCTAAAATTGATTAAATATATGCTCGCACGTATGTTTGTAATTTAGCGGGTCAAAACAAAGCGAAAAAGTGTTGTTGATGATGAGGTATGTTTAGGTACTAAAAAGGGGAAACAACGTCGTGATATCCTTCCTAGAAGTGGTTGTAGAGTTAGAATGTAGGTTGTGAATAAGAAAAAACAAGTCATTGAGAGATAACCGCACTTGAATTAGAACATAATCATGAAGTTATTACCCATTCGAAAATGAATTTGATTCAACGGGAGAGACATGTTAGTGTGGTGCAAGGAAATCTAATGAAGACTCTACATATGTCGGGTGTTTCTCCTAAATAAACGATAAACATTTTTAGTAATTTTAAAAGTGAATCGCAAAATGTTGCCTTTGATGGCCAACATGTTAGGAATGTGGTACGTGACATTAGGAAAAACAAATTAGATGTTTGTGATCCTCAAGTGAGGTTAAGTTTGTTGTATCATTTGAAAGAAGAAAGTGGTGGTAAGTTTTTTATAAAAATGGTACTTGATGAAGAAAAATGTTTGAAGAGTCTTGTAGCGGTAGATCCGCGTTGTTTAATGACTTATAAATTTTTTGGTGATATGATAGCATTGATACAACATATCGAATCAATAGATATGCCATGCCATTTGTTACTTTCACCGGGGTTTTGATTTTGGCATATGGGATTAGTTTAGGATTTGAGTATTGGTGTTATCGGAGAAGGGACGCCGGTAGTGAGGGCGCCGGCTGCGACGTCGAAAAAGCTCAAGCTTTGCGTCCACATGTGTTTAAAATGGTATACACACCTCAAGCCCAAGCCCCCAACTAAAATTAAAGCATTATTGTTGACTCGGCCTCTAATGAAACTCATTCTGACATATGTAGAGTATTCATTAGATTTCCTTGCGCCACACTAACATGTCTCTCCCGTTGAATAAAATTCATTTTCGAAGGAATAATAACTTCATGATTATGTTCTAATTCAAGTGCGATTATCTCCCAATGACTTATTTTTTCTTATTCACAACATACATTCTAACTCTACAACCACTTCTAGGAAGGATATCATGACGCCGTTTCCCTTTTTAGTATCTAAACATAGCTCATCATCAACAACACTTTTTTCCCTTTATTTTGACCCGCTAAATTACAAACATACGTGCGAGCATATATTTCATCAATTTTAGCACGCTTTTGTGTCAATTGAATTTTAATTGCAAAACCGTTCTTTAGTACATCAGTCCTAAAAAAATTTCCATGGTTGGTAGGCTATCAATATGCAAGTAAGGAACTATAATATCATCATTTTCACTATTTTCTTCCATATTATTATGATCAAAAGGCTTATTTTTCTTATGCAAAATTTCATCTTCATCATATTGTTCAACCACATGTATTTCTTCACCATCATCATCAACAATAGTTACATATTCAACATCTAAACCTTCATTAAACATGGATTTACTACCCAAACTATCAACATTTACATCTACTTCATCATCAACAACATTAATACAATCATTTTTTTTAGATTTTTTCTGGGAACAAACTTAGCAAAAATTTTATCCGTCATAATACACACAAATTAATAAAAAACACTTGCCACAATCCAAGATTTCTTCAAGCTCTCAACCACTCTCTTTTTTGCCTCCTTTGAAAATCAAGAAACTACACAACAATAAAAAGAAAGTGATCAGCTAGGGTTTAAGGGCGGGAGTCTGTCTCTCATCTTTCCGCGCTTAAAAACCACGGAAATGGTAATGTCGTTTTGTAGTTTAACATATGTCGTTTCATGGAATTAACCTTTTCTCGTAGAAAGGCTGTCTTTCTGCAAGCGCGGAAAGGGGGATTTTTTTTTTAAATCTGGGCCGTTCCTGGTTCCATCCAACGGCAGCAACACAACAGTTAACTATCCCTAACAATCGCATGTTTGTTAACTGGTCCCTGACATGCGATTGTCAGGGACCAGGACCCATAAAACAATCTAGTCTTAAAGCAGCTGGTCACAGATGTTAAAACTTTAGAAGAATGCTCCTACTATTAATGCATCTGTGCAGTTCCATGAAAAATCAATAAGATAAGATCACTTACTACAAACACCTTGCACATGAGACTAGAAAGAGGTAAAACTAGTCCCGTTCAACAATTAGGACACTAAATATTTGAATTTCAAATTGTCTTTTCCCCTTCTGAAACTTAAGTTCATCCATGTCCATCAAGATTCTATGTTTTAATGGTGGACAAAGTCAATTCTCCATAATACCAAGATAGTTGTGTGAATAAAGTAAATATTGAATATAATAATTCATTTGATCAATGTAAGGAATAATGCAAAAACAATAACTGTTTGGTTATAATTTTAATCACTATATATTTGGTTTTCCCATAACATTATCATCATTCTCTCTTCAATTACAGTTTCATCAATGATGCAAATAAAGAAGGGATTCCAGTGGTCATTCTGACAGCCTACAGTAAAATTGGGGAGAAGATAGCCAGGTTTTTACTGAATTTGAGTGACATGAAGTTTTTATTATGCGTTCACAAATTTTTAAAGTTTTTACTTGGCCAGAAAATATATAAACAGAAACTTGTGCCCATAATCATTATATTTATTTGGTAGAGGATTTAACTTGGTGGTAAAAACCTCCCCCATGGCAAAGGTCATGGGTTGAAATTCTCACTTCCCCTCCCGTGTACAAATATATACAACTTGTCAAAAAAATGATCATTTATCTTCTACTGTATCATGGGCAGCTCACTACAACTAATTTGCCACAAAACCATGCAAGGCTCGTATACCCTGATTACAGATATATTAAGCTTAAATCTTGCCTCCTAATGTCAAACCAAAAATCATGATTGAGATGGCATCAACACCATTAATAATTTTATTTTTTTCTGAAAAGTTTTAAATAATCTTTGTTGGGATTTTTAAATTACAAAAGGCTGCCTACTACTTTCGAGAAGGCATCGAAAGAACTTAAGGAAATTAATGAATTAATATGAACAATTAGTTAATGAATAAGTTAAGACTACCATTTCTTTTAATCGAAGGCAATGGTAAGCTTCTCTTTCTTTGAAAGGCTTGTGTTCTTGGACAGTTCCTATTACATTGCCTTATATTTTTACCCCCCCCCTCCCCCCCCAAATTACTAAAAACAGGTCTATCATTGAAAAGCTTGGGAATGAAATAACGTCAAGGATAAAAATTGTCGGGACTCCGGAGGCAGAAAAAAGTTTTTACGGCCAACTTGTTCTTGGTGAAGGAGTGTCTTCTAGCCTGGATGAGCAATTAGTTAGAGAAGCAAGAAAAGCGGGTAGATTGCCATTTGCTAGTTTTATTTGCAAATGCATGTTGTATTCTATACATATATTAGTCAAATGACTCTGATTATGAAGGCTGTTTTTTTACCTTCATTGATTAGCTTCGGCTGAAAAACAAAGAATCGCAGAGGAAGTTGCATCGATGTTGAAGCTGAGTGTTGACATTGATACTAGTTCAAGTGAAAGGTAACTCATTGTTTTTTCATAGAAAGATCATACAAATGTTTGAAAAATGAAAGGAAATATAATCAAATGAGGACCGCAATTAACTGCTTGCATTAGTGTAGCATTTAATGTGTTCAAGCTCTCTAACTCACCGGATTTAGCAAGGTGTATAGTTAGCTTTGGTCATTATACACTAAATATATAGGTATTATATGTTGAACAATATATGGTCTTTATATAGTGCTTCTCACTTGCAAGCTGATTTAATGAGGGTTGCAAGTGGACAATCATAATTTGGAGTTTGCAAGAAAGTGAAGAAGTAGGCAGTTACCATAGGCAACAAGTCAACCTAACTCAAAATCTACTAGAAGATGTGTGGGTAACTTTAACAGCTTGACCACTAAACAAACAAACGGTAACATCTACTTAAACAGAAATTTGAAATAGGCAGCAAACTTCGAAGGATATATGCGACTCAATAACACAATTTTCTTGTTGTTTAAGTGGATTTCTCAAATAGACACAATGATGTAAATGCAACTATATGGCCTAAAAACAGTATTGGTTAATCTTCTCTTCTTGACTTGCCATCTTCTTTGCTCGTTTTCTTTCTCAAGTTCCCTGCTCACACCATCTTCATCTTACAGCTTCTTGTTGATAATCCTTCAACAATAAGGGCTATAACTAGGGAGTTTTGTCAATTGGGTAACCAAGCATTGTCCACTGTTTTCTTTTCTTTGACATCTTCGGAATATTTCTCAGTAATGTTCCTCTACTAAGTCTATATTTGGATTTTAGAATCAAGTTTTTCTTGTTGCTGAAAAACAAAAACAAAAATTCAATCTATTGCGAGTATGAGAAACTCTATATTACAAAGAAGTGAAAGAATGTCTTCGGTTTTGGTGAGAGTGCTAGCAGTAAGCTGATAGTAACCTCATATTGTTGAATCATGCAGTTTACAGAAAATTGTGACAGCCCTACGAGCAGCAGCAGAATACGTCGAAGTGCCTGTTTCAAATTGTGTGCTTGTTGCCGGAAGCCAATCTGGATTAGCTGGAGCTGAACGGATAGGCATGCCTTGTATTGTTCTTCGCAGCAGGTGTGATATTAATTTCCAGTTTCATATAATGCCTTGTGCTTAAAATTATGATTAATGGTTTCCTAGCTTTTTATATGAATAAATTGGTCAAAAAATTTGATCACATTCGACACTACTCCCTCCGTCCTTTTTTTACTAGCCCATTTTTGAAATTTTCACAAGAATTGTTGGTTTTTTGGACAAGGAAAGAGATAATATTTGTAGGAGGCATATAGTGGAAGCCGGAAGGTTAGAAACTTATTATTTTATTCATTAGAACGCTCTTTATATAGAGCTCATACAAATCAAATAAACATGATTGATGTCATATAGTAGCCTCTTCAGTTGCAAATCTTTTTTAATTAAAGAGACATTAAAACATAATACTACCTCCGTCCCACCCAATTGTTAACGTTTCGGGGAGAAAGTCCGGCACGCATTTTAAGGTGCATATAAAGTATAGTTCCATAACTTATTTTTAAAATATTTTTTTTCTGAATAAAAATTTAATGTTTAAATTTTTATTCAGAAAAAAAATTTAAAAATAAGTTATGGAACTATGCTTTATATGCACCTTAAAATGCGTGCCGGACCTTCTCTCCGAAACGTTAACAATTGGGTGGGACTGAGGGAGTAATATATTTCATTCTTTAGTTACAATTTTTGAATAAGAGATTCCAACACTCCCTTTTGATTCGAAACTGTAAACATTGCTTATGATTTACTTCCGAGGGAGCACTTCTCAAGTGATGAAAATTTAGCCTCAAACCTTTCAGATAAACTTATAAACAATTTCTCCACGATTCTGATGTCAAGTAAATCTTCTCCCACAACACCTATCAATTAATAATACTATGGTATGGTGTCTTTTTCTTTCATGGTTAAAGTCTCAAAATCTCTTTTGAGATTCTAGACTTGTATTCTCCTTATTCTTTTGTTACTTTCGTAAAGCTCTTTCAACTTGTCCCGAGCCTCTTTTCCAGTTTTATAAGTCACGATGATTCTTGTGAAATCGATTATGAGATAGCAATATGTATTATTAATAACGCTCTCGAAACTTTTGATATTTCATTTTTGTGAGCCCTTATTTGTTTTAGTGTTGAATTGTTTCCGAGAGGTTGAATATCTCTGTGATTCAACCCATTTCTACAAACCTATACCTCTCAAATGAGCTTTCATTTTGACAGCCCATACTTCATAATTCTCGCCCTTAAAAATAGTTGGAATAGATAGAGAAAGAAAAGTCTGGCTAGAAGCCATGGCTAAGCCCTTACACTCACAGATCCCATTAATAGATCCCTTAAGATCATTGAAACTCAGATACCATGTTGATTTTTTGGATGAGTAGGGAAGAGATAATATTTGTAGGAGGCATATAGTGGAAGATTATAAGCTTATTATTTTATTTATTAGAATACTCTTTATATAGAGCTCATACAAATCTAATAAACATGATTGGTGACATATAAGTATCCTCATGTCAGTTATAAATCTTTTCCATTTAAAGAGACATTAAAACATAATAATATATTTAATTTTTCAGTTCCAATTTTTGAATTAGAGATTCCAACAAGAATAATTAAATTTTGTAATTTTTATTATTTAATATGCATGTGAAGAGTAGTCCACATTGGAATTAACAAACTGAAAAATTAATATTTGAAAAATGTTAAGAAAGTTACATTGATTGAAGAGATGGACAAGTAATGTAGAACAATTTTTTTTATAAATGGACTATTAAAAAGAGATGGAGGGAGTAAAATACTAAGAATGCCGTCTTCAACTTCATCCTTAGCCTTTAGGATATGTCTCAACCAATTAAATCTCCACACTGGCTGAACTAATGGCTATATATATTTAGTGTTAACTATTAGAATTATATGGATGCTGCAGTTCAACAAATAGGGCTGAATTCAAGTCAGCAAATGCTACATTGGATGGATTTGGTGGTGGAGATTTAACAATTGCTAAACTTCTCGACAGAAGGTGGTTATAATTTTCCTGGAATACTCGAAGTCAAGTAATTGTATTCTATTTGTTTTATACCTGAAAAATACATGCAAGCCAACCTTGTGTAATATTATATATTGTTTCGTATGAATCTTCACATTCAAAGTTTTGCTGCCAAAATCTTGCTATTCAAATTCAAACTTCGAGAGCAATGATTCTGGCTTACTGGCTTAGTAATGCATTATTTTACGGTCCCTTTTTTTTTTTGGAAGAACATCCTGAAAGGATTTTAGTTTGTAAAAATTCTCTAGCAAATATGATAGCACAACACCATAATTATAAATTTGATTAGTAATGTTGTATATATATGTAATATGGGCAAAAGTTTTATGAAAACCTTGTATATCGGGGAAACTATGCACCAAGTATGTATGCTGAAAAAATTAATGATAGCACGAGACAAGGATTAAACAAGTTCTCAGCCCAAAAATTTATGAAGTGCGTGTAAATTTAAATATCACTTTGATCATTCACTTCATTCAAATATATCACTTTGGTCATTGACTGTTAATTTGACTTATTTTACTCACCGAAATTAATTTTTTTTATCAAATATATCACTTGAACCATTATTGTCCTTGAAAAGACAAAGTTGCCCCTACAACTAAAAATACAAACAATTTAACAATTTATTGATTTTTCCTTGGAAATCTAAATTTCGTGAATTTAAAATTTGTGAAATTTTAAATTGCTAAATTGTTTTAAGTTTCGTAAATTGTTAAATTTGTGGAATTTTATTTTTTTTAAATTGTTTAAAATTGTAAACTGTTAAATTTCCTAAATTTTAAATTGTTAAATTACGTAAATTTTAATTTTTTATTAAATTATTTTTATTTTTAATTGCAGGAGCAATTCTATCATTTTACATGGATAATATTGATCCAAGTAATATATTTGATAAAAAAAATAAAGTCACCGAGTAAAATGAATCGAAACAACTGTTAGTGACCAAAGTCATATATTTGAATAAAGTGAACGATTGAAGTGATATTTTTGGAATGTCAAAAGAGTCTGACGTTAGTCGCCAATCTGCAATAACTCGATTTATCGTGTTAATTCTAGTAAAATGATCCACGCATGTTAAATACGAGTTTGGGTTTGCATTTGAAGAATGTATCTCACCTAAACGCATCTTTTAATATTAAAAAAAAATTCCATTTAAATTTTAATTTATAAAAAAATTCAAAATTTGTTATAAAGCTATCCCTTTATGCACTTGAAGTACGAAAAAACTCGTCACAAAAAAAATAAAAAATTCCTCTGCGCTATCTTGGCATCTTCCGCTCATAACGGCTAAAAACTCTACCAAAACAAGCTGATTATCGCTCAACATTCTTTGGGTGTTGACCCTATGTGACACAATTTGGAGACGAAATGCCCAACATGACACAATCCGGATAAATGACCTTAAATGGGATCCTAAACGCTAATCCGTGTTACGTTTACTCAAAACGTTACATTGTGTAGCGTCTTGAACAATTTTATTTTATATTTTTTAATTTTTAAAGTTCAAAACATAAGATAAAGTTGTGTTTAAGGAACAAAACGCAAGATGAAGTTGAATTTTAACCTATAAACGCTAATTCGTGTAAGGTTTTCAGCAATAAAAGAAAACGGAACTTCATATTGTGTTATGAAGTGACATTTTGGACCATTCCACATGTGAGTGCCATTTTGGGCATTATGTTTAAAACTGTATCATTTTGGGCCATTTCTCACATTTCTTTCAACCTCTGAAAAATAATTGATTAAAAATTAAAATCTACTTGGATATATTTTGTCTTGCAAAAGTTTAGCAGACGTTAACTTATATGGATATTTCTGAGCAGAACTAGATCATATTAGGATAAAAACTCTCCCAAAAAGCTTATGTATCTTGCCTCTAGACATGTTTGTTTGACTACCCTACCGTTTATATTTACTTTCGAGTTCAGTGCATAGTACCTAGCAGAAAAGTACTTGCTCACTAAGAGGGAGGGAGGGGGGGAGGGGGGAGGGGGGGATCATATTGTATTTCTAAAATATGATGATACAGAACACGAGACATCTTGTATAAAGGAAAGATAGAGCAAAACATTTTACAAGAACAAAATGACATTAAGAAGTTTCTGCATTGTCACCATTACTAACTTTCCTGCGCATCAATTGAGGACTTGAATATTCAGGATCATCATCAACTGACGTAACATTGGATGAAAAAGTTGTATCTGCCATCGTACTTGAGGTGGAGCTAGACTGCTGGTGGTCATTTTTAAAACTTTGATGATTAACAGACCGAGGAGGTCTTTGTGGTAGTTGAGGTGTTGGATGCCCTTGGCCCTCTTCAGCGAGCCGCCTAAGTAAGTTCATGATAGTAGGAAGAAACCTTGAGGAGAGGGCAAAAAGTCCAGCCAGCTGCAGACAAAATCAAACAGGTGAATTTCGTTCTGGGATGACACCAGAAGTTTGTACCAACTTCAGATCTGAATTTGGTGTGCTTTTAGAAGGTCCAAGGAAAACTTATGCCTTTTTTGTGTCACAAACAGGTAGAATTCTACATATGCAGGATCAATTCACATATTCTGCACCTAAATTACCTGATTCACACTGGACTAGCATTGTTAACAAATTACAAGTCTCTGCATCATTCGACAGTCATATAACTACATAAGCATGTCAATATTTTGGGCCCGGTTTACTATTACAGGGATAAAAGTCAATGACTACATTTTTATGGATCACATTAATGGAATTTAACAACAGAGGTGCAATGACTGGTATACATGATCAGGTATTTAATCTGAAAGAGAGGGGAAACAAAGAGTAAAAGTATTTTTTTTATTACTCACAATGCCATTCTGAAAGTCCCCTGCGATATCCATTTGTGCCCACATAGCTTTCGAGAGTAGAAAAATAACAAACAAAACCAGGAGGTAAAGAGGATTCCTGTCACAAGTATGGAACAAGTATATTATGTGAGTACCAAAGTTGAGAGCAGACTACAAATTACAGGGCCAACCAAGGAAATAAGCTAGGAGCAGATGTAAGACCATTCTTTAGCATATTTACCTTAAAAGAAGCATAAATTCATTGAATCCTAGAATAATCATTGCCATGATAGCCCAAGGTGGAGGTAGCCAATTATTGCTGTGCTTGTAAGCCTCCTGAAAAAAAAAACATAATAGTGACAGCAGGTGGCTCAATTAGGCTAAAAAGGAGGTAGCACAAAAATAAGGAAATTCAAATAGTACAAATATAGCTATGAACCTAAGAGCTACCCTTTTTAGTCGCCAAGGATACACTTTAGTTAAATTTTAAGAGGTGACTGACATGAGATGACTTTCACAAGCCAGAAATATAAATATAATATTAACTGTGCTAAAGTTATATCAAAAACTTATGACCCATAACATATCATCCTATATATTTGTTGATATAATTAAGTGATATAATCCTACTATAGGAGTCTTCTCACTGTTCTGAGTGCAACTTTGCTTCGAATACTTGCTGTATTTATATATTTCTTTGAAGCAGCAAGTTAATTGACTTGGATCTAGACTCTAGACTAGAGTCCCAGTAGGCCTGTGAGTAATTCTGCTAATTGGGAAGGCAAGTTGAAAAAACTTATTCTGACTCTATGTAAGACAAGAACCACCTTTCCTTTTTCCGACAATTTTCATCCTATACATTCTCCCACCAACGGACAGACATACTGTTGCTACACTGGGGTAACCTCTCCCTTGTTAATTGAGAAGGCAATATGTTAAAAAATAAACCTATTCTGACTCTAAGACAAGAACCCCCATTCCTTTTTCTGAAAAATTTCTTCCTATACATTCTCCCTTCAATGGATAGAGATACTGTTACACAGTGGCAGCCTCTCCCCCACCCAAAAAAAAATCGAGAATGTATTAATATACAATGGTCTTTTCATCTTTGTATTTTAAGCGTAAAATTTTATGATGTTCAATTTTTGCCCCTAAATATATGACTATTTAGATAAAATTAATTTTTCTTCTTAAATAACTGTGGATTTAGATATAGAATTCAGAGTATATCTATAGTCTTAAAGTTTACGATCTTTTTATATTAATAAAACTTTATACTTAATTACTTACCTTGTATATTAACATTTTTGGTATATAAGTTGTTAAATCCCCCCCTCCCAAACTCTTCAATCCTAAAATCCTCCCTTCTCAAACTCTTCAATCCTACGCGCCGTGTATGTAGTATGTTCCCTTCATCTTACCGTCCAAATAGGACTGCGACTTTTTCTTGCATTAAGTTCCCTTCTAGAAATTAAATGTATAACCCCCCTTCCCTTACAAAGTTGAGAAGCTAGCAGGATTAAACAAATTTGGCAACCACATTTTTTTTTATCCAAGTAATGCTATTATTATACCCAACTAGAACACAGTACATCCGAATTATAGCTATTAGATCAAGAAGAAAATGAAAATGATGTACCTGTGCAGAAAGAGCCTGTATAATTGTATACTCGGTTTCCATTCTAAATTGTCTCCACAAAGACTTGCATTGCACAGGCGTAATAAGTGTCTCTTCAGGAGGGACCTATATGTTGAAGCATCATAAGTGAATGATGAGACTCAACATTACTGAAGGAAAAAGTAACTACCAATTGATACCTTATCCCATGTGCTTGAAGCAAGAGGATCTCCTGAACTTCCCTGCTTCCTATGCCGAGGTGAAGCTACAGCCACTGGTCCATCCAGAAGCGATGAGAGAAGTACAGTCTCTATATTATCATCTCTCTCATCAAGGCGTATGACAGCCATTATGGATAGAAGCTTCAAAGACTATAACGATAAAAAAGTTATATATGAATACTACACGTCATACGATTCTGCAGCATGGATTTCTACCATATGTATCTTAGGAAATTACCGCAGCTCGGGCATCTCTCGTAATTGTACGTATGTCTTCCTTTCCAGTCCAAACTCTTGGCAATGAATCATCATCATGGTTGAAGACTGTTGCAAACCTGAAGTACTCAAAGTGTAAGCAGATTTTAACAAAACCTTAAAGAAACTTATAGATAAACCCAGACATGATTACCTGTCCTTCATCCGGCTCAAAATTTTTCCAGCTTCCTCCCTTGCTTTCTTTTCCACCAGAATTCTGGCATAGGAACGCACGTTCTGCACCATGTTGTCAAATGCTGACTGGTCCAACTCAAATCCAGTAACAGCAACACAAAGATCTTCCACGGTATTATCAGTTTCATGCTTTAGGAGATTCCTTATTGAAGGCCATGTGTTTATTGCACCAGATTCAAGAAGCAACTGTACGGGCTCAGACAGAGCTATATCAAGTTTTTTCTGCAAATTGAAAGAGTTCGCTGAACTTTCACAAAACATTAATCTCTCTCAAGAAAACATTAAGAGAGAAAGGAGCCAAAAAAACCATAACTTCCACAGAATTCCAGGTAGGTTACCTCGCATCTAGCAATTAGTTCCGCCAACTTTTCATTACATATAAAAGCTGCTTGAGCCTCAATATCACGACAAAGTTTTTCCCGAATTCTTGAAACATCCCAATCAACCTGCTTGATTGTTGCGTCTAAATTGAGGGGTAACCATTAGTGTATGCACACATAGACTTTAAACACTAAGTCAAATGATGCACTTATGAACCAATAGATTTTGGGTTAGGGCCTAGGGGTGTAAGTTATTTAAAAATTCTACCCATCGGGTATATGAACTATAAATAAGAAAGAAAAATATGAAACCATAATTAGAACTACAACTAATAGCGATAAAATCTACTCCATGAGGGTCTACAAGATATCAAGTATTCAAAAATTGCTTAGATTTGCAATCTATGGTTGGAACTCGGACGTGTAGGTAGTACTATAGCTCCAAATGCAACATAGGATGACAATTTGCATTAAGAGATCTTATTTGTACAAGTATGAATGACATAGAATGAAATTATTACGTAATGCTTGATTGATGGGATTCAATAGTTGATCTGACAAAAACTTTTGTACAAACATCACACCTCAACCCATCATATTAGCCAATTTGCATTCTATACCTCATTGTCATTCAAGGAATGTATTTAAAGTTTACAGGCTTGTATTTAGACGGAATTACCTGCACATCCACTGTCAAAATCAAGCATACAAGACTTTATACAAGTACGAACAGCAGCTGCAAAGCCTTCTCCTTTGCGCAACGACTCTTCCAACCTCATTTTAAAATTACGAAGGCTCTTAGAACGTAGATGTCCCACGATAGTAATAAAAGCTGGATGAACTAGCTGAAATAAACATAAAACAGCCAGGATACATGTGTATCAGTTCTTGCATATCCCTTGATTATAGATCTACAGCCAATACCAGGGTATGCTCTTCAATACTTGTATTTGGCTTCTATTTTAATACATACCTAAGTAATTTAGGAGCTAGGTAACTTTCTTTTTGGAGAACACCTACAACTTTTAGTGTTTCTTTCCCAGGCTGCTATTAATAGTACAAGTGCCAAGTGTTTTTGTCATGGAATACAATTAATTAAAGTACCACACATCTATCTTTTATCAAAACATTGTATAACGCAATACCCAAGTTCCTTCTATCTGATCATAAATTAATCTAGTGAGATGACTGTATCAAGGTTCAGAATGGAAACAACTTTGCTGCATAACTTTACTGGTCTGAAGGATATATTTTTTACGAATGTTTACTGTCTCACCTGCAATGATTTAGACTCCAAATCTTTCCGTTTAGCATCTCTTACGCTCTCATCAAAGAAGACAGCCTCCGCGTCATATCTAATAGGAGAAATAAAGAGTAAGCAAGCAAAGAGAATAACAAAAGAAATACATCTGAATTATATATAGTTTTTAAAATAGCAACATGCAGAAAGTAATAAAGATCTTTTGTCAAATTAAGTTTCTTGAAATGAGGCCATGTAGGACAAATACACTGGAGTGGACTCATCAAGTGTGGCTACAATAAGCTACAGTGGAGTTTAACTGGTGTCAACGCTACAAGTCATCAAAAGATTAGCAACAAGAATTATGAATAAATAAGTGATCCGATTACTTCCACAACTGTTTCCATTTACAAGTCTTATAGCTGAAGCTATCTGAAATCTGTCATGCTCGAGTAGGCAAGTCATACTCTTTTGTTTTTGATGGTTCCTTAGAGAAAAGCAGAAAACAAGTGCCATATATATGATTGACCAAAATTTTTAAAAATGGAAGCTGCACAAGAAACACTCTCGTGCAAGGGTGATACCAGCAACATCCCAGAATTTTTTTAAAGTGAGAGCAAATCGTAAGTATTAGCATTATATATATTTTCTCAACAAAGCAAAGACTATAGTTAAATAATTCAAAATTACGTAAGAGAATTTGTGGAAATAAATCTTCTTGGTATTAATTTCTTTTTTATGGTTACTGACAGGAAGAAACTTGGGAAGGTGAGAGATTTCGTAAGGTTTTCAGTTTTCACAACATAAAACAATTTTGTCAACTTTTTGAGCTATAATTTTACAGACAAAGAGCTGCCAGAAGTACTAAACTGGAAATCAGACATTTTACGAACAAATAGATATAAAGAATTCAATTCCATCTAGAATTGTTACACATTTATATCTTTTAACAAGTAAGAATGAGTTATCAAATATGCAAAGCATGTGGTAGATATACTCAAATATATGTCACAAACTCAGCTACTAAACCTGCTTAAGTGTATATTATGACATATCTAAGACCAATCAGCTTACTCGGAGAGAAAGGTTTCCAACATTGAGCTGAGCTTTTCCCCCAAACCTGATACTGGACCCGCTTGAATTGCTTTTTCTAATTCTAGCCAACTCTGTATCATGATAAGAAAGTACCATAAAACAGATAAAACACTCATTCAGAGAGAAAGGTGGCATATAAAATACATGCTTGCATACCTCGTTGCTGGCCAATCGCATGTACTTCTCATTAGCAATTTCTTCACATCGAACAGTAGCAACCATGACCTGGTGATGAAATAATAATATTAAGGCCAAAGTGCGGCTATATGTTCACATGGAAGTTAAAAAAACAACAGTTAACCTTATGAGCAGGAAGATCCAGATCCTTGTTTTGTTTTATAACTTCCCAGATCTTCTGTGCGCTAAAAGAAAACCCCGAGGCAGGAATAACACCACGTCTATCTCCAGCAAGCCCACCTGGGGATATTGATTGAAAAAAACGCTGCCTCAAATGAGCAACCTGGACGAAGTCACAAAAAAATGAAACATTTTAAAGGTTTGTCCACCTTGCAACATTCATCATTCTCGTGAAGTAATCCTCCAAGAAAGATGATCTTAGGCACAGTAAGAAGCCAATGTATATTTCCAGGTTGTTAGTACATTGTAGGGAGTACCTGCTCTCTGAACTGCTCCTCTTTTTCTTCATAGCTGGATAGAGCTGTCACCTCTACCTTCAAAACAAGAAACTAATTCAGATATCTAAATAACAAAGGCAGAATAAGTGTGCATTTGTCTGCTGTGTTTGTGAGTTCATATACTGAGAGGGAGAAAACAATTACATTAAAAAAGTCACTCAAGGGAGTGTGCTTGTGGGCAGCAGGCTTAGAAACTGTATCCCATATCTGGAGACATTAATACCTATTGTTAGGCCAATGAACATACTTATTTATTTTATACTCAAGTGTAAGATGTATGTAAATTAGATCCCATATATACCTTTTGAACGTCTTCCCTAAGAAGAGGCTCCAAATATTCAAAAGGCGTCTGCATAGAGCCATGAGCAGCATATTGACCAAGTTGGAACAGAAACAAGACAACTTGTAACAAATAACTAAGGAAAGTATTTGCTAACTTCATACCTTTGTTTTATCACGTATTACAAACAGAAGAGTCGTCTTGCGTGGACTAAATAACCGCATCATAACCTATGAAGTGATCAAATTGTCATCATTATGGCCATTACAAGTCCCAAAGACCAATAATAATATCACTTTACCTGAAAAACGGTTTTAAGAAGAGGCTTGTTTGCAGCATGCTCACGGCCAATATCATGGCACCACCTAATAAGAGAGAACAGGATATAGTTGACACTTAATCTTAGACCCATATCTGAAAATATATAACTTCAACCTGAGGTATTTTTCTGCAAATTATTAAATATTTATATCTTGTTACTATTTATTTACATTGGACTTGAGCAATTAAAGTAATGTCTCTACGCATCCACCACATATTTAGAACCCCAAAATATCGTTTCAGATGTTGATGAAAATGCATAGATATTGTCTGCGTGCGCTACAGAACCTTTAATACAACTTATCTTATGGTGCTCATTTTTATGAATTAATCGACGGTTAAAAGTTTAACAAGTAAATCTTACATGTTTACAAGTACGATATCAGAAACTGCTAGAGCGAACAGAGCACTTTGTTTCTCAAATGTTGTATCATCCTGCAATATAAGAAGATCATCCACCAGAAGCACACAATCAATTACAAGTAAAGCAACTAAAAACAAAATGGGGAGAAAACTTTAACAGAAAAATCTGCACCCAAAGAATATGCCTATACACTATTCAGGAGAGAAGTACATACACTTATCCAAGTTCTTCTAACAAAGTAAACTAGCTAAGAAAACCAATAGAATTCAACTGTAATTAGAGACGCAACAATTCTACAAACTGCAAAGTAATTAATAACATAATCCCCAAACACATGATTGCTCCTTTTTTCAATATTTTCTGGTCATGAACATACTCATAGAGGGTTTAAGGGAAATCACCTCACCCCTTTCCCTCCCGTCCGTGCCCTCAAGATCCATGACAACTGTGCAAGGCTCAATGCCAACAGCTTTTGCTATCCAAATACCCTTGGTAGTTTGATTCCTGATATGATAAAGATATTTAAAATCCACCTACAGAGATAATGACTATTCTTCGGGACAAAACAGGAGTTTACAGCCCAAACACTACTGTAATATGAAGCATATATATAATGTCGAAGGGCACTGACCTTCCACTGTACGCATCCATCTCCTTAAAGTTGGTCTGGAACAAGTGATTAAGCAAAGTGCTCTTTCCTGTTAATAAGATATTCATTTACGAAGAGGAAAAGAAGAACTAGGATAAACATAAAATTTACTAATGAAAGTTTTACCCTAGAAAACAATGCCCTGATGTACTCTCTTATGATTGTATAGAGCAGTAAATATATCAATATAACACAGTGGGAAATCCAAATTTGTAGCGAGAGCACAATATTAGGCAGGAGGTAAGAGATAACAACAGAATATGCTGTCCTGGAAATGATGCAATCATAAATCAACTCTGAGCACCTGGGTATGTAGGGGTATGTTTGTTCACGATGATCTTAACTCCATGGCTATTTAAAATTTCCACTCACAATTATCATAATTCTTTATAATAATCAAATAGACTTCATCACCTTTTTCTTCATTTGAGAGGGACTATCTAATCCCATCCTCACCCTACTTCCTAGGCATCAGTAACATGTGACGCCATATAAATGAACCAAAATCACATAAATTTTAGTACACGGTGCAACTTCAAAGTTATAAATAGATGGAATATGAATTTAGAGCAAACAATCCAAGACCTCTAGAAGAACCTTTCAGACAATGTAGTCTAAAAGCGGAGCAAGTTTTATTCAATTTCAATTCCATAAGAAAATACAATAACCATATAAAAATGATGCTATAAACTATCTAAGGTGGTTGAATGTCATAACTTACAATTGACATCTTATAACATTAAAACAACACAAAACATCTCAAAGGGGTCGACTTTTCGATACCACCCTCAAGTTTGGCACAAATGGTTTGTCAATTCTCCGTCAATATACCAGAAAAAGCAACTTTACAATTCTATACACAAATAAACACACGACAATAAAAATCAGTAAGTACACATAACATAAGAGGATCATGATGAAAGCGTACAAGTGTAGAACATAAATAAATACATAAATATATATATATACCACTACTCTGAGGACCCATGATAGCAACAACAGCATATGAGAGACCACAGTCGCCAAGTTTGATACTTTTCACAAATTTATTAACACCCTCCACGTTGAATTTACCATTACCATCAATCACCTGAGTTGCACAACACTCTTTCTCCATCCCCAGATAGATACACTGTATATGTGTGTATATATTGGAAAGGTTTAGGTGGGGTTGGGTAAATTTAGCACAACAAGAAGATGCAAGAAAAAGAAAAGAGAAGAATTCTTGAAATGCGTAATTCTAGTGACTATTTTTCAAATATGGGATACTATTATTAATGTTTTATTTATTAAATATAAATTGAGTTTGGTAATAGAAAAGAGAGAGTACTAGAATGTGGAAGACTCTCGTTTTACTCCACCTCTTCCTCAAATATTCTCTCACTTGTCGTCAACAAGTAATCTTTGGCATGTCAACAAATGGGACCTGTTACAAATTTTTAGAATAAATTTCAAGTTCATTTGTTAACTTTTAATTATAAAATTGAGATGGATTCTAACAAATATTTATATTTTTTTAAAAATTCAGGAGTGCGACGTCTTATGCACAATTTTAGTGTTAATTGATAGTTCATAATTAAAAAAAGGTCCATCTACTTCGAGATCATGACTCTAAGCTCGAGTAATTCCGGCCCAGAATCGTGTGATTAAGAAAAAGTCTCAAAACTAGCACGTGCAGAGTGTGCGCTCGAGATAAAAATGGGAGGGACAATTCAAGAGCGCCATGTGTCCAGATCATGATCATTGCATGATAGATGGCCAGGATCTAGGTATAAATCCGAAACCCTAACTCCTGAACTTATAAATAAGTGAAAAAAATGGTGTTGGGGTTATTCATACTTTTATACTATACATAATCAGATAGTTTAACTAGTATTTTCTCCATTCCTTTTTTAAAATAAATAATTATTCTCACGCTGGAGCTATCGCGAAACAACCACTCCTTAGACATTGTTTTATAGATTCTCATTCAGTAGCTACATCACAAACAAGCCTCCATTGCAAGAAGAAGAAAGAAGGGCTCAGACACATGGAGACTTATCATTAATCATATCCCCTGAAAAAATAGGGGTACAAATAGGATCGTCCTGCAATTTTTTTTTAATATTAATCATATTCGCGGAAAAAAGCGCAAACAAATGGATATATTTACCGTTTGTTAAGAACATAATTCAAATGAAATATGCTTATGTACATATAAGCAAGTTCAATAATATACACACTTAATGTGAAAATAGATATAAATTATTAAAAATATTATCAAACAATTATTAAAAATTTTAAATATCAATTTTTACAATAACATTTTTTCTGATATCAATTTTTATAACAAATTTTCACACTACAATTTCAAACAATAACTTCAAACTTAACTGATTGTTAATTGTGCATGTGCCTTAGATCATCTCCAATAGAGGCACCCTCAAAATTTATCAAAAATTGACGACTCACTATAAATAATATTATTTTATATTCTCTTTCATCCACATCAAATATGGTACTCTAATAATTGACACCTCATATAAAGTGTTCAAATACTATTCACATTAACTACTAATCCAATTAATATAATAAAAAATGTAATACCAATCAATATTTGAGCACAACCATGCACTTCATAGTCTCACTCAAAGAAGAGACCGATAATATCACTCATACAATAGGAGGGTCAAATCTCATCTAGATCCTTCATATTTCTCATACGATTCATAATATATCCAATGTCCACCTTTATCATTACCCGATTAAAGATAACTTTAGATGAAATCAAAATATATAAATCCACGTGTAGAAATATAATGATTTCAAGTCAAAGGATCATTGCATCATTGTCATTGTGAGAATTACTTAAGACACAATTATAATCTCTCATGTAGAATTCAAATGTGAAAGTGTAAAGTATAATGTAACATAATATAATATGTAACCAAGGTAACTAACTCAACACATGAAGACCGGTAACTAATATAAAATGAAGCATAAGAATCGACTGTGAATCGATTATAACTTCAACAAATAACATCTTAAATATTAGAAGAAGCTTTGAAGACTTTGAAGATCATTGAAAGAAGTTAATTAAAATTTACAAGCCTCGGTAAAGAATAAAGTTGAAGTATTTTAGAAGATCTAATGATGTTAAAGGATTTATTACAGAAAAATCAGAAGACTCTAGTGAATTATAGAAGCATTTCTTATCACCAATGAATAGAGCCAATTGTATAGTCGAGAAGATGTCATGATCAAGATCGTGTTAGTCATTTGTGAACCAAACTAGTTGTACTAAACGTCAGCATGTTTTCCCAGTTACACAAGTAGAAGGGGGGGTTGAATACTTGTGTGCTCTTTTCGCCTGATAAAAATCAATTTAATGTAAATTAAATCTTTGAATTAAGAACAAAGAACAAACAAAAAGATATGAATGAATACTGTTTGTATTATTGATATATGAATACAAACTCTCTTAGGGTGTACACAAACCCTAGCAGTTTTTCTGTATTTTTCACAGCAACTCTATCTATTTCTATGCTCTCCAAAAACTCGACAAATAAATTAGATTACATAGAGTGTTTATATAGAGAGTTGTCTATCAACTAATAACAAAAAATCAAATTACAATAAGAATAGAATTCCTAATTATTAGCTAACAGTTTCCTTCTGTAATTCTCCTTTCTTCCCATAACATATATGCAATATATTTTCCTTTATCTTCGAAAACTTTCCATTATTGTGATCATCTTCCAAATTCAGCTTCAGCTTTATAGGCTCTGAAAACCTTCAGACTCTGATGATCTTCAGTCTCTGACAGACTATATATTCTGATAATCTATAGACTCTGATTGAACTCCAGACTCTGATTTGCATCCAAACTCTGGTTTTATTTCTTCAGAAAATCTTCTAAGTACAAATACTCTTGATACCTGTACAGGGACTAACTAGACTTTGATTTACATTTATTTTAATCAGAGACTAGATAGACTTATTCTATTACATACATATCTATGCTAGACTCTGTTATAGTATTTTTTACATCATCAAATGAATATATTTCTCACAATCTTCCCCTATTTATGCTTTATAAAACTTAAGCATAAATCAAGGTTTGATGATGTCAAAACTAAAGAATGAAACAATTAATATAGAACAGTAGTAAATTCACAAAGAAAAAAGAATTTCTACCTAACTAATCTTCTCAAAGCCCTTGTTGTTTCTAAAAAATGAATTCAACATGTTTTCTTCAACAATGGCTATAACTTCTCCAACAAACTTCTTTAGCTCATTCAAATCATCAGTGTCACTTTTGATTTGATAGTAAGCTGCTCTTAGATCATTTGCATTGCACTCCTACTCCTTCAAATCCTTCAGTAACAAGATACTTGGCTTTCCACTCATGGGCTGGAATCCAATGTAATGACCCACATCTTCTCTAAATTTGATCTCATTTACCTCCAGTGACATGCTCTGGTCATTCCCATCATCATCAATAAATTTCAAAATAAATTTACCCATTTGCTTATTTGTCTACCTGTGCAGAGTCAGCTTCCAATCAATTTCCTTAAATAATTTGTGTGTGATATCTTCTTTACTTCTATTTACCTCATAAGATATCTGTAAAAGAAATACGACATATTGTAGTTCCTCAGCTTGTTTGAAGAATATGAAGTTTATTTGGTTAATCCACCTAACAGACCTTCTTTCCAGAAAATATACCAACATTTCATTTTTCACCTTTTTGTACCTCCCTGACCTCCTGACACCTTTCTTTCAAAGATATTATAGACAATTTGAGCAGATATTACTTTATTCAAGTGTTTTTGTTAAATCTTCTCAAACTGCCTATCTGTCAAGGATTAATGATCTTTGGTTAGAGTTGTAGTTCTATCAATGTCAGACTCTACAAAACCTCCAAGTCCTTTTTTCTTCCTGGCTCTCAGTTGAAGATTTGATTGATTACATTGATAGTGGATAGGTTCTTTAATTTCTTGACTTTGAATTGCATTAGAGTCTGATCTCTTTCTTTGCTTATCAGAGTCTGGCTTAGACCCTGATTTCTCATGTCTAGTCCCTGACTGGTGTATTTGAGTTTTACTTATCACAGCCACTCCAGACTGGTTTTGTTGCACACCACCAGGTCCCCTAGGACCATGAGAACCATCCTTATCATCATCGCCATCTCTCCTCCTTTTAACTCCCATTGGCTTGTCTTCATCCCTGCAACTCCCATCCTTATTACTTCTTCTTGAAGATTCACCACCAGCCTCCCTCTTTCCCCCCTTTTTGACATCATCACCCCCTGTGACAGGCAAAAGAATGTTTTCAAGAACAGAAGAAATATTGGCTTGGGTAGTGATAACTTGATCCACCTTGGCAGTGAGAGAGTTAATAAAATTTTGGAGAGTTGCCTGTTTAGCCTTGAAATCAACCAAGGAATCTTTCAAAACAACATCATTAGATTGTTGAAGAGAGTACAAAGTTTCAAACTTTGTTTGGAGTAGAGCAGTGATAGTATCCACATTGGTCAATTTAGTTTGGATATGAGATATATATGTGACCACAACATCTAGTTGAGCCTGTACAGAGCTGAGGTCAGCAACCACATCTTTTTCTTCTTCAATTAGAGAAACACCAGGCTTATCACCAGGATAGTGACCATGCTCTTGCAAGAAAGACTTTTTCTGAAAAGCTTTAAGTCTCTCAGATTTATGGATAGCCAGAATGCATTCAAAAAAATATTTATCAGTGATGTCTTTGACCTGTGTTGTATCCTAAGATTGGGGAAAAACTTGATCAAAATAGTTAAAAGATGGATTCATCTCCCCTTCATCTTCAGAGGCTGAATCATCAACAACATCAATAGGCTCTATCTTTATTACTAGAGGTGTAGAACCTGATAGAAGTATAGAATCTGAAACTACAAAAGGTACTATAGACCCTGACTCCTCCTTAGAGTGATCAGATTCTGTAGACTTTGGAAGCCTAGCCTGGATAGGCATGATAAGAATTGGTGCATGTGACTTCAAAATTGCAGTTTCAGGTTGAATGTGAGTTGCATCCACCAAAACCTCCATGACTCTGTCTACTCTTCTAGCTAGAGAATCCACCAAATGAAGTTGTGGTCTCTGTGTAAAAGATTTCTGAGCAACTATAGCCTCCTCCTTGCCAATCTGCAAGATTAATAAAAATGAGTTTTCATCCATCCCCTGCTTCAACTTATCAGACCAACTCTTGGGAAAATCTTGATCCCAATAGGTGAAGCTAGGTTCAGGATACCCTAATCTCTCATGCTCACAATGAGGTTGGGCACCTACTTTCTCATTGTATGCTTTGTGTATATTGAACGAGATTAAAATATTAAAATTGTTCTTCTATTCTGACAATAAAGAGGAACTAAGATTCTATAATATTATTATTGCTTAGGTTCTTAATCCAGATACAGTGATTGACACTTGTATGCAATGGACATGTTTTGATTCATATGTGATGTGATTTATTGTTAATCACAATATTATGTTTTGGACATTGACAATTGCATACAGAGTGAGATATTGACTATAAAAGAAAACCGTCTCTGAAAATATTCGGGTGATGATGTCCTCTTGAAAGCTCATTCAATAATCAAGATAAATTATTTCCAAATAATACTTCAGTCATTCCAGTGGTTTGTTTAACTCCACTTAAACTATGAACATTTATTATATTATATATAGACACTGACAATCTAATATTCTGGTATCCCATTTGATACTGGATTATCCACAATATATAATATACAAACAATATTAAAATATGCATTGAAGATTCTCAATAAAAATGACAATGTCATATACTTTAAACGAATAGTTCAGTATACCCCCTGACCGGTTGTATGGTCACATAGTAGTTATTTAATTGGTAGTGGATTGCTTGTAATAAAACACTGATATACTCAAAGAATAGCTTAAGTATAAATGGGTGATTATTAGGGAGTACCATATTGCTTGTAATAAAACACTGATATACTCAAAGAATAGCTCGAGTATAAGTGAGATATTGTTAGGGAGTAGTAATCCACTACCAATTAAATAACTACTATGTGACCATACATCTGACTCCTATCGCCTCCACGTGCTGCTCAAAAGCCTTAGCTGGTAAGCTCTTTGTGAAAGGATCATATCGCTTCTTTGGCTACCTCCGAGGCTGCCACATATTCGGCTTCCATGATAGAGTCAGCAACACATTTCTACTTTACAATCCTCTATATTACAGCTCCACCTCCTAAGGTAAACACATATCCCGAGGTTGATTTCCTTTTATCTCTATCTGCTTGGAAATATGATATCCCGAGGTTGATTTACTTTACACTCCCATGTTTATGATATCGAATGTCTATTAATTAAATTAATTTCTGACAATTAATTTAATCAATATCTTTTATCTTTGATCATTCACTCAACCTTATAATTATGTGTTAGTTAAGATGAATATTGCAGAAGGGGGGGGGGTTGAATGCAACTTGATTAATTATTAGGGATTCTTACTAACAATAACAAGAATGATAATTAACAAGTTAGTGATGAAAATAAACTAAGTAGATAAAATGATAGAGTGTTTAAACTTTAAAAATTAATTTTTATTAATTTTTGTTTCTCTACAACTGTCTAGAAAATAATTTCAGTTTCAATAGATACAATAACAATGAGTTTGTTAATGTTTCTATACTTGAGAAAATTCTAGCTCAGTTGCATAAGAGAAAATACTTGTGAGATATGTGTATTTATACTAAAAATATATCCCACTTACAAGTTTACTTTCCCTTGTTCCTAGAACAAAGCTTCAAATAGAAACTCTGCTTTTTCCATTCAAATTTGTCTTCATTCTATTTGTAGATAAAGCAACTCTGAGATTTGCAGAAATCTTTGACTCTTTAAATACGCTTTACCTTTTGCTTGAATTCTCCCAAATTGCAGTAGTAGACTTGACAAACTATATAGTAATGTCAAAATCATTCTTTGTATTTTCACTATCTAGTCTGCTACCTGAAATAGACTATCAGCTTCACTAAAAATTTACTGTCAACTTTTAGCTTCCCTTTGGTGACAGTATCTTCGGCTCCGCATAATTTACTGTCAAGCTTGATAGTCCATGAAACATACTGTCTTCTAAAGCTGCTGTCAACTATACCCACCAATGTTGCTGTCAACTACTCTGCCAAAGTTGCTGTCAGTAAAACTTGTTGTCTTCAATTCGTCATTCTCCGCCAAGTTTTCTGTCAATGGAATATTTGTTGTCAATAATACTTGTTGTCTTCAAATCTTCATTCTCCGCCAAGTTTACTATCAGGGAATAGTTGTTAGTAATACTTGTTTGCTTCAAATTTTCTTTCTCTGTCAAGTTTACTATCAATAGAATAGTTGTTGTCATCTATTCCAATTGTGCTGTCACTTGTAATGTAATGTCATAGGTTTGTGTACTTGAAAAGTTGCTGTTTGAGTTTTGAATCATGCTGTGCATGAACACTTAGTGAACTTCTACTACATAACTCATTTTTATTCTTTTATACAAGACAATAACTTTCAAATGTACTGTCACCTAACTAATACTTTCAAATGTACTTTCTACAAGTGACTACTAACTATACTATCAATGATTATATGATAGTATACTTTACTTAGCTTATTAAACTTAAACTAAGTACATTAGTTGATTACATCACAATCCCTAACAATCTCCCCTAATTTATTTTTATGTAAAATAAAGACAAATTAAAATCTAAATGCAGATGCAAACTCAACTAACATAACTTAAAGTGTTTGTACAAGAAAAGTATAAAGAAAATTATAAGTACAAATATAACAGATTATTTTTCTCAACTAGGCTCCTCTAGACTGGGCTGATCTTCAATTTATACTTGAGCTTCCTTGATTTGGTTTCTTCATTTTATATAATAGCTCCAAAATTCTTAGGGCCCTCTTTTTTCTATTATCTTGGCATGATTAGTCACACAGTCAAGAACTAGCTTCACCATTGTATGAGAAAGGTTCTTCAGATCTTGATAAGAGTAATAAGCTTGCACTGGTCCTTTGGAGATGCATAGAAATTTGACTCCAAACTCATCAGAAAGAAACCTGTCCTTGGAAGATGTGTACACTTGTTTCACTCTCAGGTTGTCTACTTCATCATCTTTATAAGACCTTGCATCAATTATCTTTCTAGTTTTTGTACTCAGATTTCTTTCAACTTCTAAAAGAGATCTTGTGGTTAATCTAAAAATTCTTCTTAGGTTTGCAATGTTGAGTACTCCAAAATCTTCAACCTTGACTTCAATGTTGTCAAGGATGATTCTAAATGGATTTGTAAAGACATGAGATACATAATTAGCTTTTCTGGAGAATTGATCATTAAGCTTGGCACACTTTAGATCAATCTAAGCTTCTTTGATTTGTTTGTTGATTCTTTCTATCTTCTTCTTTATGGCTTCAACATCATCTGCAACCTTACTCCTCTTCTCTTCCTCCACCTTCTTCTTTTTCTCCTTCAAATCATAGATTTTCAGAGCTTTCTTCTTGAGATAAAAAACCTCAAAATTTGTAATATTGAGGAGTTGTCTCTTGATGAGTTCTGTGATTTGTGATTCCTTTTCAGCTAGAATCCTTAGTTGGTCAAAAGTGATCTCTTTTGCAGATCCACCAGTGTTGTAGAAGATTATCCTGTCAGGATTTATGAGAAGACATTTTTGAGTCATCTCATACTCAACCTTCCTTTCAAATTCCTTCTTCTTTTTAGCTTGAATGATTCTCTGAACAGTTAGGATGAACTTTGTCTCCTCGGGGTATGGATACTCTTCCAACTGCTCCACCAGCTTCACTAGGAGTTCCATATTCTTATCTTGCAAGGAATCCATGCTCCAGAATTCCTTAACTCTATCTTCATTGGCAAACATCATCCCATCCGAGTAGACTGCAGTCTTAGGTTCCTCAGCATCAACAAAGTCCAAGGGATGAGTTTTGAAGGACTCCATTAACACCAAGAATTTCCTGATTAGAATTCCCCTGAAGACTTGAGTCCTGATGTCTGAGCCCTTTATAACAAGTAGCATCTTTCTGACCATGAAGAAATTTGTGTCCTTCAATTCATGCCCAATCACTTCAACTTCCCCGGTGGAATAGTAGACATTGACCCTGCTTAGAGAATTGAGCTCAGTCCACTTAACAACAACCTTAGTGATTGATTCTGCCTTTGACTGAGCCAAGTTATTGATCGTAGGTATTCTGATATCCAGACAATCTTCATTAAGAACTTTAGATACCAGCTTCCACTTCCTTCTACTAGGCTTCCTACTTGAGTGTGCTCTTAGTCTTTCAGCCTTTGCCTTCCTATATTTTTTAGATAAAGAAATTTTCTTTGACAGTAATTCTTCCCTCACTTCTTTTGACAGTGACTTTGAAGTTACTGTCAATACAAGCTTGACAACAGGTTCAGGCTTATTGACAACAACCTCCACCTTATTTCTCCTAACAGCATCTTGCTTATCTGCTTCAAAACCAAACACCACTGCCTTCATAACCC
This sequence comes from Oenanthe sinensis, assembly GCA_028671895.1. Lineage (NCBI taxonomy): Eukaryota > Viridiplantae > Streptophyta > Magnoliopsida > Apiales > Apiaceae > Oenanthe > Oenanthe sinensis. The sequence continues at coordinate 11,623,531 of CM053799.1, forward strand.
TTTCTTCAATCTCACCAACTATCTTATCATCTTCTCCATCCTTATTATTAGTTCCAGAGGTCCCTGCATCACCATTATTGTTGTTGTTGGACTTGAAACTACCTGTACCATCCTCAGGTTTTTCATCATCATTATCACCATCCCTTCTTTCCTGATTCTCCTTTTCAGTCTTCTTTGTTTTCTTCTCTTCCAGCCTCCTTAATTCCTCAGCCAACACCCTTATTACTTCACTTCTATCTTCAGTTCTTGGTAGCTGGTTGAAGTAGTTGAAAGCCTCCTTTACAGATCTAGGCCTACACAAACTGATCATGTCCAAGTTTATTGATCTATACTTCCTATCTGTTGAGCTACTAAACTTGATACAAAGAGGATTAATAGTAACCTCAAGTACTTTTTCAACCACCATTCTCTGCAGGATTCTTTTCAAATTTTCATTGAGCTGTCACTTGTCTGTCTTGATTTTTAACTTTATGGCTTCAATTACTGCAATCTCCTGCCTACTCAAGTATCCCATGCTGATATACCAACTCAAACCCCCCTCAGTCCTAACAGAGATCACCCATTTGTTTCTCTTTGACACCATGACAGCAATTCCAACTGTTGACTCCCTCATGGCTTCAGAAAATTTCCTGAGATCTTTGTTGAAAGAGTTTCTTAGTTTCCCTTTTTGACAATCGTCACACAATCCTTCTTGACATAATTCAAGTTGAGGAAGGCCTTTCACCAATTCTCTCTTCATTAGATAATTCATTGATTTGAAATTCAAATGAGAAAGCTTCTTGTGCCATAGCCAGCTTTGAGAAGATGAAGTTTTGCTGTATAAATAGTAGATTTTGTCCTTTCTTACTAAGTCAAGGTCAGCAATGAATAGGCTTCCTCTCCTTACTCATTGAAGAGCTTCTTCTCATGTCTTCTTGTTGACAATTGAGCATCTATCTTGATCAAACTCAACTTTGAAGCCTTTCTCACAAAATTGAGTAACACTCAATAGATTGTGCTTCAAACCATTCACTAGAACAATTTTCTCAATCTTCAAGTTACCAACTTCCAGTATGCCTCCCATTGTGAAACCAATATTGTTGTCACCAAAGATTACACGTGGGCCAACCATTTCCTTGAATTGTGATAGCAGGGCTTTATCACCAGTCATGTGTCTTGAGCATCCACTATCAATAATCTACATGATTCTTTTATTTTTCCCGTTGCCCTGCAATGTAAAGTTTTCAAGTTGCTTTTGGTACCCAACTCTTATTGGGTCCATTTGGCTTAACCAAATCACAGTTTAAGGTATGATTAATTGGTTTTCTTTCATCAGCTTTTAGCATGACTCCTGTGGCCACCCATTTAGATTTGATACTTGGTTTTGGGTTCTTGTTTCTGGGTGGATTGCCCATCCTATCTTTAGGAGGGCTTGTAGTCTTTACCTTCTCAGTTTTGACTGACTTATGTAAGCATACATCATTGGAGGCGATAGGCATGTTCAAGCAGATGCTTAGCATATTTAATTTACAAGGCATGCAATCAAAATTTTCACAATGAGATACTTGTCTATCTAACAAGGGAGTACTATACAAGTTTCCATTAACAGATATGGCATGTTTTACTTCAGACTTACTCTTGGTACATACATGAGTTAAATGACTAGAAGACCTATAGTTGTTACACAATTTACTTGGAGCATTAGGAATATAACCATAATCATTTTTCTTATTTATTCCCAACTTTCAATTCCTGTTCTTCTTGGTATTCATGACAGTGGGTTTAGAAGTTATTGTTTTACTAGTGTTGACAATAGGTTTAGATAAGATTGTCTTGACAGTATGTTTTAATCTTATTATCTCGATAACAACTTCTGAACTTGCTGTCTTGCTAGTGTTGACATCATCTTCTAGACCCTGATTACTGTCAAGGGCAAAATTAACTGTCTTGGGGAGTTTGACAATATCTTTTGACCTAGGGTTTTTTGTAAGTAACATTGGCCTCATCATTTAGAATTTGCTTAAGAATTAAAGATTCCTAATCAAATTCAAACTCAGCATTTTTAAACATTGGATTCTATAAGTGACTACTAACTATACTATCAATGATTACATAACAGTATGTTTTACTTAACTTATTATACTTAAACTAAGTACACTAGTTAATTACACCACAATCACTAACATTATGTAAAAACAAATCTGCCTGTAGGACTAAAACATAATTATCTTTATGAGCTTTCAAGAGGACATCATCACCCGAATATTTCGGACATGGTTTCCTTTTATAGTTAATATCCCACTCTGTATGCAATGTCATTGTCCACAACATAATATTGTGATTAACAATAAATCACGTCACATATGAATCGAAATATGTGCATTGCATACAAGTGTCAATCACTGTATCCAGATTAAGAACTTAAGCAATAATAATATTATAGAATCTTAATTCTTCTTTATTGTCAGAATAAAAGAACAATTCTAATATTTTAATCCCGTTCAAGATATACAAAGCATACACGTATTATTCAATAATCAAGATAGACTATTTCTAAATAATACTTCAGCCATTCCAGTGATTTGTTTAACTTCACTTAAACTGTGAACAATTATTATATTATATATAGACACCAATAATCTAATTTTCTAGTATCTCATTTTATACCAAATTATCCACAATATATAACATACAAACAATGTTAAAATATGCATTCCAGATTCTCAATAAAAAGGATAATGTCATATACTTCAAACGAATAGTTCAGTATACTCCCTAACAATAAGATGAGGTGTTTGTAACATCTCACATCAAATTGAAATATTATGTTTGGGTCATTTATAAGGGCAAGTAAATAACTAATGTATATCAAAAAATGCTAATATTTATGGGCTGATCTGTGGTGGGTTGTTGGGCCCGGTATGCATTCAGTTATGGAGTTAAGTTGTTATATATATGATATAATTAAAAAAAAATGGACTTAGAATAACCTGATCATTGTAATTTTTCTTGAAAAAATTGGAATAAATAAAATATGAATAATTAATAAAAAATTAAAATTATATTCAACTAAATAATATTACATCAGCATCCTAAATTGATTGGTGCACACCATTTTATTGTAATGGTCCATATTAACCTTGAACTTGTCCAAATTTTAATAAATAGTTTGTCAATTTAATTTTTAGTTACAAAATAATGATAAATAACAAATAGTATACATTGAATATTTAAATTAAATTTTAATTAAAATATTATTGTTATATTATTATTATTATTATTTATATTGATAAATATTTGTCAACATTATAATAACTATATAAAAATTTACATAAATTATCGGCTTTTATATATAGGAATCTGTTTTTTTATGTAATAGCTCCTTAATTCATATTAATATCATTTTATTTTATAAATTAAATTTTTTAGGATGGTCAATACCACTTCTATTTTTCTACAATAATTTTTTAAAAATATTTTGTTTTTTTTTCATGTTTCATATTTGTAATGCTTATTATAATTTTAAATCATATTTTAGTTGTAGTAAAATTTATCCATTTATATAAGGATATTTAATTAGAAAATATATACGAAATAATTACTAAAAAACAGTTTAAATAATTATCAGTCAAAGTACATGTAAGATTATGCCGTGTAAAATACATTCATTTAATAATATAAAAAATCAAGAAAGAGTAATAATATAATAATATTAAAAAATCAAGAAAGAATAATAATTATAATATAATTAAAAAAACTGAAAATATCTCAATTTTGATGAATAAATATAATAAAATAAAATAGAGGTAATTTGGTTTGTGCAACTATAACTTAAAAGTGTTTTTTATCACCTTTATTTAGTTATTCATTTTTATTAGTGGAGATTTTTATACATGTCCGAGAAATACGTTTCAATTAAATGCCAATCAAAATCACGTTAGAAAAACCAATTCTTAATTATCGACACGGAAAAGACTTTATCATCAGCCCAAAAGTTACGACTTCGAATATACATGTGAATATGTGATACATACATGATACATACATTCATACATACATAAAACCCTATATATATCTCCTACATGTATTGTATTGTTGTTTGACTAAATAGTCTAATACTTCGAGAAACAAAGACAGAGTCTTTACACTTTACAGGGGTTGTTGAATACATATACATAGGCCTCTTATATTTATTTTGATTTTTGATCCATACCCTTTGATTCACTTTCTTTCTAGTTTTTACTTGGATTAACCAGTGATTCAATAGATTACAGCTATGGCTACAAGTGGGAACAAGAATATTAATGCTAAATTGGTTTGTTTTCTTTTCCCCATCTCTTAAATTCTTGAATTTTATGTTTTTTTGCATGTTTATATTGTTGGTTTGTTGTGTATATGAGTTTTTAATGATGTTTTTGATGTGGGGTTCTTTAAATTTTGATTTTTGATGTGGGTTTTGTGTAAGTTGTCTCATTGACTTGTTAGGTGTTTATGTTTGCCTTTGTTTTTGATGATCATACAAGATGCTATTTTGCCTTTAAAGTTTATGTTTTTATAGTCTGCTGGTGCTGAATATTGTATATTTTGATGGCTGAAATTGAGAATCTTGCTTATCTTATCATGTAAACAACTTGATAAACAAATCATCTGTGTAACTGTATATATGAAAATATCTGAATTTAAAATAAATATATGAAGCGAGAATGGTAACTATCAAGTCTGAAACTTGCATAACTTTTCTTATGTTTACTACCTTATGTTTTGTGAAGTGCATCTGTTAAGTAGTCCTGTTCCCAGTCAATTGTCATGTCTTTTTTCTGGATGCGTAATCTCCATAAAATTATGATTTTATGAAATCGACGTGTCTTGCTAAAATCTCCAGTTGCTTTCAGGTACTTCTGGGTGATGTTGGAACCGGAAAATCAAGCCTGGTTTTGCGTTTTGTTAAAGGGCAATTCATTGAGTTTCAGGTAATCCTATCATCTTACAATGTTTTTCATTGGGTTTCGCAAGTGATGTCGTTGGGGGGATAAGTTGAGAAATAGTATCTTCTTACAAACTTTTGATCTAATTGTTTTTCTATTATTTTCTAGGAATCAACAATTGGCGCAGCATTTTTCTCGCAAACAGTGGCTGTTAATGAGGCGACTGTAAAATTTGAAATATGGGATACTGCTGGTCAAGAGAGATATCATAGCTTAGCTCCAATGTACTATAGAGGAGCTGCAGCTGCAATTGTTGTGTATGATATAACAAAACAGGTAAGTTCTTTGAGCTATGTAGGCCTATGCTATTTCCTCTTATTCAAATAGTTTTTTACATGATACTATATTGTTATTATCATCATCAACTTCACCAAATTTTTGTAAGACAAGCATATTTCAAGATGCAGGATCTTTGCCTTTTTAATGAGGAACCTTTAATAGAGTAGAAAAACAATTCCTAAAAGGGATTCAATGATTATTAATTTTTTCCTTTCGTTTTACGTTACATCCTCTGATTATACTAATTCCCTCGTTCTGATTTCTGAGTGAAATTTGATATGCAATGGCCACTAATAGTTTCATGCTTTATAACCTCTGTGTAGGCCTCATTTGATCGGGCGAAAAAATGGGTTCAAGAGCTTCTGTCTCAAGGTAGTTCATGTTGCTATGTTCATCTGATATTTCTCCCTCTTTTATTTTCATTGTTCTTTTTCTGTTATTCTTGTCTGGCTGATAAGTAACACACTGTTGGTGTACCACTAGCTCCTGAACCCTATTTCTCCCTCTTTTATTTTCATTGTTCTTTTTCTGTTATTCTTGTACTGGCTGATAAGTAACACATTGTTGGTGTGCCACTAGCTCCTGAACCTCACACACATGACACCATTACTTTAAACAGAATATCCTATCACACGTAAGTCTATAGATATGATTTTCTTTGGTGGAAGATCTTGTTCCTGATTTGATAATTGATTCAGTTTAATTTTGTTTCACTGTATTGAAGTGGAAAATTATTAGAATACTTTTGACAAAATAGTGAGATTGTGATAATTTTAAGGGTGAGGTTTATGTTGCTGTATTTCTTTGTGTGCTAATTGTCAAAACTACTTACTACTCTTCATTCTTTCCTTGGGCTCAAGGCAACTCAGACATGGTTATGGCACTTGCTGGGAATAAGGCTGATTTGTTAGATGCAAAGGTGGTGGAAACAGAGGCAAGTACATTCATTTACTGTTAAAATGGGGTTTTATTAGCATGCAACTTACTTTGTTTACCTATTACTAAATAGAGCTTTTTGATAGACCATGATAATTAAATAAAGGAATCTTTGGAAAAGCTTAAGTTCATACTATCATTATCGTTACCAGTTCGATTAAGTCATAGGAAAATGTAGGTTTTTAGACGACTTCACTCAATTTCTGATCAATTGAAAAATATCTCTTACATAATTGCAAGTAAGATCAAGTTATATTTTCTAGTAGTTGAGTGGAAATAAGAATGGACTTTATATTATGCTCCAGATGCTATGCTAAAGCAATATGGGTATCAACTAACGATTCTTTTACTTTTACTTTTGTAGGAAGCACAAAGATATGCACAGGAAAATGGTCTTTTTTTCATGGAAACATCTGCAAAAGCTGCTACCAATGTTAATGATATTTTTTATGAGATTGGTAACTTTACTATCCTTTCACAACTTTGGCTTGATGTCATTAATACAGAGCATAATAGCAATCTAGATTTAGCATATTACTTGATGTTATTGGTACATAAGGTATCAAAATTATGGGAAACTGCAATTATGGGAAGCTGCTAGAACACAATCTTACCCTTGAACAATGTGTTACTTTAGAAGGTGTGAGTGGTGACCACAATACTGAAGTCTATATATCTATATATGTATATTTATATTTACGTGTGTGACGTGTGTCTGACTGTCCATATTTGTACTTATTGACCTTAATGCAGTTGTTTGTTGCTATATATGTTTGTCATTTTTTCTCACAATTGACCATTGTGTGTGACCTTTCGCTGTCTTTATTTCTTGGATTGATTCGTTTAGATCGATATCACGGTTCCCCAATTTCTTGTATTACCTTAATTTTGTCTGAATTAGTACCTTCAAACTGCCTTGTTTGAGTCAACTTACATCATGCTTTACATCCTCATTGAAATCTGCAAATGGTTCATAAAGCTTTAGGTAACTAGGAGTCGTGGTGTAGGAATTATATTTGGCAGCTAACTATGTGTGAATTCTTTTTATTTCTTACTCACTATTATTGTTTTATTCTCAATGAGCTCAGCTTGGTCTTACTATTATCAATTATTATTGTGGTTACAGCAAAGAGACTACCTCGTCTGCAGCCCGCACCAAAGCCATCAGGAATGGTTCTTACTGATAAACCTGCTGGGACAGCAGTTTCTACTTCTTGTTGCACGTGAAGTACTCCAGTTCTTATTAATTAACAATGTGCCACATGCAACTGAATGTTCTTGATGCCAATATCCTCTCGCATCCATGATTTGGAACCTGCACAGAACTGTTGTTTAGCTTGTTTGCTACCTTTCTCAAAGAGTGACATTGTCTTTTAATGTAATGAAATCGTTTTTAAATGATTGATATCTTTTTTGTTTGTTGACTTAAATTAGTTTCTTAAAATAAAATATCTCTGGAATTGGTTGTGCTTCACACAAGGGTTGGTACATGTGATAGATTGGAATATTGGATTGTTCTTCACATAAGATTGCTAATGTGATGGATTGACAAGTTGACTGTGGACAAAGTAGATAGTTTGGTGATTGAGATTATAACATCCAGATGTCTCCGTCTTGTTCTCCAAAGTATTATCTTTTATTATATTTTACATCTATAAAGACTTGTTAAGCATAATCTTAGATGTGTTGTCTGAATTTTACCCAAAAACAACAATATAGAGCGTAAAGCATTTCATTTCAGCCAATATTAAGCTTCAAAATCATCCTCCAAAGGATGGGGCGGGGGAGGGGCTTTGGTCTGGTGCCTGTTGCTTACTGAGGGTTGCAAACGGATAGAGGCCGGCCTATTAATATTAGCCAACTTGAGAAATTTGTAGATGGGAAAATCTAAGAAGAATGGCCGGCCTGATAATTGATTTCATCAGTTGTCACAAATAGTGTTGCTGGCTGAGTAGTTGAATTAGTTCTCTACTTGATATTTTTACTTAAGTGCAACTATTTTCTGGTTAGAGTTGTAACTTGTAAGACATGACTCAGAGCATTGCTATATAGTATATAGTAGCAGTCAACTGTTTTCTTTAATTTTAAACAACTCATTTTTATTAAATCTAGCTAGGCTGACTAATTACTAAGAAAATATAATGATGCCACAATTTTACCTTATTCTGTTTCTTGGGCAATTTAAGCCTACTATGAAGCTAAGCAGTTGGAGCTTATATATGCTCTCTAATTAGTGTCATTTTTAGGAGGATTTAAATTCTCTAGGGTCAACCGGAACATGTAGTTAGATTTATTTTATAGTGTCAAAGTTTCATTTATGAAGCCACATGCATGCAGGCTGAAGCACAATTCAAAACACAAGTAGTCATTAAAGAAATGCAACCAAACAACAAAACTGAATCCAAATTGAGAAAATTGCAGACGTCGAGAGACTTTCACCGTAGTTGTTTATCATTTTTTATTAGTAAAAGCCCCATTACGAATAAACAAGAACTTCCATTAGCAGCATGCGTTGTCTTATGTTTTACAACTTAAGTCCTAGGGAAGCTGAAGCAGCTGCGCAGTCCATTGGTTGAAATCCAATTCTCTCCTCCTCCAAATCATAAATAACCTCCACATTCTGCTGCTGGAAACTTCCGAAAATTCCAGCAGGCCCGTCATCACCATCATCCATACTTTGGAACAGTAAGCATTTTACTATCGTTCCATTATTTGGTGCGCCCATGGCGTAGAAGTGATTTCCTTGGGGTAAAACCACACTTGCGTTGTTCAGGAAATGGAAAGTAATTGAGGGGAGATCATCTAATAAGTCGATACTGTTACCTAAATTTGGAATCCTATAGCAAAGATCAAAGCTGCTTCGTGCTTCCACTTCCCTAGCTCGAGGGTAAGTAATGAGAGATTGTACCACAGAAAGAAGTTGAGAATAGAAAGGCTCCGGTAGGTGAGTGTAAGTAGTTCCAGAGTCAATCAACATGCCTCCATTACCTAAAGAATCAAATTCTCTCAAGCTCGAGGGAACTTGAACTGCTAAACTCGTGTTTCCCACGATTATAGATTCTAGACCAATATAATAGTAATTAGGGTACATGGGACATCTTAACATTGGTGTGAATTGCAAATGGTCTTTGGAAGAGATGTCAAGATCTCCAATGACCAAGGGGCTTGAAATGTTTGGGTTGTCTGCAAATTCAAAGGCAAGAAAACAGTGAGAGAAACCCTTTTGCTGGAACCCTAGTTGTGAAGGGAGAGAAAGTGATCCTTTGCCAAATCCAGCAATACCAATAGGCTCTCGATAAGTAGATGAAACACACCCAAAACAATACTTACGAATCTCTCTAGTAAGACCTTGACTACTGCCATGGACTCTGAGGGTGTCCCTAGTTAATGTTCCAGTCACAACACCCCCTCCATATGTATAAGCAAAGGAAGGGCATGGTCTAGTGCAAGCATCGTTTAGTAGAGTACTCAAGGAGCAACCAGCCATAGTGCAGGAGTCGTATGAGTTATCAGAGCTATGAATATCTAGACAAAAATGAGTGGCACAAGAATCTCTAAAGGAAGAAGAAGAGTAGGAAGGAGAGAAACTAGCTATTAACCTATTGTTCCTATAGTCATTGCAGTCGATGCAATCGAAAGATAGATTTCCACAAGGAACCCAAGTAAGGTCACTCCCAGTGTCCATGTATACTTGGATGATTTGTGGCGGTGTCCCTAAATTTAGTGATATCAAATATCCATCTCTTACTTCTCTCAATGGCTCCATCATGTCTAAGCTTTCTGATGATTTCTTTACAGAATCTAGAGTTTGTTGTGGATTAGGTGTTATGGCCCTAGAATGAGTCAGACCTAGGGTTATTGAACGGCTTATCTTCTCTCTTGCACGGGAGTGACTGAGAGTGAAAAATGCATTGATCAGAAGAAAGAGATAAAAGGTGGTGAGGAAGCTTATTAAGACTGATGCCATTGCTAATATCTTATATATTAGCTAGTGTTAGATTTTATAAGAAGAATGCTAGCTACTCGAGAATTTATAGAGAATAGTATGGCTGCAGAATGATAGCAATGCAACTTGTAGTCAGTCAAGCTAGCTAGGGTGCACCAGGTCTGGTTGGGATATTAAAGATGCTGCATTGAGAGCCATGCATTGCTTCCTTTCAATTTTGTTTCATCCTATATATATTAGATCTGTACAGTAATTTATTTGTTTAGTAAGAGTGGGGGATTTACTGCATGGATTTTCTTAAGGTACGTAACAAGAGATCGCGTCTTGGCAATCTTAGTGTTAAGTAAAAAATTTAAGGATATTCAAAACCAGAATTCAAACTCTCAGATCTTCGACTGGCCGAATACAATCTAATTAAGTTACCAACTCTTTTGAATTTTCAAGGAGTTAGTGGAAAGTTTAATTGTGTCATATGATCGAGCATTATATATATGAATTAATTAATGCATCCGTAATTAGAATGATGTTAGATTTAAAAGTTTATAATTTTGTTAATATTAAGCCAAGTGATCCCGGTGCCATGTTTAGATTCTTCATGGAAAGGGACTTCCTCTGGAGTATCTTTAATTAAGATCCAATGCACGTGCAAGTGCATGTGAATTACAGTTGGGAATCAAATAAACTTTGTAACAAACTAAATGATTACTTCATATATATATATATGAGAGAGAGTGAGTGCGCGTAATATGTAGATTTACTCAAATGAAATCAAAATTAAAAAGAAAACTAACAATGTATAATTTGATTGGAACGAATAAAATCGGAGCTGATAGAATTAAATGAAATTTAAACTTTTCTCATACTTTCTATCTCCATTATATCTTCCCTCGTACTTCCCTCTTATATTCTTTTAACTAATGTCATTTATTCCATTTTATTTCATTTCATTCGATTCACCTCAATCAAATGCAACATAAGAATTCATTCTAGCAAGTTCTCAGTTATTAATAGTCTAATGGGTGCGGAATATATCATTGTGATTGATGATTTGTATTATAAGACTAAAGATTTATAGTATAGTAAGTGATCACAATATATGTCCATAGTTTGTAGAATAAGATGATTTTTACTTGTTGAGATCGATGTAAACAATTTCTTGCAATGTTTTCACTTTCATCATATTATATTAAAGTTTCACATTTTATCACTTCAACACTGTCACGTTATTTAAGAGCATTTTTTTATAGTACTTTTGAAATATATAAATCCAGGATAACACTTGCCATAAATTTTTTTAGCGTAAGAATCGTAAAAACTTTTACTGAATTCTGTAAAATCATAATAAAAAATAAAAAAATAGTGCATAACCATAATTTTATTTACAAAATTATAATAAAAAGTTTATCTAAACATTTTTTTATATTTTTTATTATAATTCTACAAAATTTAATAAAAAATTTCACGGTTCTCAAGTTAATTTTTTTAAACTTGTAAATCCATATATCAGTGGATGTAGTAACTATCTGTATTCTGGTAAAATTAACAAGTTTGCATATAATATTTCCTAACATTCTTTTTTGTTTTTTGAAAAGATTTCTTAAACATTCTTAGTGGCTTATGATTACATCATATTCTAGCGCCCTCCGACTAACTTGAATAATGAGGATTAACATGGATGATTAAGCCCTACTGAGACTTTTTTTTTTACAGAAGCCCTACTAAGACTTAATTATATATAGCCCTGTTTGGAACTTAGAGATTGGGAAAATATTAGAGATTTGACCATGTGAATCATCTTTAATTGGTGTTTGGTAGTTAACGGGTTGAAATAGCGGTTTGAATCAAAAAACTAATTTTCAAAAAACTACTTTGAGGAGTTTTTTCAATCAGAAAATTGTCATGTGTCTAGTTAAAATATAAAAAATTACTCAAACAACTATTTACCAAACAGTTTCATATGAAATAGTTAATTCAATTCGCTAAACAAAATAGCTACTTCAATCAGTTAGTCAAAACAGCTAATTTAATCCACTAACCGCTAATTGTCAAATAAGACCTATATTAATCATGCTCCGAGTTGCTGATGCGGATATGATACAGCATCCTCGAATCCCGGTTCTTCAGCAATCGGCGTGAACTCTCAAAAAGTATTATTTTTATCGTATTTTTTCTACTTCTGGAAATTCATCCTATGATTGCATTGGCATTACTTATTTAATCATTTTAATAGTGAACCACTTGCTAAGCAATGTTTTCAATAAAACCAGGAAGTGTACTTGATATAATTTGTTTAATTACAAAGTGTTTGTTTAATGACGTGCTTAGTTAATGAACATGATCACTAATATCAGTTTTAAAGTATAGCTCTAGAAGAATCATCAGTGAAAGCTTATAAATTAAAATTGTTTGCCTGCACTTCTTCTTGTCTCGTTTCTATATGATTCGTGTAATATAATATGTAGTATACATGTACTTGCGCTGAGAGTACTTACGAGCTGAGAAAAATTTATACGACGATGTTAATTTGGACTAAACTATAAAGGGAGCCTTTAGTTTACCTGGGAAAAAGAAAGGAGTTTAGAAACCGAAAGGAAGAGAAATGAAAAGACTGGTTTTGAATTGTTTTGCTTGTTTGATTTTAACCCGTAAATAAATTAAATAATTATTTTTTAATAAATTATTTTGAGAAAAATATTATTTTTAGAATTGATATAAGATATAGTTAGGTGAAGATGGAAAATGAGTTGGTATATGAGAGAGAGAAATAGATAAGAGAAAGGGAAAACAAATATCTTGGGAGGGGTGGAGAATAAGAGTGGAGGAGTATTGAGTAAACCTAAAACTTAAAATAATCAAAGAAAATTATTGTTTTTATAAAATAAACACCATCAAAGCGAATGAATTTAGTTGACGGCCCCTAATTATATACATATTTGAATTCTACTTATTATAATTAATTTTGTAAGTTCTCAGCTTTACAATAATTTAATATAAAAATTTAAAAATCAAATACCACTAAAATTATAACTTAAAAGATAAATATTAGTCAGCACGCGAAACTTGTAATTAATTGTATATTAGCGGTTAACTGTTAGCGAATTAAATTAACCGTTTTAACTAACGGATTGAATTAACTGTTTTCAATAAAGCTATTTTGTAAATAGTTGTTGAATTAAATGTTTGTATTTTAAATAGATAAATGATAATCATCTAATTGAAAAATTCATTGACATAGTTTTTTTAAAAAAAAATTAACTTATTGAGTCCAAATCACTATTTCAATCAGCTAATCACCAAACACTAATATTCTGGTCAAATCTCTCGTTTAACTCAAAGCTCTAATTTTATCCAAAACCTCTAAATTCCCAACAGGGCTTATATATTTTCTACTTACAATATATTTTAAAATATATAATGTCATACAATTATAAAAAAATATTAAAAACAAATATTGGTATTTAAAACAGAATTTAAATACAATTGTAATTTATAATACGTATTCAAAAAACCATTTTGTAATTCAGATTTTAATACTGCAATATTATTTTATTGTACCTTATAGTATTAGTAGAGACTGTGCCTAGTCTCCTAATTTTTGTAATTTAGATTCTAACACGTAGAAAATATTTTTAAAAATTCAAAAAATATTATGAATAAAATAAGATTTTAAATAAATTATATGAATACCATATTCGAAATTTTTTTGATCGCCAATCGAAATGATTTTTAAATTCTGACTAACTAATGACCATTTTTTATATGTTTTAAAATGCTTGCAAAATTAGAGGACGACATTAGAGTATCTCCATGGGTGAAAGTCTGTTAGCTAAATTATTAATGTGGCGCTAAATTATCTACGTGACGCATACGTGGCATGTAAATGTGTCACTTTTTAGAGGATATCTAAAAATCGATGTACTCCAAACCTCTTTCCCTTAACAAAAAATTATAGATAATCGTTTTTAATCTTTTATATTTGTCGATCTCTTATATATAATTTTACATCATTATTATTATAGATAATACTATTGGAGTGAATGTCCTTCCCTTTGGCTAAAATTCTACATAATAATAATAATTATTATAGAAGACTATTTTAACTAACAATTTTACGAAGATGCTCTTATATGATTTATATTAACATCCCTGCTATGCTATACTTGGTAGTTGGTACTACTGTAAAACATCTCTTGCAATGAAGCACAAGAACTTCATAACAGGAAAGCAAATAAAGTTTCAAGCCATCCTACTCACCCATTGCATGCTAATTTTATTGAGTCCATAGTGATACAAAAACATTTGTGACATTATCAGACCATGAAATAAAATGCACTGTTGGAGATTACGAAGCTGTATTAATAGTAATCGTGATAACTCAACACTAGAACAGGACAAGTAAATAATACTACACCTACACAGAAATCAGGAAGAAATGAAGACAAGGCAGATACAGTGAATCAAGACATTAGAAGAAGTTTTGAAGTCTACTACAGGTCACTGAAAGAAGTACATTAATATGTTCATGCCTTAGTGAAGAATAAAGTGTAAAGACTTTCAGGGTTTCAGAAGTGTTGAAGATTCAGTATAGAAGTGCCACTAGAAGATTTCAGTGTACCAGCATTGATTGAAGATAGACAATGTTCGAAGCATAGGAATCTAGAAGAATTGAAGACATGGTATGTCTAAGTACCAGAAGAGATTCCAGTGAAATTACAGTGTTTATTGACAGTCAGTGTTCGAAGCAATGAAGTTGCTGCAAACTTAACAATGTACGTAAGGCGATAATACGAAGACCTGGAACGAAGTTAGTCGTCTGTGAACCAGACCAGTTGCACTAGGCGTCAGCAATCTGTGAAAGGAATCTGAGTATTAACTATAGAATAATTGTTAAGTTGAAGAACGTACTTGAAAAGAACGGTTATTTATTAAGGTACGAAAAGTAATTTGTAAAGGCTACAGCCAAATAGCTAAACAGCTAACAGCTTAACAGCTAAATAGCTCAAAGGGTGCAGGGTGCAAAGTGTCACAACCTTGGTACGAAAAGTGAAAGTTTCTAATCTACAGTCGAAGAACGGAAACAGCTCAAGGTACAGGGTGTAATGTGGCAAGACTTTGATACAAGAAATGGAAGTTGGCAAACTTAAGTCAAGGAGTGAATAGATGGTCAAAGTACAGTGACCAAACTACACTTTGACCATGGTAATGAAACTCACGCGCACAAAACCTTCAGCGCAACATACTCATTTGACTTAACCAAATTGAAGCATCATTCTATGTGGCGCCTCCCCTGTGCTTCCCCTGTAGTGGCGCCACTTGCAATTAATAAATATATTGATTGAAGTTTTAAGTGGCGCCTCCCCTGTATATCAGCTGTGTAAGCGCCACTCAGCCCTTAGCCAATCAAATTCAAGCAGCCTACTTTATTGATTTAAAGTCTACACCAATTAAATTGAAGAGTCGTCTTCTTCAACACAAAAATGTAGAGAGCAGCCATGGCCGGGGCAAGAAGAAATAATTTATACACATCCATACCTTGCTCCCGGTCAGATATTAGGACCCGGTTCTTTAATGAAAAATGCCCAGGGCTCCTAGATATCACTCCCTACGGACTCAGTTTTTCCTTGTACTAATTTAGATATATTTGTATAGGAACTGAGCCTTATATTTTTGTGTTAGTAGCAAAGAATTAATTTATTCTTTGGAAGCCAGTTAATTTTAACTGGGTGTAGTAAAACCCTCTGGGATTAATACGAGAGTAATATTCCCGGAAACTTGTCTCCATAATTTACCTGCTAATTTTCTTGAACCTAATTGATTTATCCGGATACACAGAAAATTAGTAGGCAGCTCACCTAAACACTACAAATGGCCAAACCCACTCTGAAGCAATAATTTATTTATCCGCAAATTCTGAAAAGAATTTAAATTATTGTTAGTATCGTATTCAACCCCCCCTTCTACGATACTTCGGGACCTAACAATTGGTATCAGAGCAGACTGATTGATATACAAATCAGGATCCGTAGTTCAGTGAAGCTCTGGGTGTCGAAGCTAGCTGGACTTAAATGTTTAGAGGCCTTGTTAAATAATTTAATTATAAATTTTTAATAAGTTTATTTTATAAACTTTATAAAATTTGTTTTATAAACTTTTATTAGTTTATATTATAAATTTTAATTAGTTTATTTTATAAACTTAATATTAACTTTATTTTATAAACTTTTATAAAATTTATTTTATAAACTCTTATTAGTTTATATTATAAATTTTAATTAGTTTACTTTATAAACTTAATATTAAATTTATTTTATAAACTTTTATAAAATTTATTTTATAAACTCTTATTAGTTTATATTATAAATTTTAATTAGTTTATTTTATAAACTTAATATTAAATTTATTTTATAAACTTTTATAAAATTTGTTTTATAAATTTTTATTAGTTTATATTATAAATTTTTATTAGTTTATTTTATAAATCTAATAAAGTTTATTTATTAAACATATTTAACTTGGTCCATTTTTCCTCTTTGTTTCAAGGCGACCAGCAATGAATTCATTTGCTGATTTATACTGCACGCGCCCAAGTAGCGCCATCACGCGCAGGCCAAGTCAGTAGATAATCTAATGTTACCACTCGCGCGGAAGAAAACACTTAAGCAACTCATGTTTTTCTTTTGTTTGTTTGTTGCGCTCACACTGTATATTCAGTGTACAGGCGCCAATCACGCGCCTAACTTGGTGACGAACTTGGATCAAGTGAATTGAGTCATTAGTTGCGCCTGTACAGGGGCTTAACTGTACAGGCGCCACAAAGAAGCTAGGCGCCACACATACCAAAGTGCTATTTGGTACCCCAAGTTTTGTACCCTTTAATTTTTATTTTAGATCTATTTATTTTTCCAGAAAATTTAAAATTCTTGAAAACTAAAATTTTTCTTAAATATTAATTTACGATATTTTAATTTTTAAGAAAATTCGAAATTCTTGAAAATTAATTTGTTGTATATTTTTATTTTTGATTAATTTATTTTCTAAGAAAATTAAAAATTCTGTAAATCTAAAGTTTTCTTAAATATTAATTCGAGGGTGCTTAAAGGGTTCGTAGTTGAAGATTTTTCCGGGTATTGAAGACAACAGAGATTGACTGAAGGTTATCCAATGAAGATTATTCTGGAACAGACTGAAGAAATATTGGTTCTAATTTCCTCAGAGGTTTACTCCATAGGATCCCACTAATATTTTGGAAGTTGCAAAAGAAGAGATTAATTTGGGTACAGTTTTTGGTTAATTTGAGTTGTATTTTTGGATGAAAAATCTTAGGGGTTGAAGTAGTTAAGGAGAACAGACTGGACAACCTGGAATCTCAGTACAAGCCTTAAAGTTTATTCTACAGGAAGATTACAGGAAGTTCGTGCTAACACTGCAGATCATCTGGAACACAGGATACAGTCAACAGGGATTTAAGGATACAACCACATTGTCTGTAAAAGACCTGTATGTGCTGAAAGCCTATGAACTAGAACAAGAGCTGAAGAAGATAATATTTGGTAAAGCAGGTTGTTAGCATATCCACTGTATTTGTGACCCAGGAACCAAAGTTGATTGACGTCAAGGTTGAAAACCTCTGAACAGAAACGAATTGATCCTAGAAGCTGAATTGAAGATGTTGTAGCTCGAGGTAGTGGTCAAGGTGTTGTATGTAAATTTGACACTTTGGAATAACTTGAGAACTGGACTGCAAGTCAAGCCTGCAGGGCAACAGGAAGTTCAGTGACATCAGATTCAGATGGAATCCTAATTCTAAATCTAAGGTCCTTACCTATAGATTCCATGAAGGAGATTTTCAAGAACAGTTCAAGAGGCGGTTGCAAGACAGGGATGGTTTATATTTGAAAGACAAGTTTAGGGTTTGCTACACAGTTTGAAGAAGCCTATACAAGCAAAAGATGACAAACACTATGTTGGGTTGAAGCAGGAATCTTAAGCATTAGTGAGGATGCAGCAAGGGAAAGCACTTGTTGATGAAGTTAAATGCAAAGCTGATTCTATCAGTGACAGTGATAAACCAAATGGATATCTGGCATCAATGACCAACACTGGAGATGAATCACTATGCACTTCACAGGTACACATTCTAACTAGTATACGTTTATCTAATTCAGAACTGTATGTTTATTAAGTTTTGAAATGTATTATATTCATGACAGCATGTTAGCATCTTAGGACTTAAATGCTTAATTGATTGCTAAGAATAAGATTGCATGCTAGGTTTCATGAGTTTAATTAATACATTTCATACTTGATTTTATATGCAGTAAAATGAATATCTAGAATTAGATAGGGTGTTCTAGACGGTTAGGTGTATCCCTGAATATTTGCTGAAACTTGAGTTAAATCTTCTGTGATTTAATACCTCTGCTAATGTTGTGAAAATTGCTAAATAGACAAACAAGTCATAGATCAGATATTTTATATTTGTTCTTATTGTGATAAATGACTTGTTAAGTGTATGTGGAATTTGATATTGCTAATAATGTTTTATTCAAATATTCTGCATATTCTTAATTTGTTTATGTGCTTATTTTCACATGATTTGGTCGCACTCACATAATTGCACTTAAATGTCATATCATATCATGTATTGCTTGTTAAGGATAAATGGTTAAAAGATGGTAGAATTATCTAAGTAGTCAGTAAGACATGTAGATTCGAAGCTTAATCTAAAACTGACTTAGGTAATTAGAGATAGTTAAAAATGTTAGACAACGACAGAAATAGATTAGAAAGAATTAGTAATTAATTTGTTAGTTCTTCTATCCATGTGCTTTTATGCATATTGAAGCTGTTGTTAACACCGATAATATCTCTAACCCATCTGGACTCAATTTAAATTGAGTACCAAGAAGCTTAATCATTTGTGATTGCAGAGTAGGTAACAAAAGTTAAAAGTTATGTGACTTCGTGACATTTACTGTTCGAAGCATATGATTAAGATTAAAGCTCTACTATCTCAGTTGATTGAGAAGGCCTCCCCGACGGTAACCTTTGGAGATGACAGCAAAGGATGTACAAGGGATATGGCTATCATGAGTTAAGAACTGTCATCAGTGGAAGCATCTTTCTTGTGGAAGGACTTAAGCACTTTCTAAAGGGCACTAGGGAATTCTTTGTCAAAGGTTTTCTAGAGAAGTGTTTGATCTCAAACAAGAAGGTTGGATGCTCACTCAGCTGCGGTTGAGGAAGTTTGTTCGTAGCTGACATGAAATTTGGATGTAAAGATGAAGTGAACTTTTCAGTAAAGCTTTATCAATGAAGAGTTAGCTATGGCAAAGGAAGCTCTCACACTTGTTAGTCTGCAAGGCAATAGATTCTCTGATAAAGATGAAATTGGTGAGAGGACTGCTTCATATGGAATTCTATCAAGAAGGACATTTTGAAGTATGTCACATAGGGAAGTCAATGGAAACATCACATTGAAGGAAAGTCATATGCTTAGTGGTGATTGAAATTGATAACCCTAATTACAAATTGGTGATGTTCAAGCATTCAACAGACAAAATGTCACAATGATGATTGATCAAATAAGGAAGATCAAGTTGGAAACAATTGGTAAGCAGTGAGAACTTTGAAGTCAGATAGTGGAACTGCATTTCGCGAGTGAAGTTCTAAGTGAAGTCTGCACTGAAAAAGGTACTTTGAAGCTGAAGCAATTAACACAGCATGCTGCTTTATTCAACAAGATCGTGAAAAGACATCATTTGAGTTAATGGCCAACCAGAAGCAAACACTGAAGCTCTTTCGTGTGTTTGGAGGGAATTGATTTTTAATAAAGATTTATTTGAGTAACTTGACAAGAAGTTAGGGCTCATGGAACAATTCTCCTCGGCTACTCATAGGTGATTAAAAGTCTGAATGTGACGACCAACTACACCAAGCTCCCAGACATTCAAATGAACGACTATTCTGAATCTTTGACAAATTCAGATACTGATGTAGAAGCTGAGGTTGCAGAAGGAATCAATGACAACGATGATGATTCAGATCCTTAGTGGAAATCCACTGTATAAGGTAAAGGATCTTCAACACATCCTAATAGCAACTCAGGGGGAACAAATAAAAGAAGGATCTACTAGTCATGCTCAACAATGAAGATCAAAGGATTTCATTAAGAACATTTTTGCCAAGACAAAAGGTTTGAAGTCAAGTTCAATCCTGGAGTCTCGTTCTTAATGATCCGGATTCTTGTGCAGAGGCTAGAAGTGCTAATCGAAATGATCATATATCTTTCGGGACCAAGTTGGGAAAGAGAAATTGTCAACTTACAATTGGTATCAATAATTGGTATCACCCATCAATTGGTATCCTAAAGAATACTGAAGAAGCACAGATTGATCCAGATTGGGTGATTGCAATGCAAAATGATCTCAATCAGTTCGAAGGCAGAAACCACTGAAACTGGAACCCAGACCACAGACCACTAAAGTCGAAGCTGAAACTGGTACAGTAGGGGTTCACAGAAACTGGATGACTATTGGCATTGTTATGAGGGACAAAGCCAAACTGGTTGCTACAGGACTTTAAAGCAGAAGGTATCGACGATGATGGGAACAGAATCTTCGGGACTTTCAAGATCAAGCAGTAAGCACCAGTGACAAGACTTGATCCTTTGGGACTCATCAATGGGGACCTAACAATATTCAGGGACCCAACGATTAGTACCTAACAATTAGCACATGTGGAGCATTCAAGCATGAAGATCTAACAGATGAATCTGAACAAGTGCACTCCTGAATGGTGAGCTAGAAGATGAAGGTGCAGATCCGTTACAATTTGTATATCATTCTCTTCGCAAGCTTTTCTATGACGGAGGTAAAGGACTCAAGCAAAACGTCAAGGACATGGTATGACTCTCTAACTGTTAATTACTTAAAAATGATTCTACATTAGAGTTGTTATACATATCTCTCTAGAAATGCTAGGCACACACAATGTTATATTTATGTGCAAGTATACCTTAATTCTCGATATGCCTATGTGCAAGTTTCCAAGTGGAATCTAGAGAATCTTATCTTATAGCTAAGTTATGAATTGCTAGATATCTTAGGGGATCACCATTTCCTAGAATCTGGGACCCTTAAGATAATAGGTTTAACCTAATTGGCTATATAGATATAGATAATGCAGGTTGTACGAAAGACAGGGAAGTCATTCCTAGAAGCTGTCAATTTCCAGCAATACTGTTGAACTCTTCACACCACTGAAGGAACAAGCTCATGGACACCAGGTATCATTTCTTTTGAGTTGTCCTTAGTCGAATAACTTGCAGAGTTTTGCTAAATAACTTGATGGATTTATTTTATCTATGTTGGTTAGTAAACTTGGGGATATTATTAATATACATATTTGTTGAAAATCCCATCTGCAAGGAATTCTCAAATGAGTTCACAAGTATTACTTTTTCCCGATCCAAAGGACTTGTGAATTTATTTGAAATCCAGATCCTCATACTTTTTGCTATTAATTTAATTATCATGCTTACATTGATATATGCATGAGTGGTAGTTAAATTACTTAGCATAAGTAAGAAGCATAATTATTTGTATGTTTTAAATATTTGATGAGTATTAGTCAATGATATCTTGCTTAATTGCTCTGATATTTTGCTCTTATATTCTGATATATTTTATTACAAATAATTGTGATACTTTTAATATTAGTGACGGTATTTAGAATTTCTGTTCTAAATAATCAATGCAAATTTTAAAACTCACTAATATTGGAAGATGAAGTATTTTCTAAGTTATGTGTATAAAATTCTCAATATTTTATATACTTAGAAAATATTTCTAAAAACAAGTTTGTTTGCGAGGAGTTGCAATTAGAATCACAAGTATTACTTTTTCCCTATATAAAGGACTTGTGAATTTCTTTTCAACTATAACCTCGAGCTTACGTATATCAATTAGTAATTGTTATGAGTACGCTTACAATGTGCAAATTGACAATTATTAGATATGGCGTAGGAAGTTAAATGCTAATATTCAATCTAATGAATATTTTAGTATTTAGCGAATTTATTTTATCTTATTGAAGTTATGGATTGAAGCAATTCAATGGTTATTAGTTTCATAATTTTAATTTGATAAAATAACAGAAGCACAATTTCTTGCATCTTGAAATTATTGATAAATATCGAATAATTGGTATCAGCGTGCAATTAATTGTGATATGCTTATTGTTCTACTGAATAATTGCCATGTATAGTTTTTATAAATGCATGTGATTGGCAATTGATTAGTACAGCATAAGTATTTAATTTATTTTGGTTTATTTAAATCATGATGATATAAAACAATTCAATGAAATATCTGTTCCATGATTTAAATAAATTAAAATAAATTCGAAGCATAATTATTAGTAGTATAAATATTTTCTTTTATTACTTTGTGATAATAGAATAATATTTTATTACAAAATAATTGTGATATATTGATACTAATGGATTTACTTAGTTTTTATTTTTAGAAACAATTGGTATCAATATATTTAGTTTTCTTTCTTTGACTGGTTTACAATCCTGAATGTATTTAAAAGAAATTTTTGTCTATTTCTTTTTCAAAATATTTTATGCAAAGATACATTCATTTGTCTATCAGTTTAAGTTAAGAAAACTTAAGAATTCTTTTTCAAAACTTCTCTTTTGAAAAAATTTTCTTAAGGATAATCTTTCTATTCTATCGAAACTTTATTCCCTCCCAAAAGCTTGTTTTAAATGTTTTATCTAACAAAGCTTTTTCTCTCTTTTGAAAATGTGTTTTAAACTTCGAGGTACCAATCACTTGTAAAATGATTTGTTTTCAAATACTTGTTTCAATGTATGTTTCACAGTGATTCAGAGTACCAAAACAGTGGTTGTTGCTTTGAAGGCCTAGTACTGTTATGTTAAGCATTCATCCTAACCCCAATTGTCATGTTTTTATTTAAAGTCGGGGATATTATCAGGCAGACGAAAATGATGTAAATCATAATTGCATTATGAGTCGGAAAATCATTGTCTTCTATCTGATAAGGATGTTTTGCAAAACTGTTTTCAAAACATACAGTGCTTAGGTTTAATGGAAAAGAGTCATTTTATTGAGATATAATTTGGTAGAAGAGTTGAATTTCTTCTTTGGTGTAAATTCCCGCGTTTTATTATGGGAAGTTTGCCTTACAAGAAATTCATAAGGGATAGATTTTTTCTCTGATACACATTCCCGCGTTTTATTATGGGATAAGTACCTTAAAGAAAATTTCTATTGGTGTCAGGCTCTTAAATGATAAATCTTTAGAACCAACAAAACTCTTTTACTAAAAGTGCTTTAATGCAATCCATTACTATTCCTTCATATAGTTTTCTTTCTCCTTGAGATGAAAAATATGTTTTGGAATGTTAAAGTGATTATCTTTTTATCTTCTTTAAATGATTCTATCCGTTTAGCCCCCAGTGGCTACAGAAGCTGGCCAGGAGGTTGAAAACCCATCAATCTCTGACCCAGGCCTTAATACCAAACACTGATTCATCCACTTCCATATATTAACCCTTGGAGATATAAGGAACTTATGTTAGTTAGAGGTTGATAAGGGAGAAACTGCACTAGATGCAGCAAATAAGGATGTAGTCGGAAGTGCACCCACAGCTCTACCTCCAGAGAAGTAAAGACGTATATAAACTGAGGTATCTGTAAGCTCATCTGTATCTTCTCAAAAAGATGCAGAGCTGAAAAGGCAATAAAACTGTCTCTGGAATCATTCTCTCAACAGGATGAGTCCATTGAAATTCGCTCGTCAGCCAGAGCATCTTGTAATGAGTCAAGCACACCACCGGCACTCACGCTGATGGTAAGCCTAAACAGATATATACTAGGAACCTTATATAATTTTTGGGACCTAACAATCCTAACAGTTATACTAGGGGCCTAACAATTGGACACATTGCAAGGCGTGCACAGTGTGAGGTATAGGCATGTTAACAAAACACCCGTCATTGGGTTACGAGGGAAACGTAGACTCTAATTTGCCATTCATTACATTGTCTACTACGTCGCCCCTCCTGGAAGGAACATTTCCAGATCCTGAAAAGGAATGTCCACCTCCCGTTTACGGAGAAGGTGTGAGGCAACTCCTTGATAGAACAAGGCAGGATTCCCAAAAAGATTTTAAAATCTTGGGATAACCCATCTCAAAGAGGTGAGGCTCCACTAGACAGTGATTTAGCAATTGCTATTGAGTCTGGTGTGGGACAGTGCTTATGCATGATAGATCAAGAACACCTCTACGAGGAAATTCTCCACTTGATAGTGATTCATTTCATTTTGATGAATCAGGTGATAAGAATAGAAATGAATTGACAGATTTCACTTGCAGGTACAGAAGGCTAAATTTGGAATGCAGAGTGAAAGTGAGAGAGAGAAACACTTGAGTGAAAGTGAGGGAGAGATACACTTGAGTGTGAGATAGGGAGAGAAAGAGTGAAACACTTCTAAGTGCTGGTCACTTAAGTGTAAACACCAACAGAACGTAGTAGAAGTGAGGAAACCACAAGCCAAACACTTACCCTTGCTACTTGCTGCTTCTGGAAGAAAAGTTACTATATTTTTCCCGTTCAACGACAGACGAGAACCTTCCTTGGAAGACAAACCATTTAAAAGAGGACCTATCAATTGGTATTAACATTTGGTATCTTCAAAAGTGGGCCATTGGAGGATTCCTCAACTAAGGGGGAGAATTTATAGTGTTATAGTTATAACAAGAAAAAGAAATTGGAGGATTCCTCTTCTTATGAGGGAGAAGTTATAGTGTTATAATTATAACAAGAAAAAGGTGAAGTTAATAAGTCTTATCTTCGTATCCTTAGGGGGAGATTTTAGACACGAAGAAGAAAATCTTATCTTCTGATCCTGAGGGGAAACAACAGATATATGGGAGAATCAAGAAGCTGTAATTCTATACTTGGAAGAACAGAAATGACTATTCCATTTATTTTCTAAAGGGAGAAGAAGAATAAGAAGGAGAATCACATTCGTAGGGGGAGAACGTTATTTGAGCTATGTTCAGTATTGGTTGAAGACATACCCAGGAATTGATTCTTATGAAGCTCTGTTCATGATAAGTTCTTTAAGTTCAAACAATGAAGGATTTTGAAACGGAGAAAGCTCAAACAGACAGAAATGAAGATGATACAATTTGAATATCAGTTCAGCGCCAGAGGAACAAACATCTTTCGGTTCAGTCACACAAGAATTCTGGAAATGCAATATCTGATCCAGAAAAACCAGTAGCATTATTTACAAGTCTCGGATGACCTTTTTCTAGTTGTTAGTTGAGTTATCCTCCCTAGGTGATTTGTTTGCTAAAAGTTTAACAATCAAATAGGGGGAGATTGTTGGAGATTACGAAGCTGTATTAATAGTAATCGTGATAACTCAACACTAGAACAGGACAAGTAAATAATACTACACCTACACAGAAATCAGGAAGAAATGAAGACAAGGCAGATACAGTGAATCAAGACATTAGAAGAAGTTTTGAAGTCTACTACAGGTCACTGAAAGAAGTACATTAATATGTTCATGCCTCAGTGAAGAATAAAGTGTAAAGACTTTCAGGGTTTCAGAAGTGTTGAAGATTCAGTATAGAAGTGCCACTAGAAGATTTCAGTGTACCAGCATTGATTGAAGATAGACAATGTTCGAAGCATAGGAATCTAGAAGAATTGAAGACATGGTATGTCTAAGTACCAGAAGAGATTCCAGTGAAATTACAGTGTTTATTGACAGTCAGTGTTCGAAGCAATGAAGTTGCTGCAAACTTAACAATGTACGTAAGGCGATAATACGAAGACCTGGAACGAAGTTAGTCGTCTGTGAACCAGACCAGTTGCACTAGGCGTCAGCAATCTGTGAAAGGAATCTGAGTATTAACTATAGAATAATTGTTAAGTTGAAGAACGTACTTGAAAAGAACGGTTATTTATTAAGGTACGAAAAGTAATTTGTAAAGGCTACAGCCAAATAGCTAAACAGCTAACAGCTTAACAGCTAAATAGCTCAAAGGGTGCAGGGTGCAAAGTGTCACAACCTTGGTACGAAAAGTGAAAGTTTCTAATCTACAGTCGAAGAACGGAAACAGCTCAAGGTACAGGGTGTAATGTGGCAAGACTTTGATACAAGAAATGGAAGTTGGCAAACTTAAGTCAAGGAGTGAATAGATGGTCAAAGTACAGTGACCAAACTACACTTTGACCATGGTAATGAAACTCACGCGCACAAAACCTTCAGCGCAACATACTCATTTGACTTAACCAAATTGAAGCATCATTCTATGTGGCGCCTCCCCTGTGCTTCCCCTGTAGTGGCGCCACTTGCAATTAATAAATATATTGATTGAAGTTTTAAGTGGCGCCTCCCCTGTATATCAGCTGTGTAAGCGCCACTCAGCCCTTAGCCAATCAAATTCAAGCAGCCTACTTTATTGATTTAAAGTCTACACCAATTAAATTGAAGAGTCGTCTTCTTCAACACAAAAATGTAGAGAGCAGCCATGGCCGGGGCAAGAAGAAATAATTTATACACATCCATACCTTGCTCCCGGTCAGATATTAGGACCCGGTTCTTTAATGAAAAATGCCCAGGGCTCCTAGATATCACTCCCTACGGACTCAGTTTTTCCTTGTACTAATTTAGATATATTTGTATAGGAACTGAGCCTTATATTTTTGTGTTAGTAGCAAAGAATTAATTTATTCTTTGGAAGCCAGTTAATTTTAACTGGGTGTAGTAAAACCCTCTGGGATTAATACGAGAGTAATATTCCCGGAAACTTGTCTCCATAATTTACCTGCTAATTTTCTTGAACCTAATTGATTTATCCGGATACACAGAAAATTAGTAGGCAGCTCACCTAAACACTACAAATGGCCAAACCCACTCTGAAGCAATAATTTATTTATCCGCAAATTCTGAAAAGAATTTAAATTATTGTTAGTATCGTATTCAACCCCCCCTTCTACGATACTTCGGGACCTAACATGCACAAAAGGGTATGATGTAGCTTGGTGGTTAAAATGAACTCAAGTTTCATCCTCATATAACCTCTTTCAGGTAAAAAAAAAAAACTGCATAAAGAGCTGAATATTAAGCCCCATCATAAAAACAGAAGGCATGATTCTAATAATATTAATCCAGTAACAATTTAGATGTCACTAGCTGTTCTGTAGGAAGTAGAAACTGCAGTTGAAATTTGGTATTCAGTCATAATTCAGCTGCAGCATTGGCCCCCAGGAAAATTTTAAGCCTCGTGATTTTAAGCTTAGTGCATTAGAAAAATAGTAGTTCGATGAACACCTATAGTACCAAAAATTTAATAGAAATCACAAGCCAACCATATATATATATATATAAGCATTTACAGCAGTTGGATTTCCATCTTGTCAAAACAAGCTGCCCTTACTTTCCTTGCCCTAATTTATACAAGTAGACTACTGGGATCAGTTCTTGAAAATGAAACTATCAGGAGACAGCAGGGTGACTAGTCTTGATAACCTCTATAATTTCTTTGATAATGTTGACATCAATCCCTTGACGATCTTCCCAAACCACATTAAATTCATAATACCGAGTGCAGCTGGCACAACAAATATCAAAAGTCGTCCAACAATGTGCATCTGCATGACCTGCCATTCATTCACAGATTTCTTAGACCCAGAGGTTACATGTACATTAAAATGCATGAAATGAAAAACATGGAGAACCCAACTTTAAATATATAAAAGGCTTTCAAGTTTTCCTTTGATTATTGAAAGATCATGTTCTTTTCTATCTTTCAATAAGCAAATCGAGGTATGCAAGGAACTAATAAGGATATTTCTCTAATCTATACTATATTATTATAACCAAACTTGAGATCTTTTGTAATCGGTTTGGTTTATGCAAATTTTTGGTTAACCCAATATCTTTTTAACATTATATTATTAGTATATTATATCCAAATTATAGACTAGATTTTATATACTTATATTAAGAATCCTAGTTACAATAGTAATATTTATATAACATAGTTGTACCAAATACAATCTATTTACAAATCTCAATTTCATCACAACTCAAACTCTTTAATTATTTAAAATTGAAACTTATTATTTAAATCTCATGAATATTATAAATTATTATCTTTTTATTTATATTAAATTTTATATAAAATTCTATTACAAAATATTATATAGTTTTAGCAAATAAAAAATTATTTAATAATAACAAATATTTATATATATTTAATATTAAAGCCCGTGCCTAGCACGTGTTTTAGATGTGCATTTTTATATAAAAAAATTAAGCACATGCTATGGAAATTTAACATCACACAGTTATCATGTAGACTGTACGCATTTGTCAACCAAATGACCAGGATAAATATAGATCAGGAGGCGAAGTACCTGATCATAATGCAAATACACATGGTAAAACAAGTAGACAAACAGCAAAATTCTTGCAACCTGCATCACAAAATCGAATCAGCATATTTTTCTAGCTGACAGATTAACCTTCAGTTGATGGATGAAAAGATTTGTAGAAAAGACAACACATATTAATAACATTAAGAAGAATATGTCTCCATCTGGTATGCAAACAAATTTGCAGTAAATAACTGTGTAGATTTTTATTTGTTTTTGGGTTCAATAAATAAAAGACAAACTCACCATCCAAGCAAAAAAAATCACCACCCCATTAATCAGATATGCATTAGACCTCTTCAAACCAGCAGTATCTAGGAACCTGCATGAAACCAGAGAATATATTAAAATGCACATGCATTTAATCAAAATGATTGCTCGACTCTTCAAAACATACCATCTCATGTTTATCTCTGGAGTTGTCACCTCCGAAATGAGGACCATAAATGTATAGAGCTGACCCTCCCCAGTAAACAAGGAATATGCTACAGCAATTGCAGAAAGAGAGTGATGAACAACCTGAATGCAGATACATTAAGGTCATCACACTAACATGTCAGCATTATGGTCAAATACATGTTTTTAATAGTATTTACGAATATTATATCCTATACCTCTGGGAACAAGAAGTGGAAAACATATTGCAAATGGATGTGATAACACAAAGTTTTCTCCTTTTTCTTTTTTTTTCTCTAAAAGTCCAGACTGTAATTTTTATAATGTAAACTGTGCAGAAAGCTCTTGCCATATCATCATTATAAAAAGAATCGTTTTAATAATGGTGGAACGAGGCTTCGACCTACATGCTATAAAGAGTAGTACAAAAAACTCTTTAGTGCTTTAAATTTCATTACCGGTTGGTAGTAGCTAGTTTAAAAAACAGATCTGAGGGGTATGAGTGTAGGTAGACGGTGAAATGCACTACTCTAGGTGTAGTTACCGAATGAAAAGAACCTATCATGTATAATTTGTGTTTCAGGAAAAACATGTTATCTAATGCAAAATATTTGCAGTATCGAGATTACTATTTAAGCATATGTCATAGGCTATGGATCTTCCATCCTTAAATATACTTACATACTCCATTCCACCCAAAGAAGGATATAGCCAGCAAATCATCACAAGGTCTGAAATGAAATAGCCAACAGAAAGCTGCCACAATCACATGTAAAACTGTTAATGAGTCCTTTTTCACGAACACGAGACAATTCAATACAAAAAATCTGAGATTGCTTTTAATTGAATAGCAGTTGTTAGCAGGGTATTATTATGTTTCAAGTACGCTCTCAGGGTTTCCATTGAGATACTTGCAGACTAATCAATCACTGGATTGAAAACATAAATATCCCGTAGTTGGCATATAAACTTTAGACTTTAGAGTAAGTAGAGACAAATGATTGACCACGTCAGCATTAAGAAACAATGAAGAAATTTTGAAGAATGAGGCCCTTTGATAACCCTTACAGCCCAACCCAAAGCGAAGAAAGTAGAATCAAACAATCAACGAAATGGAAGAGACCTGAGCAATTAGAAACAACAAAACAAAGGATGTATTCCACCACTGGAACTATTTTAAACCAACTGAACTGGTCCTAAATTAATACATACATGACAACTTGATGCTAATATATTAATGCACAAGTGGTCTAAAGTAATCTCATCAATGAGCTAGCTCAGATGGAGGATTATTCTGTGAAGAAGATAATTAAAATAAAAATTCCTGTACTAAGAATTAAGATTTGTATTGGTTTAAATTGTACCAACTTTTGAGACAGTCTGCATAAATTTAATTCTAAAAGTAATTCACTCGCGAATAGTAGGAAGAATGATAAGAAAGTGCGTATATTAGAAATTTGGCACTACTTTCTCTACTCTAGACTTCTGGGGTCAAACCCTTAATTCTTTCCCTAATTTCTCCTTCTGTATTGTACTTCATCCTGGTACTTTTCTTTAAGTCATTCTGGCATACACACCCCATCTACGTAGCTGTATTGTACTTCATCCCAGTACTTTGGTTTAAGTCATTCTGGCATGCACACTCCATCTACGTGCGGCTGTGCCACCTTGCCTTTCCATTGATACACAGCTGATTAGAGCCAGGAGGTTGCTCCCATGCTACAGATATGGGGGCGAGTTTTTCCTGTCAGCTCCCATGCTACAGATATAAGGGCAAGTCTTTCCTGTACGGATCAGAGATTTGGGACTTCTTGGGCTCAATCTCTTTGAGTCAAGATTGGGGTAGAAGCTGCCCAAGTTTTAAACTGCTGTCAATGTCCCACATACACCCCTCTCCCTCTCCCTCTATCTCCCGCTCGTTCTCTCTCTCCCCCTCCCTCTCTCTCTCTCTCACACACACACACACGCACAAAAAAAACTCTGTATATACATATCCATCACCCACTCCCATATATGGACTTAACTGCTAAGTGCTAATAGACAAAAAGAATCAGGAAAATCGAGATATCTCAAGGAGTCAAGGTTCTCAAGGTATGAAAATATTTTTCAATTAGTATTGCAAGATGAAAGTCATGTGACAAAGTGCCAATGTTTATTTAAGGACAATTTCTTCCAATATTAGTTGCAATGCTTATCTCCAGTAAATTTGGTTTCTATTTTTAAATTTTCTGATTGATGCTCAACATAATCACATTATTAGATCCATAGACACCCTAAACTAACTAGATGTGATGACATGTGTTGCAATTATGCACCTCTTAGGGATTTATTGCTCCATTGCGCCTGATAGGCTTAAATCAGTAAAAAAAACAGCAGTTGTGTTTGAGGTTTCCAATAATGTATTTTTACTTATAAATGGATGTAGAAAGAAACAAAAGGAATCCGTAAGATTATATGAAACTGAACAAGGGACCAGATGATACTTACTCCTAACGCAAAAGATGAGAGTTGTGAACTGCGGAAGGTAATAGTTCCAGCAAGAAGGTGATCAGAATAAAGATCCGACCAGAACACGAAATACAAAGACATCGTTGAGATGAATATGGCGTGGGCGGTAGACATGCCACTGCACAAACATATTATGCTACATGAGAAGAACACCACAAAAAGCATACTGCAAAAATTATGTGTTCTACGCCAAACTGATTGCTGAGATGCAGAATGGCAGGTTAAGAAAATCTAACAATTTAAAACAAAAAAGAAAGTTGAGTTGATGATTAAAAATAACAGTATAAGATTAATCAGGAAAACATGGAAATAATGCACATGTATTCAGTTCACCGGTTATTCCATTCAATTCGCTGAATTTTTGTAAGTCCAGCATATGTCCTGAAGTAAGAAGTGCTGATCAAGTGAGAAAAATCATAGACCTGCAAAAGGATTTTTTTTTTTAAATTGAATATGCCGACAACAAGATAACTACGAAGACCAATAATGAACCACTCGCATAAAAGGTACTTGCAAAATAAAAATTCGATATGTTAAATTGCAAGCATATCCAAGCAATGTTATCTCATAACTACTTTAGCCAACTTTTATCCAGCCCAATGTAAACCACTTAAAAAAATAAAGAACGTAGGACTAGAACCTACCATTTTGCTCACAAATATACCACTAAGGACTGATGTGTACGCTAAATATGGATCTGAAAGTAAGTAACTCTTGACCAATTCGGCCTGATTCTGAACAGATTTCAACTTCATCGCTGTCTTTCTAGAAACTGCCATTTAGACGGATCAATTGAACCATATAGTATTTCGATTGGCTTGTCAAAGGAATGCTGATATCTTTAATAATTCGAGTTTAGTCCACCAAGCATCCTGTAGGATGTAACAGAAAAGATAAACGAACTAAACAAAATTTTCCACTAAGTTTTGACTCAGAAAGGAGTGCTACAACCTTACATCATCAAAAATCATACTATTACGTACATAATGGCCGCAAATTTCATAAATTCATATATGAGCTGATTATCAACATTACATCAAGTTTCTAATGTTGCATCCTTACTCTTTTCTGAATTTATGATTACCATTAATAGTCCTTAAGAATTGGATGACCATAATAGTAAATAGATGTCACACAATTATGTTGATCCTAAATCACCATGTTTGACTGTCTTTTCGTGAAATGGAGAAGAAAATTTGTAACAAAATGAATACTAACAATTCATCACTCTGTATGCAATATTATACAGCAAAGAAAACTCATTCTTGATCATTTTCCTTGTATAAAAACATTTATGGCTTGAACTGAACCAAATGCGAGAAATTAAATTTGAAAACAAGTAGACCAATTTTATTTTGAGGTGCATATGGAAAGAGTATCCACAATACAATTAGTTAGAATGGATAACATTAAATTCATGACCAGACTAACTACTGTGCAAGGCCGTAAGCAATTTCAAACTAGAATAATATAGACAGATATGCCATAGAACAGTAGGGACACGGGAGGGCATATCTGAGGCAGGTTATTTAAAGGTGATAGTAAATCCAGAAAGGTCCACCACACAAGTGCTGCCCTTATCCTAATGCCATATTAAGGAGTCCCGTCTCCATCCTAACAATACCAAGTCACCAACTGATAAAGATCAAACGTGCTCTGGAAGATCGATCAATGTTTGTTTTAAATCATTAATATGGCTGACATGTCAAATCTTCCAAAAAAAATAACATTTTCTAATAGTTGTGAGACTGAACAACTTGTGATTCTATAACCTAAATGAATCTGCATTACAATTCCTTCACCTGATTATGCAAAGACAATATCATGATTATCATCTACACATTTTCAGGTTTTAAATCAGTTATATAGGTATCTATATACAGCAAAAACATCTGCATACGAATAACCCACATGAACATAACCATCCCGCCTCATTTTAATATATACCTCAACGTGTTCAATAACACATAAAATAAACCAAACAAGCTACAACCATTAAGCAGATATTGATGACATACTAATAATGAACTCAGAAACATACATTTATAACTTGACTGAACCCAAATCATAATGGGTAAGAATAATACACTAAATAATCAAATAATAACACAGTCAAATAATATCCACAGAGATCTAAAAAAAACCCCCAACATTATATTCAATCAAATCACAATTTACAAACTTGAGTCCCAATAGGTGAGATCAGAATCATCAGACCCAAGTTTCATAAAGATACAAACTTTATAATACCCAGATGCTAATTAACAATAATATAAAATAAAAAAACAACCCTTTTACCTGAATCAAACAAGAACAAAATCTTGAAGCATAAAGAACAAACACAATGATCCAACAACTGATCCCCAATAGATTCAGAGTAAAAATAACAAATGGGTGTTGAAGAAATGTAGAGAATGAAGTGTATATATCAATTATAGATACAGAAAACTGGGTTCAATCAAATGTGGTTTGTTTGTATGTAATAGATTTTGGAGTAACAAACAAAGCCCAGTATTGTAAAATGGTTAGTCAAGAAAAATAAGTTAAAGAGATGGGGACTAAATAGGAATTTGACAGAAAATATATGTGTGTATATATTTTGTATGTTGTAAAGTAGGCTTACGTGTGAAGTTATGCTTGGATGTTGTGTATTAATTTTAGCACAGTGGATACATGCGGACGTGGATGTCATTTCTGATAATGTTTTTCAGGACTCTTTCTTTTATTTTTCATGATATATTAAATGATTACGGTGAAATATCAATTTTTTATACCAGATATTCGGGCCAGATTACGATAAAATCTTAATAATATTTGATTAAATAAAAATTTATAAAATATGAATATGTTTAAATATATATTTTTATTATAATTTTGTAAATAAAATTATGATTCTACATTTTTTTTCATTTTATATTATGGTTATACAGAATTTAATAAAAAAATTCACGGTTTTCACTCTAATTTTTTTTTCACTTTTATTACTCTATACTTGTAATCATAATTAGCAGGGATGTTTTTGGTTAAGATGATTTGAAGAACTTTCATGTTTATATCATGAAATGAAAAATATATTTAAGAAATTAAATTTCACAGACATTTAAAGAACTTCGGCATGATGTTTATTTCATCTCGCTATAAGAGATCGTGTATTCATATTTCAATACAAGTTTTGCCGATAATAGAAGTGAATTTTTTTACAACTTTGTTGATGCAGATTATAAAATCATGCACATCGGGAAATGACAGCTGCTATTCTAGCAAGAAAGGCTACTAAAAGTTTGATATCAACAAGTATTTCTGACTTGCACGGGAACAAATTCAGCTTGCGAGTACATTTGTTCTATTCCAGGTATACTGTTGTGACTGATGAATATTTTTTGGAAAGAGATTAAAGACGACACGCTTTATTAATGAGAAAAGTAAGCTTTATGTGAAATTCTGTTCGGATCTGAATCATGTTCTGGTGACCTCTTGATGGCACGATGAAACAAACGGAAAATAAAGGCTTTATATGGGAGGAACAGTCGGGTGGAAGGGTTTGGATGCTAAATGTTACTGAAGAATATAATATATGATCTTGGTAAGTCCATATTCTAACAACTTGAGGTTTTAGGAGTACTAGTAACTTTAACATGATATCAGGGCACCAGTCGGCACGAGAAGTTCTAACACTAAACTCACACTTCGAAAATGAACCAAAGAGTCTGGACACTAAACTGATCACTTCTTTCCCAAAACTTAAACAATGGAAGAACATTTTATAAATAAGATAATAAGCATCACTTGTACATCTCAAGGAAGGCACTGTTTTGAACGTAATGAAATTGCCAATCTTGCATTCAGTTCTGATATAAATATTTCTGTTTATATACTAAAGGTCAAGTATTGTCAACAATCCTAACTAAATTTTGTCGCAGCAACCAATATGCAAACTAATCCAAACACATACCAATTTCAGGCATCGACGTGTACCAAAAGATTGCCATGGTCAACGGATATCACTTAACGGGCATAAGATTAATGAACGATGCTGGAATTGCAACATTTTCAGATTGAATATTTAGGTTAAGTTAGAATATTAGGCAATGACTACAAACAAGAGTTTAGAAACAAGATAAAATTATGCTCGACTAAAACTAGAAAACTCAGCTTCAGAATTCATTCTGTAATCTAAAACCCCTATGTAATAAGGCAACACATACTAGAACCTTTAAGCTTTATTTACAAAATTCAGGGGTTAGGCTGTTTAATATTCCTCAACGCTAACAGGCCTCGACAACTTTTGCCATAGTAGCTTCATATTCAACAATGACCTCAGCAACTTAACGTATGATTACACTCCATTGTTCAATAGAGGGCAAGGGAATGTGCATCTGCAATAAATTTATAAAGGACCAAAAGGTTATGGTTACACAGGTAAATATAACTGTTGAGTTGCAATTATTGGAATTTTCACAAACAAGCATACAAGAATTTGCTTTGAAACCAAAACCATTCTCACGATATATAAAGTGCAGGATAACCTGTGTGCAACAGGCCTACAAGAGATTGTGCACTTCAAACAGCATTATCATCCATTCACCCTTGACCAGAACCGTAACGGCACAAGTTGCTAAATAATTAGCTCGCTGCAGACATGCGTGTACGCCACAATCTACCATATATAGATCTTTAGAATAATTGTCGTTAAATAGTGACACTTTAGACTAATTACTTCATAGTAATAAAAATGTTTTCGCTTAATCAATGCACCTGCAAAGAAATACTAAAACTTGTTCTATTCTCACCTTACGATCAGTAATGTAACTATTACCAGTAGTTTACTATGTGTAAAAAAAATTACAGCTAAATGAATATCGCAATCTTACACAATTAATAGAACAAACAAGCCCTAAACAATTAGTTAACAATGCTGGAGCTCGAATACATATACAAAGCACATCCTTCACAACTAAACTATAATCAAGGCAGAAATTTCATAAATCTTACACAATAAAAAAGGCAAACCAATCATAGCGAGAGAACAAATATAATTAAAACTTAGTAGAGAAGTGTATAATTAGATATATAATTACCTCAATTTGTTCTTCCCAGTTCCCACTACTCATCACTTGCACCAATCAATCATCCTATTTACCCGATCTCATTGCCCAGAATTCAGGAAGAGAAGTGTATCATAACTAAATTTTTTTTCTAAGTATCCATGAATTAACAGCAGCCTCCCCTCCTGCGACTTCACATAATCTGTCTGTTTTGAATCTCTATTTATGGGATCTACATACAACCAAGCATAAAATATTTCAAATTAGACTCAGGAATTGGAAGGTCTTGTATTAATTGTCACTGGATTGCAAATTGCAACTTTATAATCGAAAAAAATCTTGAATTTTAATGTGCACATGTATTCAAATTTTTGAATGATATGTATCTAAGATTCACTTCGCAAGGGGTTCGCTGCCACCCTTGCACATCCGCCAATAGGGAGGTTTTAGAATGGAATTTATAATGAAATTCGAAACTAGATCATACATTCTGTTTACGTCACATCGTTATGCCTGTTAGTTTATTCACTAGCGTAACGGCATAACCCTGCTAAACAAATTTTTTCAAGGAATAAGAGCAACACAAAAATAGCCCTGTGAACAAACAAATATGGCTCCCTGTCCAAATTCAATAAATACTAGAGGCAGCGATCATATTAATTAAAAAAGCCACCGAAGATAAACGACAATAACATCAGAATTCATAAAATCTGTTGGACGAAACTAACGGTGTACTTGTTTCATTAAAGCACTTGGCAACTGAATTTAACAAACAATTGGCATGTTTGGCCTGCCTTAAAATAAGTCCTTTTGGACTTATTTTCGGGTAAAAATTTCATATTTTGATAAATGTTTTTTATACAAGTATTTAATGTATATTTGAGATTCTATAAGTTGCAAAAAAAAGTTAACTTTTTTCAGAAAAAAGTTAGGAATCTCTAACTTTGTCTTAAAATAAGTTGACTTATTCTGGAAAAAAATTTCCCCAAACACCCCAAATGACAAGACCTTCAATATATTTGTAGCTCTTTTGAACTCTCTTTTGTTCCAAACACAATCTAAAAGTTATGGCAAACAATCTTGTCAGGTAAAAATAAATTTATATAAATTGATTAAGTTGGATAGCGGCTCCATTTCTTTACTGGGACAGCTGTGGCGCTCGTTTGCAAAAATGGGACATCTTCGTTCATGTTTTCAAAAGTAGCACAGCCAATAGCCTTTCTCGGCGGTCATCAAAAGCTAGCAGGTTTGATAATTTTCAGTGATGACCGCCATGCTAGCTGGCGTGCATGGGAAAAAAAAAAGTTTAATCGATGACCGCTATCTGGCGTGCATGGGAAAAAAAACAGTAGTGATGACCGCCATGCTATCTGGCGACTAATAATTATTGAAAATAATAGTTTCCGGCAAACCTCATGGCGGTTACCACATAAATTTAAAAAATATTTTATATTTTAAAATATTTACGTTTAGAAATCAATTTATGTTATCTTATCTGAAAATCTGACTATATGCTTTATCTTATCTGAAAATCTGCTTTTACCTGAATATCTGCATTTTCTGTTTATATATTATCCTAGATTTATTCTATATGTACTTTCATTTTACATTCAATACTTGTAATCTATTCTTCCGCTTTTCACACTCTGTTCTGCTGCTTGTTCGAGCGCTTTGCTGCTGCATCTTCAGATTGCTTAATTGTTTCGTGGGTTACTTTGTAGTTTTCGTTACCTCTACTTAAGTATGATTTTATAATTTCAAAATAATATTACAATTGTCAATTTAATATGTTGTGATTATATGTAAGTTTTTATTATATATTTAAGCATGTTAGTTTAGAATTAATGCTATGTAAAAATATGTTAACGCCATTCCTATTAGTTTAATTTTAAATTTGAGTTATATAAATCTGATTAATGTTATATAAATTGGCTTCAAATTTGAGTTTAATTTTGTACAATTTTGTAACTGCATGTTAGTTTAGAATTAATAAATAATAATTTTTATCATAATTATTTATCGTATTATGAAGGAACATATGTTAGTTTAAATTTGTAATTGTTATTGTTAAGTAACGCATTATAAATTATGAAAAAAATGTATTTTTGGTGTTGAAAATAGGAAAAATGGAAGATTACGTTAACGTGAATTTCTTTTGGGGTGGAGAAATTATCAGACGAGATGATGATATAAGATATAGTACTAGAGACCCTAAAAGAATGCAATATATTAAATGGGGAACTTCTTATGAAGAGTTGAAGGAAGTGGTGTATGGATTAATGAATATTAACAGTTCATCTTGGAATTTGAAGATGAGTTTTAAATATCCCTAGTTAGGTGTAGGTAATTTGGTGTCGGGATACTATATAGCTGATATGACATGTGATGATGATGTACGGAGGATGCTCAGTGTGCCTAGACAGATGCAAATGGGAATGGGTGATGTTTCCTTGTATGTAGAGGCTGAAAAGATTATTCCGGACGAGGTTCATATGGATCTTGACCAGGATTGGTACTCACAAACGACGCATACAACATGTGAAACAATGTATGGTTCGAGCCAATTACCTGATTATGGTTCGAGACAGTTTCCTGAGTACGGCACTCCTGGTTGGGCGGACTACTATTTTGGTGGAGGAGGTAACCCCGAAACGTATGTTGGCGGTTCAAGCAGCCAAGTAAATGCTGGTGGTTCCACAAGTAGGGTCTTCGAAAATCGATTCCCCCGTGAAAATGTTTATGCTTATGTGTCTCCCCCAAAGGATACAACTACACTAAGTGCTGGGAGAGACTTGGCCCTCATCCATGAAAATGAGGAATTTGATGCACATAATTCAAGTAGTGAGGATTGTGATGAGTACGAGGATGATAGCGATAACTCTATGGATGACGGGGATGAATTAGAAGAATTCCCGACGCATATACATCAAGCCCACCATATAGCTGGTTCACCTTGGTTTGAAAATGAAGAGTGCAATCCGATTGTGGTGCGAGATGAGTATGGCATGTCTAGTGGTTTCGATCCACAACATTCAGAATTATCAGTTGGTTGTATGTTTCGTGATAAGGAAACCCTTATAGCAGCGGTAAGGGGGGTTCATATCAAGAGTGACCGGAACTACCAAGTGTTTAAGAGTAATCCAACTCAGTTCATTGCAAAGTGTGTTTACGGTTACTGTCCATAGAGATTAAGAGCTGCTAAAAAGGTGAAACACGGTATGTTTGAAATAACAAAGATGAGGGGTAATCACACATGTTTGAATAATGAGCCCATGCAGGATCACAGGAAGATATCTGCAAAATTAATTGCTAGGATCATTAAACCTCATGTAAGTGAAATAGAATTGTTAAATTAATATGTTGTTGATTGATTTAGTATTTTAGTTGATGTAAATATTTCTTAAATCTGTAACAGGTCATGGAGGGGCCTAATATATCCATCATGACTGTTATTACAATGGTGAATGATGAATATAATCATCGTGTGAATTATCTGAGAGCATGGAGAGGGAAGCAGTCTGCAGTGGAGGATGTATATGGAAAATGGAGTACAACTTATGATGATCTGCCAATGTTTTTTACGGCAATGGTACATTCAAATCCTGGTAGTGTTGCTGTG
Organism: Oenanthe sinensis; assembly: GCA_028671895.1. NCBI lineage: Eukaryota > Viridiplantae > Streptophyta > Magnoliopsida > Apiales > Apiaceae > Oenanthe > Oenanthe sinensis. Next base: position 11,663,717 of record CM053799.1, read on the forward strand.
ATTGATGTTGTTAGTCATGAAACCCAATCCGAGTCCTCGGTATGCAAGCGTATTTTCTGGTGTTTGAAAGCAATGATGGATGGTTGGGAGCATGCCTGTCCTGTACTTTCAATTGATGGTACGTTATTGAAAGGAAGGTATAACGGCAAGTTACTTATTGCTATGGGTGTGGATTCAAACAACCATCAATATCTTGTATGTTATGCGTTGGTGGATGAGGAGTCAACCGGGAACTGGTCATGGTTTTTAAGACTGTTGCGCAAACACGTATGTAGGGAAAGGCATGGTGTTTGCATAATTTCGGACCGGGCACCGGGTATTCTTGCTGCGATGAGGGACTCAAGGAATGGATTTACACCGCCTTTGGGCGTGCATAGATTTTGCTTGTTTCATGTGCGAAGTAATTTTTCCTCACACCACCCCGAGGGAGAGATAAAGCATTTGATGTGGTTAGCTGGTATAACCACGCAGGTAAGGAAACACGAAGCCTACATGAAACAAATCGGTGAGATCTCACCTCCTGCCTTACAATACCTACGCAACATTCCACCAGAATTGTGGACCTTAGCACATGACACTGGTGGCGCTCGTTTCGGCCAAGCTACAACAAATATTATGGAAGGTTTTAATGGGAACATTAGAATGGCCCGATTTCTACCGGTAACGGCGATGATGGAATACCTCTTCTATAAAACTGTGAAGATAGTGAACAACCGGCGAAACAGTGTTGAGGATAGCATGCAAAAAGGCGAGGAATTATGTGCTAGGAGTAATGCAATGTTGGCAAAAATTGAGAAGAAGGCAACTGCATATAAGGTGGATACCTTTAGTCGACAACGCGGCATATTTTCGGTGATGACACACCGATATCGGTTGAAATCAATGTGGAAGGGTGGTCACAGGCAGAATGTTGATATACGTACATTTACTTGTACTTGTGGAAAATGGGAGTGCCACCACATGCCTTGTTCACATGCCGTGGCTGGATGTATGCAACAAAACATTAATTGGAGGCAATGGATAAAGCCTTACCATTATACCATGAAGTTGCAGAAGTTGTGGGAACCTTTGATATTGCCTTTACAACCAACTGAGTATTGGAATTATGTATTACCGAGGCGTTGGCAGCAGTATGGCACATTAGTACCCGATGAGAGGCTAATGAAGGTTAAGAAAAAACGCGGTGAGAAGGGGGAATCAGTTCGAATCCGAACAGAGATGGATGCGCCTAGGACAGGGAAGAAGTGTAGTCGGTGTGGTCAAGAAGGACATACAAGGCGCAGTTTAAGATGTCCACAACGTGTTGATTAGTGTGTGATGTTCACAATAATATTTGTATTGTATGCCTAATTTTGTTTTTTTATTATATGTATGACTGTCATGAGTTTTGGATTATTCCAAAATGGATTTGTGAATTGTTTTTTAGTTTGCAACTTTAACATCTAGTTAAAACATGTTGTTATAGTTCATCATTTAATTATTAGTAATCTTCAGAATATGTTGTATATTTCTTTGAAAGCAATGTTATGTAACTCTAATTTATATGATCTTAATTATGATTATGTAATGATTATGTTGAGTTTATTCTTTAACTTCCATGATAAAAAACAAATAATTCAAACACGTCATTTCATTAAAACAAACATCAATTTAACAGTACATAGAAATAACAACTCTCATAAAACAAAGCCTAAGTACTAGGCCCATTTGCTCCATTGGGGTTCGAAGTTTGAGTTATATAGTGCATCGATTTTCCTATTTGCTTTTATAAGCTTGATCTTGAGTTTTTCCAATCGAGTTTCGTAGTCAAACTGCATGCACTTCATACGATCATGAAGATCATTTATGAAAATTGTCGCACGCTCTTCAAGTCGATCCTCAATCCAGTGTTTATAACCACATCCATTCTATCCGTCAGGGCACCCGGCATATCTTGTACCAGCATCTGGGCCATACTTTGCATACTCTTCAATAAGCAGTTTATTGTAAAAGCAACGTTCTAAAGCTCCACTTTCCATGATATAACTCTTTGATAAAATTTAATTGTGGTTGGTGATTTATTTATAGCCAAAGTAAAAGTAAAATGATTCTGCAAACATATGAAAATTAATAGTTAAATTAAAGCTGCTAGAGTTAAAGTAATAGTTATTTTAAAGCTGTTAAAAGTTAAATGTTTTTTTAAGCTGTTGAAAGTGAAATAAAGTTATCCCCGGTTAAATTCAATACAGTTGAAAGTTAAAGTATATTTAAAGTTCTGCAAAGTTATATTTAAGCTGTTGAAAGTGAAAGTAAAATTAAAGTTCTGCAAAGTTAAATAAAATTTCAGCGAAGTGAAATGCAGTAGTCAAGTTAAAAAAGCTGTGCAAAATAAAAGTAAAAGTAAAAGTAAAAATACAAGCTGTGCAAAGTAAAACTTAAAGTTCTGTAAAGTATAAGTAAAAGTGAATGATATGTAAAATCAGACCAACCAAAGTTAAAAGTAAGGTCATCAATATTGATAGTTGTTTCCCTATAAATGTGCATTCTTTTAACGATTTCCTTACCCAAATATTTATTATAAGTTGTTGTAGGTAAGTTGCATCAAATGGATCGAGGGAAGAAACCAATGAATCCTGAAGATGTGCGTGAAAGGGTTGCTCCAAAGAAGGGGAAGAAAGTAGGTTTCTGCGTTCCAAGTCCTGATCCCCATGTTGATGACCATGAAAAGAATTTAGATATTTTATTGAATGTATTGGAGCGGGAAGAGAAGTTGGAGTTTGAAAGAATGGAACGAGGAAAGTATTGGTTGATAAACGTTGTGGAAGATTTGTAGAAGAAGGGGCATCCCATAATGGACGGGGTACATTACGAAAAACAAAAATACCCAACTTGGAAGAGTTTTCTAGCAGGGATTGATAAAAAGAAGTACAACAAAATGGAAATGATCTTAATTATGACATAAATTAAGATGTTATAAAATAGAACTTATTCTTCATCTTCTGAATCATATTCTGTTTCTGTTTCTGTCTCAGACACGTAATCATCAGATGTATAATATGGATTTTGTAGAAGACAATGTTCCTGCTCTACTGTGAGCTCTCTCCCACTTGCACGAACTAAATCTCGAGCTAACTGCAACATATAGTAACGACTTCTACGCAACAACATTAGGTTGTTTTCCTCTCTTATTTGTGACACAGCTAAGACCAACCTTTGTTTAAATGCAACCCAACTAAGACCAATCAAGTGGTCTGGATACATGTCTATTGATTCACGAGTAGGCGCCCTAGCACCAACATTGACTAGATCCCGAACCAAACGGTCTGATTCCAAACGGCGATGTGCCCATTCCCGACGAACGCCTGCAAAATATTCAACTGGATCACTTTCTCTAAGACTCTGATAATCGTCATCCCTTTCTACAATCAACCATTTACCAGCTCTAGATGAATTCATTTTATGTGTATTGATCGAGAAGAAAGTTGTAATGAATTTATAGGGGTTATAAAAGGTACCTTTAAAAATATTGTACTTTCAACAAGCAACCATATAGAAGCTCTATCAGCAAACATAAATTAATGTTTTGCAATGTTAACTGTGTAAAGTTAAAGTTACGTCCTACAATGTTGTAAAAGTAAAAGTAAAAGTAAAGTTCTGCAAAGTTTAAAAACTCGATAGGTCTTGTCAATTATCCACAACAAGGACTAACAGTGCAAAATAATTCATGTTTAATCACATGCCAACCAAAGTTAAAATTATAGCTAAATTAAATGGATAGGGGGAAGAAACTAATAAGTCAGTTGAAAAACTCGATATGTCTTGTCATTTAGCTGCAAAGTAAAAGTAAAGTTCTGCAAAGTTGAAAAAATTGACATGTCTTGTCAATTACTAACAGTGCAAAGTAATTCATGTATGTTATCACATGCAAACCGAAGTTATGTTTCTTATTTCTCTATAAATAATCATATCTGAAATCATGTAAATGTACTTTTATAATTATAGCAAAATGAAATGGATAGGGGGAAGAAACCAATGAATCCTGAAGATCTGAGTCAAGGTAAGAAGGGAGTAAAAGGATAAGTGAGCTAATGGTACCCTATACTAATCATTTTGAGAGTTTCAGAGTTTGAATATACTTGTACACTTTCTTACTAATCATTTTCATAATATATTGTAGGTAAGATGCATCAAATGGATAAGGGAAAGAAACCGATGAATCCGGGAGATGTGAGTGAAAAAGGGGGTGATAAAGCTATGCTCAAGAAATTTCTGAGACTAACTGGGGTTACAAGCCTGAAAAGTATTATGCAGTCGGTTGGGAGGATCTCTGAAGCTGAAAGGGAGAGAAGAATGCAGGACTATCAAACGAGGAGTTTGGAAAAGAAAAACGCCCGAGTCATGAAGGCACGACGAGAAAGGATGGGTAAAGACTGGGTACCAACCCAGTTAGAATATTGGCACTTCCCTGCTGACGCGGGTCCTATAATGGATGAGAGTCTTAATGCAAAGTGGAAGGTGAATGCTGATAGAGATGCGAATCGCATCAATGAAACTGAAAGAAGAGCAGCGCTGGACAAAATCCATCAAGACTATCGCGTCAAATATAAGGAAATTGAGGAACGCGAGTTTGTTGACTGGTGGGCATCTCATCCACATGGTGAAGATGAAGATGACAGTTCTGACTAATGATTTACGAAGATGTAAAAAATATCCTGACTTTTTCATTTTAATTTTATTTCTGTTTTGTTTATGTTGATTGACTTTTGTAGCTTTCATGTATTCTATGTACCTTTCATGAATTTCCAATGGTTATGTTTATGTAACTTTTCAAGCATTAATCAGTAAGTCACTTTTCAAATTTTTTAGGTCAAAGTTGCAATGAATAATCCTTAAAAAATGGGAAAAATAACAACTTTTTCATATTTTTCGTGTTTTTAAAGCCCTATTTAGGGGGTTTAAAAGTGGTTGTCAACAATTCTAACTATAAACTTTCTCGTTGTTACTAATATTTTGAAATGCCTACTTGAGTAACATGTTATGAAATGGAAAAGATAAAGTCCACAAGTTTTAATTATTAGTCCCTAAAAACGGAAGAAAAACAACATTTGCTTCAAATAAAATTTACTTAATCATCATTCAGTACACAACTAATGTTATAGGGACAACAAATATAACAGTAAATGGAACAATAATGCAAACCTACAATATATGACTGCCTGAAAACATCTTCTACCTCGACCTTTAACACGTCTACCTGGTTGCTGTCTCTGTTGCACTTCATCGTCAAGTGTTCTTCTACCACCGGACTCTGGAGATGAGAATGCATTACTCTGAGATGCAAAATCTGCAAAACCACGAACAGGCGTGTCGTAACCATGTGAAGAAGCAGGCTGTGGTACATGAGACTCTAACTGGCTACCACCAACATTCCATCCGCTACCACCCATCTGTGACTGAATAGGTGAACTGTAAGTACCTCCCTCCCCCTGAGACTGGACATGGTAAGGTGTCTGTGAACCCCAACCCCCTAAACCACCAGAACTTTCCTGTATCCAAGAATCCCAATCACCTCCATCCATCTGAGTATGCACAGGGTCACGTGTCTGTATGAAAGCATCCCAACCTAAACCTGATGATGTGCCCTCTGTCGTATCTCTCCAACCGCCATCACCACTCATCTGTGACTGGTGATATGAAAGACCCCCTGTCCAATCTCCCCATCCACCTACTAAGTGCGAGGGCGATGCCTGTGGAGATCTAGGGGCATCTGAAGACCCGGGTCCTCTCGAGACATGATCATAATACGTCCCGGGCTCAGGATCAACATGGACATCCTTCGGTCTACCCCTAGGTCTACCGGTAGTAGTGTGGCGTCGGGTACCACGATGACCTATATCCACTGCTGGCGCCTGTGGAGGCAGTGTGTGGAGGTATCTACCATAACCAGTAGATGTCATCCGCTCGCTCAAAATGTTACGTGCATCGTCCACATGGGGATCACTAGGGTCAATGGCATGATAGGCTTGTGAAATCCCCTCAACCTATATAACATTTCACAAGTCAAAAACATTAAGGGAATAATATGTACACAGACAATAAAGAAGATACTATACTACAAACTATGAACAACTTACATAGTACTGCGAGTAATCATGTGAACCCTGAAATCCCTGCTGCCCGGACCAGTGCCTAGGATGTAATATGAATCGTCGGGTCACACTATCATACCAAGTTTGATAATCTGGTGTCACTCCAAGTACACCCTCCGTAATCGCACGGTAATGGCCGGGACTGAGTGACTGACTAAGTCGTGACTCCCAAAGCTGAATGTAATCACCACGGATGAATAACCAATCTACTCTCGCATTGACAGTGTTATGTAGTCTCTGATGGTTATCCTCTGGCGATATCCGGGGTATGGTCTGCTGGAACCCAAACTGCCTAGTCACCCTGTCCGTGTAGCACCACTCCACAATCTCGTTGCATATCAGTGGACACCTTGATGACCACCGTCTCCGCTCAACAACAGATGGGAGAAGCCGAGAACTAATACCTCTATAGGGCCTCCACAATATATAGTCATCTGTACCCATGCAATCCAGCTCATAACGAAAAATACGCGCCTGTGAACGAGGTACGCTAATCATGCTCAACCGTACCTTCCACCTGAAATATATTTACACCACATATAAGACATGACATAAAAGACCGATTACAACAAAATTAGTTATTAACTGCATTAGGGTTAAATAATACTTCATGCTCAGGGGATAATCCATATATACATCATCCCGGGGTGAAGGGGCTAGGGATGGAAAACGCTCCCAAATCCATACCTAAATGCATGACACAATAATATAAGTGCATAAATACTGCAAACAAGGAAATATTCAAAAGAAAGTTTATTTCCAGTACCTGCAACAATGTCATACACCCGCATATGTCTGATTTGTCGCTAATAGAAGCAGAACACATCCCCCGGTATAAATAGGCAAGTGCTGCACTGCCCCAACTATAAGTGTGAATCTGTGTATGATCCCGTACATAGTGAAGGAACTGGAACGGGATCCGGTTCCCTGATGAGTGCGGAAATACTGATCCGATAATGAGAAGCATGTGAGCCCGTGTGTGGAATAACAACTCCCTCTCATAATCATCGGAATCCATATCAAGTCGCTCACAACTAGCAAAGTGATCAACCAACCATCTGATCTTCAAGCCGTTTCTATTCAATTCTTCTGCCGTGGGGTACACACCCAATACCTCACCATACATGCGGCACTGCTCAGCTATACTACGCTCTACAAATGTGTGAATCACAGGAGCTCCACAAGTAGGAAACCCTAAGATATGATAAACATCCTCAAGAGTAATGGTAGTCTCTCCAAAACGGAAATGAAAGGTATGAGTCTCAGGTCGCCATCTCTACACAAATGCTGTGATCGATCCCCTATCATGTGTAAATGCCCCTATCTGATATACTCCATCAAAACCAGATGACGAAATAACTGCATGTATCTCTGGTTGTGGTGGGTACTCTCTAACGGTATCCCAATACTTATTAAAGTTCACCCGCAAACGCAAATCAACAAGATCCTGCAATTAATATATATATATATATATATATATATATATATATATATAGAAATTAATATACATATACATATACATATACATATATATTTATATATATATATATATATATATATAAATTACCTGTCCATCCCAATGCAACTGTGATCGATGCTCGGACTGCTGGGTAAGTAAAGACTCGTCTATAGGACCAGGGTGATAATTAACTGAATCCATATTTTTCCTGCATTTAATTTAAATCAAATAATCATTAATATTAAAGTTACTAACTTATTAATAATTATCAACTCAATCTAAATCAAAAATTATATGTATATGTTATTAATTTTTCTATTATAATCCTCTTATAATAATATTATTCACTTTTCAAATTTAGAATTTCATAATAATTATTATTTTTTAGTAATAATAATAACCTAATATATATATATATATATATATATATATATATATTTAACATGTTATCAATAAATATTATTCATTTATGTACTAATTATAATTATTAAGATATAATATTATATAAAATTAACATAATATTATAATAATTTATGTACAAATTCTAAGGCCTTAATTATCGATTAATATTAATTACAACATATATTATATATATTAATATTATAATATATTATTCTCTATATTAGTAAATATTATCGATTGTTTTAAATATAATTATCTATTAAAAATTGTAAAGATTTCGTTATCGATTAATATTAATTATAACAACCAATTACACACTAATTAACAACATTTTCATATATTATCATATTAATATTAAAATAAACATTATAAAACAATAAATAATATATTATATTAATATTATAATCTATTATTTTCTATATCAGTAAATATTATCTATTGTTTTTAAATTTAAATAATATTATCTATTAAAATTTCTAAGGACTTTGATCACAAACAATTACACATAAATTAACAAATCCATTTTTCTCAAGCACATTTAATCAAACACCATACATGCCATATTCAAAAATTATAACTTGTATAATCAACTAATAATCAACAAAAACATATATTTATTATACAAGAACAACACAAGTACAACAATGAGTATAGCAGCCGGCACCAAAATATATACACATCACAAATCACGAATAGAACAAGAGGAGATTTTTCGGATCTCATTTTTCAAGTATTAAACCATTTCAATTTAGCAATTTCGGACACTGGGTACCTGTTCTTAAGCTTGGCAGTGACCTTTAGCGAGCTTGACACCTTTTGCACAGTACCAACGCCAAATCGAATGGCGGTCGCCTCTCCTACTTTACCTAATTTAACTCGACTGTTGTGTTTGTGTGTGTTTGATTGTTAATACAAGCTGCTGTATTTGTGTGTGTTTGGAAGGTTTTTTAAATAAAATAAGACAAGAAACGACGTCGTTTTGTGCCCGTTTTGTGCATGCTACGCCATTTCTTGCGGCGGTCATCAAAACAAATTCTTATTTGATGAACGCCATTTCTTGTGGCGGTCATCATTGTTAAAAATTTACAATGACCGTCATTTCCTCTGGCGGTCATTGTTAAAAATTTACAATGACCGCCATTTCCTCTGGCGGTCATCATTCACTCAGCTTACGACTTACTTCTTTGATGAACGCCATGAAAGGCATATAAATGTCCCATTTTTGAAATCTTCAACTCAGCTGTCCCAGTTTTGCAAATGAATTGAATTGTTGTCCCATGAATGAAAGGGAGCCGTTGGATAGCTTACTTTTGGGAAGTGAAACATTACATCATCATTATGTTTTACCTAGAAATGACAAACTTTTACTGAAAAAGGTTGTTGCACATAAACCAAAGATGACAATTCCTGACAATAGCTTCAGACTTATAAAAAAAATTCTACCTTGTTATCCTACTATGTTTCACTCTCCATGTATGCTAGACCGCCTACAACCGAGACCGACTTATTGCCTAGGACTTGTAAAATAAATTTGGATTAACTATTTTTTCAGGGTAAAAGTACTATATATTTGTAATTGAAATGGGACCGTCTCATTACCCAGGCCTGACCGCTTCTTATCTTTATACGTTTGTTTAATATTTTATTATTACTTTAGTTATTAGTCTGCTACTCCACTTCACCTAATTTTATTCCCTGCAAAATATAAGAATGTTATAAATTGTAACGTTACAATTATAACGTATATATAATTAACGGTAATATTTTTACTTCTATAAATATTAAATTCTTATACCCTATTATTCACACTCCTTAAAAAAAATTATTAGTTCAAGATGAATCCAAATAATCCTACACCTTCAAATTAAAATTCAAATCCTCAAAATCTAAACCCACAATTTCCATACCCATATCCAAATCCCTATTTTCCAAATGCGTAAAATTTTAATTTCAATTCTCAAATTCCAAATTCTCAATATCAATTTCCATATTCTCAGAATTCTCAATTTCCATTTTCATATCCTCAGAATTCTCCATACCAATTTCCATGTCCTCCATTTTTAAATCCACAATTTGAAACTAGAATGGGCAACATTTGTTAAAACGATACCATGTCCGCAAAGAGAAAAGAAAATTATTTTCAAAATATCAAGAAAGTCAGCGAAAAGACGTTGAACGAGCGTTTGGTGTGTTACAGTCTCGTTTCGCAATTGTACGTGGTCCTGCATGCTTTTGGGACAAAGCATATCTTGGAAAAATTATGAGAGCATGCATCATAATACATAATATGATTGTTGAAGACAAGAGAGACACATATACCACTCAATTTGGTCTCTTACCAGTTTACGATGATGCAACAAATGGTTTATCGCAACCAAATTTAGGTAAAGAACTATTTATCCCGTATGAAACGTATATTCAAAATACGTTACAGATACGTGATAAACGGACACATCGTCAGCTATAAAATGACTTGGTTGAGTATATCTCGCAGTTCCATAATAATCGTTAATTTTTCTTTATTTTGTAATATTTTAAATTTAATGCTTTCTCGTGTGATGTTTTTAATTTAATATTTTTTAATAATGTTATGCATTTTAATTAAGGGACATGTCTTTTAGTTTAATATTATTATTTTTAAATATTAATCACTTTAATTTGATTATTACAATTTAAATATTACTGAATTAAATTAAAATTGAATTATAATATATTATCTAATTTAAAATACAATATAATATGAATAAAATAGGTCCTACGAAAAATGTGAAATGGACTTGTACCGGAAGAGGTTGATCACTTTTTTTAGAAACCATCTCTGCACACGTGGCCTAACACAGAGGAAAAGAAAATGTCAAACGGCCTCTACGTAGTGGTGTTGCTCTTATAGCCTCAAATTGAATCCTCTGGACAGAAAATCATCGTTACTGCAATAGTTAGAAATATTAGTAGAAGTATTAGCCCTAGAATTAATTATTCATAAACTGCAATAAAGCAAAAGATATCTCAACTTGGTAAGCAAACTGACAATAAGAAAATAGAATGTCATGTGAGTAACAAGTTCTAATCATTACTCTCTTATTAATAATAGATATGCACCAATATAAAATGATATTGTTTCAACTGTAGGGTTTCGTGATACAAACGCAGCGGAATAAACGCGAAAAATAAATCAAAATAACGAAACCCTCCGCAGGATCCATGCGAAAACAAAAGATTTAATTCGGAGATAAAGAATAAATACCTTTAGAAGCTTTAACAGTTCATTAATGGAAGATTAATGGAGGTCCAAAGCTTGTTTAATCACCACGTATCCCGCTCTCGCGATCTACGCTCTACGGTATCCACACGAACACTTTTCATGAAGGATTGATGTGTACTAGCACCCGAAAACTTCTTCTCTCTCTATCTTCCTCCTCTCTCATAGCGGCTAGGGTTTTGTAAAATCTTTTTTTTTATTAAATCAGCCCATAAAGAGATTATATAGAGAGAGGAATAAGTTTTCTAATTATAATCCAATTATAATTAATACTAATCCAAGATTCTAAATTATTTAATTAAGTCTCACTTAATTAATTAATTATTAATTTTAGAATTAGTTTAAGTAATTCATTTATTCTATTTATATAATTAATTAAGTCATACTTAATTAATATCATAAATAAAATAAATTACTTATTTAATTTAAATTCATAATTTAAATTATTTCCGCTTCAAGCGTTCTTTGTGTGTGACCCTGTAGGTTATTATTACGTTGGCAACAATTTTAATATCTAATTAAAATTGTAAACAATGAGCGGCATCTAGTAATACATCATTGCTACCCAAGTAATAATAATAAATCGGTGATTCGATTAAGCCTTTCGTGAATAATGTTCCATGTAATATAATCCCTTTAATCTTGATATTATAGATTAAACTCAAGGCATGTCTCGTGTCATCCTCTTCATAATTTAATCTTTATTTTCTTGATCGATGAGTAGACTATTAAAATCAAATCAACATTTGAGCACGGCCGTGCATTTCATAGTCTCACTCAAACAAGAGGCCAATAATATCACTCCTAAAATTAGGAGGATTAAATCTCATCTAGATCATTCATATTTCTCATACGATTCATAATATACCCAATGTCCACTTTTATCATCACCCGGTCAAAGGTAACTTTTAATGTAATCAAAGTATATTAATTCTCGTATAGAAATATAATGATTTCAGGTCTAAGGATCATTACACCATTATCACAGTGAGAATTACTTATGACACTTACTTAACATGTAGAATCTCACGGCGGGTCATTCCAGTGTCATGCATTGATACATGCACTTATGTTCTTGACTTTAGTATCTCCATACCTATGACCAATGAGATGTGGTCATCTGTCAAGAAACATACTAGTCTTTGTGCATTATTATTGTCCTTAAATAATAATACTCGACTAGGGAATTTTAGGAATAAGATACTATTCATATAATCTCATTTTTTAAGTCACATACTTAAAGATATATAATACGTATCAAAATTCCAAGGACATTTATTATGCTTTCAATTTATTACGCAGTAAATAAAACATAATAAATAAATAATAATCAATAAAACATAATCCTTAATAATAAATATTTTCCTTAAAATATAAAAAGTATTGTCTCTAGAGCACAATTACTAACATCAACAAGAGACAAAAATGATGCTTCATTATGGTAACTAATATATTCTCTATATATTAGACTCTCAATTAAGGAAATGTTACAGTAAACCAATTATGGCAACCAATTCCTATACTGTATGCATAGTAAACACATATGATATGCACTCTCGATTAAGGAAATATTACATTCTCTTCTTGCTTGAGGGACAGGGAAAGTAAGCATTACTTCATTTAAAATTTTGGAGATAGGGGGCAAGTTTAACGAATATAAGAGCTTTCTTAAGTACCCACAACATTATCATCTGATTATCTCATTATCTGACAACACTAACAAACTAAAAATATGATATAAAGAACTACATAAAATAAAAGAGTAGAGAACGTAAATCTGATAAAGGTGAGCAACACAAAAGATGTTAACCACTTCTGTAACTTCTTACATACCACACATAATTTCACCATTAAAACAAAGACACTGTCATAGGAACTAATATAACAGTTTGCCATGATGTAAATGAATATCCTAATTTTATGTGTACAATTTTGAAGTAACCAAACAGCTACGGAAACTATAAAAATATCATCTCATACTAGAGTGACATGAAATAGAGGTGATGTAACCTAGAAAATATAAAAAAACTAAACAAGCCTTTACAATTACTCAAATGACAGAGCATATTGTACCTTCTCTTTTTATCATTCTTCTTTGGCTTGCCTTTTGATGGCTTCTGCTGCAGCAGCAGCAGCTTATCCTTAGCAAGCTATATGAGACTCTCAGTGTAAAGAAATAAATTAAACTGAACTGGAATCCCATGAATTATAACATTCTTGACCATTTTCCTGTTAACCTCCAACAGCAACCAAACACCTGGTATTAAATTATTAATATTGTCAAGGGTCCTCTAAATAGCAGGATAAGGGACCTCCTTGAACTGTTGAAGTTCGAGATCGAATCATTGAAACCAACAATGAGTTCCTCGCAATTGGTTGGAGCCTTAATTGCCTTATAATGGCAGTTTTAAGATGTTTTTTAACGAAAGTGTAGCTATCAATAAGAAAGCGACACACATTTAAAATCAAGGAAAGGCTTCCCCCGTAGATCAATTCGTCGCAAAGCGACATTTTCGAGAAATGTAGCAGTCCAGGGGATTAGTGAAATGCGAAATACAAAGCTAATAAGTTAGACAGGAAGCTAAGGTAATTCATCAACACATACATCTAGTGCAAATAAGTAGGTAAATAGTGTGAATCTCTCTCCCCTCCCTCCCTCTCTTTCTATATCTCTATCTCTATAAACGACAGAAAAAACAACACGAGGTTCACCTAACCAAACATGGTGTTTTAATATAAATTTTTAATGATAAATTTGTAATTATACATAATATTTTGAAATTATAATAATATCATCATGTTTTAATATAAGATTTGAGTAAAATATCGAGAAAATTATGCGAGGTCGATCTCAGGATCCTCAATCTCTATAAATGATTTTTAAGAAAAATTTAATTTAACATCATGTGCCTCCAAGACATTCGACATTCATAATTCTTACACGAAAATAATACTGCATAATATCACAATAGCAATGTGTTAGAGCTAAGTCAATTCAATGTCAAATTTTATTTTATTTTTTTGACAGATATACGTATTTGTATATGAATTGTATCATAATACAATAGCCGGTAAAAGGAGTTTCTTTCATACAAAATAGTTATTGTCTAATCATCGGAAATGCAAAGATAACCGGGAAAATTTAGATAATAGATTTTTAATGTCGAGAAGAAAACACATTTATAAAACATCATGTCCGAATATCCTGCAAATAAGAAAAAATAACAAAAGACATAAATTTGAAATAAAACAAAAAAAGAGTATATAATATTATATTATTTAACAATAAATACTATATACGATAATAAGATATTAATAATAACACATATATATATATATATATAATATAACCAAAGAGGACTTTTGTTTAGACATCAATTTTAAATAATGTCAAATTTAGATGTATTGTTATAACTTGACATCAAATGCCAACAATCGTGACTCTAAAGGAGTTTGCATATGCATAAATACATATTATAGCATTTCCAAGGATATTAGCTAAATTGATTAGTTATAATGATATAAAATAAAAATTATCTATAATTTTCTGAACATATAAGAGGTTGTGTTCCAATAACATTAGCTATAATGAACAGTTATATTTAAAATAATCTTAATTTATGGTAACTATTAGATGAGATAGTAAAAAAAATGGAGAAATTTGAGCGGAAAATGACATGGATTTATTTAGAGGATGACTAGAAATTCGACAAATATAGAAGACCATTATAGCTAACCGTTCCTTCCTTAGAGTGACAAATATTTTAGATGGTATCTATATTTCATGTCACGCAAACTGATATAATTAAAAGGAGCTCATGGTTGGAGATGCTCCTAAATGTCAAATTTGCAATAAATGATGCTTTGTGCATTCAGCTATATCATCAATTAATCATAAATGAAATGTAAGGTAGTCTAAAATTTAAGAGAGTTATACAAAAATTTAATTAAATTTAAAATTATTCAATCACGAAATAAAATTATCATTAAAGTATAAATTTTGTTTTAATATCAAAAACTACTTTTAAAAATATATTATAACAATGACTATAATTATTTTATACTCACTTATTAAAAAAAAAGTTATTTTATATTTAGTATTGAACTTGCCCTTCCATATTGCCCGACCAGGAAGGTATGAGTCGTATGACCACTGATTTGTTCTTATGAGATAATAAGAACGGCATTTGTTTTTTTTTTCTTTTTAAGGTTTGTGTTTCCAAATTTACGAGAGAATATATAGTTACACTTTTCTTAATTATTCTAAGTTTGTAAAAAAAAACTTTGAAATAGTATGTGAAGAATTTTTTTATTAATTTCTTAATTCTTAACATAGACAATGATTCTTGTCATAGATAAATCCATTTTAAGGGTCAATTCTCATTATGCAAAATAATCCAATTTGTGAAAAGTGTACCCAATAATTTAATTAAAATTGATTCCGCGATTTAATCAAATCTTTGTAATAGTAAATTCGAACATGTGAATATTTTTGTAATCCTAATAAGCTATGCATTGAGTCTCTGAGTGTACATGCCTACACGGTAAAATTTCTCTTTTGTCAAGCTCAAGGAGAAGACGCGGGTATATGTGCGCGTGTTGTTTATGGAGGTATATAGTAGATGAGTTTTGGTCGTGATGATTGAGTAACTATCTATTCATGTTTTTTTTAATAAGAAAAAATCATATCTATCTCTCCAGAAGCGCGGATAGATAATAGGGCCCTCCTCAAATAAATGGTTCAAATAATCGATTTTTAGGGATCAGGACCCTACTATATATACATATATAAGTAAATTAATTCTGCAAATAATAATATGAAAAATGCATAGTCTATTATTAGTGGTTTAACCACCAAAACGAAGAAATAATGGGTTTTAACTACGTAGTTGATATCAATTAGCAACTAAACAACAAAATCTTAATAAACAATCTTACTTAGTTTCGGGAGTTAATTATTGATTACCACCTTTGCTTTAAATTATTATTTTTTAGTTAATTACTTTGCTTGGAATTATTGGTAGCACTATTATTATAGTTAGAAATGAAAATGAACCCCAGTGAAGAACAATTGAAACCAGCTGCATTGAATTGAATAAGAATAAGACTACACAAGGAAGAGGAAGACAGATCACACATGCACTCAAGAGAGTTTGACCAAACAAAATATGCATATAAAATTAAGAAAAAGAATCGGAACATGTACATGTTGTTTTGGGTTTATTTCATACTGATTGTGTAACACATTATATGCAATAATTATGAAAATAAAGTTCTCACCCGGCAAGCTATTTCATATCGACTTGAAAATTATTAGGGTAGAATTTAATTTTACAATAATATATCGAATAAACCTCATGATTTGGCCATTCAAATACTTCTTAATTCACCGTACTTAAGATGTACCTTCCCATATCCAAATATTAGATTTTGATTTAAGAATTTGATTTAAATCACTTTAATCAATGTGCACTTCCAAGTCCAAACAAGTTTTTTTTTCTAAATTTAAAATATATAAAAATATCTTATCTTTAACATATGCATTTTACAAATTAATTTGAGCAACCTAAGTTGAACTTATTATATATACAAATTTTTATCAACATTTTCTAGAGTCGATTCGAACTTATGAATGAAATCTGAACGTATCGTTTTTATCAATTAAATATATAAGTTTATGATTGTCAAACCTTTTTTTAAGTTTCAGAATAATGATCGAATTTGATTACACTTAAATTCAAATATGATAACATTGAATCCGATTCGACTCGATCCATTTTACTCCTAATTAAGATAAATCCAATAACAACTTACGATATCGAAATCATTGATATAAAAATTTGTGTAGGGTGCCTATGAGATTCGAGAAATGCTGCTGGATTAGGTTGTGGGAGGGCCATATTTACACGTATGAGAAGATTTTGTGGAAGGGCCATATATATGTGTCCAATTATACATATAATGCTATAACTTATAAGAGGAGGGGGGTTTGAGCAAAGGAGAATCAGGAGGAGACGAGAACAGTTCACATGAACGATGAGTTTGTCATCTACAATCTTTTATCATAAAATTATTTGATCTACTTTAAATAGCACTCAACGCCTAGCAACATGCAATTGAACGATAAGCTAGATTCCGAAAATTATTTATTGATGAAGAGATGAATATAATTTAATATATAGAGTCATTTGTTAGGTCACATGCACATACTCCACACACCGGGCCGTCTTCTTGTTCGATCAACGTCTTTTAAAATGTAAGGTAGTTTCTAAATTATATATGGGTGTTTGATTTATTTAATAATATAAACTATTCATACAGCCCACCACGTTATTATACATCACTCTCGTACAACCAAGTCCTTTTCAGTGCACCCCAAATAAAAAGGAGCTTATATTATTATTTCAAATTTTGCATTGATATACATTATACGTATTGTGAATTATTCGGTAAATGAAAAGCAGATTTTATTTTTGAATAATAAATTATTCATAACATATAAGTTAGTAAGGTTAAAATGTTCAAGAATTAAACGGGTACCCTAATTTGAAAAATGTAAAAATTACAAAATATGATTCTAAAAGTGGAAAAAAAAAAAAGACGAACTGCCAAGAGAGATATTTTAAGCAATTTAACACTCGAATAACACAAATATTACGATTGTCGACTTAAAGTTTTTTAGCTGGCCTTAATTGAAAATAATAAGTAATTGTTTTTGAAAAATAACTAAAAATTGAAAAAGTATTGTGCATTTTGTGCCCGAATCCAACCCAAATAGCGGAGTTATTTATTTTCTCTTATAAATTCAAAAATACATACATTTTTGAATTTATAAATAACTTATAAGAAATTCCAAAGGATAATAGTTGTATTAGCTCTAACAGTAGATTATAGTCTATAGAGAGTTTCAATTGTCTGAAAATAATCTCATCTAGATATTAAAGATCTGGATGATCAAATCATTTGTCCGAAATACATGGTTTATCAAAAAAATAAGAAATATTAAAAAAAATTAATATATTTTTGAAGAGTGACGGCCAAATATATATATTATACATTTAATATAAATATAAAACATAATATAATAATAAAGTTAACCAATTTTTATATATTAAAAGTAAATTCTATGCAGTGAACATGATTGTGATACCTAGAAGGAAAAATGTTAGTATAAATTCCATTATTTCCTTTAACATCTATCAATTAAATTCAATGCATCGCTATTGTAGGAAGGCCCTCCGCCCTCGGCCCCTCCGATATGCGACATGCAAGTCCTTTGTTTGACAAAATGTCGAAATCATTCTAAAATTTTAACATGTTTCACTCATATCACACCAAACATAAGCCCGTGAGCTAATAGAAACTTATCCACACAACTTTCGCCCTTACCAATTTACCAAGAAACTACAATTTTATAGATATTTATATAAGAGTAAAAGGTTGCTAAAGTTAACTTTAAATAACTTACATAAAATCACTAGTATTTTGAGTATAAAAAATGGATGATATTTTTGTAATAATGGAATCTACTCCCTTATATTTAAAAAATAACTTTGATATTGTATTATAATAAATGTTAACTTTAGATAGTTATCTAAAGATAACTTTAGGATCATTAAACCCTTTATAAGAGACTGGATTCGATCTCTGATCCTCGATAGTATTTATATATCCGATAGTATTTGGATAAAATCTCTTTTACACTTATTATATATATGATATAATTTATTTAAAAAAACAAAAATTATATTTGTATTAATATTTATTTTACAAAAAGGGCATTTATAATATTAATTGGATAATATAACAAGATTCAAATATTGCAGGGAATATATCTCTAGTTTATGTACTTGACCATTTACTGACTAACAAACACATATTGGCGGGAATAGCAGTTATTACTTTGGATAACAAGTTTGTCATAAATTTTCCCTCTTTACTCCCCCCCTCCCCCCATATTATTCACTGATTAATTAATATATAGTTATTAAAAATAATATATAGTTATTAAAAATGAAAAAAAAATCCATAATTAGCATTTCAAGAAAAAAAATACTACTAAAGTTAAAGACTTGAAAAGCTGTGGGAAAAAGTCAGGCCAACTCTTGTTGTCTTCACTTCTTTGTGTGTTTCTTCCATCACATATTTCCACTCATTCTTCCCTCACAATTAAGACTTTTGTTATCTTATTATAGTCATATTTGTCTTGCCAGAATGTCAGATAAGCCTTGCAGCATTCTCCATTTATCTTCTACATTTTCTTAAAAATATGGCATCTTTACAACACTTGCTCTCTGAGGAAGGTTTCACTGATACAAAGTTTGTGAAAAACCATAATAAAGTTAATTACAGGGCAAGGACTGCATCAGATGAAGCCATTGCCTTGCCTATTTATATCTGCCATGACCTTAAAAGTATCGATTTTTCGAAAAACAAGAATGATAAAGCCATTTCGAGAAAAGGGTCGTCTATATTTTCATCGAAAAGAGGTGAGTCTGAGACAGGTAAATCGCTTACAAGGTCTGTAACTGATGGTGTTAGAAGAAAAACAGATGAGCCTGCACTTGATGAAGTTGCGATAAGAGCGGTGATTTCTATACTAAGTGGATATGTTGGGCAATACTTGAGAGATGAAGAGTTTAGAAGAACCCTACGACAAAGATGCTATTCTTGTTTTGTAAGAAAAAAGAAGGATTCTGATGATGGAAAAATATTTGCGAATATTGAACTGGGAATTGAGAGTATTGAAAAATTGGTGGAAAGTTCAGGGACAAGAAAAGAATTGAGAATGAAGTTGCTGAGAAATTCTACTAGTCTTTTGAGAGTCGTAGCATCTTTGAACTCTAAAAGTTCAAGAAATGGTTCAACTTCAGGAACTCCTAATATACATCTTTCAGCCTGTGCTCAATTATACTTGTCAGTTGTTTATAAACTCGATAAAAATGATCGAATTTCAGCAAGGCATCTGCTGCAAGTTTTCTGTGATTCACCATTTCTTGCCCGAGAGCACTTGCTTCCTGAATTGTGGGAACATTTCTTTTTACCTCATCTCCTGCATCTCAAGGTATGGTATGGTGAAGAGTTTGATTTGATCTCAGATTCGGATTATAGAGACAAAGAGAAGAAGATTAAAATTTTGAGTAAGCTTTATAATGATCAAATGGATATGGGTACTATTCAGTTTGCTGTTTACTACAAGGATTGGTTAAAAACTGGTGCTCAAGCTCCAGCAATTCCTTCTGTGCCTTTGCCTTCAAGACCAAGTTTTGGTCGCTCAAGAAGAACATCTTCTGACTCTTTAACTTCATATTCCTCAATCAATAAATCTCTGTAAGTACAAAACTTGATTATTTAATTATTAGTCTAATATTTAAGGTTTTTGTACAATTGTATAATTGTTCTCAAGCTTATCTCAATTATTTAAGATATAGAGCTGTTTTCGGCCCCACGCTTGAGCATAAATCCACTGACACTGACGAAACAAAAGGAGCCTTAATGAGTACCCGAGATTTGGATGAAAGGAATAAAGTCAGTTTTGATGAGGAACATAGCAAGTTGTACATTTATGATGATGTAAGTAATTCTCAACTTTTTTCCAAGAAATTTACATAGAAACATATGCTACATATTTGGATAGAGTTCATCTTAACTTTAATATACACATGACAGAATGGAAGTGTTGCTCGTCACAGTTTGTCAAGCCAGAGTTTCAGGATACCCGAGGATCAAGATTTATGGCAACCTGAGACACAGAAGGTAGACTATTTGAAGTTTCTTATATGTGGGGCGGAACAAGCAGAGTACGCAGGGCACAGAAACACCGGCTCTTCAAAAAGAATAGTTAATGCGAAAATCAATCCCTCAAGTGATCTAAGCAAAGCTATCAACACTATATCCTCATCAGATAACTTAAATGACTGTGAAATGGCTATACATGTTATGACCACAGCCTGGCTTCATTCACATGGAGATGTAGCTGTGGAAACTGCATTATCAAAGGCACCGGTGATTGAAGGAATGATAGAGGTTTTGTTTGGTTCTAATAATGATGAAATACTGGAACTAACGATCTCAATGTTGGCAGATTTTGTGACGAAAAAAGAAATGCATGGACAGACTATACTCAATGCTGACCCAGAGCTTGACATCTTCACGAAATTATTTAAAAGCAGTAGTCTATTTCTAAAAGCTGCTACACTTCTTTATTTAGTGAAGCCAAGGGCAAAACATATGACATCCACCGAATGGGTTCCATTAGTACTTCGGGTGTTAGAGTTTGGGGATCAAATGCAGACATTATTCAATGTCCAGTGCAGTCCTCAAGAGGCTGCATATTACTTGCTAGACCAACTACTTACCGGTTTTGATGAAGACAAGAATTGGGACAATGCTAGACAAGTTGTAACACTAGGAGGATTGAGCTTATTCGCCAAAAGGATGGAGATCGGGGATGCCGCTGAGAGGGGTAAAGTTGGTGCTATGATATGTTGCTGTATCCGTGCTGATGGAAGCTGCAGACACTATTTAGCTAACAATTTGAACAAAGAATCTGTTCTCTCCCTCGTTGTAGAAAAGAACATTGATTACAATAACCATGCCTTTGCTTTGCTGACTGAATTACTTTGCCTTCAAAGGTACAGTACTTGATCTTTATGAAAAAATGCACACGTTTTTGGACTCCCTGTACTTAGTGGTAATCTGTGTACATATATTTTGGTAACTTTAGATCTTGTGAATTTGACAGGACTAAGGTAACAAAGTTTTTAAACGGACTGATGACTGGATGGAGCAGCTTAAATACTATGCAGATCTTGTTGATTTATCTCCATAAAGCACAACCAGAACAATGTCCGATGATTGCTACCATCTTGTTACATCTTGATCTTCTGGTAATCCTATACATTCTCAGTTGTCATTCTTTAAGTTTATTACAAAACTTGGGTGTGCTTAGAAAGATCCTTATTAAATTAACAGTTCTGTTGCAGGGAGACCCTTTGAAGTGTAGCATATATAGAGAAGAGGCAATTGAAGCAATAACTGCAACTTTGGAAAGTCATACTAATGAAAAGGTACAAGAACAATTAGCAAGAACTCTCTTAATACTGGGAGGACGATTTTCTCATACTGGAAGGCCAACAATTGAACACTGGCTACTGAAAGAAGCAGGCTTTGATGAGAGCTTGAGGGGATCAGTCAGTGGGAGGGATAATGTCAGAGATGAAGTCATCCACTTGGTAAGTTTTTCTATAAAATCAACATAAGTACTAATCTTTTCAATAATCATTAGTATATTCTACTATTGAATGACTAAATAGGAAATAATGGAAGATCGTCATAAATAGATTCTTTTGGTATATACATCTTAGGATGATGAGGACCCTGCAACAGAAATTTGGCAAAGAAAAACAGCAGTAGCCTTGCTCACCAGTCGAAACAAGAAATTTGTGGCTGCTCTTTCAAAGTCCACAGCTAGGAGCATCCCATGTTTAGCACGAGCTAGCCTTGTGACAATTGCATGGATGAGCAGCTTCCTCCACTCTATTGTTGACGAAAATCTTCAGTCAGCATTTTGTTCAATCCTAGTTCCAGAATTGATAAAATCATTACATTATGATAATGCACTTGAGGAAAGGGTCCTTGCTTCATACTCATTGTTCAATCTGTCCAAATGCTCAGGTATAAGAACACAATATTAAAACCTAAGGCTTTTTATCTCAGCCTAATTAAGAGGAACCAGATTTGAGTTATGAAATGAAAAACATAATCCTTCGCTCTAATATTGTTTTAACTTTTATTCAGAATTTGTATCAAAAATTTCATCACTGGATAAAGTGCTGATGACTAACCTTGGGGACCTTTCTCGAGTAACATGGACAGCAAGTGAACTCTTTATGATCAGTACAAAAAGTTCCAGGCGAAGATATCCTGTGCTTAACAGTACGGCATCACGAAGTGGAAGACAAGTTTTAGCATTTGACAACGAATACTAGATGCAAAGTTTCTACATTTTTTTTGTTTGTCTTGTGTGTATCTAGTTTTCATGTTGTAAAATTACGAGAAAGCTACATTCAAGTGAATATATAGACCATTTCTCCCAAGTCTTAACTGATAATAATCAAATCTTTTAAAAACAGACTAAAAACTAATACAAGGGCCAAACAAAATCCAACTCCCTTTAATCATATTACTTCATGTGAATTAATACACTCTCCTGCAATTTAGTCTGACCTCTCCCATATTTGGCTAAGTGTCGGATCAGGCTTATTAGTTCCCCTGAAATTGTAGAGGTGATCCTTGATAATTAATTAGAATCGTCCTTTTCCAAACGTATGGGCACCTGTAATTGCACAATCAAGCAAGAAGACATGAGATATGTAATTCAAAAAATAAGATAGCATGGTCATATAACCAAAATGCGCATTCAATTATGTATGTTAAGGGACAATTTCATGCATTCCCCACAACTTATATATTTATATAAGAGGGTTAAATGGCTACGCATGACTAAACATTATCATACTTTAGACCGACAGATAGGTCATCGAACTCAAAACTTACAAATGAACAATTGAACTAGATAAAAGTTGCGATAAAAGTATACCTGATAATGCAACAACATCAGTTACAGTAAGGCCAAGAACTGCAAATTTTGAAATTATGACAGGCAGGCTATCAGAACCTCCACATATTCGCTTTAGTGGCGTTTGCTATTCTTCTATCTTAACTGAATATATAGACCATTTCTCCCAAGTCTTAACTGATAATAGAGATGTCTACATGTAGACATACTGATCCATGGATTATATTCCTATATAGTACAGAATCAATACAAGTAACTCATCAAGAATAAACCTAAAACAGCATAAATATCATGATCTAGAATATTTTTCATTTTCTATTAAACATCAAAACTTCAGTGTAATTATAATAAATGCCACACACCCAGTGCAGCACGCACCCCTAATTCGCAGTTCTTCACCTGCATCACGTATCCGTGCTTTCTAGACAAACACACTTCACTAGCCAGAAAAAAGACCTAGTGTGCCTAGTGCGACCACACTCTGCATCAATCAGTATTTTGGGGCTATTCTCCGGCTTAAAATGGCTATCAGTGATATTCTCTTCCACCACCATTCAGAGGAATCATGATCACAATCTTGAGCAATTTATATATATGAGTTTAACCAACTATCATTTTATAAGATAAAAAAGTTTAAATTTGTTAACTGCATATGTAAACATGGTTGCACTATTCCCTTTCAACCAAATACACTAAAATGATTTAAGTAGAGTTCACAAACAGAACTTATGAATGTAAAACAAATACAGATGTTTCGAAAGTGAGATTGAGATATCTATACTAAAAAGGAATTGGATTTTTATAAGAGCATTAAACAGAATTTTAAGAAAAAAACTAATAACCTTGAAAAAGTGGAATTCAAAGAGTTTGGAGAAGGATTGAACTGCTGAGGAGGAAACTAAGATACCTAAAGTTCTGAAAGTAATTGCTGAGGATCAATTTTTTTTCGACAAGCAACTAAAATAACGTCAACATTTTCCCATCAAACGGGTTTGTTATTAGCATGCATGTTCAGATCCAAGTAGGTAACTTTGTACATGTTTCCTTGCAATTTAAATTTGATTAACAAATTAACACTAATTAGTAGCAAAAGTGTAGAGTTCAGCAATTCAATGAACATTATAAAAGCATTCCACAATTGCGCAATTAGTAATGTATAATTATCTTCACGCAACTCAAAAGTAGCAGTATCATAAAATCCAGTAAATTCAGTAGTAATTGTCCAATCTGCATGATCGATCACCATGTCTGAAAGTACTAAATTCGCGTACATAATCATTAGTGTAATACAAAGCTAAAAAGATACGATCCGGACAAGTAGGATTAGTGGAAACAATGGTAATAATAGTGTTTCTTGGATTCAAACTTGGTCTTGTAAGGGATCCGATAAACAATGGTAATAACAGTGTTTCTTTTTTCTACTGAAAATTAAGTAAACGAATTAATTGAAATTCAAATACACCATTTTTAAAGTATTACTACTTAGATTTTAATTTTTACTATAGTATTTAAATATATTCTTCTATTTTTAAAGTTAATATTATGTTATAGATCATTTATCTTGTTTTGAGGTATTTTAGATTAATAAAATGATAAATCAATGTTTTGTGAAAATACGTTATAAAATCGAAATTTTATTGAAGAAGATAAAGCTCCCAAAGCTTCGATCTATACGGTTTTGTATAAAGATTTAGAATAATGCTGAGTCCACAAAAAATGATAAAAAAAGGTTACAGAATGAGCTGTCGGTGTGGAAACTATATTAATGAGTGGTCTGTCACTATCATTCTTTAAGGATTTAATCTTTGTCTAATATTCCTTCTTTAATTTCCTATTTACTATTTCATTATTATCTTACTGTTATCATGTTAGCCGTTTTTGAACTTTCTTATTTTGATAATTTTATTAATTGTAATATATATGTAAATTGATTATATATTAAATATATAATTGAAACAATACTTTATACATCAAACATTTAGTTAACACTTTTTTCAAAATTGTTGGATTATACTAATATTTATTTACGAATTTATTTTATTTGTATAATATTTTATATTCTCATATGCTCAATTTAATAGTACTAAAATTTTATATATAATTGATTACAAATTTAATAGCTTTTTTCATTAAAATAATAATATATCGATAATGAATATGACTATCAGTATTTTAGTATACTTTTTTCTTTTGATATATTTTGATATATTTTGTATAATAACGTGCTTAAATATTTATATATAATGATTTTAATTTTAACTACTATAAAAATTATTAAAATTTGACGGATAAATCTTTATTTAAGATAAACTTGTATACAATAAACAAGTAGTTTAATTTTAATTTTTAAATGTCTATTTTCATGAACATGTCATTATATTATTTATACATTTTATATATAGTTTAATTTTAGTTCATTTTTTAAAATAATTATTATTACATTATATTATTTTCTTAATTTAATTTCTAATTATTAAGATTAAATTATGAATTGTATATTAAGATAGATTTATACCTAACACAAAATATTATTATGCATATTAAATTTATAATTATTAAAACATAATGTAAGGGTCATGTTTTAATTAATATAAATAATATAAATATTTTATAAATAATGATTTTTAACTAACATATAAATATATATTATGAAATGATAACATAAAATCATTTAAGATATTAACTTGTTAAAAAAGAAAAGGAGATCGTTTAAAAAGAAAAAAATGAAGATTATTAAACAAGAGTAAACTAATGATAGTGGCTGACAACATATTAATGCATCTCGCACCTCATCATGCCAACTCATTCTGGAAAAGTTTTATGTATCCTTTTATCCGCGTGTAGCATTACTCAAAGATTTATAAAATATATATTTATCATAAAATAATTGTTCAAATAAGACCTGTTACGGTGGTTTTCACGTCGGTAAGTCGAGGTGAGTCGATAAACCTCTGACTAGTTAACTAGTTAAATATGGATATTATTTCCTATTCCTTCTTATTTACTATTTCATTATTATCTTACTGTTATCATATTAGCCGTTTTCGAACTTTTTTATTTTGAGAATTTTATTAATTGTAATATATATGTAAATTGATTATAAATTAAATATATAACTGAAACAATACTTTATACATCAAACATTTAGTTAACACTTCTTTTTAAATTGTTTGATTATACTAATATTGATTTACGAATTTATTTTATCTATATATTCTTAAAGTGTACTCCTTAATTTACCCAATGGGTAATTTTTTTTACCCAATTGATCCTCTTACACTTCATTCCCATATAATTTTGTAAGATCCACGGAGTATCCACATTTTGAACGTATTCTAGCAAGTTGGTTACATTTTAGAAATCAAATTTATACCCACTTTCCATGTTTTTTACGCCTACCCATTAAATTCAAAATAAAACCTTTCTATATTATTTTCAAAATCAATATCATATTCAGTTTCAAAAATATAATTCAAAATACATATTCATTCGTTCCATATTCTGATTTTCAGTTTCAATAATACATTCAATAATCATTGCCATCTCGATCTTTGTATTTTTTATGTGAATATTTTGTGTTTTTTGTGCTGGTATATTCATGGCTTCCGTCTTTTTGTCTTGCATTTTTTTACTGTTTTTGTGATTGTTGACGTGTGCTTGGACGTGTGCTTGGTTGTATGGTCTGTACATTCATCCCCGTCGTGTTTTATTCATTTTGCTGATTGGTTTGATGTGTGTTTGTTTTCAGTCGGATCATCCCGTTCTTCAGGACGTAAGACAGAGCCATGGATCTGGATTCTTCAAATCAATCAGGTTTCATTGTTTGATGTCGATGCCGGTATATTTATTGTTTTTTTTTTTATCATTTTTGAACAATCTATATATTCTTAAAGTGTACTCCTTAATTTACCCAATGGGTAATTTTTTTTACCCAATTGATCCTCTTACACTTCATTCCCATATAATTTTGTAAGATCCACGGAGTATCCACATTTTGAACGTATTCTAGCAAGTTGGTTACATTTTAGAAATCAAATTTATACCCACTTTCCATGTTTTTTACGCCTACCCATTAAATTCAAAATAAAACCTTTCTATATTATTTTCAAAATCAATATCATATTCAGTTTCAAAAATATAATTCAAAATACATATTCATTCGTTCCATATTCTGATTTTCAGTTTCAATAATACATTCAATAATCATTGCCATCTCGATCTTTGTATTTTTTATGTGAATATTTTATGTTTTTTTGTGCTGGTATATTCATGGTTTCCGTCTTTTTGTCTTGCATTTTTTTACTGTTTTTGTGATTGTTGACGTGTGCTTGGACGTGTGCTTGGTTGTATGGTCTGTACATTCATCCCCGTCGTGTTTTATTCATTTTGCTGATTGGTTTGATGTGTGTTTGTTTTCAGTCGGATCATCCCGTTCTTCAGGACGTAAGACAGAGCCATGGATCTGGATTCTTCAAATCAATCAGGTTTCATTGTTTGATGTCGATGCCGGTATATTTATTGTTTTTTTTTTATCATTTTTGAACAATTTTGTATTGATCGATGTATGTTTGGTTATGGTGTGTAGTTTCGTCACTGTCATGTTTTTGTTTTTATTGTCTGATGGCCATTGTTCATGATCACTACAAGAAAAAAGGCTAAAAGTGACCGCAATAATCCGGTCACTTTTACTCTACTACTGACCGGCAACGGTCGTTTATATGTTAAAAACGACCGGAAGACTTCGGTCATTTTTAAGACCGTCGAAAATAATATGCCGGTCGAAAGGAAACCTATATATGACCGCATATAGTCGAATATAGAAACTTAAAAGTGACGAAAAATAGTCGTATTTTAATTTCCAAAAATTTGAATTTTCACTTTGAAATTTCACCAAAAAATTTCAAACTTTTCGTTTACCGCCTAAGGTGCATAAACTCGACCAAAAACGGTCGTATTAGTATCGACCAAAAACGGTCGTATTAGTATCGACCAAAAACGGTCGTATTTGTATCGACCAAAAACGGTCGAAAGATTGAAATCAAAAGTGACCAACTCTGGTCACAATGATCGACCAACAGGAGTGGAAAAGTGACTGGTTTCAGTCACATTTGTTGCTTAAATGTGACCATATATGGTTGTAATTTATCACCAACCATTTGTAATTTATCCTGTCCAATTCATATCAATTCGTACCACAAGCCAAAAATCCAAATTTGACAATTCAATACCACCAAACTCAGTCGCACTACGTAATTATCGATTATCATGTATAATTCCTACTAATTCATACTACAATGTCAAAAACTCATGAGAGATTAGTTTTATAATAAACCAGAAGATTCTTCCAATTCAAAAGGCCCCATAAAAACACAATACTAGATAGAGTTTACAAAATCCAGATAAATATATATCCATTAGTAGAATATCCGCAAAAGTATAAACTTTTTGTTCCAAAGTAGCTAAACCGGGTAAGTTGAGTGTTGTTACGGGCTTAGTTGAGTGTTGTTGTAGCTTTCATCTTCATCGCTATTATGTCCATTCCCATTTTCTTCTTCATCGGCCTGTGCATTCTGTATATGAACCAAGAGTTCATCTTTATTAGTGCTAACAATTAAACTAGCAATATCTAGTCCATATATATGTATATATCATGTAATTAAGGTGAAAAAACACTAGCAGGGACTAGAAATAATAAACACTTAAATTATCATCTAATCATATTACCTCAATAATAATCTTTTTTAATCTTTCAAATAGAGCAGCTGCTAAATTCGTCGCAATCTTGATATATTGATGCCTTAACACCCGTTCCATGGGGTCATCTTTATTTGGATAGGCATTATCAGCCAACTTCTGCAACTCCTCGTCGAGACGGGCTCGTGGCACCTCATCTACCCCATCCAAAGCCTGGACCATATCAGTCACTTCATTTAATGCCCTCCGCATCATCTCATATGCATGGTCTGGAATGCGGGCTGGAGCAGATAAACTAGTCCATGCGGCTGCCTCCTCGGGTTCCATCAGTTCTTGAATTGTATGTCGTGGATGCATAAATACCTTTCCCTTCTTCGGCTTCCGAGCTTGCAATGTGATTAAGATATTCCTTTTCCTACGGCTCTTTGGAGACAAAGGAGGTTCATCTGTACCATGCTGGGAAGCCATCTCTTGTGTAACACGCTCCATTGCCTCCTACATGTTAAAACATATTAAAAAAAATTACAGATCAAGGATATTGAGGGGTAAACATATTACATCATGACATCTTCACTAATGATATGTTGCACAGTGAAATGTATGTAAAACAGGAACACATAAAAATCTAAGCATTAAGACATAAAAAGGCTCTGACCCTTTTTATCAAACCTCAATTATATTACTATAATGTAAAATATATTACTCAGCTAAACTGACAAGAAAGCTATCAAAGTGATAAAGATAAATCCATTAAATTTCTTATAATTTTAGCTGAACATGTAATTAACTATAGTGTCTGTGTTTTCTTAAAATATTGAGACAGTTAAAATGAGGCATGAATGAACCATATTCACAAGGATCCATTTTAAAACAGAGGCAATGTCTGCATTGGGAATTTCAAGTAAAACATCTGCTGCTTACACATATTAGCTAACTAGAGAAAGCAAAAATAAAGCAAAAGCTAGAAGATTTATAATTTTGGTTATCAAACCTGTATTTTCATCAATTCTTCGTATTTCTTCGTGTACACAACTTGAAATAAATCCAAATCGGACATAAGCTCTCCTGTTTCTTCCAATTGGGTCTACAAAATAAAATTGGAAATGTAGTACATATATTACACAAAACACTAATATAGAAAAAGATTACACAACATAGTGATTTAATAGACAATGTATACTACTTAAGTGTGAAATATATTTATTATTTTTGCATAACTTACAATGCGCCGTTCTTCAAATGGCTTTGCCCCACTAGCGTGCTGGAATGTCAACTGCTTTCGATTCTCTTTGTTAGTCTCTGACATTTTCTTAAATTGTGGATTTTCCCAGTAATCACAACAACCCCTCCATGCATCCTCGTTAAGAAAACTGGGCTTGAACATATGTCGGGTTGCATCTGTTTCCCCTCTTTTAAGAGCTTCTTCAACCTCTTTATTAGCATTGCCCTTCATTGTAAACATATTCTGCTTCATATTTCTTCTTAAATGTTCTTTAACCACAGAATTTCCCGCTAGCTTTGTGTAGCCTTTTGGATAGTGATAGAATCTCTAATAAACAAAGAGAATCAAGTATAATAAATAACACAAGGTAAGGTAACCAGTACTGAAATAGAAATATATTATCCATACCCTAAACGTCTTGACACATTTGTTTAGAAATGCCTCTCTCCGTCGCCCTTTTTCAAAGGCTGTCTCATATTTCCATTGTGCTCTCAGTATACCTTTGAGGGTCCTTTTATATCGAGGCTCTTTGATACTGCAAATATTACCAATCAAAATCATTCTCTGCTTATTTATTTTATAAGCCAATAATATCAGAACATGCCCAGACACAGGGACAGAGCTAGCCAAACTCAGAGTAAGACTTGTCATACACTTAGAATTTTATATCTTCTGTGCATTAATAACATATAAAAATTCAGATAATGTTTAATACATAATTTAATACAGGCCAACGAAGAAGAGTGTAAAAAGAAATAGTGGATCACCGATCACCCCATCACAAGTCACAACATACATAAGCATTAGTTATTCTTGTTTAGTAAAGTCAGCTCAATTATCATGAGCAAGTTACTCACGATACTAGTATATATAAACAACAAATTAATTAGATATCTGGTGTAGTATTATTCTTTAATCTAATCAAACCAATTACTTAAATCAAACTAAACACTGAAGCTATTCATCCTCCCATAGAAATACTGAACTTACATTGAATCAAACCGAGAAGATGACAGTGTTGAAATAGTACTGAACCAAGTTCTGCCCCCCTTATATGTTTAATTTCGAAAAAATTCATTCGTAAATAGTAAATACAAATTGCTCTTTGTCTATAACAGAATTAGCAACTCACTTCAGTACTATTTTAGGTACTAATATATATCTCAATTGATACTTTGTCTATACTTTGTCTATAAAGTACTAGAGCCCAATAAACACTTTGTGCAATGTCAAACTTTTACCCCAAGCAGTGGTACAAGTTAAAAAGGAAGAAATAATAATTGAAAATTAAGGAGAGTGTAATGTGTTTTAGATCCAACATTTGTACCAGTTATCATTTATATATCCATGCCCGGACAATCCCCTGCCTGCCCTACAACACCATCACCCTCTGGTTCTTTGCCTTTAAATAATCACTAGTTGTTATATTTGTTACAATCAAGCCAAATACGTAGTATAAATCATAAGCGTGTCAACAGACTGGATACTAGTTTAGTCTCATGTAACACTGCTAAGCGCTGATATTTCTAAAAACTAGTAATCAGACAAGATAGTGACATACTTGTAGAATCGAGCTGGCTGTTGGATGGACAAATAACAAGATAGAAGGCTATGGAAGATGAAGTAGCATCTATCATCTATCAATGTTGGTTAACAGCAACAGGTCTGGTTGACGATAGTCGAAATTCCATTCTTGTGTACACATATTTATTTTACTAGACGAGTAAATCAATCTTATTAACCAGTTAATGCAATACCACCAACCATTGATGCGGAGCATAAAATAAATAAATTACACTGATTGATGATGTTACAGTAAAGTTTAGATCCCAGTAATGCCTTTAGCACGCTAAACAACAAATGGTAGGAGAAGACAACGAAATCAAATTATAGGACCACCACAATCAACAAGCAATTTTATTTCTTAAAAGAATGTAATCTCATCTTTATCAAATATCAACAGTTTGATTTAACAGTGGATTCTAGGGAATGATGCATAAGATTCAAAGCCACATCAAAACCTAGATTGAGGGAGATGTATACGACTTTTACGTATTTGTAAGTTGTAACAATGCAAAACCTATTAAAATTATCTTATATATATAGATTGCATTCAGTGAAGAACAATTTTAGCGTGAGAACACGTCGAGTTTTAAGATAACAAGAGCCTACCTTGTACATACTCTTAGAACAACAAACATGATTATATAAAACAAAGTAAGAGGCTCAAAAAGCAAACCCCCCACAAATTTATGAAGAAAAAGCCAATCAAACATGACAAAACAAACCATACTTTTTCTTTAAGAATAACACTAATTTTTTTTCAAACAAAGCCAACCAAATTATTATCACTGTATCATACTGCAATCAGTGCAATCCCAGAAATAGAAAGAGAACTAATTTATTGGAGTATCATAGTGCAATCCCAGAAACAATCACTGTATCATAGTGCAATCAGTGCAATCAGTGTAAGGGGAGTATATTTTAGGCACAAAGTCTATATGAAAGGATAGCAGTAGTACAAAGTATCATTAAATTGAAAATGATAAAAACAATTGAGATATATATTACGTTTTATCATCGATGAAGTGCACAGTTCCCAGCTTGGGTTCTCCCTTCTTTGGCATTTTTTTGTAATCCCCATAGCAGACACTTCGTGGAGCTCTTCCATTACTCTCCATATCATCCTCACCCTCCATATCATCGTCATCCTCCATATCATCGTCACCCTCCATTCCTTCCCCACCTTCAACCTCCTCGTCGTCACTATCCTCAAGTGTTTCATCCTCAAAATCACTGTCGCTATCACTCTCACTATCGTGGAGCTCTCCCATACCCCTTCCTCCACCATCTCCCATACCCCTTCCTCCACCGTCTCCTCTACCCCTTCCTACACCATCTCCTCTGCCCCTTCCTACACCGTCTCCTCTTCCCCTTCCTCCAACATCTCCTCTACCCATTCCTCGACTGTCTCCTCTGCCCCTTTCTACAACTCTTATAGCTTTACCCTTACTCATACTTTTACCCCCATCTCCAATAGCCTTCCCCTTATCCTTACCCATACCTCGATTATGTACCTAAAAATTGAAAGAAAACCAAGATTCAGGGCTAGTTTAAGGTTTAATAATCGATTAAATACAAAAATCAAAGCTTGGAATACCTGTTTAATAGACCTACGATCGGGATTTTTAGTCATCAAAGCTTGCGCTATTTGGAAAATGAAAACCTAGATAATAAAGGGCTAGTATCGCCGCTTGTGTTTGAACTTTGAAGAGATAAGAAAGATAATAAAGTGATAAGATGAGATGATAAAAAATGTTTTTATATAAACCTAGGAAGCGGTCGACTGGATACGGTCGTTTATATTTTGACCGGACTCGGTCGATTTAATAATCTTGTAAAAAGAGTCAGTAGCTACTGGAACTGCTCCCCTGTTTTGTGAAAAACTCCCCTGTACTACCTATTTTACCATATATGCAAAAAAATTGCTACTCTTCGTATTGTTTTCTAAAAAACATATAATAATTAAACAACAATAATTATCGATAATTAAACATAAATCTCATACATTAAATTTCAAATAAAAATATAATTAAAAATAATTCTGAATTTGATACATTAATTCAATAAAAATAAATACTACATATTATCATCACTATCACTTTGCTCATCAACACTCATGTCTTCATCATCACTTTGCTCCTCATTGTTTTCCACCGTGAAATTATCATTTTCGTAATCTCTCAAGTCAATAAAAAAATTAGAAGGATCATGAATAACCACCGTATCCACATGTGATGATGAAGCGTTTGATGTATCATTTTGAAAAGCGGCATCATTAGATGTAGCATTATCATTATCTATCACATTTTCATCCACTTGTCGATTCTTTGTCGTAAGCACCGTATACCAGGGTGATTTTCCATTTGTAATACTTGGAACATAACACACTTGATGAGCTTGACTAGCCAACACGAAAACATCATCGGCATTCAATTTTGATCTAATATCTACCGAAGTCATTCGCTTTCTATCCACTTTAACATGTGTTGTGTGATCAAACCAATGACATTTGAATAAGATAACATCATGACCATTGTGGTAGTGGAGTTTTAGAACTTCCAATAGTCTTCCGTAATAGTTTCCATAACTTTCTTTATAAGAAGAACCTATAATTAGATATATTCAAAATTAGATCATAATATTGTATAAATAATGTAATTTACACATTTGAGCTTGTCATATTTTTTTACCTATGACAACCACACCGGAGTCACGTGAAGTGCGTTCATTAAGATTCCCGCAATCAAATTTGTAGCCATTACAAATGCATCCTTTATAAATTTCCACATCGGTCATTGGACCTCTTATCAAATCCTCAAACTTCGGATTGATAATCCCTTCATTACTTGTAACCTAGTAAAATAAATAAAAACAAGTAAACATATATTGATATATGATTGCAAGAAACAATAAAATTAATAGTGCAAATATAATGGCATGTACCCTTCTTTGGAACCAATTCGTAAATCTTTCGGATTGATATTTTTCTTTTTCTTCATCATTGAATTCCGGGTGATGCTTGCAAACCAACTTGTGAAATTCACTAAAAATTATGAACTAAAAGTTATGAACAATTAAAAATTAATCTAAAAAAGCCACATGTAACGATAATTATTAAGATCATACCACAAGTATTTAGCAACTTCCGGTGAATTAATAAGCACATAGTATTTAACAAGCCTCTCCTCATCACGACTCAAGAGCCTATGTCCTATATGTAGTTGAGGTTTTGCTGGATACCTGAAAACCTCTAACAAATTGGGATCACAAGACTTTTTGGGTGCCTCATTTCGACGTAGCCGATTATGCACTGTTTCGAAACTGGATTCAAAATATAATGAGTAAAAGTGTACACACTCCTCCTCAATATAGCGTTCTGCCATTGAACCCTCAGGTCGAGCTTTATTTTTAACTTTCATTTTCAAACCATGCAAGTATCTTTCAATAAAATACATCCATCGAAAATTTGATGGACCACCCAACTTACACTCAGTAGCCAAATGTAGTGGCAAATGTTCCATTGGATCAAAAAAACCTGGAGGATATATAGTTTCAAGTTTAGACATTATCTTGACTATGTCTTTCTCCATCTTCTCCAAATCGGAGTATTGTAAGTTTGCAGAACACAAATCTTGAAAGAAGTTGGACAACTCAATAAGAACATCCCCCATAGACTTTGGTAAAAAGTCCCGACAAACAATAGGCAACAATTTTTGCATAAAAATGTGACAATCATGCGATTTCATTCCTTGGATACAATGTTTTTCGAAATTCACGCACCTAGATATATTTGAGACATATCCATCTGGAAGTTTCAGTGCTTCAATCCACTTGAATAACTTATGAACTTGTTCTCTCGTAAGTGTATATGGCGCACTTGGCACCGTGCCATCATCTTGAATCCACAACTCACGATGCAAACCTAATTCTTTACAATCCTTTCTTGATTTCAAGTTGTCTTTGGACTTTTTCTTATCACCTAACATTGTGTAGAATATGTTATCAAAAACATTCTTTTCGGTATGCATGACATCAATGTTGTGACGGAGGATAAGTGTCTCCCAATAAGGTAGTTCAAAAAATGGAGAATTGTGAGTCCAATTATGTGTCACACCGTAGTCTTTTGGTTTTCGCCAACTTGTCTTTCCTGGAGGAGGAAACTGTATATGCTCACAGAGTGTCTTAGCCACTAATCCCGAATTTCGAAAAGTGACTGAACGTGTCTCCCTTTTTCCAAACTTTGTACTCCTTCTTAATGGATCATTTGGTTCCAAGAAATATCTAGCGGTGCCATAAAAACTTGGTTTACCACCATGCTTGAGTTGCTTGGCTTTTACTCCTCCCATACATACTGAACATGCCAATTTACCCTTAGTAGACCATCCACTAAGCATACCAAGTGCGGGAAAATCGCTGATTGTCCACATCAATGCTGCTCTCATCATAAAATTTGTACAAGATGACCTATCATATGTTTCTATCCCGGTACTCCACAACATTTTCAAT
Organism: Oenanthe sinensis; assembly: GCA_028671895.1. Taxonomy (NCBI): domain Eukaryota; kingdom Viridiplantae; phylum Streptophyta; class Magnoliopsida; order Apiales; family Apiaceae; genus Oenanthe; species Oenanthe sinensis. Next base: position 11,700,530 of record CM053799.1, read on the forward strand.
TCATCGATTAGTGGTCGGAGATAGACATGAAGATCTTTTGTCGGATCATTAGGCCCAGGAATGAGAAGTGGCATGAACATATACGGAGATTTCGTGCACATGGATGATGGAAGGTTGTAAACAACAACTATCACAGGCCATACAGTATAAGCTTTTGCATGTGGATCGCGAAATGGGTCAAATCCATCACTAGATAGGCCAAGTCTCACATTCCGTATCTCATTTGCAAAATTTGGAAATCTTTTGTCAAATTGTTTCCATTCATCTCCATCAGCTGGGTGAGATAATTGACCTTCAACTGTAACCCGATTGTGGTGCCACCTCATACATTCAGCGGTTTTCTTGGCCATGAATAAACGTTGTAACCTTAATGTAATGGGAAAGTACCGTAAGATCTTTCGCGGGATTTTTTTTTTCTTTGGATCCTTCTGTTCCTTGTATCGACTTGTTTTGCATATGTCACAGTGTGTCTTCTTACTATTCTCCTTATAAAATAACATACAATCATTCTCACAAGCATCAATCTTCTCATACCCCATATTCAGTCCACTTATCATCTTTTTTACATCATAGTATGTTTTAGGTAATTTGTGATCACTAGGCAACACTGAACCAATAAGTTCAAGCAACTCATCAAACCCCTTGTTACTACAACCATGTCTGCTCTTGAAATGCAATAACTTATTTATGAATGATAATGTAGTGAAGTTGGCATTACCCGAATAAATGGGTTCGGAAGCAGCATCTACCATCTCATAAAATTTGTGTGCTGTTGCATTTGGTTCTTCCTCAATATTCTCGAAATGTCCTTGTGCCTCCCCGAAATCTCTTAGCATTTCATGTGCATCATACATGTCATCATCTGTATACCCAAAATTGTTAAAACTTGTTTCGGCTTGGACCCGCCGCTTATGTCTTTCACCATGCAAATCCCATATTGTATACGACTCCATAATACCAAATCGATACAAATGGTAAGTCACTTTTTCAGAATTGAAAAATTTTAAATTTCCACATTCATAACATGGACATCTTATATTACCTTTGCTATCTTTTTCCTTGAGAGCAAACTCAATGAATTCTTTCACTCCATCTTTATATTCAGTTGATATATTATTCCTTGCATCAAGTCTACAACCCATCCAATTTCGATTGGATGTCATCTACAATGCAAATAATCATCCTAAATTAATAGTTCTAAATAATCAAGTTGATATAAAAAAATTGAATAATAAACATCATAAAAATTGAACTAATGCTACTAAACACAATAATTTCACTAATATACTTGCAATAATGAATTATTACACTAATCTTATAAACATAAATTTAATATTCAAATATTATTACACACAAATATTATTTACAAAAATTAATCATATAACTAACATTTACTATAATCAAATGATAAAATAGATGATATTTACATGAACACAAGATATAAAATGACAATTACCTCAATGAAATTTGCAGAGATCTAGAGCTTTATTCTAGACAAAATAAGAATGGTGGAAGAGTTGAAATGGGAAAGAGGAAACCAATAAAGTAAGAATGAAAAGCAGCAGTAGCCAGTAAGGTTTTATTCTGTGATGTTAAATATGACCGAACTCGGTCATATAAATTTAACCACGTGATTACTAATTTCGACTGCCCATGGTCATTTCTGTTTCCACGTGGTGTTTGAAACGTGCTGCTAAAAAATAATCACGTGGGTGTTCAATGTGACCAAAAACGGTCACTTTGGGGGAGCTAGAGCGACCAAACACGGTCGCTTTTACGGGACTAAGATGACCAAAACCAGTCATATTTATAGGTACAAGAAGTGACCGCATAGGTTTTCTGGTCGATTTTGGATATGTGTGACCGATTACGGTCACGTTTAAAATGTCGTTTTTTTTCTTATTATAAGAGTTTTTATAACCTAAATTATTTAAACTATTGTATATAATCATTATTATCATATTTTTAACATATACATGATTAAATCGCTTACATTATTTTTCAAATAATTCATACATATTTAGATCCAATACCATTTAACCCTCAACCATATCTTCTTATACTAATGTCATGATAGGTTTTGCTATGTTGTTATGCTACATATATTAAAAATTTTAATGATCAATGTATTGAATATATTATAATATATGGAGTGCATATAATTACAAAATACATTCATAAAATTTTATTTTTTAAATAATTAATCATTTGTTATAATATTTCTAAAATACTAAGATAATATATAATTAACCATTTTAATATCATCCAAAGATTTTAGTTATGATTAATATTTGTATTTTTTTTCAATTGCAATGTATATATAGTCACATGATTGATGGCCTTTTTAAAAATTATATAATTTTTTCATTAATATGTATAAAACGTAAATGACCGAATATAGTCAATTTTGTAAAAGTGACTGACTGTAGTCACTTCAAATTTTTCAAAATTTAAAAGAACGGAAGCGGGAAAATTCCCGCCCATTAACTGAATATTTCTTTATGACTGCTGACGGTCGTATTTGCCGTTGTGACCACCGGCGGTCGAATTAGAGTTCAGCGGGAAATTTCCCGCCCTCCGACAATGTCATATCGACCGGAGTTGTTAAGTGCGGTCGTTTCTGTACTTCCATAAATGACCGAAATCGGTCAATTTTAGAGTCGGTCGAAAAGTTCGGTCGAATGCGATTACAAGTCAAATGTCTTACACAGTTGACCTTACAAGTGATGGAATGCGGTCATATTTAAATCCGGTCATTTTTAACCGGTCGTTTTTAACCCTATTTTCTAGTAGTGGATGCAGTTTATTCATTGATTAATTGTTTGTGTAATGTATCATATGCTCAGATGATTTGATACTAAATGAATATTTGGTTTTTGTTTGTTTTCAGTTTGAGGAACGATTTTTTGTGTGATGATTTGAATCTGCATGTTCTTCGCACAAGAAATAATCTGTCTGTTCTTCTCACGAGAAATCATGGATTCAGATTCTTCCAAACAATCGGGTAACGTTATTTGTTCTTTCTTTCATCACTGCACTTAGGGAAAAAGTTTATATTTATCTTATATAATTCATTTTATTTATTATATTAATTTTATTTGGTATTTGATAGTTATGTGATCAATCATATGTTCATTCAATCGGAACTATGTTGTTGGAATTAATATTTGTTAGGTGTTTTTTTTACTTTGTAAATCAGTGTAAATCAGTGGATAGTAACGTATTTGTTTAAGATGTTGAGGGTGTCAAAACTTTCAAATCTAATCTTAATTCTCAGCTTTAAGGTATTTATCTACTATTAATTTAAAAAAAACTTCATAAATATCATTGTTCAGACTTGGTAGAACTGTAGAAGGTATAATATATGCTTCATGTAATGTTTGTTAGCTTCACGTTTTGTCTTAATAATTGTCTTGGAAGTTCCGTGAACATGTTTTTAAAGTAAACTATATTCTAATCATATTATGTTAGTATTATGCTTTATTATAAAGTACAAGATTATATATCCTACAAAATTATGGCAGTGAAGGAAGTGGCCTTGGCTCTGAAAGTTTCGTACGACAGTGATGTGCTTGAAGAAGAGTTTATAGTTGAGTGATACGAAAAGGGCTTAAATGGCAACGGTAAAGACTCCTTGATCTGGAAGAATGTCAAACCATTTGTTGAGTGGCTTCAGAGTGCTGAATCTGAAATTGAATATGAATGAGTGTTGGTGCCCATGTCTCACTGTCTCATGTTATGCATTCTATTTTCCTTTGTGTCTTTGCAGTTGTGTCATGTTGGTGTCCGATTCACTGCTTGCTATCTGGTTTGATCGTGAACTGTTGCATGTTATTCGTTCTATTTTCCTTTTGTTTTTGCAGTTGTGTTCTTTTGGTGTCCGATTCACTACTTGCTATCTGGGTTGGTCTTGAACTGATTAATTATCTTATTGTTGTATGGGAATAAATCATGTGTGGGATAGTAGTAGTAGTAATGTTCTTAATATGAGTCTTGAATTGTCGTGTTCTTGGAAGAATTGTTGTTATTCCATCTATTATGCCCGTTGAAGTATAAACAATATGTAATTTTTTGTTAATTCTGACGAAGGAGTTGCAGTTCAAACGGTGACAATTATGTAATAATATTAAAGTGTCTATAATGACTAAATATGTAATAATATAAAAATCAAGCAATTTCATAAACAATGTATAAAGCACAGGAGGATTGAATATCCTTACAGATACAGCCTTAGACGTATTGTATAAAGCATAATACTTGCATAATTTTGATAATAGTCACATCGTTCATGTTCCTGCTGGTGCTACTGCTCTCTCTGATGTACTAATGCTCTTTCCAAATGTGAACCATGTCAGGAACCGCTGCTCCTTCAAATTCTGAAACTAAGAATAAGTCAATTGATTTAATGGTAACAATTGCTTCTGCATAATGCTTATATATCTTTTGCTTTGTGATTTTGGTGCATAAGACCTTGACAGGACTGGGAACCTTGGATTCCCAATATTTTAAAAAGGGATCGCTGTACAATATTGAATGTCAACTGATATCTCCACCAGAATAGTTGCTACTTTCAGAAGTGTTTACGTGAATTAATATCTTCACCAGAAAAGTTGCTACTTTCAGAAGTGTTTACGATTTTTAAAGCATATAGTACAAATATGTAAATAGTTATTTCTACTTTCTTCTTTCTAAATATGCAGATGCTTTCGTCGAAGGATGTTAACTTTGTTGGTTACACTTACAAGAACTTTGAGATCGTCAATGACTATCAAGTTCCTGGAATGGGTATCTCTCTCACTCTCTTCATGTGTTTGTGTGTCTCTTCACTTTATTTCTTTCATATATTCGCCACTGGTGAAAGTTAGGAGAGACTTCTATCATCTGTACATTAAATAGAGATGCATTTTTTTCCCAGGAACAATCTACTTCATTGGAAGTTCCCAGCTATATCTTTCACTGGTCCAGTTCTCCCTGATGCTGGATTTGACCTATTGAACAAATTCTTAACTTACAACCCGGAGAAGGTATGTATTTCACATCCCAGTTGTAGGTTATTATAATTGACATTATATTGTAGCTACTGATTCTTGCTTTGATGAATGCACAGAGCCACAGAGTATAACAGCTGATGTTGCACTTAGCCATGAGTGGTTCCGTGAAGTTCCTCTTCCTAAATCCAAAGATTTCATGCCTACTTTTCCTGCTCATCATGCTCAACACAGGTATGTTCTAGGCAATTGTAATTGGAGAATGCAGATCCCACCATTTTGTAATCGCATGTGCTTTTATACATATTATTTGGTTATTCGATCAAATCTACATTGATTTTTTCCAGACATACATGAAGAGTACTGAAGAGTCCGGATCTTCTTGAAGAGCAACGAAGGCAAGAGTTGCAGTAAAGGGAATTTGGGACAGGTGGTCTGTTTGGCTAGCAAATATAATATTTGCCGAGGAGCTCAGAAACTATAAGTTTTTTATATGTAGTATCCACAGAACGATGTTGAGGTTAGAACCGTGCACTGAAGATGGTGTTTTTATATGCAGTACCCACAGAATGATATGATCAGCTCTGTCCATTGATATAAAATTGCATCTGTGACACTACTGCTTTCATCGCAAGGTCTGACATAATGGCCTCTATTATTTTAATGTCAAGGAACAGTTTTTAAGCGAACTTTTGTATGTAAAATATGTACTGTGACACAACTATAAACGGTTCTCTTATAATTGGTTTTGAATACCAGCTGCATTTTTCATGCTATTATAAGTTCTATCATTTTTAATCTTTGTATTGTGTTTGCATGAGTTGATTGGTGTAAACTGAAGGGGGTTTCCTAGCCTTTCATTAATGGAGGGTTGCAGAATTTTTTTGACTTTAAGGTAATTTATGTAACCTGCCAATGGATTGTCATCAAGGGTCGGAATATCTTAACTATTGCATGTGTTGGTGTTCTTGATAATGATGTCTCGGTAAATTATTAATACTATAGTAGTAGCAATGCTAATTGGAAGCTATAATATGAAATACAATTATAGTCAAGTTTAGTAGTGATGTTGGTACATTTTATTTTCTTTGACGGTGCTCCTATATTTACTGCTGATGGAGAGGGGGCAGTGGGTTCGCAGCTGCAGCTGGTGTATATATATTCTGTTCTTCCACCTTTAGCTTTATTCACAATTTTCCATTCCATTCCACAACCAAGTAGAGCATAAAACTTTCAAGTTGCTGCATGTGGTTCTCTAGAACCATATCTATAATCTTATTGGTGACCTGGTAACTATAAATATCTAAGATTTGTGGTGTATCAATCTTATATGGGTAGGCTTTTTAACTCTTGATTGCTTAGCGTTTTTATCTCTTTTTAAATGTTATTTGACGCAGAAAAATCAAAATTTTAAAGCTGTTTCTGAGCCAACTTGGAAGAATAAACTGTTCTGATCTAGAGGGTTCTAGAAGCATTATGATATACCAATGGAAAGGTATTGAAATCTAGTTTCTAGAAAAAATTACGGCTCGTAAATATACATTTTCTACAAGAAGTTATTGCATTTTTAGTCAGAAGTGGTCAAGCTGTCCACTAGAGAACATTATCTGAGTAAAGTATTGAATTAAGGATCTCTTTTGTTTTAATCATTTCCAAAGCTAGTTCAATGTATTGGAAAGTTCCTGGGAAAGGTATTAAGTATATTTATCAGTTCCCCAAGTCTAGAAAGTACAAGACTAGCATTTATTCCTAATACATTGCATCTACCTATGGCAGAAGGGATGTTTCTGGCCAAGTTTATATATAGACTTTTTCACCTATGAAAAAGCAGCAGTGAAAAATACAATTCAGATATTTCTTTGTGTAAAAGAATTTCGTTTTCATACTCTTATCCCTTAGGTTAATTGGGTTCCTTTGGGCGGCGAGATTGCTCTTATCTTTAGGGTGGATTCCTTAGAGTGGCGAGTATATAACCCGATTTTACATTTATCTCTTGCTTCCGGTGTCAATATGGTATCAGAGCTATGCCTCCACGTCAAAGAAATGTGCGTGACATTGAATTAGAGGAGCTGAGAAGACAAGTGGAGCAACTGCAACAGCAACTTGCTCAAAGAGAAGGTGGAGGACATAATGCAGGCAGTCATGACTCAGACAATGATTCATCAACAGAAGATGATGAGGACTACAATCCTTTCCATGAAAATTCAGATGGTAATTCAAGTCGTGCATCTGCTCCTAGACGGCCTCGTCGCAGAAACAACAATTTTCAAGGGAATTATAATTTTAACATCACAATTCCAGATTTTGAAGGAAGAAACCATCCGGATGAATTTCTTGATTGGCTTAACACAGTGGAAAGAGTTTTTGAATACAACGATGTTCGTGATGAACAAAAAGTTAAACTTGTGGCGGTGAAGTTAAAGAAGTGTGCATCCTTGTGGTGGGAACACCTTAAAAGGCAACGAGTTCGTGATGGAAAAGGAAAGATTCACACATGGGAAAAGATGAAGAAAGAGCTTCGGAGAAAATTCTTGCCTGACAATTATAAGCAAGATACCTTTCTCACCTTTCATAACTGCAAGCAAGGAAACCTGTCCGTAGAAGACTATATGGCGGAATTCGAAAATCTCATGATGCGTTGTGAGGTAATAGAACCAGAGGAACAAACCATTGCTCGCTTTCTTGGTGGACTTAAGGAAGAAATTAGTGATGTTGTCAATTTGCAACCATTCTGGACATATCAGGATGTTTGTAAGCTTGCTCTTAAGGTGGAGAAACAACAAAAGACAAAGGGGCGCAACAATCGGTTCTCAAATCAAGCTTCGGGTTCAACCCAACTAAGTGTGTCCAGAAGATCTCCTCCTACTCATAAGGAATCAACTCCTAAACTCCCCCCAAAAAATGAAAACACAACTAGTACTAGTCGAGGAAGTGCCACAAAAGCTTCAATAAAATGCTTCAAGTGCCAAGGTTTTGGACACATTGCCTCTGATTGTCCAAACCGTAAAGTCATCACAGTTCTAGAAGAAGTTGAAAGAGAGACTGAAGGGGATACTCAAGAAGGTGATCCAGAAAATGAGGAGATTACATATGAAGATCAAGGGTAATATTTAGTTATTCAAAGAAGTTTAAATACTATGCATTCTCAAGAAGATTCCTGGCTCCGTAGCAATATATTTCGTACACGATGCACTTCACATGGCAAGGTGTGTAATGTCATCATAGATGGAGGAAGCTGTGAGAATGTGGTGTCCAACGAGATGGTTCAAAAATTAAAGTTGAAAACAGAGAAGCATCCATGTCCTTATAAGCTTTCATGGTTTCGCAAAGGTAATGAGGTAAAAGTGGATAAACAATGTTTGGTGCAATTCTCTATTGATAGCAAATATAAAGATGAAGTATTATGTGATGTTGTTCCTATGGATGCATGTCATTTACTTCTTGGAAGACCTTGGCAATATGATCGAAAAACTCATCATGATGGCTGTAAAAACACTTATACTTTTGTTAAAGATGGCGTTAAAATTATTCTAGGCCCTTCAAAAATGGATAGCACTCCTAAACCTTGTAATAAAGGGGAAGGAAATAATTTACTCTCAAGGGCAGAAATTTGCAGGGTTTTTCATGAGAAGTCTATGGAAACTTATGCTTTGGTTGTCCTAGAAGAAAATGAAGAGGTATTTGACATCCCAGCACCAGTGCAGCCTCTACTCCATGAATTTTCAGATGTAGTACCTGAAGAAATACCTCCTGGACTGCCTCCAATGAGAGACATACAACATTGCATTGATCTTGTCCCGGGAGCTTCATTGCCTAACAAAGCATCCTATAGAATGAGTCCACAATAACACAAAGAATTGCAGCGACAAGTTGATGATCTCCTGAATAAAGGAGTGGTAAAAGAAAGTAAGAGTCCGTGTGCAGTCCCTGCACTCCTTGTACCAAAGAAAGACGGTTCATGGAGAATGTGTATTGATAGTAGAGCTATCAATAAAATTACTGTCAAATACCGCTTTCCTATTCCACGTTTTGATGACCTAATTGACCAACTTTTTGGGTCTAAGATATACAGCAAAATAGATTTACGCAGCGGCTATCACCAGATACGTATAAGGCCCGGAGATGAATGGAAGACGGCCTTCAAGACAAGAGATGGGTTGTATGAATGGATGGTTATGCCTTTTGGAATGTCTAATGCTCCATCTACATTTATGAGGCTTATGAATGATATATTTAAACCATTCATTGGTAAGTTTGTGGTAGTTTATTTTGATGACATTCTTGTCTATAGTCGTGATGAGAAGCAACATTTAGAGCATCTTCGTGCAATTTTTCAAATGCTAAGGGAACAAAAACTATATGCAAATTTGAAGAAGTGTCACTTTTTTGCAAACAGCCTCATTTTTCTTGGATTTGTTGTATCATCTGATGGATTGAAGATGGATAATAGCAAGGTCGAAGCAATAACTAGTTAGCCTACACCAGCTTCTCTTCATGACATCAGAAGCTTTCATGGTTTAGCTTCATTTTATCGGCGATTCATAAAGAATTTTAGCACTATTATTGCCCCTCTCACTGAATGTTTGAAGGGTGGGAAATTCACATGGACTGAAGAAGCAGGAAAGAGCTTTGAACTACTAAAGAAGAAGGTATCTGAAGCTCCTATTCTTGCACTACCAGATTTTAATAAAGTTTTTGAAGTTGATTGTGATGCCTCAAATGTGGGAATTGGTGCTGTTCTTAGCCAAGAAGGACAACCAATTGCGTACTTCAGTGAAAAATTAAATAATGGTCGTAAAAACTATTCGACTTATGACAAAGAATTCTACGCTATTGTTCGAACATTGGACCATTGGCAACATTATCTTTTGCATAAAGAGTTCATTCTATTCTCTGATCATGAGGCACTGAAGTATATCAACTCTCAGCAGAAGCTAAATTTTCGACATGCTAAATGGGTTGAATTTCTTCAATCATTCACCTTTTCTATCAAGCATAAATCTGGTGTTCTAAACAAGGTAGCTGATGCTTTAAGTCGAAGACGTTCATTGATGTCCACAATGGAAGTAAAGGTGTTGGGAGTTGATGTACTAAATGAGTTATACAAAGATGATCCTTATTTTGGTCATGTCTGGGAATATTCTGCTAATAGCCTAACACGTGATTTTGTTATTTAAGATGGTTTTCTTTTCAAAAATAACCGCCTGTGCATTCCCGCTTGTTCTTTAAGGGAAGCTATCATTCTAGAAGCTCATGAAGGAGGACTTGCTGGGCATTTTGGTAGAGACAAAACTCTTGCTCCTGTGCAAGAAAATTTTTATTGGCCAAAAATGGAACGAGACGTTAAACGACATGTAGAACGATGTCGAACTTGTCATATTGCAAAAAGTCATTCTCAAAATACAGGATTATACACTCCACTTCCTGTTCCCCTTGCACCTTGGGAAGACGTGAGTTTAGATTTTGTGGTGGGGTTACCAAGAACTCAACGAAGCAAAGATGCAATTATGGTAGTGGTTGATCGATATTCAAAAATGGCTCATTTTGTACCATGTTCTAAGACATTAGATGTTTCTCATGTGGCTGATTTGTACTTCAGAGAGGTTGTGAAACTTCATGGTGTTCCAAAAACAATAACTTCAGATCGTGATACAAAGTTTACGGGACACTTTTGGCGTACATTATGGAAGAAGTTGGGAACTCATCTGCAATTCAGCTCATCCCACCATCCGCAACCGGATGGACAAACCGAAGTTGTCAATAGAAGTCTAGGAAATTTGTTGAGAGCCTTAGTTGGCAACAATCCTCGCCAATGGGATCTGACCTTAGCTCAAGCTGAGTTTGCTTACAATCGATCAGCAAGTCAGACAACCGGAAGAAGTCCTTTCGAGGTTGTTTATTGTCAGAATCCTTGTAGCCCATTAGACCTCGCTCCACTACCTACTAATCATCATTTCAGTGGAGATGCAGCTGACAGAGCTGATCATATCAAGAAACTCCATGAGCAGGTCAGAATAAAGATAATCAAGCAAAATGAGAAATATAAAAAGCAAGCCAACAAGTTCAGAAAACCAGTTGTTTTCAAGGAGGGAGATTTAGTATGGATTCATCTTCGCAAAGAACGTTTTCCCAGAGGAAAGTCTAGAAAATTGAGTCCTAGAGCTGATGGACCATTCAAAGTGCTACAAAAGATAGGTGAGAATGCATACAAGATTGAACTACCTGGTAACTATGGTGTATCTGCTACATTTAATGTGTCTGATCTCTCACCTTACATAGACGATGACAACAATCAAGACTCGAGGACGAGTCCTTTTCAACCCGGGGAGAATGACACAGAAAAATCAAAATTTTAAAGTTGTTTCTGAGCCAACTTGGAAGAATAAACTGTTCTGATCTAGAGGGTTCTAGAAGCATTATGATATACCAATGGAAAGGTATTGAAATCTAGTTTCTAGAAAAAGTTACGGCTCGTAAATATACATTTTCTACAAGAAGTTATTGCATTTTTAGTCAGAAGTGGTCAAACTGTCCACTAGAGAACATTATCTGAGTAAAGTATTGAATTAAGGATCTCTTTTGTTTTAATCATTTCCAAAGCTAGTTCAATGTATTGGAAAGTTCCTGGGAAAGGTATTAAGTATATTTATCAGTTCCCCAAGTCTAGAAAGTACAAGACTAGCATTTATTCCTAATACATTGCATCTACCTATGGCAGAAGGGATGTTTCTGGCCAAGTTTATATATAGACTTTTTCACCTATGAAAAAGCAGCAGTGAAAAATACAATTCAGATATTTCTTTGTGTAAAAGAATTTCGTTTTCATACTCTTATCCCTTAGGTTAATTGGGTTCCTTTGGGTGGCGAGATTGCTCTTATCTCTAGGGTGGATTCCTTAGAGTGGCGAGTATATAACCCGATTTTACATTTATCTCTTGCTTCCGGTGTCAATTTGGTATCAGAGCTATGCCTCCACGTCAAAGAAATGTGCGTGACATTGAATTAGAGGAGCTGAGAAGACAAGTGGAGCAACTGCAGCAGCAACTTGCTCAAAGAGAAGGTGGAGGACATAATGCAGGCAGTCATGACTCAGACAATGATTCATCAACAGAAGATGATGAGGACTACAATCCTTTCCATGAAAATTCAGATGGTAATTCAAGTCGTGCATCTGCTCCTAGACGGCCTCGTCACAGAAACAACAATTTTCAAGGGAATTATAATTTTAACATCACAATTCCAAATTTTGAAGGAAGAAACCATCCGGATCAATTTCTTGATTGGCTTAACACAGTGGAAAGAGTTTTTCAGACAATGGTTTTGTAAACCGTTGTTAGAATCAGACAAGTGTTTATTCAAACTGTTGTGTGACATCCATTTAAGTAACAAAAAAAAAATACTTGTCTGTTTTTAACAACGGTTTATGAAACACTTGTCTGACCTTTCTTCAGACAACGGTTTTATAATTCCGTTGTGTAAAGCCTCTGCTTTACTCCTTTTAATAGACAATGGTTTTAGAAACCGTTGTGGAAGTTCTTTCAGACAACAGACAGATTTTGCAAAAAAAAACCGTTGTGTGAAAATTTCAAACAATGCTTTTACTGCCGACCGTTGTCTGATAAATGTTGTCTGTTTCAGTTTTTCTTGTAGTGTATATAGACTTTTTCACCTATGAAAAAGCAACAGTGGAAAATACAATTCAGATATTTCTTTGTGTAAAAGAATTTCGTTTTCATACTCTTATCCCTTAGGTTAATTGGGTTCCTTTGGGTGGCGAGATTGCTCTTATCTCTAGGGTGGATTCCTTAGAGTGACGAGTATATAACCCGATTTTACATTTATCTCTTGCTTCCGGTGTCATTATTATAGCTGGAACTAAAGTGAAGATTATAACAATTGGACCGTTTCACCAGAAAACATTACTCTATTTAGCGTTTTTGTCTCATTTTAAATGTTATTATAGCTGGAACTAAAGTGAAGATTATTTTAAAATTATTATTATTTATATGATTTTAAAAAGTTTTAATATACTATAATTATATTTTTTTTAACTTATATATTTATACATCAACCGAATTAGATATAAATAAGAAAATTATAAAATGCATGACAAAATTATAAAGTTTTCCAACGCATGACGAATTTATTTTCGTGGATAGTTCTTTATGGCATGGTATTAGTTCAATTATGATTTTGTTATGAGATGGTTAATATGTTTTTATTCAAGTTAGTTGTAATTACATGTGTTAGTTTATTATTAATCAGAAATTATTAAAATTGTAATATATAGTACAAGATTATTATAAATCAAGGTTAATGTTGTAGCGGCAAACACAACATTAAGGACATCGAGATTGTGGTAGATTTCCTTAATATATTTTTATGAGTCAACTTTTTTTTTTTCAAATCATACTACTTAATTTATAATAGATATATTCAATAATTGAAAATATAAATTAATTATATTTTCTCTATAATTCAGGATCATTTTTATTTTTCCTTATGTACTCTTATAAAATGAAAAACAAACGCATATAAAGTGTCAAATTTTAAGATTATAAAATGAAATAGAACCTCATATAATATGTTAATTTTTAAAATAATATAAGCATGTAATATATGTAAGAACAGATCCGCGTTGACGATATTCATCAACGGAAAAATAAATCAATACAGGATAAAGCGAAAAATAAAATGTATAAACACCTCTATTAACATAATTAATTATACATATAATTAGAAATTGAACAAATTCGATAGTGTGGAAAAAATTAACAAAACATATCACTTATAATATATTTAAAAATTAAGAATTGAACGAAATCAAAACTTTTTAAAAAATTAACACAAATTTTTGTTACAATTTTATAATTCTAAATATTAAAAGAATGAACTTTTTAGAGCGCGCGTAGCGCAGGTAAATATCCCTAATTGAATTAAATTTGTGGGCAAGTCATAATAAAAATAATTTGTCTTGCCGGTAATGAAAGCGTACAATATCATATTTTTATTACTCGAAATTAACCAACCTCTATTTCATGATATATGTGCCGATTTGAAGTTTCTTATCTTATTGTGCCGAGAGAATACTATTGTTACAAGTTAATGATACGATTGTCTCAAGGTATATTTTGAAAGAAAACTGGATATACATTGCAGAATATTTCGTTTTAGTACTCAATGACTTCTTTTTGTTGTAACCCATTTATATCACATGTTTCAGACTTTTGCAAAGATTCTCATCCGATTCTATACTTTTCGTTGCAGGACTTGCTCTTCATCTTAGTGGTCGTCTTTGGCAGCAACATGTTGTAGATGCTTTTTGTGCCAATGAGCAGTATCCTCTTGATTGGATAAGCATGCATCAGACCACAATACGTTCTGAGCTCTATCATTCAGTACGAGATGCTCTACGCAAAGGTGACCATGATCCAGAATTTGTTGGAAAAGCTGTTGTACTGCCTGCTTCATTCACTGGATCTCAACGATACATGTCTCAGTATTTTAAGGATGCCCTTGCATTATGCAGAGTCATTGGACATCCTTCATTATTTCTTACCATGACGTGTATTACCAAGTGGCCTGAGATACAAGAGATGAATTATTTTTACCCAATGTAATTCAAACTTACATTTGTAGCAACATGAATAATGCGTATTCTAATTTTATAATATTTTATTTAGGCTTATTTACAATTTAAACCCTGTGTTATTAACAATATACAATTCAAACCCTCTTTTAATATATTTAGTAAATTTAACCCTACGTTTTTTAACTATTTACAATTGAAACATTTTTACAATAATTACTAAATTTTTAAAATCATTAGTAAATTTAACCATATATTTTTTAACTATGTACAATTGAAACCTTTTTAAAATAAATAGTAAATTTAACCCTACGTTTTAAAATATTTAGTAAATTTAACCTTGACTTTTTAATTTCGGAATAAAATAAATTTTATATCGAAAAAGTATTTTCGAGAATATATTCACCGAAGAGTATTTTTGAAAATAAATTAAATTCGGTGATGAACATTCATGAATATATTGAGCGGGAAGTGTGATGACAAGATGGAATAATATAAACACATATTAAAATTTTATTGAACATATATAATATATTATACATATAGATATATTAATATAGAAAAGAACATCTAAACATCCATTTTATAAGAAAAAATCCTAATAATTGTAAATATCTATTATGCTTAGATAATATCTATACAAAAAAAATATCAATAGTGCATTTGACGAATATTTATTCAAAATTTTGTTGTAAGATTTATTTTATTCCGAAATTAAAAAATCAAGGTTAAATTTGCTAAATATTTTAAAACGTAGGGTTAAATTTACTATTTATTTTAAAAAAAGGTTTCAATTGTAATAGTTCAAAAACATAGGGTTAAATTTACTAATTATTTTAAAAAAGGTTTCAATTCTAAATAGTTAAAAAAACGTAGGGTTAAATTTACTAAATATATTAAAAGAGGGTTTGAATTGTATATTGTTAATAACGCAGGGTTTAAATTACATTTAAGCCTTTTATTTATAGATATATCATATAACTGTAAAAAATAATTAAGGAACTTACACTTTTTATTTATTTTTTCAGGAAGTCTGAATTTGGATACATGATTGTAAAGATTTTTGGAAGACCGTTGTTCTAGCTTGGCCTAAATAAAATTTTATCCTATCAAATAATTGGTTTTTTGCTATATTTAGAATGATGATTGGAGGATTGTTTTCTATTTTATGGTTTTGGTTTTGTTATTGTTTTCAAACCATGTACAATTATTTAAAATTTTGTTGGCAGGAAAATTATCTTTGACTTAGAGCTCAAAATAATTAAATGTATTATTTTTAATTTATTAATTTTAACGTTAAGTACAATTTCTGGTGACAATTTTCGATTTTTATATAAAATTGAATTTTTTAAAAACAAATAATAATAATTTTTTGTAATTTAAACCGCTTTTAAGAAATAATAATAAAATTTTGTAATTTAATATCACAAGTTCAAATCTTCATAATGTAAATTTACTACTACAATTATGTTGTAATCATTACAATATAAATATATTAATTATCTATGTTATATTACTACTGAACTAAAACAATTATACATAAGTATAAGAAGAGTGAAGTTGCAACTACAATTTAGTTTAGGTTTCAAATTCATTTTTTATCAATTAATAATGATAATCTTTAAATTAATATTTTAAATATTTAAATTTAATAATAAAAAATATCATTATAATTTTTAGAGCGCGCGTAGCGAGGGCAAAAATTCCCTAGTTTGTATAATATTTTATATTCTCATGTGCTCAATTTAATAGTACTAAAATTATATATATAATTGATTACAAAATTAATAGCTTTTTTCATTAAAATAATAATATATCGATAATGAATATGACTATCAGTATTTTAGTATACTTTATTCTTTTGATATATTTTTCTATATTTTTGTATAATAACGTGCTTAAATATTTATATATAATGATTTAAATTTTAACTACTATAAAAATTATTAAAATTTGACGGATAAATCTTTATTTAAGATAAACTTGTATACAATAAACAAGTAGTTCAATTTTAATTTTTAAATGTCTATTTTCATGAACATGTCATTATATTATTTATACATTTTATATATAGTTTAATTTTAGTCCATTTTTTAAAATAATTATTATTTTTACATTATATTATTTTCTTAATTTAATTTCTAATTATTAAGAGTAAATTCTGAATTGTATATTATGATAGATTTCTACCTAACACAAAATATTATTATGCATATTAAATTTATAATAATTAAAATATAATGTAAGGGTCATGTTTTAATTAATATAAATAATATAAATATTTTACAAATAATGATTTTTAACTAACATATAAATATATTTTATAAAATGATAACATAAAATCATTTAAGATATTAACTTGTTAAAAAAGAAAAGGGGATCGTTTAAAAAGAAAAAAATGAAGATTATTAAACAAGAATAAACTAATGATAGTGGGTGACAACATATTAATGTATCTCCCAACTCATCATGCCACCTCATTTTGAAAAAGTTTTCTGTATCCTTTTATCTGCATGTAGCATTACTCAAAGATTTATAAAATATATATTTATCATAAATTAATTGTTCAAATAAGACTTGTTACGGTGATTTTCACGTCGGTAAGTCGAGGTGAGTCGATAGACCTCTGGCTAGTTAACTAGTTAAAAATGGATATTATCTATGGTCCCACTGCAGATTTGACTTTTATCAATGTTACTATTATATTTTTTGCTTATATTTATAGTACCCTCAAACTTATTATTGGTATACGTGGTACATTTATGTTAACCAAATGTTAAGAAAATAACAAATCTTAAGGGTACTATTAGTAAAAGTCAATTTTACAATGGTATTAAAGAGAATATCTCTAAACTTTTACTTTTTCTTTAAGCCTTACGAATATATTTATTAGAGTTATTATTATTAATATCTTATTATATATTGTTTAATATGTTGAAAACTGTTACCAAACATCATTTTGGTACAAGTATCGTAAGTTTACGGGTGTTTGTTAACATTTATCTGAGAGAAGTTTACGGTGAATAGTGATCCATAAGTTCGAGAGTACCATGAATAGAAGCCAAAAACGAAATAGTACCATCGATAAAAGCCAATTTCACAATGGTATTACAGAGAATATCTCACAAAAAACTAATATTATTATATATAAATAAATATAATAGATATATTATGTAAAATCTTACCACCGGACATAATTATAAACTAAAACATTTATCAATGACATTAGTACATATATAAACATACATAGGGTAGCATTCCATGAATTGCACATTTACATAAATAACACGGAAAAACACCGGCATAATATTATGTATATCTTTATAATAACAAAATTATATGTAATCATGTTATATTTGATCCTAAATTTTTGTTAAATTCTATTTTTATTCTTAAATATAAAATTTTGTTGTGAAAATTAAAATCTAAATACAATTTTGTGTAAGATTTAATGATGTTCTTTATTGTTTTTTATATAAGAGCATTATTTATGTAATAATAATCACTTACACGTATATATACACATCAGTACATCATTATTATCAATTAACAATTAGTTTAATCTATACAATTATATATATGTATAAATTAATATATATATATATATATAATTAAATACATGTAAATATATACGCATAAATATAATCATAGTTGTTGTTTTTACGATTTCTTTAAGTATTTTTGAAGAATAATATTCATTGACCGAATTTTTAACCAGTCAATTGAGTAGTCGACAACTAGTCGTCCATTTAGTCGGTAAGTTGATCAAAATATTGACATTGAACTAGTTGAGATTTTGAGTCGACTTCTGTGGTTAGTCGACTAGTCGAGCGACATGACAAACATACTTATTATAAATAATTAATTTTAAAATCTTAAATATATTGAACTGGGATAATTAATAATGGATGAAATCAAAATTTAATACTAATTTCAAAGTAATTGCATATTTTAAATTCGTCATTCAAGGATGCATTATACATCTAGTCAAATCATCAAATAATCATGAATGTAATGAAAGTTAGTTTATTTTGAATGAAATATGAAATATTCAAAATTTACTAATCTTTGAAGCTATGTCCTTGGCTATATAGACAACATGTCTCATTAGCACATACTTTCACAGGCTAGTTACCAACTAGAAATAGACAAATAAAGCTTTACATTATACACAATATATTTTTAGCTAAGTCTTTCACTTGATAGTCTATACCATCTACATTTCACCTTCTATCTTTGTCTTGTTTCTTTCTCCAAGCTGCCTTGTAGACTTATCATTATCTTCACAGGCTTGACTGACCCTGATCATGATAATGCTTCAAATACTTGTCTTTTTCTTCTGCACATTTCCTTGAATTTAGTCCATTTTGAACAATCGAATACTCACATGAAAACATTTCGAGAAGTTATGATGTAGACTTCTCGATTGACTACTTGTGACACCCTCCAAACTCGGGGTCTAGATTTGGGGGTCACTAACCAATCAACAATAATAAATCAGAGGCACACTGACCCCGCCAACAACTAAGGATCGCTAACAGGTTATAGTATGAAATTAAGCAGCTGAAACTAAAAGTAAACCCAAATACTTTATTACAAGCCCACTATTAATACACAAACTCAAATCCACAAGTCTAGATATGTTTTAAGTCTAGGTTCAGTTTTATTACAAGCACTATCTACAGACATACTAAAACAACTAAATACCTGAGAAGCTCGAGAAGTGAGACACCCTAACACCTGAGGCTCTCTATACCCGCTAGAGCTACCGTTGTGACTCATACTAAATATCTGGAAGAATTTAATAAAAAAACAAGAGTGAGCCAAAGATATGCTCAGCAAGTATATGAACGATTGAAATGTAATCAAGATATGAGATCTGTATAGAGAATGAAATATAAAACAATTTATTATAAAAACTGAATAATCAATAAATCACAGTTTATCTCAACTGAAACAATGCAGTACGTCATCAAAATGAATCAACTGCTCAAAATCAAAATATAATAGCCACACAGGCAATATGAATTAGATAACACAAATAAACACTATTGCCCACTGATTAGATTTTAAAAGCAATAGGACCCCTTATAGCTCATCGGTACATTTCTATACCCATAGATATAACAAGGATTTCAAAATATAGGTACCAAAATAGGCAAGTAATGTTAGCCTATAGAAAGATGGATTAGTTACCATATCCTCCGTAACACCGCTGGACTAGTCCCACTAGCCTCTTACACCAATTATATCACACCGCTAGACCAGAGTCTGTTACTGGCCTCTTACGCTAAAATCCAATCCAATAGAGCAACCACAAATAAATAAAGGTATGCTTAATTTTAAATACAGGTCATATCCCCATTATTTGCTACGATAACACTAGATATGACGTGTTTATTATAATCAACTTTCAATATTCAGAGTACGAATAACAAGTAACTCTGATGCACATAATAAAACATGAATCATAAATAGTTTTGAACAATAAATATTTATCATGATATGAATAATCGAAATAATAAAACAAAAGTGTTTAGGATGATTAAGGAGAAAATACTTGCCTCGTACAGTAGCTGTCCTAAAGCTGGAATGGGACGACTACACTGACCGTCTAGCTACTATCTCACTCGTATCTACAAATAAAATATTCTAATTTAGATTCTAGTGTCTACCCATGTGTTCTATCAATAACGAACATCAAATAATAATTAATGAATAAGTAACATTAATTAGCAAGTGAGGAAGCACATAAATCATATAACAGATAAGATTTATAAATTAAAGAGCGGTCAAATAAATAAAAGTGGGCTCTAAAATATTATTTGAGTCAAAGTGGATCTTTATTATCCACTCCGGATAATTATCGGATCCTTAAATATTTAATAAAATATTAATCCTGGTTTATAAGTAAATTAGGAAATTGAAATCATTTTTATCATTTCCGGATTTTTTAGGATCTCAAACAAATTGGTTTCATTTAAAACAGGTAAAGAGATTATTAAATAAATAAAAATCAATCAATCAATCAATTTAAATTAAATTAAATAAATTATTATCTAAATAAATTAAAATAATTAAATTAAATCAAATTTGGAAATCAAAATAATTTATTTAAGTTTTTATAAACATTTTTCGAATTAATGAATAATCTTTAAAATAACAATCAATTTGGTACAATTCAATAGCCAATTACTTAATAAAAGAAAATAACATATTGCATAAATTCTAGAAAAAGATAGGCATGCTATATATAATATGACAGAAATGTGACTGCAGTTAATCAAGAAACAGATTAAACAAGTAGTAAATAAATCATTCTGCAGAAATTCAGGCATATAGAGTTCTAAAATAAATATTCTGCAGCTAAAGCACGGTGACAATTATTATTTAATCTATCCAAACAGTGCAGAGTACAGTACTTTATGCAGTCAAGTATACTAGCAAGGACATCAACCCTTCATGCTCATTAATTGAGCTGAGGCACTACTTATCATCTATTACATTTTTAAATTAAAACATTTTCCAAGCAATTAATGATCATGCAGTAAATTTCACATATTACAATAAATAAATAAATAATGAATGGGCAGCTTGGATTTGCAGGAAAAACATGCTAAAAAGCTGATGACTCAATAAATCTGTCATCAATCCACTTAATATGAAAAAAAATACTTAACAAATAGATCTTATCTAGTAAGTCTAACCACCACCAATCACTTAAGATAAATTGGGCAGTTTATGCATGAATAGAAAATTGTTATAATTAGTAACTAGGCATGGCAACATACATGATTTTGCAATTGGACATATATCATATTCTAAATAAATGAGTGAATTTAAATTACCATGCATCAAGATATAGATCAGTTAAGGCACAGAACAGAGCATGCTTAATAAATCAATTAGACTTGTAGGCAAGCTTCATATGGCATCTAGAATTAGACTAAAACTGAAATTAGCACAGGGCAGGAGCACCATATGTTATAATAGTACAAAATCAGACCTAATGTTGTGGAAGTATGAGAATATCATGAGATAAGAGCCAAAGATTAATAAGTCTCATATTAAATATAAATTATCATATAAAAAAATTATTCCACATAGACTTGCATATATAAATTATAAGCATATGTTAAGGCTCAAACAGAGGTAACTCATGTATATAATTAGCAAACTTTTACTAACCAATATCAGTTGCATAATAAAAAGTGAAATGCATATGTTCTAAAATGTGGCTGATTGGCCTGGGAACAGATCAAGCGGTGCTCATAGGACACCTCAGGCAGTTCATAATCCAAGAGCAAGTGTGTGATTGTGTATTCTAAGTATGACTAAGCAGAAAATTTCAAACCTTTTATGCAGAACTAATATATTAAATCCAAAAACATATGACCCTGCAGCTACTAGATAATAGCATGTCAACTTAATCAAGTTGCAGTTGCTACAATTTAAATATATGATAGACCACAGATAGGTTCTAAAATAAAATAACAATTAAGCAAATCAACACCACTTCTCAGTTAAATTAAATCATTAAATTTTCGTCCTTGTGCAATTCTCACCAAGTATCACCCTAAGTCCATTAGTAAGGCTAGTAATCAGATCACACAACAATGATAGAATTCTAATTAAGTCTAGACAGAAAATTACAAGGCTTCATTAAAAGAAATTAGCAAATGATCCATGATTGTGACACTAGACAATCAACAGGTAATCCAATAAGTGAAACAGTCAATAACATAGTCCTCACTTTATTCATTCCCATACAAGACATACATGTAAAAATTTTAGTAACATCAAAATACATAAGTTTAGCGGCTAGATATGATCAAATAGCTACATTTAGACACTTAAACAACTAAAACAGTCATGTTATAGCATTTAGACATGGGAATTACAAAGATTTAGTGTCATACCACATTTATGGGGTTTATTCACACAAATTTTACTTAGTAAAGAGGCAGATACCAATTAAACTAGATAGAAGAGACCTCAACTTGGCCGATTTACATCAACTCACTCTTGACTCAGTGAGTCAGCTTCGAATTTTCTCCGTGTTTGGCTTCCACTCAACTTGTACTGGTAATGAGTTTTAGCGAGAGAAGTTGATGTTTTCATCAACCAATTTTGTTCTTCTTTGAGAGAAGAGCTTCATAGTCATTTTATCATCATCGCAATTGATCGAATCAGTTATCACATTACATTCTTGATCCAGGGTTTGAGACATAATGACACCTTAAACTGATTCGCTAGCATACATGACTTGAAGAGCATGAAGTGGAGTCAGCAAAGAAGAATCAATCACCAATTTGATTGATAAATCCATTAAACCAGAGAATTTCAAACCGATACAATTAGGGTTTGTAGGATTCGAAAATCCAGAACTTATTTGAATGAAAAAAATGATATGAATCGAAATATGGTTACACAAGGAGTATGAATCCATTAGTGGTTTATAATTTATCATAAAATTAAAAGAACCAAAACAAGGTCTCTAGTCTTACATGGGTTGTGTCCGATAATTTCAAATTGAAATAACCCTATTCTAACGATACAAAAATTACATTAAAATATAATAAAATATTTTAAGATACACAAAAGTCATATAACACATAACAGACAATTTTCCTATTTATTAAAAATCCTAACACAAATAGATGCATATAAAAATAATCTAAAACACAATAAATTATAATAAAAACATATTTAAATATTATAAAATACACATAATTTTCTCGGTCATTACACTATTCTTGAGATATCTCGATTATTTTTTCTTTGTTATTTCTCTATTAGCCTAGACTTCTCGATTGAATTGAACTTTGATGACTTCTCGATCATATTAGACTTCTCAAATGGTTTGCTACCACTGACATCTCGATTAGTCTCATTCCTTAGACTTCTTGATTGCCCTCAATTGCTAACTTCTCGATGTGTTTATTACTGGACTTCTCAAATAGTTTGCTACCACTGACTTCTCGATTAGTCTTATTCCTTAGACTTCTTGATTGCTCTCAATTGCTAACTTCTCGATGTGTTTATTACTGGACTTCTCAAATGATACTTCTCTATTAGATCATATCTCAAATGATTGTGCTTCTGTGACTTCTCGAATGTATATATATAACACTTATCCATTTGAATACTTCTCTACCAGTTCCGCAACTAACTTCTCGACTAGGATGACTTCTCAATTGATCATTTGCCTTGGAAAATTTTTCATACGGTATTTCTTATTTTGGTGAAATCTTCTTTGTCTTGATGCATGATCCAATCTTGCATCATCTATCAGACTTTTATTCTTGACTTTTAATTATAACTTTGAATTGAAGTAGAAACAAACTTCTATCGACAAATGTACATGATAATAGCTAAGTCACAATCTTATACAAGAAGTACTAGTTGTATTTCGTAACATGACAAGTATATGCAATTAAGTACAGTATGCTTGATTTGATCCAATAAAGATTACCGATGGTCGCATTTTTTATGATTTAGTGCATGAAAAACACAACACACATTAGTCATGGTTGAAATTAGTTTCTTTCCAAACCTTTTTTTTAACCTACATTTTCCTCTTATTTTTCAAACCATCATTGTAATTTATGATTATGTGTGCAGGGGTGACCCTGTTAGACAAGTACTCAAAGTACTTAGGGCCCCTAAAATTTTATTTATAGTATATTATATTTTTGTACTTGAAACTTCCTATTATTATCTTGCCCCAACCTAAATGTAAATCATATTTCAAATCAAAAACTCATCATAAATCAAAAGAAATTCATGTTTTAGAGGAGTTTTATTAGGGAACACTAGATTATAAGTTTTACAAAGATAAAATCGCTAACATCTGCAATTATTTCCCTCGGTTAGATGGAAATAAGAATCTTAAGAGGACTATTTGTGATAGTAACGTGGTTAAGTCTAACCAGAAATATTTATTTTTAAAATTTACAAAACTATTAATTAGGATCAAAGTCGGGAATAGCTTTATGTCATTTGTGTCAATTAACTAAACCTTCTTAATGCAAAATGACGGAAAATTTGGTTAAGGTTTGGTTATAGTAAATTTGAGAAATAAATATTTCTCATTAAACTCAAGCACATTAGTATCACAAACAGTCCTTATAATCATGTCAGTGATCTTATGTTTGTAAAGTTTATAAGTGTTCCAAAATCAAACTACTCTAAAACAAGAATTTTTTCGATCATGGTGTTTTCATTTAGTATCAAATATTTTATTTTATTATTTATGGCTTCATATCTTTATTTTTATTTAACCATTACTATTTATTTAAATTTTTTTAAAAGAATTTTTTAGTAAAACTATATCTATTTTTTCTATAAAATAAAGTGTAATAAAATACTAGAGTTAAAAGTACCGATACATTGATAAAACACTATATGGAAGTTGAAAACCTAATAAGTTAAATTAATACTAATTATGATGTTAATAGAAACTACATGGACATCCATGTTATTTTTATATAATTTTGAATTTGTTATCTGTTTCCTCTGTATGACATCCCTATTTAATATCTGTGAATTTTTATATTTCATAAATGTGCTTCTTGCTTGAATATATATTTTGCATTATTTGTTTAAAATATTTTCAATTATTATGATAACAGGAAGCAAAAAACAGATCTCTGTGACTGTTGGGCCTACCAGGAAGGAAATGAGGGCATTCTCAGAAAAAGAAGAAAATGACTCTCAAATTTAGAAAGACAAACAGGGAAAACAAGTACACTCAGATGAAAGTGTGTCAAGGACTATATGTGGGATGTAGGTGGAGCAAGTATGTCGTATCTTACAAGGAAATGTGTTCGCACAAATAAAGTTCATGGATTTTTAAAACAGAAAAAAGAAGCACTCAACAAGTTGAAAGAAACAAAGGTCTAGGTGTTGGTAATCACATCAAAGCTGTTAAGAGGAAATCTCTTCAAATTTGATTTTCTATTGGCCAATTATGACCTTCCAGCTCACTATCCCGAGTCAAAAAGCGCGTACTGATAGCAAAGAAAGTTGTAACCTTCCTAAATCACCTTGAGGTTCTGTGTTGAAGTTCCATCTTGATAAGCATCTTGAAGTCACCGAATTGGTGCTGAATAAACTAGATGATTTCCATGTAGAGATTGTTTGGGGGTATGAAACTCGAGAAGGAAATCTGGTACCACTAGAAGTATAAAACTGTTGAAGTTAATTCTTGATACAATTAGTTTTCGTACGTATTGAATTTAAGCTCTAAGCCACGAATTGTGAGTAATCTCTAGCTGAATGACATATATGGTCACATGTGCAGAATGTAATCTCTGTAAACTGCAGAATGACATATATTAATATGCATTGAATACTATACTATATTAATAGCCATGTAATCTCTAGATATTTGACAATTTTATATATACATTTAATATTATAATACTTTTTGCAACAACCATGTTATAATAGTGTTAACCATGCACATATTTAAAATATGATATTTTGATTTGTTAAGTAGAGCAGTAGACTTTCAGAGACTCGAGTCCTTTTTAAGAATATAGTTTAGTTTTTTTCTTTAATCAAATATTTTATATACAAATAAACTAAAATACTAACTAAACTGGATTATATTCATTAGTTATGCTTCCGGTTCATGTGAATCAATCCATAATCAAGCACAAGTATAATATTAAAACCCTAAAATAATTGAAATTGTAATTATTTGCATAACATCTTTTTGTCATATATATCTTCAACAAGATCTTATTGCACCATGTCAGAAGGGACTTGGCTGACGAGAGGATTGGGCCCAAAGTCCCTTCTCATATTCTTACCTCTAAAGGATATACATTCCATAGTGCACTAATCTTGTGATTTAGACTAGTTCACAAAACTATAATCTAATTATCCTGTTGGGTTCTGAAATGTATTTACATATTATTTGCCATTTTCTCTATTTCGATTCACTACAAGAAAAACAGCTTCAGACAACACCGATCAGACAACACTCAGCCAAAAAAGTGTTGCCCAGAATTAACATACAATGGTTTATTTTCGACCTTAAAAATGTATCGTCTGATCCATACGCACTATAATGGTTTAACAAACCATTGTGTAAAAAATCCGGTTAGACGAGTGTTTAAAATGCTGGTGTTGTGCTAATGAATATATTCATACAATGGTTTAAATGGCTATTGTCATATTAAAATTAACACAATAGTATTGCTTACCGTTGTTTGAACCAAGTCAGTCATACAAGTGTTTGAGAGGGTAGTGTTGTGCCAATGAATAGTTTGAGACAATGGATTTTTTATCCATTGTTTTCTCACAATACACACAACAGAATTACTAACCATTGTTTGAGCCTAGTTAGTCATACAAGTGTTTATTTTGTGTTGTCTTGCCTTTAGTCAGACATGTGTTTTTGCATCTAAAACCTTTGTCCTCTTTACAGTATTTAAAAAAAAAATATAGAGGCAATGCAGGACATTGCCATCCATACAATAAACAACACAAATACAAAGGGAACCTTTCCATCCATACACTGAATAACACAAACATAAAAGATCCTTAAATGCGAATCAAATCAATACCATCGCTATCTTTGTAGTATAAGCTAGAAAAAAGTGATTATAGCATATGTAAACAATAAGAACAAAGTGATCATAAAATTGTATAAAAATATTCATCAGGCCGCCATCAAGCCATAATCTAAGCAAAAATATACAACCAAGGCCACCAGGCCACAATAAAAAACAAACCAGCTAGCTGCAGTACATAAGATCAAGCACATATATATACACAAGTCATTAATCCTGTAAACATATATAAATACAAACCATCAAGCCACCAGGCATATGTAAACAATAATCAAACCATCAAGCCAGCAGACATATGTAAACAATAATCAAATCATCAGGCCACATACCATCAAGCCACCATCTAAGCAAACAAGGCCACCAGGCCACAACAAAAAATAAACCACCTGCCGTATATAAGTCATTTACCATCATATATATATATATATATATATTATAAGTCATTAATCCTGCAAACATATATAAATACCGGCCATATCAAGATGATTATAGCAAATGTAAACAATAAGAACAAAGTGAAGCAAACCATGATAAACTTAAATTATTATAAGAAACCATTATCCAACAACATCATCTATCCAAGGGCAACATTAAACCAATATCAAAACTATCATCCCAACTGCTAGATTAAAGCAACATCAATTCAAAACAAACATCAAACCAATAAAATTAGTACTTTACACTGCTGAAAAACAAGCACATGTCCATCATTTCATGACTGCATAGAGTTACTATCTTCATGTTCACCATCATATGCCTTATACATTTCATGAAGCATTGTTTTGTTTTCTTTCTCAATCGTCACAAGTAGAAGTATGTTAATTAGAATATGGATCATTCTGCTAGTGATCTTATACATCTTATACATTTTATTTTGATTTCCAAATAGAGTGGTCCATACTTTAAATCTCAACTTGAAAGCCATGGATGCATCTGTAGCCCAGCCACATAATAGATGTAATTCCGACAATGCAAGCAAGCTATGGTAAGATTTCACTTGTTTTCTGTTACCTTGAATGTATAATATATATTTCATGGGTAATGTTTAAGCAATCGTGTTTGTTTATAAATGCAGAAGTTGAATACTATTCTAATGGCAGAAGCTTCAGTTCAAGCTCAACAAAGACGAAATGCAGTAGCAGCTATCAAGTATCGGAATAGTATATCTAACAATGATTTGATTCTAACAAGTATAATAGGGTTTGTGATAGTATTAACGTTAGACATAAACTTTTAGTTGCAGGTTGTAATTCTCCTTGATAACTTTTGTATATTAAACCATAGTTTCAATTGTTAAACACTTGTGTATTTCAATTTCTTTTTGAGACAATAATATAAAACACTTGTCTATTTCAATTACTTTTTGAGACAATGATATAAAACAGTTGTCTATTTGAAAAAGAACCATTATCACATTGAATTCTTACAACAGATATTGAGTTACAAACCATTGTAACAAATGGGTATAGCCAACTGATTCTTATTTATGAACCGTTGTGTTCATAATCTTTAGACAAATCATTCTTATTGTCGAACCATTGTGATAATGTAATCTCGACAATGGATTTTACTTTAGAAATGGTTGACTATAGGAAAGAAGAACAACATATTCTTTTTTACTAACCATTGTGTTAATTATCTTTAGACATTTCATTCTTATTGTGGAACCATTGTGATAATGTAATCTCGACAATGGTTTTTATTTTAGAGACTATTGCCTATAGGAAAGAAGAACAACATTTTTATACATAAGAAACACTTGAATAGGTGCAAGTCCTACAATATGCAGTTTACTAAACTCGTTGTATATACCACCCTTCTAACAACATTTCTTCATGATCTTGCTGTTGTCTTGCTTAAAGACAGACAACGATCGCGTACCGTTGTGTGATCTGTGTATCAGACGGCGGCTCAATATTCAACGGTTTTCCATGGTATCACACAACGGGCAAAAACGCTTGTATGAAGCTGTTTTTCTTGTAGTGATTATTTATAACAAATTACCCTGATCGCATACTGCAATAATGCAAGTCAACCAATTTAGCTCACAAATAAATAAATGTAGCTTTTAAAAAATCAAAATCAACCAAATTCATCAATTAACCAAAGTTATTACAAAAAAAGTAACTAAAAAAATAGTAAAAGTAACCAGAGTTGATTCAAATTATAACGACTGAATATTTGAATTCAGTCTTAATTTACATCCTATCATTAGTGACTTGGTATTTCTTGGATTTATCAAGACCTTCTCGGATAGAAAGAAATGAGAAGAGAAGGAGTATAAAACTGGAGAAGTGGATGAGGCATACTAGAAATGAGTGGCTTTAATCTATCCAAACCTTTCATCAACTCATGAATACATTTCAAGAGTAAAAAATAAAACAACAAAAATATCATGGTCTAGACTATTTTTCATATTCTAGTAAACATCAAAACTTTAATGTAATTACTATAAATATCACTCCACACCCCCTTACCCAGATATAGGAAATGCCACACATCTGGTGCAGATCCACGCACCCTTGATACACAGTTCTTCACCTGAATGAAGTATCTGTGCTTCTTAGACAAACACACTTCACTAGCCAAAAAAATTTAAAAAAATTGGGTTCCTGACCTAGTGTGCCTAGTGCGACCACATTGTATGTATCAATTAGTATTTTTGGGTTATTCTCAAAAGGAATTGGATTTTTATAAGAGCATTAAACAAAAATTTTAAGAAAAGAACTAATAACCTTGAAAATTTGGAATTCAAAGAGTTAGGAGAAGGATTGAACTACTAAGGAGGAAACTTAGATATTTAACGTTCTGAACGTAATTGTTGATGATCAATTTTTTTAACAAGCGAGAATGAGTCAATATGTTCACATCAAACGACTTTGTTATTAGCATGCATGTTCATAACTAAGTAGTAAGTAGGTAACTGTGTTTCCTTTCTATTTGATTTTGATTAACAAATTAACATTAATTAGTAGCAAAAGTGTAGAGTTCAGCAATTCTATAACTCTTGCACCTCTCTTGCACCTGACTGACCACAGTCTTGGAATCTACCATCTTATAATCAAGAAAACGGTCAACCACCACTTTTTAGCTACAACATCTTCGGTTTTATACTTGTATTCAAGAGATTCTCATAAGTCCTTTGTTGTTAACTTTGTGCAATACACGTTATACAACGAGTCAACCAAGCTATTAAGCACATAATTCTGACAAATATAATCAGAATGTTTCCCAGCATCAGCAGCATACACGGTCTGCATATCGCGCTCAATAGTGAGCATGGGTGTCTCCTCTTTCAAGAAGCGAGGCAATTCATTGTGGTTAGGTAGAACAACATCTTCGGCCGCTAACGTTTGAAGTTCGTTCCAGTGAACTTCTCAGGTTTCTCAAGATGTACAACGGGCACAGTAGGTGTACTATGTAGATCAAGCATCAAGGGCAGAGTAGACACCTCTTGCATCACAAGCGTAGTATGCACCACTTGCATCGTTGGATGAACGTATCCAACCGGGTTCTGCCCAAACAGAATACTAAATTATCCAACAGTTATGCGTCCAGCAGATACTTGGCCCATCGGCCATTATCCAACAGCCGTATAACCAATCAAGGTATATAGTGTGAAGCAATCTGTAAAAAATACAATAATATATTAACGAGTGATCGTGTGTGCGAGTAATAGAAAACGAAAGGATATAAGAGAGTTGTGTCAATTCCAGTGTGAAACTTTCTCCTTAAAGTTATTTCGCCTCTCACCGTATGTGCGAGTCAAAAGGCTTTCAGGATAAAATGAGAACACGATGATATCACGAATAACAACACCTTCAACGAGCTAAAACAAAGCAAGAAACTATCACCGGAGAAGAGAGGGTTTGTGTTTCAGGACATCTATGTTTATGTGTGAGATGATATAAAATCCTAAGACCTATATAAGATGTATATATAGATTTGAGGATACTTGTGCGCTACCCAATTGCATAATTAATCACATGTTAATTAATTAAGAAAGGCGGTTATCAAATCAATTCGCAATCAAAAGCGAATTAATAATAATAGTTCGTCATTAAAACAAAATAATGAATTATATTTTATTTGAGCTAAAGCCTAGTAAAAATTAATATTTTAGCAAAACTGATCCGAAATTATTCGGCTCAAATTCTATTGCATTCGTGTCCGCCGGTCGCATACTTGGAAAGTCCGAAAGCTTGTAAAGCCACAAATTTTCCTTCGCGAAATCTCATGATTTGCACCCCATAGTAATGTATTGTATCCACAGAAACAAAGTGGTCGAGTAACATAGGAGTTAGTGGGGTCTAAAATCGCCACTGCATAAACAAATCCCTTCTTGCGAAACAAAGATCAATCTCCCAAACTTTTTATAGGAACCCAAACTGTCTGCGACCAGTCATATATTTTAATGCAAAACTTACGAGCTTCTTTATCATGATTTGTAAGCATAATTAGCTCTCCATCGAAAAATTTATGGATATCAAGAAACTTCCCTTGATAATCTTCAACTTTAAATTCCCCAGAAACAGTCATAGGATCCAAGCTGTACATGACAAGATACAAAATAGAAAACTCAGTGAATGAACACAACATTCTCAGCACACCGAACACCCACCAAACCGAAAATATCTAGTATTTATTGCATCAAGATGACAGATTTATGACAATCATATCAGAAGTTACATGTAAAGCAATAAAGGCAAAACCTATACAAATAAGGTTGAATGAAAAGGCTTTTAACAATTGACAAGCGAGTCTGAAAAGAACTTTGGGATAATTATATCAAGGGAGTGTGATGACTTTTGAGGAGATAGTTATAAATAACCATCCATGTTCATAGGAAGTTGAGTATAAAAATTACATGTATAAAAAAAATCAAAAATCATGGGGTCCAGTCCAGATGCAGGGATGATAGTTAATATAACTTGTATGATATCCTGGTTTTATATTAACTTGAGGAGTTGGGATGAATCATCTCCAAGGCCCATTACTAGATCATCAGAGATCGCATGGGTGGAGTAAGGACCAGCCTAAGATACCCCGTGCCACTTCAAAAAAATTTGCATTCTTCCGTTACAGAATAATTATAACCAAATCGTGAACTACATTCTCATTACCGGATACTAAAATCTTATGACTTAAAAATTATACTTCTCACATTTTTGCTAGCAAACTCATTAATCCAAATTGATTTATTAGGATTTCTCACTCGATCGATAACATAGTTAACTCATTCAACCGTTCTTACGAGAACGGAGATACGATTTAATCAACTTCAATTTTGAAAAATTCCGTTCTGCAGAAGTCAATGTATTTTATAAGCAATTGTTGCAGTTGGATAACAACATTTCATTCCCTTCAAAATTTTCAACATATTAATCATTTTTTTACTACATGTAAGCATTCTTTTATAATTCTTTAACTCGAGAAACAGAACATTCTCATAAATATCAGAAACAAAATCATACTTTAAAATATTCATGATTTAAAAGTAGTGCAATAGTATCAATTCAATTAGACAAATTACCTTATAAACTATATAAATTAAACATTTAACTATCAAAACATGAAGTATAAAGACATTAAAAACAAATCTTACACAGAGTGTGTTGGTTGTATGCATAAGGTTGAATGGATAATTGGGTCGTGCCTTTCATCTTTCTTTATTAGAGTGTATATTGTAGCAATTAGGGTATTTGGATATTAGAAACAATTACCTTATTTATAAAAAATATAGTCAAATATATATTTTTTCTATTTTCTAATTAAATATGTTTATTTTGATTTTTAAATTCAAATAACTAACTTAATTTTAAAAAAATATATATTTAAAAAAAAATAAAAAAATTGCCTGCAAATAATGGATACCCGTGTATTGCTTATGGTCAGGACCCGCTGGGGAGCATGTCCATGCATGCTTTCATGGATCGCATACGTTATGTCAGTTCGACGAATTGATATTTCCAAACATAAATTAACTAAACTTGATTAGTTGACAGGATGATTAAAGAATTACATTATAAGTTTACCTTTAAAATAGAGATTAATGGATTGGTCTATATTCTATAATTAACACATATATCCACGGTAGTTACTAGTTACAAGGCAACTGTCATTGTTATTATGTTAAATTTCGAGTATTAAAAAGAAAATGATTCTCCTACACAAAATTTAAGAGACCAATCTAATACCATAGTCCAGGAAATTCTCATACAATGCTTTTCATATGAAAAATCAAAGCAACCAATAACAAGGGAGTTTTTAGGAAATAATATAGAACTACGTTCTAATATTACACAACACTATTTAAACAAAGTTGTAACAGATTACACAAGTTTGCTTTTTTACCTTCGATAGCACAAGAAAATTTGAATAAATAACTAAACAACATTTCTGCAAAGAAAGTTAAATATACTGTCATCGCAACAAGAGCATAAAAAAACAAAAAAAAAACAAGAAAATAGCTCTTGAAAATTCGGTCGGTTCGGTTTGAACCGAAATAAATTTTGGTTCAGTTCGGTTTTCAACCAAAAAATTTCGGTTCAAACCGAACCGGCCGAATTACATATATAGATATATATTATTTTTATTTTATATTTATATTTTATATATTAAAGATTTAATTAATTTAAATATTTATATTAATGATTTATGTTTTATGTTTTATTTTATTTTAATTATTACTTATTTTAATATATTTATAATTAAAAATTAGTATTAAAATTAAAATAATAATAATATAATATATAATTTTTTAAAATTTTGGTTTTTCAAAACCGAACCAACTGAAATATTTCGGTTCGGTTCTATTCTGTTTATAAAATATTTGAAATTCGATTTTCGGTTTTTTCGGTTCGGTTTAGTTTAAGACCGAATACTCACCCTTAATTATTTTAGATGTGAACATATAATGTAATTCTTTAATCATCCTGTCAGGTTTAGTTATTTTTTGTTTGAACAGATCAATTCGTGCAACTGTATGATTAAAAGGGGGTTGGATTTGTTTGGCCCTTGTATTAGTTTTAGTCTGTTTTCAAAAATTTGATTAGTAATCCTTTCCTAAAGTTGTATGGTTTATTGGTTTGGTTTTCATACCTGTATTGTATGAATTGTATAATTCTCAATTTTAATTGATCAGAACTGATTATTGTTATGTGCTTGCTTTGATGGTATTCCATATGCCCTATTGGGGTTTATTGCTGCATTTAATTCAGTATTTAAATCATACATATCTGTAGATATTTTGCTGGCCAAGGATATACTTTCAGATCAAATGCATTGATCTCCAACTCATCCACAGTTGCGACAAGCAACTACCATTCTGTTAACGTTTGAAGTGTTATAAAGAATAAAATGATTCTCCAACACTTTATAAAGAAAATGACTTCAGAATAAAATCCAAACACAAACAGGAAATAAAAACAACACTGAATAGCTCATAAAAAGCACACAAACATTAAAATTAAAATAGAACATAAAATCCAAACAAACAGAAGTTGTAACAATACTTGGTCAGCACTCAGCAGTACCATGCCCGCAACACATCTGCAGAGCAAGAAACCATCTGGTGTAGATACCAAGTAAACATGAAACAAATGCAACTAACATTCAGACAAACCTCACAAATTATGAAACCAAAAACAAACGATATAAAAACCTGTTTAGATTCGCGCACAAACTCCTTCTCTAAACAAAATAGGAAAGGAGACCCGCGTTCAAGGACTTTTAATGATGACACAGACTTCCTAGACCACTATGCTATGCACAGCATAGGAAATCGGAGGGTCACGCTTGAGGATGATGACTTCAGATAAAGAACATGGTATCTTCGAGTTCTTCATGAAGCTTGTAGAATGCATCATCAAATGAAGCAGAAGAGGCCGATGCTGATGATGTCACAGAATTTGATGACATGGTTGAAGGGGGCGGTTGCATCTCCAACATCACCTCTTGAAACATCCTTCCCCTAGTGGCAACAAGATCAGCATAGTACACAGGTGGCACAAGAGAGACAGGTTTAGTGCATCGAGCAAAGATGAAGCACGACTCGTATATGAGCTTCTGCAGCTGATCAGATGTGAATTTATGGTCATCAGAAAGAACATAGTAGCGAGTTGGCTTGCTTGTTCCCAGTTGTCCATAGTGGCTGCATAGGTAGAAATCAAACTCAAATGGGTGTCCAACAACAGTGTCCACAACTGTCCCTGGGGAGATGTTGCGACGCTCATCGCCTCCTTGATCCTCAAGAAAAAAACGTGAATGATGACGCTTTTGAGCTACGACGAGAGTTATTGTGGGCTTATAGTCCTCCTCATATATAGCTGTTTTCAGATCACGCAACTCCTCGTTTAGGACCATATCAAATTGGCTGTCACCTACTCCATCACGAAAAACAATAATTTTCTTTGGTTTTACTTTGTTAAGCTTTGCAAAAGCATTAACCAAATCCAGGCACATCCCTCCGAAATTCTCTATCTTCTCCTTACGATGACTTTGGGGACTAATTCGTGCAGCATAGCGAGTAGCTGCTGGCCAATTGACAGAGCCCACTACTGCTGCAATTGATGGACAAGTCCAATTTCCTGAACCAGGATGATTCACATCAGCACCAATAAACATAACAGGATCTTCACCTCCTAAAAGGGGAAGCCGCTCGATGAGCTCTACATTGCTGCCTCCTATCTTAGCATTAATCTTCATGGCAAGATTTGCCAGATAGTAATCCTTTCCTGCATTGGCATGTTCTGACAAGCAACATTGAGTTACCACCCCAATTTGGGTCTCTGACACCCATTTCAGACGCTTGTGACCAGGATCCTTTCCAGCCATCACACAAATAACCAATTGTAATCTGCCATTGCTATTTCTACTGGCATCCTTGATTACATGATCGAGAAGATCTCTAAGCTTGTTGACATCTGTAAATGCCTGCATATCAGTAGATCTGTATGCAAGAGGCTTTTCTGTGCGCATACCTAACTTAGCACATCGGCTTCTAAGACTCCAAATAAAATTATCTGGATTCAGCCTATTTCTGCGATCTGTTGAACTGAAATCTAACAAAGCCCACCGCTCAAGTGATTTCCCATCCACCACAGAATTGCCCACAAGGTTCCATTGGCATTTCTCCCTGTCAACTTTAATCACTTTCATCTGACCGTTCGGAGTGGCAAGCTTCAAATCAGGAGGCCCAATGACACGACCTGTTACTGATGTCATGTTTTCGTCAACTACGAGTTCGAAACTTTTCACAACATCCCCACTGCAAGCAAGATGAGTAAGTAGGAACAAACATCAGTAAAGGGAGGGAGTAAAGAATCTTACAGCAAATGTTTTTACCCAGTATAAATACTGACAGAATATTCTAGAAATCAATTAACTGGATAAATATAAACGAACTTTGAAATATAAGATAAAAACACATACCCACAAGGCGCATCTCCAGCCCTCATCATTTGACAGATAGTGTTCATTCTATCCAATGGAGGAGCTACAGATATATTCTTCAACAAATCGGCACCATATCGATCTAAGTTCTCCTTGGCAAACTTCTGCCCCTCAACCAAGACACAGAACTCCATAGGTATATAGTTTTGCCTGTCGCCTTTACCCACATCTAGGCTTGGGATATCTTGGTACCGGATATCCGTACCATATTTCTCCTGGAAATAATTCAACAGAGTAACTTTACGAGGAGGATTATTTCCCTCTGGATCCTCAAGAGTAAATGATAGGTTCCGAGTGCTTTCCTTGGTTAATCCTGCTACAGTAAATTTCTGTCTAGTATGACGATGAGTTACATTAACCTTCAATCCCTTCAATGCTCTTAGCACATCTCCTTTATATTTGTTTATATCATTGATCCCTCGGAGACCCAGGTGCTCTGCAAGGAAGTCTAAAACCGGCAATGGCTTACGAAATGCTAAAACGGAGTAGTCCAGGCACACGACCAGTCCCTGAGATGTTGTCTTTAAACTTTGTTGAAAGCCTTTACTTGCTACCAGTCCGCCCCCTAAATCATCCTCTCTTCCGTATTCTCTGGAGTAGGTGGTCCGACCGAAACAGATCCTCTGCCTCGATGGATTCTCCTTCATTACCAATTCCATCCCTTGCAGTACTTGACGAGGAATCTGCATGAGGCGTCCACTCAAGTAATCCTCAAGTTCAGAAACTTTGAGCTCGCTTACAAGAGTAATAGTACATGTATAGGTGCGACTTGTTGTGTCTTCCCCCCCATTAGACAACTCAACCTTGAACGAGCCTGTAGGCAAGTCGACCGCACTGACAATGCTCTTGTCACCGTCATATGCAGTTTTGTTAATTGGCAGTATGTCATGCCAATCAGTAAATAACTTGGTCCTGATTGACCTCAAGTCGGTTTTTGGAACTGTTTTTTTTACTAACTTACTCCCAGGAGCAACATCCAGCTGAACGTCCAAATCATAGTGCTTAATTATGCTTTGCGGATTGAAAGACACAGGAAAATGATTGACAAGAAGCCTGGTTGGCCTCACAGCAACGCTGCCCCCTCTATCAGGACGTTTCATCGGCAGGAGTTTTGTTCCCGGATTTGTAGCAACGGCAACGGATGGACTGCCCGTAATTTGTAACGATTTCATATCTGAAATATTAAAAAATAAGACGCCGTATCACTAAACAAATGCAAGTATATGTTCATTTCAAGTACTCATTTATATGGAATTTGTAGGTGTGTGTAGATATATACAGATAGACACACGTACCCGAAACAGGAACATCTTCCTTAGCAGCTTCAACTGACGGTGGCCCACTAAACTGCTGCTGCTGAGCCCGTCCTTGAACCGGACGGTTTTGCCAACCCTGAGCGGGAGGAGGTTGGTTCATCCCACCCAGAACCGGCCTACTTCCCCACGCCTGAAGCGGACGACTCCCCCAAGCCTGAACCGGTCGTGGAATAACCGTTCCCTGCTGGTGCCCACCTTGAACCGGTGGCTGACGGTACCCCATTTGGGGCCCACCTCCTCTACCGGCACCACCCCCACGACCTTGCGGGGGCCCACCTCCTCCAGCGCCACGACCCCTTCCTCTTCCATCACCACCAGCACGATTACCAGATATCTGATCCATCTTTGCTTACAATCTCTCTCTGTCTCTCTTACAAATGCCTTGAGTATGTGTGTATATAACAAGTAAGTGTGTATGATGAAATGTTTTAACCACTACTAGTTGTATTTATAGAGTACGAAGCAACCCTTTACTTGGGGGCTACGGGTTCTACACTACTCCACTGTATTATACTATTTCTAAGTATTTTAAATATAATAGTATATCATATTTCAACTTTAAATAATATTATCAAATTATAATATATTATTAATTATATTAGAATTCAAGCACTTCTATAATATTGAAATAATAATTCAACAAATAAATATATTTTTTAATCTCAAACATAATAAAAAATATATATTTTCAATTTTGAAAAGATGATATCTATAAATTAATTAAAATTTTAATGATCAAGTTTGTAAATAGGAGCGGAAAATATTGGCAAACAAATAGAGGAGGAGCAAATAGAGTGTTAAAAAGGAGTAATTCGTAAGATAAGGATGTAATTTGATATATTGTGCTGAAGAAGAATCTAGAATTCGAATTCTTGCAAGGAGGAGTAAGCAAACGAGGTTATGTAAAGGACCAAGTTATCCCCTCCTCTTCCTTACTGGCTAAGATTCATACACTAATATACTCACAAAGAAGCAAGAGATTTATTTGGTCACTATTTGTAGTCTTTGTTAAGTCATTGTGTGTGCCTAAGCAATTGTCTTTCAATTTTTTTTATTTGCTCAAGTAAGAGTTGTATACTTATATTAATTTTACTTTTATTTTTCTGATTTTTCAAATAACTAAGTAAATATTATATATTTTTCAGTATTTATAAATTTCGAAAATGGATAAAATATTAATATAATAAGCAATGCGAAGATTTCTTTCTTTTTGAAAATGACACAATTTTGTTATCAATTTAGCATGAAATAGGAAGGGAATGAGAGGGATCTAGAGAGATCTAGGAGGAAGGAACGTCAGGGAAAGCAAAGTAGTTTAACTATCTTTTAGGAATAAAAAAGATGCTCGAGTAGCTTCAAAGGTGGTGGGGTTACAAAGTACAGTTTGTTAGCTCTCATTTTCACTTTATTATCTACTAATTTAGAGAAATATTACATGTTTGACCAGTTTTTAAAGAAAGTATTATTATAAAAAATAGAAGGTTAAAATATTACTCTTTCACTCGTTTTAACTTTGCATACATATTTTAAAATATATATAAAAAGTTACTTATAAAATTTAATTTTTAATTTTTTATAAATAAAAATATACAATATCATTTAGATTTTTGTTTAAAAAAATACAAAAATAATTATACATGTAAAAAGTTAAAACCACCTTTATAGAATGGAGCAGTTTTGCGTTGATGTGTCTGTTTCTTGTTAGAGTTGTTTAGGTAATTTAAAGGGGGTGTATTAATAATTTACTATAGTATAGTATGTTGGATAGTGATGCGTAACTGCCGCTTAACTTCGGTTGTCACTTTCGAGTTTCGAACATTGTTCTTTTCTGTTGTACTACTAGGCGGTGACTTTTGTATTGACTTGAGGACTCAACCGAAGACTTTATATATGTCTACTTTTTTTTACAAAGTGAATACATTCGGAGTGAGCCGTCCAACCCATGACATGAGACAAGATAAGCGCTTATCGCTTTATCTATCCAATCGTGTTCATATATATCTCTAGTTAAGGTGACGGATAAGTTATTTGAATTATTTTATAAATAATTTATAACTAAATATAATAACTTTATTCAAAGTATGAATGAGTCTAAATATTTTAAAAAGTTATTTTGTATTACAAAAATTTATTAATTTTTTGGTTAAAATTATATGTTATTTAAATTTTAAATAAATAATGTTTATATATATTATAACGAAAGATTAAAATACTATCATAAATATTACAATTTTAATAATTGTATGTACGTAGAATTTTAATAATTGTATTCACTCTATCCCACAATTAAAATTTTCAAACAAAAATATCTCTCATATAATACATGTTTATTTCAAATTAGACATTTTTTTTCAAAGTTACCCTTCTGTATTAAAATACATTTATGATAGGTAAAAAATAAAAAATTATCATTAAATTAATATTTTCTTATTAAATATATTTTTTTTAAATGAAATATTATGAAATAGAGGGATTAGTATTGAAATATTAAAACGAAATTATTATTTAATTATAATTTTATATACATAATATATATATATATATATATAGTTAAGCTATGCTAATAGAATTCTAATAACGGTTAAAAATGTTGAGACGAATAAATTTTTAAGTGTAATTAATAGAATTTTAACATATAATTATAATATAGTATTACAATTTTATTCATATAAATAAATAATTTTTCTGACATTAATTGTATAAAATAAATATTTTATGGAATTGAAATAATTTATTTATAATTTCGTTGATTCATTGCATGGTTTGAGATTTAAATTAATACATTTTTTATATTATTATTTAATAATAATTTTTTATACTCCTAACAAATTACTCCATCCATTTCTTGGTAATAGCAAAATCCGCGGACTGATGTGGTCATGAACTAATTGAGCACTTCCAAGAGAAGGCCATTGTGGATTGAGTAATGCTACGGTACCCAAAATTATATCAATTTTTTTTCAAATAACGTGTCATGACACGTGACTTCTTTTAATTCGTGTTTGCATATATGTGAATGCGGGGTCTCCTATTATTATATGAAAGTTATAAATTACAAAGATAATAATTCAGCATTGCATTTTAGATAATTTTTGCAATAATTTTTTAGATCTCCAATATTTTTCTTTTGTATTAGTACTCATAAATTATATATTTACCAATATTTGCTTCTTAAATACAATATATATATATATATATATATATATATATAATTTACATCCTTCATTAGTGACTTGGTGTTTCTTGGATTTATCAAAACCTTCTCGGATAGAAAGAAAGGAGAAGAGGAGTATAAAACTGAAGAAGTGGATGAGGCATACTAGAAATGAGTGACTTCAATCTATCCAAACCTTTCATCAACTCATGAATACGTTTCAAGAGTAAACAATAAAACAACAAAAATATCATGGTTTAGACTATTTTTCATATTCTACTAAAAATCAAAACTTCAATGTAATTATAATAAATGTCAGTCCACACCACCTCACCCAGATAAAGGAAATGCCACACACCTAGTGCAGATCCACGCACCCTTGATACACAGTTCTTCACATGCATGAAGTATATGTGCTTCTTAGACAAACACACTTCACTAGCCAAAAAAATTAAAAAAAATTGGGTCCCTGACCTATTGTGCCTATTGCGACCACACTGTCTATATCAATCAGTATTTTTAGGTTATTCTCGAAAAGAATTGGATTTTTATAAGAGCATTAAACATAAATTTTAAGAAAAGAACTAATAACCTTGAAAATTTGGAATTCAAAGAGTTAGGAGAAGGATTGAACTACTAAGGAGGAAACTTAGATATTTATGTTAGGATTGACTTGGTCTTAATAATTAATTTAGTATTTTATATGTTAGTTACTGTCTTGCTGAAATAAGTCATGATTTGTAGGATACATTTTCTCCATTTTGTTTAGTTGGTTTCGTGTTCCTTAGAAATAGCTAGGAGTTGTTATCTTCTATTTGTATTGGCTTATATAAGCTTCTTAAGTTTATGATTAATGTTAAGCTTAACAGCTACTTTATTCTTGTATTGGTGGTCAGTTTTACTAACAGTGGTATTAGAGCCACCAAGGGCACGAGTGAAGAGAGAAATTGTGAGAGACAAACACTAAAGATATTGTAAGAAAAGTGAGCGAGTGAAATAGTTTGTGAGAAATAAAAAGTGATTGTGATATGGCAGAAACAAACAATTTTGCACAACCAAGCATTCCAAAATTTGATGGTGACTATGATCATTGGGGCATGTTGATGGAGAACCTCTTGAGATCAAAGGAATACTGGAGTATTGTAGAAACCGGTTACACTGAACCTTCTCAGGAAGAAAAAGGAAAAATGGCGGCCGTTGAAAAGAAAAGCTTAGAGGAACTAAAGTTGAAGGATCTGAAGGCAAAGAATTATTTGTTTCAGTCAATTGACAAATCAATTCTGAAAACTATCATACAAAAGGACACATCAAAACAATTATGGGATTCTATGAAGAGAAAATATCAAGGGAATAAAAGAGTTCAGCGTGCCCAACTCCAAACACTTCGTAGAGATTTTGAGATTCTAGAGATGAAGGTTGGTGAATCAGTGAATGAATACTTCTCAAAGGTGATGTTGGTGGCCAATGACATGCGAAATGCTGGAGAAGATATGCCAGACGTGAAAATTGTTGAGAAAATCTTACATTCTTCCGTTACGGAATACTTATAACCAAATCGTGAACTACATTCTCATTACTAGATACTAAAATCTTATGACTTAAAATTATACTTCTTACATTTTTGCTAGCAAACTCATTAATCAAATCTTTAAAATTAGAATTTATTAGAATTTTCCACTCGATCGATAACATAGATAACTCATTCAACCGTTCTTACGAGAACAGAGATACGATTTAATCAACTTCAATTTCAAAAAACTCCGTTCTGCAAAGTCACTGTAACCTAGTCGACAATATTTTATAAGCAATTGGATAACAAATTTCATTTCCTTCAAAATTTTCAACATATTAATCATTTTTTTAGTACATGTAAGCCTTCTTTTATAATTCTTTAACTCGAGAAACAGAACATTCCCATCAATATGAGAAACATAATCATACTTTAAAATATTCATGATTTAAAAGTAGTGTAATAATATCAATTCAATTAGACAAATTATCTTATAAACTATATAAATTAAACATTTAACTATCAAAGCATGAAGTATAAAGATATTAAAAATAAATCTTACACCGAGTGTGTTGGTTGTATGCATAAAGTTGAATGGATAATTGAGTTGTGTCTTTCATCTTCCTTTATTCGAGTTTATATCGTAGCAATTAGGG
Organism: Oenanthe sinensis; assembly: GCA_028671895.1. Lineage (NCBI taxonomy): Eukaryota > Viridiplantae > Streptophyta > Magnoliopsida > Apiales > Apiaceae > Oenanthe > Oenanthe sinensis. The sequence continues at coordinate 11,743,780 of CM053799.1, forward strand.
TATTTGGATATTAGAACTAAATATGACAATTACCTTATTTATAAAAAAAATATAGTCAAATATATCTTTTTTCTATTTGCTAATTAAATATGTTTATTTTGATTTTTAAATTCAAATAACTAACTTAATTTTTAAAAAATTATTTAAAAATATATATATATAATTAACAAAAATTTAAAAAAAATTGCCTTCAAATAATGGATGCCCATGTATTGCTTAATGGATTTTTTCAAAGTTACCCTTCTGTGTTAAAATACATTTATGATAGGTAAAAAATAAAAAATCATCATTAAATTAATATTTTCTTAATTAATATAAAATTTTTAAAATGTAATATTATGAAATAGAGGGATTAGTATTGAAATATTAAAACAAAATTATTATTTAATTATAATTTTATATACATAATATATATATATATATACATTATATTATATATATAATATATATAATATATTATATAATATATAATATACTATATTATATAGTTAAGCTATGCTAATAGGATTCTAATAACGGTTAAAAATGTTGAGACGAATAAATTTTTAAGTGAAATTAATAGAATTTTAACATATAATTATAATATAGTATTACAATTTTATTCATATAAATAAATTATTTTTCGGACATTAATTGTATAAGATAAATATTTTATGGAGTTGAAATAATTTATTTATAATTTCGTTGATTCATTGCATGGTTTGAGATTTAAATTAATATAATTTTTATATTATTATTTAGTAATAACTTTTTATACTCCTAACAAATTACTCGATCCATTTCTTGGTAATAACAAAATCCGCGGACCTGTGTGGTTATGAACTAATTGAGCACTTTCAACAGGAGGTCATTGTGGATTGAGTAATGTTACAGAACCCAAAAGTTATATCAAATTTTTTCTCAAATAACGTGACATGATATGTGGCTTCTTTTAATTCGTGAGCGCATATATGTGAACGCGGAGTCTCCTATTATTATAGAAAAATTACAAATTACACAGATAACAACTCAGCATTTGAGATAATTTTTGTAATAATTTTTTGAATCTCCAACATTTTTCTTATGGATTAGTACTCATAAATTATATATTTACACGTATTTGCTTCTTAAATACAGTATATATATAATTTTTCATTCCGTAGGGAATGATGTACATAGAGATTGGAGTAAATTAGATTTTATTGAATCTTATTAAATTATACTCCCTCCGTCCCACCCAATTGTTATCACTTTTTTTTCACTTTCTGGCACGCATTTTAAGGTGGATTTTAAGGATAGTTCCATAACTTATTTTTAAAATTTTCTTTTTTTGTATAAAAATAGGATTGTTCTATTTTTATACAAAAAAGGAAAATTTCAAAAATAAATTATGAAACTATCCTTAAAATTCATCTTAAAATGCGTGCCAGACACCCCACTTTGAAATGATAACAACTCAACGGGACGGAGGGAGTATATAGGTTTTATTCCGCTTCCAATTTTTATTTTTATGCTCTGCTACTTGTACTTTCCTCTGACATTGTTTTTCATTTCCCTTTCTAGACCTACCTACAATCTCCCCCTTGTGCCACTCTTTTTTGTTATATTTGTTACTACAGTTTTCCCAATTTATTTATACACGTTTTGTGATCATATGAATCTTTAGGAATTTATTGTTACATGCATGGTGACAATCTTGTCTACTTCCTAAATTCCATTGTTGTAATATCAAATATGTGCACTTACTTGTCACATTGTTGCTCTGATAGAGGTAAGAAAAACTGGTGCAAATCTGGTGAATGGTGATATATATGATACATGTACTGTACAATTTTATGCAAGTCTTGTGTGTGTGTGTGCGCGCTTTATTGATTCATATGGGGTCATTAATAAAGAGAAATAATGTGTTTTTTCTTGTACATTTCGCAGTTCTGTGGGGAAGAGAGTAACTTGAAAGATTTAATAGGTGAAGTCTGAAGATTATTTGTATTGATAAAGAATTTATAAATATTGTAAGGCGTTTCAGGTTGTTTGGAATGCATATGAATTCTCTTGCATGCAAATGTCTGGCTTTGGTAATCACTACTGTGGTTTTTACTACAATCACATTACCATCTTTGATTGGGTTTGGCGCATTTGAGCAGAATAAGTTTGTTTTTCGAAACTATTCTTTATCATTGAAGTCGGATAATGGAATCAGGAAGATGAAGTTTTTAGAGGTTCCGCAGATTGTATGGGGTTTGAATAATCAGAAGATTGCTTTTGCAAGAGCTTGCTTGACTGCTAGGATGAAGAATAAGACTCTTTTGATGCCAAGTCTAAGTGCTTCTTTGTTTTATAAAGAAGTTGATCTTTTAAAGCCAATTTCATTCGATAAGGTTTTCAAATTTGATCGTTTTAATACGCTTTGTAGTGGCTTTGTTCAATTAGGCCAGTATTCAGATCTGTTAGATCAAAGTGATATAACTGCGCTTCGCAAGGGAAGTGGAAGGAAGTGGACGAGTGAGAGAGATTTGGATCAGTTGAGACTGTTTAGCAAAGACATGTATGATAGTTACGAAACAATTAGGATAGTCGGGAAGAATCCATTTTTGTAGCAAGATCATTGGCTAGTTAAAGACTACGCTAGGGTATTTGAATGCTTAGTTTTAGTAGATGAAATATTGGAGGAAGCAAATAAAGTTGTATTGAAGATTAGAAAAATAGGAAGGGAATCAAGAAACAAAGCCTGGGTTTCACAAAATGGAATAAACACAGATACTTCATTGATACAACCAATTCCCTATGTAGCTGTTCACATGAGGATAGAGAAAGACTGGGTGATTCATTGTAAGTAGCAAGAGTTGAGGTCAAATATAAGCGAAATATGTAGTAGCAAGGAGGAGATTGTGGAGAGAGTTGTGAACATTGCAGGCTTGAAAACCCCAATAGCTGTTTAGCTTGCTGTCGCTGATAGTCTTCTCGAGGATAACTCAGTTTTAGATGGCTGGAAGGAAGGGTTGCTTCCTTTGGAGAAGACGAAAGTGGGTGTGGTGGAGATTTACAAAAAGCATCCTTATCTCATTCAGTCAGCAATTGACTATGAAGTTTGCTCAAGGGCCAGTGTCTTTGTGGGAAACAGTTATTCAACATTTTCGAGCCTGATAGTACTTGATAGAATTCAGAAAATGATTAGAACTGGTGTTTCAAGACCATGCAGCATCGATGTAAGTTGGCCTTCCTATGCCTATAATATATTGGGGAATCTCAAGGTCCTCAGCAATGGATGACAAACGTCCGCCCCAAACCTTAAAGCAATTAGTTTTGGTTCTAATGATGTCTCCTGCTAAATTAGTTTAAATGTGATTGTTGATGCTTTTGTTTTAGTGGACACAATTAGATAGGCGTGCAAGAAGTTGTTTGGGTATACGGTAGAAAGGCTTGTTTTAAATAAGATATTGGTTGTAGAATAGCATATAAAAATAGAATTCAGGTACTGTATGTTATATTTGTGGAATGTTTAGGTCATTCCTGATGTTTCTTGTTAATTTAGCTTGGTAAGTTTCTCCACAGATTCACATGTTCATGATGGGGCATCAATATAGATGACATACGACGTTGGACTTGTGTAAAACATTTATCATCACTATCGAACAGATATCCAATGAAGTCCTGATTTGTTAAAATGATTTGCTGACATATGTACAACATTCTCTCTTCTTTTTAATGGTACAAATAACTGAGTTGTTGCGACAAGATCTTAATTGGTAAAGATGGACCACACACACAAGAGACAGATATTTTCTTTTATTCAAGATATGGTTCTGCAATGTAATTTCTTTTATTGCCTCTCCATCTCTGTCTCGGCAGATATTGATTGAAAAGGAGAGAAGCATCTTCAGAAGCTCTTTACCTATTGCTCAGTTGGTATGTTTTGTGGTAATTTTTTAAATTTACTTTGCTATTGTAGTTGTTATTAATTAACCTTATGTTATGATGTTTTATTTTTTATTCTTGTTCAAAACATATGAGAGCTTACACAGATATTTTGAATTCATATCTTCCAATTATAAGGTTAGACCTAGAGCTGTAAACGAACCGAACTCGGACGAACTCGGATGAACTTTTAACGAACACGAACAAATTCTTAACGAACCGAACAATGTTCGGTAAGCTTATCGGACAATTTTTCTTGTCCGAACTCGAGTTCGGTAACGAACCGAACGAACACGAACAGTTCGCGAACATACCGAACCGAACCGAACACGAACCGAACACGAACATTTCGGTAATTATATATATAATTTTGTAAAAAAAATAAATATAATAATTTAAAAAATAAAAAAAATGTAAATATTATTATTTTTTATCGAACGAACTCGAGCTTACCGAACTCGAACGAACTCGGACGAACTCTTAACGAACTCGGACGAAAATCTTAACGAACCGAACAATGTTCGGTAACCTTACCGAACATATTTTATTGTTCGAACTCGAGTTCGTTAAGCTTATCGGACGAGCTTAACGAACTCGAACACGGACGAACATACCGAGCTTACCGAACATGTCCGGTTCGTTTACAGCTCTAGTTAGACCATTAGGATAACTGGTGATATGCTGTACCAAGAATGGTAACAAGGCAAACAAATTTAGAACATTTCAATTTTTTCACACAAGTGCAGGCCACTAGCCTTGCTGCCTTGGTGTCGAAAACTCATATTACTATACTCACACAGATTAGGCTTTCAAGCCTCATTAAGGTAGAGTTGCATAATGGGCTTCATATTCCTGAGGGTGACCTTAGGTAACTACCTGAGGTTAAAAGAAATTTTCATACAAATGCACAAGGGCATATTTGTAATTATAAGAGGTAAACTTTAAAATAACAAAATTGCCATTAGTATTTACATACAAACTTCTTATAACCTTAGGTATGTTCCCTGAGGTCATCCTTAGGAACATTTTTCTCTAATAATATATATTTCTTATGCCGTAGCTTGAAGATGCAACAAATATGATTATTATCTATCGATTTTCATCTCAAAGGCATTATACTATATGGATTTTCAGCTTTCATCAACTTCTTTTCTAATGATCACCCCTTGTCACGTATCAGGTGGAAACATTACATGGCAAGGTAAAGGAAGATAGAGCACCTGCCATTCCATTACTTCGAAAACAATCAAGGTACATGGATAATAAATTATTAGATCATGATACATGATAGGTTTATGGATCATGATAAATTATAGAGATATTAGATATAGCATGTCATGTGAGAGGGTTGTTGTCCTTCATATTTGAAGATAAATAGTACATTTCTTTAAATATATGAAGAAAGAAAAAAGATAATAAGTCTAGTTGAAGACAACTTTGCACCTTTTCAATTTCAAATATGAAGATAAAATGGTTTTAAAGGTAACATTGAAGATGCCTTAGTATGCAATCCCCTTTCCGACTGAAATACATTTTGAGTTGGTAAAAATTGGAGCGAACACAATGTGAAAAGCTCACACAACAAAACCAGAGAAAAAAACACCAGACAAACATAATTTGTTTCATCAATCATCAAATGCTGATCACAAGTATGTAATATTGAAACTTTTGTTCTATTCATTTTCCTCTCGCCCCCTTTTTCTTTCGAGATAAAAACCATCAGGGGTAGGATAACATGTCTCCGAAAAGAGAGAGAGAAAATATTAAATTGCCTGCTTTTCATATAAAAATAAAATGAAGTGAGCAAATCTGCTATCTGGTATTTGCCATTTTGCCCTGTGAAGCTGAGAATGGTTCTCTTTCATATTAATTGAAACAATATTGCTTCACTGGATATATTTGTCATAGAAGTTATCACTTATGACGGACACAAACCTCTCCAGCCAAGGAAGCTGCTGCAGGTCCTTCATGGAATCACCATATGAGTCTGTGCAGCGTGGGGGAGACTGGTGTGGTTGGTGCTCACCCGAACTGAGACCACCAGCAAGGAACCTCTGAATAAGTGCCAGTTGTGATCTTTCTTGCTCTGAATAGGCATCCACCATTGTAGATAAAGAACCAAAAGAGTCCCATGCCCATTGTTCAAATTCTTGAGAAGGGTGTGTGATCACATCTTCGGGATACTGTCCTTCATCCCAGAATGTACACTGACAAGTCTGTCCTGATTCTCCGTATTCTGCACCACAAGAATAGCAGAACTCATGGCCACACCTGCAGAAACAAAAATTAATGAATTAATACATTGTTTGTACTATTGTAGAATTTTACACATGGTGTGATGAAGAGGGATCATTATTCAATATGATGAAGAATTGTGACCTTGTGAAATATCCAATACCACAGGGTATTGCCAAATTGACTTCATCTAATTCACATGACAAGGACACCAGGAATGGCTAATGTGACTCCCGGATATGATTAGAAGGTTATATATACAGATTATTCACTCATATATGTACAATTAGAACGATGATCAAGGTACATAAATAGCAAATTTCCAGGCACCTGCATCAAATGGACATTCTAATAATAATTAAATGACATAAGCTTTATTTATCATACGGAAGTCTAAATGATTCCATCATTTGACAAGCATCTTAAGATTACTCCTGTCAGACAGATAACATGCAGCTTTAAAAAGCATTCCAAAACAATAATAGGCTAGTACTACCTCACGTCCTCATCTTACAATATCTGCAATTACTTATTTCCTTTTCTACTTTTTGCACTCTCATCTCCTTTCAGCCAAGGTGATTGGAATTTTTTTTTTTTTTTTTTTTGGGGGGGGGGGGGGGGGGGGGGGGGGATACATCTTCGCATAAATTTCTGTCCATTCACTCATTTAACATATCTTAAACCACTCCAATTAAACTGCATGCATACCTAGAAAAAATGTAATTGCCTTTTTTATGGTGTGTATATAAATGTTGCACTAAGGAGACACTATGTTACCAAATTCGTCAATTTTGCACAATTTGGAACGTTTTAATACCTCCTCTCTTCCACACAAAATTGCTACAGTGGGATTAACATATGTGCAACCTAGACTGATAAGGTTGGATTCTTCCTCTTGCACATGGGATTGGAGCCTAAGCATTTGAATCCGTGATTATGCATGACAGTTCTATTACACTTCGTAAGAAGTAGAATTCGGAAGGAGAAAAAATGAGAAATTTTGTTGCTTTGATCCAAGAAGAAAAGAAAAGGAACGTGTAAGATCCCAGTAAGATATATCATATATATTATCGAACATTAGCAGCTGTACGATATAAAAACAGGCTCAAACCAGGATTTACACTTGTTTGGCTCAACTCAAGATCGACTTGTTGAGCTCGTGTAACTAGGCTCGATGACTCAAGATCTACTTGAGCTCGTGTAACTAGGCTCGATTTGTTTAAACTCGATTAGATTAAACATTCTATATTTATAATTACATAATATTTATATAATTATTTTGAATATATATGTAAGTAAAAGTGTTCGTGAACAGCTGGACTCAAGTTGGGTTCGACTCAAGTTGTTTACGAAAAGCTCAAGTTTGGCTCATTTATTAAGGAGCTTAAGCTCAAACATGAATTCCTGCTTCATTTAAAAGTTAAGCTCGAATCGTTTACAGCCCATACATTATTAATAGAGAAAGAGAAAAATCTCTATAGTTCCTCCCAGATATTAAAAAATAAGTTTACAAAACAACAGAAATAAGTAAATTGGACTACAAAACGAGTGTGATATGATGGAAATGATCTTACCAGCAAGTCATGTGGTAGCAACCATTTGCAAGCTCGATCCTTCTCTGGCATTGCTGGCACTGCCTCCACCTTTTGTTTTGAGCTAGCTGATGCAAAGTAACATCTACAGTGTCCCTCTCCTCTGAAGGGAGGCTTTGATATTCTTCACATGTCATTGAAGAATGCCAAGGGACCCCACAATCCACACAGATAGATCTTTGACAAACTGGGCACTCCAAACGACTGTTGTCTGATTGACTTGATGAACTCGCCCTTGCTGACAAACATTCATGGGGATCAAGTAAAGCTGAACAATTTGGATAAGGACAGTAAATCTTATCTGAGTCAGGAACATTGGCTTCACTAAGAGCTCTCTCGAACAATTCATACGATGTAACAGGAAGAAAAGATCTACATTCGTTGGTGGAGATATTATATTTGCATCTCAACTGTGGACATCTAACTGGGACCTGAGAAGACTGCAATTTTTCTTCAACATAGGTTTTCATACAATGGGAACAGAACTTGTGTGAACATTTCATTGTGATCATCAGCGCTGAAAGCCTATCCTCGCAACATATTGAACAGTTATCTACTGATTCGTCTCCTGTGGTGGGATAAGAGATAACACCGATTGCGACTTTGGCTAACTGTAGTGGCCTCGTCAGATCAATATCAGGAACATACTTGAGGTCAAAGGAATCCAGAGTGCTAGCATGTTCTAAGATTCTTTGTCTCAATGCTACAAGAAGTGGATTCTCAAGAATACTGTCACTTGTTATCTGATGATAGAGAGACAAATTGAACACAGCATTTAATACTTACAGCTATGCAAATTTAGAGAAGTAGAGAAAGTCAATTACTGCAGAGGGATTTCCTAATAAAAGCATTGGTACAAAACATAATACAGTAAGATTTGAGTTCACTGTATGCTTCACAAGAAGATTTTCAAAAATGTAATCAATGGGTAAGGCTCTAGAAGAAATCGAAGGGCCTAATAATTTCTTTGCCACAAGGTATATAGCTGACCGCAAGGACATTTGCAGCACTTGCATGAAAAAACTTAAAATTGTGTAATAATAGTTTCCACAAATAGAACACCAGAAGAACAAATGAGACCTGGCACAGCGACACTTAATTACTAAACCTGTTCATGGATAATTTACAAGTGTATAGTAAAAAAATAAGGGAAACAAGATTTTGCCTGCTCAAATGAAACACATTAATCAGAAAATCAATTTCTTAAATGACAAGGTCAACTCAAGCTGTGGAAAGAGATGGCATAACTATATTTCCTCACATGTTTTACCTGATCATATAAGATTTCAGAGTCCGTGAAAGCTTGTACACGCCTTACATTCTTTTGGATAGCCTCAGATAAGCCATCCATCAAAGCTAAATAATGAGCCACAGAATCCTCAACGAAGAACTCCAGTTTTTTCTGCAACTGGATAATGGGAAAACAGGCTGACCTTTCCATATACACTCCAATACCAGAAATTCCAGAAGAACTAGAGCCTCCAGGCCCGGTTATTGATATACCCTTAAAAATCAACTTGACAGAAAATTCATCAAGATCATCTTTTGATGTTTTATTAACTACAACCTCCCTCTCAATTAATTCATCTTCATCTTCGCAACAACTCCGAAACTCTTCCTCATCATCTTCAAACTTCAATTTCTGAAAACTTCTGCTACCACCAGCTTCTTCCTCCATTTTATAAGAAACCTTACTAGTAGCAACCAAGCCCAATATCTTAACTAATATGGTTGGTTCTAAAAGATACCAAAACCGAAAAAAAAAAAGATTTTTCTTTACACCACAGCCAATAGGTTGTATAAACAGCACAAAGTCATCTACACTTCTTCCTCAGAAATACCCGCCAACCAGAACAATTAAAGCTCCAATTTTTGAAAATCTAGATCTCAAACTCTCAAAGTACAACCAATACTGGAAAAATCATTGAACCATCAGCTGGAGCTTCACTATCAAATCAAACAAACAAATCCCACATAAGAAATGGATCTAAAATTCAAAACTAAAATCACCTGCATTCACAAGAATCACATAAAAGAACACTAAAGAGTTAAAGTTATGATCTTTCTTGACCCCAGAAGAAAATTTTCAATTTTCATAAAAGTAAGTCACAATTTCTTACAAAATTCAAAGTCAAACCAAGAACCCATAATAATATTTTGCTCAAATTTATCATACAACTACACTACAGGTAATATAAATCAGATATATAGAGATACATATAATAAGCATAAAAAAAAAAGGAGATGAAGGTTCCATTACCCAACATATTATCTGGATTAAGTTGATCTGATTGTCATTCTTTTCTCAGGAGTGGTCTGTAAATATTGTCTACCGCTAAACAATATAAACAACCCCTTTAATCTGACACTTGCCCTCCTCTTGTCTCCACAGTGTCACACTGTCTTTACTTCAAGTATTTATATTCTCTCTTTTTTTCTACAGTTTTTTTTTAATATCTTGAAATATATAGAGAATATATATTAAATTTGACTAAAAACATAATTCATATATATTATGTCATTAATTACATGTCTACTTTGATTGATTATGTTAATGTGAATCTAAGACTTTCATTTTATTTAGTTTATTTTAAAATAATTAATTAAAATATCATGAGGTATGTAGATCCATTTTGAAACAGGATCATTGGCAATTTTTTTACTTTTAGGTAGGAAAAAAGAAAAAAAATACATTAAAATTTAAATATATAAGTCAACTATCAAAGATAACCATTAGTGTTTGGTAGGATATTTTTTTCCTTTTAATTGTTAAGTATATTTTGGAAATAACAATGAAATAATCATGTACATTCAAGAATAAATAATATGTATTCAAATGTAGATAAAAGTCTTTTCTTTTTGTTAATTTAGAAATTAAGATAACGTGAATGAATATATATTGTAAAGTCAAACTGATTAAGGCTGCGTTAGGGAGTGCAGTTGAAAACTGTTGTGCTGTGAGAAAAAGTGTTGTCAGAAAAATCAAATGACTGTTTAGTAATTTTTTTTATTTATGCATATTTTGAGATATAATATATAAAAATAATATTTTTGAGAAGGTTTGATGATGAAACTGATAGGAATTTCCTGCAAAAATTGAAAGTAGTTTTTTTGAAAAGCACACGGGACATGTTTTTACTAAGAGCAGTTTTTAAATTAAAAGAGTTTTTCCAGACAACAGTTTTTATAATTTACCAAACATCATTCTGACTGTTGTAACTGTCTGTAAGAACAATCGCCGAGGGTCGTGAGAGAATAAACCTATCATCTGTACCTAATTGATTTTTATATACAAGAATAATTGAAGCATCGTATTGTATTCTTAATTTGTTGTTAGATATACTTATTTATTAACTGGCGTGGCCTGCAATTACAAGAAACATGTGCAGGTTTTGGGGGCAACACAGTTCAGAGTCAATCATTTGGTTAACTAATCTATAATATAAATTTTGTACGGAGTATTAAACAAGGAAATCATTCACCGACTACGTTGGATAAAAGTTAAATTTTATTCGACATAAATTTGTACCATTGATTTATTAAATGGATGGTTAGAATAATTTTTTATTTTTTTAAGTTTATGTTATATAATACAGCATATACGCTGTATTATATAGTGTATACGTTGTATTATATAACATAAACTTGAAAAAAATCTAAAATTGTCTATCTAAAGCTTATGATATATTATATTTTATAGATTGAATGCACATCACTTATATTACATTTCCAGCTGAGTAATAAACTACTCCCTCCGTCCCATTTCAAATGGCTGAGTTACCATATTAAGCTGTCCCAAGAAAGTGTTTGTGTTTCCTTTTTTGTAAATATTTTTCCCACAATACCCTTATTTATATATACCAGACCTATGATTTTAGATTTCCAATAAAACATTGAATACCGGAACGAGACATGGGGATACTCAATAAATAAATTCTATTTGTGCAATATTTGAAGAATACAAATCATGTATAACATTTGTTTTATAAATTATATCTAATTTAAAACTTTCTCCACTTACAATAAAATTAAAAAAATTTAATCATAAAATAATTAAAACTTTTCTCTTAATAATATTTTTTACAATTAATTCTACTTTAAAACTAAAGTTACGTGAAAAGAGCACAAAAGTAAAAGTATTAGATTTAAGATATTTTAATTTGTGTTTGAGTTTTAAAAGTTTAAAGTTAAGTTGACAAAATGGAGTCATAATATTTTTTTTAATATAAAATGAATAAATTTAGATAGTTTTTTGGGATATACTTTTTGTTAAAAATTTATTTAATTTGAACATAAATTTAATGAGTTAAAGTTTTATAAAATACGATGACAAATTAAGGTGCAAAATATAAAAAAATTATGTAATTTATTAAAAAGGTAGAAATTTTAAAAATAAAAAATGTGGAGTCATAATATTTATAATATAAAATAAATAAAACTAGATGATTTATTTGTAGATATATATTTTTGTTAAAAATTTATTTAATTTGAATACAAATTTAATAAGTTAGAGTTTAAGAAAATACGATTACAAATTAAGGTGTAAATTATAATTTTTTATGTAATTTATTAAAAAGGTAGAAAATTTTAAAAAGAAACAAAACGTGATTATGGTATAAAAACAAATACGAGTAATATTAAACATAAGACTAGTAACTTTAAAAATTATTTTTGACATGATTGAAATTGTTTTTAAAGTGATTATGTATTGTATTTTTATTTATTACTCTGAGGAAACAATATGAATAAAATAAAATTATTATAATAAGAAGAATAAAATGAACAAAATTGCATACACTTTTACTATCTCCCAATGAAATTTTCACTTTCACTATAATGTTTTGCCAACTTATAAACTTTCTTTAATCAAATACAATTAAAAAAAAGTAATCATAAACAGTTCAAACTTTTCTCTTAAAAATCTTTTTTTAATCATTTCTATTTGAAAATTAAAATAATTTGAAAAAAGCATAAAAGTAAAAATATTAGATCTAAAATATTTTAAATTTTAATTGTGTTTGGATTTTAAATTATGAAGAATAAAATGAAAAAGATTATATGTATCACATTTCTATTCCCTGTGAATGAAAGTTTGAATCTCTATAAATTTTTTGATTTTCCCTCCATTACTAATGAAAATTTCAACCAAATTTTACAAAGTACTGTAAAATCAAACTCCCTCCATTACAAGTGAAAATTTCAATCAAAATTTTAGACATTAAAAATCAAAATTCCCTCCATTACTTATTGACTTTCTTAAAATGTTACCCTATAAAATGATGAATAAGTTACCGCTCATTTCTATACATACATAAATATGGAAGATGATGCATCTTCAGATGAAGGTGAAAATAATGGAGCTTGTAAGCATATGAGTGCTGAGAAAAAAAGAATCATCTTTGATTATTTGTTGAAGAATTCTAAAGAGATGAAAGTCAAGAAAGGATTCAAGACAATTGCAGCAGCAAAGTTCTCCACATCAACTCGTACCATCGCTAGAATATGGTCACTGGGTAAGCACAATATTACTAATGGAATTGATTTTTCAAGTAAATCATTTGGTAATTGTAGAAGCAAACGAGTACAGATTGATGTCAATATGGTAAAAGATGTTCCTTTAAGTAAAAGGACTAATATTCGTTCCTTGGCAAGTGCTATTCATGTATCAAAATCTACTGTTCATCGTCGTATTAGGGAAGATGGAATTTTGATTCCACATACCAATGCCATCAAGCCATTTTTGACGGAAGACAACAAAAAAGCTCGTTTAAGATTTTGTTTATCTATGATTACTCGTGATATTAATTTAGATATCTCTTTATTTTCAAGTATGTTGAGTCATATACATATGGATGAAAAATGGTTTACTATGACAAAAAAGTCACAGAGATATTATCTTCTTCCTGATGAAAGTCCTCCGTATCGTTCTTGTAAGAGTTCAACTTTTATTGATAAGATAATGTTTTTGTGTGTTGTTGCACGCCCAAGATTTGATCCAATTCGCAATACTATGTTTAATGGAAAGATTGGCATATTTCCTTTTGTTACGAAGGAGCCCGCCAAGAGAAAAAGTAAGAACAGGCCGGCAGGCACATTGGAGACTAAAGCGGTGAATCCCATAACAAAAGATGTGACAAGAAGAATGTTGATAGATAAAGTTATTCCGGCAATACAATCTATGTGGCCAGGAGGAAATACAAGGGGTACTATCACCATTCAACAAGACAATGCAAAACCCCATATTAATTTTAATGATATGGAATTTGTTGAAGCTGCCCGTGCAAATGGATTTGATATAAGGTTGCGTTTTCAACCTCCTAATAGTCCAGATTTGAATGTACTGGATTTGGGATTTTTTAGAGCAATTCAAACCTTACAACATGAACAAGCACCTACTAGTATAGACCAACTTGTTGCTGCTGTTGAAAAATCTTTTGAAGAACTTCATCATGATAAACTCAACAAAATATTTTTAACGTTACAGTTAAATATGATTGAAATCATGAAGGTAGGCGGCTCAAATAATTATCGACAGCCTCATTTTGATGACACTCAATGTCCAAATGGAACTATTCCACTCCAGTTAACATGTGAGGATGAAGTTATCAATTTTGTTAATCAAGTGTTATCGGAAGTCTAACAATTGGAGAAATATTTTATTGAAAATTTTAATGTAAGTGTATGAAGTATATCTTTTAAATTTAGTTTATTGTTGTTGTTGTTTTTTTAATTTATCTTAGCTCTGTACAATAACCTTGTTTTAGCTTCAAATATAATTTTATGGAATATATAAGTTTAACAAAAAATTAAAATTAGATTAAAAATTAATTAAAGTGCTTAAAATAATTATATATATTTATTTATTTAAAATAACAATAATAACATACATGTATTCAACTAAAAAAATTAAAATTAACACAGACTTTAGAAAAAAATGCACTTTCTAAAATTAATTTTTTTTAAAACTAATAATAAGACTTTAGGAGTACAATTTTTTTGAGTAATGCCCTGAAATTAAAAATTACTTAAACTAATTTCTTTCTAAAAAAAGGTACGAAAAAAATATTAAATGAAAAGTACTGTATATTGTTTTAATGTTGACCTAAAAAAAATCGCCTATATAGCTTATTTTGACCTAGAAAAATTCTATACCTAAATTGAAGTTTAAAACTAATTTATTTTTAAAAAGAATTTATATCTCCCTTTTTGTAGTAACAACCTAACATTGAAGTTTAAAACTAATTTATTTTTATAAAAAAGATATACAACCTCATTATCTCATGTGTAGAAAAAGTTAAATGAAAAGTAAAGTAGTACAATATATTATTTTTGTTTTAACCTAAAAAAATTCAAAAACTTGTCGTTAAGAAAAAGAAAAAAAGATCATATATTAAATCCAATTTCTCAAATTTGCATTAACCTAATAAATTTAAAAACTTACCAATATTTTACATGTGTAAAATTATTTTAAAATTTGGAATGTAAGATTATTTTTTTTTAAAAAACTATTTTGACCATTTTTAAAATCTTAAGTTGATAACAAAAAATTAAAATAATTTTTAAAATTTTAAATTATTAAATATGAAATATTGTAATTAAACTTTTTTTAATAGAATGAAAACAAATAATAAAAAAAATTAAAATCAATTAAATATATGAATAATAAAAGGAGATAAGCATTAAAACACTAAATTAAAAATTTTCATTTCAAATAAACATTACATATCACTTTCAACACTTGGCTACATCAAATAATTTAGAGAATATATTTACGTACTCATTTGGAAATTTATTCAAATCAAATTCATATTTTACATTCTTTTTGTTATTTTCTGAATGAATCATCGAAGTCTTTTCTTCTTCTTCTTTGTGATGGTCATACTCTTGACCCTGCAACAAAAATCTTGTTACCGAGGGAAAATATATTTTTGACATACATATTACCTCTTCATGAAGACCTTTTGCAATTAGATTTGTCTTGGATTCTTCTTCTTCTTTCTTCATATCAGCTTTTTTCTTAACTTTCATGCTGTGAAATTTTTCTTTATCATTTTTTTCTGCTTGAGATTTCTCATTAGAACTCATTATTTGAAAACACTTGATGAAAAATACTCATATGCTTTTAAAGTTGTGTTTTTATAGTAGAGAAAAATTTAGGTAGGTGAACTTATTAAAGGTGACTGTATGTTGGATATTTTCAAGGAGTCAAAATGAAAACTGAAGATGTACAGTTAGAAAGGTAAAATGAAGAAAAGTGAAAACTTTTATAATGACACATGTTCAAATGTAAGGGTAAGTCTGTCAAAAATAAAGAATATTTATGTTTCCTTAATATCCGTGTAAAAGTCAAACCAGCCATTTGAAGTGGGACGGAGGGAGTATATTATTTTGTGTGATATTTCACCACTTTTCTATCAACTTCCACTTCTTTATAATCTTGTAGTTTGAGTTTGGGAGAAAAAGATTTCATTTGGTTCAAGATTTAAAAGTTTGAGTTTGGGAGAAAAAGGTTCGTATAATTCAAGATTTAAAAGTTTGAGTTTAGGAGAAGAAGATTTAAAATTTTGAACTTGTTAAGGTTGGCTCTTTATTTTATGACTTCTTTCATTTTTTTCAAAATTAAAGTCTCGTAAGAAGTCTCATAATAAGTTTAAACTTGAGATTGATGATGATGTTAATGAAGAAGTTAAAAAACCTAGTCTATTATAGAGATTATTGATGATGATGATGATGATAATGATGATATAGATTATGGTGATGATTTTTATGATGTTGATGATAATAATGATATACCACACACACAAAATTGCACAAAGTCAGAAAATTCACTCACAAATACACAAAATGCGAAGATAATGATGATGTTCCTTTGGATGGTTTGAATGATATTTGCCCTTGTATTGGTCAATTGTTTAATAGTTTAGATGAAGCGGAGATGTTTCATGGAGATTATGGTAGACGTATTGGTTTTGAGCTAATAATTAGAATTACGCATAGACGCTTGAAAAATAAAAAAAATTGTTCGCGTTTATACATATGTCGAAAGGGCGGTAAATTAGGCTTAAAGTATTTGGATGGAGGTGATGTCCGAAAAAGAAAGAGAAATAGAGATACTCTTGATAGAACGAGTTGTAAGGCGCGAATGTATGTTGTTCATAGAGAGAAATTAAAGAAGTGGGAAGTGACATTGGTTAATTTGAAGCACAATCATTCAATGGTTTTCCCTAGTAAAGTACAATTCATGCAAAGACCATGAAATATAACACCCATCATTCGACAATTGATTATTATTTTGAATAAGTCAGGTATTGGGCCTTCAAAAACTTTGAATGTATTAGGTGAGTTAATGGGAGGCTTAGAGAATATTGGATTTACTAGTCAAGACATTCGAAATATTTTGCGTGATATTAGACATTACGTGTTTAATTCAAGTGATGCCCTAGAAGGTTTGACATTACTTAGAGAATTGAAATGTAATAGTTTAGGGGAATTTTTCTATCGCCTTGATATTGATGAGGAAAATCGGGTACGTGTTATGTTGTGGGTAGACCCGAGATCATTAAATGCTTATAAAAATTTTGGGGATGTGGTAGTGTTTGACTCCACGTACCGTACGAATATGTATTGTATGTCATTTGTACCAATTACGAGGGTAAACCACCACTACCAATCCATATTGTTCGGATTTGTATTAATAAGGGATGAGAAAAAATGTTTGTATATATGGGTTTTTAAGAATTGGTTGGAAGCTATGGGGAACAAGCCTCCAATCTCAATTATCACCGATCAAGACGTTGCTATTGGAAATGCAATTGCCTAGTTTTTCCAAACACGAACCGTTTTTATTGTACTTGGCATATAAGTACTAAATTTGGGGGAAATTTGTCAAATTTATACGTAAATGAACTACACTTTAAAGAAGATTTTTACTTGTGTATTTACAAGTCATTAACGGTTGAACAATTTGAAGATAGGTGGAATGATTTGGTTGAAGAATATAACATAGTTGATCATTGTTGGTTGTAAGATATGTATTCCGTTAGACATAAGTGGGTTCATGTGTACACTAAACTTCATTATACTGGCGGGATGACTACTACCTCAAGAAGTGAGTCGATGAATGTTTTTTCGATGAATATGTAAATGCGAGATCCGATTTAAAAGAGTTTATAGATAATTCACAAAAACATGAAAATGTAGTCCGCATCGGTAGCCTTTAGTCCCTTGTCCTTTTTGGTCCCATTAGCTTCGAAATCAGCTTTTATGTTTTTCCGATCCTTGGTACTCCTTTTCATGAGATTCTTTTTCTTCATATCCGCATCTTTGTAATATCCTTCTTGCATGATTTGGAAAAACCAAGGATTCATAGAGTAGTACTTGACTGCGCCACAATCCTCATTGCCAAAGAGAGATTGCTCTCGTTCTTCTAACAACAAGCAATACACATCAACAATTGTATCATCCAATCATTCCCTCGGCTTCAATGTTAAGATTGCTTGTTTGTCCACACTCCTACACGATTTCATTTTTTTACATTCCCACCAATTATCCCGCAACCATTAAATTTTATTTTGCTTTAGTGGTTTAAAAATTGATCCTTTATCAAAATTCAATCTTGGATCCGTTAATACATACTAAAAATCACATAAATATAAACTCAATATCTCACAAATAAATTGAAGACACAAAAAATAAAATAAAAATTTATACCTCCATATTAAATTCGGGAGCACTAGAACCAAACTCAACAAAATGTTGACTTTTATGTGGGACAAACTCTTGAACTTGAGATTGCTCATAAGCGGCATATTTTTCCATATAATCCTTCGAGCTCTCTTGAGTTGTTTGCTCATCACCTCTTCTTGATTTTCTTCTAGGCAAGTGACTCTTGAAATCGGGTCTCTCGTATCCCAGTCCAAAGGCGTCAAACATGAAATCATCAAATTTTACCATAAAATTTGGCAAAATCTCACCATAAAATTTGGCAAAATCTCATCATGAAAAATTGGAGGCATGTCATACAAGCATAAACTATTAAAACCATTTGCCATAGTCATAATCTACAAATACAAGCATAAAATTATATATTAATTTTAAATCATGTAAAATGCAAGCATAAAATGAAAACTTATACTCTACAAATAAAGAAGAAATATACCCGATCCAATCCTTCAGATTGTCAAACTTGTCTCTCGCTTGTTGGAATTGATTTGGATCCTTTGTAGGCTTTATTGGCGGGACAATTTTCAATCTTGTGATCCTTAAGTACCAATCTATATACTCTTCAATAGAGTTACTAAAAGGAGGTTGATGCATCACACCAATACACTGATGCACCAAATCATTCCATCTTTGCACATAAGTTATGAATTGAACAACCGACATTTTCATGAAAGCGGAATTTCTAATACTCTTTCGAAGTTAGTACATGTCCTCGGGTGGGGGCGGTGGAATGATTAGAGGCAAATGTAATTGCCTCGTAACTCTCTTGGGAAGTTGATATTCATCAACTTCAAAATAGATAAGAGGCACACGAGCTGCTGAAACAATCCAAGCCCTCTCAAAATCATAGTCTCGGCGATGATAAAAACGGGAATAAGGCCTCCATTTAAGTCATGCTTCGTCGAAGTTGTCAAACATGCCTCGATATGAATCGATGTTATGATGCAAATTGATCCACTTTGACTTCCCCCTTCCAACAGGATCAACGGCCCATGCTAATGCCTGAGGCCGTGTCTTGTCTTCAATGAGAGTAAGATTTGGTTTCCCGGGAAGTAACCTATCATGTGCCCATAACATCAACAAATTTGTACAACCACTAATAGATCTACAATCCTTATTGATTGATTCACCTAGCTAGCGATATAAATAAGAAAGGACGGTTGAACTCCAAGCATAACTGAAGATCTTTCCAGGATAATATATGAGTGAAATAAATTTCGTGTGAACCACATTATTCGATTTTGTCGAAAACAAAATCGCCCCACATAGGTATAATATATAGGCTCGTGCATATATCAATTGCGTTTCTGGATCCGTCTGTGAGTTGCACCTACCATATCTTTCCCTCAAAAAATTCAACCTCACAACGCCTCTATAAAAAATCGCTAGTCTTTCATCATACGTGAGTCACGGATCGGGCTAATTATAAAGCCACGTATTCTTCACACCTATATCATCAAAAGTCATCGCTTTACCAACAACTAGAAGCCCAGTAGCATATAAACATCTTCGAGGGTAATAGTCATCTCCCCGAAAGTAAAATGAAAAGTGTTTGTTTTCGGCCTCCATCGCTCTACCAATGCACTAACCAATGAGATATCATTTTACATAACTGAATTCGGATTTAAAAATGCCTCGAAATCCCATTATCGTATCAATTCCGATTGTAAATTGGTAAAAGTCCATTCCCCTAATTTAGAAGTGTTTTTCCGAATTTGTAATTTCTCCTGAGCATGATCCCCAAACCATATCGACATGCTTCTATGATTTTGTTGATCATGGAGCACCGAAGGATCTACAGGGCCACCCATATTATCTGATATAACTGCAAATTCCTAAAATTCACATTAGTTCGACGATTATATCCAAAATCCCAAAATTTACAATAATTATTACTTCGACAATTATATCCAAATTTGACGATTATATCCAAAATCCCATAATTTACAATAATTCAACAATAATTCTCAAAATTCACAATAATTATTACTTCGACAATTATATTCAAAATCTCAAAATTTCATAAAATTCGACAATATATCCCAACATTCATAACAATGATCCTAAAACAATTCAAGCCAACTAAAAAAATTAACTTTATATACGCACAAATACATACAATCTACAACTAAAACATATGAACATATATACAACTACAATTCACAACAACAATTAAAACTACATATGAAACCACAATCCACAACTAAAAAAATTAACTTTATACACACATATACATACAATCTACAACTCCAACCACAACTACATATACAACTACAATCCACAACTATATATATGAGAAAGACGATCACTTGATTGTGTAGATGATTAGGTTTTGCTTGAGATGATTCGGCTTACGCTAGTGTGCTTCATGTGATTGTGGTTGTTTGTGGTTATGGTAGGAATATAATTTTAGGATTTAACTTCTTTTCAACCAAACATGTGCTAAAAAACTGGATTTTTGGCCAAAAAAACGCCTACGCTGTATAATACATCATAAGATTTCAAGTTTTACACGTGTTTTTTAAGGACGTTTTAAGAAATAAATTATTTTTACTTTACGCTTTATCATATAGCATTTTTTTTAATCAGAGTCATTGATTTAAAATTTTAATGGTAATAAATGTGTTGGTTTTTTAAAATTCTATATCCAACTGTGACTGTAGAACCAACCTCATTAAATAATAGATTATATAATCAAAAGTATTTGGAAGTACTTAGAAACTTTATTATATTTTCTTCACCTTTTGGGCTTGGGTTTTCTCGTCAAGCCTCTAAGCCTGCTCCCTGCTGCTATAATCGATGGACAGGCCTTTTAAAATTTTCTTGTAAAATAAAAAAAATTTGTTGGGCTCTCTAAAAAAAACAAATTCACATCCAGAACTAGAAGCTGTAATACGTTACCCTGTCTTGGAAGAAACTAACTTGAACACAAACATTTTTGTATAGAACATTGCAACAACATGATTTTGGACCTTTTGGTACATTTTAGCACCAGAAGAAACACATACAGTAGTAAACAACTGCAGAAATAAACACAGATGGAAAGTATAAGTGAAGATTACATGTACTATTCTTAATGTTGAAACATATATAAGTTGATGATTTTCAACTTGTCGATTAAGCCCATTTAGCCATAAGAGACATGCCACCAGCACCCAGAAAAACTGCAACATAGGATTTAAGTTGAAGCTTGATGCTACCTTGCAACTTTGGACCCATAAAGTCTGCTGCAAGCAAATCTACCAGTGCCATGTATATTAAAAGTCCGGCGGATGATGCATTCAATAGTCCAACAGTGATCAGTGCACTCGGACTATTTTCTTTGTACGTGGTCGACATTGCTAGTCCTATTGCTATTCCTAACGGAGTTGTTATTGAGAAGAAGAATACCATTGCCATCTTCTTCACAAACTTGTATTCGGCCTGTTTCAGATTTTCGAGTTAGAAAATTTAGTTAGTGACTAGGCTATCATCGACGAATTCTTTGAGTACCGTAAATATTTAAGATTGAGTAAAGAAATAGAATGTTGGGAATTAATTTACCTGCAGGATGCAACCACCAAGACCCATTCCTTCAAACATTTGATGGAAGCAGAGTGCAGCCACTAGTGGCTTTATTGTGCATGTATTATTTGAGGCTCCTAATGAAAGCCCTATTACTACTGAATGTACAACTATTCCCAACTCCAGTACCTGTCAATTTTTTTTTAAAAAAACACCATATGAGATTTACAAAACAATAGCTATATTCTATATATTTGTAGGACTCAATTAACAGTAAAAAAAAATCATCTAGCTAGTGTCACAAAATTACCATAGCAACCACCCGATATCGCAGAAGTTGTGAATTTTCGACTCCCTCCTTTGGCTGAGGATGGTGGCCATGATGGTGTGTATGATAATGTCCAGGGGTCACAGCCATCTCTTGATCACCGGCCTCGATTTGACTCTCTGGTGTGATCCCAACACTATTTTTCTTAACATAGAAACTAGTTGCTAACGAATCCACCATAAGAGTTATTATGGCAGACAACATTGCCAAAAATCCACTAAATGGAAACTTGTGCCACGGATCCTCGGACAAACAACTTGATCTTAACATGTCAAATGAATCGGGCAACACGTGCATGAATCCGGTTCCTAGAATTATTCCTGCTGCAAATGCCTTAACAATGACAAATAGGTTTCTATCTGGACTTAGAGCGGGAACAGAACGTGTGAGAAGTGGCAATGACACACCAATCATGCTAGTGACTAAAATCGAAAAAATGGCAATGATTTTTAGGGGCAAGGCTTTTTGCTTGTTGTTGCACTTATCATGAGTTTCATCTTCGCATTCCGAAGATTCGGATACAACTAGAGTTGAGAAGATAGAGATGAGAATGAAGCAGATAAAGATGAGCTTAATGAGTTTTGTAGCCATTGAAGCTTTTGAACAGTCACTTAAGTTGTACTGATCAGATAACTTAATAAGAAGTTGTACTTTGGGATAAGTGGTAACTTCAGTATATATAGAACACTTGCATCATGACTGAATATTATATTTGAACTGAGCAAATAACAAACGTACTTCCATAAGGTACACAATTCAGTGCAGAGATCCCATAGTCTATAAATTATACGAGTGAAATTAAATTAAGCAGTTGGTGTTAGTTTGACATGTACTTTACTATATTATAATAGGTTTTTACTAGTTTAATTGGGCTCTTAAATAATGTTTAGAATTGAGGTGTGTGCATGGAATTTGCCATTTTTTTGGGTACATACAAGTATACACAACAAACTAGTATACAATGATTCAACATGTTACTGCTGCTTGCATTAGTATATATATCATCAATTGTAATTATTATCATACAACTACAAAATTTTATGGACTCTGCTATGCATATATAATAATTAAATTTAAAATTATTACACTAATTCTTTTAATCAATTTATTATCATCCACTTTTAAATATATATATATATATATATATATAATAAGAAAATATACTATATATATTAACATAAATTGTTAACTCTATAAAAATTTAATATAAAAAATTTAATAAAAATATAGTATAAAATAATATATTTATTTAAGGCATCTTTTGTTCAAATGTCTATAATTAAAAATTCCTTGAAACTTAAAAAATTACTTTATTTGATTCAAAATATTTTAACTTGAAAAAAATAATTTGAAGTTCTCAGGTTCTTGTATACAGTTACATCAGAATACAAGAACTTACCTCTTTCTTAAATAGTTCTGGTGAAATTATTATATTATTTAATTTATCAAAATTAAATAAATAACTATGTAACTAAAAATTATATAGTGATCAAATATATAATATTTACTCATGAACTGTCATATACAATAAAATTTCATAACACTCTAAATATACTAAAAAATACAAAATTTACAAAAGGAATGAGAAAAGGATTAAAAAGTCTATTTGCCCTATTAATTTGTTACACATAGAATTCAATCAACAAGCACCTTGTTACAATTACTTGTCAACTTTTAATTATATATACTTTAAATTGATATTGAGAGCAATGATTTTAAATTAGGCCCTGCCGATAAGCTATTTAATATTATGACAGGGTGACTTTATTATAATAGAAAGTTGCAAGTATTAGCTTGTAGAATAGATTGGTTGGTTGTTTCCTTATTTTAAAAGGGGTTGGTTTACCCTATAATAATTTAAATTATTTTCATTTAAAATATTATAACATGAAAGCAAAAAGTTCAATATTTTACACAATAAATATTGAATTCGAACATATTTAAAGAACATGTTTAAGAATAAACTAGGTAATAAATTGTATAGTGAACTACTATTATCTAGTCTAAAAACACATTCAAATACAAAATTATTAATGTGATCTTAACTTGTTATCTATTTCTATTTTTGTACATTTGTCCGGTGCACAATGTATACAACATTTAAGTATTGCACCTATACTTTTTAGTTTTCATACTAGCTTAGAATATCTTCGATGTCACCAGTAGGATACTAAAATAAAATAATTAAATATTTTAACATAAAATATTCTTCAACATTGTAAAAATTATATTTTAATATTAAATATTCATTTAGTGTAAAATTTTATGTATTTCAATATACCTAATTTAATTATTTATATTTATTAACAAAATAAATTCTAACATCATTTATTTGGCTGAAATTTTCTAATACTTGTGTTAATATTTCTTTTTCTTCTTTAAATTTTTAGTTTTATTTAATTCGGCGACAATAATTAACATATCATACGATACTAACATGTTTATGCTAAATATATACACTACTTTTTTGCATTAAGATATTATATTTTTCAATCACAACATATCATACGTGCAAAAAAAATTAACCATTAAGATATATGAGTAGAGATGATAACGTTTGAATTTAGCAATTAATGATTGATAACATAAACTTAACTTCAAGAACCTGATTATGATTCGAAATGATAAATCTAAACTCAAATCATTTGCTTTCAGTTGGTTACATGTTTTATCGAATAAACTTTTTATTAAACATAATTCACAGATATATACATGGAAATAGAATATAATAATAATAATAATAGTCATCCATTATATTAAATAGATAAGTAGGAACTAAGGTGTGACAGGTAGGAAAGTGGCGTGAGGCATGCACCGTGAGTTCATTGACCAAATCATGTTTCGATCATTGCCCCAAATGGGAATTTAAGCTAATATATTACTCCATTTAAATACATTTTCTCAAACTTACACAAACAATTGTGTGCGCACCTCACTCCTGAGCGTGTAAAACGTACGTGTACCAACCAACTAGAAAATACTAAATTAAATTATCTCATTTTTTGGGATAGATAAAAAGTCAAATTTAATTAGTTTTTTCATATCCGATTACAAGTTTTATTTACCCACGAACAAATAACGAATTACTGGGGGTACTCGAGAGGCATTAGTCATGCAGTGTAAATAAATGCCAACTGTAAACATACAATATACTCCTGTATCACAAAATCAGTTTGTATCTGCGTACAAGCAAGTACCTTTGTTTAAAAACAACAAAAAAAACCTGAACATATATTCGGTACTTGGTTGGTGGCAATTGACATGATTAAATTTGATTATCCATTATGTAACATGGTTGACATTCGATTTAAATTCTTATGCTATATTATTTGAATTCTAAAACTTATCATTATTTGAAGAAAAAAAATAGAATTATTATATTTTATTACATAATGTAGATGTCTAATATAAAAAATGAATCGATTAAAATGGCAAGGTCTTAATATTGGGCCATTGTTCTTTACATTTTTCGTTTTGGGTTTTGTATGCACATATATGCATGTTCCAATCCAAGGATTAGCACTTGTGATATTACAGATTGAAGGCCCATGCAAAGATAGGTCCTATTAAATTTCATATGGGGTTTAGCTTTATAAAAAAAATTATTTGAGATGTATATCGCGCGTGTTCAGCTTAAAATATATTCGTTAATGTATCATCATTCGTAACATCCCGTATTTTTATTAATATATTTAGGTATACTATTTAATATTAGGAATAATATTATTGATTTATTAGTTATATTTATTTTATTATTAAAATATTTTAGAAGATATTATTAGTAATAAGAGAAAAAGAAAAAAAAAGAATAGATAAAAAAAAGGAAAAGGAGTTAAGATTTTAAAAAATAAGAGATACATAAGTTTTGTAGGAGCAGCCATATGAAAAGAAAAAGACAAAGAGAGAGAAAAAAAAAGAAAAGAATTAGAGGAAAGAGTTAAGATGATGGGTTATGGTGTTGAACTAGGGTTCGTGTAATTGGAACATCTAGATTTCTTGAGATTCATTCGTATTCTTTGAGTTCCAAGGTACGGATATTTCTACACACTCTCTCTTCGTTATCGTATTGTTAATGTACAGATATCTTTTCGTTACTCTTTGTCTTCGTATTTGTATCATTACTTGAAATTCTTATTATTGCTTCGAAATCGTAAGTATATTGTATATTCATGTGTAGCTGTTTGTATCCATGCTGAAATCTTATAAAAATCATATCTCATTCGTTATTCATTGAATTGTTGTGATTTTATATTATCTGGAAATGTATTTCAATTACCTACATCTTTCTTTGTATTTTCTGAAATTCTGCCTATAAGCATGTTGAAATCTGTCGTTTGTGTAATCTGATGTGTTAATTCAGGTTTATATGTTATAACTTTAAATATTCATAGTAAACTGAAATTGTATTCGATTTTTGTGAGCAATATCATTTTAGAAAGGACTTTTCTAGCTCTTCGTTCTTTGTTTACATTCCGCTGTCAAATTCTATGATCTTGAGTTCTTAAATATCAAAATACTACTATGATCATAGTCTGATTCTGTTTCGGCAGTCCACATTTTAATTGTTTCTGAATTCGTTACTTCTCCGTTTTTGACGAGTCTCCTCGAAATCCTCTGCGAGTTCTGTGTTTTTTCATTTGGATTTATATTAATAGAGTTAATTGGCTTTCTTTAGAACTGGTCAAGTCTGATTGTGTTTTATATAGTCTAATTTATATGATATTTGGGTTGGTAATATTCGAATAAGTTATTTTCGATTAATTTGTGATATATGTATTATTATTAGACTTCTTTTCGAGTAAGTTTTATGTAAAGACTTATATAGGTTATTTGTGATTATATTTTGATTTGAGAGATAGTGTAAGAATTCGTCATGAGTGGATTAATCTCATGCATTGACACCTTCTATGCGGTGTATTTAAATAGTATGAGCATGTCGCCGGAGTTATGGGACACATATAGTCGCGACTAATTTGTTTATGTTTGGACATTTGGGTAGCATTGTACTTAGTGCCTTGCAAGCCCCTGTAAGATTTTGGGTAACATTTGATTTGTTCTATACAGGCCCTGTAAGTTTTTGATGACTACATATTCTGGAGAACCGAAATGTAGGACATCCTGTAAGTATAAGATTATCTCTTATATCCGTAAGTAAGTTCACTTTTGATCTATTTGATATTATTATCAGTAACTGCTAAGAGTAAGAACATTTATGATTAAAAAGTATATATGTTGGAATTGTAAGATAAGTATCTATCGTGTTTTATTTATTTATTTATATTGTGAGTTAAGTATGACTAGTATCTTGTCTATTTCAATTTGTTTCATCATTCTTTATTCAGATATTTTATTTGTTCATATTGTCATCGTTCTAACCCTTGTATTTTTTGCATAATTTTATATCCATATATGAGCCTTTCACTCACTGTCGGTCAATATTTCTTTGATTTTCACGGTAGGTTAGGTGAGCTATTTTGTGGGTAGAGTATGAGTTGTGAAATTTGGAGATTTTAGTTGTATTTTTAATTTATATATTGTAAGATGCTGGATATTGAGTTGTTGTAACTTTTTATTGGATTTTTAGAGTATTTTATTTAAGTGAATAAGTTTGGGATTTTAAATCATTTGTGTTGTATGTATGAAAAATGATATGTAATATTTACCAATCATAGAAGCTATTCAAAAATAGATAAAAAGAACCAGAAGATACGTAATATTTACTTCTATAAAAAAAAGTAAAAAAAAACAAATAATTACAATGATCTAAGTTGGTGATGATAGATATGTGTGTGTAACTGTTACAATTACAAGAACAAGAAGATAAAAAACCATTATGATATTCTAATATAGTAGATTATGTTGTGACTCGATTATAGTAAAAACTATTCCTTCCATCATGTATTCTTATCATTCATACAAATCATCATCTAAGTAGGCTAGTAGTTGTCATGGATGCCCACTAGCTCCTCCATGCATGTGAATGGAGGTCCGATCCTAAGAGGTCTCACACTTAATTCTCACCTCACCCTTTTACATTTGTTGGGTAGTTGAGTTATGTTGGATTATTAGAAATTCTATTGATACAAAACTTCAAAAAGCAAAACACAGTGATTCTTTACTTGAAATGAGAGTTAGATCATTTGCATCGTCTATATGTGAGCTAGGTTTGAATGTGTGATATAGGAAATCTCCAAATCCCCACAATTGATAGGATGAGGAAATGATGTTAGTGGGAGAATATGATGTATGCATATATATTGCATAATGCATTAAACAATAGTTTGAAATGTTCTTTCTTTATCATTCTTTTAGGTCTCTTGCTTTCAAATTTATACTCAAGTGCTCACTCTTTATGGGGTTCTGATTCAAACATCAAACTAATTAACCACACAAGACTACAATATTCCCTTGCATTGTAATTCTATTCTACTATCATTGCCCATATTTAACCAAATTCTCCATAAAGTAAAACTCATGTCAACCTCAACAGAATCCTCTCTATAGCTAGATTATAGCCCATACTTTGAAATTATATATAGGCGTGCATGTATGTTTACATAATACATCTGATTCTCACTTCCTATGCTTATAGTGTATGTATCATTTTCTCAAGCTGTGGAAGGGTAATTAATGGGACCAATGATATAAAAGTGAGTATGTGTTGCAAGAGAACAAGCTAGTTAGCAAGCAACATCAACTACTCAAAGCTAATAGATATGTACCCCAACTACACTGACATGCATGTACAATAAGAAAACACAAATGTTCACCACCCCTTTGGCCCCATCAGACCTAACCATATCCGCATTTTCATGATTCAAGATATGTCTTTCTATCCTTTCTCTTCAACCCAAGCACATGGAATAATTTAGACCGCCCTTGATATACATGCCACCTTAATTTCCATTTCTCCCATTGCAATAGGGCTCTTGGACCCATATTATTCCAGAATCCAGATGGGCCAAGATACCTGGATCACTTAACTGGGACCCAGATTCGGACAATATATTTTTCAAAAATATTATTATGTAGCTTAATTTTGAGGTGCTGTAATTCGTCCAATTAAACTGCTGTATATAAGAAAAAGTGAAACATATATTGTAAAATGACCTGAAGTAGAAAGATAATCAATCAAATTAGTCCATAATTCTATATATATATATATATATATATATATATATATATATATATATATATATATATATATATATATATATATATATTCTAGAGTTTTGTTTTAGTAGCTTCACATTTCTTGTCTAATAAAAAAATCCATTATTTCTGATAAAAAAATATATTTATTTTGAAACGAAAGGAATAATAATATGGACATTAGTCTCCAACCAACATTTGGTAGAAACCTCTTTTTTTTGTAATACTTTCGGAATGTTTGATTGTGAAAATTCACAATGAAAATTATATTACAAAAAATCGCGTTTTCGCAATTAAACATTATAGAAGAAGGCTATTCGGCACTGATCGGAGAACAGGTTCCATTATACTCCCTCTAGTCATATATAAAGGTTATTGAACTTTTTGCACATATAGTTAAAATTGATATTTTTTGAAAAAAAATCTGAATAAAAATATGATATTTAAATTTTAATTCAAAAAATATTAATTATTAACTATGTGGTCAAAGTACTTAAAAATTATATGTAAAAAGTCAAACGACCCATAAACAGAGAGGGAGTATATATATGGCATGGTTTTCATAAGATTTACTTCGATCAAGTGCGTGGGTAATTAAGACGTTTGTCAAACCATTTATTTACTCAATTATTTAACACGGACAAGTTCAACCGAGTCGCAAAATGAATCTCAAGAAGATAAAGACTATGTAGAGCCTGCTAGAAATATCAATAAAATATATAGATGTTTGCCTTTTCAAGAAACGTACTTGCTTGCTTGCTTAAATTATATGTGTGACTGTATGAGTATGACCCTGTGAAACATACACCTCAACTATATAAATTCTAAGTGCATGAACACTTGTGTTGTTTGAATGCTGATAAAGATGGGCTACCAGTTGTTCTTCAACTGCTATATAAATTATAATATCGTGTGTCGTGTGTGTGTGTTCTTGAACTGCTAAAACGTGCATGGCTCTCGCAAGATTATCTCTACCGCCTCATAAATATATAGCTAGCTAGCTAACGAATAAAATAAGAAGCACAATGATAAACATTATAGTTCAATTTGCACCCTGTTGGGCCTCAGGATTCATATGCAGAGTGGCCTAGAAGGGAGATTCAACAGAATGAGGATAAAAATAAATCTCAGGAGAACACTTGAGGTTGAGGAGAAAGGAACACTTGTAAACACCGAAAAAACCTTATTCCAGCACACCCTATAAAATTTATACCCTAGCTAATTGTGAAAAGGTAAATCTCATAGGTTGAATTTCAATTGTAGAAAATAGAAATGTTATTTAGTAGTACTAGTCCTAGTTGATTTTCATTTATATATATATATGATTCGATTCTTATCTATACGTGATTACACTAAATATGTGGATTCACATATAATTGCACTTAAAAATTATTTTAGACTAAAATATAAAAGAGGGATCGAATTGTTTGAAGTACGTTATTGTACGTGCTTTTGCTGCATGATGAACAGACAAAATAGTTCTAATTTAACGGTCCTACACAGATTATTTACTTTTCCTTTAATACTGATTTAATTTAATAACCCCCCCCCCCCCCCCCCCCCCCCCCAAACAAATCTACATCATTCATAAAATGTAATGTTGCTTTCATTCGACCCTTCATCATCGTAAGCTAAAGCTACATGTATATCAAAGATATGTATCTATCAACATCTCTAGAATATATTATTCTTTCGTTTTTATTTTTAACTTGGAGTTTATCGTGGCACTTTGACACGAGCTAAACGAAGACAATGTTGCCATCGATCAAATGCTAGCTAGCTCTTTATTTTAGTTGTTGTGCTTCATTATTATTGACTTTTATTTTTTTCTATAATACGGCAGAAAAATGATGGATTTTTTTTTTGCGGTCGAAGATTTTTTTTTTTTTTTTTAATTTTAGCAATATATTTATATCTTACAAAAATTTTAGATTACACCTCGAGAGGATAAACTTCACTCGTGCAAACAGATAATATGATAAGATATATATATATATATGCAGATCAAGTGAGAAACCTGTACATATAATCTCGTTGTTAATATATACAATGAATACACAAATCATATCAAGTAAGCATCTGAGATTTGTCATAATTAGGTTTTGAACTTGACTAATGACTATATACCATTACATTAATGCATTATCGGTCTATAGAGGAAAGACCCAGAGTATATAATATTTTGATGGTCCTACAAATTTTTTAAAATAGTAGTTCTTCTTCGTACCAAAATTTTCATACATGATCTAACAATTAATTATTTGGGGTGTAAGGGTGACATGAGTCCTTAAATATTTAGTGTCAATGTATGATAAGTCTATGAGTGAGGTCACCTTTATATGTACGGTATATTAATGAAGTTTGTAAATAGAAACTGGATAGAGATCCCGGCTTGATTTGAGGGTTCTTTGTTTGTTTGTTTGTCCCACTTCTTCTACTCATTACAAACGGATGTTGTATTTGGTTGGAGATATTGGAATGTAATAGAATTGAATGAGTAAAAAGAGAAGGAAATAATTTAGGTATAATGAGAGATTTGGAAAAAAATAGTGAATGCAAAATTTTTATGATAAGAATTGGCAAAAAAATGAGTAAAAATGTGAATGTAGCATTCCATCTTAAAATGGAATGTTTGAGTTTTAGTTTATGTTAATAGGAATGAAATGGGGGAAGAATGAAATTTTTAAAAATTTACCTAATATTAGTTCAAATCTCATTTTATTTCAATCTTTTCAACCAAACACAACAGAAGTGTATGTGTTGGACTCCATCTTTTTTTGTTGTTGACAAAAGACTCCCTCCATCTTTAGTTGTATAACGATATTTATATTGTTGTTTAAATTTATAGTACCGTGAGAGCTTGGGCTTAAATTTTGAGAACAAAGTAAGCGAGACTCTCGTAAATAAAATACTCCCTCCGTCCCAACCAATTATTTACACTTTCCTTTTTGGGACGTCCCACCCAATTCTTTACATTACTAAAAATAGTAACTTTTAACAATAAATATATTATTACATCCACTACTTCACTCCACTTTTTCAACACTTTACACTATTACACCCACTATTTCATTTATTTTAACAATAAAATCACTATTACACCCACTATCCTTGATCTCCGTACCCGGACCAAATGTAAACATTTGGCCGGGACGGAGGGAGTAGTTAATATGTTATTCTCTAGCAATTTAGTTAATGAACACTTCTCCTCGATTTCATAACAAGATTCTGAAGCTTGAGATCAGTGATTCACTACCAAAACATCTAAAAAGCAATCTAAAGTAACTTAAAAGCTAGACAAAGTGCCACGTCACATTTCTACGCCTTTTCGGTAATTTTATGATTTTGTTTTCTAATTGAAATTACTAGCACAATTTTAATCGCATTTGGTCCTTATACACACTAATGACTAATCTAATTTAAATGATAATCGATATTGTGTTGGTAAACTGATACAATTTTCACAGGCATAAAATGAAAGAAAATTGAATTTTGGCAGTGGCTGAAAAACGAGTTAAAAGATTCATTAGCTAGCTAAAACTTAAAGCTGTACAAACTAGCTAGTTTGATTGCTTAATTAGCACTACAAGTACCACTAGTCTAGATAAAGGTACTACACAAGTACCACTAGAACTCTAGATAAACATACTAAGATATAGGGAAGCTCTACACATAGCTTCTCTTATTCTAACATGATTATATTCTAAACATAGATCTCAAGTGAGGCAAACATGCACCGTTGTAGTGGTGCAAGAGTTACACACCGAGCAGGTAGCTTGAAGACTGCCCCCACAAACACTGCAAAGGCAAAGATGCCTACACGGCAAGAGCAAAACGCTTGATTCCCTTTCCCCACATTTTTTACACATCCTATTCTTGTCGATAAATTCGGAATTTCTTGTAGTGCCCTGAACGACCCCTTGATTAATATTCTTTCCAAAATCAGTACTCCCATAACAAGACTCTGCATCTTCTTCAACCGCCACAGCATTATTAGTTGGCATAAGTCCGTTGAGGATGCTAACCTTGCCTAGGATATTATCCAAGTCTTTACGGAGAGCCATGGTATTGCGTTCAGCTGTGTTTGCAACATCTTTCCAATGCAGTGTTTCTGCATGAAGACTCTTCACTCTTTCTTGGAGTTCCATGTTTAGTTTTGACATCCTCCGAAGTTGTTCTTCTCGTAGTTTCAGCCCTTTCACAAACCTTGATGTTACATAAGCCAATGCAAATTTCATGTCCCGGTCTACTTGTGTTTCGAGTTTCATGTTAAGGTTCTTGTTCTGCACCACCAACAAAATATATAACTAAAATCAATAACTATTAGTGAGAAATTAAAAAAAAATCTTAAAAATAAGTACTTGGAAGTTATTAATTAGGATGACAAAATTATTAGAAATCAACTTACAAATTGGGAAAGGGTATAGTCTATGTCCCATAGATGTTGCACATTATGTGGAAAAGTATTTGGTGGTGCAAAACCTTGGATAGGAACATTATTTGTGATTGGAAGAACGTTCAAATTGTTGAACTGATCTTCCATTGAATCTCTCGAACGCTTTCTTGGGCCATTAGGCATGGTAGGGAGTCCACTTTCTGGCTTTACGAAATTAGTTTGCGGTTGAATCATCGTATTATTCATTCCGAGAGACTGATGATACAGGGCCAACCAAGGATTTTCCATTATTGTTGTAGCAACAGGATTTGCATACCCCATTTGTGCATAATTGTTTAGTTGTGTCTCATCAATCTTAACAAATTCCCTGCAAAAACATATACCATGTTAAATTAACTCAACGAGAATATATAAACACTCATATAACAAAATATAATCAAACTAACCCAAAGTACCTATTGTTTGTGATGATTTGTGGGGAGTATTGATTGTGATGCGTAGCTTCAAGTGCCATTTGTTGAGGGAGCTAGAGATCGAAAAGGTTGAGTGAGGAGAAAATGGATATATGAAGGAAACAGTTGAAAAGATGGATATATATAGGGGGGAGACTAATGCAATGGAGGTGGCGAGTTGAGGGGATGAATGAGTTTGGTTTGCAATTCAAGGTCCTTTGGGTGTGGGTTATTGATGGATGACAGAGAAATTTAAGTCAAACAAATATTATTTCTAGACAGAGAGACAAAGGTGTGTATATGCATTGCCATTTCTACTGCGATAAATTAGTAGTATATGACAAAAGAATAGTAACCAAAAGCACATAGCTTTGCTCAACGGGAACTTTCATATCATCTAGATTTTTCATTTTCTTAAGATTCTCTTATTCTTTTTACTCTGGTTTATAAAATTCTACAACATACAATTATTCATACCAATTAGTGTATATACATGAAATATCATTATTGATATCATATTAATATTTATATTAGTAAATAACATACAACTAGGAAAAAAAGCTCTTAATATTAGTTTATTCTCACATATATAAACCATTTAAAATATGTTTCCACCAATAATTTATAAAAATAACTTATATCACTATTTTCTAATTAGGACTCCCTTACCAAATATGCAAATGTATATATTGGTAAAATAGAATAAATTTTTGTTTTAACTTCTCCTACATATTATGTATAAATTTTTTTATATTCATTTTTTAAAACAAAATTTAACAATATTTCATAACATAAGCTATACATTTTCTAATTAAATTTTAATATTATAGACTAATAACATCTAAATATTTAAAATATATAATTATATGATAATTACTAAACATAAAATATATAGATAATATCTTAGATAACAAACGATA
Source organism: Oenanthe sinensis (assembly GCA_028671895.1). Classification (NCBI taxonomy): domain Eukaryota; kingdom Viridiplantae; phylum Streptophyta; class Magnoliopsida; order Apiales; family Apiaceae; genus Oenanthe; species Oenanthe sinensis. The sequence continues at coordinate 11,778,975 of CM053799.1, forward strand.
AAACTGTCACATGATATACTCGAGTCGAATAAAAACATCACATGAAGTGATGAATACAGAGCTGATGAGTGTGACACGATGTACTCTGTGTATTCATATACATAGAATCGGACAAATCATCACATGAACCCTAACATATAAAGTCATATAAAAATTCTAAAATCAGACAAAATTGCACAGGAAAGAATATGCATATACATTTTGTACAAAATTTATTATTTACATTCTTAAGCATAATATATTTGAAGAGAAGAGGTCTATTTGATCATGTTCAGCATCTGATTAATAGAATTTTGGAAATTGATTTTATATATTTTTTGTATTATATAATATGTTTATAATTGTTATAGCACCGATCATATTTATTTATATTAAAAATATTATTAGGTTATAAAAATATCAAATATTAATAATTTAACATATTTTACTTAATTATATCATTATTAAAATAATTATATACTACAATTCAAAATTTATTAAAAAACTATTTAATATTTTTTCTTGAAACAGAATTTATTTTAATTTTTTTATGTAAGCAATTATTAAAATATATTATATAAAAAAATTATAAAAATTTATAATATAATATAGGATAAGAACTTCTTTTCAGAAAATTAAACCGTGTCAGACTTAGCTGAGCCACCATAGTTTTAATAAAACAGAATCACATGGGAACCAAGGACGGAGGGAGTGCATTGACTGCTAGCCCTAATCAGAGAAATGACTAAGGTTGCTCAATACACGACACGTGTAGAGTTAAGTCGAACGGTGTGTTTTTTTGTCCGATTTGTAATAAATATATGAAAGACATGGGAGACTCGATTTGCTGCGTTCATTACATTTGTTGTTTTCTAATAGGTGACACAATACTATGAATTTTGTTTATATATCAATAATTATTGATTGTTATTGTGGCTTATCGTATAGCTATTGTTGATTTTTTTTTAAAAATATAGAGTAAATCTTAATTATTCAGTTAATCAAACATTTTTATTGGATCTCACACAAAAGATTTTAAGGACCTTATGACAATAATATTAGGATAAATATTGAAATATATTCTCATACACTCCTAACACATTATTATAATTTTAAGAAAAGCGAGTTAATATATTATTTTGTCAATTTTTAATTAGATCAATATAAGATTTCAAAAAGAAAAAAAAATTAGACCAGTATACCACATTAACAAAAACACAATCTTCATTTATATTCATGTATAATATTTTATAGATGAATTAGGCTTTTTTTTAACTCTATAATAAAATTTGATACAAATATATTTAAATTTGTTATTGCATAACAAAATTAGAAACAAGTTCACTTTGAATAAAAAATATTTATATAAATATATTACACTTAAGTCTAAATTTATTTACTATTTTAATTATCCAAATCAATATAAAAAATAATATCTGATCTTTATTTTTGAAAATAATAAAATTTTAATCTTAATTTGATAATATTTAACCTTGTTTTGATGGAAACTAAAACTAAAAACAAAAAAAGTAATAAAAGAGTTCAAAATAGAAGAAGATAATATTAATAGTGTGATAATAATGGTTAAACATGTACGTCAAGATTTATTATACGTAACAAACACAATTTTGCCACTTTTTGGTTTCTTTAAAGATATTTTATTAGTTACTAATCAAATTTAATGTATATTTTATTCATGTATTATAATAAAATATAATTTATTTAATGTAAAAATATATTAATTGTTTAGGTTAACTTTTGAAAAATATTTTCTAGGATTCCTTATTTACTTACATTTATTTAATTTCTAAAAGATATTTTTCAAAGTTTTTTACATTCTGTTTCCAAAAAGTTAAATTCATTTTTAAAAGGGAAAATAGTTTATAAATTAAACAATTTTCATCATTTTTATAGTCTTTTTTTCATGATTGATAAATGACCAAAAATATGTTATACACATATTATATATCTTATTATATTATATAGGGAAATTCCTAATAATATTGTTGTAAAATTGAGTTTTTTAAATGATATTTTGGGCTTCCATGGCATCACTTTGACTTCATCTACATCGTGTCACTCTACTTACATCACCCGAATCATACTACTTTGTTAATTAAAAGAAAATTTTCCAATGGTATTATTTAGAAAAATCCATTATACAATAGTACATTAGAAATTTTCCAGATGTTCCCCATGACAGATTAATTGATTAATTATCTATTAGATAAATAAATAATCTTATTTTATTTAATGTAAGATATTAACAAATTTATCTATCATTTATTTAACTTATCCTAATATATTATTAAATTATATTTAAATATTTTTAAATATCAATTTAATTTAAATTATCTCGATCATTATTTCAATTTATTATAATTAATATTCTTAAGTATTATCTAACTTTATTTAATTAATATATGTTTAAGAATCGTATTGTATTTTGGTAACATTTCCTATTTTTTAACTATTAGTTGGAAATACAAATTGTGTTCCTTTTACAATAACTACTAGTTAAAAATAAGAATTATATTTATTTTACAATTTTATTTTTTAGTTATTATTAGACTAATTATCTATTTTCTCTCAAAAATTCTAGAAAATTTAAAAAATAGTTTTGAGCGATTTTATTTTTTAAGAATTGTATTCTATTCTGGTAATATTTTTTATTTTTTTAAATATGAGTTGGAATTGAAAATTATATTCCTTTTACAATAAGTGTTACTTGAATATAAGAATGATATTTATTTACAATTACTATTTTTTAATTATTACAATATTAATTATTCATTTTAACTCTAAAATTTTAGAGAGTGATATGATGCGGATAAAATTAAAAATAGAGTGACTTAATGGAAGTCAAAGTGCAACTTGGAAGTCCAAAAATGAATTGTATCATTTAAAAAAGTCAATTTTATGATGATACTATTAGGAAATTTCCTATTATATATAACAAGTGTTGGAGGATATATATTTTTTGAAATATTAATATAAATTTCGTTAATAACATATTTAAATTTAATAATTATAATTTAAAGAGCAAAAAGTCATAAAGCTCATGAGTGAGTCATATTGAATCAGCATGCTCTGTGGTGATTGATTGATGAAGACGTCTAGAAGAAGCTAAAAATATGACATAATAGTTTAACTAAAAAAAGATGACATAATAATATATAATTTGTTTAGTACTTGTACATTATTAAGTTTTGTATATGATTAGTATACATACATAAAAATACACATTAAAATATTAATTGCATCATCATAATTCATTATAGTATTATGAGGTAATTTGCATTTCTATACTTTAGATTTTGCAGTATTCTAAAGTCTTGATTTGTATTATATTATTAATTTGAAACTGATTTATAGAATAAACTAAAATAATTAATTTAGAATAAAATATATTTTTTGAGGTTTTTCAGGAGGAAAAGAACCATATGCGTTTGGCATATAAACGAGATTAATGAGATCAAAAGTGTTTATGGTGGACGATCTTCAAGCAAACTTTCTTCTTTTTATTCGAAGCAAACAAATGATATACAATATATAGTTGAATACCATGCAAAAACATGTGAAAGTAAATACAAATGACATACTCTATCTTGGTAAATTTTGTTTAAAAGTAGATAAATCCAAAATAGTCTACTCAATATTTCGAACCTGAAGCAAATTTGGTTTTCCCAAACACAAAATGATAAGAAAAGTTGCATCATGTTTGCTTAAAGTGGCAGTTCATAAACACTGCTGAATTGAACATGATAATTTTGTTTCCCAGGCACAAAATGATAAGAAAACTTGTTTCCTGTTACATATATTGACAAAATCCATATACTATTTATGCAAAGAGACGGTTTTTGTGCGACATTTTTTAAATAAAGATATCTTTTTTTCGTATGTTTTTCAGTGAAATTCAAAAAATTCAACTTATTTATCAAAACGAAAATTTTCCCGTGCGTGATGCAATTAAAAACAAAAAAAAAATCTCAAACTTAATCGATCACCCACGACCTTGAAGATAAAGTAAATATACACAAGGCATGCAGATATTATATTTTGACAAAAAATTGATTTAAATTGCATTCTGTACTTTATTTTTGTACTTAATTTATAAAATAATTCCCCTATTTTTTGTCCCTCAATTAATTTGAGGGAAAATTACGCTCAACTAGAGGTTTTTTAAGCCCTTGATTAGGTTGACAAGAGATTAATAATATGCAGACTTTCTTCTAAAACTTAGAATACGGTTTGCCACCTTTTGGAATTGATCTCGGATTATCCTTCAGTCATCGGTTCATTCACAACTTTGCAAGGAGAAATATGATAACTTGGGTAAAATCCGAGTCTTTTTCGAAAATCGGGTCCTCATTTTCAAATCCGAAATAAAACAAAGTAAATTGACCTAAATACAGCAACTTGTTTAATCCACAAGCCTCCAAAAGATCATAATTTGTTGGTACACTAATAGTACTTTTACTTATATACTGAACAAATTATCTCAATCTACTCGATGTGGGACTGGGGTGTTACAAACTCCCCCACCCCCATAAGCTCATATCGTACCTCTCTAGCCATTGTGGGATAATACTGGCTAGCTTCTTATCCCCACCTCCGGACTTCTGTCCATTGTAGGATAATACCACTAGCCTTCGTGTTCCCACCTCCGACAACTTGACAAATCAAGATTTCGAGAATTGACTCTAATACTTTATATGACAACCCGGATCAAGTCTCAAGTCTTTTTCGAAAATTAGGTCAAGTCACAACTTCCTTTTCGAAAATTAGGTCAAGTCACAACTCCCGAATCCGAAATAAGTCAAAATAAACCGACTCAAATGCAACAACTTAAATAATCCACAAACTCATCACAGATCCCCAAAAGATTATGATTTATTGATGTACTTAATATTAGTACTTTTAGTTAGTTACTGAACAAATTATTCCAACTTAGTCGATGTGAGACTGGGGTATCGACTTGGGTGTTACAAGAAAAGTTATTGCTGGAAACTTGGAATTCAAAAATTCATCGTGACAGATGCGGTTGTAGAGTTGAATAAACAGCCATAATAGAAAGTCTTTCATAGCTTATCTATATATAAAAATCCAACTTTATTGATTTATACGTCAATACAAATATAACACGATTAATTAAGTACGTTTTATAACCATGTATGCATGATTATCCATTTTACACAATTTCATGCACAATCATATAAATTTTGACAATTATATTGATGTAATAATTAATATTTACAATCGATGTTAGCTGCGGAACTTAAACGATTCTTGACAAGTCTTTGACATCTCTTGTTGTTGAGAAAACGAGTTTTATTGTGCTATATATATGAGAGTTTTCTGGATCGTGATCTTTTATATCCCTAATGCTCCCCCTCCCCCTCCCCCTCCCCCTCCCCCCTTCTCATTCATTTTTCTTCTTTGAACCTTTTAAATATCTATATCTATTTTTATATTCAATCAGATCTGCTTCTTTTTCTCTATATCTATTATTATATATTTCAAATCTAAGGTTTTAGTTTAATTTCATATCTGAATTTTTTCTATCCTCGGGTACTATTTTTTATAACGTTTTGACCACATGTGGTGGTAGTTATATGTCGTTTATGACAATTTTGTGTCATAAGATGACTTTTTATTATAAATTGAGAAATTTATAATAGTTGTCAGCCCCACTGTGCTACGAACCCAGGAAAGAAAATAATTAAACTATGTCTAGATAAAAGATTAAGCAACGAAATTAAGACCAACAGATCACATCCTCAAACACAAGTTCGAGATGGAGTGGTGTAATTCCTCTACACCTAGGACACCTCTCAATATCGAACAGCGGCTTCCATCTATTCCAACAAGGGATGAAAATGGGGACAGTCAAGGGACCAAAAAGGATTCTGGTCCTTTTTCCTTCACTTTATTCTCTTCTCCTTGATATAAGTAACCTTTTTCTGATTAGCATTTCCTAGTCATTCCATGCAGACCAGTTTTCTTTGCAACGAATATAGGTAAATGGATTTTACTACATACAAATGACATACACATGTATATTCAAGCATTTAACAAAAAGCCAGACACAATACCCAGCCGCTTGTCACAATGAACTCTGCAAAATAAAAATGTTGTTAAAGAATAGTATAAGATCCATTTGAGCCCGTCTCTAACACCTTAAAGTTTTAGATGAGTTGGTTACTCAACATGGTATTAGAGCGAGGTTGGCAGGGTCACATGTTCGACTCTCTGCCTTCCCCAAGATTCTCACAATTTATGAGGGACACGAAGGCAAAACTATGCCAAAAAATGGGTGCATGTGACCCACTCTTCAACCCAAAAAATAGTTACTCAACAAAGGTGCAGGCTAGTTTCAACAGTTAACCCGTGACATACCGAGAGAACTATTATGAGGATCAAGGCAATCAAAATGCCCAACACAATCAGTTTGATCTTTATATTCTGAAACCACATTTTCCTGCGGATCTGTGTGCCTGCAGTCCTGAAGTCCTGTGCCTGTTTCATCCATATGTATAAAGATTTGTGAGCAGTCTGTTTCAAACCCATACAGAGGAAAGTAGTGATATGAGTTACGTTTAAAGTAGAAATTTCCAACCGAAAGAACATGAACTCCAGTTCTAGGCTTAATTTAATTGAAGTTATAAAATTATTAAATGTAAGGATTTCATGAATGCATTTCACTTGAATTAGAATTTGAGAAAATTCTAGCCTAGACAGCATAATCTATTATCATTTTCCAAGAAAATGCAATTTCTGCAAAGTTGTAAATTACATTATATTAAGGACATGCAGGAAGTCACCAACACAACATATAGATTTAACACACAACTGAACTGACCTGCTGATGAAGGTTCTCGGACTTGTCCACCAAAAGCTCTATCTTTTCCCCACGATCTAAAACCTACAATTTAATACAAGTACAACATATATATGAAGTACAGGTACCTCCGTAATACTCAATCTGCACTCATTATTCGGCTTAGATGGTATTTCATGTTCTTTATGACATTTTCTTTCAACACCAATCACTACACCAATAAAATTTTATCTACATCTAGCAGAAACCTACAATTTAATACAAGTACAACATAAATATGAAGTACAGGTACCTCGGTAATACTCAATCTGCACTCGTTATTCGGCTTAAATGGTATTTCATGTTCTTTATGACATTTTCTTTCAACACCAATCACTACACCAATAAAATTTTATCTACATTTGCAGAATTCAGCCAGGAAGCCTAATCTGCTAGATGGCATCAAAAACAAACTAGAATAAAGTGATGAGAAGGGAGAATACACAGATGCCACCAATGCACATGAAACATGTCAATACTTCAGATATTTTAAATGTCAAAGAGAAAAGTATGTGATGTACAAAACAATAGAAACAAAATAAGAAACTTAAAGACACGGCCTTTACAGTACATATAGTCGCTTAATATAGATGAATAAATAAATAAACGACACTAGAATATGTCTCTGGGGACAACAGCTTTGAATAACTGAAAAGTTAAGTGCAGTAGAAAGGCAGAAACAACTGTGTGATTGCAAGGCACAAAAATTAGCAATGTTTGGCTGCTTAAACCATCATTCAATGTTCGTTCATCAGAGTTGCATTTAACTATACCACAGACAATTACCTTCTCAATATTCTCCATCATAACACCTTTGACTTCTGAAACCTGGGCCTTCACCTTAGCCAATTTGCTGATCTCCTCGGGATGGTCAATACAGTATTGCATATGCTCCAACTTAGTTCTGAAAAATGAGCTTATATTTAGCATCAGGGAGCATTAGAGCCAGATAGACTGCCCACTTTAGTCATGATCATTATCAGACAGCATACCCATATTCTTTGTTGAGGCTATTAGCAGGAGCTGTAGCACCCTTTCCACCGCCATATTTAGACACAAAATCATCCTTGACACGCTCTAGAGATGCAATTGGAACTTGTCTACCAGCTGATTCATCAGCGACCACACAGTATGCTGCACATTCAAAAAAATTCAACCGTGAGATCTTAGGCCCCTATTTAAAAGCCCAGATTAAATCTGAGTATTTTGAAAAGCCCGATATTTTTCATAAAAATTCAAAAATATACAATATTATTAATTAATTTCAAAATTTCATTTAGAGAGAAAGCTCGTCCAGCACGATTTTAAAAATCCCAGCCCGGCTCCAAAACAATCCGGATAAAATCCAGTCCACCGGGCTTTTTGTACATCTCTATGTGGGTGTGTACATCAGGGATACACCCTAGCAATAAATATGATGATATGGGACCACAGGCAGATGGGCTGAACCTCATTCAAGGAAAATCTTGCACCAAAAACTGCGGGTGGGCTAAACTTCATTCATGAAAATTCTGCACAACAAATAAAATACAGACCAATATAGATATGTTTGTTTTCTAAAATTCTCATTAACAGGGTCCTGGATTTTATGTTATTCCTCATAATATAATTTGTTACAAGATACATTTTCCCTTTAAAAAATTTAGTACGTACATAATTTTATTCACATGTATCAATTTTTTAAAGCTTTTTAATTAAAATTAAAAAATTAAAACATAAATTATTATTTAATAGAAAACCTGAAATTATACTCAAAGATATTTATCCAGTTTGTTTCCTATTAAAACTGTAATAGCGCTAAATATCTAAAACTATTGACACAAAAATAGCATCTAACATATGTATAGAGTTAATATCAGCTAGTTCATTTGGATAAACACAACTGAATATATATACTACTGTTGGCTGACAGAGTTCATTAGTGTTCGTTACCCTTTAACACTAATGCAATGCCAGAGTAAAAAATTAAACATTGATTATTGAGATTTTTGTATACCACTGGTTGGACGCAGTGAATTATTTCTAGTTTACTCGCCCTAAATCATCTTTTAATTTTTGCAATATTATTTAATAAGGTTGTCTCCTTGCATCATATAATAAAATGAACAATGCAATGTACAAGAACTGAGCTTGAGAAAAATAAATTAGGACCAATTCCCATCAGAAATCCTAGGCCAGTGACAGTAATGCATCTATTATTAGATTTCAAGTTGTACATTTTCATCTTTTACATTCCGATAAGAGTTTAAATTAGTACAACTGGTGTTCGTGAACGCACAAACAAAATATTTTCAAGATAATGGTAGGGGAAACAAATATTATAAGGTTTTGTAGTAACAAATGATATAAGATTAAATTTTCGGTTCTGGGTTATTTTCGGATCGGATCGAATCAATTTTCGGAACATTTTTGAATTTGATTATATTGAACCGATATCGGTTTGGATCGGATCGGATTGTTTCAGATTCGATTATATTTTCGGAATATTAAATTTGGATACAAATTCATATCTCAGTCCCATATATTCCAGTTCGGATTTTTTGCCAAGTCTACTCATGTTTGTACTCATTGCCTCCTTTTTTTTGAAGGAGGAAAGCAAGTGAAAGGGGATAAAATTATAAATGATTTCCTCTCAAAACTTTCACGCCAAAAATGGGATGACGAGGAAAGCAAGTGGGGAAAGAAATAAAAAGATGTTGATATTACAAATACACCCTTACTACCTATATTATAACTTTTAAATAAAATGATTAAATTGTAATCTCATATCTAATTATATGTCTTCCTTTCTAACTTGGGAGCACGTGAATAAAAGTTGTTTCACTCTTTAATTTTTAAACTCGGTATATGAATGAAATTCGTTACACTAAAAATCTTTTTACATCATATAGTCACATTCCTCTGCTTTCCACCCCTAAAAATCTTTTTACAGCATATAGTCATATTTACTTTTTTCACATTCCTCTGCTTTCCACCCCTAAAAATCTTGGGAGTAGGGACAAACTAAGAGTCGGATACAAGGACAAGATAGTATTCAAAATGTAAAAATTAAACTATCACTCAAATAGTCATATTGCAGCATTCGTAAAAGCTCCAATCTCTTTATACCAAACGACATTAGTATTGTAGATATATTTTCGATACGGTATAATTGAGTGGCTTAGGGCTTTAACTTTAAGCTATATAAATAAGCACAGCCAAAAGAGATCACCTTATCACATCATATTCTTTATTTGTGGTTATAGCTCAAACTTCCCACAAAATACAGCCTTCATAAAAGTTCCCATCTTCACCACCATATAGCATAATTTCTCAAAAATTACAGGCAAGCAGCTTCGTACTATAAGATACACACACACACAGGCACAGCCAAAAACGACACCCGTCCCATTTTATCTCTTCTTTGCGGCTAGAACTTAAACTTTCACCCAAATCACATCCTTCTTAAAATTCCAACCTTTCAATAGTAAATAAATATTTTTTCCAACAAATCAGCTAACAACTCAAAACTACAAACTATAACCCAAAAATTACTATTTCTCAACATAGTCAACAAAACAACAAAAACTCAAACTTCTTCTTTGTGCTTATAAATCAAACTTTCAGCATCAAATGTCATTATTTCCAACATATCATAGCTAAAAAACTTCAAACTATAACTCTATAATGTAAAAATCACAACTTTTAAACATACAACTAACAAAACAACCAAAACTCCAAATGGGTCATTAATATTTCAACAAAAATAAGCAAAAAAAGAGACATAATAAAGGAAGAAAGAGGGACATACTGAAGCCATTATCAAAAAGATAATTGAAAGTATGCGCATCACAATTGTAAGTAAACTTGGTGTTTGAAGAAGGAAGCTTCTGAAGACATTGAAAAGCAATGGAGTTGTAACTCGGTGTACTCTGCTAATATTACACTCCCTCTGGCCACAAAAGCATAGATCAGAGATTTTTGTCCCATTTTTTGTGTAAAGTTTAGATTTTTATGATGTATGTATATATATTTGTTGGGTAGAGATCTTGGATTTGGAAGAGAAGATGTGTATTTGAACTCTTTTTCTTTGGGTGTTCCATTTCTACAGAGAGAGAAATAGCGGAGAAATGGCCAAAACGTCACATTTTTATAAAATACATTTACGGGTAATATTGCCGTATATATCAATCCATGATCCGAGATAACGCAGAATTTTGTTCTTCACGTAATCTGAGTTCAAATTTTGAGGTTTTAAATGTATATTTTTTAATTAATATATTTTAAAATTAAATATGTATCATAATTTAATGATTTTAATATTTTAGAGTTCAATAAGTCATAATTTGAGTTTTAAAAATATTTAAAAAAATTGCTCAAAACTCAATTTAAAATAGCGTTTGCCCTAAAACTTAACTTAAAGTAGCGTTTTAGCCGGCAAAACACAATTTTAAGTCACGTTTTGGTAAAAAAAAATGAAAAACAAAATCAAACGCAACACGGTCTTGCGTTTTCAATAAAACTCAATTTTATGTAGCGTTTTGGAGTGACATTTTGGACCATTCCACCCGGTTATACCATTTTGGGCATTTAGTATTATAATAGTGACACATAAGGCCATTACCCAAAACAGTGGGATAAATGTTTAAAACTTAAAATAACTTTAAAAGATTTGGAAGAACAAAAAAGTGAAATGTATCTCCATTCACTTACGTTTGATATGATTTTTATGTTAAAATAGTATAGAAAGTTATATTATTTTTAATATTTTTTTCAATTCATTTATATTAAAATTTAAGTCAAATAAAATATTTATTATATTACAAAAATTATTTTATAATTAAAATATAAAATAATAAATTTGATAGTATATAAAAGAAAGAAATTTGTTTTAGTTAAAGGAATTTGAGAATAATTTTGTGGTTTAGAAAATCTCTAAAAATTGGACCAAAGGCAGTGCACCAAAATAGTGTAAATTTTAAAGCTGTGTTAGAAAAGAATTTTATAATAAAATAGTTTAAAAATGCAAATTTAAAATTGGGTTAGAGATAATCTAAGAAAATGTTGCAACAAGTGATTAGACCCGATATTAAAAAATAAAAACATTTATGAGTTAAAAATTATTTTATTATTTAATATTTTATATAGAATTAGTTTATAATCATTATAGAAAATATAAATATTAATTTATTTTAATATTTTATTTTAAATTTTATAATTTATTTTTACCAGATAGTAATATTTGTTAATTTATTATTATAAATTTTAAATTAATAAATTTACAAATCTAAAATCGATGAGTTTTATGTGAAAAATAATTTAAAATAAGTTAAATAAACATATCAATATTTATCAATTATATATGTTTTATTAATTTTCAATACTAAATATTTTTATTATATATTATGAGTAAAATATCCTAAATTCATTAACATTTTGAATATAAAAAAAACAAAAGACATTTTTGTAATGATAGAAACCATCAATTTCTGCTGCAACTCAATTTGATAATTAAATAAATTTAAAGTTCAATATAAAATTTTATGAAATAAATTAATTAAGCTCAAATCCGTTTCATTAAAACAATTGAATTATAAGATTCTCTGCTCGAAAAAATTCCCAAATTACCAATTTTTTGTATTAAAAAAAAAGAGTCTAATTTTTCATTTTCGTATTAAAAAAACTATGATTTAAAACATAAGGGAAAAATATAGAAAAGGCGCGGGAACAATTGGGGGTTATAAAAGCAAGCTAGGGTTTGATTTGAATGATGAGTAATAATTGAGTGGCCTAAAAATTAGAAATTGATGGCTAATCAAGAAAATGGAAGCGTTGGAAGCATGAATCTGAGCAATGGTGAATCCACTTTGGATTTAACGGGTCGGGTCCATCAGGTACCATGCTGTATTAAGTTCACTGGACCTTCCCCTGTCTCTCACTACTTCAAGCCCAAATCCACTGGTAACCCACTACTTATCTCTCTCTATATATTCGTATTCATCATTAGTATTTTTCTATATTGCTTCTGCATATTTGAATTGTGTTTCTTGTTATTGTTGTGCAATTAAGTACTTTATTATATGTTGAGTGCTACACAATTTGTTATTTTGAAATTGGAATGAATTTCAAGATTTTTTACGACTTCTATGAAAAATGTGAAATTGGGTGTTTATTTGTTCATTTATGCACTAAAATTTAGTGTGACAGAGTGAGTACAGTAGTAACTCGATAAATGAATATTTGTTAGACGAATAACCTAATCAAATGAATAATATTTTCTCATCCTAAGATAATAGAGACAGTGTATTTTTAACGTTGATGAATGAATAATCTTGATAAATGAATAAAATTCTTTGGTCCTGAGTGTATTTATTTATCGAGGTTTAATTTTATATAGTGAATGTATTTGATTTCGTATGTTGTTTGTATATATGTAGATGTAGAAGTTGATGGTCTGAGCGTGGATGAAGCTTACTTTAGAGGAAGGAAGTTACAGGGCACAACGTTGCCTCTTCCACAAGGCTATTCTGGTTAGTACCGTTCTTCTTACTAGTAATCTAATATTGAGTTGTCGTTATAAACCATCTAGAAACTGGAAGAGGTGTTCGTGAAAATCGTACATATCAAATTTAAATCTTTGAGGAATTTGTCATAGAGTTCCTACTGGCCAAAAGAGGACCTTTTGTGTACCTAATGGTATGTTATATATGCATTATATGTGAAATTTAGTTTTGATTTATATGAAGAGATGATTATCCAATATAAATTACCCCAAGGACTTTCTTCGTAACCAGAGATTAATATTTTCTCAAACAGCTTTTGCATCATCGTCAGTGCCTCTTACAATGTTATATTAGTTTGAAGTCTGATGGTGGATGCTTTGCATTTGTTTGGGATTTACCGCCATAAAAACGATTCTGAACCGACTCATATTGAGTGGTGGAGCCAGTAAAAATGTTGGGGGAGGGGAAGGGGGTTGCACTTGTAAGTTTTGAGGGGGATTACTTTTTTCTGTTTCTTGGTAATAAGAAGTTAAGGAATAGATGAGAGACTTCTGTGTAAAATTTAATTGTTTTGAAGACAATTTTTATGTTTAATATGAAGGGTGAGGGTACACTGCCAGTACCCCTTGGCAGTTCATAGCTCTGCCCCTGCTCACAACTTAACACATACTTATGCATTTGGAACATGCATAGACAATAGGAGGCATTATATACAAGGCATGCAAGTTTTGAGGATAAGTTACTAGGTGTTATGTTTTACATTATTTGATAAAGGATATAAGGTTATGTTAGTGTTCGCCTATATGTTTCGTCCTTCAATATGCAGGATTTGTCATTGGAAAGAAAAAGGTAGGCAAGAGAAAAGCTTCTGATAAGTCTGAGGAAGATTCAGGTAGCTGGGAGACGAATGCAAAATTTCAAAATGTAATGTTCTGGAATCACGACAGCCTTCCGTCAAAAGATGATGCTTTCTTGCGCTCGTTTCATTGGCTTGCTGTTGCCAAAGCGGTATGTTTCTATCTGATCTGATGTGTACACATATTTGCAAATTCATGATGGCTATATTCATGCAGTGAGGTATGGTAACTGCATGTATTATTTTCTTCCATAAGATTGAAGTGTCATTACTGCAATGGTATGTTTAAGGATGGATTTTAAATCAGTACACATGTCCCTATATTTGGAAGTGACTTTCTGATACAAAGTAATTAGGAATTGTGAATACTCCAGATATCTTATTCATAGAGAACAAGTGTTACAAAATATATACAGCCTCTAGGAAACCAGAATAGGAAATTAAATAAAGAAAAGAATCAATCTAATCCCTATAATTAATCTAATCCCTATAATTATTCACTCCTTTAATCATGTAAACATGATGATATACAGCTGTTAATTAACAGCATATACAACTGTTAACACTCCCCCTCAAGGTGGAGCATAGATGTTAATCATGCCCAGCTTGTTACAAAGATAATTCACTCGAACTCCATTCAAAGCCTTTGTGAACAAGTCACCTAGTTGTTCTCTAGTCTTTACATAAGCAGTAGAAATGTAACCATCGTCAATCTTGTCACGTATAAAATGACAATCTAACTCAATGTGTCTAGTCCGCTCATGAAAAACTGGATTAGACGATATGTGAAGAGCAGCTTGGTTATCGCAATACAACTTAGCAGGAAGAGAAACTTTAAGGCCAATTTCATCCAGGAGTTGATATATCCACATAATTTCGCAAACTGATTGTGACATAGCCTATATTCTGCTTCTTCACTAAAACGAGAAACAACGTGTTGCCTCTTACTTTTCTATGAAATCAGATTTCCACCCATAAATACACAATAACCAGTCGAAGATCTTCTGGTCATCTTACAACCTGCCCAATCAGAATCAGAAAAACATTCGATACGAGAGTGGTTGTGATTTGTATATAATTTCGATACGCGAGTGGTTGTGATTTGTATATAATATACCTCGCCCAGGTGCTCCTTTCAAGTAGCATAATATATGTTCCAAAGCAGCCCAATGATGGATGGTTGGAGACGACAAGAACTGACTTACAATACTAACTGCGTATGCAATGTCTGGACGAGTCACTGTAAGATAGTTTAATTTCCTAACCAGTCTTCTATATCTTTCGGGATCCCCAAATAATTCTCCATCTTTAGTAAGTTGAGAATTTGGAAGCATTGGAGTATCAGAATAATCAACTCCATGTCTGGGCATATCCCTTAGCAACAAGGCGAGCTTTCAACCGAGAAATTGACCCATTAGGATTTCTTTTCACTGTAAATACCCATTTACATCCGATAGCTCGTTTACCTGCAGGTAAATCCACCAACTCCCAAGTACCATTAGTAGTTAAGGCATTCATTTCCTCCAACATTGCATTACGCCAACCAGGACTTGATAAAGCTTCATGAACAGATTTACGGATGGTTATAGAATTAATGGAAGCTACAAAGGAATGAGAAGATTTTGACAAATGATCATATGATAAAAGGTAGAGATGGGATAAGTGCATTGACATTTACCTTTGCGTTGAGCAATAGGAAGATCATCGGTTGAAATAGGATCTGATGACGAAGCAGCTGGCACCGAATGTGTGTTGTGGGGAGATGGTCGTCTAGAGTAGACTTTCAGGAGGTGCAACGGGAACTGAGGTCGACTCGATGACAGGAGTTGGTATTTGTTTAGGTGTAGATGTAGGAATATAAGCAACTTCTGGTTCAGAGTCAGTGTCAGATTCAAATGTTGAAGCAGACATGACCGGAACAGGTGTAAAGTTGTAAACTAACAAATTATCAACCTCTTCCTGATTAGTTGAGACCGAAGTTCAGAAGAATGAGGTGTCCTCCAGAAAAGTAACATCTTTGAATATGATGTATCTATGTAGAGTTGGAGAATAACATCTGTATCCCTTTTGATGGTGAAAATATCCTAAGAAAACACATTTCAAGGACTTAGGGTCTAACTTAGTTACAGATGGACGATAGTCTCGTACAAAGCAAGTACTTCCAAAAATCTTAGGTTTAATGGGATACAATGGCTTGTTTGGGAATAGAATATGAAAGGGACTTTTACCCTGAAGGACTGATGAGGGCAGGCGATCAATTAGAAAACATGCTATTGAAATTGCATCAGCCCAAAAAGATTTAGGCACGGCCATTTGAAATAATAATGCTCTGGCAGCCTGAAGAAGGTGTCTATTTTTGCGTTCTGCTACTCCATTTTGAGATGGTGTATCGACACACGAAGTTTGGTGTATTATTCCATTTTGAGTCGTGAAGTTTTGAAAATTTGCAGACAAGTATTCTTTTGCATTATCACTCCTTAAAGTACGAATAGACACATGAAAATGAGTTCTTATTTCAGCATGTAAGGCACAGAAGATAGAGAACAACTCGGAACGATTTTTCATCAAATATAACCATGTCATTCGAGAGTAATCATCAACAAAGGTAACAAAATATTTAAACCCCGATTTTGATGAAACAGGACAAGGACCTCAAACATCCGAGTGAACTAACTCAAATTTAGAATTAGCTCATTTATTGACTCTAGGACTAGAACTAACACGATGGTGTTTAGCAAACTGACATGACTCACAGTCTAAAATTGATACATTTGAATACTCGGGACAAATTTTCTTGAGCTGAAGAAGAGACAGGTGACCCAATTGACAATGTGCTTTAAATGAAGAAGTAGCACTAGAACATGCAATGGATTGAGGTAGTGACTTGTCAAGAATGTAGAGCCCCCCGACAGTCCGACACATATCATTTACCAATAATCTTCTTCGTCATAAGATCCTGAAATAAGCAATGATCGGGAAAAAATGAGACACAACAATTAAGAGCTCGGGTGAGTTGGCTAACAGACAATAAATTAAAGGAGAAATTAGGCAAATGTAAAACATTCGATAGCGGAAGCTCAGGAGTTAAGTTAATAGTGCCAGCCTTCAAAGAGTCTTGATACTGAGAATATTTAATGAAATCATCTGCAGAGATTAGAACTGGTTGGCCAGAAGTATCTTGTGTCGACGCAGCATAAGCAGTGCGGGTCCTCTCTGAATGTTTCTGGTTTTTATTTAAAAGCTTTCTACAATAACGCTTCACGTGCCCTGGTTTATTACAATAGTGGCATATGATGTGTCTAGAATTTGATGATGATCTGGCAAAAGTATTGTTTCCTTGTAGAGAATGTCCAGATTGTAATCTAGCCGTCTCACTGGTATGCCTACTAATCAATGCACTTGTAATTTGAGCTGATGGCACACTTTATGTACGAAGTACTCTGCTAAATACATCCTGTAGAGACGAAATTTCTGTGCCAGAGAGAATCTGAGATTTGGCAGTCTCAAATTCAGAGGGAAGACCTGCAAGAAAACTCATAACTGCCATTTTCTCTTGTTGTTCTTGTTGAACCTTCACATCAGCACTGAAAGGTAGCAAAATATTCAGCTCTTCGTATGTCTTTTTGAAATCCATGAAATAAGTCGTAAGAGACTTATCCTGTTTCTCAGCCCGATAAAAGTTCTTACATGCGTCGTAAATCTGAGATACATTCCCTTCTCCAGAATACAAAAACTCCAAATAATCAATTAATTCTTTGACAAGCTCACAGTGATTGATAAAGCTCATCACCTCGCTATCAATGGAGTTACGAATCTGCAAGAATAATCGAGCATCATCTCTCATCCACGCCTATTTTGAATCATCATTTGGCGGATCTTCAGTTAAATGACCATCTTTCCCTATACTTCATAAATACAAGCGTATAGTTTTGTTCCAAGTAGAAAAATTAGATTTACCAATCAATTTGTGCTCAGTTATCTTCGAAATAGTTGGGACAACATCATCAGTATTTATCGAAGTAAGGGAGACACCATCAACAGTAGTTGCTGCAGATTTTGGATCAGCCATAGTATCGCCAAAAAAAAACTCGAGTCTTTGCAAGGATCACAACCAGAAACTTTATGCAGAACAACGGTTTAGATGCCTGCGATTCTGCGAATGGTCTGGACAACAGAACCCAAAAGTGACAGATTTTTCAAACGAATCGAGTATCTCACCCTGACCCTAATTCACTAATGCTCTGTTACCATGATACAAAGTAATTAGGAATTGTGAATACTCCAGATATCTTATTCATAAAGAACAAGTGTTACAAAATATATACAGCCTCTAGGAAATCAGAATAGGAAAGTAAATAAAGAAAAGAATCAATCTAATCCCTATAATTATTCACTCCTGTAATCATGTAAACATGATGATATACAGCTGTTAATTAACAGCATATACAACTGTTAACACTTTCAAACAGAGCACTGCTTGATTTCTCAAATTTGGAATCTAAAATGGTTTGTAGTACCATGTCATTGTATTCATTGTTTGACGTTGAGGTAGGCCCTCTAAATATCAATTCAGACCAGTGTAATACTTACAACAGTACTCTTGCAAATATGAGTGAAACAAAGAATGGTAGTTGAGGATCTACTAATATGTTACTACCCTATTATTAAAATATGACAAGTGAAGTTTTTCTATTTATAATTTTGGTTGTAATTGTGTTTTCTTCCTTCTTTATTTCCATCCGCCAACGAGGTCTTTCATTTCTATCGAGTGTAATGATTTTTGGTTTTCAAATTTAATATTAGAATTGAGGATTGATTCTGTAAAGATATTGTTGTTTGTTTTTGTTGTGCTTTCCTGTCTCATTGCTCAAAGCAAATCTCTTTTTTTCCATGAAACAGCTGCACCAGCCAGTAACCACTGAAGATTTGGAATCAGCATCAAATACCCCATAGCTATAGTCATGTACCGACTTGAAAGCCTAGGAGTTGTATTTCTTTTGATGTTTTTGTATTTGATATACACATTAATCAATTTCAATTTCTGAAGCATACTTTCTTCTAAGTTAAAGCTCTATAAATGAATAGCCTTGGGGACCTGCGAATTTTACTTATTCGTCGAGGTTAAAAATACATTATATTATGTTGGTGTTGGAGCCAAGAAAAAATATTAATTTATCGAGATTATTACTTTATCTGTGGTTCTACTATACAAGGCTTGTAACTTATACAGTACTTAATTTGATATCAGCAGGGTATCTGAGAGACTGATTTTCCTTAATACCTTCTGGGGAAAGAAAAATAACAATAACCGGTTTCTAGTGCAAAGAATAAAGATTGTAAGAATAGTTATCAACTTTAACTTGTACAGCCTGTGGATTCGGCTCCATTCTTTAATAAAGTAAGGAAGATAAGGGCTTATCCCCCAAATTATTCCAGGAGGCAGGAGCAGAAAGGGAAACGAGTTCCATATAATCATTCCGCTTTCATACTCTGATTTAAAAGTAGAAAAGGTTTATGGAATATGCTTAATTTCTTTATCAGCACTTAGCTTAGTACAAATATGGAGAATCTAAAACGTGGGAAGAAGTGGGAATCAAGAAAGTTTGGCTATCAACAAATTCTCGAATTTAATGTGATTTTTCACTTTAACTATCTTATTATTCTCTCGATTCTTCTGTCTAAAGCATTTGTTTTTCTATAATTTTTATGTTGTGCGAGTATTATTCGACTCACACATACAAGTTGGTCTGCTCGAGTTTACAAAAGAATCAAACTCTAACGATGATAAAATTGTAATCAGCCTCCTTTCATTCTCAGTAGATGCCTAGATGGATTATTCTTTGATGCCTGGAAGACACACACACTCTCATTAATTATGATATTTTTTCATTGCAAATTTACAATTCAGGCAACATATTCTCTTCTATATATAAGATTAAAGGCAGAAGCATATAACAAGTGTGAGTTTTTCCTTTGCACTCTGTTATCTGTTTTTTACACAATGGGAGCATCTGAGAGCTCACAAAATGATCAGGCTAACTCAGAACAATCTAATGAAAAACCCTCTACTCTAATCTCACAACACTCTGAAGAAGACCGCAGCACTCCGATTCCAAAGGCAATTTCTCAGAAAAGGACAGAATTAGGATCAGAAGTAAAACCACCTCCTCATAACTATGAAGCCATAGTAAAAGATGCAGCCATTGACAAGTCGTCCACTGAAAAGCTATATCAGCAGCTCTACACTGGACTGTTGCTTAACCAAAAGAAACAGGTAATTTTTATCATTTACTACTTGTAACCGCAAAATGCTAGTACTAATTCATTAGCTTACTATTTGTTTCATATCATATTCACTATATCTAAATCAAGCTATGAACCACTCACAAGTATGTTTAATACATGTTAGGATATATAATCCACACAAGCCTTTCTCCTAATACCTTATGGTTTTAGGAGAGCTGGTAACTTAATACATACATACACACATTCACCACAATTGTGTCGTAGCACAATTACCTGTATTTGTAACTTTTTTATTACATAAAACGAGGGAAAGATTCTGTTGGTAAAGGTCACAAAGGATATGATTGGTTTAAATAATATTAGTGAAAACGTTTAAAGCGATGAGATATCAATGGTAAACTTGAGCATATTGTATTGTTTTACTGTATAAGGATCAGAAAATTGGCGCTCTTTCTTTTTTGCTTTAAAAATAATAAACACTTGTTAACGTGGAATTCTTTTGTCACAGAAGTATTGGGTTGACAAGAAGTCCCATGCCAACTGTTTCATGTTGTATGCAAGGAGTTTCTCAATAACTTGGAGCGATGACAAACGTTTCTGGCACTGGCCTTACCTCAGCGAAAGGTTTGAGATTTCGTCGTTTACAAATAAGACAAACAGTTAAACAGACCTACCCCCCCCCCCCCCCCCCCTTAATTATACTCCATTAACAATCATATACATTCAATTCTTCTAGCCTTGCATTGTAGAGATAATAGTAATTTGACAGTATATAACCTGAAAATGGCTTATTGCAGTGATGGTGTGTTTGTCGATGTTGCTGAATTGCTAAACGTATGCTGGCTAGAAGTGCATGGGAAATTCGAGGCATCGATGCTATCACCTGGAGTACTATATGAATTTGTTTTTGAGGTAATGTTGAGAGATCCTGCATATGGATGGGAAGTTCCGGTAAACCTGAGGCTTACTCTTCCCGATGGATCCAAACAAGAACACAAGGAAAATTTGATGGAAAAGCCAAGAGGAAGGTGGATAGAGATTGTCATAGGTGAATTTATGGCATTGCAAGATAAAGGCGGAGAGATTGAGTGCTCTTTATATGAACATCAAGGTGGAAAATGGAAGAAAGGTTTGCTTATTAAAGGGATTGCAATCAGGCCAAAAACATCTATCAAGGTTTAGAACATGCTTTTTTACATCTAGCTCTTGCATGTACTTAGCTTTTGGCTTGGCCATGAGAGCACTTTGTTTTTTAGGATGTACTGAATAAGATCTATGGGAAACTGGTAGCTAGAGAACAGTAATCAAGTGTATTCTCATTGTATCTAAAGAGTGTATTTATATCATATCTGCAACAGGTAATAGGAGGTGGCTTCTAAGACCTTTCTTTTCCCTTCATTCTGTGATTAGCATCATTTTAACAAATCATCCTGTGTAGTGTTCATATTATTTAGCCGGTATAGATCGATTAAATACTAATGTAAAAAAAAATATTCAACCAAATGGCACAATATATATCTCATCTACGCATGGAGGGAAAAAATAATCAAATGATTAAAAACCACCTTAATCTCATAAAACATTCACCTTGTGTTTAATCATGTAAAAATTTGATTAAAAGGTGAACAAATGGAAACTTTTTCCACATTCTAGATGCAGCAAATTGCTACAAAAACGATTTATTCTTATTTAATGCGTCTCGAGCAGCATAATTTCGTATTTTCGTTAAATGTTTTAGAATATGTGCCAAATTCTATTGAACAATTCTATACTTCCTTCTATTTATGTAAATTTACATAACTAAAGTCATACTGTAATTGGCACTTGAGACTCAGAGTCAGGGTTCTCCTAGATTAGCTTGAGATTTTCTAGTATATGTACTGTTTAATTATTTATGTTTCATGCAGCTAGTCTTTGAGCTCTAGAACAAACTAACACTGTATTTATGAATTCGTCATGTAGCTAGTCTTTGAACTCCAACAGAAACTAACATTGTATATATGAATTCTTCGGTCTCTGCCTATCATGTGTTCTACAAACCTATCATGAACTTGAAAATATTTCTAAATTTCACAGGTTAGAATTCAATCAAAACCTGATAAATTATGATTCTCCTATAAGTGAAAACAAATATACTCATAATATCTAAAAAAACATATTGTTCAAATCTTAATTGAAACAATAATTAATAATTAAATCACAATCAGAATTTGAATATTAGGTTTCCCAAAAGGATAATCTCTTTAGGTTAGAGTGCATGGAGATTCAGGATATATGCCATTTCGCTTTTCATATATTACTTTGCATGCTATCATATACTAACCTACTCCAAAGAATACATACAATACAGAAAAGAAAAACATTGTTATTTGGCATCTGAGGAGATGGCACAAGCATTCAGCCACGGCGGTATCAGATCATTATGGTCTCAAGGTGAAGAAAGTAATAAACTCCATTTTATAGATTCATAGGTTTACTAATAAGTCTTCATAGTTACTTATGTAGTCGTGTTACATGATACGTAATTTAACATCTGAATTCTGAAGTATTTATATTTTAATTCTTCATATCTCTTGTATTGTTCAGAGTATTTCCGGACAACTAAATGCAAGAGATCTCTACAACTCTTCAGGTTCCGATCTTCGTTACTGGATATGGAGTCATATAGAAGACGGCATATGGTGAGTATGATAAAGCCTAACTAGTTTCTGGCCATGACAGGTTAATTGAATGTGTTTGGAGAGTCTACGGTAAAATCTACAACAAGGCTGACTAGGAAATATTGAATTTTGGAATATCTTCAAAATTTAAGGTACTTAGCTGCCTGCAAATGGATGGAAAATATGAGGCAAATAAGCTCAAAGAAGGATTGTTCTATTGGGTGCAGTGTGGTGATGCTGAAAGACAACCACACCATCACTACTCATGAAAGCACTAAAAATATGATGGAAGAGCCTAGAAACCACATGATAGGACTCAAACTCGGACACTTACATACCAAAAATTTGCATGGAGATGTTAAGTTCTCTTTAATGGAGAATAGTTCAGCTCTGAAAAGAGGTTTAGTTATTATTGGTACACTAATCATACCTAAGTTAATGTAAACATGCAATGATGGTTACACATTCCAATCATCTAACATTAGTATTTTAGCTTTATATGTAACTCAATGGTAAGTTGTGGTTCTTAAAAGTAAAATAGTACTCGTCGCCAAAGGGTGCTTCATCGCTGTACCTACACTCTGTCACTGGTGAGGTTGATGATTTGTGTGTGAATGGCCTCTTTAAAAACCATGGTTTCTTTCAGAAAAAGGATACATGTTCATTCTAGCTTTCAGAGCATAAATGATTTTAATTAAAAAACTGACCGCCCATGACAGGCCAGAAGCAAGAATATCTATGTAATGTGGAGATATCTAACGAGAAGTTAAAAGTTGAAAGCATGTTTAATGAAAACCAAAAACAAAAAATACATTCAGATCCTGATTTGTGAAAAGTAAGATGATATATAGCATACTTTAGTTGCTTATTTTTGTTATATTTTGCCTAGTTCCATACACTTAGCAAACTTGAACATACGTGCATTAAAGTTGACGGGATCAGAGGAATATTATTGTTTTTACAGAACACTGATATCAAGTGCTAGGAATATATTGAATGGCAAAGAGGGTTTTCAAAGCGAGGCCCCTACCCCCTACTGACACCATCTGTCTCCACTGAGACATCAACCCTCAACTTACCACCCGAGGATACAGTACACCACTTCCCAAGAGTAGGATGTATAAGGTTCCAGAATTGTGTAGTTCAGATAGAGCGTGACCCTATGTATCATATTCCCATATTTTCAAGACACTTGTACCCTATGAAATCGATCAGTGCCTACGTATTAAGGGTGTTTTAGCTTTGTTTGGAATTGAAAGTTGTGTGATCAGCAGATCATCGCATTGAATTAATAATGAATATTCATGTAATGTTTATATATGATACGTCTTATGTCTACATTATTATTGCCAATGCCATACTGATGTAGTTGTAAGTTTTGTATCAGAGAATTACTGGGGTGTCTGAGGCTGGCTACTGGAAATGGATTACCACTGAACTTGATCGAGCAAGTTACACAAAAGCCTTTGATTCAAAACAAAATATGTGAGACTTTGTAATTAATTATTTTGACAACTCTGGCCATAGTTGAATCCATTACTTCTAAAAAGTCTATATTTTCGAAATTTTTATTGGTTAAAAATAATTTCCAGTGGAGAGCGGGTTGAAGTTGCTAAATTAACTAGTGTATTCTGGGTACAAATTGAAGGAAGATATGGTGTACAAAAGCTTACAGAAGATGTGCACCACGAGGTCAAGTTTCTCGTGGAGCTGTTTAGTCATTTTATGGATGCACAACCCAGTTAGCTAATAAGTCTTACTATGTATTCCAGACGGATGCAAGCAAGAGCACAAAAAGAACATGATGAAATTGCGTAGAAGCAAAATCATAGTTATCACTGCTTGAGAATTTCAGACTAAAAAGACTACTTGTGAATGTGGTGGAGGAGAAATCAACTTCTTCGCGAGGCACACTAACACTGATATGCCTAATATATGGAGGCATCCGCGTGGTCATATATCAGAGCTCTACTTGAGCCCAAACATTAAACTAAGCGTACATATTGTTGAATTATTCCCAACTACCATTTGTTCGTTAATGAAAATAAGATTAGACGATTAGTATGCAATAGAAATCACCTATATACTGTACTGATGACGGCTTGATGATATATATATATCGTACGGTATTAAATGAATAAATATGAGACGGCAACTGGTTTGTTAACTGAATGAATGGAAGTATTTTTATGCTTTCACTAAATGTAATCCAGTGTGGTAATAAAAAAAAGTGACTCCGTCTCCGAGATTTGTCCATCTATCACAATTCACAAGTCTAACGACCACTTGTGGTTTAGTTGGTAATGTATATACAGAAGTTGTCAATTATGGACCATGTTGGATAAGTTAGGAGTTGTTGATGGCTTTCTCCAATCTCCATTATTTGTAGTCGTTGATGGCTTTCTTCAATCTCCATTGTTTGTAGACCGGTGATTAATTAATACTCCACCTGTCCTAATTTCCTTGTCCAGATTGACTTTTACGCATATTTTAAGGTGCATTAACTATATAGCTACATACATTATTTTTAAAAATGTCTTTTTATGAATAAAAATTCAATATTCAGATTTTTATTCACGGAAAGAAAATTTTAAAAATAATATGTACAACTATATGGTCAGTAAATGTCAAACTGGACAAGTAAATTGGGACATAGATAGTAGCTAAATTCTGCAGCAACATGTCATGTTAGTTGATATATTTTACGATATATTCCACATCAAGATTACATTTACATATTCTACTTCGACGACTATTCAATCAGATTTGATATATTTATAGACATGCAATAGAAGTTAAGGTATCCAGTTCATCGAGAAGCTAGCTAACGTTAAACATTAGTTACTTCAATAATCAGTCAAGAAGATGTCACATGATATCCAAGCACTATGGTCTTATGGCCGAGGAACCGAGATGATCAATTGTCCTTCTCAGAACAACAAGGTAAGACCTTGAGAAATTGTTAAAACATATCAGTTTATGTGTTTCTATAATTTTTCTTCGAAGGTTGTGATCAGCAAAGTATTATATGCATAAAATATTCACGTACGTTTTTCCTATATAACTAATTATAAACATTGTTTTCTTTATTTTATATATAGAGTATTGTGTCGAATCTGAGTGCAAAGGATGATCTTTGGATTACTTGGGGTTCAGACACCCGCTACTGGAATTGGACTACTGAAGAAATTGGGTAAGCAGAAAAAAGTCTTGAGTTGAAGTTTCCCTTTACTTAAAAAACACTCATTGGATATAGTGGTGATGGTGAATTTATTCAGTATCTTAAAATGGTCTATAGTTAAGTTATTTGAACTGATCATTTTGCAGCGGTGAGTGTGTTCCAGCCGCAGAATTAAGTGTTGTATGCTGGCTAGAACTCGGTGGAAAATATGCGATAAATAATCTGCTCACAGAAGGAATGACTTACGAAGTAAAGCTTGTACTTAAATTGTTGGATGACTTCTACATTGATAATGATGACCCAGTAACCTTTAGCCTTACTACTCCAGACGGATGCAAGCAAGAACACGAAAAAAACATGATGGAAATGCCTAGAAACCAAGTTATAGGTATAACTTTTGGGGAATTTCAGGCCCACAAAAGTTATGGACCTGCAGAAGTTGAGTTCTCCATGAAGAGTACTAGTGATTACACCGGGAAGCATGGCATGGTCGTCATAGGTGCTCTTGTTGTGCCCAAATTTGAAATTAAACCTCAGTTTTGGTATATTAATCTCTACCTCCAACAATTTTGGATCTCTGCTAAAAGATTCATCAGGAATTTACTACGGATGTAGTGTGACAAATCTGTCCGAAAACACATATCTTGCTTGTATGATGCAGGCCAATAAAGACCCTATATTTGATTGTTGTTGTACAAGTATGTTATATGTATGACATGCAACCGAAGATGGCCAACTTCAATTATCCAAAAAAAAAACTTGTATTTTTATTTATTTATAGTTAAGTTCAAAAAAATAATTCTAGTTAAATTTCAAAAAACTACTTCAATTAATATATACTTAACACAAGTCAGGTTCTTGTGAAAACCAAAAAAGTTTGTAGAACACAACACCACAAAAACATCTACTACTTGTGACCAAAACATGGTTCTTACTTGAACTATTCTAACCATATCTATATATTTTACCTTCACTTTCATGTTAAACCAACAGAATAAACCATTCATTATATTACACACATTCTCTCCCTCTCTTGTGCACAAATATGCAGACACTAACTCTACTTCCAGTCTTCCACCCACAATCATGTTGGGTTAAATCAATATGATAATATGGGTTTTGGTGATCCAAGACAAATATGGGTAGTATAATAATTGTAATTTTGAGGACAGAATAATATTAATATTAGGTAATCATCTCCGGTTAAGGTCTTCTTATTAACGACAAGATTAAGTGGCTAAAAATTCGGTTCTTGGGACTAATAGGCAATTAAAAGGGGGCCAATTAACGGCATGCACAAATGCATTTAATGCATAAAATTGAGCATAGAGTTCTTAGGTTCTCTCTTCTTTGTTCTGATCATTTGCTAGGATTATAAAATCCAGCTATGATGTGAGAATATGACCCATCTCAACACTGTCCTTGTTCAAAGATACCATAACAGCTGAATTAAAATGACCTTGAAGAGCGTGGAATGCCGGAATGCACATCAGCAATTCCCAAAAATGAGGGCAGTAATTGGCTGATCAAGATGTCAAAGAAGGCAGAAGAAGCGCAGAGGATTCCGAGTTTGCAAGAAATGAGGGGTTCAGGTAACTGTTGGGTTTTCAAAGTAAACTAGAGCATATGTAACTGCATAAACTGCTACTTCATTAATCCAACTTGACAATACACAGGATACTAAATATTAAACATCCTAAATAGTGGAAGTTATAACCACTACGATAACTGCTAATTCAAATCATAAACTAATCCTAAATACTAGGTCTCCAGTTACAAACTAAATAACTACTAGTGACTTTATCTTATTTAAAACATTTAATTTCCATCAACAAGTCACATGATACTCAGACTTAATTAACACACTTAAAAATAATCTATTGCAGCAGCCAAGGCATATGTTAACAGTAACACACAAACAGAGGCCAACCTTAGCCTACTTTTATATGCAATTTAACTATTAAACATATCTAACCATAAATGACCAAAACCTATCTACACATGGGTTTGTGCTTGCTTGCCTCGTCCCCTCCTGTGCTCGCAATCTGAATAAGCCT
Organism: Oenanthe sinensis; assembly: GCA_028671895.1. Taxonomy (NCBI): domain Eukaryota; kingdom Viridiplantae; phylum Streptophyta; class Magnoliopsida; order Apiales; family Apiaceae; genus Oenanthe; species Oenanthe sinensis. Next base: position 11,807,316 of record CM053799.1, read on the forward strand.
CGTCGACAATCGGGGGAATTTGGGCGCTGCTGTACAAGGGGTAAGGGGTATATGAATGGAGGCAATAAAGGGTTTTTGCAATTTCCACCAAATAAACCGGTTGGATGTTACCAAATTAACCGGTTGAATGTTACATTGGGCCGGGACGAAACTAAACCGGTTCAATATTAAATTGTTTCAAGATGATAATAATTAGAATTGGGCAATTATTATTATAGATGGTATGTGTTGCTCACAAAGTTAAGTAATCACATACCAAGTATGTTTAGACTTGGGTAGATAATTAGATACCAATTATGATTAATTTTGGTGGTAAGTTTGAGATGACTATATATACATAGTCATTATATGTTTGATGGGTATGCTTAAACATGGAGGTTTAGGTATCGTTTGGTACGTGGTTGTTCCACGTACATAGGTTTGGAAACACCATGAATTGTTAGTTTTAAGTATTCGTGATTGATTGATTGTATTATTAATAATTATTTCGATTAATAATATAAGTTGGGATGTAGGTTTTCCACGTCATATAATTTTGTTGTGGTCTTTGCATTGGTTAGTTATCTCAGATTTTGCGCCTTAACAAATCAAATCCTCCATTTCAACAAAGGTCTGTCATATATCTCATCTGGGTCAATTCTTGTTTGTGTAGTTCAGAATTTGTGTAGTTCAGATAGAGCATAACTGATGGGTCCATAATTTAGTACATTTTTAATACTTATTTTATGTTTGTTTTCGTAATTTTTTTTAGTTAATTAATTATTTTTTGTTTTGTTTTGTAGGAAATTAATTAAAATCAGAATTGTAGCAGAAAAAGGAAAATACAAGGAAGGAGGTGGAATTACTTCGAGGCAAAGCAATTAGAGAAAAAATCGAATGCTTGTTGGAAAAGAAAAAGGAATAGAAGGAAATATTTAGAATTCAATTTATAATCGATATAGAAAACCTACATTATTTCCCCTATATATATGGGTCTCCTCTCTTGTATTTGTTACCCTAGAATTTAATAGTTATTTGCTTTGTTATTTTTTCCCCTCATACGTTGATACTCTTGATAAACAATATATTTATTAATTGTTTTCATTCTAGTTATTCTTTTCCATGTGCAGTTCACTTCCGTTTTGTGCTTGCTTTATTCATCCCATATGATTTTCATCTCTTTTCGTTTATATGCCTATAATAACTTCTTATTAATTTTCTTGTTTGTTTGCCACACCACTTCACTGCATCTCGATTTTAAGTTAAATTCTTTAACCTTATTCTAGTTGTTCATATGCACCTGTCTGTACTACATCCTGTTATTAAATTTATATTATTAGTTTATATTACATGGTTAATAATGCTTGGTACATGCTTAATAAATACTTGTTTCATTTATTATATAATCATGTCTAGTTAAATCTCTTGCCCTAGGATGAAGATGAAGTTAATTAATTATTCTTTACTATTTATTTGTTCTTATTAATTGAATCTCAAAATGTTTTTGATGCTTAATTGTTTAATTAACAAAGTGATTTTGATATATTATTGTTACCGAATTTATTTTTCATAGTCTATGCTTGCTCCATGAAGTTTTGATAGGTTATTGTTAGATAATAAGTTTCATAGTATATGCTTGTCTCGTTAATTGATATTTATTTGTTGAAGAAAGAGAATTGATTTTTAGGGCAAGTTGGATATTAATTGTGATTAATTGATGGATTTAGATTCCTAGATTTTCCATATTTATTTGTTCTTATTTACTTATTAGGTTAAACAAATCTCATCTCAACTATTTGTCTAGTCTGCCTGATTTATTTATTAGGGTTTGGAAATTTCATAGTCTCTGAGGATCGATCTGTGATTGCTACAATTAAACACTGTGCGCTTGCAGTATTTTTACACATCAATAACCCTGTATTTTAGATTCTCATATTTTCAAGACACTTGCACCCAACCCAAGGAACAAAGAAACCTAATCAATATCACTGGCTTTAAAGAATAAAATAGATGTCAATAGATAAGGCACTAACATATAAGATACATTTTTCCCCCTATTTTGATATTATACAAATAATTTTAGTACATATCAGCCAAGCTAGCCTTATGCATAAACTGATTTATGGGTGAATTATTTGATAACTTCATTGATCGCAAATTCTTATTATATCGAAAACTTGATTCTATTATATTTAGTTATAGTTGTCATTATAGATAAGGTTTTCAGATCAACTACTTAGTAATTTCACAGAGATATGATATTTCTCTCTAAACGAACATGCATTGGCTTATTGATCAATTTTTTCTTCTCCGTCAAGGACCTCATTGGCTCAAGAATTCCAGCTGAGTTAAAAAAAAGTTATGATGCATTATTGCAGAGAAATATACCACAATATATATGTGCATTATATTTATAGAATAACCATTTGTTTCAAGTACTATAAATGCAGAATTCTTTTAGAGTTTATTGGAATAAGACCTCAAGAAAAACACAAGTAACTGGTATAGATAGTAGCAGTTGCTTGATGATCAAACAAGAAGATGGCACAAGCAGTAGAGACTAAAGAGTGATCTCTATGAGATCAAAAATGTCGATTTAATTTGGTCTCATGACGAGGCTTAGGGCAATCTTAGGTAAGTATTCATGCAATGTTTATATACGATATGTCTACATTAATAATGCCATAACTGATGTTTTTGATAACTTTATATCGAGTATTACTGGGTAGTTGGGTGCAACGGATCTGTTGATCATTTTGGGTTCTGACACTGGCTACTAGAAATGGATTACCACTGAACTTAGTAAGTAGAACACAAGCCTTTGATTCAAAACAATACAAGACTTTGTAATCAATTATGTTGACAACTCTATCATAGTTCAATCCAGTACTTTTAACAAATCTATATATTCAAACTCTTTATGGTTTATAAATAATTTTCAGTGGAGAATGGGTTCAAGTTGTTAAAGTAATTGGTGCATTACTCCTATGTATCATTTGTCCATTAATGAAAATAAGATTAGTATGTAATAGAAATTACATATTTACTAGCGGTGGCTTGATAACATACATCTTGCAGTAATATATATATGAGTTGACTAGTCTCTAACAACTAAAGATTTATCCGTTCGTTACAAGTCTAAGTCTGACCGATCGACTGCCCGTTTGATAATGTATATACATTCTGCCAACAAACAAGAGGTTGTCTTTTGTGGATATTACAAAGGGCGGAGATCTACAACAATCGATTTATGTCAACCATCACTCCTTGTTTTTTTTAACAGAGACGAGAAACCTTAGAGAGTGTTCAATTAAAGTGCGAATATGAGACTTGATCCTAGGAAAATTAAGTGATAATGTTATTCGTGGAAAAAAATCATGGAGTGATAGATGTTAGGAATTCACGTTTCTTTGTCTTTGCATAAATTGAAGTTATTAGTTATCATAGGTAACAATAAGAACAGATAATAATAATCAAGACAGATGAACATCAAGATTTATACGTAGAAAATCCCCTTAAAGCAAAGAGGTAAAAACTACGAGACCAACTCCAAATGTTTCCGCTATAATGATAATAATGGTTACAATATTATCTCTCAAGTTTACAGAGTAATACTTGAGGCACGACTAAATATTAATACAATGATTCTCTATTCCTTCGGTACTTAACCGGATAACCTGGACGAAATCTCTGTTGCGGCTACAACAGCTGGACGAACTCCTAATGCTATAGCAGGACAAAACCGGACGATTATAGCCCGACCAAATACTAACACTAACTCACTCGAAACGAAAGAATAGAGTAGCACGAGGGCCTCCTATCATGACCTGCTTGAAACTACCACAAGGTAAGTTTTCTACTAGACGGACTATCTAGCAGCTATAAACTAAAAAAAAAGGAGATAAGAGTATTTGGTGTGTTTACTAAAGAAGGGGAAATGACTTATTTATAGGTGAGAGAATGTGGGTGCTCTTTTTCCTTATCAATGTGGGACAAAAGAGTGAAAGTGAGGAAACATGGGTTTTGGCTTAAAACACAACAATCTCCCCCTTCCAAACTCACAACTCTTCAATTGCACTTCATGTATGCGCCTCGCTTGCACAGTTCTAGCTTCTCCCGTGGAACGAGCTTTGTCATCATATCAAACGGATTCATATCCGTGTGTATCTTCTATATCTGTATCACCTCATCTTCAACCTGTTCCCATAGCCAATGGTAACGTACATTAATATGCTTAGTACGACTGTGACAAGTAGCATTCTTGCTCAAGTCAATTGCACATTGACTATCACGGTATAGCTCAAACTTGTCCTGTTTTAAACTCAATTCTTGGAAAAATGCTTTAACCAAACCAACTCATTTCCTACTTCACAAGCAGCAATATACTCTGACTCGGTTGTTGACAACACAACATACTTTTGCAACTTGGACTGCCATGATACAGCTCCCCCAGCAAAAGTGAAAAACATCCCTGACGTGGACTTCATCTCATCAGGATGTCCTGCCATGTCAGCATCTCTAAAACCTTCCAAGACTAGTTCACCATGTCCATACCTCAAGCATAAATCAGAAGTACCCTTTAGATATCCGAGAATCCACTTGACTGCTTCCCTGTGTTTTCTTCCAGGATTTGATAGATATCTACTCACAATTCCAACATCATGAGCAATATCTGGCCTTTTACAAACCAATGCATACATAAGACTTCCTACTACTGACGAGTAAAAAACTTCTTCCATATTCTTCTTCTCTTTGTCTGTTGACGGACACATTTTCTTGTTTAGCTTAAAATGTCCCGCCAATGGAATGCTAATAGGTTTAGCATCACTCATATTGAACCTTTGCAGTACTCGTTTAATATAACCTTGTTGTGACAACCATAACTTGCGACTTGTTCTATCATGAACAATTTTCATCCCCAAGAATTGTCTAACTGGACCTAAGTCTTTCATATCAAAGGACTTGGACAAATCATCTTTTAACTTATTGATCATGTTAGCATCTTGACCGACTACTAACATATTTTCAACATACGGTATCAGGATAATGAAGTTATCGTTAGGAAACCTTTTCACATAAACACAGTGATCTGAAGCAGTTCTCTTGAACTTGTGATTCCGTATGAAAAATGTCTTATACCATTGTCTTGATGTTTGCTTAAGCTCATACAAATTCTTCTTGAGTTTATAAACCATGTGTTTCTTCCTTTTCACTTCAAACCCTTCTGGCTGGTGCATGTAGATCTCTTCCTTCAAATCTCCATGAAGGAATGTAGTTTTCACATCTAACTGCTCAAGCTCAAGATCCATGCTAGCTGCTAATTCGAGTACTGTTCGGATGGATGTCAACTTTACAACTGGAGAAAGGATTTCATCAAAATGAATACCCTCCTTCTGTGCAAAGCCTTTAACCTCCAATCGTGTTATATATTTTACAAGTTTTTCATCATCTCTTTTCACTTTAAAGACCCATTTTGGCGCTTGCTTAAGCCCGTACAAACTCTTCTTGAGTTTACAAACCATGTGTTTCTTCCCTTTCACTTCAAACCCTTCTGGCTGATGCATTTAGATCTCTTTCTTCAAATCTCCATGAAGGAATGCAATTTTCACATCTAACTGCTCAAGCTCAAGATCTGTGCTAGCTGCTAATCCGAGTACTGTTCGGACGGATGTCATCTTTACAATTGGACAAAAGATTTCATCGAAATCAATGCCTTCCTTCTATGCAAAGTCTTTAACCACCAATATTGCTTTATATTTTATAAGCTTTTCATCGTCTCTTTTCACTTTGAAGACCCATTTGTTCTTCAAAGCCTTCTGTTCCTTTGGAAGCGTAGTCAACTCATAAGTTTCATTTTTATTCAAAGAATTCATCTCCTTTTGAATTGCTTTTAACCAACAATTGTTATCTTTATGAGTCTTGACTTCCTCAAAGGTCTCGGGCTCCCCCTCATCAGTAACTAAGATATACTCGGATGAGAGATATTTTATTGATGGTCTTTGTACTCTAGTGGAACGGCGTGGCTGAGGTTCTTCATTTTCAAGCTGAGGCGGTTCCTCCCCCAGCTCAACATCCTCAACATCTATCATATCTTCTCCATTATCTTCGAATGTGTCTAGATTTCTAGCTTTATTTTGTTGTGGAGTCTTTCCAAAATTTTCATAATATTGAGACTCATATAATATCACATATCTGCTCCTGAATATCTTCTTCGATTCAGGATTCCACAACCGGTACCCAAACTCCTGATCTCCATATCCAACAAGTATGCACGTAGTTGATTTATCTTCAAGCTTTGTTCTATGCTCATTTGGGATGTGTGCAAAAGCCTTGCATCCAAACACCCGCAAGTAGGAATAAGAAACATCTTTTCCTGACCAGACCTTCTCTAGAATCTCAAAATTCAGAGGTACCGATGGAGACCTGTTGATCAAGTAGCAAGCTGTTTTTATATCTTCTCCCCAGAATGACTTCGTTAATTTATCCATTCTTAACATGCATCTAACTCGTTCAGCAATGGTAGGGTTCATTCTTTCTATAACACCATTCTGTTGTGGAGTACCAGGAAGTGTATTTTCATGTCGGATACCATACCTTGCAAGCTATTCATGAAATTCTTTGGAAGTGAACTCTCCCCCGTTGTCACTACGAAGGAACTTCAATTGTTTCCATGTTTCTCTTTCAACTATGGCATGAAACTTCTGGAAATACTCAAACATTTGATCTTTGGATTTGAGTAGTTCTACCCATACCTTCCAAGATGATTCATAAATGAAGGTAACAAAGTACCTATTTTCACCCAAAGACTCCACCTCGAACGGACCACACACATCAGAGTAGACTCTTTCTAGCACCACAGACTTTTTCTTCAGTGGACTGCTAAAAGTTACTCGATGTTGTTTCTTGAATAAACAATATTCACATGGCTGCAATGTAGTATCTTTAGCAAATAAAATGAGGGATTTCTTTGCTAAGATCTGTAACCTTTTCTCGCTCATGTGTCCAAGCCCCTCTTGTGCCAGAGATTTACGGAAGCTTCATTTTCAACTTTATTTAAACTACTTGGACATATCATCACTTGTGTCTTATACAAAGAACCACAAGTGAAACCTTTTGCAACAATCAACGAACCCGTAGTAAGTTTTCACCTTCCATTATCAAAGGTATTTATGTACCCCTGCTTGTCTAGCGCTATGCTAGAAATCAAGTTTAGCCGTAAGTCTGGAACATGTCTAACATCTTTTAAAGTCATTGACCAACCCGTGTTTGTCTCAATACAGATGTCACCAATGCCTATGATCTTGGACTGATCAAAGTTGCCCATTCTCATTGTACCAAAGTTGTTTGCTTTATACATCGTAAAGAATTCCTAACTGGGTATTGCATGATACGTTGCTCCAGTATCAATCACTCATTCGATATTCTGATCATCAATATATAAGCATTTTTCTTCCCCAAATGAAAGGATCACAACATCTTTTGTCATAGCAGCTGTTGTGTTTTTCTCAGTTGTTTCCCTTGTTGACCATTGTTATGCTCTCTGAGCCATGCCCTACAATCCTTTTTGTAATGACCATTCTTTTTACAATAGTAGTATTCAACATTGGCTTTTAACTTACCACCAGAATTCCTAAAATTTCGGCTTTTACTACGCCCTCTGTTTGAATCTTTATGATTGCTTTTCCTTTGTTTTCAGTAACAAGAGCCTGAGAATCATTGTTGCCTCTTTTCCCCTTTCTTCTCATATCTTCACTAATGACACTTTCATTAATGGACTGCAATGATAGTTTTTCACTAGGTACAATATTAGTTATTGCCACCACTAATATATCCCAACTGGATGGCAAAATGTTAGGAAGAAATATTGTTCGGAGCTTCTCATTAAGCTCCATATTCATATTTGCAAGTTGATTTAATAACCCCTAAAACTTTCTCATATGCTCTGACATATTGTTCCCATCTTTGAACCTCATGTTCACCATCTTGCGAACCAGAAAAGTTATATTTTATGAACTTTTCGGTTGGAACGTAGACTCTAATGTCATCCAGAGCTTATAAGCATCTTCTTCTTCAGTAACATGATGGTACTCTGAATTATCAATCCATCGACGGATAAGACAGATAGTTTTCATGTTCATCTTCTTCTAGTCAGCATCACATTTTTCTGCAGGCTTGACTCCTTTCAGCTCCACTAGATCAAACAAATCCTTATTATAAAACAGATCCTTTATTCTGCTTTTTCACATCGGATAATTTAAACATGTTAATCTTACCATTACACTGGATGAACTATCCATTTCAATTTATCAAAGACTATATGGACCTCACTTAGAACCACACAAATTGGCCAGGTAACTGTATGTGTTTAAGGAGCACTTCCGTATAAATACGGTACCAATCAAATAACTGTAGCGTACAAACACTTTCCTAGACACCAACGGCGTGGAACCTGGCTCTAATACCACTTGTTAGGAATTCTTGTTTCCTCGACTTTGCATAAATTGAAGTTATCATTTATCACAGGTAATAATAAGAACAGATAATAATAATCAAGACAGATGAATACCAATATTTATACGTGGAAAACTCCCTTAAAACAAAGAGATAAAAATCACGGGGCCAATTCCGAATGTTTTCACTATAATGATAATAATGGTTACAATAATTCTCTCTCAAATTTACAGAGTACTACTTGAGGCACAACTGAATCAGTGGCGGACGCAGGATATTTACCGAGGGTAGGCCAAAATACACTATAATATTTTTTTTACGAATACATAATACATGATCAAATATATTGCATAGATAATAAAGTTTTACATAGTCAAACTTATAAATTACAACGCTATTCTACGAGATTTCATATTTTGAAACCTTTAAATTACATCTTCGGTCTTAACGGTTAAGAAAATATCACGCTCAACATAAGTCACTAAAATATCATTTAACCACTCATCTCCAATTCTATTACGAAGTCTAGTCTTGACAATATTCATAGCCGAAAATGATCTTTCAACTCCGCCGGTTGCCACGGGTAAAAGCATAGCCAATTTAATGAGCAAATAGACCAAAGGATGATTCAAATGCTTTCCGGTTTCAACCATTTTTTTCCAAGTCCGGCAATTCCATTTAATGTAGAAAACCTATCATTATGCCTTACATCTTCAAAGTAAACCGGAAGTGCCCATTCAAGTTCCATAATATGTGTTGGAAAAAATTCGGCAGGATAAAATTTGGCATAGTTGATCAACTTCTCTTTATCAAAAGCACAAAAAGAATTTTTTGGATCAAGGCATGACATGCCTAAAAGTAAGTCGGTGCCAATTTCACTAAATCGATCATTCAATTCTTCAACTTATTTTTCTAAGATATCCACAAACTTGTCATTGTGATATACATGATAATTTGTCAACACCTCCTTGTTTCGTAAGACTCTTCTTGGATCCGCAAAACTTGCATTCATGTCAACAACATTAATCTCATGTTTTTCACAAAACAAAGTAACTTCTTTAATAAAATCCTCTCATCCATCTCTCCTCATAGTTTTAAGCATAGTTTTAGTGACATTAACAAGTTTCATTGCATTAACAATATCTTGATCTTTTCTTTGCAACGAACGTGACAACCCATCACTTATGCCCAAAATATTTTTCATCAAGTGCAAGAAAAATACAAAATCAAAGTTGTTCATTGTTAACAACATTAATTCCGTATTACCCCGAAGACCATGGTCATCCGTATGTTGCACAATATGTTCAAGTACACAAATAACCGGATTAAATAATCTAATTAAGCTCAACAAACTTGAATAATGAGAACCCCACCGTGTATCACCCGCTCTTTTTAAAGTTGATTCTTGATTCAAGCCTTTTCCACTAACAATCCCACCACTACAAAGCCCTTCAACAATTTCTTCAGTTTGTTTGTCACGAAGCAAGTCTTGGCGTTTACAAGACCCGGCAACAACATTTGTAATGGTAGATATTTGTGTAAAGAACATTGATATCTTTTTATCTTTCTTTACACCACCAATGAGTGCTAGTTGTAATTGATGAGCAAAACAATGAACATAAAAAGCACATGGATTTTCTTTTAAAATCAAACTTTTTAAACCATTAAACTTTCCTTGCATATTACTAGCTCCATCATATCCTTGACCTCTTATATTGGTTATGCTCAAGTTATACTTTCCAAGAAGTTCCTCTATACCGGCTTTAAGTGAAAGAGAAGTTGTATCACTAACATGTACTACCCCAAGAAAATGTTCAACAATACACCCATGCTTGTCAACATAACGTAAAAGAACCACCATTTGCTCTTTAATTGATATGTCACGAGATTCATCAACTAAAATCGAAAACAAATCATCTACAAGCTCACCAAGGATTATTTTTGTTGTCTCAAGGGCCATTGCCCTAACAATATCTTTTTGAATCCTTGGAGAAGTTAGTTGATTATTTTCGGGTGCTTTATCCAACACAACTTTATTAATTTCTTCATTATTATCCGCAAGAAATTGTAAAAATGTGACAAAGTTGCCTTTCTTTGTAGAATCTTCTGACTCATCATGTCCACGAAATGCTAATGCTTGACTTAAACACAATCTAGCAACATCAATACTTGCAATTAAACGAGTGCGATAATCAACTCGTGTTTGTTCCGATTGATTTGATAGAGCAACTTCTATGTGTTGTTTTTCTTGCATTAAATCTTGACAAGCTTTCATACATTTATTATGAACACTATTGATGTCTCCAACATGATCCTTAAATTTTTTCATGGCCTCTTTCCAATTTGTAAATCCCTTAGTAACAAAAACTTCCCCACCACTTTGACCACCATGTAACGGTTTGAATAGATAACAATACAAACAATAGCTTGAATCCGTTGAGACACTATATTCAAGCCAACTTGGATGGTCGTTGAACCAACTAGAAACAAATCTACGTTTTCGATCCCCAAATTGTCTCCATGGAAAATTCATTTTGGGTTGAAATGGACCTTTTTGCAAGTAAAATCTTCTAATTGTTTCTCTATCATTAGCATCAAAGTCATAAATACTTTTTCGTTTAGCCAGATCAATCAGCAACTCATCTAAATTAACCTCAACACGTTGACGGACACTTGGACTAGCTTGACTCATTGGTTGGGGTTCTTGAGTAACTACGTCATCGATCTTTCTTTTAGGGAAAAATCTTTCCATAACTAAAGAAACACAAGTAAATAGCACATAATTAAATTCTTAATTTGCAATGTATATGAAAATATTAAAAAAAAACCCAATTCTCCAAATATAAAGAACCCTAATTAGATAATGTAACAATTAAGTAAATAAAAGATACAAGAGTTTAAGAGTAGTTTATTGGTAGTTCATAGATATTACCCTAAAAATTAAGAGTGCAAACAAATAGCATACAAAGATTCTCAAAATTTTGATAATCTAATTTAAAAATTAGATTACTAACATGAAAATAAACATATATCTAAAAGAGAGAGTAAAAGACAAACTTGTTTAGATTAGTGTTAGTGCAGCTCAGCCACTATTGTTTGTCTCTCTTCAATCATAAATCTCAATCCACTGACTTTGCTTTATTTTTCCAGACTTCCATTAATTTGCTCTATTTTTTTTTTGCTCCTGTGCAGCTGTGCTATATATGCGTGTGTCGGTGTGTATATCTTCTGCCATGTCTACAATCTGTTCTAATTTGTTTGCAAGTTTACAATATGGGCTGGGCCAAATTTCAGCATGGGCAAAATATTAATATTTGGGATTTAAACAGCTTATTAAAAAAAAATTTATAAAGCCCAGAAAACTCAGCACAGGCCAAGGAATACCCTGGCCTGGTTGTCCGTCCGCCCCTGAACTGAATAGTAATACAATAATTCCTTATTTGTTCGGTACTTAACCGGATAACCTGGACGACCTACCTGTTGCGGCTGCAACATCTGGACGAACTCCTAATATTGTAGCGGGACAAAACCCGACGACTACTGTTCGACCAAACACTAACACTAACCCACCAGAAACGAAAGAATAGAGTAGCACGAGGGCTCCCTATTCTAACATGCTTGAAACTACCAGAAGGTAAATTCCTTAAGAAATGAGGAAGAGAAGAGTATTTGGTGTGTTTACTAAACAAGGGGAAATGACTTATTTATAGGTGAGAGAAGATGTGTGCTCTTTTTCCTTATAAATGTGAGATAAAAGAGTGAAAGTGAGGAAACATGGGTTTTGACTTAAAACACAACAATAGATATGACAATCGCTTGTCAGGACCCTGTTGCAAATTAGGAGTTATTAACCACAGGATGGTGATTGATATGTAAACATATTAAAAATATAACACTTAATATATATCACCATATTATTCCACATCAAGATTACATAATTAAGATATCCTATTTATCCAATGTCAACTTATTTTAAACAAAGATTTACAATCTACACGATTAATCAATCAGATTTATTATATATATAATCCACACCTAGACATATAATTTTATACAGACTCCAGTTAATCAATAAGCTAGCTTTAAAATGTTAGTTCCATCGATAATCAAACAAGAAGATGTCACATGATATCCGCACACTATGGTCTTATAGTCGGGGAATCGAGATGATACATTGTCCTTCCAAGAATAACAAGGTAAGACCTTAGGAAATTGTTTAAAGATATTAGTTTGTGCATGTCAGAATGTATTTTTGTTGTCCAAGGTTGTGATTAGCAAAGTATTATTTATCAGTCTGTGTGAATATATATAACTTTTTTTCGAAGGTTGTGATCAGCAAAGTATAAGTATTACAAACATTCTTTCTTCATTTGATATATAGAGTATTGTATCGAATCTGAGTGCAAAGGATAATCTTTGGATTACTTGGGGTTGAGACACCCGCTACTGGAAATGGGCTATGGAAGAAATAGTGTAAGCAGAAAAAAGGTCTCGAGTTGAAGTTTTCTTTTCTTATGAAAATGCAATCATTTGATAGTGTGTTGATGGTGATTTTTCTCAGAATCTTAAAGTGATCTATAAAAATAATGGTTTGAACTTTGATCTAAACATTTTGCAGCGGTGAGTGTGTTAATACTGCGGAATTAACTAATGTATGTTGGCTTGAATTCGGTGGAAAATATGCAATAAACACTGAGCTCACACTACAAGAAAAACAGCTTTATACAAGCGTTTTTGCCCGTTGTCTGATAGCCAGGAAAACCGTTGAATATTGAGCCGCCGTCTGATACACGGATCACACAACGGTGCACAGACGTTGTCTGACTGAAGAAAAGGCAACGGTCTAATTGTTAAAAAACGTTGTTCAACTACTACTAACAACAATAGTTCAGGTTAAAGACCATTGTCCTGCTTTAAGATTTTCCAGCGTTTTCTTGTTTCAAACCGTTGTTAGAATTCAATAAACATAACAGGTAGAGTTTATAAAATGTTGTCTTTCATATTTATAGACAATTGTTTCTGAACGTTTAACCTGTTGTTACGAGAGGCTTGCAACAATATTTTGTTGGTCGGATACTATTGCGAGAAGTGTTTCAGACAATCATTTCATTTATAGATAATTGTATATCTGGGATCCTACAATGGCTTTATTGTTACAAAACTATTGTGTATATTACAGATTTACAAAGCTTTTAGTGTTTGAAAAATGTTGTCTGGGCTAATTATTACAATAGTTTCCTTTTTAATAATTGTTTATATTTACTCCTACAATGGTTTATTAATTAGAGAACCATTGTATACAACTTTGTTATACAAGAGTGTTGCTGTTTAAAAATCGTTGTCAGAAACAATTTGTACAATGTTTTCGTTTCTGGATCATTGTCTATATTTTATCATACAGTGGTTTCATTTTTAGATATCATTGTATATATTTCCTCCTACAATGGTTTACTTGATAAGAAACTCGTTTAACAATATTTTTATTAAAAGATGTTGTGCGAAAGAACATATACAAAGGTTTCGTTTTCTAAACAATAGTTTACATATTAGGAAACTATTGGCTAATCACACATTAAGCACTAGTTTCATTTATGCTATGAATAAATGTTACTAAATTAAACGAACAAACTATAAAATTAAACCACCAACAATCCAATACATTACCATTTATAACATTCAATATTCCATCACCAAACAAACTAATATTCACCACTTATCGAACCAATTCATCCAACATATTATCCATCAAGACATCCACAAAATCATACCATTTGATACATTTCGACCAAACAAAAGATAACTTCTAACATGACATCAACATATTTATGGATGAATTGGTTCCACAACAGATAAATGACCCAAAAATATACTCAAAATATCTACTAGTAGAACGAAGTTTGATAGGACATAAGCTAACAGTGAATATTAAAGCACTTAACAAGTGTAGTGCTTTAGGAAGAACTTTGCCCATTCATTCTTAACTCCATTGATATCAGCTTCACTGTAAGTCAAGTTGGTCCTTCGAATCCACTGAAAAATGAAATAAGTGTAGCTCAAGTTAGAATATTTCAAAATAAAATACATAAAACACGAGGTTCAGACAAAAAATAAGAGTATTTCAATATTTACCTTCACGCAAAAATCAAAGTCCTTATCTTCACTTATTTCCTTCATGTATAACATCATAAACAAACCACAGTCCACATTTCCACTCTGGACAGGAACTCCCTAACAAATATATATAAAAAATAATTACATGTCTATACTCATCTAAATTAAATGATAAAATATATGCTATGAATAAGCCTCATACCGCTAGATTCTCCCATATTATTTTGTTCTTCAAAAACCTCTTCGCCTTCTCCTTATAAAGTTTAATAGCTCTTCAACAAATATATTATAAATCAGCATTAGTACAATATTCTTAAATTATAAAATGAATTGCTAAATACATAAAGGTCTGTTAGTGTACTCTCACCTATCAATCACTTCAATCCACTCTGCACTTGCAATTCTACGTTTCAAGGGGTCCAAGTGGTAAACTATTTGAGCATCAGGATTAACAACACTCAACACCCAGTGGTTCCTGCCAAATCATGAACATATATATCATTATAAACTATAACAAATAACTCAATAAATTAAATGGTTGAATTTTTATCCATTCAGGAAAATAGAACAATGATATTATGCACCTTTAATTGTCTAGGTTATTAATAGTATAAACTGCAAGAAATTAAAAAACAAATACTCACGCATGGTTATATGGCAAGAGAAAATATTGCCCTTTCTTAGCATTCTTGAATCTAGTAGCAATGGCACGCGACCTATCTTCAGCAGAACCACAACCATTGGCCCCTATGATGCCAGGATCCACAAACGCTATCATGCTAGTCATCTTGTTCCTTTTCAAATTTTCTTGTAGTAAACTACAAAATTTAAATACTCGTCAACACATATACACATACTAAACAAAGCAGATGCGCTAGGTAAATAAATAGAAATTGTGCTTTTAAGCTAAATTTAGTTCAAATCTTAACACTTACTGAATGTAGATGCAAATGATAGAGCCTGAAATTTCACCTCTAGAGCACAAAGCGTACACATCTGATAAAAGAAGAACCTGCTTTTTGGTTGATCCAAAAGCATCTGGGCATAGCTGAAAAGGGATTGTTCTGCCACCAGTCATAGCATCCTTTGCCCATATCCATAAACGTTTCAAGTCAGAGGGGGTAATCTGCACCCATTGCTACCACATAATCTAAACCACAGTCTTTCATATTCTTCCACTTCTTGCCAACATTTTTCTTGCCTCCCTAAAAATGAATTGAAGATAAAACTAAGGATATAAACTTACATGATAAATAAGCAAATAAATAGAATGTAATTTTAACCTAATGCAATATATATTCAAGTGATTTTAAGGATTAGAGAAAATTTAACCTTCGCATTATGTATCACTGGATCCGGAGTACTTATCACTAGTGGTGCAGTTCCAGTACTTGGATTCATATCAAGTATAAGGTCCCTCGGCCATGCTACAAATGTTCCAAAAGCTTCTTCTACAGTTTGGATTTCATCTTTAACTGGGAAATGAATCTTAGCATCTCCCTGGATTACACGAGTGATTGACACTCGTGCATTTTCTTTCACCAGTGGCACCCCATGAAGAGTTTGTTCGCATCCTTCAGCATCTATTTCCATTGTGGCAAAAGCAACAACATTTTTTGGGGATCCAACTGCCAACTGCCACTCCATACCACCCACAACTGGCGGAACAACTTTTTTAGCGGTAAACTCGACCTTCATTTTTTCGCCCTCAATTTGTACATCAACATCCACAGCCTCCTCATTTTTCTTTTCAACCAAAACTTCATGTTCAATAAGATCCAACTTCTTTTTTATACCTCCAACTCCTCCAAGCCCATCCAACTCCTTGTTGATAACATCTCCACCTTTTAAACAACTCCCCTGCTGTGAATCAATCATTGGACTACCATCACACTTTACATTTTTTCCACTAAAACTTGCTTTCAACTTTTCAATTTCAGATGCCCAAAATGCATTTCTCTGTTGAACGATCTTTGACGTCTCCTCTGTCATAAACTTCTGAACACCCTCTCGTATCTTTTCATCCATGGTCATTTTTTTCTTTTGTCTGGGAAGATTAAAGTAGGTGGACTGTTTGACATGAACCCCTTGGCCACGTACTCTTCCTCGATGCTCTGGGTTACCCAACACCTTAGTCAACACGTCATTAACACCTTCTACTATCACTTCCCCTTCACTAACCGCCTTTTTCATCTTCTCCTAAAAAATAAACAAAACATACAAGAGGAAGCTAGTTAAGTAATAACTCAGATAGTTTGTTGGTGCTTATGTTTCATTGAAAGAGGAAATAATAACTTACAATTTTTCCAGCAACTTCTCTTACTTCATCATTCAGAAAATTTCCATCCTTATCCTTTCGAGCTTTGATCCAGGTTTCTGACCGATCTATCTCTATGGTAGGATCACCTGCCGACTATACATGGCAACAAATTTGAGAAGAGTAAAGGTTTTAATCAATGTATTGGAACATGAAGTAGTAAAGGTTTTGTGATCACTAACCAGTTCTTGTTCTAGATTAGAATAACCTTTGCGAGATAAACGGTGAGGATACAAATTTAATTCCCTTATCTTTGTCTGATTATTGTGAAGTTCCTGTATAAAAATACTAAAATGTTAGCAACAAAGATGTACTGGTAAATAATCATAATATCAGATAATTTTATAAACAATGCAAAAAATAACATACAAGAAATTCAGCAGATGTCCGCGCAGCAACAAACATGTCCCAATGAGCCTTCTCAATGAAAGAGTAATCAGCTGGAGGATAATTTAGCACCTCAGGTTGATCACAATAAGGAAGGATATAGTCAGTTGTTAAACGACTTTTAAACTCCCTCCACTTCTGGCACGCATATTTTAACACCATCTTTTCAGCTGATGGAGGTACATCGAACGCCATCTATAAGAGTAAGCATTAACAAATTAATACTTAAAGATATACAATTTTAAGTAACTAACTTTGCATATGCAATAACAAATTAATACTTAGTGAGTTGGAATTTTATACCTTCACACACTCCCAAATCTTGTTTTTCCTTTCTTTCGGAACTTTCTTCCATGTAGCATAATAAATTGGAGTCTTAGTTCTTGCAAGAACCCCTATATATGATTGCATATGTGTCCCTGCTTTACCATATGACTCGCCTTTGTCATTGAAGAACACATGGTGTTTAATGCCCAAAATCTTTTGTCTGACAATTCTATGCATTGTAACGGCACCACGTTTCAAAAGCTGAAGTCCTTGCATTGTAAAGGTTTCTATGCTTTGTGGTGGCTCAGGCTCATTCACCCGCTTCCTCTTCTTTGACGTCAACTGCTTTTGCAAGGTACTCGATATAGCTTTCTTTCTTACAGATTCCGGGGAAGAATTACTTTTGCTAGGTTCTAGTGTCTCTACAGACCGATTTCTTTTTAGAGCCTTCATAAGTACTCTGGTGGTGGTTGGATTAGGGGTAGATTTTGTCTTTTTTGATTTTACCATAGTAAATCTGCACATCACAACCAATGAACATATCAAATATAAAACAGAGATCATCACATCATATCCCCACAAACTACTACAAAATAGAGATCATCACATCATAACCCCACAAACTACTACAAAACAGAGATCATGACATCATATCCCCACAAACATATCAAAATATAAAACCCATAAAACCCATATACACAAACAGATCAAATATAAACCCCAACCATATCAAACAAAATATAAACCCCTTAAACCCCAAAAACCCCCCATAAAAAAGAGAGCATGCATATTGAACCCACAAATATATCCACAAATATATTAAACCCATAAATATATAAACCCTAGATACAAATAAATCAAACAAATGAACGACATGCATATTGAACTCAAATCGATAAACATATTAAACCCACAAACATATATTAAACATATGTTAAGTGAGAGATGAGAGAGAAGAGATTACCTGGTGAGAGAGATTAGAAATGAGAGATGAGAAAAGTAATCGGAGATGAGAAAAGTCGGAGATGAGAAAAGTGATGGGAGAGAGTTAGATGAAAAAGATGAGAAAGGGTTTGAAAAAGAGCATGGGGAAAGTGAGCAAGCTTGACGTACAAGAGGGTATTGAAATTATCGAGGAATTGGGAGGGGGGGAACAATTGGGGGGAAATGAAAAATGAAATGGTAAAAAAAATTATAAATTAAAAAAAGTGTTTTAAAATTATAAAATTATATATTTATATATAATAAAAAATTTCAAAATTTTAAATTTTTAAATTTTAAGAAAATGGAATAGTATAATTTATATAATATATAAATTATATGATAAATTACAAGAGTTAGGAACAAATATGAAATTATATATAGGTATGTTTGTATTATAAAATAATAAAAATGAAATTTGTTTCCCAGAATAATCAATCTATTACAGAATATCCGTTGATGACTATATATCCGTTGATGAGTTCTCGATCAGGAAATATATGTTGTCGAGTTCTCGATTGATAAATATCAGTTGATGACTTGAGTTCTCGATTGATAAATATCAGTTGATGACTTGAGTTCTCGATTGATAAATATCAGTTGATGACTTGAGTTCTCGATTGATAAATATCAGTTGATGACTTCTCGATCGATGACTTCTCGATTGGCTTTATCAGTCGATGGCTTATTATCAGTTGATGCCTTATCGATCGATATTTATCAGTCGATTGCTTCTTGTAGATAGATATCCGTTGATTGATTCTTGCAGATAGACTGTGCTAAATCCTGTTCTAGTATTTTGTACATCATCAAATTAATATATTCCTAACAAAATTATTTATTCATTTTATAAAAACTAAATAAATTAAAAATCTCATTTTTTAAATAAAATTGATATTTATAATTATATAGTTTGTTAGTAATAAGTGGATGGTTTTATAGTTCGAACATGTGTATACAAGTATGTGTTTTATATGAACAAGTTAGGATGTAGTTAGTCAGTTTGTCATAAATCTATAATTATCTCTGTATTAAATTAAAATTATTATTTTTCGATGATCCACCCGTACGGATGCTAAGATCTTTCGATTTTAGTGATGTATAAAAAAATTAAAAATTTGCGATTATTTTTTCATGCTTTTTATAACGAAAGGAACAATAAAACATTTTCCGTCTTATCATAAAAAGTTATTTTTTGTCCTCTACCTAAAACTAGGCAATGGTTTTTGTAACAATTGTGTTGTATTATTTTATTATTATAAAATAATAAAAATGAAATTATTTATTCATTTTATAAAAACTAAATAAATTAAAAATCTCATTTTTTAAATAAAATTGATATTTATAATTATATAGTTTGTCAGTAATAAGTAGATGGTTTTATAGTTCGAACATGTGTATACAAGTATGTGTTTTATATGAACAAGTTAGGATGTAGTTAGTCAGGTTGTCATAAATCTATAATTATCTCTATATTAAATTAAAATTATTATTTTTTGATGATCCACCCGTACGGATGTTAAGATCTTTCGATTTTAGTGATGTATAAAAAAAACTAAAAATTTTCGATTATTTTTTCGTGCTTTTTATAACGAAAGGAACAATAAAACATTTTTCGTCTTATTATAAAAAGTTATTTTTTGTCCTCTACCTAAAACTAGGCAATGATTTTTGTAACAATTGTGTTGTATGATGTCAATGGATACAAGGTTTTGTAATGTAAAAACCGTTGTCGGTTGACTTAAGTTTTAAGTTTACAGATATAAAAAAACAACCCCAAATCTCAAATTAGAAACCTAATTTCACTCAAACGGAAAGCATACTCTCGTCCCTTTGTAAAGAAGAGAGGAAATCGAGGAGCAAGAGCTGGAAATCGAGGAAAACATTTCTCTTCAGATAAGTTATTGGGTTTACTTGACAATCATAGATGCTATTTTCTCTTCAGATAAGTTGCTAGGTTTGCTCTTGTTGGCCATAGTTGCTGGGTTTTCTCTTGTTGACCATAGTTGCTGGGTTTACTCTTGCTATTCTAGTTGAAATATATTCTAGAGTTAATTTGTTGTTAGTTTGGGCATTCTCTTATATTCTAGTAGCTGGGTATTTTGTCATTTATTTTTAAATATGGATAAATCATGGTTGAGGGCTGATAGAAGAACAAAAGAGTTTCAACTAGGAGTGGAAGAATTGTTAATGTTTGCATTTGAGAATGGTCGATGTCATGCATATCGAGAAAAATATATGTGAAGCTTTACTTGGTACCTTACTAAATATACCAAAGAAAACAAAAGACAAGGAATCTGTTCGTCTTGACATGGCTGCAATGGGAGTAAAATTAAACTTGAGGCCAGAAACTTCGGGGAAAAAGGGGAAGTTTCCATTGGCTGTTTGGAATTTAACTCATTCTGAAAAAAAAGTTGTCTGCTCATCCTTTCTTGACATGAAGTTGCCTGATGGTTTTTGTTCTAATATTAGGAGTTTAGTATCAATGGAAAATCTTCGACTTACCGGAATGAAATCTCATGACTGCCATATGATTTTACATCACTTGCTCCCAATTGCAATTCGATCGTCACTAGACAAACAGGTCAGGTACACTGTTATTAGGTTTTGTCTCTTCTTTAAGACAATTTGCAGTAAAGTCATTGAGGTTGATAAATTGGAGAAAATGCAAGCTCAATTGGTGGAAACTTTGTGCCAGCTTGAAAAGTATTTTCCTCCTTCATTGTTTGATATAATGATTCATCTTTCTATTCATCTTGTGCGAGAGGTTGAGCTTTGCGGGCCAATTTTCCTTAGGTGGATGTATCCTTTTGAGAGATATATGAAAACATTCAAGGGATATGTAAGGAACAGGGCTCGACCAGAAGGTTGTATTGCCGAAGCATATATTGTAGAAGAGGCGGTTGAGTGTTTGGTGAATTTTGAAGAAGCGACTATCGGAGTTCCAAAAATTGGCAGACGTACAAAGGATGGAAAATGTAGACCATTATCTGGTGCAACGATGATAACCCCGAGCACCAATGATTTACACCTTGCGCATCTGTGTATCCTACAAAATAGCACTGATGTTGTGCCATTTTTTCAGTTAGTCACTTTTTATTTATTTATTTTGACTAGAATTTTATACCAAATAAAAATATTTATATGTCATTATTTTTATTGTAGTGAACACATGTCATTTTTGATGGAAAAATATCCGGAACATGAAAATGATGAAATATGGCTAAAGAATAAGCAAAATGAAATGTTCCCCAGCTGGTTTAAAGAAAAGGTACTACATATCCTTATAGTCTAATTATGTACTTATTTCACAATTTTGGAACTAATTATTTACATATATACAATTTGTTTTAGGAAACCTACAACTTATATTTACTTTTTTCTTTGAAGATTGCTTCTGATTTGCATGATGAAAAGGATGTACCCCCAGAGATCAGGTGGATTGCAGACGGGCCAAATAACGATGTACCCACATTCAGTGGATACAAGATAGATGGGGTTACCTTTAGCACCAAGGATCGTGATGACACACGTCAAGTTCAGTGCAGCGGAGTTTGTGTAGATGCTGATACAATGGTTGTGCAAGCTACAGATAAAAATATTGAGCATACATCACAGACATACTACGGAGTTATTACAAGAATATGGGAGTTGGACTATAACAGCTTTAGGGTACCTCTTTTTCTTTGTAAGTGGGTAGATATGAACAAAGGGATTAAGGTAGATGAATTGGGATATACCTTAGTTAATTTGAATAAGTTTGGTTTTTTGAATGATCCATTTGTGTTAGCAACACATGTTAAGCAGGTTTGTTACATCGACGACCCTCTTCAAAAATTATGGTCCGTGGTCTTGAAATTTCCCGAGAGAAAATACTACGAAGATAGTGATGATGAAAATGAGGGATCCGTCGAAGTAGAACTTGAGAATGAGTTCTTTATGCCAAATCTACTGGATGATGATTTCGAGGATGTGACAAGTTACATGCGAGATGTTGATGAAGAAATTCAACTTGAATGATCATAACATGTTATTTTATTTTAACTTAATTGCAATGTTCAATTATTACTAAACGTTTGTAATGGTTTGTTGGGATGATTATTGATTTGATTCGTTTAAGGATCTTTTATGTTTGTGTTATTTAGTGTATATCCGGCAAGGATCTCTTTTATGTTTGTGTTGTTTAGTGTTAGGATGGCAAGGCTCTGCCTTGTCTCTGTTTTTTTAAAATACAGTAAATAGGACAACAGTTTTAGATGAAAAACACATGTCTGACTAAAGATAAGACAACACAAAATAAATACTTGTATGATTGACTAGGTTTAAACAATGGTTAGTAATTATGTTGTGTGTATTGTAATCAAACAATGGATATAAAACCCATTGTCTGAAACTGCTCATTGGCACAACACAACCCTTTCAAATACTTGTATGATTAACTTTGTTCAAACAACGGTGAGAAGTACTATTGTGTGAATGTTAATAAGACAATAGTTACATAACCCATTGTATGAACGTATTCATTAGCACAACACCACCGTTTCAAACACTTGTCTGACCATATTTTCTACACAATGGTTTGCTAAACCATTGTAGTGAGTATAGATCAGACAATACATTTTTAAGGTCGAAAATAAACCATTGTATGTTAATTCTGGGCAATACTTTTTTCGCTGAGCGTTGTCTGATCGGTGTTGTCTGAAGCTGTTTTTCTTGTAGTGTCACAGAAGGAATGATTTATGAAGTGAAACTTGTGGTTAAGTTGTTGAAGAACTGTAACATTAACCATCCAGTGAGCTTCAGCATTACTACTCCCGACGGATGCAAGCACGAGCACAAGGAAAATATGATGGGAATGCCAAGAAAGTTATGAGCTTGCAGAAGTTGAGTTCTCCATGATATGCACTGATGTGTAATATCCATAATTATTTATTAATAATAATATATTAGTTAATTAGAATAAAATTAGAATTAGAAATATATAGGATAATAATTGGGATTAGAATAATATTTAGTTATAAGATTTGATTAGAAATAGAAATTATGATTAGATTAATAATTAGATTAGAAAAAAGTTTTTTTTTAAATATATATATATATATACATGAATAGACCTTGCTTTTTAATTATAAGTATTGGGTGTTAACAAGGGTAATATATAGCATGTGTTAAGTGTTGGCCAGGTTTTGAGTTTTATTAACAGGAAGCATGCTAGCTTGTATTATTTCGGTCCTTGTAGCTATGTACATGTTGCTCTGTTATAGTTGATTACGAATTAGGAATTTTATAAATATTAAAGTGTTGAAACAGTACTGAGACTAATAAAGAAATATTAGAATGTGTATTTGAATTTTGATACAAGTTTATAAGGAACAGTGATATATATTAATTATTAATTATATTTTGTAATTAGATCGGGAACCGGGTGTTTAGCGGGTTATTTGCGGATATCGTTAGTATTCGTGATCACTATTTTAAGGTACGGATTTCGTCCCATTTCTCTCTACTCTTTTTAGAATTAGTTATATTTAATTTGTTCCGTTCGTAAATCTGTTCCTTCCGTTATTATTCGTTTTAACTGTTTTGATTCTCCGAAAATTATTTTAAAGTCTGTTTCGAAATATTTAAATATTTGTCTCTGCGATTTTTGAAAATTATGTAGGTTACATATCTGCGTAGAATATTTGAAATATCTGTTCATGTGATTTTAAAATTGTGAAAATTATTTTATTTGAACCCTTAGAGTGATATATGGAATACCGAGTTAACCAGCTGTAGGGGTACTACAACCATGTCATTGCGGCACCAGTGGCATGACACTTCTGTGGCAGTGTGATTAGTCACTGCGTATCCTTCTGATAGCTCAGGTGGCGAGCTTTGCGCATTTGATATTTGTTTGAGGATACGTGGGTGCACCCATGATTTGATTTTATTTGTGATTTGATATTTGACGGTGACGTTGTATATGTCGTACACGTTGTCCGGTTTGTTGCACGCATTAGGTACCCTATGATGTGTGTATCTTTTATCTGTTTTGATATCGGTATGAAATATCATAACCCCTCTTTGCTTCAGCTTTGTCTTTAAAAATTAAAGTTTATTTATTATTATCAAATTATATATCTTGCTTCTTGTTTTATAAACTGCATTCCAATCTGTACTGGGCATTTGGCTCATGCCGTATTCTTTCTTCTGGCAGGTATTTAGGGGGATCTCGGGCTGTGTGATGGAGAGCTACTCTTAATACAGTTGATTAGGAAGTTGGACTTCTAGCTATTATTTAGACATTAGTTATTATTAGAGGTTTTGGATTAATTCGCATTTATCGTTTTGAATTGTTTTGGAGGTTTTAATACTATTTTGGAGAGTTGTTGGACCTATTTAATTACTTTAAAGTGGATTTTAGTACTCTGTATACAGATTTGTGATTTGATAAGTAACTTCTCGTCTCATTTTGAGAATGGGGTATTACATGATGGCTCTTGAAAACGTGGCATGGTGGTCATCGGCGCTCTTGTTGTTCCCAAATTTTAACTTAAACTTGTGTTCTGGTATATTGATCACTCTCATAAATAATTGTGTATTATTGCATGAATTATCTTGCATTTCCGACGAATATAGTGTGAAAATTCCGGCGGATCGTGTTACACGTACCAAGAAACTCAACTTTGTTGTTAAAGTTAAGAGTACAACTATGTATGATATGCAACAAAAGATGGCCAAATTCGGTTTTCCAAAATAAAAGCTTGGATCTTTACTGCAACATACAAGCCGAAGGCACCATTTAGCTAAACTTGTTTATTTATTTTTTGATACAAAATTCATTAAAAAATATTTTTTAAGCATTAATATAAATGGAGATCTACAATTAAACACAATTCATATTTACTTAATTTAAGTCGGGTTTTATGAAAACCGAAAAAATGGCCAAAACCAAATATTTCACAAGGGCAAAAAAAAAGATCGGTGCAATAAAATTTGCAGAACACAATACAAAAAAGAGCTAACATTTACTTCTGAATTTGCAGAACACAATACAAAAAAGAGCTAACATTTACTTCTGACCAAAACATGGTTATTACTTAACTATAACTAGCTAACCATATCTATATATTCTTCTTGTTTTTCATGTTAAGGCAACAGAATAAATCAATAATCATTACCACGTTCTCTCCATCTCTCTTGCACAAATATGCAGACATTAACTCTGCTTCCACCCCCAAGTTGCAAAATCAAATCCTCCCTTTCAACAAAGGTCTGTCATTTATCTTGTAAGGGTCAGTTCTTTTTTTGTATATTTATCATTTTCCTTGTAAATTTACAACAAATTTTTGTTGTTGATGTTGAAAATGTAAAAGGAATTTAAAGAAAACAGGGCAGTAGTAGAAAATGGTAAACATCAAGTGAAGTTTATGAATATCAAGAAAATGTTGGCTCCATCTTTAATGGCTGCTGCACTGCTCACCTTATCTCCAGTGATCAATCCTCCAGGTCCTCTCATTTATACACACACTAGATATGCACCTTTTTAGTTTCTTCTTTACATTAAATGCCCATACTTTTCTATGTAAATTACGTAATGCCATTTTCATTTGTTTTCCTTTTCTTTCAGCTACTTTCTTTCATGTTGTTTTGATAATTTAACATTGAAATTGTTCTTGAAATATAGAAACCATAAGATCATTATGTGTGTAGGTGAGCTTTTGTGCTGTTAAAAGCAGTAAATAAAATAATTTAATATTGCATATTATGATGAAATGTTTCGAGTCTTGGCAGTTGACACAAAAAAAAGAAGGGTTAAATCTCAAAGTGCTCACTGAAGTGAGAGGTTGGTATCAGATTAGTCACTTTAGTTATTGGCATCTCATTTGTACCATTATAGTTGACAGTAATGACAAGATTGTTTGTTTGACTTGTTGACCTAACGGAAAGTGATGTGGAGGTGACATGGCGTCCAAATAAGCTGACCCAGTGTATTAAACGAAATAAGACATAACCGTTAGGTCAACAAGTCAAACAAACGGTCTTGTCATTACTGTCAACTATAATGGTACAAATGAGATGCCAATAACTAGAGTGACTAATCTGATACCAGCCTCTCACTTCAGTGAGCACTTTGAGATTTAACCCAAAGAAAAAGCAAGGAGGAATAGGAAGGAACAGAGAAATATTAACGCATTGTAAAAAGATTTTATATTTAGCAAAAATAAAGCAGTAAATAAAATAATTTGATTATTATGTCCTTGGTTAAGGAACAACCTTTGCACCATAACGGATGAAACTTGTGGCAACTGAGTGCCATTTGATCAAAGCTCATATTTAATAAATTGCTTGTTGGCATTCACTGAAATCAATGAATATAAGAATTTGACTATAAGTTATAACAGATTGTGTAATGATGCCTTGATATGTTAAAGATATGTGATATATTAAGTTCGACATCTAACAGAGTAATGTTTGAGGCTGGGATGACTTCCCACTGTAGCAATGGTATTCTAGGAGCTTAAGATAGAGGCTCGAGTTCAGAAACCCCTTAGTCCCAAAAAGATGGGTTATAGTGATCCAAACTTGGGAACCCCATCCCAAAAAATGGATTTTCGAGTGAAGGGAATGATGAAGTCTTAAAAATATATGATCCAATCAAGCCCATGTCCTAATACCTTACAGTATAGTTAGTAGCTTAACATAAGACATAAGTTTAGCTTGATCACTTGGATCACTTCATAACCTATTCATAGTATCTGCACTTTTTCCACAATATATATCTGTGAAGATATCATCAGTCCTCTAAAAAAACACATGTATGTAGCACAAACTAGCATATAATGCTCAAGTGTCAAACCTGTGACTTAATAAGAATGTTTATCGTATTTTCTGCCACTGGTTAGTATCTTTTGGACAGACCATTGAAGTACATAGAGGAGCATCACTGTTTAATCGAGCTTGCATTGCATGTCATGTTGGAGGGGGAAACATAATTCAGCCAGTAAGCTTCCTTAACTTCCATACCCATCCTTGCAAAACTATCATTGCACGTTTAAACAATGAGCTGTTGTCTTGCCAGGGTGCGACGCTTTTCTTAAAAGATCTACTAAGGTAAATCTAACGCTTTTCTTAAAAGATCTACTAAGGTAAATCTAGATGCAAGCTGGTTGGGTAGTGCTTTCCTAATTAATTTATACATGTGTGTCTTGGATATTTTAACCTATACATTAACCCTTGATATTATTCTCCCTTAATTCAGCAGAATATTTTAAGTATTTATTTTTGCGAATACAGCAGAAAAATTATTTTATATGCTACCTTTCACCATTATGTGGCCTATTTGAAACTTAAACTAAGATCAGGTGATTTAGCTGCTCTGTTTTCGTACTGCCATTGAATTACTACCCTTAATGATCAGCTCAAGGTACATTACATGAGTTACTAAAATTTACTAAATTCTGCAGAAATGGAGTTGATACAGAAGATGAGATATACCGTGTAACGTACTTTGGTAAAGGAAGAATGCCAGTATGTTCTTCATAATTCGAATGCTTTGAGTTATTGTTCACATTGTAGATGAATCTTGACATTCTATGTCTGCTTTCTCCAGGGGTTTGGCATGGATTGTAAACCAAGGGGTCAATGCACATTTGGTGCCCGCCTGCAAGAAGATGAAATTAGACTACTAGCCGAGTTTGTGAAGTCTCAGGCTGCTGAGGGCTGGCCAAACATAGAGATTTCTGGAGATTGATATATGTTGGGGCAAGAAAACAATGAAAATTGCCTCAATTTTAATACCGAGCATACTAATTCTCTATTTATTATTCTATGCAAATGTAGTAATGTTTGGATGCTAATTTTTAAAGTGAATGTTGAATGGGTCATGGTTGGAACAAAAACATAATGTATCTTATGAAATTGTAATGCTGGCATTGCAATTGTAAAGATTAGCAGAACTAAAAACATCCCAGTGTTACAGCATTATCGCATTTACAGGGTCCGAAGGTTGCCATATACGCAGCCATACACTTACTTATAATAAAGAGACTGTTTATAAGTGTTTAATCCGAACCTCCAGAGACAAGAAACCTTAAATTCGACCATCATAGCAGATTTGGTGATCCGAGAACAAAACTTTACGAGCAATTCACATCAGTAATAAAATTACTCAATCAGCGATTTCATGGTCGGTTTATTGAAACATGTATTGTAAGTGTTTCTGTTACTCTAAATTTTAGTTTGAACTCTTAAGTGGAGTTGAGAGTAATTGTTCTGCCTAATATGATAACATTTACGACTGGAAATGAATATGACTTTTCAAGTTTATTCTTTATGTTTATCAAAGGCTGGAAACGTTCTCATTGACACTCGGGGTGCAACTAAGTTGGGGGATTTTGGGGTTTCTGCTTGCTTATTTGATTCGGGTGGCAGGCAACGTACATTGATTACTTTAGTGGGGTCTCCCTGCTGGGATGGTGTTCTCTGTTTTATGATATTGTTGATTCCTTAAGCTGGTTAATATTTTATTTAAGCTTAGGCATTCTCGTTAAAGAACTTGTAAGAGAAACAATTTTCAAGTTGATATGTGATTTCACTTGTGTTCTCAAGGACCATGACTTGAAAACCATGTCACCTCTCTATTATATACAAATACAATACATGATCTGGTGTGTATGTCTAGATCCAATCATCCATCCCGATTTGATAATTCTTTTTTTGGCTATCTGCAACCTTTGGACTAACCAAATATGTGCTAGCAACCAAGGAAGATATTGTTTTGTCTCTCTTTATTTTATCATCATTTCCATATGTTATTTAACTATATTGGTTTTCTAGACATCTAATAATTTTCGCTTCAATATGTTCCTCTTTTTAACAAAGAGATTTCCGATTGTACGCTCTGAAACTGCTCCAATTCCAAACCAGGTGTTGTATTCTTATGTCTTGTGAATTCAAAAATAAATTTTGATATTTCTTATTTTCTAATTTGATGATAGTTGAACGTTAATGCAAATATCATAATGATTGATCACCATTTATGTTCCAATTGTTGAACCTCTGAAGCAGAAAAGTTATGATTTTATTTATACCAATTCCAATAAAGAAAAACAAAGCAGAGTCGCCACTGCCTTTTCTTTCGTTGTCATTGAATGACGATACAATTCTGAAAGAGATTAACTATGCATCTGGTGGAGCCGGAATTCTTAATGGCACTCGACTCTACTCTGTGTTTAGCATTTTTCTTACATAATCAATCGATACAATACTATGTGCATATCAAGTAATAACTTGTGCTTATGTTTGTTACAGATTGAGAGATTATCGTTTGGCGATCAGATACACAGATTTAACAACTTTAACAAGACAAAGGAAGCAATGAATCGAAAAATTGGATGAGATGCATGCTGCAGAAAGGCTTTATAGTGAAGCAATATTCTCTCTTGGAATTGGCTTACATAAAATCATAACTTTTCTTCTTCTTTTGTCTTATGATACTCACTTGTAACAAATCTCATGGTTCATTTTAGGTAGCAATGACTATGTCAACAATTATCCGCAATACCGCAACCCTTCTTAGCCGATGGTCAACACTCAACAGTATACTCACAATAAATTTATAGGACTTCTAATATCAACTTTAGGCGAACAATTTACTGTAGTTTGAAAATACAAACTACAGTTTGTCACTAAGTTGGTATCACGGGCTTGTCCCCTCGGGTGCATACCTTTCCCAAGGGGTGAAATCAAAACGTGGGCTATGCATGAAGCAAGTCAATGAATGAGGGCTTCAGTTTGACTCCAGAGTGTAGAAGTTGATGCCTACTCTGGATCGAAACCTCTCCGATGCAAAACTAGCATTTGCAGATACTTATGACGCAATTTGGGATTTAATCCATAACCCTGCTGCTTATGGTAATCATTCTAATCGTGTAAAGAATGTTTATTGCATCCAGAGGTCTAAGGCTTGTTTATTGCATCCTCACGTGAACACATCACAGGAA
Source organism: Oenanthe sinensis (assembly GCA_028671895.1). NCBI lineage: Eukaryota > Viridiplantae > Streptophyta > Magnoliopsida > Apiales > Apiaceae > Oenanthe > Oenanthe sinensis. Next base: position 11,837,796 of record CM053799.1, read on the forward strand.
TTGATTGATTGTGAGCATGGTTCAAGGTGTCGAACACTTTGTGTTGCAATGTGGCCACAAGTATTGGAGGGCTATGCTTGTCAGACTCAAAATTGTGCATGAACTATTACAGCTATTATATATATATAAATACTGCAACAAGGGCTATCCTGAGAATTTATAATTCAAGTAAACTTGTGTCTGTAAACTCTTCCAGTAATCCATAATTCAACTCCAATGAAAAAAACAGCTTGAAAAGGATCTACTGGTTTATGCACAGAATCTTCTATCTATTTCATGCCATGAGTTCTATGTTGCTAATGCAAGTAAACTTAATTTATTCGGGAAGGTATGCTAATATATTTATAATAGAGGTCTTTATTCTACATTTTTAACTTTTTAACTCACCTCGTCATAATTTTCATTATAATATATATACGAGTGTCTTTTAGTTATTTTTTGCATTTCTTCTCTATTAGTTGCAGTGTATAGAATTATTAGTTAAAATTATGATTGTCCATTTTTTGATCTTGGAGAAACTATATTAAAAAAAAAATAGGGTCGAACTAATCTATTAAGAAGTTTGATATAATTATGAAAACTTAATGTGAATGTATTGTATCCTTTTGTATTGTTTATAAGCACAATGTTTAAAAATTGGTAGTTTATTTGTAGGTTTTATCACAAAAGTTTTGTTAAATTGGAATTGGAAAGATTTTACTAAAATTTGTGATCATCTATCTACCGATGCTAAAAATTTAATAAGAGAGTGCTTGCAATGCAACCCATCTATTAGATTGAGCAAGATGATTGCACATGATTCTTTATATGTCTTGGAGGCTTGAACTAGAAGGGATAGCCCAAATATAGGAATTTAAGTTCTCCCTCCCTCTCCCACTAAAAAAATATTATTCAAGGCTAGCAGTCTATGTAAGACTAATTTGTTAGCCATATATAGAGAAACGAAAAAAGTATTGTATTTAGCTTCCTCACATTGCCGATGGGAACAATAGTCAGATGCCTGCCTAATCAATCTCATCCTTCACATCAAAAGGTGAATATGTATTTTGGGAGCTTCAACAATTTTTATGGAAGTGTATCGAATCTTGAAATTAACTATGTATTTTGAGACAAAGGAATGCAAAGATATGCTACTCACTCAATACAAGAAATTCAGCACAACTCCGACGTCCAAGTCTTAAAATCAATATTGATGATATTAAGCCCACTCTGTATTTCATTTGTGGGCTTATTTGCTTTAAACGTTATTCCTTCCTTGACACTTATTTAAGCACTTGTTGTACTGTACTATGCACAAATTGCTTCAACTTCATCAACAGGTAATTAAATTTTGATGCCAACTGTGAAGGTGTTTTTGACCATCTTTTTTTATTGGCGATATGTGATTCCTAACAATCCAGCTTCAACACTTGGAATACTTAAAAGGAGTGGCATCAAAAATTATGCATCTCTTGAAAAGAACACATTAAAACTTTATTCTAATGAGCTATTATAAATGTTGTTTGTGATTTGCTTCAAACATATGAATTTCACACATTCTTTCTTACCGTTTCTTAATATTATTTCGATTATATACAGATTCTTTATCTGCTTCGGTGCTCATTCTTGTCAAAGACTCCTCTGTCAAAATTTTTTTTGCAAGAAGTCGATCAGTTCTCATGTTCTAACTACTCAATCTCCTAAGGGCACTAATGGAGCCAAGAAGATTAAATTTAAAGTATATGTGCAGACGTCGACCAACAAGATATTATTGGCTCATAGCTCAGAAGATGTTATAGACTTCATTTTCAGTCTTCTCACTGTTCCTATAGGAAAAATCGTAAGGCTATTGACTAAAGTTCATGAATCATTAAGTATTGCATCCATCAGAGTGTATTAGAGTTGAATGTTGTTGAATATTTGGAAAAACAGCAACCTAAAGATATGTTACTTTATCTAAAATTGTTGTAAAGATGACATCAGGGGCATACTAGTAATTGTATCTAGTGAGTTGGTTAGAAAGTTTGTTATGACAGCTGATTGTATCTAGTGAGTTGGTTAGAAAGTTTGTTGTTATGACAGCTGTAAGTTTGTGATCTATATAAGCAAGTAGTGGATTGTAGAGAAAAACAACACTGTGTAATGTGAACCAGTAAAGAGTAATGAGCACATTCGTAGTTTTTCTTGTTCAGTTACTGCTATTTTGTTAACTTTCTTTATGGTATCAGAGCTGCGACTACTCAACGAGATCGAAGAGTGCAATCTCTGTGACTGTTCATAATAGGTGTTCAACCGTGTAGATTGATCGAATACGATCGCAGCTGGATCAATAACGATTACAATAACGATTGTAGATCGTGTACTGATCGCAAAGTGATCGCAAATCGATTGAAATTGCACAATTTCGTGGTGAAAAATTACAATTGAACGAGTGTTAGTCTTTGTAATGGCGTCTGGAAGTAGATTTTCGTTCGTTGATATGCAGAACCCTCTGTTTCTTCATCTTAGCGATGGACCGAACTCCATTACTGTCTCGAAGCTTCAAGGTACCAGAGATTATAGAATCTGGAGACGTTCTATGGAGATTCAACTCTCCTCGAAGCGGAAGCTGGGATTTGTAACTGGAACTGAAATTCGAAGTGTTACAGATGCAACAGAGGCCACTCAATGGGATACATGTAATAATATGGTAATTTCCTGGCTTCATAACAGCATATCTGAATCTATTAAGAATTCTATACTGTTTGTTGATTCTGCCAGTGCAATATGGAAATTGTTAGAAACTCGATTTCAATTGACTAATGGATCTCGTAAATACAAGTTGACTAAAGAGTTATTTCATGTGCAACAAAATAATAGAACACTTGTTGAGTATTTCACTGAAATCAGTGTTGTGTGGGAAGAATTAGAAATGATGAACACATTGCCTGCACTTACTGCAATTACTGCTGAGATAACTGCTTTCTTGAAGGCTTTAGAAACTCAAAAAAATGAAGCTAGGTTGTTTCAATTTTTGAATGGATTAGATGATGTGTATGGATCTCAAAGGAGTCAAATCTTGATAATGACACCCTTACCTACTGTTGAGATGGCATGTTCAGTGATACAACAAGAAGAATCTCAAAGAGATATCTTGAGTCTTGGAACATCTGGTCATAGTCATGAAATTGCAGCTATGTATAGCAAAGGCAATCACAATGCAGGGTATACGGACAATACATGTTCAGAATGTGGAAAGAAAGGACATGCCAGAGAAAAGTGTTGGAGTGTGATTGGTGTTAGGTCCTGGAGATCGTAGAGGGGGGGTGAATACGATTCCCAAATAAAAATCTGACTTTTATTTATTTTTGGGACAACATAAAAATTACTTTGGTTCAAACCCAGGTACTGTTCATCATCTTCTTCAACCTCAAGAACACCATTAAAATAACCAAGATAATGAACGGTAAATCATCCAAAACACACAACACAACAAGATCCAAGAATATAACTTTATATTCATTGAAGTGGGGTAGATGCTACAACAAGTTCAAGAACAAAAGCTCAAGAACACAACAAAGAAATGATTTTTGGCTCCTCTAAAAATATTACAAATTCTAGATCTAGGAGACAAAAATCAAACCTATCTTCTAAACAAGATTTAGCAATGTTTACAATAGAAGAATAGATGAGTGGTGAAACAAAGAAATTCATGGCCCCATAATATTCAAGATATGGAGTATGGCCGTGGGGGAGAGAAAATTTTTCTCTCTCTCCCCTTTTCTTTTTCTCATCCGAATGCACACACTCACCACTTTAAAAATTAAGACTTGAGTTTCTTCTTAATATATTGAAAAAGGTGTTACTTTTTGTTTTTCCACCTTTTACTCTTGTCCACTCAAATCTCATCTTCAAAGTCATGTGCCAAGTATGCCTTTGGAAATATTTAATGTAAAAGTAATATTTAAATAAATATATATAATATAAATAAAGAATGTCTTTATTTATAAAATATATAAATAATTAAATAAATACTTTATTTAATTAAATTAAATATTTCCATTCCACTCTTCAATTTGTGTAGACTTCCTTATCCAAATACTTGGCCCCGTATACGTGACTCCACCACGTCCAAGTATTTGGCCTTCTAATTTGTGAAGCTTTAGTAAGATCCAATCAGGTTGTGCCGTCTGTCTCTTATCCATTAGGCTGACATTTCTCCAACACTGATTTACCACCTTTGTTGATCCTCCACTTGACTCAAGAAAACCAACAACTTTAGAATGATTAAAACCATATTAACCGACGAGAGCTTGCCTCCAATGTCCTGACACTTGATGCAACGGTCTGGTTCATAAGTGACTAGTCTTGATAGGGGCTCTTGATTCCGAACATGAGTCCACATTCTTCTTTGCAAACCTTACTTGTTGTTTCGATTGTAATGCACTAAAATCGTCATAGACTAAGACAATCTTCTGTAGCTTCCACATCCTTGAATAGATGTCAACATCTTTTATTCTTCACTGAGGCATGAACATGTTAATGAACTTCTTCCAGTGAGCTTCAAGTCTGTAGATGATCCTTTGATACTTTGTCTTAACTGAACTCTGTGATCCAAGATTTCTGTGCACCTGCATATTATTACATGTCCTGTTCTATTGTTGAGTTATCATCAACCATTACATAGAGATTACATTTAGCATTTCTAGTACACATGAAAGTGCAGTGAGTTACTTCCCTTCACTCCTATCTCCCCTTTCAATCTCCCCCTATTTGGTTGATATGGAATAGCAATCAAATACTATTTCCATTTACAATCTCCCCCAAAAGCAATTAAATAAAATTAACTACTAGAGGATAACTCAACTAACATACAAGAAATAATTAAAGTACTGGACATGAAAATAATATACAAAAGGTTCTGGAAAGATATAATCAGTTAAATCAAGATTTCCTGAGTTGCTGAAAATGAATGATGAATTTCTGAATTTCATTTTCCTTTAGCTTCCTCCACTTCAATGTTCTTCAAAGATGGGGTTCTTTCAATAAAGAAACAAATCATTAGTAAAGACTTCTGACCAATCATTCTTGTTCATCTTGCAATTCGAACTAGAACATACAGCTCTCTATGTTCCCCATAAGAGGTCAACTCATTCTCCCCTTAAGGTTGTTCTCTCTTGGAATGAAAGTCACTTCTTCTTTTTCTTCAGGATGTTCTATTTCCAGGAAACATATTTTTCTTTCTTCCCTGCACTACTCCACTGACTTCATCTATCACTGAAACAAGAAATAGAACACACTTGGACACTTCTCAGATGCCCCTTGAAAATCTCCTTCACATTCTTCTTTACCCAGAAAACTTCTACTTAGCAAAAACTCCCCCTGAGTTGATACTCTTCAAAGAAATCTTCATTTTCATTCATTGATCGTGCTAGAAAGAATTCTTCTGCCGAACTTCTCCTAAGAATGTTTCAAGGACAGATCTTCAAACAAATAGAGCAAAATCCCTTAGATATCTTTTCAGAATAAGATATAGCATTGCAAACCAAGATGTTAATATTTTCCATAACTTCTCTCCCTTAGTACGACAAGTAACTTCTTCCCAATTGACAAAAAGTAACTTCTCCACTTCAGACGAAAAATTAGTTAAATCTACAACACCTTTAGGGATTAGGCTCCAACCAATTACTAAGAAACTCCCCCTTAGTAATTTCTCCATTGCATCACTAAGGTTTCAATTTTATCTAATTCTCCCCCTTAGTTCATGCAAGCTCCAATCCACCCTTGTGTCTTTAGATATCCTCTAAGTAACCTCCACAAGATAGGATTGACAGATATCATTTCTTGTATCACCAAGAGATCTCGTTTCTTGTATCACCAAATTCTCCCCCTTAGTTGAGAATATCCTTTAAAATAATAAAAGTATCATCTACATCCAATCGAAAAAGAAACTCTCCTCCAACTGAACATAAAATCCTCCTTAGGCCTAAAAATTAATGTCTCTCTCTTTGAGATTGAGAACAACATGAATTAATAGACCCAAAGGTAATAGTTTGGACATTCCCACTAAGCTTCAGCTAGACTCTTCTTCAGCTTGTCTTTCAGAAAAGAATCTCTTCAACATTCCAGAGCTAGAAAATTCAGTAACAGGATTCAAGCATAGTAGCAAGGTTAGTGTTTGGTATATGGTTTCCTCACTTCTACTACATTCTGTTGGTGTTTACACTTTCAAGCGTAAGTGTTCCACTCATTTCTCTCCCTATTTCTCTCACTCAAGTGTATCACTCCCTCACTTCACTCAAGTGTTTCTCTCCCTTACTTGCACTCATTCCATTTATAGCAATTTGTACCTGCAAGTAAATCCATGCTAGTCTCACCAAGATATTGTGGATCGTTGACTATAGCATGTTGTCGATCACTAAAGATCTAGGTTCTGAGATGGAATCTCAGACAGGGTTTCAGTTAGGCCGTCACGCAACTCACCATGAGCAAATCCATGCACACGTGGCTCGTCGTCAGGGAATAACCCTTCTGAAATTGGAATCTCTTCCATTCCAGGAGTGACTGAAATCCCAACACCCTGATCCTCAAAAGACTCATCAAATTGGTAAACCAACTGAATCATAGTCTACGAGTTATTGCTCAGCTACTTTCAGCATCAACAATCTCCCCATATGCAAATCCATGCACTGGATCGTTGAATGTGGTATGCGTACTAGCAACTATCTAAGCATCAACCGACTCCCCATATGCAAATCCATGCACTGGATCGTTGACGGTGATATTCCTTTAAGTTTTGAGCGATCCATGTATTCCAGAATTTGAATTCCTGGGAGAGTAGACGTGTACAAACATCTCTCTCAATCACCTGTGAAGATGAATTAACTCACTATTTTCAGTCATGGAAAACTGTTAGTGATTGCCTCTCAACATCAACAGATTGCTCTGTGGATGTGAAATCCCGTTAGGGAACTAGGACTGTTCCTCCTAGGAAGGTTGACAAGGATTCTAATAAATGGCAAGAAATCCAAGTTTCCCTCAAATACCTGTGAAGGTGGCTCAACAACTTCATTCACCATGAATGGTAAACAAAAAAGTTTAGGGGTTTTACCTATATCTCACAATGTGCACTTCTTGCAATGTGTCCTCACAATTGTAAGTCCCAAGAGAGGCTAGAGAACTGTTAGGTCCTATAACATCCCTTAGAAGCAAAAACTTTAGGATTACCATCAGCGTGAATGCTTTTGGTGTGCTTGACTCATTACAAGGTACTCTGGCTGACGAGCAAATTTTCAATGAAATCACCCTGTTGAGAGAGTTCATTCAGAAACGGTTGAATTGCCTTTTCAGCTCTGCATCCTTTTGAGAGAACACAGATGAGCTACAGATACCTCAATTTGTATACTTCTTTCCTTCTCGAGAGGTAGAGCTGTGGGTGCACTTCTGACTTCATCCTTATTTGCTGCATCAAGTGCAGTTTCTCCCTTAACAACCGCTAATCTATATAAGTTCCTTATATCACCAAGGGTTGAAAGTTTGAATTAGAATGATAGTGTTTGGTACTAAGGCCTTGGTTAGAAATTGATGGATTATTCAACTTCTTGACCTTCCCCTATAGCCACTAAGGCCAAGCCATTACGGCTAAATAGATAGAGTTGATCAGAGCTATATAAAATTTGGTAGAGTATGATTAAACTTATTCTCTATTCCTTCTCAGAAATATAGCATCGGAGCAATGTGTCCTCAAGAAACAATGCACCAGAGCTAAAATGTGGGAATTAATAAAGAATAGGTAAAAGAATATTAAGCCAAATTTCATAAACTCACAATTTTGAAAAAAAAGTTTAACAGATTAACAAAAGTGTTCTTTTGAATTTCTCTTAGACAAATATCCAATTGAAATTCAACTCTTTTAACAAAAACATTTTGATTAATAACTCAAATCTATTTCATCTTGCTCACTGTATGTTTTCAGAAATTGTTTTGCAATTCATTCTTATCGGATATTATCTGCGACTTAAAACATAAATAAAAAAATCGAATGAATGCTTTAGTCATACAGTCCAAGGCACTAATCCTAAAGCAAACAACCATTGTTTTAATACTACAGGTCAATGTGAAACAGACATTAACAAGAGTTTTGAAAAACGTTTTACCAATGGTTGATACCTCAAGATCAAAACAATTTACTCAAATAAAATATCCTGATACCATGCAACCTAAGTTACAAGTTATCAAGTAACTTTATTTAAACAAATCGTGGAGAGAAAACAGTTTTCATTACAAAACATTTAGAGAGAGAGAGGATATATGATTTTGAAATAGAAAGATAATCCTCAAGAAATGTTCTCTTTCAAAGAAAACTTTTAGTGGCTTTTCATTCTCTGGCAAATGAATGCATATTTAGATAAAACATTTTTCACAAGAAATAGACAAGAAATTTCTTTATGCATTCAAGTTCTAAAGAATGAAAAATATATGTTAATACTAATGAATTATCAAAGATATAAATGACAAGACATTCAAAAGTACTAACATCATTCAATCATTTTGTAATAAAACGCATCTTACTACAAAACAATCAAGCACATAAGATACTTACATTATGCTAGACAATTACCATTTGTCGCTTGAAACAAACACATATTGCAATATAGATCATGGTAATTCTAAAGCATAAAAATAAGCATCCGCTAAACACTGAACATACATTGATCGAATGACAGCATTTAACTTCTTACACTACATCTCAACAATTATCACATAAGCATATTGAAAATACTCATGACAATCAGAATGTATGTAAGCTCGAGGTACTAGTTGCATCAGAGATCAAATACCTTTAAATATTAATGCTAAAATTTATGATCTTTGACAACCCCTCGCGATGTAGTAAATTACTTTCAATATCAGTGTTTTTTTTTTGAAATAATCTTTTAATCACTTAGTGCAGAAATTCTAAGTGACATCACTAATATCAAAAGAATGACAACTAATATTAATGGATTTTGCAAAAGACATGAATTACATCACTTAAACTACATATTAAGTGGTTCCATTAATATTAGCATTAAACAATTAAAAGTAAATAAAATTACAATTAATTAATATATACAAATACTTATGCTGAAACATTTGATACATATAGCATGAATAACATATGACAGCACAAAGTACGAAATCCTGGATATAAATTGACTATACAAAGAGATGCTACAATGTTAGGTCCCTAGGTCCCGGGTGATCATAGGTAATCTCATAGCGATAATATTGGGTCCCGGGTGATCACAAGCCAAACATTAATCAGTTCCTAGAGATCGTAGACATCTAAATAGCATGAACACTCTCTATAAACATTATGTTTATATAAATCAATATTAGACTAGAGTGACATACCTTAGTCAATAGAGCTTTTACTGGTGTATGATCGTTGAATGAACAATTACTCCTCTTTGTCCTAGAGATCGAACGTTTACTCCTTTCGAGATTGAACATTTACTCCTTTTGGACAGGAATAACTTTTCAGCTACCAGTTAACATTGTTCCTCGAAACAATACCACGCTCATCCCGACGGAAACTGCATTACCTTCAACACCCAAATATTTCCTTGTAGATATTGGTCTTGGCAGCAGCTTCACTAAACTCAGCACTCTAGAAACCAGTAGTCCTGACACTAGTAGAGTAGAACCTTTAAAAACTCCGAACTACCCTTCAGCTTCTGTATCAATACCAAGTCTTCATGTGGATTGATTCCTTGTGCTAAGTGTATCTGCCTCTAGTTCAATTGAGTTAGTTCCTTGATTCGAACCCTACTCAATCTTGATTAGTTAGTGCATCTTCAGTCTTCATTGAATTCACTCAGAAAAACCAATGAAATACTCTTATACATGCACGGCACTACCAATCACTACTCTACTACCCAGATTCATCAAGAACTGACTCTAGGAAATGTTGTTACACAAAACCCTTTGTCATGACAGATGTGTCCTTAATGTTTCCTTAGATATTCAGTGGGTAGAGTAGTCTTCTTCAAATATGATTGAGATCATCTTGCATTATTTTTAAATTGACAATTTCCTTTCTAATATGCAATCACTCAATCTGGATCACTCAGTGCTCCTAAGAATCTCAACTCTTACTCAATGAGCACTGCTAGCCTTTGAACATCAAACACGACTAGTTGATCCAACTTACTGATGCTCCCCCTGTGATGCTGCTTGCAGCTTTTCTTCATCTGGTGTCATCTGATCTTGAGCCCTAAACAGGATGTCAACCTTTAGAAATTCAGAGCTAAAATCAAACGAATGCTAGGGAGCTTGATGATGTTGTTCACTGCATCTAGATCATCTTAAATCAATCACAGACTCTATGTAAGCTCTTAACTCCAAATAAGATAGCCCTTCATCACACCATGTGACTTCAGGCATGATTAATCTTACTTGATGTCTTCTCTTTATATTTACTGATTAGACTTGCTGTGTCAACTGATTCAGCCGTAGTGAATAGGAAACCTTAAGTCTATCCATTATCCTTGTAATTTCACTCAAGGTCTGGATTTCCCTATTAACTCCTCCATTTGGTCATGAAGTCCGAAAACTGAACTTTACTCTAGAATACTCCTTTCAGTGCAGACATAACATAGAATTTCATTCGTCAACGAATTCCATTACCTGCCCTCAAAGTGTTCTTACAGCAATCTGCCTAATCCTTTGAATGTGATTAATCACTGAGATGCTTCATCTATCGAATGCATGAACAAACACCAAAACTAAACAGGGTAGCCTTTGACTTGACTTCCCTTCAACTGACATACTTCACTAATGTCCTTCTTAAAAGAATTTCATTAGAAGTAGTCCTTTCTCACCAACTTCATCTTTACCGTCGAATCCGTTATCTTGATAAACCAAGTATTAGTTGATAAACCAAGTGTGAGAGCATCATTTGTTGTTGCAGCTAACTCCATTCTGATAAACTTCAACGAATAGTTGACTTCATCATAAGCATTAAATTTCGTGTCAGCAATAACCTCACTTCCAGTAGAGTGAGCTTCTATTTCTCTTGACCCCGATCAATATTGTTCATCCTCGAACTGATATTAGGAAACCCTTCGCAAAGAATCCCCTATGTCTTCCTTAATATTGTGCTTCAGATCATTCAAGAAAAATAGGTAACCTTGCTTAACCATTTGAATACCAAAGCAAAAGTAGTTACATGCCTCGAACATGGAAATGTCTGAGATATATAACTTGTACATGTTGAAAGATACTCTGCATTCACAAATGATTAAGACACGTGGTCCTCAATTTGATTGAGTCCAAGGGTTAGAGATATTTCTAAACATTGTTAACAACAAAGCATTCAAGTTCAACATGCTCATTCTTATCTGACTGATAACTCCTCATCTATATCAGCCTTAACAAGTAGTCTTGGCTATGAGCTCAGTGATCCCAACCTAACTTAAGGTGGACTAGCAGTCTATAAGAATCATGTCGTACATATATGTAGTCATAGAAGAATCAATTACTCAGATTCCTAATTCTTCTAATTCACCTTTGTTGTTCACTTTAACATTATATTATCTCTAATTACCTAAGTCAGTTTAAATTTAAAAATTTAATTCATGGTTTATTATACTGACCCCTAGGCAATTCCCAAATTAGAAACAGACTCATCTTAACAAGCACATGATCAAATATAGCATTTAATACAACCATGCGAGTATAAACAGATTATAGACAATGTAAACAACAAGGCACTTAGCATGCAGCAAATACTCTTTCCGGTAAATGTACCCCTACAAATACCTAAGACTCTATATGCTAACATGATCAATTATCGTAAAGCAAGCATTAAATCACACAAGATCTAATCATGAAGTCAAATACTGATAAACAAGCAACACTAACAAACTAGCATAAGTTATCTAATTTATATAGAAATCAAGGTGAGACATGCATTACATCAAACTTATAATATAATGCAGTTCAGCACTTAATACTCTATAATTAAATCAAACAAGTATAAACTAGTTAGAAAGTATACCTGTACGATGCTTAACATTCCATCTCGAGTGATAATCAATTGATCCAAATCAATTTCCATTCTACTGACACTCATGGAAGTATCCTTGCATTTGACCTCAATAACCAATGATGTTCCTGCTTCAACCCAAACTGATACCTGATTGTTCTGCTTAAAGACCCCGACATAGAATGTCTCATGTTCTGCTTGAAAAGATCATTCTTCTTTGAATGTGTAGCAATAACCCCTTGATTATCATATGTCAGTGATAATCAAACCTTGTGTATTTCTGCCACTGATGTCCTTTAACCAAATCTTCAATTGTTGTTTTGGTTCTTTGACCGATAAACTGAATTCCTTTTCAAAATCCCAAATTCTTCATATATTGATTCGAAAACCACTGATCGAAGACTCTTCCCTAAATGAACTAATCCCCTTTCAATAACCAAATGATCCACTGAGTAGACCGATGTAGAAATACATCTCCAATGGTAAGATCAGGTCTCAACTCCATTAGAATGTTCTTCAGTCAGTTCGTTTGTCCTCAACGAACGAAGAATCAACTCCTGTTGTTTCGTTTAATAAAACATTTTGTTCAAACAGAAGTATTTAATTTTTTAGGAATTTAAATAATCAAAATAAATTGAAAATGCATTTTTGATAAATAATAATAAATTTCTCAATTTCAAATTATAAATAAAATAAAATTCGAAAAGAAAGTTTTGATATAGAGATAACAAAATTTTCAAGGTATATTAAATAATCCCGAAAAAGAAATTATTTCAAATCAAAATTAATTTCCAAAGAATTTTATAGAATTTATAATCCAAAACAGTTTCAATTATAATTAAAATAAAACAGATTGAAAATATAAGTTTGATATAAAAATAATAAATTTTCAAGTCATCTTAGATATTCTTGAAAATAAATTATTTCAACCAAAATGATTTTCCAAAAAGTTTTATGAGATTTATAATTAAAACTTCTATAAAAAATAAATTATTAAACCTCAAAAATAATTCTCAAAATACTTTTAAGAATATTAAACTCAAAAGAAATTAAATTGGATTTTAAAATTAATTTTAGTTTTCAAATTAATAAAATTCTTAACTAAGAATATTAAAAATATAAAATATTTGACTCTAAAATTTAAAAGAAAATAAAATATTTTCCAAGATGTAAAATAAACTTGAAAAATAAATTATTTAAATTTAAAAATTATTTCCAAAATATTTTAAATAATTAAATTCAAATTTAATTAATTTGAGAGAAAAACAATTTTTGTTTTAAATAAAAGTTAAGCTATGTAGCCATGTGTCATGTTGAAACAGCCCTCTAAGAAAAAAAAATTCTACATAGGAATGTTCTACATAGACTCTATCTAAAACATCAAGTAGAAATTCTACATAGAAATGTTCTACTTAGGCTCTATCTAGAACATTAAGTAGAACTTCTGACTTAGAAAATATTTCTAACTCCAGAATTTCTACTTAGGTTCTATCTAGAACATTAAGTAGAATTTCTACATAGAAATGTTCTACTTAGGCTCTATGTAGAACATTAAGTAGAACTTCTGACTTAGAAAATATTTCTAACTCCAGAATTTCTACTTAGGTTCTATCTAGAACATTAAGTAGAATTTCTACATAGAAATGTTCTACTTAGGCTCTATGTAGAACATTAAGTAGAACTTCTGACTTAGAAAATATTTCTAACTCCAGAATTTCTACTTAGGTTCTATCTAGAACATTAAGTAGAATTTCTACATAGAAATGTTCTACTTAGGCTCTATGTAGAACATTAAGTAGAACTTCTGACTTAGAAAATATTTCTAACTCCAGAATTTCTACTTAGGTTCTATCTAGAACATTAAGTAGAATTTCTACATAGAAATGTTCTACTTAGGCTCTATGTAGAACATTAAGTAGAACTTCTGACTTAGAAAATATTTCTAACTCCAGAATTTCTACTTAGGTTCTATCTAGAACATTAAGTAGAATATTCGAGATAATGTTCGAGTTAGACACTATCTCGAACATCAAGTCGAATTTCTACATAGAAATGTTCTACTTGGCTATCTAGAACATTTTGTACTTAGAAAAATTCCGGGCTTCAAAAAAAAATTCTGGATGCCCAGTGAACCAATTGTACCCTCTTTAATCTTAAAAATAAAAATAGATCCAATCGATTTGTATGTCAATCGAGTAGCTCTGATACCAATTGTTAGGTCCTGGAGATCGTAGAGGGGGGGTGAATACGATTCCCAAATAAAAATCTGACTTTTATTTATTTTTGGGACAACATAAAAATTACTTTGGTTCAAACCCAGGTACTGTTCATCATCTTCTTCAACCTCAAGAACACCATTAAAATAACCAAGATAATGAACGGTAAATCATCCAAAACACACAACACAACAAGATCCAAGAATATAACTTTATATTCATTGAAGTGGGGTAGATGCTACAACAAGTTCAAGAACAAAAGCTCAAGAACACAACAAAGAAATGATTTTTGGCTCCTCTAAAAATATTACAAATTCTAGATCTAGGAGACAAAAATCAAACCTATCTTCTAAACAAGATTTAGCAATGTTTACAATAGAAGAATAGATGAGTGGTGAAACAAAGAAATTCATGGCCCCATAATATTCAAGATATGGAGTATGGCCGTGGGGGAGAGAAAATTTTTCTCTCTCTCCCCTTTTCTTTTTCTCATCCGAATGCACACACTCACCACTTTAAAAATTAAGACTTGAGTTTCTTCTTAATATATTGAAAAAGGTGTTACTTTTTGTTTTTCCACCTTTTACTCTTGTCCACTCAAATCTCATCTTCAAAGTCATGTGCCAAGTATGCCTTTGGAAATATTTAATGTAAAAGTAATATTTAAATAAATATATATAATATAAATAAAGAATGTCTTTATTTATAAAATATATAAATAATTAAATAAATACTTTATTTAATTAAATTAAATATTTCCATTCCACTCTTCAATTTGTGTAGACTTCCTTATCCAAATACTTGGCCCCGTATACGTGACTCCACCACGTCCAAGTATTTGGCCTTCTAATTTGTGAAGCTTTAGTAAGATCCAATCAGGTTGTGCCGTCTGTCTCTTATCCATTAGGCTGACATTTCTCCAACACTGATGACATTGTGAAGCTAGGTTGTTTCAATTTTTGAATGGATTAGATGATGTGTATGGATCTCAAAGGAGTCAAATCTTGATAATGACACCCTTACCTACTGTTGAGATGGCATGTTCAGTGATACAACAAGAAGAATCTCAAAGAGATATCTTGAGTCT
The DNA here is from genome assembly GCA_028671895.1 of Oenanthe sinensis. Lineage (NCBI taxonomy): Eukaryota > Viridiplantae > Streptophyta > Magnoliopsida > Apiales > Apiaceae > Oenanthe > Oenanthe sinensis. Next base: position 11,853,088 of record CM053799.1, read on the forward strand.
TGGAACATCTGGTCATAGTCATGAAATTGCAGCTATGTATAGCAAAGGCAATCACAATGCAGGGTATACGGACAATACATGTTCAGAATGTGGAAAGAAAGGACATGCCAGAGAAAAGTGTTGGATTGTGATTGGTTATCCTAAATGGCATAATAAACATAAAACTCAGAAACGTGTACCTAATGCTGGTCCATGGCATGCTAACATGGGCACAGGTACTACAAAAATGGTGAATGCTGTGATGGGAGATAGTGGTTCTTCTGATCAACAAAATGTTATTATTACTGCCAAGCAATTTGATCAATTGTTAAAATTGATCCCAGCCAATGTGCAGCAAGAAGATCCCTTCTCTGCTGTTGCTGATTGTCCTTTCTCTGGCATGGTAGTCTGTAATACAGTTCTTTTGCAGAACACTGAATGGATTGTGGATTCTGGGGCCACTGACCATATGACATCTAGTCTATCTCTGCTCACAAATGTGAAGTTAGCTCCATCTCAGAGCAAAATAAAGCTTCCTACAGGAGATGTTGCTTCAATCACTCACATTGGTGAACTTCAACTCAAAAATGGTCTCAAGTTACTGGATGTCTTGTATGTGCCAAAATTTAATCATCATTTGATATCCATTCACAAGCTAGCTCAGGATAATGCCTGTGAGATCATGTTTCAACCAGATAAATGTCTTATCATGTGCTCTCTTACAAAGTTTGTTAAAGGCATTGGTGTGTTGAAAAATGGGTTGTACTATCTGTCAGATGTAGAGGAGAAAATTTGTTGCAATACAAATGCACCTGCTGTATCTCCAAAATTGAATGAGTGTGAGATCTGGCACAATAGGTTGGGACATGCTCCCTTAGCCAAATTGCAGCTTGTTCCTCATATCAAAGCTCAAATTCATGCCACAAAATCACTGGAATGCATTACCTGCCCTTTAGCTAAGTTCACTAAGCTACCTTATTCCAAGAGTTTATCTCATGCTGTGTCTCCATTTGACTTACTTCATGCTGATATCTGGGGCCCATACAAAGTGCCAACCAAGAACAAATGCAAGTATTTTTTAACTCTGGTTGATGACTGCACCAGGATGATATGGGTGTATCTACTTCAACTTAAATCTCACTTCTTGACTTGCCTGCAAACTTTCTGCAACTATGTTGCTACTCATTTTTCTCTGCAGATCAAAACTCTCAGAACTGATAATGCTCTTGAATTTCAAGATCAGCATTGCAAAATATTTTATGCAGCAAAGGAATAGTACATCAGAAATCATGTGCCTACAATCCTCAACAAAATGCACGGGTGGAAAGGCGACATAGATATATCTTGGAGATGGCCAGGGCCTTGAAATTCCAATCAGGTTTACCTATTCAGCACTGGGGTGATTGTGTTTTAACATCTGTTTACATCATTAACAGATTACCTTCCTCAGTTCTTAACAATAGTTCACCGTATGAATTGTTATATCACGAACCTCCAGCATATGAAGACTTAAGGGTTTTTGGCTACCTAGCTTTTGCGTCGAACACACATGCTAGTCTAGATAAGTTTGCTACTAGAGGTATTCCTTGTATTTTCATCGGTTATCCACCAGATAACAAAGGGTACAGGTTATTGAATCTGTTGGATAAGACAATTTTTGTCTCGAGGGATGTTACTTTCAAAGAAACAATTTTCCCTTTGAACTCTCATTCTGCACCATATTACATGAAGCCTTTACCTGTTACCATGCCAACACCCGAGGTGGCTTCTACTTCTTCACCTGGTTATTTTGATTATGATGAGTTTGTAACTCTTGAGGAGGATAGTCATGATACATCAACTGCTGATGCCTGTGTAAGAAGGTCTTTCAGAAGTCGCCAGCCTCCAACCTGGATGGAAAATTATACAGCAAATATAGTGCAAACAGAGCCTTTTGTAGTTGCTTCAGTGGTGAATCAAGCTATTGCGACAACGTTCTCATGTTTTCTTACAAGTTTAACTACAAATTCTGATCCTGTCACGTTTAGACAGGCTGTTCAACATGTTCACTGGGTAGATGCTATGAATTCTGAGTTAGAGGCTCTTGAACGGAATGGAACCTGGATGATTACCACTCTTCCTCCCGGAAAGCATGCTATAGGGTCTAAATGGCTTTACAAGACAAAATTTAAACCTGATGGCTCAATTGATAGGTTTAAAAGCCGATTGGTCATTTTGGGATGCAAACAGGTTTTTGGTGTTGATTTTGGGGAAACCTTTGCCGTTGTTGCTAAAATGGCAACTGTGCGGACTTTACTAGCTGTCGCTGCTATGCAAGGATGGTTTGTCATTTAAATGGACGTCACTAATGCTTTTTTGCATGGTGATTTAGATGAGGAGGTCTACATGGAGTTGCCACAGGGGTACACTAGTTGGGGCAGTAGAATAGCCTATGCAGCTCAGGGGGAGAGAGACACAATGCTGTTAAAATCAGATGCCAAACAAGTGTGTAAGCTTCTCAAAAGCCTGTATGGTCTAAGGCAGGCACCAAGGTGCTGGTTCAGTAAATTGTCAGTTGCATTGAAAGATGATACATTTGTACAGTCTAGAGCTGACTATAGTGTTATAACCAAATTTTCACATATCTAGGTTTGTATTGACGAGTGAAGGTCCTATGGACGAGCATATGAAGAACACGACGGGTAAAGGCTGTTTGCAGTCCGACGAGTAAATTGATTGCCATATTTGATAAGTATTTATTAATTAGTGTAATATCAGTTGTATAAAATAATATTGCAAATATTATTTTACATTATATTAGTAATTCATTGTAAGTCCTAAATAATAGGGGGAAGTAACAGCCGACGAGTGGACCAAGTCTCGACGGGTAAGACTGAAACACCCGACGGGCAGAAAATCAAGGAAAGGATAAGATTCCTACTTCAACCATAACTCAAATACATGGAATCGATCCCTACAATCAAGGGACGTGATCAACAGCTTCTAGCATGAAAATAGGATCGTGGAAAGCATCCAAATCAGATTATAAATACATCCTTGAAGAGATAAGCAAGGGGAGGAGATTGAAATCTATCACATTACTATACACACAATACACCCACCCGACGGGTAGCAACTGCATAGTCGACGAGTAGTACTTTTATGTATTTTTGTTCATTCAAAACACTTGTAATCGATCTTAAACAGCATTCTAGTGGATATTCTTGGCTGGGCACACCCCCACCCGCGGTTTTTATCCCTTTCCTAGGGTTTTCCGCGTCACCAAAATTGTCCTGCCTCTATTTTATTTTCTAGTCGTCGAATAGCTTTTTATTCTTATCTCTACTCGTCCAAGCTTCTAAACACGTTTTATATACAATTTTACAATAAAAGAACTTAGTTATTAACCCATCAATTTTTGGCTAAAACAGTTTGGCGCCGTCTGTGGGAAATTAGCTAAGAGTTCTATACAATTTCTACGACTATGGCTACGGATCCTAAGCGAAACGAAAATGAGGAACGGCCTACGAATGATGACGTGCTTGCAATCATGAAGAAGCTACAAACTGATGTGGAGACACTGCGTAGTGAAAATGAGAACCTCAAGGCTGCACTGAGTACGGTAAAATCAAGTGCAATGGCAGCTTCAAAGCAAACGGTGGCAAGTGTGGTAAGGAGATTGCGATACGACGATGAGGATCATGATGAAGGTCGAAAGGAGGATGATGAAGTGCTCGTGTTGTGCACTAACAGGACTGGGAATGGAGCTATGGATAATAACGCTAACACAACATCTCAGCGGCAGAAGGAGGCAACGGTCAGGCATGACATCGAGGAAGAAAGATCGAATAGAAGATCGAGACACAGAAGTTCACGATCGGAAAGTTACACAACAGATGCTATGAAGCTGGAATTGAAAGAGATGAGAGAAATGATACAACGAATACCAGGTGTACCAAAACCGTTGGAAAAAGCCACGCCAACGAGCTATGCGGATTCACCTTTTTCTGATGATATTGCCTTGGTGGAGATTCCGAAACGATTTAACATACCACATATGAAGCTGTATGATGGTGAGGCTGACCCACAAGATCACATTGCGCAGTATAAACAACGAATGTTTACAGTGCTAATTACCAAAGAGTTGAGGGAACCTTGTATGTGTAAGGGATTTGGTTCGACACTCACAAGACCTGCCCTTCAGTGGTTCGTCGGACTACCAAACGGAACCATATCCTCATTTGCAGACCTCGTCGACGCATTCAACCTACAGTTTGCTAGTAGCAGGCGATTTGAGAAGACAACAAGTGACTTATACAGAATTGTTCAGAGATATAGAGAGCCCTTGAGAGAATACCTATCCAGATTCAACAAGGAGAAGGTGACAATAACGAATTGTGATATACCGACGGCTATTGAGGCCTTCCGTCGAGGACTAGTAAGGGACACACCATTATACGACGAGTTGACAAAATACCCGTGCAGGACCATGGACGACGTACAAGCCAAAGCTATGGCCCAAGTTAGGTTGGAAGAAGACAGGAAAGATGACGAGGACAACTATTATTGACCTAATAGAAAAATTATCACGACGAAGGCACGGGATCACAGGCCTTATTCAAGAATTAATCGTGAAGATGCACGCGTCAGTGCTGTGCAAGGACGAACGGATTGGAGAAAAGACCCAAACCTTCCGCCAACATTTGACAGTTATGGATTCAGTATCAGCCCGTCAGCTTTGGTGAGAGAATTCAACAAATTGGGAAATGCGGTCAATTGGCCGTCGAAATCAAACAAGCCTAAAGCGAACCCTGACTCGAAGCTGTGGTATGACTTCCATGGCGACTATGGTCATAGAGCATATGATTGTGTGGCACTGAGAAGAGAAATTCAAGTACTCGTCAAGAAAGGTTACTTGACAGAATACATGACAGGAAAAGGTAGGATGAGAGAATCATCGCCGCCAAGACAACCTCCGCCACCACCACATCACAAAGTTGTCAACTACATAGCCGGAGGATCGGAAGTATGTGGAGCTACATATTCACAGGCAAAAAGAGCTGCTAGAGAGCCTGGGATAAGAGTCATGCGGGCAGACATTGTGGAAAGAAAATTACCCGCAATTCACTTCGACGAGTCAGACAGAGAGCACGTGACGGAGCCACAACACGACAGTTTAGTCATCTCACTGCCCGTCGGAAATTATCTCGTCAAGAGAATCTTGGTAGACAATGGAAGTGCAGTGAATATTATGATGTTAGATGCATTACGAGAAATGGGCTTGCAAGAACATGACATGACGAAGAAATGTACTGTACTCGTCGGGTTCAGTGGTGAGACTAAGCGGACGGTTGGCGAAATTTCATTGCCCACGTATGCTCAAGGAGTGAATTTATTGCAGAAATTTCTCATTATCGATTGCCAATCGACTTACAACGTAATCCTTGGAAGGCCATGGATACACGACTTGAAAGCTATCCCGTCAACATATCACCAAGTAATAAAATTCCCTACACCTTGGGGAGTCCAACAGATTCGAGGAGATCAAGTTCAAGCAAAACAATGTTACAAGACATGCTTGAAACCAACTATTCAAAATGATGGAAAAGTCATTCCTCAAGTTACGAGTATGGAGACAGAAAAACTGACAGAAGTGAGCCTGTCGACGGGAGAAAAGAAAGTGCTAGTCGGACAGGACGTATCTTCGGAAGTAGAAGCCAATTTGGTTGAGTTCTTGACAGAACGTTTAGATGCTTTTGCGTGGGAACATGACGACATAACGGGCATTAGTGAAGAAGTCATCACCCACAAACTCAATGTCGACCCAAATTACGTGCCCGTCCAACAAAAGAGAAGAAAATTTGCACCCGACAGGAATCAAATTATCAATGACGAGGTCAGCAGACTCTTGAAGGCTGGCATGATTCGAGAAGTTGACTACCCAGAATGGTTGGCTAATGTAGTAATTGTTCAAAAAAAGAACGGGAAGTGGAGAGTATGTGTCGACTACACGGATCTAAATAAGGCATGTCCAAAGGACCCATATCCGTTGCCACACATAGATGCAATGGTCGACGCAACAGCTGGGCACGAATTGTTAACATTCTTGGATGCATCAAGTGGGTTTAATCAAATTAAAATGCACCCGTCGGATGCTGAGAAGACAGCCTTTGTGACTGACAGGGGGATATACTGCTATTTGGCAATGCCTTTTGGCCTAAGGAATGCCGGTGCAACCTTCCAACGCCTAGTAAACAAAATGTTCCAGGAACAAATAGGCAAGACGATGGAAGTATACATTGATGATATGGTGGTGAAGTCGAAATATGCGTCGGATCATGTAAGAGACTTAACGATAACCTTCGACATTCTGCGAGCTTATAACATGAAGCTCAATCCGTCAAAGTGCAACTTTGCGGTAACGTCAGGAATGTTTTTAGGGCATATGGTGACAAGACGAGGGATAGAAGCCAGCCCGGAGCAAATAAAAGCAATATTCGAATTGACATCACCAACATCTATTAAGGAAGTGCAAAAACTGACAGGACGGGTGGCCGCATTAAACAGATTTATCTCAAGGTCGTCCGACAGGTGCAGATTATTTTATGACGTCCTGAGGAAAAACAAAGGATTCTGCTGGACGGACAAACACGAAGAAGCATTCAAGGAATTAAAACGATACTTGACGACAGCCCCGCTGTTGTCAAAACCAGTACCTGGAGAGATGTTGTTTGTATACCTGTCAGTCACGGAGCAAACGGTCAGCGGAGTTTTAGTAAGAGAAGAGAACAATATGCAGTCTCCAATATACTACGTAAGCAAAAGTTTGGTCGATGCTGAGACAAGGTACTCGTCACTAGAGAAATTGGTGTTAGCTCTAGCAGTCACATCAATTAAACTACGACATTATTTTGAAGCCCACAAAATATGCGTCAAGACAAATTATCCGTTGAAAACAGTATTGAGAAGGCCAGAACTAACGGGTAGAATGGCTAAATGGTCCGTCAGACTAAGCATGTATGACATAGTCTATGAACCTCGCACGGCTATTAAATCGCAAGCACTAGCCGATTTTGTGGAAGATTTTAGCCCAAGTCAATTAATGAAGGCCAATGAGGAGTTACAATTAATGGTGTCAGAAATAAGGACTGAGCCATGGACACTGTATACCGACGGGGCATCAAATGTCAACGGCGCAGGTCTGGGACTAGTGCTAAAATCACCACAGGGGGACATCATAGCGCATTCAATATGTTGTGACTTCAAAGCCACTAATAACGAGGCGGAATATGAGGCATTGATTATTGGTTTGGCGACGGCAAAAGAATTGAAGATAAGTCATATTGAGGTACGTTGCGATTCCCTCTTAGTTGTTAATCACGTAAATGGGTCTTATGAGGCTAGGGACCCGAAGATGTCAGCGTATCTAGGAATCGTCAAGGAGTTACAAACAGGTTTTGCGAAGTTTAGCATTTGTCAAGTCCCAAGGGAAACAAACACGCAGGCTGACGCCCTGGCAGGACTAGGTGCCGTATTTCGACGGGGGAATTTGACGACTATACCCATTTTACACGTCCTGAAGCCAGCCACGGAAAGACATGAAGAGTTGAAAGATGTAATGACTCTAGCAGACTTGACTGACGATCAGCTTGTCCGATTGACAAGTTGGACTACTGAAATAAAAGAATACCTGTCGAATGATACTCGACCAAGCAATGACAAGGAAGCAAAACAACTCAAGATGAAAGCGTCAAGGTTTCTGCTAATAGATGGGGTTCTATTCAAAACTTCTGCTACGGGTCTACTACAGCGATGTTTGGAATACGAAGAAGCCCGACGGGTGTTGAAAGATATACACGAAGGAGATTGCGGAAATCATTCCGGAGGCAGAGGATTATCATACAAAGTACTACGTATGGGTTATTATTGGCCAACTGTCAGACAAGATGCTATTGATTATGTCAAAAGGTGTGACGCCTGTCAAAGGCATGCTCCCGTCCTGCACCAACCGTCAGAGTACTTGCACCCGTCGATCCCATCGTGGCTATTTATGAAATGGGGGATGGACATCGTGGGAAAGATGCCACCAGCACCAGGTCAGAAAGTATTCATGTTGGTCATGACAGATTATTTCTCTAAGTGGATAGAGGCAGAAGCATTCCGACAAGTTAAGTCAAAGGAGGTAATATCTTTTATCAAACGTAATATTTTGTGCAAGTTTGGCGTACCATCTGAAATTGTTTGCGATAATGGCTCACAATTTATAAGTGAAAAGACGGAATCCTTCTGTCGTCAATGGAACATAACATTGACAAAGTCGACACCAAGGTATCCACAGGCCAATGGTCAAGCTGAGTCGAGCAACAAAATAATTATTAACAACCTAAAAAGAAGACTTACTACTCACAAAGGACGATGGGCAGAAGAGTTACCATGGACTCTATGGGCTGACAGAACAACTCCAAAGATTTCGACGGGTCAAACTCCGTTTGCATTGGTGTATGGAACTGAATCAGTATTGCCAACAGAAGTTATGAGTCCGACGGCTCGTTACAGACTAGCAACAGTTGAGAGCAACAAAAATGAACTCGTCCACGACTTGGATACGGTCGACGAACTCCGAGATATGGCTAAAATACGCATGGCTTCCTATCAGCAAAGGGTGGCAAATGCCTACAACAAAAACGTCCACATAAGGAAGTTTCAAGAAGGGGATCTTGTTCTTAGAAAGGTCTTCCAAAACACAATGAACACGGACGCAGGCAAATTTGCTGACACATGGGAAGGACCGTACCTGATAGATGCAGTCGTCGGACGAGGAGCGTATAGGCTGTCGACGTTGGAGGGAGTACAAATTCCAAGAAGCTGGAATGCTCGTCATCTGAAGACATATCATTTATAATTTCATCTCAGGTCCTTATATCTTAGTTTGCTTTTTCATAAAATAAGTCGCTAGGACACGTAGAATGCTTGACAACTAGATTGCCTTGATACTTGATTCCTATTTTGAATTGTTCATTTGGTTTCGTCTTTGCTTGAATGAAATGCATGATTTGCCATACTTTCTATAATATGTTTGATTCTGTGGCATGGTTGATATTTATTCGTGAATGAATGTTAATCCCATATGCAAGGATGCTTTAATTTATGTATTTTGGTATTTAATCCATGCTTTAGAATATAGTATAGATATTTGATTACTCGTCAATACAAAAGTTGCCATCATGATGTGCACACGTTACAAAAATATACATGATAACTAGGGGCATAGTATCCCAACATTATCAAAATTGGGTTGATCACCCATGACAAGTAAATTCCAAAGGCCCTGCCCTTTAAGTACGAAATCAACAAATAGAAAAACAAAATCAATTACTTTTAAGTAATAGTTTTCTGTATTCTCCACATCAAAACCAAACACTACGAATAAATAAGTCAGTTTCAAGAGGGGAAGGCCTCTTAGCTACTTAACATCGTGCATGCACTCACGTAAGAAAAACAATATCGACGACCAACGTGACAAATCGACGAGTCAACAAATCGACGAGTAAACAGCTTGACGAATATATGATTTTATAATCACATGTCTAAAATTGTGAACACTTCACCAAATGCATATACGTGATATTCTAACTACTTGGGTCATTCCCTATTATATATTTATGATTTTTACAAGGACTCATCCACAAACTAAACAATCAGGCCGACGGACACGATAAACACATTGCTATTACGCACCCGTCAACAGATTTTGTATGTCTATTCTACTTAACGAATGCAACATTCATAAATGTGTACAATACAACAAAACACTAAGAGACATATAACAGATGGATTCATAAAAACATCATGGCATGCGAAATGTCTACCAAGAAATCTCTAGAATTACGTAGAATTACGAATAAAAAGTCCAACAATCCCCCGCCATGAAAGACGAAACAGGGACTAATATCCAAAACCAGCAACACGAAATCAACGTCAAAAGGGAAAAACTTGACAGAATTCAGAATTAAAACTACTAGACGAAAGAAAAACGACGAGAGTAAATAATCAATTACTCCCTGTCACTCTCATTGTCTTCTTGAACATTCCTTGCAATCACGGAAGAACCACCAACTGCTGCATTACCTCCGTCATCACCAGGATTGACAGGGTCGTCCGGATACGCTTCATTATAAATCCTGACAGCCTCGTCAGTATCTTTGTCATCCCACTCTCCACGACGGAACTCTAGCATAGTTTCAACACGAGACTTCATGATACCTTGAGTAAGCGTGTCCTTGGTCTCCTGCAGAAAGGCACCTTCGGTTTCTTCAACTTTAGCAGCGAAAATGGTGAGCTCATTGCGCATCTCGTTCGTCTCTTTGTGAGCCAAGAACACTTGCTCCTGCAGCACACGGATTTTCTCCTCACAACTGGAATGTTCCAATTTCAACTCAGCCATCTCATTAGAAAACTTGCGATAAGAAGCATGTGACAGCAGCATGGCTTGAAATGCCTGCAATAAGACCAAAAAGGAAGATCACAATACGTTCATCAGTAATGGAGCCAAAAAAGAAACAAGCACAAAGTACAAGGATTGAATAAAAACTTACATGGAAAGAATGCCCAACAGCTTCGACCATTACTTGGTCAACGGTTCTAGAACCATGACCACTAACCGTCTCAGGCAACAGAAGGGGAGCCAGTATATTGACTAAGGATCTGGGTTCAGCATTGACACTGTACCTGTGGAGATCAGGCCATTGCCAGTCGTCGAGGGCAATCTCTGGTGTGGCGTCCATAACAGCAGGAGGAGGTGGTGGAACTACCACCTTAGCTTTCTTCGACTGGGGACTCGAGGCACTGGACATCTTCCGAGAACTCTTGGTGTTAGGTCCAAAGTGTTGTAGAGGGGGGGGGGTGAATACAACTGTTTAAAATTTATGAGAGAATAAACAATGTGCAAGTAATAAATGATGACATAGAATTTCAAGAATATATCATTATATTCATTGATGGATTTGCTACAACATTCATAAAAGCATCATGATCAGTTGAACAATAAATACAGCAATTAAAGCTAGATTCAACTGATCCTCTCTCTCACTTTTTGTTTTACAGTAAATGCTCTCTCTTAAAAGTTATCGTTGAAAATACAGAGATACAAGTTTTTTTTAAATAAAAACAAAGTGCTGCTTTTATAATGTCATGTAGTCTTGATCTTGTCCTTTTTGTGTACGTGGCCCAATCAGGATTTCGACAACAAAAAGTACTTTAACAACAACTCTGGATCAACCGTTCACAATAAGCCACTTGTCCCTTGAACATTAAATGTTACGTTTCTACCCGCATCTCGATCTTCGCCTGGACCCATCTCGATCTCGATCTGTGAAAATCTCGATCTCGATCTGGGAGAATCTCGATCTCGATCTATGAAGATCTCGATCTCGATCTGAGAAGAATCTCGATCTCGATCTGGGAGAATCTCGATCTCGATCTATCGCCTGGATCGAGATTTGCCTTTGCAGTGATTTACTTCACTTGTAAATCTCGACCCGCATCTCGATCTGCTGTGGATCGACATTTGCCTTGGCAAATATGCACACATCCAATGTTGACCTTCTTTAGTGACTAATTGAGGATTAACCTTTATGAGCAAGTTTCCTTAGCTTCCTCAATTTCTTTTCCTCACTCAATTCAAATGAGATCTTCTATTACTGACATGAACTTGCCTCCAATGTCCTGACACTTGATGCAATGGTCTGGTTCATAAGTGACTAGTCTTGTAGGGGTTCTTGCTTCTGAATGTCAGTTCTCATTTGTTGATTAACCTTTACATTATCCAGATGTTGATATACATTACATGAAATCACTTTGGTCTTCTTGATACTTCCTTGACATTAATTTGATTCTCCATTAGATAAGTTAGGGCATGAGCAATACTCAGATTGAACTTCTTCTCACTTATGCATCCTTGATTAACCAAATTAGTTACTTGTAGTTACCAAGTATCATTACCATTTCTTCAGTTGATTGATTCCATGTGCTTCTTCAGTTTCTCTTGTTTTGCTGTTGTTTTATCTTTTACTTAGTTGAGTTACAAAATAATTAAGTGTTACAAGTTAGTACACCTATGCCTTTCAATCTCCCCCTATTTGATTGTCTAACAATGACAACCAAATTCACAATGAGGATAACTCAACTAAACAGGGACTGAAAAAGATAAAATAACATTCATAAAGAATCATGTCAACTTACATAATGCTTGGCTTGATTAATTAACTTCATGTCTATTACTGATACTTCAAGTGCCAAAATTGGACACTTGTTGGCTCGATTAAATGGCTTCATGCTCTTCTAGAGATTTTCTCTAAGTACTTTAAGAGCACGGTCCACTCAATCTTCAATTATCCTTCTGAAGTCCTTTTAGCAGTATTACCACCGCCGAACTTCGCGAAATAATTGATGCCTAATATAAACTAGTTTCAAGACACTTAGCTAACTAACTTCTACCTTACACTACACAAGAAAACAGATAATATTTTTACAATGCTGGAAAACAAGAAAACAAATTACAACGCAAAGAAACATTATAAGCATAATACATTAAAACTTTGATTTCTTGCGCTCCACTTCCTCACGAGCTTTCTTCTTGGCTGCTTTTTCTTTCTTCATGAACTCAGGGTTGCAGACTTCATCCATTCTTTTCTTGAGAAGATTAAGTCCTTCTGCTTCCACATGATTTCTGATCTTGTAATTTCGAAACAACCTCAACCACCTTTCAACCATGCTGCGAGTGGTAAGCTTCGTGGGAATGTCTTCAAACCTCAGCTTCGTGACTTTGTCAGGGTACCCCTTTTCCCCTTTCTTCCTTATAACCAGCTGCTTTGGGTATCCAATGACAATAGCGGTGGTGCATTGTTGTAGCCTCTGAATATCAAGCTGTTGTCTTCTCTTACAGAAGTTATCAAACGTGACCCTCAGATAATCCTGATCAAACTCGTCAGCATCATCCATCTCCTCAATCAATTCCCTTATAATACACAGTGTTTCATGACTGTGTTCTGCAAAGATGTCGTACTTGATTTCAATGATGGTTTCCACTTTGTGCTTGTCTGTATAGATCAGCAGATCATTCTCATTCTCAGCTTTGCTCTTGACAAACTTGACATTTGCACCAGCCACTGCACCAGCTTCCTTCCTTATTTCCCCTTCTTCTGGAATGTCTATCCTTGGATCTCCGTATCTTTGCACATGCTCTCTTATTGCCTCGTTTTGCAGCTCGAATGCATAGTCTTCAGGTTCCTTCTTAACCACTGGTAGTGTAGCTTCAGGCAACTTGTATCTAGCGTCTTGCCTTCTTATTAGCTTCTCCAAGTCCTTAGCCACCAGCTTCTTTTCCTTTGTTAGAAAACCCTTAGAGAGGACTAGCTTTGCAACTGCCTTCAGCACATTTCCGCTCGGAGTTAGTTTCGAGTCATGCAGATTTACGATCCTCAAGACCTTGTCATGGACATATCTGATCTGGTAGGGATTTAGAATAATGTCAACCCCTCTGTCTTCAGCCATCTTCAACAATTTTTCCTTAAATAGCACTCCAGTCTTAACAGAGGTGTCTACCTTGTGAGCGAATTCTACCAGTTCACTTGCACCCCTTTCTTGAAAGAAAGCTTCATCCACCATACACGGCCCGATTTTTGTTATGGGTGTCCAAGTGATCATCAGATTCCATGCCTTCTCCTTGAATATGACTTGTACGGAGGTGCATCCCTGTCTTATGCAATTTAGATAATTCAGCAGCCCAGGGTTTAGATTTTCTAGCTTATGAAGAAGAAAACTCAATCTTCCTGAGTCATGAGCATAGGCTCTTGGTCCAGCTAAGGCTTCTCTAGCCTTGTCCCACTCGGGACCTTCTCTCCTTATGTCAGCCTGGACCTTAGGATCATTGATCTTTTTCATTTCATACTCATGCTGAGTTTTCTGAGCCGCTCTCTTCTCCTTTGCCATTAGTTCTTTTTCAACTATCCCTTGTAGTACTTCTTCATTTACTCTTTCTCTGGCTTCCCTGAAAATCTCTCCTTGCATCTCCGCTTCATCAACTTCTTCTTCTGGGACATGCTCGTCAGCAACCGAGTGGTCTCCTGCATCACCTGCAACTCCTGCGCCGGATCCGCCAGGATTTAGACCTCTTTCTTGTTCCCATTCTCTTGCCCGTTGCTCGAGTCTCGACCTCCTTGCCACTAAGGCTTCTACATCCATCTCGTCATCATCAGAATCTTCAATAAAGTCTCCCATTAATGCATCAACAAGAGGTGTTTCTTTCTCAGCTTCTTCTTCAACTACCATCTTCTGCTTGCCTTTGTCCTTAAGAGCCGGTTGAGCTTCCTCCACCTTTTCACCAGATTTGTTTGAGGACTCGATCACCGGACCCTTACTAGTCAGCTTTTTCAGACCCTGATCCTCTTTCTCCCCCTTAGGTGTGTTATCCTCATCAGGAGCATCATCATCATTATTATCGTCACCACCACCACCAGTTGAAGGACCAGGTCCATCCTTGTTACGTCCAAAGACAGCATCAAGCAGTTCATTCAGTTTCGTCCAAACCTGAGACATGCCATAAGTGACATCATCTACTGATCTTCCAACCTCCACCTGTGCCAATCCGAGATTGTTTATCTTGTCAATCAATTGATTTTGGACGGCAATGAGGTTCTCCATGAACTGAGCTCCAACCTCCAATCTTCCAGAGTGAGAAGAGACAGCAGCAGTAACACCAGCAACTCCAGCCTCCAAAGCCTCCACTTTCTTCACTAAATCCTGCAATTTGGGGGACGGTGTTTGGCTTGGGTTAGACTGTTTACTCTCGTCGGGTTCTGTTTCACTCAAGATCCCTAAAAAGAAGGGATCTACTCTCCCTGTCTCTCCCTCGTGTTTAGAGCCTAACAGTACTAGAGCCTCATCCACTAATCGCTGGGGACTAGCGGTGAGTTGGTCGGCGATATCGGTCAGTGAGACTGAGCCTTTAAGCGCTGTGTCTACGACGGGAGATGACGTTATGACCATGTCATCCCCTTGTTCACTTAGAACCTTTTCTGGTTCGCTGGGCTGTTCTGGAGGCGTAGACCCACCAGTCACCAGATGTCGTTGCTCTGCAAGCAACTTATTTTCTGATTTAGATGAGGAAGCGTCATCCGTACTGGATTCGACAGACTCTTCCTCATTAAAACTGCCTGAGATACTAGTATCAGAAGTGCTAGTCTCAGTTTGCCATTCCCCTTCCGAGAAATTGCTCAAAGAGCCCTGAGCGGACAACTCAGGGAAGGTAGGGCCAGCTCCTATTGGCTGTTGAGCTGGACCCCCTTCTTGACTCTCACCAACATGCCTAGGCGAGTGCGAATGTGTTGAAATGATTTGGAGAGGAGAGCCACCAGCGTGAGGTGTAGTGGCTGTGAGAGGTGAACTAGCCTTAACAGGTTGTGCAGTTGCCACTGGGTTTGAATCCACCTTTTGCTTCTTTGAAGGTGGCAGAGCTGCTGAAGTGACTACTCTCTCAACTCCAACACTCCCTCCACTCGATTCACCCGACTCAGATAAGCTTGCCTTCCTTTTATCACCAGTTTTAGGGCTGGCTGAACGTTTATGAACAGAAGGGCTTGCAGCCTGGGATAGAGCCTGGGGGTTTTCAGGCCCACGGCTGTAGAAAACAGGTTGAATTGATGATTGATCAAGATTAGCAAGAATAGGTACCTGACTAAGAAGATCGTCATCCTTGTCAGCTCCAGCTTCTGCAACATTTGCCTCGGCCATATCAACATCCATTCTTGCTTGTTCCAAATTTATAGGCACTGGATCTCCACCTTCAGCTTCGTTACCGCTACTCTCAGCTTCTACTGCAGTAAACTGAGAAGCATGCCTCCTAGCATACTCATCTTGCAGATCCTGGAAGTACGGAGTCAGGCGTAACTCAAAAAGTCTTGACTTTTGCTGGGTTTCCATGGTGGAGATACTCTTTAGAGTCATATCAAAACATGCCATCCTTTCAGAGCCTTGAAATATTCTTCTGTGTTCCTCTGAAAGGACGTCATCCAGAACCATCTGAAGAAATCTTGGCATCCAGCATTTGACTGGACCATCTTCTGGATTCATCGAGGCATTTTTCTCCAATGCTCACCTCTCATGTAACTGAATCAACAGATGTTTGCCCACATTCACTCTCCTGTTGTTTGCCACTCCATAAAGTATTACCCGGCAGCTGTTGTTCATTGGCCTGTAATCTTTGTCCTTTGGGAACATGCAGCGCTGAATGGCCTGAACTACATAATCCCACTCAGCTGGTAGCATACCGGTGTTAACCTTTGTTACCTTGATAGGACCCGTGGGAGGGCGACAACCTATCTCCGTGAATAATTGCAACATATCCTCCATAGTGGGTTCCGGAGCATAATCTTCTGTAGGAAGCCCGAGTAACTCATTGAACTTCCGCAGACTGACTTCATATTTGACACCACCAATAGTAAAGGATAGTCCTGTTGGATTGGCTTTTCCACCCTGAATCTCTAGTGTAGAGTAAGCAGCTTGAAGGGCTTCGACATTCAGGATGGGAGAGGCGGTTAAGGCATGACTTATGATTGAAGTGTTGTTGAGGGATTCAATCCAGAACTGATAGTGAATAAATTTACCAGTTGCTCGATCAGCAGAGAGATTAACAAAGTTGGTCTTGGGAATTGTGAAATTTGGGTTTGCCATTTTAAATTTGTGTTTGAGAAAAGAAATGTTCTGAAATGGTTTGGCAATGGAAATTTTTAGAGAACAAGTTCTAAATTTAAACAACAAAAAAAACGTACACGAACCCCACTAATTACCCCACGTAATTAGTGACACAAATTAAAACAAATTAACTGCCCACTAATGACCACTTAACTCCCCACTAATGATTGACGGTTGAGTTTTCGAAAATTAAAGTGAACAGCCGTTACAAAATAAATTATTTTTCCAGAAAAACCACAAACACGGCGGTAAAGTTGCATTTTAAGGATTAACCAGTAGTACTCACAACTATTTTGCTCCAGTACACAAAAGTACTTAAGAATAAGAAAGCACGAAACAAAAACAAACTCACTCGAATGAAAAAGAAAACTAAAGAACTAATTGCAAGAACAGTAATGATGTTAAAACAACACAAGAAGTTCAACAGTTTTGGACAAAATTTTAGCAGAGTTTCGTTTTAGTGATTAATGCTTTCACGTAACAGTTAGTGATTTTTGTTTAAGAAAATCACAAGAAAACTTGATGTAATGGCAGGGAAAAGAACTCTGGTAATGTATGTATACACGTGTGTATATGAAGAGCTTAAGCTTTTGGAGAGAAAGAAAGTTAATGTAAATAATGAACAGCCTTTTTAATGCTATAATATATACCTGCACGCCAAAAAAAAATGACTGAAAAGACACGTCATATCTCGATCTCGAGATCCGCATCTCGATCCTCATCTAGATGTCGATCTAGATGTCGATCTCGATCCGCATCTCGATCTACATCTCGATGTCGATCTGGATGTCGATCTCGATGTCGATCTCGATCCGCATCTCGATCTACATCTCGATGTCGAACTCGATGTGGATAGATCGAGATTTGCCATAGAAAATTTCTCATTACTTCATTTAGACACTAACCATAACGATATACAGATCAGCACAAGATTAATGTCATGAAACTTTCTAACTCCTTATGATATGCAACACATACATTTATGAAGTTAAGTACACATTATTAATTATGAATATTCATGAATAACAATAATATGTACACAAACTGAATTATAACAGATAGGTAGCAAAACTAACAGGTGTTAAGCATCCCCAATTCACCAACCAATCTAGAAAATGTTGATTCGTCTAGAGGTTTAGTGAATATATCTGCTATTTGACGTTCAGTAGACACAAAATGCAACTCTAAAGTTCCATTTTCTACATGCTCTCTAATAAAATGATACCTGATGTCAATGTGCTTGGTCCTTGAGTGATCCACAGGATTGTTGGTCATTGCAATAGCACTTGTGTTGTCACACATGATAGGAACCTTAGATACTTCCACACCATAGTCCTTGAGTTGGTTCTTCATCCACAGTATCTGGGCCACACAGCTTCCAGCAGCAATATATTCTGCTTCAGCTGTCGAGGTAGATACTGTGTGTTGTTTCTTGCTTTGCCAAGACACCAACCTTCTTCCAAGGAACTGACAGCTTCCTGAAGTGCTCTTCCTATCTATTCTACAACCTGCGTAATCTGAATCCGAATAGCCAACAAGATTAAACCCTGTATCTCTTGGATACCAAATCCCAAGATTTGATGTTCCCTTGAGATACCTAAAAATACGCTTTACGGCTATGAGATGTGACTCTCTAGGATCCGCTTGGAACCTTGCACATAGGCACGTAGAGAACATAATATCAGGTCTGCTAGCAGTTAAATACAAAAGTGAGCCGATCATACCTCGATAGCTTGAGATGTCTATAGGTTTACCCGCTTTGTCCTCGTCAAGTTTCGTGGCTGTTGCCATAGGAGTCTTAGCTTGTGATACATCTTGAAGACCATATTTTTTCAATAGATCATGAATGTACTTGGTCTGGCAGATAAATACCCCGTCCTTCTTCTGACTAACTTGAATGCCCAGAAAGAACGTCAACTCTCCCATCATGCTCATCTCATACCTTGATTGCATTAACTTAGCGAATTTAGCACACAACTTCTCATTTGCAGACCCAAAGATAATGTCATCCACATATACTTGCACCATTATTAGATCATCTTTGCATTTCTTGTAGAAAAGCGTCTTGTCGATTACTCCTCTTGTAAAACCACTTTCTAGTAAGAAGTCTGACAGAGTTTCATACCACTTCCGCGGAGACTGCTTAAGGCCATATACTGATTTGAAGAGTCGATAAACATAATCACAATATTTGATATCGATAAACCCGGGAGGTTGCTCGACATACACCTCTTCATCCAGTTCACCGTTTAAGAATGCACTCTTGACATCCATTTGATAGACTTTAAAACCATGATGTGCTGCGAATGCCAAGAACATCCTTACTGCCTCTAGCCTTGCTACTGGTGCATAGGTTTCATCATAATCAATTCCTTCTCTTTGAGTATAACCCTTAGCAACCAGGCGAGCTTTATTTCGTGTTACACGTCCGTCTTCATCCAGCTTGTTCCTGAATACCCATTTTGTCCCAACAACAGATCTATTCTTTGGTCTGGGTACCAGCTTCCACACCTTCTGCCTTTCAAACTGATTGAGTTCCTCTTGCATAGCAATCACCCAATCAGCGTCATCTAGAGCTTCTTCCACCACTTTAGGTTCCATCTGGGAAAGGAACACTGAATATAGACATTCATTCTCAGTGGCAATTTCAGCTCTAGCTTTTCTTCTAGTAGTCACTCCGGCTTCTGGATCACCAATAATTAGCTCGAACGGATGGTCCTTGTTCCAAGTGCGATCCCTAGCAAATGTTCTTGATGATTCAGCTTGATCTTGTAAGTGAAGGTGACTTAGTCTAGAAGCACTTTCACTAGCTTCCCTTGAGCTAGTACTGGCTCCCCCTGAGTGAGCTGCTCCCCCTGAGTTAGTACCAGGTCTGACGGAAGGTGATCCCTCAGCCCTAGTGTTTTGAGTTTGCGAAACACTAGACTCTTGATTAATTTCATTATTTATAGTTGGATCACTACCCTGCACTACTGACTCAGGAACTGTATCCACTTCATCAATATCCACATTTTCAAATCTTAGGGAGTTGGGCTCACTATCTTCTTTTTGTATAGAGGGGAGCTTTGAGTCGTCGAATGTGACATTAAGGCTTTCAGCCACCTTGCGATCATTAAGCACAAACACCCTGTACGCTGCTACTACTTCAAGAGAATATCCAATGAAAACCCCTTCATCTGCTTTGGCATCAAACTTTCCAAGTTGTGCATTGTCTCTTAACACAAAGCATTTGGCACCAAATACATGAAAGTACTTGATAGATGGTTTTCGTTTATTCATCATGTAATACGGCGTCTCATTATGGTCCTTTATAATCAGGGTTCTGTTCTGTGTATAACAGGCCGTGCTGACTGCTTCAGCCCAAAAATATAAAGGAAGTTTTGACTCATACAGCATTGTCCTAGCTGCTTCAACCAGTGTCCTGTTCTTCCTTTCTACCACCCCATTTTGCTGTGGTGTTCTCGGTGCTGAATACTGTCGTCTGATCCCTTTAGATATGCAGAAATCCATTAACACTGAGTTCTTGAATTCTGTCCCATTGTCGGATCGGATAGTCTTCACAGTCAGACTTGCTACGTTTTCAATTACCAGTACATGTCTAATGATCTCATGTGGCACTTCATCTTTCGATGTCACAAACTTCACCCATGTGTATTTGGAAAAGTCATCGACAATTACCAGCGCATATCTTTTCCTTGACATTGACATAACATTAACAGGTCCAAACAAATCCATGTGAAGGAGTTGTAGGGGCTCGGTAATGCTATTCACTTGTTTATCCTTATGCGAGGCTCTTTTTGATTTTCCCATCTCACATGCTTCGCAGAGACCATCTGGGGTGAACTCCATCTGCGGCAGCCCTCTCACCAATTCTCTCCTTACGAGATTATTCATTGCTTTAAAGTTCAGGTGAGATAATCTTTTATGCCATAGCCAACTTTCATCAGCAGAAGCCTTGCTGTAGAAACAGGTGACTTCAGACTGATCAGCAGAATTCATGTCAGCTATGAACAAATTTGACTTCCTTACTCCTTTGAGAGCAAGGCTTCCATCCTTTTTGCTTCGAATCGAACAATCATGCTTCCCAAAGTTGACGTCAAAACCCCTGTCGGTGAACTGACTAACGCTGAGAAGATTATGTCGCAATCCTTCCACAAAAGACACGTCCTCAATGATAACATTTCCACAAACGATCTTGCCATATCCCCTGGTGTAACCTTTGCTGTTATCTCCAAAAGTAACCACGGAGCCGGCTCTCAACACCAAATCTGTTAGCAGGGACTTATTGCCGGTCATATGCCTCGATGCTCCACTGTCTAGCACCCATATGACTTTACTCTTTTCCTGTTCACTGCCCTGCAAATCTAGAAAGGTTAGGTGTTCTTCGGAACCCAATGATGTTTGGGCCCGGCATCAATAATTTCCTTTTTCTTTTCAGATACAGAAGGTTTTGCCTTGTTGCCATCAGGGGCATTCATCTTGACTTTGTCTTTTCCCTTGTCAACCTTGACTGGTTTGTCAGGTTTGGGAGTAGACTGGTCACTCCTAACTTTAGGAGGACTTGAAGTCTTAGTTTTTGACCCCACATGCTTCTTCTTACCACTACTAGATGTATGTTCAACAGATGCACTAGCAGTATTCATTAAATTAAAATAAGCATGCATGATGTTTACAGCACATGGCATACAATTAGGATTATTGCATTTAGCATGATTTGTATGCATGTTAGGCAAAGCAGTAGTTGCAGGCATGGTATTACAACCAACAGATTTTTCTTCCTCTACATAGAACGGGCAATAGTAAGACAAATGATCAGTTTGATTACAAATATAGCATGCCTTTCTAGCTCGTGTAGATGTAGATACAGATGCAGGTTCAGTTTTAACTGCCTTTACAGGTGCTTTCATTTGGTCTGACCCTGCTACCCATTGTTTATATGACACCGTCTTAGCCTCCTTGGTTCCTACACCTCTCTTAGCATAAGCAATCTTACTAGCTCTCTTAGAAGTTGTAGGTTCTACCACTTTTTCTTCTGAATCTCTTTCAATTTTAATCTCATGTTCAATTTTAGTAGCAACAGGATCTATGGTCCTAGGCTCAAAATGCTTAAAGATAGGTTTTCTAACATCCATTAAAACCTCAGGCACATTTTCTTTGACTAACACAGGCTCTAACAATTCAGCAGCCCTATTTTTCTTTTTCTGTGTGTAGTCAAGTCCTATGTTTACTTTTTCATTTTTACTCTTGCCTGCCAGTTTCATGTACATGTCCCTTTCTACGAAAACTTTATTAACGGCTTCTTCAAAAGATTTACATGTTACTTTAAGCTCAGCTAATTCATTTTTAAGTTCTTCGTTAAGGTCTTCCCTAATTTTAAGCTTGTGTTCTAAAACATCTACCTGATTCATTAACTGTCTTTCCTTACTTTCTCCTGATTCTAATTCCTCTACCCTGGCCTCGAGAAGTCTATTCTTAAGGGAGAGTTTAGCATTTTCCTCATTAACAGCAATTAGATTAAGTTGGAGATTGTACATATCTTTAGTCATGGCAGCTAATTCATTTTGGTACTCAGGAATAGACATTTCATTTACGGTTAGAATTGGTACCTCTGATTGTTCTGAAGATTTTGCCATTAAAGCGAAGTTGCATAGCTCCTGATCTTCATCTTCATCAGACTCGTCCCAACCCTTCCCTTCAGTCACAACATACGCCCGGCTTCCCTTCTGTTGCTTGCTAACCAAGGCATCATATTTCTTTTTCAAATCAGCATAGGATTCCTTGGGATGAACGTACTTGGGCTTCTTGCACTCTGTTGCGAAGTGCCCCAATTCATTGCAGTTGTAGCATCTGAACTTGTTCTTGTCTACCAGGTTAGGTCTGTAGCCACTACCAGATGTGCTACTCCGACCGCTGTAACTTCCACTACCACTTACACTACTGCCTCTCCTGCCTCTTCGGCTGAAAGAACTACCAAATCGTCCTTTACCACTTCTTTGCTTCCTGAAGCTGATATGAGCAAATTCTCGAGCAATACAAGCATATGACTTGTCTTTTAATTTGTCCAGCTCTTCAAGGGTATAGTATTCATCCTCACTTTCTTCGGATGGATCTTCAATGTCTAATACCACCCTTTCAGGATTAGCAGTTTTCAATGAGACAGCTGCAAGTGCCTTTACAGCAGACTCTTCAGCTACAAGTCCAGACTCACTTACCGCTTTGTTTTCTCCACTATTGTAGGATCTTCTTCTGTCATTTTGTTCCTGCTCCAGCTCGTAGGTCTTCAAAACACCATACAGCTTTTCCAGAGAAGTATTTTTCAAGTCTCTTGACTCTCGAATGGCAGTGATCCTGTGTTCCAGATGTTTAGGCAAATTCAATAGAAACTTGATATTTGAATCTGCTAGTGGATAGACTTTATCTCTTATACTCAGCTCGATAAGCAATTTACTGTAACGTTTGTAAACATCCGCTACGCTTTCTCCTCGTTCGCATCTGAACGATTCATATTCAGATATCAGAATGCGTTTGTGATTATCTCTAACTTCCTCGGTCCCCTCCATCACCACAGCCAGTTTATCCCACATGGCTTTAGCTGTTTTTAATCCCTTTATTTGAACATAGTACTCTGAGTTTAGGGATTCAATTATGACGTTGCGTAAAGACGCATCCATACCAACCAATTCTTTATCTGCGTCTGAAAACTCCATTTCCTCTTTAGGAACAGACCGGGATGGAATTAGTATCCCTCCTTCCATTCGCTCTGGCTCAATTCTCATGGGTATGTATGGACCGTTTTCCAATATTCTCAAGTATACCTTGTTTATTGATTCAAGGTAAGCTCTCATCCTTCCGGTCCATTCTTCATAATGTTGTGCATCAAACGGAGGTATCTTAAATCTGTGTGCGGCGGCCATTTTAATGAAATTTAAAATTAAGATAATACACTTTTCAAATTACAATAAATTGTATTTACTTGAAAAATTAATTATCTCACTTTAAATATCCAACACTTAATATCCAACGGATTTTGCACTTAAGATTCAAGCAAGTTAGTTTTAATCACAGGAACAGTAGCAGGGTCCACAATTTTTCAAGTCCAAACAAAAAGGTGTCCACTTTCTAGTTGACAGAAGTTCGAAATTGTCCTTTTTGTTTAGCCAATCAGTTGATTCCAGCTTTGACCACAAGAAAATCCACAAAGCTCTAAAGTACAATATTTTGGAATTTTGTACAAATATTCCTTACACCATTACTTAGAACTTTTTAGATCTATGACTTTTCCAGGAAGAAACAAACAAAAACTTTCGGCACAAACTTCAAGGAAAAAAATAGATCTGGGATTTTCAAGAACCAACTCAACCAACATAATAGGATCTCTGTTAGATGTGTTTAACAGAAGCTCTGATACCAATTGTTAGGTCCAAAGTGTTGTAGAGGGGGGGGTGAATACAACTGTTTAAAATTTATGAGAGAATAAACAATGTGCAAGTAATAAATGATGACACAGAATTTCAAGAATATATCATTATATTCATTGATGGATTTGCTACAACATTCATAAAAGCATCATGATCAGTTGAACAATAAATACAGCAATTAAAGCTAGATTCAACTGATCCTCTCTCTCACTTTTTGTTTTACAGTAAATGCTCTCTCTTAAAAGTTATCGTTGAAAATACAGAGATACAAGTTTTTTTTAAATAAAAACAAAGTGCTGCTTTTATAATGTCATGTAGTCTTGATCTTGTCCTTTTTGTGTACGTGGCCCAATCAGGATTTCGACAACAAAAAGTACTTTAACAACAACTCTGGATCAACCGTTCACAATAAGCCACTTGTCCCTTGAACATTAAATGTTACGTTTCTACCCGCATCTCGATCTTCGCCTGGACCCATCTCGATCTCGATCTGTGAAAATCTCGATCTCGATCTGGGAGAATCTCGATCTCGATCTATGAAGATCTCGATCTCGATCTTAGAAGAATCTCGATCTCGATCTGGGAGAATCTCGATCTCGATCTATCGCCTGGATCGAGATTTGCCTTTGCAGTGATTTACTTCACTTGTAAATCTCGACCCGCATCTCGATCTGCTGTGGATCGACATTTGCCTTGGCAAATATGCACACATCCAATGTTGACCTTCTTTAGTGACTAATTGAGGATTAACCTTTATGAGCAAGTTTCCTTAGCTTCCTCAATTTCTTTTCCTCACTCAATTCAAATGAGATCTTCTATTACTGACATGAACTTGCCTCCAATGTCCTGACACTTGATGCAATGGTCTGGTTCATAAGTGACTAGTCTTGTAGGGGTTCTTGCTTCTGAATGTCAGTTCTCATTTGTTGATTAACCTTTACATTATCCAGATGTTGATATACATTACATGAAATCACTTTGGTCTTCTTGATACTTCCTTGACATTAATTTGATTCTCCATTAGATAAGTTAGGGCATGAGCAATACTCAGATTGAACTTCTTCTCACTTATGCATCCTTGATTAACCAAATTAGTTACTTGTAGTTACCAAGTATCATTACCATTTCTTCAGTTGATTGATTCCATGTGCTTCTTCAGATTCTCTTGTTTTGCTGTTGTTTTATCTTTTACTTAGTTGAGTTACAAAATAATTAAGTGTTACAAGTTAGTACACCTATGCCTTTCACTTAGGAGTCTCACTCCCCGACTCACGTGCGCGCTTCAGAAACAACTCCTTCCCTGACATCTCAAGAGCACGGATAACAGGAGGCTTGTACTCTGCATCATGAATTGGAAAAAGAGTCCACGTGATGAAAATAAGGAGCAGTACTAGTCACAACTGAAATGTACCTTTGATGAATTGACGGCCAGAATTGACCATCCTCTCAGCTTCAGGAGTGCCAGTTGAATCAGATGATATAGTATCAATTTGAGTGTCAAGAGGTGTGATATCAATTCCCTTGCCTTTGTCTTTCGTAACAGCAGTGCTCCTGGTAGCCCTGGATTGGGACTCAGACCCTCCAAATTCCTTTCCAGCAGCAGATTTAAGGAGCAATTTGCTGGCAAATGCTGCAGCATCGACAGGGGCGGAGTGTCGAATTGGACGATCCATGCAATTAGGCCAAACTCTGTGGTCCAAAGGCAATGCCAAGATTTCACCAACTATCTTGGCAGCCTTAACATCATCGATAGCCGATTCGGCACTACAATCTGAAGGTAGGAGCAACCAAAATAATAAATGTTTCAACATGGAGAAAAACAGTCAACAAGTGATGACAAGTTCAAAGGACGCAAGCCCCTTCAAACCATAATAATGAAGTAGACAACAGGAGGCATATATAAAAATGTGCAATGCAAAGAACGTTGTGACCTTGATTCAGTAATACGACAAGGAATGAACGACAATGCATGAGTACGGCTGTAAGGGGAAATATATCAAACACGTGGCATCACAACAAAAATCAGGGCTGAATTAAAATAAAAACACGACATAAACCGACAAGATAGCATTAATTACCATTTCTGTTCCATTCTTCACGAAGGTAGACAGCCTGATTCCCAAGTAACGCTTTCTCGACATAAAAGAAATTGTTCTTCCAGCCGCGATCGTGTACGTAGTCCAAATTCAAGATCAGGGGGTTTCTCTTCTTACGACCAACTAGCCCGTAAAGGCCTCCATTAAACTTTTTCGCCTGGTATGCGTATGTGACAACTGAGAGATCAATTCCAAGTTGATGTTTGTCTTCGATTACATCCAAGGAAGCCAGAATTCTCCACGCCGAGGGCATCACTTGAGATGGGGAAATGTCCAGAGTTCTTATAAAATCAGTAACAAGCTTTGTGAATGGGAAAGTCATACCAATTTTAAATGGGTAATTGTAGAAACAAATCCACCCGGGGGCATGGAAATCGGAGAATATCCCTTCGTCGGGAACGATAAGCACTACGTGAGAGTCCGATTTGAACAACAGGGTAGTATCGACGATACTATCAGATGTCATGGAACTGGAATTGGTACTCTTGGAATCAAGAATGCCAGTCGCCGTCCACCTAGGTTTCACTGTCGCAGCAGTTTGTACAAATTTGTTACTACTCTTGCTGCCTTTTTTCGCCATCATATGATGAAGTATTTGGTAGCAAAGGAAAATCGAAGGCCGTTTGTGTTGGTAGAGTGCGATTGAAGCCCTAATTGGTGGGGAGTTTAAGTAGAAGAGGAAGGGAGTGTTTGGATATATATGAAATACATATATGATGTGTATGTATAATTGTTTTGCATGCAAGGGAAGTAGTGGAAGACAAATGCAATTCCCAAGAGCAATCTCATTGGGTAATTGAGACTCTTACCCCAATGAGATTGGGGACTATTGTTATAACCAAATTTTCACATATCTAGGTTTGTATTGACGAGTGAAGGTCCTATGGACGAGCATATGAAGAACACGACGGGTAAAGGCTGTTTGCAGTCCGACGAGTAAATTGATTGCCATATTTGATAAGTATTTATTAATTAGTGTAATATCAGTTGTATAAAATAATATTGCAAATATTATTTTAC
This sequence comes from Oenanthe sinensis, assembly GCA_028671895.1. Taxonomy (NCBI): domain Eukaryota; kingdom Viridiplantae; phylum Streptophyta; class Magnoliopsida; order Apiales; family Apiaceae; genus Oenanthe; species Oenanthe sinensis. The sequence goes on from CM053799.1 coordinate 11,880,329, forward strand.
ATTATATTAGTAATTCATTGTAAGTCCTAAATAATAGGGGGAAGTAACAGCCGACGAGTGGACCAAGTCTCGACGGGTAAGACTGAAACACCCGACGGGCAGAAAATCAAGGAAAGGATAAGATTCCTACTTCAACCATAACTCAAATACATGGAATCGATCCCTACAATCAAGGGACGTGATCAGCAGCTTCTAGCATGAAAATAGGATCGTGGAAAGCATCCAAATCAGATTATAAATACATCCTTGAAGAGATAAGCAAGGGGAGGAGATTGAAATCTATCACATTACTATACACACAATACACCCACCCGACGGGTAGCAACTGCATAGTCGACGAGTAGTACTTTTATGTATTTTTGTTCATTCAAAACACTTGTAATCGATCTTAAACAGCATTCTAGTGGATATTCTTGGCTGGGCACACCCCCACCCGCGGTTTTTATCCCTTTCCTAGGGCTTTCCGCAACACCAAAATTGTCCTGCCTCTATTTTATTTTCTAGTCGTCGAATAGCTTTTTATTCTTATCTCTACTCGTCCAAGCTTCTAAACACGTTTTATATACAATTTTACAATAAAAGAACTTAGTTATTAACCCATCAATTTTTGGCTAAAACATATAGTCTATTCACAAAGGTTACAGAAACTACTATTACAGTTGTGTTGGTTTATGTGGATGATCTACTGATAGCGAGAAACACAATTGAAGATATAAATTTGCCGAAGTCAGTGCTGTCAAATACATTTCATATGAAAGATTTAGGTGATGTGAAGTACTTCTTGGGACTGGAAATTCATAGGTCTGCAGCAGGCTTCTTTGTGTCTCAGAAAAAGTATGTGTTAGACCTGCTCAAAGAATATCATGTTGGTTCAATAATAAGCAAATTGCCTATGGAAACTCATTTGAAGTTATCGCCAGATAAAGGTGAGCCTTTGCAAGATTGTCAACCTTATCAAAGGTTATTAGGCAAGCTGATCTATCTAACAGTGACGAGGCCTGACATTGTGTTTGCTGTACACATACTTACTCAATTCATGCAAAAGCCAACATCAGATCATATGCAGGCTGCCAAGAGATTGTTGAAATACTTGGCTGCAAGTCCAGGTCAAGGTATCTTGTTGGCTAGTACATCAGCTGCAAAATTGACTGCATACTGCGATTCGGATTGGGCTAGTTGCTGCTTCTCAAGAAGGTCGACATCGGGATATTGCATCATGTTGGGAACATCCCCAATATCTTGGAAAACAAAGAAGCAATCTGTGGTAGCCAGGTCTAGTGCCGAAGCTGAGTACAGGTCAATGGCTTTAGCCAGTTGTGAAGTGACATGGTTGTCTGCATTACTGAAAGATATGGGAATTCAAGATCTACCCCCCACTCTGCTCAAATGTGATAATCAGGCTGCGTTGGCAATCGCAGCTAATCCAGTTCTACATGAGAGAACCAAGCATGTTGAAATAGATTGTCATTTCATCAGAGATAAGGTGGCTTCAGGTGAAATTGTGCCGCAGCATGTTCCTTCATATGCTCAAGTGGCTGATGTGTTTACCAAGCAACTGTCTGCAAAGCAGCATAACTACCTGATGCACAAGCTTGGAGTTTCCTCAGAAACTGATATCAAGCTTGAGGGGGAGTAAAGATGACATCAGGGGCATACTAGTAATTGTATCTAGTGAGTTGGTTAGAAAGTTTGTTATGACAGCTGATTGTATCTAGTGAGTTGGTTAGAAAGTTTGTTGTTATGACAGCTGTAAGTTTGTGATCTATATAAGCAAGTAGTGGATTGTAGAGAAAAACAACACTGTGTAATGTGAACCAGTAAAGAGTAATGAGCATATTCGAAGTTCTTCTTGTTCAGTTGCTGCTATTTTGTTAACTTTCTTTATGTTGTCTCACTATTTTTGTTCCAAAATATATTCCCACTTGCGGAAGAAACATCAAAATAAATTTTGAAAAGAATAAGTATTTTCAGTGGAAAATACATTTACTCTCTAACCTTCGATTCTGCACAGGCACAAGTTCTATATTTTGAAAAATTCAAAGCAAGAACCTCAATAAACAAGCCAAAGTATGAGAGACTATAGAGATAAGAGAAGTGAATATTGTTAGAAAATGGAAAGTTTGAGACATATTCTATATATGTTCTTGATGTAATTTCCGGAAACTAACGATTGGAAGTTGTTCCTTGCTATGAGGACTTAAACTTTCATGTTTGGATCTAAGACATTTTCTTAGTGTAATCCATAAATAAATTGAGTGGAAGTTGCTAGTTTGAAATGGGTTTAAAGAATTTGTCCCACATTGAATATGTAATATGGGTGTTGGTGCTTTATATGCATGTATGTGCAAGGGTAGTGTAAACTACTAAGGCATGTTAGTGTGCATGGTATACTAGTGTGCCCTCGCGCACACGCGCGCCGCCGCCTCGCCACCCGACGGGTCGGGTCGAAGGCCGAATGTCTCGGCATCTCGCGTACGCGAGGCGACTTGGGCGAGGAATTTTATTACATTGTTAATTAAACTGATTATGACTTTAAATATTAATTTAATATGAATATTGAGTCAGTATGCATAGAGTATATATATTTTCTGTGACTGGTCAGAGTTTGAGCTGGGTCAAAGTTTATAATAAACTCTGATGGACTAAAACAAACTATGATGGTTAGATCATATTAAAACAAACTATGATGGTTAGATCAGAGTTTATATATTCTGTAACTGATCAGAGTTTACAAAGAACTGGGTCAGAGTTTATTAATAAACTCTGATGGACTAGCTGATGGTCAGAGTTTAACAAACTCTGATGGGTCAGGTCATCTGATGGACCACTTCATCAGAGTTTAGCAGTAAACTCTGATGGAAGGCTGAGTCAGAGTTTAGCAGTAAACTCTGATGGAAGGCTGAGTCAGAGTTTGACAGTAAATTCTGGTAGGCTATTTAACTAAACTCTGATGACTGTTATTGATTCTAATATATATTTTATTAAATGTTTTAAGTCAGAATAATTATTTTAATTAATATTTTATCTATTGTTACGTTTTATTGTATTATATATATATAAAAACGTTGGAGATAGAAGGGACGAATTTTAACACAAGTTTGAGAAAACCCTAGCAGCCATACTCTGTATTTTCCACATTAATCTTCATACAGATTTGCATAAGGTTTTCTGGGCGAACTGAGGTGCAGGTCGCTGTTGAGTGCTACGTATCTGTGGACGAAGTACTCTATGCTGTTTTATCTTGGAAGTGATATTGCTGCAACCCAACACAGCGTAGTGGGGCAATAATCTCTTCAAGAACAATCAAGACTTCTTGCAAGATTTGGCGACTCAGCAGTTGTTTTGGTTCTATCAGTGTATGCTTAAAACTTCGGTTAGAGCTAAGTATTCTATATTTTCTCTTGTCCATACAGTTACTAATTTATATATCTTGTTTCAACCTTCGTGATTTATTTTGTTAATTGATTTAATCTGCCTGTTCTTGTTAATTGTTCATATAACTGCCCTATTGTTGATGTGTAGTTTTTAATTACTCCCAACAATCTTGAAGAGATTATCATAGTTTTATATTGTTAATTAACAAGATGGTTAACGAAACTGAAACTCCTGTTATTGGTGCTACTAGTTCTGGGTCTGGGGTTACTGCTACTGCCATTGATTGGGCTACGTACCGTTTCTCACAACCTATTGATCTGTCTGGTATGCCTGATAAGTTCAGCCGTGGAGCTGGCTTTTCTCGTTGGCAGAAAAAGATGAAGTTGTGGTTAACGGTTAAGGGCCTTTGGCCGGTGGTGCAGTATGATCCTCCTGTTGTGAATCTAGAGCAGACTGACTCTGTTAAGGTTTATGCTTTATGGTCTGAAAAGGATGGAGTGGCAAGGGCTGCTATTTTGGCAGCTTTAGCGAACACTCTGTTCGATGTTTATTCATCTGATGCCTTCACTGCTAAGCTCTTATGGGTGAAGCTCGACCAAACCCACAATACTGACTCACAAGGTCTGAAAAAGTATTCTGTGGCTCGGTTCCTTGATTTCAAACTGGTGGATACTAAATCCATGATAGAGCAAGTGCATGAGTTTGAGATGTTGGTACATGCTTTGAAGGAGTCTGGAATGGACCTTCCTGAGAAGTTTCAGGTTATGTCAGTGATTGAAAAGCTCCCGAAGTCTTGGGAAGAGTTTGTTTTCTCCCTGAAAAGACAGAAAGGAAAGATCACCTAGACTAACTTGATGTTGGACATCTCTGTGCAGGAACAACACAAGTCCAAACAAGGACATGTGATGCCTGCTAAACATGGGAGTTCGGAGGTAAATGTAGTGACTGTTGGACAAAAAAGAAAGTCTGTCACTAAGAAGGAGAATAACAAGCCTAAAACTGACAAGAACAAGGCTAAGAAACCAAAGGCAAACAAACCATGTTGATCTTGTGGACAGGTTGGTCACTGGATCAAGGACTGTCCTACTAAGAAAGCGAAGAAACCTAATGTGGTAGCACAAACTAATAATGTGCTTGCAACCACTGGTGGGCCTGTGGTTAACATGGTTGTTGGTGAGGCTGTTGCTTCTGAAACCAATGACGGGTATGTTACCTACAACCCTACATTAATTTCCACTTATCTGTCAAATGAATGGTTGATTGATACTGGAGCTAATGTACATATTTGTACTGATATTACTCTGTTTGTATCTTATCAACAGATTCAAGGAATGATAGTGACGATGGGGAATGCTAGTGCTGCTCAAGTACTTGGAGTAGGAAACGTGGACCTGAAGTTTGCTTCTGGGCGTGTTCTATCCCTTACTAGAGTGCATCATGTTCCTCACATTCATAGAAATATAATAAGTGGAAGCTGTTTAGTTAGAAATGGTTTCGAACTTTCTTTGAAGTGTAATAAAGTAGTTATTACACATACTTGTGTATTTTTTGGCAAAGGTTACTTGTCTGATGGTTTATTTTTAATAAATGTGGAGCCTGTTTTGGGCAGTTTTATTAATGATAATGTTGTTCCTTCTATGAATTGTGTTGAATCATCTGAATTATAGAACTCACGTATTGGCCATCTAAATTTTGGTGCTCTAAAGAATATGATGAATTTAGAGTTGATTCCAAAGTATGCCATTGAAAAGAAATCTAAATGTTAAGTATGTGTGACTACTAAACTAACAAGGAAACCTTTTCATAACATTGTTAGGGATTCAGAAGTATTAGAATTAGTACACACAGACATATGTGAATTCAGTGGTGTTTTGACTAAAGATAATAAAAGATATTTCATTACCTTTATAGACGATTGTAGTAGATACTGTTATGTTTATTTACTTAAACATAAAGATGAAGTACTAGATAAATTCATTATGTATAAAAATGAAGTTGAAACACAAACTGGCAAAGTATTTAAACGTTTGAGGTCTGATAGAGGTGGAGAGTATATGGGTACGTCATTTAATGAATTTTGCAGAAGCAATGGTATAGTTCATGAAGTGACTCCACCATACACTCATGAGTCTAATGGGGTGGCAGAATGAAATAACAGAACTTTTAAAGATATGATTAACAGTATGCTTATTAATTATGGGTTGCCTAAGTACATGTGGGGAGAGGCTCTGAATACGGCTTGCCATATTCTGAATAGAGTCCCTCTGAAACATATGGACAAGACACCTTATGAATTATGGAAAGGAAGAAAGGCTAGTTTAAAGTATCTTCTTGTGTGGGGCTGCCTTGCAAAGGTACTTGTCCCTGAACACAAGAGAAAGAAACTTGGGCCAAAAACTGTTGATTGCATCTTTCTGAGCTATATTGAAACCACTACCGCTATGAGATTTTTAGTGTTAAAATCTGACATAGATAGGATAGTGGCCAACACTATAGTTGAGTTTCATGATGCAACATTCTTTGAGAATGTGTTCCCTATGAAGACTGGTATACATCAGGGTATTTCTGATGATGATCCCACTCGCACATCGAATTCCATTCCTGATCATGTGGAAAGGATGACAAATGTGGGGGCGGGTCCTGCTAGTAGCTCTACTCCTAATGAAGTAGAGGAACCTAGAAGGAGTAAGCGTGCAAAGGTGGTTAAGGACTTTGGAAGTGATTTTATCACTTACAATGTCAAGGATGAACCTTTAACTTTTCGACATGCCATGGATTCTACGGAGTCAAGGCACTGGAAAGGCGCTGTAAAGAGTGAGATCGACTCTATTATTTCTAACGGAACATGGGAGTTGGTTGATCTCCCTCCTTGATGTACTACTATAGGATGTAAATGGATCTTCAAAAGAAAAATGAACTCGGATGGCTCAATAGATAAGTATAAGGCTAGGCTGGTAGCTAAGGGTTTTAAGCAAATGGAATGCATTGACTATTTTGATACATACTCTTCTGTTGCAAGAATGATAACAATTCGAATGCTTATAGCATTGGCTTCCGTACATGGCCTTATCATCTATCAAATGGATGTAAGGACAGCTTTTCTTCATGGTGATCTTGAAGAAGAGATTTATATGGATCAGCCTGAGGGATTTGTTGCTTCTGGCAATGAAAGGAAAGTTTGTAAGTTAGTCAAATCTATCTATGGCTTGAAACAAGCTCCTAGAGACTGGCACATAAAATTTGATGAAACTGTTTTGACTTCGGAATTTTTGGTTAATGAAAGTGACAAGTGTGTCTACTATAAGGTTAAAAGAAATGAAAAAGTGATTTTGTGCCTGTGTGTGGATGACATATTGTTGTTTGGAACCAATATTGAGATTATTAATGAGACAAAAAGTTTCTTAAAAACGCACTTTGAAATGAAGGATATGGGTGCTGCTAATGTGATTCTTGGTATCAAGCTGACTCAGTCAGCTGATGGAATAACCTTGTCACAATCTCATTATATAGAGAAATCTATACTTGAGAAGTATGGTTATTCAAATTGTAGAATCGCAAGCACGCTATATGATTCAAAAGTTGCTCTTGTCAAGAATAAGTCAGGAGTTCCTGTGTCTCAGTTAAGATATTCTCAGATTATTGGGAGTTTGCAATATCTTGCTAATGGTACTAGACCAGATATTTTGTATTTTGTGTCTAAGTTAGCTAGATATACAAGTTGTCCAAACAAGACTCATTGGGATGCTCTTGATAGAGTGCTTAGATATCTAAAAGGCACCATCTACCTTGGTTTGCATTACAAGAGGTTTCCTGGAGTGCTAGAGGGATATAGTGATGCAAGTTAGATAGCTAAGAAATTTGGTTCCAATGGAGTGACTGGATACGTGTTTACCCTTGCGGGGGGAGCTATATCCTGGAAGTTTGTTAAACAGACTATTGTAACTCGGTCTACTTTTGAGGCTGAGTTGTGTGCATTAGATGCCACGGGGACGGAGGCTGAATGGTTGCATGGACTTATGTCTGTAATTCTTGTAGTAAGCCAACCACTTCCTGCTCTTGTTGTTCATTGTGATAGTCATACAACTATCGATAAGATAAACAGTAAGAAGTATAATGTGAAAATAAAGAGACAGGTCCAAGTTAGACTAAAGTCTATAAGGGGTTTGGTGTCTGACAAGATCATTGCTATTGAGTTTATTAGAACTCAAGACAACCTGGCTGATCCTTTGATTAAGGGACTTGAGCATGCTGTTGTCCTTAAGTCGAGGTTGGGGATGGGACTGACAACCCATTTTGAGTCATCAACAGCGGGAACCCAATACACTTGAGAGGAGATCCCTCGAAGTGTATTCAATGTGATAATAACAAGTTATGAGGGTGATTCGGTAGTACATCTACTACAATTATATAGATACTCACGTATCTGAGTCTTTCCCCTGTAAACCTCAAGAGGTACTGTAACTGCTAGTTAGCAAGAGTTTTAAGAACTCTGAATGGGGTCAAGTCGTGAGACGAGATGTTGGCAGTACATCTTTGGAGATGCCCAGCTAAGCGAATGTTATTGTGTGGTCGCAATTAGAGGATAGGGTTATTCCTCGAAGCATTCGACGAACAGGATCGAGACATGACTATTAACGTCTCAAAGTCGTAGATCGGCACCATATCCTTTGACTTGTCATCGTCTATGGAGTGTGGTTACACACCAACGGATAAAGATTCAAGGTGAAATATTTCATCTATATCCGGTAGCCATCGAAGTAGAGGACTTAAGAGGGTTCAAACCTTGACCGGTACCAACTCTGAAAAGCAAGTCATGATTAGAATCTGATATGCATTTCTATATGGATTTATGGGGGATTGTTAGAAAATGGAAAGTTTGAGACATATTCTATATATGTTCTTGATGTAATTTCCGGAAACTAACGATTGAAAGTTGTTCCTTGCTATGAGGACTTAAACTTTCATGTTTGGATCTAAAACATTTTCTTATTGTAATCCATAAATAAATTGAGTGAAAGTTGCTAGTTTGAAATGGGTTTAAAAAGTTTGTCACACATTGAATATGTAATATAGGTGTTGGTGCTTTATATGCATGTATGTGCAAGAGTAGTGTAAACTACTAAGGCATGTGAGTGTGCATGGTGTATGTCACACAGACGTGCGGAAGCGTCGACCAACGACTAATTTTTCAAACTTTTGGTTGAGTGATGCGCCAACTCTACGCCTAGAGCCTGGCCAGCAATGAACAGCTAACCCTTGGGCCTTAGTCTTCACAACTCGATGCCTGCAAAATGGGTTAGTAACAACTTCACAATATAAACGAGACGAGTATATACGGGTACCCCAAACCTTTTTATTACTCCACAAAAAGGATCTAACAATCTAGGTCTGCTTGCCACAGCTCGGCACAACTACCCACTAACTGCTAGCAATACAAGAGTGCTTCACTACAAAGCTCTTTCTCTCTCTAAAACTCTATATAGCTTTCTCTGTATTTTGCTCTCACTTCTCTCTACAAGTGTGTTGCTCCATTGCTCCTTGGATGATTTGAGAATGAAGTAGTTCCTCCTTATATAGGCAGCTAAGCGGGCTTTGGATGACTCAAGCCCATCCAAACTTTCCATCTTTGGCGAAGATCCTCCTTGATACACTCCCACACAATCCTCCTTTTGGAATATTCCCAAGGATAATCCCCCTTCTAAAATATTCTCTAAAATATGTTGAATCGTATCCCTTGATTTCCGCCCTTAGGAGATATTGTCTTATACCATATCAAATAAAGCCCATCCACGTGATATGTATAAGCCCAATTCCATCTTGCACATTGAATCCATGCCATGCCTGCTTCATACTCGAACCCTGGCCCAACTGATTGCATTACCTATCCAACTCCCCCATAGAACCATGCCTCAGCTAAGCCCACCATGTCTGACTCCTTAAGACTCGTCTGCCATGTCGCCTCTGTGTCATTGAGGACTAATAGTGAATGATGACTCTCCCTTAAGCCGGTCGTGCCCTTGTTCAAGTCTCACCCTATCCTGCCTCTCTTACCCTTGCGTCATGCTGCGTGACCCCTCTAGAATCAAGTGTGCCCACAATGCATGTTCTCTGTGTCTGTGCCTGGCTATGCATTCATTTGCCTCCGTTGTCATGATCTAAGCCTTTGACATATCCAACTCGTGCAAGTACCTTCATAGTCACAAGTGCCACATGCGCCCCATGTGTGCCTCATGTGCCCCATGTGCCACAACTTCACCTCAATACCAAGCCCCATGCCTGGCTTGCAACTCTGGTGCTGAAACCCAACGTCTTAAGCCTCTCTAGTAAGCCACCGTCCCGGCCCGCAACACCAAACTTAGGCTCAAAAGCCTAATGGTCTGACAAACCACCCTCACCGAAAGAACTCGATGTCCTCATCGAGGGATGATTCCAATACTCCCGAATCTGATCTTCAAATTGCCACAAGGTCACACCTTTCTCCCATGTTACATCAGCTTCATCTTCGCCTTCCCACTGCACTAGGTAATCAGTCCTCTTGTTCTTTTTACTCATCCCCTGAGTTTTATGACTAAGGACCTTTTTCACCTTCTTGTCGAATTGTACCCTGATCACTGGAGGTGCCCGTTTTCCTTGCTTCCTCCCATCAAGCAACAACTCTGGCTGAAACGGCTTCAGAAAACTGACATGAAACGTAGGATGTAGTTTCAATCTATCCGGCAAGTTAAGACGGTATGCCACTGCGCCCACATTCTTCACAATCTCAAATGGACCATCATACTTCTGAACAAGCCCTTTGTGAATTTTTCTAGATTTGATCTTCTTCCAAATCTGTGGTGTCAATTTCAACAACACCTGGTCGCCTACCTCAAACTCTAAGGGACGAGGCCTCTGATCGGCATACTTCTTCATCCTTCTTACAGCTTTCTCCAGACTAGCTTTGGCTTCATCAATCATCTCTTGTCTCCCAATAGCATACCTGTAAGCCGCAGGACAAGTACCACCCGATCTTTGTATAGCCACCTCATGTGGCGTTCGTGGTTGAACTCCAAAAATCAATTCAAAGAGGTTATTGCCAGTCGCCGAAGACTGCTGCAAGTTGTAGCAAAACTGTGCTACATCCATCAACTTTAGCCAATTTTTCTGACTAGCTGAAACATAATGCCTGAGATACTACTCCAATAGCTGATTCATCCGCTCTGTCTGACCATCTGTTTGGGGATGATTTGTAGTAGAAAACTTCAATTCACTTCTCATGAACCCAAAAAATACAACTCAGAAACGCCCGGTGAATCTGCTGTCTCGGTCACTGATTATATCCTCTGACAACCCAAAATGTTTCACCACATGCTGAAAGAAAAGGTCAGCCGCCATATCCGATGTACATTTCTTTGGCGCAGGAATGAACACCACGAACTTCGAAAACCGATCAACCACCACAAAGATTGACCCCTTCCCATCCACCTGAGGCAACCCAAGAATAAAATCCAACGATACAGACTGCCACGGTCTATTAGGAACCGGTAATGGTTGTAGAAGTCCAGCTTCCTTCTTTCTTTCAATCTTGTCAAGTTGGCACACCAAGCACGACTTGACATAGGCCTCAGCATCATCGATCATCTTTGGCCAATAGTAGGATCTACTAAGCAATGCTAGCATCATCGCTACCCCCGGGTGCCCTGCCCACTTTACATCATGAGACTCCCTCAAAATTCGTTGTCGAAGTGTCCCCCCATAGGTACATAGAGCTTATTGCCTTTCACATACAAAAGCCCATCCTCTAGCCAATACTTACGAACCACGCCTGACTTCACTTCCTCCACAAGCTTCAGATACGCAACATCAGTTTTTGACTGTTGCATGATCTCTTCTAGGAACTCAGTGTCCACCACTGACATAGATACCAAAGATTCTTGCACCTTTCTGCTCAATGCATCTGCCACCTGGTTTTGTGCCCCCGGTTTGTGCACCCACACAAAGTCAAATTCTGCCAAAAATTCCTGTCAGCGTGCCTGCTTTAGGGTCAGCTTCTTTTGAATCTTGAAATAAGTGTTTTCCACATTGTCAGTGCAAACCACAAACTTCGCTCCCAACAAGTAATGCCGCCATATCTCCAAACAATGAACCACAGCTGTCATCTCCTTTTCATGGGTACTGTACCTCTGTTCAGCATTCTTCAGCTTTCGACTTTCATAGGCCACCGGATGTCCCAACTGAACCAACACTCCACCCACAGCACGATCAGAAGCATCAGTATGCACCTCAAATGGTACCCCCAAAATCTGGAAGTTTGAGCACGGGCTCTGAAGAAACTGCAACTTTCAGCTTTTCAAACGCCTGTTGGCACTCCTCATTCCAATCCCAGATATGATCCTTCTTTAGCAAATCTGTCAAAACACTCACCCGCTTCGAGTATCCCTGAATGAACTTGCGGTAGTAGTTCGCAAGACCAAGAAAAGATCTCAACTCAGCAACTTTTTTTGGAGCAGGCCAATCAATGATGGCCTCAACCTTCTTCTTGTCCATTTTCACCGTCCCTTGGCTAATCACATGCCTATGGAAATGAATCTCCTCCCTGCAGAACTCACATTTCTCCTTCTTCACATAGAGGCTATGTTCTCGCAGTTTAGTGAAAATGCACCTTAAGTGGTCTAAGTGAGCTTCAAGACTATCACTGTAGATCACGATATCATCCAAGTACACAACGACAAAGCGGTCTAGGTACTCATATAGCACATCATTCATAAGATTGCAGAATGTAGCAGGTGCATTTGTTAAACCAAAAGGCATAACTAGGAATTCGTAAGACCCATACCTTGTCACACATGCGGTCTTAGGCTCATCTCCTGCTGCAATTCTGACTTGCCAATATCCCGACCTCAGATCCAACTTCGTAAAGTACTTAGCCTTCGAGAGCCTGTCAAACAGCTCAACAACATTTGGAACAGAGTACTTGTTTTTTATAGTTACCTTGTTCAAGGCATGAAAGGCATAGGTGTACTAACTTGTAACACTTAATTATTATGTAACTCAACTAAGTAAAAGATAAAACAACAGCAAAACAAGAGAAACGGAAGAAGCACATGGAATCAATCAACTGAAGAAATGGTAATGATACTTGGTAACTACAAGTAACTAATTTGGTTAATCAAGGATGCATAAGTGAGAAGAAGTTCAATCTGAGTATTGCTCATGCCCTAACTTATCTAATGGAGAATCAAATTAATGTCAAGGAAGTATCAAGAAGACCAAAGTGATTTCATGTAATGTATATCAACATCTGGATAATGTAAAGGTTAATCAACAAATGAGAACTGACATTCAGAAGCAAGAACCCCTACAAGACTAGTCACTTATGAACCAGACCGTTGCATCAAGTGTCAGGACATTGGAGGCAAGTTCATGTCAGTAATAGAAGATCTCATTTGAATTGAGTGAGGAAAAGAAATTGAAGAAGCTAAGGAAACTTGCTCATAAAGGTTAACTCTCAATTAGTCACTAAAGAAGGTCAACATTGGATGTGTGCATATTTGCTAAGGCAAATGTCGATCCACAGCAGATCGAGATGCGGGTCGAGATTTACAAGTGAAGTAAAACACTGCTAAGGCAAATCTCGATCCAGGCGATAGATCGAGATCGAGATTCTCCCAGATCGAGATCGAGATCTTCACAGATCGAGATCGAGATCTTCATAGATCGAGATCGAGATTCTCCCAGATCGAGATCGAGATTTTCACAGATCGAGATAGAGATGGGTCCAGGCGAAGATCGAGATGCGGGTAGAAATGTAACATTTAATGTTCAAGGGACAAGTGGCTTATTGTGAACGGTTGATCCAGAGTTGTTGTTAAAGTACTTTTTGTTGTCGAAATCCTGATTGGGCCACGTACACAAAAAGGACAAGATCAAGACTACATGACATTATAAAAGCAGCACTTTGTTATTTAGTAGGAATGAGTATCTCTGTATTTTTCAACGATAATTTTTAAGAGAGAGCATTTACTGTAAAACAAAAAGTGGGAGAGAGGATCAGTTGAATCTAGCTTTAATTGCTGTATTTATTGTTCAACTGATCATGATGCTTTTATGAATGTTGTAGCAAATCCATCAATGAATATAATGATATATTCTTGAAATTCTGTGTCATCATTTATTACTTGCACATTGTTTATTCTCTTATTTTTTGAACAGTTGTATTCACCCCCCCCCCCCCTCTACAACACTTTGGACCTAACAAGGCACGATAGTCCACACACATTCGCAACGACCCATCTGCCTTCTTCTGAAATAAGATTGGGGCACCATATGGAGCTTTAGATGGTTGAATATACCCACTCTCCAAAAGCTCATTCAGCTGCTTCCTCAGCTTAGCTAACTCCATAGGTCCCATGCGGTAAGGAGCTTGAGACGGCGCCCGTGAGCCCGGCTCCAGCTCAATCTTGTGATCCACAGCTCTCCTTGGTGGCAATGTCTTTGGCAACTCTAGGGGCATGACATCTTCAAACTCTTTGAGTGTAGAAGCAACAACATCAGGCATCACCGTCTGATCATCCTTCACCTCTACTAAAGCAGCTAGAAAAGTCAATTCACCACGCTTGAGCCCTGCCTCAACCTGCATAGCTGACAACAGTCCCACCTTTTGCTTCCCTAAGTTACGATCAAGAACACCCTTCACAAAGCAATGATTATCCTCATCCCCAAACATTATCCCGCCAAGATGTGGCATCACTGTAGCCTTGGCTTTCAACAGAAAATCCATCCCAAGTATAACGTCAAAATCATCAAGTGGGACAGCCAAGAGTGTTACCTTTCCAGTCCATGATCCAACTGTGAGATCCACCAATGATGATCCTGTGATCACTTGCGCCTCAGAATTCACAGCTTTAACGCGGCTAGTGCTTTCTCCTAAAGCCAAGCCAAGATGCTCCACACACCTATCAGCCACAAAATTATTAGTAGCACCAGTGTCAACCATTGCCATCACCTCATGCCCATTGGTGACAACCTGCACATACAACAAACTAGATGACTTCACAGCTTCCTTTGTCTGCAGTGCATTCACCATTCTGAGTGGATTAACCCTTGTAGGCTCCTTCCTTTCCTCATCCATGGTCATAGCGTTCAACTTCTCCTTCTTTGGACAATCTTTCATCATGTGAGGACCTTCACAAATATAACACCTCAACGGCTTCTTTGCTTGCCCACCACCAACTTTGGCTTTGCCTTGATCCCCGTCTTGGACTTTCTTCTTGCCTTTGGATTTGAACTTTTGCAATCTCTCCTTAGCACCCTGGGTTTGCTTCCCCTTGTCACTAGAACCCGTTGCAAAATTAAAATCCACCAAGCTATCGGCTGCTACAATAGCTGCTGTCAAGTCCTTGACATTCTGTCTCCTTAGCTCAGCCTGTGCCCATGGCTTCAACCCTGAACAAAAGTTAAACAACTTGTCTGCCTCTGCCATGTCACGAATGTCCAACAGATTAGAAGTAAATGTCTTCACATAATCTCGCACAGTGCCCGTCTGCTTCAAGTGCTTTAGCTTCTCCCTAGCCACCCATGCAGCATTATTATGCAAGAACTGCTCCTTAAGCTCTTTCTTCAAGACATTCCAAGTCTCAATTTTGGGCCTCCCTATGCTTTCCACATCATCCATGCGAGTACGCCACCATAACTTGGCGTCACCTGCAAGAAACATACTAGCCACAGTCACTTGTTCACCATCACTGATATGAGCCGCCTTGAAATACTGCTCCATATCCCACAAGAAATTATCCAATGCCTTAGCATCTTTGCCACCCTCATATGACTTAGGCTCTGGCACCTTGAACTTTCTCATAGCTTCACCCGAGGTACTGCCCCCGACATCCACTACCTTCCTCAGAATAGTCACCTCCTCATAAAGCTCCGCCGAAGTATTCTCCAACTCAGCAATTTTCCCCTCAGCTTCACGTAGGTGATTCTCTAGGATCCGTCTGATTTGATCAATATCAGACTTCATGGTTGCACATTGCTCTTGCACTGGTGCAACATCGGCAGACTGCGGTTCACCAAGCATCTCCTCAAGTCTGGTAACTTTGTCATTCACAGAAGCAACTGTAGGACCAGCCATAGCAACGTTCTCAACGCAGCTCTGATACCATCTGTCACATAGCCGTGCGGAAGCGTCGACCAACGACTAATTTTTCAAACTTTTGGCTGAGTGATGCGCCAACTCTACGCCTAGAGCCTGGCCAACAATGCGCAGCTAACCCTTGGGCCTTAGTCTTCACAACTCGATGCCTGCAAAATGGGTTAGTAACAACTTCACAATATAAACGAGACGAGCATATACGGGGAACCCCCAACCTTTTAATTACTCCACAAAAAGGATCTAACAATCTAGGCCTGCTTGCCACAGCTCGGCACAACTACCCACTAACTGCTAGCAATACAAGAGTGCCTCACTACAAAGCTCTTTCTCTCTATAGAACTCTATATAGCTCTCTCTGTATTTTGCTCTCACTTATCTCTACAAATGTGTTGCTCTATTGCTCCTTGGATGATTTGAGAATGAAGTAGTTCCTCCTTATATAGGCAGCTAAACGGGCTTTGGATGACTCAAGCCCATCCAAACTTTCCATCTTTGGTGAAGATCCTCCTTGATACACTCCCACACAATCCTCCTTTTGGAATATTCCCAAGGATAATCCCCCTTCTAAAATATTCTCTAAAATATGTTGAATCGTATCCCTTGATTTCCGCCCTTAGGAGATATTGTCTTATACCATATCAAATAAAGCCCATCCACGTGATATGTATAAGCCCAATTCCATCTTGCACATTGAATCCATGCCATGCCTGCTTCATACTCGAACCCTGGCCCAACTGATTGCATTACCTATCCAGCTCCCCCATAGAACCATGCCTCAGCTAAGCCCACCATGTCTGACTCCTTAAGACTCGTCTGCCATGTCGCCTCTGTGTCATTGAGGACTAATAGTGAATGATGACTCTCCCTTAAGCCGGCCGTGCCCTTGTTCAAGTCTCACCCAATCCTGCCTCTCTTACCCTTGCGACATGCTGCGTGACCCCTCTAGAATTAAGTGTGCCCACAATGCATGTTCTCTGTGTCTGGGCCTGGCTATGCATTCATTTGCATCCGTTGTCATGATCTAAGCCTTTGACATATCCAACTCGTACAAGTGCCCTCATAGTCACAAGTGCCCCATGTGCCCCATGTCTGCCTCATGTGCCCCATGTGCCACAACTTCACCTCAACGCCAAACCCCATGCCTGGCTTGCAACTCTGGTGCTGAAACCCAACGTCTTAAGCCTCTCAAATAAGCCACCGCCTCGGCCCGCAGCACCAGATTTAGGCTCAAAAGCCTAAGGGTCTAGCAGTGTACTAGTGTGCCCTCGCACGCGCACACACACATATGTGCCGCCGTCGCCTCGCCTCGCCTTGCCACGCCACGCCACGGCACGGGTCGGGTCGGGTCGGGTCGAAGGGCGAATGTCTCGGCGTCTCACGTATGTGAGGCGACCTGGGCGAGGAATTTTATTACATTGTTAATTAAATTGATTATGACTTTAAATATTAATTTAATATGAATATTGAGTCAGTATGCACAGAGTATATATATTTTCTGTGATTGGTCAGAGTTTGAGCTGGGTCAGAGTTTATAATAAACTCTAATTGACTAAATCAAACTCTGATGGTCAGATCAGAGTTTAAATATTCTGTAACTGATCAGAGTTTACAAAGAGCTGGGTCAGAGTTTATTAATAAACTCTGATGGACTAGCTGATGGTCAGAGTTTAACAAACTCTGATGGGTCAGGTCAGAGTTTAGCAGTAAACTCTGATGGAAGGTTGAGTTAGAGTTTAGCAGTAAACTCTGATGGAAGGCTGAGTCAAAGTTTGAAAGTAAACTCTGGTAGGCTATTTAACTAAATTCTAATGACTGTTATTGATTCTGATATATATTCTATTAAATGTTTTAAGTCAGAATAATTATTTTAATTAATATTTTATCTGCTATTACGTTTTATTGTATTATATATACATAAAAACGTTAGAGATAGAATGGACGAATTTTAACACAAGTTTGAGAAAACCCTAGCAGCCATACTCTGTATTTTTCACATTAATCTTCATACAAATTTGCATAAGGTTTTCTGGGAGAACTAAGGTGCAGGTCGCTGTTGAGTGCTACGTATCTGTGGACGAAGTACTCTGTGTTGTTTTATCCTGGAAGTGATATTGCCGCAACCCAACACAGCGTAGTGGGGCAATAATCTCTTCAAGAACAGTCAAGACTTCTTGCAAGGCTTGGCGACGCAGCAGTTGTTTTGGTTTTATCAGTGTATGCTTAAAACTTCGGTTAGAGCTAAGTATTCTATCTTTTCTCTTGTCCATACAGTTACTAATTTATATATCTTGTTTCTACCTTCGTGATTTGTTTTGTTAATTGGTTTAATCTGTTTGTTCTTGTTAATTGTTCATATAATTGTCATATTATTGCTGTGTAGTTTTTAATTACTCCCAACAAATATCGGGTGTTGCCTAGCTCAAACAAGGTTATACAGTCATTTGAAACCCGATTTTTTAGTGAAATGTTCAATACTACGAGTTGAGGTTTGAAATTGTGAACATATTTAAGGACCAGATGATTGTATAGTATGATCTAAAGCTTTCGTTCTATTAACTTGACATTAAATTAAAAAAAATAGCAAAAATACTATATGATATCACTAGCATTGTAGCATTCACTACTCCTCTATAATCAAACCAGATTACTTTTGTATTATACCCAAATTAGGTTTGAAAGGCATTCTGTATTTTCCTGTTTATTCAGTTCATTTCACTGAGTTTATGATTAGAGTTTTGATACTCGCTCCATTTTAAGTTAATTATTTTTATTGTACGTATTTTAAGGTACATTACAAAAATAATTTTGTCAATGTACATATAATAAAATAAATTTATTACATTTTTATTTTTGCATGATGTTTTATATAGATGATGGAAAGCATACATATTTTTAGTAAAAGAAAATTTAAAAGCTAAATTTCATGTGAGAAACTGATTTGCTTAGAGTAATTGTGACGATAAGAAAAAAAGCGAATACAAGAAAAGAGGAAGTTATTTGCATTATACATGCAATCAAAATTATAATTCAACTCTTTTATTTTCGTTATTTATTTGACTTTTAATTTTTACCCACTAGATTGGAGCTATCAAGTTTTAGTCTTGTCAACCATCATTGTTATCATGCAAGGTGGTGATATAGACTCGATTAGCAATTGCGGCAATAATAAGAAAGGTGAATACAAGAGATGAGGAAGTTATTTTCATTATGTAGGGATGTTTGTGCATTATTAGAACAACAACAGGGATAACAAAAGTCTCCTAAATACCAAAATATGTACATCTATAATATGTTTGTGCCTTGCACATTTAAGCAAACCGGAAATCATTCATCCACTATACTTGTCAATCAATTTAGAGGATATAAAGTTATTCACATAAAGAATATTTACTAAAAAAACATAACCACATATAAAACTTGTACTAGAGATGCCCGTGCCTCGCACGGGTTTAGAGCTAGTTACCAAAAACAACGGAACGAAGGAAATTAACTAGACTAACACTTAGATTTTACAATCGATGGTCTACTAAGTATTAACATCAGAATATTATAATAGCAGCAACGACAGATTTGGCAGAATGTAACCAACTCTTGGATATATTTTATTTGACAATGTGTCAGCATACTTGCAACCTGAAAGTCGAGTCATCCGATGTTTGGAAAGTTTATCATGCATAATTGCTGCATTTCCATTCATTCAGTTTCAATCTTTGGTTATCATTAAAGAATCAGACTGTTTCCTTCTTTTTTGTGCAGGCTCACCCAACTGCAGTGAGATGGAAATATCTTCATATCTACTCAATGCCGTGAGGCTTTTTGATTCTGCATTTTCTTGTCTATTGTTTTGATGCATTAAAGATATTCCTGCAACACTTGGAATGAATTGATGTTCTACATTTGAAGCAATTTTAGTACCACCTTCTATGTGGAACTCCTTCAGCATTAATGGTGGGGTAAGCCTGCAATGAGATGCACCTTCAATAGAAATTAACCCAAGGGGCTCTTTTTTATTGCATTCTTTGAGTTGTTTCCTCACATGAGCAGACGACTCTTCAAAAGCAGAATCCATTCCAGCTGTTGAAGCTTTTCTTTGATCTCGTATGGATGCTGTTTGAGAACACAGGGAAAAAAATCCAATCTAAGGGAAGAAGCTATACAAAGTTACAACCTATATACAGCCAGTACAGAAAAAATTCATGAATTCTATTAAACACCAGGAATGAATGTTCCGTTTACTGATATAAGCCTTGTATTAGGTCAGACTTTGTTTCAGTAAAAAAAAATGGTGACCAGAAGAGTCATCCCCTTACTGAAACAAGAAACAAAAACTAATGGAATGAACACAAAATCACCGTCATATAAATATATTTAAATTAAGAAGAGAAAAGTATCATTGCATATCTTATTAAATAGACTAGAAACGTTTACAATTTACCAATGTAGACTATTTAAATAAAGCGCCATTTTGTTTCGGAAAAAATATATAGAGTTCAAATTACGACCCAATACTTACCGAAAATCTGAAATTAGCTGGCAAAGATGTATAACAAGGCAATGTGATACAGAAAATTAGTTTAAATGTATAGCTGGAGCAAATTGAAATTGGGTGTTCACTGTTCACCTACAATCTCTAATACCCTATTCCACCAGTTAGGACTATGCTACACTTCTTGCATTTAAAATTTACTTACATAAATCTCATGTTTGAGTAGTGTCCTTGCTAAAAAAGGACAAGGACATGCATAAAAGTAAAACAAGATGCATAAAGTAGTATCAACTTCTCTCTGGTTGACAAAAATAGATATATGTGTTATTTAGAAATGCAAACCTTGAAGACCTTCTCTGGTGGTTATGAGATCAAGTTCGAGAATATCAAGAAGGCGGCCTAGATCAACTCCAGTTGTCCAATTCTCTGGAGGTAGGCCAACTTTTAACTTTAACCGACCACGATTAGCTGTTCCACTCCAAATGATTCCAACAGGCCTGGGTTTCTCACCATTTTGACCTGTTAGAAGAATTAAGATTCCACTGTCACCTTCAAGATCAAAAGTTTGCTGGTTCTCCCCAACTACAAGAAAGTCAGTAAAGAAGCAGATTTCTTTCTCGTCATTGTACTCTAAAGCATAAGCCATTATCGTCCCAGTAGTCAAACCAGAGCTTCGTCCTACTTTTACCACTTGTCTGCCGATCAGACTACCAATAGGAGACTGCAAGTCTATGATGTTGACATCACCAATCTCACCTACACCCTTCACAGATGTAGATACATTGGATATATTAAAATCTTCCGCAAAAGCAATGAATGCTCCATCAGCTCGAACAAAAGTTTCTGCAAAATCACTGATGTGGTTACCATATGGAAGCAGGAGCGCGAGAGAACTTAACAACACAAACTTACTTCAGAATAAATATTAAAGACGATCGAGTTGAAGTAACAACAATCATCAATCAGCTACTTACAAAGTGAAATTCTGGACAGAAGAAGATTATTATATAATTTAGGTATAAGATTCCACACCAATATATTCTACTTTTGAATGACGACAGACACATGCAAACACAGAACACTGTATTGCCACTTTTCCACAATCTCGATTCTTGACTTCAAACCCATATATAAACAAACTTCTTTCAGTGGGAAATGTACAGATCCATTTCCGATGGTACCAGCCTAACAGCATTTGTCTTTTGAGCAATACTATATCAAGTCCAACTGTGCAGTAGAATACTAGAACAAATACACATGCGACTTGATATTAAGTACCTGGGTTTGTCCCAGCAAAAATACCATACCACAGATCATCTGTTATGAAAGATGTTGCTCTCTCAACAGCGCCCAGATATACCCCAGGTCCAAGGATTGGTGGCAAAGGATGAAACATTTTCTGGTTAGGGTAATCCAGGTCAACTACTACATGCCGATTAGTTAAAAAACCAACCTGTCGATTTCCATATTACAAAGGAGCCAAGTGCCTCAATATATAAAAATAGGAAACTTGGTGGCTACTCTTGCTACAGTAACTAGTACAATGATAATTCTCAAATTAGCCTAATACTTGATCATGTAAGAGTGTGTTGTAGGAGGAGAGTTTCTTTGGCTAGTCTTCGAGAAGCATCAGCCACAAATTTCACATTATATAAGACACGATCACCGTCCTAACTTGTGTTGGTGATTCTTGAGAGAAGGAATCATCCAACACAGAAGATAATACTGAACTCCAGTACCAATGTTCTTGCACTAATATTATAAACTAACTTAAGCACTTCGGCATCATGGTGAATATAACTGTGTACATTATGATAGCCTTCCCCTATCACTAGAACTTAAAAACGAAAACAACATTTTGCATGATCTTCCTTTATTGAAAGAGGACCATGCATTTAAATAAAGAATGTTAAGTATGGCACCTGAGAACCAGAGCCAATGCATGGATCACTTCCACGAAAACCATCTACGAGCTCTGTGTAAAATTCTTCCTTTGGAGTCGCAGCAGGTGCACCAAAGCAAGAAAATTCAACAACGTCTACATCACACCACACACCTCCAGGTCCCTGCTCAATGAACAACAGAATAAACAGCTAATTTTATTTTATTTTAAAAAAGGTCAATTCTTGAATTCCAGATGTATAATAAGATATAGACAGCAACAATCAGTCGACCCTGAGCATTTACGGCCAATATACTGTCCACATCACGCATTCCGAAAAGTATATTTACAGGAAGTTTTAATCATTTTTGTTTTCTCCAGAACCACCATTAAGTGATAGTCAAGTATTTGAAATTAACTCTAATTCTCTAAATTAGGACTCTAACAGAGTTTATATACGATAGATATAGCAAGAAACTCAAGCAAAGACACAGACACAGATTTCAAACCTCAAGAGCAGTGGGTAAGCATTGAACGTGTTTAAGCCACTGCCTGTTAACTTTGCGAGCAACAAAGACGAGAATGGCAGGTATATCAGTCAAAACACCATGCCGTATTCGGAAGCCAACTGCTGTGCCAAGACTACAACGGCGCAAAATTTTGCTATGAAATGACCTGACTGTCAACACTTCAAGCAAAGTGGTAGCCCGCTGCCCCGCAGGCAGTCGCCCAAATGTTTCAGGCAAAACACCCTTCTGTAGGTTTCCAAAGTAATTTGACCTATCTTCAGCTGCATCATTCAACCGGCTGGTAGTAGGCCATGAGAAGCAGGCAGCACTGCTCTCGGAGAACTGACCACTTGATGCAGAAGCTTGGAATGGTGATGGACTACGTGAAGGCAGGTTCAGATGTTTGAAGTACCTTCTCTCCAAATCCACAGATGATTCCTCTGATGGTGTTGATTTATAAGGTTTATTTGTAAAATCAAGTCTTGTTTTGTCCATTTTCTAGCTCTTCTCCTACAAACATTTACCCAGATTCTCTAATACTGTCACTTATTCTAATACAAAAAAACAAGAAAACCCTTCAAACTACATACATATGTAAACATGCATGATACTTGGAAATTATCCGAGAGAGAGACATATTTGGTAGATAACTTGACAAATTTAATTATCAAGGATAAAAATTGTTAGAATATAATATAAGATCGTGGTAAGTCGGTATCCTAACACCTTGAGGTTTTAGGAGAACTGATAACTTAATATGGTATCAGAGCTCCAAGGTTTTAGGAGAACCGGTAACTTGACAAAAATAGATATAGGAAAAAAATGAACTAAAATCTCATGAAATGCATGACAAACAATAAACATTAATATTCAGAACATAGGAACACAAAATTATCAAACAAAAACATATTGATTGATTAGGAAAGCAATATCGATGAGAACAGAAAAAATTCCAAGTTATTATCTATAATGTATTTTAATCGAAGAACTCTTGACACTGTAAGGTGAAGTGTTACAAAAGAAGTGGCACCAAAAGTTTGAGGTGCAAAATTAAGCAAATCAACTCACTCATGCTGCTCCCGTAGAAAAGGGACTCCATCAAACAAAATTGAAGAAAACTGACTAATGAATGAAATAGTGTTCCATAGTTGGTGATTGTAAGAAGGGAGAAATTCAAATAAAAACACAAACAAATAAATAAATTTATGCAACAGAAAGTAATGATAAGAGTTAAGCAATTTTAAACACCAATTTAAGGAATAATCCACTATGCATTGCAATCTTTTCTGAATGGAAAGCAAGAATTGAAAATTAACTGAAACGCCACACACCCAAAAAGTATAAAGAATCAAAGAAACACATACACATTACACACCAATAAGAACAAATTCACCTTCTAAATTAAGCAAAAAAACAGCATGAAGCTGAATAAAAATGTTAGCTTTGCATAGAAAAATTTGACAACTCACCTTTCAGCAATGGTGGAACTGTTAAATTATTAATCAACAGCAAGCCCTCTTCAAGATTTTCATTCCCTAGCAACCATTCAATATTTAAAAGATAATTTATTCAAGAATCCAACAGTATGACTACAGTCAACTGATGATGATAAATTGAAATAGTAAAACATCTATTTTTAGTACGAAAACTCTATATATAGAAACAAAAAATCAATAAACATAGACATACATGTACTATCTTTGTATTATATAGTATCTGCTTGTTTTGTGTAAGAACTAGAATTAAAAATTGTATTTTTTTTATTTCTTTTCTTGAAAAAAAAAAAACAAAAATCACCCTTTTATCTTTGTACCTTCTTTTTGTTGTCACAATCAATAATTTTGTTTATGGGCACTCATTAATGTGGGGAAGAGATGAAGGAGATTTTTAATGGTGAGGTGAAAGATGGCCAGAGAGACAATTATAATAACATTATATTGGTGGGGTTTAAGAATATGAAGATGGGCCATTCTTATTTGCTCCCCAAAAGTTGCACAAACTCTCTTTCAAATAATTCAATCACTGACTCACCCTCACTCTTTTACCCAAGGTCACCTATTCTCTGGACTGTTTGTTTTACTTTTACACTTTATTCTGTCAATGCCTTCTTGATTAATCTGTTTTGAAGATGATGATGTATTCATATTTTGCAATTATATGTGGGAAATGCTATTTCCAGAGCTTCCAGAGCAATATATAAGCTAAATACCATACTATCCTTAGACATTCACTTCCAGAGCAGCATCAACTTCCAGAACTAGCAATAATTTTACATAATTAACAAGTTCAGAGCATAATATAACACTTTCTTCAGGAACAAAATATAGATCAATCACTGGTCCAAAATTAATTGATCTACGTTATTCACAAAAATATTAAGATATCCACATTTATATAATCAGGTTCCATTTTTCTGCAAAATCACAACGCTTCAATTTTCATGACCAGTTTTATGCCATATCTAGAGATCGAAAAAGCGAAGTCCTTCATCATTCTGAGACCAAGATTAAAGAAAACGAGTAAGACATGATGAAAGAGATATTATGCATTAAAATAATACAATAAAAAATTACTCGCATTAATATAAGAATTTCATGAAAAGTCTTCAGATAAATTATAAGGATCCGGAGCAATGTTTCTCTCCTCTACTAGACATGGAGTATAACATTCCATGTATTCAGACATGTTATTTTTGCCTTGGAAAGAACGACTATTGTGTCCACTACATCCGCAAAGACTACATTTTCTTGTTGTTTCAACAATCTCAAATTCCGATAGATTTCGTCTTGTAAAAGAAGAATTTCTTTTGTTCATTGATCCTTATGGTCTTCCTTTATGTGGCAGAATTTCTGGCTCAAAAAGTTTGGATGAATGCCCATTAACAAGCTGGGATATTACATCCAAAGCATTGTCCTTTTGAGTGAGCGGCCATTCTTGATATTTGTCTTCAAAAGTACCAAGTAGTTCCTTTAGTTTTGCAACGTTAGGATCAATCTCACTACCACCAGAAAGATTAAATTGTCTATTGTCAATCCTCCATTGAGAATGTATGGCATCAATAGGTATGACATTCTCTTTCCAATCATTCAACATATGTGCGCAAGGAAGACCCATAATTGTTTTAAACTAGCCAGTACATGTAGATCTCATTTTGCTAGATCTAACCAACTCCCACTGCTTAAATAATTCTTTCAACGCAAAATGTGACACCCGATTATTTATTTCTCTAAAAAGCAAGATATTACAGTCATGGAGAGTTCGAATTTTCTCACCTAATAGTAGCGATTTAATCTCCTGAAACTCATTCTCAATGACCAAACACATTCTTTCTTTCACTTTCTGAAAATCTCTGGTTGAAACTTGCAAATATTGTTTCAATTTAGCATGTGCACCTTCTGCTCTAAATGAAACATGGCTGCGAAAATGTGTATATTTTTCAGTCCATGCATGAATAAACCTCTCCTTATGTGGAAGCCAAGTGTTCTTTATGTATTTTGTAGCATCTTCTTTTTCTTTATATGTAACCTCAAATTCAGATCAAGTTTTAATGTATCCCTTTTCCGTTGAAGAATATATCACTGCATTCCATTCTAATAAAAACAACTCCCAATCTTGTTGCTTGTCAAAATATCTCTTACATTTTACCAAAATATTTTTTTCAATATGCCAAACACATAAGAAATTTATAGCTCTAAGAAATACGATCTCAATAGCATTCATCAAGGCTAATTCTCTATCTGTTACAATTACAGAAGGCTCACATCCAGGTTCTAAAATGCCTTTAAATTTTTCCAAAACCCAAATATAGTCATCACGTTTCTCACTCTCCAGGAATGCAAAACATGAATAAAAAGATGTGTTGAAACTTGACATTCCTACTATATCAAGTAATGGCATCTTATATCTATTTGTTTTATAAGTACAATCCATAACAAAAACAGTTGGATAACTCCTGGTAAGTGTGATCGTGATTGGATGAGCAAAAAAAAGTCGCTTAATTTTTCCATTATCATGATGAGCAACATCAAATATAAAATTACCTTGACCAAGTTCGTCAAATAAAGCTTGAATTGGAGTTCGACCAGCCAACTTTTCTTTCTTTAGCTTGAACTTCATATTTGCAATAGTCCGTGAAACTACTTTTGTATTAACATTCTCTTGTCGCAGTGCCGAAAGAATTTGACGAATTTGCACACCAGCTCTTGTCATTCTTTCAATGACTAAAGTTTGTTCTTCTGATAATTGACGACAAGAAGGATGTCCTGATGATGGCTCATGATTGTGTAAATTATTTTCCATCTTAAGTTTCCAGGATCCATCAAGTTGTTTCTTACCGCGAAGTTGAAATGAACAATTAATTAGTCGAGAACCTGATTTTCTTTTTCGATCCTCATCAGCAATGTTCAACTTATTGCGATAACAACCTCCCGTGTCACAACAAAGAATAACGTACTTTTCTTTCCTAGAACACTTGATGGATATAGCATAACCTTGTACCAAGTAAATTTCTTTGGTAGAACTAAGAAGATCTTCCCGAGACTTGAAAGATGTACTAAATAACTGTAATTGCATTGCTTCGTCGTATTCTTTGGAATCGAATTCTGAAAAATAAGCAACCATTATACACTGAATCAAAAATAATCCAAACTTCCTTTTAAAGTGTAAAAAGTGAAAGATGTAAAGTTACCTTCAGTAAATGAATTTTCAGAAATTTGAAGACCATTATAAGACATTGGAGTTGCTTGAGATTCATCCTCCATGTCGTTGTTTCTACAATTAAGAATAGAAATTAGGGTTTTAAGATTATAAATTGGGATAAATTAAAGACGTGTTTTAAATATATGTATACATATTTATTATATTAAGGGTAATTTGGTTTTCTTGAATTTTTTTGCTCTGGAAGTTAAAAACAAACTCTGGATTTAACATTTCCCTTATTTGTGAACATTTATTTTGTTACTCAGTTCTTTGCCTAAAAGTTTAGGGAAGGAAAATGTTAAACTTGTACTTTGTTTTTGAAATAGTTTTTTCAAATTTTAGTTAGCAATTACCAACTCTGCATCATTTAAGAACTTATTTGGATATATAGTGTTTGTTTGGGCTACCTTATATGCAACTTACCGCAAATCCAACTCTATCCTAAATGAGCTCCTAAGGGGTGACATAAAATATAACTTCAAATCCTAGTGATTTACTCCTATTAACAGGGATTCTCTACGATATGCTACTGAATAAAAAAAATCATTTTCCTCCTTTTTCTCACATCTTTTTTTTTCCTATTTTCTCTTTTTTAAGACTAACTAAATTCAAATTTATTATTATTATAATACTCTCTCTATTTGGTTTTATTTGACGTTTGAATTTTTGGTACACATTTTTAAGAGTTTTGACTACATAGTTAAATTTATTATTTTTCCTTTTTTCCTTTTTTAAATAAAAATATTAAACTAAAACTTTTATTTACAAAAAGAAAATTTTAAAAAAATAATTCTAATTATGTAATCAAAACTTTTAAAAGAGTGTGTCAAAAAATCAAACGTCAAATATTACCTAGAAGGGGTAATATAGATTGAATATAGAGATCATTGTTGGAATTGACATGCAAAAACTTGGATCCATTATTTTATAATATTTATAAAAAATGAACTAAAACACCTTTGTGCTCTTAAATATAACAGCTCAACTTGGCTCCGTTTCATGCATGGTACAGGAACGAGTTGGTATTTCCAAAATAACACAGACGTTCAAAATGTATCAAGAATGGTACACCCAATTCCCAAAAATGGCGAACACACCTGTATTTGTTTTGAGACTTTTACGCCATACCGTATAGCGAACACAACAGAAAATAATTTTTTTTCCCCCTAAAGTGTTAACACTCTGCACTGGCGAACATATGAGCTGCAGAGAAGGATGTGTTTACAGTATCCAACGGCGAACACAACACGCAACACTACGACGTCGTTTTAACATTTAGCTTTAAAACCTAATTTTTCTTAAGATTATCAGCCGCACAGCTTACCCAAACCACACACTCTCCTACGACGAACACAACAGCGAACACAGCACAGGTAATCATCTTCTTCCTCTTTTCGATTTGTACTCTTGTTTCCTGTTCATGTTCTTCTTCTGATTATTCCCGTTCTAATTTCGATTATTCCTGTCCTTGTTCCGATTGCATATGTTGATGCTTTATTTCGATTTTTTATTGTAATTTGTAATAATTTATTTCCTGTTCTTCTTGTTGTGATTGATTTTGGATCGAAGAACATGACCTCAATTAGTGAACCTCAATTAGTGAAAGTAAATTAATAGAAATTTGAACCTAATATCATTTTAGTTACTCAATTAATATGTTGATTAGTGAATAATTAATATGTTAATTATAGAATATCATTGATTAATAATATGGCTAGTATACCTAAATTAGGGAAACTTCGAACCTTTAATTAGAGTCATCTTAATTATTGAATTAGTATGTTGATTAATGAATAATTAGTAGGTTAATTGATTAACTTATAAAAAATAATTATATAAAAATCTAAATTTGTTTTTTAAATTTATGAATATAAATATATAACAGTATTAATAAAAAATCATTTTTTTCAATATAAATATTGAATTATATAAATATCAAAAAAATATATAAAATTGTTTTTGGAACTTTAATATATAATAATATATTAACAATTATATTTTTGAAAAAAAAATATATTTTTTTAAATAAATTTTCGAATAGGGGGAGATATATAAATATAATATTTAAAATAAATTTTTGTGAATAAAAAAATATAAATATATTAATAAAAATTATATTATGTAATATATAAATATAAATATAAATATAAATATATAAATTATATTTTAGAAATTTTAATTTTCGAATATATAAATATAAATATATTTAAAAAATTATATTTTTTGAATATAAATATATAAATAAATATAAGAGGGAAAATTATATAAAATATATTTTAGAAAATATATTTTGTAATATATAAATATAAATATAAATATATACTTATATATCAAAAATTTTAATAAATCATTTGAAGAATATCATATATTTCAAAGAATATTTAAAAATTGTTTAGATTTTATTATTAACAATTTCTTGAAAAAATAAATATCTAATTAATTAATATTTCTTGAAATTTTTGTAGAAACATATATGGATTCAGTTAGTTACCATCCAGGTCCCATTGACGGATCCTTACTGACCCGACAGCAGGAGCATTGACATATGTGGAATGGAGAGGTATAAAATTTTTCAAATATTTATTGTCAGATTATAGGTATAAATATATTACCGTTATTATGTAATTTGTTTAACTGATATTATCATATAATTGTTTTCAGGTATTGCCTGATTTTCGCACACGCATCAACTACCGTGGATATTGGGATAAAGTTCAAAAATATCCACCACATCCAGATGTCTTGGCAGCAATTGTATCATCTGGTTTTCATGGCGTTTACCAGATTGGAGCGATTAAACATGATCCAGGATTGATTACTGCATTTGTGGAGAGATGGCGCCCGGAGACTCATACATTTCATTTTCGTTTTGGGGAGGCGACTATCACGCTGGAGGATGTTTATTATATACTGGGGCTGCCTACTATTGGATCTCCTGTGGTGCATTCATTTCGTCAGCAAAGTTTAGAAGAGAAGCGCCAGATGGTTGGTGATTTGTTAGGTGTCTACCCTGTTGGCGATGACGTGAATAGGGGTGGACTGAAGCTGACATGGTTGACAGATCATTTTGGTGCATGTGATCAGCTGGACGAGGATTCAGTTGATTTTGACAGACAATTGTTATTTCACATCCGTGCACATTTGGTTTTGATCATTGGTTCTGTCTTTCCCAACGCATCTGGGAACAGGCTCCAGGTTGACTTTTTAGAGTATGTACGAGACTATACCGCGGTACAGACGTATAGTTGGGGTAGTGCGGTGCTTGCCTTCTTGTATAAGAAGTTGTGCTCTACTAGCATTGGTAGGAAGAAGGACTTCTGCGGGTGTACTACACTATTGCAGGTAAATATATTTTATTATATATGCATCATTTCCCTTTAAGAGATTTGAATATGACTTTGAAATATGAATTAGGTATGGATCTGGGAGCGTTTCCCTTCGCTAGCTCCAGTACGTAGGGATGATGCATACATTCAGCATCCCTTGGCTATGAGGTACGATAGTAAATAAGTATATGTGAAATTTGATTAACGCTTTTTTATCCACTGTTATTGACCCTAAAATTTATTGTAGGTGGAAGGTTCGTTTGAGTATGATATCTGTTCCACACTCACAGTCTCGTTTTGTTCGTTATGAGCTGGATGCCATGGGTACTGATGAGTTCTTTTGTTGGAGGCCATACAGAGGTGTTGATGGTGATATTAGGCCTGATGTTATGACTCGGACTTTGTGGACATCAAAGTGTCCCCTCATTTTTGAAGAAGTTGTCGAGTGGTGCTATCCTGAGCGTGTGACTAGGCAATTTGGCTTTAGGCAGGATATACCACGTGCCTCACCTGAGGAGAACCACGAGAGGATGCATGTGGCCTATAATGATCATTTGGATTGGATCTCTGTCCATAGCATATTCATCCAGCTTTGGGAGTCCAGGCTTAGCGAGTCCATGACACCGCGTCACTACAAATATATCAAGGATGGACCTGCAGGGTGTACATCAGCATGGGATGGATGGTATTCTAGAGTTACCCGCCGATTTGTAGTTGATCCCAGGCGACGGTCTAGAGAGCATGGCTTTCAGGGCACACATGGATATTCACAGTACTATGTAAGTTCATTATAGTTTAATGATTTAGTGATTCGTAATGTAGTTGTTCATTTTGTTTAGTTTTTAAAAGATTGAATTGTTTTCATACAGGCAGAAGGGATTTCCCAAGCTTATCATGCCATCCAGGATCCTGATCCCGATGTTGACGAGGCACGTACGATTCTAGGGGATCGGCTGACCTCTACTGGTTGTAGTTCTTACCAGCACACGTTGCCTGAGCCGGTACCCCCCTCTATCCGGTGGCCAACGCGGTTATCAGCGACATAGGCGTACTGGAAGAAGAGTTGGTCGTCCTCGAGATGTCCTAGTTGTTCCAGAGCCGGGCACGTACTATGACCATGTGGCCTCAGATGTGCACACTTCTTCAGGTTTCGTGACAGAGCCATCGCCTCCCCACTCAGAGGGGGGATGGGGTGCATGAACTACACTGCTCATATTCTTCATTTTCATTGATGAGGGCCAAATTTCTACCAGCCGTCGATGTAAATGGATCATGTGGGGGAGACAAGATCACACCAGCATTGTGTCCATAAGAATGCCCAGCTCGATCATTATTAGTAGTAAACGCATTCCTGCTTGAACCACCCGCATACTCCTCAAATGGACGACTACTTGAACCACCACAATATTCCTCAAGTGCATGACTGCTACAACCACCAACATACGGCTCACTGTTACCTCCTCCACTAAAATAATAATCTGACCAACCCGTCATACCATAATCTGGCAACTGACTCCTCTCATACATTGTGTCGTAACTTGATTGTGTAGGTTGGCTAGGTTGTGAGTAACCGCCCTGATGATACGAATAAACATCCTCTTGTACTATTTTTTCAGCATCCACAAATAGAGATACATCACCCATCCCCATCTGCATCTGCCTAGGAATACTCAGCATCCTCCTCACATCATCATCGCAATTAACACCAGTAATGTAATATCTACTTACTACATTACCAAGACCTAATTGAGGATATTTAAACCTCATCTTCACATTCCAATGTGAACTGCTAATCTGCATTAATCTATACACAGTCTCCCTCAACTCATCATAAGAGGTTCCCCATTTAATATATTGCATTTTCTGGGGATCTATAGAATATCTTATATCATCATCCCGTCTAATTATTTCACCGCCCCAGAAAAAATTAACATTCACCAAATCTTCCATTAGCCTACAGTTTATACAATATCTTCCATTAACAAACATATATTAATAAATAACTAACAATTTATCAAATACCGTTTTTTCTTATAAGTACACATATATTAATATATCTTTAACAAATTATTGATAACAAACTAACAAATTTACTTACTAACAATTTATATCACTAACAGATCTGTTCACCTCAAAGTGAGACTAATTATTTAATGTATGTACATTTTAATCTCAAAATTAGTATAATTATGAACTTTTTATAATTAACATCTCAATTACCAGTAGAGCAGTACATATGAAAATTATAATGCAGATATTTCTAAAAAACAAAGACACAAATAGAAGAAATTCACTAAAAAATATTGAATCTAAACCATAATCATTTTAGAAGATTATACAAACTGATGTCGCGCTCATTACAAATTTACTACTATTACTGATTCGTTTATTTTACCTCAAACATGAAGAAGACCAGAGAATTTGTATAAAACTAAACAAATAAAATAGGCAAGATATAAAATACTGAAGAGAAGAGAGAATGTACCTTCTAAGTGTGGATTCGGAAATGAAATAAAATGGATTGGTTTGTAATATAGCCAGAACTGTCTTGAAATGTGTGGAAGTCTAGATTTCGTGTAGATAAGATAAGATTATCAACTTGTGAATGGCGAACACATAAAAGAATTTTAGTTTTTAATTCAATTTGCTGTTTACATTTTCTAATGGCGAACACAAGTAAACCAGAATTATGGGTTTTCACCATGTGTTCGCCGTAGGAGATGGCATACAAAGTGAATGGTCACAATAGAAGTGTTCGCCGTGCCATAATGTAAACACCATTAGACTATGTTTGTTGTGTTCGCCAGCTAATAATGCATACATATAATTGAAACTAAAATAACAAAATAGATATGTTCGCCATGGGAGACTGCATACACCATACTATCTAACCTACTTGTGTTCGCCATGGGAGACTGCATACAGCATACTAAAAATATTTACACCCCGCAGCTCTAAGCTTCGTGTGTTCACCAAAATGGGGAATTAACTATACCATCCTTGAAAAACATTGAACTCATGTACCATTTTTGAAATAGCAACGTAGTCACTGTACCCGGACTGAAATGGAGCCGCTCAACTTTGATATGTTTGGCTCTCACCTTATCCAACTCTGAACTTATTTTGGGATAAGTTTTAAGTTCTGACCCATGTACTATTTCTTTATTATACCTTATTATTACTACAGTCATTCTCTTTGCCATCGGCTGTAATCGACTTTTTAAGTTGAGACGTGATTCTAGTTCTTAAAAATATAATAAAATATAAATTAATATACAGTAACATTTTAATAAATTAATAAGTTGATAATTTTGGATAAATTAATATTCTTAATAATATTTTCCAATCCTAACATAATAGTAATAATGTATTTTTAGTTTTAATAAATTAATTAAGAAAATTTAATGGTAGCGAAATATTTGTGTTCCAATATTCATGTTTTTAAATTTTGTTTTTTTGATTGAAAATCATATATTAAAATCGTTATATTACATAAAATAATTTAAATAAATCTTTTCATTTATAAATTATAATTTACCAAACACTTTAGGAGCTTATTATTACATTTATCCAAACACCTAAATAACTTATAAATAATAGTTTATTTATCACTTACGTGTCATTTATTACATATATGAGTGAAAAGTAACTTTTTTTAAAATATCTCAAACGGCCCCCATAATTTGACTAACATTACTCAAGAATCTAAGGATATTTTCATTTCATTATAATCCTCTCTACATTTCAAAATAAGTGTTGTTTTGATTTTTTTACACATATTTTAAGCTGTAAAAATCTTTACTTCTATCATTTATTTTTTCAATTTTATTTTTCTAAATAAAAATTTAAATATTATATTTTTATTCAAAAAGAAATTAAAAAATTGAATTATGTAAATAACTCACGAAACTTATTTTGAAATAGAATGAGTATTTTAGTATAATTTTATATTAAAATAATATCGAATATATTTTTTATTCAAAATTGTATTTAATAAAAAAAATGAACTAAACCGAATTTTAATTTGTTCATTTATAGTCCTAAAAAAAAGGAATGGGCGTTTTATCATATTTTATGCATTATCAAATCTACACATTCCTGTGCTTAAATTTTTAAGTTCTTGTGAGGCTAAATAAATAATCAGTAAATTCCTAAAATATCATAATTTATTAATCTATAGTATCTATACTATATTATAATAATCAAACTAGAGAACTTTTTTTTTGAAATGAACCATAAAAAAGATCATAGCCATCCAATTTAGGTGAACCATAAAAACGATCCTAAATATTCGATTTTAATAAAATTTAATTTTAGAAAAGATATATATCATATATACAACTCTATCCTCACGGATAATATTATATTTAAATTATATTCTATATTTTCTATTTTAAAAATCTATATTACCTAAAATTTTATTTTTTAAGTCCAGTTATATATTTATTATAACACGGGTCTAAATTATAATATATTTATATAAAATATAATAGATTTATATAAAATAAGAAAATATATAAAATTAACATAAAATTTTAATATTATAAAATTTTATACTAAATATTAGGTATCTCATGCGAAACACATGTTATAAGCGTGTATACTTAATAATAACACTTTATTTTATATATTGAACTAAAAGCTCCACCTATTTGAATATGGGGCTAGATGTTACAATGTGGCCGTTTGGGTTCCTTACATTTAAAATAAGTTACTTATTTCATATATATTTTTAACATATTTTTATATTTTTTAAAGATAAATATTTATTTTAGAATTTTAAAACCAAATATTATTTTTAAAATAAAAAATAAGTTATTTATTTTCAAAAAAAGTACATACGTACTTACTTTTTTCCGGAAATAAGGATTTATTTCCGGAAATAAGTTGTTGCCAAACACGCACAATAATCGTCTATTCCAAGTTTCTAAGTCGATCATTTTTCCTTTTTTCTCAATAATGTTAATAGTATTCATCATTCATCACTTTTTCCTAATCGACATAAAAGTTAAGCACGCACTCTCACTTTTATTTGTATCACAAAACTATTTGAGTATTGTGAATTAGTTAATCATGCTATATATCCAAGTTTTATTTATCAATAATTTGAGTCACACAATCTCAAACTCTCGTAAAAAATGAGAAAAATATTAAATTCACAATCTTTATCTTATGTATGCATAATAAGTTACAAATTCGAGTCGCCCACCTTTAATAATGATTTGTAATACCATCGTATCTAATTAGCATAAAAATAATTCATAAGCTTTGCTTTTCAAAGTATAATAATTCGTTCACAAATATAAATATCTAACACAATATCTCATTTTTATAAATTAAAACAGAGTATCACCAAGCAAATTGTGTTCAATAAAAAGTGAATGAAGATGTTTTGTGGGCCCTCCTGTTTGAACTTCGTAATAAAAGATAACGTAATATGGGGCATAGTTGGGCCATGAACAGCCCACTAAGGAAATTATTAGGTTATGACATATATTATTGTTGTACTACATATGTATACAGTATTCGCTTACATAATCAAAAGCTCCATAACTTTCCACGATTCATATAATCGTATCTTAAAATAATTCTATATATTTTTCTTGCCAAATATATAATGAGGACGTTGTGCACCTATGAAATTACGGTTTCAATTTATTTTTATAATTTATAAATAGAGTAATATTTATTTATTCGAACATTTAAGAGCAGGGTAAACCTCTTCTACTATTATTGCAACTCAACGGAGAGAGTTCGAACAGGCGCTATGGCGCTGAATCAATATATAAATAACTACTAGTACTGAACATCATCAGAATGTATTAAAATTAACACAAATACAAAAGGCCAAAGACAGTCCAGTATTATTAACCAGACTTGCAAAAACAAATACCCTAATTCATTCGAAATGATTATATTATTGAATCAAAGTATATCTGTCTATGATGCTAAAAAATAACCCAACATATCTGTAGAATGCTAATACTGACTACCCTTTATAAATCATATGAATATAACCCATGCAAGAAATAAATCCTTAAATATCAGCATAATCATGTTGTGTGGTTTTTGTTTGCTGCTCAGCTCCACCGAGTGAAACGAAACTAAAAATAGAACTTATGTCAAGTCTGATTGATTAAAACAAAATGACAATGGGACTATAGTAAGCTTGTATCAAATCTAACATTACCATGCGCAGAAATACATTCTCATACCTGGAGTATGGTATGGGAGTATAATCTTCACAGATTTCACCCAGAACTCCACAAAAGAAAAGAAAAGAAAGAGGAAAAAGCACTTCAAGCAAATTGTTAATTTGGATCTCTACTTGACAATGAACCAGCATACTTTCTACAAAAAAAAGGCGATCATTGTATGCCAACCAACTAATAAACCTTTCTCCAAATTTAACACTTGATGAAGTGCTCTTTGGAAAATTTCTTAACCTTTTAAGCTCTGCAGGCTGCATTTTTATTCAAGAGTGATATCCCCGTTACCAATTAGATGGCTTATATCTGCAGTTTCCCCCTCTTCAAGATTTTTTGGAACATCAGTGACTCCACTTATAACTTGTGCACTGGAGCCGCTCGCGAGGCTGCTACAAAGATCTTGGATTGATAGATTCGGCTGATTCTCACTTCCCAACTCATTCTGTAAGCTACTTTTCTGTTCATAATCATGAGCCACACTACCAACTTGAGGGTTTATTTCATCAATTTTCTCTCCAAATTTTCCAAGAATAGCAGTTACTTCAGTTGAGACAGATGGTAAAATTTGAATGTTGGGACTGCTTAAAAGATCTAACTGATTTTCAGTCACCAAGGCATTCTTATCATTCATCTCACTTTGTAGAAGTTGAGACGTGTCATTGACAACCTTGATATCTTGCAATAGTTCTTCACCATCTAAAGCTTCCTGATGAATACTTGATGCCGGACACTTCTTTTTTGGGTCTGTGCTTACTGTGCGTTCCACAATACCCTCCAAGAAAGTATCATCTTCAGAAATAGCTGATTGAGTATTCTTAGCTGTCACATCATTAATATCACAGATTTCATGAGACTGTTTTTTTCTGAAATCTGGTCTAATCAACTTTCTGCTTTTACCTGCTTTACCCATCAAATCCTCACCTGTTGCAGCAACTGATGTCATACTCATAGAAGTCCCAGCAGAAACTTTAGAAGCCATTTCCTCCAGATACATGTTCTTTTTACTGCGACGCTGAAAATTTACAACACGTGTCTCTTCTGGCACAATGTCACAGTCCTCTTCGACCAAAAGATCGACATCAATTGTCATCTCCTTTTTTACCACAGGCTGCTCAAATTGTACTTGACTCGGAAATCTGACCTCTTTACATCGAACATATACATACCTATTTTTTGCTCCAACTGAAGGTTTATCCTTCACCCAGCGATTGTGAGCCTGGTGCAACAAGTCCATGATTTCATCTACTGATGCCAGCCTATCATCTTCATCATGAATGCCGTTGTTATCTTTTATTTTTTGTTTTCTGGGAGCCACACTTAATCTAGAAAACACGCTAGCTTTAACCACTGGTGCCTCTGAATACAAGGAACCTAAGGCTGCCTCATGTGGTACACATTCACTGGTTAAAGGGAGGAAATTCTCATTATGGACTTGGTGAGAGGAAAGATCTTGAGCTGAATTTAGAATCTGAGATGAGCATTGGTATTGTAAATCTGGGAATTCAGGATCATAAGGAACAACCCGATTTCTGATACCAGATGAGAGATCAGGCCTAATGCAACTCTCAAAATCACAACCATTTTCTACCCCATCATCCTTGTAACAATCATCTTCTACCCCATCATCCTTGTAACACCTGTCCTCATCACCTAAAACATTGTCCTCACTTATAGTGAAGCTCCTCGGAAACACAGGTATGAAGTCTGGCTCTATACCGCCTCCAACGTCATGAACACTCTTGAATCTGTCCTCAATCATAAGCAGCTCTCTATCTGCTCCAACCAGTCCTGACAAAGAGTTGCCCATGTGCTCAGTTGAGAACCCGCTGTTTGAAAGAAATGTGCTATCAGCAGCTGAGTTTATAATTCTCAAAGTATCCCCGCCACAATCTGCACTTATAGCATGCCAAGGGGGCCAATTATCAAGGACCTCATTTTCTGATGCATCATGGCTTGGAAACCTGCTATCATCGTTTATTTTTCTCTTTTTAGTCCAATGTAAATCAGAGCTATTAATACCCATACCATGACTACGATCAAATTTTGCATTACCCTCCTCCAACTTATCTCCCATAAAACATACATCATCACTCGCTCTTTCAGCTCGACCAAAAGAGGTTTCTAAAAAATTGCTCATATAGGAAGATTTGATACAGTCCATTGTTTCATGTTCAGAGGTAGTGGTTACCATAATCCTCTCATCTGTTTTGTGCCTCTTATTTTCAGCTTCCCTGGTCATCTTATCTGCAATCTGTCTTGGAGGCATTCTATTGTTCAACCTTCTCGAGTAGAATAGCTGTAGAAGTACACGAATCTGCATACAAATTGCAAAGTTAAAAATAAAAAATCATTATTTAAATGCTAGCGCGTCGTTGAACCTATATGACAGAAACTTAGAGACCTGCTGCGCAGAAAGACCAAAATGGAACTTGTTATGTGAATAGTAATTATCTTTGATAGCATCCTGAAATACAACTTCAGGAAGCGGATGACATGACCAAATTGGAGCAATCTGAACCTGAAACAATAAACCAGAATACCAGCCTATTGTATATAACAACAAACAAGTAAAGATTCCGGTATAGCTACATTAGATATATACCAAATACCCATACCTGTGCAGGAAATTGTTTTCGAGACGAAGTAAATGCATGGGGCTTAAGATTCATCGTCCCATCAGATGTAGCCTGAAATACACCATATAGCTCTCTCTTCTCGTATTCAAATAAAAATAAAATCATCCCCGATTTTACCTGCTTTACAAAGTTGGCCATAGCCAAGGGAAGCCCAAAAATTTTATGTTTAAGGCATTCCTTTTTTGTAGCACCATTTGACATGAAGATTGCACCAAACTTGGGAACTAAACCCCCGACACAATTATCATTCTCATCGAACTCCATGAAATACCTGGCAAACTGTCATTAGATCAATACAACATATATTTACTTTGACTATCCAGCTTTTACTTCGTTGAAAGCAGATTAAGCATTAACAATTCAGGATCTTAAAATTTGAAATAATTGCAAACATGAAATCAGTAAAAACTCACACATAAAGAGCACAGTGCTCCAAAGTAGTAGTATTTGAAGTAGGAGCCTAATTCTTAATAAAACTCGACCTCCGTAGAAGGAAACATGGACGCATATAATTTTACCACAACAGTTTAGAACTAAATAGGATGATCATAATAATTACTTATATAACTCAAATGTCTTTACTATCACCATGAAGAGAGTAATCTATCAAAATAACTAACGATTCATTCAGTACATATACACTGACATGAAACTTAGTCCCAATAAAATGATATATTTCATTACTAACTTAAAGAGAATAGGAAGTATAAACAGAGGAAAATATTTTTATGTCGTAAAGGCTACAAATGTCCGATTCAATAGAAGGGCTACATTTATAAATTATACAAATGAACTTCATACAATATTAAAATTAATTTTCCACCTGTCTAAATCAATAAGGACAGTGTTTAACGGGAAGGAGCAACAAAATCAATACGTATAAGGAATAAAAATATTTCTCAACGTCACCTTCCTAAAATGTTGGCATTCACATGCTTTAATAACGTAATGCCAAAATAAGCAAATCAGAAGTACACGTAGCACAATCCGAGTGCAAGTAATCTAAAATTAATTAGCTTCTGCCTTCTAAACAAACTAAATACGTTCCAGCTCTACCTCTCTCAAACTAATCGTCATTTCTCTATTTTAGGGATAACGCAACTACAAATCTACAATAGCATAAAGAATAGGGCTAAATGTAAATAAAATATCAAACTGACTTCGAGTTCTAATTAAGCCTGCAAATATACATTTAATAACTGTCTGAGTACGATACCACACCTGGCTATTCCACATTGTGTAATCGATTATACGCCTACTAATTAACAAACAATAGTTCAATTAATTGACTGTTTCGATTAAATATTAGTCTAGTATACAGACAACATACATATATAGACAAAATACATGCAAGATTTCACATAAACAAACAGGTCTATACTTGTAATAAGTCACTAAATCATACTCCATCCGTTTTCCTTTTTATTTATCACTTTGTAATTTCAAAGCACATTAAATGATCGATATCTCACTGGTTACCTTGCATTAATAACTTTGTTCATGTTCTCTTCTATATTCACATTAAATTAAAGGTTATAAAAATAAAATGATAACATTATTAATCACATTAAAGTGTATTAACTACACTTTCTTGTTCTGTGCAAAAACTTCTCGGAGGGAGTATAATATGCACAATTTCTAAAATACATACAGCAATGGCAAAATTATAGTAGATGAAAAAAACACATACACAGTTAGCGAGAGCGAGAGAGAGAGAGAGACACAGAGAGGGAGAGAGTACCGAGAGGGAGAGAGGGGGGAATGTGAGACGAGATGTGTATATCTGAATTGTGATTGATGATATATGTACACGAGCTCTGTATGTATATATTTGTACGGAGTATATAAAATAATTCTACTCTTAAATGACAGCAGGGTTCGTCTTTTTTAAGTTTTACATACCCTTCACACCCCCGCTCTATAAAATATACTTTATATTTTAAATATTTAAAATTAAATAATTTATTTTTAAAATACCTAATATTGCTGTGATAAATATATTAATATTTATATTCTATGCATATGAACCATTTATATTTATTTAAAATATAAAACATAAATCTATTAATATTCAAAATTCAAGTACTCATTTCCCCTGACAAAAAAAATAAAAATTCAAGTACTCATTCAAATTGGATGACCTTTAATTTCTGAGTATTCGTGAGAATTAAGAACAATTAATTAATTTTTATAATATTGATTGGTATAATTTCATTTAATGGTTTTTTCTGAGTATTCGTGAGAATTAAGAACAATTAATTAATTTTTATAATATTGATTGGTATAATTTCATTTAATGGTTTTATCATTGAGTTTTGAGATATATAAACATCCTATGAGAGAGATATTTATCATAAGATTCATCTTATGAGTTTTGTTCAAGTTTTGAGAGACATTCTTGTTTTCCAAACGACCAGATCGCATATTCGCACGAGAATTCTCAGGTGAATGTGAATATAACTTGACACTACTTTCAAACCCTATCATAAACATCAATCTTAACATCTGATCCTCCTTTTTAACGGTTTTAAGAGCATCCGAAGCAACTTATCTGTTAGGAATAAAATTTAG
The DNA here is from genome assembly GCA_028671895.1 of Oenanthe sinensis. Classification (NCBI taxonomy): domain Eukaryota; kingdom Viridiplantae; phylum Streptophyta; class Magnoliopsida; order Apiales; family Apiaceae; genus Oenanthe; species Oenanthe sinensis. The sequence continues at coordinate 11,922,148 of CM053799.1, forward strand.
TTGACAGTAAAATATTTAAAAATGTAGATATTTTTTTAAAAATAGAGCAATCAAAAGGAAGTATCTGTTAACTTTAATTTTAGATGCCATTTTGGGAACGCTAAATTTCTAGATTAAAATCACATTATTTAAATAATACACTTTATCTCCCTTCAATGTTCTTTCACTCACTATTTACCCTAACCCTATTTACGTTTTTATATATATTTATTTCATCTTTTTACTTATAATATGTATGTATATATATGCATGTATGTATTATAATTCTTATTTTAATATTTTTGGTTTTATAGTCTAATATAATAAATTATGTTTTATAATATATAAAAGTAAAGTTTGTTATTATTTTTGTCATTTTTAGATATGTTATTATATTTTAAATTGTAATAATTATTTATTTTTATTTTAACATATATACTTTAAAATATTTATATACATATAGAGATATTATAATCTTTTTATTAAATATATATTATTTTTATTTGTATTGGATAAAAATTAGTTATATTTATTTTAATTTATAAAATTTCTTTATATATATATATATATCAAAATAATAATAAAATTAATATTTTTGAATATAACTAATAAGTATAGCTAACACCACTAGAGTATAAATCTTTACAAGTTCAATTAAATCCTTACAGATTCATTATGGCACCGTTTGTCTGGACTTATAAGTAGATTATAAGCTGAAAAAGTGGGTATATATGTACTTTTTCTTAAAATAAGTAACTTATTTTCAAATTTAAAAATAAGATTTGGTCTTAAATTTCTAAAAAAAATAATAATTTTAAAAAAAAAAATATGAAAATACTTTTAAAAAAAATAACTTATTACTTATAAGCTAAACCAAACACCCCCTGTATCTTATTTCCGAGAATAAGAAAAAACTTTTAGAATAGGATGAAATTAGAGAAAAAAATACGGATCATCTGAGATCAAGATCTTTTAACAAAATCCACTTATTATACATGAGATCCACGTACGGGAATCGGTTGGTTGACACGTACATCCACTTGAAAACCTTATATGATAAACATAAAGAAGTCCACCTGTGATATGCATAATAAAATAAAAATACGTTAGTATTATACAAACTAGGTTACAACTTGTATAAAATATGGACTAGTTAGTGTTCTAAAAATCACATTTTTTCCGGTTAGTCAGCCAATTAATCATCTATTATGGACGGGTTTTATCTTAATTAAACAGAAATCGGGTAAAATTATCTTTTTCTTAAAATCAATTAAAAATCTAGCGAGATGGGAAAGATTAGTTGAAACGGTTAAAAATCAATCAAAAATTAATGAATTTTAAAAAACTAAATCATTAATATATTTATGTTACGAATTTACAATGTATATAAGTTGTATAACCCTAAATCTTTTATAAATCTCAAATTCTTTATCAAATTTCTAATAATTATATATATATATATTATGTAATAATTATTAAGATTAAATATTAAATATATAAATCACTATATATTATTATTTATTAAATTATATTACTTCCAATTAATCAATCCAATTAATCACCAAATACTCGAATAATCACACATTTACCAATTAATTCCGATTTTGGATATTTTATAACGCTTTCATATTTATATATTTTTCTATTTTATTTTTTTGAATATATATATACATTGTTTTCTAATAATATTTTAAATTCTATTTAATATTTTTAGTAAAACAAGTTATTTTTAATATTTTATTATTTATATTTAATATTTTCTTTTCTAATTTATATTTATTTTTTCAATAATATTTTTAATTTTACTTAATATCATGTAATTGTATCATTATATTATATTTTATTAATTAGATTAATAATAGAATATATTATTATAATTTTTTTATATCTTTTAATACCTTATTTTTGACATATCATGATATTTTAATACTTCTTCTTTTTTTAGTAATGTGAGGATCAAATCACTATAATTCTTTGTACTAACTATATATAAGATATAATATAATAAATAATATAAATTACAATATATTGTCGTGTAGATGTTCTCCAAACAATGCTTCCTACTATAAAACCAAAAAATTGGGAAAATGCAAATTTTCATAATAAATACTTTTATATTTTTACTATAAGAAAATGAGATTTTATTTATGGAAAAAGATTAATGGGTATTTATCAAAAATATTATTTTTTTAATTTTTTGTGACTTTAATATCTTTTAATTTTTTTTATAAAAATACGATTTGTAAAATAAAAAACATATTTTTATAAAAAAAATAAAAAAATTAATATTTTTCAAAAAAAACCCAATATTAATTAGATAAAATCGAGATACAAAAAGTCATATAAATTAATATTAGGGAACCAAACAAATCTTTTAAAAAAATTCCAGAAATGATATGGCCGTTTGATTTGAAAAAAATTTTGTAAAATTTTTTTAGTTGTCAACATTACTCAATTATAAAATTCACGTTGGTCTCTATTTTACTACCAAACTACCAACTATGATGTGAGAGGAGCATGACAAACAGCCCATTAAGCCTAACAGCAGTCATATAGACATATACATACAATATATATACATACACTAGTACTGTGACAAAAAAGAGAAGGCAGCAGAGTGGGTTGTTTGGTGGGCAATAAAAAAATGGCTATGAGGTTTTGGGCATCAAAGTCTGCTTCATATCTCAAGATTTCTACCTTCAACAGAGGCTTTGCTACTGGTATATATATATATTATCAACCCCTTTTACTTTCTTTGTATGACTCCCTATTTTTATGTGTTTTGCTGATGAAAAAGGCTTGATCTGTGCTTCTTTTATGTAAAGATCTGATTTTTATGATCTGGGTTGTGCTTATTTTTATATGTTGGTAGATATATTGCTCAGTTGTTTAGTTTCTTTGTGGATTATGGATTGATGCAGGGTGGCGGAATACTCTTTCTTTTATTATGTGTGTGTCAGAGAGAGGGAGGGAGGGAGGGAGAGAGAGAGAGACAGAGAGAGAGAGGGAGAATGATACCTGAGTCCAGGGTATTTCTGGTTTTGATTATGTTTGTTAGAATAATACTCCCTCCGTCCCAACCAATTCTTTACACTTTCCTTTTTGGGACGTCCCACCCAATTCTTTACATTACTAAAAATAGTAACTTTTAACAATAAATATATTATTACATCCACTACTTCACTCCACTTTTTCAACACTTTACACTATTACACCCACTATTTCATTTATTTTAACAATAAAATCACTATTACACCCACTATCCTTGGTCTCCGTGCCCGAACCAAATGTAAACATTTGGCCGGGACGGAGGGAGTAATGTTTAGCTAGCTTGTGTATTATGTCATGTTCTTAGGTCTCGAGTCTTGTGTCTTAATTGTTGCAATGGGAAGTTTTGATGATCATTGGTTTTACTCGGATGGTTCAGGCTGTCATGTGATGGTTTTTAGTGTTTTATAATCTAGCAGTCTTTGGTTGGATACTTGTTTCTTTTACAAATGCAGTGACATGTGTAAGAGGATCCTTATAATATAGAGGGAGAGTGTTATGGTTGCTGGTATTAGTCAATGACTCAACGTTGACAGACTATTGTATCTGTTGTAATGATATAGTATTGTTAATCTCCTCCAACAACATTTGTCTATGAAATTTTATCTTCCATGAAAATCTTATCTAATAGTAGCTGTCTAGAGTTCAAATATATCACATATGTTACTTCCAGATGTGCAAAAGACTAAGGCATTCAGAATATCATTTATCTCTTTATTTTCTAATTTATGCTGATGATATAAAATTCCAGTGTTTTTTTTTGTGTGTGTGATTTTTGTTGCTCGAGATGAAAACCAGTTTTAGAGTGTGTCGGTGAAGGGGCGATGAAATTCATTGCTAGAGTTAATGAAATCATACAAAAGTCCTTCTCCCAGTGGCTAGCAGTTTCTACCTGTTGCAGTAACGCATATGAGTAGCCATGACAAGTTTTCTTAAATCTAGACATTTGCATTTTTTGTATGTATCTAGTAGATACGACTGTAAACTGTTTTACTGCTAGATGTCTGAGGTCTGTTCTGTTTATCTGAGTTGTGCGTGTGCATATAATTACATCAATTTTTTTGTTTATTCTTCATGGTATGTGTTTGTTCCCTATAATTTCAGTCTCATGGATTCGACTAGAAAGCCACAGATAACCTTTATATCTTCTTCTTTTATTGTTTTATTTCTAGCCGGATTCTAATTTAAGGTAGCATAGTTTCAAGTATTTCCCTCGATTCTGTTAATCGGACTTGCCGTGCATCTTTTACCCATCTAATTTTGCAGTCTTGAAAGATCTGAAGTATGCTGACTCACACGAATGGGTAAAGGTTGAGGGTAGTTCTGCTACTGTAGGCATCACTGACCATGCCCAAGATCATTTAGGGGATGTGGTGTATGTTGAACTACCGGAACTAGGTACTGCTGTTACACAGGGAAGCAGCTTTGGTGCAGTTGAAAGTGTCAAGGCCACTAGTGACATCAATTCTCCTGTTTCTGGGAAGGTGGTTGAGGTTAATAAAGAGCTCAACGACTCCCCTGGTTTGGTGAGTCAATTTAGTGATTTTGGTTTTTTTTTCCATGAACTTGGACCTGCACTAAAATTATAATCGATATTAATGCGTGTTCAAGTTGTGAAGGCAAGGTCTGATTAGTGACGATCCTTTGAAAGCATATCTTGAACAGGCATGTGAATGCTTAGATAATCTTGTGATTAAGTATAATTTCCGGTTAAGGTTAGAAGTATCAAGCCCCGTCATTTTTTTTTGGGGGGGGATTGTTGATATAACTTTTTCATATGCTTTTTAATGTACATGGTGCTTCTACATAGAGACAGACAGGTTCATAGTAGGTGACACTAGCAAACACCCATCTATCTGGCTTCTTTGCATGCCAAGCTGATACTTGTGGAGCTATGGCAGCGAGAACATTTTGTGTAGAGTAACTATTAGAGACAGTTGTGTCAAAAGCAAATTGCTCTCTTAATGCTATATAACTGTAACGTTAGAGGCAGTGATGACATAAAATTGCAGAACAATTTTGGTATTTTCTCATCATGCATTGAAGTGGCAAGAGTATTGCAGTTTTTGATTATTGTTAAATGCACCGAGCATGGCTTCGTAAGAAACTGAAGCAAATCTGTGGCTCTAGCACCAGTCAGTATTTCAGGCTTAGCTTTATATTCTGCATGATATCATATTAGTATTTCTCATACCAAGGTGTCTATCCAATTTACAAAACAGTATCTAATTTATACATTGAATGGCCAAGTCAAGATAACACGTAGACTCTTAACTAGTTTAAATGTTAATTTACCAAGTCTAGATATACGTGGACTCTTAAAGTCTTGGTACATTTTGTGTTTGCTTCTTATAGTATTTGCCATTTCATGGAAGTTGAACAATGTTTTTTCTGATTTAGGTGAACGGCAGTCCATATGAAAAAGGATGGATCATGAAGGTGGAATTGAGCAACAATGTTGAATTGAAATCTTTAATGGATTCAGACAGTTACTCAAAGTTCTGCGATAAAGAAGATGGAAAGCACTAGTGACCCATACTACACGGTTAAAGGGAGCTCTCAAATTTGTGCTGCACATCAAGCTTGAATGGAAGTTGGAAGAATTCTTTTCTGGACTTGTTTTCTTGAAAGAACCATTTAGTTTAGCTGTATTTCTTCTTTCCTGAGCAAATGTGTTATCTTTGGATGATTTTGTCTCCTATTTTGAAAGGATAGTGTTCATGGTTTTCCAGCTGAATCACTTCGAAGCAATTCCACAGTTTTTATTCACTTAGAGGATTGTGTTTTACTTTTTTAGCATAATCTGCCACCACTCTCCTTTTGAAAATCAAATTTAAATATTTAGCGCGTGTGTATAAAAATAGAATATAATTTTAATATTTCCAAATTTTATGCAAGTTAAAATTATGTACCGAGTGGCTTTCATGAAATTCTTCCCACAAGTCGAGGATTATACCATGCACTCAAAGCAATTGCCCCTTGAGTGGTTTTGGGGCCTTGAATATCCTTTCCTTATTGGACAAAAAGAACGTAAATATATATCTTTTAAAGGGGTGTTGTTGTATGTCACTGAATTGTTGGATACTGATTCATTTGCGAAAATGTTAATTACAGCACGGGGATTATGGACAGAAAGAAATAAAAAAACGCATGGTCAACAGGGCAGAACACCACAACAGATAAAGCTGTGGCTATCTTCCTTTTATGAAGAGATACAGAAGGCGCAAAATATTGAGCATGTGACACTTGGTAGAGATGGAATATCACATACAAGACAACCAGAATTAGAAATCAATGTCTTGGCACTTTTTGTAGATGCTGCAACCTCCACTTCTACAAATATGGTAGGATTAGGTGCTATCATATTTTCAGCGAATAAGAGATCTCAGGCATCCCTCTCAAAGCCTTTGAAAGGAACTCTATCAGCTGTTCATGCAGAAGCTTTAGCAATTTTGGTGGGGTTGTGTTGGGCACAAGCTATTGGATTACCAAGCCCTTACATTAGACAGCGAATCGTCATGGGTGGAAGAGCTACCTCACCCAGCGGAGATCTAGATTTAGAAGCAGATGGATGTGCTGCTCAGTTTTAAACTGCTCAGACATGCAAAACTGAAAATAATCTGCATTAAAAATTGCAGTAGTTAAACTACTTATGGCATTCCTGTTTAGTGTCATTTCTTGGACCCCGGACAAAAAGCAGATATATTTTACCTCTTATATATGCCTTCAATTAGTTTGTTCCGAGATAAGTTGTTTGGTGTAGTAAGAAAGCAGTCTATTCGTGAGTACGTTCTGAAATATTGATCATCCCCTTTTGTGCTAGATTTAGGTTCAAATTTTAGTGCAACTATATTGGGCAGGCGGTTTGTATTTCAAATGGTTAGTTGTTAATCTGTAATCAATGGTTTGCCTTCCCTCAACTATATTTTGAATTCCGCTCTGAGTTTATTAAGGCATCGTTTTGAATTTCTTTTCTACTTGTTTCCCTCAGATCTGATCTGTTGCGTGTATCATGTTAAATTTGGTATATATGTTCTCAAGGGGTTTTGGAGTACAGTCAAGCGTTTTTGATGTCAAAGTAGTAGAGTTTGTATAAAATTGTTTTGCAGACTATATCGGAACAAAATTTTTAGTTTATCACAATTCTTTCGATTAATCAAATACTAATAGCTCTCAGTCTATGTTGAATCACTTTGCAGGCTGAGTATGATGTAATGCATGCTCGAAAGTGATTTTCGTTTTGTACTAATCAAACGTCCAGATGACCGATCCTAGATGGAATATAAAGTTTTTGTTTGTTTGCTGAAAACATAACGCAAAAGTACATTCACTCCATAGGAGTTGGAAATGCAATTTTGGTACATGACTTGGCTATTTTTGTTAGTTAAGTAGGTAAATTAGACGTTGTTGTTTGATTTATTTCAGTTAAATGACTTGTTAAATATACTGATGTAATTTTCAGTTAGTAGTCTAGTAGCATATGTATTTTGCTGTTAAATGTGCAAACCATTCCCATTTTTACGGGTTATATAATTTTTGATGTAGAAGTTGATTATAAAAGTTATTCGAAACACCAATAGTATAAATATAAAAATTTTAAAGCTATAAAGAGCAAAAATATAAATTAAGGGGTAACAACAATTAGTTAGAATTAATATATAATAAGGTTTTGAAGAAATCAATATATAATAATTAGTAGGCGGTTAGAATTATTTTAATTTCTCTAAAAGGACTACATAATAATAATGCATTACATTATTAAAAAAAGTTTTCCTTATCAACATAGAAAAAATATGGGGTTTTTTCAAACTTTATTTTAATAAAATTAAAATTTTCAAAGTTTTAATGTAAAAATTCATGCATGAATTCGATAATCTATATTAAATATGTGTCTTTTGTAAAATACATCAAATCAAATCATGTAAAATTAGCATCTTGATAAAAATAATAAAGTTTAGGTTTTTGGTCAATGTTTTGATTTAGAAGGATATGAAGACCTCAATTTTGTGATTGGTCAAGTGTCTAACCAAGTTCTCCTTTCGCTAGATAAGTTTTATTTTTCACGTAAAAAGTGTAATAGTTCATATTTTCATTCAATTAATTTCTAATGGTTGGTAATAGTGATCAGGATTTTATATGGAGTTTATGTATAGCTTAAGCGTTTTAGATAATAATTGTATTAATTGAAGCTCGTCTTTTCTTTTTTCGTTTTGGGATTTAGGTATTCGACCTCTACTCGGACAAGCTGTTTTATGAATTAGTGTTTATCAACACATTTTATAGCGGGATTCACATAAGTATTTGGTTTTCGTGGTTCTTTTTGGGTGTTCTCTTATCAGTATTTAAGATTTATTATCTAAATTTCTGAAGACATCTCTGAATGTCTTTCGCTTAGATGATAAACTTATGGATATGAAAGAAATTCTTTGTATCCAGTATTGAGGGTGTTTGACTCCCATTTTTTCTGCAAATAAACCCTTATTTTCGGAAAAAGTAGGTATATATGTATTTTTCTGAAAATAAGAAAATTATTTTTTATTTTGAAAATAATATTTGGTTTTAAAATTCTAAAACAAATATTTATCTTTAAAAAATATATGAAAATATGTATAAAAAAATATGAAATAAATAACTTATTTTAAATTTAAAGAACCCCAAACAACCGCATTATATTTACATACAACTCATCAATGAGTATTTCTTGTCCAAAAAAAAAAGTCCCGAGTTGATTTGACAATTTTATGCACGGCACATATTTTTTTTTCTTTTGCCAAGTCGCAGCATGAAAAATTCGGAATTTAAAATTCTCATACGAACACAAAACTAGGCGAAAATTTTAGCGTGTTTAGAAATAATATTAAAGATGATCTTTTTTATAATATTATAATATTTATTTCAAATAAAACAATCGTGTATAAATTTGACATTTAGGACACCAAACAAAGAGATGCATGAAACCATAAGAACAAAAGTCATACATCTGATTTATTCAATGCAATTAAACATGCTCGGGCAGAAGCTGATTCAATGTTTTTATTATGATCAAGTCTGGGACACTATAATCAAAAAAACAGAACCAGTATTAGAGAATTTCATACAGAACTAGTAACTTCTGGGAAAATATTTACCAGGGATTACCCAAATATGTTACAAAATAGCACACTTCGTCTTTCCAGCTTGGTCTCGGAGTTCACGCTCTGCTCTCTCTAAGCTCTCCCTCAGTTTAAGAATTTCATCACTTGATTTCATTTGAGCAGTCTGTGCCATCTTCTGTGCCAACAATCTCGCAGCCTTTTCTTCTGCCAGCTGCTGCTCAAGCCTAACAGTGGTCTCTCTGACCTTCAACTCAACCTGCCGAAATGACATTCTTGTGATCAATTTTGTTACTTCTAGAAACTTAGCTACTGATTACTGAATTTTTTTTCAATTGTTTCAAGTAACATGTTTATAACAGAAGTATGAGTATATATATTTGGCACCTAACTATGTCTGTGAAGTCTATTATATATGCAAAGTGCATCAAAACACAACAAAGAATAGTACCCAGCTGATGTTTGCAGTTTAATAGCTTGCAATATATAAGATTCCGCAGTTCTATCTTTCTAAGTCATCTATAATTTCTGATTATCAACTCATGTTCTTTCTACGATACTACCAATATTTCACTACGAAATTTTAAAGTTATTGAGAGCACTGAGCACCATATAATATGATACAAGCAAGTAACAACAGTGGGAAAATATGTAGATAAAAATTAGAGATACCATTTCAGTTAACCGCTTAATAAGTTTTTCCTCATTCTCCTGCTTAGAGACTTCTGTCTGATCATGAAGCATCCTATCTCCTTTCTGCAAAAGCAGTAAGAATTGTTATCACCTTTTACATAGCAATAACATACAGTGACGGCATGAAAAACTTACCTTCAGTTCCACAAATAACTCATCTGTATATGGTTTTCCACCACTTTTTGCTACAACAAGGTTCACGAGAGAGATTAGCGCTTGAACTTGTTCATCTTTCTTTGTCCAGTCAGTTGTTCTGTTATTAAAGAGGACCCGCCGATTCTCACATTGATTAAGAAGTTCCTGAATAATAGGTCACATAAACTTATCACTGCACTTAGTAGTATTAACAATTTCACTTAAATCTAATACTATCAAGCATATTTACAATTAATTAAAAATATATACCTTGAAAACAAAATTTAAGCATTTGATATTGCTAAGAGAGTAAGACTTAAGAGGCAGGAATGAGGTAGGGAATGAGATGAAGTATGCATGAAGGGGTGCAGAAGTGCATCACTCTTCCAACTAGAAATCACACAAGTCACTACTATTGTGTATTTCAGAGGTAACAGTAACACATAACAGAATACATTATTATATTAATTTATTTGCTACTTTGCGATAACTTATCAACTGCTGCATTATCAAAATTAATTGTCTTCGAATCAGGAGATCCATTTGGTTTTGCTAAGAAATGATTCAGGTTCAATTCAGTATAATCTTAAACTTTAATAACGTATGACAGCTAATCTCTGAATCCGAGAAGAGTTGTTGCATGCACTTAAATCCAGAAAGTTCAGCCTCCACATTCACAGTGGTATAGAAGATCAAGAAGAGATAATAAAATTTTAATTGGGTAGTTATCTACTTATCTTCCAAGCATTTCCTATCTACCCATCTTTAGATCTCAAATCCAACAACAGAACACATACCTACAGCAACAGAAAAAAAAAACAAGAATTAGAAAAAGAAGCAAATATTATAATATTTGAAGTCAGTGTGGAAAGTTTTCGCAGCTTAGACCATTCCACTACTGAGAACTAGTCCTAGGTTTAGCATCATATTATTAAACTTTTTATATTTTACATTCGGATAAAAAGATGGCAGAATAAGAGAAAGCACAGAACAGAAGCAGTGCAACGACAGTTCAGACAGAACTTATTATACAAATCTCCAATGTATGATAAAGGTAATCTGCTAGAAGAACATAAACATTGACTGGCAGCACAACATACCTTTAATGGTTCAGGACAGTCACGACCTAGGTAATCATCCAAAGTTTTATCATTAAATTCCAGTTCATCCCCACCAGTGAAAACAATAATCATGTAATCAGTTATTTTGTTCCCAAATAATGTCCTCAGGCTATTGACAGCTTCTGCTTCCTCTTTTGAAAAACGAGTCCGGACTGAAAGAACGACGAGAACTGCATGGATACCATCTTTGGCCATGTTGATACATTTAACAATTTCTTTGCCAATGAATTCGGTTTCAACAGAAAAATCAAATAATCCTGCCAAATATAGTGTGCAAGATTAATAATTTCCAGGTCACTACATAGTTTCTTTTATTTCAAATCTAGCACAAATTACAGTTTCTTCCCTCGCAAATGAAGAAATTTTAATAATAATTATGTACGCTTTAGTAGAGAATATAGCAGTATCGAACTAGACAGCTAGAGAGAAACTGTACCGGGAGTGTCAATGACATTAAGAATCTGGCCATCTTTTAATACAGTCCTTTTCATCTCACAAGTACGAGTAACACCAGCTGAGTTCGCATCAGATACAAACACCTTCTTTTGCAAAATACTATTGCCAGTTGCACTTTTGCCATTACCTGTACATCCAACTAAAACCAGAGTTCGAGGTCCACCAGCCGGAACAGCTAACTCCCAATCATCATCAATTGAACTCCCACCCATTATAGAATCAAGTTACTTGCTAGAAGAAATTTCAGCACAACCTAAAAAAGTAGGTTTCAAATCAAATATACAAACGATAAATCATCCGGACAATAAGGGCATAGGTTATTGTTGTCAGTAACTTGTTTTAGGGATTGTATCAAAGGGTCTTGATTCTTGATAGATCATATCTAAGAAAACAATTACAGCTAAATTTGTAGTCAGCAAACACAAAACTCAAAAAGAATCGACCTTTAACACATTTATCAATAAAGCCTTGTCCTGTATGACCTAAACCTTAGTGCAAATATCTTGTATAGTTATCGAAATCAGTCAGCTAGTAATACACACTACTTACTCTACTCCAATTCCAATCCAAGCCCACATCAAGAACCTACTTGGCACTTCCATAACACATCCCTTTATTACAATTTCAATGAAAAATAAAAGAAGATGTTACATACTAACAAACTCCAAGAACTAAAAGCAATTGCTAAAAAATAGTAAGAAAGATAAGTTGTTATGCTATATCAACATCAGGATCTAAAAGAATCACAATCAAGTCTTGACTGTACAAGTGTACAACTATATAAGTCATAAGAATATCACACACACACACACACACACACATATGTGAAGACCAAACAGATGAAAGCAAGGATCAATAACATTAAAAATTCAAACCAACTAAGATAAAAGTAGAAGTAGCAGAAGCAATCAAAAAAATGGGATGTGGGGATTATACCTTAGACGTTGAAAAAGCTCTGAAACGGGGTCTCAAAGTAAAGACGAGAACAGTATTGAAACAGGGTTCAAATAATAATATCTACGTATATAATATAGTCTATATAGACAGGTATAGTAAGGTAGCGTTTGCTATTGCTCTTACACAAAGTTACAACAGTTTTGTTGCTCTAAAATTGTTAAAAAGATTCTTGATAAATTATAAAAATTTATGTGTGAAAAATTGTTTTTATATTAAAAATTGCGGTTAACAAAAGCATGTTTTCGGCTTCTAGAAAAAGCTGTTTCAGTTTTTTTGCATGAAGTAGCTATCAGTTTAATCATCAAATCTTACCAAAAATATTATTTTTATATATTATATCTCAAAATATGTATAAATCAAAAAATTTACCAAACAGTCATCTGATTTTCCTTACAACACTTTTTCTCACAGAACAATAGTTTTCAACGGCACTCTCAACCGGAGCCTAAATAAACAAATAATTTGTAGGACCGTGTTTGTATCAAAGTCATACGCAGGAGACCACAGTAGAGTTTAACGCAGATCCCATTTTATAGGATTAATATTTTAAATTTATCCTTTTAAGTCTCGGAGATGTTTAATAAAAATTAATAGGAAAAGTAAAATTTGTTGATATTTAAAAAGTACTTAATTCTTTGTATGAGCAAGTCCAACAATTTTTTAGAAAATATCTTATAAATATAATAAAATATAATGTTTTAATGATTTATGACACTATACATATACATCAACTCCAACAATTTGTCCTTATTCTCATGCCATATTATTAAAATAATAATATATTTGAATTACATTTACATTTGAAAAGATAAAAGGAGGGAAAAAAGTATAAAAAATGGAGGAAAATGAATATTTTATTAATAAAAATGAAATGAGGCATGTGTAGTGACGCCCTGTTAATAAGGCGATTGTACTAGTATTTTAGGGCACCACTAGGACATTGTTGAAGCACTCATTTACTCAAAGTGCCCTAAATTTTAACATATTATAACATTTGAGGACATTGTTGGATTTGCTCTAATTAATTTGCACATATTTGTACTTTACTAATTCACTTATAAATTAAAATAAATCAATCTTACTTATTTGTTAAACGATAATAATATAAATTTTCTAGTTAAATCTTGAAAATTATATGAAAATTTAATGGAAGATAATTATAGCAATTCTTGCTAATCATCTATTCGTGTAAGTTAAGAGACTTTTTAGAAAGTTAGCTAGATTAAAGCATTTGGGATATATGTAACTCCAACTTTAAAGACTGATATGCAATTTACATCCCTCTAGTTTAGTGTTATTGCATTTAAGATTGACTATTACTTTTCCTTTAAACATTTTACCTCCCATATATTTCAGTACGTTATAATTTACATTTTTTTTGACAATTTTCTATTAAATCCGACCGTTAATGTTAGTTAATTTGGGAATGTTTCGGCTATTACATAAAATGATAATTTAAAAAAAATAAAAAATGAACAAAAGAATAATTTTTAAAATTATCTATTCCTTCGGTTTTATATAAAATTTTTATTTTATAAAATCTTATTAGATTATCCAAATTATTTATTATAATTTTACGATTTACCAAAATTGTATTTATAATTTCAAATTTTCAAAATGAATTATAATATATATTGCTAAAATTTTCGTAAAGTATGGTTTAATTTATAAACTATAATTATTGTTTTTTAAAGTACTCTTTTTAAATTATATATTGTAAATAGTTTTTTTTAATTATGCTTCATTTCTTTTGCTCATTTTTTTAAAAAAAAACAACTTCTAAAATATGTTCTCTTTTTTGTTATTTTTTTAAAGATAATGACAATAATGCTGTCATATTTGACTAATAGTAACGATCAAATTTAAGGAAAAATCGTCAAAAAAGTGCAAATTATGACGAAACTGAAATATGTGAGATGCGAAGTATATAAATTAAAACAAACGAACCTTAAGTGCAATAAGGTTAAACTAAAGGGATGTATAATGTAATCGCGAGAGGCACGACAAGTGTTCCGAGGAGGCGGTGAAATACTTTCGCATTGGTTGCTTATTACTCCTTTGTCCCAGATTAACTGTTTTATTTGACTTTTTTTGTGATAATTTGATTGAGAATTAAAAATTATTTTTTTATAATTTTAAAAAACTAAAAAATACAATTTAAAATAGATTATATATATTTTCAATGATATAGTTTTTATAACTTTTTTCAGTTATATATTATGTTAGGGATTGTGGTGTTAACATTGTAATCGACTAATATTTTACTTAGATTAATTAAAAATTAACTAAGTAAAACATACTGTCATATACATATTGACAGTATGTTTAAATGTCACTTGTAATAGTATGTACAAAAAGCCAAGTAGCTCACAGTAAGTATCAATAGTTACTGTCTTGTAAAAATATAATAAATGATCTATGAAGTAGAAGTTCACAAAGTGTTCATGCACAACATGGATCAAATCATTGACAGTAACATTCTACAAACTGAAGCCACAACATATTCAAGTGACAGCACCTTTTGGAACAACTGACAACAACTATTCCCTTGACAATAAACTTGGCGGAGATTGAAGAATCGAAGACAGCAAGTATTACTGACAGTAACTATTCCCTTGACAGTAAACTTGGCGGAGAATGAATATTCGAAGACAACAAGTTTTACTGACAACAACTTTGGCGGGGATAGTTGACAGCATGTTTAGCGGAATAGTTGACAGTACCTTTGGACGACAACATGTTTTAGAAGAATGACAAGCTTGATAGCAACATATGCGAAGTCGAAGATACTGTCACTAAAGAGAAGCAAAAGGTTGACAGTAACCTTTTGGTGAAGCTGACAGTCTGTTTCAAGTAGCAGACTAGGTAGTGTTAATTCAAAGACTGATCTTGACAATTCTACCTAGTCTGTCAAGTCTACTACTGCAACTTGAGATAATGCAAGTAAAAAGATAAAACATGTTTAAGGAGTCAAGGATATTAGAATATCTCAGAGCAGCTTTATCTACAAATGGAACGAAAACAAGTTTGAAAAGAAAAAGTGAAGTTTCTATTTCAAGCATTGTCCTAGGAACAAGAGAAAATACACTTGTAACTGGGATATGTATTTTAGCTTAAATACACATGTCTCACAAACACTTTCCCTTATGCAACTGAGCTTAACTTTTCTCAAGCATAGAAACACTATCAATCTCTTGTTATTGTATCTATTGAACCTGGAAACATCTTCCAGTCAGTTGTAGCAAAACAAAAATTAATTTTTGAAGTTAAACAAATTTCTTCATTTACTAGCTTACTGTTATTTGCATTTGTCACTTGGTATTATTAATTCTTGTTTGTTGTTAGAAAAATTAGTAATAAATTATCAAGTTACATTCAACCCCCCTCTGCAACACTTATACTGTCTAACAACTAGTATTAGAGCAGCATGTTAGATATACATAACCTGAAAAGATCTAAATATGAGTACAAAGAAAGTAAGCAGTATAAAAATAACCACCTTTGATAAAGAACACTACAACCTTTGGAAAAGAAAAATGATGTTTTTTTATAAAAATAGTCAACCCTCTTTACCCTGGAATACTGGAAAATGGTCCTTTTATTCCTCAGACTTATTTACCAGAAACTACAGTAGATGGTGAAACAATACTAGCCTATTGGGTTCCTAAAAAAGTTTCAGAGTACAATGACACTGAAAGAGAAAAAGTATCTCTGGATGATTGCTTACAATTTATCATCATTGAGGCACTTGACAATGTCATGTACACCAATAGTGTCAATTGCACCAGTGCCAAACAAATATGGGAAACTATTGAGATACTCTATGAAGGAACAGAAGAGGTGAATGAAAATCAAAGAAAGATTCTGGTGTCTCAGTATGAAGCCTTCGTGGCTAAACCAAGTGAAGGGTTGACTGAGATGTTTGAGAGGTTTAACAGGTTGATAAATGACTTGTAGCTGCATGGAAAGTTTTATGACAAAAAGGAAGTAAACATGAAATTCATGCTGACACTTCCTGACCACCTAGAACACAAGGTTTCTGCTATAAGAGAAGGAATGGACTTATTAAAAGTTTCTCTTGAAACTTTATATGGCATACTTAAAACCTATGAGCTAGAGCTGCTACAAAAAAGATCTATTCAAGCTGGTCAAAGAGGAAAAATGGCCAACACATCAAATGCTCTAGTAGCTCAAGATCCACAGGTGATGCAGCTCAAGGAATCTTAACATCAACAGTAAATCAAGATTGAATAAATCATAAATGAAGATGAAGTGTGACTCTGGAACTCAAAGATGGTGATAATGAAGAATTCTACACCTTGGAGGAACTGAATAATATGGAAAACAAAACTATGGTCTACATGTCAATGAAGTTCTCCAACTTAAGATTCTAGAAGAACAAAGCCTTCAAACCCAGAGGACAAAGCTCCAGGTTCAACAAGCCTAATACTTCAAAACCTGGAGGAAGTGGCAAAGGTGGATATAAAAATGTATGGTGGATAGATCCAAAATAAGGTGTTACAGCTGCAGTGAAATGAGGCATTTTGCAACAGAATGCAAGAAGCCAAAACAAGTAAGGAGAAATGATAATGATTGTGAGGAACTCAAAGCAAAGTATGAAGCCTTACTCAAAAAGCAACAAGGAAGAGCTTTTGTGGCTGAAGGAAAGTGTTGGGAAGATTCTGATGATGAAGAGGAGGAAGAATATGGAAATCTTGCTCTCATGACAAACTCTGGAGATGGTTCATCCACTTCATCAAGTCATGTACCTTTTCTTACTATTGTTGATAAGACTACATCTCAGTATAAGAAAACTGTTGAAAATTTAAGTTCTGAAATTTTTAATATTCATACAAGCATATTAGCTATTAATGAGGAGATAGTTAAATTGTCTAGTGCTAATGAGTTTTCGAAGAATATGAATCATGAACTAGAACTTAAACAGAATTTTTTTGAGTCCTTACAACAAGAAAATGAGATTCTTAAGAACAAGATTGTTTGTGCTTCCCAAATTGAAGAATTTCTCAGAAAACAGATTTATGAGAATGAACTCAAAATCAAGTCTTACAAGAATTCCTTGTTAGAAATATATTCATTTGATGATGTACAAAATTCTAGAACAGGAGTTAGCTTAGTTTATTTACAATATATCTTTTCAGTCTCTGAAATGTATAATCAGAGTCTAGATAGTCAATATTCAAGTTACTTGTACTTAGAAGAATTTCTGCAGAAAATAAAACCATAGTCTACAAGAAGATCAGAGTCTGGAAGGTGATCAGAGTCTATAGACTATCGGAGTCTAAGATCTGTCAGAGTCTACAAATGATCAGAGTCTATAGTCTGGCAGAGTCTGAAGAATTCAGAGTCTATAAAGTTAAAGCTAAATTTGGAAGATGATCACAGATAAGGGGAGTCTTCGAAGATAAAGCCAAAGATATTGCAGATATGCTATAAAAACAAGGAGGAAGAATTGTAGAAGGAAACTGTCAGCTAATAATTAGGAATTCTATTCCTATTGTAATTTATCTTCTGTTATTAGCTGATAGGCAGCTCTCTATATAAACTCTATGTAACCTAATTGTAATAGTGTGGAAGTTGAAGCAAAATTTGTCTAAGTGAAATTTTGTGAGTGCATAGAAAGAGAGAGAGAGTTGCTATGATAAACACAGAGAAGCTGCTAGAGTTTGTGTACACCCTAGGAGAGTTTTGTATTTACAAATCAATAATACAAATAGTACTTATTAATATCTTTGTGTTTGATCTTTGTTCTTAATTCATATCTATTTATTGCTATTTAGTTGCTTTTAAATCTGGCAGAAAAGACACACAAGTATTCAACCCCCCCTTCTACTTGTGCAACTGGGAAAACAATTGGTATCAGAGCCTAACATTTAAAATCGATCAAAGATGTCTGGAAATAAAGATGGCAATTCTAAGATTCCTATGCTTAAGAGAAATGAGTTCACCCACTGGAAGGTTAAGATGCTGCACCATCTGGAAGCAACAGACCTTAACTATCTTGAAAGAATTCATGAAGGACCCTATGTGCCCTTAAAGCTAGTGCCTCAAATCAATGAAGAAGGCAAGGTAACTGAAGAACACTTCATTGAAAAACCAAAGGCTGAATGGACAAAAGAGGACAAGGAGAATGTTCTTAAAGAGGCAAAGGTCAAAAACATACTCTTTAACAGTTTGGATTTTGTTCTTACAAATTGTGTTATATCATGTCAAACTGCTAAGGAGATGTGGACAAAACTTGAAGTGCACTGTCAAGGAACTAAAGATGTCAAGAAAAATGCAAGGTCTTTGTTAATTCAAGAGTATGAGTATTTTGAAGCAAAATCTGGAGAATCTATTACTGAGATGTATGATAGGTTTACAAAACTCTTGAATGAGATGGCTATGCTTGGTAAGGTTTATGATTCTGAAGATACCAAGACCAAGTTTCTGAGAGCACTTCCTGAAGAGTGGGACAATAAGACTACAGCCATAAGGGAAGCTAGAGATCTGGATGAACTAACTCTAGAAGAATTGTATGGCAGGCTCAAGACATATGATTTAGAGATGCAACAGAGGAAGAATAAGAAGTATGTGACGACACAATCTGTAGCACTCTTAATGGAGTCTGAAAAAGAACAACATGAACAACCCACTGAAACAAGAATCAAGGATTCAAGGAAGAAGGGTAAAACTATTATGGAGTCAGAGTCTACTGACACAGACTCTGATTCTGATGAAGAGATTGATCTAAGTCAAATGATGGCTATGTTTGCCAAAACTTTCAAAAGAATGAAATTTAACAAAAGAACTGACAAATTTAGCAAAAGGTCATCATTCAAGAAGAAAGATGAGAAGACTGAGAAGAGCAAGAGTACTATAATCAAACTTGACAAAGCAAAGGTCAAATGTTTCAACTGTGGAATATTGGGGAACTTTGCCAATGAATGCAGAAAGCCAAAAAGTCGAGGAAAAGGAAAAGCACTTTTATCAACAGGAAAGGATTGGGCAGATTCAAGCTCATATGATGAAATTGATTATGAAAAGCTAGCATTGATGACATCATCCTCAAGAAAATCACAATCTCCCAAAGAACCCTCAACTCCTAAAACTCAGGTATCAATCTTTACTCATGAATCATTAATTAACTTAGACTCTAATGGCATAGAAATTGTGCAAAGTGTGGTTAATAAAATAATGACAACATGTAGGTCTCTCACTAGTGAAAGTGAAAGGTTGAGAGAAGAAAATTTAACCTTAACTAAAAGGAATGATCATTTAGAGTCTGAGTTAATATTAATGGAACAATACAAAAAGGATTCTGAGAAAAATAGTCATAATTACACTGATATTTTGAAAGCCTATGACTATGTTAAGAATGAACTAGAAGAAGAAAGACTTAAGTTTAAAGTCTGGACAGACTCTAGTAGAAAAGTTCAAGAAATTCTCAATAATCAAAATGTGTGTCAAACTGCTGGTCTAGGCTATGAAAATAGTCAAGGCAAAAGACCTATTGTTGAGAATGATAACAATGAAGAAGCTAGCCAAGCTAATAAGACTAAAGACAAAAGCACATTTGTTCCTGTTAAGTTTGTGACTCCTAAAGAAAAGACTAAAATCACAAACTCATCTGTCAATAGTCCCCTTGTTGTTGACAAAAAGATAGATAAAACTAGAGCAAATAACTCTAAGAAAAACATTAGCATATGGTACTTGTCTAAGTCTAAGTTAAAAGAAAGGCTAGAGAACTTATCAGAGTTTACCAAAACTAGGAGAAATAGGAATGGTAAGAAAGGCATTAATAAAGCAAATAATTATCTAAAGGACCCTAATGCTCCTAGAAAGAAGTGTTTCAGATGTGGCAACCACAACCATTTAGCTATAGATTGTAAAGCAAAAATTGAAAAAAAATCAGAGTTTAGTCTTCCACAGATTCTGAAAAGTCACTACATTCCATAAAAACCTTGTTATCACTGTGGTAGCATATTATACTCTATTTATATGTGTAGAGACTATCATGAATTATATTTCAATTTTTATGAGCTAAAATAATCTATTGACAAAAGCTGGTATGACACTGTTAAGACTCCACCAGAGTCAAAAGCAACAAAGGAGATAGGTAATTCAAAAGTGAAAATTGTTAAACCTGTTTCACCTAAAGTTAGAGGAAAAGGATCCAAAACTGTTTGGATCCCCAAAACAACTAACTAGTTGCTTTATGTATGCAGGGAACAAGGGTAAAGAATGTAACCCTAATCCTGGACAGTGGATGCTCAGGACACATGACTGGAAAGAAATCCCTGCTTACAGACTTTGTGGAAATGGTTGGCCCAGAAGTATCCTTTAGAGATGGTAACAAAGGACAAACACTGGGATATGGCAAGATTGTATTTGGGAATGTCATCATTGAACAAGTAGCTCTAGTTGATGGCTTAAGACACAATTTGATAAGCATAAGTCAACTAGGAGATAAAGGTTACCATACTGGCTTTGACAACAAAGAGTGTCTTGTGACTCACAAAGAAACAGGTATTCTGGTTTTTAAAGGACACAGACATGGTAACATTTATGAAGCCAGCTTGGAGGATTGCATACACAGTGAACTCACATGTCTATATAGCAAGGCCTCAATTGAAGAAAGCTGGAAATGACACAAGAAACTATCACATATCAACTTTAACACACTAAACAAGTTGGTTAAACAGAATCTTGTAAGAGGATTACCACAGGTTGATTTTGTGCAAGATGGACTCTGTGAAGCATGTCAACTTGGAAAGCAAAAGAAATCATCCTTCAAGAACAAGACAATCAACACCATTTCTGAACCCTTTTATTTATTGCACCTTGATTTATTTGGTCCAGTAAATGTTATGTCTATTAATAAAAAGAAATATACTCTTGTTATTGTAGATGATTTTACAAGATTCACATGGGTTTTCCTTCTACATTCAAAGGATGAAGCTCCACAACACATAATAGACCATATCACTTTTCTGAAAAGAAATTCAAAGAAAACAGTTAGAGTTCTAAGGAGTGACAATGGTACTGAATTCAAGAATGCAATCATGGATGACTACTGTGCATTAAAAGGAATTACTCAACAATTTTCTGCACCAGGAACTCCTCAACAAAATGGAGTTGTGGAGAGAAAGAATAGAACCCTCATAGAAGCTGCCAGAACAATGCTGGCAGAGTCTAAGCTACCAGTATATTTTTGGGCAGAGGCAGTCAATACAGCATGTTTCACTCAAAATTGTACGTTGATAAACATGCATGGAAAGACTCCCTATGAAATGATAAAGGACAAGAAGCCAAGTGTGAAACACTTTCATATATTTGGATGCAAGTGTTATGTACTGAAAGTACATCCTGAAAATCTAAGCAAATTTGAAGCCAAAGCAGATGAATCAATTTTTCTTGGATATGCATCAAACACAAAAGCATTCAGAGTGTTTAATCTCAGAACCAAAATTGTTATGGAATCTATTCATGTTGCATTTGATGATAAAAAGTTTACAGGATTGCAGGATGAATCAGAGTCTACTACACTGAAATTTGAAAATCTAAAAAGTTCTGAGATAAATGAAGAAGAAGAGGATGAAGACCCTCAAGTAACTCTTGCTCCAACACAGGAACCTGCACATTCTGAGGGGGAGCCAGAAAATACAACTCCAAATGATTCAGAGTCTAACAGGTCAGGGTCTACCCAGACAAAGTCTAGACAGACTGAGTCAAATTCCGCAGAATCTAACTCATCAGGGTCTGGATCAAACAACTCTGAACCCTTGACAGAGTCAAGCAATTTAGGGGGAGTCTCTTCATTTGAATTTCACTCAAATACAGAAGATGTAAATGACTTAGGGGGAGCTTCAAGTTCAAGAATCAATCTTCCACCAGCTAGAAAATGGACAAGGGATCACACTCCTGATTTAATAATTGGTGACCCTGAGAGTGGTGTACAAACAAGAACATCCACTCAAAATGAATGTCTTTATAACTGTTTTCTCTCAAAGAATAAACCCAAGAAAATTGAGGAAGCCTTGCAAGAACCTGATTGGATAATTGCAATGCAAGAAGAATTGAATGAATTTGAGAGAAACAAAGTACGGAAGCTTGTACCAAGACCTAGAGATAGATCAGTTGTTGGTGCAAAATGGGTGTACAGAAACAAACTTGATGAGAGTGGAACTGTAATAAGAAACAAAGCAAGGCTAGTTGCAAAAGGATACTCACAGGAGGAAGGAATTGACTATGATGAAACTTTTGCACCAGTAGTAAGATTGGAAGCTATCAGAATGTTTCTTGCCTTTGCAGCTCATTCAAAATTCAAGGTGTATCAGATGGATGTAAAAAGTGCCTTCTTAAATGGAAAATTAGAAGAAGAAGTCTATGTGGAGCAACCAGCAGGATTTGTTGATCCAAAATATCCTGATCATGTTTACAGATTAGATAAGGCACTTTATGGATTGAAGCAAGCACCTAGAGCATGGTATGAAACACTTTCAAAATTTCTTCTTGGAAACGGATTCATAAGAGGTACCATTGACAAAACTCTCTTTATTAAAAAGTATAGAGGTGACATCTTGCTTGTCCAAATTTATGTTGATGATATTATATTTGGATCTACTAATGACAAACTATGTGAAAAGTTTAGTAAACTAATGCAGTCAAATTATGAAATGAGCATGATGAGAGAATTGAACTTCTTTTTGGGGCTTCATGTCAAACAGAATGATGATGTAATTTTCAGCAATCAAACAAAGTATATAAAAGAACTATTAAAGAAGTTTGATATGCAAGACTCTGCAACTGCTAAAACTCCCATGTCAACAGCCACTAAGCTAGACTCTGACCCAAAGGGTAAGAAAGTTGACAACACTAGTTACAGAGGTATGATTGGCTCATTATTATATTTAACTGCTAGTAGACCAGATATAATGTTTGCAACTTGTCTGTGTGCTAGATTTCAAGCTAACCCCAGAGAATCACATTTAATAGCTGTAAAAATAATTTTTAGATATCTAAAGGGGGCACAAACTCTTGGACTTTGGTATCCTAGAGAGTCAGATTTTTCATTAATTGGTTATTCAGATTCTGACTATGCAGGATGCAAAGTAGACAGGAAAAGCACAATAGGTCAGTGTCAGTTTCTTGGCAACAGATTAATTTCTTGGTTTAGCAAGAAACAACAGACTGTATCAACCTCAACAGCTGAGGCTGAATACATTGCCGTTAGAAGTTGCTGTGCTCAAATTCTGTGGATAAGAAATCAATTACTTGATTATGGACTAACATTCTCAAATATTCCTATGTATTGTGATAATACAAGTGCTATTAAAATTACAGAGAATCCAGTCCAACATTTCAGAACAAAGCACATTGATGTCAGGTATCATTTTATTAGAGAACATGTTGAAAATGGTACTGTGACACTTCACTATGTTCCAACTGACAAACAGATTGCAGACATTTTGACAAAACCACTTGACGAGTCTACTTTTCTTAGACTGGTAGGTGAATTAGGTATTTAAAACATGTAAGTGATTACAAATCACAAGCAACAAGGTATGCACTTTAATTATAATTTTGGTTGTAACACATTATAATTAATTATTTTTTCCAAAATTTTTATTGGTACTTTATCTTGACAGAGACAAGTTGCAAAATTTTTTCCAAAATTTTTATTGTTTTTAGATATCTAAATTTTTTTTTCCTATTTCTGGAGTCTAGGCGATAATTGTTTTTCAGAGTCTACAAATAGTACTTATTCATATCTTTATGTTTGATCTTTGTTCTTAATTCATATCTATTTATTGCTATTTAGTTGCTTTTAAATCAGGCAGAAAAGACACACAAATATTCAACCCCCTTCTACTTGTGTAACTGGGAAAACATTCATCTTCCCTGTTAAAATCTTACCATGATGATAATACTGAAAATCAAAATGTAGGTATAGGTTTTAATTATGAGAAGAGAAATGGAAAGAAACATGTTGTTGAGGAAGACATCAAACATACTGTTAGACCTTCCATTCTAAAGAAAGTTAAGAATTCCTTGTTCAAAAAGGCAGAATTTGAATTTGATGAGGAAGCTGTTAGGAATCTACATGTAATTTGATGATAACATTAATCTTAGAATCATAGAAATTTTATATGATGTAACTGATCAATTGATATGAAAATTTATAAATATCAATTGATCAGGAAACCATTTATCAGTTGAAATGTTTATATGAATCAACTGATAATTTGGACTGTAGCATAGGTGTACTTAGTCTATTTCAATCGATAAGGTGTAAATCAATTGATATTATTCTTACCAATTGATGTTAGAGTCGATTGATATAGATCATCAATTGATGTGTAAATTAAACTGTCAAATTATAATTATTTGAAGACATGAAATTGTACAAGTGAAGGATGATCGATTGATATTGAAGCATCGATGGATGAGAGATCAATCGAAGAAGCCAAGTCAAGAATTGAAGACTATCAACTGATGTGAAGACCCATCGATTGATATATCGATTGATAACATCTA
Organism: Oenanthe sinensis; assembly: GCA_028671895.1. Taxonomy (NCBI): domain Eukaryota; kingdom Viridiplantae; phylum Streptophyta; class Magnoliopsida; order Apiales; family Apiaceae; genus Oenanthe; species Oenanthe sinensis. The sequence goes on from CM053799.1 coordinate 11,947,166, forward strand.
TCAATCGATAAGTCATTCCTTATCAATCGATGGATATAAAGATCTATCGAAGAAGAAAATCAGTTGATGGATTAAAGGATGAATCAATTGATATGCTTAACAACAAGTTATCAATTGATTGTGACAACACAGGAAGACTATCTGTTGTAAATCCACAGAACAAAAGCACACCTATGGAAGACAGCCTAGGGTGGCTGTGAAGACTCAATCCGTAGCTGTCTTTCAAGCCTATTTTCCTAAAAAGAAAAAAGGAAAAGAGAGACAGATAGAAACAATCCTAGAATAGGAATTGTAAAAATACACTTGTAGTATATAAAAATAAGGGTAGTAGCATTGTTAGAAATATAGAAGTTAGACGATATCTCTTAATCAACTGTTCAAGCTTCAGAGCACATTGTAAGATCAGTTGATTTTTCTAACCTTGTAAGAACGCAGCTAGGTTTTCTTTTAACCTAGGAACATTGAGCAAAAATATAAACTGATGGAAAAACCAATCCATCAATAATTTTTAAATCTCTTTGTTCAGTTTAATTTTCAGTTATTATTGATTCAAACATATTCTCTCAAACTCTCAAACACGAAGAACAAATATTAAAAGAAGTAAAAAAGTTTTAATATTTGTATTCAACCCCCCTTCTATAAATATTGACATTGTTATAAGGAATAACAATTGGTATCAGAGCCAAGCTTTCAACATACAGAAAGTTTAAAGATCAAGAACAGTCAATATGGGCCAAAAAGATTCAGGTATAAAGATTCAGGTATAAAGATTCAAGTATTAGAAAAGGATGAATACTTTCCATGGAAGGTAAAAATGCATCTGAATCTTCTTTCTCTCGACCCTTCCTATGTTCATTGCATGGAGAAAGGTCCTCATATTCCCATGAAGCTAGTAACAGGTGTGAACCCTGATGAAACTCCTGCACTTGACAAACATATTCCTAAACTCATCTCTGAGTTCAAAGAAGAGGATGAAAAAGAAGTACTCAAGGACAAGAAGGCCATGAACATTCTGTTTAATGGTCTAGATAAAGATATGTTTGACAATGTGATAAAATGTACTTCATCAAAAGAGGTATGAGACACTCTTCAAACTCTGTGTGAAGGAACTGAACAAGTAAGGAAAAATAAGATGCAACTCTTGATTCAAAAGTATGAATCATTTCATTTCAAGAGTGGAGAATCTATCAATGACACCAATAGCAGATTTCAGAAGTTGCTAAATGGACTGAAACTATATGGTAGGGTTTATGCAACTGAGGATACAAATCTTAAATTTTTTAGATCTCTTCCAAAAGAATGGAAACCAATGACTACTTCCATTAGACAATCTCAAGACTTCAAGGATTATACTCTTGAGAAACTTTATGGTATACTCAAGACATATGAGTTGGAAATCCAACAAGATGAGGAGATTGAGAAGAATCAAAGAAAGGAGAAAACTGTGGCTTTGATAGTCAAAAGAAATGAAGAGAAAAAGGAAAGTGGCTGTGTAGAAGAGTCTGTCATGATGACTGGTGATGCTGTTGAAGAATCATTCAAAAGAGGAAAGAGCAATGTGAAGAAAATGAAACATGCTCTCAGGATGATTTAGATGAGATTGATGAGCACCTTGCATTCCTGTCAAGGATGTTTTCAAAGCTAAATTTCAAGAGGAATCCAAATGCTCAAAGGCCTGGATCCCAGTTTAGAAGTAACAATCAAAACAAAAATTTGGTTGATAGATCTAAATTCAAATGTTTTAACTGTGGATTGGCTGGTCATTTCTCAAATGAGTGCAGGAAGCCAAAATAAGAAAAGGAAAAGTATTATGATGGTATTGATTATAAAAAGAAATACTTTAACGTTCTGAAACAGAAAGAAAAGGCTTTTGTCAGTGAGGAGAAGGACTGGGCTGCTGAGGACAGTGATTCTGAGAAATTCATCAATCTAGCACTAATGGCCAAACATGAAGATGGAGAAGCTAGTTCATCATCAAATCAGGTACTAGCTACAAACTTTTCTGAGTTTACAACTGATGAATGCAATAGTACTATTAATGAAATGTCCAATGAATTGTACAATTTGCATGTCACTCCAAAATCTCTAAATAAAGAAAATCTCAAGTTGAAGAACACCATCGATGTCTTAAATGAGAGGAATATTTTTTTTGAAAATGAACTTGTTTGTTTAGATAGATTTAAGTAGGAGAGTAAGGATGCTAGAGATGAAATAGTGAACAGTTTGAAAATAGAAGAATTGTTAAAAGAACAATTGGCTGAAGAAATTGAAACCATTAACAAATGGAATAGGTCTGCTAAAACTGTCAAACAAATTATTAATGTTCAAAGTATAGATACTTTAGGAGAACTCCCCAAATCAATAGGCAGGCCATTGACTGATACTTCAATGGATAAAGATCAATCGACTGCTAATCCTTCATCAACTGATAAGGATTATTAATCGATTGATGCTGAATCAACTGATAAATATCCATCAACAAGTAAATCATCAATGGCTAATAAAAAGAACAAATTTAGCACTCCTATCAAGTTTGTTAAGGAAACCAAAAATCAAGTTGAAACTGAAGATGAGAAGATCAACATAGGTAACTTATCCATGAAACAATTAAAAGAGAAATTAGAAAAGATAGCACCTGTGGAAATTACTCAACCTAAGTCTGAGAAAAAGAAAAAGAATAGAAATGGTAAAGTAGGCATTAATAAGCACAACAACTACACTCCTGACATGTATGCCCCTAGAAAGGTATGTGCTAAATGTGGCAGTATAAATCATTTGTCTATGCAATGCAAGAATGAAAAGAAATCTATATCTTCAAATGATTTAAATGTACATGCCATGACTGTTAATGCCATGTTTACCAATCCTATGCTCATGAATGCCATGTCTTCTAATTTAGTTACACCTAATGTTCATATGCCTTATGCACAAGTTCCATACATGTATAATCCTTTCTTTGCATATGCAAATATGAACATGCCTGGTATGCCATGGAACATGTCTAATGTAGATAATGAAATGCATGGAAATTCTGCCATGAGTTCCAAGGTGTCTAAGCCCCAAAAGCCATCTCCCAAAGTTAAAGTGGATTTAAACCCACCAAAATAAAAGGAACCAAAGTTGGCAACAAAGGCTGAGGCTGCAACTAATGAAAGAGGACCCAAGACAACTTGGGTATCAAAAACAAATTGATTGTTTTATGTGTGTACAGGGAAACAGGAAGAAAAATCTCTGGTATTTGGATAGTGGATGCTTAAGGCATATGACTGGAGATTTGTCCATGCTCACAAAGTTTGTGGAAAAGGCTGGCCCAGGAGTTACTTTTGGAGATAACAAAAAAGGTTTTACCCTGGGATATGGCTCAATTGCAAAAAAAATGTTATCATTGAACCTGTAGAACTAGTTGATGGATTGAAGCACAACCTGCTCAATATTAGTTAACTGTGTGATAATGGTAATGCTGTGTGGTTTACAATTGGATCATGAATCATAGCCAACAAGGAATCTGGTGAAATTCTCTTAACTGGAGAAAGAAAAGGAAATGTCTATGTGGCTGATTTTCACTTTGTAAAGGCAAATTCAATGACATGCCTACTTAGCAAAGCCAATGCAGATGAAAGTTGGATTTGACACAAGAAACTAGCCCATTTAAATTTCAAAGTCATGTATCTATTGGTTAGAAAGAATCTGGTTAGAGGCATTCCGCAGATGGAATTCACCAAGGATGGACTCTGTGATGCCTGTCAAAAGGGAAAATAAAGAAAAGTATCATTTAAGTCAAAGTCTGAATCATCAATTGATAAGCCTTTGGAATTATTGCACATGGATTTATTTGGTCCAGTCAACATCATGTCAATTGCCAAAAAGAAATATGCCTTAGTCATTGTGGATGACTTCAGAAGATTTTCATGGGTATATTTTTTACACTCTAAGGATGAGACAAGTAAATTAATTATCAATCATGTGAAGAATGTTGACAATGGCACTGAATTGAAGGTCAAGAAAATTAGAAGTGATAATGGTAATGAATTAAGAATGCAATAATGAAATAATTTTTTGAAGAAAAAGGTATCACTCATCATTTCTCTTCACCAAGAATTCCACAATAAAATGGAGTAGTTGAAAGAAAAAATAGGACATTGATTGAAGCTGCTAGAACTATGTTAGAAGAAGCAAAAGTACCTACATACTTCTGGGCAGAAGCAATTAATTCTGCTTGCTACATTCAGAATATTTCCATGGTCAATCAAAGTCAAGGCAAAACTCCATATCAGTTGATGAAGAAGGACAAGAAGCCAACAGTTAACTTTCTTCATGTATTTGGCTGCAGATGCTTTGTACTGAGAAATCAAGGTGAAAATCTACTAAAATTTGAAGCCAAGGTTGATGAAGCTATATTTGTTGGATATGGGATAACAACCAAAGTATACAGAGTCTACAATCTTAGATTACACATTGTTATGGAATCTATGCATGTAGACTTTGATGACAAGAAAATTCAAGAGTTGTTTGATGAAGGATTTCATGACCTATTGCATTTTGAAAATGAATCAACAAGCAATATTGAAGATAGTGATGATGATGTGGAAATTTCAAGAAATCAAGTACCTAGAATCCTCCCATCAATTGATGTTAATGCATCAACAGATAACTTATCAGTTGACAATCATCAATCGACTGATAATACATCAATTGATAATCATTCGATGGATAACAACTCTGCTCAACAATCTTCAAGTAGAGTGTCCATCTCAGGGGGAGGGTTCTCAAATAGTCAATCACATCACAATGATCAAAACACTTTCAATGATCACGAAGCATCATTTTTAAGGTCAAATTTCCCATCTCAAAGGAAATGGACAAGAAGCCATCCCTTTGAATTAATTATTGGAGATGAAAATGATGGAGTCAAAACAAGAAGTGCAACTCAACATGAATGCTTGTATATCAGCTTCCTATCTCATGAAGAACCAAAAAGGATTGAAGAAGCCTTGAATGATCCTGGGATAATTGCTATGCAAGAAGAGTTGAATCAGTTTGAAAGAAATAAGGTATGGAAGCTGGTTCCCAAACCAAAGAACAAGTCTGTCATTGGTACAAAATGGGTATTCAGAAACAAAATGGATGAATCTGGTACAGTGACAAGGAATAAAGCAAGATTAGTGGCAAAGGGCTATTCACAAGAAGAAGGCATATATTTTGATGAAACATTTGCACCAGTTGCAAGGTTGGAAGCAATCAGAATCTTTCTAGCATATGCTGCTCATGCAAATTTCAAGGTGTATCATATGGATGTGAAAAGTGCCTTTCTTAATAGAGAACTAGAAGAAGTATATGTAGAACAACCTCCTGGTTTTATTGATCCTGTTCATCCTGGATTTGTGTACTATCTTCTGAAGGCACTTTATGGATTAAAACAAGCACCTACGGCCTGGTATGAAACTCTATTTAAATTCCTGATTGAGAATCACTTCACAAGATGTACTGTTGATAAAACTCTCTTTCATAGAAATGTTAGTGGCTCTATGATTCTTGTTCAAATCTATGTAGATGACATTATTTTTGGCTCAACTAATGAAAAACTTTGTCAAAAGTTTGCTAAGTTGATGCAAAGTAAATATGAAATGATCATGATGGGAGAACTTACCTATTTTCTTGGTTTGCAAGTCAAACAAGACAAAAATGGCATTTTCATAAATCAAACCAAATATATTTCTGATTTATTAAAAAGATTTGATTTAAGTGACTGTTCTTCTGCAAAAACTCACATGGCCACTGCAACTAAACTTGAACTGAATACTAAGGAAGCTATGGTGGACATTTCAAGTTATAGAGGCATGGTTGACTCATTACTTTATTTAACTGCAAGTAGGCCAGACATAATGTTTTCTACATGTCTTTGTGCTAGATTTCAGGCTGATCCTAGAGAATCTCATTTGATTGCAATAAAAAGAGTATTTAGATATCTCAAGGGAACTCCAAATCTTGGAATTTGGTATCCTAGAGATTCAGGATTTGATCTAATTGGTTATTCAGAAGTAGACTATGCAGGTTACAGAATTGACTGAAAAAGTACTACATGCTCATGTCAATTTCTAGGAAATAAGCTTGTATCATGGTTCAACAAAAAGCAGAATTCAGTGTCTACATCTACTGCAGAGGCTGGATACATTGCAGCTGGAAGTTGCTGTGCACAAATATTATGGATGAGGAATCAACTACTTGACTATGGGTTCAACATGAACAAGATTCCTATTTTCTGTGATAATACAAATGCCATTGCTATAACAGAAAATCCTGTGCAACATTCCAGAACCAAGAACATTGACATAAGGTATCACTTCATTAGGGAACATGTAATGAATGGTACAGTTGAATTATATTTTGTCCCTAGTGAAAGATAACTTGCAGACATTTTTACCAAACTATTAAATGAATCTACCTTCAATGGATTGATCTGTGATTTAGGTATGCTTAATTATATTTAATCTTTTAAATGTCTGACAAGTTATATATATTTATATAAATTTTAGCCATTGACTATGTTAATCTATTGATTCTTCATTAATCAATTGATAAACATTGTTTTGATCAATGGATGTTTGTATCCATCGACAGATAAATATATCAATTGATGATATATTTACTTATCGATGAATGTCTGTAGCTATTGACAGATAAATATATCAATTGATGATATATTTATTTATCGATGGATAAGTGTACGTGTAGATGCCAATCGATGACTTGGAATTTAAAAGGGTCCATGTCATCAATCGATCTGTACAAAAATCTAGCCGTTGATTACTCATTTTATCAATCGATTAATACATACATTTCTATATGTATAACAATCGATTGCCAAAATTGGTTATTTTTACTTTTCATTTTTTTTAACGGTCGATTAAGTTCTATTTTGAGTAAGAAATTGATTGAGAAATCAGTAAATATAAATAGTGATATTAAAACATTTGTTCATTCTTACTTGCAATTTTTACTAACGAATTCTCTTTCTCAATCTCTGAACTATCTCTCTGTATCTATTTCTTGCTAATAACCCTAATTGCTACTATCTAATTGCTGTTTTTGTATAATTACTAACAAGTTTGCTAGTTGATTCTCATTTCATCTTCAAACACACTTATGGCATCATCAAAGAAAGTCTCACAATCTGGATTCTACTATGAACTCAACAACTTTGTTGCTTGCACTGTGGTGGAGGAAGCCCCAACAGAATTTCATCCTCTAATGAAATTCCTAAGAAGTTCAAGGATGTCAAAGGCCCTCACAGAAGCACCAAAGATAGTGTGCAATTTAGTTGAAGAGTTCTGGACTACTGCAGAGGTAGCTGATGACTTCTCTTCATTCTCCTTTGATTACAAAGGACATAGGTATATTCTAGCCACTATAGTTTTGGGTGAGTGTTTAAATCTTCCTGCAAATAATACAGAAAATTCACCCACTGACACAGAGATTAGAAGCATGCTTAGAGAAAACAATTACTCAGCTCCTGATGCTAGTCTAGGAAGTATAGTTAGAAAGAATCTAAGAAAAGAATGGTCATATTTCTTTGATTCTATAATAAAGTGTTTTTCTGGTAAGGTTAGTAATTTTGATGCAATAACAAGTATGCAATAAGTAGGGTATAACATTTTATATGATAGATATCATAATTTAGGTAGCCTGTTACTCAATGAAATGTATGCCAAATTGGGAAATAAAATAAATAGATCTAATTATATTTATTATGCTAGATTTATTATGATTGTTATTAACCACTTTGTCAAGAATATTGAGATTGACAGGAGTACATAAGTTTTGGATTGCTGGACTCAAAACAAAAGGGTCTTTAAAGACTTGGTAAGGATCAATCTTCACAGCAATGTGGAATTGATCTATCCTCCTTTTGTTCAGGTATTTATCTCTATTTTAACTTCTTCCAATCCTCAATCTTCTTTGCCTTCGGTGGCTATGGAGGGTGTTAGTAATGACCCCAACCCTCCTACCCAAGCCACACATCCAGTTTCAAAGTCCAAATCTAAAAGTCCAACCTCAACAGGTTCCCAAAAACCTATTGTTGAAAAATCCAAGAAAAGAAAAACAACTGTTATGGTAGATAGACTATAAAGAGATGTAGGTGGTGAGGGAACTAGGGAACATCAATGAACCCAGAAGAATAAGGAGAGTGAGGGTGAACAACCTCAACCAAGCCACTCCACAGTCTCCCAAAAGACTTGAGGAAATTGATGCAGTCAACAGTGCAAGTGCAAAATATGATGTCAATCAACAAGGTGTTGATGACTCTAGTGATTCTCTAAGAGGAACAAAATGGAACAGAAATCACACTAATGATTTAATCATTGGTGATCCAGGAACTGGAGTCAAAACAAGAAGAAATGTTGCCAATGAATGCATGTACTCTTGTTTCCTTTCTCAAACTGAACCCAAAACTCTAGAAGAAGCTTTGGTTGATCCAGATTGAATGAATGCCATGCAAGAAGAGCTTAATTAATTTAAAAGAAGCTGTGTTTGGGAATTGGTGCCCAGACTAAAGAATAAATCCATAATAGGCACCAAATGGGTTTATAAGAACAAGATGGATGATTGTGGTACTGTCACAAGAAACAAAGCAAGGCTAGTGGCAAAAGGTTACTGTCAACAGGAAGGGATTGATTATGAAGAAACATTTGCAATAAGAATCTTTTTGGCTTTCGCTTCTTTCAACAACTTCAAAGTTTTTTAAATGGATGTTAAGAGAACTTTTCTTAATGGAGAGTTAGAAGAAGAAGTATATGTTGAACAGCCCCCAGACTTTGAAGATCCAAAGTAGAAGAACTTTGTGTACAGACTACTCAAGGCATTGTATGGCTTAAAACAAGTACCAAGGGCTTGGTATGATACTTTTTCCAAGTTTCTTCTTGATAACAACTTTACAAGAGAGATTGTGGATAAAACTCTTTTCTACAAAAAGTATGGAAATGATATCATTCTAGTCCAAGTGTATGTTGATGACATTATCTTTGGTTCAACAAATAAAGATCTATGTAAGAAATTCTCTGAGTTGATGCAGAACAAATATGAGATGAGTATGATGGGTGAATTGGTATTCTTTCTTGGACTTCAAGTCTATCAAAAAGAAGTTGAAATATTTATTTTCCAAATTAAATATGTTAAAGATCTCTTGAAAAGATTTGATATGGAAGACTCATCTCCTGTAAAAACTCTAATCTGAACAACAACTCAACTTGACAAGGATCCAAAAGGAAAGAAGGTAGACAACAAAATGTATAGAGGAATGATTGGATCTTTCCTCTACCTAACAGCTAGCAGGCCTGCCATCATATTTGCAACAGGGTTGTGTGCAAGGTTCCAGTCTGATCCAAAGGAGTTTTATTTAATGGCTATAAAAAGAATTTTTAGATACATAAAAGGCACACAAAACTTAGCCTTTGGTATCCTAAAGATTCTGGATTTGACTTAGTTGAATATTCAGATTCAGACTATGCAGGATGCAGAATACACATGAAGAGCACTACAGGTAGTTATTAATTTATGGGAGAGAGACTGGTCTCATGGTTTAGCAAGAAGTAGCATTCAGTATCAAATTCAATTGTAGAGGCTGAATACATTGCAGCTGGTAGTTGTTGTGCTCAATTACTTTGAATGAAGAACCAACTATTGGACTATGGGTTGACTCTGCAAGGAATTCCAATATTTTGTGACAACACTAGTGCCATAGCAATTTCTGAGAATCTTGTTCAACACTCCAAAACTAAGCACATTGACATTCAATAGGCTAGTGAGTGAATTGAGTATGTTAAATTTATCCTGTTAATGTAATTCTGTTTAGTTGATTAAAAATTTAGTTAACTAAATTTCACTGTGAATTAATGGTCTCTTGAGGTGTTTTAATTTTTATCACAATGGGAAGACATGATGATATTTTACTGAGAGGTTAACTAATTTTTTTAAGTAACTTAACTCTTATGTGGCTAATAAAAGATACTGTCAAGTTGCTTGACAGTATGTTTTATTTATACTGTCGCATAATGATAAGTTACTGTCAAAATCTGTGAAACTTACTGTCACATGTTTGAGAAGTCTTGACAGTATAGTTTGCGGGACTGAAATTTATTGTCGAATCCTTTGAAACTTACTATCAAAAGATTGAGAAGTCTTGACAGTATAGTTCACAGGACTGAAACTTACTATCAAAATCTTGTAGAACTTACTGTCAAACAAGAGTGAAGTCTTGACAGTATAGTATACAGGACTGAAACTTACTGTCGAATACTTGTGAAACTTACTGTCAACCAACATCGACAGTATGTTTTTCTAAGATCCCCGCATAACATACTGTCAACAGTAAATATTATGGTTATTTACTTATTCTTTTTATATTCTCTAACCACTAATGTTACTGTCAAGAGTGTGTGTTAATTCTAACGCATGAGTTACTGTCAAGGAATGGATTTAGAAGACAAAACTGTCACTTAAGATCATTTACAATTCCTTCTTGACAGTATCTTTTTCACATCATAAATATACACAGCTAAAATTTCTCTCGCTCTTCACTTTACTTTATTTTTCTCTTAACTCCAAATTCTCTAACGTCCTAAAAACTCTCTACTTTCTCTGTAACCTCTTCTTCTCTAAACCATTTTTCAAATTCTAAATCGTTCCTAATTTCAAACTTTACAAACTCTCAACCATGTCTGGACCTCGACTTATCTGCTCTCTTGCCCAAACCAACTTTACCACCATGGCCTTAGTGGGTGAAGCTGGAAAAGTCTTCAAACCTCTAGTTAGCTTCATGAACAATTCGTACCTCACCTATGCCCTCACCGAAAGCCCCCGCCTTGAAATACCTCGACTTTCTCAGTTTTGGACCTCTTCCATATGTGAGGAGTGCAAGATGCTAGTACTATATCCTTCAAAATTAATGATACCTCTTACACCATTGATTCCTCTCACATAAATGAAGTTCTTCTTGTGAAAGCAGTTAAAGGCTCGCTATTTCAGGAGCCTGCAAATGATGTTCAACTTGCCAAGTTCTTTAAGATGGTTGAGTATACTAGGCCCAGGACGAGCCCAGATAATGATGATTATTATCTGTCTAGCGGCATGGACAGAAAATACTTAAACAAAGAATGAAGAATGATGTTAGATGTTGTGTCAAGGTCCATATCAAGCAAGACCAGTGGCTGGAATGAGGTCGGCCTACATAAAGAGAATTATGCATTCCATGGTGCATAACTACAGAATCAATATTGGAAAGCTCCTGATGCCCCTATTCAAACTGGTGCTTGGAAAGAAAGAAGCCAGAAAACCGGTAATCTACTATTCTACATTTTTTATACTTATCATTAATTCTATCATAGGCATAATAAATTTAGATAGTATTCAATGCATGGAGTCCCCAACACTGAAAAATAACACTCATTCTTTGTTAACCAGTAAACCACTTAACACTGAATTGGGTTTGTTTATAACCGATTTCCTGTTTCTACTTTAAATGATTTAAATTTAAAATTTATTGGGGACTACAATGTATTTTCCTTGAGTGATGAGAATGGTGTTGACCTCTCCATTCCTAACCCACACTCTAAATCATTTGAAGGAGCTCGACCTTTAAGAGTCTTAAAATCTATTAGCCAAGGGTCTAGTTCCTCTCAAAAGGACCAGGCTCCTAAAATGAGGAGAATCAATCAACCTAGGCTAGAAACCTTTCCACAGGTAGGTGGTGTAACTGCACAAGATGCAGCAAATAAGGCAGGTAGTCTGAGCACAGAACCCACAGAGGGCCTTGGTGAGCCTAGGAGAAAGAAGGCAAGGGTATCAACCTCTATTAGCCAGGGTGTGTCCTCTCAAAAGGACACATCTCTTAAAAGGGATCAATACACATCTCTGGATGTCTCTTCTCAACAGGGGGAATCTATTGAAATTGGTCAATCTCCTATGATAATATGTAAAGAGTCTGCACAACAGGTTGAACATATTCAACCTGAGCCCACACTTGCAGATATTCACACAATATGGCTAGATAATATGGAACACAACTCATTTAATTATGATGCATCATATTTTGCCAATTTTGAAGAACAAAATGTTGATGCACTATTTCAACAATTGAATGAGACTGATCATAGCAATCCACAAGAGCCTTCCACTCAAAGGGTGGAAGAGATTGTTGTCACAGCCTCTGTAGCTGTTAATGATAAAGTTGTTTTCAATCCTCATGACAATAACTTCTCAACAGATGTTGTCAAAGTTGCTGTCAACATTCCAAATCCAGACAACTACTCTCCAATGGCCACAACTTCTCAACAGAATGAAGATGATGACTCTTCTCTCATTTCCACAATCCTCAAGGTAAAATCTAAATCTCTAGTGTAAGATGTACCTACTCAGTCTCTTGAACCTAGGATGAGTGAGGGTGTGAAAAGAAAAATAGAGATAAAAGAAAAGAGAAGTGAGTATAAAAATGAGGGGTTGGGAAAATCTCAAGCAAAAGTAGAGGGCCCTGAGCAAGGCCATATGAAAAAACAAAATGTGGGAGCCAAAATTTCTAAGGCATTAGGCCTTGAGAGAGCGTGAGAACCACCAAAGCCTCCAAATCATTCAAACAAGATGATGAAAGGTTGAAATCCCTTTCACATAAGGTTAATAAACTCTCTAAAAATATGGATACTGTTGGAAGAAACCAGGTGAAGCTCATCAACACAATGTCTTTCTTGGAGAATATGATGAATGAGGGGTTCAAGGCTGTGTTTGCAAAATTAGAAGAGTTCAACTCCAAGCTGGAAGCTGCTAACTCAACTAAGGGAGATAGAAGTGGAAGTGAGGAAGTGTTTTTTGGTGGTGAAGGTGAAGCTGCAAGGGAGAAGGAGAAAACACAAGCTGCATCTCAGGGGGAGAGTCAACTAACATTGCTATCTAGTGTGGCTGCTGAGATTGCTACATAGCTTGGTGGTAATAAGGTGGAGAAATAGAAGCATGTTGAGAGGCCTAAGGAGAAAGGCATTGTGATTAAAGAAGGTGGTGCTAAGGAGGTTACTAAGGAGGTTCCAATAGTTCATGCAACTGGAAAAGGAAAGGCAAAGCTATATCAAGTAGATGCTGATGATACTATTTTGGTGGAAAATGAGGATCTTACTGAAGAAGAAGCTATTGTTATGATGATTAATGAAAATGAAAACAGTAATGCATTTCAGGATGCAAGCTTCTATGAAAGAATTAAAGAAATCAAGATGTCATCCAACAGAGACCCAAAGAAATTCTATGAATAGTTGAAACAGTCAATAGTGAGAGCTGCTGTGATGATATCTGTCATTAATAAATGGGTGACAACAGTAAGAATGATAGGAGGATTGAGTTGGTATGTCAGCCTCGGATTTCTCATCAGATAGGAGATTCAGTCATTGAAGCAATTAGACAAGATAAAGGCTGAGAAATCTTTCTTGAATGAAAATCTCAAAAGAACCTTGTTGAAATTGATAAGGGAAAAGCTACCTGAAGTCATCTACAATCCTCTAAGTATCAGGCACAGTTTCTCAAATGATGGCAAGTATAAATTCATGAATCTTGAAAGAGTCAAAGAGTACAAGCTAAAATTGGTGAGAGAGGCATCTGAGTACTTCTGCAAGCTAGATCAAACAGAGGAGGTGATGGAAGTAGTAAGAGTTTTGAAAAGGGAGATTGAAAGAGTTGAGAATCTAAGGGCTGACAGAAAGGGAGAAATAAGGATGAAAATGATAATGAAAAGCCTGATGGAGGTGCAGGTAGTTCTAGCCAACACAACAGTAATGGTGAAGGATCTTCTAGAACTAGAAATAAGGTGGATAAAGATGAGGAGAAGAGTGAAAAAGAGTATAAGGATTGAATTAAAGGGAAAGTCTTGAAGATGGTGGTTCTTGGTTTTGAAGATGACAAGAATGATGCTGTCAAGAGTGATAAGGGTGAACCTACTATCACATAACCTACTTTCATGGAACATATTGTCGAGCTTGTATTGATAGTACCTTCAAAGTCACTGTCAAAAGAATTGAAAGAAAATTTACTGTCAAAGAAAATTTCTTTATCCAGAAAATACAGAAAGACAAGGGCTGAGAGACCTAAGCCACACTCTAGCAGGAAGAATAGTAGAAAGAGTTGGAAGCTGACAAATAAAAAATTGCATGAAGATTGTCTTGATATCAGAAGACCTACCATCAACAACATAGATGAGTCAGAGGCTGAATTACTCACTAAAGTTGCTGCTGAGTGGTCTGAGTTTAATTCTTTGAGCAGGATAAATATCTTTTATGCCACTAGTGAAGTTGAAGCCTTAGGACATGAGTTAAAGAAAGCCAATTACTTTATGGTGAAAATGATGTTTCAAATCATAAAGGGTCTTGATATTATAACACAAGTCTTGAGAGGAATGTTGATCAAGAAATACTTGGAGTAATGGAAACCTTCAAAACTCATCCTTTAGATTTCAATGAAGCTGAAGAACCTGTGACAGTAGTGTATTCAGATGGGGTGATGTTTGCAAGTGAAGATGGAGTTGAGGAGTTTTGGAGCATAGATTCCCTGCAAGACAAAAATCTGGATCTACTTGGAGAATTGGTGAATCAGTTGAAAGAGTATCCTTATCCTGAGGAAAACAAATTCATGTCTAGTGTTATGAGAATAATTCAAGCCAAGAAGAAGAAAGAATTTGAAAGAAAGATTGAGTATGAGAAGACTCAACAATATCTTCTCAGAAACCCTGATAGAATGATCTTCTACAATTCTGGTGGATTTACTGAAGAAATCACCTTTGAGGAGTTAAAAAATCTGGCTATGAATGATCCTCAAATCACTGAGCTAATCAAGAAGCAACTGCTCAACATCACTAACTTTGAGATTTTTTATCTAAAGAATAGAGCTCTGGATATCTGTGACTCCAAGAAGAAAGAAGAACGATAGAAGAGAAGGAAGTTTGAAAGTGAAGTGGAAGCTGCCAAAAAGAAAGTAGAGAAGATTACTAGAAGAATCAAGGAGGCTGAGATTGATATAAAACATGTAATGCTGAATGATCAATTCTCAAAGAGAGCTATATATGTGTCTCCTATTCTGTTTGGACCCTTTAGAGTTATTATTGATAGAATTGAAGTGGAGGCTACAAATTTCAGGGTGCTAAACAATGAGAATTTGATAATGATCTTCAGGCTCACTACAGGCTCATTTTTAGAAGCTGAAAGATACTTGAGCAAAATTGTTCGGGAGAATGTTGAATCAAAAGAAGATGAAGATGAAACCATTGACAAACTCAGGTGAAATAGGTTTTCTCTTCTACTAAATACATATTTGTCAATGATATGTTTGGTATGAAGTATCTCTGTATCTCCAAGGGACCATCTGAGAATATTACACCTACAAAGACTTGAAGGATGTCTCCTACAAAATGGTGAAGTTAGTTCTAGACTGTGTTTCCGAGCATGCCAAGACTGAAGAAGAAAAATAGGCACTTAAAGCTCTTAAAGGTTTGTATGGAAGGATGACTATAGACAAGAAGTGAAGATGAAGCTCAAACTAGAGTTGAAAATTTCCTCAGTCTAGAGGAGCTTAGTTTGAGATGAATTGTACTTGTATTTTGTGAATATTTTCCTGTACAAACACTTCTGTTTTATAAGTTGAGTTAGCATCTGCAATTTATTTTGAATTTATCTTTATTTTTTATAAAAACAAATTGGGGGAGATTGTTAGGGATTGTGGTGTTAACATTGTAATCGATTAATATTTTACTTAGATTAATTAGAAATTAACTAAGTAAAACATACTGTCATATACATATTGACAATATGCTTAAATGTCACGGTATTGACAGCATGTTTAAATGTCACTTGTAATAGTATGTACAAAAAGCCAAGTAGGTGACAGTAAGTATCAATAGTTACTGTCTTGTAAAAATATAATAAATGATCTATGAAGTAGAAGTTCACAAAGTGTTCATGCACAGCATGGATCAAATCATTGACAGTAACATTCTGCAAACTGAAGCCTACGACAACATATTCAAGTGACAACACCTTTTGGAACAACTGACATCAACTATTCCTTTGACAGTAAACTTGGCGGAGATTGAAGAATCGAAGACAACAAGTATTACTGACAGTAACTATTCCCTTGATAGTAAACTTGACGGAGAATGAAGATTCGAAGACAACAAGTTTTACTGACAACAACTTTGGCGGGGATAGTTGACAGCATGTTTAGCGGAATAGTTGACAGTACCTTTGGACGACAACATGTTTTAGAAGAATGACAAGCTGGACAGCAACATATGCGGAGTCGAAGATACTTTCACCAAAGAGAAGCAAAATGTTGACAGTAACCTTTTGGTGAAGCTGACAGTCTGTTTCAAGTAGCAGACTATGTAGTGTTAATTCAAAGATTGATCTTGACAATTCTACTACTGCAACTTGAGATAAGGCAAGTAAAAATATAAAACATGTTTAAGGAGTCAAGGATATTAGAATATCTCAGAGCAGCTTTATCTACAAATGGAATGAAAACAAGTTTAAAAAGAAAAAGTGAAGTTTTTATTTCAAGTATTGTCCTAGGAACAAGAGAAAATACACTTGTAACTGGGATATGTATTTTAGCTTAAATACACATGTCTCACAAACACTTTCCCTTATGCAACTGAGCTTAACTTTTCTTAAGCATAGAAACACTAACAATCTCTTGTTATTGTATCTATTGAAGCTGGAAACATCTTTCAGTCAGTTGTAACAAAACAAAAATTAATAAAATTAAATTTTGAAGTTAAACACCTTTCTTCATTTACTAGCTTACTGTTGTTTGCATTTGTCACTTAGTATTATTACTTCTTGTTTGTTGTTAACAAGATTAGTAATAAATTATCAAGTTGCATTCAACCCCCCTTTCTGCAACACTCTACTGTCTAACATATTATATGTATATTGACATGTGATTAACATGCTTTTAATATCATTTATTCACACTATTGACATAGTGTGACTCCTAAGTTAAGGTCACACTATGCTAGTAAACACGGCTTCTATAGTTTGATAGAGCCTAGTTTGATATGTAACTAAAATCGGGAATTTCTGAAAACTCTTTTCTTATTAATCACATGTCAATATACTATATACGATATTCGAAACAAATAGTTGATGACAAGTAATCTAACAACACAAAGCATGTTTCATAATAATACGGAGCAACGAAAAGTCACTTACCTCAACCACGCAAATAAAGAATTCACAACATATTTAAACTTATATTTAATCCTGGGTACCCAATCGAAAAATATGACATTTGAGACATCTCAAACGTCGAATTTCTTCATAACTCCAATTTTGCCAAGATCTGTATTTCACCTTTTTGACCCTCAAAACGATGTTTTATTGAAAAACTTAAACCACGAAAGTCGTAGAGAACGAAAATATCTTTCCAAAAAGTCCAGAATCAACGAATTCTGACTTATAATGGTTTTACTACGAATTTTACAAGTAATGATGGAGAAAAAAGAAAGATTTGTATTGAGAGAGAGTACAACTGATGAGTCTTGGCGGCTCGAATATCATACAAAAGAATAAGGAGATCTCAATATATATATATATATATATATATATATATATATATATATAGTGTTTCAAAACCTTACACCAAAACTTAATATGATTCAAATCCGGTTCATATTTGAAAATTCATTATTCTAATCCAATTCTAATTCCTGATTTATATCCAATTTTAATTATTTTTTATTATTAAACAATTTTATTATTTAAAAAAATACGGGATATTACAGTTCCCGAGGAGGGGATCAATCCCAGAAGGGTATTATCACATTTTTTTATAAATTATTTATATCTAGTTTGTTATATTATAATAAAATATTATTTGTACGCAATTGATCTGTGCAAATTGTAAAATTGGAGCTCAATTGGTAAATTATTGTATTAAATAAATTTAATTTGGTTTGAATTTTCTATAAAATAATGATTGCAATTAAATTCGTGTTGCAGTTTTGTCATATTATAAATTATAATAAACCGTAATATCAAATTACTAAATTCTTTAAAAGAAACATTTGAAAGTTAAGAAATCTTATCTTAGAAAATTAAAAAATTTACTAGAACCAGAGTGTACAATTCTTAATAATTTTTTGTTATAAACTTAACATTTTCAAGAATATTAGAGATTAATAAAAAACTTTTAGTACCAAATCTCTTTCCTAAAACAACCCACAAATCACAATAGTCAAAAACATGTCTTTCAAACATTGTATGTATGTATACTCTAGTATAGTGTATATACATACAATAGATTACTTACATACATATACGCACAAAGACCCTTTACTATCCCCCCCTTCTCCGCTACGTGCACGTTCCATCCACGCGCGAATCATAAAAGCAGCTCTGCAAGACTGCAATTATGAATCAAAGAGCCAAATCAAAATCACCTAAATCTTCATTTTTCATTCTTCCTTCCCCAGATGTAAAAACCCTAACTTTATTTAAAATGGGTCGAAAAGCTTTTTTAAAGCCAACCCTTTTGTTTACTCTCTTGTTTCTTCTAGCCCTTTTGGCCTTTTTGAGTATTAATTCTTCTAAGTATGATTATGACCCGACCCGTTTGGATGTCCAAGAAAAAAGATTGAAAATTGATGGGGAATTGGATTCAAGGAAGGTTAGGGTTTATATGTATGAATTGCCTAGGAAGTTTACATATGGAGTTATTGAGAGCTATGCAAAGGCCAGGAATGGGGATGTTTTGAAGCTTAAATACCCTGGGAATCAGCATCCTGCTGAATGGTATCTTTTTGATGATTTAACCCGACCCGATCGGACCGGGTCACCGATGACCCGGGTTATGGATCCGGATGAGGCTGATTTATTCTATGTGCCCTTCTTCTCATCTTTGAGTTTGGTGGTGAATCCTATCAGGCCAGCTGGGACTGTGGGTCCCACTGTGGAGTATAATGATGAGGCAATGCAAGAGGGGTTGGTTGAGTGGTTGGAGGATCAGGTGTATTGGAAGAGGAATAATGGGTGGGATCATGTTTTTATTTGTCAGGATCCTAATGCTTTGTACAAGGTGGTTGATAGAGTGAAAAATGGGGTGTTATTGGTTTCGGATTTTGGGAGGTTGGGCCGTGGTCAGGCTTCGTTGGTTAAGGATGTAATATTGCCTTATTCACATCGGATTAATACGTTTAAGGGTGATGTCGGTGTTGAGAATCGGAAATCTTTGTTGTTCTTTATGGGTAATCGTTATCGGAAGGAGGTAATTGTTCTTAGTGATAGTTGTTTTATTCTTTGTGTGTTTATATGTTTGTTTTGAACTGTTAAATTTGGCCCCTTTAGTTTTGTGAACAGTTTAAAGTATGAACCTTTATTTGCTGCCTAAAGATTTAGTACATCAGGTCGTATTTTCTATTCTGTTGATCCTATTATTGATAGTAAGTTATTGATAGAAATCTGTCAGATAGTTGAGTATCAGATAGTTCTGAAGGCAATGTAGTGAATTGTGGAGAAGCATGTGCTCATTGTGGTTGATATTGGCTTGTGATGGCATAGAAGTGGACTTCAATTTAAATAGGGAACGCTTACCTTCTATCTCAAAGAACGACATTGTATTGCAAATAGGGCATTAACATGGTAGAATTATACTCCCTCAGTCCCACCCATTTGTTTATGTTTCGGAGAAAAGGTCCGACACACATTTTAAGGTGCATATAAAGGGGCTGTTTGGCTAGACCTGACAATTTTGGACACGACACGATTTACACGACACGAAACGACACGAAAATTTAGTGTTTGTGTTTACATTTTCAGTACACGACACGAAAGTACACGAACACGAATGTACACGACCGAAATTTAGTGTCGGTTTTGTGTTTACCCTTCGAGTACACGACACGACACGAAGTACACGACATAAATAAATTTATAATTAAATTTTAATATTTATAATGAATATATGTATATTTATAATAAATATATGTATATTTATTGTTAAAATAATACATGATTTTATAATAATATATGTAAATATGATTTAAATATATATATTTAATATATTTTATAAAAAAATTATCTTAAAAACTTTTATTTTTATTATTTTATTTATTTTTATTTATATTCAATTTTACACGAAACACGACACGAGAACGACACGAAAACAAGGTACACGAACACGAAAGTACACGGATTTTAAATGGATCGGTTTTGTGTTTGGTATTTAAGTACACGAAACACGAAAGTACACGACACGAAATTACACGACACGGACGAATTGCCAGGTCTATGTTTGGCAACAACTTTTTTCCGGAAATAAGCTCTTATTTCCGGAAAAAAAGTGAGCTTATTTCCGGAAAAAAAGTAGGGATGTATGTACTTTTTCTGAAAATAAGTAACTTATTTTTTATTTTGAAAATAATATTTGGTTTTAAAATTCTAAAATAAATATTTATCTTTAAAAAATATATGAAAATATGTAAAAAATAAAAATAAAATAAGTAACTTATTTTAAGTTTAAGGAACCCCAAACGGTCATAAAGGATAGTTCCATAACTTATTTTTAATTTTTTTTTTCTGAATAAAAATTTGAACATTCAATTTTTATTCAAAAACAAAAAATTGTAAAAATAAGTTACCGAACTATACTTTATATGTACCTTAAAATGCGTAACGGACTCTCTCTCCGAAACGTAAACAAATGGTTGGGACGGAGAGAGTAGTAATTAGGCAAAATAAGCCAGTTAATTGTGTCTATCAGATTTCATGTTTGCATTTTGTTTATACATATCTAGTTTTGATAGGGTGCTGCAACGATAATGCTGCTGATACAGTAGGTGGGCAAGATTTAATTGTACAAGTAAAGAATAAGATGATGTAATTTGGCGTTGATTGCATGTACTATGTTATGGGTTTTGAGTCCAAGTCCATGAATATGTTAGATTTTAGCATGTTGAAGTTGGTGCATTGGAGTAGTTACTGAAGCAATCTTTCCTATATCAGTATAAACACTTCTGTGATTCTGTCACATATACTACCTTTTCTTGAAGAGGTAAAGTGGTTCCTATTTGCTAATGCTGAATAAAAGAACTTTTAGTTCACGTATTTGTCGAACTTTGCACCTGCTTATTGTACATTTTAGATAAAAAAGAAATATTTATTTGCGAGATTTACATATCTATAGATCTTTCTGAAATTATAAACGAGAAATTTGGTTTCAATAGTTACTTATACATTGATTTGTTGCCTAGTTTTATCTCATCCTTTCTGATTTTTTTTTTTTTTGGGGGGGGGGGGGATTGGTGGTCCTGCTCACCAAAGAGTAATAGTCATTGCTTTTGTCTTTGCATTCTCAGTTGATCATTATTGTTAGATTTCTGGACTCGATGATTTCGTGCATGTTTTGATGTGAACCCTTTTTTGTATGAGGTTTTTTTTGCATGTGCGACCATAATTTCACTCTAAATAATGCTATTGATATTTTAGGGAGGCAAAATTCGGGACATGCTTTTCAATTTACTTGAAAATGAGAAAGGTATTGTTATAAAACATGGTGCACAATCCAGAGAGAGTCGGCGTATGGCTACACAAGGAATGCATACTTCAAAATTCTGTTTACATCCGGCTGGTGATACTCCATCAGCTTGTCGACTCTTCGATGCTATTGTGAGCTTGTGTGTTCCAGTTATAATTAGCGACTATATTGAGTTGCCTTTTGAAGAAGTCATAGACTATAGGAAGATTGCAGTTTTTGTGGATTCAAAATCTGCTGTAGAGCCAGGGTACTTGCTGAAGTTGCTCCGGCGTATTAAGGCAGAAAGGATTTTGGAATACCAAGAAGAAATGAAAAAGGTACGTCTTATATGTGGATACATGTTACCTGTTAAATTACTTAATTGTAATTGCACTTGGGAACAGTGAGGGGCAAAACAATGGGACTGTGCTATCTTGTAAAGGGGTAAAAAAATGTGACTGTGCATTTTGTAATGATGCAAAAGTATTTTTCCTTTATATTTCTGAATTTCTCCATGTGATGAAAACAAGGTTTTAAAAAACCGGTACGCGATGCACCATGTGTAGGTTTTAATGTTTATCTGTAATTATGTAGACCACTGCATACTTGGTATATAGAAATTTCCATTGGAATGACCTGGTTACTGTACAAAAGAAGCTTCTTCTTTGTTAGTTCTCATGTTATTTTTTTAAAGTAACCGCTTTGAAAGTAGATATACATGGACTTTAGTTTGTACTACATCTGTCTAGGGAATAAGCATAGTATTATACTCGTTTAATATTTTACACTGTCTAGGGAATAAGTATAGTTTGCCCCTTTTTTCCGAAACTATTGATGCCTGATCGTTGACTATTTAAAATTTTGTTGCATTTTGGAAATTTTTTGTATCCCCATACAATTGTCATTCTCTTCTTTCAATAATTTTTTTTCGAGATTTTTCCAAAAGTTACCCTTGTTTTACTATTCCCAATGTTTTAACTAATTTAAATACTATACAAACAACTTGACTTAATTTAATGCAATTATGAGGGATAAACAAGGAAACAAATTATTCAACCAACTTTTTCTTAAGATGCGTAATTTTTTAGAAGAGACATGTAAAGTGAGACGAAGGGAGTATATTCTTTTCCTACAATTCACCATAGGGCAAACATATTATGTTAAGTTGATGATGTTTTAATTTGTAAATTAGGTGAAACATTACTTTGAGTACGAGGATCCAAATGGAACGGTCAACGAGATCTGGCGCCAAGTCTCCTCAAAACTCCCTCTTATTAAACTGATGATCAATCGTGACAAACGGCTTGTAAAGAGGGTATTGACTGAACCAGACTGCTCATGTCTGTGCTCCAACCAGTCAGGCATCTATACCACATTCTGATGCTCCTGCATTTTCTTTTTGATATAAGAATATTCCGCATTGCTCAAAGACTCTTGATAAAATCCTCATCAGCGGCAAGATTTTATATTTCTGGTTGAGAGGGTTGATCGTTGTAATCGTTCTTAAATACTCAAATCAGATGGGGTTGGTGATTAAATCCTGTCATTTGCAGTCATTCTTTGGGTAGTTGCTGATACTTACTTGACAGCGAGCAACTAATTAGTTCACTCTACAGAGGTCTTTTATAGAATTTACATCTATTTTTATGTAGTTCATGCTCCATATGGAGATCTTTATATGATATCTGTAACCAATGTAGTGAGAGTTTTCATTTACCATCGTTGTAATTATTACCGAGTTGTACATGGAAATATACGAATCACTTCTTCTTGTTGTCTATTCGCCTGCCAAGCTTCCCTCTTCAAGTATATGTAATTTTTTACCTTTTCGTTACCCGTGCTTTGGTTTGTGATTTTCCTTGCATGTACTTTGGTTTGTGATTAAAATAAAATGACGGGTTTACTATTCTCTATATTATCTAGTGCACAAGCACTAATGTATCAATTTAGGTGTGTGCTGTACAATCAGTTTTATATTACTTTGAACTTATATTACAAGAAGTTCGTTATTCTTGATTTTAAATGATTTTTTTTTTAAAAACTAGCTTATGCATCGCACGGATATCATATTTTTATATTTTATTTATATGATTGAATTATTTTATTTTTATAATAATAATTTAGAATATTATGTGTATAAATATTTTTTATAAATTTTATTTGTATTTTAAGGGGATAATATTTGTGGATTTGTATTTTAAGGAGATAATATTTGTTAGTTTTGTTTAGAGATATATTTTAATTTGGAGATTAATATTTGAAAATTAAATTCAATAATTAATCAATGGGCCCAAATAATAACACGATTAAATACCAAATTTTTAATATTTCGGTTTTAATATTATAGTATAGACGAGTTAAAAAATATTTGTTCACGTGAGTTTAAAATTGATTTAAAATTAAAAAAATAGTTTAAATTTAAAAGTTGATAAGATGTATTTTTTAATAATATATTTTATTTTTATAATTCTATTTAATGAAAATTAATATATTATTTATATGTATATATGTATAACTTATACCTTTTATTTTTAAATTTTAAATAACTAACAAATTATACATATTAATAAAATTAACTAAATAAATAGTAATTTAAAAACTCTATGTATAAGTAATTTTTTTTAAATATTCCCCTCATTTACTACATTTGTGTATTACCCTATATTTACATGTTAAAAAAAAACCAAAAATCATGATTTTCTATTATAACCAAAAAATTATGCATCTCCAATCAAACTCATGAATAAATAAATTCATGAATGGCAGTAAAATATATATTTGACAAAAATTTTATTTGAGGCCCAAGAAAACTTGGTATTCACTCATTATACAAACGGTTAAAGAAAGGAAATGGAGGAGAAAAATAAAATTCAAAACAGTAAAAACAGAAATTGGTCTGACTAGGGTTTTGAAATTATAGAATTTGCAGCAACAGCCTCATCTTTATCTCACTACCCCATTGTGGCGTCTCAGTGTTCAAGGCACTTCACTTTTTCAAAGCCCTTTTCTAACAAATCCATATTCAATCCAAGGTATATACATACAACAACTCTTCAGTTTGTGTTTATAGTCTTCTTGTATGTTCTTGTTGGATTCTTGAATAAATTACACTTTTTTATGCAAAACCCATTGTAAAGATTGTATCTTTCGTGCTCAATTTGCTGGTTTTTGATGTGTTTTGATGTTATTGGTGATATATGCATATGGGTTTCTTTAGACTATGGATCTTTGTATTTTGTTTGTAGTTTTCTTGTATGTTTTAGTTGATTTGCTGTATGAAAATCCAATTTTTATACAAAACCCAATATAAAGATTGTATATCTTTCACTCATATTGTTTTTTTGGATACGATTTGATGTTAGGAGTGATGTATGTAAAAGGGTTTCCTAGAATATGAATATTTGTAGTTTTACTTGTTCTTTTTTATATTTTTTTCTTCTAATGTAGTTAGTTACTTTTACTTGGTCCATTTGTTTTTCTTGTATGTGTATGTTCTCATTGAGTTATTGATGAAAAAGCCTTTTTTTGGGGTACAAAACCAGTCATAAAGATTAAAGATTGTATTTAAGTTTAACTCATGTTGCTGATTTTTAATGTGATTTGATGTTTATAGGTGGTGAATGCAAATGGGTTTTCAGAACATGAATTTATAAAGTTTTACTTGTTTTTTAAAATCTGATAATCTGATGTAGTAGTTTTACTTTGTCTTTGTAGTTATTTTGTATCTTCTCCTCGAATTCTTGAACAAAAAACCAGTTTGTATATGAAACCAATGGTCAAGGTCATAACTTTTTGGCTCAGTTTGCCAGTTTTTGATGTGTTGATGTTATTAGTAATTGCAAATGGGTTTCTGAGTTTAAATCTTCATAGTTTTATTTAACTTTTTTTGATGTAGTAGCTTTGCTCTGTCTGACAGTTCTTGTATGTTATCTTTGAATTCTTGAATAAAAAACCAATTATGATACAAAATCCATTATAGTGATAAGTGATTATACTTAACTAAGATTGCTGATTTTCAATCTGTTTTGGTGTTTTGAGTGATGTATGCAAAAGGGTTTTTCAATTTATTAAATATTTAGCTAATGTTTTGATTTAAAGTACCAAGACTTTTGTAATTTATACATTCTAATTATATGTTTATATTGCTGTTAGGTTTTGTCAACTTTCTAGTGAGGCTCTGCTAAAAAATATGGATTCTGGAAAGAGCTTTGCTAGGAGAGACAAACTTTTGGAAATCGAATCGCAAGTTCGAAAGTTATGGGAAGAGAATGACGTTTTCCGGGCTGAAGCTGGAACAGAACCACCCAAGGAGGGGGAAAAGTTTTTTGGTAACTTTCCTTTCCCATATATGAATGGGAACTTGCATTTGGGCCATGCTTTTTCTGTCTCGAAGCTTGAGTTTGCTGCTGCCTTTCATAGGCTTAGAGGTTCTAATGTCTTGTTGCCTTTTGGTTTTCACTGTACTGGAATGCCAATTAAGGCCTCGGCTGATAAACTTTCTCGAGAGGTTCAGAAGTTTGGCAATCCACCTGTGTTTCCTGTTGTAGAAGAGGAGACTCCAAAGGAAGTGGCATCAAAACCCGAGGAAGTTGAGGGTGCACCTGATAAGTTTAAGGGGAAGAAGTCAAAAGCAGTGTCGAAAGCAGGTGGTGATAAGTATCAATGGGAAATAATGAGAAGTTACGGGCTTTCCGATTCTGAGATTTTGAAGTTTCAGGATCCTTATTATTGGTTAACGTTTTTCCCTCCTCTTGCTGTTGAAGATCTTAAGAGTTTTGGGCTGGGCTGTGATTGGAGGCGTACATTTATCACGACCGATATGAACCCATTTTTTGACTCCTTTGTCAGGTGGCAGATGTTGAAATTGAAGGGCATGGGGAAAATTGTGAAGGACTTGAGGTACACTATTTACTCTCCATTTGATGGCCAGCCCTGTGCTGATCACGACCGAGCTTCAGGTGAAGGTGTTAATCCTCAAGAGTATACTCTCATAAAAATGGAGGTTGTGTCACCGTTTCCCCCAAAATTAGGAGCTTTGGAAGGTAAAAAAGTTTATCTTGCAGCGGCAACACTAAGACCGGAGACAATGTATGGTCAAACAAATTCCTGGGTGCTTCCAGATGGAAAGTATGGTGCATATGAAATCAACGGGGAAGAGGTGTTCATTTTAACTGAAAAGTCTGCCCGTAATTTGGCTTATCAGAGATTTTCGCGAGTTCCACAGAAGCCAACTTGTTTGCTAGAGCTGACTGGTCATGATTTAATTGGTTTGCCTTTGAGGTCTCCATTGGCATTCAATGATATCATATACTCTCTTCCCATGATGTCAGTTCTCACTGATAAGGGTACTGGAATTGTTACTAGTGTTCCTAGTGATTCTCCGGATGATTTTATGGCCTTGCACGACTTGAAATCGAAGCCAGCTTTTAGGGCTAAATTTGGTGTGAAAGATGAATGGGTTTTGCCATTTGAAATCATTCCTATAATCAGCCATCCAGATTTTGGAGATAAATCTGCTGAGAAAATATGCACGGATATGAAGATTCAGAGTCAGAATGATAGAGAAAAGCTTGATGCTGCAAAAAAGATTATCTACAAGGGAGGGTTTTATGAAGGAACTATGATTGCTGGGGAATATGCTGGCTTGAAAGTCCAAGATGCTAAGAGTTTGATCCGAAACAAGCTTTTAGAGATTGGCCAAGCTGTTATTTATAGCGAGCCGGAGAAAAAGGTGATGTCTAGATCAGGAGATGAATGTGTTGTTGCTTTGACTGATCAGTGGTATATTACTTATGGGGAAGAAAATTGGAAGAGGGATGCAGAAAGTTGCTTGGAGGGGATGAATCTATATTCTGAGGAGACTCGTCATGGTTTTGAGCACACATTGGGCTGGCTTAATCAGTGGGCTTGCTCTCGTAGTTTTGGCCTTGGCACTCGTATTCCTTGGGACGAGGAGTTTCTTGTGGAGTCTTTGTCCGATTCAACACTTTACATGGCATATTACACCGTGTGCCATTTGTTACAAAGAGGGGATATGTATGGTGCTGATACATCTTCAGTAAAACCAGAGCAGCTGACATATGAGGTTTGGGATTTCTTGTTATGTGATGGGCCGTACCCAAGTTCTTCAAGTTTACCACCATCTCTTCTTGATGAGATGAAGAGGGAGTTTAAGTATTGGTATCCATTTGATCTCCGAGTTTCAGGTAAGGATCTTATTCAAAATCATCTCACCTTTTGCATCTATAACCACGCAGCACTCATGCCAAAAGACCACTGGCCTCGAGGTTTTAGATGCAATGGTCACCTTATGTTGAATTCAGAGAAAATGTCAAAGTCTACAGGAAATTTTAGGACTTTGCGACAAGCAATTGAAGAGTTCTCAGCTGATGCTACCAGGTTTTCTCTTGCTGATGCTGGGGACGGGATGGATGATGCCAATTTCGTTTTCGAAACAGCTAATGCTGCTATTTTGAGGTTAACTAAAGAGGTTACATGGATGGAAGAGGTTTTTGCCTCTGAATCAACATTACGAGTTGGTCCTCCTTCTTGCTATGCGGATCATGTTTTTGCCAATGATATCAATATTGCTGTTAATATGACGGAGAAAAACTACAAAGAATTTATGTTCCGTGAAGCTTTGAAAACCGGATTTTATGATCTCCAAGCTGCCAGAGATGAATATAGGCTTTCCTGTGGGTCAGCAGGGATGAACCGTGATTTATTGTGGCGGTTTATGGACGTTCAAACAAGGCTGATCACTCCTATTTGCCCACATTATGGTGAATATGTGTGGAAGGAGCTGTTGAGGAAGGATGGGTTTGCTATTAAAGCAGGATGGCCAGAAGCTGGGTTACCTGATCCAACTCTCAAAAGGGCCAACAAATATCTGCAAGATTCCATTGTCACAATGAGAAAGCTTCTTCAGAAGCAGGCATCTGGTTCAAAGAAAGGTAAAGTGAATGCACCAAGCCAAAATAAACCTACTGTTGGCCTAATATTTGTGAATGAGCAATATGATGGATGGAAACGAGAATGCTTGAACATCCTGCGAGATAAGTTTGATGCCATAACCTGTACTTTTGCTCCAGAACCAGAAATCTTAAAGGCATTGCAGCAGAGTTCAATTGGCAAAGAAGGTAATTTCAAGCAGACTCAAAAGCTATGTATGCCTTTCATGCGGTTCAAGAAGGACGAGGTTGCTGCTGTTGGTGTTCAGGCCCTTGATCTGAAGTTACCGTTTGGTGAAATCAAAGTCCTTGCGGAGAATGTTGAGTTGATCAGACGACAATTAGGTCTTGAAAAAGTTGAAGTCTTATCTCCTACAGATCCTGATGCTATTACAAGGGCTGGTCCACATGCTTCTCTGTTGAAGCAGAATCCACCATCCCCTGGAAATCCTACTGCAGTTTTCTTAAATGAATGATGTTAAGACATTTACATTTGGCTGTGATATGTAGAGTTTAATTCCAGCTTGCATTTAAATTTTAAAACTACTGTCTTGAACTTTTTGCAATCTTGATATTGTAGATTGTTTGAAATCTATATGATAAGTGTTTTGTTATGGGTGGTTACACTGTTGGTTAATGTTTCTGATGCATCAATGGCAGAATTTTTCTGTAATGGATTTCTTTTTCTTCTTTACAACATACATATAATATACAAAGAGATAGAACTTGATATGAAATTAACAATGGCGGTACGAGCTC
Source organism: Oenanthe sinensis (assembly GCA_028671895.1). Lineage (NCBI taxonomy): Eukaryota > Viridiplantae > Streptophyta > Magnoliopsida > Apiales > Apiaceae > Oenanthe > Oenanthe sinensis. The sequence goes on from CM053799.1 coordinate 11,976,406, forward strand.
TGTTGTTATTTGTGAGAGTATTTTTACTTGGGAGCATAGCCACAATTTACAGCAGTAATGTTCCCAATCTCTCTCGGACAAAAGTGAGTTTCTCCTTTACAGATCTTACATTTCTCAAGGCAGTCATGAGGTCCTCTCCAGGCCATCAAATTGCTTGCAGTGTATCTCTTTAAACCTTGAAACAAGGTGTGTTACTTTTACTTTTCTGTTTTATTGTTTTTCAGTTGCTTGATTAGATGTATCAACTTGCGTTTGCTTTGCTTTTGTTGATATGAAGTCATTATTAGTCAGTTGGTAGTTTTGCTTATAATGTATGCTATGCATTACCAAGTTGGGATTTTATTATTATGTTGCTCTAGTAAGAATTGTGCTAATCATTATTACTACCAAAAGTCAGATAGTTGCCCTGCTTAGCTTGGTAGGATATGCATTGGAATCGTTATTATGTTGCTCTTGTAAGGACTGCCATTGTCATCACTACTATAGATCAGTCCTGCTTAAAATTAAGTTAGTGTGTTATGCATGGGACTGCAATCATGTTATATTTGCGAGAATTGTTATCATCTGCTACAAAAAGTATCCCATTTTTCGGAGATCATTATATGAATGGGATGAGTAAGTAGAGGTACATCATGCTGTCTTTTGTGTTTTGGATGATCAAGTTAACTGCATTAGCTCTTATATAAGTTGCTACTGATCGTTTCACAATATTTCACGCAATGTATGCAAGTGCATGTTTAACAGACATAGTATATGAATACAGGCGGGAGAAAAGATTACGACAATTTTGACATGATATATGATCTATCAATGTAATTGCTGGGAACAAGACAATGAAATATCTTCTATTGTGTAACATATATTTAGAAACTTATCTTTGTGAACATTTACTACCAATGGTTTTATGGTTTATGTTTGAAATTTTTTTATGGCTTCATAAAGAGTGATAATTTGAATAAAAGCCAAAGGAGGAAAATGCATTCTACCAAGAGCTAAGAGAAGATAGATGGACTTGGGTAGCATAGTCACATTGGCCATGCTAGGGATTATAAGATTGAAATCCTAATCAACAATCAGTCTCATTTGTCTAAGTGTCTAACTAACTTGAGACTTAGTTCTAAGTTAGAACTGTATATTATCATGACCTAAAGAACAAAAACAAGTCAAATTGATTCATAAACCTAACAATAGTCAATTGTACCTCATACCGCCCCAGTGCTATGATGAATCTGTGACCATGTCTTCATGTTGGTCCGAAAATGTATGTGACATACTTTATTGCATTAAGGTGACATCTTGCTCTTTGCTTAGTCATATCTCTATTGTTGGTATTCAGGTGTCGTCTAAGTAGCAATAAAATTTGGTGGCTTTGTATAGTTCCATTAGGAGCATTTTAAGATCCTGCTCCAGGTTTAGTGAAATTTTATACAGATTGAGCAGCTGACAGGTGATTTCCCGAGTGTCTTGTTATTCATGTCCCTATCGGAAATAGGATTTACTGCGGATTCGAGAATCGTCAATCAACATCGGATCCCGGCTATCCGAAAAACGCAGACTGAAGCGGAGGATCACAAAATGCAACACAACAAGGGGCGAACCAAACGCTTGCCCGAAGGCACATCTCTCTTTCTTAGTTTCACGCTGGCCTAATTCATGAATGAATGAAAGTCAGTCTTTTAGTAAGCGTATATAAGCAGCTGTCCCGGAGAGTAGTAGTCTCTATGTGACTCTCTTCCCGACCGGGCCAGGCCGAATCGGGCCACCGCTTGGGATGGGAATGGCTCAGCCCACGCCTGCCACTCAGCTGGGAAGGTGGGGATCTCAGTTAGTAGAGGTCCACTCTTGCAATTTGGTTGTCTTGTTGCGATTACGAGTATAAAAATCCGCTATTCTCTATGGGCCCTTCAAGTATGCTACTATGCTTCTTTTCCTTTGAGATCAGAAGAACAATATCCCATCCCGAGGTCTTAGCTGAGGCTTGGCTTTACGCCCTTTGGTCTTTCTTTTCTCATTTTAGTAAAAGGCCTCCGGCTGCATCAAGTTGCCAGTCGCGTAGGGCGACCGGGCCAGGCCGAGTCAAGCTGCAGGTCTTTCTTCTCAAACTTTTCTCACATATTGCCCTCTATTATTCAGCACATGGTAACTTGTATTCAAACCTACTATAAAATTTTGCTTCAATGTTCTGAGCGAGTAGAAACATGTGCTTGGCTCTGTCATCCTCAAATTTCTACAACGCAAGACTTCAGTCATCATCAATGATTATTCTTTCCTCGATCAATTATTTCATAGTAACTCACTTTCTACGGTTCTGTGCTGATCCAGTGACCATGGCTTATGACATTGTAGAACGACCATGGCCATTAACTCATTTCCTTGTGGCATTGCCTTCATCAGATTTCAACACGATTTACATATGGGGACAATGGAAGTGTATGTTCAGAACCATTAACATCGAAGAAGTCGTACCATCTACTCAAAATTGTTAAATTTAACCAAGTCAAAATATCGATCAAGTGATAATAGGATCATCTAAAATTACTTTAAACTAAATTGCCAAGAGATAAAATATATTATCCATGTCAAAAAATCCAGATACGATCAATTTTTATAAATAAACAGTTTTCAGAAATTGTATACACTGCACTGTTGCAAAATAGACAGGTCTGGAGATTGCAAAATGGCACAAGTGCAGTGACATAATTATAGTCCTCTATCAGTAGGGTCCCAAAGGTCGATCCTTGTTCCAAACTAAAAATGAGCTCGTTTGCGTAGACCTGCATTACACACTGCTTCCTTGATACGTATTCAAGTTCCTGTTGAGGTTCCCAGAAGACATTTGTAGATTTACAAAAGACCAACAACATTATGCATTAGTTATCAACTTTGTTTGCATATACAACTTAGTAACCTTAGTACATAGATACCATATTGATCTCTGTCAAAGAAAAATATCTCTGTTTCTCGGACCAGTACTGACCTCTTTTTCTATAAAAAACAATCCATTTTGCAATTGCAAGTTCCCTGTGACAGTTAAGTTAATTCCATGTTTTTGTTTATATCTGTTTGTGGCATTCCATCTTAGTTGAAATGACGTTATTAAACTCCTAACAATGATCAACGGCTTAAATCACCTTTAGTACGAATGGTATCTAAATGTTGCTTGTACATGCAGCATTCTTCAGAACTTACAGTTGCCAAAAGCAATTCAGCATCTTTACCAAATTATTCATCTCTTATCTTTACTTTAGCTTTTTCAGATCACGATGAAATACACATGCTGTTTCGATGCTTTCAACATGATTTTATACATAACTCTCAGTTAGTTTCCTAACTTGGATCATAGGTTATTCGCACACGTAGTAATACTGTTCCAGCTTTCTTCTGTTTGTAAGTTCTTTACTTGTAGTTCTGTTTTGTGGCGCTGGCATATGAATATAACTAGTTATACTGTGTGTTTATATATTGTGCAAAGCATATTAATGAAACTTTACATGTAAAACATGTTTCATGTGAAACAGATACATTTTATTCATTCTTTATGCTGTTAGTCTGGTAGTAATTATATACACTAAAAAACCAGATATATAGTTACCCATATAAATTGTAAATCAATAGCACAAAAAATATGTGCTTTTATGATTTTCACTCCAAGGTAGAGTTGATAGAGAAGTTGAATAGGTAATCCTAATTAAATTTATACATCCCCGGATACAGTACTTGTAATGTGCTGAAATAAGTTATGCCATAAGGTACAGTAGTGCTAAAATTAAAATATTTATACTAAAAATTTTATGACCCTCTGACAAAATACTTAACTTCAGACATTCTTAAAACTTTTATTCTTTTTTCATGTAGTCTATATACATGTGCAACTTCCATTTCTGGGATCAGGAGATCTTTGGCCTATAGATCAAATACCGTATCTCTGGTAACTAAAATAAAATATTTATTCGAAGTTTGCAGAAACATGCAAGAGATGGAAGAAGGTACAAGACCATCGCAGAAGACCTTACTTAGGCGGCGAAAAAGCAAGGTTTACGCATGTCTAACAATCAAAAGACTAGATTCAATTTCGGTTCTTTGCGACTACTGGACTGATGAACCTGCAGTTCCAATAGATGGCCGAGGCAACACTCTTCTTCATTTATTAGTTATCCGTGGAAATGATGAGGGTTTGAAATATCTAATGGAGGTAGTTAAGAGCTATGAAAACCTCAAGAAAAAAAACATAAGAGGTGACACTGCACTACATGAAGCAGCAAGGTGTGGCAATGCGAATGCTGCCGTGTTGTTGTTAGAAAAGGAAAAAAAGTTGATTTCGATGCTTAGCTGTCCGGTTTCCATGTGCAATTGTAAGAATTGTACGATGGCATCATTGGCAAAGGAAGATAGTTTAGTTTCCATCCGCAATGAAATGGGAGAAACAGCACTCTTCCTTGCAGCTGCATTTGGGCAAATGGTGCTTTTTCAAACAATTCTGCGATACAACGACAATGATTGCACCACAACGAGAGATGACGGCTGTACTGTTCTTCATGCTGCTACCACTGGCGAATATTATCGTATGTTTTCTTCTTCTTCTTACTTTTTTAGCAAAACTTTCAGCTTTGAAAAGCATATATAAAACCTCAAGTTTCAAAGCCAACTTTTGAAGACGGATCAACACTGATAAATTACTGTGCTCTAATCCACCTTTGTAATTTTCTTTGTTGAAAGAATATATAATATCATGTAAGTCAAGCTATAATTCTGACTGTATTTCAGTAAAACTTCTAGGAAGGACTTCAGTGTTCTGCATTCAATTAAGAAAATTAAGGAAATATATATACCACACTTCAATATTGTAATACTAGCAGAGCTTCTAGTTTTGAGTTTTAATCCGTCCTATAAAATCCAGGTACGGCTACAAAGCTACTGCGTAAACAACCTGAACTTGCCCACAAACGTAATAATAAAGGGGAGACTGCTCTAAATCTGCTGGCCGCCTCACCATCTTCCTTTCGAAGCAACTCTGTCTATGTATTTTCGAATATGGGCAAGACATCTTTTGTTCCTCTCCAAGTTTTGAGGGTTCTATTCTACAAGTGTAAGTGTATTCATTTATTGTTTACAAATGCATATCCACAAACTATATTACTGTGTTAGGCCTTTTGTTTCCTGCAAGTAAAACTTATTCTGATTTGAATTTTACAGTGTTATGTGTTTGCTTGTGCGAGCGTCTGGATGCAGAGTATATATCATTTAGCATTCATCTTGCTAAAACTTGTAGTGTTCAAACTTTGAAAGTGCGGATAATAATATGACTATGGTGGCATAATGTTTGCAATATCTACTCAAGTTTTAATATTATATATGTTAAGCAGGTTTACCATCCAAGTACCGTATCAAGACGATTGGCAATGATGATGTCGATCCAGAAAAAAAATTCAATAATACCCACATCAAAGATATAAAAAGATTGCCAGTCATCGACCATCTTTTGGGTATAGTCCATCTCCCTCCAGTGACATTTATCCATATTTATGTATGTTTGTGCATATGAATTTATGATCAATTACTACCCAGATGGCAACATGTGTATCATTGAATCTGCATGTGCACTGTTGTGAGTCGTCTGCACATCTCTAATCAAGCTTGCGCAGCACCCTTAGAGTTGGCATTGCAATTTTTTTTAACAAAGAATTATTACTAGGATTTTATGAGACAGTATATCCTCTAGAAAAAAATTCTGTAAATGTGATCTTAAGGAGCGTAAATTTGGATTTATGACTTGATATTTATTGTACAATTTTTTTTGTGTAATTTAATTTATACCTTGGCAAATATCTCTACCACTGCTTCCAGTGGTCGAAGACAACATTTGTTTATTCTTTTGTCATTATTAAAGTTGATCTCTGGTGCGACCAAGAACATTAAAGCAATTTAGCATGTTATGTGTTCATCTTGTAACATGGAAGCCGAAGGAGACAGGGGTGACAATTTGAAGGGATACAAGTGTCGTTAACGAACCTTTAGTTAAAGATGTCAGTTTTCAACAACTTATCAAATTAGTGATGTCAGTATTTATTTCCCAGGATTGCCGTGGATTCAACCAATAGATGATGCAAATCAGAAGAATAAGCTTGCAGTGGCACTTGCTAAACAATTGCTAGAGTGCGAGACAGATTGGAGTCGTTACACATATTTAAAACCAAAGTATGGTGAAGAGTCACCATCACTAGAAATAAATAATGGAGTACAACTAAACCCGCTTATACAAGCCATAGAGATGGGCATACCCGAGCTAGTTGAGGAAATCCTCAGGTATTTTCCTGACGCTGCAAACTCTTTTGATAAGGATGGAAAGAATGTATTTCACATTGCAGCCGAGCATAGAAGTGGTGATATTTATGAGAAGCTGAAAGAATCTGCCATTAACAAGGACAGAATGTTGTTGGATGTTGACAATCAAGGAAACACAATATTGCATCACGCAACAAAAACCAAGATTGTTACTAAGTTTTCTCTTGGAGTAGCAAATCTGATGGCCTGGGATGTTTTTTGGTTTCAGGTATGTACTCTACTACCACTACAGTCCTAATACTCTACTACAATTACAAATGTGTTACCATATACAAAATCAGTACTTTGGAGTAAAGGGAGAACTATTCAGAAAGGAATAGGCACACAACTTGTTGATTGCTTGACTTGCATCTCTGTGTATCAATTAATATATTTTTCAAGTTCTCAACGGTTACAAAATAAGTAGTAATTATATGAATTTCATCGGAATGTATAATTACGTGCTAGTTTTATATTTTTGACTTAATTGTTATTCTTTTGATAAAATTGTTTCTCCGAATGTACACGATGACAGCGTATAAGGCACGATTGTTCTCCACATCTATTGCATATGCAGAATAATGAAGGAAATACAGCAGAACAACTACTTTTAAAAGATTATAAAAGTAAACGAGAAGCAGCTGAGAGTGCAGTCAAAGAAATGAATCAAGGCCTAATGGTTGTGGCTGCATTGGTTGCCACTGTGAGTTTCGCAGCAGTTTTTACTATTCCCGGAGGTTTTGATCAAACTAAGGGCAACCCCCTCTTCTACAAGGACGAGAGTGAGCATAAAAATGATTTGAATCTATTTCTGGGTTATGTCGGGCTTACTTTCTTTGCTTCTTTACTCGCATTGGCAACTCTTCTGTCTATTCAGCTATCACGATTTAATATGGACGATTTGTATTTCTCATTGCCCCTAAAGTACTCGATTGCCATTTCTTTCCTTTTCCTCTCTTCCTGCTCTACGATCACCACATTCCTTCAGGCCTTAATTCTCGAGGACTACCTTCCTCCTTACTATCTCACGTGTCTCATTATCGGAGGTGTTGTCATGGGTCTGGTTTACGTGGACTCTATATATGATGTCTTAAGTTACTTGGTGGAGGTTTTACGGTATTCACGCACTTACAGGACTCAGGAAAGGTAGTAGCTAGGCAGCCAGCATACCAAATTGTGAGATTCATAAAATGTGTCTGCATGGATAACGGGTCCAGTTTGCTGCAAAACTACCCATGTATTCTTGAAATTAATGTTTTTTTGAAGTTCTTTCATTCCTCTACTACCTGTACTATATGGTAGTACATATATACTCGTTCATTGTCCCTGCACTGTTATATTTTGCTCATACTTGTTTTGGATTGATCATTGATGCATTATGATAATTTTGCGCATGTCAAAGATGAAAAGTGAAGGGTCTAAATGGCTAATGCATTGCAGATCCTCTGTATTCATGTAATCATATGCACAGACATATGACATTTGGAATATACATACATCCATTCTACTATTTATATGATCTTTCATTCATTCTTTTTTCTTTGTACATTTTTTCTACATTTTACCTTTTTCTTTCCTTGCAAAAGTAAAATATGAATTTGACTAGTAAAATATTATGTTTGAAAGCCAGTTGGTAGTACTTTAAATAATTGTCAATGCTTAAACTTAGCCGTGAGTTAATAATCGAAAAGATTTAATGTTAAATTTCTTCTTTTGTGTTTCTCCTGGAAACTACACGCTCATGCAGTCATTCGTGATTTTTCAAAATCAAATATCGGTACGATGACAGTACTGCCAGTTAAATAAAAGTGTAGAGATCTAATTAAGCAAGTAATTACGAAGCAAACATAATAATAACTTATAGAAAGAACAAGCCTTTTAAGTTTTGATACATTAAAACACCAAAATATAGGTGATTATTAAACACATTCCATATTAGCCAAATTAATTAACAGGATAATATAGATATGGGTAATGATGATTGATGGTACGTAGTAGGAAATTATTTAGTACATGCATCACGCATGAGGCTTAACATGAAATGCATGCATATTTAGGCAGTAAGTGGCACAATTGCAGCACCAATGATAATAAGGCCAGTCTTCCAAGAGGTACCATCACGTCCATTGAGCGAAAACTTGACATTTTCGTCACCAGTGCGTTTGCTAGGGGTAAAATCACCAACCTTGACCTTTACCCATTCATTCCTTCGGTACTTCTCCAGATCTTCCTTCCGCACTGACATCTGTGGCAGGGTAAACCCCCGTCGTCGTCGCCCCACTGCTACAGGTCTCTCGGGACGAGTAAGCTTAAGGCTCACTGCACCGTTCATGTTAAGTTTGTTTGTAAGCTTCACAATGAAATACACTCCATATTTTGCTACTCCAGATTGACTTAGTTCGTTAGCATTGTATTTCCCATCGATTTGTAGCCAGCATACTTCACACAGTTCATAAGCAGCAACAGTCTTTTGGCTGTGTGTACATGCATTAAATATTGGTATAATCACAAACCTTGTTAGAGCAAGTCCCATGTTAAATGATGTGTTATTTTTATAATATAACATCAATTATATAATATAGAAAATTCAATGCAATGCTAAAAAATGTGCTATATTAGAAAAATGCTATACTTATTCTATATTTAGAATAAGTATAGATATAACTATAATTGACACATGAGCATGTAAATGGGAAATTGAATGAAAATGCATATAAAAATAAGTTTTATTATTAATTTAATTATTTGTACATCTATTTGATTCTATTTTAAAATCAGGTATTGGAGCATGAATTATATACTTTTTGATTTCATATTATATCAATAGTTACATCTATTTTAACATTAGTATTGGACTTATTAAATTTTAATCTTCCATCTTTATTTATAAAATTAGATATTTTATAATAATATTGTTTGATTTTATATGAGAAATAATAATTTTTTATATTATGAATAAAACTAATTGATGATTTTTTTTAAATCTCAGTCATCTTACCATAAAAACCCACATATATTGAGTTTTTGATATCTACGTGGCTATGAGTGGAAGGTATGAATATTAATTTTAATTTTAATATTGTAATTTTATTTTTAATAATTAACATCAATAATAATAATAAATTATAATATATAATTAAACATTTGTAATAATAAAAAAAAAATATTTATATATTTTTATGTAATATAAAAATTAATTGAATTGATAACTCAATAATATTTTAAATCAAAAAATTTATTCTAGCATTGAATCAAATATATAATATCAATCAAATTATCAATACTGACAAAAAAATAAATATAATATCAATCAAATTTTATCCCCCCACCTCATATTCCTAATCTCGTTTTATCAACCGAACAATCCCTTACTAAGTTACGGTATTTTGCAATAACCCTAAATACCTGAGAAGTATATATAAGTTACTGTATTCATTTTAAAAACTACACAATCAAATACCGTAACCCATACAAATTCAATGGAAGTGTGAGTTACATAGCTGGGTTCCAAGGCAACCAAACGAGGCCCAAATTTCATCTATTTCAACTACAACATAACTTTCCGATATGTACATGTAAAATAGACCGTACCGTATCTTTCGGTCTAACACCGGATCTGACCAAATAAAATATATCTTGTTCGGTCTTTAATCCACAAAATCAAAGAAATTCAGTCTTCGATCCGGTCCAGTTCAAACCCGGAAAAAACCGAATCGGACCGGATTTCTTATATATATATTTATTCTATTTCATTCCTTAAATCATCTAGTTTAAGGATAAAATGTTAGAAATTATTAAAATTTAACTATCCAAAATATTATAAAATAAATTAAATAATAAATTTATTTAATCTATATATTAAAAAAATGAGAGTTATATGTTAAAAATTATTATTATCAATTAAAGAATAATAGATAAATTTATTATTAAATTTATATTAATCTACAAAATAATTTTTACTTTTTTACCTAGAATATAAAAATAAATATAATAAATTATATAAATAATGATTTAACCGGTTCCGGTTACCGGTCTGATGCGGTCCAAGACCGAATACGATCGATCTGATCTTCGGTCCACACATTTAAAAATTTTCCGTCTCCGGTCTGGTCTGAGTCGGTCCGGTCAGGTTTTGATTCTTTGTGCAACGCTAATTTCAACTAAATTTTTAGATACATTTTGTCTGAATTTTATTTCTATAACTATTTATTTGGATTGAAGTAAACATATACTATATGATATAAATATAGTGGTTAGTTATTGTGACTTGAATAAAAAAAAGTTAGGACTTATGAAATCAATTAAAATGGACAAAATATAATTTCGATGTTGGAAATGTTAGTTTATTAAGTTTAATATTGCAAGTTGTATGACAAGTAAAATGTAAGTACATACATACAATGACATAATGCACTACACTCATAATTATATTGATCAAAATATAATTTTTATAATAAATTATAATAACTATAAATTGAATATATTAAAATTATATTTGGAAACATATAATTCATTTTCAAGATGATACTAAATATTTTTGATTTCAAATGAAATTTAAATTATTTGAATTATCCAAACATATTTTTAAATAAATTCAAATTTTTAAATAAAATCTAAGTTTCCGAACAAGACGTCATTATTTTTCAGTAAAATTGTGTCTTATTATATTCTTTTACTTTAAATCTTAATAATATAAATCCAAAGCATACATATTAATTATGTTAAAAATTAAAGTTAAATTTTAGAAGTAAACTAAAGTGCGTAAGAAAAAGACATTTAAAAGAACAAAAAGTTGACCAGTCCATTTATTCAAATCCATTTTTTATTTGGAACACACATGTTTACTTTCATAAAATAATTTAATTTAGCTAGAAGCTTAAAAAATGGTTATCACCGAAGTTGTAAAATAAAAGGTATACTGATACCCTACTCACTCAAGTTTTTAAAGTTGAGTTTGTTCATGCCATCTTTATCTATTTTCTTCGTGATTTTTTTATAGCTTTTATCATTTAAACTCTTAAAACTTATAAAACATACGTTTCTTGCATTTAGATAAAATTTAGATAAACCAAACGGACTCTTAGTACAAATTACCAATAAAAAAAACGGACCCTTAGTACAGTTATAATCAACATACCTGTATGGTTCGGTTTCCGAAATCTTTGTCCAGTAACGGGGGTCTGAGCCCCAAACTATTGAGAGTCTGTCTGCAGTGAGAACCTTAATTTCGCCGGACTGTACCATTTATAATCAACAACGATGCAGATATTCAAGAATTTAATTATATTGTACAATTTAATATGAGTAATTAGACTTTAAGAAACTTACTTTAGTTGCATTCACAGTATCCTTGAAATGGGTTTGAGCCCATGATGAAATAATGTCCTGATCTGGAGTCACTTGAGAGTGTTGAGCCATCTTCGTAGCTAGCTAATAGAGAAAGAAAAGTCCTTGCTTATGGAGCGAGCCCTTGTTTTCTTGTACTGTCGATGCCAATTGTCTCTTCCACAAGCTGTATTTATAGCATCTTGTAGAGGGTTAATCTATATGTCCACGTTAATTACACTTAACCTTATCTGTGTAATATGGTAGTAATTAAGATGCTATATTAATGCAATATTCTTTCTTTCTTTTTAAGAAATAAGTGGAGCGCTTTTATAAGAGGTTCATCAACTATTGATGCCAATTGTGCGGTACTGGCCGGCCTAACCGGAATCTCATACCTTTCTGTCTTGTTAGAGATGCTCAGATAACGATTAAAGTGTGGAAGCATCCCACTACCAAAAAAGGATTACTTAAACTCTCAAAGATTTATATATATATATATATATATATATATATATATATATATATATATATATATATATATATATATATTATAAATTTATGCATAACCCATTCCTAAATTTTGGTATCTATATTTAGGTTCAGATAAGATTTTTAACTTAAATTTGATGCAAAGACTATCCATTTTTAGGTTTTGTATTCATATTTTGGTTCGTAAAAAATCCATATCCATTCTTAGTTATAAAAATTGACTCCTAACTTTAATTACTATTAATGCTATTCAAAACATTTATGGTAAACTCATTAATAAAAATTTGAATGAATATTTAAAATTTTGGTAAGTTCATTAATACAAATTATCAACATAACATATTTAATTAAATGTCAACATACCTATATTAAATCTCATATATAAGTTATTTATTTGTATATTTTTATCATGATTTAGTTTAACGTTAATATTACTATCATCTAATACATTTTATTTATATTTTTTAAGATACCATTAACAATTTCGTGAAACTTGAAATCACAACCACAATTTCGTAATTGAACGATTATAAGTTACGGTGTGTGTAGCACAAATCTAGTAGATATAAAATAGACGGATCAAGAAGCTGCACCTAGATGTGGGCCACTGGCCACTTGTACGGGCGGGTTGATGGCAGGTTGGGCACTGAACCGACACTGAATTGAAACGAGTTGTGCCGGGAGCGAACTTGCATCGCAGAAATGAAACATGGGACCGACATTAGTGTTAGCTATGCGGGCGGGTCAGGCGGGGTCAGGCGGGGTCAGGCGGTTTGGCAGTTCGTTCATTCCGGCGGGCCGGCGGGTTTGTGGGGAGTTTGCAATTTTTTTTTTGGATTGATTGATGGCAGGGTACGTGGAAAGCGGAGCTGACATTCATAAACTATAAACTAGTTAACAATTTTTTTTTAAAATTAGGGAATTTATGTTATTTAAAAATTTTTTTACAAATTTTTTTATTTAAAAGAAAGAGGACGGTACCTTATATAAATTTTATTAATTATAAAAATATTTTATAAATAATTTGAGAGGACTTCTCTCTAAAAAAATGGAAAAAACCGCATCAACACATTAACAAAAAATTAAAAACAAACTTAAAAACGAAATTAAAAACCTAAATCTAAAATTCATGTGTAAATCTAGATATATAATATTTATATTAAGTTACTTTTAATAATTTTTAAATTTAAAATATTATATATTTTTAAAATTATAAACTAAAATATAAATAATCCCTTAATTGAGTTGAGCTCTACGAAGAATTACTTCATTGGAGAACACTTCTTATTTTGTAAAAATCATAACACTTTTTGTTTAAAATACAAGTATTCCGTAAATACAGACACAATTAGATGGGAAAATTCTTCGAATTCTTAAAAAATAATGAAAAATGTTTACATAACACATACATATGATTTATAGAACATAATAGTATTACACTTCTCATTTCGTTAAAAATATCACATTTTTCATCAAGAATACATGTGTTATGTAAATAAAAACACAACTAAGAGACTAAATTATGTATTTGGAGAAAAAATAGTGAAAATATATTTACAAAACACGTGTTATGAAAGTATGGAACATACTAATTCTCCGGAGAACTAGTTCTCATTTGAGTCTAGCACATAATTTATATTATAATTTTTGTCATTTCATATTACTATGTTATTATATTAAATTTACAAAACTACAATTTTTTTATAAAAGTACATCATTGTCTAATATTTTATTATATTATAATAAAATTATATTTTACAATATAATAAGATATATTTTATACTAAGATTAATATAAAACATATACAGTAATATATTATATGTTGATGAATGATGATAGACCGCCAGCCAGTGTGTCTGAGAGTGACGCCGACCATTGCGGGCCGCGGGTTTATGACTATTGGAGGGAGTTAAGTGCCGGGACTGTGCTGGCCGCTGCAATCTGGGCTGTGCAGGCCGGTTCCATGCCGGTCCGTGCTTACCGGGTCTGTCCCGTTCGAGCTGCGATTCCTAATTTTTAAACTTGTAATCGGCACTAACAATTAAACTAGTTATGCAGGTTTTGACCCGAACCGATTCGAGCCGAATTTAACGAATAATTTGGTGAGCCGGGTCCGGTTGCGCGTACCTAACCCGCACAAGTGGCCACCTCTCTGTGCACATAGCTTCATCCATGTGATTGGGAGTGCTAAGAAATTCAATTTTTTTTATACAGAATCCAGATTAAATACACCCTTAGTTTACACGTATATGCACATATATGCGGGATATATATGTGTAATGTGTGTGTGTGTGTGAAGGATGAACTAGCTAGCTAGAGTACTACTCCTATAAATTAAAGAGATGTTTTATCGGTACTGGGTGAACTTGGTACAACGTAGCATCTAACGATGCTATCCTATTTTTAATGGAACAACCGACCCATGAACTAATGATAATCAAAGTGAGACTATACATCTACAGAAAGGAACATGTAGTAGTGTACAAGACTATCACTACTATTGATGCAACGTACCATCAAAGAACATGAATGACTTTACTTGGCCAACACTTTCCTGATTTCTATTCAGCAAGAATTGCATGTGAATATTAGTCATCCACTTACACATGTTGTGGCATCTAATCTTCAACATCGAAATTCCCATGTCATACCTTTTCTTAAACTCTGTGATGTTCGGATGATGTTCGGACTCTACTGAGAACCCATCCGTACCCGTGTCGACACGACATGACATGGACACTTGGATCCGGATTCGAATGCCATCTAAAAAATGAACACTTCAACACATTTTTAATTTTGATAACTCATTTATAAAAGGAAGAGAAAAAGAAAATATGAGAAGAAAAAAGGTGCAATCAATATAAAAGGAGAAAGAGAAAACATAATTTTTTTATTTTACCCTCTTTTTAATTCAAAAATTTATATATTATTTTATATAAAATGATAGATATTTATTTATAAAAAGTATCATATTATATTAAAAATAATTATTGGCGTGTCCAAATTCAAGTGTCGGATTCAACGTGTCCTCAAGACTTCGATTTTGGAGTTCGAAGAATCTAATACACTGATTTGTGTCCGTGTCGGATCCTTGTAAAAGAGTATGAGTATCATACGTTAAACTCACAAACTTCATATATATAATTAAGTGGGTGCCAATTAGGTGCCTGCTAGCTTTGTTATTCGGGTACTGTCGAACCAAGCACTCAGACAATGAAAATCAAGCTACCTACGATTGGTGTGTGTGTATATATATATATATATATATAAAAGACATTTTGCATGATGTTCAAAAACAAACATGTGCCTTAGATTAATCAAGATAGCTCCCATTGTTACTTATAGCATCTCCATTGGTGAGCACCATAGATAAGTGTCATCACAAATATTATTTTTTTATATTTTGTAACTCTTATGAAAGTGTCATTGTATCTTTCATTTTCTATACTAACTTATAACCAACACGGATGATATTAATAAATTATATATTAATTATTATATATAATTTAAACATTTAATTTAATATAATAATTTATTCTATTATTAATTTATTTTTACATTTTTCTATACAATGTTATTTATATATTAATATTCATGAATTTTAATTATAAGTTATAATTTTAAATAAATAAAAAAATTTGAATAGTGATGAAATTGAGCTGAATGTTAGTACAATTATATTAAATAAAAATTATAAAATAAGTAAGATTCTTAAAATAAAATATATAGAATAAAATTAAATATAATATAATATTACCGGTGAATAATTGTATAAAAGGAGGACTATCGGGGATAGAGTTGTGTATGATATATATCTTTTTTAAATAAAATTTTATTAAAATTGAATATTTAGGATTGTTTCTATGATTCACCTAAAATTGGACAGGTAGAATATTTTCTATGATTCACCCTAGTGTTTCAAAAAAAAAGTTCTCTAATTTGGTTATAAAAAAATTACTAGCTTATAATATCCTGTGCGATGCACAAATGAATTTTTTTAGTTTTTAAATATTTTTAATGATTTGAATTTATTTTTATTTGTATAATAATAATTTAAATTTTATTTAATATTATATATATATTTATATAATTTATTTGTATTTATATTTTAATAGGATAATTTTTATTTGTTTTATATAGAGATGTATTTTAGTTAGAAGATTAATATTTTAAAATTAGGCTCAATAATTAATTAACTATCCGACTCAAATACCGATCGACTACCAAACTTTCAATATTATCATAAATTTTAATGATATATTAAATAAAAATTATAGGATAAACTTTAATGATATATTAAATAAAAATTATAGGATAAGTAGAATTCATAAAATAAAAAATATAGAATATAATTTAAATATAATATAATATTATCCTATCCATGATTATTTGTATAAAAGGAGAACTATCAGAAGTTAGAGTCGTATATATGATTATATTTTTTTAAATTAGATTTTATTAAAATTCAATGGTCAAGATTGTTTTTATGGTTCACCTAAAATTGAATGGTTAAGATCTTTTTTATGGTTCACCCAGTAACACACCGACCCACCAAATTTTTTAATATTTCGGTTATAATAATATAGTATAGATAAGTTAACTTTAATGATATATTAAATAAAAATTATAGGATAAGTAGGAGTCGTAAAATAAAAAATATAGAATATAATTTAAATATAATATAATATTATCCTATCCGTTATGAGTTGTATAAAAAGAGGATTATTGGGAGTTAGAGTTGTATGTATGATTATATTCTTTTTAAAATTAGATTTTATTAAAATTTAATGGTTAAGATTGTTTCTATGGTTCACCTAAAATTGAACAGTTAAGATCTTTTCTATGGTTCACCTAGTACTATACCGACTAACTAAAATTTTTAATCTTTCGGATATAATAATATAGTATAGATTATGTTCTTTTAGTTATTATACATATTATAATAAATAAATTATAATTTAAATTACACTATTGAAAAAAAGAAACTTTAAAATATATAAATTTTTAATAATTATAAAATAGTGTATATATTCTCCTATATGTATATACATTATAAACACTATATATATATATATATATATATATATATATATATATATATATATATATATATATATATATATATATATTAATTACTAGTTATTGGAAGTCCATAGTCGGAATGGATTAAATGTGTTGACTGCTGATTAAATTTGAAGGTAATATAATTTATTACAGACCTAGAATTAAAAAAGAAAATGATTGAAGCTCTAATAAAAGAGTATTCAAATTCTAATAAAGCATTTCCTTTAATAGTAGAAGCACTTTATCAATTAAGTGAGGTTTTGCATAGGTTTCAATTTTCAAATATAAAAAAGAAACACATGTTTCACCTGTTGACCTAAAAAGAATATATATATATATATATATATATATATATATATATATACACACACATATAATTCTATATGTAAAATTATATATACATATTACATAACATACGGTAAAAAATAATATAAATAAATTTAATAAAAATATTTATATCATATAAGTATATACTATTCAAATTAATAAATTATTAAATATCTACTATCATTTTTGTCTTATTTTGATTTTTCAAAGTCAACATAATTAATTTTGACCAATAAATTAAACACATTATATAATATTATATATTTTTTATAAAAATATTATAATAAATTTTGATTATTCTATTTTATGGATCAATTTGTAAATTCATGAAATTATAAATAATTATTAAATTCTTAGTCAAAATTAGATAAATTAGACTTTAAAAAGTTAAAATATGACAAAAATTATGTGACAATGTGAGTAATATTTTTTCAAATAGCTCCACAAAATAAATTAAGATCAAATATTAACAATTTTTGATATGTGACGAAGGTTCCGTTTGGTACTGCTATTTAAAGCTGTTGTATTGTATAAAAAAGTTCGGCCGGAAAAAGTTTTTAGTAATGAGTTTGTTAAAAACTATGCATGGGTGAATGTATAGTTTATATCTATTTTTCGATTTGCCTTTGATTATATAACTGACCAAGTATTGTAGCTTTGTTTATCCTTAACAGTGTTTGAATGAGATATAAAATTTCAGTAAACAAGCCACATATAAATATCAATCTAATCTTTCTATTAGAATGATTTGCTACAATATGAGAATTTGTTTGTTATTCTCAACTTCTTGCTCTTGAAAGAAAGACAAGGAAAAATATAATTTTTCTTCACACAGTCTAGTGAAGTTCTCTTCTAACTATATAGACACAAGTCTTGTTTTACACATGCTCTCACTAGACAGACATGTTAAAACTAGAAAGAGAAAAAAGATGCTTTATATTTGACTACCATCTATTTCTAGCTAACACAGATCTATGACAGTCTTTTCATTCTACTTTCTTTCTTCTGTCTTTGTCTTCTCTTCCTTTCAAGATTCATTATAGACTTGTCATTATCTCTACAGGATAGTCTATCCTGATCATGACAATGCTTCAGATTATTTGTCTTATGCTTCTGTAAATTTCCTTGAAACTAGATGTCTGAATCAACCGAATACTCATCTCCTTTGTGCTTCGAGAAGTCAGGCTTTGAACTGTTTAATTAAGTACTTGTGAGACTTCTCGATTGATCTTTAACTTGACACTTCTCGATTGGTATGTCTGTTGATGACTTTTCGATCAGACTATATTTCTCGATTGAATTAGACTTCTCGATTAAGCTCGATTTCATACACTTCTCGACTGACTTGTTTCATAGACTTCTCGATTGATTCCTTAGCTAACTTCTCGATTTGATTAACTGGACTTCTTGAATGAACATATCTTTGCACTTCTCGAATGACTCTATGTTCATGACTTCTCGACCAGCTTGCATTCATGACTTCTCTATCAAATGTGACTTCTCTATCTGTAAAATGCCTTAGAAACAATCTTCCTCTGCAAATCCTTATTTGATGTAATGTTTTATGTTCATGATGTATGATTCACATAATCTTCTACCAGAATAATTATTTTTGATATTACTTATTTATAATTGGAAATGCATTAGAAACAAGTTTCTAACTGCAAATGCATCGTTAAAATAACCAAGTCACTATTTAATATATGAAGCATTTGAATATTATAATAAGACAAATAAATACAATAATGATTGGCTTGATTTGGTCCAACAATCTCCCCCAATTTGGAAAAAGACAATTTCACAAATTTACACAAGATATCAAGCCTACCCTTATTGTTTTGTTGTTGTTGTTGTTGTTGTTGTTGTCTAAAATGATCATATCTCTGTCTCTTCTCTTCTTGTTCCCTGGAGTTGATTTCATCAATTGCCTGAAGAATTTGTTGTCTGACTATAACTTCTTCAATCAAGATTGCATCTTTAAACATGTCAGCAACAATATTTACAAGGGATAGTCATGAATAAATTTGAGTCTGATCTTGGATGTTACTCCATTTTTTCAGCTTGAACTCAACTTTATCTGGATCTTTAAAAACTCTGCACTTTCCCTATTTCCTTAGCTCTTCAGATAATCTCTCAATCTCCTCATCTTCCTTCAACTTCCTTTCCACCATTTCTTCCAAGTACTTGGCTTTGTCAATTTTCTTTTTATACTTCCTAGCCAAGTACTCAGTAACTTCAACCATCTTCAATTTGTCTATCATGCACTTCTTATCAAACAGACTGATCACTCTCTTAATGTCATGAGTAGTTGAAGTTGAATTGTCATGATAAAAAGCTCTCTCTTCTCCATCAACAATGGTCACAAACATTCTTTTGTCTCTCAATTCAACCTTTACAATTTTGTCTGCCTTCCATTGCTTGATCTTTGACTTGTTATTTTCAATAATTTCTTGGATGGGCTGAACTGATAGACCTTTGCTACGAACAATTATCTACTTTCTCCACTTAGGGTATCTAACTAGCAATAAGCTAGTAGATTTCTTGAATTTAGTTCTTGTTGTAGTGTTGACCTGTTGGCATGGCTTCAATCTTTTAAGTTGATCTTCTTTCAATTCTGTTGGTGAGATTATGAAACTTTATGAATAGTAATCGTGATAACTCAACACTAGAACATGACATGTAAATAATACTATGCCTACATAGAAATCAGAAAGAAATGAAGACAAGGCAAATACAGTGAATTAAGACATTAGAAGAAGTTTTGAAGTCTACTACAGGTCACTGAAAGAAGTTCATTAATATATTCATGCCTCAGTAAAGAATAATGTGTAAAGACTTTCAGGGTTTCAGATGTTGAAGATTCAGTATAAAAATGCCACTAAAAGATTTCAGTGTACCAGCATTGATTGAAGATAGACAGTGTTCGAAGAATAGGAATCTAGAATAATTGAAGACATGGTAACGACAAAGGATTAAGAAGACGATTGCAGTCTTGGAGTTATACTCACTGAAATAAGTTCATTTTTATGTTCAAGAGTCAGTGAAGAACAGAATGATGTATTCAAAATTGTGGTAATAATGGAGACGTTGTTTAAGTAACAGAAAAGGTTTTAGTGAAAGTACTATGTTTATTGACAGTCAGTGTTCGAAACAATGAAGTTGCTGCAAACATAACAATGTACTTAAGGCAATAATACGAAGACCTGGTTCGAAGTTAGTCGTCTGTGAACCAGACCAGTTGCACTAGGCATCGGCAGTTTGTGAAAAGAATCTGAGTATTATCAATAAGAGAATTGTTAAGTTGAAGAACGTACTCAGAAAGAACGATTATTTATTAAGGTACGAAAAGTGATTTGTAGATGCTACAACCAAACAGCTCAAAGGGTGCAGGGTACAAAGTGTCACAACCTTGGTACGAAAAGTGAAAGTTTCTGAACTACAGTCGAAGAACGGAAACAGCTCAGGGTACAGGGTGTAATGTGATAAGACTTTGGTACATAAAATGGAAGTTAGGAAACTTCAGTCAAGGAATGAATAGAGGGTCAAATTGCAGTGACTAAACCGCACTTTGACCATGTAAATCAAACTCAATCGCAACAAAAGAAATGGCACAACAAAAGTCTAATTGCAAATAGCTTAAGGCAGTTTGTGACGCCACTACAAGGCACACACAGTACCTGACGCAACAAAAGTATGACTTGAATTAGTAAGAGATGTATTGGCGCAAGAAAATACTTAAAGGAATGTATTAACTATTTTGTGGCACCATTACAAGGCCAACACAGTACCAGACGCAAAAAAATATATTGGCGCAATAAAATGTCTAGGCACAACAAATATTTCTTGGCCCCACATAGCCCTCAGCCAATCAAATTCAAGCAGCTTACTTTTATTGATTTAAAAGTCTACACAGATAAGAAGAGGAGTGTCACTCATTCAATGAGTCGTCTTCTTCAAAACAAAAAATGTAGAGAGCTACTGCCATGGCCGGAGCAAGAAGAAATAATTTATACACACCCATACCTTGCTCCCGGCCAGATATTAGGACCCGATTCTTTAACGAAAAATGTTTAGGGCTCCTAGATATCACTCCCCACGGACTTAGTTTTTCCTTGTACTAATTTAGATATATTTGTATAGGAACTGAACCTTATATTTTTTGTGTTAGCAGCGAAGAACGAATTTGTTCTTTGGAAACCAATTATATTTTTAACTAGGTGTAGCACCCCTCTATGTTTATATACGAAAGATATATTCCCGGAAACTTGTCTTATTTAATTACTTGCTAATTTTCTAGAACTTTAATATTTATTCATAAATACAGAAAATTAGTAAGCTAGCCTCCTAAACACTATTCACTTCATGGATTCGAACCCACTAACCGAACTCTAGATTATTTATCCGTAAAAGATTCAAAATAATTTTTAAATTTAGTGAGTATCGTATTCAACCCCCCTTCTACGATACTTCGGGACCCAACAATTAGTACCAAAGCCTACTGATTGATATACAAATCAAGATCCATTAGCTCAGTGAAGCTCACCGTTGTTAGGTCCCGAAGTATCGTAGAAGGGGGGGGGTTGAATACGATACTCACAATAATTTAAATTCTTTTCTGAATTTACGGATAAATAAATTATTGCTTCAGAGTGGGTTTGGCTATGTGTAATGTTTCGGAGAGCTGCTTACCAATTTTCTGTGTGTCTGGATAAATCAATTAAGTTTAAGAAAATTAGCAAGAAAATAAACGGGACAAGATTCGGGGAATATATTTTTTATATATATATACCCGGAGGTTGCTACACCCAGTTAAAAATATAACTGATTCCCGAAGAACAAAATGAGTTCTTCGCTACTAACACAAAAATATAAGGCTCAGTTCTTATACAAATATATCTAAATTAGTACAAGGAAAAACTAATTCCGTAGGGAGTGATATCTAGGAGCCCTGAGCATTTTTCATTAAAGAACTGAGTCCTAATATCTGACCGGGAGAAAGGTATGGGTGTGTATAAATTTAAGTCTCTTGCTCCAGCCATGACTGCTCTCTACATTTTATTTGTGTTGAAGAAGACGACTCCTTGAATGAGTGGCTCCTATATTTTTATCTGTGTGGACTTTAAATCAATAAAAGTAAGCTGTTGTAATTTGATTGGCTGAGGGTTAAGTCGGGCCAATAAATATTTGTTGCGCCTAGACATTTTTGTTGCGTCTACTACTCCATTTGCCTTGTAGTGGCACCACCAAATACTTAATATAATTCTTCAAGTATTTCCTTGCGCCTTTGATTTTTGTTGTGCCTTTTCTAGGCAAGCCTTGTAGTGGCGCCACTAAAAGGCAGTAGAATCAACACATATGTTTGTTGCGCCAAATAAAAGTTTACATGGTCAAAGTGCATTTTGATCACTGCACTTTGACCCTCTTTTCATTCCTTGACTGAAGTTCATCAACGTCCATTTCTTGTACCAACGTCTTGTCACATTACACCATGTACCCTGTGTTCTTTCCGTTCTTCGACTGTAGTTCAGAAACTTTCACTTTTCGTACTAAGGTTGTGACACTTTGCACTCTGCACCCTTTGAGCTGTTTAGCTGTATGACTATAGCCTCTACAAATCACTTTTCGTACTTTAATAAATAACCGTTCTTTCCAAGTACGTTCTTCAACTTAACAATTCTTCTATAGATAATACTCAGATTCCTTTCACAAAATGCTGACGCCTAATGCAACTAGTCTGGTTCACAAATAACTAACTTTGATCCAGGTCTTTATATTATTGTTTTACTTACATTGTTAAGTTTGCAGCAACTTCATTGCTTCAAACACTAATTGTCAATAAACATAGTACTTTCACTGAAATCTTTTTTGGTACTTAGACAACGTCTCCATTATTACCACAATCTTGAATACATCATTCTGTTTTTCACTTTCGCTTGAACATATAAATGAACTTCCTTCAGTGAGTATAACTCCAAGACTACAGCTGTCTTCTTAATCCTTTGTCTTTACTATGTCTTCAATTCTTCTAGATTCCTATGCTTCGAACACTGTCTATCTTCAATCAATGATAATACACTGAAATCTTTTAGTGGCACTTTTATACTGAATCTTCAACACTTTTGAAACCCTGAAAGTCTTTACACATTATTCTTCACTGATGCTTGAACATATTAATTGATATGGGCTGAAAGTAAGTCCTAAAGACACAATTAATGTGACATTAATTAGACCTAATCCGGTCCAAAAGAGAGGCCCAGTTAATGAGGCTTGATACCCTAGTTAGTAAATAAATTTATAATTAATTAATTGGCTAAATATACAGCTAATTAATTATGTCCAACTACATGGAAACTACTCTAAGGAGTAGCCCCAAAGACACCTCAATGAACAAGGAAACATATTCCTACTTGGAAACTACTTCTATGAACCGGAATCCTTCTAGGAGGTGGCCTGCCCACCAAGGATTCCTAAGCCTACTCTAATTCTTACACTCTCCTTGTCTATATAAAGGGCCTAACCCATCATTCTTAGAACTACGTTTTGGCTTGATTCTCAATACGTTTGAGATACGTAGGCATCTTGTGAGGACAGTATTAAGCTATGAAACACAAACTCAGCCATTAAAGCTCGTTAAGCTCTGACACACATCACATTAACTACACCCTAGTTTTTAATCTATAACATTTGGCGCCGTCTGTGGGAAGAAGACATCAACCATGGCAAGAACACGACGAACTGACGGAGACATCGTCCCTACCACAAGTGATCCGACTGCTATCATCCCTCCTGATGAGACTCAAACTACCGAGGTCCCCATTACTACCACTATTCCCGCTGAAACTCAAGGTCCTAACACTCAAAGGTTTGGCCCGTTTAGTGAGATCGTCCACTCCACCAATCCTGAGGAAATCGTCCATGGATCCAAACCTCTGTCCCAGGTAACTCAAACTCCTTTTATGGATACTGCTCCTCCTCACGCACAAATTTCCACTATTGTTATCCCTAGTAGCACTGTTGCCCAACCAAGACTTGGACTCTCCCAAGCCTATCCCCCTCCTTACATCAGAGGGTTGGAACCACAAAACTATGGGCGTAGAGTAGAGGTCCGTGATTTATCAGGCCCATACTCAACTGATGATGAAATCTTAGAAGGCACCGATGTCAATCCTAGGAGAAGAAGGCCTGGTAAGGAACCCGTAGGAAGCCGGCGTTCACAGTCCCATAGGACGCTAGAACAGAAAATTGCTTTCTATGAGACTGAACTCAAAGAACTAAAGAAAAACCTAGATCGGCAGGATAGAAGGCCATCCCCGAGGTATGAAGCCCCCGATGTCATAGAACTGGATGGAACCCCTCGAGGGAAAAGAACAGAAATTGCAAGGGCTGACCCCACTGAATTATTGCCACTCGGGGATCCTGATGATCCAACGCCACCTTCACCGAAACCATCATGAACGCTCACATCTCAAGTAAGTTCAAGATGCCCACCATCAAAGTTTATGATGGACCAGGCAATCCAGCCAATCACGTGAGAACCTTCTCGAATGCATTGCTACTACAACCTATCAATGATGTTGTGAAGTGTAGGGCGTTTCCCCAAACCCTAGGGGCATGGCCCAACGTTGGTATAACCGGTTGCCGCCTAACTCCATTAGATCCTTCAAAGAGCTCACTAAGGCCTTCATAATCCAGTTTATAAGCGGAAGAGTACACGAAAAAGTTCGTCTTCTCTCATGAATCTGGAGCAGGGAAAGAACGAATCTTTAAGGGATTATCTGAACCGCTTCACCAAGGAAGCCTTGAAAGTCCAGGACTTTGACGAGAAAGTGGCCATGATAACCTTACAACAGAGGACGACTGATCCTTACTTCAAGAGATCTCTGGCTAAACATCTGACTGAGAACATGCTTCTTCTCCAAGACAGGGCAGGGAAATACATTAAAGCGGAAGAAAGTATGAAGAAAACCACTATATCAGTGGCGACACACAGGAATAATAACAAGAAGAGAAAATGTGATCAAGAATATGACGCCAGAGACAAGTACTCCAAGATGGAGAAGGATTTAGAATCCCCCCTTAAGAAAAATAATTTAGGGCAAAAGTTTGCCGAATACGCAAGGCTGAACGCGCCTCGAAGTCAAATTTTTGATGGATATCGAAAGAGATCGAGACCTGAGATGGCCTAAAACTTTGAAATCTGATCCTGAGAAGAGGAATAAGAACGCATTTTGCCGATTTCATAGGGATACCGGGCATGACACGGATGACTGCAGACAATTGAAGGATGAAATTGAATTCCTTATCAGAAGAGGAAAACTTTCTAAGTACACTAAGGATGGAATCCATGATAGGCGCGACGATAATAGAAAAAACAACGATAGTCGGGATAGAAATCCCCAGCCTAGAGGACAGGTTATTAATATGATTTTCAGAGGACCCACCGCTGCGGGGAATTCAAGAAATTCAAGAAAAGCATACGCAAGAGAAGTTATGCAAGTCGTAGGGGAAGCACCTAAACGTGCTAAAACGGAGGCGATCATATCCTTTGATGACTCGGACCTGGAGGGGATAAATTTTCCTCGCGATGATCCTCTCGTTATTGCCCCTTTGATAGGAAATTCAGAAGTAAAAAGAGTCCTGGTTGACAATGGAGTGTTAGTTGATATCTTGTTCCATGATGCATTTGTAAAGATAAGATATAATGATTCCCAGCTAACCCTTTCGGATGTTCCCATCTATGGCTTTAATGGAGTGGAATCAAAAGTAGAAGGAACCATTCAACTACCCATGATAATGTGGAGAGAACCTAGAGAGGTCACTCAGATTCTAACTTTTCTGGTGGTCAAAGCGTCTTCTACATACAACGCCATCCTTGGAAGAACAGGTTTGCATGCTTTCAAGGTTGTAGCCTCAAGTTATCACTTGAAAATCAAGTTCCCCACTAGAAACGGTGTTGGGGAGGAAAAATGGGACCAGAAAATGGCAAGAAGTTGCTACGTGGCAACTCTGAGACCCGATGGAGTTGGGGGGCAAGTCCTACCCATAGAGGACATGGACTCAAGAGAAGACGAGGAAAGAAGGGGAAAGCCAGCCGAAGACTTGGTTCCAATTCCCTTAGTGCTAGGAGAGCCTGAAAAGGTCACCTATATTGGGACCTCATTAGAAGAACCTATGAGAGAAGAATTGACAAAATTCTTGTAAGAGAATGGGGACTTATTTGCTTGGACAGCCGCTGATATGCCAGGAATTGATCCCAATCTAATTACTCATAAGCTTAATGTGGATCCACGGCGAAAAACGATAAAGCAAAAGAAGAGAAATTTCGTTCCAGAAAGGCAAGAAGCCATAAAGCAAGAGGTGGAAAAGCTCTTAGAGGCTGGATTCATCAAGGAAATTCAATTCCCTAAATGGCTTGCTAATCCTGTAATGGTTAGAAAATCCAATGGAAAGTGGAGGATGTGCGTGAACTTCACTGATTTGAATGATGCATGCCTAAAAGATTGTTTCCTCCTTCTGAGGATTGATGCACTTATAGATGTCACAGCAGGACATGACATGTTAAGCTTCATGGATGGCTTTAGTGGATATAATCAGATCAGGATGCATGAGGATGACATTGCCAAGGTATCTTTCATCACTGACTTTGGTGTATTTTATTATCTTGTTATGACCTTTGGGTTAAAGAATGCAGGAGCCACCTATCAAAGGCTAGTAAACAAAATATTCAAGCATCTCATCGGAAAAACCATGGAGGTTTACGTTGATGACATGCTAGTCAAAAGCCTCGATAAGGCCGACCATATTCAACACTTAAGAGAGGCGTTCGAAGTGTTGAGACATCATAGAATGATGCTAAACCCTGCAAAATGCGTCTTTGGCGTAGGATCTGAAAAATTCTTAGGAATAATGGTCTCCAAAAGGGGGATTGAGGCCAATCCTGACAAAACTAAGGCTATACTCGACATGGAATCCCCAAAGACAGTAAGGGATGTCCAAAAATTAACAGGTAGAATTGCAGCGCTAAAAAGGTTTGTCTCAAAATCTGGGGATAAATGTCTACCCTTCTTCTAAACATTGAATAAAGTGAAGAATTTTGTGTGGACGGAAAAAAGTCAGGCAGCTTTCGAAGAACTGAAGAAATATATAACTGAAGCTCCATTATTGACCAAGCCTAGTCCCGAAGACGTCTTATACTTGTACTTGGCTGTATTTGATAAAGCCCTGAGCGCTGTCCTTATAAAGGAAGAAGAAAAGATTCAAAAACCAGTTTACTATGTAAGCAAGGTCTTGCATGGAGCAGAACTTAACTACTCCAAGATTGAGAAGTTTGCACTGGTCTTGGTAATGGCCTCAAGAAAATACGTCCTTATTTCCAAGTGCACAAAATCGAGGTACTAACTGATCAGTCGCTACGGAACATCCTACACAGCCCTAAGGCAAGTGGAAGATTGATCAAGTGGGCCATAGAGCTAGGAGAGTTCGACATCAAGTATAAGCCTCGAATGACCATCAAAACTCAAGATCTTGCTGACTTCGTGGTCGAGTATACTATTAACGACCTAAAGAGTATTGGGTGCTCAATTTTGATGGGGCATCTAAAACAAAATCTAGTGGAGTAGGCTTGGTGCTACAAAGTCCCGAAGGATTCATTATTGAATATGCTATTAAGCTTGACTTCCCAACAACCAACAATGAAGCCAAATATGAAGCTCTGATAGCAGGCCTGGGCTTGGCCAAGGCACTAAATGCCAAATATCTCAAAGTCTGTGGAGACTCGAAGCTGGTTATATCCCAAGTAAATGGGGATTTTAAAGCAAGGGAAGAAGTTATGGTTAAATACCTCCGACTAGTCAAAGCTATAATGACTCGGTTTGAAGAATGTCGGGTTGAGTATATTCCTAGATAAGAGAATACGAAGGCCAATGCCTTATCGAAGTTCGCCTCATCAGAAGCGGATGAGCATATGAGAAGTGTTTACTTCCAAATCTTGAAGACCCCCAGGATCAATGCAAAGCTCGTAGCCCCAATAAACATGGGCAGTTGCTTGATGGACCCAATTAAAGCCTACCTTCAATCTGGATGGACGTCTGCCAATGCCGTGGAAGCCAGAAAACTTACTATGAGGGCCTTAAGGTACACTCTTATTGATGAAATTCTCTATAAGAAATCTTTTGTTATTCTGTACATGAAATGCCTAAGACTAGATGAAGTCCATGAGGCTTTGAAAGAAGTACACAAAGGGATTTGTGGCCAACACTTGGGGGGTAGAGCTTTGGCTCACAAAATCACCCATCTAAGCTTTTACTGGCCTGACTTGTTAAAAGATTTGAAGGAGTATCTGAGAAGGTGTGACAGGTGCCAAAGGCATGCACCAGTCGTCAGACAACCTCTTGAGATGTTGACGTCCATCAATTCACCCATCCCCTTTGCAATGTGGGGGATGGACATTCTTGGACCCTTTCCAATGGCTAGCGGACAAAGAAAGTTCCTAATCGTTGCAATTGATTACTTCACTAAATGGATTGAGGCTAAACCACTAGCCAAGATAACCACAAAACAAGTAGCTCAATTCTTCTAGGAAAACATCATATGTAGGTATGGGATACCACGAATACTTGTGACGGACAATGGCGCACAATTCAACAACGAGGAATTCAAGGGATATTGCAATGATAATGACATCGATCTACGTTTCACTACTGTTGCACACCCACAAGCGAATGGGCAGGCTGAGGTAGCTAATCAAATCATCTTGGATGGTCTCAAGAAAAGAATCGAGCGTTCTGCTAATACATGGGTGGATGAGCTTTTGTCAATATTCTGGGCTTATAGAACCACTCATAGAGTCACTACTGATGCAACTTCATTCTTCCTGGCTTATGGAGCTGAGGCAGTGGTCCCAGTTAAAATATCACATGTATCCCCGAAAATCAAGGCCTTTGAGCCCAAGGAAAATGAAGAAGGAATGAAGCTTGCATTAGACTTGATAGATGAAGTCAGGGACAAAGCTCATGCAAAAATCATTGAATATCAAAAGAAGTCGTCTTTCTACTACAACTTAAGGGTCAAAGAAAGGTTTTTCAGACAAGGGGACTTGGTCCTCAGAAAAGCTTAAGCTTCCAGAGTAGGTCCCAAAGGCAAATTAGCCCCAAACTGGGAAGGGCCGTACAAGATAAAACGAGTCAAGGGAGGAGGATCATACATCCTTGAAACCCTAGAAGATGTTGAGGTGCCACGGACTTGGCATGCCTCAAACCTGAAGGTTTATTATGTTTAAAGAATTCAACTATGAGTTCTTATATTTAGTAGGAACTTAGTAGAAATAAAGTTCGATGAAACCACCAGAAGTTGGGGGGCAAATGATATGGGCTGAAAGTAAGCCCTAAAGACACAATTAATGTGGCATTAATTAGACCTAATCCGGTTCAAAAGAGATGCCCATTTAATGAGGCTCGATACCCTAGTTAGTAATAAATTCGTAATTAATTAATTGACTAAATATACAGCTAATTAATTATGGAAACTACTCCAAAGAGTAGCCCCCAAGACACTTCAATGAACAAGGAAACATATTCCTACTTGGAAACTACTTCTATGAACATGAATCCTTCTAGGAGGTGGCCTGCCCACCAAGGATTCCTAAGCCTACTCTAATTCTTAGACTCTCAACATCTATATAAAGGGCCTAACCCCTCATTCTTAGAACTACGTTTTGGCTTGATTCTCAATACGTTTGAGATACGTAGGCATCTTGTGAGGGCAGTGTTAAGCTACGAAACACAAGCTCAGCCATTAAAGCTCGTTAAGCTCCGACACACATCGCATTAACTAATCCCTAGTTTTTAATCTATAACATTAATGAACTTCTTTCAGTGACCTATAGTACTCTTCAAAACTTCTTCTAATGTCTTGATTCACTGTATTTGTCTTGTCTTCATTTTTTCTTGATTTCTGTGTAGACGTATTATTATTTACCTGTCCTATTCTAGTGTTTAGTTATCACGATTTCTATTCACACGACTTCATAATCTCACCAACAACTGTGCCAAAGCTGCTTACTCAGGAGGATGCATTGTTAAATAAATTTAATTATAAACTTTTAATAAAGTTATTTTATAAACTTTTATAAAATTTGTTTTATAAACTTTTATTAGTTTATATTATAAATTTTAATTAATTTATTTTATAAACTTAATATTAAATTTATTTTATAAACTTTTATAAAATTTGTTTTATAAACTCTTATTAGTTTATATTATAAATTTTAATTAGTTTATTTTATAAACTTAATATTAAATTTATTATATAAACTTTTATAAAATTTGTTTTATAAAATTTTATTAGTTTATGTTATAAATTTTAATTAGTTTATTCTATAAATTTTAAAGAAATTAAGTTTATAATATAAATTTATTATTTACGTGGTCCATTTCTAGCAAAGTCGAGTATCACACACCTGACAAATCACACGCGCGGGAGATAACCAAGTCGAGCAGCTCAGATTTTTGTTGCGCCCACTCTGTGTCTTCAGTGTACAAGCGCCACTTGATTTTTTGTTTTTTTTGGTTGCGCATGTACAAGGCATCCCCGTGAGAGGCGCCACTTGATGACTTAGCGCCACTTAATACCAAAATGTTATTTGGTGTCTTAAGTTTTGTAGCCTTTTTTTTTTTTTTAGATTTATTTATTTTTCCAGAAAATTTAAAATTCTTGAAAACTAAAATTTTTCTTAAATATTAATTTATGGTATTTTAATTTTTAAGAAAATTCCAAATTCTTAAAAATTAATTTGTTGTATATTTTTATTTTTGATTAATTTATTTTCTAAGAAAATTAAAAATTCTGTAAATTTAAATTTTTCTTAAATATTAATTCGAGGGTGTTCAAGGGTTAGTAGTTAAAGATTTTTTCGGGTATTGAAGACAACTAAAATTGACTGAAGATTATCCAATGAATTTAATTCTGGAACATGTTGAAGAAGAAGTGTTACTAATTTCCTCAGAGGTCTACTCCATAGGATCCCACTATTTATTCGGATGTTGGAAAAGAAGAGATTAATTTGGATACAGTTTTTGGTTAATTTGAGTTATATTTTTGGATGAAAAATCTTAGGGGTTAAAGTAGTGAAGGAGAACAGACTGGACTATCTGACATCTCTGCACAAGCCTTAAAGTTTATTCTACAGGGAGATTACAGAAAGTTCGTGCTAACACTGCAGATCATCTGAAACACAGGGATTACAACCAACATGGATTTAAGGATACAACCACATTGTCTATAGAAGAACTGTATATGCTGAAGGCCTATGAACTAGAACAAGGGCTGAAAAAGATAATATTTGGTAAAGCAGATTATTAGCATATCCACTGTATTTATGACCCAGGAACCAAATTTGATTGAAGTCAAGGTTGAGAACCGCTGAACAGAAATGAATTGATCCAAGAAGCTGAATTGAAAATGTTGTAGCTCGAGGTAGTGGTCAAGGTGTTGTATGTGAGTTTGACACTTTAGAATATCTTGAGAACTGAACTGCAAGTCAAGCCTGCATGATAAATAGAAGTTCAGTGACATCAAATTCAGACAGAATCCCAATTCTTAATCCAAGGTCCTTACCTATAGATTTCAAATAGGAGTTTTTCAAGACCAGTTCAAGAGGCGGTTGCAAAATAGGGATGGTTTAAAATAAAAGACAAGATCATGGTTTGCTACACAGTTTGAAGAAGCATGTACAAGTAAATGATAACAGACACTATGTTGGGTTGTAGCATGAATCTCAAGCATTAGTAAGGATGCAGCAAGGAAAAACATTTATTGGTGAAGTTAAATGCAAGGGTGATTCTATCAGTGATGGTGATGAACCAAATGGATATCTGACATCAATGACCAACACTGGAGATGAATTACTAAGCACTTCACATGTACAAATTCTAACTAGTATATCTTTATCTAATTCAGAACTGTATGATTATTATGTTTTGAAATGTATTAAATTCATGTCAGTATATTATCATCTAAGGACTTAAATGCTTAATTGATTGCTAAGATTGAGATTTGCAGGCTAGGATCCATGAGTTTAAATTAGTACATTTCATACTTGATTTTCCATGTAGTAAAATGAATATCTAGAATTAGATAGAGTGTTCTAGACGGTTAGGTGTATCCCTAAACATTTGCTGGAACTTGATATAAATCTTCTTTGATTTAATACTTATGCTAATGTTGTGAAAAGTGCAAATAGACAAACATGTCATAGATCATATATTTTATATTTGTTCTTACTTGAAATTTTTTGTGTGCTTATTTTCATATGATTTCCTCCCACTCACATAGTTGTACTTAAATGTCATATCATATCATGTATTGCTTGTTAAGGAGTATAAGATTAAAAGATGGTAGAATTATCTAAGTAGTCAATAACATTTGTAGATTCGAAGCTTAATCTAAAACTGACTTAGATAATTAGAGATAGTTAAAATATTAGACAATAACAAAAATGGATTAGACATAATTAGTAATTAATTTGTTAATTCTTCTATCCATGTGCTTTTAGAATTTTTTTGAATATCTGTAAATCTGCTTGACTCAAGATGGCTAAAGTAGATAATACTGAATTTTATAATATGCATAATATGCCTGAATTGCATAATTCTTATCTATAATGTGTCTAAGCTGAATGTTTATCATGTGTTCTTATTTTCATGTTTTTCGTTTAAATTTGAAAATGCACATCTTAGGACTTGCATACTCTTAGGCAAAGCATGTATAAGAATCACAATAGGATAAAGACTGCTAGTTCCCCTTAAGTTAGGTTAGAATCACTAATCTCATAGCCTTAAGACTACTTTGTCAAGTATGTTGTAAATGAAAAGTGATCAGTCAAAGATAAGTTTGTGCATGTTAAAGTTGAAGCTATTGTTACCACTATTTAAAGTAATATCTCTAACCCATCTGGACTCAATTGAAGTTGAGTACCAAGAAATTTAATCATTTGTGATTGCTGAGTATATGACAAGAGGAAAAGTTATATGATTTCACAACAGTTATTGTACGAGGCATATGATTAGGATTGAAGCTCTACTATCACAGTTGGTTGAGAAAGCCTACCCAACGGTAACCTTTGGAGATGACAGCAAAGGATGTACAAGGTCTTTGGCTATAATGATTTTTGGAATTGTCATCAGTGGAAGCATCTTTCTTGTCGATGGACTTAAGCACTATCTACAGAGCACTAAGGAATTCTTTGTCAAGGATTTTCTGGAAAAGCATTGAAAAGGAAATTTGTTTGATTTCAAGGAAGAAAGATGGAAGCTCACTCAACTGAGAGTGAGGAAAGTATATTCGTAGCTGACATGGATTTTGTATGAAAAGGTGAAGTGAACTTTTCAGTAAAGCTTCATTAGTAAAGAGTTAGCTATGACATATGAAGCTCTCACACTTGGTGAACAAGACAATGGATTCTCCGATAAAGATGAAATTGGTAAGAGGACTGCTTCGTTTGGAATTCTATCCAGAAGGAAATTATGAAGTATGTCATATAGGGAAGTCAATGAAAACATCACATTGAAGCAAATTATGTCATGGAAGAAATATGCTTAGTGGTAAATGTTGACAACCCTAATTACAAGTTGGTGATGTTCGTGCATTCAATAGATAATATATCACAGATGGTGATTGATCACATCAGAAAGATCAATTTGGAAGAAAAGTAAGCTGTGAGAACTTTGAAGTCAGATATTGGAACTCAATTTTGTGAATGAAGTTCTAAATGGAGTCTGCACTAATAAAGATACTTTGAAGCTGAAGCAATTAACACAGCATGCTGCTTTAATCAACAAAGATCGTGAAAAGACATCATATGAGTTAATGGCCAACCAGAAGCAAACACCGAAGCTCTTTCGTGTGTTTGGAGGAGATTAATATTTATTGAAGATTTATATGAGTATCTTGGCAAATTTGAAGTTAAGGCTCATGGAACCATTTTCCTCGGCTACTCATAAATTCGAAAGATTTCAAGGCCTAAATGATGTAAAACCAGAAGGTGATTGAAAGTCTGAATGTTTCATTCTACTACACCAAGCTCCCAAGCATTCAAATGAAAGATTATTCTGAATCTTTGAAGTTTGACATCCTGTCAGAGACAAATTCAGATACTGATGTTGAAACTGAGGTTGCAGAATGAATCAATGATAACGATGATGATTCATATCCTATTAGTGGAAATGATAATAAATCTACACAACTCGTGAACTTTAACAGAATCCATTGAAAAAAGGTGAAGGATCTTAAACACATCCTAGTAGCAACTCAGGGGGAACAAATAACAGATGGATCTACTAGTCGTACTCAATACAATGAAGATCAAAGGAATACATCAGGAACATATCTGCCAAGACAAAATATTTGAAGTCAAAGTCAATCCTGGAGTCTAGTTCTTAGTAAACCGGATTATTGAGTAAAAGCTAGAAGTGCTAATCAAAATGAACATATATTTTTCGGGACCTAACATCTAGAATCCCAAAGAATACTGAAGATGTACTGATTGATCCAGATTGGGTGATTGCAATGCAAGATGATCTCAATCAGTTCGAAGGCAGAATTTATTGAAGTTGGAACCCAGACCACAAGACGAAACAGTATTTGGTATTGTAAGGGTTTTCAGAAACTGGATAAGTATTGGCATTGTTATGAGTAACAAAGCCAAACTGGTTGCTACATGTTACTATAAAGTAGAAGGTATCGACGATGATGGAAACAAAATCTTCGGGACTTTCAAGATCAAACAATAAGCACCAGTGACGAGACTTGATCGTATTAGGGCTAAGCAAGTTGATGACCTAATAACATGATATCCCTAGCACATGTTGAGCATTCAAGTGTGAATATCTATCATATGAATGTGAACAAGTGCACTCCTGAATGGTGAGTTAGAAGTTGAAGTTGATGTACAACATTTCATGGACTTTGAAGTTGCAGATCATTGGAATTTGTATATCATCATCTTCACAAGCTCTTTATGAATGAAGTTAGGGATTCAAGCAAATCGTCAAGGACATGGTATGACACTCTAACTTCTAATTAATTGAAAATAATTTTATATTAGAGTCGTTATACACATATCTCTTTATAATGCAAGGCACACACATAATTCAATATTAGTGCTAGTATACCGTGATTATATTATATGTGGGTCTACTAATGAAATACTAATGAAAATTTTGCAAGAGATATTTGTTAAGTAAATGCAGAGTAGGTACAACATGAATATGTTGGAAGAGTTGCAATTCTTTTTGGAATATAAGTAATTCAAAAGAATGATGGCAATTAAAGTAAGTCAAGGATCTTTTGAAGATGCACAATTTGGAAGATTCTAAACCTACTAGGACTTCTTGCCAACAAACCACTAAGCTTAATTAGGGAAAATCTGGTATATGAACTTAAGTGACAAGCTATAGAGGTATGATCAGCTCATTACTTATTCAAGTGCATAAAGACCATATATTCTATTCTCGATATGCCTATGTGTAAGTTTTCAAGTGGATACTAGAGAATCTTATCTTATAGCTAAGTTATGAATTGTTAGATATCTTAGGGGATCACCAATTTTTAGAATCAGGTACCCTGAAGATAATAGGTTTAACCTAATTGGCTATATAGATATAGATGATGCAGGTTGTAAGAAAGACAGAGAAGTAATTCCTAGAAGCTGTCAATTTCGTGGAAGAAGTTGATTTCTTGTTGAAATGATAGAAAGCATTCAACACACATAGTTGCAACAAATGCTAAAATTAAAGCAACTAGTGAATGTGATGCTCTGATCTTCTGGACAAAGAAACTTTTTTTAACTCCAACAACTCTGCTGGATATTCTCTACACCACGTATGGAACAAGCTCATGGACACCAGATATCATTTCTTTAAATCTAGAATTTTTAAATTTATTTTGTGTGCTTTTTTTTAACAAAAGTATTAAAAATCTTCTAGAAACATTTTCCGTCTTATTATAAAAAGGTAATTTTTTTCTTCTACTGTTAAACAGACAACATTTGTTTAAGCAATTATGTTGTATGTGTTGTATGAAGACAACGGTTTTTAGATATAAAAATCGTTGTCTTTTTATAGTTTTTTTAATAATTTTTTACCACGGATTTAAACAAATGTATGTAGTTGGCTAGTAATAATTAAATGGATTTATAGTTATTATAAATTATTATAATTTATTCCTCCCACCCAAATATTTCTCCCTTTAACCAATATCATTTCCCTATCATTTTTTGAAGATTTTTGTTTCAACTTTGTCAATTAACTGCTACTGTTTATCAATTCATTGCTACTACTTCTCAACTTGAACACAAGGTCAATTTTCTTCTAGTAGTAAAACTCTAGGTTTTATGAGTTCTAGGGATGGGATTTCAACTTTCATCTTCATTGATTTAATTATTATAAGTATTTTTTTTGTATGGGTCAGAATGTGCTCTACTGATAACAAAAGGAGTATATATATATATATATATATATATATATATATATATATATATATATATATATATATATGGAAATTAACACTTGCTAAATCAACTTTTGATATTCGAGAGGACGGCTGTCACACATTCGTGAAAATCATTTAAATTGTGTAAAGTAGCCGATTAAGCTCCATTTTGTTGAAACAGGGCCGTAATCCTCCGATTGTTTAATTGGATTGGTCCAAAACTTTAAAAAAAAATATTGTGTCACACTAATAGTTAGTGCTTAAATTATTTAAAATTATTTATCAATTTTTTAATTAAAAATTATAATTTATTATTTTTAACAATTCAAAACTTTACTCAAAGTGCCAACTCATTTAATTTTTGACTCACGCTAAAACTGTTAAGTTTTACCATGATGCTAGTTCCAGATGTATGAACTATATTATATACTAGATTAGCCTGCAGACCTTGTAGGTTTAATATATATAATATTATTACTTTATGTAATTTTTAAAATGTATTGTAAATATTATAAAGAACTATATATAGATATTTTATTTTAAAAAGTTTAATATTTTTAATATATTCTCTTGTTTTCTATTAATTTAATTGCAAATAATTTTTAAATATTCAACACAGATATATAGATAAAAATTTGTGCTTTTCTATAGACATGCAAAAAGGTCCCATATGATATGAAGAAATTTTTATTGTGTATTTATAAAATAAAGAGAGAATTTTAAATAAATTTGACTAGTAAATTTAGCAAAAATCTCTAGAGGATTTGAGATATAAGAAAAGATAGATTTAGAATTTAAAAAATTAGATGCATAATTAAGTCATCAATGCATGAGAGCAATGGTGACATCTGTATTTTGGGATTACTCCTATTAATTTAAATATTTTTTAAAGTTATTATAAATATTATAAATAATTATAAATGTTATTACAACCAGTGTTTTAAATTTACGAGTGGCCTGGTTTAGATCCATTAGTGTATATATTGTTTTTGAAAAAAAAAATTGAGTCTCCCAGCTCTTTTTACAAAGATAGTGAACTTATGCTCTTTACAAAATTTTCTATCTTAAGTTAAAGCACAAGTTCTACCAGAAATCATTTCATAAAAGGTTCTACTATCTGTGTTACTACATTTGCTATATGTATTACTGCACCTGTTTAGTGTTTATAATATTTCTAGTTAAAAGATAAAATAAAAACATTTTAAAATAAAAACTTGCCTCATGTAATTATTCTTTTTGCACTGTGCAAATGGGGAAATTGATACGTTTTCGTATTTCTTTAAGGTGATCATATTTCTGTCCTCCAAGAGGTTTTATAGTCAAAATATATTTGACAGTTCAAGTAGTCTTCATTTTATAAATATTTCTGTTGGTTTATCCTTTTTATATTTTATATTGATAAGTTATTATCAATTGAAATTTAACTGTTAATCTTATAAACTGATGATAATAATCGACTGATTTTCACATCTATTCTTGCGCACATTTATTAAGGAAATACACTAGTATTTTCCAACTATTTTCTATTTATGTTATTTATCTAGCCCTAGTGCTAAACTATTAATCAGTTATGAATGTGTGGCTAAGAATAAAGGAATGACATGTGCGTATGTTCATGGGACCTACTCTGATAGACAGCATTTCACATATATAGCTGTATCTTTATCCTTTTGTTTTCAGAGTGATAATATATGTTTTTCCTCATCTGGTAAACTATAGCTCTCAAGTTGATTTAGAATTCTCTGCATTTCATTCATTTCAAACTTTTATTATGCTTGTTAACATGGTATCAAAGCCAGGTTGCAAAGAGAATTACTAAACAATTTTTTCTTTTCTAGTGTGAGCACAGTTCTCATTAAAGTTTGATTTTTTTTTTAACTCTAGATTTGTCATTTTCACCCAGATCTACTTTTCTAGATCTATTTCATAATGGCAGGTACTAGACTTACATACCAAGAAATGATGACACCATTATTCTTACACCCTTCTGATAATGCAAACTCTATTCAAGTTGATAAACTTCAAGGGTCATCTGATTATAGGAGCTGGAAACGCTCGATGGAAATAAATCTCTCCTCCAAACGAAAACTGGGGTTCATCACAGGTACGATTCTTCTACCCACTGATGATGAATCTAAAGCCAAAATGTGGGAAACTTGTAACAACATGGTGATTGCTTGGATTACTAACAATGTTTCTCCCACTATTAAAAGATCTGTCATGTATATGACATATGCTAAAGACATATGGAACAACCTAGAAAAGCGATTTTCTTTGGCTAATGGGAGTAGAAAGTATAAACTAAACAAAGACCTCTATGAGCTCAAACAAAATAATATCTCTGTTACTGAGTATTATACATCGATGAAAGCAATCTGGGAGGAGTTGGATTCTCTAAACTTACTTCTTACTGTAGTCAACCCTGTTCCTGATGTAGTCAAGCTGCTAGAAACCATTGATCTACAAAGAGAGGAGTCTCGCCTATTTCAGTTTCTTAATGGCCTGGATGAACAATACACATCTCAGCGCAGTCATCTTCTAATGCAGCATCCATTACCCACTGTTGAGTCAGCTTGTGCTGCAATAGAACAAGAAGAAGCTCAGAGGTCTATGCTTCACATGAATAAACCCACAGAAATGATGGCCATGTATAGCAGAAATACATCTGAAAAGGTACCAATCTGCCATGTCTGTGGTGTTAAAGGGCACAACTCAGATAGATGTTGGCAGGTCATTGGATATCCTAGATGGCACCCTAAATTTGGTACCCCGACGCTAAGGCCCAACTCTGGTCCTAAGAAATTTCAACCCTCTGGTTCAAGGTGGACTTCCAAATCTGCTGCACCTCAAAGATTGGCTGCCACAGCTCAAATTACTACTCCAACAACTGACACCTCCAGCCAATACTTCACACCTCAACAACTTGAACAAATAGCCAAGCTTATGCCTCAATTGCAGATACCAAAACAGTCAGATACCGATGATGAAATTGATTACCATTTCTCTGGAATGATTTCTTGCTTCTCATCACAAAGCTCCTCAAGTGAATGGATAGTGGAGAGTGGTGCTTCAGACCACATGACACCACATCTTGCAGCCCTTTCACACTCAACACCATTTTCACAGAATCATAGTATTAATCTCCCTACTGGAGACTCAGTTCTCATCTCACATGTTGGTCAGGTATCTCTTGCTCCTGCTTTGACTCTAAACAATGTGTTGTGTGTGCCTACTTTCAAGCATAACTTGTTATCTGTTCAAAGATTGGTTAAAGACAATAATTGTCACATTGAATTTTTCCCTTCACATTGTCATATTGTTGACAGTAGCACTAAAGTAATTAGAGCAGTTGGTGCCGCTAGGAATGGTTTATATTATTTAAATGTTGCAAGTACAGATGTCTCAAGTTGCTTGACTGTTGCTACACATCATTTACCACATACTATTACACCTTTAGCTTTGTGGCATCATAGACTTGGGCATGCTCCGTTAAATATTTTGAAATAAATACCCTGTGTCAATGCTCCAAACACTACCACTGCTGAAATTTGTGTATCCTGCCCTATGTGTAAACTCACAAGGTTACCTTTTCAATCAAGTGATTCACATGCTACTGAAAGTTTTGATTTGATTCATATGGACATTTGGGGGCCTTACAGAGCTCCTTACAAAGGCAAGTATAGGTATTTTCTGACCCTAGTTGATGACTTTTCCAGACATACATGGGTCTATCTCTTACAGTTAAAATCTGAAACACTTGAGCACCTTAAAGCCTTTCTTGCCTATACTTTGACACACTTCAAGAAAACAATTAAAATCATCAGGTCTGATAATGCTTTGGAATTCACTTCTGGCTCTAGTCAACAATTCTTCATAGATCATGGAATTTCCCACCAAACTTCCTGCTCTTATAGGCCCCAACAAAATGCTAGGGCTGAGAGGAAGCATCGACACATCTTAGAAGTGGCAAGGTCTCTTCGATGTCATGCAGGTCTTCCCCTTGAGTTTTGGGGTGCTTGTGTCCTCACGGCAGTTCATTTAATCAACTTATTACCTACACCTGTACTCAACAAAAAAAACACCCCACCAACTGCTCTACAACACCCCACCAACATATGACACGTTAAAGGTTTTTGGTTGTCTAGCTTTTGCCTACAACAATTCCTCGTCCTCGGATAAATTTGACAACAGAGGTATACCATGCATATTTCTGGGTTATCCCCCTCTGAAAAAAGGCTACAAACTTATGAATTTAAGCACAAAACAAGATTTTGTGTCAAGAGATGTTTATTTTCATGAACACATATTTCCCTTCCATCCCGATTCTACCAAATACTACATGAATCCTGTTCCACCTACTATGAATATTGCACCTCAACCACCAACCATCCTAGATGATATTTCTTTCGATGACACTGAGCTCACTACTCATACACATCCAGTTTCTATACCATCCTCCCCTGGTTCAACATATGAAAACTCATCGTCTTCGAGCTCCTCTCCTTCTCCTGTAAATTTGAGAAGATCTACTAGAACACACATCCCTCCACCATGGCTTCATAACTATATTACATCTCAGCAAACACACCACATCTCAAACCTAGCCTTCACAACCATTGATGCAGACTTTAATTGTTTTTTGTCTGCTGTTACTGCAACTCAAGACCCAACTACTTTCAAAGTAGCTATTCAAAGTGACCACTGGGTAGAAGCAATGAACCATGAATTAGAGGCCTTGGAATTAAACAACACGTGGGATATCATGTCTCTCCCACCTGGTAAACATGCCATTGGTTGTAAATGGTTGTTTAAGACAAAATTTCTTCTAAATGGAAACATTGAAAAATACAAAGCTCGCCTGGTTGTGCTTGGCTGTCATCAAAGACCAGGAGAGGACTATTATGAGACATTTGTTCCCGTAGCCAAACTCACTACTATTCGAGCACTTCTTGCTGTTGCAGCAATGGAATCCTGGCACACATTCCAGATGGATGTCTCTAATGCCTTTCTGCACGGAGACCTTTCTGAAACAGTCTACATGAAAATGCCTCAAGGCTACACAAAAATTGGTGGTCGAATTACAACGAATATGCAATTGTCTTCTACGTCTTCACAACTAGTCTACAAGCTCAATAAGCCATTATATGGCCTCAAACAGGCCCCCCGGATGTGGTTCTCGAAATTGTCTACTACACTGCTGAAAATGAACTAGCAACAGTCAAAGACAGATCCCAGCCTATTCAGTAAACACACTTCCTCATCTCTCACTGTTATTTTGATTTATGTTGATGATTTGCTCCTTTGTGGTAACTGCTTACACTCCATTAATGCTCTTAAGTCATTTCTGAGCCAATCTTTCCACATGAAGGATTTGGGGCCTTTAACCTATTTTTGGGTATTGAAATACACAGATCTGAGGATGGAATTTTTTTATGCCAAAAGAAATACACTATTGATATCCTAAAAGAACACAAACTATTGAATGCCAAACCTCTACAGCTTCCTCTCGATTCTCACATTAAACTAACACCAGATATTGGCGATCCTCTCTCAAACCCCTCACCCTACCAAAGACTTCTAGGCCAACTCATTTATTTGACCATAACAAGGCCAGATATTTGTTTTAGTGTTCAGTTACTGTCTCAATACATCAACAAACCTACAACTGCTCATCTACAAGCTGCTTATAGACTTCTCCGATATCTCTCTGGCTCCACATCTCAAGGCATACTCTTAGCCTCCAACTCTGCAGCTAAGCTGACTGCCTACTGTGATAGCGACTGGGCATCATGTCCTGTTTCCAGAAAATCAACTACAGGATTTTGCATTTTCCTCGGTCACTCTCCTATATCTTGGAAGTCCAAGAAACAACAGGTGGTAGCTAGATCCTCGGCTGAAGCCGAATATAGAGCAATGGCTATAACCATATGTGAAGTGACATGGCTCTGTGCTCTTCTCAAAGACCTTGGTTTGAAGAATCTTCCTCCCACAGTACTGAATTGTGATAATAAAGCGGCATTGGCAATTGCTGCAAATCCGGTACTACATGAAAGAACTAAACATGTGGAGCTCGATTGTCATTATGTTAGAGATCAAGTCAAGTGTGGGAATATCCAAACATTTCATGTGCCATCATCTGCTCAGGTTGCGGACATTTTCACCAAACAGCTTCTAGTGCATCTCCAAAAGTCTCATCTCAGCAAGCTAGCAGCCTCCTTCAACAACTCCTCTGCAGCTTGAGGGGGTGTATTAAGGAAATACACTAGTATTTTCCAACTATTTTCTATTTATGTTATTTATCTAGCCCTAGTGCTAAACTATTAATCAGTTATGAATGTGTGGCTAAGAATAAAGGAATGACATCTGCGTATGTTCATGAGACCTACTCTGATAGACAGCATTTCACATATATAGTTGTATCTTTATCCTTTTGTTTTCAGAGTGATAATATATGTTTTTCCTCATCTGGTAAACTATAGCTCTCAAGTTGATTTAGAATTCTCTGCATTTCATTCATTTCAAGCTTTTATTATGCTTGTTAACAACATTCTATTTCATGTCACTACAATCAAATTGATCGACCATAACGTACTTGCTATTATAATTTCAATATCGTCATGGTACACTCCTAAAAATCTTAAATAAATTATTTAGAAAATATTATAAACTTGCACATATACTTTTACTAAATCCCCACCATTCTTCTGCACATTCTTAACTTCACCTTGTTAATTCACAACCGCTAACAAAAGCGATTAACTGATTAGTGATGAAAGGAATGAAGATAATTTTTATTAGTGATGAATATTGCTTGTTAACTCAAACCCTACTTAATCTATTAAGAAATAAATAGTTAACGGAACAGCTTGTTGGTCAAATTATTTATTTATATTTATATATTACTAGTTTTCAAATTATCAATTTGTTTTCGAATTAAAAGAGAGAGCTACTATTCATGAGTGCTTGCACGCAAGTTAACGAAGACCAATAATGACATGAACAAATTTTGTTCATTTTCAAACTCATTAACAAAGAGGTTTTAACTAAATGTGATAATCAACCGAGCCTTGGTATGTGAAAGTTGTGTGTTTTGAGGAGGCACCGGATATTTTTATTAATATGAGGAGAAGTGGATTGTAGGTTGCACTACAAGAGAACATGGCATTTTATTAATGGCTTGTGTTTATTGTGTCTCGAAATAGCTTATTGTGTTTTTGAGAAGATTCTTTACAGTGATGTTTTAGCACATATAAACCTGTCGTAATTGACAGTTGGCAGCCCATGACAGCCCCCGGAACCTAACGGGCTTGGGCCATGGCAGACATCTGGGAAGTTTGTCATCCACATCCGCACAGACTTGGGTCAAAGCCCTTCACGTCTGAGGATTTGGGTCTGATGGACTGGACCAATACCTAACCTATATAGGTAACTTGTCCTCC
Source organism: Oenanthe sinensis (assembly GCA_028671895.1). Classification (NCBI taxonomy): domain Eukaryota; kingdom Viridiplantae; phylum Streptophyta; class Magnoliopsida; order Apiales; family Apiaceae; genus Oenanthe; species Oenanthe sinensis. Next base: position 12,020,859 of record CM053799.1, read on the forward strand.
AATAACTACGTGTAGCTTTGTGAATCCCTATATAAAGGGTACGTAGGCCTCTTGTTTCACTGAGAATTGACAGTTGGCAGCAAGAGAATAAACATTTTCTCTGGCCTTCTAACGAATCAACAGCAAGATCAGTTACCAAAATCCATCACTTTCCTCCCTTGTTCTTCTTGTTCTTCATCAAATTCATCAGCAAAATCATCATATTTTGCTCCGTAATTCTTGTAAATCTCCAAATTACTGTTATACCAGTTTTTTCCTATAACAGGCTTCTACAAATTCAACACCTGGATCACTACAATCAACCAAGTGACTCTCTGAACTGAATCTTCCAGCAAAAGGATGAAACATAGTTAACACTTTCGATAGCGACTTCTTTAAGTGCTTGTTCCTCAAAGTAGTGTTAGTAGCATCATCTTGATGAGTAGATTTGTAATAGAAAATGGTCGGAACATTAACATTTGGTGATACTTCATCCATTAATGATATATTATATAGGGAAATTAACACTTACTAGAAGATCGTTGGCTGGCACACAAGTGTGAAATTCAGTTAAATTGTGTGAATAAGCCAATTAATTAAGCTCCATCTTGTTGAAACAGGCTGGAATCTTCTGATCGTTTAATTGCATTGGTTGAGTCTTAAAATAAGAATATACTCCTTTGTCTCTTAGATAGGTTACTTGATCTTTTTACGAGTAATTTTAAATATTTTGATAATAAATTAATAGTTTTTAAAAAAATTATTTTAAACAAAAGCATAATATTCAAATTTTTATTTTGAAAAAAAAATTAAAAAAATTAATTTTAACTTCGGGATCAAAGCACTTAAAATTATGTATAAAAAGTCAAACAAGCTATCGAGAACAAGTATTTATAATTGTATCAATAATTAGTTCTTAAATCATTTAATGACCTATTTGGAAATATGGATTTCATTTCAAATTCTGGATTTTATCAAATGACATGTTTGAGTAACTATAAAATTTTGAATTTAAATTTCATTTAAATTTCCATTTTTTAACTTATATGTTTAGACTTTCAAGACTTTTTTAACTTAATTTTTTCAGTTATATATCTAATACCCATTTTAGTTAAAATGGGTATTTAATGACACAAGCTCCCATTTCATTGCAAGTTAAACCACACATATATGTTTAGACTTTCAAGACTTTTTTAACTTAAAATTTTTTTAGTCATATATGTATGCTATATAATATAGCTTACAAGTTTGTTTTTAATTTAATGATATCCACGTGGCCACAGTAAGTGCATAAAAGAAAAAAAAAATTAAAGACATACGCTCTATAATGTAGTCTATACGTTACATTATAGAGCGTAAATCTTTTTTATTTATTTTAAATCATAGCGGTTTATTTAGTATTTTAATGATGGAACATGGGTTGGTTTGATTAACAATAATACCCAACTATTGCGGTATAAGCAACCCCTTATTTAATTTACCATCCTACAATTGGTTGTTGGGAAAATAATTGGAATGGGTCATATTTCTACAAAGACAGCGAACTTATGCTCTTTACAAATTTTTCTCTCTTAAGTTAAAGCACAAGTTCTGCGAGAAATTATTTCATAAAAGGTTTTAACTATCTGTGTTACACTTGCTATCTGTGTTACTAATAAAAACTTGCTTCATGTAATTATTCTTTTTGCACTGGGCAAATGGGGAAATTGACATGTTTTCGTATTTCTTTAAGATGATCATATTTCTGTCTTCCAAGAGGTTTTATAGTCAAAATATATTTGACGGTCCAAGTAGTCTTCATTTTACAAATATTTCTGTTGGTTTATCCTTTTTATATTGATAAGTTATTATCAATTGATATTTAACTGTTAATCTTATCAACTGATGATAATAATCGACTGATTTTCACATCTATTCTTGCGCACATTCTATTTCATTTCACTTCAATCAAATGGATCGACCATAACGTACTTGCTATTATAATTTCAATACTGTCATGGTACACTCCTAAAAATCTTAAATAAATTATTTAGAAAATATTATAAACTTGCACATATACGTTTACTAAATCCCCACCATTCTTCTGCACATTCCTAACTTCACCATGTTAATTCACAACCGACTAACAAAAGCGATTAACTGATTAGTGATCAAAATCATAAAAAAAGGCATGAAGATAATTTTTATTAGTGATGAATATTTCTTGTTAACTCAAACCCTACTTAATCTATTAAGAAATAAATAGTTAACGGAACAGCTTGTTGGTCAAATTATTTATTTATATTTATATATTAACAGTTTTCGAATTAAAAGAGAGAGCTACTATTCATGAGTGCTTGCACGCAAGTTAACGAAGACCAATAATGACATGAACAAATTTTGTTCATTTTCAAACTCATTAACAAAGAGGTTTTAACTAAATGTGATAATCAACCGAGCCTTGGTATGTGAAAGTTGTGTGTTTTGAGGAGGCACCGGATATTTTTATTAATATGAGGAGAAGTGGATTGTAGGTTGCACTACAAGAGAACATGGCATTTTATTAATGGCTTGTGTTTATTGCGTCTCGAAATAGCTTATTGTGTTTTTGAGAAGATTCTTTACAGTGATGTTTTGGCACATATAAACCTGTCGTATATTTATTCTGGGCTGGGACATGCCCTTTTATACTGACTCGGTTTACTCTATTTACAAACCATGATATCGGTGATGTCGTTATGCTTTATGAATTTTTTCATGTCACTCTCATCCAATGTAACCCATGCTTCAATCCCTCTCCCAGATATCTCATCTAACAGGACTACTGTATTTTTCATGGGGATATTGGCAACACTGACCCACATGGGTTTTCCCCAGCCAAAATCAGCTTCATAAAATGGAAACTTACACCAGCTGCTAAACGTACCGGCTAAATAAATCTCAGGATTTGAAAGACCTTTAAGCAGCTCGCACAATTCCTGACTTAACAACGTTTGTCCTTCATTCTCTAATGATAGCACCACACCACAGTTATCGGCAGCTCTCTTGACAGATTTGGAAAGGTTATCAACCAAACATGGAAGCCCCATTCCTTGTTGACCTGCCACTGACTGAGCGCAGGCTAATAGGTAGAGATTTCCAAATTGGTTTTTAGGAAGAGGTGGAACTGTTCTCTCTCTCATATTCACTGCTTGAATAAATATATAGCCCTTGGGGTTCTCTGGGTTGGCTACATGTACATCAATAATAGCCTTCCCTATTACTCCGAATACAGATTGTACCCTTGTAGGTGACATCTTGCTTGAATTGTCTACTTTGGCTCTTTCTCGAATGCTTGAAATCTTATTTTCGCTAAAGTAAAACATCTTTGTGACCATCTTATGAACTTCAATATTTTCTTTATCCCGTGAAAGTCCAGAAGGTAGACAAGGCAAGTTTTGTCCTGGAAACAGCAAAGCTGAGTCGAAATTCCAGGACATTGGCAGGTCACTTTTATCAACATACCCGAGTTCTTGCTTTGCAGCAATAGCCCATGCGTTGATAAATGATATTGTTGTTGACATGTCAGCAATTCTGTGTGAACTACAGACTGCAATAGCAAATCCTCCACAACTGAAGGCACTTACTTGTACTGCAAGTAATGGATCGGTTTTTCCATCTACTGCACCTAATGGGATCGGAAGTAAATCATTGAGCAACTCGATTTTCAAGTTCTTCCGTTGGCTGACAAGATCATCAAGCTGAACATCAACTTTGGCTTCTACAAATTCAGCACCTTGGTCACTACAATCAACCGAGTGACTCTCTGTACTGAATCTTCCAGCAAAAGGATGAAACATAGTTAACACTTTTGATAGCGACTTCTTCAAGTGCATGTTCCTTAATGTAGTGTTAGTAGCATCATCTTGATGAGTGGATTTGTAATAGAAAATGGTGGGAAAATTCATATTTGGTGATACTTCATCTATTAATGATATATTGTAGTTTCGAAAGCTGGGTGGAGTAGCAGTATGTGGTTTTATCAGCTCTCTGGATAGGATTTCAACTCTCATCTTCATTGATTTAATTACTATAAGTATTTTTTTTGTATGGGTCAGAATGTGCTCTAGAGTATATATATATATAAGGAAATTAACACTTGCTAAATCAACTTTTGATATTCGAGAAGACTGCCGGCACACATTCGTGAAAATCAGTTAAATTGTTTAAAGTAGCCAATTAAACTCCATTTTGTTGAAACAAGGTCAGAATTAGGTTTTACAATGTAATCGTTCAAGACAATTATTTTCATAATCTAACAGATTTTAAGAACTTTGTTTTTCTTAAAAGAGTTTTGTATTGAGTTCATCAAAAGTTAATACAAAACAATACTTCTTCTACATAATTGTGTTCATATATAATCGAATTATTTGATACTATTATGTTCAACCTCTCTATAATAGTGTATTATCCGGGTAACAATGAATATTTATTCCAAGTTGCTTGTTAGACCAATATTGATTTTCGTCCTATTACTTACTATCTCATTTTGCACATTAGCATCAACAGATTTTACTTGGCTTTCATGTGATAATCAATTGAGCGATTAAAAATGAGATAATTAATATTTGTGACTTTTATTTGATAATTAATTGAGCCATTATAAAAGAGATATATATGACTTTTTTGATATTGATATTAAAAAACAGCATGGATGCATCAAACGATGACCCTAATCAAATTTATCTTTCAAATCAATTCATATGTTCCCACCATCTTTCTAGAATCCTGGCTAGCTGTACGAACAGTTAATTGTGAAGACGTCTTTAAATTAATAGTAAACAAACTTTGACCTGGTTCAAGAAATTCTCAAAAGGGAGAGGGACCCTATATATATAGTTACGTCTTCCCTAGAAGTAATCAGGTGGCTATTTATCTTGCTTTAGTTTGAGGAGAAATTTTGACTAGCTTGTTTGTCTTTAGTAGTGAACCAAGTAACCAACGGGAGGGTTGGAGATGTTAGGAAATAGGAAGTTTGTATTAATTAAGGAAATACATTAGTATTTCATTTTAAGTTTAACTTTATTAATTTGTATACTGATTGTCTTCATTTTAATTCACATGTTAGATGTGATTTTTTCTTGATTTCTTTGAAAAATGAGCCTAGAATCAGGTTTGAAGATGAGAGGAGCGGGGCCTTTGAGTCTCATGTCAACTCCTGAGCTGAAAACCAAATTTTAAACGAGACATGGGTTTATAATTCTTCCGTTTTATTGGATGGATTTCGATTGGTGACCAACCAAAAGCATGGGAAGAATGGAGGTAAATAACCATATATTATATTATATTATATATAAATTTGAGTAAAAATTACTATTATTTAGAATTATAATAATTAGACGCTAATTTATACTATATTATTATATCAAAAAAATTAAAAAAAATAGGTCGTGGGCAAAGGACTAGTCTCTTAGTTAGCCAGTCAAGCCGTCAAACGAGCAGCAAAGCAGGCTTGGCCCATGAGCCTAAAAAATAAACATTTATTAGATATAATTTTACTTATTATAATACAAGCATATATATATATATATATATATATATATATATATTAAAATTTTATTTTTTAGACCCGATTATATATTTATTATAACAAGAGTTCAAATTATAACATATTTATATTAAATAGAATAAATTTATATAAAATAAGTGAACAAAAATTTTATTAGTTATAAACGTATTAACATAAATTCTTAATATTATAAAATTTTATATTAAGTATCAATAAAAATATAAATAAAAAATTAATTTACTTAAATATTAGTTATCACTGTTTATAAGCTTGTATTATATAATTTTACTTATTATAATACGGATACATATCTATATTAACTAAAATTTTATTTTTTAGACCCAATTATATATTTATTATAGCACGGGTTCAAATTATAACATATTTATATTAAATAGAATAAATTTATATAAATTAAGTGAACATATAATATTAACATAAATTCTTGATATTATAAAATTTTATATTAAATATAAATAAAAAATCAATTAACTTAAATATTAGTTATCACCGTTTATAAGCTTGTAAATATATAGATATAATACATTGAAAAATATGTTAACGTTACGTTATATATTGTATTAAACACACATGAAAAACTGGAGGAGTTATTTACAGCACCTACTCTTATTTTGTGTATAAAACCCTTTTTTTTATTTCATATAAAAATAGAACGGTAATTAATGAGAATTAGTTATACATTCATACATCAAATTATGATAAAGTAGTTGTACTCTTATATTATGATTTAAGTAAATTTATATACAAACAAAGTACTCTATGACATTAAATACTCAATATATATGCAAAATTTATAAAGTGGCCACATATTTGTGAGATGGAGGGAGTGAAAATTAATGCAAAAGTTTCATTATTTGACATTTACCATATTTGTGGGATGGAGAGAGTGTATATATGTATATCGAGTGTGCTAATAATCCATCCAATTACCATATTAATTGTTACAAATACATCTCATCCGGAATATATAACCTTGTATGGTAATTGTTACAATTACCATATCGCCATGCTTTATGAATTTTTTCATGTCACTCTCATCTAGTGTCACCCATGCTCCAATCCCTCCCCCAGATTTCTCATTAACCAGGACTTCCATATTTTTCATGGAGATGTTGGCAGCACTGACCCACATGGGTTTTCCCACAGCCAGAATCAGCTTCGTAAAGTGGAAAATTACACCACCTGCTGAACGTAGGAGCAAAATAAATTTCAGGATTTGAAAGACTTTTATGGTTTGTAAACCTGAATTTTATTTGAAATTTTATATTTGATCAAATGATATGTTTGGATAAGTAAAAAAAATTGAATTTGGATTTTATTACATTCAAATACTAGTAAAAATATGAGAATTTGAAATAAAAACTCAAATTGTATCATTTCAAATGAAATATATGTTCCCGGACACAATCTTTAAGGTTTGTTTGGGATATAAATTTCATTTGAGATTGTGGATTTGATTAAATAATATTATTGATTATAATCATAAGAATTTGTATTTGAATTTTATTGGAATTCCAATACATTCAAATATTAATAAAATATGAGAATTTGAAATGACACTCAAATCTGTCACTTGAAATCCATCATTTGAAATGAATATCAAGTTGCCAAAAACAATCTTATCAAAATACAATTCTTAAATCATATCAAATTATTTGTCAAAATTTTTCCTATATTAATATCTATTTGAGTTAGTTTTAGGTTAATTATAATTTTAGTTAATTTTAGGTTAATTATTTATCAAAATACATTTAGAACCCACTTTAAGTTATAAGTATATATTAATCTATAAATTAATTAACATTGTATTTACTATATTATGATACATTTTAGAAAGAGTTAAATTGGTTTTATGTAGGAAAAACTTTTTAAATATTTTTTATTTGATATTACACAAATCATGATTTCATATTAATACTTTATGTAATGAAATAAATTTGAGTGAATTTCCGTGAGAGAAGACATTTGAGTGAATTTCCATCATAGTTAAACCTAGCAAATCGTTAATATCGTGTACTTGGAGGCTTGACACAAAAACGACAAAAATCAAGTCGTCTACTTAAAATCTGGATACAAACACGACACGCTAAAAAAATGACACGACACGAAATTAAGTCATGTACATGGAAAAAAACAAAAATAATACACGAATTGTGCATGAAATTTTTTAAAATTTAAATTATATTTTCAAATTAACTATTCTTATTCTTTTTATTGTTCTTTTCAAAACTAAAAATGTATAATATATATAATGTATAAAATTGCATATAAAAATTTAAATTTTGTTATAAAATATTATATATAAAATATTTGTTTATTTTATTTCGTGTACTCCGTTTCATGTCATGTATTCAAAGAGTAAACACAAAACCGACACTAAATCTCGATCGTGTAAATTTGTGTTCGTGTACTTTCGTATCATTTTCGTGTTGTGTTGCTGATAAATTGTCAAGTCTAGTCATAATAGGTATTAACAAGCTAAAGTGTTATATATAAAAAAACAAGATAAAGTTAATTTATTGTTATTATGATTGGTTAAAATTTCTGAAATTGTGATGGGTTAAAATTTTCATTCAGATGCTATTACTCGCGCTAATATACCTATCATTTACACCATGTATCTTGTTTTTTTTAATAATTTAGAGTTTGGCTAAATTTAAAATTGTGACTTATGACTTAAAGTGACTTAACGTGCCGGGAGGTTAAAATGTATGTTTAGGTAATTTTTTATTATGAGTGATTTATGAGTTTTTAAAAATATAATAATAAAAGTAAAAGTGACTTATGAGTAATTTATGACATATGGATAACTTTTATCAAAATTAAAAAAAAGTCACCGAAAAAAGTACATAATACTTACATCTGACTTATTTCTGAATTTAAATCGGTTTCTGATTTATCACACAAACAAACATTTTTTATCTTAAAGGCATAAATAACTTTAAGCCCTCGGCTTAAAATTTAGTTAAACAGACTCTTAATTTAGAGTGTTATAAATGAATATCTGTTATCAGAAATTCTCAAATTAAGTCAGAATCGAATCAAGAGAAAAGAGAGAATAATTTATTCTCAGTCAGATTTATTTTTAAAAGTTGCTAGTTCACGATGTACGAACTGTATTATAAACTCACAAGTTAAAAGAGTCTATAAAAACTTCTTTATAAAATTTGGCAAAAGTAAAAGAGGCTCGCTTATGTTGAAATATAGTTACAGTAGTATATCATGTAACTGTCTTACATTGGGTTTGGTGTAACTTATCAGTAGTCCGTTTTATACTCGAAATATTAACAAAAATATTAAGTTTTTGAATGTATGTATATAAAAATGACAATTTTTAGAAATTTTTTGTGCTACATGACTATCCTTCCTTTCGCCCACAACTCCTCCACTCATCACGTTCACTGTTCTCCTCTGTCCACCTTCTATACGACTATATGTGCCTCCTTAAGGATTAGTCAACAAAAGCTGATCAACTACATTCTCATTACAAGGGAGATTACATATCCCTCTACTGGGCCTACGAAAACATACAAGATCCATCACTCCACTAAATACATTCTTTTGGATAGGATTTCAACTTTCATCTTCATTGATTTGGTCAATGTTTTTAAAAAACGTTAGGCATGATAGGAGGTTCGGGTACGTACTAGCAATTAATCAATAAATCGTAGATTACTCAGAAAAATTAATCGAGACATTAATCGAATATATTTAAATATTATTTTTAATTTTTATAATTATATTAACTATAAAATGTAATTTTTTAAAATCACTTACATATATATTAATAATAGAAAATCATTATCAATATTATAAATAATAATTAAAAAGGAGAATAAAGATCTTGAAATTATTTCAGGAAAATTACCTAAGGTACTAGTATTTTTTAGTGTAAGTATTTTTGTAATTGTATATGATTATCTGTAACTATAATAGCACCCTCGTATATTTATATGAATTTTTTTTTAATTTCAGAAAAGTTACGTGAGGTAACCTCAGGAACACTAATCTCATTAAAAAATTATAATATCAATACCTCTAGTTCAATATTAATAATTAAAAAAATCAATTTTAACCGATTTATACCGCCTAATATCGATTTTGACTGATATATACCGCCTGATATAGAATTTGACCGTTTAATAATGATTTTTACTGATTTTTTTTAAAAAACGCCTAATTTCAGTTTTGAACGTCTAAGTCGTCTAATACCGATTTTGATCGATTTTTTAAAAAAATGTTTAATTATCCGTCTAGTTACGAATCAGGGTGTTTTAGTACCGCTTAGCACCACCTAGGCACCGCTTGAAACCGATTTTTAGAAGACTGGATTTAGTACAAATATTTTTGTGTGGGTCAGAAGGTGCTATATCTGTAAAAGGAGTCTATATATATTTAGGGAAATTAACACTTGCCAGAAGATTGTTGGCTGGCACACGGTTGTGAAAATCAGTTAAGTTGTGTAAAGGGTTCAATTCAGCTCCATTTTGTTGAAACAATCTACAGTCTACTGATTGTTAAATTAGATTGGTTGAAAACTTCTAACGAAATACATTTAGGTTGTGTTCATTTCACTTAAATGGGATGATGGGAGAGTTGAATGAAATTTATACTTTTATTTGAGTGAGATTAAGAAAAATATTTATAATTTTCATTCTTTCTTTCATTCTATTGCAAATTATTTATACCAAAATTTTAGCCCATATGTTTTTGAAAAAATGCTTCATTCCATTTATTCACTATTTTCCCTACAATCCTCATCATTGAAAATTTAGACTCCCTCATATTCATTTAAAATTTCACTCATACATTATTCTTTCTTCATACAATTTATTTATAATTTTTCATTTCATTCCTTCATCATTCTATTTTCATCAAGTGAACATAACCTTATAGTAAATTCAAGATTTTGTTTAAATGAGGTCTTAAATTAAAATATGAAAAATATAATAAAAATGATTAATTAAGGAAATACATTAGTATTTCATATTAAGTTTAACTTTATTAATTTGTATACTGATTGTCTTCATTTTAATTCACATGTTAGATATGATTTTTTTCTTGATTTCTTTGAAAAATGAGCCTAGAATCAGGTTTGAAGATGAGAGGAGCGGGGCCTTTGAGTCTCATGTCAAGTCCTGAGCTGAAAACCTAATTTTAAACGAGACATGGGTTTATAATTCTTCCATTTTATTGGATGGATTTCGATTGGTGACCAACCAAAAGCATGGGAAGAATCTCCCTATGTAAATAACCATATATTATATTATATTATATTATATATAAATTTGAATAAAAATTACTATTATTTAGAATTATAATAATTAGACACTAATCTATATTATGTTATTATATCTGAAAAATTAAAAAATTTGGTCGATCGGTCAATATTGGGTCATGAGCCTAAAAAATAAACATGTATTATATATAATTTTACTTATTATAATACGAGCCATAACTATATACATATATATTAACTAAATTTTTATTTTTTAGGCTCAATTATATATTTATTATAACACTAGTTCAAATTATAAAATATTTATATTAAATAAATAAATTTATATAAAATAAGAGAACATATAATATTCACATAAATTCTTAATATTATAAAATTTTATACTAAGTATTAATAAAAATATAAATAAAAAATTAATTTACTTAAATATTAGTTATCTCATGTTTCGCATTGTTGTTTATAAGCTTGTAAATACATAGATATAATACATTGAAAAATATGTTAACGTTACATTATATATTGTAGGTAATTGTTACAAATTTCGATTCTAGAGTGTATATATATATATATCGAGTGTGCTAATAATCCATCCAATTACAATATTAATTGTTACAAATACATCTCATCCGGAATATATAACCTTGTAGGTAATTGTTGAGGATTCAGGTTTGGTTACTAAGCTAGCGATCTAGAAGGACCAATTTGTGTATAGCAATGAGGCTTATGGTCATCCAAATTTGTACGTTTTCTGAGCTCATTATCATATGCATCTACAAGAAAATTTCTAAGAGCTTAATCTAGCTGCAAAACTCAAGTTGTGTGTGGCCATATTACCATGTACTAATATCTTAAACATGACCGGACATGCAGTGAATGAAAGCTTAGATATGAATAGATGATTATTATTTATACAACCGACACCTATGACTCTTTATGTACTAGTATACCATTACGGAGAAATGCAAGCTTCATTATACAAAAGACGCTTATGACTTTTTATGTACTAGTACACCATTACAGAGAATGCAAGCTTCATTATACAAAAGCTTGTAGAATAAGAAGTTGGGAAGAACTAAAAAAGAAGGCGCATGTATATATGAATAAAACAAAGAGAGAACATGCCTATGTGGTTTACAGCATCATTAGAAACAGTGAAAAATAAGCAACTAGCTAGTGAGGTACTAAGGTTACAGGATGAACCCACTGTACCTACTAGCTTAGTTGTGCAGCAGTAAAAACTAATTTATTGGACTAATCAGAATGTGATCTGATTTAAATTCTAGTAACCAACACAAATTATCAAGTCCTCCTCAACATACTAATGAGGAGATGGGGTGGATAGATATCTATCAATGTTACTAGTTTCTTGCTTTGAATGAGTGGATACAGCGGATGCTTCAACAACTTAAATATAATTCACATCCCATAACATCTACGATGTTGCTATGCTGTATGAATTTTTGCATGTCATTTTCATCCATACATACCCATGCTTCAATTCCTTCCCTGATTTTTCATCGATCAAGAGTCAAGACTAGTGTATTTTTCAAGGAGACAATGGGATTACCGATCCAAATGGGATTTCCCCACCCAAAATCATGATCTCCATAAAATGGAAACTTACACCAGCTACTGTATTTTTGCATTAAGTCTCTACTTTCATGTCTTTACAGCGGATGCAATGATAGTAGAGTTGCTTTTGTAAACATGATAGGTATTAACCGAATCGAGCCTAATTAAGTAGCATGTACAGGTCGTATGTTAAGTTCTTGCGGCTAAGCTTTTGTCTATTCTCATCACGTAGTTTATTCTCTACTGTCAAAAAATCCTAGATACATCTCTGCTTGTGGTCATTTATAAGAGTTAAGAAAAACATTATATATATTATGAAACAGCAGGGAACGAGAGACTCCATGTCTAATGTTCTAGTTCTTTAACATAATTAATTATAGCTGTTTATGCATATGGCACACACATATAACCCTGTCGTATATTTATTCTGGGCTGGGGTATGCCCTTTTGTACTGACTCTGTTTACTGACAGACACTGGTATGCATAAATTGAATGTGACATTAATCTATTTACAAACCATGATATCGATGATGTCGCTATGCTTTATGAATTCTTTCATGTCACTCTCATTCAATGTCACCCATGCTTCAATCCCTCCCCCAGATTTCTCATCAACCAAGACTACAAAATTTTTCACGGGGATATTGGCAACACTGACCCGCATGGGTTTTCCCTAGCCAAAATCAGCTTCATAAAGTGGAAACTTACACCAGCTGCTAAACGTACCGGCAAAATAAATTTCAGGACTTGAAAGACTTTTAAGCAGCTCGCACAATTCCTGATTTAATACTTCCTTATCTAATGATAGCACCACACCACAGTTATCGGCAGCTCTCTTGACAGATTTGGAAAGGTTATCAACCAAACATGGAAGCCCCCCTCCTTCTTGACCTGTCACTGATTTGGCCGCAGGCTGCTAGGTAGAGATTTCCAAATTGATTTTTGGGAAGAGGTGGAACTGTTCTCTCTCTCATATTTACTGCTTGAATAACTATATAGCCCTTGGGGTTCTCTGGGTTGGCTACATGTACATCAATAGTAGCCTTCCCTATTATTCCCAATACAGATTGTACCCTTGTAGGTAACATCTTGCTTGAATTGCCTACTTTGGCTCTTTCTGGAATGCTCGATATCTTACATTTGCTGAAGTAAAACATCTTTGTAACCATCTTATGAACTTCAATATTCTCTCTATCCCGTGAAAGTCCAGAAGGGGCAACTTTTGTCCTGGAAACAACAAAACCGAGTCGAAGTTCCAGGAGACTGGCAGGTAACTTTGATCAACATACCCGAGTACTTGCTTTGCAGCAATAGCCCATGCCTTGACAAATGATATTGTTGTTGACATGTCAGCAATCCTGTGTGAACTACAGACTGCAACGGCAAATCCTCCACAACTGAAGGCACTAACTTGTACTGCAAGTAATGGATCGGTTTTTCCATCTACTGCACCTAATGGGATCGGGAGTAAATCATTGAGAAGCTCGATTTTCAAGATCTTCCGTTGGCTGACAAGATCATCAAGCTGAACATCAACTTTGGCTTCTACAAATTCAGCACCTTGATCACTACAATCAACTGAGTGACTCTCTTTACTGAATCTTCCAGCAAAAGGATGAAACATAGTTTAACACTTTTGATAGCGAATTCTTCAAGTGCTTGTTCCTCAATGTAGTGTTAGTAGCATCATCTTGATGAGTAGATTTGTTATAGAAAATGGTGGGAACATTCATATTTGGTGATACTTCATCCATTACTGATATATTGTATTTTTGAAAGCTGGGTGGAGTAGCAGTATGTGGTTTTATCAGCTCTCTGGATAGGATTTCAACTTTCATCTTCATTGATCCTATTACAAGTGTTATTTATGTGGGTCAGAATGTGCCATATTTGTAACAAAAAGAGGCTATATATATAGGAAATTAAGACTTGCTAAATCAATTAACTTTTAACATTTCAGAAGAATATGTGGCTGGCAGTCTGGCACACATTCACCAAAATCAGTTAAATTGTGTAAAGGAGCCAATTAGGCTCCATTTTGTTGAAACAGGCTATAATCTTCTGATTGTTCGATTGGAATATTGAATTGGTTTGAAAATAGGTCTGTCAATGGATCATAATTGGTAGCCACACCATTTGGGCCTTCAGGAGGGGCAGATGCAGCATGTGTCCAAACTATATTGGCATTCATCCATATTGGAGGACCAAATGTAGTGATTGTCTGCTGTAATGACATGTGATAAAAGGTGGCACTCATGTAAAGGTCTTGGTGTCTCATCATTCCAAATACAGAAGTAGTTGTTCCAGAATAGGTACTCAATATGACCCGATATCAAATCTTTGCAGATTTTTGCTCAAGTATCTACCCACCCACATTAAGCTTGAACATACATTTAACTAGCATGTTGTTGTGAGACTTGTAATGAAGTACTATGTATTATGTACACCAGGAGATTACCCGTGCTAAGCACGTACCTTGATCTTTTTTTACTAAAGATAACTGAAATATGATAATTATATATGATAAGCATAGACTAAAAATCTTTGGCCACGAGCTTAGGCAATGTTTAAGCTAATGGCGATGCTGGAACAGAGTTAAAGGCTTTCAGGCAGTCAAAAGCATCTTGCAGAATCATCCGTACTTAATATATTAACCTTGCAAAAAAAAAAAGCGTCAACTCTTGTCAGAGCAGCACAAGAAATAAAATACAACGTAAGGAAAGAATCTATAGCACTAACAACAGTTAAGTAAGCGAATGCTACAAATTAGCGTGATTTTGAGTTGGGTGGGGTTGCCTGAAACCAACATTCACTCTTATTAGTTGATTTCATAGCAGGAAAATAGCAGGCTATTCAGGTTTATGTGTTTTCGGAAGCTGATCGATAAACTTGTTGATTTTCTCTGCATCCATCATCTTTTTGCACAAAAACGTAACAATAATGTATTTTTCTTCTTGCAAAACCTCTTAAAGGATTAAATGTAATGCCTCCTGGACTTATTGGCAGTTATTGCTTTAAGTGTTTTTTAAAATTTACGACAACAAATCAACGAAATGGTCAAGCTGGGAAGTAGGGAAATGAAATTCAACTAGGATAATGTTGGTGACGAAACTGAATGCTGTAAGCGACACTATTATGAAACTTGGTTATGCGTTGTATTGGAACAAATGGTTGTTCAAGGGATAATTTTCTTTCCTTACATTTGAGAAACCTATAAACTGTATCAGGTATGAAGTGAGACTATGATAAAATGTCCATGTGAATATGACATTGATTTTTGTTTGCATTTCAAGATGTCCACTCTTTAAATACACAACACAAGTTGTCTAGAAATACATCCGATTAGCTTCACTTCTTCCACACTATTCCCATGTTGCAGCTTTTGGTATATAGACGGATGTGCAAGTGTGCAACCATTTGTCAAAGTATGGTCGCTTGAAAGCCTTGCTTGCACGAATGTTAGAGCAAGGAGAAAATTTCCCCTCACGTCCTTTATTGTTTTGACCTTTCGTTTGTGTCCACTTTTTTGGGCTCAGGTGAAAATTATAAAAGGACATTGGAGCACTTTTACAGCAAAAATAACAAGTTATCATCTATGAATTTTTTAATTTAGAACATGTTACAGAGTTAGTTATAAATTATACCTCTTCTACCGGTTTATAGAGGCATGATACTAACTAAGATATTATTAAATTTATTCTAAAATTCAGTAATTTTTCCTTTAAAAAGATTCCAATGACCGTCAAAAGTCTGAAGAATAAAAGTTCAAATTCAGCTCAAAATACTTTTAAGTCCCCACTTGGTATTGCTGTTATAGACAGCTACAACAGTTTTTTGCTGAAAAACTGTCAGAACGGTGTTTGGTAAATTCTAAAAACTACGGTTTAGAAAAGCATTTTTGGTCTAAAAGTTGATGTTAACAAAAACATGTCCCCTCATGCTTTTGGAATGCATGAAGTATGTATCAGCTTCATTATCAAACCTTCCCAAAAATATTATTTTTATATATTATATTTCAAAATATGCATAAATCAAAAAAATTATCAAACAGTCATCTAATCTTCTTGGCAACACTTTTTCCACCAGCACTTTTTCTCACAGCACAGCAGTTTTCAACAGCACTACCAAACGGAGTCTATGTTAAGTCCGTTTAATTTATTTTATAAATAATTACAATTTAAAACATACATATATATTAAAAGCAGTGTTCTAAAATATGAATATTAATATGATTAATTGGGTGATTAATCGGTAGATGAATGAATACCAACTCTCATAAGTAGAAATGAGGTCAAAAAATGTTTTTTTAATCAATCAAAAATCGACCAAGATGGAATAATTTTAACCATAAAAAATTGATAAAGGTTTATAATGAACCGGCCTCTGTGATAGATAGATTTATATAAGTAAGAAACAAAAAAGTAAAATCATTAAAAAAAACCACAATACTAAATGGGCTCAAAGAATAGGCTATGCAAAAGGAGTTATAAGGCCTCAGCCAGCCTATATTCGAGCTCTTACTCCAACCTCAAATCCGATTAAAGTTTGTTTTGATTAAAATTTAATAAATAACGTTTTTAACTAATTTGTAAAAAAGTTAGAGATATGAATTGGGGGTCTCATGTGGCAATGATGGGAAAATAACAATTATAGATGATTGATAATAAGAATTTTCAAATCACAATTCAATATCTAACTACTAAACCCTATTTAAAAATAAATATATATCTAACTAATTAATTACACAAGCCAACAATAGTAATAGTAACAATAACAATAACAATGAAATAATTATAATAAAAAATGTGTTAAACAACTGATATGAGTAAAAATAGCCCTGAAAAAGTGATAAATACAGCATTTATTATTAGACCTATATGGTCCAAAAGCTTGGGCCCCAGAAACGAACTAGGAAAATAAATCCTAGGATCAACTGGATTTGTAAGTCCGGCCCACAAAGCTCTGTTAGAGTCATAGGCCCATTAAGCCTTTGCCATTAATTAATTTCGTAATTAATTAAATAAAAGCTCAGTAAAGGCCCAAGAAGCTTATTGAAGGCCCAAATCCTAGAAAGATCTAGCAGCCCAAACATGGGAAGAGACCCACGACGCCCTTCATCTATGGATATCCTATCACAAGGATAAGACTACACCTATCAGAGTCTAACAAGAACTCTCAGTCCTAAGAGGTTGCAACAACCTCATATCACTAGGAGACTTGGCCCCCAAGTCTCCTAACTCTAGTTTGATTCTAAGGCCCTCATATGCCTATATAAAGGGCCTAACCCCTCAACATTAGAACTACGTTTTTGGCTTGATTCTCATACAAATTGAGATACGTAGGCAGTTAACGAGGACCTGAGTTAAGTCACGAAACGTTAGTGCAGCCATTAAAGCTTGAAGCTCTCTCAAACCCTAGCATTAATTACGTATTAAAGACACCTCGTTTTTGATCCGTAACATTTGGCGCCGTCTGTGGGAACCGAATAATAACCATGGCAAGAACACGAAGTACTGCAAGCACCCTTGAAGGAGAGATCCCTGGCGCCGCTGTCGACACCACTGTTCCCCCTATTACAACTCAGGGGCAACAAGCTGTTGTTCCAACCACCTCCGTTGAGGACCCTGAAGTAAGCACCCGGCGTGCTGGACCCCTCAGCATCGTCGTTCATCCTTCCAACTCCGATGTGTCAATTCATGCTTCAGCTCCTCCGCTCCAGGTAATTCCACCCCTTCATACTACTTTTGTTGCTCCTCCTACTATGCAGGTCCCGTCTACTATAACTCCCGACCCTCGTTATGGGCTCTTAAGGAACTATGAGCCCCCTTATGAGCAAGGGATGTTGCCTCACTATATCTCACAACGAAGAAGTCGGGACTTCTCTGGACCTTACTCAACTGATGATGAGAAGTCATCTGACGAAGATGTTAACCCGCGAAGGAGGCGACCTGGTAAGGAGCCCCTTGGAGGGAGGAGTACCCAGCCCCGAGGGCCTCAAAGTAATGACTCCCTGAACCTTCAGGAAAGAATATGCGCTCATAAGGCTGAAGCTCAACGACTAAGGAAAGACCTGGAGAAGGCATTGGCAAGGCGACAGCGCCCCAAAGTGGAGGGTGCTGAAGAGTTGATGAGATACACTCCTGTAATAGATTTGGATGAGCCCCCGAGGCAAATAAGGACAAGTCATGTCAGGGCTGATCCCCAAGAGTTATTGCCGCTTGGAGATCCTGATGATCCCACACCCCCCTTCATAGAGAATATTATGAATGAAAAGATATCAAGGAAGTTTAAGATGCCAACAATCAGGGCCTATGATGGAACGGGAGATCCCTCAAATCATGTTCTCACGTTCTCTAATGCACTGTTGCTGCAGCCTGTAAACGATGCCATCAAGTGTAGGGCGTTTCCCCAAACCCTGAGTGGCATGGCTCAGCGGTGGTTCAGCCGTCTACCACCAAACTCTGTTGGGTCATTCAAGGATCTGAGCAGGGCCTTCATTGGTCAATTCATTAGCAGCAAGACTCATGAAAAGAGCTCAGCTTCGCTAATGAACATGCACCAGGGGAAGAACGAATCCTTGAGGGATTACATGAATAGGTTCACAAAGGAAGCCTTGAAGGTCCCTGATCTAGATCAGAAGGTAGCTATGATAGCCTTGCAGCAAGGGACTTCTGACGAAAATTTCAGGAGATCATTAGCCAAGAGGGCCCCTGAAACTATGAATGAGCTCCAAGAGAGAGGAGGAAAGTATATCAAGGCTGAGGAAAGCTCAAGGGTTTCAGACCTCGAACGCGTATCCTAAAAAACGATCCAGCGATACCGAGTACACTGTTGATACCAAGTATGCAAAGAATGGTGACGCCAATGACTCCAAGAAAAAAGGAGGTGCCAGGTTCACCGAGTATGCAAGACTAAACACCGCCCTAGCCAGATACTAATGGACATTGAGAAGGGTAAAGATCTTCGATGGCCGAAGCCACTGAGGACTGATCCTGAAAAGAGAAATAAGAGCGCATACTGTCGGTTCCATAGGGATGTGGGACACGACACTGACGATTGTCGTCAGTTGAAAGACGAGATCGAATTTCTGATTAGAAGAGAGAAGTTGGAAAAATACACCAAGGATGGAGACGATAGAAGAAACGACAAACGAAGGGACTCAGACCCCAAGGAAAGAAATAATCAGCCCAGAGGGCCTGTGATTAACATAATATCAGGATGGCCAACTGCAGCAGGCAACTCCCGAAACTCCAGGAAGGCGTATGCCCGGGAGGTAATGAGCATTGTAGGAGAACCTCCTAAGAGGGCAAGAACTGAGATCTCGTTGTCCTTTGATGACTCCGACCTAGAAGGGGTAAGGTTCCCCCACGATGATCCCTTAGTAATCACCCCCACCATAGGGAATTCTCCTGTGAAAAGAGTCTTGGTAGACAATGGTTCTTCTGTTGACATCCTATTTTATGATGCCTATGTGAAAATGGGATACAGTGATTCACAGCTAACCCCCTCCAACATGCCTATATACGGTTTTAATGGAGTGGAGTCTCGGATCGAGGGGATCATACAACTACCAATGACTATGGGCGAAGAACCTCGACTGTCCACTCAAATGCTGAATTTCTTAGTTATTAAGGCAAGCACTACCTATAATGCAATCCTTGGGAGGATAGGGTTGCATGCCTTCAAAGCAATAGCTTCTACATACCACTTGAAACTCAAGTTCCCGACCAGGAATGGAATGGGGGAAGAAAGAGGAGATCAGAAGATGGCCAGAAGCTGTTATGTGGCTGCTTTGAAGCCTGATGGCACTGGGGGACAGGTTCTCCCCATTGAAGATATGGATGTCAGAGATCACGAAGAGAGTAGGGGGAAACCTGCGGAGGACTTGGAGTCCATCCCCCTGGATCCTTCATATCCTGAGAGAGTGACATATGTTGGGGCTTCACTCCCCAAGGACCTGAAACAACAACTGGTACAGTTCCTGCAAGATAACAGGGATGTTTTCGCTTGGACAGCAGCTGACATGCCAGGAATAGACCCCGAAATTATAACACATCAGTTGAATGTAAATCCTGGAAGGACAGCGGTCAAACAGAAGAAAAGAAGTTTTGCCCCTGAAAGACAGGAGGCCATTAAGCAGGAAGTGGAAAAATTGCTAGAAGCTGGATTTATTGAAGAAATCCAATTTCCTGAATGGCTGGCCAACCCTGTGATGGTTAAAAAGAGCAATGGGAAGTGGAGAATGTGCGTGGACTTCACTGACTTGAATGATGCATGTCCCAAGGACTGTTTCCCCTTACCAAGGATAGACACGTTAATAGATGCCACAGCTGGGCACGAGATGCTTAGCTTCATGGATGGTTTCAGTGGCTACAACCAAATTAAAATGCACCCCGATGACATTCCTAAGGTATCATTCATCACTGACTTTGGTGTTTTTTGTTATCTGGTTATGGCTTTTGGACTTAAGAATGCAGGAGCCACATATCAAAGGCTTGTGAATAAGATCTTCAAACATCTCATTGGTACGATCATGGAGGTCTACGTAGATGACATGTTAGTCAAAAGCTTAGACAAAGCCGATCATCTTGCGCACCTGGGTGAGGCATTTAAAATTCTGAGAACCCACAAAATGATGTTGAACCCGGCCAAATGTGCCTTTGGTGTAGGGTCTAGGAAATTTCTAGGCCTGATGGTCTCCAAAAGAGGCATTGAGGCCAATCCCGATAAAATTCAAGCAATCTTGGACATGGAGCCCCCCAAGACTGTTAAGGAGGTCCAAAAGCTCACTGGAAGGATAGCAGCCCTGGGGCGTTTCATATCCAAATCTAGAGAGAAGTGTCTGCCATTCTTCAAGGCCCTCAAGAAGGTCAAGAACTTTGAATGGAATGAGGAGAGCCAAGCAGCATTTGAAGAACTAAAGAAGTATATGGCTGAGCCGCCCTTGCTTGCCAAACCAAAACCAGGAGAGGTGCTATTCATGTATCTGGCTGTCTCAAACTCAGCCCTGAGCGCAGTACTTGTGAAAGAGGAAGCTAAGGTTCAGAAGCCCATCTATTACGTTAGCAAGATTCTGCATGGTGCAGAACTGAACTATTCAAAGATTGAAAAGTTTGCATTAGCATTAATAATGGCTTCGAGGAAATTACGCCCGTACTTCCAGGCGCATGTTATTGAAGTCCTGACAGACCAACCCCTGAGAAACATACTGCATAGCCCC
Organism: Oenanthe sinensis; assembly: GCA_028671895.1. Taxonomy (NCBI): domain Eukaryota; kingdom Viridiplantae; phylum Streptophyta; class Magnoliopsida; order Apiales; family Apiaceae; genus Oenanthe; species Oenanthe sinensis. The sequence goes on from CM053799.1 coordinate 12,042,418, forward strand.
AAGGCCAGTGGAAGGCTAATCAAATGGGCTATTGAGCTTGGAGAGTTCGAAATCAAGTATAAGCCTAGAACGGCCATCAAGGCTCAAGCTCTAGCTGACTTCGTGGTTGAATGTACCATTCCCAACCAAGAAGTCGGGGGGCAGGAAGAGGACAAAGAAACTGAAGAAACTGAAAAAAAGGAGGCACTCAAAGAATACTGGCTACTCTTTTTTGATGGAGCTTCAAAAACGAAAACCAGTGGAGCTGGCCTAGTTGTGCAAAGCCCAGATGGGTTTATTGTTGAATATGCGATCAAGTTGGATTTCCCCACTACAAACAACGAAGCAGAGTATGAAGCTTTAATAGCTGGACTTGGTCTGGCCAGAACCCTGAGGGTGAACAAATTAAAGGTATGTGGTGATTCAAGGTTAGTGATCTCCCAAGTAAATGGGGAGTTTGAAGCCCGAGAAGAAACTATGGCAAGATACTTGAGAATTGTTAAAGCTCAAGCCACACAGTTTGAAGAATGCCACTTTGAGTACATCCCAAGAGAGGAGAATATGAAGGCTGATGCCTTGTCTAAATTTGCATCATCAGAGAATGAGAGTTACTCTAGCAGTGTCTATTTCCAAGTCTTGAAGACCCCAAGCATTAACGCTAAACTAGTAGCCCCGATTGGGCTGGGAGCATGTTGGATGGATCCCGTCAAGCTCTACTTGGAAACGGGGAAAACACCAACCGACCCCGTGGAGGCACGAAAACTATTAGTAAGGGCCTTAAGGTATGCCCTCATAGAAGGAATACTCTACAAGAAATCATACGTGATACCCTACTTGAAGTGTTTGAGACCCCATGAAGCTGAAGCTGCCCTAAGGGAAGTTCACGAAGGAGTATGTGGTCAGCACCTAGGAAGTAGAGCTCTTGCTCACAAATTCATGAGACTGGGATTCTATTGGCCTGAGATGCTTAAAGATGCAAAAGCATATATTAAGAAATGCGATCGCTGCCAAAGGTTTGCACCCATCGTCAGGCAGCCCCCTAAGATGCTGACATCAGTAAGTTCTCCAATCCCCTTTGCCATGTGGGGAATGGATATATTAGGCCCGTTCCCTATGGCCAGCGCGCAAAGAAAGTTTCTCATTGTTGCCATTGACTACTTTACTAAATGGATAGAAGCCAAGCCCTTGGCCAAGATCGACACTAAGAACGTAACTCAGTTTTTCTGGGAGAATGTTATATGCAGATACGGGCTGCCCAGAATCCTAGTGACGGACAACGGAACTCAGTTCAACAATAAGGACTTTATGGAATACTGTGAGAATTATAACATTGAACTACGCTTTACTTCAGTAGCTCATCCGCAGTCAAATGGGCAAGCTGAAGTTGCTAACAAAATTATCCTAGATGGACTCAAGAAAAGGATAGAACGCTCCCAAGGGACTTGGGTTGATGAGTTACTCCCAATCTTATGGGCATATAGAACTACTTGCAGAACATCAACAGGAGCTACTCCATTTCAACTAGCCTATGGAGCCGAGGCAGTGGTGCCCGTTGAAGTTGCTCAGACATCACCAAGGATTCAAGAATTTCAAGTTGACACCAATGAAGAAGGCATGAAGCTGGCTCTAGACCTAATAGATGAGCTGCGCGACGAAGCTAATGCCAGAATAGTAGAAAGCCAGAAGAAAGCTTCGTTCTACTACAACCTGAGAGTCAAAGAAAGGTTCTTCCGCGAAGGAGACTTAGTCCTGCGAAAGATCGAGGCATCTGGAGTTGGTCCCAAGGGCAAACTAGCTCCGAATTGGGAAGGACCATACCAAGTGAAGGAAGTCACAGGACAAGGCGCGTACAAGCTCCAAACCCTTGAAGGGGCCGAAGTCCCCAGAAGCTGGAATGCAGCCAACTTAAGAAAGTACTACGTTTAGATTTTAACTTTGATTTGCAAAACGTTTGAGTATCAGTTTATTAGCCTTGGAGGCATGATATGTTTTTTATACCAAATTACAAGTTTCAAGAAATATTATCTATTTTCCCTATAAAACACTTGTTATTCTCACTTAGTCTTTTTACAAGCCTCGAGAGTATTTGTTGTTTATGTTTAAGTTAAACACGAAAAACAAAGCAAAACTAAGGCACAAAGTAAAAAGGCAGGAAATACATAAATAAAAGCCCGAAGGCTGAATGTTTTTACAAAGCCCCTAAGGACAACATAAATACAAAAAAAAAATCATATCTACGCTTCCTCCTCCTCCTCCCCCTCTTCTTCTCCCGAAGAATCCTCGCCACTCGAGGAAGACGAACCTTCTTCACCTTCATTGGTTTCCTCTTCTCCCGAAGAACTCTCTTTTGTTGGCTTTTGAGGAGTCACCACATGAGTAGTTCTCTCAGGCACAACTCTGCAAGGAGGAGTAAGACTAGGCTCACGAGCCCTTTCTTGCCTAACATCAGGACTGCTATCCCCCTCAGTGTCTTCTTCTTGAGCATCAATCAACCGCTTCAAAGCTTCGGCTGACTGAGGACTTTTGAAGTCCACCTTAGGGTCGAACAGACCCGGATGTCTCTCCGATACCGCCTTCAAGGCATCGTTCCACCCAATTGTATAGTTTGCAGGGTAGAAGAGGTCGTCATGCTGTTGCATCAAATCTTGGTATTCCTCCGAGCCCAAATACTTATCTATAACAGCATTTGTATCTGTCCGGAGTTCAACTATCTCGGCCTGGGCCCTTTTTAGGAGCTCTTCTTTCTCGGCCATCTTTTCCTCAAGTTGCATAACCTTGGCATTAGCCTTAGTAAGTTCCTTTTTATGCTTCCCCGCTTGAACCTTCCACGACTCCGTCTGGTGGAGGGAAGCCTGAAAGTAGGCGTTGGCCTGAAAAACCAACAAACCGCAATAAAACATGTAAAAGGCCAGAAGTAGTGTGTGCAAATGAAGTAAAGTGCAAGTTAGACAAGTGAAGAAACATACTGAAGCCAGTGCTTGCGCACCCAAAGCTTTGGTGCTCTCCTCGTCTCGCCCCAAAACTATATCCTTGTAGTCACAAGGAGTCAAAGAGTGGAGGGACCAATCCCTAGCATGATCCGTGCTGCCAACCACGGTATCCGACTTCCTAAATCCCCAGCCCGGCTTGTAAGCCAGGGATTTTGGTGCTCTAACAGTTTCACTGCCACCAGCCTCATTCGGCTCAGAATGAGGCTATAAAAAAGCTGGAGGCTCCTTCCCCTGTCTGGGGTCATTCATCAACCTTAGCCGCTTCATCCGGCCAGTTTCTTCTACGGGTGGAATGGTCCACCTGTTGATCTGCGCAGCAGCTGAAAAAGTGAACAAACCATAAGCTTTATAATAAGGCAATAGAATGTGCAGCTAGAGAGACAAATATGAACAAAAAACGTTATACCTTTATTCGAGGCCCTCGATAGGCCCACGGCTTTTGGTCTACGCTCATCAAGAAGAGCCCAAGATAATTCTTTGGTCTCCCCCTGGGTAAGCGCAACATAAGCGTTTTGCTCCTCCAAAGAGAGCAGGATTGACTCGGCGCTCCCATCTGCGACTTTTCCAAAAGTGGGCCTAAAGAGAGTACCCCAGTCTCCCCCCTCCCATGAAATTTGAACAAAGTTTTCCTTCCAATGAAGGTTGTTGTCAGGAATAGAAGAATTATCAAAGATATGGGGTTTATTTGGCCTATGAGCAATGTGAACCCAGCCTAAGGAAAGGCTAGAAGAGTTTTTGAACTGGAAGATTTTGCGAAAAAGGGGGACGGTCATTTTGATTTTCTTTTCCAAGCACAAAACCATGAAGCAATGGATGAGTCTCCATCCGTTGGGCACGATTTGGCTAGGGTGACATTGGACGTCGGCTAGAAGAGTGGGGATGAACTCGTGTAAAGGGAACCTAAGCCCCGCTAGCAGGGCATCTATGTACACAAATAATTTGGAAGGATGCCAATGGCAGGTCCTGTCTCCAGGCTCTGCTAGAGAAATGGTGAAACGGGGAGGAAAATTAAAAAGACGATTGTACTGTTCTACTAAATCAGATTCAAAAAATTTATTGCTACGACTATAGGAATCTAAATGGGATAGGCTAGGGTACTCGTCCCCCCGTTGGTTTATCATATCGATTAAAGACATATAAGGAGAGAAAATGGGGATTCGTCGAAGAGGTTTACCTCGCTTAGCAGACCCCACATTCATAGCTGCCAGTCTTGAGTTCTTCTTGTCAGCCATTTGATTTTCGAGCTACTGAGTATCCTTGAGAGAGCTAAGGACTGGAACTGCTGAGAAGCTTGAGAGCTCAAGTATGTAAGAGATTTGAGAAGTGAGAAATGAGAAGTGTGAATGATGAAGCCCCTCACCTCACTCATATATAACCCTCCAGCCAGTCACATGGCCGTTTATATTCACCTTTTAACAGGTTCTTCTAGGTCACACGACCGTTGAAGGATAAGTCAACCGGTATGACCGGTGAGTGGGCTCATAAGGCCCATGTTTTAAGGCCCAAATCTCTGTAACCCATGAACCAAGAAGGATCTAGTATTTGGGCATACTAAGCCCATAACTTATAAGGCCTTGAGGCCCAAAAGAGTTTCGACCTCAAAGAGTTTTGAGGTCTAATTCGACTTCATTCCTAGTCGAAGATTATAAGGACTTGAGGCCCAAAAGAGTTTCGACCTCAAAGAGTTTTAAGGTCTAATTCGACTTAATTCCTAGTCGAAGATTATAAGGCCTTGAGGCCCAAAAGAGTTTCGATCTCAAAGAGTTTTGAGGTCTAATTCGACTTAATTCCTAGTCGAAGATTATAAGGCCTTGAGGCCCAAAGGAGTTTCGACCTCAAAGGTTTTTAAGGTCTAATTCGACTTAATTCCTAGTCAAAGATTATAAGGCCTTGAGGCCCAAAAGAGTTTCGACCTCAAAGAGTTTTGAGGTCTAATTCGACTTCATTCCTAGTCGAAAATTAACAGGCCTTGAGGCCCTAAAGTGATTCGACCTCAAAGGGGTTTGAGGTCTAATTCGACTTCATTCCTAGTCGAAAATTAACAGGCCTTGAGGCCCTAAAGTGATTCGACCTCAAATGGGTTTGAGGTCTAATTCGACTTCATTCCTAGTCGAAAATCAATTGAGGCCTTGAGGCCCTAAAGTGTTTCGACCTCAAAGGTTTTTGAGGTCTAATTCGACCTCAATCGAGGTCGAAATCGAACCTAGTCTCATTTTTGACCAAGTAGCCCTGGGGGCTTATTCGATCTCAATCGAGATCGAAAGCGACACCCTTATTTGTTTCGACTTCAAGGAATTTTGAGGCCTAATTCGACCTCAATCGAGGTCGAAAACGACCTCAGTCTCGTTTTTAACATCAAATAGCCATGAAGGCCCATTCGACCTCAAATCACATGATCGACCTCAATCGAGGTCGAAATCGACCTCATGCTCGTGTTTCGACCTCAAGGGATTTTCAAGTCTAATTCGACCTCAAATCACATGATCGACCTCAATGTAATTTTGCTGGTATATTCGACTTCAATCGAAATCGAGTTCGACTTCAATACCTCCTATCGACCAGGAGGCACAATTTATGTGTTATTCGACTTCGATCTAAGTTGAATTCGAGCTCGATTCCAAGAACCGACCTGGAGTAGAATTTGAGGTCATTTTCGACCTCAATCCAGATCGAAATGGTCAGAATGACAGAAGCCCAAATCGACCTCGAGTCCCATCGACTTTGAGGGGGAATTAAGATCGAAATCGACCTCATTCGAGGTCGAAATAGTATGAATCTTAAAAATTTCTCATTTTTCTATAAGTTTGATATCCTTGGGGGACCAATTTATATGATGTTGATTCTTTAGAAGAATTAACAATACAAGGCCTGAGCCCAGATAATAAGGTTGACTAAAATAAGTCAAAAGCCCGGTAAGGCACTTAAAACCCTTTGTGAAACTTTTACGAAAACTCACGAAGTTTTCCCAAAAGCTGGGGGGCAAATGATATGGGTAAAAATAGCCCTGAAAAAGTGATAAATACAACATTTATTATTAGACCTATATGGTCCAAAAGCTTGGGCCCCAGAAATGAACTAGGAAAATAAATCCTAGGATCAACTGGATTTGTAAGTCCGGCCCACAAAGCTCTGTTAGAGTCATAGGCCCATTAAGCCTTTGCCATTAATTAATTTCGTAATTAATTAAATAAAAGCTCAGTAAAGGCCCAAGAAGTCTATTGAAGGCCCAAATCCTAGAAAGATCTAGCAGCCCAAACATGGGAAGAGACCCACGAGGCCCTTCATCTATGGATATCCTATCACAAGGATAAGACTACACCTATCAGAGTCTAACAAGAACTCTCAGTCCTAAGAGGTTGCAACAACCTCATATCACTAGGAGACTTGGCCCCCAAGTCTCCTAACTCTAGTTTGATTCTAAGGCCCTCATGTGCCTATACAAAGGGTCTAACCCCTCAATATTAGAACTACGTTTTTGGCTTGATTCTCATACAAATTGAGATACGTAGGCAGTTAACGAGGACCTGAGTTAAGTCACGAAACGTTAGTGCAGCCATTAAAGCTTGAAGCTCTCTCAAACCCTAGCATTAATTACGTATTAAAGACACCTTATTTTTGATCCGTAACAACAACTAATATTCTTCAATGATGAGAACAAACAAATATATACTCCTATATGTCAAAATTATACTCATTATGGAGTGTAATGAAAACATTATCCACAAACAGAGGTTATCAAATAACAAATAAAAATGAAACAATTACCATAACAAATGTGCTAGACAATTAATAGTATGTACGACCAATTACAGAATGTAATGAAGACATGGTTCTTTAATTTTCCACAAACCAGAACTTATCAAAACAAGATTTTTTGGCACCTGAATACTTATACCGCCATATTGATCTCCATATTAGCAAGTACTGGAGTGAGATGGAATTCCAAAACATTATTAAATCCCGGTCCCGAAGGCTGCAGATGCCGTTGTGGATGCTCCACCACTCACCAATCTGTCACGTAGAACATTCCGACGTAGCAGTAGATGTCGTGAATATCATTCGTGAAAATAAGGATGATTGTCTAATGGTGTAATGCTAAATTGTAGCACGTCCAGAACTGATCTTCCACGACCCTACGTCGAACATTTCTGTGTTAGGCACCGATTATACAGATGACAACTTATATTTGGGACCGTTTTTAAATTTAAAAAAATACACCGGTAATAAAATAAGTATAAAAAAATCATTTATATTTAAATTAAATTATAATTATAATAAATTTAAAATTGTTTAATTAATTTTTTTAACACACTCAAAAAATTTAAAATAATCCAATACCTTGATAATTTTATATCAAAATGATCACTTATTGTACTCAAATTTCTTATTTTGATTTATTAGTTTTAATTTTATTATTGTTTAGTTAACATTATTATTATTATTACTACTATTACCGTTATTATTATAAATTTTTAATAATATTTTATTATGTCTAATATATTTTTATCACTCGCGCTTCACAACGGAGTTATAATAAATTTTTAAATTATATTTTTAAATTAAAATTTTTTAACAATTAAATAATTATATTATATTTCATAAATTAGTTAAAAAATATTTATGATTCTAAATCAAATAATAATTTCAAAATATAAATGTGTATTATAATTTATAGCTTATTAATTTTTTATGATATATCAAGTAAGTATCTCATAACATCTAAACAACTATTAATAAAATTATGTGAAATTAGAGTATATAGTTTTTAGTCACACAAAAAACTATCCAACTTTAATATTATTAAAAAAAATTATCATAAGATTATTTTTGATGGAATAACATAACCAATTTACATAATTTGTAAAAAAAGTAAAAAAATTTAACCATAATCATGGATGTTTTTTTCGCTAACAATATCAAAGTTGGTTGGTTTTTGTGTGATTAACTCTTTTTAAATTTTAGCATATTTATTTTTTTTAACAAAATATTTGAGAGTATATTGGTGTCATTAGCACGTGTTTCCATTTTTAATTATATGAGTACATATGAACTCAAATTCATGCAGAGTATGTAGATGATTCATTCTTCCAATTCTTTCTAACAATTATATACAGAAATAACACCTTAATCTTATACGATAGTGTTTTATATCGGCTAGTAATTATATCTATTTTCAAATTTTTAAATGTTATAATTGTGATAAATTAATAAGTAACAATAAATTATTAATATTTTTATCAATTAAAGTCATATCAAAACTAAATTGATCGCGTGTTTACCTATTGATTGTCTCCCGCATCATGTATTACAACTTTTTCAAAATAGTTATACCTAGAAATAACACATTAAATTTATACGATTATGGCCTATATCAACCAATACTTGCAATTACTTTTAAAATTTTAAATATTATAATCGTGATTAGCTAATAAAATAATAAGTAACAAAAATTTATTAACTTTTTACCCATTAAAATAATATCGATCGTTTGTCTAAATTAAAGTAATAAGCTAAATTGTACATATAATTAAAAAATACTAAGGGGGTGTTTGGCTTAGCTTATAAGTAATAAGTTATTTTTTTAAAAGTATTTTCATATTTTTTTTTGAAAATTAATATTTATTTTAGAAATTTAAGACCAAATCTTATTTCCAAATTTGAAAATAAATTACTTATTTTCAGAAAAAATACATATATACCAATTTTTTCAGCTTATAAGCTGACTTATAAGCTGCCCCAAACGGGGCCTAAAATTTATATTAAGTTAAAAACAAATCAAAATTGAATGTTAGCCTCGTTATATCAAAGCCGCTTTATAAATAACAGAGCCATCGAAAACCCTAGATTTGTATCTTCACTCTCGAGTCTGTCCCCTTTGAATCTGCATTCAAATCGCTACAAGGTACCATCTTTGTGCTTTTTCTTCACTCTTTAACTTATTAATTCTATGTTTGTTCGCTCAATTTCAATTTAAGCACTGTTTTTTACTTTTCATTTTGACCAATTTTATGCTAGAATATGTGTATTTAACTTACTTACTATGCAGATTTGTATCGTTATTAATTTGCAATTAGTTATCTGTGTGGCAGTCGTGTGTGTAATTAGAGATGTATACGTGTGTGGCTGAATTAGTACAGTATTTATTATGTTTTCGATGTCGTATAGGTTACGATGGAATGAGAGTTAATGTAGGGAGTATTGTATAGAATGATATGTATAATGAGAATTGATATATATATAGTTATCGGTGATTGGTTATGACAGAATGGGAATTTATGTAGGGGTTATGAAGTTTGGTTATTGTGGGTAGTATGGAAGTGGGTGTTTATAAGTCGATATTAGAGGATTTTTATTTTTCCGTATGAATGTTCGTGTTGACTTTCTGTCTGAGCTGTTACGTCCATTTGTCTCTACTGACCTACCTGCGTTTTTCTTTATGTTTTTTTGGCAGAAGTGACAAGTGGAGAGAAGCTGGACAGAGGTCACGTGAACATGAGTATGTGAGTGGGAGAGAAGTAAGAGAAGTAAGAAGAAGGAGATGGATGGGTTGGAAGAGATGGAGGATCGTGCGGATGTTGAACGAGATGGACTTGAAAAGATTGGGAAGAAAGGCAAGAAAAGTAAGAAGAAAGAGATGGATGGGTTGGAAGAGATGAATGATTGTGCGGATGTTGAAGTAGATGGACTTGAAAAGATTGGGAAGAAGGGCAAGAAAAGTAAGAAGAAAGAGATGGATGCATTGGAAGAGATGAATGATTGTGCGGATGTTGAAGAAGATGGACTTGAAAATATTGGGAAGAAGGGCAAGAAAAGTAAGAAGAAAGAGATGAATGATTGTGCGGATGTTGAAGAAGATGGACTTGAAAAGATTGGGAAGAAGGGCAAGAAAAGTAAGAAGAAATAGAAGAATGATTGTACAAATGTGGAGCTCGAACAGAACTTGGAATCTAGAGAAGAAAGGAAGAAAAAGAAGAATAAGGGAAATGACATGGTTTCTGGTGAGGAATCTGTGAATGGGGAGAGTTTTGGAAAGTTCGATACAGATAATCAACCAGAAAAAGTTAAAAAGAAGAAGAAAAAAGACAAAAGATTATCAGTTCCAGGTGAGGTAAGTGATTTTTTGGATGCAGTGACAACAAAAGAGACAAGTAGCTTAATTTTGAAAAAAAGAGAGAAGAAATTGAAAAATGTGGATGAACACGAGGTGGCTATAGATCCTTTGCTGAATGTTACTCAAGATGAAGATGATACAATTGATAAATGGAAGAAGAAAAAAACAAATAGGAAAAATTCTGAGACCAGTGAGAGTCGGGATGCTTTAAATGAGATGACCGAAACTGAAGCTAAAGAGAACAGCAATGTTGTAGGGGATCTGGAGAAGAAGAAAAAGAAGAAGAGGAAAATTATGGTGGAAAAAGAAGATGATAATGACAGAGTAAAGAAAAATTCAGCAGGGGAAGATGTTGAGAATTCTTTAGTTGACGATGGTATGGTTGCCATAGAGAAGGTTAAGATGAAGAGGAAGAAGAGGAAGAATGAGGAAATAGCAGATAAGGATGGGCATTCAAATAAGGTGCAAGATAATAAAGGGACAAATGTCTCAAGAAAGAAGATGGAGAAGATCAAGTCAGTAGAAAATGATCTAAAAAATCCTACATCAAAAGAACAGAAGAAAGTTAGGTTCTCTGAGCATAATCAGGTTTTTGGGAATGAAGAAAATTTAGAAGGGCACTTAGTTCGAGGCAAGAGATTCACACCGGAAGAAGATGTGATTGTGAGAGCAGCTGTTGAAAAATATATAGAGTCGCATTGCTTAGGTGAGAAAGGTTTACAAATGGTCATGAACTGTCATTCTCACGCACAAGTAAGGTCTTGTTGGAATGAAATAAGTGCTGCTTTACCCCATAGGCTTAAATCAGCTGTATATCACCGTGCTCATGTATTGTTTGAGGGAGGTGAGAGGCTTAATTGGACTGAAGAAGAACGACAAATGCTTCTCGAACAGTATGAAAAACATGGAAATAATTGGAAGTTAATGGCTAAAGAATTTAAGAGACATAGATTATTCTTGAAGGATACATGGCGTAGAATAAAAATGAAACGAAATAGAGGACATTGGTCCCAAGAAGAATACCAAAACCTGTTTGATTATGTGAATGCTGATTTGCGAGCTAAGGTAAATGAAGAGAAGAAATCAAAGCATGGAATGTTACGTGATAATATTTGTTTTACTGCAATCAGTGACAGATTGGGAACTAGATCCGATTCAGCTTGCTGTGTAAAATGGTACAATCAATTAACACCATATATGGTTAATGAGGGTATATGGGCTTATTCTGATGATTACCGTCTGCTTGATGCACTTTCAAACTTGGACGCATGCTGCATTGAAGATGTGGATTGGGATGATCTCATCGAGCAAAGGCCTGGTGATGTATGTAGGAAGCGGTGGGACCAAATGGTGCTTCACATAGGCTTTCATGGGGTGAAGTCTTTTGCTGAGCAAGTGGAAGTTCTGGCAAAGCGATACTGCCCAGAACTACTTGAAGCACGGGAGGCTTGGGACAGCAAACCTTTGGTCCCATGAAATAGCAAATATACAATGTATTCAGAGAAAATCTTTAAAGTCTATAAGCTAGCACACCATAGTTCTATCTGTTGTATGCATCTAACGATGTTTATGTTTAGGGATTGTTAGTATGGAGATCCCTTTAAAATAATGCATGTTTGTGGAGATTACAAGTCAGGATGGCAGTTGGAGAAAGAGTGGGATGATAGAGAATTTTGGCTCTGAAACAGCTTTATTGCTATTCTTTTTATTTAAAAAAAAATGTTTTTTTGGTGAACTTCTTGTTATGAGAATTTGATGCAATAACTGAGTGTTTTAAAAGATTATAGTCAGGATGTTTGATCTCTTAATATTATGCAACTATTTAAAATATTTTATCAATCCGCTAGGGGAACAAGGGGCCTTTTTTTTTCATCTTTGTTGTCATTTCATTTTTGTACAGTTGATTTGCTAATCTATATTGGAGCGTTTCTATCCTCTTCCATTTGAACTAACCCAATGTTTTAGGTTTTTGTATACTTTTAGAAGCTGTTGTAAAATCGAGTTTTCATCGTTCACTCACTAAGTGATCGGCTTTAATTTGATTGCAGATTCTACAACCTGCAACAAGCTGAGTGGGGTATATATTTACTCCTAATATCCTCAAGTACAGACTTATCGTTAAATCATGGCTGTCACTGAATCTCAAAAGTAAATGTATTTAATATGATATATTTTTTAATATATTTTTACGTGTCCATAACAATAATATAATATAACCCATTGATCTAATAGAAAGAAAGAAAGAAAGAAAAGGAGTAAAAATGATTTTATGGGCTTGTTAATGGTTTAAAATAATATGTTTCGTCAGATTTTGTTATTGAAAAGTAAGTTATGTTATTTTATAAAAGTATCTAACTACAATAATAAATATAATATTGTGTAATTCATATCTGTATCATATTATTAAAGCCGAAATATTAAAAGTTTAGTGATTAGTATTTGGGTTGGATAGTTATAATTGGGTCTAATTTTAAAAAAATTAATCTTCCTAATACACATCTATAAATAAAACACATAAATAATATTATTTTATTGAACATTAAATTCCTAACTAAAACATATCTCATATTAATTTCCTAACTAATACATATCACACACAAATATTATCTTATTGAAAATTAATCTTCTAACTAAAATACATCTCTAAATAAAAAACATAAAAATCATCTTATTAAAATACAAATACAAAAGTATATAATTTTTTTATACAAATTTAAATTTAAATCATATAAAAAATATTGAAATAAAAATTATTTGAAATATCAAAACAATTCAATCCGTGCACCGCACGGGATATAAGCCAGTGTATATTAAGATTTATTTATAATTTTACGTAACATTAGAATTTCTTAGATGTTCATATTTATTATGAGTAGTATAATCTATACTTTAAAAGGATTACATTTTAACTATTTATAGTAAATAATGTAACTTACAAAGAGCAAATACATATTTTATACTCACACGCTAAGTTAATAGATATGTTATATATTATATATATTTTTATGGTTGTAGATTAAAATGTACAAGTAGTTCTTGATTTCAGCAATACTGTTATTATACTAGTATATGTTAATAAAGATATCTAATAACATATGAGGTCAAGTTATAAATTAAAACTAATTTAAGAATTATGAGTGTGTCTGTCTGATATATATAATATCTATACTGAAAATATATTGTCTGCTTATGTTTAGATATTGTTAGAGTTGTTTCTTGACATAATAGAACTGAAAGTGAGTGTCCAAGTGCAGAAATACTTAACCAACTAGAGTAATTGAAGTTATTGTAGAAAATATTATACTGTATCATTTTATTGCAGCTGGCACAATGTCATCATTCTGTTTATTTTCCTTTTATGTTTCTTGCTTATATTTGTGAGTAGCATTTTTTTCCCTTTTATGTTTGTATCTGGTGTAAGTTAGTGAGTTATGTTCATCTACCTAGTTTACAGGAAAACAAGCCACAGAAATCTATTGATTTTTTTCAGTGTTGGAAATTCCAATCGCTATTGGTCTATTGGAGAATGTCATGATATTATATTTTTCAAAAGATCATTTTGTAGTTCTACCTCTAAAAGATAATGTGTGCTTTCAGGTGTGTTGAAATATCCCATATAATGTCCCATCAACGCAGACATAGGATTTTAATGGTTTCAGACTTTTACTACCCAAACTTTGGAGGTGTGGAGAATCACATTTATTATCTCTCACAGTGCTTGCTTACGCTTGGGCACAAGGTTAGTCCTGTTACTTCTGTACCGTAAAGTTTTCAATTAGATAACCAGTAATAGTTTCTTTGAACTTTAAATTTGAATATACATATTAAATGTTGTTTTCCACTTGTGATGCTTGATTGACTTTTCCCTTGAATGGATTAATTTCAACAAAAAGTAATATAGCTCTAACAAGATACTCTTTTGCGTTATAAAGAGTATATTTAACCCTTTGCCAGTCTGGTGCTCAAGTTGATTGTGGAAACTGGAAATTTGTTGGCTTTTATGGCCTAGTTTGTTCCAGTGTAGCCTAGCTATGTAACTTGAAGTACCTTGGAATTTAACTGGATTACCATGTTTGGTTGGTTGATTTTTAATTTTTACAATGGAATCTTTAGTTCCAAGGTTTTTAAAATTACACCAAAACATGGGAACTTAGTTAACTTGCTAGTTCATGGTTTTTTCAAGTTACATAGTAATTACATTATAAATTGATTTAATTTACCAAAAATAAGTATGTACGTACTAGTTATACAGTGGTGAACCAAACATTAATACTTTATCTTCCTTGGAATTTTATAGTGTAATTTAGTTCCATGGAAGTTGAAAATACCTATCTAACTACAAAATCGGTAAAACAAACGAGGACATAACATATATATACATATATATTAGTTTGATTGGGCTATGAAACATTATTGATGGTAATCGACCGTTTCTCAAAATATGGTCATTTTTTTACTGCTGAAGCACCTGTATATAGCTAAAAAGGTTATTAAATTGTATGCCAAAGAGATCGCACTCTTACATAGCATGCCTCGATTGATTGTTGGGATATTTATATCTCTTTAAAATATTTAAAAACATAATCCAAAGTTTTAAGTGTGCTTCCTTTATCAAAAAGTTGCATGACACTATAAGCTATAGCCCCCTCTTGTCTTAACACAAGACCGCCTCTGTTTATATATATACATATTTGATTATCACTAGTATTGTAGCTTAGTGTATGCCCCTCTTATCGTGATAAGGGTTTAAGTCTCTAGGGAGGCATTTGCGTGTGAGTATATAAATTTTGAAACTAATCATTACCATCAAGGAAACGAAGCGGAGCCGGTTGATCGATATATAAGATGAATAGGTTGGTATGTATATATCATTATATTGATGCAGGATTACTTGTAAGAACAAAAATTTATTGAATAAAAAAATGATAAAAAAGAAGAACTTGAGTGGATTAACCACAGAAAACCCACTACTCGAAGAAAATTCCCAACCGCAGAAGGGCTAATGCAATGGATTGCAACCTAAAAAACACACTCAATTCAATATTCATTAATATATCAATAATCAAGTCTTATGCAGGGATTACAAATGTTTATATAGGGAATAAAAATCCTAATAAAGTAACGGACCAAGGCCCACAAACAATTTTGCTTTATTATAAATAAACTACTTATTTAATGAATTTATAGCCTCACATATAAAACATATAGATAAATACATTATCTATCTCTACATTAAACAATTATAAACTAATTGATAATATATATATTATTTTTCTATATTTGTTCCCCATCATATTTTGCATTTATTTTCTCACCTTCTACCAATCCATAACTCTCCAGGTAGTGGTTATGACTCATGCCTATGGAAATCGATCAGGGGTGAGGTATTTGACTGGTGGTTTAAAAGTCTATTATGTTCCATGGGTGCCATTCATTATGCAGAATACATTTCCAACCCTTTATGGGACTCTTCCCATCATAAGGACGATTCTTGTTAGGGAAAAAATATCATTAGTGCACGGGCATCAAGCTTTCTCGACTCTGTGTAATGAAGCTTTGATGCATGCACGTACCATGGGTTATAAAGTTGTATTTACTGACCATTCACTCTATGGTTTTGCTGATGTGGGAAGTATTCACATGAACAAGGTTCTGCAGTTTACTCTTGCTGATGTTAGTCAGGCAATCTGTGTTTCCCATACAAGCAAAGAAAACACAGTTCTTCGATCAGGACTGCCACCAGAAAAGGTTTTTGTTATACCAAATGCCGTAGACACAGCAATGTTTAAACCAGCTCCAGAGAGACTTGGCAGTGATGAGATTGTTATAGTTGTGATAAGTAGATTGGTCTATCGGAAGGGTGCTGACTTGCTTGTTGAAGTTATTCCTGGAGTTTGCCGCTTGTTTCCAAATGTGAGCCAGCAAAAATATACTATGCACTTAACTTTAATTCTATGATTATACTGTAGGAAACATTGCATTTGAAAACTGCCATATCTACTAGTATTTTTGAAAAAGACCTTCTTCAGAATGATTTTTATTATTTTCTCTAATGACTCTGTCATTGTTTTGCTTTCAATTCTATGTAATATTTTTGTTTGCCCTTTAGTAAATTCCATTTGGGCTGTGCTTATGCAAAGTTTAACTTAACATCTTTTGCTTCAGTTGTGCATGTTGAAAATAACACCATATGACAATGGAAAAAAAATAGCAAGCTCGCCTGATCTTTATATATTTTTTTTACTATAAAATACTATATTTGTTTCTTTTAGCAATTTTGAATATTCAGTATTATTTCTCTGTTCCTTAATGCACCAAGATATCTATACACTAGGCTCGGTGCCTTTTTTATAGTGAATATTCTCTATACTGCATGTAAGAATGTTGGAAATTATTAAACAGATTATTTATTAATTATTTTTAAAGTTTTTTGAACGCATATACATGAGTCTTAGTCTTGTTATGTTATTACGTCAATAAGGGTGTTCCTACAAAATGTCTTTTGACATTGATTATGATGAAGTTGTCTATTGAAAAGCTTGATACATGGTCTCAAATACTTGAATTCTAATGCCACATCTAGTCTTTGCCTTATTTGATGATCACAGTTCCTTGATGGTGCTTTCAACTTATTATATTTATTATCTATGTTTGTACTGATAAGTTATTAAAAAGTATTAACTCTTGGAAGTGCGCTTTCATATCATATTCAATCATCTCATTTAGCAACATTCTTAAGGTTCGTTTCATTATTGGAGGAGATGGGCCTAAAAGAGTCCGACTGGAGGAAATGAGAGAAAAACACTCTCTCCAGGACCGTGTAGATATGTTAGGTGCTGTTCCCCATGCTAAAGTACAATCAGTTTTGATATCGGGACATATATTTTTGAACAGGTATATGAATCTTTGTATCCCTCGTATTCTAATGTCTTTATTTTGTTTGGTTGTTTCATTTTTAGAAATTGTACATTTAAAGATGAAGATATATCTTTGAAAAAATATATATGTTGCATGCCGTATCGTCATGACACCACCCCTTACCAACGCCATTGCACATTGGCGCCGTAATAACAATGATACGCTACCCCAATGCCATTGCGCATTGGCGTCGTAATAACAACAATAACCCCTTTCTTAATGCCATTGAGCATTGGTGCTGTAATAACAATGGTACCACCAGGGGCGGAACTAAGGGAGGCTGAAGCCCCGGCTAGAGTCAAAATAATCAATTTTTTTTTATTTTTGATCATTTTAAAGCTCCCGTTAAATAGTAACTTCTATTTTTTGCAATTCTAATGTCTCTACTTACAATTCTAGTACTTGTTAGTTGTCATTATTTCTCACGTTATAACACCATTCGTTTTTGAATAGTTAAATTACAATTCTCACAAAAAATATTTTATACATTTATCCAAATTTCTTGATTTTACTCCTTATTTTACAACCGTTTCATTACAGTTTTCCAAAGAAGTAATATACCAATAAAACTAAAATAAATTTTCAATTAAGTTGATTTACACAGTATGATTGGTTAGAGTACACTATTACATTACTCTTGTGGGATTTCAAAGAAATAGATTGTCATTTCTCATTTTTTCCGCGCATTAAGCTCATGAATACGTTTATTTGCTAATATGATGCCTGGTCCGGTCATGGTTCAGTTAAGATTTTAAGTGAATTTGCTTGGACTATGCTATGTATTGGAGAGTCATACTGTTTATAGTGTCATCTTTTTAAGTCGGAAAGGGCACATTATCTATATTTTTATAACAATTAAAAAGTATAAAAAACATTAGAAGTACTTCTGATGTTCATTCACAACCAAGGTATAAGACAATTTAAAGTATTTAAAAATCAAAAGCAAAATCTATCACATATTTTTCCTATATAACCAAATAGAGGTTAAGTTTCACAAACACTTGAATATAGATTTAGTTGTGATTCCCTCTTTTACAATAAGATCTCATTTTTTAGGTCACGATGAGCTTTTTGAACAAATTTTTTTTTGTTTATATTAAAATTTTGAGTCCCGGCTATCTTGAAATCCTGGTTCCGGGTACCACTACCATACTATCATGTGTTAATACGACAGTTAATCTCATTTATCGCTCATAATTTTAGATTATTTTTTCTAGGTTCCTTAGTCAAATTAGGTGTGCCTTCTCTAGGGATGTCATTTTTTTTGGAATGCATTGGCTTTGCAAATTCATAGGGGTCTGGATTTTAAGAACAGTTGGATCTTTAAAGATGTTAGTTATGTATGTTCGGCACAAATATTAGGATTCCATTAGTTTTAGATTCTTTGGATCTTTCTAGTTCTTTTTCTAAATGCTATCTGAGGGACCTGAAGTGTTTGGGTAATTACTGACAGACTCACGGTGTTCAGTAGATTATTGCTATTATTTTGTTTACGAAGGACACCTTTTATCTTATTTGATCTTTCTCTTCTATTAATAAACTCTTTTTTCATTTTAAGAACACTAATTAAAAGTCTTTTGGTTGTGAGACTTGAAGTAGCAGTTATAGTTCCCAGGATAACACATGGTTTATCTATATATTTGGCAGTTCTTTGACAGAAGCATTTTGCATTGCCATTCTGGAAGCTGCTAGTTGTGGATTATTGACAGTCAGTACACGAGTTGGAGGTGTCCCAGAGGTATGTACAGGGATATATATATATATATATAATCTATTTTTAGGTTGTGTTATAAAAGTTGCACACTACAGAGATTTTTTAATATTATTTTTGAAAATTTATCGATAATTTTTTATTAAACAAAAGAGTTCAAAGTAATTTATATGGCCCTCCTGTTTTACAAGGTTTTACCAGATGATATGATAGTCCTCGCAGAGCCAGATCCAGGTGATATGGTGCAAGCAATTGCAAAGGCTATCCATATACTTCCGCAAATTGATCCGCAAGACATGCACCTTCGTGTGAGTTTTTTTTTTTGGCAGATGTGATACTTTTACGGTATGTGTTTCAGTATCTTTTTCTTCTCACAGATGAAAAACCTGTATAGTTGGCATGATGTTGCCAAAAGGACTGAAATTGTGTATGATCGTGCTTTGAGATGTTCTGATCAGAATCTTTTGGAGCGGCTATCTCGGTATGCCTCACTAACACAGTAACACTGTTGAATATAAATGGTTTGTCAAACGGGAAATATGAACATAATCCTCTAGTTAATGGATGTTTTTGGTCAAATATTGAATTACTTGTGCATATACAAATCAATACAATGATATATATTTCTGAAGAATTTGTAAAATGTTTCAGCAACCAGGGATGTACGTACGAAAAACTTAATATTTACGTGTTAGTTAATCTACAGACTCTATGTTACTTACAACTACATATGTTATAGGTACCTCACTTGTGGTTCCTGGGCAGGGAAACTATTTTGCTTAGTTATGATCATTGATTACTTGTTGTGGCATCTCTTACAAATGTGGAAGGTATTTATCTTCTCAATCTTGTGACACTTGTTAATGTCTAATAAAAATAGTTTATGATTGTGTGAAACTAGAAAATTACAAAATTTTGTACTTATATGTCAGTTGTTTCAACTAGTACCTTGACAAGTATCCAGTTCACACATTTGTTGATATCGTATTGAAAGAGAGATTTGATAACATGAAATTGCTAAATATGAGAAAGTATGCAATCAACTTCTTTGTTCTCACTGTATAGTTGTTCCACCACCTTTATTCCTTCCATGTACTAATTTTTTTTTTTTACAATTTTAATTAGCCTGATGCACATATTGAGGAGGTACCTGATATCATGTATGGCCAACAAGGAGAAAAAACTAGCAACTTTGAATAAAATTGAGATCTTTAATGTAAGATTCTCTCTTTATCAGCCTCTCTAAGCATATATAGTTCTCTGTTAAAATGTAGTTTCATATGGGCACCGTTCATTTTTGCATGTCCTAGTTTAATTCATTCTCAAGCCGAATCATGATAAACTATCAATAACACTATTTACTTATTTAGTAACAACCAAAAAGAACTATCTAGCTAAATTTATCAAAAAGAACTATCTAGCTAAATTTATGTTGTATATAGTGTTTGACCTACAACTGACTGTATGTCTGTATACTTCCCTTTTTGATTGTTAGCCCATTTTAGTTTCAATTTCTTGATATTCAGCCATGCAAAAAAGTTTGTTTATATATAGTTGTATTTTGCATTCAGTACCTTTCACTCGCTGTAGTTATAATTGTTTTTGTCCCAATAAAGGAACATAATTATCATCTTCGTTCACCTTCCAAGATTTTCTCTCTTTTCTGAAGGATGTTTTGTACTTTTCATTTTAATATACCAACCACAGCTTATAGTAAAACACTTGAACGCTATCAGTGTGCAACATCAACTGTTTCTTAATAGCACAAATTTGTGATCTCAGAGAAGAACTTCAGTAGTGACAAAGTTGCCTAATCTTCCTTAAAGCTCTAAAAAATCACTTAAAATGTCATTTTATTTCAATCAGTAAACCCCGTCCCCTCCCCTCCCTCTTGAATATCTGGAAAGTGGCTTTTTGTTCAGAGTTTATAGTTCACAACAATGTAATGCGACAGGGTAGTTTCTCAAGACTTGGAAATTAGGCGGTCAACTGTTAAAATTTGTTCACTAAATAGCATCAGAAAACTAAAATATGGGATGAAGACACCCTTTAGTTATTAAAATTTATCGACTACTAGGTGGAACCAAAGTTCAAGATAAGTGATATATTTTATCAACAGATCTATTGATCTAAGACACTTTCAAGCCAAAGGACAATATCAAAAATAAGTTTCTTGCTTAAGAACATACACATTGGACATATATCAGGATACAAATCTTCACAAGGGCACACTGAAACTAATCACTTGTGATTGTGCCTTTGTGACCATGCAAAGTTGTGGGCTTTCTTTGTGAATCTTGTATTATTCGATCAGAAATATGATTGTTGTTCATGTAAAATATTAGTAATGTCATTAAAATGTTCAGCATTACTTTCTTGCAGGTGTGCAATTCTGATTATGCAAGAGAAAGAGATTGATGTAATATGTTCAGAACTTCTGATATCAGGACTGGCAAGAGAGATTCTCAATAAATAAACTCAAAATTCAGCATTCCTTGGCCTATGAAAATGATATACCAATGTTCATCAGTTTAAACATCTCTTTTGCTCCTCTGTAATTGCAGCTGATCCGCTTCATCAGCTAATTTTCGAGATTGCAATACTCTTAGTTTTGTACCTGGTTTGCATATTGATATCAAACCAGATCTTTCATGATATTGTTGCAAGTCGTATTTATAGAGCTTGATAGCAATATGAAATATTTTGTTGCATAGTAGCTTTAAAGATGAAGCCACTTGTTCGTTAAATTTCTTGTAAATGTATTTTAAAGAACATCTAAAAAAATCAGCTGATGATAAGAAGTAAAGAATCAAATAAAAAAATTGTTTAAACAATCGTATACTCTGATCACCCATTGAATATCAAATTTCAGACGGACGACATGTGCTTGGTGGTCGAACTTGGTATGTAAAACACATGGATTAATGTTTTAGTTTGTATCAATGCAATTTTGACATTTTGTTTTGAGCAGTATCTTAACGTTTATGGAAATTGTGGGCTAGTGTAAATGAAATATTTATGTAATCACACTATAAATCTATAATCTTTTCAAGCTACCACCGTAATTTTTACGGGAATAATCTTTACTACATTGTATTTTTATGAAAATAATCTTTTGGGATATTGTTGCAAGTACAAGGTTAAATGTTTAGTTTTTAAAGAGTATACTAAACTGCAGAGCCCTGGATTTTTGAATTATGGGAGGTCATAATTAATCTCATGAAAACATGTTGACGAATTTTCAAGAAAGTGCAACATGCATCATATGACAGATTGACAGGGGAACCTTAGATAACCAAGATGTATTTACATATTCATTACATAAAATAGCAGAGGGAAGAGTATACAGGTACATGACAAGGACAAGAACCAAAACCAAAACCAAAACCAAAACATGCACTCGGATACTGTGTGACAATCCTCTGTGATCTACTACATAACAGCAATAAAGCATTACATTCTTCCATGCATTTAAGCCTAGTGCTAAGCTTGACTATCATCAAGCCTGAACAATGGATCAAGTGTTGAAGCTGCATATGACTACAAGAAAAGAAAATTCTAATATCCATAACTGATTCTCACAAGATAAAAATTAAGTCGTTCTCTGCAACATCATCCATGCAAAAGGTTTTGACTTGCTCCAAAAAATAGGAACACTAACCTCGATTCACGAATTCTATAGTTATCAGCTAGAGGGAGATATGGGAAAATATTAGATAGGCCCAGATAGTGGACTACCATAGAAGCCTAAGCCATTTCACTAGTATTCTGCTCGGGATTTGGCCAGGTCTGACCAAGAGGCAAGATGCCTCTCATCATAATTACATGATTCAAGGATCAAGGGATAGTCTAGTGGCGAAGGTGTATTTCTTCCCATGACAAAGTCATGGGTTTGAATCCTCAGTCCCCCATCCCCTATAGTAATAGAAAACATGTAACTATCAATATAAACATTACACTTGCAGAATTAGAAGTCAAAGTAGCAAGTATACAAGTGGCCAACAAGATCTAAATATAACCAACAATTTGATGTATAATATACTGATATGGAGAATATGTAATTGTTATGTATACAATAATGAAGTACACCAAATGGTCCAAACCAAACAACATATTCAATTTATCCCAGTAGAGCAGGGTCTGGGGTACACTATACAGGCCAGGGAGAGTATAGGACCGACAGGTAACGCACTAGATCCTATATGTGATCATGAGAACAGGTTTGTACATATTTAATTAGCCCCTGCCTGAGTCGATATGAATTGCAATCCATAGCTACTAACTAGAAAAGAAAGCTATTTGCATAACCTTGCAAAGGAAGGGTTATAGCCCAAGTGCCCAACTCAACAGTTTAAAGATGATATGAGGAAGTTTTGTTGTAGTGAGATGTACTATATTTACGCTTTAAGCAGGGTTAAATTATCAGTATATTTTCCTCTCCGTTTTTCGTTTTAAATGTTAAAAATTGGATATGTAGGAACTATTGTTTACTTCAGCATTTCATAACATCAGTACATACAAGCCATTTTAAACTGCACAATGTCTATCATCTAGAACCTACTAAAAGGACATTCTTATGAGGCCAGCTCTACCTGTGTGCTTGTTGAAGAACCAAAAATCACCAGAAAAACCTCAGTCAATATTTTTATATCCTCTCAGCCATCCATTTAGATCCTTCATCTCAGCCAATATTGTTTATCAAGTCTATCTTTGTACTCCAACAAAGACTTCCCTTAAATTTGTAATAAACCAACCCCAAAGAAGTTGGGCCTGGGGGCTGTAAAATGTATAATAGAGGGTTGAAAAGTTCAGGGTTAAGGGTTTCACTTCAATTATTGGCAAAAAACTGCAAACACTCGATTCAGCTGGAGTTGGGTCTAGTAGGGTGTCCACACCCATAGGCTCACTTGTGAAGGTTAAATTCAAATTATATATAATTGTGTCAAAGCTAGATTATAGATATGACCTTATAAGTAATACCTTCTGCATCAGGTCCATATTAGAACATAGGATAAGCTACGCTGTTAGGTTTTCAACAGTTGTGACACTTTTGGTATGCATGGGATAAGGTGACTCCAAACTACTATCCTGGATAGTCAATAAGTTTGTAGATTTGGAACGGGATTCAGGTTGAGGCCTGAGCCAACACTTTCTCCAACGTTATATGATAATTGCATGACATACTCAATTCTGTATATGGAATTCGGAACTTCAGATTCTTATATATTTGTGTATTTATTTTGTTTAACACTGCAAACAAAGAAGAAAACTCTCCGGATATTGTAGGGGGTAAACTTTGAGATGCATGCCAGTACAAACAATTAAAACAATCAGCAGTATTACAAAATGTAAATTCGTGATTTATATAACATACTTGAGACAAATTATATATATAATGCACGCTTCTAGAAAAGTAACAATGATAATATGGCATTCAGAATGGCAAAACAGATCATAGCTTTCATCATTTCAATTAAACTTCTCTTTCCGCTTGCCATTATAACTGCTAAGTATATCCAAGATTAAAGCTTGTATCAGTAAACTGTGTAATTGTCCTATCTCCAGAGTTATTTCTCATTCATCAAAACAGATAGCTGCAGCAATGAACATAATACACGTGATGCTGATATAATAACGGACGAGCATGTGTACAAGGTTGACAGAAAAACTATGGGGGTGTTTGGGGGAACTTTTTTTCTAGAATAAGTCAACTTATTTTAAGACAAAGTTAGGATTCCTAACTTTTTTCTGAAATAAGTTAACTTTTTTTTGCAACTTATAGAATCTCAAATATACATTAAATACTTGTATAAAAAACATTTATCAAAATATGAAATTTTTACCCGAAAATAAGTCCAAAAGGACTTATTTTTAAGCCCAGCCAAACAGGCCATATATTAACTACAAGGAACAAAAGTTATTGATTGAAAGATTAATTAACACAGACATCACCATGTTAATAAAATTTCAGTGATATAACATAAGACGAGTTGATATTTAGTATTTTCAGGAAAAAACCTCTCACTTTTTTAGTATTTTCATCACTGTGTGAACATTCAAAATAAAAATAAATAAATAACATAAGCAATAGCCCAGCCCTAACATGATATATCGGAGTTCTTGATTTCTGCTGTAAAAAGTACTAATACAGAAATTAAAAAGATCAGACATTGATCATTTTGCAAATTTGTCATCTTCAACCAAGTGACCTCTAAGATGTTTCATTTATCTCATTATCCATTATAAAGGCAATACATATGATAAGTAAGAAACATCAACTAGATTCAGAAAGCCGAAAAAAAATACCCCATAATGATCTAACTTGTTCAATTATCTTAATCATCATCCTCATCCTCTTCCTCAACTCTCCTAACAGCTACACCATAATGCCGAGCCAACCCAGATAAGTTATATACACTACAACAACATACATTGGATTTTAAAACTATCGCATTCGGCAACAACCCCCTTAATCTTAAAATTCAACTCATTTTCCAAAATCTTGATTTTCCCCTTTTCAAATCAACAACTGAAAAAACTCAATCCTAATCCACCTATACATACAAAAGATACAAACTTTATATAATCAAACACAAATACAAACCAAGATGTTACACTGTCACATATCTATATACTATATTATAATATAGACAACTTTTAAAAAAAAAAAATCATAACCGCGATTCTAATTATCCAATTTTAATAAAATTTAATTTTAAAAAAGATATATATCATACATACAACTATATCCCCAATTTTTCTCTTTTTATACAACTATTCACAGATAATATTATATTATATTTAAATTATATTATATATTTTCTATTTTAAGAATCATATTTATCCTATAATTTTTATTTAATATATCATTAAACTTTATGAATATTAATATATAAATATCATAGTATAGATATGTTACGGATCAAAATTGGATGCAATTAATACACAATTAATGAGTGGTAAGAGTTTTCAAGCATTAATGGCTGCACTTGCGTTTTGTGACTAAACCAGGTCCTCGTAAGTTGTCTATGTATTTCAAGTGATGAGAATCAAGCAAAAAACGTAGTTATAATGTTGACGGGTTAGACTCTTTATATAGGCGCACGAAGGCCTAGGACTCAGATTAAAGTTAGGAGACTTAATAGTCAAGTCTCCTAATAATAAGGTTATTGGAACCTTCTAGGAATAAGAGCCCTCGTGAGACTCTTTGGGCCTTTTATTGTGCCTTTATTAATTAATTGTGAAATTAATTAATAAATAGAGTTTCAGGTCCCATTAATTGGGTCATCCCTTTGCACCAATCTAAATTTAATTAATGCAATATTAATTATATTTATAGGGTATTTTTTAGCCCATATCATTTCCCCCTTAAATTTTGAGAAAATTTCATGAGTTTTCGTAAACATTTTATCAAGGGTTTTCCGTGCCTATCGGGCATTGGACTCGTTTGTCTAACTTAATGAAATTTTATAAATTTCATTTTTAATTTTGGGCTCGATCCTTTTATAATTAATTCTTTAATAAAAAAAATTCTCACAAAATTGAAGTCTCCAAGGATTTTTATACCATTTTCTAAAAAATGGGAAGATTCGACCTGGAATAAGATCGAATTAGACCTCATTATGCCTCCCAAGTCGAAAAAAGGATTGAGGTCAACAGGCTGAGTTGGCCTTGGTTTCTATCAACCTGGATTGAGGTTTAATTAGACCTCAATTCCTCACCCAAGCGATGAAATTGAGATCGACGGGACTTAAGTGCCTTGGTTTCTTATCGACCTGGAATGAGGTCAAACTAGACCTCAATTCCTTACCCAGGTCGATGGAATTGAGGTCGATAGGGCTCATTTTATTTTACTTCCTATCGACTTGGATTGAGGTCGAATTAGACCTCAATTCTTCACCGAAGTCGATTTGTGTTGGGCTTCATGGCCTTGATATTTTTTGACCTGGATTGAGATCGAGTTAACCTTCATTTCTTTACCCAGGTCGATTTTCTAGTTGGCCACATGACTAAATTTTCTTCGACCTAGATTGAAGTCAAATAAACCTTCATTTCCTCACCCAGGTCGATTAATGAGTTGGTCACATGACTGAGTTTTTTCCGACCTGGATTGAGGTCGAATTAACCATCATTTCTTCATACAGGTCATTTTTTCTGTTCCTTCAAGAACTATGGTAGATTGAGCCCTAATGAGTCTAGGTTTACCTAAGCCAAACTTATTTTTGGTTTAGACTTTTTCCTTCAATACTTTTGGGCTTTCAACAATGTGGGCCTTTAGTGGGACTTTAATCATTTGGGTCAATTAGTCCTAGGTCTTTAATCATTGGATCAGTTTAGGGGCTTAATTTAGCTTTTTAGCCCATATTCCAGATCCTTCCACGAGGTTCCAGAATTCTATCTTTATTTTTCATTTATTTATTGTGTGTCATTCTTTGGCCTTGAATCATGGGCCTTTACAATCGAACTAATTCACCAGTCACACCGGTTGCCAAGCTCTTAACGGTCACTTGACCTTAAAATTCCCGTTCATGAGGGTTCTCAAACGGTCATGTGACCGACTGAGTTTCTATATATGAGTGATGTGAGGACACTCACTATTCACACTTCTCATTTTTCTTCTCAAATTTCTTTTTAGTACTTTGAGCTCTCTAGCTTTTCAGAAATCCAGCTCTCAAGCTCCTCTAACAATTTAAGCAGTTCGACCAAGGAACATTGCTGACAAGAAGGCTTCGAGACTAACTGACATGACTGCGGGGTTAGCCAAAAGAAGTAAACTCATTCGCCGTATTCCCATTTACTCTACATACATGTCTTTGTTTGATATGATCAACCAATGGAGGGATGAACACTCTAGCCAGTCTCACTTAGATTCGTATATTCATAGCAATAATTTTTTTGACATTGACCTAATAGAAGAGTGCAATAGCTTATTTAATTTCCCTCCTCATTTTTTCATTTCCATGGTTGGGCTCGGTGATAGAACATGTCATTGGAAGCCCGATTATTTATTTGTCTACATAGATGCCCTTTTTGTCGGGCTTAGGTTTTCTTCGCACGATTTCATTCCTACTTTATTAGCAAATGTGCAAATCCACCCCTGTCAAATTTCCCCAAATGGGTGGAGGATCATTCATTGCTTTATGGTCCTTTTCCTCGAAAGAAAATAAAAGTGATTGTCCCTTTGTTTAGGAAATTTTTCCAATTCAAAAATTCCTCTAGTCTGTCATTGGGTTGGGTTCACATAGGTTATAGGCCCAATATGCCCCATATCTTTGATTATTCTTCCATCCCCGACAATAATCCCAATTGAAAAGAAAACTTTGTTCAAATAAGATGAGAAATGGGTAACTGAGGTACCCTCTTTAGGTCCACTTTTGGGAAGGTAGCCGACGAGAGTGTAGACTCATAGTGTTCACGGAGGCGGAAGAAGCTGCCTATGTCGAGCTCTCTCAAGGTGAAACCAAGGAAGCTTCTTGGGTTCTCCTTGACGAGCGTTGGCTAAAGGCTGTTAACCTTTCCAGGGCTTTCAGCAAAGGTATATTATCTAACTTGACCTTTGTTCTTGCCTTTTCTATTGATTATTTGTTAAAGTTTTCGTGTTTCTTTTTCAACTGCCAAGAAGATCAACAGGTGGACAGTTCCACCTATAGAAGAAATTGGTCGTATGAAGCGGCTTAAGTTGAAGCACGATCCTCGATAGGCGAAGGAATTGCATGCGTTCTTGCAGCCTCACACTAAGGCAATTTGAGGAGAGAGTAATGAGCCTATTAAGGTTCCAAGGTCCCTGGCTTACAAGCCTGGATGAGGATTCAGGAAAAAAGGATTGGTCCCTTCACTACATTACTCCTTGTGACTACAAGAAAATTGTTGTGGGGCGTGACGAAGAGAGCACCAAGGCTCTAACTGCGCAGGCTTTGGCTTCAGTGAGTTTTCTTACTTGTCTGTTTCAATTTTACTGCATTTAACACTTTAACATTTCTTTCCTTGTGATTAGTTTCTCAACTCATCCTAGTTTGTTGGCTTTCCAGGCTAATACCTATTTTCAGGCTTCCCTCCACCAGGCCGATGCGTGAAAAACGCAAGCTGTGAAGCATAAGAAGGATTTGACTGTTGCAGAGGCCAAACTGAAGAATCTAGAAGAAAATTTGGTCGATCAGGACGAGCTCCTAAGGTAGGCTCAAACGGAGGTGGTTGAACTTTGGACTGATAGGAATGTTATTATCAACACCTACCTGGCTCAGAGGAATACCAGGATTTCATCAAGGAGCACGATGATATGATCTATCATGCCCACTATACCATTGGGTGGAATGAAACTCTAAAGGCGGTGCAAGCAAAGCACTCGGGGTTGTTTGACCCGAAAGTAGACTTCAAAAGTCCTCAATCAGCCGACTCTTTGCGGCGTCTGACTGATACTCAAGAGGAGGATACTGACGGGGAGAGTAGCCTCGACATCAGGAAGAGAAAGTCTAGTGCTCATTAACCTTCTCCTCGCCGAGTCGAGCCTACAAAGATTACTCTTGAGGCAACTCCTCATAAGTCAGCGGTAGAGAGTTCTTATGCTTCTAGCTCGTCGGAAAAGGAGAAATCTAGCGATTCAGGAGAATCTTCGGGGAATGAGGAGGCCGAAGATGCTGAGGGCGCCAAGTAGTTTTAGGAATTTTACCTTAGTAGCTTTGTATTTATTTATCTCATCTTTTTTAGGCTTTTTGAAAACTCTTAGCCTTCGAGCCTTTATATTTATGCACTTTGCTCTGTTTCTCCTCTGTCTTGGTTTTATTTGTTTTTCATGTTTAATTCGAACATAAACAATGAATGTCCACATGACTTGTAAAGGTTTTTTAAAACTTGATAATATCATCAAAACCAAGATAGCGGGAAACAATCCTTTTATATAATAGGAAGAACTAAGTTCTCAAACTCAAACATGTCTAGCTTCAATGCTTACAAATCGATAGGAAAATACTTAAAATACTTTGACATCAAGGTCTTCAAACAAACATGATAAATCCTCAAATTAACAGCATTCCAGCTTTTGGGGATTTCAATTCCTTCCAAGGTCTGGAGTTTATACGCCCCTTGCCTAGTGATCGACTTCCTTGACTTGATAAGGTCCTTTCCAATTCGGGGTTAGTTTGCCCTTGGGACCAGCTCCAGAGGCCTCAATCTTTCGTAGGACCAAATCTCCTTCACGGAAGAACATTTCTTTGACTCTATGGTTATAGTGAAATGAAGCTTTCTTCTAGCTATCAACAATTTGAGCATTAGTTTCATCGTTTACTTCATCAATTAAATCCAGGGCAAGCTTCATACCTTCCTCATTTGCTTAAGTTCAAACTCTTGCGTCCTCGGTGAGGCATGAGTGTTCTCGACAGGCACCACGGCTTCGGCCCCGTAGGCTAGTTGAAATGGGGTCGTACCTATCGAGGTTTTACATGTAGCTCTATATGCCTACATGATTGAGAGTAATTCATCAACCCACGTACCTTGAGAGCGCTCAACTCTGTTTTTGAGTCTATCCAGGATAATTCTGTTGGCAACCTCTGCTTGTCCATTTGATTGAGGATGAGCTACCGAAGTGAAGTGCAGCTCAATGTCGAACTTTTCACAATACTCAGTAAAGTCTTTGTTGTTCAACTGAGTCATGTTGTCTGTTACTAGGATCTTTGGTAACCCATACCTGCATATGACATTTTCCTAGAAGAATTGTGTCACATTCTTTGTATCAATCTTGGCCAAGGGTTTAGCCTCTATCCACTTATTGAAGTAGTCAATTGTAATAATGAGGAACTTCGTTTGTGCACTGGCTATAGGAAACGGGCCTAAAATATTCATCCCCCACATAGCAAAAAGGATTGGTGAGTTAATAGATGTCAACATCTCAGGGGGATGCCTAACAATGGGTGAAAACCTTTGACAACGATCACACTTCTTAACATAAGATTTAGCATCTTTAAGCATCTCAAGCCAACATAATCCCAGTCTCACTATTTTATGAGCAAGAGCCCTGCTTCCTAGGTGCTAGCCACATACACCCTCATTAACTTCTCTTAGGGCAGCTTTAGGCACATTGGGTCTCAGACACTTCAAGTATGGTATCACGTGTGACTTCTTGTTAAGTATCCCTTCAATAAGACCATATTTTCGGGCCCTCACTGACAATTTTCGTGTCTTCAAGGGGTAGTAGGTGTCGTTCCCGTTTCCAGGTAAAGCTTGATGGGATCCATTTAACATGTTCCCAGCCCAATCGAGGCTACCAACTTAGCATAAATGCTCGGGTTCTTCAAGACTTGAAAGTAAACACTACTATAATAGATCTTAATCTCGGATGACGCAAATTTAGATAGGGCATCAGCCTTCACATTCTCTTCTCTCGGGATGTACTCAAAGTGACATTCTTCGAAATGTGTTGCCTAAGCCTTAACAATCCTCATGTATTTTATCATTGTCTCATCACGGGCCTCAAACTCCCCATTCACTTGGAAAATTACAAGCCTTGAGTCTCCACAGACCTTCATATTCTTTACCCTCAGGGTTCTGGTTAAATCGAGTCCATCAATGAAAACTGCATACTCTGCCTCATTATTCATAGTTGGGAAATCTAACTTGATCACATATTCCACAATGAAGCCATCAGGGCTTTGTAAGACTAAATCAGCTTCACTTATTTTTGTTTTTGAAGCTCCGTCAAAAAAGAGCACCCAATACTGCTTGACTACTTCCTCATTCTTTTCATTCTCCTTATTTTCTTCACCCCCCCCCCCCCCCCCCCGACTTCTTGGTTAGAAATGGTACACTAAACCACAAAGTCATCTAGAGCTTGGGCCTTGATGGTCGTCTTAGGATTGTAGTGGATCTCAAATTTTCCAAGTTCAATCTCCCATTTAATCAGCCTTACACTGGCCTTGAGGTTGTGCAGCATGTTTCTCAATGGATGGTATGTCAAGACTTTAATTACATGTGATTGAAAGTATGGACGTAGCTTTCTTGAAGCCATTATCAATGTTGAGGCAAACTTCTCAACTTTTGAGTAATTCAACTCTACACCATCCAGAATTTTACTAACATAATAAATGGGTTTCTGAACTTTAGCTTACTCCATCACAAGAACAACACTCAGAGTTGAGTTGGAAACATCCAAGTATATAAACAACACCTCTCCAGGGCTTAGTTTGGTGAGCAAGAGTGGCTCAGCCATATACTTCTTCAATTCTTCGAAGGCTTCTTGGTTTTCTTCACTCCACACAAAAATTTTAACCTTCTTGAGGGTCTTGAAGAATGGTAAACACTTTTCTCTGGACTTGGATATGAAATCCCTAGGGCTGCTACCCTTCCGGTGAGCTTCTGGACATTTTTAATACTTTTAGGGGGCTCCATGTCCAAGACAGCTTGAATTTTATCAAGATTGGCCTCAATGCCTCTTTTTGAGACCATCAGGCCTAGAAATTTTCTGGAGCCGACTCCAAAGGCACACTTGGCTAGATTCAACATCATTCTATGGGTTCTTAGAACTTCAAATGCCTCTCATAGGTGCTTAAGATGATCAGCCTTGTTCAGGCTTTTGACAAGCATGTCATCAACATAGACCTTCATGGTTTTACAAATGAGGTGCATAAAAATTTTATTCGCAAGCCTTTGGTATGTCGCTCCTACATTCTTTAGTCCAAAAGACATAACAAGATAACAGAAAATACTAAAGTCAATTATGAATGATACCTTACGGATGTCATTGGGGTGTATTCTAATTTGGTTGTAGCCACTGAATCCATCCATGAAACTAAGCATCTCGTCCCCGGTGGTGGCATCAATCAGTGTGTCTATCCTGGCAAGGGAAAATAGTCATTTGGACAAGTATCATTTAAGTCTGTGAAGTCCACACACATCCTTCACTTTCCATTGGTCTTCTTGACCATCACAGGGTTTGCTAGCCACTCAGGAAATTGGATTTCTTGAATAAATCCTGCTTCCAATAGTTTCTCTACCTCTTATTTAAAGGCTTCTTACCTTTCAGGAGCAAAATTTCTCTTCTTTTGTTTGACGGATGTCCACTTAGGATCTACATTCAGCTGATGTGTAATAAGTTTGGGGTCTATCACTGGCATGTTGGCGGCTGTCCAAGGATCTTGAGGATTAGGGGGATGGACAATAGGTCTTCTATAGGTTTCCCCTTCTTTTCTCCTGGTCTCGGACATCCATGTCTTCAATGGGCAGAACCTGCCCCCCGGTGCCATCGGGTTTTAGAGCAACCACATAACAATTTCTAGCCATTCTTTGATCTTCTCTCACTTCTCATACCTCATTCCTAGTAGGAAACTTGAGCTTCAGATGATATGTAGAAGCTATAGCCTTGAAGGCATGCACCCCGGTCCTTTCAAGGATCGCATAGGTGGTATTTGCCTTAATAACCAGAAAATTTAGTATCTATGTTAACTGTCGGGGGTCCTCGCCCATAGTCATAGACAACTATATTATTCCCTTAATATGGGATTCTACTCCATTTAAACCATAAATGGGTATGTTCAGTTGTGAATTAACCCATTTTTATAAAAGCATAATAAAACAATATGTCCATTGATCACCCGTTGTCTACCAAGACTCTTTTTACAGGTGAATTCCCTATGATAGGGGTGATTACCATGGGGTCATCTTGGGGGAACTTCACCTCTTCCAAGTCAGAATAATCAAAGGCCAAAGAGACCTCAGTTTTTGCTCTCTTAGGAGCTTCTCCAACGATACTCATCAATTCTCAGGCATAAGCCTTTCTAGAACTTCGGGAATTACCCGCAACAGTTGGCCCCCCTGAAATTAAATTAATCACAGGCCCACAGGGCTGGTTACTCATTTCTTTGGGGTCAGAATCTCCTCGCTTGTCATTGTAACCCCTGTTATTTCTATCACCATCCTTGGTGTATTTGTTCAACTTCCCCTTCTGATCAAAAATTCAATCTCGTCCTTTAACTGACGGCAATCATCAGTGTCATGTCCAACATTTTGTGAAATCGGCAGTACACATTTTTGTTTCTTTTCTCAAGATCAGTCTTTAGTAGCTTCGGCCATCGAAGGTCCTTTCCCTTCTCAATATCCATCAATATTTGACTCTGGGCTGTATTTAGCCTTGCATACTTAGTGAACCTTGATCCACCCTTCTTCTTGGAGTCATCGGCATCATCACTCTTCACATATTTGGTATCAGCCGTATATTCAGTGTCACTTGCTCGTTTCTTAGAGTATGGGTTAGAGGCTTGAAACCCTTAGGTTTTCCTCATACTCTATTCATCTTTAATATACTTTCACGCTCTCTCCTGGAGCTCATTTATACTTTCAGAAACCCTCTTGGCTAAAGACCTTCTGAAGTTGTCGTATGAGGTCCCTTGCTGTAGAGCTGTCATACCTACCTTCTGGTCTAGATCAAGGACCTTTACGGCTTCTTTGGTGAATCTGTTCATATAATCCCTCAAGGGCTCATTCTTTCCCTGATCCATATTCATTAATGAAGCTGAACACTTTTCATGATTTTTGCTACTGATGAATTGACCAATGAAGGCCCTACTCAGATCTTTAAATGACCCAAGAGAGTTAGGGGGTAGACGGCAAAACATCTCTGAGCCATACCACTTAGAGTTTAGAGGAACGCACTACACTTGACAGCATCATTCACAGGCTGTAACAGCAGTGCATTAGTGAAAGTAAGGACGTGGTTTGAGGGGTCTCTTGTCCCATCATAGGCCTTGATTGTGGGCATCTTCCACTTTCTTGAGAATTTTTCATTCATAATCTCCTATATAAAGGGAAGTACTGGATCATCGGGATCTTCAAGCGATAACAGGTCATGGGGATCAGCCCTAGCGTGACTTGACCTAATCTGCCTTCTTGTTTGAGGTTCATCAAGGTCTATCATAGATGTATTCCTTGCCAATCCTCCGGCCCCTTCGGCTCTCAGGCGCGGACACCTTGCTAATGCCCTATCCATGTCTTTCCTCAGTCGTTGGGCTTGGGCTTCATGAGCTCGTATCCTCTCATGAAGGGATGCAGAGTCATTACTTTGAGATCCTCAGGGTTGGGTACTCCTCCCTCCAAGGGCTCCTTGCTAGGTCGCCTCCTCCTGGGGTTAACGTACTCATCCGATGATTCATCATCGGTGGAGTAGGGGCTTGAGAAATCTCGGTTTTTACAGTGTGAGCCATATTGGGTCAACATTCTTTGCTCATATAGGGGCTCATAATTTAGTGGAAGCCCATAACATGAATTGGACACCACCGCTGTTGAGACCTGCAACGAGGGAGGAGCCTCAAAAGTAGTACTGAGGGGTGGAATTACCTGAAGTGGGGCAACCGAAGCGTGAATTGAGACCTCCGGAATTGAAGGATGAACAATGATGCTCAAGGGTCCTGTTCGTCGGGAGCTTGTTCCAGGGTCCTCAACAGAGGTTTGAATAATAGTTCATTGTTCCTGCGATACGGTAGGATGAACGCTTCCGGTATCAACAGTGGAGTTTGGGACTTCTCCTTCGAGGGTGCTTGCGGTACTCGTGTTCTCGCCATGGTTGTTATTCTCTTCCAACAGACGGCGCCAAATGTTAAGGATTAAAATCAGATGCAATTAATGCACAATTAATGAGTGATGAAAGCTTTCAAGTTTCAATAGTTGCACTTATATTTCGTGACTAAGCCAGTCCTCGTAAGTTACCTATGTATCTCAAGTGATGAGAATCAAGCCAAAAAACGTATTTCTAATGTTGAGGGGTTAGGCCCTTTATATAGCCGCACGAGGGCCTAGGAGTTAGATTAGAGTTAGGAGACTTGGTGGTCAAGTCTCCTAGTGATAAGGTTGTTGGAACTTTCTAGGAATGAGGGCCCTCATGGAACTCTTGAGGGTTTTTATTAAGCCTTTATTAATTAATTACGAAATTAATTAATAAATAAGGTTTCGCGCCTCATTAATTGGGACATTCCTTTGAACCAAGCTAGGTTTAGTTAATGTAATATTAATTATATTTCTAGGGTATTTTTTAGCTCATATCAAGATGTAAAAAGAAATTAACAATTATAACATAACGGTTATTATATTTATTAAAAATATAATAATTAACCACAATTATTTCACTGCATTTCAAACTCTAGGCCCCAACCTATCCTATAAAACCGCATACCACCAGAGAATTTTTCTATTCAATTCACCGCGACCGGAAAGCAAATAACAAAACAACCCCGTTATAAGCTAATATAGAAATAATATAAAAAGTTATTACTTATTTATTAATTTATATAATATACCACAAGCTTGATGATAAAATATAAAATATAATTTATTTGATATTATAATGTTTATTATATATTATATATATTTTTTGTACTTTTACAATTTGTTTGTAATATTCATATTAAGATTTTTAATTCAAGTTACATTATAAAAAAAATTACATGAGGCATGACACATTTTATTGTAATATTTATCGAATGACATGGGATAAATTTTGATTGGTTATAATATTATTTAAAGTAAAAATAATTTAAAGCAGAAAAAAATAACCCCGAAACAAGTGAAAAAACAACTCCGTACTTTACGCTGGTTATAAGCTACTATATATATATATATATAATAGAACATAACTACACAGGTCTATACATACATACACATGAATATATATGTACACATAATAAAAAGTGGGCAAGGGGGTTTTGCAGTTAATGTATATACATGATGTATGTATGTATGTAAGCATAAAACATGGATTTAGAGAGAGATTGAAAGAGTAAAACAAACTTGAGACCAGAACGAAAAGTGAAGTGTTGTTTGGGTTTAGCAATGAGGTTTCTCTTTTTCACTCAGTTTTTACATTTTTTTAATTAAATAACTTGAAAAATATATATACATTTTCATATTAAATCAAAACAAAATAGGGGTTCTGACAAAAAAATAAAAAAAAGGGGGTTTTACATAAATACTCAAATTTTAATTTTTTTTCTTATAAAAATATTATCATTTTTTAAAAATATTTACAAAAATACGATTTACAACTTTGCAATCATGTTTGCAACTCAAATTTTAGAAAATATTTGCGAAAATAACTTTGCAACAACCTAATTTACAACCTAAAATCTTAAAATGTCCCTAAATTAGTTACACAATTCAAATTAAATGCAACATCCGTATTTTTGTAAATATTTTTAGAATAAAATAGTATTTTTACAAATATTTTCAGAAGTTGGTAAAATTGTAAATAATTTCACAAAAAGTAGTATTTTGGTAAATTCCCAAAATAATATGTTGGTGGGTATATTGCAGGGTAATATATTTTTAAAACTATCTAATTTAAATATGAATTTATTTATTTTTAATATTTTAATATATTAAAAAATATATTTTAGTTGAAAATGCGTCGGTGTTGTAATTGAACGCATTTATGAAAAAAAATTATATTTTTATATAATAATTAAATTTTATCTAAATTATTATCATATATTAAAGTTCAATATTTATTAATAATATATTTAAATTTAATATATAATATTAAATACATTAAGATAAATTTAATGTTTATGTATCACAGTGATATATTAGTTTAGGTAATATTAAATAGTATAAATTATATAAATTACGATTTTTAATCGATTTATTCAATTTTTGATTAATTTTAGAAAAAAATATTTTCTTAACTTGAATGTAAAATCAATTCAAAAAATTATCAAGCAGTGACTAATCAGCAATTATGTATTAATCGTCTTCTTTCACAATAGAACTTATAAGATAAATTAAATGAACCCTGAATCAACTTAAAATGTGGATAAATTAATATTTTATTATGAATTGGAAAATAAAAAAGAAAAAATGTGTCTTAAAAAAGAGTACGATTTGGTATATGTTGACCAGTGACTGGTCGGAGACAAGCAATGCAGGTAACAATAAAACATACGTCTTTGATAGTGTGAAAGATATATGCTTTTACATTGAGTCAACCATTGCTTTTACATTGAGCAATTTTTTGACCATCCAGATCAGCTTCCCAATCCAAGTAATTTTATTTGATAGATATTTTGAAAATACAAGAATTTAATATTTATATATTTACAAATTGTCAAAAAATAATATGTCTACATATTTATATTTATGATCGGTTAAAATTTTTGATACGACGTATTTTAACTAAATTTAATTTTTCTAAATTTAAACCGTTTGAGTCGTGGTCGGTTAAATTATGAATATAGTTAATTTTACAATTTGAAGTTGGTCGGTAATGGCCATAAATGTGATTAGTGTGACCGCTTGAATGTGATTAATTTTAGTGTTATTATTCAACTAACATGTTTTAACGGTACAGGGGAGAAAGCTAATTCGGGTCATCCGGGTCTGCCCATGGGTCATATATTGTACGATGAGATCATGAAGTATGCACTTCTTCACTTGGCTGGTTATGACAGTGTTAAGGTATACATATCTCCATTACTATTATTGCGGTTCAAGTCATATCTCCATTAGTTTTCATATTAAAATTAAAAATAAGTTCGTGTAAATAAATCCCACGACTCATGTATGATTTGAAAATCTTATGCATTTTTTGAACAATCTTTATAAAATGTGTTATGTTTATAATTACGGTGATAGTAGTCAGTCGGGAAATAGTGATTCAATGACGGTAAGCTATGAAAAGTTGGTAATTATAATTTAATATCTAGGCATGATTTATGTTTTATTTTTATAAAATTGGTATGTAAATAATTATAATTAAATTGACCTCTTTCAAAACTTATAAGTTACAACTGATGTTATAATTAGTATTTTAATGTCATTTATTACAATTAAATTGATGAATATATTGATTGTGTCATTTAATATTTGTGTGTATTATATGTCGTCTGTTGACGAATCTGTGTCATTTTAAATGACTTCTTTATCTATGATGAATAATCGGCAATTGATAAACATAAGAAGAAATAGAGGATACTTGGAAGGAGTAATAAAAGGGAAATACATTTTTATTTGTTCATGACTATTCGAAGTTTGATGTGTCTAATCAAAGGGGGGCCTTGGTTAGATATATATAAAATTCTATATTGAACATAAAATATATATTAATTAATATTTTGGTAATACTACCTTAATTCAGTTTTTGTGGTTGACTTGATGATTTTTTAGACCCACTTAGATGAAAGCAGTAAGATGTGGCTAATTTTTAGCATTGGGGACTCACAAATTTTCAAAAAATTTCAGTTTTTGTGTTAAGAGTCACTATGTATATTGATAATGTTATGATCGTGTTAACGCACTTTTTTTCCCCTTTGAGATTTTTTCCATAGAATTTTACTAAAACTCTTATGGGGTTTTAACGAGTTTCGTTTTGTCGGATATAAATGTTCTTTATTATCTAAACTTCCAGAAAATCTCTTTTTAATAGGTTGTTCGACTCATGAATTGGTTAAGCATACATTCCGTTTAAATGATAAATTTTTATTATCTTTGTGATGTATAAGATATTTTATATCAATAAAACGACTCTATGTGTCCCAAAAAAACATGTTTTAACGGTAAGTTATTAGTTGTAAAACCGACTTTCTTTTTAATGTATAATCGATTTAGTCGTCCACATTTTGTCAATCGATTTTTTCTCGGAAATTCTATATTTTCTTATAATGTATTGTTATATTTTTTTAGTTTAAAATTTTAATTTCACTCTTAAAAGAAAATTATGAGAAATTAAATATATTTTTATTCTCATATTTACGCATACAATAATTACTTAATCAGTCACTCACGCTGGTTGAGTATATTAAAATTATTGTGATCCAATTTTCGAATATCGTATTACCGAATTTTCTAAAATGTTAGTAATTTTTTTACGTGTCCATGGACTCGGAAGCTTAAGTTTCTAAGATTGAATAGTGAATATTAGAATTTTTCAAGATTTAACTCAACAATATATATTGGTGAATTAAAAAATGTCTACTATATATTATTATATTAAATATTGATACTAACTCTTCAAATATTATAAGACTGGGTCAAGGTTTATGGATGTTCACACCTCACACACATCTACTGACATGCATATATAGGGGGTGTTTGGGGGAACTTTTTTTCCAGAATAAGTCAACTTATTTTAAGACAAAGTTAGGATTCCTAACTTTTTTCTGAAATAAGTTAATTTTTTTTTGCAACTTATAGAATCTCAAATATACATTAAATACTTGTATAAATTTTTTTTATCAAAATATGAAATTTTTACCCGAAAATAAGTCCAAAAGGACTTATTTTTAAGCCCAGCCAAACAGGCCAATAATAGTCTTATACACAACTTACGTGAGGTGAAGGCCAATTTGTATTATCACATAAATAATTTTTATATAAAATACATATTTATTTATTTATTTTAATTTTGCTGTTAATTTGACTTGATGAATATTATCCATTTTGAACATAACTTTTAATATTTTACCGTTACCTTAATAATATTTATATGTAATGAAAATATTATTAATAATTTAGAATTTTGTTTAAGATAATCCAAACGTACAACCATCAATTTAACCATGCATATTTTCTATAATTTTAAGTTGTTTCCCAGAAGCAGCACCCCCTTTTTGGTCTTGTGCTAGCCTTTCCTGTATCCATGGACAATAGCACTAGCCACTAGATACAATATTCAACATTCAGCATGCATGCTCTTTTCTTGACTTTGACCATAATAACTTTATAAACTCCAATATAAAATCCATTCAAACAATGCTTAAAAATTACAGTAATACCTAACATCCTCAACAACTATGAACAATAACACTAACAATGCTTCAACTGATCATCATCGCTGGTTGCATTACTACCAACAAACCACCCCTGCCCCTACTCCGGCAGTCATGATCACCTCTGTCGGTGCTAGTTCCACTAGTACAATAGTGACCACAAGTTTTACCACAAAAAATACCTCAAGCCATAATAAATCAACTTCAATTGATGTTCATCTCAACCCTCAGGCCTCAGTAGGGAAACCTATTCGTCGAAGGTCGAGGGCACCGAGGAAGAACCCGACGACGCTTCTTAATGCAAACACAACAAACTTTAGATCCCTTGTGCAACAATTCACTGGCTTTCAAAATGCAAAGGCATCGTCGTTTGGTTCACGGAAGGGTCCAGTCAACCTGAGCTTTGGCATGCCTAGGAATCATAATGATCATTATATAACTAGTACAAATATACGAATCGCGGCAACGGGATCCGATTATTACAACAATCAGCTGTGGAATCCAGTTATTCATGATGAGCATCAAGGACAGCAGCAGCAGCAGCAGCAGCAAGAAATGTTGGAGAAATTACAGATTAATAATAAGAACATGCAGAGTGGTGGGGTGGATGAATTTTCTTTTGATGATTTGCATCAACTTATACATGAATCTTCTTCATTCAGTACCGGAGTTAATACACAGGACGGTAACTATTACTTCTGATCAGGGTATCTAAGAATTTTTAATATATATATACGATCGATCATATATCGATCAGTTGCTATGTAAATATTTCTTTCTTTCAAATTAAATAGAAATTGTAGCAGGCTTGGAAGATGATCATGGATATATATATCATGACACACTTTCTTCTACAGGAAAATTATGAATTTTTTCTGTTAATAATGATTATTTTTTAGAATTTGTGGTGTTGGAATATAGGATCTAATTAAACAAAAATGAATATTATTTCGAAAATCTGGAGTTGAATGAATTTGAATGAGCTTATCATTCATTTTTTTTTCTGAATTATATAAGAAGATGATTCGTTTATTCATTAAAATTGTTTGCTCGGGTCCCAGCTACCTTTTTTTTTTACAAGAGCTCCTACCTACTATTCCCCGTCCCGTAATACATGTCAAAATAATTTATCCCAAAATATATGTCACCTTCTTTCCAAAACAATTTTTTAAAGACTTTTACAACTCATTTATATTTAACTTTTTCTTAAAATATGTAATTTTTTCAAAAATGACATGTAAAATGAGGCGGATAGAGTATTTTTTTTTAATGGAGCTCCTAGCTACTATTGATTTAACAGGAACCAATGAACCATTCACTAAAGCTGATAAACTATACAACAATATTATAAATACGATTAAGAAACGAACAGCTAGTTGAGGCCAAACTTGTACTATACAAACGAGAAGGCCCAAACACAAAGATCTGTATGACCAAATCTATTGCTAAATATATGATCAAAATTCCAAAATCTACCAGAAAACAAGCTATAGAATAATTTCCCAATTGAGCCCATGTATTTGTATGCCATTTTTCTTTCTATTTTGAAAATTATAATAAGTTTGTAGACTATATATTTAATAATTTACAAATGTGTATCAAACATGCAAAATAGCAAGCCAATCTTAATCAAATAAATACCATTTATTCCATCTTTCTATTTGTAAATGTTGAATAATATTACCGAAGTCATTTTTCTAATACTTTAAGATTTTATAAAGAGAATTGATAACTTAACATAAATAATAGACTAATTTTAATCATGATTTTTAAAAGAAAAATGTTAAAAACCCTAAAAACAATTATCAAAATTTTCCCTAAATGCTCATGTATTAGTGTATAATTAATAATTTTTTACATTATTTTATAAAACTTTTGAAAATATTTTTAGAATATCTAGCAATGTGGGTAAACATCATTGTTTACATGTTACTCCTCCGTTCCAAATTAATTGTAATTTTTGATTAAAAAAAAGTTGTTCCATAACACTACTACAAATTTAGGCTTAGGATACACTACTTATATAACACTTTTTTTATACGCTATGTAAGATATATACTTGCATAGCGTTTATAAAGAAAACGCTATACAAGATGTTACTAATAATACTGAAAATAAATATAAAATTAAATGAAAAATGCTAACATATGTTCGGTCATTTGTCAAATCTGAATATGAAAATCCGAATCATTAAAATATTTGAATGATTTAGTAATCTAAATCCTCAATGAATAATATTATTTGATATATAAAATATCTGAATAATATAAATTTTCTTATTTTTTTGTTAAAAGAAAAATTTCCTATTTTTTATGAATAAATAATAATTGATGATAAATTATTTGAATAGAATAATAATATATTTTTATCTATATTACAAGTTTAAGTATTATTTGCCATAAAGCTTTTACCAAGTTTTTAATATTTTATAAATTAAAATTTTGATTTTAAATTAATAATTCTTGTACCAAAATTTTAATATAATTTAGTTATTATTTTTTATTTAATTAGAATTTATTGATGATTAGTATTGTCATATAATTATTGTTTTTAAATAACTCATAGTATTATCATTTTAATTAGAATTTTATAATTTTCTCTCGACAAATTTCTATGAGCTTCTCGATCTTCTTTTAGGTGTCTAGGTCTTCAATGAGCATATTCTGTCCTTCAAATCGATTTGTAAGTTTGGGTTTTCAATTTTAGGGTTTGATTTTAAGTTCTTAACTTGTTGGGTTTTTTAATTTAGGGCTTTTAATTGAGTTGTTCTTCACTTGCAGAATCTGATTCCCTGAAGACAAATTAATTATGTCAATTCACAAATTAAGGTAATTCACACTCGTTTGCTACTTGTTTACTAGTATGCCGTTTTGTGCTTATCTGCTAGATTTATCTTTTTTGTTTATGATATGTTTTTGTTTGTATATATAATGTTCTTTGTAAGCCCCTTTTTTTCTTCTTTTTCCTAAAAAGGAGAAAAAAAGATATCATAAACAAAAAAGATAAATCTTACATTCCTTTAAACAAATAATTTTGAGGTTTGTGATTGATTAAGCAAGACCCATTTGATCTTTATCACTTGTTTATCTCGTCACAGTGTTCCAATACATCTTTCACAAAGAATGGTGATATCCATCTTGGTAAGAAAACAAACGGAGCTTTAAAATACCAAATTGTGTATATTAATTCACAATCCTATTTACCTTGCACCTTCTTGTGTTAACAATTGACTTTGGGCTAGCTAAGTTGCTTGACTCAGAACTTGCTTCTTCGGTATTTACTTTAATCGATTCTTTTTAGACCAAATTTAACTTATCATAACATTAAAATGCGAGTACCTTCATGTGGTTTTGTGTTAAAATTAATTTGTTCAATTTTTAGATGAAAAGTATAAACAGGGGCAACCTTAATATTGGCACAAGTCCACGTTATCTACTTTCAAGATATATAAAGAGGACAATGAATCAATGAAATAAAATAATAACAGTGATTGGTATATGGTGGAATATATAATGTAAATTTCAAAGTTGTATTTATGTGTCTTGGAGAGAGAGAGAGAAGAAATTGCAACAGGGTAGATGTGAAGAGGCATGTAATTATTTGTTTTGTATCTGTTATATTTGTTCATGTATGACATTGGTTTCCAAGCTCATAATATAATGTACAACTTACTTGTAGCTTTAAAAGCAATTATAAAACTTTTTTTTTTACAGTCTGGCATGAATTATATTTGGTTGTACAGGAACTGGATTCAACTTTTTTGAGAAAGTGCTTTTTGTTAAG
Source organism: Oenanthe sinensis (assembly GCA_028671895.1). Lineage (NCBI taxonomy): Eukaryota > Viridiplantae > Streptophyta > Magnoliopsida > Apiales > Apiaceae > Oenanthe > Oenanthe sinensis. The sequence continues at coordinate 12,086,644 of CM053799.1, forward strand.
TTACTATTATCACAAATCAAAATGACAACAGAGGTTGTCATGCACCAGAAAATGTATTAATTAATAACATACAAATATACACTGCTACAAAATTGAGCTTAGGATACACGGCTTACATAAGCTCTGTAGTAGTGTCTTAGTTTATTTTGTCTTATCTTTATAGTATTTCTTTGTTATAACTCTATCTTTGACATCCTTGTTTGGCTACACATAACTTACAAAGTTACAGGGTAGAATTTTTTTCTTGGCATTAATATAGGATCTGGGCAAATAGTTGGCTACAAATATGCAAATCAGATAATTACACCACAACTTAGCTTCTAGAAAACACTTGTTAGAAAGTTTGAAAATTTGAGAGGAGTACCTCCCTCTACCTTGTTAACTGCTTTCTTTTGTTCATATAGCCGAGCTTGCAGTTTGGAATTTTCTTCCCATATTGAAGTAAGCTCTTCACTGTTTGGAATATCGAATTGATCTTGCGGAGCAAGGTATATTTTCTGCTTACCATACTACTTAATGATATCTTCCCAGCATCTACAAGTGTGGCTAATTTCTTTTTTATAGCATTCCTTTTAGATTGAATTTGTGCTAAAAGCTTGCTACTATCTGGAGATTTTTATTCATTTATAAGAAAATTATGATACAACACTACTTTAAATCGTGCAGGTTTTTAAGTTGCATGTAAAAAAAGCTTGACAGATTTGGAAGTTAGGACAACACTACTGTAAATGGTGCAGGTTTAATTGAAGTTACATCCGTGCATCGAACCACCCTCTAATGAAAATTCGAGCACCGGTGTTACAGAACCATCCAAAGTACAAGGAGAAGCTTCCATCTTCTCTTATGAGCAGAATTTTGTGGTCCAAAGTAAATATGTGTAATACTTTTTTAACGATATTTAGCTGTAGTACTTTAATTTCCTTGAACTTGATACACTTTTTGATAATGTATAGTTAAACCTCGATTAATTAATATCCGATAAAGTAATAACCTCACTTAAGTAATAAATTTCGTCGGTCCCAATTGTAAAGTAATATTCTTGCTAAAAACATAAGATAATAAAAAATTAGAAAGTCATTAAGGGCTCAGTAATATGTAAAGTAATAATTTCAAAATATATATATATATATATATATATATATATATATATATATATATATATGTATGTATATATATATATGTATGTATATATATATAATGTATAATGTATATGAGTTACAAAATTCAATTCTTTTTAAAATATGAATCTATAGTAGTTTGTTTCTTCTTTCCAACAAAACCAAAATTAACCTCATCCTGATTTTTCTTGATTTTATGTAAAGCATAAATAATTCTTGGTATGTTTTGCTTGTATTGTAACAAGCAATTGTTCAAAGTGTTTGTTGATTGCTTGAAATGCTTCCTTTGATGACACGCTTGGGATGACATTGCTATCATCCGGTTCAGATCAGTCTATTCGTCAGTGTTCATTACCGACTCAATGATTTCTTCATCCGTAGCTGATTCTATAACCGCATCATTCTCGCTTGAATTCATTACCGACTCAATGATTTCTTCATCCGTAGCTGATTCTATAACCGTATTATTCTCGCTTGAATAATTTAAGAGATGCTCAACATCCATCACATTCCTATATCGTAAATTAAAGATAGCTCCATTTAATCCTTCGATACCTTCATTTATTTCACCAAGTTCTTGTTCATCATTTTCTTCTGAACGAATCTTGTAATGCCGAAAACAATTTGTAATTGCGGTTGTTTTCACATCAATATTCCAAGCCATGTTAGCAATACTAATAGCATTCAAGATATTAATATTTTCAGGATTTGTTGCATCAACCTCAAGGCTTTGCAAGATGCTAGAATATAGACGACGCCGATAGTGAACTTTAAATACTTGAATAATTCCAGCATCACATGGTTAAATCTTAGATGTTGTGTTAGGAGGTAGAAAGAACAGCTCTGTATTTATCAAGCCTTCAACTATTTTTGGATGAGCAGGACAATTGTCAACAATCAAAAATACCTTCCTGCCGTTCATTTTGCTATCAAACCAAGTAACAAATTCGTTAAAAAGCAAGCCTTCTTGTTAGATCGATACACAAAATTAAGATTGTTTATATTCACATTTTTAAAGCACCTAGGATTGGGTACTTACCAATGATCCAAAGTGGAACTTTGTCAGATCCATTATCGTTGCAACACACAACTACAATGATTCCTTCTAGCTGTTTGGTAGCTAGTGAATGGTCAGCTTCAAGTCGATAGAATAATCCCGTTTTATCCATCCATGTTATTAGATATCTTTCAACTGAAACTGATCCAATTTTGATTGTATGCCTGACAATGCATTTTCAATGTTGTCCATCATCACTAAACCACTTTCACCAAAGCGTCGATAAGATTTGATTCCATATTGAAACGCTCTAACCATCCACTAGAAAAGCTAAAATCAGAATTACTTTCCCCATACATTTTCTACATTAGCTCCTTTCCTTTTTCTTGAATGATTTCTCCAGACATATTAACTGTATCTTACCTTTGAATAAACCACTCAAACAAAACTTTCTCCAACTCTGGATATTTTGCCGATTTGTGTTTTTTGACATCACTTTGTTTCCTCTCGTCGGACAAGTATTCTGAGGCTCTCTTGAGTGTGTTCGATATAGTTGATTGACTGATATCCAAGTCATACTTTTGGGTGATGTACCCATGCTTATAAATCTTTCTGGCTTACACCTGGATTCTCCTTTTTATATTCACAAATATCACTCCTTATCTTAACTGTGATCGATGATTTTTTCATTCCTTTCAGATGATGCGAATTGACATTGGTATATACTGTAAAAAAAAAGTTTATAATGTATGTGTTTGTAGTGTACCATTCTATTATTTACTATATATAGCTAATCACAAAGTATTATCATTTAATATTATGTTGTATGTTCATTAAATTATATTTTAGAATTACAATAATCAAACTTTAGATGATTGAGTTTCTATATCATATACACAACACATGTTACATGTATAATGTATCTGGTGCAATTTTTTATATGCATGAATCTAGTTTTTAGATATAATTAACCATAACAAAAATAATTTTAGATCAAATACATTGCATGTGATTGATTCTTATTTTTTAATATAATGTATTGTAATACGTAAACATAAAAATTCGGTAAAGTAATAAAATATTACTTTATCGATAAAATAATAAAATATTATTATATTGATAAAGTAATAAATTCAGTAAAGTAATATTTTTTCCCGATCCCAAGGATATTACTTAAAGAGGTTTGACTGTAGTAGTTTTTCCCAACTCGATTCCTCTCTTTGTAGTGATTCCCTTTTAAGGAATTTGATATTTGTGATTTATTTGAGTTATTTTGAAATAATTTGAGTTGCTTGTGTAGATATTTTGGGTTCTCTTTTTTATTATAATTTTTTATAGGATTTATTAAAAAAAAAAGGAACAAAAGCCAGAAAAACATTTAAATTATAAAATTTTGAAAATATATCACTTGGAAAACGCTTTTTTAATTGCTATTGAAGTGATTTTTTGAGCTAAAAATACTACTTCCATAGCACATATAAAAGTGCTATAAAAGTGCTATTAAAGTATTGTACTTGGGTAACACTTCATTTATACTCAACTTTTTCTGAAACCTTATTGAACGAATCTATTTCTATGGAAAATTAGAATATCTTGTACTTGTAGAAGCTTTTGTTAAGCCCTTTCAATCCAATCTATGGTTGTTCAAGAATCTTTTCATGCATTATGTTATGTACCAAGGAAAATCAATTCTCGCTTCAAAGTGTTGCACTTACAGAGCGACTAAATAAGTGCTATACAAGTTATATGTACTTGCATAGCACTGGCTTATCTAGCATTTAAAAACGCTATGCAAGTGCTATGAAAATTTAAATTTGTAGTAGTGTAATACATGTACACTATCTCAATTGTGATTAATATAAATACAAATGGAAAATAATTTTTATGTTAGAAAATTTTAATATACATAATTTTTTTAAAAGTGACATGTAAAATAGGATGGGAGGAGTATATATTTTTTTGTTACCTTATCATTTCAGCATTTAAACATTTATACATTTGTTGCAGGAGTAACGACTAAAAATAAGTCCAACAATGTCTTAAAGTGTTTTCTTAAACTAAAATTTAGAGCAGTAAATGAGTGCTCCCACGATGTCTTAGTCATGCCCTAAAATACTAGAACAACCATCACATGCCACTATTAATAGGGTACCACTGTACTTGTCTCATTTTATTTTTATCAATAAAATATTTAGTTCTCTCATTTTTTTATACTTTTTCCCCTGCTTTTATCTTTTCAAATATAAATGTAATTCAAATATACTATTATTTTAATAATAGAGCATGAGAATATGTCAAATTGTTAAAATTGATATATGTGTATAATGTTCTGAATTACTATTTTATTATATTTTTAAGAAATTTTATATGAGATCGTTGAACTTACTGTCGGTAGTTATGATAGAAGCTATCGACTTATTGGCTTTGAGAATAATCTATTTTGAAACCCAGCACGAGAGAACAAAGCAACTTTGTAAAGAATAAAAAATTGGCCGACATAGAAATATTAATAAATAAATCAAATTTGTATCTGCTTGTCCCACTTTTTCAATTAATTTTATATTATTAATCCTAATCATTGAATCGAATGAAAAATCCCTACTTGTCTTGACTCTTGACCGCTTTCAAGATGTAAACTCGATCAGGACCACAGTCGCAGGACCTACTGCATCAATTTTTCATTATTAAATAATCAATTCAAATAATTCTCTTCACATAGCTTCATTAAAGTTTTATTATGTCATTAATAAATATTATACACAATATTTTTAGTGTAATTGCCTTCTATATGCTATTTCTAAATTCTAACCATCTTTGAACATAAAAATTATTACTTTGAGAAACAATTAAATTAAATATTTATAATAATAAGATAAATTATAAAATGAATTGATTTTTAATATATTTCCCCTTTAAGTTTTATAAATTTAATTCACTAAAAAAATATTGAGGGAGAAACAATTAAATAATTAAATGTATATTAAATAATAATATTTAATATAGTTATATAATTCTACACTGGAAAAAAAGTTGTTTTTTAAGAAATTGTTCTTGTTCTTCAATTGTTGAAGGGCAGGGCAAAGAGCAAAAGTTGTGGCCTTTGAAGGCCAAATCTTGAAAAAAAAACACATATACACACAGTGATAGAGAGTGAAAGAATAAAGATTATGGCAAATAATGATGAAGAAGAGGGAAGAAACAACAAGGGGGATTACAAAATGAATGAACCACCAACAGATAGGCCAGTTCGTGTATATGCAGATGGTATCTATGACCTTTTTCACTTTGGCCATGCTCGTTCTCTTGAACAAGCCAAAAAATCGTAACTTTCTTACCTTACTTTTGTTGGGTCCTTTTTTATTTCACTTTTTATGTCTGTTTGCTTTGTTAGATCCATTTTCTTGATTTTCTGGGGTGATTTTGGGGTTATGTGTGTTGTTTTGATTTTATGTGGGGGGGGTTCTATTCATTTTTGCTTGTTTGAATAAAATTGAAAAATGGTGTGTGTATATATGAACATGCATATATAGTTTTTTAGTGTTGTGCTCTAAGGAGAATTATGCCCAAAATGAGAGCCTGAGAACCAAAAGTTCGGAGCTTTTTTGTATGGTGCTCTCTGTTACCCCGACTCTTTCATTTTTGCATTGAGTACCTGTGTTGGACACTCGATTCTCGATATGGGTATGTATGGACACTCGGACATGGTTATGTATGGACACTCGGGCACTTATTTTAGGCCTGGAACATGTAATTTTTTAAATTTATTTCCGAGTTTGACAGCTGGACACAGATCTATGTTTGACACTTGGAGCCAAGTCTGGGTGACAAAGATGGTGCTATGTACTGTTGTGCACTTCGTTTTTAGTGCGGAATATTTGGTTTTTGCTATTTTCCGATTTAGCATCAAGTTTGCTGTTTAAGGGAGTGACTTCTCATTAAAAACCTAGTTTGGTAGCTTGAGCATTCTTTGTCTAAATTCGAATGCTGTTATTGTTGGCTTTATTGGAGTTTTTTGATTTGATTCAGTTATAGAGGTGGAATGTTTTTTTCTCAAAATTTGTCGTTTTTAGTATTGTACTAGTAGGTATATCATTTCTCTAATCAGTACTATCCCAAACAATATAGGTTTCCAAATACTTATCTGCTTGTTGGATGCTGCAATGATGAAGTTACCCACAAATTCAAAGGCAAAACTGTCATGACTGATGCGGAGCGCTATGAATCTCTTCGTCACTGCAAGTAAATGTTTTTTGGAGTATCTAATTAGTGACTTGTATATTTGGATGATGTCCTTAAAATTGTGTTATGTCTTTCTAGTTTTTTTTTTATCTTATATTATGATTTCATTTTTCTTGGTATTTCGGGTTTCCTCGGTATTAAGTTGTGCAGTTTCTATGCTATTCATAGGACTTCTTTGTCAAGAACTTGTACTAGGCTAACATGTCAATCAAGTCACGTGCACGCTTCGTAATTAGTTTTACACGTCGTTTTGTAGTTTATTTTGAGTTTAGAGAAACATTTCTGCATTTTAATGAAAAAAATTACGATCTTACCGATATGGCCATCACTCTCCAGTTTCCATAGTAAATTAAGTTAAAAACTGGAGCTAATGTTATGGATACCTTTGGAGAATTTAATTATCCTTTAAGATTATTATATATATATATTTGCTAATTTGGAATGCTGGAGATATTTTTAAATGTTTCCATTGCCTAATTTGATTATTCTTGAAGAAGATATCAAGATCTTTATTCTGTTTCTTTAAATGCAGGTGGGTAGATGAAGTTATTCCTGACGCCCCATGGGTGGTTTCAATAGAGTTCCTTGACAAACATCGGATTGATTATGTGGCACACGACTCTCTTCCGTAAGTAGCTTTGTTCGCAAAAAAAAAAAAGAAGAAGAAAAACTTTTATGTTGGCAGCTGTGTCTATTTTAAAGTAAGTGTTCATTTTATATGGTCTACAACCTATGCAGCAATTAGACGTTGAGTCCAATACATTAAAGGGCTGGACCTTAATTGCTAACAGTTTGAGTATGACTGTTATATAAATGTTCGGAATGTGGTATGCATCTGTACCCATGTTTAAAATATGTATAGCCATCTATTGTATATTCACAAACTTTCGCTTGGATTGGAAAGTGGATCCTGTTATTTTATTTGGCCTTCTGGAATTGCTGGATAGTAAAAGTAGTAGTGTTTCAGTAAAAGTGTATCATCAGCTTTTATATGTGAATATTGCATAATGGCTCCAAATACCTGATCGTGTATAAATAACAATATGAACATGTTATAGAGTTTTAGATTGGTCATGTCTTTGTATTTTCTAAGTGTCTTCTTTTCATTTTCAGGTATGCTGATACAAGTGGGGCTGGCAAGGATGTTTATGAATTTGTATGTTAAACTTGTTGAGTATATAGGTTATATGTGATTGTATATGGCCTTCAGAGTTTGGTGTCTTGTCCTTTGTAAATGCATGGGTTATTCTTAGATGATCTGTGACTTCCCACATATACCTTCTTAAATTCTTTCTTTAGTACAAGCATACTAGTATGTTTCACTTGGAAGTAGGGTCTGGGCGGTGAAATGTAATCAGACCCTAAAAGTGGAGAGTCTGTTTTCTCGAAGACCTCTGGCTGTAATGTTGACTTGTTATTCCTGTGCCTTTTGGCGTAGAATTATCACATACTCTTTCTTGGGTGCTTGTACATAACTATTCCTGATTGGAATTGTATGAATATAGATATTACCTTAACTTCTCATGCAGGTCAAGTCCATTGGAAAATTTAAGGAGACTAAACGTACTGAAGGGATCTCGACATCAGATATTATAATGAGGATTGTCAAAGATTACAATGAATATGTAATACGAAACTTAGACCGTGGGTACTCAAGAAAAGAATTGGGTGTCAGCTATGTGAAGGCATGTCCTTTTTTTAGTAACCATGTTGTCATTTGTCAATTTACCATATTCTACTCTTCTCAAGGGATTCTATTTAAAAATTCTTCTTACCTTCTATCAGGAGAAGAGATTAAGAGTAAACATGGGATTAAAAAAGCTGCGGGAAGAAGTGAAGAAGCAACAAGAGAAGGTGGAAGAAAAGGTATTAACATTTGTGGTATAATTGATTAAATTACATTCTCCAATCTTTGAATAAAGTGTCCTCCATTAACTCTATACTCAATTATACCATCTTAAGGCTCAATAAGCAAACATATAGTTCAGAGTTTCAACAGTTCGAATTTCGAAAGCCTGGTAGCCATTTATGTTTGCCATAAGTGGTCTAGATAGATATATCTAGACGACAATGCAATTCATTAACTTTTTAATAATTATTTGACCATAAAAGTCAATGGAGGACGCTTGTTACAGGTTGGGTTGAGTATGCTCATAAAATAATATAATTGCCTGTTAGTCATAACTCTGCATGTATATTTAATACTGGATTCTCTTAATACTAAAAGGAATTCTGAGGTTGATTGTTACGTTATAAATTTAATCATCCTGTTTGAGCCTCAAGTAGCTATGGAAATCTATTGGGCAGTATTATCTATGAACTTTGATATGATTAATAAAGCAATCTGATGCAGCGGTCTACAGGAATTTGTCACGTCCGATTAGAAGCGACTGTTCAAAATCTGCTCTAAAGAGCATGTGAATTATGAGATTTTCCAGATGTTGAACTGATACAATCACATTTTCATACATTAGGCATGTTTTTTTATCAATGCATTATATTTCTTTACTTTGACATGCACAGTATAGAACAGTATTCTGCATATATGATATCATCATTGTCCAAAGTCTTTAAGAACTTGCTAAACCTTCTGATTCGTTTGCTACACTTGGTCCCTTTAAGGGTTTAGTATCATTTTGTGAATAGTAATGCAGTTATTTGTATAACTGATCAGTAGGGATAACATCGTATGTGGACTTTGAAACACAGATGCAAACAGTCGCAAAAACTCGTAACATGTGGGTGGATAATGCTGACCGTATGGTTGCTGGTTTTCTAGAGATGTTTGAAGAAGGGTGTCATAAAATGGTAATCTCTCCCTCACTCTCTGTCTTGCTCACAGTTTTTTCCATAAAAGTTGATAGCTTTTGCATGTATACATCTATTATTGACAAAACCATTATTCCATTGCTGATTCTAATCATACATTGTTTTTACATATAGGGAACTGCCATCAGAGACCGAATTCAAGAACAACTGATGGTGAAGGATAAGGAAGATTATTATGACGACGATGATGATCAGGATTACTATGATGCCAGCACTGATGAAGAGTACGACGACAGCAGCATCGGTGTTGCAGAATAAGTCGTTGTACTTGTATCTTGTTTTGAATTTCAGCCCTGTACTTGCATAAGTGGTGCTTCTGCTTGGTAATTTCTCGTAGCATTGTTGTTATCTGCAAGCGATATAACTCAAGGTTTTACAAGCTTAGATTTGGATGTATATACTTCCTACCAGTTTAGGTGTATGAACATATTAACATAAGTTTTCCATTAATATCTCACAAAATTTGTCAGATTATACCAAAAATTCTATAAATTATATGTTATGTTCTGATCTCTATGTTGCTTAGTAAATATTTGAACATTAGATTTTAGGAGAGAAACCTTTTCTGTGAACAGGGTAAATGCTTCCTGTAGTATTGAACAGTATAACTTCATTGTACAAGCTTAAATTGAAATTCCTAAAGGCCCGGTGCTAAAGTATTTTTAATATCTTTTATACCAATAATTCAAAATTATTCCGAAATTCAAAATGAAATTTTCACTAATTTGAGATTATTCGTGACTTCAATCTTCTTACTGATTTTCCAAAATCGCTGGGACTTCAGTTCTCAGTCTACTAGTCTAGGATTACACATTCTTCCTGAAACAAAATGGTCCTGTGCTTTATAATATTGCTATCTTATTTAACTAAGTAATTGGACCAAGAAACTGATCTCAGACTATGAAGGATCCTAGGCCTATCTAATGGACCATAAATCAGAATCTGGATCGAATAAAGTTTAAAAAATTACAAGTGGATTGCATATTCTAGTCATTATAGGAATAAGAATCAAACGTGAATACATCACATGCATTCCATACGAAACGACACCCTGAAATCTTTGATTTCATTTGATTTGACGTAATCCAACATAGTAACTTATACTTCCTTGAAACTCACGTAAAAATTGTGTTTGGTTATATAAAAGCTAAGTAACTCACACTTCCTTCGTAAATGTAATAACTCACACTTCTTTGAAACTTACTTAGGTCATGGGTGATCACTGTGAATTACACAGTGTATTTTGTTTTTTATTAAAAAATATAATATAATATAATAAATTATAGTGTTTGTTAAAATTATAAAATATATATCAAAATGTAAACAAAAAATATATATAATAAAAAATAATCACAAATTACAAATAAAATATAATACATTTTTTACGTTAAAAATATATAATACATTATTTGTATATTTATATAATAAAAATCAATTACAAAATTATAAAAGAATTAAAATACATAAATTAAGTTTCTTATTAAAATGTTAAGATATATAGATTAATTATTATTTAAAATTATTTATGATATTATAATATTTGTTTGACCAAATCAAACCTACTACTGTGTTTTTACTTGTTATGTTGTAACATTTTAGAACTTCATGTATAAGTTGTGACTTAGTTCTTTAGTTTATACACTTGCAGATAGAAATATGTTTCTACTGTAACTCCAATTGTAAATGAATGGTCACAAAAATAATTACTAGTAGAAGATTCAAGTTAATATGGATCATGTATCAGGGGAATGAAGACTTCATCAAAATAAGGAGTTCAGAAATGAAATTGTTTCTAAGGCAACAGATCTGTCGAGAAGCCACCCTGTCGACAAGTTAGAAGTGTAACTGGTAGAGAAGTCTCAAACTAGTCATTAGATCAGTATTCGATCAAGAAGTATACATTCGAGAAGTCAAGGAATTGAAGTCAATCGAGTTGTGTGAAAATGATATACATTCGAGAAGTCTAGAATAACAAATCGAGAAGTTAGCTATTGAAACAATTAAGAAGTTGAGGAAATGAGTCATTTGAGAAGTCTAGTCTGACCGAGAAGTCTAGAAAAGCAATGTGCAATCGAGAAGTCTAGACATTCGAGAAGTAATCAGTTAAATGCTAATCGAGAAGTCTCAAAAGTACTCGATCGAGAAGTCTACCTCGTGACTTCTCGAAGCAACATCTATTGAGTATTCGAATGTTTCAAGAAGCTAATTTCAAGAAAATTTGCAGAAGAACAAAACAAGTAATTTGAAACATTGTCATGATCAGGTCAGTCAAACTTGTGAATATAATGACAAGTCTACATTGAAGTTTGAAGGAAAAACATGACAAGGACAGAAGATAGAATGCAGATGGTACAGACTGTCAAAGTGAAAGACTTAGTTAGAAATAAAATTAAGTAAAATGTAAAGTTTCATTTATCTGTTTCTAATTATAGTATAGTTGACTGTGAAAGTATGTGCACCAAAGACATGTTGTCTATTTAGTAGAATGCACAGCTTTACAGTTCAGTGTGTACGGAACAGAATTCAAACATTGTTTATTCTTCAAGAACAAGAAGCTGAGATTCACATCAGTATCTCAGATTTGTAGCAACTCATTCTAATGTACAATTTGATTGAAAGTTAAACTTTGAGTGTTTATGTTATTTCCGCAATCTTTTAAGTAAACATTGCTTAAGTTATAAAAGTTACAAAGATTTGTTAGTGAGATTGGAATGCTAAATTCTTCTAGCTAAATGGCTAAATAAATATATCTCACCAACTGTTACAACAATCACTTTACATACATGAATGCTTAATGATTTATCTAAGTGAAGTAAACTGATGTATATTTATAAATATATCAGTCACATTGTTGTACATTGCTTTTGAAAAATTCAAAATAAATTTATAGCTTGGAACTATTTTTCATGTTCTGAGTAAACCTATAAAGTATTTTTATACTTTTGCATCTTTAAATAATAAGTGTGATATACAAGTCTGTAAGAATATTTAATAAATGCATTTTTAATTCCAGATTAAATTAAATTAATTTAAATTTGTCTGAAAAATTTGTTTGATAAATTATTATTTTATTTTCCAAGTGAAAATGGAATATCCTTCAAGAACTGGAGTTTGTGATTAAGTTGCCATCATTTTCTGACTTCTCGACCGTGTCTCAATTTGTGAGTTCTCGAATAGTTCACTTTAGTGAGTTCTCGATCAACTTTGTTTTGCAGAGTTCTTGATCTAGTATTAATGAGAGTTCTCTACCACTAGAGTTCTCGATCATGTTCAAATTGAGTTCTTGATTGGTACAGTTCTCGAATGCATATTTACATGAGTTCTCGATCAATTTCTGACCGTTCTCTACTAAAGCTACTTTATTCATTTCCTGAGTTCTCGAATATTCAAAATCGATTACAATTCTAGTTGAGTTGTCTAAGTCATATAAATAGCAAAGTAGATCTAAACATTTCATTTCTACGCTTAATCGCAAACTCAAAGAAACCCTTGCTCTCTACAGTCTCATTCGAATTCTCTCATTACTTTTCTCTAAAACTTCTTCGTTTCTTCACTTCTCCTATCTACACACTACTCTAATGGCTTCTTCTAGTTCCACTCCTGCAACTGAAGTTTATGTGAGGAAACAAATTTATTAGCCATTGCTAGAGATGCATATGCTAAGCCACAATACAAGTGCTTCATCAGATTTCTTATTGATTCCTACTTGAAGGAGGCTCTGTTGACAAACCCACCTCTGTACTTAAACATTTTAGAGCAGTTCTGGAATACTGCTCACTGGGAGGAGGTTGTTTTGGCGGATGGAAGCTCCAAGATACTAGTGACCTGTAAAATCCAAAAAGTGGACATCAGTTTTGATGAAAATGATGTGAATAAAATTTTGTCTCTTCCAACTGAAAAATTTGATGCAGAGACATCTGAAAATGATCTTCTAGACTTCTTGGAGTTCACTATGTATTCAGACACAGGTTAAAAGGATATTGATGACAAAAAGTACATGCTTGGCAAGATCAACAAGAATTATGTAATGAATGAGTGGTCATTCCTGTTTGACACATTTCTCAGAGTATTCACATGCAGAAAGACAAGATTTGACCAAAACAGCTCCATTGCCTTGAAGCTGGCCTATTCATTGGCTTACAACCAGAAGCTCAATGTTGGGAAACTCATTCTTGGGGAGCTCATAACCAGGATTCCCAAGAGAGGTAATAAGATTTTCTTCCCTCACTTTATTCAATCAATTCTTAATTATAAAAATGCTAGTTTGATTGAACTGCTTGGGATGAACAAAAATAGAATTGGTTACTCCAAATTCATGTCAAAAACCATTTTTGCTACATTGGATAAGAGAACCACAATGAATGTACCTCTTCAAATCACACCTCAAATGAGGAGTGTATTTGAAGGGTATCCACTTGTGAAGCCTACATATGGTTACTTACATCCAGTAGGGGATTCCATGGCTGCAGAAGTACCTAATGCACCTAGTCCAGGAATCATTAACCCAACTGAACCAATTCCTTCAAATTCATTAGATGTTAGTGAGCCAACCTCCACATACTCTCAACAGGGTGTGGTTGAAAAGAAGAAAAGGAAGAAACTTGCTGCAAAGAAGAAAGTAGAAACATTAGTAGAAGAACCCGAGTCACCAGTGGTACCTCTAAAGAGGATAACGAAAAATAAAGAGACCACACTAAACCAGTCTACATCCTCCCAACAGGGTGTAGAGATTGAAAAAGGATTAAACTTGTTACTAGGTTCACTTTCTCAACAAAGTGTACCTATTGAAATTGGGAGTCAGCCCACTCCACTCTGTACAGAGTCTGCATCATCACAAGAACCCACTACTATTGATGAGAGGTGTGAAGTTGAAAAGGAGACACAAGTGCATATAGGACATTTTATTGAAACTTCCCCATTTTCTTAGGGGGAGTTTCCAACACTCACTTCTACCCAAATTCCTTCTTCAACTCCCCAAATTTCTTCTCAACCACCTGTGCAAGATGCACATGAGGTTCTTGATCAACATGAATCAATTCCTCATGTTGAGCCAAACTCAAGTGATATGGTGCTTGACACTAGGCTCACCACCCAAGAACCACATTTAGATGGTGAAAGAATACATAATGGGGTATGTCTTGATGACACAATCAAAACCACAGAGGTTTCAGGAATTTTTACTTCACACTCTGTGGAAGAGAATGTCATACCACCCTTTGGTCTCATTCATGAGCCATTGGAGCATCAGGAGTCTTCGCAGACATTGGGTGATCTAGGGGATCTCCACACCATGCAAATGGCATCCCCTAGACAATCCCCAATCATTCAAAGGCTGTATCCTAGGGAAAAATCACCAATCCATCCATGATCTATGGAATCATTTGAGAAATTGGATGAGGAAATAGATACCGAGGGGACAACTGTAACAAGTGGCCCTAGCTCTAACTTTATTTCAGAGTGGTTGAAGCCTGTGCAACATGGCAGTGCTTCAGGACCATCAACTGTGTTGTGCCATATTTTTGGCATAGTGCTTTTATTTTCCGTTATTTCTAGTATTAATTTCAATAATAATTAATTATTTAATCCTCAGGTTATCCTCTCTCTAAAATGAGGAAAAAATCAATCTCAATGTATTAATTATAGAAAATATCTCTAAACGATATCTTTCAAATCAGGAAGATATCACAACGCTAAGTTTATATCAGATAAAATCAATTAATTCTTATATTTAATAAATATATCTCTAAAGTCTCTCGGAAATATATCCAATTATAACAGAACTGCATGAGTTTGATCGTATATAAATACGTATGCAGACATCTTGGTAAAAGGGATCCGATACACGAGACAAATCAAGACATCTCTAAAGTCCAATACAATATTTTTTACAATCTCTAATCCCTATTAACAGTCATATTATTGTACTTTTAGCTCTATTATTCTAACAAACCTCTGAAATTTTTTGTTACGAAATTCCTCCAACAATATTTAACGCTAGAAGAAGGGGTTATTTTTCATTTGTGGAGGACAAACGATATATCAAACAAAAAAATACACATGGGGAGTTAAAAAAAGATTTTGGACAACTTCAATGGGGAACCGAACGATGGAGTTATGACGTGTTGAATAAAATACAACGGTAAAGAGGAGTAAAAAAGATGAGTAGACTACTACATGCAAATCATGGTGTTGGGACTCTCACCATCAAAAGGAGCACAATATTTACACATCATATCCATCTGACAAAAATACGAGATAAGTTTTCTTGTTTTTATTTTTTGCAATCACAAATATTATTTGTCATGCATGAAATATATTTTATTATCCAAAAAAATCGTGTGAGCTACATATATTGTTATTGAAAATTTATGCAACCAATATTTTGGGAGACACCTATATTTTTTAAAACAAATAGTACAAGATTTTTGTTTTTATGATTATGGATATGTTTACAAGATTGTACGAGCTGCATAATTTTAAAGAAAAATATTAGCCGCTATGGCTAAGCATACTATCTTCAACAAAATTCTTTCAAGGAGCATATTTTTAGAAAAAATATATACATTGCGAAATTTTCAAATCGGCATATTTATGGATGCGTTTGGATTGTGTTCAAAATATTTTACAAATATTCTCGCAATAATACATATATATTTCAAGATTTTCTTTTATAAACATGCGATCTTAAATTGTCAAGTGAGGTAACCATGACAAACTATAATTCCCGCAATGTTACATGCTTGAAGTAAGGAGTTAGCAACCCCTTGAAGGCCCTCATCCTCAACGGGCAAAAATTGCATTTTGGATTACCATCATCCCCAACGGGGAGTCGACGGGCAAAATTTACATTCTAGAATACCCTCATCCTTAAGATGGAGTTGACTGATAAAACTTACATTATTGAAGACCCACATCTTCAAATGGGTAAACTTTTTTGAATGCCTCACTCTCCGACTAGGGGAGTTCAAGGGTGATCAAAAACATCATACTATTGTATGGTTCACATATACACTTAAAAAGCGTGTACACCAATTTGGGATATACAAACGCTAAGGTCCTAACTTGACATCGAAGATCATAATGAATTTCTACAAAATTATTATGCTCGCCCACTTAAAAACCTTGTCAAAACATATATCTTATTTTGGTTCTTGCATAATGTCTACATGCATCTGCATAGGAATTACGGGCACTGTGATGCTCCATATATTTCACTAATCTTTATTTATAGATATTTCAGTAATCAAAGAATGCTTAGTTCTCCACTACAGCAAGCTGCACTAAAGAACTGGGGAGTAGTTGTTGTGCCATATTTTTGACATAATGCTTTTATTTCCCTTTATTTCTAGTATTAATTTTAGTAATAATCAATTGCTTAATCCCCAAGTTATCCTCTCTCTGAAACGAGGAAAAAATCAATCTCAATACATTAATTATAGAAAATATCTCTAAACGATATATTTCAAATCGGGAAGATATCACAACGCTAAGATTATATCAGATAAAATCAATTAATTCTCATATTTAATAAATATATCCCTAAAGTCTCTCGGGGATATATCCAATTATAATAAAACTGCATGAGTTTGATCGTATATAAATACGTACGCAGAAATTTTGGCAAAAGGGACCCAATACACGAGACAAATCGAGACACCTCCCAAGTCCAACCCAATCTTTTTTACAAGCTCTAATCCCCATTAACAATCATATTATTATACTTTTAGCTTTATTATTCCAACAAACCTTCAAAATCTGTTGTTACGAAATTCCTCCAATAACGAACTAGTAATTTTGTCTCAAAAGAAAAGTTAAAAGAATTATATGGAGACCAGTTGGATGGGTTCTACTATGTGGCTCAATAACTCCTGACTTCTCATCCTCCAAACAAAGACTATGCATAAATTTTTCTTTAATATACAAAAGATTAGGAGGAAATCAAAGATAAAAATGCAGAAATGGCTGAAGAAAGAGAGGCCAATGTTGATGCATGGTTGGATAGAAAGCAGACTGTGAGTATGGAGGATATGATACAGTTGATGAGGGAAAAGTACTTTACTTCTCTTGGATCTTGTGAAAAGATCTTCACCCCAACTGTAATTTATGATGCCATACATGAAGCTGCCAAGGTGCAATTACAAGAAAATCATTATTTAGCAAGAGGTCTTCAATCTGAAATAAGATAGCACAGAGATTTGATGGAAACTAGAATGACTAACATAGACAAAATTATTGGGAGAGTGCCAAGGCCTATGGGTGACATGCCTTTGCCAAGATCTGAGTCTTATATCTCTAGATTAAAACTGACTGACATTCACAAGGTGGAAAAAATGGAGAAAACATTCAATGAAATGGTGAATAATGTGAATGCTCAGAAAGAACACAATGCCAAGATTAATTCAATGGTAGAAGTCCTCTACAATAATAGACATGTAGATAAGTTGCCACAAGATGTACCTCTACATGATCTAACTCCTTTCCAAGTGGATCTCTTCTACCAATCAAAAGCAAAGGCTGAAAAAAATGAAGAATCAACCATTGCCAAGTCAATGAATTGAAACTAATCGAGTTGTGTGAAAATGATATACATTCGAGAAGTCCAGAATAACAAATCAAGAAGTTAGTTATTGAAGCAAACGAGAAGTTGAGAAAATGAGTCATTTGAGAAGTCTAGTCTGACCGAGAAGTCTTCAAAAGATGTGTGCAATCGAGAAGTCTGGACATTCGAGAAGTAATTAGTTAAATACTAATCGAGAAGTCTCAAAAGTACTTGATCGAGAAGTCTATCTCATGACTTCTCGAAGTAACATCAGTTGAGTATTCGAATGTTTCAAGAAGCTAGTTTCAAGAAAATTTGCAGAAGAACAAGATAAGTAATTTGAAGCATTGCCATGATCAGATCAGTCAAACTTGTGATGATAATGACAAGTCTATAATGAAGCTTGAAGAAATAACAAAATAAGGACAGAAGATAGAATGCAGATGGTACAAACTGTCAAAGTGAAAGACTTAGCTAGAAATAAAATTAAGTAAAATGTAAAGTTTCATTTGTATGTTTCTAGTTATAGTATAGCTGACTGTGAAAGCATGTGCACCAAAGACATGTTGTCTATTTAGTAGAATGCACAACTTTACAGTTCAGTGTGTGTGAAACATAATTCAAACCTTGTTTATTCTTCAAGAACAAGAAACTGAGATTCACATCAGTATCTCAGATTTGTTACAATTAGATTGAAAGTTAAACTTTGAGTGTTTGTGTTATTTATGCAATCTTTTAAGTAAACACCGTTTAAGTTATAAAAGCTATAAAGATTTGTTATTCAGTTCATCAAACCAGAAAACAAAAGAGAAAATGAAAAAATTTAAACCATACATTCACACCCCCTCTGTATAGTTTCTGTAGATCTCATTTCTAACAATATTATAAAGACAAACACACATATATTTATACTCCCTCCGTCCCGTTGAGTTGTTATCATTTCAAAATGGGTTGTCTGGCACGCATTTTAAGGTGAATTTTAAGGATAGTTCCATAATTTATTTTTGAAATTTTCTTTTTTTGTATAAAAATAGAACAATCCTATTTTTATACAAAAAAAGAAATTTTTAAAAATAAGTTATGGAACTATCCTTAAAATCTACCTTAAAATGCGTGCCAGAAAATGAAAAAAAAGTGATAACAATTGGATGGGACGGAGGGAGTATATGTTATAATTTATATATATATATATATATATATATAATCTTATTATAAAGGTATTATCTAATTCTAATATCATTATTTTTATTTGAAATAGATTAAAATTATATTAATTTATTTTAATGGTCAATTAAATTTTTGAAACTAGCAATTTAATATTACATATTTTATTATTTTTTCTAAATATTATATATTATATATTTTATTTGTTTATTTGTATAAAAAATTATTTTATTATTATATATGAACATTTAATTGTATAATTTGTAATTCATAAATTAAATAAATATTTTTTATATTATATATTTTACAACTTTATATATTTATTTATATAAGTAATTGTTTTAAAATATTATAATTAAATAATAAAATAGATAAATTACATATTTATAAACCAAACACATGTTTTTTGTTTATTCAGGAACCGTACAATGTAACCTAGTTCCTTGGACATTTGAGTTACTACGTGACTCTAAAACCCGTGAAACAAACGAGGCCTTTGTATAAACAGGAAATCCCACGCACATACGCATTATCTACATCAGCATTTATATATATTCGCCATTCTTTCAAGATTTTTACATATATATAGTTTGGTTATTTATACTTTAACAATTCAAGTATATGCACGAAAATACACAGTGTTCACATTTATTTAAAAATAGACGAACCGATCGTTGAAGTTGGTCAAATTGTACGAACTCATAATTTTTAGCCTTGAACCGGGGGAGTGTGGTTTACTCTCTGGTGAAGGAGAGTTAATGAAATATACAGAAAATATTGAACACTTAAACCACTCAAGTATGCTAAAATATACAAATTTCATATGAACACAAAAGTATGTTATAAAAATATACAAGTATGTTAAAAACAAGTATTAAACAAAAATTGATAATTTAAGTCTAAAATCAGTGACACTTAACCATCAAAATATGCAGAAATATATTCATCAACCATAGATAATTAATTCAGAACCTTAACAAATAGTCCAAATTTCAACAACCATAAATAAAAACAAGTCTAAATTTCATAATCAACGCCTCTCTTCTTCTTGCGAGACCTTCCCCTTCCTCTCTAAATCCTGTTTTCTGGTTGGCTAATTTCAATATTTTTTCGAGGCCTCCCCCTTCCCCGTTTAACAACCTCAGTGTCTCTTGTTGGTGCAGGCAATCCAATAACTACTCTTCTTCTTCTTGTATCAACAGGATCTGCTTCATCTTCCGAAGAGGGTCGCCAAATTGACAAAGTCAATTACTTGAACTGAATCCTCGTCATTGAAGTGGTTATGGAAAAATTCATCATCCATCCACCGGTTACTAGGTCCTATAATAAATCAAAGATAGTACATCAGAATTATAGTTTTGTCCAGCAATTTTCAGCATTCTGAAGTTCAAACAATGTTGTAGATTTCATAAAATATCTGGCAACAAAGCTTAAGATGCAATATAAGTGCAATACAAACCCTAACTAAAAGTCATTAAAACCTGAGGCTTAGCCCAAGTCTGATGCCTTAGCTAAAACATGGATTAATACAAAGGAAAGACTACCAAGATTCACAGATAAGATATTAGAAATCTAACAATACATTGTCATTGTCACATGGATGTTTTACATACCAACTTCATCGTATATCTCCATCGGCTTTTCCATTGACAAATTTATAGGACTAGTAAACTTTTCCATCAGCATACCCTTACTAACTGCAGTGAATAAATAAAAATACAGTGAGCATGTGATTAAGATACAATTTCATTATTTATAGGAACTATGAATTAAAAGACACACAGAAGTATGTGATTAAATAGGAACTAGGAATTAAAAGTGTAAAAAGTGACAGAATTGACAAGACTTTATCAACACAGATTTGTTAATGCTAACAGTGACAAGGGAAATTGAGTTTGTGGTAATATACTTATGACAGAATTTCCTCAAATACATGATAATATTAAGATTTAACATTGACATCAAAAGAAAGTACCACAGATAGTCAACTACTATAGCAACAAGAAAGTGTACATTTTAGTTCAGGTCTAGTTGCATATCCATTTATTATTGCATTTATTATTACTTTTGTAATTTATATAACTGCCTTGGCATCTGTTATATGTTGGCCTAACAGTTTTGCATATTAAGATTGTAGCATTATAAATTAAAAATTATTTTCATAATGTATCTAGTAAGCCAGATGCCAAGTATATATTCACAACATTATGAATTAACCAACACTTGGTCTAATCCATGCCAAGAAATAACATTGACAAACACTATTAGATACTAATCAAATAATCAAGTCCTGCCTTTTCAGCACTATTGCCAAGTATCCATGCCAAGGAATTTCAATTTTCAATATACAAGGAAACATGGAATCAAATAAAACAACAACTAGCAATCATAATACCTGGCTTTTCACCAGGTGCTTTACTTTTGATCCCATGCTCAGTTGCTGCCTCAATTACTTGTAAAAATTAAAGGACCTACATAAAAAAAATTATATATATCAACTGTAAGGAAAACAAATATAGGATTTATAACACAAACATAATGACTTAAATTTCATAATCATAAAACCAACAATGATTTCAGTGATCAATGATCAACATTGCACTTGTAAGGAATCATCACTTAGAGCATATCCAAGAGGGGGTGGCAAGTTTATGTGTCATGACACTCTTGGCTGACATCTTATTGGAGCTCGAAGGGTGCTAGGAGGGTGTCAAAAAAGTTTGCTAAATTTTGGCACCTCTTGATACCTCTTCAAAATGGATAAAAAGCAAACTTGACATAAAATATATTCACATGTATTACCTCTTCTATTATATTTTATTTATTAATTAGGTTAGTAATTCATGTGAGGATCATTTGAACACCTTATATGGGGTGACAACTATTGGAATAAAAGGTTATAATATTTGTTACGAAAGGAAGAGAAAATAAAATATTACAATTTATAATGATTTGGCAATTTTTGACACCCCACGGGGTTGCCTCTGTTGGAAGATACTCTTGTAAGAACTCAAACAAAAGTCAGTTAGTATCTATAACACACTGATGAATTCTTTGGCTTTATATAAGTCTTACAAGATAACTGAAATAGAAACTAGTCCACTAAGTCACTAACCTACAACAACGGCTTGGAGGTAATTCAACAAACAACTAATAAGATAATACTAAAACTAAATAACCGGAAGTGTACATAATGGGTTTAACATAATGGCTTAATGGGAGTGATTTATAGGTTTGGATTTCCATGATTTTTTAGAGAGGGAAGACAGAGGGAGAGGAGAACGAGAAAAATGAATGAGTGAAAGAGAGAAGACAGAGGGAGAGGATGAGCGAGAGAGATAGAAAGATGAGGGTTTATGAATCGGGGTTAATTGAATTGTGATTATTTGATACTCCCTCCGTCTCCGAAAACAATTCATGTTTTGACTTTTTGTACTGTTCATTGTAAGCGATTGACTACTAATTTATACATAATTTATAAGACAAAATATAATCATGAGTGATTTTGTTTGATTCGTATTTGTGAGTACTTTAATACAGTAAAATTTTTATATTTAATACTAATACGAAACTAAAGATATTAACGATCAAAAAGTGTGTATTGACAAACGCGCACATGATTAACAGGAAAAGTAATAAGAGATAGAGGGGGTATTTGATTTGTTAATACCCAGTAGCAGACCTGGCAAGTAACAAGCCCAAAATGGTTAAAATGAGTATCCTATCCACCGACCCATACTAGGATGGCTGGACCGGGTATTTTTAAACAAATGTGGTCATCATGTATTTTCGTGTAAATTTTGATGTTCAAAATATAATTAACTTATAATAACCCGTATTTTTGACGCTTGGGGTTATTAAGATTTTTTGGATAAAATTTTTCATTTTATGAATAAATGATTTTATGGATTTATTTTCTTGATAAGGTACTTGAAGTGTGAGACCGTATTCTTAATATACGGGATATTCGAAAATATGCATATCGGTGTTACGGTAGCATATGCAAACAATATGGGACTTATAATTATTTTTGATCCAACAAAATAAATTTGAAGTCCGGATGGAAGTCGTAACAGAATTTGAGAAATGGTGTAAGTGAAAAGTGTTTACTCGGAGAATTGTTTCGTAAATTCTCGAAACAATTAAAGAGAATTAATTTAATGATTCTAAAATATATTAGAATCATAATATGAGATTTTAAGTTTTAAAACTTAGGTGGAACGAAAGAAAAGAGAACGAGAAGGAGAGATTAAAATGTTATCGGGAAGTTACGTGACTACCGTACAAACCGAATTAAATATCGAGCTTCCACCACACACCACACAAAAATCAGTTTGTGCCTTCGTTTCTTCAAGTTGAGCAGCCCCAACCGAAGCTCCATGGGGGGAGGAAGAAGAAAAATCAAGAACTCACTCATCTCTTGCTTGTTTCTTGAGTTTAATGGCTTGATTCGAAGGTAATCATCTCACCTTGCTTTGTCTTGATTCTTGTAATCATTTCTCCGCTAAATCTTTAGTTATGATTCAAAGAAGGTTCGAGTGAACAGTAACTCCGAAAATTGAAAATTTGTTTTCTTGGATTCTTGAGTTCCTATGGCTTGTTAGATGATTTTTATGTGATGTATAAGTAATGGATAGCTTAGAACAAGCTTGGTTAGCCATGGAAACATCTACTTGTTTGCTTGATTGCTAAAACTTAATTCTTGAAGCTTGACTGATTTTTATGGCTGAAAGTTGTAGTATATGGATGGTTGATATTGATTGAGGAGTTTGGGATTGTTTGTTGGTTGATTTGGAGTAGAATAAAAATGGAAAACGATGAGAAAACAAACGAAACCATGCCAAATTTTTTTCTAACCTATCTGCTGCCACTGTCCAGAAAAATCTGGGAACATTCAGTCACTGTTCTTGGCTTATGGTTGATATGGTTAGATAGTAGATAGTCTCTAGATCGTTTGAGCGCTAATTTTGCGTCATTCGGAGTTACGAGTCAAAAGTTATGGACGTTTTAGTAACGGTAGCGCAGGAAATGAAAATCCTGTTTTTATCCAACTTTGAGGCTATGATTGGACTAGCTACGGAGCTTAATAAAATCCGAAACTTTTATGGGAGATTATTTGACAGTCATATAAGACCCCAGAGAAGGAATCGTGTCAAAATGATTAATTTCCAATTTATTAAAAATAACGGAAAACAGGGTGTTAAGTGAGATGAACATAAGAAAAGGTTGAACAACCGTTTTGGGGAATGATTTCGAGCAAGATAGATGACTTGTCTCGAGTCGACCCAGTAACGAAAGTTGTTAAGGAACATCATGACTATACGTAGGTGCAAGGAATTTGTTTAAAAACTATTGAGAGGATAGTTTTACGAGTAGCTAAACTAGGCCCGAGTAGGTGAAGTACCGGGCAAAATGTAGAGTAATTGTATAAATTACAATTAACATGATACATGCATATGTATACTAAGAGTGGGTTCTTATATGATTATAGAGTACCCGGAGCGTGGAGAAGTTGGAATGACATTCCTTGGATTCCAGGCAAGTTTCCGACTCTATCGTTTTATTCCATATCAGAATATTATTAATTCATGGTGATGCCAAATTTTTTGAAATCTTTGACTTAATGATAAGTTCTTCAATTATACATTTTTGCTGTGTTTGGAACTATCTAGCTTATTGTAGTCGTTAGAAATGCACGTCGGCATTTCCCTTGAACTGTCTTGTTCATTTATAACTTGATTCATCTGCTACTCTGAACTTCTCGAAAAGTTAGAGTATGCAAGTGTCCGACGCTTCATCACTATTATTCTGATGTAGGACACAAGTATGCGTAGGTTGTTTAAGATTGTTTCTTGAGAGTAGAATGAGATCTTTTCAACCTAGTTTTGAAATGCCTCTGAACTTCTTAAAAAGTTAGAGGACGTTTGCTTTCAGTTTTGTATAACTGAATCTGGCGTCGA
The DNA here is from genome assembly GCA_028671895.1 of Oenanthe sinensis. Classification (NCBI taxonomy): domain Eukaryota; kingdom Viridiplantae; phylum Streptophyta; class Magnoliopsida; order Apiales; family Apiaceae; genus Oenanthe; species Oenanthe sinensis. The sequence continues at coordinate 12,111,490 of CM053799.1, forward strand.
GTACATCTTTTTGGTGCTCGATGGTCGACCGGGAGTAGTCTAGTGTGTCTCGACGGTTAGTCGATATTCAATGTTTTAAATAATATTTAGTTTATTAAATATTATTTAAAGAATATAGAAAGTGTTTAAGGGTTAATTAATACTTTCATGGCATTTGAGATTATTTAAATATTATTTAATATTGATTAAATATTATTTAAATATTTTAGGATATTTAAAAGTATTTAACTACTGATTAAATACTTTCAATTCGTTTTGGTTTATTTAAATATTATTTAATGTTGATTAAATATTATTTAAATATGTTGAATCGTTTAAGATTATTTAAATATTAAATAATCTTGATTATATTGGGATTAAATATTTTAATTCTTTTAAATCCTTTTAATATTTTTTCGAGGACTATTCTGGGCCTCTTAAATATTAATAAAATATTTATTTGTTCTTTAAAAATATTCTGGAGTTGTCTAAATTTTTTTAAATATTATTTTTCATTAAATAATAAATGGTGAACGATGACTCGGATATTTTGTATTTATTCTGAGTCGATAACTCCAGGTTCGGGAGGTAACGTCCGACTCCGATATTCCTCCCAGTTGTATTGGTGCCTTTAAGGCCCATTTTTCACTCCAAAACTGTAATGTTTTGTGGAGTCTATTTTAGCTAGTATTAGCGGCTCCCCGGTCGCGTTCTTGAGTCTCCTTGATTCAAGGATTTCTGTCTTGTTGAATTCGTTGACTGAGAGTCAACCCAGATGTTTCGAGAGTACTCCCACTTGGTTTAGGGAGCCAAGCTATTGTCAGATATTGAAATCTTATAATAGGTCGTTGTTGTTCTGGAAGGTTGTATTAAATTCCCTTCCTTATCTGTTGATCGAAATCCTATGATGGATTGTCGTTGTTGTTCTGGAAGGTTGTATTAAATTCCCTTCCTTATCTGTTGATGAAATCCTGTGATGGATTGTTGTGTTGTTCTGGAAGGTTGTATTAAATTCCCTTCCTTATCTGTTGATTGAAATCCTGTGATGGATTGTCGTTGTTGTTCTGGAAGGTTGTATTAAATTCCCTTCCTTATCTGTTGATGAAATCCTGTGATGGATTGTTGTGTTGTTCTGGAAGGTTGTATTAAATTCTCTTCCTTATCTGTTGATTGAAATCCTGTGATGGATTGTCGTTGTTGTTCTGGAAGGTTGTATTAAATTCCCTTCCTTATCTGTTGATGAAATCCTGTGATGGATTGTTGTGTTGTTCGGGAAGGTTGTATTAAATTCCTTTCCTTATCTGTTGATCGAAATCCTGTGATGGATTGTCGTTGTTGTTCTGGAAGGTTGTATTAAATTCCCTTCCTTATCTGTTGATTGAAATCCTGTGATGTATTGTCGTTGTGTTCTGGAAGGTTGTATTAAATTCCCTTCCTTATCTGTTGATGAAGTCCTATGATGGATTGTTGTTGTTCTGGAAGGTGGTATTGAATTCCCTTCCTTAACAGTTGATTGAAATCCTAGAGTGGATTGTTGTTATTCTAGAAGGCTTGATTAAATTTCCTTCTAGGTTTGATGAATGTTTAAGTATTCATCAGGGACTGGAGTAAGGTTGCGTAAGAGGTCGGTGACGCACGACCCAACCGTAAACTAAAGGCCCATGTGTTGCCTAGGGTGACGTCCCGATAAGGGGTTGTCCTTCTACTAGTAAAGAAAGTGACTAGTTTTTCTATTGTACAAGGCGACTGATCATCGCGTACAATAGGGCGTTGAAAAATCTCCAGATTAAGCCCGTTTCTTCCAATTGGAATTTGACGTTGCACTGTAACGAAAGCCTAGGTGCTGTGTTACCGATAGTGTCAACGGGAATGTAATCCACTCTGAGTTGGTTGGTTGTTTGAGTACCGTTTTATTCGTATATATATCAGTTTCATTGTTCCTACACTATAACGAAAGCCGTGGTACTAAGTTACTGATAGTGTTAATGGGAATTGATGAACTTCCATTCATTCTTTTCGCAGTATAATGAACTGCTTGCTTATTGGTACTCAAACTAATGGTACTCGGTGATTGAGGCCATTGTGCTAAGTTATTGATATTGTCAAACTCAATAATCATAAACTTAAATTGTTGTATTGCAGTAACGTGAACTGCATTATTGTTGTGAATATCTTCTTGCATCGTGAACCTTGAGTCGTTTATTGTCGAAATATAACTGGTTATACATCTTCAATCAGATTGCTAGTTATGTACTTTATTATTGAATATCCAGTTGGGATAATTATGGCTATCACCTTTTCCTTGAAATATTCTGATAAATAACTTGCTGAGCATTCTTTGGCTCATTCTTGCTGTTTGTAAATCTTATATCTTGCAGAAAGAGATGACTGTGAATTGTCTACCTCGGGTATTATGTTAAGGAACAGGAAGATTCGATCTTGAGCTAGTCAGGTTCAAGACTTCGATAAATGGTGCAAGAAAGATGGAATTTCAGATTAGAATCCTAGATTTGCTGAAAAATATGTAATGTGACAATAGATCATGGATTAATGTTTACTTCTAATGTAACATCATGTGGAAGTTATATTAGTAGTGTGAGATCCTGAGGATACATTGGTTTGTAATAACTATTACTATTTTAAGTTCGTTTCCTGAGACTATAACTTGAGTTGTGTATTTGGTTTAGGGTCACTGCTTTTATGTTTGGTTATTATAATGGTTAAAGCAGGTGAGTGATGTTATTGTGGTGAAAATTTGATAGTGACAACCTGGATTCCTGACCCCGGATCTGGGGGCGTCACATAACTCGTATAATTTTTGTACAATTGATAATGTTTTATGAAAGAGTAATGCTAGAGGTATAAAATTGGGTAAAAAAAATTGTCCCAAATGATGTGAAATAAATGATATGTTAATTTAAAAAATTTTAATTGATGAGATTTGTATGAATACATTGAGATCTATTATATTAAATAAAATTGTAATCAATCACAATCTGCAACATGATATTTGTGAAATTTTTTGTACATCATTTTATATCTCTAACATTATTTTTTATGAAAAGAACATTCGCCTCTTAAATATATCATTCAATCAAACTCGGAATCTGGAATATATCAAAATACTTATATTTATTGTGATTAGCCAAAATCTGGGATTATAAGACAAAAATCAAGATTTAACAGATATGTAAGATTTAACATATATGTGTAAAAGTTATAAACGTAGGCAACGAAGATTCAATTTATTGAGTTACTGGCAGCTGGAATGTAGTATTTGATTAAATAACACACTAGTGTAGTGCCATTGGACAAATATAAAGTAATTGTATGATTACATAATAATGAAGATCGAGTGGGATGAGTAAGCTATGCATTTTCCAGCACATTGTGGCAAGGGCGGACGCAGGAATTTTTTCCAACGAGGTCCGAAAAAAATTATTATATATTATATATTTTAATTTATTTATTTATTCGATAATAATATTTATAAAATAATTTTTAGATTTTAAATTTTAATTTTAACAATACGAACGGTGATTAATTACATAATATTAATGCATAAAAATTTGTTACTACATTTATTTTAAGAGTTTTAGTAAGATAAATATTGTAGTTTTCATACTATTTTAAGAGAATTAATTATTTGAAGCAGTGGCGGAACCAGAAATTTCAAAAATAGATGGGGTTAGAATAATAAATCATTAAGTTTTGGAGGTTAATCGAGGCTCAAAATTAAAATTTTACTAATTTTTAACTAAAAATCATGACTTGAAGTCGATATTTATACACATTTTTGTATAATTTATATATATTTTAATATTTTATTTATAAGATTTTCAATTTACACATAATTTACCCCGAATAGATAAATAATTATATATAATAATATTAATCAGAATTAGGCCTAGATCCGCCTCTGATCGTGACCAACTGCCATGCATGCAATTTCAGCTTACGACTATACATACGATTACATATGTGTATGTGTGGATATTTAAAGTACTCCATCACTTGAATCTTTCAATCTTCAAATAATCCCATCATTTATGATCACGTTTTATTAATCTAAACTTTATAATTTACAAATTCGAAAAATATTTAATAATTGTTATTAAATTTCCTATATTTTCCAAGAAACAATAAACAATTTTAAGTTTTTACATTGTTCTAATTTAATACTCCCTCTGTCCCCAATTATTTGTCCTCATTATTTTTTGTGCAGTCAAACTAACTAATTTTTTATGGCAATTTAAAAATAATATATAATTCAAAAAAATTAAAATTTTATATTATTAGAATCTATGTATAATCTAATTTAAAATATACTTTTTAATTTTTTAAAATTATAAAAGAATATTTTCTAATTTATAGTCAAAAACTAGTTAATTTGATCATAAAAAGTTAAAAAAGACATGTAAATGGGAATAAAATCTGACACGGTTAAATAAAATATTTGATAACGTGGTACTTAAATGTACTATTTTGTCTTTCAACTGACTTTCTTATATTATATTAAAAAATTATTTAACACATAAATATATTATTTTAAAAATACATATAATCTATCAAAAAAGTTATTTTGCATCAGAATCGAAACTCGAATACCCCACAATTTGAATTTAAATGGGTGACAATGGATACTGAATTACTAGATTAATGCACGAGAACTGATCCGGACACCAATTTAATAAAAAATAATATTCCACCCAAGCCTCCCAAGTTGATCCATTGGCATCACCCCCCACCTTTTTTCTTTTGGATTTTACTGCAACTCACGAGGCACATACAACTAAACTGCACCAAATAATACTAAAGTGTTTAGTATGTATGGTCTGATTTCACTCTAGGCACGCACTCATCACAGATATATATAACCACTTGCGTGCCTTTATTTTCTTTTGCTTCTCTCTTGAATCTTCTTCTACTTGTTTCTATAGAAGCCACTCTTCTCTTCATTCATTTCCATCCATGGCTTCTCTCTATCTGAACAATACATTTTTTATATTTTGTGTTGTATCTATCTTATGTTTTTCTCTAGCTTTCTCTCTTCAACAACCAGTTCTGCTCATTTCCAGTGACACTCACTTGGGTAATTTTTTATCTTGACAATCTTATTTTTTTTGTTGGTTTTATGAATTCTTGTTTGGTGATTATGACACCCTTTTAGTTTTACTTCAAGAATTTAATAAATTTGTGTTTTTTTGTAGTGATGTTGTTCTTGATTCTTGATTGTGATAGTTGTATATTGATATGATAATTTGTTTATGTAGGGGCCAAAAATATACTAGTTTTCAATACCATTGAATATTCTTTATGTGCATTGATACTGTTGTAGATATATATTTTATGCATACCAAACAAGTTGCTTTCTTGTTTTGCCTGCTTGTTTAATGCTGCAAATTAGCCATCTTTGATCCTTTTGGACTATGCCAAGTATCGTGCTTACTGCAATAAAAGGGCCTTAATTACCTCGAATATTAGGGAAAAAAATGGTATTACCAAAAGTTATACAGTTACCATTAAAAAAATTGTTAACTCTCTTTATTTTGTTCTTGTATTATGTTTGAATTTATATAAACTATGTACTACATGGATATAACTTTTTTAATTTCTTTGATTTGATCAGAGACTGATAATTCTGAAGTTCGGGAGACGGAGTTGTTCCCGGAAATTTTGAGAGATGAGGCAGTTGGGAGACTTAATGAGCTTGGACAGGTAATTTTAATAACACTTTATTCTCTTCACATGTATATCTTACAATTCGTAGGGGTTAGCAAAGTTAGTAGGATTGAAGTTGTAAAAATTGGATCTTGATATATGTGTAGATTTTGAGAATATGAACTGTTCCATAAAAACAGCACCAAGGAGAAGTTGCAGAAGTATGGTTGAGATGTACATTGAGCATAAACTTGTATCTGCGCCATGTATGGAGTGAAATAATAAGTGGTAGACAAAATATAAGCTGCTAGAACTAGCTTAGATGGGTTTATATGAACAGTGGCCTTGGGGTAGCACATTAGATGTGAAATATGGCAACAACATATTTTTGGCCTGTTTGGCTGGACTTAAAAATAAGTCCTTTTGGACTTATTTTCGCGTAAAAATTTCATATTTTGATAAATGTTTTTTATACAAGTATTTAATGTATATTTGAGATTCTATAAGTTGCAAAAAAAAGTCAACTTTTTTCAGAAAAAAGTTAGAAATCTCTAACTTTGTCTTAAAATAAGTTGACTTATTCTGAAAAAAAGTTCCCCCAAACACCCCTTTAGTATTGCCGACATCAAATTATTTGAACGAAACGTTCAGTGGAGAGTCTCCTGTCAGTATCACCTAGTGGCTTGTCAAAATTCTTTTTTTTTTGTAAAGATTGAAACACTGGACCATTTTATGTTTTAAAGTACCATATTGCATTATGTGCAAGTCTAATTATTTATCTAAAATAAAAAAGGACAAGTGCATAACAGGTCAGCCAAGCAGCCATCTTCTCGTTGTGCACTTGAACCTGCAACTTAGTTTTTTTTTTTTTGCTAAATAAATTTATTGCACCTTAAGAAAAGTACATCACCCAGTGGCATATCCCGCGAACAAGGAAAATACTATAATTAGAACAGGAGCTAGAGCTTGCTACTAGACAATACCCATCTAAAACATCATCATAGGCAATTACTTAGACAACTACTTACAAAATAAATTTTAATAAAAGTCAGCTACCGGCCTACAGCCTACAAGGGAAGGGTCCTACAAAGCTTTCTTTTGAAACCATCCGCACGAAAATATCCTTATCACAAGTTGTCCTCTTGATGTTATAGATTAGTTGCTCTACAGTCTGCAAATTGCCCATACACATGAATTCTATCATTTTGTTCGTTCCAAATATAGTAAACTGGCACAGAGAGGAACAAATAGGCTAGCAACTTTTTTACTTTACTCAAACTAGGAGCAATGAACTCGCCATTTATGTAACTCGACCAATCGTCCGTCAATAAATTAGAATCACTATGCAAAATGTCCTAGAGAATGAACAGGTGCTAAATAAATGACTAATGGATTCTCGCTCGTTATGGCAAAGAACACATAAGGGATCCACCGTCATGCCAAAACTAAGCATACAATCTTTAGAAAGAAATCTGTTTTTTAGTGCCAAACATAACGTAAATGAGCACTTCGGAATTGCTAGCAAGTGCCAAACGGCTGTGATCCACGAAGGTGAAGTCCCAGTCTTACGAATGGAGTTCCAGATGTAGGACACTTTAACTTGAGACAAGTTATTCCAAGTAACAGTGTCTCGACTAGAGATTCTAATAGTATTCACCAAACTACATAGCTCAGTAACCCATACATGATTAGATATAAGTAAATTCCATTCCAAATCTAAAATAAAATCACCCACCACATCAAATCTAGAAGAGTCAGACATAGAAATGATTCTTCCATCAAATCTGTGAAGAAGTGAAGTATGGTTAATCCAGGGATCATGTCAAAAGAGAAACTTGGATGAACGACCCAACCACTGCAAATTAAATTACTATTGCCAAAAGACAACTTCGAATTGCAAAAAGTGTTTGTGATGATAAGAGATACAACAAAAACATGGTCGAGTCTGCAATAGTTATCGCTAATCTTACTTCGTAAAGAGTAAAAAAATTACACTAAAGGTTCAGAATACTCTCCTAGCTGTTGATCTAACATGCTTAAAACTTAGCTGCTCTCTCAAATGAGAGTCGACCCCCATTTTCAGATCTAGGGTTCTAGCCGACTCTTCCATTCTCCTACAATTTCCCCCTTCGTTGATTTTCCTTAAATAAAACCCATTTTTTTGGGTGTTTGTGTGTCTCTCCTGTTGGAGTGTTTGTTTGTCTCTCCTTTTGGAGTGTTCTGTTATGTTTTTGTTTAGTTTTGTTTGGGTTTATTCGGTGGTGGATCTTTTGAGAATGATTTTGTTGATATTTTTGGAGATCTGGAAAGCCCGCATCGGAACTGGGGCGGTGGTGATTATTGCAAGAGCTCACCTTTCACAACCAAAGATGGTTCATCCTTTGGGGGTTTTCACTTTCGGCATGTCTATAGCTGGCATCCGGCATGTAGATAGCTGGGGTGTCACTCCTCCCACCTCAGTTTATGCAATTGGGGTTTCTGAACACTGGGCTAACAATAGTTTTTATGTGATAAGGTCAATTGTGATGTTGCTGCTTTCACGGATGTTGGTGCAATTTGGATCGCTTGAGACGTTTTCGATTTCGTTTTTAGTTTCAAGAATTTTTAAATTCTACGTGTTAAACGATCAGGAAACAAATCAGCTAATTATTTTTAGTATGTTATTTGTTTTCCAACCTGGTTGTATCGGCAGTGGGGGGTTTGTCCCGACTGTGTTCTGTTCTATTTAATGAAAATTGTTATTTGTTCGTCAAAAAAAAAAAACATGCTTAAAACTTTGAAGAAACAAAAGCTACTTGTATTGCCTTAGGCACAGAGTTATGTATTGTTTTTTCTTTTCGATGATTAAGTTGATTGATTATGTAGAATCTATTTTTCTTAGCAAATGGGGTTCTGCTAAACCCCTCTCTTTGTAATGTCACCTCTTTCTCCTCCAGTTAAATGTGGGGAAGTTATATGCTCAACAGACAAATAAATTTAAAACACTGGGGGCGGGATCTCCCTAAACCCGATTTTTGATAATGTTAGCGACTATCTCTTCTAAAAGCTTAAGGTGTTAGGAAGAGGTTGTAATTGGATCATATAGTATATTTAACATACATTACTCTGGTTTTCATATATATAATAAATAAATAGGAAACCACCTCAAAATAGTTCTATACAAATTTCAGACCATGAAAATAGTTTTTCGTATGCTGTCCATTATTCTAGTGGACTATGTATAAGAGACACAAACAAACTATTCTCCTCTGGAGACCTTTTTTTTTATCATGTATTACTACTGTGAGTTTCTATGCCAAGTTAGATCACTGTAAACTGAAATTTACATCTTGCATGGCAGGTAAGTGATGCACATGGTTATCTTGAGAGGACTTTCTTGAGCCATGCTTCTGTTACGGCCGCCAAACTGATTTCCAAGTGGATGGAGGATGCTGGTTTAACTACGTGAGCTATTTACTTGCTTCAAAATCTTTCAAAGAATGCAGAAACTCAATTCGGTCTTATGTCAATTGTTAGGTGGTTGGACTCTATGGGAAATGTACATGGTCGAGTTGGAGGGGTGAACCCAAGCAGCAAGGCACTTATAATTGGTTCCCATTTGGTGAAGCATTTACTTCGTTTAATTTTTGTGGATATACTCTACTTTCCTATTGCTAGTTCAATTCAAATTCATAACAGCTACTAATTAATTTTTTGGTTTTCCAACAGGATACTGTTATTGATGCTGGAAAGTTTGATGGTTCACTGGGCATAGTTTCTGCTTTGTCCGCATTGAAAGTTTTGCACGTTAATGGTAGACTAGGAAAGCTGAGACGGCCAGTAGAGGTTAGCTATATATTATTACATTTAAATGGGTAATTTTTGTTGGAGAAAATTTAGGTTTTTGTATCTTCCTATTGGATATTGCAAATCATTGACATAAAAACACTTTAGTATAAATTATATGGGTTAAATATCAAATTGGTCACTGAAGTAAAGACATGATATCATTTTCTTTACCAATTTCAACGGGTATCATTTAAATTACCTAAGTTGGTATAAATATCACATTAGTAAGTCTTAAATTAAAAAAAATATGTATAAATATTTTAATAACTGAACACTCAGTGTTGGTGAACTTAATCATTGATGGATCATTTTTGTACAATTTTACCAAGTTTGAAAATTTTGCAGCATTGTTTAGTTGTGTGAAAAAAAAATTATATCACTTATCCCAACTCTTGAATCTTACAGGTGATTGCATTCAGCGATGAGGAAGGAGTTCGATTCCAGTCTACATTTCTAGGAAGTGGGGCTATTGCTGGTATACTACCAGTTTCATCATTGCACATACGTGATAAGAGGTTTATATAAGTCATTTACATTGTATATCTTGTAGTAGTACTGTTAATATCTCATTATTTTCAAAATACAATATTTTCAGTGACGTAACAGTTCAAGGTGCTCTCAAAGACAAATTTATTGAAATCAATGAAGATGCTCTTTCACGTCTCAAGTATGATCCTGAATCTGTTTTTGCATACATCGAGGTATGGGGTCCAAGTTCTTATCTAGCACACTAGAAACTGGAAAAAAAAAGAGAAGGGATTATGTGCCTTTTGTAAAATTTATATTCTGATGTGGTATTGTGTTTCACAATTCAGATCCACATTGAACAAGGACCTGTTTTAGAGTCAGTTGGTCTTCCTCTCGGTGTGGTGAAAGGAATTGCTGGACAAACGAGATTAAAGGTATGTGTGTGGTCTTAGATTCAGACTACTTGCTTTATTTTGCTATATCTTACTGGTTTTAAGTTGAAACTATACAAAAAGAGCATAGTAAAACAAAGAACAGGGAAAAGAGAGAAAAAAGTTAATGGTTTCAGCTTATATATATTACATGGTTAATCTTTATTTTTTATCTCTTTACTGAAGAATGCATCCTTCTTTTGAGTTCGAGATATATACTTATGCTGAGGAGTGAGGAGTCACCAATTGTATTCTCAGATCTCTTTTTAGATACTATTTCAGCTCATTTTAAGAACATGAAACTATTCCCAAATATAGATTAAAATGTGATAGGTCGCTGTTTTCTAAGTTTCAAATAGTCGAAGTTGTTACATGCACAAGAATATTTTCGATATCTTTCATTAGGTTCGTTCGGATTACTTTATGTTTTTTTTTACCGTTTTTTCACTTTGCAGGTGACTGTGAAAGGTTCCCAAGGACATGCTGGTACAGTACCCATGTCAATGCGCCAGGATCCTATGCCTGCAGCAGCAGAATTGATTGTCTTGTTGGAAAGTCTATGTAGATATCCAGAGAACTTTATATCTTACAATGGTCAGTGTGATGCGTCTGTTGTGGAATCTCTTAAAGGTTCTCTTGTTTGTACTGTTGGAGAGATATCAAGCTGGCCAAGTGCAAGTAATGTCATTCCTGGACAGGCAAGTTTTTTTGTAGTTTAGGCTTTCAACTTTGATGGCTCTCTTTAATATGATTAGTATTATAAACTTAATGCTACTATTATGGAAATTGAGAAACATAGTTTATCATAGATCAAAGATACATAGAAGGCAAACCATCATAAGTTGGATTATCTGCTTGCAGGTGACATTTACAGTAGATATACGGGCAATGGATGACATGGGTAGAGCAGCTATTATTTATGAATTGTCAAATAGGATGTATAAAGTTTGTGATCGTCGTTCAGTTTCATGTCTTATTGAACCAAAGGTTTGAAATTTTAAAATCATCGTCTTTTACTTCTGCTGCAATTTGTTCTTTTTTCCCATGCTCAATTGTAGTTTGGAATGAATTCAGCATGATGCCAATGCAGTGATTTGTGATACTGGATTGAGTTCCCAGTTGAAATCTGCAGCTTATGCTGCTGTAAAGAAAATGGCAGGCGAAGATATAGGTGATGTGCCTGTGTTGATGAGTGGAGCTGGACACGATGCAATGGCAATGTCTCATCTAACAAAGGTTTGTAACTTTTGTTTTATTTCCCTTTTGGAACGAAAGATGGAACAAATATTTTACCTATGCAAAAACAATTGCGTTTTCTCAAAATCACTAAAATATTTATGCACTCGGGTCATTCTTTGTTATAACACAAATAGATACACTGAAATCTTGGTCAGGTTGGCATGTTGTTCGTCCGTTGTCGTGGAGGAATAAGTCACTCCCCCGAAGAACATGTATTAGATGATGATGTCTGGGCAGCTGGTTTGGCAATCTTATCATATTTGGAAACTCAAATGTAAATGTAATTACATTTGCCAACATGTAAATAGACCATAATGCATAATCATGCATTAGTGCACCTTTGTTCTTTATCTCAGATTCCTTTAGACATCAGGATGGCAGGATCCTGATTGCACTGATATTGATAGCTTGCAAAATGCAAAATGGGGCAACATGTATATTCCCAATAAAAATATTTCTCCCAGTTTTGTATAATTATATAATAATATTATGTAATATAAAATTTATGTAGAATATGTTAATTGGATTGTTGTATTTTAAGTTTTTAACGAATCTATATTGCTAAATTAAAATGACATCATTGTATGCTCGTGTGATGACTATTAAAGTGAGTGACATTTAAACGTGTCAATTTCATTTTCTTAAATTTAGAAATCAATGAATAACCTAAAAGAACAAAATTCTAATAAACAAGGTTGATAACAATGTTAATTGAATTATATGTTGTATTTTAAATTTTGTGTCTATAAACCATGTCAATAATTAGATTAAATTGTAGTTTGAGTCAATAATCAATAATTGATTAAATTGGAGTCAAGTCAATAATCGAATTGAATTAATGTTACGTACTGGAAGGGAAATAAACTAAGCTTATAATATATTAACAGAAATTACAGAATTTTGTTCCATTACAGAAATTTCAAGCATAAAAATTACAAAACCTGCCCAGAATTTGCATAGAACACCAGCCAGAATTTTGTTCCATTACTCTGAATACAAATGAAACATTCATAACATTTTAAAGATAATGATACAACATGCCAACAAGTGGAACTAATGCTACATCAGTTAGTGAACTAAACTTTTTAACCCAAAAAAAAAAATTGAACCAAACTAGTACAACTATGGCTACTAGTATCCTTGCTACAACATTAATTTAGAAGTGTAAGATCTAAATTAATGTTGTAGCAGAACTGACCAACAAAATAGTACAGGCAAGCAAGGAAGCTGTTCCAAAAGGACTTCTTGCACATATAGATAAAGTTTGTGTAAACCAAGTAAAATAGGCATCACAGCAAATGGCTAGGCCAATTGCTGCAGCTGGTGAACAACATGTGACATCCTAGGTCGCATCGATGGTACATGCTGTGTGCACGAATATACAAGGTCAACAACCTTCTGAATGATTCCAGCTTCTGGAATATGCGTAGAAGAAGAAGATATGAGTGGGTCCACAAGCTCAAGGTACCGGTGGGATTGGACAAGAGGTGTAGCCCATTCAAATATACTCTGATAACCCACTGAATCAACAGCCTGTGCTGGTCTGCGTCCACTGACAATCTCAAGCAACAAGACGCCAAAGCTGTAAACATCACTCTTCGTTGTTAGCTCATTTTTGTAAACAAATTCCGGAGCAAGGTAACCATGAGTACCGCCAGCCATAACTGTCCTTTCATGCATCACTTCCCATGGAACAAATTTTGATAGACCAACCCCCATCAAATGTGCACCAAAATCTTCATCAAGAAGTACGTTACATGCACGAATATCTCGATGGACAACCTGTGGTTTCACCTTGTCATGGAGAAATCTGTTAAAAAGGAATATATAGAAATAAGAAGTTATACATAGACAGCTAAATTGCATATAGACATGCATATTCTAAAATAAGAATTGGTAAAATCAACCAAAATATTAATGATAATAGTTTATACTTAAAAAAAATTAGAAGCCACATCCCCTGGTCAATCATTCAAAAAAACCACGAGAGGTCAGGGAAAACAAAAAATGCCACTTTAGACACAGCGAGTGCTGAGGCCTGCCACAAACAATGTAACGCTGCTATCAGCTATACCCACTTCTATTATACAAAAAGTAATGCAAACCCTAACAAGTTTGCAATGTAATATGACATTGCAGAAAATTTTAGTCTGTCGATTGTCCAGTACAAATGACTAAATGCATGAAACTTTAAATATAAAAATCTACTTACGCAATTCCCTGAGCAAGAGTGGTGGCAACTTTCATCCTCATGACCCAGTCTAAACTTCTACCTCCCTTCGGAATATGGTGTAGCCATCTGTCTAGCGGCCCATGTACTACGAACTCATAAACAATGTAGCGATCACCATGATCGTAGCAGCATCCTTTCATGGAAACCATATTCGGATGATGAAGTCTTGCAACCCTACCAATTTCAGTATAGAATTCTTTTTTTCTTTGGAAACTCGATCTTTTCAACCTTTTGACTGCCACCCTTGAACCATCAGGTAGAAGCCCACTGTACGTGCCACCTGTTTTGGCATCCCCAAGAAGACGGTTTCCTTCACTAAAATTTTTGGTTATTGACTTCAATTCCTCACGTGTGAAGATTTTCCATGATGGTGGGACCAACGCTGATGCTGCTGGATTAGACAGCTTGCGAGATTTTTTACGTCTTTTACTCTGCTTAAATACTAGGAGCCATACCACTACACTTAAAGTTGTGCAAAGTATTACTCCACTCACAACAGCAAGGCTGATGAGATACTCTCTGTGACAGTGCATATGATGACATTTATTCACTGAAAGATACACAGGAAATTATATCATCTCCTGACAAGATTATCAGAGTATTTGCACTCAGCTAAATATATAAGAAAAATATTAACTCTTGAGATCATGTAACCATATAGATTTTCTATTATAGACAGGAAAGAAAGGACAAGTCACAAACAAAGCTAGCTAAGAGAAGGTAATGGGATACCTATATAAATCATACAAATATAATCATGAGATGAATTGCATCTCCCCGTATTGAGATTAGTTCCATCAGTCACCGACGTTAGTGTACACAAAGATATCTTTTCATCATTCTGGCATGACAAATTTTTACAACTGGACCTGAGATGTGTCTGAGGAATAATAGTTCCATTCCAAGATGAATTGTCTGACCATCTCCAATCCACAGAAACTATACTTTCGTTGCTTCTTCCTCCAACCCAGCATCCATTTAAGTCTTCACCACATAGTTTCGTTACAAATCTTAATTCTTGAAGAGAATCAACTGCCGCCAAGTGTCCATGATTACCTTGACAGTGGCTCTCTGATTCATCCCATGATGTAGAGTTTTCTATATAACGAAAACACTTTTGCTTACTCGGGCTCATAGCCCAGTCATAAGGGCATAGTCCTGCATGAACAAGGTAGACAATTTAACTTAAAACTATATGGATTACAATGTACTAAAATGCATTAAAACTTCAAATCTATATATATTACAACGGAAGATGGTAGATATATCATCTCTAATTATATAATAGACTTATCTCTAATAAGTTTATACGATAATAAACCCAGTTTTCTTCAGTTGTGGATTTTTTTAGTTTGTTTTTACAAAATAATTGATCATTCCAGATAATTCAATTGCTCAAAGGCATATGTCCATAGCAATACTTTTGGATCAAATTGTCAAAGCTAATAAATTGGGGAAGACTACTGTCATTTACCCAATCAAAAAAGAGAGAACATCCTAAACAGGCGCGTTCATTTAAGATCACTTATCTTGTAGTAATTAGTAAATAAGGTATCCTTTAACAAAGAGTATGCAAATATGCATATATCTTATTCTGTGAAATGTATGTATAGCTAACTATCTCATCAAAGCGACAAAGCATGAAATCTACTATATCAAAAATGCATCTTTGGTACTAGTACTACTGATTAAAGGAGACATGGGCCAAACCCAGTTGCGCTTCGGGTGCTGAACCTAGGCACTTAAGGCATAAACGACAATCTATCATCGGTCCTGAGGATCTTGTTCAATTCAATGGTCATAAAAAACACAAACTAACAAATAAATTCAAAAAATCAAAGTGTCTAATTCTAAGCCTTTTCTATCTATTTGAATTACACTCTTCCATTTTTCCATTAATAAAATGAAATCAAGAATGAAAATCACCATCTTTTAACGAAAAAATTAGACTGCAATCGAACAACATATAATATCGAAATGAAGGGGATTAAAACAAACACAGTTAAGGAACTTGTATTAACATTTGCAAGCAGCACTGCTAATCCTGGGAGGGGGATTATGATGAACATATGCAACATAATAGCCAAAAAAATGAAAAAAATTACTGTGTAAGCTAAGAAAGACATTAAATTCCTAAAATAAGTATTAGAAATGTACCTGCACTACTAGTTTCATTACCAGAAGAATCTACCAATACCTATAAAACATGTAAAAAAAAACCAACAAAACCATAAGTATAAAATCCAAATAATTTCACAAAACAATTTCCATTTCATAAAGTTCGAAACTTTTTACCCTGCTACAGTTTCCAAAGTGAATCAAAAAACAACCCGCCAAAAGGGAAAGAAACTGAGAATAAAAGAGCCTCCTTTCCATATCTAACAAACCCTAAACATCAAAATATACACAACCACTATCGAATTACACAAATAATCATCAAATCTTGAACTAAAAAAATGATAGGATGGAGTGAGGAGAGAGATATAAACTGACCCAACAAAAATGTAAAGATTATATAGCTGAAAAGAAAAATGTAAACATTATAGTCATGAAAGTTTAGCTAATGGAGTGAGAAAAGTGAAGAATATTTATTGATAGTAGTTTGGAGTGACCCACATTAGTCACAGAGGAGTTACTCCTAGAAAAATATTGGTTATACTCTGTATTTATCGTATCTATATGTCTATATCTATAATCTTTGTAGTCATAAAGTTTTTGTTAAAAGGCCAGGACCTGTAGAAAACGTATATTATTTAAGTATTTTTATTTTTTTCCCACCATAATTTAAGTATTTTTTAATATATGGTTTTGTGATTGTTGGATCATGAACTGGAACGCTAAGATTAAAAAAGAAATAAAATTTTGATTATTAAGAGAAGTCCGGCCAGTGGACCTCGATTAGTAACCAAGTCTTCACGAGACTAAAACTCCACACACATTCAGATTGCAACAATTCGTTAGAACATATCCGACAACAATGCTATTTGGAGGCGATTGAAGGTTATTTCTTGTTGATTGAAGAAGATTCTTGCATATTTATTCAATTTCCATCAAATATTTTACATATAGAAGTGTGTATATTTTGATTCCTTTAATTTTACTTTACTTGTATATATATATCGAGTATATGTAGAGTTTCGAGTATGCATATATGTGTGTTATTTTATTATGATTATTAGAGTTATAATTTGAAATTAGGGTAAAATTCGAAATTGAGGTTTACAATTAGGGATTTGTACGGGTGATGTTTCAAAATGGAAGGCATTGTTTATAATTTTGATCGTGAATCTGATCCAATGGTTTAAACAACATATGCTTGCTGTAAATTCTGTTCTTTCGTTAAATACTATTTGCAATTTTTAATATTAATTCTTTCCACCTCAAATAGTAGTTTTTTCTAGTGTTCTAAAAATTAATGAGTTGACCGAGTACTCTGTCTGAATACTCATTTATAGGATATGATCTGATCCGAGTCGTACTGGTTTAGTTCAAAATTTGATTTTTACATAATTCACTCATTTATAGGATATGATCTGATCCGAGTCGTACTGATTTAGTTCAAAATTTGATTTTTACATAATTCGGTTAATATTCGGTAAAACTCCAAGTAATTGGAGTTAAACCCAATTTTAAATGATTTAATTTTTTATTATTACTTTAAATACTGTCACAAAATGCACATATTTTATTATCATAACTTATTTTCAGTTGTGTTGAAAAAGTTTATAACATTATTGTTTGTTGTTGGAAGATTTTTGTAACAACTGATTTCGGAAATGTGCTGAAATAATTGAATAAAAAGTATAATAATATGGTTATTAATGGGAGTTAAGATTTATAAAAAGGATGAGATTAGACGTGAGAAGAAGTGTCCTGATTTGTTCAGATCTTTTAGCCAAACTCGATTAGTTATCCGCGTTAACGGATGGTCGGTTTCAAATTTTTTTTTTTATAATTTATACTTTTACTTTTGACATAATTTATAAATAATTATTTCATTTCATTTTATTTTTATCTATATTCTTGCATCAATATATAATTATATTTTATTTTATATCTGAATATAAAATCTTAAACTTATTTAATTGTATTTAAAAATTTCTATTCTTTCCCCCGTTTTGTACCTGAAAAATCTTACTAAAAAAGTGTAGTTCTAATAAGTTAATACAATATATTTAATTTAATAAAATTTGTCAGTAGAATTTATGTTTAACAAATAAATCATCTTTATCAATAAACAATACCAAATTATTTAAAAATAAAAAGTTATATTTATGACATATTTTTATGATATAATTTGAACTAAATGTGAAAAGAGAAATTTTTTATTCAATAATTACATATAATTGCTTTAAAAATCAAATAGTACTACAACCAGAGCTCTAAATATACTCTCAAATAAATTATACCATAGATATGGCCTAATTATTTCTTCAGAGGAAATATTTATTTTTATATTTATTTAAAAATAATAAATTATTGTTATTTTCAGAATAAACTAAATATGCGGTGTGTTACCTTTACTCTTCGACTATACATATATTAAAAGTTTAGTGTATGTATAGGTCAGAAAATCAGCAAAATCTCTCTACTTGCAAAACAAAACTGCAGGAGCTTCCACAATAAACTAAGCGCTTATTGCCCCCCTCCTCTTTCATTCTGCTAAGCGGCTGTTACACAATATATAGGTATTGTATCTATCATCTTTCTTGTTTTATTCTTTTTTAATACACCCTTTTTTTAGTGACAGTTTAAGGCTTCACATATTGATTTATTATGTGAAAGATTGTTTTTTTACTTCTGGGGTTGCTCTATAATTTGCAAATAGTTGTGGAAATTTATCGGTTTTGGGTTCTGGTTGTTGGTTCTTTTAGGTAAACATGAATGGAGGGTTTTTGTTATATTTTCGAGTTAATTATGTGAATATGGATTAGACTTTGTATATATTATAGGGGTTTATGTTTCTTGAATTAAAGTTGATGTCTTGGGGTTTTTTATATATGTATTTGTGTGCGCGTCTCCCATTGCTGTTAGGCATTAGATGTTAAGCACTTAATCTACACATGATTTTTAGACTTACCGGGATTTTCTTTGATGATCTTTACAAGGCGAGAGTTGTTTCACACACTGGTTGCTTTTCCTAATTAAGTTTATAGAGTTTTTGGCTTTTGATTACGTGTGCGGTGAATTGTATTTTATTAGTTTTTGGAACGTGTTGAAACTTACTCGTATCTACATATATTTTTATGGTCGGTGGGTGATATGTAGTAATTTAACATATTATGTCCGTGTCACTGTTGCTTGCAATAACAGCTGCATTGGAATATTCATCCCTAGATTATGCATGACTTTAGTTTCTTTGTGTTTGGAGTTACATTTAAGATACACTTATTTTTGGTTTAGTTGGAAAGAACGGAATGGAAATGAAAAATTGTGAACAAAATTAATACTTTAATAGTTGAAGAATGCATAGGCAAAAGTGTGAAAAACCCTACAGATTGCCAATTTTCTATGATGAGATCTGTGAAGAAAATGAGAAGGTAGTAAGAATGACCATTCATTTCTAAATTTATAGAATTGCGCTCTAATTAAATTTGTAGGAGTTGAATGGAAGGGATGAAAATTATCAATATTTATTAGCAAAATAGTAAAATTTAATTGCATTTCCTCCCAATTTATACCCTTCCAACCCAATGTAGCATTATGATAGGTCCCAGTCAGATTATAATGAAACAAAACTACCAGAATAAACTTTCTTTGGGTGAAAGAAAACCACAAGTTTGCATAAATTTCTTCCCCTCTATTTTACTTCTACAAAGACTTATACATGGAGTTTACATCCCACTAACCACTACAATTACCCACTACTGATCTATAGATATCCACTACTACAACTGCTCCTATATTTTAGCTATTCAAATAAAAGTTTCTAGACAGAATTATCACTAATGCTAATCAGCAACAATATCTAAGGAATTAATAATAATAATAATAATAATAATAATAATAATAATAATAATAATAATAATAATAATAATAATAATAATAATAAGTAAACATCAAAGAACTAAAATTAAAATTAGCTAAACTAAAAACTTGGGATTTTTCTTGGGAATCCTGGTGGATCTTCGTGGCGTATCACATTATTATGTACTTGTATGGATCAAAACCTTTATTAATGTTTTGCTATTTACTTAGAGCCTGTCATAAATGTAATATGCATAATTTTAGTATATCGTTTCTTAAGTTGAAAGAGTTCATTCTTAGCAAATACCCTTGCTTCTTGTTTGAGGACTATCTATGACATACAATTTGCATTGTATTGTTTTAAACTTTAATGCCAGATAGAAGGAGATTATTCTACAAATTTTAGGAGATAAGTGCCAAATCGTGAGAAGTAATTGCTTTTACGTATATTACTCATGTACTGCGCTTACATAGTATTCTGGCAGTGTTGACCAAATTGCTTCAGTGCAAGGAAATCTTCATGGATTTTGAATTGGACTCATTTGATGATATTTTCACTAACAATGCTGCAAAAAATGGTAATACTGCATTCTTGTCTGTTCAATTGCTGTTTACTCAGTATGCTGTATCCGTGCTATGGTGTTGATAGTTAAATAAAAATTATTTGCAGCTAGGCCCAGTGGCAAGTTTCGACCCAAGGCCAAACCCAAACCCAAACCAAGAAAGGAATCATCTGCCTCAGTCCAATCCACCGAGTGTACTCGGCCTATTATCGTTTCAGAACATGAAAGCAAAAATGCTTCCGAAAATACTGTAGATGGTGTTGTAGTAGTTCCTCCACTTGATGATAATAGAAGTTCTAAATCAACTGAACTTTCAACTGAGCGTCTTGCTGATAAAGAGCAAGATGGCTCAGCAAGTGGCTCACATTCTGAGGCTATATTGAGTGGGATATGTGGAGGAGCTTATAGGTCTCCCTTCGAAAATTTAGAAGGAGAGGCAAGTGTTTTTTTCTTACAAATATATATTCAAGCTGCGTTCGTACTGTTATCCTTGCTCCATTTGATCATTCTATTTCTTACAGAAAGGTGATATAGGCTCTTTGTTGGAAGTATCAGATAGTTTTCTTTCTCAAACTACAATTGTAACTGGTAAGAACCATACCCTTACGTATGAGGTGTATTCATCTTGCTTAATTAGGTAATGGCTACAAGTTGTAATGGCCGAGAAAGATATTATATTTCTCTTGATTTTACATGACTAAATTTGGAGAACATGTTCAACATTATTTATATGAAATCTAAATGTACAATTTTAATTATTTGTTCAGAGACAGAAACCACCTATGTTGACTCGTCCAAGAATGAAGAAGTTATATTAACTCATATAGATCGTGGACTGCAGCCATGCAATACTTCCAGTTTTTGCTTCGCTCCCGATTTTCCTGCTTCTCTCGACACCTTCAACCATGAGGAATTCACTTTAAACACGGCTGGATATTTTCAAGTTGAGAATAAATTCTTTGAAATTGAGGATTGATATATACCCTTCATCTCTAATGTTTTTATGATATTGAACATCTTACTGATCAAGTTGTTTGGCATATTGACTTGGTGCAGGAGGTAAATACTTCTCCTTTCCTGGAAACTCAAAATATTACGACCGAGTTTACTTCTAGATCTGGTGTGTGCAACATACTTGTGCTTTACAGAAATTTCTAATTTTTTTTACTTGCTTTTGGTTCTTTATGGACTCTATCTTTTATTAAAGGACGGCACACTGAGAAACTCCAACCCAAGCCTAAACTACAAAGCCAGGAAGAGACACATTGTGCTACTGTTCCTAGTCCAGATGATGTTCTGCCAGTACCTTCTGAAACTGATAACTTCGATGAAGGCTCAATTCCTGCAGTCCCTGTTGATGATATGATTGATTTCTCATCCATGGAGTTTGATGATTCTGTTCCTACTGATTCTGCACTTGAGCTTTCAGGCTTTGTGGAGACTTCACAACTAAATGAACAAAATACCGTTCCTGATCTTACAAATGTTGGTGTTCAACACTTCAACTTTCATGAATTTATTGACTTTGTTGTTTACAAGGACAAATTTTACTGTTTCATCATTACATATATACTCATTTTTACTCAATCTACATATTGCCCTTAATGTTTTCAGCGGGGAAGAGGAAAGACTGACACGGGGTTGGAACATTCTGTAGAGCACCAAATACCCTCCACATCTGGTCTAGATGAGAAACATGGTAGATCTTCTAAGCGTCGCGCCAAACAGAAACTCGTACAACAACTTATCAATGAGTCTGAGGAACAGGATCTTGAAACTGGTCAATTTGCAGCTGAATATCCTGAAGGTTCGGCTGTGAATGAGGATGACCATACTGACAAAGATTATCAGATGGAAGATGATCTTCCAAGTAAAAAGGAAAGAAAAAAGTCGAAGAAACCTGTTGCTGAAAAAGGAAAAACAGTTCGAAAGCGTATGAAAGCCAATGAAGCATCAGAACAGCCAACCAAAAAAGTAAAGAAGTTTTCTCACTCGACTCGGAGACGTGGAAGATTTGGTAAGTGGTTGGGTATGATATTGTCGCATGATGAACATATTTATATAAGTTTCTACCTAATTCTTTTCTGTGTATCAGATAAGGATTGGCTTAAAAAACCTGAGGATGAGCTTGAAATTTCTGACTTGTCACTTAGGGATATAATTCTTCTCGGAGAGTACAGAGAGTGGATAGCGGTATGCATTAAAGCATGCTTAATAGTTAATAGTACATAGCTTTTTCTTGCTTGGCAATTCTATTCTCGGACATACATATTCTGGGATTAGTTCATCTTTCTAATTGAATAAAAATATATGTAGTTTCTAATAATTTTGTTTGTCTGTCTTCAAAATTTGTCCAGAAAAAAAATCCTGAAACATTACAGACGCCAGTAACTAATCAGAGGTATTTATATTATTGTGTTACATTTTTTCGTTTTGCTAAGGGTATCAATTTATATATAATTTGATTGAACGTGTAAGAATATACAATGCATGCACTTGTAATCTTTAGTATATGCAATAAATACACGAGTCTAGCCATCTAAGCATCTGGGAACTGCATGATAGAGTGGTTGGTGGTTGTTTAACATGCGGGGCCTCTATATTGTTAGAAAGTTTATTTTCTCAGCCCTGATGTCCTAGGATTACTGTTATATCCACAATCCTTTGTTGCCCTCTCCGACCAAACCTGTCAAGTTTATTTTAATTTTGCCATGGTAACTGGTCTAAGCTTACAAAGATGTTGAACATAGGAAAAAGAAATCAGTATTACTTTGTCAATTTGTAGTATTTGACAAGATTGCTTTGTCTATGGTGAATGAGTGTTGATTATATACATAAGTTCAGGCATTTGTTCTCTCTTTTTCACGTAGTGTTTGTTTCGTTGGTATCATGTCTCTTGTACACGGTTCTACAATTAGACACTTCACTAGTTCTTAAGATCCAAAGTTCGTCAAAGACCATTCACCTAAATGGCAATGAGCAGCTATTCTCATGTGTCTTATTAATTGAATTTACTAGGTTTCCTTTAGCATGATTCTCAATGTGTTCAACTGTTTATTATGATTGTGTGCCAGATCGGCTCTACACTTAATTGCTTTCCGACTCTAAACTTTATTTTAATCGCTATTTAACCAAATAATAAATCATAGTAAGTTGTTCCAAGAAACCTGAATTTTTATTAAGTAAACCTACATTGGACAGTGCTGCCAAGTCTCCCGCCCGTTCCTATGAAGACGATGATATGTTTGCTTCAGAACAAGAACAGGAGTTTAATGATGAACATGAAAATGTAGCAGTTAAAGATAATGGTACCTATTTTAACTATCAGTCTCACATGAAGAAAACACCCCGTGGAAAATGGACAAAACAAGACACAGAGTTGTTCTATGAGGTTTGTCTTTCTGCTATGTTTGTATATGATACTCAAGAGTATTTTAACAACCTACATTCCCTGATAATACGATGTTGTACACAGTCTTTGTTTCCCATTACAACGGGATAAAAACCAATTTTAAGTATAGCATAGTTGTAACACAAGTTATATTGATTTGACCTTTCTATGTTATTATAAGTATGTGTTCAAATTTAGCAGAAAAAATGTGCTTGATATTACTTTGATAAGTTAGAAATTAGTTAAATTAAGGCATGAAATTAGCAGCACATTTTGACATGTCGAAGTAATTGTAAAACTAACCAAGAAAAGAGAAGAACTAATAAACATGTCACTACAAGAAATATTATGGCGAGTTTAGATGTAAGTATTGCAATATGAAAAAGAATAGTCTATAATGATTAATTAATTTTATTTAGGTCTTGTAACTCGTATCTGAAAAGTTTAAAGTTAAGTGCATTTTTGCACCATGGTATAAGATGCAACGGAGAACAAGCTAAATACAGAAAACAAATCATTGGTCAAGGTTTTATAATATAAAAGAAGATTTAATGATAAAACTCGCCACTTCCAAGATATATTTACAAAGAACTCACTGAACATCTACATTTACCCCAAGGTTTCGAGCTTCTAATTCGGCAAAGGAAACGATAGTGGAAGGCGTATATATTACTACTGTTTATTTTTAGCTGGGTTGTTGGTTCATAGAACTATTTGAATGTGCTGATGTGATTAATGCTAGTTAAACAATTTCTTAGAGAATTAATTTGGATCTTGTATTATTTGCAGC
Organism: Oenanthe sinensis; assembly: GCA_028671895.1. NCBI lineage: Eukaryota > Viridiplantae > Streptophyta > Magnoliopsida > Apiales > Apiaceae > Oenanthe > Oenanthe sinensis. The sequence goes on from CM053799.1 coordinate 12,136,040, forward strand.
TGCACTGGAATTATCAAGCACTAATTTGGATCTTTCACTGTTAACTCATCATTTACTCTGCATTTTTAATGCTAGGCTCTGCAGCAATTTGGAACAGACCTAACAATGATAACACAACTTTTCCCTGGGCGCACTCGTAATCAAATAAAGTTGAAATTCAAAAGAGAAGAACGAGATCACCCTATGAGACTTCATGACGCCCTCACTACGCGGTCCAAAGGCAAGTAAACTTTGTATTTTCTCTGAGTTTCTTATACGACGATTCAAGTAGGTCGAAGAACATTAAGTACTAACAAGTACAGTCTTTTAATTCATATCTGAATGTGAGATTCCTGGTATTTATGTAAGTGCATGAGCAAGTTGTATCTAATAATTTGTTTGTCCCAGATCATTCCCACTTTCAGCTAATCGTTGATCAGGTCAAGAAAGCTGTTGCAGAGCGAAAGCAGAACTCCGAGACAGATGACTTGGATGGTTTATCAGGGGGAGTGCCGGAAGAGGTGCCTCCTGAAACTGATGTATGTCTTTTATATTAACTTTTACATAAAACACGTATATCATATTATTGCTGCCATATGTTCTTTAACACATAAAGTTAGTGGTCAGTTTATCACTAAATCTCAAGTCAGCATGGTGGGTTTGGCATGTTATTCTTAGTTTAAGCATTCATATTTATGGCTGCAGGAGGCAACAAAGTCTGCACAGGTCGAGCAAAGTGAATTTGAGCACATGGAAGATGATACCCCTGCAGCTACAGGTCCAGTAGAGTCTTCAGACAGTGAAGATGATGAAAAAAGATGGAGTCAGTTCAGAAGTGACCTGTAACTAGTTTTACAATGCCCCCATCTCTCTATTGATTATTTTTTTTTTCTTTTTTTTATATAGTTTTTTTTGTACCTTTTAGTGTTAACATCCTCTGATTTCTCTTGGCTAACATTTTTTTTAAAATCAATTTCTTTGGATTTATTTCTGTGTTTTTTTCCTTTTGTAAATAGATAGGAAAAATAAGATATCTCCATCTTTCATTATTTCAGCCATTCTAAAATTGACTTTTATATTCATAGATTTCTGTTAAAATACAAACCCATTTTAGCCTACAGACTACCTACAAACAGTGTTGTAGGAAGTGAAAATCGGACTTAATCAGTGAAGGCACGGAATAAGGATTAATCGGATGAATTGAACATTAATTGGAATGATTAATTGGATAATTGAAAATTTAAACATTGATTAATTACCGATTTTTAGAATAAATGTCTACGAACTCTGGTGAATACTGAGTAGTACATATTTATTTAAGATGAATAGTATTTATATATGAGAAAAAAGGCATGAGGTTGATCTCAGGAATAATTATGGTTAAATTATTTTTTAGTGTAAAAAATTAAGGGCATTTTTATAAATAGGCATAACTTCCTGCAATTACAATTATATTTCATGTTTTTATACCTCAAGTAAAAGCATTCCTAGGTTGGATCGGATGTCAACCTGTGGAGGCACCATTTGTGACTATTGGACAAATTTCTCCATTTCTTCTGCTCCCGGCTTCGTTGTTTAGTGGTGGCTCCCGCAAGGTAACGACTTCAACCTCAAACATAGAATGCTCTTCTCCAAGGCATGAGTAAAAGAAAATAATGTTGTATACAATGCAAGACCCGTCAATAAGCTAAGACGACTTCAAGCTCAAACAAAGAACGTTCTTCTCCAAGGCATGAGTAAAAGAAAATAATGTTGTATATAATGCAAGACCCGTCGATAAGCTAAGACTATGACATGTTAGCTAAAATAATGATGTGGCATTGAGTTTTACCTAATATTTATATTTTTTCTCCTTCAACCTTTCTTTCTGTTAGCAAAATTTTTACCTAACAAGTTACATATCCTCTATATTTAACCAATATTCAAAAATTATATATAACCTCTAAAAATTATCATATCCACTTATATTGTGCAACATCATTAATTTCATGTAACTATATATATATTTACTAATTAAAATAATGATAAAATAATATTTTTAAATATAGCTAACGATTATAGCTAACGTCGTTGGAGTACAAATTCTTACCGGTTCAGTAAATTTCAACAAATCATTATTTTACCTAACTATTTTACCTAATGACGTTGGAGATACTCTAAGTTACTTGATGATGATCTCAGGAGCATGAAACCTTTATGTATTTAGTGAATTGTAGTTCCATTTTATATGTGTATAGTGTATAATATATACTCCCTCAGTTCCACCCAATTGTTAACGTTTCAGAGAGAATGTTCAGCACGCATTTTAAGGTGCATATAAAGTATAGTTCCATAATTTATTTTTTAAAAAAATTCTGAATAAGAATTTAATGTTTAAATTTTTATTCAGGAAAAAATAATTAAAAATAAGTTATGAAACTATACTTTATATGTCTTTTAAAATGCGTACCGGAACTTCTCTCCGAAACGTTAACAATTGAGTGGGACGGAGGTATTATAAGTTTGTAACAAGTTTATAATATATACAAGTTTGTGTAGTTCCATTTTGTAAGTGTATAGTGTATAATATATAAAGTTTGTAACAAGTTTATAATATATACAAGTTTATAACGTGCACGATGACTAAAATTTAAATAAATATAATTCTTATATTATATTTTAATTAATGTTTGTATAATTGTTTTTATAAAATTGAGAAGTTGTGTTGATATATTATATTTATTTGTGTTATGTAAATCTGTTAAGGAGATGAATAAATTAATTAAAATAATTTATTTGATAATAATTTGAATATAAGTATAATAAGTAAGTTTTATTTAATATAAATATGTATATATTTTGAACGTGTAAAATTTAGCAATAAATTTTATTTATTATAAATATTTATATAATTTAAATTTGGTTATAATAAGTAAAGTTATATTTAATAATGATAGGATATATTTATTTTTAATATTATAATTTTTTATAAAATATAATAATAAAATATACTTGTTTTTAATATTATAAACCAAATCATATAACCATAAAACATATTTATTTTTAATAATAAATCAAATTATTAATCAATCAACCAGTGTTTCATTACTTGATTTTTAATAATATACTTAATAATTTATAAGGAGTTGATATTTGCACATTCTGGATTGATATGTACTAGTATTGATTTTGAGATTAAATTAATTTTATTTATAAATATTATTAATTTTATTTAATTTATTTAAAGAAATAATTTGGTCTCGATGAAGAAAGGCGGATATAGGGTTTTCGCTCTTTTACGTGCAAGTTTGATGACATGTATAGACCTAATATATTTTATATTCTCCTCATTTTTATTTTCAATTAATAAATTTATGAATTATCGACTGAATTAATTATATAAAATAATATTTTGATACTTATAAAATAAAAAAAGAAAAGCAACGGTTGAGGCTCATGGTAGGCCCAAAAGTTGTAGTATTAACACCTTAATTATCAAAATTAAAGAATAAAAAGAAACATATAAGATTCTAATTCTCTGGCTCTGCTAGGGTTTATCAGATTTTAATCGAAAAATGAAATCCAAGGTTGAAGAAAAAAGGGTGATTCGAAAAGCAAAGTGAGGAAGCTGATAGAGAAAAATAAATCGAAGAGCTCGCCGTTAAGATCCATATTTTGTTTAAAAAACAAATCGAAACTCAAGGAGACCGAAAAGAAAGAAGATTGTTTTATTCTTTTTTTATAGCTAATTTTAATATATTATACCAACCAACCAAGGGTGACTTTTAACGAAACCATTACTTCCTAAGGAGTAAACAAACATGGGATCAAATCCCAGCAACATCCGTTGTAACCAACGAATAAAATTCAAGATAGCTTACATGATCTAGCACATGAAATAAAACCAAAAGAAACCATATGAATTGTCTTAGTAGAGAAAAACTAATTTTCACGCTGAGGAGCATCAGGAGCAACATGGGGTGCATCAAATTTCGGATATATTTTCATTGATATTATTTTTGTGCTTAAATAGTGAAACTTGGAAGTTGCAGAGGAAAGATGTGCACCTAAGGAGGAAACTTATGCATGTAATTCGTAGAGTACCAAATCTATTGAAGAGCTTGGGAGTGCTTTAATTCCCTTAAATAATAAATATTCATTGGTGCCCAGGGAAATTATGCAAGAGTTTCAGGAAGCTTCGCGTGAATTCCATATAACTACACGTGAAATCAGTGAAAGTCTCAAATAAATTTTAAATATATCTTTTAATGCATTTTTTTTGCTAAATTCTTTTAGTGCATTTTTGTAATGCACTTCTTGGTTACTTTTGAATTACCAATCCTTTTAGCTAATAACTGTGTATGGTAGTACAAATTAGTAAAATCTTAGATAAATCTGCGAATCTTATTTTGCTTTGTGAATATGTGCATTTGTGATACGTTATGAAATCTTAATATCATAACTGAGTGAAGTTCTGACCTAAACTTATGAAAGCTATACATTTACCTTACTGTTATTCATCAAGTGTTCTTCTTTGCCAAGTCACTAGTGTTGATTGTTCTTACAACTGTTCAGAATGTGACATAATTTATTGGTTCTACGGACACAATAAATAAGTAGACTAATGTACCACCGAGGATAGAGCCCTCTCAGGGAAATTATCAGTTCATTTTCTTAGCCATCTAAGATAGTAAAGATATACTGTATCCGACTATGTTTTTATACCATATGATACAAGGACTTCAAGTTTTTAGTAAATGCCTGCGGTAAAGAGCACTTGGGTAAGATTGGTAGATGCTGTGAAGTCATGGTGCAGTTCTGATAGTAAACGGTTCTTGTTGATGGAGTTCGTGATTCACAGATGTTTTCAAACTACTAAATTTATACTTTTTCAAGTGATAAGTCCCAGCAATGCCGCAGCAGCAGCAGCAACAGCACCAGCAACAGCACCAGCAATGATCGTCAAAGATCTATTGCCTTTGTTCTTGTCAATTCTATTCCAAGATGTGGAAACTTTCGAGGCCAAAAAATGTTGATCAACTACCAAAGCATTTACATTAATTTGCTCTTTCTAGAAGTTAAAAGCTTGTAGAGGAGATAGTGGTGCCATTATGTTGGTTTGATGGTTGTAAAATATTTAATACAGCTGGAATTCGGTAGTACATCCTTTCTGTAACATGTGTGTATATCATATGACTCATGTACAATATGTGTGTTAATGTGCAAGTCCACATATATCAGGACATTTGAGGATTCTGGACAAGTATGGTCCTATCTACTCAACCAAGGCAAACAACTATTCTGTGGCTGTTTTGAGGTTACTGCTATCCACATCTCGTTGCATTGGTGTCAATGTGTCATGATGTGGTTGTATGATTTGTCTTTACAGATTCCTGTATCTGCATAAAAATTCATATACATGCTTGTTTTCGAGTTTTTAAAGGGCGAAAAGCAGAGAAATGTAAAAGAAAGCAAGTGAGAAAGGAAGTATTACGGGTTTCATTAACTTGCTCCCGAGTTTAAAAATTAAATAGTGAAAGTAGTTTTATTCATGTACTCCTGAGCAGGAAAGAAAACTTATAATTAGTTATTAGATTATAAATTTATCCTTTTATTTAAATGTTATAATATAAGTAGTAAGGGTACCGTATATTTGTAATATCAACAATTTTTGTAATATAGTTTATATTTATATTTAGGATTTAATTTTGGCCACATCATTTATTTCCATAGGCCTGCCAGGATCGATAATCTGTGGAGCGTTGAAGCTTTTCCACTTCTATTGAATTTGCCCCATCTGAGGGATGAAGAAATAATGGATTAACCATATCTCGAAATTAGATTCTACACCGGCAGCCACTAGCATTCTAATGAGAGATGTCCGGCTCTGATACCATGACAAGTAATTGAAGAGTAAATCAAACCAACATTACGGATGAAGGAAGCACTGAATGACAGATGGAGATAATAAACTTGTCACATATGCAACGTGGTCCAGCTTACTACTACACAGAAATTACTGAAATACAAAAATAATAACAGAAATGAGATGTGCTTCTTTAATAGTTAAAGATGATAAGGCTATATACTCCTCAATCTTTGCCATTAGCAGCAGTGTCCTGTAGAAGAGGGATAGGCTCAGTAAAGACGGAAAACAATCTAAATTTGGCTAAACCATCCTCAACACCATAGCCATCATATCCGGCATTATACGTGCAATGGGACATCCGAACAAGATTAAGTATAATCTCGACAGATTCCCAATCTAAAGGAATATCATCCGAAAATCGACACTTGATCATTCTTGCCCATTTCTTCTTCATCAAATTCTTCATGTGTTGACGTGCGACTTCTTCTGAAACACCTGTATCCATCATGTAGCATTGTATTGATTTTGGAACATCTCCTCTCTTTAACTCATCCTGCATGCATGCATCCTTATATTAGTGACAATAATTAGCTAGGTACAAACATATAGTCAATATATATACAAGGATGAAGGATTGTTAATTTTTTCATTCAATCATAATTCATACCGATGAAGTTCCATAGTCGTCTGCTAATCTAAAAATTTCAGATGCCAAGCTTACTATCTCAGGAAGACCCTCTATGAACTCAGTTGCTTCTTTCCTGATTGGATTCGATGTGAGAATGTAAGATTGAATTGCTGTCATATGCCCCGTTATACTCACCCGTCCATTTCTCAGGTACTCCTCGAATGACGGCTTGTATCCACTGTGATACCACCTGGCCTCTACTAGGTAATGTTTCAGCAGATCAATCCACTGCAATGTACATAAGATTACTTGATAAAAAATAAAATAAAAGGAACTAGTACGTTGGAGGTACTCTTAGAAACTCATTCTGCATTTCATAAAAGAAATAAAAAAGGAACATGTGTGAAAGTATACTGAATTTTTTATTTGTGGGAAAACGTCTAGGTTCTGCTCCCTGAGAATGTCGTAGACGGTCTCATTGACATGATTGTAAAGCGACAAGAAGCATAGCTTCATGTAGTGTGGAAACTCTGTCATTGCATTTATGTCCCATATGAAATAATTAAGCATTCATATATATGATACTAGGCATTCAATGTAATTCACTTGTTTTTTACTGCTTATAAAGGGATAAGATAACAAATTTGAAGATGGGAAAACACAAATTACCTTTCAATGACACATGTGAAGAGTTCAAGTTCAGCCAATGTACCATAAACATCATCTAGTGTTGTAATAAGCTGTATTGCTTTAGTTGTCTGCACTCTAAAATATTTATGTTGAGGCTTACATGAAAATGCCACAGTCCATAAGAAAGATGCCGCTAACCTATCTCTTATAAAGTCAAGGTTGTGTCCCAGACCTGTTCTATTCCACCACCTATATACATTATTAACATTATTAAAGAGTGAACAGTAATCTCCAGAAAACACACACACACACACAAAAATACTTAAAGCAGCTCTGTCAGAGAATATGTTCTTGTTTTCCCCTGTTTATATCAGATACACAATAAAAATCGTGTGGTGTGCATGTGTGAGTATTGTTGAGCACCTGCAAAATTTATCATTTACCTCGACACTACTTTAAGTTCTTCCTGGTTTGATCCTTGCACAATGTTGAAGTCAATCTTTGCAAATTTTAGTACTGCCTGGATCATATCACTGCGTCTTTCATAAATATCCATATACCACCTTGCATCAAATCTAGGGATTCTCCACTGTAATGGAAGTTCCAATGCATATCTCACTTGCATGGCAAGATCTGAATCATCAATATTCTCGACACCCCCCCCCCCCCCCAAGGATTTTACTTGTGAAGGAACAAGCCTCCTCCATCAGTGACTCTCCTTCAGTGGAGCAGTATGAGGCTTCGTATAGGCTCAATATTCCTTTCACATCTTCACCAAGAGATTCTTTAAATCTTCAACCCTCAAAAACCTCTGCACAAATATACACAGTCACTATATTGACTACTAAATTATCAAATTTATATAACATTAACATAAGACCTGATATTAAGTACCTGAGGATGCATGATATCCATGTTCTCTGAGAAGTCTAAATTCAAGAGCAGTAGCATGTAAATTCTTTTCCGACTTGTCAGTATTAGTCTGGCCATTATTGTATATGTTTTTCAAGGTACACTTTATTTCTTGGTCGAAATGATAACCCAATGCAAGTCTTTGCAAGTTATCAATCAGCTCCAGTTGATCTAATGGCTCACCTACATTCTTTAACATCAACTGCACATCTTTTTTTAATTCTGAAGCTCGGGCATTGAATCCTTCATCCTGCACTTAGAGTATTGTGATTGTCAATCATAACGTAAAATAAGTCAAAAAAACGAAAGGAATAATTTATAATAGCCCGAAATAATAATTTTACCGTTGAGTCACTTCCTAATGATTGAATGAAATTGTATCCCCAAATGCATGGTTTATAATTTCCCGATCGCCTTACTGCAGGCTTTTGGGACACTTCAAAAACCTTACATTTTCCTGGGAAAGGTTTCATCACAAGGCTTAATGGCCGTAATTTTTGAAACTTTGGCAGGGACATTTCTCCCAAAGTTGCAAGTGATAATCTGAGAAGAGCGCGCAAGGGCCATGTGTTAGTTTAATACTAGCTCGAAACTATATTTGTATAAAATTCAGTTATTATACATTAATTTTTGTAGTGCATGAGATTATACCGAACTGAAGCACGCGGTACGGATTTTCATCGATTATAATCCACTGATTTTGAACAGATTATTAAAATCAGATCATTAAGACCATTACCTTCCCTTTATTCAGGATTTCATATTCATCATTTTTTGAAGCGGGGGAAAAGGGGAGAGAAGGGAATGCGTCGAGGCGGCGAACAAGACTCAACGCGCCAGAGACTGATGAGCTGTTTAACGTCAAGCGATACGTGGAGCAACTCCTCGAGGTCACAATCACTATCCATTATAATTGTAGTTTGGCGCCAAAGGCAAGCATAACATCATTTGAGCATCTTCAATCGTTGTGAAGAAGGTTGTCAAACTTATGTGACATGACAATTTCAATTGTCTACCTATTAGAGTTGGAAGTTTGCTTATCAAAATTGTCCGAAGTTGGCAACTTCACAAATTAGTAAAAAATCATATAAATGTGTATAGTGCTCAAACCATTTCTATATTAAACTAAATATAAAACTAATATACAAGTATCACGTGAGAAACCTTTGAAATTACTAACTATAGGAACAAAATTTTAACAAATGACATGGATGTGAGAGAAAGTTAAAAAATATTATATTTAATGAGGGCAACTCTCTTAACAATCTCTATTGAATTATGACATTAACTATATCAATTAAAACTTTTTCATTTTCTCACATTAACAGAGCCGTGTCTGAGATTTGAAGTGACATGTACAAAATTTAAAAAAAATGTTCTAATAATTAAAAAAAATAAAAGTACATGAAATAATAAAACTTAACTGATAATTGTAAACAAATATATATATAACAATTAAAATGGATAAAATAATTTTATTACATAATGAAAATTAGTTGAAAATTGTAAAGAAATAAAACAAGTACATAGATTGCATAAATTATCTGAAAACAAGTACATATATTACATAAATTATCTAAAAAAAAATTGTCAAAAAAAGAATTATCTGAAAATTGACCTTTTTCCATTTTTTGAAGCAAACCTACTTATACATATTTGAACATTAAATAGAATTTTATTTTAAAAAATAAGCTATACATGTAAATTTTAATATATTATGTTATAATAAAAAAATACTACCTCCGTTCCACCCAATTGTTAACGTTTCGGAGAGAGGGCCCGACACACATTTTAAGGTGCATATAAAGTATAATTTCATAACTTTTTTTTTAAAAAAAATTTCCTGAATAAATTACATTTTTATTCAATTTTTTTTAAAAAAAATAAGTTATGGAACTATATTTTATATACACCTTAAAATGCGTGCCGGACCTTCTCTCCGAAACGTTAACAATTGGGTGGGACAGAGGGAGTAAGATATAACATTGATAAAAAAATAATCACATAAAAAATAATTTATATGTAAACTTGTTTAAATTTTTATTATTGTATAAACCCATTATTCAATTCATTTTATATTTAAATTGATTTGTTTCATATAATATATATACATTAAAAATAGATATAATTTAAAATAAATTAATTACCTAAATATTGAATCATTACTTGGATGATATAATATTATATATATTATCACCCATAAAAAATTAGTGTATATATTTAAATTAATTAACTTTAATGAAATCATCAAAACTAGTAGTTTATCTCGTTAAATGAGAGTTTCTAAATACAAATATTTATATATATTAACATGTTTTCTATTACTGTTTTTAGAATTTATGTGACTTATTCAAGATAATAATTAAAAATTATTTAAATATATAATATTTTCCAATCTTTTTTTATTTACAATTTTTAAAATTTAAAAATAAAAATTATAATTTTTTTACTACATTTTTTTCTCATTTATGTATACACATATGCCCTACTATATTTGAGGATGATGTGCGATGAATAACTCGCACACATTTATGCACGATTCTGCACATTAATACTGTCATATCATTTAAGAATATTTTTGAAACCGAACCATTAATCTTAATTTTAATAACTTCACAACTCCAAGTAGAGTTGAGTTCATAAAACTGACGTGGAGTGGTGGAGTGGAACCTAAATGCAATATAATTTCTTATATTTAGATGATATTTCATAGAGAATAAAGTTCCTCATATCATCTCAAGAAAATTACGTAAGATACTAGTATTTTTTAGTATGAGTATTTTTGTAATTGTATATGATTTTATGTAATTGCAATAACATCCTCGTGTATTTATATGAGAATTTTTTTTATCTTAGGAAAGTTATGCGAGGTAACCTCAGAAACACTAAGGGGTCGTTTGGTTCGGGAGTGGTATGAGGTTAGAATCAGGAGTCAAGTTAAGAAGGTGTGAGTTTAAGGTATCATTTCTAATATCATGTGTTTAATTGGGTGTTGGAATGAATATATTTGATTTAATAAATTTTGAGTTATTCATTATAATTAATTTAAAATATTAATTAATTTACTATTTTAATATATTTTTACATCATTGATTTATTTCATATTAAGTATTTATAATTAATTGCTTAAATAGAGATGAAAATATTAAAAATAAAATGATTTCTCATACTCCTCTCTCATACCCACCTCCCCTCTTGGGTATCAAAAACTCATAATTTATGAGTTTGAAGTATAAGTTTCAGATTGCCTTTTTTTTCAACCAAATATCAAGCATTAGTTTGAAGTGGACAAAACTCATGATTACATAATAATTTGAACCAAACGACCCTGATCTCTATTTCAGAAAGTTTAAAATACTTTATAAGATCCAACTTAATCCATATTAACAACACTTAGTAAGATCAAGCAGATGGCTACGAAGATCCCGGAACCTCAGTAATACCAACCAGATCACAGACTGTCTGCCCCCACACGCTGAGAGAGAATATTACTGAGGGAGAATATATTAGCCATGCCTAATGTCACCGTTTCATTAGAGGTACATTGACCCATTTCGTTTATCAGAAATGGTACAAACGTTCAAAAATTTTCAAGCATGGTATACTCAATCCCCCTTTTTGGCATACACACCTAGCTTATTGCAGGGGTTGGTTAAATTTTTTTTAGTATCCTGTATGCATTCTCCCATGACGAACATAGTAGATTATGTATTATGGTGTATGCAGTCTCCCATGACGAACATAGCTATCTTGCAATTTTAATTTAGATTATATGTATGCATTATCGGGCCGCGAACACATATATTTTATCAAACCCTGTGTTTGCACCCTCTAACGGCGAACACAGCTAGTTTGTAGACCAGACCGAAACGACGTCGTTCCTGGTCAGTTTTTTAAAACCTAATTTTTATCAAGTAGCCGCACAAGCCTTCAACCGCAGAAGCTAGTTTCCTTGGTTTGCTCCCTCTCTCGCTCTCAGCTTACTCCCCCTCTTGTCTCAACCGTTGTGGCCACCGGCGAACACCAAGGTTAATCCGAGTCTCATCACTTACTCTCATTCAAGTAATTTTCGATTATATGTTACCCGATTACATGTATATATATGTGCTTTGTATAATTATTTGTGTTAATAATCTAGATTCTTGAAATATACGTCCTCACTTTCATCACTTAGTTAATAATTAGTAGATAATTAGTTGATGTTTTTTATAGTAATTATTTAATTAATGGATATTACTATGTAATTTTATAGTATGTTTGTAAGTAATGAATAATTAGTATGTTAAATAATATGTTGTTTAGTAACTACTCCAGTATGTAGATTAGTGAATATTGAGTAAATAAAATTTGAATAATTAGTGGTTAATTAAAATGTTGATTAGTAAATTGTGGGGTTATTAGTGGGTAAAAAATATTCCAATAATTTGAATAAAATTAAAAATTAAAAAAATTAAAAAAAATTATATAAAAAAATTTTGGAATGTATATTTATATAAATATTAATAATTCGAAAAAAAAAATTAAAATAAGTAAATAAATATAAAAATAATATATGAACAATAAAATATTTGAAAATAATCATATAAAATAATTAAACATTTTAAAATATATTTTTGAATATAAAAATATAAAAATATAAATATTTTTTTATAAACGCTTTTATAAAAATTATGATTATTAATATATAATACTATTCTTAAAATTTCTATTTTTTTTAATATAATAACTGAAATATAAAAATATAAATTTGGTTATATAAATTATATTTTGGAACTTTAATATATAATAATATATTAACAATTATCTTTTATATTAATAAAAATATAAAATATATTTAAACAATATATTTCCGAATATAAATAAATTATTAAAAATTAAATTTTGTGATATATAAATATAAATATAATTATATAAAATATATATTAGAAATTATATATTTCGAATTTATAAATTAAAATATATTATTATAAAATATATTTGTGAAATATAAAAATATAAAATATATGTACCTATTTTTAATATAAAAATATATTTATATAAATATTTTGGAATATATTTATGAATATAAATATAAAAAATACCGTTATTAAAATATTAATAAAAATTGAAATGTACGTTTTTCGAATTAATATATATATATATATATATATATATATATATATAAATGCAAACAATTAGGTTTTCATTATTAACAATTAAAAATGAAAAAATAAATACTTGATTAATTAATATTTGTTTAAATTTTTGTAGATACACATGGATTCAGTTAGTTACCATCCCGGTCTTATTTACGGATCTTTACAGACCCGACAGCTGGAGCATTGTTCGGAACATATATGGAATGGAGAGGTATACAATATTTATTATATTTTTTTTAGATTATAGGTATAAATATATTACTGTTATTATGTAATTTTTTTAACTGGTATTATCATATAATTGTTTTCAAGAATTGCCTGATTTTCGCACACGCATCAACTTCCGTGAATATTGGGATAAAGTTAAAAAATATCCACCACATCCAGATGTCTTGGCAGCAATTGAATCATCTGGTTTTCATAGCGTTTACCAGATTGGAGCAGTTAAACATGATCCAGGATTGATTACTGCATTTGTGGAGAGATGGCGCCCGGAAACTCATATATTTCATTTTCGTTTTGGGGAGGCCACTATCACTCTAGAGGATGCTTATTATATACTGGGGCTGCCTACTATTGGATCTCCTGTGGTGCATTCATTTCGTCAGCAAAGTTTAGAAGAGAAGCGTCAGATGGTTGGTGATTTGTTAGGTGTCTACCCTGTTGGCGATGACGTGAATAGGGGTGGACTGAAGCTGATATGGTTGACAGATCATTTTGGTGCATGTGATCGCATGGACGAGGATTCAGTTGATTTTGACAGACAGTTGTTATTTCACATCCGGGCACATTTGGTTTTGATCATTGGTTCTGTCTTTCCCAACGCATCTGGGAACAAGCTCCAGGTTGAATTTTTAGAGTATGTACGAGACTATACCGCGGTACAGAGGTATAGTTGGGGTAGCGCGGTGCTTGCCTTCTTGTATAAGAAGTTGTGCTCTACTAGCATTGGTAGGAAGAAGGACTTTTGCGGGTGTACTACACTATTGCAGGTAAATATACTTTATTATACATGCATCATTTCCCTTTAACTTATGTGAATATGATTTTGAAATATGAATTAGGTATGGATCTGGGAGCGTTTCCCTTCGCTAGCTCCAGTACGTAGGGATGATGCATACATTCAGCATCCCTTGACTATGAGGTACGATAGTAAAAAAGTACATGTGCAATTTGATTAAAACTTTGTTATTGACTGTTATTGACCCACAAATATATTCTAAGTGGAAGGTTCGGTTGAGTATGATATCTGTTCCACACTCACAGTCGCGTTTTGTTCGTTACGAGCTGGATGCCATGGGTACTGATGAGTTCTTTTGTTGGAGGCCATACAGAAGTGTTGATGGTGAAATTAGGCCTGATGTAATTACTCGGACTTTGTGGACATCAAAGTGTCCCCTCATATTTAAAGAAGTTGTCAAGTGGTGCTATCCTGAGCGTGTGACCAGGAAGTTTGGCTTTAGGCAGGATATACCACGTGCCTCACCTGAGGAGAACCACGAGAGGATGCACGTGGCCTATAATGATCATTTGGATTGGATCTCTGTCCATAGCACATTCATCCAGTTTTGGGAGTCCAGGCTTAGCGAGGCCATGACACCGCGTCACTACAAATATATCAAGGATGGACCTGCAAGGTGTACATCAGCATGGGATGGATGGTATTCTAGAGTTACCCGCTGATTTGTAGTTAATCCCAGGCGACGGTCTAGAGAGCATGGCTTTCAGGGCACACATGGATATTCACAGTACTATGTAAGTTCACTATAGTTTAATGATTTAGTGATTCGTAATGTACTTGTTAATTTTGTTTAGTTTTTAAAAGATTGAACTGTTTTCATATAGGCGGAGGGGAATTCCTAAGCTTATCATGCCATCCAGCATCCTGATCCCGATGTCGGTGAGGCACGTATGATTTTAGGGGACCGATTGACCTCTACTGGTTGTAGTTCTTACCAGCACACGTTGCCCGAGCCGGTACCTCCTCTATCTGGTGGCCGACGCGGTTATCAGCGACATAGGCGTACTGGAAGAAGAGTTGGTCGTCCTCGAGATGTCCCAGTTGTTCCTGAGCCCGGCACGTACTACGACCATGTTGGCTCAGATGTGCACACTTCTTCAGGTTTCATGACAGAATCATCGCCTCCCCACTCAGAAAGTGGATGGGGTACATGGACACAGGGTCATTCGTATCATCAGTCTTAGATGTCTGCTGGCGGAGGTTGGGGAGACACCACACAGGGTAGTGCTGGCGGTGGTTGGGATTCTTGGACATACCGTCCTTCCAATGACCAGCCTCAGATATCTGCTGGAGGAGGTTGGGGAGCCACGACGCATGATAGTGGTGACGGCGGTAGGGATGCATGGACCGGTGGGGGTGCAGAGGAGCAGTATCAGATTGGGTTGGGTGGTTCATTTTATGGTATGACGGGTGGTAGTACATCAGTAGGTACTTCGTCATTGCCTCAGGAGCAGTCACAGTTTTCGGGTGGTGGTGCCGGTGTTTGGGGTACTTGGCAACGTGATGTTTCACAGGAGTATACCCCTATTTCTGGAGGAGGTGCGTGGGATATTGGCGGTACTCAAGAGCATTCTCTGGTGACCCATGCAGATGCTTCACAGGGATACCAGACGCTTATTCGTGGGTTTGATGTGTTTCAATCGCAGAGTAACGCATTTAGTTCTCTCGTTATAGATGCAGAAGGTGGTAATGTGCATCAGAGACAACAACCACCTAGACATGTTAAAGGTAAATGGAGGATATGTTTTACAGGCAGCCATATCTTGTAGTGATTTGGTTATGCTAGAGTTGTTTGGTTATTAAGTTTTCGTTGTGTATTACTCGTAAAAGTATTTGTACTTTTAATTATGTTTGGTTGGTTTATTTTAATGGAAAACTTGCATTTTCAATTTTTATGGATTAATAATTGTTACTTGTGGAAATTATTTTCTCCATTTCACAACATATTGCTACAGCAGGCAGTTAACATAAGTAGGAACAATGAGAATATTTAAAATTTGGAATATTTTCTACCTCTTTTTAACACCCTAATTATGCCCCTGAAATCAATTTTATTCTTGAAAAAAAAATGCTTTTCTAGCTTTTTTATGGATTAGTAATTCTAACTTGTAGATATCATTTTCGCCATTTCACAACATGTTCCTATAGTAGGCACTTTAAATTAGTAGTAACGATGAGAAAATTTAAAATTTTGATTTTTTTCAACCACTTTTTTAGCCCATTAATATGACTCGGAACACACATATTTCCTTGAAAAAATTATTTTTCTTCCGTTTTTTAGGATTAATAACTGTAACTTGTAGAAATCATTTTCTCCATTTAACAATATGTTGCTATAGTAGGCACTTCAAATTAGTAATAACAATGAGAAAATTTAAGCATTTGAAATTTTTCAACCACTTTTTAACCCCCGAATTTAACCCCCGAAATATGCCCCTAAATACACATTTTTTCTTGAAAACTGACTTAATAATTAATGCTTGAAAAGTTACATACACATAAACATAAACATTGGAAATTCATGTAAGGTACATAGGATACATAAAAGCTACATAAGACAAACAACATGAACATTACATAAATAAAACTACAATAAACAAGTCATCTTTATCTTTGGCATGTTCATAATTCATTAGTCAGAACTGTCATTTTCAGCTTCACCATTTGGATGAGATTCCCACCAGTCAAGAAACTCGCGTTCCTCAATTTGCTTGTATTTGACGCGATAATCTTGATGTATTTTGTCCAGCGCAACTCTTCTTTCAGTTTCACTTATGCGATTCGCATCCCTATCTGCATTCACCTTCCACTTTGCATTTAGACTCTCACCCATAATAGGATCCGCATCAGTAGGGAAGTGCCAATATTCTAATTGGGTTGGTACCCAGTCTTTACCCAACTTTTCTTTCCTTTCCTTCATGACTAGTGCCTTTTTCTTTTCCAAACTCCTCGTTTGATACTCCCGCATTCTTTTCTCCCTTTGAGCTTCAGAGATCTTTCCAACCGACTCCCCAATACTTTTCAGGCTTGTAACCCCAGGTAGACTTAGAAATTTTTTCAGCATAGCTTTCTTACCCCCCCTTTTCACTCACATCTTCCGGATTCATTGGTTTCTTTCCCTTATCCATTTGATGCACCTTACCTACAATATATTATTAAAATGATTAGTAAGAAAGTGTACAAGTATATTCAAACTCTGAAAGTGATACTCCCTTCATTACCTTTACTCAGATATGAAAATTTATAGAGAAATAAGAAACATAACTTCGGTTGGCATGTGATTAAACATGAATTACTTTGTACTGTTGGTCCTTGTTGTAGATAATTGACAAGACCTATCGAGATTTTAAACTTTGCAGAGCATTACTTTATCTTTGCTGGTTGACAAGACCTATCGACTTTTATAACATTGCAGAACATTACTTTAACTTTGCACAGTGAAAAAGATAAAACATTATTTAATGTTTGCTGATAGAGCTCGTATTTGGTTGCTTGTTGGAAGGACAATATCCACTTTTTAGTTGACATGACCAATCACCCATTTTAATATCATCTTTTCCCTTTTTAATGTCTATATAACATAAATCCTAATTTATGTTATATAACACACCATAACATCTTATACACACAATTTTTTTTTCAATATAAGCAAATGCAAAATTTCTGCAATTCAAATTATTAATTGCATGAAGTGGCTCGGATGACACCAAAAATTTCTAACCCCCAAAAAGTGCCTCGGATGACACCAGAAATATGAAGCATGACTTGACTTTCTTCCGTTTTTTAGAACTAATAATTTTAACTTGTGGAATTTATTTCTAAACACATTACAGTTACAGTTACATTGGAGTAAGAATTCAACTTATCAAAAAGCACTCAGGTCAATGACTTTTGTTACATCTTCATCAGAACTTTCCTCTGCATCTTCCTTAATGTTATAAGGTTCAGCAAGTTCTTCCATCTTCGCCCATTCATCTTTCATTTGCTGTTCAAGATCCAATTCTTCTGATTGTGCAATTTCAATTTTATTAATTGCTTTCTGTTCCTCCAGTTTCATCAACGAGTATGCGATCTTCCCTTCCTTGTACCGTTTATGTAACTCGCGCATTTTCTTGCAATACACGTCTAACGCTTTTGAGTAAACTGATTTCTTCGCAACTTTATTCGGTTGATTGGAAGAAAATTTATTCAAATGAAGCTGATAAACTGGGGAGCAATCATTCTCCAATGGACTTTTTCCCTTATCCATATCTTCAAACTGAACCTATAATTTTAATAAAATAAGTTAGGTTGCTTGGCTTCTATTTCGTTGGTTGTTAAAAGGACACAATATTCACTAATAGAATAAGCTATATAACCGTTATAAATTTGAACGACTACATAACTGCTCAAAAATTATAATTTAATTGCAACGCCTATCTAACGGCTATAATTTTTTAAAGTTTAACGGTCATATAATTTTCCCTATAAATTGTCATTTTTAGATTCAATTATAATAACCACATTTAAGTATTACGTATTACATATATTTTTTTACATATTTTATCATGGATAGGCAAGAGATGTGTTTCTGTGGTATTGAGCCCGAGATAGGTAATTTGTGGACCGGTGAAAATGCCGGTAGGCGCTGGGAACGATGTGTTAGTCGACAATGTGCTTATTTTGTTTGGCTTGATGAGCCGCTTACGGGACGTGCCTTGGCTGCAGTTGGAGAGCTCTACACAAAGATGCAACAGAAAATTTATGATACGAAGAATGAGATGTGGGTTGTGTACCAGGAAAGGTTGGCAAAGGTTCGTGCAAAGGCCGATACAAAAAGGTTGGAACTTCTAAAGAAGGTACGGGAACTAGAAGCCGCTATCAATCACGATAATAATACCTTTTAATACGGAAAAGGAGATGTGGGTTGTTGTATTTTCTATTATTATGTTATTTAATGTTTGGTATGTTCACCGGATTGTATTATGTTGTTTTATATTATTGTGATTTTGAATAGTTGTGCTTTAATAAGTGTTAAACTAACAATAACCAACAATGTTACATAAGAAACAAACCAAACTTAAGAAACATAGTAAACATTACTTAAGAAATATACGAAGCATGACAAACATAAGAAACATCAACATTAAACAACTTATTATGGTTGAGTAATGTCAACAGGTTTTGTGATGTCTTCATCTTCATCTTCATCCTCAACAACTGTCAATTTTCCCCCTTTATAGGGAAATTGTACTTTAAATTTTACCCCTTACATTTATACTTTTACTTTCTACACCTTTAACTTTAACTTTTATTTTGACCATTCCTTTTTTTAATTAAAAATACAATAATAATTCAAGAATTCATATAAATAGATTGAGTTAGTGGTCTCAAATAAAGTTATCATACTCATAAAGAATATAAAGATATTAAGAATGAGTTATACACCAGGAGATATCTTCAAAGCTATGGGTAGTAAATGGTGGTGCGACGATGATTTTTACTACCCACTTGATCCAAATATGCGTTACTCTACTCATGCAATAATAAAAATGCAGCATGAGTGGGAATGGAGGACACAATGTCACATAAGTTGTATAGAGCAATGCATCGCTCATGGATTAAGAGTACCAAAACAGCGTGCAAAAGATATGTTGCGCGACACACCTCAACAACTAGAAACAACATTGTTCCGTGCTAGAGAAGAGGAGATTCGAATGCGATTACACATATTCCGCCATGATCTAGTTGAATCATCTAGAAATTATACAGAAGATGGTGACACAGTACAAGCTATGCAATATCACAATCTCAGCGTAAGTCCAGATTACGAATCAGACACGATGATGTCTGATGATGATGAAAAGAAGAATTTGCTGGTTAAATGGATGTGTATGGAGGTGAAAGAGAATTGATATCTCTTTTTATTATTTCCCTGTATTATGTTAAGCGTGTTTCAATAAAACTATGATGACAAGTCTATAACCAAGAACTCTACTGTTACTGATAGATTTGACTAGTCGATAAGTTTACTTTTACTTTTGTTTGGCATGTATATTTCACTAGTTGATCAGTTTACTTTGTAATAGTATATTTGACATGTCCATGGCTTAACTTTATAACCTTACCTTCACATCCACAATTTATAACTCTATAAATTCGTACTATTCTTCTTCTCAATCAATAAACATAAAATGGTTCATAGTAAATGGTTGCTTGTAGAAAGGGATGATGATTACCAGAGTCTTAAAGATAGTGATCCAGTTAAATATTTTGCAGGTGTTCGGCGGGAATGGGCACATCGGCGTTTAGAATCAGACCGTTTGGTTCGTGATCTAGTTACTCTTGGTGCTAGGGTACCTAATCGTGAATCATTAGGCATTTATCAAGATAAATTGATTGGTCAAAGTTGGTCTGCATTTAAACGTAACTTGGAAGTAGCTGTGGATATCATAAGAGGGGGAAACAACCAAATGTTGTTACGCAGAAGTCGTCACTATATGCTTCAGCTAGCTCGAGATACAGTTCGTGCAAGTGGGAGAGAGCTCTTAGAACAAGAGGAACGATGTCTTCTATAAAATCCAAACTATGCAACTGATGAGTACGTGTCTGAGACTGAAACGGAGACTGAATATGTTTCAGAAGATGACGACGAATAGTTAACTGTGAAACTACATATTTATGTTATATTATGTTATTTATTGTTGTCCATTACTTTGTTATTATTGTTATTGTTGTAAGAAGCATGACTTTAATTTTATCAAAGAAATTAAAGATTAAGGCACTTACCTTTATGAATTAACAAAGTTAAACTACAAATCACCGGGGATCAATTAATTGAAAGTTAGGAAAATTATGAAACACACAGATAAATATGCATTACAATTATTATCTATAGAGATAAATAGCAATAAACATATTACATTTTAAATATAAAGACTTAATATGCACGTTCTGGACATCTTACACTACACCTAATATGTCCTTCTCGCTTACAACGACTGCATGTCACCGTCGTCCTGGGACCGTCCATCTCTGTTCGGATTCTAACTGATTGCCCTTTATCACCTCTTTTCTTCTTTACCTTCATCAAAGTTTCATCAGCTACTAACGTCCCATACTCTTGCCAACGCCTGGGCAATGCATAATTCCAATACTGAGTAGGTGCCAAAGGAAAGATAATAAGTTCCCACAACTTCTGCATCTGTAAGGAGTAATGGTAAGGCCCTATCCACTGCTTCCAGTTTATGTTGTTTGCCATACAACCTGCAACAACATGCAAACAGGGTAAACGGTGGCACGTCCATTTGCCACAGGTGCAACTACGTTTACCAATATCTACATTCTGCTTGTTACCACCTTTCCACACTGATTTGACATGATATCGGTGTGTTGTCACTTGATAGATCCCCATCTGACGACTATAGGTCTCTACTTTATGTACAGTAGCTCTCTCCAAAAATTTTGTTAACATTGTCGTCGTCCTCGCACACAACTTTTGACCCTTTTGCAGGATTTCCTCTACAATGTTCCTTTATGTGTTCACTATCTTGACAGTCATATAGAAGATATACTCCATCATCGCCATCACTGGAAGGAAACGAGCCATTCTAATGTTACTATTAAAACCTTCCATTATATTAGTGGTACTTTGCCCATATCGAGCTCCACCGGTGTCGTGACACAAGGTCCACAATTCTGCAGGAATGTTCTGAAGGTACTGCAATGCGGAAAGAGATATCTGCCTAATTCTTTTCATGTACGCATTATGTTTCCTAACTTGCGTGGTTACCCTAGCTAACCACATCAATTTCTTCAACTCTCCACCAGGGTGGTGTGAGGAAAAGTTACTTCTCACGTGGAACAAGCAGAACCGATGCACTCCATACGGATGCGTAAATCCATTCCTCATGTCCCTCATTGCTGCAAGAATACTCGGTGCAGGATCTGATATTATGCACACACCCTCTCTTTCCTTGCAAACATGTTTACGGAGCAGCTTCAAAAACCAAGACCAGTTCTCATATGTCTCCTCCGCAACCAAGGCATAACAAATGGGATATTGGTGATTGTTCGAATCAACTCCCATGGCAATAAAGAGTTTTCCCTTGTACCTCCCCTTCAAAAACGTTCCATCTATTGAAATTACGGGACGTGCATGCTGCCAGCCATCCTTCATTTCTTTCAGACACCAAAATATTCTCTTGCATACAGAAGTGCCCTCGACTGTTTCATGAGGGACAGCAGCAATTTTAACTACACTGCCTGGATTAGCATGTACCAAAGCCGTCAAGAACACAGGGAGTGCAGAATATGTCATGCTTCATTTACCGTAGACCTCCTCAATTGCTACCTGTTTGCCCCTCCATGCTCTTAGGTAACTAACACGATGGTGATATTCATCATTTACCATGGTTATAACAGTCATGATTGGCAAATTTGGCCTCTCCATCACCTGTTACATGATTTAATAACATCAAATCAACAGAACTAGTTTATATGTACTCTAAGATTCCATGAAAATATTGGTCACTTATAAAACTTACATGGGGTTTCACGAGTCTTGAAATTAATTTTGCTGAAATACGGCGGTGATCCTGCAATGGCTCGTTGTTAACGCATGTGTGCATTTCTCTCACCTTTGTTATTTCCCACAGTCCATGCTTCTTCATCAAAGCAGCTCGCAGCCTCCAAGGACAGTCGTCACTATATTCACACTCTGCAATGAATTGAGTACGATTACTCCTCACAACTTTATAGTTCCTGTCACTGTTGATGTGGACCTCTCTAACTGCTGCAAGTAAGGTGTCCTTGTCATGGAATAATGTTCCCACCGATAATATTGCATTTCGAGGATAAAAAAAAGTCAACATCTCACCCTGGTTCGTCAATGTAATTGGTGTAAACTCCTCAGTCTCAAAGAAGGATGCCATTGGAACATGGGGTCCTGCCATTAGAACAGGGTATTGTTGCTCAATGCCCCTCGAATCCAGTCCCAAATCGACCTCATCATCTGAATCATCTTCGTTGTCATCTTCCAAAAAATCCTCATCACTAGAACTGTACTGCTCAAATTCTTCATTTTCATTGATGAGGGCCTGAAAGGCTGTATGTATAGACCTATATGTAACATAGGGTTATAACTCAACACAAGAACAGGACGTGTAAATAATATGAAGTTATCACCAGAATCAGGAAGACATGAAGACTTGGTAAAGACAAAGGATAAAGAAGAAATCTACAGACTTGAAGCATTAGCTCACTGAAAGAAGTTCATTAATATGTTCATGCCTCAGTGAAGAATAAAGGTTGAAGTATTCAAGGATGTGGAAGCAATGAAGCAGTTGTCAGAGTACCAGAAAGATTCTAGTGATCCAAATCTGCAAATTAGTCAAGCAATGAATTGCAGAGCACAAGTACAGGAATCGATAAGATAGAATATACGGCAAATACAAAGAATCAAAATATTAGATGGAATCTTGGAATCTATTATAGATTGCTGGAGGAAGTTCATTCATATGTTCAGACTTCAGTGAAGGATAAAGTTCGAAGATGTTCAGGGTTTCAGATATGTTTATGGTTCAGCATAAGTGCCAGAGGATTCCAATGTACTTACAATCGAAGCACTTCTAATCAACAAGGAACAAAGTCAATTGTATTGTAAAGAAGATGTGAAGATCAAGATCGTGTTAGTCGTTTGTGAACCAGACCAGTTGCACCAAACGTCAGCACAAAAGAGATTGAGAATTGCATCTATGAATGAGAAGAATTGACTATCTACTGAAATGGGTAACAAGTGAAGTGGTATGTGATTAAGC
The DNA here is from genome assembly GCA_028671895.1 of Oenanthe sinensis. Lineage (NCBI taxonomy): Eukaryota > Viridiplantae > Streptophyta > Magnoliopsida > Apiales > Apiaceae > Oenanthe > Oenanthe sinensis. The sequence continues at coordinate 12,159,993 of CM053799.1, forward strand.
CCAGAATAAATCAAGGTCGAATTAACAAGGAAATATTTATTAGACTTGGTTGCAGTGGAAGAAAATATATTAAGGGCTTAACAGGTTCGAAATTGGCTAAGTAAAGAGACTACAGAAGCTGTATCCAGAAGTCAACTTGGTCAAGCCATTTCGTCTCATTCACCGATGGTTAATCAAGCAATTTTGTCTTATTCACCTATGGTTATTAACCATCGGGTGAGAAAAATAAATGAGCAAAGAATTAGAAAAGACAAAGGGCTTATTTCGTCCTATTAGCCGATGGTTGCTAACTATCGGAAGAGAAACAAAAGCCAACTAGCCACTTGCCGATGGTTACTAAGTTTGAAGTAATTGATTTTATTTCAGTAATTGTTTTAATCCTCCGATACTTATTCTACAGACTCATCGATGGTTAAACAATTACTCAGTAAATTGTTCCGATACTTAAGTTAATTCAAGAAGTGAGAAGCAGCTCAGTTACTTGGACCACATGAAGCCACGTAGCTGTACTGAAAAAGTCTACACATAAATTGAAGCAGAGCCATTCATTTGAGTAAGTCTTCAGCAACACAACAAAAATAACCAGAGAGAGAGAAGACGAAGCCGGAGAGGAGGAACACCCAGAAAAATATATAACTCCTCACCGGAGATGTATCAGTGGTCGGTACCTTAACGGAAAATGTTCAGGACCACTATATATCACTCTCTACGGTCTTAGTTTCCTTTGTACTGATTTAGAAATACTTGTATAGGAAATTGAGAGTTATATTTTTTGTTAGCAGCGAAGAACTTGTTCTTCGGACCGGATTTGTTGACCGGGTGTAGCAACCTCAGGGTTTATATTTATCAAATGATATATTCCCCGAATCTTGTGTTGTTTATTTTCCTGCTGATTTTCTAGAACCGAAATGATTAATCCTAAACACAGAAAATTAGTAAACAGCTCCGTAAACACTATTCACTTCAAGAACACGAGCCCACTAACCGAACTCTAAATTATTTATCCGCAAAAGATTCGAAAGAATTTTTTAATTTAGTGAGTATCGTATTCAACCCCCCTTCTACGATACTTCCGGGGCCTAACAATTGGTATCAGAGCTTACTGATTGATATACAAATCAAGATCCACAACTCAGTAAAGCTTAGGGTGTCGAAGCTGCTTGGTCTCAGAATAATTGGAGGCATTGTTAAATAAGTTTAATTATAAACTTTTAATAAGTTTATTTTATAAACTTTATAAAATTTATTTTATAAACTTTTATTAGTTTATGTTATAAATTTTAATTAGTTTATTTTATAAACTTAATATTAAATTTATTTTATAAACTTTTATAAAATTTATTTTATAAACTTTTATTAGTTTATGTTATAAATTTTAATTAGTTTATTTTATAAACTTAATATTAAATTTATTTTATAAACTTTTATAAAATTTATTTTATAAACTTTTATTAGTTTATATTATAAACTTTAATTAGTTTATATTATAAACTTTAATTAGTTTATACGTAAATCTATTACATGGTCCAATTTGATATTCACGAGAAGTTGAATTTGTTTTCAAGGTCTGAAGTCACATGCCTAACAATTCGACACTTACACTAGAAGTCAATGCAGCTAAGGAAGTCGACACATGCGAGAAGTCACGCACTTGCCACGTCCCCGATAGTTAGTCCATTTGACTACAAGCTCCCGATAGTTAGCCTGGAAATATATATTCTCCCGATAGTTATTATTTTTGGAGAATTATAATTCCGCCCGATGGTTATCTCCACCCCGATAGTTACCCTTTAATTTTTATTTTAGATTTATTTATTTTTTCAGAAAATTTAAAATTCTTGAAAACTAAAATTTTTCTTAAATATTAATTTACGATATTTTAATTTTTAAGAAAATTCGAAATTCTTGAAAATTAATTTGTTGTATATTTTTATTTTTGATTAATTTATTTTCTAAGAAAATTAAAAATTCTGTAAATCTAAATTTTTCTTAAATATTAATTCGAGGGTGCTCAAGGGTTAGTAGTTGAAGATTTTTCCGGGTATTGAAGACAACAAGAATTGACTGAAGATTATCCAATGAAGCTTATTCTGGAACAGGTTGAAAAAATAGTGGTATTAATTTCCTCAGAGGTTTACTCCATAGGATCCCACTAATATTTTAGAAGCTGCAAAAGAAGAGATTAATTTGGGTACAGTTTTTGGGTAATTTGAGTTGTATTTTTGGATGAAAAATCTAAGGGGTTTGAAGTAGTGAAGGAGAACAGACTGGACAACCTGAAATCTCAGTACAAGCCTTAAAGATTATTCTACAGGGAGATTACAGGAAGTTCGTGCTAACACTGCAGATCATCTGGAACATAGGATTACAGCTACAAGGGATTCTAAGGATATAACCACATTGTCTGTAGAAGACCTGTATGTGCTGAAAGCCTATGAACTAGAACAAGAGCTAAAGAAGATAATATTTGGTAAAGCAGGTTGTTAGCATATCCACTGTATTTGTGACCCAGGAACCAAATTTGATTGAAGTCAAGGTTGAGAACCTCTGAACAGAAATGAAATGATCCTAGAAGCTGAATTGAAGATGTTGTAGCTTGAGGTATGGTCAAGGTGTTGCATGTGAATTTGACACTTTGGAATATCTTGAGAACTGGACTGCAAGTCAAGCCTGCAGGGCAACAGGATGTTCAGTGACATCAGATTCAGACGGAATCCCAATTCTAAATCTAAGGTCCTTACCTATAGATTCCATAAAGGAGATTTTCAAGATCAGTTCAAGAGGCGGTTGCAAGACAGGGATGGTTGATTATAAAAGACAAGAACAGGGGTTTGCTACACAGTTTGAAGAAGCCTGTACAAGCAAAAGATGACAGACACTATGTTGGGTTGTAGCAGGAATCTCAAACATTAGTGAGGATGCAGCAAGGGAAAGCATTTGTTGATGAAGTTAAATGCAAGGATGATTCTATCAGTGACAGTGATGAACCAAATGAATATCTGGCATCAATGACCAACACTGGAGATGAATCACTAAGCACTTCACAGGTACACTTACTAACTAGTATATCTTTATCTAAATTCATAGCTGTATGTTTATTAAGTTTTGAAATGTATTATATTCATGACAGCATGTTAGCATCTTAGGACTTAAATGCTTAATTGATTGCTAAGAATAAGATTTCATGCTTAGTTATATGAGTTTAATTAGTACATTTCATACTTGATTTTATATGCAGTAAAATGAATATCTAGAATTAGATAGGGTGTTCTAGACGGTTAGGTGTATCCCTAAACATTTGTTGAAACTTGATTTAAATCTTTTGTGATTTAATACCTCTGCTAATGTTGTGAAAATTGCTAATAGACAAACAGGTCATAGATCAGATATTTTATATTTGTTCTTATTGTGATAAATGACTTGATAAGTATATGTGGAATTTGATATTGCTTATAATGTTTTATTCAAATATTCTGCATATTCTTAAATTGTTTATGTGCTTATTTTCACATGATTTGCTTGCACTCACATAGTTGCACTTAAATGTCATATTAGATCATGTATTGCTTGTTAGGGATAAGATGGTAGAATTATCTAAGTTGTCAGTAACATTTGTAGATTCAAGGTTTAATCTAAAACTGACTTAGGTAATTAGAGATAGTTAAAAATGTTAGACAACGATAGAAATGGATTAGACAGAATTAGTAATTAATTTGTTAGTTCTTCTATCCATGTGCTTTATGCATATTGAAGCTGTTGTTATCTCTGATAATATCTCTAACCCATCTGGACTCAATTAAAATTGAGTACCAAGAAACTTAATCATTTGTGATTGCAGAGTATGTAACAAAAGACATATATTAAAGCTCTGACATCACAGTTGGTTGAGAAGGCCTCCCCGATGGTAACCTTTGGAGATGACAGCAAAGGATGTACAAGGGATATGGCTATCATGATTTAAGAACTGTCATTAATGGAAGCATCTTTCTTGTGGAAGGACTTAAGAACTATCTACAGGGCACTAGGGAATTCTTTGTCAAGGGTTTTCTGGAAAAGCATCGAAAATGAAAAGTGTTTGATCTCAAACAAGAAGGTTGGAAGCTCGCTCAACTGAGAGTGAAGAAATTTGTTCGTAGCTGACATGGAATTTGTATGCAAAGGTGAAGTGAACTTTTCAGTAAAGTTTCATCAGTAAAGAGTTAGCTATGGCAAGAGAAGCTCTCAAACTTGATATACAAGACAATGGATTCTCGACAAAGATGAAATTGGTGAGAGGACTGCTTCTAATGGAATTCTATCCAGAAGGACATTTTGAAGTATGTCATATAGGGAAATCAATGAAAACATCACACTGAAGTAAATTATGGCATGGAAGAAATATGCTTAGTGGTGATTAATGACAACCCTAATTACAAGTTGGTGATGTTCGTGCATTCAACAGACAAAATATCACAGATGGTGATTGATCATCAGGAAGATCAAGTTGGAAGCAAAGTAAGCTGTGAGAACTTTGAAGTCAGATAATGGAACTGAGTTTCGCGAATGAAGTTTTAAATGAATTCTGCACTGAAAAAGGTACTTTGAAGCTGAAGCAATTAACACAGCATGCTACTGTATTCAACAAAGATCGTGAAAAGACTTAGTCGAAAGCTATCAAGGCATTTGTGATTAAAAACTAGAAGGTGATTGAAAGACTGAATGTTTCGTTCTACTTCACCAAGCTCTCAAGCATTCAAATGAAAGACTATTCTGAATCTTTGAAGTTTGACATTCCGTCAGAGTCAAATTCAGATACTGATGATGAAACTGAGGTTGCAGAAGGAATTAGTGATAATGATGATGATTCAGATCCTATTAGTGGAAATGGTAGTGAAACTACACAACTCGCGGACTTTAACAGAATCCACTGAAAAAGGTGAAGGATCTTCAACACATCCTAACAGCAACTTAGGGGGAGCAAAATAATAGAAGGATCTACTAGTCGTACTCAACACAATGAAGATCAAAGGAATACATTAAGAACATATCTGCCAAGACAAAGGGTTTAAGGTCAAAGTCATTCTTGAAGTCTAGTTCTTAGTGATCCGGATTATTGAGTAAAGGCTAGAAGTGCTAATCAAAATGAACATATATTTTTCGGGACCCAACAATCAATAATTGGTATCCTAAAGAATAGTGAAGATGCACTGATTGATCCAGATTGGGTGATTGCAAATGCAAGGTGATCTCAATCAGTTTGAAGGCAGAAATTATTGAAGCTGGAACCCAGACCACAAGACGAAGCTGAAATTGGTACAGTAAGGGTTTACAGAAACTGGATAGTTATTGGCATTGTTATGAGGGACAAAGCCAAACTGGTTGCTACAAGTTAATATCAAAGAAGAAGGTATCGATGATGATGGAAACAGAATCCTCAGAACTTTCAAGATCTAACAGCAAGCAACAGAGACGAGACTTGATCCTCTTAGGACATAACAATTAGGCCTAACAAGATGAGGACCTAACAGAGTTAGGGATTGAAGCAAATCGTCAAGGACATGGTATGACACTCTAACTGTTTATTACTTGAAAATGATTTTGTTAGAGTAGTTATACACATATATCTCTCTAGAATACAAGGCACACACAATGTATTATATGTGCAAGTATACCATGATTATATTATATGTGGGTCTACTAACGAAAACTTTGGCAAGAGTTTATTGCTAAGTTAATGCAGAGTAGGTAAGATGAGCATGTTGGAAGAGTTGCAGTTCTTTTTGAATTATAAGTAATTCGAAAGAATGATGGCAATTAAAGTAAGTCAAGGATCTTTTGAAGATGCGCAATTTGGAATATTCTAGACCTGCCAAGACTACTTTCCAACATACCACTAAGCTTGATCAGGGCAAATCAGGTATATGAACTGAAATGACAAGCTATAGAGGTATGATCAGCTCATTACTTATTCAAGTGCATAAAGACCATATATTTTATTCTCGATATGCCTATGTGCAAGTTTTCAAGTGGATACTAGAGAATCTTATCTTATAGCTAAGTTATGAATTGTTAGATATCTTAGGGGATCACCAATTCTTGGAATCTGAGACCCTAAAGATACTAGGTTTAACCTAATTAGCTATATAGATATAAATAACAGAGGTTGTAAGAAAGACAGGGAAGTCATTCCTAGAAGCTGTCAATTCCAACAACTCTGTTGATCTCTCCACACCACTTAAGGAACAAGCTCATGGACACCAGGTATCATTTCTTTCGAGATTGTCCTTAGAAGAATAACTTGCAGATATTTGTTAAACAACCTGATGAATTCATTTTATCTAAGTTGGTTAGTGAATTTGGGATATTATTTATTTGCATATATGTTGGAAATCCCATCTGCAAGGAATTCTCAAATGAGTTCACAAGAATTAAATTTTCCATATTTAAAGGACTTGTGAATTTATTTTAAATCCAGTACCTCATACTTATTGCTACTAGTTTAATTATCATGCTTACAATGCAATATACATAAGTGGTAGTTAAATTATTTAGCATAAGTTAGAAGCATAATTATTTGCATGTTAAATATTTGATGAGTATTAGTCAAGATGTCTTGCTTAATTGCTCTGATATTTTGCTCTGATATTCTTAAATATTTTGTTACAAATAATTGTGATACTTTTGATATTAGTGATAGTATTTAGAATTTCTGTTCTAAGTAATTAATGCATATTTTAAAACTCACTAATATTGGAAGATGAAGTATTTTCTAAGTTATGTGTATAAAATTCTCAATGTTTTATATACTTAGAAAATATTTCTAAAATTGATTTTGTTTGCGAGGAGTTGCAATTAGGATCACAAGTATTAAATGTCTATATTTAAAGGACTTGTGAATTTATATTCAACTAATTCTCGAGCTTACATATATCATTAATAATTGTTATCAGCATGCTTACAATGTGTTTGAGTGACAATTATTAGATATATTGTAGGAAGTTAGATGCTAATATTCAATTTAATGAATATTTTAGTATTTAGCGAATTTATTTTATCTTATTAAAATTATGGAGTAAAGCAATTCAATGATTATCAGTTTTATAATTTTGATTTGATAAAATATAAGAAGCACAATTTCTTGCATCTTGAAATTATTGATAAATATCAAATAATTGGTATCAGCGTGCAATTAATTGTGATATTTTTAATATTAGTGATAACACAAGTTGTTTATCTGAAATCACTAATAATAAAAATATGTCTTAATGCTTATTGTTCTACTGAATGATTACCATGCCTATTTGATTTATATATATGCATGTTATTGGTAATTGTTTAGTACAATATAAGTATTTAATTTATTTTGATTTATTTAAATTATGATGATATAAAACAATTCAGTGATATATTGGTTCCATGATTTAAGTAAATTAAAATAAATAAGAAGCATAATTATTTGTAGTATAATTATTATCTTTTATTACTCTGTGATAATTGAATAATATTTTATTACAAAATAGTTGTGATATATTGATACTAATGGATTTGCTTAGTTTTTATTCTAAGTAAAAATTAGTTTTTGAAAAAGCCGTTAGTATTAGTATATTTAGTTTTCTTTCTTAGAGTGATTCCTGAATGTATTTAAAAGAAATTTTTGTCTATTTCTTTTTCAAAATGTTTTATGCAAAGATACATTCACTTTTTATCAGCTTAGATAAGAAAACTTCAAAATTCTTTTTCAAAACTTCTCTTTTGAAAATCATTTGATTTACAGCCCTACTTTATTTTTCCAATCCTAGGGTGTGAATCAAACTTTTCTTGAGGATAATCTTTCTTTAAATCTCAAAATATTTTATCCTCTCTCCAAAGCTGGTTTTAAATGCTATATTTACAAAACCGTTTTCTCTCTTAATTTTTCTTTTTAAAGTGGCAGAAACTTTGTGACTGCTATTTTATTTGGAGAAATTGTTTTTAACTTCGAGGTACCAATCACTTGTAAAATGATTTGTTTTTAAAGACTTGCTTCAATGTATGTTTCACATTGATTCAGAGTACCTAAACAGTGGTTGTTGCTTTGAAGGCCTAGTACTGTATTGCTAAAGCAAACATTCGTCCCTCTTTGTCATATTTTTATGTTTTAGTCGGGGATAATATTAGGTGGAAGAAAATGATATAAATCATATTTGCTGTATGAGTCGGAAAATCATTGTCTTCTATCTGATAAAGATGTTTTGCAAAACTGATTTCAAAACATACAGTGCTTAGGTTTTAAAGGAAAAGAGTCATTTTAATTGAGATAAAATTTGATAAAAGTGTTGAGTTTCTTATTTGGTATAAATTCCCGCGTTTTATTATGAGAAGTTTGCCTTATAAGAAATTCATAAGGGATAGAATTTTTCTCTGATACACTTTCTCGCGTTTTATTATGGGATAAGTATCTTAAAGAAAATTTCTATTCGTATCATGTTCTTAAATGATAAATCTTTAGAACCGACAAAACTCTTTTATTACAAGTGCTTTAATGCAATCCATTACCATTCCTTCATATATTTTTCTTTCTCCTTGAGATGAAAAATATGTTTTGGAATGTTAAAGTGATTATTTCTTTATCTTATTTAATTGATTTTTTCCGTTTAGCCCCCAGTGGCTACAGAAGCTGGCCAGGAGGTTGAAAACCCATCAATCTCTTACCTAGGCCTTAATACCAAACACTCATTCATCCACTTCCATATATTAACCCTTGGAGATATAAGGAACTTATGTAAATTAGAGGTTGATAAGGGAGAAACTGCACTTGATGCAGCAAATAAGGATGAAGTCGGAAGTGCACCCACAACTCTACCTCCAGAAAAGTAAAGACGTATATAACTGAGGTATCTGTAAGCTCATCTGTATCTTCTCAAAAGGATGCAGAGCTGAAAAGGCAATAAAACTGTCTCTGGAATCATTCTCTCAACAGGGTGAGTCCATTGAAATTCGCTCGTCAGCCAGAGCATCTTGTAATGAGTCAAGCACACCACTAGCGCTCACGTTGATGGTAAGCCTAAACAGATAAATTCTAGGTACACATTGCAAGACGTGCACAGTGAGATGTATAGACATGTTAACAAATTACCCGTCATTGGGTTACGAGGGAAACGTAGACTCTAATTTGCCATTCATTACATTGTCTACTACGTCGCCCCTCCTGGAAGGAACATTTCCAGATCCTGAAAAGGAATGTCCACCTCCCGTTTACGGAGAAGGTGTGAGGCAACTCCTTGATAGAACAAGGCAGGATTCCCTAACAGATTTTAAAATCTTGGGATAACCCATCTCAAAGAGGTGAGGCTCCACTAGACAGTGATTTAGCAATTGCTATTGAGTCTGGTGCTGAGACAGTGCTTATGCATGATAGATCAAGAACACCTCAACGAGGCAATTCTCCACTTGATAGTGATTCAGTTCATTCTGATGAATCAGGTGTTGGGAATATATGAATTGACGGATTTCACTTGCAGGTACAGAAGTCTATATTTGGAATGCAGAGTGAAAGTGAGAGAGAGAAACACTTAAGTGAAAGTAAGGGAGAGATACACTTGAGTGAGAGATAGGGAGAGAAAGAGTGAAACACTTAAAATGCTCGATACTAAAGTGTAAACACCAACAGAACGTAGTAGAAGTGAGGAAACCTTAAGCCAAACACTTACCCTTACTACTTGCTACTTCTGGAAGAAAAGTTACTATATTTTTCCCGATCAACGACAGACGAGAACCTTCTTTGGAAGACAAACCATTCAAAAGTGGGCCATTGGAGGATTCCTCAACTAAGGGGGAGAATTTATAGGGAGAAAAAGGAGAAGTTAATCAAGTCTTATCTTCATACTTTGGAAAAGTTAATATCCTAAAGGGGTTCGTATCCTGGATCATTAAGGGAAGTTCTTGGATCCTTAAGGGGAAAAGGGGTTCGCATCCTTGGGAGAAGTTAAAATCCATAGGGGGAGATTTGAGACGAGAAAAAGAAAATCTTATCTTCTGATCCTGAGGGGAAACAACAGAAATATGGGAGAATCAAGAAGCTGTATTCTATACTTGAAAGGAGTTGTCAGAAGAGGATTCCTAATCCAAGTTGGAAGAACAGAGAACTATTCCATTGATTTTCTAAAGGGAGAAGAAGAATAAGAAGGAGAATCACATTCTCAGGGGGAGAACATTATTTGAGCAATGTTCTATATTTTATTGAAGATGTTCCCAGGAATTTTGATTCTTATGAAGCTCAGTTTATGATAAGTTCTTTATAGGTGAAGCAATGAAGGATTTTGAAGCAGAGAAAAGCTCAAACACAGAGGAATGAAGATGATATCTATTGAAGATGCGTTTAGTGCTAAAGAAACACTCATTTTCTATTTCTCTTTACTTTATAGAAATCTGGAAATGTATTATATGATCCAGAACCCAAGTAGTATTATTTACAAGTCTAGAGCATTAATATTTTCTTGTAGTTAGTTGAGTTATCCTCTAGGGATTTGCTTGTTAATCTCTACCAAACAAATAGGGGGAGATTGAAAGGCTGTATGTATAGACCTATATGTAACATAGGGTTATAACTCAACACAAGAACAGGACGTGTAAATAATATGAAGTTATCACCAGAATCAGGAAGACATGAAGACTTGGTAAAGACAAAGGATAAAGAAGAAATCTACAGACTTGAAGCATTAGCTCACTGAAAGAAGTTCATTAATATGTTCATGCCTCAGTGAAGAATAAAGGTTGAAGTATTCAAGGATGTGGAAGCAATGAAGCAGTTGTCAGAGTACCAGAAAGATTCTAGTGATCCAAATCTGCAAATTAGTCAAGCAATGAATTGCAGAGCACAAGTACAGGAATCGATAAGATAGAATATACGGCAAATACAAAGAATCAAAATATTAGATGGAATCTTGGAATCTATTATAGATTGCTGGAGGAAGTTCATTCATATGTTCAGACTTCAGTGAAGGATAAAGTTCGAAGATGTTCAGGGTTTCAGATATGTTTATGGTTCAGCATAAGTGCCAGAGGATTCCAATGTACTTACAATCGAAGCACTTCTAATCAACAAGGAACAAAGTCAATTGTATTGTAAAGAAGATGTGAAGATCAAGATCGTGTTAGTCGTTTGTGAACCAGACCAGTTGCACCAAACGTCAGCACAAAAGAGATTGAGAATTGCATCTATGAATGAGAAGAATTGACTATCTACTGAAATGGGTAACAAGTGAAGTGGTATGTGATTAAGCCCAGAATAAATCAAGGTCGAATTAACAAGGAAATATTTATTAGACTTGGTTGCAGTGGAAGAAAATATATTAAGGGCTTAACAGGTTCGAAATTGGCTAAGTAAAGAGACTACAGAAGCTGTATCCAGAAGTCAACTTGGTCAAGCCATTTCGTCTCATTCACCGATGGTTAATCAAGCAATTTTGTCTTATTCACCTATGGTTATTAACCATCGGGTGAGAAAAATAAATGAGCAAAGAATTAGAAAAGACAAAGGGCTTATTTCGTCCTATTAGCCGATGGTTGCTAACTATCGGAAGAGAAACAAAAGCCAACTAGCCACTTGCCGATGGTTACTAAGTTTGAAGTAATTGATTTTATTTCAGTAATTGTTTTAATCCTCCGATACTTATTCTACAGACTCATCGATGGTTAAACAATTACTCAGTAAATTGTTCCGATACTTAAGTTAATTCAAGAAGTGAGAAGCAGCTCAGTTACTTGGACCACATGAAGCCACGTAGCTGTACTGAAAAAGTCTACACATAAATTGAAGCAGAGCCATTCATTTGAGTAAGTCTTCAGCAACACAACAAAAATAACCAGAGAGAGAGAAGACGAAGCCGGAGAGGAGGAACACCCAGAAAAATATATAACTCCTCACCGGAGATGTATCAGTGGTCGGTACCTTAACGGAAAATGTTCAGGACCACTATATATCACTCTCTACGGTCTTAGTTTCCTTTGTACTGATTTAGAAATACTTGTATAGGAAATTGAGAGTTATATTTTTTGTTAGCAGCGAAGAACTTGTTCTTCGGACCGGATTTGTTGACCGGGTGTAGCAACCTCAGGGTTTATATTTATCAAATGATATATTCCCCGAATCTTGTGTTGTTTATTTTCCTGCTGATTTTCTAGAACCGAAATGATTAATCCTAAACACAGAAAATTAGTAAACAGCTCCGTAAACACTATTCACTTCAAGAACACGAGCCCACTAACCGAACTCTAAATTATTTATCCGCAAAAGATTCGAAAGAATTTTTTAATTTAGTGAGTATCGTATTCAACCCCCCTTCTACGATACTTCCGGGGCCTAACAGGGCCAAATTCCTACCAGCCGTCGATGTAAATGGATCACGTGGTGGAGACAACATCACACCAGCATTTTGTCCATAAGAATGTTTAGCTCCATCTTTATTAGTGGTAAACAAATTCATGCTTGAACCACCACCATACTCCTCAAATGGACGACTACTTGAACCTCCACCATATTCCTCAAATGCATGAGTGCTAGAACCACCAACATACGGCTCACTGTTACATCCCCCACTAAAATAATAATCTGACCAACCCGTCATACCATAATCTGACAACTCACTCCTCTCATACATTCTGTCGTAACTGGATTGTGTAGGTTGGCTAGGCTGTGAGTAACCGCCATGATGATACGAAAAAACATCCTCTTGTACAATTTTTTCAACATCCACAAATAGAGATACATCACCCATCCCCATCTGCATCTGCCGAGGAACACTCAACATCTTCCTCACATCATCATCGCAATTAACACCAGTAATGTAATATCCACTTACTACATTACCAAGACCTAATTGAGGATATTTAAACCTCATCTTCACATTCCAATGTGAACTGCTAATCTGCATTAAGCGATACACAATCTCCTTCAACTCATCATACGAGGTTCCCCATTTAATATACTGCATTTTCTGGGGATCTATAGAATATCTTATATCATCATCTCGTCTAATTATTTCACCGCCCCAGAAAAAATTAACATTCACCGGATCTTCCATTATCCTAAATTTTAAACATTTTTAATTAATTATTAAAATGTCAAATTTATTCCATACATTAACATATAAAATGAAGTTTATGTATTTAATAGAAAATCAAATTAATCATAACTTTATTTACATGAAACATTATCAATAACATATATTAGCACATTTATTACAGTTTATTATTATTACTAAACATATATTGAGAAATAACTAACAAATTACCATAAACAATTTTTTCAAAAAACTAAACATATATTATTAAATCTTTAACAAATTATCAATATACAAACTAACAAATTCTATTACTAACAATTTATATCAAAAACATATTTGTTCATCTCAAAATTAACCTTGTTATTTAATATATACACATTTTCATTTCAAAATTCGTCTAATTATGGAGAATTTATATTTAACATGTCAATTAGTGGAGCAGTTAAGGTACGTTTAGAAATGAATAAGCAAATATAACACAAAGACGAGCAAATGGCAGAAAACCTTACAAATTATCGAATATAACATGTAAATTCTTTTATAAATGTTAATAAATAATTAGACTAAAGGCGGATGAATTGAAGAAAGAAGAAATATTATGTACCTTAAATTTGCAGATGTGAGGAACTGAAATAAAATGGATTGCTGCATAATATAGATGGAAACGTACCTCGAAATGTGGGATTGGAGATTGCGTTTAGATAAGATAAGGTTCACAGTGGTGCATGGCGTATACTGAAGGATAAATTTTTAATATCGATGTACTGTTTACAATACAACATGGCGAACACCAGAAGACAACAATTTTATATTGCTCAGCACTGTTCGCCATTGCACATGGCGAACACATATCCTAACCTATGCGTACTGTTCGCCATGCTGAGTGGCGTACAAGTCTGTCAACAAGTCCAAGCTGCCCACAGCTATGTTCGCCATTTTTGGGAATTGGCTGTACCATTTTTGAAAGAAATCGAACGTCTGTGCTACTTTTGAAATACGAACTCGGTCAGTGTACTAATTATGAAACGGAGCCGTCATATTCCCATGTTTCATAACTTTAGCATTGTAAATTGTAAAAGTAAAAGATGCCTAGTATTAAAAATTACACGAAAGAAGGAGCTAGTATTTTATAGTAGCGAGAAATGCCAGGTACTCCAAAAAATCTAAATTTTTTCCTAAAAATGCTGAATAAAAATATGAGACTCTACATGTATATATATGCGTTCACAAATTAAAATTTGTCACGTGTCCCACAATTTTTGGGTAATTAGCACTATTCAATAGTAGTATTACAAAATAATCATTATTAATGTGCTGATGAGTATACAGAATAGTATTAATGTGTTTGAAAATGGGTAATATCCTAACATAATGGTAATATGGCAATGAAGGATTGTAATTTTAGTTTTTTTAATAAATTATTTGAATTTAGGATATTTTAAAATTACATAAATTTTAATCAAGATAAAGGAGTCAATATCGAGTTGAACAAATTAGAAGTTGTAATCGAGCTCCATAATATATTGAATATTTTTTTATGTTCAAACTTTTTTTTGATTAATAAATAACTCAAAACTCGAATTCTATTCTTGAAACAGCTCAATACATTATTATTAGGTGTCGGTGTATAAACTTTTATGATTTACTCATTTAGGTGGGCGATTTTGAATATACCATCTTTAACTAAAAACACACCAGCTTATTCCCAACTTCACCGTCCCTGTCTGCACCAAGTAACAAATAAAATAAATGCAATTTTGCATCTTATCAATATCTTCTACTCAATTTAACCATAGCTATTGGAATTTTATTGCAATACCATTAAGACTCGGATAACATACTAGTACTGTACAACACAATCCTGTCACTAGCTATACCCCGCTTAATATGTCTGAACTGCAATTAAGACCTACATCCAATTTAACAACCATCTTAGTAACTAGTAAGAGTCACATGCCTGCAAAGACCCCTGAACTCCAGCTTTATTACACTAACCAGTTCACAGATTAATCAGCCCCACACATTCAGAGTAACATATCAGCAATGCCAAACGTCATATTCCCAATTTCGCAAGTTTGGTATCATAAAATAAAAGATACCCATTACAAACACAAAAGTTAACCAATACAATGCGACTAAAGCACTAGTATGGCATCTATTGCAAAATAAAAGCATTCTTTTTGTTGATCTGCCTTCTTGTGTGATGAGGGAAAAAAGCTCATCGAGACTCCCAGTCCTTTAACTTCTTGCTTCCTTTAGGTTTAGCAATTGGAGCATCCATTCCAGCCATTTTTGCATTATATTTGGCTCTAAGAGGATCATTATAAGTCCACCTGCAGTATTACCATAATTAGTAGCTAGACAAATGTGTTCAGAAATATTTTAAGAATCTAAAGATACAATGTGCATTTAAAAAATTATTTGCTACAGACTGTGGGTATTAACCCTGAAAAGAAATTTCATGTATTTTATAACACAACCTTTAAAACTATTATTTACGAAGAATTGGTGAACAGGATATGCATGATTTCTGGTCTGCAATCAGAAGTCTCATCTTTATAAACAAAGAACAGTCTTTGATTTTTCTATCTCACGTGAGTCTTTGACTCTCAAAATTTACCACGTCCATGCCAAATAGCTGACCCCTCACCTTTTGTCTTTGTAAGATAGTAATAGAAAAAGGCTCAAGCAGAAATGGGGAAGAACTCAATAACAGTCAACAAGTTTAAAAGTAAAAATGCAAATAATTATAAAGTATTGAAGTGCATTTCTATCTCAACCAAAGGCTTCAACTAGTATGGCATCCTTACACTACAAGAAACTATAGGCATATATAAATTAACCAACAAAACATAAGGTAACCAAAAGGCGGCCAATCAGAAAGCATTGTAATAATCAGACATCAGATGAAGGACTCAGACTATCTTAAACAGCAATGTGCAAAGTTTATACGTCTTAAAGGGGTGAATGCTGAAACGAAACTTTAAGATAAAAATAATGTACTTACGGATTATTCCAATCTGTAGTGTCCTCATTGACAAGATGAGTCCATTTCGTTCTTCCACTACGGCCAAAGTGCTTAACCTGCATAACTTTAGGTAATATCGTCTTGTCCATCTTATCATCACCAGTTGGAGCAGAGAAATCACGATAGAATAAATTATCTGAGCCAGCAGTTGATGAGCGATCGTCAGAATCTGTCTGGTAAAAGGCACCCTTATGGTAGTATTTCTGCATAAACCTCCATTTCTGCTTGGATGGAGCAGCAGGCTTTGGATTTTTCCTCTCCCACTCCCTTCTTTCTTCCTCTGTCATATTTCTTACCCTTTCAATCTCTTCCTTCTCCTTCAACATTGCTTCTCGGTCATCTCTATCCCTCTTGATCCTTGCAATCTCACGGACCTTCCATGCTTCGTATTCCTCTGCCTCATTCAAGTCATCATCAGTATCAACATCTGCAATATCAGCGTCCAGTTCCATATTCTTCTGAATTTGTTCATCCTTCCGGATCTCCTCGACCACTAATTGCTTGGTCTCAATCTTTCTCTCTTCCAATCTCTTTTTCATTAAATCCTCAAGGGCACGGTCTTCTGCCTCAAGCCTCTCACGTTCAGCTATGGTATCCCTCTCCGACTTTGGAACAAAGACAGGTTTCACCATCGCAATGCCTGGTTGTTCTTCATCTGAATCAGTCTCGTATTCAGACTCTTCTTCCTCCTCTTCATCTACTTCATCCTCCTCTTCTTCCGGAAGAAGTGCTGCTTCTTCTTGCTGCCTCTGAAGCAACTTCTCCCTGATTCTTTTCCTCCTTTCCTCTAAAGCATCCTCATCCTCTTCCTCTAAATCCAAACCTTCCTGTCTTCTATTCTCCTCTTCAATGGTCGAAATAATTTCAGCTTGTCTGATACGCCTGTGATCAGCTCTTACTTCTTCACGATTATCTATTTTGCTCTCTGCCAAACGGCGAAGCCTGGGGTCATCTCTTTTTGCAATATCAGCATCTTCATGACTGGGAAAAGCCTTCTCTAAGGCAACAGCCCTAGTCATCCGCATATCCTCATCTTCATCAGGATCATCTGCCCATTCAGGTGCTTTACCAGGCCAGTATCTTTTGACTTTTGTTTGGCCAATTCTCCCTCTAAGCTTATCCCTAATAGCGATCACAGTATCACTAACACCCGCCGTTACAGACATTGTCTTTATTATTTGAAGGCCAAAATCTTTATGATAGACTGTATTATCCTCTCTGCTCCAGAAGCCTCACTACAGATATATAAAATTAGGGACTTGATTAGGAACCATCCTAAAAAGATATACTCCCTCCGTCCCGGCCAAATGTTTACATTTGGTCCGGGCACGGAGACCAAGGATAGTGGGTGTAATAGTGATTTTATTGTTAAAATAAATGAAGTAGTGGGTGTAATAGTGTAAAGTGTTGAAAAAGTGGAGTGAAGTAGTGGATGTAATAATATATTTATTGTTAAAAGTTACTATTTTTAGTAATGTAAAGAATTGGATGGGACGTCCCAAAAAGGAAAGTGTAAAGAATTGGTTGGGACGGAGGGAGTATATAAGAGAAAAAGATATACACGACATACAGAGTTTATTTTCCATGAAGAAGCTATAATATACATAGACAGTATATTTTACCACTAACATAACAAAAGGTTGAATTCATTGCAAGAAATTGATGGAAAGTGGAAAAATAATATAATATGCAAATAAGCAAGCAAAATGAGGAAGAGATCAAAAACAAAAGTCCATCCCACTTTTATACAAGTGAGATTTTGTAGTCCAAATGGCTATATGCTTGTGAACATAAATTTTGATCATCTTCACATACAAAAACACCCAAAGTTAAGCTTGTGCTTTTGTACTAAAATATTCAAGATACTTGTTATCATTTATAGAAACAGTAATAAATAAACTTAAGATCATGAATCTAGTTTTTTATCTTAAACCATGAAGGTGTTGCAGCATATAAATGCCTGCCAGTAAAAACTGTAGCTACTAAATATACATAAGGCTCATTTGGCCATCTACTTTGGAACAATATTAACATTCATCTTGGTCAATTGACTCGATATGGAGGCAACACATTTAAAAATAGAAACAAAAAATTTTGGTTCACTTGAACAACTTTAGCAACTCCAGACTAAGTGTTACATATAAAACAACTCGGAAGCTATAAGAACCTACAAAAACCATAACATTTCAGAAATCACTTTCCAATCAATATAGAAGCTTAAAGAAAACAACAATATACTTTTACAAAGAAATTTAGGTATGCCCATCAACATTTGGCAATAAAATAATAAATGTACACATAAATAAATCCTGTAGAACTCCTGGTTTACTTGATATCCATTTAATGATTTTACAAGTAACACTATAACATTCAACTTACACTAAAACCAAGTATACACTTTATCTTAAACATATTTTTCAAATTCACTCATCGTGAATAACATCAAGTTCAAACTCTTTTAATCATCTGATCCAGAATCAAACAGTAAACTTAATTATATCATTCTTGTACCTCCCAAAATAATAAGGGGTTGATTTGAGGCTCATTGCAGACAAGTGTTTAAAATTCTGTAATAACTTTTACCCCAAGAAAATCTATACCTATCATCCTATATTTTTATCATCCTTCAAAACCTGCCAGCAAAACATGAACATAGTATTTCCTCATCAAGTCAAGCTGAAACCAAATTTCAAGCTCAATAAAAGCTCGCCCCTCGAACTCAAGCTCGTCTATTATTAAAACCTAACCTGAGCATTGCAACACTCGTCTCAATTACATCTCAATCAATAAAGTTTAAGCATACGTATCAATACATACATACTACTAACAGAAAATCAATAAATCCCGAAACCAAATTACCAGACTCCACAAAACAATTAAACTTGTAACACCTAAAAGCAAACCCTAAAATCACAACACCCTATATAATAACATATTTTACAAGATACCAATTACAAATTGACAACACAAAATATTCATGAATCAAGACAACGATAAACTTAAATAAGCATCAATATTTTGTCAGAGACATTTAAATTACATAGAAATTAATAAATCTTAGCGAGATTTGAGGGGAACTGAATATGAATTCTAGGGTTTATCTGGGAAATTAATAAGAACAAACACGAATTGTGTGTGCATACATTTGGGTGTAACATATATTAATATATATATATATATACATATATATATATATACACACACAGAGATAAATTGAGCAAATGCGTACCTGTAAATAATGACGAGAGAGACGAGAGCTTTGATTTCCCTAGTATGCTTCAAATATGGACGATACACACGGGTTGGTCTATATATAACCGGGTCGGGTTGGGACGGTCTCAATAGTTTTGCAATATCGTCCGCTAAATTATTATTTAACAATTTTTTTTTGTCAAGCTTGTTTTATATTTATTATACGTATCTATAAATATATTTTACATATTAATTTTATAATTTATTTAATCAGAATAAAGATCATAAGGTTAATCTCATAATATTTTTCCACATATTAGAACAAATATATATATAAATATATTTAATAATTTATTATTAAATATTTACTTATTATTTATTTTACTTTATTTATAAATTAAAAAAATAATAATTAAATAATTTATATAATACACTCAAATTAATCACTATGTTAGAAATTTTTTATAAAATCTAAGTTAGGATCTTTATTCTCTTATTTCTATTATTAAGTTTTTATTTGGAAAAAAAATTAAAAACAATTTTATATGTGAAAAATGGAAGTGACAGGGGGTGTTGGCCCATTTGATGTAAAAATACCCAAAACAGCACATATGGAAAAGTTGACCTTTACATTTGTAACGCACTTATTACATGCGTGATAACTAGACGGAATTTTCGACTTTCACAAAAAACACAGACAGTAAATTGAGGTACACGTGATTATTAGTTACGTTATGTGCTTAACGCATCTGCGTTTTGTGTAGTTACTTGAAACATTTATTCAAATCTAGAACAGAACCCCTCCTAGCACCACTTTCTTTAGTACTTTATCATTTTCACTCATTGTTTGTTTGTAGGAAGAGAGTGAGATGAGGCTGAAACAAACATATAAACTTACTACAAAAACGTGAATAAAAATTGCGTTAGGAAAGTGGTCGTGAGGGTCTACTTTTTCTAGAGTGCTGTTTTGGGTAATGTCATATTTTTGTGCTATTTTGGTCATTTTCTCACCGGGGATACAAGTTTGTTTTGTCGGCTAGTGCAAGCTTACTGAAGTTGTGCCAAAAAATGACATGGAAGAGTTGGTACTTGGTACATAGTTCCAACTTTACCATCTTCTTCACAGGCCACAGCAACTGAAGATTAGTAGTACAGTGTTGTAGACTTATAGACATATACAAACATGGCAGCAGCAAGAATAGAATCAATCTTTATATACCCCATTAAATCTTGCCGTGGGATTTCAGTAACTCAAGCTCCCATAGTCCCCACTGGTATCATGCATATCATCCCCCTTTCAAGATTCAATCTTTTTCTGTTTTCTTTCTTCCAACACACACACATGCATGTTTCTTGTTTCTTGAACCATTCTTTCAATAGAAGCTTGTTAAATTTTTCTACTTTAAGCTTTATCTGAAATTCTTCAACTTGTTTTCTTGTAAATTTTGTGTACTATTAACTGATATTTTTATAATCTCTCCGTCCCATCCATTTCTTTACCTTCCAGAGAGACTGTCTGGCAAGCATTTTAAACATTAAATTTTTATTTAAAAAAATAAGAATTAAAAAATAAGTTATGAAACTGTACTTTATATGCACCTTAAAATATATTTTATATACACCTTAAAATACGTGTGGGACACTCTCTCTTGGCAAAAAAATGGATGGGACGGAGAGAGTATTAATTTATGAAAAATTAAGCTCCCTTTTTCCAAATTTTTCTAGAATTAGACTTTATTACACTTTGTAATCAAGGGGTTGTTAGAAAGTTAGGATACCATGTTTGCCTGTGAAGATGATCACCAATATAAATATTTACCTGTTTAGTGATTGTTTTTATGAGAGCACCTTGTGTGGCTGAATTAATCTTGTGTATTTTGTTTTTGGATTTGATCAGTTGTGCTTTGATATGACGAAGTAATATCACATAGTCTGTAACATCTGTGCTAAAATTTTAGTTTTATTCAGTCATGTGTCCATCAGCTCTATGTACTGGTGATTTTGTTGTGCATCTACACTCGCACAGTGTACTCGTATAGATAAAAAGGATAAATCGAGTTAATGTTTGTCGCAAAAATTGTGTCTGCAAGCAAACATTACTATTTTTGCTCATGCAGGATTTCGGTGGGATAGACACTGGATGGTTATCAATTCGAAGGGCAGGGCATGTACTCAAAGAGTAGAACCTAGGCTTGCTTTAGTGGAAGTGGAGCTGCCATGTGAGGCGTTCTCTGTCGGTTGGAAGCCTACCAAGTGCTCTTATCTGGGTAAGGCTAATGTAATAATGTTAATGGGAAATTATATCCTCTACATCATTTGATGTTTGTTCTAATTTGTAAGTTTTTTTAACTTCTGGGAATCACCATATATGAGCCATATTAGAGGAACAAAACGTTGACGTGTTTTATTGCTGAATCTTGGTACCTCTTTCTACCTTTTCAGTATATTCCAAAAAACTTTCCGTCAATAAGTCAGTATATATTATTTTTAACTCTTATCATGGTCTTTCTTGTTGGACTAAATGCCTAGACCAGAATTAGTTGCTGTGCCTATAAAAATATTCTTCTTACCTTTTAGTCTTATGCAGAAAACATGATTCCTTGATCTTTAATGTTTACCCTAAAATTTATGTGTATTTTGCACGTGCTTAAATTTGCTATTGTCTAAAAGTAGTTTATCTTCCCTATAGTGATTAAGGCACCTGGAATGGATGAGCTGAAGGTGTCATTAAGAAAGCCATGTGAAAAATCCGATGGGGTTACAGTGTGGGAGTGGACAGGTTCTGTCCTGGATGAAGGAGCGGAGGCATCAAAATGGTTCTCTGATTTTATTGGCAAACCCAGTCGTCTAGTGCGATTCAATGAAGGTAGTACTCAATCTTTGATGTCTTTTAGTAGAAACTTTTTTGATACAATATAGGTGAGAAACAAAAAGTTCGAGTTTGTATTTCATTATCTTTTATACCAAGGAAGAGTAATAGAAGTTTTCTTTGGTAAATATGTATTCTCTGCTTGAAGTTAAAACCCATACTATAGCTCAAGGAACCAAATATAAGTGGGTATGTGATAGACTAATAGTAGCTCTAGTTTTCTCTTCTAATGAATCTTGTCATGGCATGTTCTTGTCTTCTTTAAGTAGCTATCATTCTTTGATAACTGAGTTTAAGGTGCTCGAGTTCAAGATTTCCTGGAATATATGTTGTAAAATGGATCGATAAACATTAAATCTTTATCGGCTATACTGCGGGACCACATCTCTAGCCTAAACAATATTCTAAATGCAACAATCTACTATTCAATCGTAGCCTAAACTGATTGATTTTCACTAATACAGAGTCTGACACCAGGCCTTTGCCCGATTATGCTCCTACTCCTGGATACAATCTTGTGTTTACCGACCAGTATCAATTTCTAATGCTTTCCCAGGTTAGTTAAACAGTTCAAGGTAGTCTTTGTATATAAATGCAGCACTGGTGCTTGATTACTACATATCATATGCAGGGATCTTTAGATGCACTTAATAACCAGCTGGAAAAGCCTTTACCCGTTAATCGTTTTCGACCCAGGTCGTTTCAACTTCTGTACTTGGGGCCAATGGTTTCACTTTGTTTCAGAGATTTATTGTAATCCTATTCAATTCGCTTTCTAAATTCTAAATAATGTTGTAACATCTTTTTTGGATTTTTTGTCTCATATAAAAGCTGTTATATATTACTATAAATAACACTTGAATGTTACAGCATATTAATCGATGGCTGTGAACCATTTGCCGAGGACTTGTGGAAGGAGATCAAAATAAACAACCTAACTTTCATAAGCATCCAGTTGTGCCCGCGCTGCAAGGTTAAACTGTACCCTAATAATTCTACCCATCAGACAAGAAGTTTTGTCTTGTATATGTATCCAATTTAAGCACATTTTCCATTACTATTATAGTATTATTCATCATTTTATAAGGAAGTGAATATTAACATATGCAAGCTTAGCATCCTTTATCAAGCCAAAAATAAAAAAAACTTGCATCCTTTTCTAAAATCAAGCTTAATAGTTTTTTTCCCCTTGGTTTGGTATCATTTCCTGTAACATATTCTTGCTGCAATATTCCATTTAGTTTATGTAGACTTTATTATACTTTTCAGGTACCTTTAGTGAACCAAGAGAATGGAATACCCGGGTCAGAGCCGAATGAAACGCTGATGAAGTTTCGATCCGATAAAATATTGCAACTGAGTACTAAACAACAGGGGAAGGTTATGCTCTAGAACTGACTTATTTCCTTCGTTTAGATTTGAATTTTTTTTCCCTGAAAACTAGCTGCGAAAATGAAATTGCTTTTTTCAGGTGTACTTTGGACAAGGTTTGGTCTGCAGCAAGGACTCCCTTGCTGGAGCTAAAGAGATGCTAGTCAAAGTGGGAGATACCATCCTAGTGGACAAGGTGTTTGCTTCATATGCCGATGCCATAGCCTGAAGGCACTAACATTTAATCATGCAGTTCTAGTAAGTTGAGTGCAACAATAGATAATAAAACTTAAAAGAGGATTGTTATTATGTGATTTATCAATTCTAATAAACAACAAGTTCATCCTATTGTGATAACTGTTGATCTGTTGGTGTTCAAGTGTAACTGGGTTTGTAGATTTGGTGCGCATATAAAGCTTGGATGCTTGATGGGATTTTCAAGTAAAAAAAAAAGTACTTATTTGGCTGCCAAATTTTACTAGTGAATACTAGAAATTGTTCATTACATTTCGAATGAAGCCACAATATTGAAAATTTAAAATGTACCTGTAATAACCATTCTTGATTAACGCACGTATGTAATTTGTTGTTGTCGCAATGAATCGACGCTTTGATCTCCTCTCTTAATAACAAAAAAAATTATACTCCCTCCGTCCCAAAATAAGAGTCGCTTTGACTTTTTACATGTGATTTGATGTGTAAAAAAATGATAATTGCATATATTATTTTTCAATAAAACTATAAAATTTATATTTTTATTCAAAAAAAAAAAAAAATTGAAAAAATAATATATAGAATTATTTTTTTGCACCTCAAACTACATGCAGAAAGTCAAAACGGCACTTATTTTAGGACGGATAGAGTATTATTTTTAGTAAAATCAGAAAGAAAAGGCTTCACCTTTATTAAAATCTTTAGAGGATCGAGAACCTCCTCACTACAGTCTGCAAATGACCAATAATCCTTCTTATGCTGATTATAATAAGAATATAAATGTACAACGTCAACCAGTTCCCACTCTTTTAGTATATCCCAGGTTTGATACTTTCACTATAATTGTGGAATATGTGTGGTTCCAATTGCTTTCAGATAAGAGGTGTAGTTCTTGTATTGTTTGACAAGGCTTAATTAGATATGCCTTCAGCATTAAGTAGGGAGGTTGACAAAACTTTAAGTTTTGGAGTTAAAGATGGATATATATGCATGTAGGTGGTCAAACCTTATCTGAATCCGTAGGCAAGAAGCGGAGAGGTCTCTTGCCTACTCACGCACACATGTGCTCGTCAGACTTGAACCCTTAACCTTCCACCGGTTGGAGTGGTTGTAATACCGCTAGAACACTCATACTACCTCCTACCACAGCTCCTCTTGAGAAAGTTGTACAACTATTAAGTTGCCAGAGCCTGCTAAGGCCTTAAAGTGGAATGCAAAAACAAAGATGAATTAGCTTGGATAATTTTTTAAAAAAAAACAATCATAGCAAATAGGTAATAATGATCTGATCTTCTGTTAAAAATTTATAATATTAATAACTGTATTTTCTTCATAGATTTAATAAAATATTTGGGCGCCCCCTATTATAAGTACATAATTTGTATAACCAGAACACACTGGATGCAGTTTGCAACTTTATCTATATTCTATACTCTCATTTAAGTATGAATGAGTCCCTTTTTTTAAGGTGCATACTCAAATATTGAAATCCCCCGGCAATACATACTGGTTAACAAGAATATTACATGGCTTTTACACATATAATGTTTCATTTGCAGTGATTCATTCCTTTAGAATGAAAAGTACATTTCTAATGATTACTTTTTCATGCAGTTAGGTGATTTCGGTCCTGCAAAGTGGAAGAAAAATGATGGTCCCATCCACACCAGAATTCTTGCCACATTAGGGTAAACTAATTTATATAATGAAACATACAAATTCTCCCATTTACGTATTACATATTATGGTTTCCAAATTCTAATAATTTATATAATTTGTATTTTGAATAAAGTAGTTTATTGCACTGGTGTAGCTCTTAATAGTTTTTCTCAAGTTTAGAGCTCTCTAATTTTTGTCTTATTAAGCATGGTTGTTGTGGTGGAAGGTTATATGGACTCATATTTGTTTAAATATTATATAATGGGTGTTCCATTGACTTGATGATTTAATCTAATTTAATAAGTAAATTGTAAATTTGTAAAATTATAAATAAATAATTTTTAATTGATAATTGAATTGAAGTCAATTTAACTTTTGAAAAGTCAAATGAAACTAAAATTATGTGACGGGGGACTACAACGTTTCTTTTTTATTTTCTCCCTTAATAATCCTGCTAAGGAATATGATGGTAAAAATGTACTCATTTAATTTATTTATACTTAGTAATTCAATTGTAATGGTATGGTTTGATGTTTAATCAGAACTTTTCTGCAGGGAAGAAAAAAGCCTAAATTGTGAAATTGATCATTTTGGACATGATTTCAAATGAGTTTTTAGATTCAAATACCCGCCCTATAATTACAATTTTATGTTCTTTCTCTTACTATGCATCCAGCACTTGGTTCTATGTTTCCCATTTATTTATGTTTATTAACATATCAACTATAGCAAATTGTCTTAGATTCTTGAAATACTATTTAACCAGTGGCTTTCAAGTGTTTGTATCATGATCACTTTTATATTTTCCTGTCAGTATCTGCGCCTATGCTTGTATCAAATTTCCGTTTAGTTCTAATTTGCATTTTTTGTTTACCCTAATATGAATGTCTTAATTGGTTTTGTATATATCACAACTGTTAGTGTCAAACTACTTAATTCAGTTAGTTGTTAAGAATGACTAAAAGCTACAGAACCTAAGCGTATGCCACCAAAATTGATGCAAGTTGAATGGCAAAATTACTAGGAATTTCTCACCTCAATACAAAGCGTGCTAATAAAGTTTGTACCATGGCTTAATAAATTCGCTTGTCTTGTTTGGAATGGGGATGGCCAAAACTACAAATATTGTAGGTTTAAAACTTATTTGGTAAATCAAAGTGTCTACAAAAATCTGAGCACAATAATTTAACATATTCTGTGCACCATTCTAACAAATCCAAATTTAGCATCAAAATCCAAGATATCATTACTCGTAATCAAGAATTTTTAAAATGAAAGATTTATTAGCTAAATTTGAATTGAACTTGCACAGCAGTACCCAAGTAAATAGAATATATCAAAGATTCAAAAGCATCGTCAAATAATAACGTTCACAACAGATGTACACGATAAGTTCACACTTGGAAAAAATGACCAAAATCACATAAACACAATATTTAGTCAGTGTTTGTGAAGGTGCTCAGATTGAAATTAAGGATTTACTTGACTGCGCTCATGATTGTGCTATATTCCTGGTTGCCTGGTCAATTATATTTCTGGTTGCCTGATCAATGATTTTTCGATTGTTGATTCTCGGTTGATGATATATCAATTGTTTGACGATTGCAAAGGAGAATGTAGCTAGCTCTATCGAGACTGACCGTATGGAAGGACCTTCAAGAAAGCAAGGCCGAACTCGTATTGTTGTTATAGAGGCTGTGGTGGCTGAGGCCTGGCACCTAGCTGTTCAGCAACGTAATGCACGCCATTACAGGATAATTTCTCCCCATCTACTATATGCTTTTATATATGTGCATCTCATCTGCTTGGAATGTTTTCCTTATTACTTGTAAAAAAAGCCTTTCTCCGGCGGATCGAAACTCTTTTATTAGTTTATAACAGAGTTGGACAATTTGTGTTATTTGTTTCTTCAATCCAGAATGAAAATAAGGTGTCTGTTAGTAAATTGGACTTCATTGATAGTTGCCTGATCAGATTAACTTGTAGTATCTAATTATTTTGATGAATATATTTGACTTGCGGAACCAATTATGTATATTTAATCACTATGGTTTCATTGCCAAGGTTGAGTGGAGGTGTAAAATTCTTGGGGATCTTTTAACGCTATGCATGCATTTAGCATCTACTGTTTGATTCTGTACTTTCAATTTATACTTCTATTTTGAATTTATTCTATTTTTCGAGGTGATTAATTTATAATAGTTTGTTTTGTTGAATGATGGATGTTATGTTTGCGAAGCTTTAGGCTCAGCAAAATTTTATATGATGGAACTTGGTTTATTAATTTTAGCAAGTTGTTATGACGTTCAAATTAAAGTGGCACCATAGAATAGTTTTCTGTTTTTGGAGGGAAAAAAAGAGTTAAAATCTTGAAGTGCAGGCCATAGTTGTGACTTCCTGATTTGGCAAGAGACATATAAATTTATTGAATCGCAAAGGATCATGAGACTCATCTGCAGGCCTACTATATCCTAACCCTTTCTTTAACGAGACCTTGTTGATAAAACATACCATCTGATTGACGATGATGAACCTATTCTGAAGAAGGCGATTGGGTAAATTGCTCTATGGCTAAAAATTACATGTACAATCTCATGCTAAATTGGATACTTTAGGCATAAACTGAATGGCATCCAGGCAAATAATCACAGACTCAACACGTAACAATTGAGTGGTAAAACCACACTAGCGTCTCTTCAATTTGAAATGCCGGAAAAATTTATCAATCTCCAAAAATCGAACTTTAATTTCATTAATTAATAACCAGTACTTTTGCCAACTCAGATTTTTTTTTTAATTTTGATTTGTAATCTATAATTTCATAAATAACAATAGTTTATAGATAGTGTTGTATTGATGTTGATTTATATTTTATTGATTTCGTTATGATTTTTAGTGGGATGGTGTGATATTTTGATTGTTATTGATTTCATTTTAATTTTGGTATTAGTAATAAAAGTGTTTCAACGGTGACGATGTGGTGGCGGTTGTGGTGATTATTTTTACTTAATTATGATAATTTTTATTTAACATATATTTTTAATTTAAAATTGATAATTTCACTAATTATTAGTAGTTGAAAATGATAGCATAAAGTGATTGGAATAACTAACGTGATGATTGTGAAAGACGAAAATGTGGATAAAATAATGAATAATAAATTTAAATTTAAAATTTAATAATATCAAATTAAAATTGAAATCAATCTTATAATTTCTTATTTGGAGAACAAAAGTACTGAATTATAATTATAATTTAATTACCTCGTAAGTGATCCAATTACAAATAATAAAAGGGTTTTTTTTAATTAAAAAAAGAAGAAGATAACTTCCCCTTAATTCTAGTTTACAAAAATATAATACAATAACCACAAAATATGTTTTTGATTTTTCTTATCACAAAAATATGATTTTAACTTTTTTATTTTTATAAATACAATTTACAATTGTACAATTTTATTTTAATTATTTTTAAATTTTGATTTTAATTTAATTAACGGTTCAGATTTTTTTTTTTTTTGAGATTCCTAAAAAAAATTCACGAATTGACAAGGCTACACGATTATAAAGTTGCACGGAACAACAATTTTTTTTAAACAATACCGTCGACACTCTGTGAAAAATAATCACGGATCAAGTTCATAAATCATAATCATAAAATCAGTTAAGTATCATGGAATCAATAAAGCATACGAATGGTACGTACATATACACAAATAATATCTTTGATCGGTAATCATAGTTCACAATCATACATATACACACACAAACCACAACCACAACCACAACCATTACCATAAATCCTCAAATTTACTATTAATTCTAATGCTCCAAAAAAGAAATTTGTTACTTTTTAATCGCCTTCAATCGCTCTTAAATTTTTTGTGAATTCACCTCAAGAATTATCTTTGGGTTATGAAAGTCAATTGAGTGAAGAAGAAAATATATTTTAGTATGACGTGATAAATTTACGCAAAACGAATATAATGCTATTTTATGAAGAGTAATGTTAAAGAATAAAATAAAATTCCCAAAATATTTTTTCAAAATGACATGACGGTAGTGACATGGCAGAATAGAAAGTTTTAATTCGTGTATTAATTTGAATGCACAAGAGGTTCATCTCATTTATTATTTTGATAACCAATTAAAATCATACAAGTGTTTTTTGGAAATGTTTTTAAGAAATAATTTTGGGACTCTAGCATTTTTCATTTATGAATAATGCTAGATAAACAAACAAATTTCCCAAAAAAGTTTTCCAAAATGATGTGTCGGAATGTATATGGTAAGATGTGTAATTTTAATTGATATTATTGATTTGAATGTACATGAGTTCATCTCATTAATTATTTGCACAATTAGTCAGAACTAAATACATGTCATTTGAAAAACATCTTGAAAAATTTGTGGTGCCTAGCATTACTCTTATTTTATTCGGTGAAAGACAACGTTTTGACAATTTAAACTGTTCACACAAATTAATCACGGAATATACCTGTTTGCGAAAAATTTCTGAAAACGCTTAAATTTTATTTTAAAATCTGAATCATTGATGGATTGATTTAACGACAAAGGAAGTGATGACCAATCAAATAAATACAACTACTTAAACAATCATTTTATCAAGCGTTATAATTCAACAATTTTTATTTATAATCAATATCAAACCAATCACACTTTACTTCTTCATTCATAAAATCAAATAATCATAAAATTTCTACACTGAGTCATTACAAACTCAAAATCAATACATCCATAAGTTCTAAAATAGGAATTTCATGATTCCATTCAAGTTGAATTAAGAGTAATGCTAGTAAACTAAAAAATTCTCTCATTTTTTTCAAAAACTGATTAACTGTGAAAATAATTAATGAGATGAATCATTTGCATTTAAATCAATCACACCAATTAAAACTCCTCATTTTATCATATCATCGTGCCATATCATTTTAATTTTTTTTAAAAAATTTGTTTGGTTCATTAACATTACTCTTGAATTAATATTATCAATGTCATTGAAATCAAATCAAAACAGCTGTAATTACATAAATGATGACGTCATTGATATTGAAACAAAACGATTATAATTAAATAAGCAAACAATGACATTATTAACAAAAATAAAATTTATATATAATAAAATTTATTACATAACTTCATTAAATAATTAAAATTTATTACATGATCGCAACAATCTCTAATTATCGGCTAAAAAGTTTATCAAATGGATTTCAGTTTTGAAGATTATTTATTGAAAAACTAATTTTATGAAAGACAAAAGAAAAAAGAAAAAAGAGGGTAAGAATATGAAAGGAAAATAAATCCGAACCCGAATTCTTATATAATACTTAAATAAATTGAATCTGACCCGACCCGCAACGGCGGGTGTTCAATTATATATACATACACATATTATCGTCCTTGCCTAGAACCCAGACGACGCACCACTCCTCTCTCATCGCAATTTCCAAGTATAAATCTCTCTCTCTCTCTCTCTCTCTCTCTCTCTCTCTCTCATTCTCTCATATATATACACACACACACACAGTACACATACATAATAAGTTATCATGTGCTAATGTATCTATCTGTTTTCAATTGAAAAAACCCTAGAACATTCTCGCTATACGTATTGTTTTGATCCTTTAATTAGGTCAATTTATTTTTGTATTTTTGTTGTTGGATTTTGTCAAGTTTGTAACCTTAACATATGGGTCTTGTTCTTTTAGGGTTTTGATATGTACTGTTGATATATACGTGTGTGTGTTTGAATTTTGTTTGTCACTGAGATCTAGGTGTTCATACTACTCTGTAGTTGTTTCGTTATTAAGCGTATTCGTGATGCTATTTATTTTTCTCTACTAGGGTTTTTCTTTCTCCCCAGAGATGGGGGTTTTACGGGGATGGATTTAATGCTTCTTGGAGTAGGTGTAAGGTATGAGTACATTTTTACTTATCCCTCGGAAAATTGGGATAGGCTGACATAAATTATGCAAGTATAGCATGTGAATTGTTTTACTTTTGTAGGTTTCGTTCTTGTAGAAATGAGTGTGTGTGTGAGCATGTTATGAAGTTACAGGGTTTACGTTGTAGGCTTGGATCAATGTGGGTGTATGTAGTTCTTGTTGCTTTTTAATGTTTGAGGTTCAGATACTAATGGAAACGATGGTGATGTGTTTTGTTTGCAGGAGAAAAGTGTTATTTTGCTCAAGGACTGAGGAGAACTTAATTAGAGTTTTTGAGTGAAGTGGTTGTGTTTTATTTGGGAATAGATTAAGATGTTAGGCTCAGCGCCTATCCTGCCTCTTCCGGCCCCACCCACTGATGGGAATCTTGGTCCTCTTCCTCCATCTCAATTGCAAGATAGGGAGATTCAAGATATTGAGGAGGAAGCAAGGCAGGCTAGCTCGGCTCCTGTATCCGTTGCCACTCACACCAGAACTATTGGAATTATTCATCCACCTCCGGACATTCGAACCATTGTTGAAAAAACAGCCACTTTCGTGGCAAAGAATGGGCAAGAATTCGAACATAGAATTATGAATAATAATGCCAACAACCCGAAATTCAATTTTTTAAAATCTTCGGACCCGTATCATGCCTATTATCAGCATCGTTTATCTGAATTTCGTAGTCAGACTTCTACCACGCAGCAGCCTACTCAAGCTTCAGATACATCTGGTCTTGAGTCAGCAGCTCCTGCTGCTGATGACAGCAATGCAGAGGCAAAGCCGGATCCCTCAGAACAGTTTAGGACCGTTCGTAAACCCCTTGAACCTCCAGCAGCAGAGCAGTACACTGTCCGTCTTCCCGAAGGCATTACAGGGGAGGAGTTGGATATAATTAAACTCACAGCACAGTTTGTAGCTCGGAATGGGAAATCATTTTTGTCAGGACTCTCAAGTAGGGAGGGGAATAACCCTCAGTTCCACTTCATGAGGCCCACACACAGTATGTTTATGTTTTTTACTTCGCTGGCGGATGCATATTCTAAAGTGTTGATGCCTCCTAAGGGTTTGACTGATAAGTTGCAGAGCAGTGTGGAGAGCATGACGACCATACTTGAACGTTGCCTTCACAGATTGGAGTGGGAGCGTTCTCAAGAGCAGGCAAGGCAAAAAATTGAGGATGAGGTAGAGCAAGAAAGGATACAGATGGCGATGATTGATTGGCATGATTTTGTTGTTGTTGAGATGATAGACTTCGCCGATGACGAGGATGATGATTTACCCCCTCCAATGACTCTTGAGGAAGTTATAAGGAGAAGCAAGATGTCAACTTTGGAGGAGGAAGAAATTATTGAGCCAGGAAAGGAAGTAGAAATGGAGATGGATGAAGAAGAGGTGCAACTCGTTGAAGAAGGAATGAGGGTTGCTAGTCTTGAAGAAAACGGTGGCGATAAGCCAAGCGAAGCTAAAATTACCCCAATGGAAGAGGATCAGCCGATGAGAATTGTGAAGAACTGGAAGAGGCCCGAGGAGAGAAATCCTGCTGAGAGAGACCCAACTAAATATGTTGTTTCCCCGATCACCGGCGAGTTAATTCTTATAAATGAGATGTCTGAACACATGAGGATTTCTCTCATCGATCCCAAGTACAAGGAGCAGAAGGAGAGAATGTTTGCTAAGATTCGGGATACCACTCTTGCTCAAGATGATGAAATATCCAAAAACATTATGGGACTTGCACGGACCCGTCCTGATATATTTGGTACGACCGAAGAGGAGGTTTCTAATGCAGTCAAGGCAGAGATTGAAAAGAAGAAAGATGAGCAACCAAAGCAGGTCATATGGGATGGTCATACAGGTAGTAT
The DNA here is from genome assembly GCA_028671895.1 of Oenanthe sinensis. Lineage (NCBI taxonomy): Eukaryota > Viridiplantae > Streptophyta > Magnoliopsida > Apiales > Apiaceae > Oenanthe > Oenanthe sinensis. Next base: position 12,193,162 of record CM053799.1, read on the forward strand.
TGGACGGACTGCAACTCAGGCCATGTCTCAAAATGCTAATGGAGAGGATATGAATGATGGAACCAGCAATCTTCCTGGTCCCATTGCTCCTCCTAGACCTGGCATGCCGTCCATTCGGCCACTTCCGCCGCCTGCGAATCTTGCTGTTAACATTCCCCGACCTCTAAATACAGGGCAATATCCAACTCTTACAAATAGTGGGGTCCTTGCTCCACCTCCACCACGGCCACCACTTCAAGTTCGGGCTCCACCTCCCCCGATGCAAATGAACTACGGACAACAACCTTTCATGGTTAATCGAGCTCCTCCTCTGCCTCCATCAATTTCTGTGAATCCACCTAGTATTCCTGTGCCACCGCCACCAGGATCTCAATATACCCCATTAACAGCTCCTCGGCCTTATCCACCCCATGTCATGCTCCAGCATGGGATGCATATGGTTCAGCCACCTATGCCTCTAGGAATTCCCCCGCCGCCACCACCTGAGGAAGCTCCACCCCCACTTCCGGAGGAGCCTGAACCAAAGAGGCAAAGGCTTGATGATTCTTTGCTTATCCCTGAAGATCAGTTCCTGGCTCAACATCAGGTATGGAGTATCTTATTTTTTTTCTTATCACCCTTAAACTGGATATGGTGCGAAAGCCAACTTTTGTCAATAATATGAAATTATGAATTCAAGGACGAAACATTTGTTTTAACTCTTCTAAATTTGTGCATTCTATTGTCCTACATCTTGAAGACTGAATCGGATGTCCCAAATTAGTAAATTGCAGAGTCCTTGGCTATGTGTGGTTTTTCTGTGATACGTCTACAAGTAAACTTTTAAAACTGCATATCTAGAGTCTATTGTGTTCTTTTTATGAATGGTATTTATTGTGGAATTTTGCTGGCAATGGTATATTGATCTCATATGATATGACTAATTGTCTGATTGTTCTCTTTATGGTGAGCATGCCAATCAAAAGGTATATTTTAATTATCAATATTTATAATGCCTGTTGAGTATATATGGACAGACTACCCAATCTTGTAATTTGGCTTAAAGTTGGGTGTTTTGTTGTTGGCAAATAAGTAAGATGTAGAGAATACTTCAAAGGAGTTTGTGGGTCAACATCTTAACACTTGAATCGAATTACAATATTTTGTATGGTCTTTGTTTCAGTAATTCTGGTTCCTCACTATATGTAGCATTTCTGATTGATGTTTTGCATTTCTTTTTTGACCTCAGGGACCAGCACGCATCAACGTGTCTGTGCCAAATGTTGACGAAGGAAACCTGAAAGGGCAGGTACTGGAGATTGCAGTACAATCATTATCTGAAACAGTTAGCAGCTTGAAAGAGAAAATTGCGGGAGAGATTCAGCTTCCTTCTAACAAACAGAAACTGAGTGGAAAGGCTGGCTTTCTTAAGGATAATCTTTCCCTTGCCTATTACAATGTTGCAGGAGGAGAAACACTTTCCCTTTCATTGAGAGAACGGGGTGGTAGAAAAAGATAAGACTATTGAATTTTGACTATTGTTAGCAGATCTCTTGAATTTTGACTATTGAAATTTCATTAGCTTTAGTAATATCTTGAGAGAGCTTGGTAACTGTTGAATCAGCTTTACATTTGCTCATTTATATCAGCAACAAATCGGATATTACCATTTTGTTATGTATAACTCATTTGGAATTCAATGGTTGTGTTTTGTGTGGTTGGTGATTGTGCTTTCTGTTTCAGATACTTCATCTTGGTGTTAATTTCTGAGATCATAAAAGGGCAGTACTACTTGCTCTTGATGCTTAATAGCACCCTGTAGTTTAATACTCTATTAATTAGATTTGTTGCCATGCTGGTCATTTGGTGGGAGGGCTCAAGTATCACATTAATAACTGGGTAAATGCGTGCATTTAAAGATTTAATATTGAAAGATGTGTTTTTTCAAAAGAAATTTCGAAAAATATGGTAGTAGGGAAATCTTAAATCTGCATCTCTCGTAATTAGAATTGTTATAGGCTTGAAATTTTGAAAAAATATTTTCAATTTTGTGGTGGAGGTAAACAAACATGAGAATTGTGTCATACTTGCTGAAACTTTCTTTTTCACCAGCCAACAAATTCAAGTTTCAGTTTATTATCATACTCACATAGTGACATATGTTCAGTAGTATCATCAAATTTACTAGATTTTCGATTATAATGTGGTCACCAATAAAACTTTCTATGATGTACTTCTAGGTTCAATATACATATCCACAAGTTGTATAACATAAGGTAGCCTAAACAAATTTTAAGAAAATAACAAATCGTCCTATGAATCATAACTCAGCTACCGTAGTGTTGAAAAATCGGCCATGTTTTCTCCTGTAACTACAAGCTCCGTCATGTTCTTGCTTTATACCAAATTCGAAAGGTTGTATTCTTTATACACTTTGTTGAAGGGGTTCTGTTTCATGCTGAGTGACCTGAATATGATGCTGGCTGTCAAGCGGCATGTACTGTGACATAATAGCCATAATCTCTGAATCCATGTAAGTCTGCAAAAAGAAAATGAACATCTCCTTAGACTATCTTACTGTTATATAGTACTTCTTAAGATCAGTTTACAAATTTGACACAATTTTGTTCAGTAAAATCAAGTAATACCCGCAGCCTATATTTATAGAATATGTAACCAGCAGTTGCAGCACCCACAATTGTTCCCAAGACCAAGAGGGTAAGAAACCACCCAAATTTCGATGCATTTCTCGCTGTAGTAAAGATGCACAAGTGAAAACATAGAACAAAAAAGAAAAAGGAAAATACTTGAGGTAATGTTCCTAGTTTCTGGACTAAAAAGTTAACAGAATATAAAATGCTGTAAAACGATCTCCTACCAATACATGTGTTATGTTCTTTTATGTATAGTTTGTATCCCTTGCAGTTGCACTCATATCCACCCCAGGAGTTCTTACAGGAACAACCATCACAGCGACAAACAAGATCTTCCTTGCATTCATCAATGTCTAGTCAATAATCCAGAGAAAAAAATAATCAGAATTATAGCTTCACAATTAACAAGCTAGTAGGACTACCTTGGCCCCAGAAATAGTAGTTTGAAGGCCAAGTGCTTATTTTTCAAAAGTATATCAATATGGTATTTATATTGAAAAGCAAGCACTGGTTTGTCCCTGAAATCGGGAGCCAAACGGGCTCTAACTATTGGAGTACCTTCACATGTATGACCATCCCCCAGGAAACCCTGTGGACAGTGACAGCCTGATAGATCGGAGTCCTAATTCCATAAGAAAAATTTAGCAATCTAGAGATTAAAAAAAAACAAAATAGTTTTAAAGCGGAGAAGAAAAATCACTGAACTGAGCAAGCTGAGAATGTCTTCCCATTTTTAGTTTCTGACCAACAGCCTCCATTACTTATTGCGCACCTTCCAGGTCCAAAAGCTGTTAATAAAAGCGGAAATTAGTTGCTAGATATAGCACTGTTCTTCCAATGTATTCTAACAGCTGATGGGTAAAATTGCAATGTTCGCAAGTCTTATGCAGGCATTTCACTTTCCAGTCGACCAAATACACACACATAATATATCCTGTATTAAATGTATGAAAACGTCATAATGTACACCTTCACAAGATTTGTATCCATCTCCTCTGTACTGCACGCCATTTGCTACAGGGCATTCACAAATTCTTCCTCTAAATGTGTCCTAAAGTAAAAGGTAGTATGAATAATTACCATTAGATGTACTTAAATTCTTAATAAAAAATTGTTTTAAAATCAATTGTAATAAGGTTTGACACCTTGCAGGCAGTTATATTGGACGTTAAGTCTCTCCAGCAGCCACCATTCCTCTCGAGGCATTCATTGGTCTCCAGAGCTATACATCAGAAAGATCGTGAGTAAAAATCTCAGTAAAAACATCTGTTTTTACACCCATGATCCATTACTGCAAGTACAATAGTAAGGTCAATCTAACCTCCACTTAGACAGATTGGAGGATCTGCACTCTCCCGAAATCCAGCACATATGGCCTTTAAAATTGCAGTCCTGTCCAATTTTCCTACAGAAAATAAAACCAACAAAATATGCCTCGCAATAAGTAAAGATGATAATTACTCAATTAGCAAAAAGGGAAAAGATGATAATTTCTCAGATAGATTGTGTGTAAACTTGACTCTGAGTCTCTGACTCGAGGAAAACATAGCAGTTAGTTTTTTAACCAACCTCTATATTGAACATTGTTAATGACCAATGTTGGTAAGATAGTAATATCACCACGTGATCCTTGCCCAACCTATTAGATAATTCAGTGTCAAAATGTAGAACACATTGTATCAACAAGTATATCCTGATATTGCAACACTGGATAAATGCACAAGCGCATAATTATTTCAAATTAAGTCTTGATAGTACCAACAAAACATATAATGAAGTAATTAAATATAAATAATGTATAAATGAAAAAAAAAAAAACAAACTTGACGATCTTGTTCAATTTTTAGGACTTCATTTGCAACATCAGCTTCAGGGTCACCCATGCAACTTCTTATCTTCCCAATTGGGATATCTGGGGAATGTTAGATAGTCAATATAAGAAAATATGAAGAGATAAACATAATGTTACATGAAAAATAATTCCTTAAAGTAGGACTTGCCTAGAGATTTCATGACAGCTTCAGCACATTCCTTGCTATACCTCATTTGCTTCATCGAACACCTAATATGAAAATCTGTGACATAATCCCACCAAACCCATGATCTATGACTCTCATTCGCAACTCTGTGCACACAAAGCTGTCTTAAGTTCTCAATGACAACATCTCTTCCTTGATATCCCTTTCCAAAGTCATTTTCCGGGTCAGGCGCACAATATCTTCCGTTGTTTATGCACTGAGACTTGCACTGATCACTAAGAATAAAAGGCTTTGGACAGTACCATGTTATATAATGTGGAGTAAACATTGTGTAGCCACCCTTCTCAAGAATCTGAGCATGCCCCTTGAAGTCCTTAACAAACTTCATCTGCTCGTCACAGCGAATTCCACATTCATCATTGCTATTAGTCCAGAATTCATACTCCACCCTTTGATCAGGGTGAGGCATGGACTCTCTCCAGTCCAGCCTTATTACCACATCCTCTTTACCTTCTTTTATAGCAGCTTTCAACGCGTCACCAAAAGATTTTTCAATTAGAGCTGATGGAATTCCAATCTTGTCTATGTAACCATCAGCATCAGTACTTTCTTGAGGAGAATCCATGGTTATCAGAGGCTCATCTCTGTCGTCAGCCACCAATACTGCTGCAGCACCTGCTTGCTGCCCGTTCCAAGCCTTTAAAGCAAAGTAGCAATCTACAAACAAACAATAGTTTCAGTATATGAATCACTTCAACTTACAACTTAGATTGATGATAAATTATATTTTCTTGAAACAATTAAATATCAAATGCATCCGATTAATCTCAAATTATAAAAATTACCTCCACGATCAAGAAGAAGGATAATTGGACGAGAAGACTTAGACTCAAAGGGCTTTTCACCATCGAAAGAGTTGCAACCATTGGAACCCTTTTGAGGATAAACAACAGACCCCACCATTGATCCTCCATAATCAGGAACTCCAAAGTTACCAATAGAAGCATCATGTTTCGAATACATTAGTTCAGAAGGTGACAACACAGAAATGCTCTCCTTCTCCACAACAAATCCACCTTCAACTCCATAGTAAGTGATCACCACACTAACAACAGTAACAAACAATATAACATTAACTGCCATAATGTTACTCATCATTCATGCATAAATAATGTACATAAAAACATTGAAATCAAGAACTGACAGAGTTTGATAAAGTAAAAAGAATGAGGTACAGAGATACAAGAAACTAGGTGACTGGTTTGGTGAGGAGTTGCAGGTTGAAGTAATTAACAATCTAGAATTATAAATAAGTACAAGTGAATAGGACTAACATGTAGTAGGAGTTAGAAAGAGGACTTTTGCTTCTACTCTACATATTTTTGTGTGTTTTCATGCTCATGCTGATGCTGATGCTTCTGCTTCTGCTGATGTGTTAGGTGTTGGCTTTACTGTAACGTTAAGGAAACGGCATGCATATCCATATTTTTTATGCACACACCTTACAAATATTGATTTTAATGGTGTTTTTGAAAATCTAACAAAAACGAGGTGAAAAAAAAGTCTGCATGTCAAATTTCACATTCTCGTTCAATAATAAAAGGTCTTTTTTTAATACAAAGAACTCTTATTCTTATAATAATTATGAAAAGATTTTTATCGAAGAAGGCCTTATTTTTCGTTTCACGTCCCGTATAAATTTACACAACTAATAATTTTATTAATAAATGGCTTTAAGTTGAGAAGAATATTCGAAGATTGGTATATCATTAGACGTGACTTCTATATATATAAATTCAGATGGCATTCAAGATTGGTAGGACAATATATATTTATATTTTAGATAAAGTTGAATATGTACAGAAGCAGTTGACATGTCTTTTTTTGTCCAATTGACTGTATAATTTATAATAAGTGCGTGGGGTTATCGAACCTGTAATACCATTAAACATTTGATATTTGATTAATCTTGTCTGTTTGTGCTCCATGGTGTATGCAGTTAGGAACACAAGGCACGAGTTCTTTTTATTAATGCAACCATAGTAGTGTTTTTGGTGAATAAACATTCCAGGTGTGCACTATTGGGCTTGATGTTTTGGAGAAGTTCGAAAACTAATAATTTGTCCATTTCTTTAATTCAAATGTGTGTTTATTTGATAATTTTTATATTGTCGTAGGAGAGGGAGAGCGAGAAATTGATTTTGAGAAGGGAGGAGGAGATCATTCATAGAACGAGAGATAATATTGGAAAAATAAGGGAGGCCAGAGAGGGATGTTACAACTGGTTCAACTTCAACTTTATATTAATATTGTATAATCTGGTATCCTCACACCATTGTCTTCTGTTTCTTTTTTTTTTTTCATCTGGTATAATCACACTTGTAACTTCCTATATTACAGCAAGTACAATTTACCATTAGTCATTTTGGCAACAAACGTTACTAATGTTGGTGTCTCATATCATTCCACTGGCTCAAAAAGCCTGTTAGGTTGTACCTATCAATTCAATCTACATGCGCACTAACAAAGGTCTAGGGAATTAGATGACCAGGTAGCCAGCAAAAAAACTGCAGTAGGCGGAGAAATTGTACTTTTCCTTCAGCTCTGCAATCTTTTTTTTTTTTTTGGCTTCCATTTTGTGACAAATATTGTTATGTTAATTAAAGAGTTTGAACAGTATGCACAGAATAAGAACCAGTGTAATTACGAGTCTATATTAGATAACATAACTCAGATTCATATAGAAAAAACAAAATGCATAATGATCACAGAGTTAAATTCTATAATTTAATTAAATTTATAACTCTATACTACAGATAATGTAGGCCGTGCTTGGCAAAGCTATGGGACAAAAATTCTAGATTTTTCTAAATCTTTGCATGATTTTAAGCCATGCTCAATCATCTGATAACATTCTTGGTTAATTATTAACATAAATGGATGTAACTAAATACCTCTGTTCACAGTTTGTTGAACGTGGTTTGATGTATGGAGAAATGTACAAGTCAAGGACTTAGTTTGTTCTTGAGCAATTATAATGGCCTCTGCATTGATCTCTTACGGTCAATTGATCATCCTTTTCAGTTTCCTGAGACACTTTTTCAACTGTTTGATTCAGTTTCCATTTCTTTATTACTATAACTCAAATTCTCCCACATATTCACTTAATTTACTTTGTCTTATGTATTCGTTCAGAACTGATTTTTTTTCCCCTTGGGTACCTCACAGTAAAGATTAAAACCGATGCTGAGCTTGTTTTTGAGGAAGTGTTGTTCTCTACCAGGGGACACCCAAGCAGAATACTGATATATGTACCTTGCTGTGTGACTGAAAATGAGATTTGGCTATCTCTAAAAGCAACTGATAAGAGTCAACAGAATGTGATAATCTTGTCATTTGTGTCAGAAGTTGCATCACCCCTTACATCCTCCAGAATGCCTTCCAACAATCTGCAAATATCGACACTTGTAAATATCTCACTGGAGGAAGATAGAGCATGTGAAAAGAGTATATAGTCCACAGTTATTAACTTCCACCTCCTTTAGAACCTTCTTATATAAGAATTTTTACCGTGGATAAATCTTTTGAGGTTTGGCAGATATTTAGAAACAAAAGAGTGTAACCGTCTTCTTTTTATGCCAGAAGTCTAATCACTCCTTACATCCTCGACAATGCCTTCCACAAATCTGCTGTTCTATACTTACAAATTTTCGAGTTGTTGGAGATAAGGGAAGATACTGAAAAGAGTAGACTGTCCGCAATTATCAACTTCTACCTCATTTATATCCGGCATCTGGAACTCATGATTTGCATTGTCGATAAAACTTTTAAGGTTTGGCAAATCTCTTAGATAAACTGATGAGAGTCGAAAAAGTGTGATAATATTGTAATTCTTGTCACAAGTTTCATCTCCGCCTGCATCCTCAACAATGCCTTCCAACAATCTGCAATTCGATACTCGCAATCTTTTGAGTTGTTGAAGATTTCTGAAGACGGAGCACCTGAAAAGGGTAAAGAGTCCACAGCTATGAACTTCTACCTCCTTCAAAGCTGGCATATGGCATTCATATTTTGCGTTGTGGAGAAAACATTTTAGGTTTGCCAAATCTCTTAAGAAAACTGATGAGAGTTGAAAGAGTGTGATAATCTTGTAATTCTTGACAGAAGCTTCATCGCCCCTCACATCCTCAACAATGCCTTCCAACAGTCTGCAATTCGATACTTGAAATGTTTCTAGTTGTTGGAGTTTTTGGAAGACAGACCACGTGAAAAGACTAGAGAGTCCACAGTTATCAACTTCCACCTCCTTTAAATCTGGCATATGACACTCATAATTTGCACCGTGGAGAAAACTTTTGAGGTTTGGCAAATCTTTAAGAGTAACTGATTGCAGATGAAAGAGTGTAATGGTCTCCTTATCCATGCCAGAAGGTACATCCCCTTGTAAATCTTCCACAATTTCTTCCAATAAATCACAATTTGTTATTACTAATTTTTGGAGGAGTTTTAGACTTTTTAAGACCAAGAATGTGAAAAGAGTAGAACATCCAGAGCTATAAATTTTAAGCACCTTTAATCTTTGGAAAGACAGAGATTTCATCTCATGCGACCAACAGTGTCTCAGGATCAATATTTCCAGATTATATAATCGAAGTTGCCACTTACAAGGAAGTTGTAGATCCTTATCAGATGTTACATCTAAGCTCATTAGTTCGCAAGCGGAATCATCTCCGGAGAACTCTATTGATTCCAAGTTAATTTCCCCACAACTGAGCTCAAAATTCACCAACTTTGGGAATCTAACCTACAAGAATCAATGCCATTCATTATGTCAGCTTGAGTTCTTTTTTTTGCTAAATCAACTTAAGTACTTGACTATAAGAAAATGTCTGTTTTCGAACATATTGAAATAACAAATGCAGTAGATTGCACATTGGTAATTATATATCAAAAAAATACTTCTAACAGAATTGAAATAAATAAAAACAGAGGTTGAGGGCTTTAGTAGATAACCCTCTTCTTTTTTTATGATAACAAGAGGCATGTGCGGGTGAGTATTTAGATTTTTGTGCTTGACCTATACCACATATAAGAAGTCGCAATTACATATTAGCATTAAGCTAAAGGTAACTTCAATCATACTTAATTTTAGATCGGACAAAAAACTAAACAAGTTTAAGCTTTTTTTTTTCATTTTTTGGCAACCCAAGTTAAAGCTTTTTAGTACAAAACTGGATGTTCAGATATTAATCCAAATTATAGATGATTGATAACTGAAATACAATAATTTTGGAAACGTTTAGCATATGCATAGATGAAAACAAAACAGGCTCATATAAGTGAGAAATATAAACGCTAAAGCTGATTTATTTGGCAATAAATTTACCTTGTAGGAACTAACTTCTCCACTCTGGTAACACCAAAATCTAGTTAAATTTGGCAAAAGAGTTAACTGTAAGACCATCATCTCAGGGAACACAATGCCGTCAGTAATTTCATTTGCACCTTCCCCAATTATCTCTTTCATTTTCTCGCAGCCAACTACACTTATTTCCTCAAGGTGTACAAGTTCTCTAGCAATATAAGGTCGGAACACGTTTTCCAAGCTATCACAATCCCATATTTTTAGATGTTGAAGATTCGGATACAAAGTCATTGCACAAGAATGGTTCATTGAGTTCAACCCTGTCTTTGTCAAACAAGGCAAGTATACTAATTCCATATCACGCAAAGCTCCAAGTTGACATTCTGCTGTGTTGCCTCCATAGGTGCCAACTTCAGAGATCAATGAACTACAAGAATATATACTTAAGTATTCCAGATTCTGGAGCCTGTGTAGCATATCAGGTGGAATCACAATTTCAAGTTTATTGCAGTTACATACAAAAAGGCTCTTTAATTGACAAAATGATACGTTGTCATTATAGTAATACTTTCCCCAAATATCACTTGTATCTTCCAAATTTGTGATACGCAATATTTCCAAAGAAGGGAATGCAACCTGCGGGATTTACGAATACACAATCACTTACATGCCTCACAACAGTTTATTACTGCAATGGCTCATTAGTAATCCAGAAATCGTACTTATAGATGAAGATCAAAACATGACTTGAAGACTTTACAAACTTTAAAAAATCCAAATGTTAGGGGGCATAACAAACAAATCAGATTTTTGTGGTTTTGCGAATAGAGTTTTGGTTACAATATATAGTGCCTGTTTGAAATCAAATAAGCTAAAGTAGAAAACATATAAGCTTTTTTTCCCAATGAAAGTACAAATTATATAAAATTAGGACAATAACAATGCACACCTTGCGCATAGACATTTATAAATTATAACTAGCTAGATATATTTCTAGTATTATATCTGGAGCATTATTGTGATTTTAGAACAATCAAAGTCTCCCTCGAATTAGCCAGCGATTATATAACAATAATGGCCTTTGTAGGTGAAGTGAGTTGTTTGTCCCTTTTAAGTTTGATGCCAGTGACTGATTCTGGACTAACCATTGTTATCAATAAAGTAAAAGAATAAACTATAAAGAAAGTAAAGCATACCATTCCATTAAAGAGAGGTTGAAATTTAACAGAGGGGATGGCAGAGTTGTCCACTATTGATGTTGAGCTCGAATGCAGATCTTCTTTTTCCCCGTAGAAACTTGTGAGTCTCTGCATTTTACTTAGCATCAGTGATTTTAATTTAGAGAAGTTTATGATATCTCCATCACTCGTGCCTTCACTCATTATGATTACTTCCATCAAAGGACAATCAAATATGCTGAGGTTTTGCACTTGCTTGAGACGTTTTGCAACAGAGTTGCAGAAGAGGTATTTCATTGTGGAGCAATTTCTAATTTCTAAATTGGTTAGGTTGGAGAAAGATGTGTGTGGTTGACAACTAAGCTGAAGTTCATCCCGTGATATCCTTGCTAGATGCCCCATGGTGTCACAATGTTGAATGAACAGCTTTCTCAAGTTTGCATATGCTTCTCTGTTTCTATTGCAAATGCTACTTACTTTAACATCTGTGCACCTCAGTATCAGTTCCTCAGCCCTCTCCATCAGATTTTCCAGTCCGTCTAATTGATAGCCGGACAACTCAATCACTCTAGTTGATAAAACAGGTGAAGCTCGATGAGTAAAATTCAGTTTCTGCACACCCACACGTATATGGAATTCAACTAAATTACAAAATATATTTGTATATTGGAAAGGCACAGAATCCCTAAAAAACATCTGCAAACTTGTCAGACGGACCAGTTTACTAATCTCGGTCAATATGGGATCCGGAACAGCAAATCCATCAGCACAAATTTTAAATCCATTCGGTATATGCAATTCTTCTAGACTGGATAGACTGGATATGGTATCTCGCACAATATACAGTCCCTCCCCCAGAACTTCTAGCTTCCGAAGATACTTAAGATTTGGTAAACGCAGCTGTGATGGGAGACAACAATACCAAATGCAAAGAGTTTCTAGATTTTCGGGAAAAAGATCATCTGTCTGGCTAATGTAACACCCATGTAAAAAAAGTGTCTTGAGTTTACCCAAGGGTTGAAGAGAAAACTGCTGCTGCAAAGAAAATAACACTTTTTCAACCCACAGAAATCTGAGATTAGCAAATATACTGAAGAAGCCACCTGAGAATTGTCGTGTATAGTTGTGGCAATTTAGCCACAAGCTATGCAGGTCTGGGCACACCAGATCATTAGGGAAATGAACATCATAACTATCCACATCTAAACGTAAAAATTTCCGAGTACCATAATCAGCATTATCAGGCAGCCGCAAGCCACATCTTACATGTAAAAAAGCATACTTGGGGTCTGTGACTGCTATAGATCTTCCTACATCTCTGATGATGTCATGCAGTTTTAGCATATGATGTTCTTGACAGTCGAGCAACAAAGAATTTATGAGAAAATCAACCATAGCACGTACTCTAGATTCTCCATCAGGTACAAGTTCTGATCCTGCTGCTAACTGGATCAGAGTCCTGATGTAGATGCGAGCATCTTCAGGAAACAAGGAACACAAAAAAAGACATGATTTTGCATCGTCCGGTATTCTATCAATACTCAATTTAATACAGGCATATACTTGTGGATCTATTCCAACAATGTTTTCAAATTTTCCCTTCTCAAGTTGAATAAGTGCATCCTTCCATAAATTGTGAGACGAGAATTGAACTGCTTTACCAACTGCACAAATAAGGAGTGGTAAACCCGCACATTTTTTACACAGTTTCCGTGCCAAAGATTCATCCTGCAGAGAGTCAATTTGATAAGTACCAACAATATTTCTAAACAGATTCCAAGCTTCATCATCTGCCAGGGTTGTAATCTTGACAGCATGCTTGCAATTGTTACGCAAGCAAACATCTTGCTCTCGAGATGTCATGAGGATTTTACAACCCTTGGAACTACTAACATCACCAAATGATAATCCAATAACATCCCAAGGAATCACACTCCATACATTGTCTAATATGACGAGGATCTTTTTCCCATTCATTAAACTATATTTCAGCTGAGAAGCTCTAAGTTCGACATCAACCTCCGATTCATAATTGCAACGTAGATACCCCGCAATCTGGTTTTGTAATTTCATCACGTCCAAATTTTCACTGCCCACATCTGCTCGTGCAATGGTGTCAAAGATCTCTTTCTCCTTGGCCTCTTTCCAAATTTGTTCCATCATTCGAGTTTTGCCCACTCCTGGCATCCCATAGATCCCAAGGATAAGAGGATCACCTTCAGTTACTAGCGCATCCCAAAGCTCCCCATAAGCATCTTTTCTGGATTGAAAATTCTGGAATACTGTATCATTTTTTGGTATATATTCAACTGGCGGCAAATGTGCAATTTCATTAGCCAGGAGCTCCTTTCCAATATCAGTGAGTTTAGTGACCGTCTTGGAAATCTGTACAGCCTCCCTACCCAATCGAAAACGAGAAACAGGCTTCGCAATTGGCAGACACGGGATGCATCTCCATGAAGACTTATTTTTATATATTTCATAATTTTTTTTGGCACTCTCTTGGATGTCTTCCGCATCCTTATGCCACTTCAATACACGATCATCAATTATTTTTCCATTAGCTCTTTCTGCAGTCGCCTTTCTCGACATGCTATCCTCCTGAATGTTAAGTTTCTCGATTTCAGAATTGAGATCGTTAACACCATCTTTGTAGCAAAACGTATAACGAAATCCACGAAACACTGCATCAACTGCCACTTCTGATATTCTGTCCAGAGCTTTTCCCACAAATGGAATGTCGGACAGGCCAACCATGATTATATGTTTCTGTGCAACTTATTCTTTTAACTTAATATTTTAACTTTACAGTAAAAAAACATATATAGATGCATATATTTGCTAAATCCGAAATAAATGATCAGCAAGAGCCAAGGATAAAAAAAGAGGGAAGCAATAAGAAAAGAGTGATAGGTAGAACTGATAACACGAGTACAATATTAGTATAATTCAAAAGCAATAATGCAAATTCTTGTTGTCATGCATTAGGTAAGCACTTTTGTCTGTCTCTTGATCCTACTTACAGTATAATTTAAGTAGAGATACAGCCTCCACTGGTCCTTTACCTCAGCCCATGCAACTATGGCCATACATATGTAAGTGGAGACTGTATTGTACACTCTTTTACGAAGTCTTCTCCAACAAGTCTACAAAATACTTGGATGATCATGAAATTCCGGCAAATAAAAATGAAATTTTAATACACAAATATATTAAAACCTCATTTTTATTACCCATTGACCAATTTCTGAAATCTCACGATTCAAATGCCATCTTAGAGCATCTCCAATAGGAGCTGCACTTAGTTTAAATATCCTATGTGGCATGAATTTTACATAATTGATTAGAGAGATAGAGGGAGAGTTGTGTTAGATATTTCAGTGTAATTGGATTGACTAGTTGATCAATGTGATTGTAATATTTCATCGAACAAGTTGGGAGAGTGCGGAGTGCATGTTTGTTTGAGTATTATGATTTTCGGTATTAACGAGGGTCCGGGGGCAGTGCCCATAGCTGGGTTTGAAGGTTAGTGTTGTACAGAAATTTCATATTTGACTTCAAAAAGTCATGTCTTTTAGACACAACTGCAGACCTCAAAAATATGTCTTTTGGACATGCCTTTAGACATGTCTTTTGGACATGTTTTTAAACAAGTCTTTGGACATGCCTTTAGACATGTCTTTGGACATGCCTTTAGACATGTCTCATGTCTTTAGACATGTCTGTTGGACACCTATATAATACCTGCAAGTGTTTTGGTCATGGTGATGGAAAAAAGGGTTGTAGAAATCACACAAAATACATAATCATTCTCTGTTCTTGCATTCTGATTTTATCCGGTTGAAAAGTTTGGATAACCACCAAATTGTTTCAATCTGAAATTGTTTGTCAAGACTTCAGAATAATCCAAGTTATCATCAACTTTTCACTACAAAGATTGAAACAAATTTATTATCTGAAGATGATGAACAACGGATCTGCAAAAGACATGACTAGCAAGTTTGCAAAACTGGACAAGTTTGAGGGACATGATTTTAGAAGATGACAGAAAAAGATGCATTTCTTGTTAACCACACTAAAAGTTGTGTATGTTTTGAGTACTCCAATGCCAGAAACGATCGAGGAGGAAACTGTAGAACAAACTCGAAGGTGTTGTAAATGGGAGAATAATGACTACATCTGCCGCGATCACATCTTGAACGGTATGTCTGATTCTCTTTTTGATATATACCAAAATGTCGAGTCTGCAAAAGAATTGTGGGATTCCCTTGAATCCAAGTACATAGCTGAAGATGCTTCTAGCAAGAAGTTTCTGGTTAGTAATTTTATTAACTATAAAATGGTTGATACTAGACCAGTCATGGAATAGTATAATGAACTGTTAAGGATTTTGGGACAATTTGTTCAACACGACATGAAAATGGATGAATCCATTTCGGTTTCTAGTGTTATAGACAAACTGCCACCATCATGGAAGGATTTTAAACACACCCTGAAACATAATAAGGAAGAGATGACTCTTGTTCAACTTGGGAGTCACTTCAGAATTAAAGAGCTTTAGAATTAAAGAAGCTTTAAGGGCTCAAGAAGTTGAGAGTAATTCTAAGAGTAAGAACCAAGTTGGTAACTCTTTTTTAAAAATAGTTGAAGATGGTGGATATTCTAAGAATTCAAACAAAGACAAGGGTAACAAGAGGAAATTTAAAGGAAATAACAACAACTCTTCCAACAAGAAACCTAAATTGGCATGTTGGAAGTGTGGCAAACCTGGTCATTTCAAGAAGGATTGTTGGGTTGGTAAAGGCAAGCATAATGCTGGTCCAAGTGGATCTAAAGATCCAAAAAAGCAACAAGGATGATAATGTTGCATGGTGGATTGATTCAGGAGCAAAAAGTCATTTGTGTAAAGATCTTCGTTGGTTTAAAGATTTTCGACCAATCGAAGATGGGTCTATGTTAAAGATGAGAAATGTTGCAACTGAACCAATCAAAGGACTAGGAAATGTAAAGCTTGTTTTTACTTCTGAAAAATGTGTATTATTAAATAATTTGTTGTATGTTCCCGGGATTCGAAAGAATCTTTTGTCTGGTGTTGTATTGAATAATTGCGGTTACAAACAAGTATATGAAAGTGACAAGTATATCTTGTCGAAACATGGTACTTTTGTTGGTTTTGGTTATTTATGTAATGGTATGTTTATGTTGAATGTAAATATTTCATTTGATAATGAGTTCGCTTGCATGGCTTCTAATAGTGCTAGCAATAATTTGAATAAATCTGAATTATGACATGCTAGATTAGGACATGTACATTATAAAGAATAAAGGATATATCTAAAATGAGTCTCATACCTGCTATTGATGTAAATAATGAGAAATGTAAAACATGTATGTTAACCAAGATAACCAGAAAACCTTTCAAAGACATAAACAGAATTTCCGAAGAATTGGAACTGATACATAGCGATTTATGTGATTTTCATGCTACACCTTCATTGGGAAATAAAAAGTATGTCATTACTTTTATTGACGATGCATCTAGATATTGCTATGTTTATTTGTTGCATGCTAAGGATGAAGCTCTTGATAAATTTAAAATCTATAAAGAAGAAGTAGAGCTACATAAAAGTACTATGATTAAAAATCTACATACTGATGCGTTTTATTTTATCTATGACCGCAAGTGCACGGTGTCTGTTATTAGCAGAGACTATCAAGTACGGATCGAATCCACAAGGAGAGAGGTTTTATCAATTTCAAGTTAATTATCACAGATTTTTTCAAAAGCAAACGAATATTTGAAGATATTAATTAACTACTAATTAAAACTAACACTAATTAAATATACTAAATTAATAAATTAAAAACCTAGGGCAATCAGGTTCACCATGCTTACACTATAACTGGCTTATAAGCTAAAATATTAAAAGTGGTCATGCAACTAGAGTTTGTTAATCTCTCTCAAGCATTAACACTCTTGAAACATGTTTACACAATTAACAATTTTTAGTAACTCAATTAGTCAAGTAATTAGAGCAGTGTTAATCTCTCTCGAGCATCAACGCTCTCAGAAATCCAATGATGCTCTCGCACTCAAATTCAATTCTGCTAATCGTATGTGTGCCTCTAGTAAGTAAATCTCTCGATCCATACCCCTATTTGCATAGAATCAATTCATGATATCGGCCGATTACATAAATCAATAATTAAAACATATCAATTAGAATTACATATAACCCATCAAACCACTGTAAAAATCACGCCAATATTATAGTGCAAACATGGCTTACCCTTAAGCCCTAGAAACAACTACTCGCTAATAATTAAACAAGTAAAACAACTAAGAACAAAAAGAAACATAATTAAACTAATAAGAATTAAGAAAAGATTGGATAATAAAACCTTGAATTATCCTTGTCACATGAAAAAGTCATGGCCTCCATCCATCTCTATCTAACCCTAATACTAAACTACTATTATCTAATAATATTAATGTCTAATGATACCCGATTCATAATAATCTGATATGTCTCTATATAAAAAGTATTTTAATGCTTTAAAACAATTACAAAAAGGGTTTCCTAAATCGAGTAGAATTGTTCATATAAAATTCATAGTTATCTGTTCTGTCCAGTTTCTGGGCTGATCCAGTAAAATTCTGTTGGTTGGCCCACTCCTGAATTAAAGATAATTCCATAAGCTTCGCATGGACTGTAAAATCGTCTAATTCTGACTTCTAGAACTCGAGATATGACCCAAACAGTGTAAGCAGCGCGTGCAGCCCAATAAATACGAATTTTCTTCTATTTTATCTCCAAAATAGTTCTTTAAGTCCAAATTCTTCCAAGTTTAGGAATTTCTTCTTGTCTGCAATAAAACATTAAAATCTATTAAATAAATATCCAATTAATGCAAAATAGAATAAATATGAGAATAAAAATCTTATAGAATATATATAAAAATATATTCTATCAAACATCCCCACACTGAATATTTGCACGTCCTCGGCAAATAAAAGAACAAAAAAACTAAATCCTAACTAACAAACACCACTTTCGTAGATGACACGATTGCATTGAGCATATGCAACAAGCCGTTAAACCCCTAGGCAGCCCTAGTAAGACGAGTTTTGTCTCGTGAGGGTTTATAGTTAATCTACCCACAAAGTCCATTTTTTTCTGTCAATTCTCAAGTATGCAACATATCATAGTACTCCACACATGTAAACCCAATTACACAATTAGAAAAGATAAGCCTATTCATTTTACATCATTTGTACACAATTATCCAAGTATGCACACATAGTCTAGATAGATAAAAAAATATCATGAAATAAAAATCAATGTCGCATTTAATAAGTAACATGCTATAGATAGAAAGCTCACATATCTCTCAAATCACACAAGTGTTTAGATGTAGGTGTATCACTCAAGTTCAATCAATATAGTCATGTGCTACCATAGGCTTGGTTGTCCACCAAATCTCCATTACTTTGTATATATGTATGCACTAATCAAAAGGTCTTTGTTAAAGGTTGTAACAAGGCTAAGATATAGGGTAGGAAATCAATAAAAAAAACTAACAAGTGGATAACTTGACAAACTAATAGAGCATATTGTTCATTTTTAATTAAAGCACTCAACATGAAAATTAAATCATGTAAAAGTTGATCAGGCTTTCACAAGCATTAACCCCAAAGCACAAATATACTTTCCCACTTCCATATTGTAATAACAATGAACAAAAACTCTCTTCGAATCATCTTCTTCTCTTTTTTTTCAATCTCAAGTGTTTCTCCAGTAATCAAGAGTAGTGAAAGTCACCAAGAAATAAAAGAATAAGAGATAATCTCATTCTTAATTTCTAGTATAATTGCACTTAATACCAGTACATGTACATGGGTCGTCCCTTTCATATGACATTGCATTTGCCACCCATTGATCTCAAAGAAGCACTTTTTTTTTTTACTTTTCTTTTCTTTCTCTTTTTTTTGAGAAGATTTTTTTTTCATATCAACTCCCACCAAATAATCACACTTTAACAAAGAAATCCCCACACTAGATATTCACCAACCCTCAAACAAATCAAAATGCTCTACTAGTAAATCAAAACAAGAATAAATAAGTAGGCTCAAGAATTTAGAGTGGTGATATATCAATAAAAAGGATATATAAGCTCAAAGGGTTTCACTAAGGATATAACTCATGGGTACTGTTTGGATAAACGTGGTTAATCCTAGTGCCTTTATCATTTTCATGCATACAAATATCATGTAATTTTAATAAGGTTTAAAACAAGTTCTAGAGCAACATGCTATATGATGAACATCACACAAGAAAAAAAAATTGATTGATATAAAAATGTATCAATCATAAATTAGGCTCAAGATCTCACAAAGTGAAAGCATGCTTCAGTGCTTATTAAAATTAACAAAGATGCATTTCAAGTTTAATAATTTTTGCAAGCACATACAAGGAATCATCATATATCAAATGAATATAATAGAATTGACATATAAACTAATCATGCAAAATAAATCTACAAGTACGTGTACTTATCCTTGTTAACACACTTTGAGACAGGCAATATATAAAAGTTTTTTGAAAATTTTCTAATTTTTTTGGATTTTTTTTAACATTAAGAACACCTCCCCACACTTAAGCGGTTCATTGTCCTCCATGAATAATAATATATAAAGAAAAAACTAAAAGAGTCCTAAAAATAAAATACAAAAATAAAGAGAAAAAAAAATTATAAAAAGAAAGGTTAGAAATACTCCCCAAATGCATAAGCATTAAGTGGCCCTTGAAATATGTTGGAATAATTGCCTCCTTTTTGACTTCATCCATGATTTATGTATTAAACTGTGCAAAATAAAACACAGAAGGTGTAGTGGCCCAGCGGTTTATTCCTTCCCAGCTAATCCTGAAGCCCAGGGATCGATTCCCACTTCACAGCAGGTTTTATTTTATTGACACCTGCACAGCAGGTTTGGAGGTTCGTTTGACTGCAGCCTTGGAACAGGTGCGGGAAGTCAGGTATGGGAACAGCAGGTTCGGGTCGAGGCTTGTGTCCAGTTGGTGCACGCACGGAGCAGACGCGCATAAAGGTTGTAATGGCAGGACACAATCACACCGCGGGGAGAAAGGAACGCACCGCGGGCACAAAAGAATCTGTAGTTAATTATTTTTTTTTCGTGTGCATGCTGTTTTTTTTCAAGTCGAACAGACTAACAGAGTTCTTCCAGAAATTAAAAACTGATTCTTCCTCTCATTTTTTTTTACCAAACCTCATAATTTAAATCACAAAATAATATTTGTATCCTGAAACACTTCAAACAAATTTATCAAGGTACTTTGTGGGAGTAAAAAAAATACAAAAAAACTAATGTCCTAAAAAAATACAAAAATATTACATAATAATTTACCTTGGGTTGCCTCCCAAGAAGCGCTTTTTTTAAAGTCATTAGCTTGACTTCTGACCTTGATTAACTCCGGTGAAGGAAATTAAAGTGAAAATATCCACCTTTTGAACCCAAAATTCAGCATCACGAACAAAATCAAGAGTATCCATAATTGTTTTTATCCTGCAGAAAATTTTCAAACAAGCATTAAGAAATTTAAATGTTCTGTCAATAATCAACAATTGAGCAAATGCTTGTGCAGTTTTAAAAAATTTTGTGATAAAACAACAATAAAATTCACAGCCTAGAAAAGGTGGAACTCCCTTGACATTCACATGAGGTGGAGGCTCAGGTGGTGGTTTATCGGCATTCCTCACTTTCTCAGGAGCCATTCGAACATCTTGGCTTATCACATAATTGATGAAAGGGACACTTTCATCTTCTCCATCTTCTTGAGCTTGAGACGCAAGAGCCAATTTGAATGCATTACCAAGCAAATTTTGAGATAGATCATCTTGGGCAATATTTTTCATCACATCAACTTGAAACAATTGAGTTGGGAGTTGTATTTTAGGCAAATATGGTTGACAAGAAATAACCATATCAGTATTGCTTTCTTTCGTTACCTCTACTTCACTCACAACATCTTCAACAACAACCATATCAATCGTATCACCAATGGCATACTCCTCCATTTTAATAGTTACATCATCAGCTAGCATCGACAAATTAACATTCTCAAGATCGTTATCAAGAGTGATGACACTCTCTTCTTCTTCTGGTTGGATAGGAAGTGATGATAAAAAGTCGAGTTCACTTGTAATGGAAGAATTAGCCAATTGTGCAATTTGAGTCTCCAACGTCATATTTTGAGTTTTTAACTCATTGATCTCCTGCATCAATTCTCTCAACATCTCGTTCGTCTATTCAGCTTGCACATCTACATCAAATAGAAAAGCTTGTGGCTCTTGTTGTATTGAAGAATATTGATATTGTTGCAGTGGTGGTGGCTCATTTTGTTGTTGATAATATTGTTGCTGAAATTTATGTTGATCATGATATGGAAAATTTTGAACATCATTGTCCATGTAAGAGAAATCAGATGGATCCACCCATTCTTGATCACAAGTGTTAGGATATTGGGTATACCCATATCCTTCTTCTTGAAAATCATTCAGTTGTTCGAATTGAGAATCATGAAAATTATAGGCATTGTAGGAGCATTCGAAACCATAGTGACCCTGAACACCACAAATTTGACAGAGAGTGTATGTTTTAGAGGCCACTTGAGACATCTCATTGATACTCATTGGACGCATATCAGGCTCTATAGTTTTCAACGAGGTAAGTTCTTGAGTTCGTGCCTCTAGTAGAGAGGAGAAGAGTGCAAAATTATCAACTTCATCCATTGTATACCTGAAAACACTCAACAAAGCCAAGAAGTAAAATCTGCCTCAATTGGAACTAAAGTTCCAATGAGACAACAGAAACAATCTAAATAACCAAATCAAAATCAATAAAAACTATGCCGTCTCCCCGGCAGCGGCGCCAAAAACTTGATGCGTTTTATTTTATCTATGACTGCAAGTGCACGGTGTCTGTTATTAGCAGAGACTAGCAAGTACGGATCGAATCCACAAGGAGACAGGTTTTATCAATTTCAAGTTAATTATCACAGATTTTTTCAAAAGCAAACGAATATTTGAAGATATTAATTAACTACTAATTAAAACTAACACTAATTAAATATACTAAATTAATAAATTAAAAACCTAGGGCAATCAGGTTCACCATGCTTACACTATAACTGGCTTATAAGCTAAAATATTAAAAGTGGTCATGCAACTAGAGTTTGTTAATCTCTCTCAAGCATTACCACTCTTGAAACATGTTTACACAATTAACAATTTTTAGTAACTCAATTAGTCAAGTAATTAGAGCAGTGTTAATCTCTCTCGAGCATCAACGCTCTCAGAAATCTAATGATGCTCTCGCACTCAAATTCAATTCTGCTAATCGTATGTGTGCCTCTAGTAAGTAAATCTCTCGATCCATACCCCTATTTGCATAGAATCAATTCATGATATCGGCCGATTACATAAATCAATAATTAAAACATATCAATTAGAATTACATATAACCCATCAAACCACTGTAAAAATCACGCCAATATTATAGTGCAAACATGGCTTACCCTTAAGCCCTAGAAACAACTACTCGCTAATAATTAAACAAGTAAAACAACTAAGAACAAAAAGAAACATAATTAAACTAATAAGAATTAAGAAAAGATTGAATAATAAAACCTTGAATTATCCTTGTCACATGAAAAAGTCATGACCTCCATCCATCTCTATCTAACCCTAATACTAAACTACTATTATCTAATAATATTAATGTCTAATGATACCCGATTCATAATAATCTGATATGTCTCTATATAAAAAGTATTTTAATGCTTTACAAAAATTACAAAAAGGGTTTCCTAAATCGAGTAGAATTGTTCATATAAAATTCGTAGTTATCTGTTCTGTCCAGTTTCTGGGCTGATCCAGTAAAATTCTGTTGGTTGGCCCACTCCTGAATTAAAGATAATTCCATAAGCTTCGCATGGACTGTAAAATCGTCTAATTCTGACTTCTAGAACTCGAGATATGACCCAAACAGTGTAAGCAGCGCGTGCAGCCCAATAAATACGAATTTTCTTCTATTTTATCTCCAAAATAGTTCTTTTTAAGTCCAAATTCTTCCAAGTTTAGGAATTTCTTCTTGTCTGCAATAAAACATTAAAATCTATTAAATAAATATCCAATTAATGCAAAATACAATAAATATGAGAATAAAAATCTTATAGAATATATATAAAAATATATTCTATCACATACTGATAGAGAAGGTGAGTATTATGATCCAGTATATTTTCAATCTACTGGTATAATACATCAAATCACAGCTCCTTATACACCACAATAAAATGGTATAGCAGAAAGGAAGAATAAGACTCTAAAAGATATGGTTAATTCCATGTTATCCTATTCGGGTTTAAATGAAGGTTTTTCGGGTGAGGATATGTTAACAACCTGTTATTTATTGAATATGATTCCTAGTAAGAGGAATAAAATTACCCCTTATGAACTTTGGTATAAAAAGCCATCAAAATTGAGTTTTCTAAGAGTTTGGGGATGTAGAGCAGTTGTAAGGCTCACTGAACCCAAAAGGAGAAACTTGGGTGAATGAGATATAGATTGTATTTTCATTGGGTAAGCTGATGTGATTCTTGGTATAAGGATCAAGCGTGAGAACAATAGTATTTCAATTTCTCAATCTCATTATATTGAGAAGATTCTGAATAGATTTAACTTTAAAGATTGTTCTCCAGTTAGCACTCCTACTGATCCTAGTATCAAGCTCCTACCTAATAAAGGAGTTGCAATATCTCATCTTGAATACTCTAGAGCTATTGGTAGCCTCATGTATGCCATGATCAGCACTATGCCAGATATAGCATATGTTGTTGGAAAGCTTAGTAGGTATACTAGCAAACCTAGTTCACATCATTGGCAAGCTTTAAACCGAGTGTTCAAGTAATTAAAAGGAACCATGGATTATGGTTTGAATTATACTGGATTTGCTTCAATTCTCGAAGGTCATTCAGATGCAAGTTAAATTTGCAATAAGGAAGATCATTCTTCTACAAGTGGATGGGTATTCCTTCTTGGGGAGGTGCTATCTCTTGGGCATCAAAGAACCAGACTTGCATTACTGACTCAACAATGGAATATGAGTTTGTGGCGTTATCGGCAGCTGGTAAAGAAGCTGAATGGATAAGAAATCTGATATATGAAATTCCATTATGGCCTAAACCGATATCACCCATATCTATCAGATGTGATAGTGAGTCTGTCAGGGCCAATGCTTATAGACAAGTGTACAAATGCAAGTCTAGACACTTAGGTGTTAGACATAGCATGATTCATGAGCTTATCATGCATGGTGTTATATCAGTGGAGTTTATAAGAACTCAACATAATTTAGCCGATCATTTAACCAAAGGGTTGATAAGAGATCTTTTATACAAATCGGCTATAGGGGTGGGATTGAAGTCCATCAAAAATCTCTCATGTTGAGATACCCAATTCCCATCTAATTTGACGTTAGGTGCTGAATTCAATGTGGAAAGCTTAACATCTAGAGATTGGAACACATTAAGAGTATCATCCCAAGGTATGTGTTCAGACTTGCAAGTTGAGGAGGTTGAAGTTTATCTTCTTAATTGTTCTTTTAAAAAATTGCATATGCAAGTGCGAGAATAAAAGAGCTACCTATTTGAGAATGAAGTTTAGCCGCTTCAAGAAGCTAGGACTTGGCTTTATTATGCTTATGAAGGATTAAGACACAAGGCTAGTAAATGATAATGTCAAGTAAGAACATTTGAGAATGTAAATTTATGTGTATATTATCTTCGAGTATTCATTATGAATAACAAAGGTTCAATCATCTGTGACACCTTGATATTCGAATATTTGGAATGTGTAATATACTAATATGAAATTCAATCGTCATGATATTTCATTTATGCATAAGTTTGTTGTTTGTTGTGATTTTGTTTTAGTTAATCATGGATTACGCTAAAATGGGGTAGGATTGTTAGATATTTTAGTGTAATTGGATTGACTAGTTGATCAATGTGATTGTAATATTTCATCGAACAAGTTGGGAGAGTGCGGAGTGCATGCTTGTTTGAGTATATTATGATTTTTGATATTAACGGGGTCTGGGGGCAGTGCCCAAAGCTGGGGTCTGAAGGTTAGTGTTGTACAGAAATTTCATATTTGACTTCAAAAAGTCATGTCTTTTAGACACAATTGCAGACCTCAAAAACATATCTTTTGGACATGCCTTTAGATAAGTCTTTGGACATGACTTTAGACATGTCTTTTGGACATGTTTTTAGACAAGTCTTTGGACATGCCTTTAGACATGCCTTTAGACATGTCTCATGTCTTTAGACATGTGTGTTGGACACATATATAATACTTGCAAGTGTTTTGGTCATGGTGATGAAAAAAAGGGTTATAGAAATCACACAAAATACATAATCATTCTCTGTTCTTGTATTCTGATTTTATCCGGTCGAAAAGTTTGGATAACCACTAAATGGTTTCAATCTGAAATTGTTTGTCAAGACTTCAGAATAATCCAAGTTATCATCAACTTTTCACTACAAACTGTGTAATATATATTTATGTGTATTAAAGATATGTGTAATATACATTTATGTATGTGTTGTAGAGAGAGATGTGTAATATATATTCATGTGTGTGTTAGAAATACATTTATGTGTGTGTTAAAGAGAGAGCGCGCATCGAGGAGGGGAGAGAGATGCTTGCATTTGATATTAAAATTGAGAGATTTTTGTCAAAAAATAAACAGGGAAGGATATGGTGTGAAGTGTTTGAAACAAACTTATCGCACATGTTTCTGATGAAATGGAATGAAATTCAACCGATCTAATGGAATGGAAGGTCTATGAATAGTTCATTCCATTCCTTTATTTTAATCAAATAATCTGAATTTTTCATTCTAACCGGAATCGTCATTTCATTCCACCAAAATTCATAACATTCAACATTCATGTTCAATGAATACATCCTAAGTGTTATCTATATTATATTATTAAAGTCAAAACATTTAAAATTTTGATTAATTGTTAGTAAATACCGGCTATAGGCTTTATAATTTTTAAATTTTTTAAATTAATTTTCTTAATAGTTCTCTCGGTTAAAAAGAGAATTGAAAGAACAATTTTATAAAATTAATTCTAAAATCGAAAAAATTATAAATATTCTTACATGCACACTATAATGCTATAATTTCAATCATCTCTTATAAATAAAAAAATTATTTACCCCTCCTCATCCCCCTCCAAACCAAACATAATCCTTCTTTGCAATTGTTTAAGCGGATCGTTTGGGCTTCTTCCACTACTAATGAAGCTAGATCCTCGTGGCTTCTTTACATTAAGTTCTACCATCACTTTTCTCACCCTTTCAGCTTCATTCCATTTACCATTCAAATTATACAAATCACATATAAGAGTATAGACCCCTCCATGATTCTCTGGTCGAACGCTTCCAAGAATACGATCAACCACTCTCTCTGCCATCTCAAACTGCTTATGAAGTTTACACGACGACAAGAAAGAACTCCAAACCAACACATTCGGTTCAAATGACATTGTTTCTATGATTTCAAAAGCTTCTCCTAATTTCCCCGCTTTCCCAAACAGATCAACCAGACAACCATAATGCTGAATTCTTGGCTTCAAACCAAATTCCGAAGTCATCCCAAAGTAATTCTGACCATCCTCTACCAACCCTGCTTGGGAGCAAGCGCTAAGAATCCCAGTAAAGGTTAGCTCATTGGGTTTCACTTCAGTTCTTATCATATTGTTGAATATAAGTATCGCTTCCTCCCCATACCCATATTGGGCAGCCCCACAGATCAATGCTGTCCAAGTAATAACATTTCTATCTTGCATCATATCGAAAATCAAATAAGCATTCTTCAACTGTCCACACTTCGCATACATATCAACCAACACCGTGCCAAGTTCCACATTAAGTATCCAACCATTCTTTATAGCAAAACCATTAAGCGATTTCCCCAAAAGCAAACCAATCGAACCCATATAACTACACGCCATTATACTCGAACACAGTGTATATTGGTCAGGCATCATTCTCCCTTTCCCCAACATTTTACGAAAAAGCATTAACCCTTTACCCCAACTACCAATACTCATATACCCTGCAATCATAGCACTCCAAGAAGCAAGATTCCTCAACGGCATTGTCTCAAAAACACCCCGGGCTTTCTCAACATCACCTGCTCTCGAATACCCAGTAATCATTGTATTCCAAGTGACAGTATTTCTCACAGGCATTTCGCCAAACAGTTGGCGTGCATCGGTAAATGAAGAGGAAACATAAGCATTTAAAAGTGCAGTAGCTACAAAAACATGAGAACTAAAACCCCATTTTAGAAGATGGGTATGGAGGTGGCTTATCAAAGTTGGGTTTTGTAATTTAGTACATGATTTTAGAGTGTAAAGAATGGAGAAGCTATAAAAAATGTGTGCATTCTGTTGCATTTGAATGTAAAGATGTAAAGCTTTTTCAGGGGAAGCAGCATTTTTTATAGCTAAACTTGTTGCATTCATTTGTTTTCTCAAGTTTAGGCGTTCGCTTGATTTGAACGGACCCGCGGAGAATTAAATGAAATTTATATTTTTACGGAATGAAATTAGAGAAAATATTTATGATTTTTATTTCATTTTAAACTATTTGAATTAAAATTTTAACTCACGTGTTTTGAAAAGAAAAAGAATGTTTCATTCCAATTTTTTACAATTTTTCCTATAATCATCGTAACAAATTTAAATTCATATTTATTCACAATTTCACTCATATTTTTTTTTTCTAAAAAAAAAATGTTTATACTTTTTACTTTTTTCTTCCTCAATAAAATTTGTTTATACTTTTTTATTTCATTCTCGCCTAGTTAACACAACTTATGTTCCAATTTACGAAAAATAATGCTGCATCTCTTGCATTCATTTGTTTTCTCAAGTTTAAGCGTTCGCTTGATTTGAACGGACCCGCGGAGAATTAAATGAAATTTATACTTTTACGGGATGAAATTAGAGAAAATATTTATGATTTTCATTTCATTTTAAACTATTTGAATTAAAATTTTAACTCACGTATTTAAAAAGAAAAAGAATATTTCATTCCAATTTTTTACAATTTTTCCTATAATCATCGTAACAAATTTAAATTCATATTTATTCACAATTTCACTCATATTTTTTCTTCCTAAAAAAAAATTGTTCATACTTTATACTTTTTTCTTCCTCAATAAAATTTGTTTATACTTTTTTATTTCATTCTCGCCTAGTTAACGCAACTTATGTTCCAATTTACGAAAAATAATGCTGCATCTCTTGTATTCTATAATGTTAGGCAAAAGAAAATAATAACTTTCATTAAAAGGTTTTAGAATAAAAATATTACATAAAAATATAGATCCAAAATTGGGTCTTTTACATGAACACAAACTATATAAATTATTTTTAAAAATACAATCTCCGGAAATTATTTTTTAGAAAAATACAATTTTTTAAGTTTAATTTTCAAAAATACGATTTACAACTTAAAATGCAATATTAAATTCAATTTTAATATAATGGGTAAAGCTTCATTGCCCATTTCTTGACGTTAGACGTTAGTAGTCAAATAAGTAGACAAAAATAATGAATGAATCCTGCAAAGCCTGACTGCAGACAAACTATCAACATGTAAGATACTCCTTTTCAGGCTACACGTGGCCTAGGTTACCAAATGTGTTTACAACTCAATTCAGCGCTGCAAGACAATAACTAATCAAATCCAAAATTTCTTTTACAAAGATTGGTATTCTAAGATCAGGGGACTGTAAAAACTATGAAGATAACAAAAGTGCACAGCCAACTGAGTTGAACCTTCTCTTTTCAGACACGATAACCTAATCCTCATGCAGAGCTTTCATCAAATAAAGTTTGCTGAAACTTTGTCCAGCAACACTGCATATAGAAGTCCATACTTGTGTTAGTTTTCAAAAATATGCAGTGATCAAGCAAATGGAAGTAAGAATTTTGTGCAGCATGCCAAGCATTATCAACAAGAAAGAAAAGCTCAGACAATTGAAAAAAATAAGTGAAAATGTTAGCAGCTGTTCATTATAAACACTGTTAAAATAATATTTCCGAACATTCCCGTAGTAGGGGATGTATACTTCCGAAAAGAAGCATGATATGTATAGCAATTGTAAGCTAATGTTAGAATAATGTGATTTACTATATAGATAATCTTAGTATGGTGATGCATGCCCAGGAATATAACATGTTTCCAGAATAGCTTCTTTTTAATGCATTTCACTATATAAAGAGAATTCTATTCTATTTAACAATAACAGTTATAACTCCTACTTTGAAATTTGAACTCACTCCTAAATCTGACAAAGGGTACAGCTTTCTTTCAAATTAAAAGCTGCCCATTACTGTTGTAAGAAATTGTAGCGTACCCATTAATTTGATTGCAGTAGTTGGAAATTTGATTTGTTATGAGGAAACTATCCAGTCGTGGTGGCTCAGGAATTGGCTTGAATATGGGATTTGAAGGATCCTCCTCAGGCAATGGCTCTTCTCCTGCAGCTTTTCGTGTCATGTTTTCAGACCTATTAAGCAAAGGAAATAGGAAAATTATAAGCAGATAAAAAAAAATGAAAATGTACTAAGATTATAGAGAGTATTAAAGCACCAAGATTTCCCATTTTCCGAAAAGGCCACAAAATGTTAGGATGAGGTTCTACTACTGTATACCAACTTAAAAATTCCCAACTTTTTTAATGAAAAAGAAAACAATGAATTGATTATGGTTTCAAGCTACAAAATTATCCAAGATTGAATATTTCGGAATAGAAAGATATTTCTGCAGTCCTAATTCTTGGCAGTTCAACTTTGTTCAGAGACTTCAGAGTGCTTTAGAAACATATTAATAATTTTAATTTTTCTCCCGAATGAAAACTTAATAATTATAATTAATATTTTCAAACAGAAAATCTCAAAAATTAAAATATGTTACTCAATTATCTTAAAGTTAAAATGTCAGAGGGCTTATATTTGGAATCAGAGGGAGTATTGTAACAGTACAAAAACCACAAATGAACAGTGACATTCTCTAAAATATCCAATAGATGGAACATATTAAGTAAGCTGCTAATCTTCTTGTGACATCACAACATTTATTCAAACAATACTAGCATTCACTAAAATGAAAAGCAATAATTATGGCATATATTTGTAAAATGTGTAAAAAAGTGTAGATGAAATTTTTAGTTTCACACAAGACCAAACTTTTTGTGAACGTTACTGAAAATCAAAGGACCCATTATAAGAAATCACCTTCTCTTCTGCAGCCATGATTGCTGCTGTGCCTGCTGACGTGATAGATTTCTATAGTAATATTGGAACTGTAATAAAAAAATAACTTGTCAGCTGAATGGTAATCCTAAAGATAGAGACCCCCTAGAACTATAGGAGTCACCTTCTGCTGTTCCATTGACAAATCATCCATGCATTCAATTAAGAATTCAACATTTCTCTCCATAAATGGATTAGTTGATAATTGCAGCCTGTCATAATCACACTGGCAACCAAAAAAAAGTAGGTGCTTAGGATTCATCCCTAGGACCGGTGTCATAAAAATTGAGCATAAGTTGAAATTACCTGGGTGACAGGTGTGTCGGCCTCAAGTTCCGTCATGAAGGCACTAATAAGAGCAGAATTGGAGACCTTAATCTAGAAATATTTAAGGTACGCACATGATTCAATTAATTAGAACATTATTAAAGATACAAAATCCAAAAAATAATAGGGTGAGAAAATGTGCAAAAATGTATCCACTCTTAGAATTTTAATTTCAGATTTTTGTTCTGTGGGTACTTACAAACTCCATACCACCAATCGAAGGTAACTAGCTGCCAAAACCCTTGATATGATATTTTAAATTAATTTATAGTAGAAAAATTGCAAGGGGATGAAAGGAAACATTGACAGATAAGCAACAAATTTTATGCAGAAGATTAAGCCAAGTAGCATCAATTATCCTAATGTACAATATTTTACATATATATATATATATATTATATAAGTAATCTTAAAAGTGAGAACATAACTTAACAAATATGTTACTATTATGTAGATGAGCATACAATACAAGTAGAAACATACGGGAATCTCCTCAAAAATATCCACCCATGACAGATTTTTCTCCCGCAGCCTGAGTATATCATATTAATATACAAACATATGAACATATATTATGACATACAGAAAAACCAAATCGACCAATTAATTCTAGGAAAGGAAGAAACATACTTCTCTCCAGTAAGGTTATTGTTGCGGTAAAGTTCCATGAAGGAATCAGAAAGCTTTAAGGCTTTTAACGCCAAGACACCTTGGTTGGACTTCGAAGGATCATAGATAATGCACACGCAACGCTTAATATTCTCCTGCAACCCCAAAAACCAATAAATACTATGCACAGGATAAATACCTTACATACCTGTGGCCTGTAAAAGAATAGAATAGTGAATCTCTAGAAAGTAAAAAGTACATAAGAATAAAAGTCTATGTTGCTCCTGATTTTGTGAGTTCCACGAAGCACAAACACATATGTTTGCTTTGTGTATATATATTATATATTCCTAGAAAGATGATTATAACTAGTACAGAGCCTGCTTAATATTTGTGTCCCAAAAACTGAAAAAAAAAATCAATAGACATCACCTGGTAATTCATGAAAGTCTCTATAAGCTCCACTGTCTGAAAAGATCCCAGTAATGTTGACTGGTACCTATAAGATGACATAGTTTGTCATTACTTTTATGTATCATAAAAAGCACACCATATATAGATTTTTAAAGATGATCATATACTACAAAATACACAACACAACTGCATGCTTTCTAGCAATAAACAGTATTTATTTCTGCTAACAGCTTCAAGTACAAACTACTGGAAAAAGCTATTAAAACCAAGCTAATATTAAGATTTTAAATAGATCAAAGTAAAGAAATTAGATGTGCAGATGCGAAATCCAGTAATGATAACACTAAAGTATAGTATTTAGAACAGTTTAAATAATTCTTTCTAGTTGCACAAGTAGAAGTAATCAAGTAAATGTATGAATTCTGGTGATGGACTATATACATTTTGGAATGGCCACATACTTCACCGAGTATTTTAAAATTTAGCTTCTCCATGGAAACGCCTGTATCTCAATATGTATATCAGTATATGCAATAAGATTCAAATAAGAATTACATTTCTGTTATATTCCTTACAAAACATATTCCTGGCTAAAGTAATCTCAAAAGAAAGGAAGACAAGTAACTATGAAGGGAGTAAATAATGAATTTTGAGGAACCAACATTTTTGAAATATAAACGTAATACTCTTTTTTTTTTTGGGGGGGGGGGGCACAAGTATCTCTCAACAAAGGAGGGAACAACATTTTCAATATATTTTGTTATGTAATAAAGAGAGACATAAAATAATGAACACTTGATGTACGAATAGCAGAAATTGGATGTGCTAACAACTTGTATTGAAAGTATAACTGCCCAAAATTATAGTCTATAGAGATATAACTTACACTCTTACAGAACTAAGACAAAAAAAATATTCTAATAACTGATCACCATTCGAAATCTGTTACAAATATTAATTTGATTTGCAGTACCAAATACCTAAATCAATACTTACCATCCAACAGTGTTATTGTCAACATTAACCTCTCTCAAGCATCTCATCATCTCAAGCTGATAATTAGCACCTTCTGCTTCAATCTCCTCATCTTCCTCACGTATCTGACATTATATTGCATATAATAAAATCTTTCAGGTGAGGGAAACCACCAGATGAAGGCAATTTCTAATTTGAGAACAACTAAATTTAAATACATTTTAGTGCCCAATCCATGACTTTAGTTAAGAAACTAAATGCAATAAAATTTATGATAGTTACTTACAGGAAAAGGGAAACAATTAGTTACTTCAAGCACACTGCCAACATCTAACCCAAGGAGTTGACCTGTGACAAGGGCAGGTGAAAATTCCTTGCAGTGCTTGATAATCTTCAGCATGGCCTGTTATAAGATACATATGACAATAACTGTTAAAAAAAACCATTGTAAGCAAGTCACAGCATAATCACAAACCCCACACCAGAGACATTTTATGCATGCCCATGGAAAAGAAAATTCACACTTTTGAGGAGCAAGTTAATTGAAAACTACCTTAATCCAGAAACCAAATAAATTTGAGGTCATTTAATTAAAAATGACACATGAGGTTGAGGGTGAAGCCAAAGGGTTGAAAGGCAACCTTTCCCATAACCGAGGTCATTAGCAGTCTATTCATAGAAATTAATCATTTTCTCCCAGATGCATTGAAAATCCCCTTTTTTTGGGTTCAATTCCTCGGCCCTCACTCCTCCCCTTAAACAAAGACATACTACACAACTTATCAAAGAAAACAAATGATATGACTTCAACAAACCAAGCGGGCCAGATTAATACATCTTCATATTCAAACTACATTGAAAAAAATAGTGACTCCCTATCTGTTGTGGCGGGGAGAGGGTAGGAATGTAGGATTAGCCAAGAAGATATGCATGAGCATAACAGGGGACTCTCTATACGCAGCCCTATAACAATATGGTGGCAATGGATTCATGTAGCCTAGAATTGGAACGCAACTAACAGTTCATAAAACTTAGTTCTCCCGTCTAAAGTGGTTTATGTAATTTTCAGTCCAATTCTAAAAAAAGAATAATAATGATAAAACAACTAGAACAATTAATTATATAACAGCTCACAGATTCAAAACCTGTGTAATGGTAAACCCCCTTACAGTAACCCACTAAAACCCAAATATAACCATAATTCAAAATATTCAATACACTCAAATACTCAATATATCACGTTTTATTAAAATTCAAACTCATCT
This sequence comes from Oenanthe sinensis, assembly GCA_028671895.1. NCBI lineage: Eukaryota > Viridiplantae > Streptophyta > Magnoliopsida > Apiales > Apiaceae > Oenanthe > Oenanthe sinensis. The sequence goes on from CM053799.1 coordinate 12,227,331, forward strand.
TCAATAATCCCGGTCATTGCTAAACAGAAATAACGACTTCAACAATAAATACACAAAAATGTTAAAATTCATGTCATCGATGTTCCAACACAATTTTGACAAAACTACTACAAAATCAATTTACAAGCAAACCGAAGCTTTACTAATCTAAAAACAACCAAATAATAACGATATAGTAAAAATTACCAATCCTTCGATTTGAACGACACGGAGCGGAGAAGCAACAACTTCCTCCGTAACCGCAACTTGCAAAAACGATCGAACCGCATTTGCTACAATCAGTTGACAAAAACCAAATCAATTTCAATTCATATAACTTAAATCTTTATATATGAAATAGTGTATCTACTTTTACACATAAACAGCTGCTGCAAACACCAATTCAATTTCAATTCATTCAAATCCTATATCTATATATACACATAAACAGCTGCTTCAACAAATTTAACAAAATAATTCAATTTCAGTTCATACAATACACACACACACACACACAGATGAAGTGAGAAAAAAGCTTACGTTGTGCCATGAAGATGAAGAATTGAGAGACGAATTGTGAAGGCTCTGCTCTGCTCTACTTACTCGATTTTGAGAAACCCTAACTACTTTTACGAAAATGCCCACATTTTTATTATTTTTATTATTCAATTCAAAAAAAATTATATTTATTTACCTTATAATTTTTTCACTTAATTTAAAAATAATATATACAATAATTTATAAATTTTTATATTAAATTAGGATTCAAAATATTAGAGATGCAGTATTATTTTTAATATCGGAAATAAATTTATTAATTTAATATTTTTAATAATTAAAAAATATAAATTATCATTATTTACTAAAAATTAAACAAAATAATTATATATTAGTTTATACCTATTCCCGCTCCTTAGTAGGATATAAGAAATTTATATTTTTATGTATTTTGATATTTGAGTTTTATGATTTATATTTTTTAATTAATTATAATTATGCGTTATAATTATACATTTTTTTTATAATTACAAATTTTTGGAGTTAACTTTCATTTATCACGAAAATACTATACTCTACTTATAAAAAGATTAAACAAAATTTAACAAATACATAATAAAATAAATTGCTAATGATACGACATCATAATTCAATGTTCCGAGTTCAGACTTGGATCCTGTGTCAAACGTATGCTCGGTTGAAGCTGGATTTAGAAAAAGACACCTCTCTCACAATACTCGGCCATCTATGAATCCCTTGAGAATATGTAATCTATATTTTAATTAAAAAAAATTTAAAAATAATAATTTTATTATACAATCAAAAACACTTAAAATTATGTGTCAAAACTACTTATAAAAAAACGGGGAGTAAAATAATTATCAACCAAACTATGGCTCCATATCTATACTATATTATTAAAGACGAAAGATTAAAAGTTTTGGTCGTCGGATTATTAAAGACGAAAGATTAAAAATTTTGGTCGTCGGTTGGTTTGGTACTGGGTGAACCATAGAAAAGATCTTGACGGTCCAATTTTAAGTGAACCATAGAAATAAAATTAACCGTTAAATTTTAATAAAATATAATTTTAAAAGAATATAATCATACATACAATTCTAACACAAGTAATCCTCCTTTTATGCAAACAACTCATAAACATTACTCCCTCCGTCCCGGCCAAATGTTTACATTTGGTCCGGGCACGGAGACCAAGGATAGTGGGTGTAATAGTGATTTTATTGTTAAAATAAATGAAATAGTGGGTGTAATAGTGTAAAGTGTTGAAAAAGTGGAGTGAAGTAGTGGATGTAATAATATATTTATTGTTAAAAGTTACTATTTTTAGTAATGTAAAGAATTGGGTGGGACGTCCCAAAAAGGAAAGTGTAAAGAATTGGTTGGGACGGAGGGAGTATAATTCTAAAGAATATAAACATTACTACTAAAATACAATCTCATATTAATTTTCTAACTAAAATATCTCACATTAATCTCCTAAGTAAAATACATCTCTATACAAAACAAATAAAAATTATCCTATTAAAATATAAATGCAAATAAATTATATAAAAACATATACATATAATATTAAATAAAATTTAAATTATAATTATACAAATACAAATAAATTTAAATCATTAAAAAATATTAAAATAAAAATATTAAAAAATTAAAAAAATTCATCCGTGTATCGCACGGGATATAAGCTAGTAAGTTATTTATAAGTTGAACACGAATAATATAAGTCAAACACGAATAATATAAGTCAAACGGACACTATTATATTTGGAACGAAAGAAACACCCTTTAACTTCCTTTCTGGGGTTTTCAATTCATGGTTTCTCACTCTGTTGCATGCGACAAGGTCTTTCTATCTCTCTCTCACACACACAGAGTATATATGTATTCTTCTTGTTCTTGTTTTTACACACACTGACACGCATATGCTTTATCTTACTAGATTATTTGCTTATATAAATGCATGTATATAATGTTTTGGTGATAACAGAACTTTGTTGATTTTTACTATGATGCCGAGAAGAATATATAGTTTCCTAACAATGCTCATATTCCGGCCTCCTCTCGAAAATGATCTTCTTCCCCATTAATTCAACCTAATAAGGTAGCTTTTTTTACCTGCTATCACACTATTTAAAATGCACGTTTTGTTTGAACAGGAATTGAATAATGGCATTCCTGCTTATTAGTACTTTGTAAAGTTTTTACTCTTTGGATGATATTTTTTTTTTTTAAGTCGTAATTCAGATATGGATTTGGTGGTTCTATGGTAATAGGCGAATGAGGCAGTAAACCAATAAGGTTATCCTTATGTAAATTTTTATTTAGATTTCTATACTTGCAGTTGAGGATTGGGATGACCAGATATTTTTGTGTGATACATATGCTTCCTTTATTGTAATTAAAATTATAATGCCTCCCTGTGATGGATTTGGATGTTGAAATGGAGAGATTTTGGCATAAGATTGGAGTGTTGCCAAGTAATTTGTAGTTTGTAGCACTTTAGACTGGTTTTTGAGCTTTAAGACCTTGACACATTCCATGATACTGGGAAATTTGGATGAAATTAATTTTTTTAATCACACTATTTGGACTGCAGATTGCAACTCTGGTGGTAGTCAAGCTTCAATTCGCCAGTTCGAAACTTCTCAAGCCGATTTTATATATAAAGTAATAAAGTGTAGTATGATTTTCTCTTGTTATTATTTTTGGATTTTTCTCTACTGAGTAGCTTTGATTTGCGGTACCCATATCAAGATATGAATCCATCTCATATGAACTGCATAAGCACAACTGTAGGCTTAGGTAATACTCGCTTCGGAATCATGCACGAAAAGATTATTGAGAGTACTACCTTTATTCCACAAGAGTGCCACAAGAATATGAAAATTTAATCCTGACGTATTTTATTGAATATATATTGATTATTTGTATTTTATTTTAAATTGTAAATAGAAGTAGTGTATTTGTATTAATATTTCTTATTACTATTTTTTTTAATGAGAACCGCTGTCCGCTGATTACTGTACTATATTAGCCTTCTTACGTTAATTACATATAATATATAATTTCTATACCTGTCTATTGTAATGACAGGATTTTTTTTATGATACACAGATGCTTCCTTTATTGTAATAAAAATTATACTGCTTCCCTGTGTTAAAATTGGCTGTTGAAATAAAGTAGTTTAGGCATAGGGCTGGAGCGTTGCCAAGTAATTTTTGTTGTTTGTAGCACTTCAGAGTTCAGACAATGAATTAATCTTCAATTTATTTCAACTGACAAATAAATATGAAAAAACCTCGACACAAGGAAACAGGATAACTACTCAGGGATCTGAAGTATGCAGTTGATCTGTTTCTATGCTGAAACTTAGTGATCCTTTACTGCTCCGTAATGGAGCCTCCATTCAAGGTTTCCCATGGTACTGGGAAATTTGGATGTAATTGATTTGTTTACTCCCATTTTAGGATAGCAGATTGATTGACGAGTTCAAAACTTCTCTCCATCTGATATTATATATTAAATAAAAAATAGTATGCTTTTTGTTCAATTATTTTTTATTCTCTCTACTGAGTAGCTATCAAGATATGAATCTATTTCATATGAACTGCACAACTGTAAGTTCAGGTAACTAGGCAGGATAAATTTTCCTATTCAAATATGCTAAAATACTTTTACATGACATCTTTCATAAGGATTAGTGCATCTTTGTCTCTCCCCTCCATCCATACATACCTTTTCATAAGTGATTTTGAGTTGCTATTGGAAATCATGCACAAAAATGGTTGTCGAGAATACTCCCTTCATTCCACAAGAGTACGTAGTCCCTTCTTCACTTTTTAATGCCGAATCAATACATATTAAACTCTAAAACTGATAATAATTTTGATGATTTTAGTTGATATATAGTTTGTTTATTTACTACTTGCAACGATCTTTTTTATGCTGTCATTTGATTTCAAAAGTGTAAATTGTAATCTTTTCTTCTGATGGAGGGTCGTTTAATTGTATGCTTTGGGATCAGTCCTTACCTTTCTTGTTGTATAGGCAGTAGGCAACAATGTCAGAGCTGCATTGCTGAGTGGTAAAAGTAAAGCACAATCATTAGTTTGTCGTTGCAAAAACAATGTTTTCGTCAGTACAACTATATGACTCGGTAAGAATTAGCATCATACTAGTTTCCAGACAGCTATTTTTGAGTTATTTTTATTATATTTGACTAATATCTTATAAGACAGCTGCCTAGAATTGTGAAACCATTACAAGCAGGCAGTTCTAACCACCCTAGTGCGGGGATTTCTGTAGAATGAGCACTCCACCAGTAAAGCAACCAATGCCGCACCAAAAGATCAACACAAAAGGAACCCCCCCCCCCCCCCCCCCCCAAAAAAAAAAAAAAAAAAAACACCTTTGCCTCTGTATGTGCTTCGTGATTAAATGATGAGGGAACACTTCCTTACTTTTTTTAAGAAACAAGAAATTAAAAATGTATGCTGACATGATTTTTAGCAGCGTACTCATAAGAGATTAATATATCCATTTTATAAGTAGAGATGCACAAACTTTTATTCTGATTTTGGAAAGTTTGGGATTTTTTGTGTTAAATTGAACAATTTTTTTTTAAGTTGGGCTTTTTGTTCATGTAGGAATATTTGATTGTTTAATATACGGCCCGGGCCCATATATTTAGGCCTCTAACATTATGTTTTAGGTTTTTTTCCTATATATACCCTGTTATGTACTCTTTGCTCGTCGTAACCCTGGCCGCAAGTAGTGCTTGACAACCCCTCCTTTGAATCTCCACGACAGATCTCTTTCATATATGTTCTTCAATTTTCATCATCTTTGAGTGCTTGTAGCCAATATTTATGTATGTGTGTGTGTATATATATGTCTAGTTGTCTACCATTCGCCCACCTATGATTTCTACTCATCACCCACCTGTGATTTTAGTCGCCATGTTCGCATGCGACATGGATTCTATCATGATTCAACCGCTTAAACATTTATCGGTACGTTACATCTTCAATTTAGTATGCTTGAGAAAAAGCTTTAGGATTTTAGTTATAACATGTACAACAAGTGAAGGAATTGTGTTTTATTTGATGCTGGATAAGGATCTGATTTTTAACAAATTTGGTTTTTTTGTAGACAGTGACTTTCTGCATTTCATAACAATATACTATTTGGTTGAACTAATTTCATTTTTTGAACTTCTTCTGCCTGTGTTGTCCCGGTCATTGAAGCAGAAGTTACTGGTGTGTGGGAAGCTATCACATTGAGAGTGATTCGCTAGGTGCAGTTCAGGCTATTAACAATGCAGTGGATAATTTTCTGGAAGTTGGTCAGTTCATGCAAGCGAGTAATAGAGTGTTGAAGTCTCGAAGAGATATTGCGGTTTCTTTTGTAAAAAAGCAAGCGAACAAGGTAGCTCACTTAGTTGCTAGAGACCATGTGAAGTGGATTGCTTTTTTGATTTTATGACTCCTCCACGGTCTGTGTTGGAGCCCCTTGAAAGTGTTTGTTTGATGATTTAATACAATAACCAGTTTCAAAAAAAAAATAACAACACATGCATGGGTGCATGTATACTTATGAGCGTACATATGGTCCTCTAGGGGGCTAGGACCACTAATGTTACTTGTATTTATCAAATCTATTTCTTATAATTTCACCTTTATGGTTTAAATCTTATTTTACAAAGAAAACATGATCTAAATATCGATTTCCTTTGCCATGGTGCTTGCATAAATTTTGCTTCCAAATTTTATATTCGATCAGTCAAGTGAACTTGTTTGTTTTTTCAGGAGAAAGTTGAATTGTGTGGACTGCAAAAAGGAGCAATTGTGCCCATTGATGTTCGGCAATGCCAGACTTGCCAGACAATGAATTCCTCTGCATTCTCCCAAAATCGGGGAGTCTAGAACCAGTAGTCACAATACTACACAAGGCTGCTTTGTGGTAATATACTTCACTCATACAAACATGTTCTACTATATCTGCCTCTCGTATCTTCCCTCCCCCCTTTTGCTAACTATATCGTTCCCCCTTGTTTTTCTCCTCTAGGTAGTCACAGAATTAGCTCTATATATAAGTACTATATGCATATTGGAATAAGTTGTAGATTGAAGAAATTCCATTTTTGGTCAAATACAAGGAGCCATAGTGCTATGTAACCTCCATATATTCATCAACAGTGGTCTTGAGTTTTAAAAAAACTGGTGTTATGTAAACGGTTGTCACAGTACAGTTTTGCATCTTGACCAAGTACTCTTCACTACTGTTAATTGTTTAATTGAACCAGATTCTCTATTATTTCATTAGATTTTGAACATGCATGTCTTGTAATTTACTCTTTGTTGCTCTTATATTACCATCGTTGAACTTGATGTCATGCAGCTTAATGGGCGTATATCTGAATTAGGTACAATATTAATGCCTTCATCTATTTCCTGGTATATATGCTCATTGTTTGGCACCTTATTCCTAATGCAGATGCACCACACATTGCCTATGAAAACTCCCCACCCTTACACTTATAATGTGTAACACATAATTTGGTTTAGAAATGTAGTTTGACATCACTTAAGCTGCACGATCAATACTTCTTGGCGAGCTTTGTAGATGGATGTGCAAGTTCTTAGATTATTTTACTTGTAAAGACAATCTTCTAGCATCTACTAGCTTTAGTAATGTGAACCCTAAATTTTTATTAAAAAACTTAAAGCATCCCAAGGCTCAATTTATTAGATGAAGATCTATGACCATAGAATGTAATGTTTACAACTAGATGACTCGGTAACAACTAGCATCATCTAAGGTTTCAGACAGCTATTTTTGAGTTGTTGTCTATATCATATTTGACTTATATCTGAAGAAGATTAATAAAATTAGACTTAATTGCATTCCGTCAAATTTTTTTAATAGACGTTAGTGTATTATATCTGAACTATAATATTTTTGCTGAAAAATGGCTTAATTATAAAAATTGTCAGTTTGATGACCAAACTATTTATTTTTTAGTACTTGATTGCATTCCGTCAATTTTTTTAATAGATGTTAGTGAAATTATATTTAATTGCACTTTGGTGGCGTGAATTATATTTTTTTGCAGAAAAATGACTCAATTATAATGTTTACCAATTTGTTGGCCAGTTATTTATAATTTTTTAATTATTGATTATATTATAATTTTGTATTCACACTTTATTTTATTGCTTAATTTTAACTATCACACTTTTTAAATTTTAAATCATATTAATATAAATTTATAAAATAAAAATATTTATGAAGTTCATTCGGTAATTTATCTAAAATTGGAAAGGAAAATCTATTTCTAAAAACTAGTGATATTTTATAAAATAAAATATAATAATGTATTTACGGTTACGCTCTCTTTTATTTATAAGTTGTGTTGATTTTTTTTATAATCTCAAGTATTGATTAAACAATGCTCGGACTCATCGAATTCATTTTTTAAATAATAATAATGATAACACAAAGGTAGTGGAATATATTGGATGTAATCAAATATTAAAAAATAAATAGTTTGGCCAACAAATTGGTAATTTTTATAATTGAGTCATTTTTCTGCAAAAAAATTATAATTGTTGTCAACAAAGTGCAATTAAGTATTATTTCACTGACATCCGTTAAAAAATTTTGAGAGAATGCAGTCAAGTGCCAAAAAATAAATAGTTTGGCCATCAAACTGACAACTTTTATAATACTGCAAAAATATTATAGTTTAGACCATCAACGTGCAATTAAGTCATAAAATTATGAAAGTAATGATATAGTTTATCTTGTATACTCCAGTTTTGACATTTTTGTTTCCTTTTTGTGAGCAATACATGATTAGCTTATAAGATCGCTTCCGAGAGTTATGAAACCATTACAAGCAAGCAGCAATAAATCCTTAAGTACAGGGATTACCGTAGACTGGCATTCCACCAGTAGAGCAACATATGCCACACCACAAGATCATCACACGAGGGACACCACCGAAACACACACCTTTGCTTCAGCTGTGCTTCCTGATCAAGTGATCATAAGGAGTCCTGATCAAGTGATCATAAGGAGCATTGTATTGAGGGCCAAGGCCCAGGTTCAAGTTATTATATGAGTCCAGTCCATTTTATTTAATGTTTAGTAGTACACCTGTTATAACAAAGTCTGTGCACCTAATTAGCACATGATCTAAAACTGATTCTGGTAGTACATTATAGCTAGCTGTAGTTGTCCTTGTCTGGAACTGTTACTTTGTCATTATCTAGGATCCATTTAAAGTTTTTAAGTGTGTGTCTTCTAATTTCTAAAGCTCTATAGCTCTATATTAATAGTCGTTAAATATATACGAGTAACATTTTTCGATGTTAATTACTTTATCGACATTTAACTGCGCAGTTTTATAATGGATGTTGATGTATAGTGGTAGCAAAATTATGTAGCAGAAACACGTACAACATGTGAACATAGTACAAATGAGGGATCCATTCTGTATACTAAACATATATAATTGATATCTGGAATAAATGAAATGTAACATCAATCATTAAATTCACGAGATAAACAATCTCAAACCATCTAATTAAATACTCTAAATGACTGGGGAAGTAAAAGCCTATGGTTAGGACTTTGTTATAGGACTTCTTATTGTACATAACATGAGAAGAAGAAACTATGAAATTTACATGCATGATTACATATAAATGGGGACCCTTTCTGTATTATTTTTCAATATGTACTATATATAAGATTTGATCTCATGAGTTTTGTAATTAACTACCGATTGGAAATAGGATTTGGGCCACTAGGAACTTCATTAGAACTGGCATTAATAGCTCCGTCTCGCCACATTGCTCGTTGATGATTTTGAGATGATCTATAGTCCTTGCTATGTTGAACCCTCTCAGCAATAATTTATTGCTTATTAGGTTCTTGTTTATTTGATACTAGTGATGGTGGAGCTGTTTCTACAAGGAGTTGTTAAATTGTGAAGATTTGGTTTGTTTGCAGCATTCTAGGTAAATTGAGCAATATCTGATTTTGTTGCAAGGGGCTGTGAGGTGATTTCTTGGTGAGGTATGACTGGGATAAAGAAAAAGAAGGTGAATAAGAATAGGGTCATATTGTTGTAGGCATATCAGAAGTGCAGCTCTCCCTAGCCATGCATACAACGTAGAGAATCTTGAATCAGCAGTGCTATATAATATTGTGGGTCGATTGCCTTTGGGTTCTGAACTCGATATGGGAAAGGAGCGTGTCTGTCACTGAGCAGGCGGGCAAGTGGGTATAAATAACATGTTAAAATATGTGAATTTCAAACCCCATATTATCAAGTCATTTTAAGCCTAGATATGAGTAGATCTTGAGTGTGTGTGCTCAATAAATTATCTTTGAGTATATTCTCCTCCGTATACCTCTTCAACGCTTATTCAAGTACTCAAAACAATTAAGGGATGAATGAGATATAATGATTCAAATTTGGTTCCTTGGAAGTGAAAAACTACAAGTGAAAAACTTATTTTTCACGTTGAAATGGAAAATTTTATTCATGTTTTATATAGCGCGCACACACTTGTGTAGTGTTCAATTGTGCAGTATGTTATTGCTTCATTACTTATCTCATCTGTGTGCAGGGGGTGCAAATTGTGGTTTTCGCGTTGGATTTGAGTTCTCATTTGTTAATATCTTTTTTCTTTACCTTTTTTATTCATATTTATACAATTGTTTCTGTTGGTGATACACACTATATCCTTTTTGTTGTCGGCAGATTTCTGTTAACGCTTGTTATGCCTATTGCACATGTTGCACCTGCTGCACATCTTGAGAAAATTTGAGAAATTCACTAGAATAAACTCCAAAACCAGAGAAATTCGCTAGAATAAACTCAAACGTTGGCAGCAAAAAATGTCGTTCTATGTGACCATGCTGAACTTGTCTTGTCTTGGAATATGAGACACATTTTCTCGCTGCTGGGAGTGACATGCGGATTGTGTATGTTGCTGCTACTTGGAAGCATTCTGACTATATTTGTCGTAATTATGTGCTTAATGGCTTGGTTGACTCGTTGTATAACGTGTATCGAATAAAACCAACAACTAATGATTAATGGAATCTCTTGAACATAAGTATAAAACCGAATATGCTGGAGTTAAAAAATTGATAGTTGATCGCTTTCTTGATTATAAGATGGCGGATATCAAAACTGTGGTCAATCAGGTGCAAGAATTTTAAGTGATCATTCATGGTGAAAGAATGGTCATAAATGAGTCTTTCCAAGTTGCTAATGTGATCCCTCAACTACCTGCAATCAGCTGTCTTATGACCCGTGGCCTCATGAAAGGCACAGTACTTACAAGTATCCCTATTAGCAAATATAGACATATGTGGAGGTTTCTTAAACATTCTCTCATCAGCTTTAGTGGCAGAGATATACTCAATAGTAGCTACGAGAGGAGTGTGCCAACAATTTCTCTGATAAGGCTGTCTCTTCTCGTCCACCTTACTTGTTTGAGGAGACTTGTGTCTCCTATCGCTGTCTGACTTTTTCGGACTAGCGCTTCGATCTCTATAACTCCTATCATTCGGGCTTCAAATATGCTTACCATTGCACAACCATTGACTTCCTGCTTAAGCTCCAACATTGACTCCCTGCTTACTTAAAAAGCTCAGTCTTCCTGTAAAACTCAGAAAGGGTTTCAAGTGTCTGACCTTGCAAGTTCTTTCAGAATTCAGTCCCCACACACAAGCCAGCAATGATCGAGGAAATTTTTGAATGAGTCATCAATTGCACCCCTGACACGATGGACTTCTTCATTAAATTTCTTAAAATAGTTCTGGAGTGTCTCACCATCATGCAGCTTAACATTGACTAGTGTTGCAACTAGAAGAGTATAAAGGATTGAGGACTGAAACTGCTTAATGTATATGTCAGCTAGCTGGTCCCATGAATCGGTGACAATTGACCCGAGTTCAGAAAATTATTGTTGTGCACTTTCCTTAAGTGATGCTGCAAAGATTTTATACCGGGCTAGCATGGAGACATGATACACCTCCATTTCAGTATTAAATGGGAACAAGTACTTCGCTACGTACATCAATCTCACTATTCAAAGTCAGACCAGGATTATTAAAAGATCAGAGTGAGTGGAGCAGTCTAGATCTCTCATTAGTGAATAACGATCGAGTGAAAACGGGCGAGGGTCCACTTTTCTCCTTCCATCGTTTCTTTTATTTCCCTTTCTATCATCTCTCGGAAGAGATTTGTCCTGTCTGCAGGCAAAATGATGGGACGTCCCTTGCTCATGGCTGTGAAGGGTCTCCCCTACTCGTATGCCTGACTCAAGGTTTCTTTCCAACATTTTTTTGTTGGAAACGTGATGAGTTTGCAGAATATATATTTATAGTTTTAATGTAACTTAAACAAATAATATATATTTATAATATTAATACAAAGCAACAGAGTACTCGATTTTTACTCAAAATAGGCTACTGCCTTTATTCTCTAACATTAGAGCTTCAGCTCTTTTCTTATGCTACAACTGTTGTGTACAACTTTTACTCAGATGTGAATTTTCTATGACAATAGGGGACTGTTATTTATAAACTTTGTTGCAGAGCTTCTTCCTTCATCGCTTAAGCCTCCCAAATTAACTGGCCAAGCTGTTGTATACTGTACATTGCATTTCTTTCTTCCACATGTGTCAGCTCCATTTCATATTTGATTTCATGTTATCTACTGTTATTGGAAAACCCATTTGTAATATTGTATTTCACATGCCAACCTTAAATCTAGGCTTCCATTTAATATAGGACAACGTGTATCTCTTCTCCATGTATGAAAATATCATTTCCAATTCTTTGTAGCTAGCTGTTCTAATTATGCAAGCTTGACTCTGCCTACCATATTTCCTGGATAGATATCCATGTATTATTCATACTAGTTGTTATCATTTATTGAGTCATCTAAAGAGTTTGAGATTCTAACACTCCCCCTCAAACTCGACTTTGCATTCCGAGCTTTTCTTTCATTTTTTAAAACATATACGGCTTCAACAGTTTCGTAAAAATATCTGCTAAATTTTCTTATGTTCTGCAGTGCACCAGCTCCACAATTTTGTCATTCACCTTTTCCAGAATAAAATTATATTTTATATTAATGTGCTTGCTTCGACTGTGAGATACTGGATTTTTCGCGAGAGAGATAGCAGATTTATTATCCACGTAAATAGTAACCGGATCATCGTTTGCAAGATTTAACTCATTCAATATGTAACCTAGCCACATAGTTTGACATGCGCACGCTGCTGCTGCGATGTACTCCGCCTCACATGTTGAGAGGGCAACTGTTTGTTGCTTCTTTGATGACCATGAAAATATTGCTGAACCGATATGAAAAACATATCCCGAAGTGCTTTTCCCGTCATCCAAATCCCCACCATAATCACTATTTGAATAGCCAACTAATTTAGAATTTTGAGAATGTGTATAAAATAAACCATGATCGAGTGTACCATTGATGTATCTCAAAAATATTTTAGCTGCCATGAAATGATCTTGCTTCGGCTTTTCCATGTACCTACTAACCAATCCAACTGCATACATAATATCGCGACGAGTGAAAGTTAGGTACCTCAGACTTCCAACCATACTTTTGAACAATGTCGGATTTACCGACTCTCTCGTAGAATTAATTTTTAGCTTTATGATTGCTTTTGCTGGCGTGCTCACAGGCTTGCATTCTTCTATTCTGAATTTTTTGAGAATCTGTTCAACATATTTTTACTGTGACAAATCCCGTAAATTTCGGGATTTATTCGGGATTTGCGGTTGTATCATATTCGCCATTTTTTCTTGAACGGAACCTTAGCTCTGATGCCACTTGTTGGAAACGTGATGAGTTTGCAGAATATATATTTATAATTTTAATGTTACTCAAACAAACAATATATATTTATAATATTAATACAAAGCAACAAAGTACTCAATTTTGACTCAAAATAGGCTATTGCCTTTATTATCTGAAATTAGAGATTCAACTCTTTTCTTATGCTACAACTGCTGTGTACAACTTTTACTCAGATGTGTATTTTCTATGATAACAGGGGACTACTATTTATAAACTTCATTGCAGATCTTCTTGCTTCATCGCTTACATCACTTATATTTTTTTGGACCCTACTCGACTGATGATGAAATGACTGATGAGGACGTTAATCATAGAAGGAGGCGACCTAGTAAGGAGCCTCTTAGAGGGAGGAGTATCCAGCCCTGAGGGCCACAAAACACTGACTCCACAAACCTACAAAAGAGGATACAAGCTCATGAGGTTGAAGCTCAACGACTAAGGAAAGACTTGGAAAGGGTGCTAGCAAGGCAACAATGCCCGAGAGCCAAGGGGGCTGGAGGATCAGTAAGGAATGCATCTGTGATAGATCTAGTTGAGCCCCCGACAAGGAGGCAAAGAAAGACAAGTCATATATGTTAGGGCTGACCCCCAAGACTTATTGCCATTCGGAAATCTTGATGATCCCACACCCCGTCACAAAGAATATTATGAATGAGAAGATATCAAGGAAGTTTAAGATGCCTATAATCAAGGCCTATGATGGAACATGAGATCCCTCAAATCATGTTCTCACATTCTGTTAGGTCCAAAGTGTTGTAGAGGGGGGGGGGTGAATACAACTGTTTCGAATAATGAGAGAAAATGAAAATAAATGCAGGTAATAAATGATGACACAGAATTTCAAGAATACATCTTTATATTCATTGAAGGATTTGCTACAACATTCATAAAAGCATCATAATCAGTTGAACAATAAATATAACAATTAAAGCTTGATTCAACTGATTCTCTCTCACTTTCTTTTTACAGTAAATGCTCTCTTTAAAATATACTGTAGAAAAATACAGAGATTGCTTAAAGTCTATTTACAAATAAAACAAAGTGCTGCTTTTATAATGCCGTGTAGACTTGATCTTGTCCTTTTTGTGTACGTGGCCCAATCAGGACTCGTCAACAAAAAGTACTTTCCAACCACTCTGGATCAACCGTTCACAATAAGCCACTTGTCCCTTGAACATTAAATGCTACATATCGACCCGCATCTCGATCTCGGCCTGGACCCATCTCGATCTCGATCTTGGTTGACAATCTCGATCTCGATCTGTTAAAATCTCGATCTCGATCTATGAGAATCTCGATCTCGATCTTTGAGAATCTCGATCTCGATCTCGATCTGCCGTGGATAGAGATTTGCCTTTGCAATGTTTTACTTCAATTATAAATCTCGACCCGCATCTCGATCTGCTGTGGATCGACATTTGCCTTAGCAAATATGCACTCATCCAATGTTGACCTTCTTTAGTGACTAATTGAGGATTAACCTTTATGAGCAAGTTTCCCTAGCTTCTTCAATTTCTTTTCCTCACTCAATTCAAATGAGATCTTCTATTACTGACATGAACTTGCCTCCAATGTCCTGACACTTGATGCAATGGTCTGGTTCATAAGTGACTAGTTTTGTAGGGGTTCTTGCTTCTGAATGTCAGTTCTCATTTGTTGATTAACCTTTACATTATCCAGATGTTGATATACATTACATGAAATCACTTTGGTCTTCTTGATACTTCTTTGACATTAATTTGATTCTCCATTAGATAAGTTAGGGCATGAGCAATACTGAAATTGAACTTCTTCTCACTTATGCATCCTTGATTAACCAAATTAGTTACTTGTAGTTACCAAGTATCATTACCATTTCTTCAGTTGATTGATTCCATGTGCTTCTTCAGTTTCTCTTGTTTTTGCTGTTGTTTTAACTTTTACCTAGTTGAGTTACATAGTAATTAAGTGTTACAAGTTAGTACACCTATGCCTTTCAATCTCCCTCTATTTGATTGTCTAACAATGACAACCAAATTCACAATGAGGATAACTCAACTAACCAGGGACTGAAAAAGATAAACTAACATTCATAAACGATCATGTCAACTTGCATAATGCTTGGCTTGATTAACTAGCTTTATGTCTATCACTGATACTTCAAGTGCCAAAATTGGACACCTGTTGGCTCGATCAAATGGCTTCATGCTCTTCTAGAGATTTTCTCTAAGTACTTAAGAGCACGGTCCACTCAATCTTCAATTATCCTTCTGAAGTCCTTTTAGCAGTATTACCACCGCCGAACTTCGCGAAATAATTGACGCCTAATATAAACCAGTTTCAAGACACTTAGCTAACTAACTTCTACCTTACACTACACAAGAAAATAGATAATGTACTTACAATGCAGGAAAACAAGAAAACAAATTACAACGCAAAGAAACATTAGAAGCTTAATACATTAAAATCTCAATTTCTTGCGCTCCTCTTCCTCACGAGCTTTCTTCTTGGCTGCCTTTTCTTTCTTCATGAACTCAAGGTTGCAGACTTCATCCATTCTTTTCTTGAGAAGATTAAGTCCTTCTGCTTTCACATGATTTCTGATCTTATAATCTCGAAACAACCTCAACCACCTCTCAACCATGCTGCGAGTGGTAAGCTTCGTGGGAATGTCTTCAAACCTCAGCTTAGTTACTTTGTCAGGATACCCCTTTTCCCCTTTCTTCCTTATGACCAGCTGCTTAGGGTATCCAATGACAATAGCGGTGGTGCATTGCTGTAGCCTCTGAATATCAAGATGTTGTCTTCTCTTACAGAAGTTCTCAAACGTGACCCTTAGATAGTCCTGATCAAACTCGTCAACATCATCCATCTCATCAATCAATTCCCTTATGATACACAGTGTTTCATGACTGTGTTCTGCAAAGATGTCGTACTTGAGCTCAATGACGGTTTCCACCTAATGCTTGTCTGTATAGATCAGCAGGTCATTCTCATTCTCAGCTTTGCTTTTGACAAACTTGACATTTGCACCAACCACTGCACTAGCTTCCTCCATTATTTCTCCTTCTTCAGGAATGTCTAATCTTGGATCTCCATATCTCTGCACATGCTCCTTTATTGCCTCTTCTTGCTGCTCGAATGCATAGTCTTCAGGCTCCTTCTTAACCACTAGTAGTTTGGCTTCAGGCAACTTGTATCTAACATCTTGCCTTCTTATCAACTTCTCCAAATCCTTAACCACCAGCTTCTTTTCCTTTGTTAGAAAACCCTTTGTGAGGACTAGATTTGCAACTGCCTTCAGTACATTTTCGCTCGGGGTCAGTTTCGAGTCATGTAGATTTACGATCCTCAAGACCTTGTCATGGACGTATCTGATTTGATAGGGATTTAGAATAATGTCAACCCCTCTGTCTTCAGCCATCTTCAATAGTTTCTCTTTAAACAGCACTCCAGTCTTGACAGAGGTGTCTACCTTGTGAGCATATTCTACCAGTTCACTAGCACCCCTTGCATGGAAGAATGCTTCATCAACCATACACGGCTCGATTCTTGTTATGGGTGCCCAAGTAATCATCAGACTCCATGCTTTCATCTTGAATATAACTTGAACAGAGGTGCATCCCTGTCTTATACAGTTTAGATAGTTCAGAAGCCCAGGGTTTAGATTTTCTAGCTTGTGGAGAAGGAAACTCAATCTTTCTGAGTCAGGAGCATAGGCTTTTGGTCCAGTTAAGGCTTCTCTAGCATTGTCCCACTCGGGACCTTCCCTCCTTTTGTCAGCCTGTACCTTAGGATCTGTGATCTTTTTCATTTCATACTCATGCTGAGTTTTCTGAGCCGCTCTCTTCTCCTTTGCCATTAGTTCCTTTTCCACTATTCCTTGAAGCAATTCTTCATTCACTCTTTCTTTGGCTTCCCTGAAAATCTCTTCTTGCATCTCCGCTTCTTTCGCTACTTCATCAATTTCTTCTTCCGGCACATGCTCGTCAGCAACCGAGTGGTCTCCTGCATCACCTGCAACTCCTGCGCCAGATCCGCCAGGATTTAGACCTCTTTCTTGTTCCCACTCTCTTGCCCGTTGCTCGAGTCTCGACCTCCTTGACACTAAGGCTTCTACATCCATCTCATCCTCATCAGAATCTTCAATAAAGTCTCTCATAAATACATCAACGAGAGGTGTTTCTTTCTCAGCTCCTGCTTCTTCAACTACCATCTTCTGCTTGCCTTTGTTTTTAAGAGCCGGTTGAGCCTCCTCCACCTTTTCACCAGATTTGTTTGAGGACTCGATCACCGGACCCTTACTAGTCAGCTTTTTCAGACCCTGATCCTCCTTCTCCCCCTTAGGTGGGTTATCCTCATCAGGAGCATCATCATCATTTTTATCGTCACCACCACCACCGGTTGAATGACCAGGTCCAGCCCTGTAACGTCCAAAGACATCATCAAGTAGTTCATTCAGCTTCGTCCAGACCTGAGACATGCCATGAGTGACATCATCGACTGACCGCCCAACCTCCACTTGTACCAATCCAAGATTGTTTAGCTTGTCAATCATTTGATTTTGGACGGCAATCAAGTTCTCCATGAACTGTGCTCCAACCTCCAATCTTCCAGAGTGAGAAGAGACAGCAGCAGTAACACCAGCAACTCCAGCCTCCAAAGCCTCCACCTTTTTCACTAGATCCTGCAATTTAGGGGACGGTGTTTGGCTTGGGTTAAATTGTTTACTCTCACCGGGTTCTGTTTCACTCAAGATCCCTAAAGAGAAGGGATCTACTCTCCCTGTCTCTCTCTCGTGTTTAGAGCCTAACAGAACTAAAGCCTCATCCACTAGTCGCTGAGGACTAGCGGTGAGTTGGTCGGCGATATCGGTCAGTGAGACTGAACCTTTAAATGTTGTGTCTACGTTAGGAGATGGTGTTATGACCATGTCATCCCCTTGCTCACCAAGAACCTTTTCTGGTTCGCTGGGCTGTTCTGGAGGCGTAGACCCACCAGTCACCAGATGTCGTTGCTCTGCGAGCAACTTGTTTTCTGATTTAGATGAGGAAGAGTCATCCGTACTGGATTCGACAGACTCTTCCACATATACACTTCCTGAGATTCTAGCATCAGAAGAGCTAGTCGCAGTTTGCCATTCCCCTTCCGAGAAATTGCTCAAAGAGTCCTGAGCGGACAACTCAGGGGAGGTAGGGCCAGCTCCTATTGGCTGTTGAGCTGGACCCCCTCCTTGACTCTCACCAACATGCATAGGCGAGTGCGAATGTGTTGGAATATTTAGGAGAGGTGAGCCACCAGCGTGAGGTGTGGTGGCTGTGAGAGGTGAACTATCCCTAACAGGTTGCGCAGTTGCCACTGGGATAGAATCCATCTTTTGCTTCTTTGAGAGTGGCAGAGCTGCTGATTTTACTACTCTCTCAACCCCTACACTCTCTCCACAAGACTTAGATGGGCTTGCCTTCCTTTTATCACTAGTTTTAGGGCTGGCTGAATGTTTATGAACAAAAGGGCTTGCAGCCTGGGATAGAGCCTGGGGGTTTTCAGGCCCACGGTTGTAGAAAACAGGGGTTGGATGAATTGAAATTTGATAAAGATCCGCAAGAATAGGTACCTGACTCAGAAGATCTTCATCCTTGTCAGCTCCAGCTTCTGCAACATTTGCTTCAGCCATTTCAACATCCACACCTGCTTCTCCCAAATTTCCAGACACTTGATCTCCACTAGCAGCTTCGTTGCTACTACCTTCCGCTTCTACAGCGGTAAACTGAGAAGCATGCCTCCTAGCATACTCATCTTGCAGATCCTGGAAGTACGGAGTCAGGCGCAACTCAAAAAGTCTGGACTTTTGCTGGGTTTCCATGGTGGAGATACTCTTTAAGGTCATATCAAAACATGCCATCCTTTCAGAGCCTTGAAATATTCTTCTGTGCTCCTCTGAAAGAACGTCATCCAGAACCATCTGAAGAAATCTTGGCATCCAACATTTGACTGGTCCATCTTCCGGATTCCGAGATGCATTCTTTTCCAGTGCCCACCTCTCAAGCAACTGAATCAACAGAAGTTTGCCCACATTCACTCTTCTGTTATTTGCCACTCCATATAGAATTACTCGACAACTGTTGTTCATTGGCCTGTAGTCTTTGTCCTTTCGGAACATGCAGCGTTGAATGGCCTGAACTACATAATCCCACTCAGCTGGTAACATACCTGTGTGAACCTTGGTTACCTTGATAGGACCCGTGGGAGGACGACAACCTATCTCTGTGAATAATTGCAACATTTCTTCCATAGTGGGTTCCAGAGCAAAATTTTCTGAAGGAAGCCCAAGAATCTCATTGAACTTCTGCAGACTGACCTCATATTTTGCACCACTGATAGTGAAGGATAAGCCTGTTGGATTTGCTTTACCGCCCTGAATCTCTAATGTTGAGTAAGCAGCTTGAAGGGCTTCAACATTCAGGATGGGAGAGGTGGTTAAGGCATGACTTATTATGGATGTGTTGTTGAGGGACTCAATCCAGAACTGGTAGTGAATGAATCTACCAGTTGCTCGATCAGCAGAGAGATTAACAAAGTTGGTTTTGGGAATAGTGAAATTTGGGTTGGCCATTTGAGATTTGTGTTTGAGAAGAGAAATGTTTTGTAAAGATTTTGCAATGGAAATTTTAGAGAACAAGTTCTAAATTTAAACACAAAAAAAACGTACACGAACCCCACTAATTACCCACGTAATAAAACTCCTCACTAATGACCACTTAACTCCCCACTAATGATCACTTAACTCCCACTAATGATTGACGGTTTAGCTTTAGGAAATTAAAGTGAACAGTCGTTTTGTTTTGAAAAAATGCGAATATCTCGGAAAAACACAAAACAGGGCGGTTACTTGGTACTTTATGGATTGATCAGTAACACACACAACTATGCCACTCGAGAACACAAGAAAAATGAAAAACACGAAGACACGAAATCAATAAAAACAAACTCACTCGAATAACAAGAGAACTGAACAACGATTTGCAAGAACACTAATGTTAAGAGATGACGTAGAATATGCGCAAAAAGTTCAACAGTTTACTTTAAACAAAATTTAGGCAGAGTTTTGTTTTACTGATTAATGTTTTCAAGTAACAGTTAGTGATTTTTGTTTAAGAAAATCACAAGAAAAACTTGGTGTTATGGCAGGGAAGAGGATGCTGTGAATGTATGTATATGCGTGTGTATTTGCTTCAGCTTTTTGAACTAGTGAGAGAGAGAAGGTTAAGAGAAATAATGAACAGTCTATATAATGCTATTATTATATACTTGCACGCCTAAAAAGAAAGTAACTGAAGAGACAAGTCACATCTCGATCTCGAGATCCGCATCTCAAAGTCGATCTTGATGTCGATCTTGATGTCGATCTCGATCCGCATCTCGATCTACATCTCGATGTCGATCTCGATGTGGATAGATCGAGATGTACCTTAACAGTTGTTAAGCAATTTTCGCAAGTCAATCTCGATCTCGATCCAGAACCAGATGTCGATCTTACAATTTTGAAATGACAGGGAATTTAGCAAATAAATCATGCATTACAAAATTAAGTCTAGCATTAAATCATATCACATTATTAGACATTAATCATATGGATACACAGATCATCATAAGATTAATGTCATGAAACTTTATAACTTCCCCTTATGACATGCAATACATACATTTTTGAAGTTAAGTACACATTATTAATTATGAATATTCATGAACCACAATAATATGTACACAAACTGAATTATAACAGATAGGTAGCAAAACTAACAGGTGTTAAGCATCCCCAATTCACCAACCAATCTAGAAAATGTTGATTCGTCTAGAGGTTTAGTGAATATATCTGCTATTTGACGTTCAGTAGACACAAAATGCAACGCTACAGTTCCATTTTCTACATGCTCTCTAATAAAATGATACCTTATATCAATATGCTTAGTCCTTGAGTGATCCACAGGATTGTTGGTCATTGCAATAGCACTTGTGTTGTCACACATGATAGGAATCTTAGATACTTCCACACCGTAGTCCTTGAGTTGGTTCTTCATCCACAGTATCTGGGCCACACAGCTTCCAGCAGCAATATATTCTGCTTCAGCTGTCGAGGTAGATACTGTGTGTTGTTTCTTGCTTTGCCAAGACACCAACCTTCTTCCAAGAAACTGAAAGCTTCCTGAAGTGCTCTTCCTATCTATTCTACAACCTCCGTAATCTGAATCCGAATAGCCAACAAGATTAAACCCTGTATCTCTTGGGTACCAAATCCCAAGATTTGATGTTCCCTTGAGATACCTAAAAATACGTTTTACGGCTATGAGATGTGACTCTCTAGGATCCGCTTGGAACCTTGCACATAAGCATGTAGAGAACATAATATCAGGTCTGCTAGCAGTTAAATACAAAAGAGAGCCGATCATACCTCGATAGCTTGAGATGTCTACAGGTTTTCCCGCTTTATCCTCGTCAAGCTTCGTGGCTGTTGCCAAAGGAGTCTTAGCTTGTGATATATCTTCGAGACCATACTTCTTTAATAGATCATGAATGTACTTGGTCTGGCAGATAAATATCCCGTCCTTCTTCTGACTAACTTGAATACCGAGAAAGAACGTCAGCTCTCCCATCATGCTCATCTCATACCTTGATTGCATTAACTTTGCGAATTTAGCACACAGCTTCTCATTTACAGACCCAAAGATAATGTCATCCACATATACTTGTACCATTATTAGATCATCTTTGCATTTCTTGAAGAAAAGCGTCTTGTCGATTACTCCTCTGGTGAAACCACTTTCTAGTAAGAAGTCTGACAGAGTTTCATACCACTTCCGCGGAGACTGCTTAAGGCCATATACTGATTTGAAGAGGCGATAAACATAATCACAGTATTTGCTGTCGACAAACCCAGGAGGTTGATCAACATACACTTCTTCATCCAGTTCACCGTTTAAGAATGCACTCTTGACATCCATCTGATAGACTTTAAAACCATGATGTGCTGCGAATGCTAAGAACATCCTTACGGCCTCTAGCCTTGCTACTGGTGCGTAGGTTTCATCATAATCAATTCCTTCTCTTTGAGTATAACCCTTAGCAACCAGGCGAGCTTTATTTCGTGTTACAAGTCCGTTTTCATCCAGCTTGTTTCTGAATACCCATTTTGTTCCAACAACAGATCTATTCTTTGGTCTGGGTACCAGCTTCCACACCTTCTGCCTTTCAAACTGATTGAGTTCTTCTTGCATTGCAATCACCCAATCAGCGTCATCTAGGGCTTCTTCCACACTTTAGGTTCCAATTGAGAAAGGAACACTGAGTATAGACATTCATTCTCAGTGGCAATTTCAGCTCTAGCTTTTCCTCTAGTAGTCACTCCGGCATCTGGATCACCAATAATTAGCTCAAACGGATGGTCCTTGCTCCAAGTACGATCCCTAGCAAATGTTCTTGATGACTCAGCTTGATCTTGTAAGTGAAGGTGACTTAGTCTAGAGGCACTTCCACTAGCTCCTCCTGAGCCAGTACTAGCTCCCCCTGAGTGAGCTGCTCCCCCTGAGTGCATACTTACTCCCCCTGAGTTAGTACCAGGTCTAATGGAAGGTGATCCCTCAGCCCTAGTGTTTTGTATTGGCGAAACACTAGACTCTTGATTAATTACATTATTTATCATTGGATCACTACCCTGCACTACAGACTCAGGAACTGTATCCACTTCATCAATATCCATATTTTCAAATCTTAGGGAAGTGGGCTCACTGTCTTCTTTTTGTATAGAAGGGAGATTTGAGTCGTCGAATGTGACATTAAGGCTTTCAACCACCTTGCGATCATTAAGCACAAACACCCTGTACGCTGCTACTACTTCAAGAGAATATCCAATAAAAACCCCTTCATCTGCTTTGGCATCAAACTTTCCAAGTTGTGCATTGTCTCTTAACACAAAGCATTTGGCACCAAACACGTGAAAGTACTTGATAGATGGTTTTCGTTTATTCATCAGATAGTAAGGCGTCTCATTATAGTCTTTTGTAATCAGGGTTCTGTTCTGTGTATAACACGTCGCGCTAACTGCTTCAGCCCAAAAATACAAAGGAAGTCTTGACTCATGCAGCATTGTCCTAGCTGCTTCAACCAGTGTCCTATTCTTCCTTTCTACCACCCCATTCTGCTGCGGTGTTCTCGGTGCTGAATACTGTCGTCTGATCCCTTTAGATATGCAGAAATCCATTAACACTGAGTTCTTGAATTCTGTCCCGTTGTCGGATCGGATAGTCTTCACAGTCAGACTTGCTACGTTTTCAATTACCAGTACATGCCTAATGATCTCATGTGGCACTTCATCTTTCGATGTCACAAACTTTACCCATGTGTATTTGGAAAAGTCATCGACTATCACCAGCGCGTATCTTTCCCTTGACATTGACATAACATTGACGGGTCCAAACAAATCCATGTGAAGAAGTTGTAGGGGCTCGGTAATGCTATTCACTTGTTTATCCTTATGCGAGGCTCTTTTTGATTTTCCCATCTCACATGCTTCGCAGAGTCCATCTGGAGTAAACTCCATCTGCGGCAGCCCTCTCACCAATTCTCTCCTTACGAGATTATTCATTGCTTTAAAGTTCAGGTGAGATAATCTTTTATGCCATAGCCAACTTTCATCAGCAGAAGCCTTGCTGTAGAAACACGTGACTTCAGACTGATCAGCGGAATTCATGTCGGCTATGAACAAAT
Source organism: Oenanthe sinensis (assembly GCA_028671895.1). NCBI lineage: Eukaryota > Viridiplantae > Streptophyta > Magnoliopsida > Apiales > Apiaceae > Oenanthe > Oenanthe sinensis. The sequence continues at coordinate 12,251,485 of CM053799.1, forward strand.
TTGACTTCCTTACTCCTTTGAGAGCAAGGCTTCCATCCTTTTTGCTTCGAATCGAACAATCATGCTTCCCAAAGTTGACGTCAAAACCCCTGTCGGTGAACTGACTAACGCTGAAGAGATTATGTCACAATCCTTCCACAAAAGACACGTCCTCAATGATAACATTTCCACAAATAATCTTGCCATATCCCCGAGTGTAACCTTTGCTGTTATCTCCAAAAGTAACCACGGAGCCGGCTCTCAACACCAAATCTGTTAGCAAGGACTTATTGACGGTCATATGCCTCGATGCTCCACTGTCCAGCACCCATATGACTTTACTCTTTTCCTGTTCACTGCCCTGCAAATCCATAAAGGTTAGGTGTTCTTCGGAACCCAATGATGTTTGGGCCCGGCATCAATAATTTTCTTTTTCTTTTCAGATACAGAAGGCTTTGCCTTGTTGCCATCAGGGGCATTCATATTGACTTTGTCTTTTCCCTTGTCAACCTTGACTGGTTTGGGAGTAGACTGGTCACTCCTAACTTTAGGAGGACTTGAAGTCTTAGCCTTTGACCCCGCATGCTTTTTCTTACTACTACTAGATGTATGTTCAACAGATGCACTAGCAGTATTCATTAAATTAAAATAAGCATGCATGATGTTTACATCACATGGCATACAATTAGGATTACTGCATTTGGCATGATTTGCATACATGTTAGGCAAAGCAGTAGTTGCAGGCATGGTATTACCACCAACAGGTTTTTCTCCCTCTACATAGAACGGGCAATAGTAAGACAAATGATCAGTTTGATTACAGATATAGCATGCCTTCCTAGCTCGTGTAGATGTAGATGCAGATACAGGTTCAGTTTTAACTACCTCTACAGGTGTTTTCATTTGGTCTGACCCTGCTACCCATTGTTTATATGACACCGTCTTAGCCTCCTTGGTTCCTACACCTCTCTTAGCATAAGCAATCTTACTCGCTCTCTTAGAAGTTGTAGGTCCTACTACTTGTTCTTCCAACTCTTTTTCCATTTTAATCTCATGTTCAATTTTAACAGCAACAGGATCTATTGTCCTAGGCTCAAACTGCTTAAAGATAGGTTTTCTAACATCCCCTAAAACCTCAGGCACATTTTCTTTGACTACCACTGGCTCTAACAACTCAGCAGCCCTATTTTTCTTTTTCTGTGTGTAGTCAAGTCCTATGTTTACCTTTTCATTTTTACTCTTGCCTGCCAGTTTCATGTACATGTCCCTTTCTACGAAAACTTTATTAGCGGCTTCTTTAAAAGATTGACATGTTATTTTAAGCTCAGCTAATTCATTCTTAAGTTCTTCGTTAAGATCTTCCCTAATCTTAAGCTTGTGTTCTAAAACGTCTACCTGATTCATTAACTGCCTTTCTTTACTTTCTCCTGATTCTAATTCCTCTACCTTGGCCTCGAGAAGTCTATTCTTAAGGGAGAGTTTAGCATTTTCCTCATTAACATCAATTAGATTTAGTTGGAGATTGTACATGTCTTTAGTCATGGCAGCTAATTCATTTTGGTACTCAGAAATAGACATTTCATTTACGGTTAGAATTGGTACCTCTGATTGTTCTGAAGATTTTGCCATTAAAGCGAAGTTGCATAGCTCCTGATCTTCATCTTCATCAGACTCGTCCCAACCCTTCCCTTCAGTCACAACATAAGCCCGGCTTCCCTTCTGTTGCTTGCTAACCAAGGCATCATATTTCTTTTTCAGATCAACATAGGTTTCCTTGGGATGAACGTATTTGGGCTTCTTGCACTCTATTGCAAAGTGTCCCAATTCATTGCAGTTAAAGCATCTGAACTTGTTCTTGTCTACCAGGTTAGGTCTGTAGCCACTACTAGATGTGCTACCTCGACCGCTGTAATTTCCCCGGCCACTTACACTACTACCTCTGCTGCTGCTGCTGCTTCTTCGACTGAAAGAACTACCAAATCGTCCTTTACCTTTTCTTGGCTTCCTGAAGCTGATATGAGCAAATTCTCGAGCAATACAAGCATATGACTTGTCTTCTAATTTGTCCAGCTCTTCAAGGGTATAATATTCATCCTCACTTTTTTCGGATGGATCTTCAATATCTAATATCACCCTTTCAGGATTAGCAGTTTTCAATGAGACAGCTGCAAGTGCCTTTGTAGTAGACTCTTCAGCTACAAGTCCAGATTCACTTACCGCTTTGTATTCTCCACTATTGTAGGATCTTCTTTTGTCATTTTGTTTTTGCTCCGGCTCGTAGGTCTTTAAAACACCATACAGCTTTTCGAGAGAGGTATTTTTCAAGTCTCTTGACTCTCGAATGGCAGTGATCCTGTGTTCCAGATGTTTAGGCAAATTCAAAAGAAACTTGATATTTGAATCTGCCAGTGGATAGACTTTATCTCTTATACTCAGCTCAATAAGCAATTTACTGTAACGTTTGTAAACATCCGCTACACTTTCTCTTCGTTCGCATCTGAACGATTCATATTCAGAAATCAGAATGCGCTTGTGATTATCTCTAACTTCCTCGGTCCCCTCCATCACTACAACCAGTTTATCCCACATGGCTTTAGCTGTTTTTAATCCCTTTATTTGAACATAGTACTCTGAGTTTAGGGATTCAATTATGACGTTGCGTAACGACGCATCCATACCAACCAATTCTTTATCTGCGTCTGAAAACTCCATTTCCTCTTTAGGAACAGACCGGGATGGTATTAGTATCCCTCCTTCCATTCGCTCTGGCTCAATTCTCATGGGTATGTATGGACCGTTCTCCAATATTCTCAAGTATACCTTGTTTATTGATTCAAGGTAGGCTTTCATCCTTCCTGTCCATTCGTCATAATGTTATGCATCAAACGGAGGTATCTTAAATCTGTGTGCGGCGGCCATTTTAATAAAGTTTAAAATTAAGATAATACACTTTTCAAATTACAATAAATTGTATTTACTTGAAAAATTAATTATCTCACTTTAAATATCCAACACTTAATATCCAACAGATTTTGCACTTAAGATTCAAGCAAGTTAGTTCTAATCACAGTAACAGTAGCAGGGTCCACCACTTTCTCAAGTCCAAACAAAAAGTTGTCCACTTCCTAGTTGACAGAAGTTCGAAAATGTCCTTTTTGTTTAGTCAATCAGTTGATTCCAGTTTTGACCACAGGAAAACCCACAAAGCTCTAAAGTACAATGTTTTGGAATTTTGTACAAATATTCCTTACACCATGACTCAGAACTTTTTAGATCTATGACTTTTTCAAGAAGAAACAAATAAAAACTTTCGGCACAAACTTCAAAAAAAAAATGGATCTGAGATTTTCAAGAACCAACTCAAACAACACAATAGGATCTCTGTTAGATGTGTTTAACAGGTGCTCTGATACCAATTGTTAGGTCCAAAGTGTTGTAGAGGGGGGGGGGGGGTGAATACAACTGTTTCGAATAATGAGAGAAAATGAAAATAAATGCAGGTAATAAATGTTGACACAGAATTTTAAGAATACATCTTTATATTCATTGAAGGATTTACTACAACATTCATAAAAGCATCATAATCAGTTGAACAATAAATACAACAATTAAAGCTTGATTCAACTGATTCTCTCTCACTTTCTTTTTACAGTAAATGCTCTCTTTAAAATATACTGTAGAAAAATACAGAGATTGCTTAAAGTCTATTTACAAATAAAACAAAGTGCTGCTTTTATAATGTCGTGTAGACTTGATCTTGTCCTTTTTGTGTACGTGGCCCAATCAGGACTCGTCAATAAAAAGTACTTTCCAACCACTCTGGATCAACCGTTCACAATAAGCCACTTGTCCCTTGAACATTAAATGCTACATATCGACCCGCATCTCGATCTCGGCCTGGACCCATCTCGATCTCGATCTTGGTTGACAATCTCGATCTCGATCTTGATCTGTGAAAATCTCGATCTCGATCTATGAGAATATCGATCTCGATCTTTGAGAATCTCGATCTCGATCTCGATCTGCCGTGGATAGAGATTTGCCTTTGCAATGTTTTACTTCAATTATAAATCTCGACCCGCATCTCGATCTGCTGTGGATCGACATTTGCCTTAGCAAATATGCACTCATCCAATGTTGACCTTCTTTAGTAACTAATTGAGGATTAACCTTTATGAGCAAGTTTCCCTAGCTTCTTCAAATTCTTTTCCTCACTCAATTCAAATGAGATCTTCTATTACTGACATGAACTTGCCTCCAATGTCCTGACACTTGATGCAATGGTCTGGTTCATAAGTGACTAGTCTTGTAGGGGTTCTTGCTTCTGAATGTCAGTTCTCATTTGTTGATTAACCTTTACATTATCCAGATGTTGATATACATTACATGAAATCACTTTGGTCTTCTTGATACTTCTTTGACATTAATTTGATTCTCCATTAGATAAGTTAGGGCATAAGCAATACTGAAATTGAACTTCTTCTCACTTATGCATCCTTGATTAACCAAATTAGTTACTTGTAGTTACCAAGTATCATTACCATTTCTTCAGTTGATTGATTCCATGTGCTTCTTCAGTTTCTCTTGTTTTTGCTGTTGTTTTATCTTTTACCTAGTTGAGTTACATAGTAATTAAGTGTTACAAGTTAGTACACCTATGCCTTTCACGTTCTCTAATGTACTGTTGCTGTAACCCGTCAATGACGCTATTAAGTGTAGGGCGTTCCCTCAAACCCTGAGTGATATGGCTCAAAGGTGGTTTAGTTGTTTACCCCTAACTCTGTTGGGTCATTCAAAGATCTAAGTAGGGCCTTCATTGGTCAGTTTATCAGTAACAAGACTTATGAGAAGAACTCAGCTTCGCTAATGAATATGCATCGGAGAAAGAATGAATCCCTAAGGGACTATATGAACAGATTCACTAAGGAAGCCTTGAAGGTCCCTGATCTAGACTAGAATGTAGATATGATAGCCCTACAGCAAGAGACCTCAGACGAGAACTTCAGGAGGTCTTTAGCCAAGAGGGCTCCAGAAAGTATGAATGAGCTCCAAGAGAGAGAGCTGTAAAGTATATCGAAGTTGAGGAAAACTTGAAGAAGACTACGAACTTGTTCAGAAATGAGTGGAGTAACAAAAAACGTAAGCATGATCAGTATGATGTCGAGGATGAGTACAATGTTGAGGGTAAGTATCATAGAACCAATAAAGACTCTGACTATACCTCGAGGATGGCTGACCAAGGGCCAAGGTTCAAGGAGTATGCATGACTAAACTCATCAAGAAGTGAGATCTTGTTGGACATTGAGAAAGATAGGGAACTTCAATGGCCGAAGCCACTAAAGACTGATCCTAAGAAGAGGAATCAGAATCTGTATTGCAAGTTTCACAAGGATGTTGGGCACGACGCAGATAATTGTAGGCATTTGAAAGATGAGATTGAGTTCTTGATCAGAAGGGGAAAACTCAGAAAATTTATCAAAGAAGATGATAGAAACAACAATGATAATCGAGACTATAATGAACAATGTAGGGATTATGATGATTGTGATAAGAAGATACAGCCTCGAGGCCCGGTAATAAACGTGACCTCTAGAGGTCAACAACAGCCGAGACTTCAAGTAACTTGAGAAAGACTTATGCCCGACATGTTCTACAAATTGTGGGGGAAGAACCAAAGAGTGCAAGGAGAGAAGTATCAATTTCTTTTGATGATTCTGATTTGAAAGGGGCGAACTTCCCCCATAATGACCCGTTGGTCATAATACATGTGATAGGCAACTCGGTGAAACGAATCCTGGTGGATAGTGGAGCTTCAGTAGACATCCTGTTTCATGATGCATATATCAAAATGGGGTACACCGACTCTCAATTGACTACCTCTGACATGCATATATACGGGTTCAATGGAGTCGAGTCTAAAGTGGAGGGAACAATTCGATTGCCTGTGACTATAGGGCAGGAGCCCCATGAGTCCATTCAGATGTTGAACTTCCTCATGATCAAGGCTGTGTCCTCTTACAATGGGATCCTCGGACAAACAGAAATACATGCATTCAAGGCTATTACCTCAACTTACCACCTCAAATTTAAATTTCCAACAAGGAATGGAGTTGGTGAGGATAAAGGTGACCAGAAGATGGCAAAGAGATGTTATGTAGCCTCGTTAAAGTCTGACGGAGTCTGGGGGGAAGTACTCTCGATCGAAGGTGAAGATACGTGGAAGTAGTAGGCAACTCGTTCAAGAGTTATATTTAATAGGGTTATTAAGTAGAAATAAGGTTCTATGGAACCACTAGGAACCACGAAGTTGTTACTCCAAGTGGGAAATAACTTGTTATTATGTAAGGGTAGAACACTCTTTGACTTGAAGATATACTTCAAGATATTTTAATGAAAGTTTATTTAGTATTCTTGAACTCTCTCGTTATGTTACACGAAAACAACTTTGTACCAATGCACATAACGTAAATATGCAAAAGAGAATGCATAAATGTAATAAAAGTGCCGAGTACTGAATGGGTTCAAGGTACAAGAATAAAAGATAAAAGCCACGCATGGCCAACATGGATAGTAAACTACAAAGTCTTGAGGGGCCCGGGTAAGGATGAATGATTCCCTAAGAAATTAAACATCGGAGAAAGAAGCTCAAAGGTTAATGAAGGCGAGTTAGCCCTATCATGGGTGTTCACACTTAACGTTACATGAAGACCTAACGATTTAAAAGCTCTAACTATGAAGGCTTAGAGATATTAATCCCTGGTTGGACCCATCAAAGACTAGTCTCGACAAGGCTACATGATGGAAGCACCAACAAACAAAGAATACTAGTCGGTATAAAGATATGTAAGAGGATAAAAGATCGATGAGAAATCTCTAGAGACTGTGATGCCCATGCTTGCCAAGGCACAATCTACCAATATGTCTATTGAGAAGCCCAATACTCAACTCGAAAGTGATAAAGAATGGTAATCCAACTCGGGCATGTTATACCTGAAATAAAGACCCTGAGACATGAAATGAAGTCCGTAAGACCTGGAATTAGGTCCATGAAACCTAAAATGAGGTCCGTGAATTAGACCTGGAATGAGGTCTGTGAAACCTAAAATGAGGTCGAAACCTTTCGACTTGGCCGAAGCTTAGCATATTTAGTTAACCTCAAACCAAGTAAAAGAGGGCTGAAATAGCAATAAAATCGCCAGTCCATATGAACTCGATTCACAATAATTCCTAAAGGAACTAACTTTCGACCTAGGAGGTCAAACCTTGTAGGGCTCATCGACCTCAATCCCTTTCGACCTGGGTGAGGAATTGAGCCTTTGTTCAACCTTGATCCAAGTCTATGGGAGGTCAAACCCTGTAGGGCTCATCGACCTTAATCCCATTCAACCTGGGTGAGGAATTGAGCCTTTGTTCGACCTCGATCTGGGTCTATGTGAGGTCAAACCCTGTAGAGCTCATTGACCTTAATCCCATTTCGACCTGGGTGAGAAATTGAGCCCCAAATCGACCTCAATCCAGGTCGATGGGAGGTCAAACCCTGTAGGGCTCATCGACCTCAATCCCATTTGACCTGGGTGAGGAATTGAGCCTTTGTTCGACCTCGATCCAGGTCTATGGGAGGTCAAACCCTGTAGGACTCATTGACCTTAATCCCATTTCGACCTGTGTGAGGAATTGAGCCCCAATTCGATCTCGATCGAGGTATATGAGAGATCAAACTCTATAGGGCTCATTGACCTCAATCCCATTTCGACCTGGGTGAGGAATTAAGCCCCAATTCGATCTCGATCCAGGTCTATGGGAGGTCAAATCCTGTATGGCTCATCGACCTCAATACCATTTCGACTTGGGTGAGGAATTGAGCCCCAATTCGACCTCAATCCAGGTCGATGAGAGAACAAACCCTATAGGGCTCATCGACCACAATCCAGCTCCTTGGAAGTACAATTCGACAAGAGCCTCAAATTGAGGTCTATTCGACCTCAATCCAGCCCCTTGGAAGCCAAATTCAACATGGGCTTGAAATCGAGGTTTATTAGACCTTAATCCAGGTCTATTCGACCTGGGGCTCAAATGAGGCTCGAGACCCCTCAAGCTAGTCATAATCAACCTGAGCTTGAAATTGAGGTTTATTAGACCTCAGTCTAGGTCTATTCAACCTGGGGCTCATTGAGACTCGAGACCCCTCAAGTCAGTCAAATGAGGATCGAGACCCCTCAAGCCAGTCATAATCGACCTAGTCATGAAATTGAGGTTTATTAGACCTCAATCCAGGTCTATTAGACTTGGGGATCAAATGAGGCTTGCGACCTCTCAAGCCAGTTAAATGAGGCTCGAGACCCCTCAAGTCCGTCAAATAAGACTCGAGACCCCTCAAGCCAGTCATAATCGACCTAGGCTTGAAATTGAGGTTTATTAGACCTCAATCCAGGTCTACAAGAATATAAAAATATAAATTAATAATAATAATAATAATAATAAAATTCGGGTTGGACTTTATTCGAATAACATTTTATCCAAGTGGTACACCTCATTTTATCCGAGTAGGACACCTTAGAATTAAGAAAATATTTATCCAAAAATTAATTGGATAAAAATAGAAATTATTAATAATAATAATAATAATAAAATCCGGGTTGAACTTTATTCGAATAAAATTTTATCCCAGTGGGACGCCTCACTTTATTCGAGTAGAACACCTCTGAATCAAGAAAATTTTTATCCAAAAATTAATTGGATAAAAATAGAAATTATTATTATTTAATAACAATCAAATCTTGGTTTGACTTTATTCGAATAAAATTTTATCCGAGTGGGACACTTAAAATTCGAAATCCAATTATCCCAAAACAATTATTATTATTTATTAATATTTGGAAGAAAAAAAGTGAAAAAAAATCTCAAATGAGCTCGACCGAAAAAGGTCGAAAGCAATCGACCAGCCCCTCAAATCAAGTAGTAATTCGACCTCGAATGAGGTCGGTTCGAGGTGAAGTATCTTGGGTGACGATTACTCCTCTGAAATTTGAAAGCTGACGAATGCTTCACTGAATTTTAAAAAGTTTTTAAAGACCCTTAAAATTTGTAAATCAATAAATTAGACCCTGCAAAATTATAAAAAATATCTGGGGTACATAAAAAATTCGTAACATATTAGGAATATGAGAAAAAATACATGTGATTACATAAACAATTCCTAAAATATTAGGAATATGAGGAAAAATACCCGTGGGTACATAAAAAATTCCTAAAAATATTAGCAAATTATGAAAAATACCTGTAGGTACATAAACAATTTCTAAAATTATTAAGAAATTACGAAAAATATCCGCTTGTACATAAAAATTCCTAAAATTATTAGGAAATTACAAAAAATACCCGTGGGTACATAAAAATTCCTAAAAATATTAGGAAATTATGAAAAATACCTGTGGGTACATAAAAAATTCCTAAATTTTTAGGAACAATTATGGAAAATACTCGTGGGTACATAAAAAATTTCTAAAATTATTAGGAAATTACAAAAAATACCTGTGGATACATAAAAAGTTCCTAAAATTATTAATAAATTACGAAAAATACTTGTGGTTACATAAAAAATTCCTAAATTATTAGAAAAAATTAGGAAAAATACATGTAAGTACAAAAAAATTTCTAAATTATTAGAAAAAATTATAAAAAATACCTGTTGGTACATTAAAAATTCCCAAAAATATTTTGAATATTACAAAAAAATACTTGTGAGCACCATATGATCCCCAAAATATTTGGGAGAAATACAGAAACACTTGTGAGTGATTCAAAATTATGAAAATTGATTAGAAATGGAAGATAATTATAGAAAAATTATTTCCACTTGAAAAATGCTTGTTAGGCGCTGATATAAATAAAATGCCTGACAGGCACATAGAACCTTTAGTAAAACTTTTACGAAAACTCATGAAGTTTTCCCAAAAGTTGGGGGCAAATGATGTGGGCTAAAAAATAACCTAGCAATATAATTAATATTGCATTAATTAAACATAGTTTGGTCCAAAGGGATGACCCAATTAATGAGGTCTGAAACCCTATTTATTAATTAATTAATATATGCTCAATTAAAGGCCTGAAGAGTTCTACGAAGCCCCTCATCTTTGGAAGGCTCTAGAAGACCAATCTCAAAGATAAATCTCACCTGCTAGAGTCCAACGATGACTCTCATTCCTTGAAAGTTACAACAATGACTTGACCTTCAAGTCTCCTAACCCTAATCTAACTCCAAGTCCCTCGTGTGCCTATATAAAGGGCTTAATCCCTTAACATTATAACTACGTATGACTTGATTCTCAATACATACTAAGATACGTATGCATCTTGTGAGAGCAGAACTAAGCCATGAAACACAAGCCCACACATTAAAGCTTGAAGCTCTCCCAAATCCTAACATTAATTACACATTAAGGACGACCTAGTTTTTAATCCGTAACAATTACTACATTACTGTTTCTTTTGAAATTCATATATTTATTATAATAATTCGTTGCAAAGTATTAAATAATATATATTATTATTAGTTTAAAACAACCAAATCAATTAAATCAAACACAACTTTTGTTTTTTAATTTAAATGGGTCATATAATAAATTAACAAGTGTCCCACTAATAATTAAATTAATATTTATTTAAAAAAATAGGCAAAAGGATGTCATTTCGAAATAAAAATTAATTTAAGGACGCAATTAAGATATTAATTTATTTAAGGTCCTAAATCTAAAAATTTATATAATTTAAAGATATAACTATAAAAAAATAATTCAAGGATTTGTCCCTAAAAAATATATAATTTAAGGACACAATTACGAAATTACGATAAAAAATAGTGTAAGAACTTAAACTCAAAATGAGATATAATTTAAGACTTGTTACTTGATTTTACCTTTTAGGAACATTTTTCTCAATAAAATATACTATTACCATTTACATAATTAATTAAAAATTAATAACAAAATAAGAGTACAAGCCACATCTTAAACAGACCGGTAACAAATAAAAAAAACAAAAATCAAACACCATCTTTTAATGTTAAGCTTTGTTACTGAAAAGTGTGATTATTACCATTAGGGAAGCGCGGTTCGGTTTGGTTCGATTTTTGGCTAAAATCGGAACCGGAATCGCATATCTTTGGTTTTAAAAATTAAAAACCACAACCGCAACCGAACCATCGGTTTCGGTTTTAAAAAGACCTGTTCGGTTTTTACCGGTTCGGTTTCGGTTAAAAACCGGATAAAAAAAATGAAAAAGTATATAATTTAAATTATTATATATTTACATTCAAATATTTGAATCACATTCCGCATAATAATACTAAAAAAAAGATAAGAAACTGTAACAAGTTAAACTTACTGTAACATGTAAGAAACTTTAATGAATTTATATAAATTTAATATCATCAGAATCATGTTTTCTTATACAAATATTCAAATATGCAACTCTATTAATCTATCGCATTTTTAATTGTGAAGTCAATCAGAATTGTATATATTAATCAGAGGATTTTTAACAGAATAGTTTACTTTAAACAATGAATCTTGAATATGTATTGTGATTTATATTGCTTCATTTATAAGAGAGACAACTCTTGTATACAACTATAACTCAAAATTAATTTTAGATTTTTCTGATAGAGTCTAAATAATGTAGTTTTATATAATTAATTTTAGGAAAATTTCTAAAGATAAATGTAGATACCTTTTAAAATATATATAAATTATATATAATAAATTTATTTATTTTAATTATCGGTTCGGTTCGGTTTTTTCGGTTCTGTTTTTTATTTTTCGGTTTCGGTTCGGTTTTTTCGGGTTCGATTTTCTTCGTTTCGGTTTTTATCAGTTTCGGTTCGGTTTCGGTTCTTATTCGGTTTTTTGCTCACCCCTAATTACCATAGTCAAAAGTGAGATTATTACCGTAAGAGGGTAATTCACTTGCAGACCAGATAAAAGCATACTGTAGCTTGGTTGAACTATTAGCAGGAGAGTATAAATATGTTACTACCCCACCTTATATTCTAAACCCTACTCATTGCCCAAATCTTCTCCATACTCTCTCTCGATCTCTCTCAAAAATATAGCATGGCCGCCGTGAATTTCTTGGTGAACCACCATATCGCAAGGTGTCTCTCTCTCTCTCCCTCACACACGTACAGCCACCCAATTTTCTCGTTGTTATTTAGATATACACGCTTTATTTGCTAGATCGTTTGATTATATACATCTCTGTGTATGTACAATTATGATTTACAGAGCTTTACGGATTCTACTATGACAAGTGCAGCCTCTTCTTCTTTAATTGAACCTAAACAGGTAAATTTTCTATTTCTCCTTCCATTTTCTTTTAATTTAATGCTGTGTTTTTTATTCTGCAATTTTTTTATCATGCCTTTAGTTTGATGATAATTTATTTGACCCCTTTTCGTTTTTTATATATATATGTGATTTATTATTAATAAAGCTGGTTGTGGTTATACACTGTACGAATTCGGGCTTTGTTTGAATGGGAAATGTTTAATGGTATTTATGCTTTTATTAGTACTCCACATAAAGTATTTGCTTAATTTTCATGCTTGGTTAATTTTCTGTAGTCTTATTCTTTGTGGATAACTGTATTTTGTAATCTTTTAGCAACTCTAAGGAAATATTTAATTTACAATCATAAATACCTTTTTTTTCTGCTACAAGAAAACACTTGCTCAATAAAATCATGTGATTTGACCTAACCTTTTTGTGATGAATGATCATTCTAGTTTTATTTTATTGATCTAAGATCATTAAATGAATTTGTGGCCTATAATGTGTCATTCTGTTCATTATTTAGTTTTATTTTATTGATCAGTCAACAAGCATTTCATAGTCTTACTCAATTAAAGGCCCAAAAATATCACTCGAACACTCTTAATATAAGTAGCCTTAACCAATCTTTGGCCCTCGCGGTTCTCATTTGAAATAATTATGCCTAAATATATAATAATTTTTTTTTTGTTATACGAATTTTATAGTTGTCCGTAGCCAACATGATCTCTTGGTTATCCTATTTATAGTTAATTAGTAATTTAGTAAAGAGAAAGTTATGTGGGAGTAGAGACTCAGTACAATGAGTATTGGGAGACTAGATATGAATTAGGTTCTTTTATTGTACTAAGAGGCAAATAAGATTAGAAGTCCATATGGTTTTTCTTATTTAGCAATTATAGGTTTAGAATCTTAATGACATAATATCATATTTTTGCAATGTTTTTGCATATTAATAGGACATTGATTGCAAACAAAGCAAAACTAACTAGCTTTGCAAAATTATTTAAAATCATATTCTTGTTTGAATGTTATGCGAAGTTGCATGTGAACTTGTTGGATGTGTTTTGCGGTTGTGGGTGTTATCTTTCATCCATGTCTTTCTTTCACAATTAATGTAGTATGTATTTTCGCCGAGCAAATGCCCTTATATTATTCTCCTGCATCATGTAGCTAATTTTCTTTCTGTGCATCACAGGCAAAAGTATATAAAGGATTAGGGTTAGCAACTACGAAACTGTAGGAAACTAAACTGATATAGTGATATACTTATATATATATGTACATGAGATTCATGCAACTGGTGAGACAAGCTCGTTTTTATATATATGAAACAAACGGAATTACAATACTTGATGTTCTGAGATACTACTGTAAAGAAGCATTACATCGATTTAAATAAGCTAATCTAGACACCTAACGTGCACCAGAAAAGAAAACCAGCAACTATCTCTTAATATTTCTCAGACTTATTCCACTACTCCTACATTGACTCCACTACTCTATGACTCTCCTACAAAAGCTGAAACAACCTACGACTACTTCAAACAGTTACAAACTCAACTGCCAGCTTGGTTATTCAAATAAAACTAAATATAAATAAAACAAATATATCTAAATAATAACTAAACATATGAATATAGAATTAAACTCCAACAGTCTCCCCCTTAATTCTATATTCATCTATCAATTCTTCAGCTACCCGTATGGCATGCCTTGAACTGAAACATCTTTTTCATGCCCGTATGGCAAATACATTGATCCAGCCCGTGTGGCCTTTCTGTGCCCATATGGCACCACTGATCACAGCTCCTTTTGGCTTACTTGTTTGCCCGTCTGGCAATTTATTTCCTGCCCATATGGCTATTATTCACAAGCCCGTATGGCTTGTCTTTGTTGGCCCATATGGCCTCTACAGCAATGCCGGTTCGTCGTCATGAAGCTGTGCTAGATTTGCTTCTTGACAGTGTTCTTTCTTTCGTCGAGGTATGTCATACTCTGAGGCGAAGTGACCATAAATGTTGCAATTGAAACATTTTATCTTGCTCTTGTCCAGTCTGTCCTTCCATTTCTGAGCTAAGAGAAGCTGTTGTTGCTCACTTTGCTCACTCCTACCTTTCATTCTTTCTTCATGGGCCTTGAGACGTCCCACCAGTTCTTCAACTGACATGGCTTTAACATCTCCAAATTGTTCAATGTTTGAAGCTATTTGGAGGAACTTATCAGGCACAGCACGTAGAATCTTCCTTACAACACTGGATTCTGAGAAGATAGAAGATTTCTGCTTGAAACTGAGTGGCATTGTGACTAACATTCGAGTTCTTGGAGAGGCTATGGAAGAATCCAGTGTTGTAAGGAAGATTCTACGTGCTGTGCCTGATAAGTTCCTCCAAATAGCTTCAAACATTGAACAATTTGGAGATGTTAAAGCCATGTCAGTTGAAGAACTGGTGGGACGTCTCAAGGCCCATGAAGAAAGAATGAAAGGTAGGAGTGAGCAAAGTGAGCAACAACAGCTTATCTTGCTCTTGTCCAGTCTGCCCTTCCATTTCTGAGCTAAGAGAAGCTGTTGTTGCTCACTTTGCTCACTCCTACCTTTCATTCTTTCTTCATGGGCCTTGAGACGTCCCACCAGTTCTTCAACTGACATGGCTTTAACATCTCCAAATTGTTCAATGTTTGAAGCTATTTGGAGGAACTTATCAGGCACAGCACGTAGAATCTTCCTTACAACACTGGATTCTGAGAAGATAGAAGATTTCTGCTTGAAACTGAGTGGCATTGTGACTAACATTCGAGTTCTTGGAAAGGCTATGGAAGAATCCAGTGTTGTAAGGAAGATTCTACGTGCTGTGCCTGATAAGTTCCTCCAAATAGCTTCAAACATTGAACAATTTGGAGATGTTAAAGCCATGTCAGTTGAAGAACTGGTGGGACGTCTCAAGGCCCATGAAGAAAGAATGAAAGGTAGGAGTGAGCAAAGTGAGCAACAACAGCTTCTCTTAGCTCAGGAGCAAGATAAGCTGTTGTTGCTCACTTTGCTCACTCCTACCTTTCATTCTTTCTTCATGGGCCTTGAGACGTCCCACCAGTTCTTCAACTGACATGGCTTTAACATCTCCAAATTGTTCAATGTTTGAAGCTATTTGGAGGAACTTATCAGGCACAGCACGTAGAATCTTCCTTACAACACTGGATTCTTCCATAGCCTCTCCAAGAACTCGAATGTTAGTCACAATGCCACTCAGTTTCAAGCAGAAATCTTCTATCTTCTCTGAGTCTTTCATCATGAGAGACTCGAATTCTCCCTTTAATGTCTGCATCCTAGCCTCCTGTACTCGTTCCACCCCCATACACATTGTCTTGATTGCCTCCCAAGCCTCCTTTGCTGTTTCCTTTTCTGCAATGGCCAACAACACATCCTCAGGCACACCTTGATAAATGGCTGCAAGAGCCATCTGCACAGTCCTTTCATCTACTTCAGCCCTTGGATTTTTCTGTTCAATAGCGCCCCAAACGCCTTGTGCCTTCATGAAGACCTTCATTTTTAGGGACCAGGCAATGTAATTGCTCTTGGTTAGCATAGGGTAGCTCACAGCCACAGCACCTTCCTTTGTTCTTGGTGTCTCCATGGATTCTGATGTGTGTCGTGGTTGATACTTTGACATAAACAGGACCTTCGAACCTGGGGTGCTTTGATACCAACTGTAGGAAACTAAACTGATATAGTGATATACTTATATATATATGTACATGAGATTCATGCAACTGGTGAGACAAGCTCGTTTTTATATATATGAAACAAACGGAATTACAATACTTGATGTTCTGAGATACTACTGTAAAGAAGCATTACATCGATTTAAATAAGCTAATCTAGACACCTAACGTGCACCAGAAAACCAGCAACTATCTCCTAATATTTCTCAGACTTATTCCACTACTCCTACATTGACTCCACTACTCTATGACTCTCCTACAAAAGCTGAAACAACCTACGACTACTTCAAACAGTTACAAACTCAACTGCCAGCTTGGTTATTCAAATAAAACTAAATATAAATAAAACAAATATATCTAAATAATAACTAAACATATGAATATAGAATTAAACTCCAACAGAAACTTCTTCAGACAAGAGAGTTATATGGTAATGTCACCACTTTCGCGAAACGGAAATACAACTTTAGGGAGGAATACAATAAAAGACTAGTGTCCGAACCTATGGTATGCTCTTTTAATCATAAGCACATATTTATTATATTATTTCTCTAGTCATGTTGATACCTCTGGATCCCGCTTGATTTTCCTAAAAAAAATTGTTTCCACTGAAACTCCAATTAATTTAAACGAGGAAGAATCTCGACTTTGTTAGTTGTCTATCTTTTTATACAGACTTATATATTTCTGATGCCTTGGTATAGATTCCGCATGGCTTCTTCCCGATGGTCCCTAAAATATCTCGTTCTAACCAAACTCTTAACCGTATGTGCATCAACAATTACCTTGTTGCACTAATAATAATTCTTTATTATGAGTTTGTGTTATGATGCTAATTGACAAAGACATTGGCTTGAAATTTGAACATTGTTACTTTTTATGTTTTATTATTATGGCTCTTTTTGGGATTGTTGTTTAAAATTACTGTGAGAAAAAATGTTGCTGAAAAATGTATTTAGATTGAAAAAATCATATGAGTGTTTGGTAATATTTTTCATATGGAATATAAAAAAAATGTTTTTGAGGAGGTTTGATAGTGAAATATTTAACCTTTTTTTGTAAAAACTAAAAAGTAGTTTTTTTGAAGAGTATGGGGGCACGCTGCTTACTCTAACTCAAGTTGAGGAGAGGAAAGAAAAGAAAAGAAGCGAAATTGAGTTATTTTTATTTGTCTCCAAATCTTTCCAAAAGTGGAAATAAAATTTTCAGGACAAATATATATATTGAATTTCTTCCCAAATTTTTAGGTTTCTTTTTCTTTCCTTCTAAAAATATCATCCAAGAACAAGATAAAGAAAATAAATCTATCTCTCTCTCTATTTTTTTCGAAACAAATCTCTGAAATACAATGTAAAAGCAGCTTAATTTTAGACCAAAAGCACTTTTCATAAAATTTGCTTTTAAAGTTTACCAAATAGTTTTTAACGTGTTTTTCAGCCTTGTGTTGCTGTTTACAATAACGTGTTTTTCAGCCTTGTGTTGCTGTTTAATACCAAACATGGCTTAAATTGAAAGGATTTCTAGCAACTAGCACTAGGTCAGTTTATGTTACTTCATTCACAACAAAGTTTGACAGACAAACATTAAATGAAATGAAATCTTAGAATGACTCAATCATGCACTTGTTAATTTGCATGTAAACTATATCTGAGATTCATCTTAACATGTTCAGTCAATGTTCTTGGTTGATACCGTCTTCTTGTTGAATGGTCATGATTGGTTATACATTATTTTTGTTGGTACTTGCAATGAGTTTCTATATTATGCATCAGATTTGGAGGTATAGAACGAGAGATATTAGTAGTAGTAGTATTGCTTGGGCCTTGGAGCAAGTAGATTTAATTGTTAATATGCCAAATGGGGAATTTAGAACAGACCTTCTAATATCAGGTGATGACGAGGGTTCTATCAGGTAATCCTTCATTCAGTTATAAATATTATGTTTTAGTTAACTGAACTTTTTGTATGTATATATAGTTTACAGATTAGGTGTTATGCTGCACGTCTGCATCAGATTTCATATTAAATTAAAGATCATATGTATACAATTTGCAGTTCAGCATTATTTTCTTAATCTTGAGGTAGATGAACAATACAACATGTCATTACTTATTATATCATTTAGAATACAATATTTTAAAGGCAATTAATGAATTATAATAAAAGGATGATAACTAAACATTATGTTGTTTTTTTGTAGTGGTAAGAAATCGAACCCTTAACCTTTGATAGAACTAAAATTTAACATTATATTGATATTTGTAGTTGTGAAGAATCGAACCTATGCTTATTATATATAGGATATTCGTCATTGTGCTACCAGAACAATTAGTACAGTTCTTCACTTTAATTTTATCACACCTTTTTAGGTCACTAATTCACTTGAGAACCCTGCATCCTATATACATACAATCCCTCTGCAAGTTCTTGCTTTTTCATATTTGTGCTTTGGCAGTTTTCATGTAGTTGATAAAGATACACAAGAATTTCATTTTGGAGTGAGAAGCAAGCGAGCTTGTGTATGGCCTGTCAATATTAAAGATAAAGATGAATTTTCAAAATCACCTGGACATCTGTGGACACTTGATGGAGCTTCAGTTAGTATATCATTATCATCTATATATATATATCTTGCATAAAGAAATTCGGAAAGGCTGGCCAAAATAAGATTTTGTATCCTTTATGTGTTTGCAAGCACGTATCATGCATGCCTCCACTGAGGCTCGGACCCTCAACATCTTCTTTCCAAGAGAAGAGGGGTATCCAATATACTACAATGTTTTGGGTAAGGACATGTAATTTAATGTAGGTAAATCCGTAAATGTAGATTTGTTGGGTTTCATGGTAAAGTGGATCCTTTTTCTTCTTTTTTTTGATACATTTTTTCTGCCTCGTGTAACTTCAATTTAATATCGATCACAAGGAGTTGAATCTGTGAACTGTATGCATATGCATGAAGATATATAGGCTATCACTTAGGACTGAAACAGCCACTTCAGATGTGAAATATATACCATCTTATTTTGATTTTATATATAGATTCTTTACTTGCAGATTTGGTGACCGATCTTTTTGTGCAATACAAATGCTTCCTTTATTGTACGTAGTTATAACTATATCGCCTTTGTTGGAATTGGCTGTTCAAATGTAGGGGTTTTGACACAGGATTAGTGTTTCCCCGTAGTATAGTAATATATCGAGTTTGTAGCATTTAGACAATGATTAATTTAATCTTTTATCTTATATGTAAGTGACAGATAAATTTGAAAATGCCTTGACATAAAGTAACAGGTTAACAACTACTGAAGCTTATCCATCCTATGGAAGTGTTTATGTAATGAGCCTCAGTGATCCTTTAGTGCTCCGTTCAAGGTATCCCATGATAGTGCAAAATTTGGATGAAATTGTATCATTTAATGATGATACTATTTGGGCTGCAGATTGCAACTCTAATGGCAGTCAAGCTTTAATTGGCAAGTTCAAAGCTTCTCTCAAACTGATTTTAAATACTAAATTTAGTATCCTTTACTAATGCTAAATTTAAAATTTTTGGTTGATATACAATTGTATATATAGTTTGTTTAGTAAGTAATATATTAGATTATATTGTTAATAATGAGAAGATTTGTTTAGTTAGATCTTTTTATCAATCCTTACCTTTTTGGTCATATAGGCACCGACGTTGGAGCTGCATTAGTGAATGTTGAAACTGGAGGACGATCATGGGTTTGCCGTAGCAACAGCGATATCTCCTCAATACAGTTTGATTATTCGGTAACAACTAGCATCATCTAAGTTCCAAAAAGCTCTATATATTATGCTTTGTTACCCGGACTCTCCATTTTTGCGCTTATACTCGTGCCCACCGGACATGACGTAGGTGTGGGTGTAGGATCTGAGTCCGATCTTTCTTATTTAAACCAGACAATTCACCTTGTAGCATCCCAATTCAAGTTGAAATAGAAGGTCTCCTTACAACTTGTTTACTAAGTGCAAGAAATTTATGAATGACTTGTTTCAATGTTATCCTTTTGATTTTATGCTACAATTTATTTATATGTAGTAGACGCTATCTTTATGAATGAACAATGACTCAGTCTATTTAAAATATAACTTGTGTTAAAGATTACATGCGAGTCCCCGCACCCGTGTCCAATTTTGGATCCATATCCAAAAATTCTAATTATTTTAAAACTAAGAATCTGACTCTTGGATCTATGCACACCCGTGTACGACACCCATACCCAAGTCTGGGTAGCTTAGAAATTATGCAAGTGACCTATTTTATCTTTTGTACTTTATGTTGACATTTAAGTACGTTGCTCTTTGTTGAGCAATACAATATGCTTCGCTAACAGATATAGATCTGTTATAAGATGGCTGCCGAAGTTTGTTAAATTTTTACAAGCAAGCTAGCAACAGTATGTGCTTCATTCCTGGTCAAGTGCTATTGTGCTATGAAGCATATATAGCAACAGTTTTGTGAACAATGTATGCTGAGATGCTATCTAGCTTCTTAATCAGGATTCAGGATTTATTCTATTTCAGCTTAAACCTCCTATTTATTTTTAGAATTTTAGAAATAGAGATGTTAAGGCCTACAAGGAAAGAAAATAACAGAAAATGCCCAAAAATGAGCAAATATAAGGGTATATCATATATGGTCCAAAATAGCATCCTATAAAATGTTGGCCCTCACCTGGCACACACTTGACCCACATAATATATGAGTTATCTGATTTTTATGCAAACAATTGCTAGTGCTACCATTCTGGTTGATAGGTTTCAAATTAAGCTAGTGTATGCCCATATGCCCGTGGGTTTGAATCCCCTGCACAGTAGTTTCTCAACAAGTAATATATGCTGAATTATGAACGTAGTAGTCCAACTAACGTCGGCTATGCATGCGTTAAAATAGTCAACACTAATAATAGATGCGTCAACACCACAACGCATTTCTATATTGTGTTATAGCTTAAAAAATTCAAAAAAAGTGAAACACAAATATATATTATGTTAAAGCTCTTACGCATGCATTGAGTGTGCTATGTACCATATTTGTATACAAAATATCCGTTTGAATGCCAATGAAGACCAGATTTTTAAAATATGTTGTTTTGGTCAGTTTTTATGAAATTGTGCTAAATAGGGCCAACTTTGAGAAGAATGATACCACTCTAGCTAGATTCTTGCAAACGCTAACTACAAGTCTGTGGTTTGGTCTCATACGATTAAGAATAGCAATTAGACAGATTAAGAATAGCAATTAGACAGATTGTGTTTTCATTTGTTTACAATTATGTAATAATGTTTTGACAAAGGTAATTTGTGTACTATATTTTTTATTTTTTTATATATTATGTAATTTTTTTATTTGTTTTACAATTATTTTTGGTGTTCTATGATTTTTTGTATGTTCTGTAGTTTTCTATAATTATTTATTATTCAAATTCTTATAAAATAGGAATTGGTTCAGTTACTCAAATAAGGAGTTCAACCTTATATATATATATATAATAGCTTATATTCTGTGCCATGCACAAATGAATTTTTTTCATTTTTTAATATATTTTAATATTTTTTAATGATTTGAATTTACTTGTATAATAATAATTTAAATTTTATTTAATATTATATGTATATATTTTTATATAATTTATTTGTATTTATATTTTAATAGGATAATTTTTATTTGTTTTGTATAGAGATGTATTTTAGTTAGGAGATTAAAATAAAAAATTATAGGATAAGTAGAATTCGCAAAATAAAAAATATAGAATATAATTTAAATATAATATTATCCTGTGATGAGTTGTATAAAAGGAGGACTAATGGGGTTAGAGTTGTATGTATGATTATATTTTTTTAAAATTAGATTTTATTAAAATTCAATGGTTAAGATTGTTTCTATATTTCACTTAAAATTGGACGGCTAATATCTTTTTTATGGTTCACCCAGTACCATACCGACGACTAAAACTTTTATCCTTTCAGTTATAATAATATAGTATAGATAGATAGATTATAATGTTAAAGATTTATTTCATAAAGTTCATATTTTTAATATTTTAATTAAACTAGAAAAACTGAGCGACTATTCCATATATATACTATATACTACCTCAGTTTTTAAATAATTATCTTTTGACTTTTTTGCATGTATTTTAAAAAATTTTGACCTTATAATTAGAACTAATATTTTTAACTTTTTTTGTAAATTAAAATATTAATTAAATATTTTTATTCATAAAAAACAGGAAATTCTAATAATAATAATTTTAAATATGTAGCCAAAACTCTTTAAAGTGTGTGCAAAAAAACTAAAGGTCAACTAATTATTTAAAAATAGAGGAGTGATATCTTATTTTTAAAGGTCTATATTTACAAAAATTACATGGAGACCGTATTTTTGTTGGAAACCTACGAGAGCATATATGTTCAACAAAAAAAATTATAAAATAATATATTTTGCAATGTTCGGTGCCTATACTCCGTGTAACCCAACTCTGTTTTTATAATTATTATCCAGGCTTAAATACTACCCGTCAATGTTTATATTATTTTAATCTTTCCCAATTAAAGACCAATGACAGCTTACCATAATTTGTGATTCATGGACATTCATATTATAGTATAAATTTATTAAAGAATATGATCTAAATATCGATTTTTTTTCCTTAATACTTATGTAAGCTTGCTCCAAATTTGATATTCAGTTCAGTGATTTTGTGCTTTAGGAGAAAATTGCATTATGTGGACTGGGAAATGGAGCAATTGTGTCCGTTGATATTCCGCAGAGGCCAGAGAACCATGCCAATCTTACTGGACAACGTATTCTTCTTCTGCATTCTGGCAAAACTGGGCAGTCTACAAGCAGTAGTACTCAAAATACTACGAAACACGGGTTTAAGGTATGTTCTTCACTTAAACATGCATGTACATTCCACTATTTTTACCTGTTGGTTTCTTCTTTTTTTTCTCCTAGTCATATAATTTGCTTGAAGATACTATATGCATATTGCAACAAAATGTAGATTATAGATTATATATTTGCTTAAATTAACAATTATAAAGAGCCGCACAATGATGTATGTAACCTTATAATTGATCTACTCCTGATGTTGATTTTAAACAAATTTGGTTTTATATATGTAGACATGACCTTTCTGTATTTCATAACAATATACTACATTAACTGAAATCTTTGTCGGTGATATTAAAGGTCATGCTAAAAGACATCAGTTTTTAACCGATGTCAAAGAGCATTTGCAACGTCCTTTTAACAACTTATAACTGTTGTGCGAGTATAATTAGACATCAGTGTTAGTTTTTCTATTTATATCTGCTGTGTGAGTATAATTAGACATCAGTTTTGCTATTTATGTCTATTGGGTGAGTATAACTTGGACATCTTTTCTTCTAGTGAAAACCGTCATCTTTGTTAATTTAAGGCAACGAAAGTTTTTAGAAAAAACTGGTGTTTATTTTGTTATTAGAAATTAGTTTATAAATAAGATCCTGATGTTATTTGTGTTATAGACATCAGAAAGTTTTTGTTTGGTTGTTGTCTATATTTACATAAACATCAGTTTTGCTTTAAAAGTAACTAAAACGATATAAAATGCAACTATGCTCTGTCATGGGAATAACAACAGTGAATCCATAATTTTGAACGTCTGCGGCTTGTAATTTACTATTAATTCTCTCTCTTATATAACCTTTGTTGACCCTGATGTTATGTAGCTTACTGGGAGCATATATCCATCTAGTTCAATATCAACGCCTTCGCCTGTTTCCTGGTACGTTGATTGTTTCACAATGTATTCCGATTACAGGTGTGTGCGCACATCGCGCATGCACACTCCCCACCATCCACAGTTACATGCCATGGGTTGGTTTATATTGTAGTTTGACATCACTTAAGCTGTATGATCAATATTTCTTGGCGAGCTCCATGGATGGATCTGTAAGTTATTATGTTTTTTCAGTTCATAGAGATACTTATTCTGCATTTACTAGCTTTCCATAGCTTGCTACTAATTCAGAGAGGTGAACCTTAAACTTTGGATCAGAAAATTAGAAAGCATCCTAAGGCTCAATATGTTCCTAAAGTTTTTGATGATCCACAAAACTTGACTCCAGAATTTGCTAATCAATTAGAAAATGAAAAGTTGTAATTAATTATATTAGTTTTGCACTAACGTCCATATGATCAACAAAGATGATAAGAGTAGACGTAAATAACTGTGCTGGGAATTTTCATCTATTTCATAGACTTGCACAATGGTTGACTTGAACTAGTACTGGACTAATAATGCATGGTATGATGGTATCCTGAGTATAATAAGACTTTTATTATATGGTATAATTTCCAATTATAAATACATGTACAAAACTGAGTTATCTCTACAAGAGATGCTGCTAGCTGGAATTCATCCTTTCCATTATATCGGATCTCTTACGTTTCATCGATTTTGTCTGGATCCTCCTTTTCTTCGGAAAACAGGGAAGGAGCTAGAAGGATCTTCTTCTGTGGATCCCTCTTGTTCCTGTTTAGTCCCCTTCGTTTCGGAAGCTGTTTCTATTTCTACATCTGTTTCCTCCTCACTTTCCCAACCTTCTTCCGTTAATTTGTGGGTTCAGTTTAGTTTCAAAGGGTCACGTGAATGTAAGGTCGAAGTTTGGACCCATTTTCGGATTCATTTTTACCATGCCTAATTGTGGAATGGAAATATCCTCTTGTGAGCAAACTTAAGATAAATTAGTCACCCTCTCCACCCAACCAAAAAGAAAATGATAGTCTGAACAAATGAAATTTGCCTGTTGTAACTGTTTATGTCCAGAATTGCTATCTGCAGATTTGAACCCCAGGCTTGCCAATTCTTGGTTGTAGCTTGTTGCAGCAGTAACGATAACGTGTTTTTTTATCCCAGACCAAGCTCTATGACCATAGAATGCTTCAGAGGGGGGCTGTACTATCATACAAAGGGAATTTAAAATCAAATTTCAACACTCAGCATGCAGTTGACCCATCAGAGAAATATGTCATGGCAGGTCAGGTCACAGTTTAAAGCATATACACTATTTTCTTATTATACAAATTGGGGAATTTAAAAACAATAATAGCTTATCGGACATGTGAAACAAAATAGGTGGAGTAGAAAAAAAAGTGCGGCTTTGGAGTGTCAAGTCAGGAGATCTACTATTTCAGGAGATGATTTTGGGTGCTCTTGACCCCTTAAGTTTTTGTTGGAGGGAAAAAGAAGGTATTGCCCACTGACCCTCTGAGCATGCAACCTTTTTCCTTGATATTTTTTATCCCTGCCCGAAGGCATGATATAGAATTAAAGGCACACGCAGTTGCATATGCACTAATGCACTCACTTTCATTTCATTAAATTTGGAATAATTTCATATATCTATTGACATTAATTAGCAGACACTTGTGCAAGGGTGGGCAGCATATATAATGAACACTCTCCCTTTGGGGAAGCCTGGGTTGGAGCACTAGATGGTATCTACCATATGAGGTGGTGATATATATATAGTTTGTTGTATTGGTGATTCGGTTGTACCTAAAATCAGTGAAAGCTTAAGGGGCAATATACTAACGATTGATCTACCTGACATGCTGGAGATTAGTGAGTTGACGCCATAATTGATTTATACAGAGTTAATTTTCACAGTTCCAAGAAAATATAGCACAAAGGGAGAGCTTTAGATTTGTTTGGTTGTGAAAATTCCCTATATTTTTTTTTTGTTTTTATTCAAGGCTGGCTTCTTATTCTCTTCCGAGAGTTTTCCTTCTTTTCTCTTTCAAAGAAAGAGAGTTTAATTACGTTATTCAGTATAACTTGATGATGAGATATTGGCGGTTATATTTTTCCTTCTCTATTTTATTTTAGTAAATATAAAATTTAAATTAAAAAATGTGTGCTATAAAAGAGACTCTCTCAAAAGAGAAATTACATTAAATAAACTAATATTATCAAATATAAAGGAGATATTTAATTTAAAATTTTTTATTTAAATATTCAAGTACATTTAATTTGGATTTTAAAATGTCTTTAAAAATCTTGATATATTATATTTGGATTTTAAAAAATTCATTAAAGTCGGATAGTATTCAATTTAGATAAAATGATCGATTGTGATGAATTTCATAGTATTTGTTTTTATCATTTTTAAAATTTAATTAAAATTTATTAAATTTTGAATGATTTTATTTATATTTAGAGACTCTACCTCAATTATGCATTCTATAATCTTTTAAAATTAATAAATTATTACTAATTATTAATCTACTAAAGTTTTTTAAAATCTAAATTATTAAATATATGCTCTTAAGTTAGGCAGTTTATCGGTTTAAATAAAAAAGAAAATAAGTGAAATTTAAAAAATATAGTATAATATTTACTCTTTTTTGAAATTTTGACTTTTTTTAAAGGGGAAAGAAAATGAGAGAATGAAAATTATAAATGTTTTAATGATCTTCAAAGTGATAAATGTTTTTATTATTATAATAATATTTGTTATTTTGTTTGATATAAAAAGTTTTAAAATATTCTTAGATTTTTAATGAATATCTTTTATTTTTATTAATTGCTTATTTCTCTAATTTAAAATATGAAAATATTCTTACAAAATTATGAATATATTTTAATTATTCAGCGACTAAAAAATAGAGCATTCATATAATTTTATTTTATTAATATTATAATTTAAATATATTCTATTAATTATATATGAAATAATATCATTTCAAGTAACAAAATAATTTTACATAAATAATCATTTTCTATTGTATATTTATTTCTTAGCAATAAAACATTTTACAAAAATAATTAACTTAATTTAATAAAAATAATCAGAATTTTGATTCTATCCAATTCTAAATCGTAAACGGGATCCGAATAACACTAGTCCGGTGAATAAAACATACCCGTCTCTCACACAAGCGCGTATGTTCTTGTGTTCTAAACAGGTAAAGTTAATTTTATCTTTTTACACTGTGTTTTTAATTTGCAAATTTTCTTTGTATGTCCATACTTTTATGGTTGATTTACTAGGATTTTGTTTTGCATAATGTTTTTATCTGTCTTCTGTGATATGTTCAAGCCTTTTTGGTCGCTGTTAATTACCGATTCTCGTAAAATCTTAATATGTTAAGAAAATTGGATCTTATATATTCTAATATTGACCTCTCCCATTTTTGGGACAATAATTTGTATCCATATATATAATAAATAAGTGATGCTAGGTATCTAAAAAGTTATCCAAATGAAGGGACATGACATATGGCTCGTTTTAATTCGTGCGCGTATCTGTATGCACGCGAGGTCAATACAGGAAAATTACCAATTACACAGATAAAAACTCAGTATTTAAGATAATTTTTAGGGTCTCTAGCATTTTTCATAATAAATTATGAGAATGTTAGAGTGGTACATAATCAAATCTTGAGACCTCAGTCAACCTACTTTGATACCATGTTAAGTTATCAATTATCTTAAAATCCTTGGGTGTTAGTTGGAGGAAGTGTTCTAAAAGACGGAAAATCAAAACTAGTCGGTGAAGGTACCTCATAGTGATTAATTGGGTAATAGGTGATTAATCGGTTTGATTAATCAGTAATAATTTAAGTTAACAAATAATAATATATAATTATATTTAAACACCATCAAATTATCATAAATTTTATAAAACAAATATCATATATCATTAGTCCATATGTATTTAGGTGTTAAGAATTACAAAAAATCACATATCATTAGCATTTAAGTGGCTTATACTGTTATATCTAATAGTCATTATTTAATAATTAATTTTAGTATTTATTACATAATATATATATATATATATATATATATATAATTACTTAAGAATTTGAGAGAATATTTGAGATTTATGAAGGATTTAGGATCATACAACCTATGTTCATTGAAATTTGTAATATAAATATATTGATTATTAATTTTTCTAATTTTTTATAAAAAATATATAAATTTTGACCATTTCAACCAATTTTTTCTGTCTCGCTCGATTTGTGACTGATTTAAAAAACGGTTTTAACCCGATTTTCGCTTAATCGAGATGGGAACCCGTCCATCTACTTATTATTAAAAAAAACGCCGGCTTTTAGAACACTCTTGGAGGACTTAATTGGATTTTATATTATATTTTAATATTTGAGAGTAGCTATGGTAGGAATTGTTATGGCAGGAATTGTTAGGATGCATTTTTTGAAAGTGGAATGTGGATGCTTAGATGACGAAGTAGTAGGAAGACTTTATATATATACGGAGACTTTAAGTATATGTCATATGTGTTAGAAAATGGAAAGTTTAAGACATATTTTATACATGTTTTTGATGTAATTTCCTGAAACTAACTATTGGAAGTTGTTCCTTGCTGTGAGGACTTAAACTTTCATGTTTGGATCTAAGACATTTTCTTAGTGTAATCCATAAATAAATTGAGTAGAAATTGCTAGTTTGAAATGAGTTAAAAGTGTTTGTCCCACATAGAATATGTAATATGGGTGTGGGTTCTTTATATGCATATATGTGCAAGAGTAGTGTCAACTACTAAGGCATGTGAGTGTGCATTGTGTACTAGTGTGCCCTCGCGCGTACACACACGCGCTGCCGCCGCCTCGCCTCGGGTCGGGTCGGGTCGCAGGGCGATTTGGGCGACCTGAGCGAGGAATTTTATTACATGATTAATTAAATTAAGAGCTGGGTCAGAGTTTATTAATAACTCTGATGAGTTAGATGAACTAACTCATCAGAGTTTAATAAACTCTGATGGAACTATTGCAGATAAACTCTGACGGGTCTGGTTAGAGTTTAGCAGATAAACTCTGATGGTTTTGCTGGTCAGAGTTTAGCAGATAAACTCTGATGAAGGTGGTAAGAGCTTATAAACTCTGATGGGCCTGATCAGACTTTAGCTAAACTATGAAGGCTGTTACAAATTTTACTGATTCTGAAATATATTCTAATAACGTCAGAATAATTATTTTAATTAAATGTTTTATCTACTGTTATGTTTTATTATATTATATATACATAAAAACGTTGGAGAGAGAGAGCGGGACGAAAGTTTTGACACAAGTTTGAGAAAACCCTAGCAGTCATACTCTGTATCTTTGACATTCATATTATACAGATTTTGCATAGGTTTTCTGGGCGAACTGAGGTGCAGGTCACTGTTGAGTACTACGTATCTGTGGACGAAGTACTCTGTGCTGTTTTATCCTGGAAGTGATATTGCTGCAACCTAACACAGCGTAGTGGGGTAACAATCTCTTCAAGAACAGTCAAGACTTCTTGCAAGGCTTGGCGACTCAGTTATTCAATTGGTTCTATCAGTGTATGCGAAAAAGCTTCTGTTAGAGCTAAGATTTCTATCTTTTCTCTTGTCTTTATAGTTACTGATTTATTTATCTTGTTTCTACCTTCGTGTTTTGTTTTGTTAATTGGTTTAATCTGCCTGTTCTTGTTAATTGTTCATATAACTGCCATATTGTTGCTGTGTAGTTTTTAATTACTGCCAACAATCTTGAAGATATTATAGTTATATATTTTTAATTAACAAGATGGTTAACGAAACTGAAACTCCTATTGTTGATGCTACTGGTTCTGGGTCTGGGGTTACTGCATCCATCATTGATTAGACCACGTACCGTTTTTCACAGCCCGTTGATTTGTCGGGCATGCCTGATAAATTGGGTGGGGGTGTTGGTTTTTCTCGTTGGCAGAAAAAGACGAAACTGTGGCTAACAGTAAAGGGTCTATGGTCGGTGGTGCAGTATGCTTCACCAGTTGTTGATCAAAAGAAGGCTGACTCTGTTAAGGCCTGACTTCATAAATCAGGTGAACGTCTAACATCTTCTCAATTTCTTCATCGATGTCCTTTTCTCTTTCTAGCCACAAATTTCTTTTCCTTTGTATTTTCGGTGTTACTTTCGGGTACACGCCGTGTTTGTGCATTACCATCGACTCGTCTAGTCTGGGCATTTCACTTGGACTCCATGCAAACACGTCTGCATAGTCTCTCAACAACTTTGTGAGACCCTCTTTAAAAACAGAATCTAACCCGACCCCAATACTAATTGTCTTCTTCCCGTTTTTTGGGATAAGTTTAATTTTTTCTGTAGCTACCGCGGGGGTTACTATCAGATCTTTCTCCTTATTCAAACATTGCTTCAGTGCATTATCCATCCTGACATCTGTTAGTAATTGTGCTCTAGAGACAATACTTTTTATATTCTAAGGAAAATATTTATTATTAAGGATTATGTTTTATTGATTATTATTTATTTATTATATTTTATTTACTGTGTAATAAATTGAAAGCATAATAAATGTCCTTGTAATTTTGATACGTATTATATATCTTCAAGTATTGATGCGTTTTATTTTATCTATGACCGCAAGCGCACGGTGTCTGTTGTTAGTAGAGAATGACAAGCGGGTCGTATCCACAAGGAGACGGGTTTTATCGATTTTAAGTTAATTATCACAGATTGTTTCAAGAGCAAACGAATATTTGAAGATATTAATTAACTACTAATTAAAACTAACACTAATTAAATATACTAAATTAATAAATTAAAAACCTAGGGCAATCAGGTCCACCATGCTTACACTATAACTAGCTTATAAGCTAAAATATTAAAAGTGGTCATGCAACTAGAGTTTATTAATCTCTCTCAAGCATTAACACTCTCGAAACATGTTTACATAATTAACAATTTTTAGTAATTCAATTAGTCAAGTAATTAGAGCAGTGTTAATCTCTCTCGAGCATCAACGCTCTCAGAAATCCAATGATGTTCTCGCACTCAAATTCAATTCTGCTAATCGTATGTGTGCCTCTAGTAAGTAAATCTCTCGATCCATACCCCTATTTGCATAGAATCAATTCATGATATCGGCCGATTACATAAATCAATAATTAAAACATATCAATTAGAATTACATAACCCATCAAACCACTGTAAAAATCATGCCAATATTATAGTGCAAACATGGCTTTCCCTTAAACCCTAGAAACAACTACTCGCTAATAATTAAACAAGTAAAACAACTAAGAACAAAAAAAACATAATTAAACTAATAAGAATTAAGAAAAGATTGGATAAGAAAACCTTGAATTATCCTTGTCACATGGAAAAGTCATGGCCTCCCTCCATCTCCTTCTAACCCTAATATTAAACTACTCTTCTCTAATAATAATAATATCTCCTAATACATAATAACTGATATATCCCTATATCAAAAGTATTTTAATGATTTAAAACAATTACAAAAGGGTTTCCTAAACCAAGTAGAATTTTCAATGTAAAATTCGTAGTTGACTTTTCTGTCCAGTTTCTGGGCTGATCCAATAAAATTCTGTTGGTTGGCCCACTCCTGAATTAAATAAAATTCCATAACCTTCGCATGGGCTGTAAGATCGTTCAATTCTGACTTCTAGAACTCAAGATATGGCCCAAACAGTGTAAGCAGCGCGTGTAGTCCAATAAATACGAATTTTCTTCTATTTTAACTCTAAATTAGCACTTTAAGTGCAAATTCTTCCAAGTTTAGGATTTTCCTTTTGTCTGCAATAAAACATTAAAATCTATTAAATAAATATCCAATTAATGCAAAATACTATTAAATATGAGAATAAAAATCCTATAGAATATATATAAAAATATATTCTATCAAACATCCCCACACTAAATATTTGCACGTCCTCGGCAAATAAAAGAACTAAAAACAAAATCCTAACTAACTAACTAACACCACTTTCGTAGATGGCACGATTGCATTGAGCATATGCAACAAGCCGTTAAACTCCTAGGCAGCCCTAGTAGGACGAGTTTTGTCTCGTGAGGGTTTATAGTGAATCTACCCACAAAGTCCATTTTATTCTGCCAAGTCTCAAGTATGAAATATATCATAGTACTCTACACATGTAAACCCAATTACACAATTTAGAAAAATAAGTCTTTCCACTTAGAGCATCCATTTGTACATAACTATCCAAGTATGCACACATTGTCTAGATAGACAAAAGAATCATGAAATAAACATCAATGTCGCATTTAATAAGTAACATGCTATAGATAGAAAGCTCACATATCTCTCAAATCACACAAGTGTTTAGGGTGTAAGTGTATTACTCAAGTTGAATCAATATAGTCATGTGCTACCATAGGCTTGGTTTTCCACCAAATCTCCATTACTTTGTATATATGTATGCACTAATCAAAAGGTCTTTGTTAAAGGTTGTAACAAGGCTAAGGTATAGGGTGGAAAATCAATAAAAAAGGCTAACAAGTGGCTAACTTGATAGACTAATAGAGCATATTGTTCATTTTTAATTAAAGCACTCAACATGAAAATTAAATCATGTAAAAGTTGATCAGGCTTTCAGAAACATTAAACCCCAAAGCACAAATGTACTTTCCCACTTCCATATTGTAATAACAATGAACACAAACTCTCTTCGAATCATCTTCTTCTCATTTTTTTTCAATCTCAAGTGTTTCTCCAGTAATCAAGGGCAATGAAAAGTCACCAAGAAATAAAAGAATAAGAGATAATCTCATTCTTAATTTCTAGTACAATTGCACTTAATACCAGCACATGTACATGGATCGTCCCTTTCATATGACATTGCACTTGCCACCCATTGATCTCAAAGGAGCACTATTTTTTTTTACTTTTCTTTTCTTTTTCTTTTTTTTAGAAGATTTTTTTTCATATCAACTCCCACCAAATAATCACACTTTAACAAAGAAATCCCCACACTAGATATTCACCAACCCTCAAACAAATCAAAATGCTCTACTAGTAAATAAAGACAAGAAAAATAAGTAGGCTCAAGAATTTTAGAGTGGTGATATTTGAATAAAACGGATATAAGCTCAAAGGGGCTCACTAAGGATATAACTCATGGGTACTGTTTGGATAAACGTGGTTAATCCTAGTGCCTTTATCATTTTTCATGCATACAAATATCATGTAATTTTAATAAGGTTTAAAACAAGTTCTAGAGCAACATGCTATATGATGAACATCACACAAGAAAAAAAATTGATTGATATAAAAATGTATCAATCACAAATTAGGCTCAAGATCTCACAAGGTGAAAACATGCTTCAGTACTTATTAAAATTAACAAAGATGCATTTCGAGTTTAATAATTTTGCAAGCACATACAAGGAATCGTCATATATCAAATGAATATAATAGAATTGACATATAAACTAAAGATGTAAAATAAATCTACAAGTATGTGTACTTATCCTTGTTAACACACTTTGAGACGAGGCAATATACAAAAGATTTTTAAAATTTTCTATTTTTTTTGGATTTTTTTAACATTAAGAACACCTCCCCACACTTAAGCGGTTCATTGTCCTCAATGAATAATTATGTAAAAAAAAGTCCTAAAAATAAAATACAAAAATAAAGAAAATAAATATAAAAAGAAAGGTTAGAAATACTCCCCAAATATATAAGTATGAAGTTCTGCTTGAAAAATAAGTGAAGTGTGTCGGCTCCAAGTCGATGCACCATGGGCAGTTCAACCGTCCCCATGAGGAGGTATTTCGTCCCCATGGTGCCAAATATTTCTGTCCGGACATCATAAATTAATTTATGGACCTCCAAATCCGATCTGCACCGTTCAGAATTTAGATACTGGAGTAATAGAGATACTGTCCAAAATTCAGAACGATCCGACCGTTGGAACTCCGGGAAACGAAAAAACAAGATAACTAACTCAACTAGAAAAATTGCTGCGAATTTTTCAATTTTGCACCATTTCCATCAGCTTGTTAAAACTCATTATTCCCTGAAACACTTCACACAAAATTCATCAATGCACTTTGTGGGAATACGAAAACAAAAATAAAATCTAACTAATAACATAGTCTTGGGTTGCCTCCCAAGCAGCGCTACTTTACAGTCATTAGCTTGACTTCTTACAAAATTTCCTCTGATAAAGGATAGAAAGTGAAGCATCCACTTCCTCGGTCATAATCTCACCACCAAGAATAATTTCAGGAGCATCCATAATTATTTTTATCCTGCAAAATATTTCCAAACAAGCATTAAGAAATTTAAATGTTTCATCAATAATCAATAATTGAGCAAGTGCTTGTGCAGTTTTAGAAAATTTTGTGATAAAACAACGATAAAATTCACAGCCTAGAAAAGGTGGAACTCCCTTGACATTCACATAAGGTGGAGGCTCAGGTGGTGGTTTATCGGCACTCCTCACTTTCTCAGGAGCCATTAGAACATCTTGACTTATTTGATCAATGACTAAAGAGATAATTTCATCTTCTCCTTCATCTTCAACATGAGACATAAGAGCTACTTTAAATGCATTATCAAACCAATTTTATGAATGATCATCTTGGACAATATTTTTCATCACGTCAACTTGAAACAATTGAGTTGGGAGTGATATTTTAGGCACACATGGTTGAGAAGAAACAACCATCTCAATATTGCTTTCTTTCGTTACCTCTACTTCACTCACAACATCTTCAACAACCATAACAATCATATCACCAATGGTATACTCCTCCTTTTTAATAGTTACATCATCACCTAGCATTGACAAATCAACATTCTCAAGATCGTTATCAAGAGTGATGACACTCTCTTCCTCTTCTGGTTGGATAGGAAGTGATGATAAAAAGTCGAGTTCACTTGTAATGGAAGAATTAGCCAATTGTGCAATTTGAGTCTCCAACGTCATATTTTGAGTTTTTAACTCATTGATCTCCTGCATCAATTCTATCAACATCTCGTTCGTCTGTTCAGCTTGCACATCTACATCAAATAGAAAAGTTTGTGGCTCTTGTTGTATTGAACAATATTGATATTGTTGCAGTGGTGGTGGCCCATATTGTTGTTGATAATACTGCTGCTGAAATTGGTGTTGATCATGATATGATAAATTCTGAACATCATTGTCCACGTAAGAGAAATCAGATTGATCCACCCATTCTTGATCACAAGTGTTAATATATTGGGTATACCCATATCCTTCTTCTTGAAAATCATTCAGTTGTCCGAATTGAGAATCATGAGAATTATAGGCATTGTAGGAGCATTCGAAACCATAGTGACCTTGAACACCACAAATTTGACAGAAAGTGTATGTTTTATGGGCCACTTGAGACATCTCATTGATACTCATTGGACGCATATCAGGCTCTATAGTCTTCAACGAGGCAAGTTCTTGAGTTCGTGCCTCTAGTAGAGAGGAGAAGAGTGCAAAATTATCAACTTCATCCATTGTATACCTGAAAACACTCAACAAAGCCAAGAAGTAAAATATGCCTCAATTGGAATAAAAGTTCCAATGAGACAACAGAAACAATCTAAATAACCAAATCAAAATCAATAAAAACTATGCCGTCTCCCCGGCAGCGGCGCCAAAAACTTGATGCGTTTTATTTTATCTTTGACCGCAATCGCACGGTGTCTGTTGTTAGTAGAGAATGGCAAGCGGGTCGTATCCACAAGGAGACGGGTTTTATCGATTTTAAGTTAATTATCACAGATTGTTTCAAGAGCAAACGAATATTTGAAGATATTAATTAACTACTAATTAAAACTAACACTAATTAAATATACTAAATTAATAAATTAAAAACCTAGTGCAATCAGGTCCACCATGCTTACACTATAACTAGCTTATAAGCTAAAATATTAAAAGTGGTCATGCAACTAGAGTTTGTTAATCTCTCTCAAGCATTAACACTCTCGAAACATGTTTACATAATTAACAATTTTTAGTAATTCAATTAGTCAAGTAATTAGAGCAGTGTTAATCTCTCTCGAGCATCAACGCTCTCAGAAATCCAATGATGCTCTCGCACTCAAATTCAATTCTGCTAATCGTATGTGTGCCTCTAGTAAGTAAATCTCTCGATCCATACCCCTATTTGCATAGAATCAATTCATGATATCGGCCGATTACATAAATCAATAATTAAAACATATCAATTAGAATTACATAACCCATCAAACCACTGTAAAAATCATGCCAATATTAAAGTGCAAACATGGCTTTCCCTTAAACCCTAGAAACAACTACTCGCTAATAATTAAACAAGTAAAACAACTAAGAACAAAAAGAAACATAATTAAACTAATAAGAATTAAGAAAAGATTGGATAAGAAAACCTTGAATTATCCTTGTCACATGGAAAAGTCATGGCCTCCCTCCATCTCCTTCTAACCCTAATATTAAACTACTCTTCTCTAATAATAATAATATCTCCTAATACATAATAACTGATATATCCCTATATCAAAAGTATTTTAATGATTTAAAACAATTACAAAAGGGTTTCCTAAACCAAGTAGAATTTTCAATGTAAAATTCGTAGTTGACTTTTCTGTCCAGTTTCTGGGCTGATCCAATAAAATTCTGTTTGTTGGCCCACTCCTGAATTAAAGAAAATTCCATAAGCTTCGCATGGGCTGTAAGATCGTTCAATTCTGACTTCTAGAACTCAAGATATGGCCCAAACAGTGTAAGCAGCGCGTGCAGTCCAATAAATACGAATTTTCTTCTATTTTAACTCCAAATTAGCACTTTAAGTCCAAATTCTTCCAAGTTTAGGATTTTCCTCTTGTCTGCAATAAAACATTAAAATCTATTAAATAAATATCCAATTAATACAAAATACTATTAAATATGAGAATAAAAATCCTATAGAATATATATAAAAATATATTCTATCAAGTATTTGACTTAAAAATGAAATTATATGAATAGTATCTTATTCCTAAAATTCCCTAGACGAGTATTATTATTTAAGGACAATAATAATGCACAAACACTAGTATGTTTCTTGACAGATGACCACATCTCATTGGTCATAAGTATGATGATACTAAAATCAAGAACATAAGTGCATGTCTCAATGCGTGACACTAGAATGACCCGTCGTGAGATTCTATATGTTAAATAAGTGTCATAAGTAATTCTCACTGTGATAATGGTGTAATGATCCTTAGACCTGAAATCATTATATTTCTATACGAGAATTAATATACTTTGATTACCTTAAAATATACCTTTGACCGGGTGATGATAAAAATGGACATTGGGTATATTATGAATCGAATGAGAAATATGAATGATCTAGATGAGATTTAATCCTCCTAATTTTAGGAGTGATATTATTGGCCTCTTGTTTGAGTGAGACTATGAAATGCACGGCCGTGCTCAAATGTTGATTTGATTTTGATAGTCTACTCATTGATCAAGAAAATAAAGATTAAATTATGAAGAGGACGACACGAGACATGCCTTGAGTTTAATCTATAATATCAAGATTAAAGGAATTATATTACATGGAACATTATTCACGAAAGGCTTAATCGAATTACCGATTTATTATTATTATTTGGGTAGCAATGATGTATTACTAGATGCCGCTCATTGTTTACAATTTTAATTAGATATTAAAATTGTTGCCAACGTAATGATAACCTACAAGGTCACACACAAAGAACGCTTGAAGGAGAAATAATTTAAATTATGAATTTAAATTAAATAAGTAATTTATTTTATTTATGATATTAATTAAGTATGACTTAATTAATTATATAAATAGAATAAATGAATTATTTAAACTAATTCCAAAATTAATAATTAATTAATTAAGTGAGACTTAATTAAATAATTTAGAATTTTGGATTAGTATTAATAATATTTGGATTATAATTAAAAAACTTATTCCTCTCTCTATATAATCTCTTTATGGGCTGATTTAATAATTGAGACATATTTTTACTAAAACCCTAGCTGTTTTGAGAAAAGAGGAAGATAGAGAGAGATAAGCAATTTTCGGGTGCTAGTACACATCAATCCTTCATGAAAAGTGTTCGTGTGGATACCGTAGATCGCAGATCGCGAGAGAGGGATACGTGGTGATTAAACAAGCTTTGGACCTCCATTAATCTTCCATTAATGAACTTTTAAAGCTTCTAAATGTATTTATTCTTTATCTCCGAATTAAATCTTTTGTTTTCGCATGGATCCTGCGGAGGGTTTCGTTATTTTGATTTATTTTTCACGTTTATTCCGCTGCGTTTGTGCCTTGAAACCCTTCAATGGCATCAGAGCTACTTGCGAAACGTTTTAATTCGGTTATGTGCTTAATAGTTTTCGATATGTAAGCATGAATGCGATCTTTCATGATTTTGTTTTGATACAATATGTATATGTTTTTATATATTATGAATATATGATATTCATATGATGTATAATCATGTGATGATTGTGTGTATTGATGTATGTATATGATACATGTTTGTACTTATTATGGGAAATCGTATTCGATACGAATTCTGAAACGACTGCCGTAGATTTTCTGAAATCTGTGTCCGTTGTCCGATTTTTGAAAATGATATGTGTTTTCTGACTGGAATCTGGTCACTGAGCAATACTAACAAAGTCAGCTCTGCGTCTGTAAGCCATTAGATGTTGTTACAGGCCCCAAAACGGTGATTTATTATTTTCTGAAAATTATTTGATTTTCTAAAATTTTGAGTATATATATGTATATATTATGAATATATGATATTCATGTGATGTATAATCATGTGATGATTGTATGTATCACTGTGTATGTATATATGATATATTCTTGTTCTTGTTTTGGGAATTGTATATGTTACGATTTCTGAAACACCGTCAGGTTTGGTGAAATCTGATTGCCGTATCCGATTTTCGCAAATGATAGGTGTTTTCTGACTGGAATCAGGCCAATGAACAAAACTAATAGATATGCTATTATCGACGGGTCTGTAAGGCGTTTGATGTCGTTAAGGGCCTCGAAACAGCGATTTATTGTCTTCAGAAATCTGTTTTTAATTTTTTGAAATTTTGAAATTTGTTATATATGATTATATGATATGTTTATATA
The DNA here is from genome assembly GCA_028671895.1 of Oenanthe sinensis. Classification (NCBI taxonomy): domain Eukaryota; kingdom Viridiplantae; phylum Streptophyta; class Magnoliopsida; order Apiales; family Apiaceae; genus Oenanthe; species Oenanthe sinensis. The sequence goes on from CM053799.1 coordinate 12,290,473, forward strand.
ATTTGAGATATATTATATGTGTTATGTGATAGCATGGTGGATGGTTATGGCCTAAAGACCCATAATATAGTGGTTTTGATTTATGGTTTTGGTTTCTAAATACGACTTGCATGTCGTTTATTCTTTGTAATTTAATTATCTCGAATGTAACTCGAGTTCTTCTTCTAATTTTATTAGAATAGTTTTATTTTTATTATTCAATATAATTATCAATGAAGACTTGCAAGCAAGGAGGCGATCCAAAAGGGGATGATGGAGCAATAAAGAAAGAAGATATGTAATAGATAGTATTTTTTAAAACCACCATAGACTGACCTTGATATTTCCATTAGCTTGGAAAGATCACATAGGATGGGGCCATAACCAAACACGTTTAATTTACGCACATTTCATATATGTATATGATTGCATGTATTGGTATGTATGCGTAGATTTAATCGAGATGCATGCTTAATATTGATTAATCATATATGTATTAGATACGACACCCATGTCATGTTTGCTTAAGAAAGATAAAATCTGTAACGATTCAAGATTTTAAAATTGTACAAACGATCATGAGATTCTTGTGTTTATGAAACACAATATTAAATATGAATTTTCTTTTTCTGATATGGGGAGATTTTGTCAAAAGCGGATTATTAGTTTAATTCGTAAGGAAATTGGGTTTTAAGTGAGACCGCTTGTGACTTCTCCGACGACCTGGAAATCAATCCATTGACGAATATTGAAATGAATTATTTAATCGAGGAAAAATTGAGAATCTCTTTATAATGGGATCATGATCGTTCATATAAACAATAAAAATCCCTAAATACATATTAAGTTAATCAGATGCCTTCCAATGTTTAATACTCGTCAAGATCTAGATTGAGAAGGAGTGGGTTTGCCAAAGCAATGTGCTTTTATCAATCATGGGAAGACGTGATAAGTAAGGTTACTTAGTTTGTTGAAACATTGGGTCTAACTTAACTAAATCATCACAATAGGATTGTGGGTTTAGAGGCATAGAGTTTGGTGAGTTTTATTGGATAAATGTGTATAAAAGGTTGTTCCACCAAACTTTCCAAGAGTTATATTTGATATAATCGACAAATGTTGTCTACCTAAATAGTCATGTTTTGAGTGTATTAGCCAACGCTATCTTAAAACATGGATATAATATGGATCTTGGCTCACTAGAAAGCTTTAAAGAAATGTTTTCCGAATTAATAGTTAGGGCTATTAGTTTGATAAAAATAGTGGGAGGTATATGATGATATACCATAATCACTTAAACATAATTAATATTAAATTTGCAATCTAGTTTATTTTATACACTTTAATATTGTAGATATCAAATGATAAACACAAATAACTTCTCTATGCAATCAGTTCTTGAGAAGGACAAGTTGACGAGAATATATTTCCTTGACTAACATAGGGGATTGAGGATCGTTCTCGGACACCACGATGTTAGTCAAATCTCTTCCCCTACTCTTAAAGTTAAGAATGTAACATGTGTAAATCATAGTATTTATTGGAAGCAAATTGATGTTGCGACTGATGTTTCATGTCTCATGCGCGCAAATATGTATGCTGAGCTTAAGAAGCAACACGATCATATAGATGCTTATGAGACGATTGAGCACAAGATATATTTGAAAATAAAAGGGCACTATACACTTACAAGTAGGGAGAGTGAGACCCGGTTACACCACATGTTCTAAAGATTACAGGGTATAATGAGTACCTTTGATATTTTGGGTTTCCATATTGGTCTGGAGACTTAGTTAGATTTGATCTTACAATCTTAGGACAAATATTATTCTTAGTTTGTTATGACCAATAAAATGAATAAGATTGGTAAAACACCCATTGAGTTGCTAAGCATGTTGAGAACTGCTGAAAGTAATATGATAAATGCATGAACTACTACTATATTGATGGTAAACATAGGGAATGCAAAAGGGAAAGGAAAATGGAAAGGCAATGAGAAGATTTGATCTAGTTCCGTTGTCAAACCAAAGTCCAATCCCTAAAGAAGACTCTAAAGTCTGAATGAGGTGTTGATAAAGAAGACGATTGTTGACTCTGTGGAAAATTGAGAGACTGGAAATTAAACTGTCATGCTTATTTGGAAGATCTGAAAAAGATGATCAATAAGGGTCAAGCTTCAGGTATCGGGTTGGAATTGGAGTAAAAGTAGTTGCTCTTGTTAGAGGAACTCGTTACTTAACTTTTAGCCTATAAGGAAAATTTAGAACTTGATAATTGTTATAACGTGTTTGCAATTGGCAGAGACATTATTTCAGTTTCTTGTTTGGACAAGAAAGGCTTTTTCATTTTAATTAAATAACAATAGTTGTTTATTTTATTTTGATGATGAGGCTTATAATGTTACACAACTAATTAACAATTTATATGTTCTAAAGTGACTCAAATCAAATATTACCTTTGGCACTGTTGTTGAGGCCATATTAATGAGAAACGCATTTCCAGAATACATAAGGATGCATTCATGGATAAGTTTGATTATGAATTATACAAAAGGATGCGAATCTTGGTTTATTTGGCAAAATGACTAAAGCTCCTTTTACCGGACATAGTGAAGGGGTCATTGAATGGGTATGACTTATACATAGTGATGTATGTGGTCATATGTGTACGATGACAAAAGGTAGATTTTATTAACTTCATAAAATTTACTAATTATTTTAGTAGATACAGATATATGTATCTTTTGAAGAACTAATCCGAATTATTTGAAAAGTTCAAAGACTATAAAGATGAAGTAGAAAATATCAAAGAAAAGTTTTTTTGATAGGAGGGATCACACATTGTTGGATATGGTGCGATCAATGTTGAGTCAAGGAATCTTCCAATTAGTTTCTGGGGTTGCACCCTGGAAACGGATCCACATACACTTAATCGTGTTTCTACTAAAATGTTTCAAAAGACTCCTTATGAGATATGGCCTGAGAAACGTCACAACATGTCATTTATGAAAATTTAGGGATGTGAAGCGTTTATGAAACGTCTAATCTCTGACAAGCTAGGACCAAAATCAGACAAATATAATTTTGTGGGATACCCAACTGAAACAAGGGGTTATTCTTTCTATAATCCTTCCGAGAACAAAATGTTTGTTGCTTGAACTGCTATGTTCCTTGAGAGATTTGCTCTCTAAGAAAGACAGTGGGAGGATAATAGACTTGAAGATCGAGACCCACATGATAACATTGAACCAATGGAGGAACTTAAGCAGAATGTACAAGAAACTAATACTGCTCAAGAAACACAGGTTATTCGTAGGTCTAGTAGGATTCGCCATGAGCCCGAGAGATATTATGGATTTCTCTTGACTCAAGATGGTGATGTGATGCTTATGGAAAAAGATGAGTCTCTCACCTACCTAGACACTATAAACACTCTAGATTCTAAGAGATGACTGGATGCCATTAAATCTGAGATGGAATCCATGTATACTAATCAAGTATGGACTTTGGTTGATCCACCTGAAGGGGTAAAACCTATAGGGTGCAAGTGGATTTTCAAGAAGAAGACCGACATGGATAGTAATACAGACCTATAAGGCACGATTGGTGGCAAAAGGTTTCAAGAAAATTCATGGTATTGACTATGATGTGACCTTTTCACCAGTGGTTATGGTCAAGTTCATCAGGATTTTGCTTGCTATAGCTGCTTACTATGAATATAAAATCTGGCAAATGGATGTCAAAACCGCTTTCTTAAATGAGAGTCTTGAAGAAGATGTTGATGTGTACATGACATACCCTGAGGGTTTTGTTGATCCAAAAGATGCTGGAATGGTATGGTATGTAAGTTGCATCGATCCATTTATGGATTAAAGCAGGCCTCGAGGAGATGGAAGATTCATTTTGATGAAATAGTCAAAAAGAGTTTGACTTTATTCAGAATGAAGATGAAACTTGTGTTTACTAGAAGTTTAGTGGGAGCCATGTGACATTCCTAGTATTATATGTTGATGATATATTACTAATAGGGAATGACATTCCTTCTCTATAGACTGTGGAGACTTGGTTGAGAAATAATTTCTCAATGAAAGACTTAGGCGATGCGAACTATATATTAGGGATCAGGATCTATAGAGATAGATCAAGGAAATTGATCGGCCTAAGTTAGAGTACATACATTGACAAAGTTTTACATCGATTTTGAATGTAAAGAGGCTAAAATGGATATGTCCCAATATCTCATGGGATAGTGATCTCAAAATAAAATTTGTCCTAAATCATTGGATGATAAGGACCGCATGAGTAAAGTTCCATATGCGTCAGCAATTGGTTTTATAATGTATGCAATGATATGTACTCGTCCTGATGTCTCGTATGCTTTAAGCATGACGAGTAGATACCAGTCTAATCCAGGTGAAGGTCACTAGTCGGCAGTGAAGAATATTCTTAAGTACTTGAAGATGACTAAAGATTCATTCTTGTTATATGGAGGAGATGTGAAGCTAGTTGTAAGAGGTTTCAGTGATGCTGGTTTCTAGACAGACAATGATGATTTAATGTTTCTGTCTGGCTTTGTGTTTTATCTATTTTTATTGAGATGTTGTATGCTGGAATGGTTCACAGCAGAGACAGTTGTTGATTCTACAATAGAGCCTGAGTATATTGATGCTTGCGAAGCAGCTAGGGAGGCTGTTTGGGCATGTACATAGGTGATATCACCTAATTAATGAGATTAATGATCAAGGAGATATACATATATGTAAAGTGCATACTAAGAATAATATTGCAGACCTACTGACTAAGGCTTTGTCGCAGCAGAAGCACGGAAGTCACACTAGTTCCATGAGTATTGGATACTTGGGTAATTGACTCTAGTGCAAGTCAGAGATTGTTAGTAATTGTGCTCTAGAGACAATACTTTTTATATTCTAAGGAAAATATTTATTATTAAGGATTATGTTTTATTGATAATTATTTATTTATTATATTTTATTTACTGCGTAATAAATTAAAAGCATAATAAATGTCCTTGGAATTTTGATACGTGTTATATATCTTTAAGTATGTGACTTAAAAATGAGATTATATGAATAATATCTTATTCCTAAAATTCCCTAGTCGAGTATTATTATTTAAGGACAATAATAATGCACAAAGACTAGTATGTTTCTTGACAGATGACCACATCTCATTGGTCATAAGTATGGTGATACTAAAATCAAGAACATATGTGTATGTCTCAATGTGTGGCACTAGAATGACCCGCCGTGAGATTCTACATGTTAAATAAGTGTCATAAGTAATTCTCACTGTGATAATGGTGTAATGATCCTTAGACCTGAAATCATTATATTTCTATACGAGAATTAATGTACTTTGATTACATTAAAAGTTACCTTTGACCGGGTGATGATAAAAGTGAACATTGGGTATATTATGAATCGAATGAGAAATATGAATGATCTAGATGAGATTTAATCCTCCTAATTTTAGGAGTGATATTATTGGTCTCTTGTTTGAGTGAGACTATGAAATGCACGGCCGTGCTCAAATGTTGATTTGATTTTGATAGTCTACTCATCGATCAAGAAAATAAAGATTAAATTATGAAGAGGATGACACGAGACATGCCTTGAGTTTAATCTATAATATCAAGATTAAAGGGATTATAGTACATGGAACATTATTCACGAAAAGGCTTAATCGAATCACCGATTTATTATTATTACTTGGGTAGCAATGATGTATTACTAGATGCCGCTAATTGTTTACAATTTTAATTAGATATTAAAATTGTTGCCAACGTAATAATAACCTACAGGGTCATACACAAAGAACGCTTGAAGGAGAAATAATTTATATTATGAATTTAAATTAAATAAGTAATTTATTTTATTTATGATATTAATTAAGTATGACTTAATTAATTATATAAATAGAATAAATGAATTATTTAAACTAATTCCAAAATTAATAATTAATTAATTAAGTGAGACTTAATTAAATAATTTAGAATTTTGGATTAGTATTAATTATAATTGGATTATAATTAGAAAACTTATTCCTCTCTCTATATAATCTCTTTATGGGCTGATTTAATAATTGAGACATATTTTTACTAAAACCCTAGCCGTTTTGAGAAAAGAGGAATATATAGAGAGAGATAAGCAGTTTTCGGGTGCTAGTACACATCAATCCTTCATGAAAAGTGTTCGTGTGGATACCGTAGAGCGTAGATCGCGAGAGCGGGATACGTGGTGATTAAACAAGCTTTGGACCTCCATCAATCTTCCATTAATGAACTTTTAAAGCTTCTAAAGGTATTTATTCTTTATCTCCGAATTAAGTCTTTTGTTTTCGCATGGATCCTGCGGAGGGTTTCCCTATTTTGATTTATTTTTCACGTTTATTCCGCTGCGTTTGTGCCTCGAAACCCTTCAACATCCTCGTCCTCCTCCATTTGTTCTGAGGACCTTTCAACCACTTGGACTTCTTGAGCTCTCTTACGTTAACTTTGTTGGCGTTCTAGGTATCTCTTCTTCTATTTTTCCTTCTGTGTGCTGCCTTGGCTCGTCTTAAGTTGCTAGGATCAGTTTGGGTTAATGTCAATGCTGATCCGTAACAAAAATGAGAGGCCTCAGAATCTCCTTTAATTTCCCATATTTCCCCTTCACTTTGGGAGTTTCATTTTCAGGTGCATGGTATAGGTGATTTCTCTTAAACTTGTCAAGGTGGGGCGTCCTAGAATGATATTATATGACGATACAGTATTGATTACATAGAGTTTGATTAAATGGGTTACCTGGAGTGGATTTGATCCGAAGATGATGGGCAATCTAATGATTTCTGTTATTGGCACTGCGTTGTGTCCTAATCCATTGGGTGGTGCTTCTTCCGGGCATTCCTCCAGCTAGATATCTTGTAATTTTAGTCGTTCCCAATAATGCATGAACAAGATGTCCACAGATGAGCCGTTATCAATTACCACTTTCTTGATGATATTTTCCACCGTTTTCACACTGACTATCAGGGCTTCTATGTGATTGGGTCCACCCTTTCCAAATCGGCGTCAGTAAATGTGATGACATGGTTTTTGCCTTCTAGGGCCTGATCGATGGTCATGATTTCTTTGGCTATAGAGTCCTTGAGTGGTGAACTGGTACCTCCGATGACTACATTGACCACATTCTTTCTTTTGTTCCCAGGGTTAGATCCCTGTTGTTCATTTTCCTGTGCATGTTGGCTCTCCATTACTTTTCTTGGCAGGTATTGATTGAGAAGTCCTTGTAGGGTGAGCCTCTCCAAGAATTGTTTAAGGGATATACAAGTATTTGTCGTATGTTCATGAGTTTCGTGATACTAACAGTGTATTGAGTTGTCCCTGTCTGCGAGCAGCGTCCACATGCGTGGTGGGGATTGGTAAAATGACATGCTCAAGATCTCTTTTAGTATGTTGGTGCGAGACATACTGAATACCGTCCATTCGGGCTCTAGTCTTTTCTGGGCTTTCTGTTGGTGTCATAGCCGGGACTTGTCGATGTTTCCAGAGGGTTTTCCCGTAGCTGGCCCATGGGTTGTTTGGACTTAGTGAGTCTCCACTTTGTGTGTTGGAAAGTGAAACGTTCCCTTAAAAAATAGGGGCATTGGTTGCTGTCACTGGGATGCGGATTCCAGGTTTGCTTCATTACTTTTATTGCTTCTGTCTTCGTTATGAAATATGATGCAGATTCGTAAGCTTTAGCAAAGGTCGTGGGCTTGTGCTCCATCCATTTATAAATATACCTTTCACAATCATATGGGTCGAGGTCCCGTCGTAAGTGTACCAAAGTTTCTGTCTCGTTAACGGATACTACTTTATTGACTGCCTCCTTGAAACGAGTAAGATAACTTTTAAGGATTTCCCCGCTCCTTTGCGCTATAGTCTTTAGGTATACCGTGTGTATCTCATGTGGTTGGTTGGCCTTGAATTTATTCAGGAATATTTTCCTAAAGTCCCTCCAAGTGTAAATGGACCGGGGGGTGAGTCTACAAAACCATCTTTATAGGTTCCCACTGAGAGTAAACGTGAAGAAACGAGACCTAGTAAGATCTTTGTACTTGTAGAACAGAGCTAGTTGATCGAACTAGCTGAGGTGCTCCTCTGGGTCTCCCAATCCGTTATAGGAATTGAAATTGGGATGCTTGAGGTTACATTGTGTACTCTCATTCTCCAGCCTTTTCGTGAATTATGACTCACCAAACTCTGTGCTGAATCCTCCTTCTACCTTTCTTTTCAGGTCTTCGATGGTGTGGAGAAGTTCCGTATTTGAACTCCCCATCTTGTTAGCGGGCTTCTGTTACGGGGATTTCTCCCGCTCATCTTGAGCATATTCATCCTCCATTTTTCTTTTGATTCTTTCATATTCAGGTTTCTTATCCTCGAGTTCATAACGCATATCTCTTTTTCTCCTATTTTCTTTTCAGGTTTCAGGATGATGGTAGTCTTTTTTATGTCGAGGGTGGCGAGTGCCCTGAGATGAGCCTAAACGAGTGAACACTGACTGAGATGGTCGGTGTCTCTTGGTACGCTGTGTGGCTTGGCTATGGGCTTCATCCTCTACGTGTTTTTCTTTTTACTGGTTTTCTATCATTTTTCTGAGCTGCATGTTGGCTGTCATGTTGCGTAGTAATTCAGCCTGGTCGGGTCCAAACTGAGTCAAGTCGATTACATGTTGTTCTGCTATGTTTGGTTCAAGGGTTGGCTGTATTGCTGTTCACTTTCATCTTCTTTTTTGGGATGTTCTTTGTTGTTGTGTTCTTCTCCTCCTTGCATGTTTCTAGTCCTTTGTCTTGTTGTGTATAATGGTGTCATACGATGGTGTCTTGTTGTTCTTTGTCTCTCGATTTGTATGGGCGGGGGTTGTCCCTCTCTTGTGAAAGGATAATCACCACCAAAATGACGAGTAGAACTTACGCGCCTATATTTTGTTGGTAACTTTCTGGGAATGGTCTTTCGCTAAAAGAATTCCTTCCTTCTTGCGCCAAATGATAATGTCTTCGGTCCTCTAGTGGCCGTTTCCGTCCCTGGTCATGGTGACTTGATAGGTGAAAGGTGGTTCGATGTGGATCCGGGTCCTGTAAAATAATGCCCGGATGGGGTGTGGGACCGTCAAGCACCTCTGGTGTGAAAATCAGTACGGTTTATTTAGAATAAATAGTCGAAGCATATATCTGTGTTTAAAACTCTAATGACTGAGTTTAATGAGAGTGTTTAATGTCTGAGAATTTCAGAGAATTTTCGTGTGTGTCTGAGTGTGAGAGTGTATTAAATGACTTACTTTCCTTCTTTATGACAGAGGTATGTATATATCAGTTTGTGAAAAGGTGGTGCAGCCTTTGCCTATTAGATATAAGAATTACCCGGTTAGGTGCAGAGGATCCCTTTTCACTCTTTGTCCTGCCTTACTGTTTGTCCTTTTAGCAGCTAGCCACAACGTTGTCCTTGGTTGGTTAATGTATTAAACCGTTATACCCATCTTTTGTCCTTGGCATTCTGAGACCATGCTTCTGTTAACTGCCACCTTTCTGTCCTTTACATGTTGCTTTCGGCTATTATCCAATATGTAACCTTTGAATCCGGCTATTTTGGACTCTGGAAATTGGAGGTTCTATCACAAATATTAAATTATACATCTTATCATCTTATATTTGATATGTGTATATACTATTATAGTTATGGTGGCTACATTTCGACTTTTGCCTTTGTGAAAACAATCACTTGGGTGCATATATTTACCTCATATTTTGTTTTTACATGATTTCTAGGTTCTTTTTTCGTCTAGCTTGTCTTGTAGTGATGGAATTCTGGAAAGATCTGGTCTAGATAGATGATTTTGACATGCTACACGATGAATTAAAAAAAAGTTAAACAATTGCTATTCTACATTTCTTACTTCCTAGCTATTAGGATACTAAACCAACTCGGGCATCCGAATCTATTCCGACAACGAAAGCATCTCCAATGACAAAAAAAACTCCCATGACCACTTTCTCTCAAGTAACCAATGAATAAAATAATGTAGTGAAATTCAATTAGGAATTTTGAGTTAACTTGATATTTCTCTATGTGTAATGAAATTGCTCTTAATTAATATATATTTAATATAAATAATTTTATGTTCTAGATCAATTTGTTATAAATATATTTTTTTGTTAATTGATAACACAAAAATAATTGGAATTAGTTTACAAAACAATTAAAATTTGTGTTATTTGTACGTTGAATGAATGGTTGTTAATGGGGATTCACATAATCAAATACAAACAGTTGAAAATATAGTACAATGATATCAAGTAAAGCGAATCAGATTTAATTAATTTATGAACATGTTCCCATGATGGTCAAAATGTTATCAACCGAATGTGGTTGATTTTAATAAAATCTAAATTCAATCAAATTCGGTTGATTTTGAATGTTTGGCGGGAAATTGAATTTTTTGCCAAAATTCAAATTGAAAATTTTAAAATTGGACATGTATATTTTTAACAAAATGTGACTGAATTTTGTTGGACTAAAATCAATCATACGTGGTTGCATTTAAATTTATATCCAACCATACAGTCATTTTCGACCACCTTAAATGCTACGGCCTCTATACCGTTGGATTTAGTATATTTTCAACCGAAAACAGTGAAAACCATGTTAAAATCAAGGCTTGTCTTCCATTTGATTTTAGCCGCTTTTGTTGTAGTGTATATATCTCTCAGTGTAGTCGTTATTGTAGTAATTAGTAATTAAAAAAAACTTCAGCAGATACTTATAATAAAAGAAAGGGATGATAAAGAATTTATTGCATCATATCTTGTTGCTTTTGATTATTACATCAATAAAAAATAACTGAACTTAATTGATACTACTAATAGATTTGTTGCTGGCTTAATTATATAATAGAGCTTACACGACATGCTGCTTGTGTGCTAGCAAGTTAATAATTGCTTATTACTGTAATTAGTTATAGTCGTCGTAGTTTAGAAGATCCCAAATCTCGTCATCACTCCAGCCAATGGTGTGGCTATTTTTTGTTCCAGGAGGGAATAATTCATTTGTCTGCCAAGTTAAGCCTCTTTCAGCATCCAGATTCTCTAAACCAATTGAGGACGGCATTAACCATTCCTTTAACAAAGCTTCCTTGTGACCATGGATCTCTTTCTCCCCAAGCAAACTGTTCCACCACTCCATACCATCGTGATCAGATGGCGATGTTTTTGCTGGCTTGTTAATAAGCATACTGATATTATTGTTATATATTATCTCCCCGGGGGAAGGAGGAGGAGAGCTCATGTGTTTTTGGTTATTGAGATTATGAAAGGGCGGAGGATGTTTAATAGTTATGTTATCAAAAGTAGGAGGAGCATAACTAGTTTTAGCATCGGTGTCACCTTGCTGCTGAATATGCACTTCCTCATTCACCTCCACCTCTTTCTGGTAGCTTCCAGGAGTATGTTTTCTTCTGATGTTTGTGTTCCAGAAGTTTTTCACGTCGTTGCCTGTTCTTCCAGGCAATCTTCCGGCAATTAATGTCCATCTGCATGCAGTACAAAACAAGAAATGTTTATTTGGGACAAACGCAGGCAGACACGTACGGCGACACACAATTTAGTAGTCTTTTTTCGAAAATTAAGGCCAAAAGTTTGTTTTATAATAATTTGCGTGCCTGTCATATTTATTATAAAAAATATTTATAGAGATAAGTTTTAGGTAAATTTTACATTAGAAATGATAAAATAAGAGGCAAATATGAATATTTTTGCATCAAAAATATAAATGAACCACTAATATGGGATAAAAAAAATTTCAAAAAAAAACTAATATTTTGGGATAGAAGGAATATTATTTAACAAGTTGCCTTGTATATAGGTTGAGGGGCAATGTGAATATCTCCTCTAATAAATAAATTTCTAGATGAGTATTAGTTAATATTTATTATATTATGCTAATCATGAAGACATATTGTCTATATTTTATTTAGCATTATATATATATATATATATATATATATATATTTATAAATTTACCTTAAAATAAAAATAGATATATATTTTTGATCTTGTCGATCTATAGAACTAATTAATATAAAATATTTAAAACACATCATATTTTTATAAATATTGACTAAAATTCAAATCAATTATTATCATCAAATTATGATATATATATCTATATATTTAAATATTCAAATATATTTTAAGTGTATATTTGATGAGTAAATTTGGGTGTGTGCATTTGACTAGATTCGAGTCGGCCATATACACTGGATTAGTCGGACAATTAAGAAGAGAGAAAAAGAATAATATGATTACATTATTATAACCGAAATATTAAAAATTTTGGTCGTTTCTAAGTTATGCTAAAAAATATATATGTATATAATATGGATTCTAACTATATACATAATTATTTTAACTAAAATTTTATTTTTTAGGCTAAATTATATATTTATTATAACACGGGTCCAAATTATAACATATTTATATTAAATAGAATAAACTTATATAAAATAAGAGAACATATAATATTAACCTAAATTATTAATATTATAAAATTTATATTAAATATCAATAAAAATATAAATAAAAAATTAATTACTTAAATATTAGTTATTCTGTACTTAAACATAAATTTGTTTACATGTAGATTAGTTAATATTTATGTTAATATATTTTTTATATTATATTTTGCTTATATTTAATATGAAATTTTATATATTATATTTTTGTAAGGTTGAAATTTATTTAATACATATAATATATTTTATTATCATATAAAAAATTATTAAATAAATGGTTATTATAGTTAATTGTATAATAATAATTAAAATCCAGGTGTAAAAAGATATTATTAGAATATTGTCAAAGGTCTAGAAATTGATACTCACTAACAACTTATTGAAATATAATATTTATAATTTTAAATTATGAACAAGCCTTTTTTCAATTACAATAATATGGATAGTTTGAATTTAACATTTATCTTCAATTTTAAATATTTAAGAGAGACGATAAATAATTAAATTTTACATAATATCTACAAGACTCCCGTAAATGGTTGAAACTATTACATGACCTTCTGTTCGACATGATATAACAATTCATTAATATCTAATAACTTAAGTATTTTTAAAGACTTAGCATAGAATCAAAATTAAATATTAAAACATATGAAAAACGGGTTAAAATAAATGAATAATATGTTACCAAATACTACCTTAAATTATTTGTGACCTGAGGCAGGTTATGATTAGCTGGGCCCTACGTAAGGTGTTTTGGCTTTACATATCGTGGAATGTCTGTAATATTATTCGTCTGCAGATAACTCTAGTTCGAGTTCAATTATTTATATTATCAAAAATGCTAGGTAATAAAAAATTGTGTCAAAATTGTCCCAAAATGCCGAGTTTTTAATTGATAAATTTCCTAATTTTATAATAATATGAGACTTCTGTGGATATTCCATGCATTAAAACAATCCATGCCGTGAGAAAAAAATTTGAATAACTTTTCTGATACATATATAGTTAAATTGATATAAATATATTGTTAATTATTTTAACAATATTATTCTTCCGCAGATAGCTCTAGTTCGAGCTCAATTTTTTATATTATGAAAAATGCTAATTATTTAAAAATTGTGTCAAAATTATCCCAAAATGCGGAGTCGTTAATTGGTAATTTTTTTATTGTTATAATAATATTAGACCCGCACGCATATAAATATAGTTAAATTGATATAAATATATTGTCAACCGTAAATGTACGTCTTGGATCCTCTCCTAAATTATGTTCAATCAAATCCACACACATTCGTAAAGAGTTCGATTTCCAGTTACAGTACTTATGAACCTACTTGCCTGGTATTTAATCATGTAATTATTGATTATAAACCTATAATCCTAGCATAAAATGTCATAGTTACTTTGATTCGATTGATAGTAGTACTGCATGTATATATATGCTTGCCTGTTTCCGAGTAGCCTGTGGAGACGCATGATAAGATCCACTTCGTCTTCACTGAACTCACCTCTCTTTATGGTTGGCCGAAGATAGTTGAGCCACCTCAATCTACAACTTTTCCTGCACCTATTTAACCCTGCAACATGTTATATTAATTATACGCACTACAAGAAAACAGGGGTATAACCGACCGGCTATAACCGACTGGCTAGGTGAAACTTTCCTTCTCCCTACCAATATAATTGTACAATTGTAGTGTGTGAGGGACGGAAATTGTACCTGATCTTTGATAAACCAGGTGCCACTTTCCTTCTCCATACTTTTCAATGCATTTTCTAAGAAGATTATCTTCTTCGGAATCCCATGCACCCTTACGCAGCTTTGCCTTTGAAGGAGTATTCATCATCTTCGTAGCCTTTGAATGCGTACTAGGAGTCGTAAACTGTGGATACATTAATTTGCTTATATATTTATATATATGTACTAGCTAGCTAGCTAAGTCTCTTAGGTTTACCTATATATATTTATCTAATGTGTTGCCTACCTAGTACATATTTAACCTGTTCTACAAATACATATTCTATCTAGATAGGTTAACGTTCGAACTTCGACGACGTGCTTCTTTTTCTGTCACATGCAACGTACATTTACTTTGAACACATGATATTAAGTATGCACTCATATAAATTTAACAATAATTTAAATCTAATTGCCTCCTTATTTGATCAATGAGTTTTTTGAAATAATAATATAAAAATATATGCGATTAAAATTGTACAGTAACTACAAAATTAATTTTTGAAATTACACATATAATATTAATATATATGTTTTTATAATGTACTTAATTAAACCAAATATTCTCGAACTCTTAAACAATATAAACTTGTAACCTCAAATATGATCTATCTTGGATTGGCCTTCTAATGTCAAATTTGTCTTTCTCTTATTTTTTGTTTCTCATTCATATATCCATGTATATATTTTAAACTCATTTTTTTTGTATATAATCTATGTTTCTATTTTAATATATTCATTCATATCTATTAATTTAACACATTAAAAAATTTATATATTCATTAATCTCTTTGGGTTTGATTGATTTTCACATTTTGGTACTTAATTAGGTTTAGGTGTAAATAAATTAAAATGTGTATGTTATAATATTTTCAAAAGAATATATTTATATAAAAATAAGCTTAAATTCCAACTTTTAATCTGTTATGGAATATTAAATTTTTGAGAAACTCTGGATCGAGTTGATGTAAAATTTCAGAAACAGTACTATACAAAATGCGCGCCCCCTGGGAATAGTTATTTACGTACCATACTTTTGGACAAACTGTACTAGGAAATTGTATGTGTGGTGCACATTTAGGAAAATATTTTAGGTGAAATATATAGTTGGATGGCTGTACAGTGCCTGACACTCCTTTTCAGGGCACACAAGTTCGACAACTCATATTTGCCGTTTTTACATATTTGAAAAGCGGTCCTAGCTGATTTTTTAAAATTAATTACCATGACAGGCCTCTAGCTTGGGTCATTTGGTAGGAAGTTGAAATTGTCAAAACATATTCCTGACAATTACATCAACTTTTTGGATAAAAAGATTTTAGCCATATTCCTGACAACTTTATAAAATTGGAAAGCAAGACTAAATACTATGCATTGGATGATTTATACACTTGTAATTTGTAAAGTTCACAATTTATTAATATCATGCACATTGTTAATTATTGTACATAATATGCTCGAGCATGATAATTGTCAAAATATGATTGGGTTTTCGGGTTGATCCCTTCACATCTTTGTTTCATATATAGTGTGTATATATGCTACTTGTTGTCTGTCTTTTGCAAGAGTGTATATGGTTACTTAACAACAGCTAGATGTTAAACATATATACCTAACACGCACGGTGAAGATGATTGTGTTCTTCAAAGCCACAGTTTCAGACTAATGAAGAAAAACCGAAAGTCATCAATGATGCAAAGGTAAAAAATATCTTACACAATAGTCTGGACTCTGTAATATCAAACAGAGTAATCGCTTGCAAAACTCCAAAGAAAATCTGGGATGAACTAGAGGTTCAATGTCAAGGATAAAAAATAAATAAAAAAGAATAGAAGATTTATTCTTATTCAGGAGTATGAATTTTTTGAAGCAAAACATAATAAATCTCTAACTGATACATATGACAGATTTCTCGCTCTGTTGAATGACTTCGCCCTGGTTGATAAGGTGTATGCGAATGAGGACTCTAACACAATGTTTCTAAGGGCTCTACCTGAATAATGGGACTTCCACACATCCTTAATAAGAGATAGAGCTGATTTGGAAGACATGACTCTGGATGAAGTATATGAAAAACTAAAAACTCATGACTTGGAGTTACAACAAAGGAAGAATAGGAAAATTGGCAAGAAAAAGTCAGTTACATTAATTTGATTGTATCAGAAAAAGGCATCCATAAAGTTCAACATTAGGTGTCATATAGTGACATCAATCAACTCATGGATACTTAGGAGCGGGTATGGGTCCTTTGGAGAGGCTCATTGAGCCATATTCTGACAACTTTATAAAAAGATTTTAGCCATATTCCTGGCAACTTTATAAAATTGGAAAAACAAGACTAAATACTATGCATTGGATGTTTTATACACTTGTAATTCGTAAAGTCCACAATTTATTAGTATCATGCACATTGTTAATTATTGTACATAATATGCTCAAAGGAGCATGATAATTGTCAAAAGATGATTGGGTTTTCGGTTTCGATCTCTTCACATCTTTGTTTCATATATGGTGTGTATATATGCTACTTGTTGTCTGTCATTTGCAAGAGTGTATATGGTTACTTAACAACAGCTGGATGTTAAACATATATATATATATATATATATATATATATATATATATATATATATATATATATATATATATATATATATATATATATATATATATATATATATATACACTTTCATATCTAGTTGCTTTGCTTATTACATTATAAATTTTGGAGTAAATTATATTTTGATGGCCAAAATTTGCACAAAATTTTAAAATAATGGATATATTTTCAAGTTTATAAATCCGTGACCAACTTTTTAATTAGGTTTTTAAAAGAGTGGCACTATTTTAGGAGTTACATAATGGTGGTCATAGTTATCACCGAATTTTAAAACGATATTTGTGTTTTTATTAAAATCCGTCAAATAAAAAATAAAAAATTAAATTTGTTTTTAATAATTTTAAAAATAATTTTGATAACATATAACTATTATGTTAACAATAAAATTATAACTAATTCATATCGACTAGTTCAAATTTAACTCAATAAACTCACTCCACCTTTACTTGAATACTTTTTAGACATTGAGTATGAACGTATTTTAAACTAAAAAATATTTAAAACAAAATTATAGAGGCAGCAAATTATTCAATCTCGACTTCATATTTTAAATTTCAAAATTTTTTATTAGTAATAAAAAATATTTTTAAAATTTTAACTTAATATTTTTCACATAATATTATATGGTTTTAATTTTTTGTATTTATCAAATTATTAAAGTACAACTTTTTTTATAGTTCCGTGAAAATAATGGCCACGGTTGTATAAATCTAAAACTAGAGCCACTATTTTGAAAATCTAATAGTAAAAACTTTGGTCACCCATTTACAAACTTCAAAATAGAGCCATCATTTTAAAAATTTAATGCAAACTTTGGCCACCAAATTTTAATTCACTCTAAATTTTGCTGCACATGATAGTATGATACTGCAAAAACAAATTTATTGATGACTTAATTACCCCGGCTTATACATGAATCACTACAGCTATTCTCGGGAATTCCTCTCTAACAAACCGGTACTGGATTCTATACATAAATCATCTTGATGACCATGGATCCTTGTTTATGCAAACAAATTCTTCCATATGAAGAAATGATGCTATTAGAAAATGTTAATTAGAGTCTACAGAGAAACAAAGTCTAAGTCATGTCATCATAGTTTACACTGGTAAGAGTTTGACATATGGTATTCAATAAATCAGGACTTGATTGGACACAAAAATGAAAGTGTTTGTATGAATGACAATTACCTTCTTGAAGCTATCTATTCCGAAGATAATGATGGAAATCGTATCTCTATATTAATTAGTCATTATCTTTGCATTATTTTAGATAGGTAGTTTTGTCCTATATAAACACAGGATTTCGTTTATATACTTGTGTTCTAGTTTCGATTGTTTGGTACTATTATATTCAATCTCCCTTCTATAATAGTCTAATTACTGGGTAACAATTAGTATCAAAGCGGGCAGTTTCATTTAACCTAAAAGATCTTAAACAATGTCTGGAAACAAGTATGAAAGTATAAGAATTCCAATCCTCAAAAAGGCTGAATACCCTACATGGAGGGTGAAGATGATGATGTTCTTGGAAGCCACAAATCCTAACTATCTAGACATGATTAATTAAGGCCAGTATCTACCAACAATGTTAGTACCAACAACCACAATTGAAGGAAGACAAGTACTCGAGTACTACACTCTTAAGGACCAAAAAGAATGAACTAATAAAGAAAAACTAGAAGTCATCAAGGACGCAAAGGTAAGAAATATCTTACATAATAGATGAAGTACATGAAGTTCAGAAATCAGGATAAATTTCAAAAGAGGTCTGGTAATTTTGAGAATAGGGAAAAGTTTAGAAAGGCAGAAGACAAAGAAGGAAAGTGAAAAATACTTGACAAATCTAAGGTCAAGTGTTACAAGTGTAACAAGATGGGACACTATGCAACTGAGTGCAGAAGTAAGGAAGTTAGAAAGGCACTCATGTGATTGATAGTAAATGTTCTGCACACATGACTGGAAAAAAATCTCTACTTTCAGATTTTGAGGAGAAGACTGGTCCAACAGTATCTTATGGAGATGACAACATAGGAAGAACACTGAGATATGAAAATATTGTGATTGGCAATGTCATCATTGAAAATATAGCTCTGGTTGAAGGACTGAAACACAACCTGTTGAGTGCGAGTCAAATGATAGACATAGGTTATTCTATAGAATTTCATGAAACACATTGTGAAGTCAAAAGAAATAGATCATATCACTATGATTGAAAATAGATCAATACTCAAAGTTAAGACTCTAAGGAGTGATAATGGAACAGAGTTTAAGAACTCTGCAATATAAGAATTCTATACAACCAAAGGAATAAAGAAACAGTTTTCAGCACCTGGTACACCTCAGCGAAATGGTGTTGTTGAAAGGAAAAATAGAACTTTGATTGAAGCTGCTAGAACTATGCTGGAAACAACAAAACTTTCTACTTACTTCTGGGCTGCTTGCATCACTCAAAATTGCACATTGATCAACAAGCATGGAAAAACTCCTTATGAAATAATGAAAGGAATGAAGCCAATTCTGAAGTATTTTCATATATTCGGAAGCAAGTGTTTTATTCTAAAGACACGTCCTGAATAGCTCAAGAAATTTGAATTGAAAGCAGATGAAGGCATTTTTGTTGGGTACTGTACAACCTCAAAAACTTCTTCAAAGGCCTTCAAAGTTTACAACTTAAGAACAAGAGCAGTCATGGAATCCATAAATGTCTCCTTTAATGAAACTAAGATCACAGGATTACATGATGAGTAAGCTCAAGAATGTCTGAAATTTGAAAATGAAAATCCACAGGACACAAACACTGAAGACACAAACACTGATCTTCTAAACTCTGATTCCCAAAACTCTGAAGAAACATAGATTACAAATGAAGACACTGTACATGTTGAGGGGGAAAAACATTAATCCTCCACATAAAATACTGGAATAACTTATGTGATTGAAATATCAGAGTCTGATCAATCTCTGATAAGCATAGACTTTGATAACTCAAACTCTGTTAATACAAACTTTGAAGTAAGCACAACTTCAGGGGGATGATCAACATTTACTGAGGAAACATTTTATGATGCCACAAATAATGGGGGAACATCTAGTTCAAAAAATCTTCTTCACATCAGAAAATGGACCAAGAATCAAACATCTGAGTTGATAAATGGTGATCCGAATACTGGAATTAAGAAAAAGAAAGCAACTCAGAATGAATATTTGTATCATAACTTTCTATCTCAGACAAAACCAAAGATAGTTGAAGATTCTATTAAAGATACAGATTAGGTTACTGCAACGCAAGATGAATTAAATAAATTTGAGAGGAATGAATTGTGGACTCTTATTCTAAGACCAAGGAATAGATCTATTGTTAGCCCTAAATGGGTTTTCAGGAATAAGACAAACTCTGATGGAATCATAATAAGAAATAAAGCAAGACTAGTTGCCAAGGGTTATTCTCAATAAGAAGGCATTGACTATGATGAGACCTTTACACCTGTTGCTAGACTAGAAGCAATCAGAATTTTTCTTGCTTATGCTGCACACAAGAAATTCAAAGTCTACCAGATGGATGTTAAGAGTGCATTTCTAAATGGAGAACTTGAAGAGAAAGTCTATGTTGAACAACCTCCTGGATTTGTAGATCCAAAATATTCAAATCATGTCTACGGATTAGACAAGGCATTGTATGGACTTAAACAAGCTCCTAGGGCATGGCATGAAACTCTGGCTCAACTTCTACTGAAAAGTGAATTCAATAGAGATAAAATTGATAAAACTTTGTTTTACATGGATCAAGGTAAGGACTTGTTACTTGTTCAAATATATGTTGATGCTATAATATTTGGGTCTACTTGAGAAATTATATGAAAGATTTTCCAAGCTAAAGCAGTCTAGGTATCAAATGAGTATGATGGGAGAGATGGACTATTTCTTGGGGCTACAAGTTAAACAAACTGAAGAGGGAATCTTCATAAATTATCCTAGTACACAAGAAATCTGCTGACAAAATTCAACATATTAGAATCTTCTACTACAACTACTCCCATGGCCACAACAACCATGTTGGATCAAGATCTTGGTTAATTTGTTGATTTGACAACCTATAGAGGTATGATTGGCTCACTCCTTTACTTGACTACAAGCAGGCCAGATATCATGTTTTCAACTTGTCTTTGTGCTAGATTTCAGGCAAATACAAAAGAACCTCATTTGATTGATGTTAAGAGAAATTTAAGATATCTCAAAAGCACCATTAATCTTGGTTTATGGTATCCTAGGAAATCTGATTTTAAACATATAGGCTATTTAAATGTTGATTTTGCAGGATACAAAATAGACAGGAAAAGTACTAGTGGTAGTTGTCAATTTTTAGGAGGAAGAATTGTTTCGTGGTTCAGTAAAAAATAGAAATCTATCTCAACATCAACTGCAGAGGCAAAGTATATTGTTACTGGAAGTTTCTGTGCACAAATTCAGTGGTTTAAAAATTAGCTGTTGGACTATAGGTTGAACTTTTCTAAAATTCCTATCTATTGTGATAATCAATGTGCCATTGCAATGACAAGAAATCCAGTTTTACACTCTTTGACAAAGCACATCAGTATCAGATATCATTTTATCAGGAAATATGTCATGGAAGGAATAATTAAAATGCATTTTGTTCCAACTGATCAGCAGCTAGCATATTTTCACAAAGCCTTTGTGTGAAGCAATATTTACAAAATTAGTAAATGAGTTGGGAATAGTAACAAGCGTTCAAGGACAACTAGCAGATTAGCAACCTCTATCAAACTCTGATAATTGAATCAGTACTTATAAATTCTGATATCTCTAATCATTAAAGTTTGTGATAAAATCTGTCAGAGTATGTGGTAAACTCTGTCAAAGTATATGGTACACCCTTTCAGAATATATGGTAACCTCTGACGTCAGACACTGTAGTCTCTGATTCATAGTCAATAGGTCAACATTTAAATAGTTATTTGTTTTGAAATAAATATTTATCATTGATTTATTCATATGACATCACATTTATATTTGTGACGTTATAAATTCTAGTCTCTGGTTAGAGTAGCCTTGGATGCGCGTGTCTGTCATGAAAAACTGTTCATATTATGCATTCAAATCTGTACACATATACACACACATCTGTTATATTTTGAGAATTGTTTTAATCATTTTTCATCCTCTAATTTAATGCCACGTGTCCCACTATAGGTCACAAGCCTTATAGAGAGGGAATAGTTTAATTCATTTGTATTCTATACTTTGAATTACAACTCCTCACTTTCATATTCTCTCATTCTCTCTCAAAAACCTAGGTCTCTCAAAACTTTTCAAGCTTTGCTAATCGACTGCAATGGCCTCCAAGAATCTTACATTCAGTCCCTACAACTTTGTACCCAGTAACTACTGTTCTCTTCTAGACAAGGTGGATGAAAATCCTGACTTTCACATTATACAGGACCTTCTTTCTTACAACACTATTAGGTATGCTTTGCAAAACCCAAGAACAATCTAAGCCAGGGTTGTGGTACAAATATGGTCTATAGCAAAATTTAATAATGCTCGTAATGAAATGGAACCAACTCTAACTTTCACCTGCAATGGAAATCACATTATCACTCCTGTTGTGGTATGTCACGCACTTCATCTTTCAGAGCTTGAGGAATATGATGATCTCCTCTAACATCAAGAATTACAGCATTAGAGTTTAGTTGTTCAGAGTTTGCAGCATCAACTAGAGAAATATATTATGAGATTTTGGCTTGAACTAGTCTCCCTTTCTTCTTAGGATGCTCTAACATAGGATTGACATGAAATTGCTTCATAAATGAAGAAGGAGGAATTTTTAAGGCAGGTTTAATAGATTTCGGTAGGGGCAAAGTCATGCCTTCAACACCGTCATCAGAGTCTGTGTTCTCATCAATCATCTTTCTTCTTCTTGGAGGAGACTTAGCCATATATTTTCCTTTTCTTTTGAGGCCTGAGATCTATGCCTGAAAGGTGTGTTTTGCAACTGATGCCTATTGGGAGGCACCAGAATTTGGCAGAGTTTGTGTATCATTGTTTAGTGGGTGACTTGGGTTAAAATTAGAGTGGGTTAATAGTAAACTCTAATCCTCAGTCATAGAGAGAAACTCACTTCCATACACAGTAAGCAAAGCCTAATGTAGAAAATGTCTGACCTATGAAGGGTAAAATAATCCAGATAATGATGCCCCTCTCTCGGCATCCTTTCTTGCCAAATCAGCAAACGACTTCTTATTGATTTGAAACACAGGCAAATCAAAGTCATTTTCAAAATTAACATTAGGCAACAAATGACTAAAAATAAGCTATAAAAATCTAGCATAATAAACAGTCATTCTCTCATCATTAATCTTTACAACTATTTGCCTAATAATCATACAAGCAAAATTAAAGTTTTTGTTATCGATCAGAGAATACCCAATTTGTTGAGAGAGTTGGGGGATTGCATCAAAGTTGGTTTATTTGGCAGTGAAAGCGCTTGTGATATAATCAAAGAAGAAACTTCATTCCTTCCTTAACTAGCCCTTGTAATGCCTAGTGAAAACAAGGATTGTGTGGCATATATCTAGTCTGTTTCTTAACTTGTGATTTAGGACACTCAGGTTCTTCCTTTTATCAATAGCAAGATGATTAGAATTATCACAAGTGAAACAGGTCTTTATAAGTGCATTAGGAATATTCTTATAATTAGTCTTCTTAGATATTCCTACCTTTCCATTCCTATTTCTTTTCACTCTTTTAGGCTTATTCTTGATGATGATAGACTTCATCTTTTCCTTAAGCTTTTTTTGAGAAAACAAACCAATATTTATTGATTTATCCTTTAACATACTGCTTTCTTTGTTTTTAGAAGTGTTAGAACCCTTACAAAAAATGTTTGTTCCATTACAAGCCCTAATAAAGTTAATAAGTTTATTTAACTGTTCATTAACTCTTGTGTGTGTCCTAGTAGTCTTTTTGTTTTTATTTTCACTGTCAGACTCATAACCTAAAGTAGATGTCCAATTTTTTATCTGCTAAAATTTCGTGAACCATGAGTTTGTCCAAACTCTGAAGGTTTCTTTTCCTTTGGCTAATTCAACTTTTAGATAAGTCACTTGAATTTCTATATGAGTTTGCATGTGTATAGCCCTTTCACAATCTTTCTTAGTATTTGACCTGTGCACACATTCAGATTCAAGAAAATCATTTTTAACAGATAACTTTTGAATTTCTTATTTTAGTCTTTCATTCTCAGGAGATTGAATCTTAAAGCTAACACGCAAGGTTATAAGAAATGATTTCAATTCATAGATATTATCAGTGTCTATGTTAAAGATTGAATTTGGTACCTTATCAGAGTTTGTAGTAGAAGTCGTAGTGTTTATCACGAGGGCATAATTCACTTCCTCATCAGAGTCTGAGGTATCCATCCAGCCTTTCATGGATGTTATGAGTACCTTTCCAGCTTCCTTGCTTCTGCACCCAGTCGCATAGTGTCACATCTTTTTACACTTGTAATACTTGACCTTTGATTTGTCAAGTGTTTTTGACTTTCCTTCTCTATCTTCTCCCTTTCTGAACTTTTTCATGTTTTCAGAATTACGAGACCTCTTCTGAAATTTGCCCTGATTTCCAAACTTCCTGTACTTCATCATCTTGAAGCCCTTGACAATAATAGCAACCATTTCCATCATGTCAGAGTCTGTGGATTCATTATCAGAGTCTACATTAGAGTTTTCTTCAGACTCTGATTCACTGATTTCCTTAACCTTCACAGCTTTTCCTTTTCCCTTTCAGACTAGAGAAATTTGTTCCTTAGCTTTCATAGTTTTTGTCTCAACATTTAATGTGACTGACTTTGCCTTGCCACTTTTCCTATTCTTCCTTTGTGGTTATTCCAAGTCATGAGTTTTTAGTTTTTCATATACATCATCCAGAGTCATGTCTTCCAGATCTGCTCTATCTCTTATTAAGGATGTCTGCAAGTCCCATTCTTCATGTAGAACCCTTAGAAACTTTGTGTTAGATTCCTCATTCTCATACACCTTATCAACCAGGGCCAAGTCATTCAATAGAGTGAGAAATCTATCATATGTATCAGTTAGAGATTCATTTTGTTTAGTTTAAAAAAATGCATACTCATGAATAAGAACAAATCTTCTATTCTTTTGGATTTCTTTTGTTCCTTGACATTGAACCTCTAGTGCATCCCAGATTTCCTTTCCAATTTTGTAAGTGATTACTCTGTTTGACATTATATAGTCTAGAGTATTGTGTAAGATATTTCTTACCTTTGTATCTGATGGGTGTTGGGTTCCGAGGCATAAAACGCAGCGGCTTAAGCGTAAATATAACGAAAAATTTTGGAACCCTAACGCAGGATCATGTATAATCATGGACTGATTATGGTGAAATGGAATCATACCTTTGTTTGGTCTTGACTTTCACGAACTCAACGGTGATCCTAGCTTTCACGACTTGTGTCTTCCTTTCGAAAACACCTCTATGGTATCCACACGAGCACCTTCAAGAACGTCTCACGATCTTGATTACGGAATGGATGTACTAGCCTCCTTTGATGATTTCGAATTTGCCTCTGCCTTTTCTATGTGGCTGCTCTTCTAGGGTTTTCTTATAAAAACGTTAACCCTTATTAACCCTACATTATCTATTTATAATGGTTGGTTAATAGGCCCATAATAGCAACCCATAACAGCAAAGCCTAACCCATGTAGGTTTAGGATTAAATAATAATACCGAATTTTATTATTTAATTAATAACTAAGTCACACTTAATTATTAATGGCAGAATTCAAATTCGAATTTATATTATTTCAATTAATTAAGTCTCACTTAATTAATATAATAAAATTCAAATAATCATCAATTAATTTAAATCTATAATTTAAATTAATTATTCCTTTAAGTACTCTATGTGTGTGACCCTATAGGCTATTATTTAATTAGCAATAATTTTATTCTCCAATAAAATTATAAACAATGAGCGGTATCTAGTAATACATCATTGCTACCCAATTAAATAATAATTAAATCGTGATTCGATAAAACCTTTCGTGATTAATGTTTCCGTGTAATATAATCCCTTTAACCATATATATTATAGATTAAACTCGAGGCATGTATTTAGTCATCCTCTTCAACATTTAATCCGGGTTTACTTGATCCATGAGTAGACTATGAAAACAAATCATTATTTGAGCACGGCCATGCATTTTATAGTCTCACTCCATCAAGAGGCTAATAATATCTCTCCTAATTATAGGAGGGTTAAATCCTTTATCTATCATTCATATTTCTCATACGACTCATGATATACCCGATGTCCACTTTTATCATTACCCGGTCAAAGATAACTTTTAATGTAGTCAAAGTATATTAATCCTCGTATAGAAATATAATGATCTCAAGTCAGAGGATCATTACACCATTATCACTATGAGTCTTTCTTATGACTTTATTAAACATGAAGAATCTCACTGTGGGTCTGTCCAGTACCATGTACTCCTGCATGTACCTATGTGTTGACTTTAGTATCCCCATACTTATAACCAGTGAGATGTGGTTATCTGTCAAACAACATACTAGTCTATTTATGTATTATTATTGTCCTATAATAATAATACTCGACTAGGGACATTTAAGAATATGATATATTATATAATCTCAAGTTCAAGTCATGTACTAAACTATACAATGTGTATCATGATTCTAAGGACATTTATTATGCTAACAAATATATCGCAGTAATTAAAGTCATAATAAATACGTTTATTGAATAATCAATTGACATAAAGGTTTATCAAAATAAACATTGTATTGCCTCTAGGGCAC
This sequence comes from Oenanthe sinensis, assembly GCA_028671895.1. Classification (NCBI taxonomy): domain Eukaryota; kingdom Viridiplantae; phylum Streptophyta; class Magnoliopsida; order Apiales; family Apiaceae; genus Oenanthe; species Oenanthe sinensis. The sequence continues at coordinate 12,317,218 of CM053799.1, forward strand.
CTACACCAACAATGGGTCCATAAATTAATACATTTTTAATACCTATTTTATGTTTGTTTTTGTAATTTTATTAGTTAATTAATTATTTTTATTTTGTTTTGTAGGAAATTAATTAAAATCAGAATTGTAACAGAAAAAAAAGAATACAAGGAAGGAGGTGGAGATTACTTGGAGGCAAAGAAAAAGGAGATAAAATCGAATGCTTGTTGGAGAAGAAAAAGGAATAGAATGAAATATTTAAAATTCAATTTGTAATCGATATAGAAAACCTACATTATTTCCCCTATATATATGGGTCTCCTCTCTTGTATTTCAAGACCTGGACCTTGAACCTTAACTTTAATTTTAGTTTTCAATAATTAGGAGTAGGAGTAGAGTATTTTTATTTTCTTGCTCTTTCAATACAAACAAGTTTTTATCTTTTAAACACTTTTTATGTTATTCGTTATTTGCATGTCTTATATTAGTTGTTTTGTTTTGTTCTTCAATCATGTCTAGCTAATTCTCTAGCCCTAGGATGAAGGTGAAATTAGTTGATTATTTTTAATATATTCTTGTTCCTATTAATTAATTCTCATGATTTTTCTTGGTGCTTAATTGTTTAATTAACAAAGTGATTTTTATATATTATTGTTACCGAATTTATTTTTTATAGCCTATGCTTGCTCCATTGAAAGGCATATGACTAGGCCTATTTGTAATAATTAGATGGCAACTCAACTCTAACTGTTAAAGAGAAGTAAATACTAAACACCAAACAGGAATCAAGACAAAGTCAGTCAACTAATCACAAAGGATCCAAGTATCAGAAGTATTTTTGTAGGATTGCTACTCAACACTGGATGAAGTTCATTTTTATGTTCAAGCGTCAGTGAAAATAAATATGTAGTAGTGGTTCTATAGTAAACAGAAGATATAGAAGATTTCAAGTGGTTACTACAGAAGATTCCAGAAGAAGAATGAAGACCGTGAAGAAGAAAATATGACGCAAGGCCTCTAATTTAAAGTTTTATAAATGGAGAATATTTATTAGTATGACACAAATGAACCAGACAGTACATTTGTGTGTCAACTAAAATAATATTCATTCTTCATTTAATTCAAGAGGTTTCAAGATCAAAAGACACAAAGAAAAGATGGGAAGATTTCAAGACTGACAGCACGGCTGCGACTAAAGATAGTATTTTAATTCTACTATCAATTGTTAATTAATTATTTAATTTATCTAATTAAATTAATTCAAGTTGAATTTAATTTAATTTATAAATTAACTAATTGAATTAAGTAGAATTAATTTACTATAAAAGAAATGCTTTAATATGAATTATATATATATATAAACTGTTAGTATGACTTATCAATAAGTCATACCGAGTTTATTATATATATATATTCAAATAAGTCATACCGAGCCTGTATAAGCATAAGTCATACCGAATTGTTTCTATATATATATATATATATAATCAGTTAGTATGACTTATTAATAAGTCATACCGAATGACTTGTTAATAAGTCATACCGAGCTATATATATATATATATATAATAAGTCATACCGAGATATCAATGCTCAAAAGGTCATACTGGATTGATTTTTTATTTAATTAAAAAGTCATACCGATTTTTTAATTAGAAAAATAAGTCATACCGACCAAAATAAGTCATGCCCAGTCTTTTATAAGTCATACAAGTGTTAAAATAAGTCATACAGACTTATTTTCTTGAAATTAAGTCATACTCATAAAGGTCATAGCAGCCATTTCAAATCACTATAAATATGAGATGATCTCTTCACTTTTTCAGTTGTTCAACTTGTTAAGAGTTAGAAAAACAGATCAAATTCAGTAATTTATCTGCATTGTAATATTCACATATTTCTGTGCTGAGTTTGAATATAATTGTTTAAACACGAACACTTCATGTCGAATTCCTTCTAGACTTTATATCAATTATATAACAGTTTTCTAAATATTAATTGTGTAATACTAATCAAGTTAAAATAATATCTTTCACTTGAAAAGTATTTCATTATAATTAATATTTCGCGAGTAATTAAAATAATATTTTTAATCCAATTATTCCGCGATTAATTTTCAGATATTGTATTCAACCCCTCTTCTACAATATCAGGGACCAACAATTGGCATCAGAGCTGGTTGATATAGTTAATATCAGATCCAAACCAAAAATTCCGCAACTCATTCAGATCTCAAAAATTATTTTAAATTCGAAATAATTTTTTATTCGAAATAATTTTTTTTTCTAAAAATTATTTTTGATCAAAAATTGTTTTAAGTCAAAAATTAAAATATTTTTTGAAACACTTAATTTTTAATCTTATTAAAGATGAGTACCCAGAAAGTAACTAGTATTAAAATTCCACAGTTCGACAGAGAACACTACAACTTGTGGAAACAAAAAATGCTACTGTTTATCGGGATTGCAAATCCCAAGTACGCATTAATTATGGCTAAAGGTGTTGAGCTCCCTATATCAGTTGTTCTCGAACATACAGTAGATGGGGTCGTAATTCCCCACAGACAGTTTCCGAAAAGTCCGGCAGACTATACAGATGAGGAAACGGAAGCTGTGTCCCTTGATAATAATCTGAAGCTCATATTAATTGAATCCCTAGACTACATCATGTACAACCAAGTAGTCAATTGCAAGAATGCAAAACAAATCTGGGAAACAATTGAAATTATCAATGAGGGAACTGAAGAAGTTAAGGAAAATAGACTGGAGATCCTGATCACCCAATATGAACAGTTTAGATCCAACCCTGGTGAGGGTATCTCTGAGGTGTTTCAGAGACTAAACAAATTGATAAACGAGCTAAACATGAATGGAAAGTTTTATCAGAACCAAGAGGTGAACATGAAGTTTTTGTTGACCTTACCAGAGCATCTGGAGCACAGGATTGCAGCCATCCGGGAATCTAGGGACATGAAAGAGGTAACCCTAGAAAGACTCTACAGAGTTTTAAAAACTTATGAGCTGGAACAGATCCAAACCAGAGAGATGTATGGAAGAGGTAAGGTACTGAGTTCCTCCAAGGCATTAATGGTAGAAGCACCAGAGAAAGAGGAAGTGAAGGCTGTTGCACCTTCTAACAGTTCAACAGAGTATGTGGTTCCAGAACTTGGACATACTGCTAACAAACAAGAAGATGGTGATTTCTACTCACTGGAAGAACTAGATCAGCTAGAAGATGAATCTCTAGCTATGGTTGCCAGGAAGTTTGGCAACATGAGATTCCGAAGAAACTCCTCATTCAGAAGTAAGCCTAATTTTGGAAGATTCCAAAGAGGAGGTTCTTCGACAGCAGTATCAAAAAGCGGCTACAAGACCGGCTTAGTTGATAGAAGCAAGTTTCGTTGCTTCAACTATAATGAGCTAGGGCACTTTGCAACTGAGTGTAAGAAGCCTAAGCAAGGGAAAAAGAGAGAGTCTTACGAAGAGCTGAAGGAGAAGTATGATGCGCTAGTGAAAAAGCATCAAGGAAAGTCCTATCTAGCAGCAGGCAAAAGCTGGGATGACTCAGATAACGATGATGAGGAAGAGCTGGGAAATCTTGCTCTTATGGCTTCATCAGAGGGATCACTGTCTCCCACCAGTGACAGAGGAATAGAGGTAAATCCTTCGTGTCCTAAGATGTTTGCTTTGCTAGGTAAAGAACTAGATGGTGAAAGAGATAAAGTTAAGAAACTCAGACTCAAAGTCAAAGAGTTAATTGATGAGACTGAAGTTCTTAAACAGTTAAAAAGAAATCATGACAAGTTGGCTGTCAAGCTGACTGAAGACTTAGCTGTTCAAGTCAGTAAAGTCAGTTGTCATGTTGTTGTAGAAACTAATCTCAGAAACCAAATTGAAGAAGAAAAGAAAAAGTGTCTTACATATAAGAATTCCTCATATATTGTTAAGAACCTAGTTGACCAACAAGAAATAAATCGTAAAGTTGGAATAGGCTTCGAGTATAACAAATCTGTAGGAAAACCAAGCAACATAACCCCCTTTAGAAAAAGTGCTGAAGAAAGGGGTATCCCACATGTTGTTAAAGACACACCGAAACCTCTCTTCATAACACCGATAGCTGAACCCATCCTTGAGACCTCTGTAGTAATTGCATATGAAATGCAGCTGGAAGATCTTGAGGAAGAGAAGAAGAGAGGAGAACAGGTTAAGGACATAAAAGGAGTTAATGTCCAGAAAGAAAAATGTGCACTAGAAACACCAGTGAAAGATGTGGGAACTTCTGATTCCCCCAGACCTGGTGTAGGTGCAAAAGACTTAAAGAGTAAAATGAACAGACCCAACATATTTGTGAACAGTAGGAACAGTAACAATAAATTTCATTCTACTGAAAACTTCAAATCTGCTGAGAAAATTGAAGTAGAATCTGTTAAGCCTCCTACTGTATTGAATAACATGCCTACTATTGATGCTTTCCATAAACCTTGTGGTATAATGAATTGCATGTTATGTGCCTTTAATGCTATGACTGCTTACTTTAAACGCATGATAGCTAAGAAAGATAACATGACACCTAGACAGCACATCAATAGTAAATTTGCTAAATCCAAGACTGCGACTCCTTCACCTGAGAAGAAGGAATCATATATTCCTAAGTCTAAACAGAAAGTTGTTAAGACTGTTTATAGGAAGGTAGGAACAGTCAAGGAAGAAAATAATGTTGTTCGAAAAGGATCTGTTGTCAAAGCAGACAAAGGTCAATTCTTTAAGTATGCCGGGCCCAATCAATTTTGGGCTCCGAAGACAAATTAATCCGTTTGATAATTGCAGGGAGTTAAACAGGCAAACCGAGTTATATGGATCCTGGACAGCGGATCGTCAAGGCATATGACCGGAGATAGAGCCCTGCTATCAGACGTGGTTGAGAGAGCTGGCCCAATCGTCACCTTTGGAGATAACAGCAAAGGAATGACTACGGGTTATGGCAAGTTAAATACAGGAAATGTTATCATTAAAAATGTCTCTTTGGTGGAAGGACTTAAGCACAATCTACTCAGCGTCAGTCAATTTTGTGATAGAGGTTACAAAGTAAACTTTATCAAGGAGAAGTGCTTAATAGCTCATTCTAAAGAAGACAGACTAGCCTTGCGTGGAGTAAGGAAAGGAAACTTGTACGTAGCTGATTTCAACTCGGGAACTGAAGCTGAAGCAAACTGTTTTTATTCAAAAGCTTCAACAGAGGAAAGTTGGCTATGGCACAAGAAGCTCTCACACCTGAATTTCAAAACAATGAACTCTCTAGTCAAGAGGGATTTGGTGAGAGGACTGCCTCCGATGGAATTTACACAAGAAGGATTGTGTGAGGCATGTCAAAAAGGGAAGTCAAGGAAAGCAACTCACAGAGGCACAGACACTACAAACATCACTGAACCACTTCAACTCCTACTCATGGATTTATTTGGTCCAGTAAATATTCTGTCTATGTCAAGAAAGAAATACGCCTTAGTGATTGTGGATGACTTCACAAAGTATACATGGGTTTTATTCATGAATTCTAAAGATGAAACTCCACATTTGGTGATTGATCATATAAAGCTGATTGAGTTAGATTCAAAGTTACCTGTCCGAGCAATCAGATCAGATAATGGAACAGAATTCAAAAATGAAGTTCTGAATAACTTCTGCTCAGACAAGGGGATAACAAGGCAGTACTCAGCACCAAGAACTCCACAACAAAATGGAGTTGTAGAAAGGAAAAATCGAACCCTGATTGAAGCTGCAAGGACTATGCTAAGTGAATCAAGGTTACCTATCTACTTCTGGGCTGAAGCAGTTAATACAGCTTGTTATACTCAGAATCGAACTCTGATCAACAAAGATCATATGAAAACTCCCTATGAATTAATGGCTGGCAAGAAACCTACTCTCAAGTACTTTCATGTATTTGGAGCCAAATGCTTTGTGCTAAAAGATGGAGATGAACGCATTGGCAAATTTGAGGCCAAGACACATGAAGCTATTTTTGTCGGATACTCGAGAAGAGCATATAGGGTTTACATAATTGATCAGCACCAAGTGAAGGAAAGTGTCAATGTAACTTTTGATGACACTAAACTCCCAAGTATCCAAACTGAAGATTCTTCTGAGTCATTAAAATTTGATAATTATCCAGACTCACATTCTGATGACGAAGAAGAACCTGAGGTTGCAGCAGGAAATGATGACAACAATGATGGTAATGATCCAGGTAATAGTGGTGGAAACAATGGCAACACTGGAGATTCTACTAATACCAGTGGTGGATCAACAAGTCATCCTGGCAGCAACTCAGGGGGAGATGAAAGATCAACTGGCACAACACAACATCACAATGAATTTCGAGGCGAATCATCAAGATCAAACCTACCCAGGGAAAGGATATGGAGCAGAGATCATCCTTTTGAATTGATCATAGGTGATCCAGATGTTGGAGTAAGAACCAGAAGTGCAACTTCAAATGAATGTTTATTCTCAGTTTTTCTATCTCAAGAAGAACCAAAGAAGATTGAAGATGCACTAATTGATCCAGATTGGGTTCTTGCCATGCAAGAAGAGCTCAATCAGTTCGAAAGACAAGAAGTCTGGACACTGGTACCCAGGCCTAAAGATAGATCTGTTATTGGCACGAAATGGGTATACAGGAACAAATTAGACGGTGATGGCATTGTTACAAGGAACAAGGCCAGACTGGTTGCAAAGGGTTACTCCCAGGAAGAGGGAATTGATTATGACGAGACCTACGCACCAGTTGCAAGACTTGAAGCCATCAGGATATTTCTGGCATTCGCAGCACATTCCAATTTTAAAGTCTATCAAATGGATGTGAAGAGTGCATTTCTGAACGGAAAGCTAGAAGAGGAAGTATATGTGGAACAGCCCCCTGGCTTTGAAAATCCAGAGTTTGCTGATTTTGTGTACTTTCTTTTCAAAGCTCTCTATGGACTCAAGCAAGCACCGAGGACATGGTATGACACTCTCTCTGAGTTTTTACTTGAAAATGGTTTCACTAGAGGTGTCATAGATAAAACTCTCTTTTACAAATTACATAATAAAGATATGATATTTGTCCAAGTTTATGTTGACGATATTATATTTGGTTCTACTAACGAAAACTTGTGCAAGAGATTTGCTAAGTTAATGCAGAGCAGATATGAGATGAGCATGATGGGTGAGCTGTCATTCTTCCTAGGATTGCAAGTAAAGCAAAAGGAAGATGGGATTTTTATTTGCCAATCAAAGTACGTAAGAGATCTTCTCAGAAAATACAGTCTAGAAGATTCTTCACCGGCAAAAACCCCAATGCCAACAGCCACGAAGCTTGACAAAGATGAAACTGGTAAGAAAGTTGACATCACAAGCTACAGAGGTATGATAGGCTCATTATTATATCTAACTGCAAGTAGACCCGACATAATGTTCGCAACTTGCTTATGTGCAAGGTTTCAATCTGACCCAAGAGAATCTCATCTAATAGCTGTGAAACGGATTTTTAGATATCTAAAGGGTACACCAGATCTTGGAATTTGGTACCCTAAGGATACAGGTTTTGACCTAATAGGCTATACAGATTCAGATTATGCAGGGTGCAGGATGGACAGGAAAAGTACTTCTGGAAGCTGTCAGTTTCTAGGACGAAGGTTGATCTCTTGGTACAGCAAGAAACAGCATTCAGTTTCTACCTCGACAGCCGAAGCAGAATACATTGCGGCAGGTAGCTGTTGTGCACAGATCTTGTGGATCAGGAATCAGCTAAATGACTACGGACTTGCGTTGAACAAAATTCCAATTTTCTGCGACAACACAAGTGCTATAGCTATTTCCAACAATCCTGTACAACATTCACGAACCAAGCACATTGACATAAGGTATCACTTTATCAGAGAGCATGTCATGAACGGAACTGTGGTGCTACATTTTGTGCCCACAGAAGATCAAATAGCCAACATCTTCACGAAACCACTTGATGAATCCACTTTCTCAAAGCTGGTTAGTGAATTAGGGATGTTAAACAATGGCTAAATTTTTGATTACTAGGAATTAATTTGAGCTCATAAATATTAAATGTTTATATTTAAAGAATTTATGAGTCTTGAATTAATAAAATCCTAGGACTTATGAATTTTTGGAAAATTATCTTAAGATTAAATCAATATTCTTAGAAGATAATTTCTTCAATTAAAGCATAAGTAATTTTGTTTAAATTAAGCATTTATGTAATTTAATGTATATATTCACTAATTATTGTTGTACATTAATATAAATGATTATGTTATTAGTTATCCAATTAATTTACTTATTAAATTAATTCAAACATGAGTTAATTTAATTCTTAAATTAATTAGAACAATTAATAATGTAAATATTTATTATAAGTTAATATTTATTGAATAATTAATAATTTATCTAATATTCGAATAAGATTTTTATTATTTTATTTCGAATTTAGAAACAATTATTAATATAAGTAATTATTCTATTTTATTATTACAAATCAGCATGACTTTTATTTTAAATATCAGTATGACTTTTATATTTAAATTTTCGGCATGACTTTTTATTCTAGTAAAAGTCATACCGAGAGTTTAAAAGAAAAGTCATACCGAGACTTTACAATAAAAGTCATACCAAGATTTTACTGCTATGTCTTTTATTGTATTAAGAAATAGGTTGTTTTTTTCTTCTTCTCGGTATGACTTATTAATAAGTCATACCGAACCATTTTTAATACTCCTTCTCTACATTTAATAAGTCATACTCAGTATATGTATACACACACACTGCTATACACATCAACTCGAACAGTTCTCATCCAGTTTACAAAAATCGATTGATTTCCATCCATTTCAACTGATTTCAGTTGCTGTTACTTGCTGATTTCAAGCTCCTTGCTTGCTAGTTTCTTAAAATCGACTAAAACAAGCAAAACTCTGCCCAATTTTTTTCTAAAATCACAGTGATTGTTCTTGTTCTTGATAAAAATCGAAGCAAGTGGTGTTGATTGTAACTAAAGACAGTTGTGTAGTGTATTGTTAACTAAAGCTGATTTGGGATTATTAGAAATTAGGTTTAAATTTTTCAAGTGTAACTTTTCGAATTTTGAATTGTAATTGTTCATTTTAATTTGTAATCGCACATTGTAATTTTATTAATTTGTAATAGCATAAATCAAAAAAAAATATGGCTGGTTATTGCGAATTAGTAAAAACTAATTTTGTTGGATATTTTAATCCGGTGATGTGTTCAGTCGAGAGGTTTCGACCGTGGATTATTTTTATGAATGAACATTCACTCGTCAGAACTGCAATTACTCTGAACGCCCCGTTGCAAGTGTTAGCACTAAGGGCTCTGTATTCCACTGCGAGGAATAGGAGTACTGCAGACAGAGTTCAATTCTCTTTCAGCATAGGAGATCATGAATATATGGTGACTGAAGAGGACGTGAACAGGATTTTGGGCTTTCCAACTGACAATTTCATGGATCCACCCACTGTACCAGAAATTCTAGAATTTTTCTATTCTATTAGATATCAGGGTGAGATCAATTTGGTAAGACTGACAAAGTCCAAGTTGGTAAGTGAGTGGGACTATTTCTTTGACACGTTAGCCAAAGTGTTTGCTCCCACTACAAAGAACAACTTCAACAATATATCTTCACTACTGCAAATCTTTGGGTATTCTGTGGCTCACAACAGGAGGATAAATTTTGGGAAGTTGCTTCTGAAAGAAATTATAAGGAAGATGGGGAAACCAGAAAGCAGGGAACAGAATGTACAAGTCTACTATCCGAGGTTCCTGATGCTGTTTATGAATGACTTGTTGGTGGAAGAAGACAAAGCCTTATTTCAGAATGGTCCTGTAGAAGAATCTCCGACTTCTCAGAACCACCTATTTGCAAGGCTCCACAACAACCCCAAGTTTCAAAATGTGCAAGTGGTAAGGACAGATTACATGGCTGAGATATTAGATCATATTGCTAATCCTGTGCAGGAACAAGAGCAAGAACAAGTGCCTATGCAATTAGAACATCCTGTGCACCTTCTACTTGAAGCTGCTCACCATGTCGATCAAGTGGCACAAGATCAACAGGTAATATCTCACTCACAATCTTCTAGTTCAATACCTATAGAAATATCTACTGCACTATTAGATTTATCTGTGGCGGACTATGATGGTGTTATTACACTCCAGGATATCAGCTACGAACCTGAAAACACACAGGTTCCGCCCCCAGCTGAATTAGAGCCTCAAACAGTTTCTCCTTCATCCTCTTCTTTGCTAAAAGTCAGAAAAAGGAAGAAACCTGTCAGAATAGTTAGGGGTCTTGGTGCTGATGTGAGTGAACCCGCAGCTCTGTCTCCACAATCTAAAAGATCTAAATTTCAACCAGAGACAACTGCAGACTCATCCTTTTCCTCTCAATGGGATATGGATTTTGACATGGCCATCCAAGGTTCTTTAGATACACTTGCTCAACCAGGTGATCTAATTCGCTGTTCGGCTACAGCTTCAGATAGTGAGGAAAGCACACTGCTAGCTCTCACACTAGCAGGACCTCCGCTTGCAGTTACACAAACACATGAGGGCACATTTGTTGAAGAAAATGTTTTTAATAAAAACTGGTCGGATGCCACCTATGATGTGGACCATGACATTTTCGATGCAGTGCAGCATCAGATACCCTCCGAGGTACTTAGGGGCACCACAGACTCTAATAAGCCATACTCTACATTGTCTAAGGTGGTGACCCCCTGGATATATTACATCCAGTGATTTTAAAAGGTCTCGAATCCACTGGTGGATTTGAGAGGCAACCACTCCATAGAGGGAGATGGGACTCCATTCACGGAGTAGCTACGTCAGTAGCGGAGCCACTTCAAGTTAATCTTGTTGAGGACGCGCCTTCACAGGCATCAGAAGAGCAATTTGACTCTTCAAAAGCTATTGTTATATATGCAGGTACAGCTTCAGGATCTGGAGAAGAGCTAAACACGAGTGATGTGAGGCAAACACAAAGTGAAACACATGCACAGAGTGATAGTGAGATAAACAGGAGTGCAAGTGAGCTGAGTGCACACACACAGTGTTCTATTATCTAAAATGGAAGCTCTCCAGAAAGAAATGCAAATTGTTCAGGCTGAGTTGGTAAAAGTAAAAGCACAAGCAGAAGAAAAATCTACATCTGCCTCTGTAACACAGCAGCTGACAATAGTACGAAAAGATGTTGATGATGTCAAAACCTCCATTCTTCTAAAAACTCAAGACATCCAGAGTGTCCAGAATATTATTGCTGAAGACATGAAAGAAGTCAGCAAATTACATAAAAAGATTGATGAGGTTGAGAAAAGCTTGACATTAACAATCATTGAAAATGAAAAGATCTCTACACAAAGATTCAGCAAACTGGATGATGGAATGACACATTTGAATGAAGGAATGAAGCAAGTCTATCTGACTATGCAGAAAATGTTGACATCTTTTGAAGCCTCTAAAACTCAAGAGGATCCCTCAACTAAGGGGGAGAAATCAAAGGAGAAAGTAGCTAAAGATGGAGGGGCTTCTACTCAAGACAAAGGGAAAGATAAACTGTATTCTGAAGATCAATTTCAATCGTATGATCCAGAACCAGAAAAACAGTTTTATGATCAAGAGAAATTCATTGATGACAGTGCTCATGATGAATCAAACTTTCCTGACTACTGCAGAGCTGAGGAAGAGATTGCATTTGATGAAGATTTTCTGTTTCCAGAAGAAAAAGAAGTTGATCCAGCCTATGAAGAGGCAATGAAGAAACTAAAAGAAGACATCAAGGCAAGTCATGCAAAAACTGAAAAACTGAAAGCTCTAGTCATAGAAAGAACAAAGGCAGAAAAAGAAGAAAGCCAAGAAAAGCAAAATCGCTGGGCCATAGCAGTCAGAGAAAAGAAGAGAGATGTACAGCTCAAGATTGGAAAGAAATGGGATACTGCAAGAGAAATAATGGACAAACATCAAAAGGGTCCATTTGAAGACAAGCATCTGAAATCAATAATTGAGCGTCTAGAAAAGTCAAATGACAACATTGACAACTTCATGAAAGCTCTGAAAGAGGAAGTGGACTACATCACTATCCTAGTGGATCACATTCTTGAAGACTGGCGGATACTAGTCTACACACACAGGAATGGAACATTCAGAATTTCCTTAGAGTTTTTCAGGCAAAGAAGTTTATCAGTAATATGGACGTTCTTGAACAAAATAAAGAGGAGCTCAGAAGAAAATGAACTTCTCAGAGATAGACTTAGAGTCTTTGCTACAGCTGTCAGTCCTCAGATCTTATTTGATCCTCATGAGGTAAGATTTTTCTCAAACAAGTTGAATCAAATCATGCAGTTAAATGAGGAATCTTTTAAGGGCTACACAGTTAAGTACATGATTCAAGTTGAAAGGATGCTAAGGTCAAAAGGTTTCAAATCCCAAGCTAAAATGGATGCTGCAGAGAAGATAAGAAACTACTGTCTGTCAAAAAGAATTCATTCATACATCAGGCAAATACCAAAGATAGATTCAACACAACCATCTGATGTAGAAGAAGAGATAGTAGATCCTGTTGAACAGGAAGTACTGTGGCAGTTAGCAAGAGCTGAACAAAGAAGGTTGAAAGGGGAGATAGGAGTGAAGGGAAGTAACTCACTGCACTTTCATGTGTACTAGAAATACTAAATGTAATCTCTATGTAATGGTTGATGATAACTCAACAATAGAATAGGACATGTAATAATATGCAGGTGCACAGAAATCTTGGATCACAGAGTTCAGTTAAGACAAAGTATCAAAGGATCATCTACAGACTTGAAGCTCACTGGAAGAAGTTCATTAACATGTTCATGCCTCAGTGGAGAATAAAAGATGTTGACATCTATTCAAGGATGTGGAAGCTACAGAAGATTGTCTTAGTCTATGACGATTTTAGTGCATTACAATCGAAGCAACAAGTAAGGTTTGCAAAGAAGAATGTGGAATCATGTTCGGAATCAAGAGCCCCTATCAAGACTAGTCACTTATGAACCAGACCGTTGCATAAAGTGTCAGGACATTGGAGGCAAGCTCTCGTCGGTTAATATGATTTTAATCATTCTAAAGTTGTTGGTTTTCTTGAGTCATGTGGAGGATCAACAAAGGTGGTAAATCAGTGTTGGAGAAATGTCAGCCTAATGGATAAGAGACAGACGGCACAACCTGATTGGATCTTACTAAAGCTTCACAGATTAGAAGGCCAAATACTTGGACGTGGTGGAGTCACGTATACGGGGCCAAATATTTGGATAAGGAAGTCTACACAAATTGAAGAGTGGAATGGAAATATTTAATTTAATTAAATAAAGTATTTATTTAATTATTTATATATTTTATAAATAAAGATATTCTTTATTTATATTTTATATATTTATTAAATATTACTTTTACATTAAATATTTCCAAAGGCATGCTTGGCACATGACTTTGAAGAAAAGATTTGAGTGGACAAGAGTAAAAGGTGGAAAAGTAAAAAGCAACCTCTTTTTGAATATACTAAAAGAAACCAAGTCCTCATCTTCATTACAACACAGGCAGTAGTATTCGGCAGAGAAAAAATGGGGAGAGAGAGAGAAAATTATTTTCTCTCTCCCCCATGGCCATACTCCATATCTTGAATATTATGGGGCCATGAATTTCTTTGTTTCACCACTCATCTATTCTTCTATTGTAAACATTGCTAAATCTTGTTTAGAAGATAGGTTTGATTTTTGTGTCCTAGATCTAGAATTTGTAATATTTTTAGAGGAGCCAAAAATCATTTCTTTGTTGTGTTCTTGAGCTTTTGTTCTTGAACTTGTTGTAGCATCTACCCCACTTCAATGAATATAAAGTTATATTCTTGGATCTTGTTGTGTTGTGTGTTTTGGATGATTTACCGTTCATTATCTTGGTTATTTTAATGGTGTTCTTGAGGTTGAAGAAGATGATGAACAGTACCTGAGTTTGAACCAAAGTAATTTTTATGTTGTCCCAAAAATAAATAAAAGTCAGATTTTTATTTGGGAATCGTATTCACCCCCCCTCTACGATCTCCAGGACCTAACAATTGGTATCAGAGCTACTCGATTGACATACAAATCGATTGGATCTATTTTTATTTTTTGAGATTAAAGAGGGTACAATTGGTTCACTGGGCATTCAGAATTTTTTTTGAAGTCCGGATTTTTTCTAAGTACAAAATGTTCTAGATAGCCAAGTAGAACATTTCTATGTAGAAATTCTACTTAGATGTTCGAGATAGCCAAGTAGAACATTTCTATGTAGAAATTCGACTTGATGTTCGAGATAGTGTCTAACTCGAACATTATCTCGAATATTCTACTTAATGTTCTAGATAGAACCTAAGTAGAAATTCTGGAGTTAGAAATATTTTCTAAGTCAGAAGTTCTACTTAATTTCTAGATAGAGCCTAAGTAGAACATTTCTATGTAGAAATTCTACTTAATGTTCTAGATAGAACCTAAGTAGAAATTCTGGAGTTAGAAATATTTTCTAAGTCAGAAGTTCTACTTAATGTTCTACATAGAGCCTAAGTAGAACATTTCTATGTAGAAATTCTATTTAATGTTCTAGATAGAACCTAAGTAGAAATTCTGGAGTTAGAAATATTTTCTAAGTCAGAAGTTCTACTTAATGTTCTAGATAGAGCCTAAGTAGAACATTTCTATGTAGAAATTCTACTTAATGTTCTAGATAGAACCTAAGTAGAAATTCTGGAGTTAGAAATATTTTCTAAGTCAGAAGTTCTACTTAATGTTCTACATAGAGCCTAAGTAGAACATTTCTATGTAGAAATTCTACTTAATGTTCTAGATAGAACCTAAGTAGAAATTCTGGAGTTAGAAATATTTTCTAAGTCAGAAGTTCTACTTAATGTTCTAGATAGAGCCTAAGTAGAACATTTCTATGTAGAAATTCTACTTAATGTTCTAGATAGAACCTAAGTAGAAATTCTGGAGTTAGAAATATTTTCTAAGTCAGAAGTTCTACTTAATGTTCTAGATAGAGTCTAAGTAGAACATTTCTATGTAGAAATTCTACTTAATGTTCTAGATAGAACCTAAGTAGAAATTCTGGAGTTAGAAATATTTTCTAAGTCAGAAGTTCTACTTAATGTTCTAGATAGAGCCTAAGTAGAACATTTCTATGTAGAATTTCTACTTAATGTTCTAGATAGAGCCTAAGTAGAACATTTCTATGTAGAAATTCTACTTAATGTTCTAGATAGAACCTAAGTAGAAATTCTGGAGTTAGAAATATTTTCTAAGTCAAAAGTTCTACTTAATGTTCTAGATAGAGCCTAAGTAGAACATTTCTATGTAGAAATTCTACTTAATGTTCTAGATAGAACCTAAGTAGAAATTCTGGAGTTAGAAATATTTTCTAAGTCAGAAGTTCTACTTAATGTTCTAGATAGAGCCTAAGTAGAACATTTCTATGTAGAAATTCTACTTAATGTTCTAGATAGAACCTAAGTAGAAATTCTGGAGTTAGAAATATTTTCTAAGTCAGAAGTTCTACTTAATGTTCTAGATAGAGCCTAAGTAGAACATTTCTATGTAGAATTTTTTTTCTTAGAAGGCTGTTTCAACATGACACATGGCTACATAGTTTAACTTTTATTTAAAACAAAAATTGTTTTTCTCTCAAATTGTTTTTAGTTTAATAATTAATTTAATAATTAAATTTGAATTTAATTATATAAAATATTTTGAAAATAATTTTTAAATTTAAATAATTTATTTTTCAAGTTTATTTTATATCTTGGAAAATATTTTATTTTCTTTTAAATTTTAGAGTCAAATATTTTATATTTTTAATATTCTTACTTAAGAATTTTATTAATTTAAAAACTAAAATTAATCTTAAAATCCAATTTAATTTCTTTTGAGTTTAATATTCTTAAAAGTATTTTGAGAATTATTTTTGAGGTTTAATAATTTATTTTTTATAGAAGTTTTAATTATAAATCTCATAAAACTTTTTGGAAAATCATTTTGGTTGAAATAATTTATTTTCAAGAATATCTAAGATGACTTGAAAATTTATTATTTTTATATCAAACTTATATTTTCAATCTATTTTATTTTAATTATAATTGAAACTGTTTTGGATTATAAATTCTATAAAATTCTTTGGAAATTAATTTTGATTTGAAATAATTTCTTTTTCGGGATTATTTAATATACCTTGAAAATTTTGTTATCTCTATATCAAAACTTTCTTTTCGAATTTTATTTTATTTATAATTTGAAATTGAGAAATTTATTATTATTTATCAAAAATGCATTTTCAATTTATTTTGATTATTTAAATTCCAAAAAAAAATTAAATACTTCTGTTTGAACAAAATGTTTTATTAAACGAAACAACAGGAGTTGATTCTTCGTTCGTTGAGGACAAACGAACTGACTGAAGAACATTCTAATGGAGTTGAGACCTGATCTTACCATTGGAGATGTATTTCTACATCGGTCTACTCAGTGGATCATTTGGTTATTGAAAGGGGATTAGTTCATTTAGGGAAGAGTCTTCGATCAGTGGTTTTCGAATCAATATATGAAGAATTTGGGATTTTGAAAAGGAATTCAGTTTATCGGTCAAAGAACCAAAACAACAATTGAAGATTTGGTTAAAGGACATCAGTGGCAGAAATACACAAGGTTTGATTATCACTGACATATGATAATCAAGGGGTTATTGCTACACATTCAAAGAAGAATGATCTTTTCAAGCAGAACATGAGACATTCTATGTCGGGGTCTTTAAGCAGAACAATCAGGTATCAGTTTGGGTTGAAGCAGGAACATCATTGGTTATTGAGGTCAAATGCAAGGATACTTCCATGAGTGTCAGTAGAATGGAAATTGATTTGGATCAATTGATTATCACTCAAGATGGAATGCTAAGCATCGCTCAGGTATACTTTCTAACTAGTTTATACTTGTTTGATTCAATTATAGAGTATTAAGTGATGAACTGCATTATATTATAAGTTTGATGTAATGCATGTCTCACCTTGATTTCTATATAAATTAGATAACTTATGCTAGTTTGTTAGTGTTGCTTGTTTTTCAGTATTTGACTTCATGATTAGATCTTATGTGATTTAATGCTTGCTTTACGATAATTGATCATGTTAGCATATAGAGTCTTAGGTATTTGTAGGGGTACATTTACCGGAAAGAGTATTTGCTGCATGCTAAGTGCCTTGATGTTTACATTGTCAATAATCTGTTTATACTCGCATAGTTATATTAAATGTTATATTTGATCATGTGCTTGTTAAGATGAGTTTGTTTCTAATTTGGGAATTGCCTAGGGGTCAGTATAATAAACCATGAATTAAATTTTTAAATTTAAATTGACTCAGGTAATTAGAGATAATATAATGTTAAAGTGAATAACAAAGGTGATTTAGAAGAATTAGGAATCTGAGTGATTGATTCTTCTATGACTACATATATGTACGACATGATTCTTATAGACTACTAGTCCACCTTAAGTTAGGTTGGGATCACTGAGCTCATAGCCAAGACTACTTGTTGAGGCTGATATAGATGAGGAGTGATCAGTCAGATAAGAATGAGCATGTTGAACTTGAATGCTTTGTTGTTAACTATGTTTAGAAATATCTCTAACCCTTGGACTCAATCAAATTGAGGACCATGTGTCTTAATCATTTGTGAATGCAGAGTATCTTTCAACATGTAGAAGTTATATATCTCTGACATTTTCATGTTCGAGGCATGTAACTACTTTTGCTTTGGTATTCAAATGGTTAAGCAAGGTTACCTATTTTTCTTGAATGATCTGAAGCACAATATTAAGGAAGACCTAGGGAATTCTTTGCGAAGGGTTTCCTAATATCAGTTCGAGGATGAACAGTATTGATCGAGGTCAAGAGAAATAGAAGCTCACTCTACTGGAAGTGAGGTTACTGTTGACACGAAATGTAATGCTTATGATGAAGTCAACTATTCGTTGAAGTTTATCAGAATAGAGTTAGCTGCAACAACAAGTGATGCTCTCACACTTGGTTTATCAACTAATACTTGGTTTATCAAGATAACGGATTCGACGGTAAAGATGAAGTTTTTGAGAAAGGACTACTTCTAATGAAATTCTTTTAAGAAGGACATTAGTGAAGTATGTCAGTTGAAGGGAAGTCAAGTCAAAGGCTACCCTGTTTAGTTTTGGTGGTTGTTCATGCATTCGATAGATGAAGCATCTCAGTGATTAATCACATTCAAAGGATTAGGCAGATTGCTGTAAGAACACTTTGAGGGAAGGTAATGGAATTTGTTGACGAACGAAGTTCTATGTTATGTCTGCACTGAAAGGAGTATTCTAGAGTAAAGTTCAGTTTCCGGACTTCATGACCAAATGGAGGAGTTGATAGGGAAATCTAGACCTTGAGTGGAATTACAAGGATAATGGATAGACTTAAGGTTTCCTATTCACTACGGCTGAATCAGTTGACACAGCAAGTCTAATCAACAAATGTAAAGAGAAGACATCAAGTAAGATTAATCATGCCTGAAGTCACATGGTGTGATGGAGGGCTATCTTATTTGGAGTTAAGAAGCTTACACAGAGTCTGTGATTGATTTAAGATGATCTAGATGCAGTGAACATCATCATCAAGTTCCCTAGCATTCGTTTGATTTTAGCTCTGAATTTCTAAAGGTTGACATCCTGTTTAGGGCTCAAGATCAGATGACACCAGATGAAGAAAAGCTGCAAGCAGCATCACAGGGGGAGCATCAGTAAGTTGGATCAATTAGTCATGTTTGATGTTCAAAGGCTAGCAGTGCTCATTGAGTAAGAGTTGAGATTCTTAGGAGCACTGAGTGATCCAGATTGAGTGATTGCATATTAGAAAGGAAATTGTCAATTTAAAGATAATGCAAGGTGATCTCAATCATATTTGAAGAAGACTACTCTACCCACTGAATATCTAAGGAAACATTAAGGACACATCTGTCATGACAAAGGGTTTTGTGTAACAACATTTCCTCGAGTCAGTTCTTGATGAATCTGGGTAGTAGAGTAGTGATTGGTCGTGCATGTATAAGAGTATTTCATTGGTTTTTTCTGAGTGAATTCAATGAAGACTGAAGATGCACTAACTAATCAAGATTGAGTAGGGTTCGAATCAAGGAACTAACTCAATTGAACCAGAGGCAGATACACTTAGCACAAGGAATCAATCCACATGAATACTTGGTATTGATACAGAAGCTGAAAGGTAGTTAAGAGTTTTTGAAGGTTCTACTCTTCTAGTGTCAGGACTACTGATTTCTAGAGTGCTGAGTTTAGTGAAGCTGCTGCCAAGACCAATATCTACAAGGAAATATTTGGGTGTTGAAGGTAATGCAGTTTCCTTCTGGATGAGCGTGGTATTGTTTCGAGGAACAATGTTAACTGGTAGCTGAAAAGTTATTCCTGTCCAAATAGAGTAAACGTTCGATCTCGAAAGGAGTAAACGTTCGATCTCTCGGGCAAAGAGGAGTAATTGTTCATTCAACGATCATACACCAGTAAAAGCTCTATTGACTAAGGTATGTCACTCTAGTCTAATATTGATTTATTTAAACATAATGTTTATAGAGAGTGTTCATGCTATTTAGATGTCTACGATCTCTAGGAACTGATTAATGTTTGGCGTGTGACCACCCGGGACTCAATATTATCATTATGAGATTACCTATGATCACCCGGGACCTAGGGACCTAACATTGTAGCATCTCTTTGTATAGTCAATTTATATCCAGGATCTCGTACTTTGTGCTGTCATATGTTATTCATGCTATATGTATCAAATGTTTCAGCATAAGTATTTGTATATATTAATTAGTTGTAATTTTATTTACTTCTAATTGTTTAATGCTAATATTAATGAAACCACTTAATATGTAGTTTAAGTGATGTAATTCATGTCTTTTGCAAAATCCATTAATATTAGTTGTCATTCTTTTGATATTAGTGATGTCACTTAGAATTTCTGCACTAAGTGACAAAAAGATTATTTCAAAAACACTGATATTAAAAGTAATTTACTACATCGCGAGGGGTTGTCAAAGATCATAAATTTTAGTATTAATATTTAAAGGTATTTGATCTCTGATGCAACTAGTACCTCGAGCTTACATACATTCTGATTGTCATGAGTATTTTCAATATGCTCATGTGATAATTGTTGAGATGTAGTGTAAGAAGTTAAATGCTGTCATTCGGTCAATGTATGTTCAGTGTTTAGCGGATGCTTATGTTTTATGCTTTAGAATTACCATGATCAATATTGCAATATGTGTTTGTTTCAAGCGACAAATGGTAATTGTCTAGCATAATGTAAGTATCATATGTGCTTGATTGTTTTGTAGTAACATGCATTTTATTACAAAATGATTGAATGATTTTAGTACTTTTGAATGTCTTGTCATTCATATCTTTGATAATTCATTAGTATTAACATATGTTTTTCATTCTTTAGAACTTGAATGCATAAAGAAATTTCTTGTCTATTTTTTGTGAAAAATGTTTTATCTAAACATGCATTAATTTGCCAGAGAATGAAAAGCCACTAAAAGTTTTTTTAACTCCCTTTGAAAGAGAAAATTTCTTGAAGATTATCTTTCTATTTCAAAATCATATATCCTCTCTCTCTCTAAATTTTTTTTGTAATGAAAACTGTTTTCTCTCCACGATTTGTTTAAATAAAGTTACTTGATAACTTGTAACTTAAGTTGCATGGTATCAGGTTATTTTATTTGAGTAAATTGTTTTGATCTTAAAGTATCAACCATTGGTAAAACGTTTTTCAAAACTCTTGCTAATGTCTGTTTCACATTGACCTGTAATATTAAAACAATGGTTGTTTGCTTTGGGATTAGTGCCTTGGACTGTATGACTAAAGCATTCATTCGATTTTTTTTTTAAAATGATTTATGTTTTAAGTCGGAGATAATATCCGATAAGAATGAATTGCAAAACAATTTCTGAAAACATACAGTGAGCAAGATGAAATAGATTTGAGTTATTAATCAAAATGTTTTTGGTTAAAAGAGTTGAATTTCAATTGGATATTTGTCTAAGAGAAATTCAAAAGAACACTTTTCTTAATCTGTTAATTTTTTTTAAATTATGAGTTTATGAAATTTGGCTTAATATTCTTTTACCTATTCTTTATTAATTCCCACATTTTAGCTCTGGTGCATTGTTTCTTAAGGACACATTGCTCCGATGCTATATTTCTGAGAAGGAATAGAGAATAAGTTTAATCATACTCTACCAGATTTTATATAGCTCTGATCAACTCTATCTATTTAGCCGTAATGGCTTGGCCTTAGTGGCTATAGGGGAAGGTCAAGAAGTTGAATAATCCATCAATTTCTAACCAAGGCCTTAGTACCAAACCCTATCATTCTAATTCAAACTTTCAACCCTTGGTGATATAAGGAACTTATATAGATTAGCGGTTGTTAAGGGAGAAACTGCACTTGATGCAGCAAATAAGGATGAAGTCGGAAGTGCACCCACAGCTCTACCTCTCGAGAAGGAAAGAAGTATACAAATTGAGGTATCTGTTGCTCATCTGTATTCTCTCAAAAGGATGCAGAGCTGAAAAGGCAATTCAACCGTTTCTGAATGAACTCTCTCAACAGGGTGATTTCATTGAAAATTTGCTCGTCAGCCAGAGCACCTTGTAATGAGTCAAGCACACCAAAAGCATTCACGCTGATGGTAATCCTAAAGTTTTTGTTTCTAAGGGATGTTATAGGACCTAACAGTTCTCTAGCCTCTCTTGGGACTTACAATTGTGAGGACACATTGCAAGAAGTGCACATTGTGAGATATAGGTAAAACCCCTAAACTTCTTTGTTTACCATTCATGGTGAATGAAGTTGTTGAGCCACCTTTACAGGCATTTGAGGGAAACTTGGATTTCTTGCCATATATTAGAATCCTTGTCAACCTTCCTAGGAGGAACAGTCCTAGTTCCCTAACGGGATTTCACATCCGCAGAGCAATCTGTTGATGTTGATAGGCAATCACTAACAGTTTTCCATGACTGAAAATAGTGAGTTAATTCATCTTCACAGGTGATTGAGAGAGATGTTTTACACGTCTACTCTCCCAGGAATTCAAATTCTGGAATACATGGATCGCTCAAAGCTTAAAAGCATATCACCGTCAACGATCCAGTGCATGGATTTGCATATGGGGAGTCGGTTGATGCTTAGATAGCTGCTAGTACGCATACCACATTCAACGATCCAGTGCATGGATTTGCATATGGGGAGATTGTTGATGCTGAAAGTAGCTGAGCAATAACTCGTAGACTATGATTCAGTTGGTTTACCAATTTGATGAGTCTTTTGAGGATCAGGGTGTTGGGATTTCAGTCACTCCTGGACTGGAGGAGATTCCAATTTCAGAAGGGTTATTCCCCGACGACGAGCCACGTGTGCATGGATTTGCTCATGGTGAGTTGGGTGACGACCTAACTGAAACCCTGTCTGAGATTTCATCTCAGAACCTAGATCTTTAGTGATCGATAACATGCTACAGTCAACGATCCATAATATCTTGGTGAGACTAGCATGGATTTACTTGCAGGTATAAATTGCTATAAATGGAATGAGTGCAAGTAAGGGAGAGAAACACTTGAGTGAAGTGAGGGAGTGATACACTTGAGTGAGAGAAATAGGGAGAGAAATGAGTGGAACACTTACGCTTGAAAGTGTAAACACCAACAGAACGTAGTAGAAGTGAGGAAACCATAGACCAAACACTAACCTTGCTACTATGCTTGAATCCTGTTACTGAATTTTCCAGCTCTGAAATGTTGAATAGATTCTTTTCTGGAAGACAAGCTGAAGAAGAGTCTAGCTGAAGCTTAGTGGGAATGTCAAAACTATTACCTTTGGGTCTATTAATTTATGTTGTTCTCAATCTCAAAGGGGGAGACATTAATTTTTAGGCCTAAGGAGGATTTTATATTCAATTGGAGGAGAGTTTCTTATTCGATTGGATGTAGATGATACTTTTATTATTTTAAAGGATATTCTCAACTAAGGGGGAGAATTTGGTGATACAAGAAACGAGATCTCTTGGTGATACAAGAAATGAGATCTGTCAATCCTATCTTGTGGAGGTTACTTAGAGGATATCTAAAGACACAAGAGTGGATTGGAGCTTGCATGAACTAAGGGGGAGAATTAGATAAAATTGAAACCTTAGTGATGCCATGGAGAAATTACTAAGGGGGAGTTTCTTAGTAATTGGTTGGAGCCTAATCCCTAAAGGTGTTGTAGATTTAACTAATTTTTCGTCTGAAGTGGAGAAGTTACTTTTTGTCAATTGGGAAGAAGTTACTTGTCGTACTAAGGGAGAGAAGTTATGGAGAATATTAACATCTTGGTTTGCAATGCTATATCTTATTCTGAAAAGATATCTACGGGATTTTTCTCTATTTGTTTGAAGATCTGTTCTTGGAACATTCTTAGGAGAGGTTCGGCAGAAGAATTCTTTCTAGCACGATCAATGAATGAAAATGAAGATTTCTTTGAAGAGTATCAACTCAGGGGGAGTTTTTGCTAAATAGAAGTTTTCTGGGTAAATGAGATTTTCAAGGGGCATCTGAGAAGTGTCCAAGTGTGTTCTATTTCTTGTTTCAGTGATAGATGAAGTCACTGGAATAGTGCAGGGAAGAAAGAAAAATATGTTTCCTGGAAATAGAACATCCTGAAGAAAAAGAGGAAGTGACTTTCATTCCAAGAGAGAACAACCTTAAGGGGAGAATGAGTTGACCTCTTATGGGGAACATAGAGAGCTGTATGTTCTAGTTCGAATTGCAAGATGAACGAGAATGATTGTTCAGAATTCTTTACTAATGATTTGTTTCTTTATTGAAAGAACCCCATCTTTGAAGAACATTGAAGTGGAGGAAGCTAAAGGAAAATGAAATTCAGAAATTCATCATTCATTTTCAGCAACTCAGGAAATCTTGATTTAACTGATTATATCTTTCCAGAACCTTTTGTATATTATTTTCATGTCCAGTACTTTAATTGTTTCTTGTATATTAGTTGAGTTATCCTCTAGTAGCAAATTTTATTTAACTGCTTTTGGGGGAAATTGTAAATGGAAATAGTATTTGATTGCTATTCCATATCAACCAAATAGGGGGAGATTGAAAGGGGAGATAGGAGTGAAGGGAAGTAACTCACTGCACTTTCATGTGTACTAGAAATACTAAATGTAATCTCTATGTAATGGTTGATGATAACTCAACAATAGAATAGGACATGTAATAATATGCAGGTGCACAGAAATCTTGGATCACAGAGTTCAGTTAAGACAAAGTATCAAAGGATCATCTACAGACTTGAAGCTCACTGGAAGAAGTTCATTAACATGTTCATGCCTCAGTGGAGAATAAAAGATGTTGACATCTATTCAAGGATGTGGAAGCTACAGAAGATTGTCTTAGTCTATGACGATTTTAGTGCATTACAATCGAAGCAACAAGTAAGGTTTGCAAAGAAGAATGTGGAATCATGTTCGGAATCAAGAGCCTCTATCAAGACTAGTCACTTATGAACCAGACCGTTGCATAAAGTGTCAGGACATTGGAGGCAAGCTCTCGTCGGTTAATATGATTTTAATCATTCTAAAGTTGTTGGTTTTCTTGAGTCATGTGGAGGATCAACAAAGGTGGTAAATCAGTGTTGGAGAAATGTCAGCCTAATGGATAAGAGACAGACGGCACAACCTGATTGGATCTTACTAAAGCTTCACAGATTAGAAGGCCAAATACTTGGACGTGGTGGAGTCACGTATACGGGGCCAAGTATTTGGATAAGGAAGTCTACACAAATTGAAGAGTGGAATGGAAATATTTAATTTAATTACATAAAGTATTTATTTAATTATTTATATATTTTATAAATAAAGATATTCTTTATTTATATTTTATATATTTATTAAATATTACTTTTACATTAAATATTTCCAAAGGCATGCTTGGCATATGACTTTGAAGAAAAGATTTGAGTGGACAAGAGTAAAAGGTGGAAAAGTAAAAAGCATCATCTTTTTGAATATACTAAAAGAAACCAAGTCCTCATCTTCATTACAACACAGGCAGTAGTATTCGGCAGAGAAAAAATGGGGAGAGAGAGAGAAAATTATTTTCTCTCTCCCCCATGGCCATACTCCATATCTTGAATATTATGGGGCCATGAATTTCTTTGTTTCACCACTCATCTATTCTTCTATTGTAAACATTGCTAAATCTTGTTTAGAAGATAGGTTTGATTTTTGTGTCCTAGATCTAGAATTTGTAATATTTTTAGAGGAGCCAAAAATCATTTCTTTGTTGTGTTCTTGAGCTTTTGTTCTTGAACTTGTTGTAGCATCTACCCCACTTCAATGAATATAAAGTTATATTCTTGGATCTTGTTGTGTTGTGTGTTTTGGATGATTTACCGTTCATTATCTTGGTTATTTTAATGGTGTTCTTGAGGTTGAAGAAGATGATGAACAGTACCTGAGTTTGAACCAAAGTAATTTTTATGTTGTCCCAAAAATAAATAAAAGTCAGATTTTTATTTGGGAATCGTATTCACCCCCCCTCTACGATCTCCAGGACCTAACAAAGGTTATATGGAGAATCCACTACAACAGAACAATCAGTATCTGAACAAATACCGAGGACACCTGTTCATAAAGGTTCAATCCTAGAAGAAGGTGAAGTTGATACATCAGAAGACTGAAGACATAGATAGAACAAGATAGAAACTTTGTAATATTTGTTCAGTGCTAGAGGAACATCTATCTTGTATTTATCTTTTATGTATGAATCTGGAAAATTGTTAAATATAAAACCAGAACTTTTGTTTATTATTTACAGTCATTAAATGTCGTACTACTTTCTTAGTTGTTAGTTGAGTTATCCTCTAGGAATTTGTGTGTTAATTGTTTAACAACAAATAGGGGGAGATTGAAAGGCATATGACTAGGCCTATTTGTAATAATTAGATGGCAACTCAACTCTAACTGTTAAAGAGAAGTAAATACTAAACACCAAACAGGAATCAAGACAAAGTCAGTCAACTAATCACAAAGGATCCAAGTATCAGAAGTATTTTTGTAGGATTGCTACTCAACACTGGATGAAGTTCATTTTTATGTTCAAGCGTCAGTGAAAATAAATATGTAGTAGTGGTTCTATAGTAAACAGAAGATATAGAAGATTTCAAGTGGTTACTACAGAAGATTCCAGAAGAAGAATGAAGACAGTGAAGAAGAAAATATGACGCAAGGCCTCTAATTTAAAGTTTTATAAATGGAGAATATTTATTAGTATGACACAAATGAACCAGACAGTACATTTGTGTGTCAACTAAAATAATATTCATTCTTCATTTAATTCAAGAGGTTTCAAGATCAAAAGACACAAAGAAAAGATGGGAAGATTTCAAGACTGACAGCACGGCTGCGACTAAAGATAGTATTTTAATTCTACTATCAATTGTTAATTAATTATTTAATTTATCTAATTAAATTAATTCAAGTTGAATTTAATTTAATTTATAAATTAACTAATTGAATTAAGTAGAATTAATTTACTATAAAAGAAATGCTTTAATATGAATTATATATATATATATAAACTGTTAGTATGACTTATCAATAAGTCATACCGAGTTTATTATATATATATATATTCAAATAAGTCATACCGAGCCTGTATAAGCATAAGTCATACCGAATTGTTTCTATATATATATATATATAATCAGTTAGTATGACTTATTAATAAGTCATACCGAATGACTTGTTAATAAGTCATACCGAGCTATATATATATATATATAATAAGTCATACCGAGATATCAATGCTCAAAAGGTTATACTGGATTGATTTTTTATTTAATTAAAAAGTCATACCGATTTTTTAATTAGAAAAATAAGTCATACCGACCAAAATAAGTCATGCCCAGTCTTTTATAAGTCATACAAGTGTTAAAATAAGTCATACAGACTTATTTTCTTGAAATTAAGTCATACTCATAAAGGTCATAGCAGCCATTTCAAATCTCTATAAATATGAGATGATCTCTTCACTTTTTCAGTTGTTCAACTTGTTAAGAGTTAGAAAAACAGATCAAATTCAGTAATTTATCTGCATTGTAATATTCACAGATTTCTGTGCTGAGTTTGAATATAATTGTTTAAACACGAACACTTCATGTCGACTTCGTTCTAGACTTTATATCAATTATATAACAGTTTTCTAAATATTAATTGTGTAATACTAATCAAGTTAAAATAATATCTTTCACTTGAAAAGTATTTCATTATAATTAATATTTCGCGAGTAATTAAAATAATATTTTTAATCCAATTATTCCGTGATTAATTTTCAGATATTGTATTCAACCCCCCTTCTACAATATCAGGGACCAACATCCATGAAGTTTTGATGGGTTATTGTTAGATAATAAGTTTCATAGTATATGCTTGTCTCGTTAATTGATATTTATTTGTTGAAGAAAGAGAATTGATTTTTAGGGCAAGTTGGATATTAATTGTGATTAATTGATGGATTCAGATTTCTAGATTTTCCAAATTTATTTGTTCTTATTTGCTTATTAGGTTAAACAAATCTCATCTCAACATTATTTGTCTAGTCTACCTGATTTATTTATTAGGGTTTGGAAATTTCATAGTCTCTGAGGATCGATCTGTGATTGCTACAATTAACCACTGTGCGCTTGCAGTATTTCCAACACATCAAGTTTTTGGCGCCGCTGCCGGGGACTATTGGTAATTTTTACTCCTTAATATTTAATTCTTCGGATTAGTTTCTTGTTTTTCTTTATATTTTTTAGGGATTTGTGAAACGGAGAAAAGTTTGGACAAGAAAATCGTTAGAAGGCATCATTGTCTCCTTAGAAATTTTTGGAAAGCACTTTTCGGTATTCCGTATCACCTCTCTAAATTTTGTTTTTTTTCCTCACAAATATTAAAAAATCCAAAAATAAATTAAATATTCAAAAAAAAAATTAGTTAGTTATTTGTCTTGTTAAAAAACCAATTTGTTGCATCATTCATATATCACATAGGAACACATCATCTAGATTTTCTTTATTGTATTTTATTTCTTTCCATCTTATAATTGTGATGATTGCTAGAGGAAAGAGGTACGTACAATTTAGATTAATTCACGTAGTGTAATGCATCAATAGTTGTTTATTTCCTCGTTTTTTTATGTGTTGCATTCATATAATCAATGTTAAGAGTGTCACCCAATACAAGATAAGGTAAGAGATTTCATCACCCTTTCCTTGGCCCACAAATCACTAATACGTTCATCTTTCATTCCCCTTACCTTAATAAAATCAAGTAGACGTTGGCCCCTAGGATTTCGCGCTCACTTAGGAAGAGAACCTAAGACGAGACAAATCTTTACGTATTCTTACTTTTGGTGTCTAGGAAAGCGAGAGCTTACCTGGCCAATTTGGATTGGTGTCTAGAAAGGTGGTTAGCCTCTTGGAAATGCTTCCATCTGCCTAGCCAATCGGTTTGAATATTCTTAGATTTGTGACTCTTAGTATTATCTTAAAGTTAGGAGCAGGTCTAGAATTTCTCTAGGTTAACATAGACATAGGATTTTTCTTCTGCATTTTTTTGGTGTTTACTTCTATCTATTGCCTGCTACGTGCTTACTTGCTTACTTGTAAGTCATGTCTATTCCACTTAGAGACCGTTGTTATCCCACTCGTTCCGCCCAACCCTCATGCATAGTCCTACCAACAGTAAATGGTAATAATTTTGAAATCAAATCTCACCACATTAGCATGTTACCTAGGTTTACTGGGGTAGAGGGAGAGGATCCATATCTTTTCATCCGAGAGTTTGAGGAAGTTTGTGCCTTACAGAAAATTCAACAATTGACTGATGACTCCATTGAATTGAGACTTATCAACTTTGCTCTTATAGAAAATGCTAAAAAATGGTTATATAGTTTACCCATTAATTCTATTTCAACTTGGGAGGGATTTGTAGGCATATTTCTAAAAAAATATTTTCCAAACCATAAGGCTAACAAACTTAGGATTGAAATCAACCAATTTCGACAAAAACAAAATGAGTCTTTTTGGAAATATTTTGATAGATTTAAAAGTTTGTTGTCCCAATGTCCTCAACATGGTATAGAACAATGGAGACTTTGTAAAATTCTTTATGAAGCTTTAGATAGTCCAACCACTTCTTTGTTAGAGTCAATGTGTCAAGGTAAGTTCATGGATAAAAATGAAGAAGAAGCTTGGCAATTTTTTGAGGAGTTAGCTGAAAAAACAATGTTGTGGGAGTCAACTAGGGAACCAAGTCAAGAAATCGAAAAACCTAGCTCATCTAAAGGCATACATGTAGTTGGTAATTCTATTGCAACTAAAGCTAAATTAGCTACACCCACAAGAAGATTAGAAGCCTTAGAAACCAACAATGTGTCTTCACAAATGTCTGTCTATGCAAACTGTAACTCATCTAATCATGTGATAGAAAATTGCCCTGAAATTCAACAAGCTAATGCCATGTTTCAAGCGAGAGTTATGAATGATCCCTTTTCACCCACATACAACCCTGGTTGGAAAAATCACCCAAATTTCTCATGGAACCAAGGTCAATACAATCAGTTTAACCACCCATCTCAAACTGCTTTTCAAAAGCCCCCTTCTGGTCCATTTCCAACTCAAAATCCCAACTCATGTCCTTCTCAAAACTTTGAACCATATCCAACTTCTGTTTCAATTCCTTCGAATCCTCCTAGTTTTAATGAAACTGATAAGAAAATGAATTTCTTGGAAAAGAGTATTGAGGCGTTATTGAAATCCCAAGCTAATATAACTCAATCTCAACAGGCTTTCATGCAAACTATGATCCAAGATAGGAAGTTACTAAATTCCAATACTCAAGCCATATCTAAACTAGAGGTCCAAATCAGTCAGTTAGCCAACACAATCAGTGAGAGAGAGAAAAACCGATTTCCTAGTCAACCTGAGGTTAATCCTAAATTTCATCCAAACCAAAAATCTCATGAAAATGTGAATTCTGTTATCTCTCTTAGGTCCGGTAATCAATTCAACAATCATGCTGGTCTCAATACTCAAGAGGAAGAAAAACTCATTTCTGAACCAAATCCTTTACTCTTAAATCCTAGTCTTGACCAATCCTTGTTTCCTAATAATTCTGAAGTAGTAGTGAAATCTAGTGAACCTTTCAAATCTGATGAACCACCTTCAAAACCCATCTCTGAAAAAGTCTTCAAGCCAAAAGCCCCATTTCCTCAAAGGCTTACTTCAAACAAACAATCTCCTCAATTGGATAAGATTTTGGAAGTCTTTAAACAAGTCGAGATAAACATTCCTCTTTTTGATGCAATTCAACAAATTCCCTCTTATGTTAAGTGTCTAAAAGATTTGTGTACTCATAAAAAAACCACTCATGTTCCTAATAAAGCTTTCCTAACGTCTCATATTAGTTCTATCATATCGCATCAAATCTCTGTGAAGTATAAAGATCCTGGTTGTCCTACAATCTCTTGTGTCATAGGTGATACTTTCATTGACAACGCGTTACTTGATCTAGGAGCTAGTGTGAACCTTCTTCCATTATCTGTCTATCAAACTTTGGGTTTAGGTGAGCTTAAAAAGACTAATGTCACTCTTCAGTTAGCTGATCGTTCTATCAAAACTCCTAAGGGCATAGTGGAGGATGTGTTAATTGAGGTTGGTGATTTTGTCTTTCCCATGGATTTTGTTGTTCTCGAGACCGAACCTGTCAAAAATTTCAAAAATCAAATTCATATCATTTTAGGAAGACCTTTTCTTGCTACTTCCAATGCTTTGATCAACTGTAGGAATGGTTCGATGAAACTAACTTTTGGAAACATGACTCTAAATCTTAATATTTTTAATGTGGGAAGTCAATCCAATGATCTATATGACCAACCTGTTGGAGTTAATTTCATTGATGACGTTGTGTCTTGGTCGAATCTTGAGGATAATTTAATTGAGTTTTTTCTTGAACATGATGTTGTGTTAGAGTATGAGATTAATAGAGAACTTCATGAGCTATATCAAAATTTCACTTCTGATGAGATGTTAGATGAATTGAATATCATTTGTTCTAAACATGAAACCCAATTGAAGGATATTTCTTTTGAGCCTAGGACCGTTGTTAAGACTTCTGTAGGTGAGCCACCCCCACTTGATTCAAAACCATTTATATCCACTTTTAGTCAGTCCTTTGTAATTTCAATGAAGCTCATCATGCTTTTATTTCTAATGACTTAGTCCATGATCACAAATATCAAATAATCATTTTGCTTAAAAATTTTAAAGAAGCGTCTAATTGGTTTATGGATTATGTTAGTGATATAAGTTTATCTTGTTGCGAGATCGTATATTTCTAGTGGATAATGTTGTTCATGAGAATGTGTTTCAACAGTGTGTTTACTCTACGATGAAAGAAGTTTTTCCTCGATGTGGTGTTGGTTAGTAAGTTATTCTTGATTGTCTCACATAGTCCATTATAGGTATGTGGGAGTAACTATGTGTGTGTGTTGTATAATAGTTCCTTTTGCTTCCTCCATTATACTTTTATCAGGTATTCTCGTCATTTTACTTTGTCATTTCTCTTCTTTGCATACATTGAGGACAATGCATGATTTAGGTATGAGGGAGGGAATTAGTAGTATTATAAAAAAAATTCAAAAATCCAAAAAAATTAAAAAATTAGAAAATCCAAAAATAGAGATGTTTTAGCTAAGTTTTCCACTCTTGTACTTTGATGCTAGTTGGTGTTAACATTTTTTTATAAAATTATATATATGTAATGACTTGAGATAATTCGAACGTAGTTGAGTAAGGTTTTCTTCATGAAACTTGTGTCGAACAAATTTTTGCTTAAAAGTCCAAGATGGCACTTATTGCACAAGGCCTTTGTTGGAAAGATTGTCTAAGGAAGTTTTCGATACCTGAGAGAGAGCCCACATGTTAAAACAATGTCGAATCAAATGTTTGTGGAAAAATATATAAAGCATCAAGTACTCCTTTGAGATCAATGGGTGGCAAATACAATGTTATATGAAAGGAACGATCCATATACATGTGCTGGTATTAAGTGCAATTGTATGAGAAATAAATTTTTCTTGGTGACTTTTCATTGCCCTTGGTTACTGGAGAATTACTTGACGAGCTAGGATAAAAATAGTAATTGACTAGTCTTGTTTTGTGGCCTTTGTTACTCGAGTAATTAAGTCCGTAGGGGTATTTTGAAACCTAGTGTCCTAAGACCAGCTGGTTTGGGAGTCATTGACCCAAAGCTCGCTACATGGGTAACATAGAAAGACTAAGAAAACGGACATTGCACAGTCAATTGAAAAAAAAAACTATGAAATTTGGCTAGATACTTGTTTTGATAGAGATTGGGTCAGTTCAATATTGGTTGAAAAAGAGGAAATGTACTTATTCAATTGATTCTTCAGAGACCTATTTTCACGACACACCTTGGGAGTTTTTGCAAACGTTTGCGTCTATATAAGTGGATTTTAGATACCTACATCTTGAATATTATTAGAAGAGTCTTTAAGGTATGTATTTTCCTAAAAATCTTCTTTTGTTGACACCGATGAACGTTATAAATAGAATGGGATGCTTGCTAGAATATTTCACGGATTTTATGGGTATATCTTCTATAAACCCTTAGGAGACAACACTCCTCTGGTAGAGATCGTCTACGAGTTTAAATGGGTTGGTAAACCTAAAATTACCCGTCACGCCTACGAAAAGGAGCATAAGACTTCTTTTTTTTTTCTTTTGATTTTTCTCGAGGATGAGCAAAAGATAGGTATGGGGGTATTTGATGGGTCCATAAATTAATACATTTTTAATACCTATTTTATGTTTGTTTTTGTAATTTTATTAGTTAATTAATTATTTTTATTTTGTTTTGTAGGAAATTAATTAAAATCAGAATTGTAACAGAAAAATGAGAATACAAGGAAGGAGGTGGAGATTACTTGGAGGCAAAGAAAAAGGAGATAAAATCGAATGCTTGTTGGAGAAGAAAAAGGAATAGAAGGAAATATTTAAAATTCAATTTGTAATCGATATAGAAAACCTACATTATTTCCCCTATATATATGGGTCTCCTCTCTTGTATTTCAAGACCTGGACCTTGAACATTAACTTTAATTTTAGTTTTCAATAATTAGGAGTAGGAGTAGAGTATTTTTATTTTCTTGCTCTTTCAATAAAAACAAGTTTTTATATTTCAAACACTTTTTATGTTATTCGTTATTTGCATGTCTTATATTAGTTGTTTTGTTTTGTTCTTCAATCATGTTTAGCTAATTCTCTAGCCCTAGGATGAAGGTGAAGTTAGTTGATTATTTTTAATATATTCTTGTTCCTATTAATTAATTCTCATGATTTTTCTTGGTGCTTAATTGTTTAATTAACAAAGTGATTTTGATATATTATTGTTACCGAATTTATTTTTCATAGCCTATGCTTGCTCCATGAAGTTTTGATGGGTTATTGTTAGATAATAAGTTTCATAGTATATGCTTGTCTTGTTAATTGATATTTATTTGTTGAAGAAAGAGAATTGATTTTTAGGGCAAGTTGGATATTAATTGTGATTAATTGATGGATTCGGATTCCTAGATTTTCTAAATTTATTTGTTCTTATTTGCTTATTAGGTTAAACAAATCTCATCTCAACATTATTTGTCTAGTCTGCCTGATTTATTTATTAGGGTTTGGAAATTTCATAGTCTCTGAGGATCGATCTGTGATTGCTACAATTAACCACTGTGCGCTTGCAGTATTTTCAACACATCAGTATCCTTGAGGACTTCTAGTCTTTCTTCATTAGTTCATTCTTTCTTATCTTTAGGAGTGTAGTACTTAGGACCTTTTCTTCCTTCAACTATGGTTGTTGGTACTAACTTTGTTGGTAGATAATGGCCTTCATTAATCCTGTCTAGATAGTGAGGATTCGTGGCTTCTAAGAATATCATCATCTTCACCCTCCATGCAGGGTATTCAACCTTTTTGAGGATTGGAATTCGTATACTTTCATACTTGTTTCCAGACATTGTTTAAGATCTTTTAGGTTAAACAAAATCGCCTACTCTGATACCAATTCTTAATCAGTAATTTCACTATTATAGAAGGGGGTTGAATATAATAGTACCAATCAATCGAAACTAGAACACAAGTATATAAACGAAATACTGTTTATATTAAATTTGAAAAAGTTAATACAAAACTCTCTCAAGAAAATCAATGTTCTTAAGAGCTGCTAGGTTATGAGAATAATATGTATTGAACAATACATCAACGAAAACTTAATCGTGTTTTTATATAGTACACAACTACATATTTAAATAATGCAAAGATAATGACTAATTAATACAGAGATACGATTTCCATCTTTATCTTCGGAATAGATAGCTTCAAGAAAGTAATTGTCATTCATACAAACACTTCCATTTCTGTCGCCAATCAAGTCCTGATTTGTCAAATACCACCTATCAAACTCTGACCAGTGTAAACTCTGTCAAGTGACAAAACTCTGATAATGTCACTTAGACTCTGATTAGCTTCTGTACACTCTTATTATCATTCTCTGACAACATCATTTTTTTATATCTAACAACTACTATGTTAGATCTGACATGTTGATAGTGATACAAACATCACTATAATGATAAAATAATCATTTTATCATTCATATAGTGTGTATGGTGAAGGCAGTCTTGATGATGGAGATAAAGTTTTTATTGAATCTAAGTTATACACGTCACCGAAGAGGTAGTCGGAGATGATGAACATCTCACCGGAGATGATGAACGAGATATATATCGATGAACATCTCGTCGGCGATGATGAACGAGATGAATATATAATAGTAATAATATATGTATGTATATATGTAGGTATGTATAGTAGTACAAGACAATGGTAATGATGATACTAGTGAGCGAGAGAGACATAGAACTAGAAGGGAGCAAAGAGATAGAAAATAGAGATCGAAAGAAGGTTATTAAGTGAAGATAGAGAAAAACCTTAATTTAGTGGCTAAGGTTTAATGGAATTTAAAAATTTTAATGGCTGAGATTACATCTCAGTTCTCATATTAAGTTGGGTTCTCATTTGAGCACCTATATATATATATATATATATATATATATATATATATATATATATATATACACACACACACATATATGGCAGAAACTCGAGTCAGATATTTTTATATAGAGTTTGGTAGAGAACCACGTTATATACTCACAAAATGCATATATTCTTCTCATTATTCATTAAATATAAATATAAATAAATCTAAAATGAACTTACTTATAAAAACATATTAAAATCATCTATAATAAAGAACAATTAGTTAAACGATTCTACATAATCATATTGCTCAAAATAGGATTTTACAATTGAATCAAATTAAAAATTATATTTTTCTCTACATTTTTAAGTATTCAATTATTTATTAAACTTATGTATGGTTTATATGTTATATCATAATCAAAATTTATGTGTTATGAACCATAAATATAATTAGTTTTAAAGTTATTTATGAGATTCTATAGTAAGATGTTCTCTTTAGAGTAATGGTATATATATATATATATATATATATATATATATATATATATATATATATAGTAGGCATCTAGAAAAAACTTTTTATATAGGAAACTTAAGAATCCACTATATCAACCGTTGATTTTAAAAAAAGATTTGATCTAAGATTTTAGATTATTAATGGTAGTTTTGTAATTAATAGGAATTGTGTATGTTATTTTCTATTGATTAAATATGATTGATACTTGCTATATTTATATACTTGCCATTAATATATTTAAGTACTTAGCAAAAAAAATATATATATATATATATATTTAAGTGAGTTTGACTATGATCAATTTTTTATGATATTTTTTTTGCTAATAAGTATTCTAATGTAGTATTTAATATTTGTTCTATTTTAATTCAAGATTCTATTATGTGTTTGGTTCAAAAAAAAGATTCTATTATGTGTTCTACTATTTACATATATTATATATTATAATGTATTCTACTAAGTATTCTATTATGTGTTCTACTATTTACATATATTATATATTATAATGTATTCTATTATTTTAATTCAAGATTCTATTATGTGTTCTACTATTTACGTATATTATATATTATTGTGTGTTCTATTATTTTAATTTAATTATAATATTTTGATATTTGATAAAATACATAATAATATCTTAAAATAATCAATAAAACACTCTGTGAAATCTTGAAATTTTATTAGAATACATAATAGAATACTAAAAATACATAGTATTCTAATAAATAATTCAAGATTCTATTATGTGTTCTACTATTCATATATATTCTAATGTATTCTACTAAGTATTCTAATGAGGTATTTAATATTTATTTTATTTTATTTTAGATTCTATGTGTTCTATTATTTTAATTTAATTTTAATATTTTGATATTTGATTGAATACATAATAACATTTTGAAATACATAATAAAACACTCCGTGAAATCTTGAAATTTTACTAGAATACATATAGAACATTAAAAAAACATTGTATTCTAATAGAATACTAAAATAGTTGATAAAATACTTTGCGGAATCTTGAAATTTGGAAAACATAATAGAATACGTAATTGAATACTACAAACATAGTATTCTAATAGAATATTTTAAGATTCCATTAAATATTTAATTTTGAATTTTTTATTAGAATACATAATAGAATACTAAATTTTTATTATTTATTGTAAAATTTATAAAATATAAATAGTAGAATACTAAAAATATTTCATTAAATATGTAATAAAATCTTAAAATATTTAATGAAACACTTAGTGAGTTCTTGGAATTTTATTAAAATACATAATAGAGTACTAAGTTTTTTATTTTCTACTTTAATAATTTTTTGAAAAATGAACAATATAATAATAAAAATAGTTGATTAAATATAAAATAAAAACTTAAAGTAGTCAATAAAACATTGAGTGAAATCTTCAAATTTTGTTTTATTAGAATAGATAATAAAATACTAAAATTTTAATATCTATAACTGAAAATATTTGATTAAATATTTAATAGAATCTTAAAATAGTCAATAGAACACATAGTGAAATCTTGAAAATTTA
This sequence comes from Oenanthe sinensis, assembly GCA_028671895.1. NCBI lineage: Eukaryota > Viridiplantae > Streptophyta > Magnoliopsida > Apiales > Apiaceae > Oenanthe > Oenanthe sinensis. Next base: position 12,354,554 of record CM053799.1, read on the forward strand.
TCAGAATACATGACAGAATCTTGACATTTTATTAGAATAGTTAGACTACATAATAGAATATTAAAATTGTATTATTAAGTATAATACATTTTTCAAGAATGCACAGTAGTATACTATTATAAATTTATTATTTAATATTATCAATTAAAATTATTTAATAGCATCGAATAACAGAACACGTACTAGAATTCATTTTTTAATAATAATATAATATTATCAATTTAAAATAAATAAATATAATGTACTTATATTATTAAAATCGAATTGAGTTGAATTATGATTACATGCATATAAAGAAATCACATATCTAATATAATCAATATTTATATAAGAAAAATATTTGTATTTAATATAAATATTATAATTATATTAAAATTAGTAAGTATTTAGTCAAACGAAAAAATTAGGATAACGAGTAAATGAAAACCAATCAAGTATGGAAAGCATTTAAATGTACAAGTATTATGATCAATTTATAAATTAAAGGATAATTTATACAAGACAGTTTATTTATTTGACTATTATATCCTTTTAGTTAAGATTAACTTGTTTTAAAATGATAATAATATCCATTGGATTGAAAATGAATCAACGGATCAAAACAGTACCTTAGTTTTCTCCAAAATCAAGGTTTTCTCTTGAGCAACTCCCTATATATATATATATATATATATATATATATAGGGAGTTGCTCAAGAGAAAACCTTGGTTTTCTCCAAAATGTATATATATATATATATAGTTAAATTTTACAGAGACCAATATGAATTAGAGACCGTGAGACTCATTTATAGTTAATATATTACTTTGTATTATTAATAATATAGTGAATTAATTCCTATATTGAAAATACTTTTACATTAAATTTATTTTATTATAAATGCTAATGATAATTATACAATAACTATTCAAATATAAAATTGTTCAAATATTAAATTCAAATCTAAACATATATATATTGTTCATGTGAGAACAAGGTGTTAAAATATAAATAATGTTATGTTATGCACCATTTTGATCTGAGGGAACAAAATGCATTTCAATTGTTCCTTCTATGCACTACAAGAAAAACAGCTTCTGACAACACCGATTTGGTATGCATAACCATCTCTGTAACAATTTTCATGTCTTTGGTATTTGCAACATGTAACTCCAACAATTCTTCTTTGGCATGCCACTCTATCACTTCACTAATGCTGAAAAGTTGAACAACATTACCATCAACACATGTTTAAAGCATTAAAATAGATAATAGACAGAGATAAAAAAATATTTAGATGGATCTTGTCACAAGTGTATTGCACGAAAATTATAATAGATGGATTCATTATGATCAAGTATGTGTGGGTGAATACCTCTGGAACTGCAGCTAAACTAAGAGCTCTAACTTTTAGAAGAAATATGTTTGCAGCTTGAATTAGAGCTTCAAGTGAATATAAAGCTTCTTGTAACACAGCTGCTCGAGTGCACTTGACAATTAGGGAGCTATAAAGTTGAAAGCTTCCATAGATTTCCATAGTTGGTGTACCTATTACAACCCATTATAAATGCAACAGATATTAATTAAGACACACGGAAATACATACTTTATCCATCCCCTACAAACTATAAAAGATGATTTAGTATTCCACCAAGGCAATTGAAGTGTACTAACCACACAATCTCGATACTATTTTTATCATTAATAAATCCACATATTTGTAATAAAAATTATTTCTTCATCCATACAACTATATAATATGTCTGTTACAAGAAAGTAGTGGCTATGTAATGGAGTTAAATGAAGTTTATACATTAAGCGTAGCATCACTGTAATATGATTACATGCAGTCACTACTTCACTCCATTCACATTGCTTGTACATGCGTAAAATATATATAAACATGAAGACTAAGCCACATTTTAAATAAATATGTTTGAATTCTTTTCCCAAAATATAATAGAAAATGGAAATGAGATTTACTTAAAAATTACCCAAGTATGAGATAAGTGACCAACACCATAAATACAGTTGATTGAGAAGCTTCTTCCCAGGAAGCAAGGTGTTGAATATAATTATATAATTTAATGATCTCCAAGTGATTCTAACAATATCAAAATACTATTGATGATACTCATTAAAGCAAGGCAAAGGACATACTTACAATACATAAATTCACATAATATAACACTACATAAGCAAAATTCAAATTCAATTAATGATGGAGCAAAGCACCATACCATTTACTGAATCATAGAGGGTCCTAGATGCCTGATTGACACCTTCATTCCAGATCGCTGGAAACCTGTACACTTCATGGATGCCTCATATTTTGATCCCTTATTATTATAAATAAAATATCAATATAAGACCATGACATGAACATATATCATAACACACACACACACAACCTAATATACTACCATAATTAACTCCAAAAACTGTAGTAATTCACTCACCCATTCCTTTTCGATCAAATTACATTATGTGAAAGTGAGAGCTTTTTTGTTGTAGCACTGTATATGTTCTCAAATGAGATCATAAGGGGATGCACAACTCCTCTCCTCTCCTCTTTCATTGTCCCCTGCTGCTACCACCACCACTTGATAATCAACAAGACACTTGTTAACAATTATATTCAACAGACATGACCTCATAAACCCTCAAATAAGTAAGATAGAGTTAATAACACAATAACTCACAATAATATTGTCACATAACTCACCAAATTTGCTCCCACCACTAAAGATGTTGTCATCACAAAAGAAAGATTGGAATACGTCGAATGAGACAACATTAACTTAAAACAAAACCCCAAATCAAGATAATAGACATAAATAATTGTATAAATAATTGAAACAAAACTACAAACCGAAATCACATAATTGAGATCAGGTTTTACCCTAAAATTGAAACCCAAACCGAACAAACTACAAAAACCAAACAAGTAGTAATTCGAATGCCTGAAATCAAAGAGAAAAAAAATATTATTTGAAATGAAATCGAAGAGAACATAAACTAAGAAATCAATTGAACATAAAATGAAGAACCCTTAATTAATCGATTGAGAAGCCCTAATTTGAAGATGTCTCAAACCAAAGTCTCAGATGGAAGCCTTAAATCAATGAATATAGATGGTAAAAACCAATTGAATTTCAGAGAGCTTATGAACTGGGTGGAGTGAGAGATTGAAATGAGAGGGCAGATGAATGAGCGCGAGATTAATTATGTGTTTGTAGTTGAGATGGGTGGGAAAGAAAAATTTGGTAAAGGGGAGAAAGGAATTATTGGTGTAAGCGGAGTACCGAGGGATTAAAAGGGTTCAGATATTTATGTAAAATGATTAATTTATCTTAAAATAATTTTTGATTTTACAAGATTTATATTAAAAAAATTGCACAAAAATAATTTATTAATTTTTAAATATTTTTATACATTACTAAAATAACTGAATATTATCATCAACATATTGGATGGTTAAAAAAGGAATTTTAAAAATATTATAATATTAATTAAATTTGAATAATGGCTTGGAATTTTCAATAAAGTCAAATATAAGGAAAAGAATAATAATATTATTAACTAAACCGATTAGAAAAAAAAAATTAAATTTAGTTGTAAGAATACAATATAAATATTTCTTTTTTTAGTGTTATGTGATACTGTTTTTATGATAATGATATGGTTATTTTATAATTTAAATATTTTTATTACAAAATTTATGATTTTAAATTTTTAAAAACTAGCTATGTATTTATTTTAAAATTTCAATTATTAATTTCAATTATTAAAAATTAAAATTAAAAGATAGAAATATATTTATATAAAATATACTTAATTTATTTTCAAATATGTAATTTGTTTAAAATTTTAAACTAATTTTGGTTTTTACACACTATAAGTGGAAAAATAGTTTTATACAATGCATATGTACAAATGTGTATCAATGCTTTATAATAAGAAGATAGTTTTATAGTTCAGAGAAGAGAACTGGTATGTTTGTTACCTACACCATTAACATCGTATTAATTTAAAAATATATTTTTTGACGATCCAACTATACAAATGTTAAGATCTATCAATATTAGTCGAGTATTAAAAAAATTGAAAACTTTAATGTTTATTTTGTATTTGTTTTTAAAAAAACAAGTAAGATCATAAATTTTATTTTATAGTAGAAAGATAAATTGTAACATGTATATGTATATTATTTAAGCTATAACTTAAAAAAAATATTTATATTATGCATATGTAAAAAAATATATAAGTGGTAGTATTAATAAGTAAACATTTTATAGTTCAAACAAGAGTTATTAGTATGATTTCTTTGGTTAAAAGTTAGGATACAATTCATTTTTTTTTAATGAATTTTGGTTTTTTAAGCTAAAATTGAGGAAAATGTATTTATATTATGTATATGTACAAATATATATATATATATATATATATATATATATATATATATATATATATATATATTGCTAGCAATTAGCAGATACTTTTATGGTTCAAATAAGACTCATTAGTATACTTTCTTGTTTAAAAGTTAGGGGTGTAAAACTCAATATTAAATTAAAAATATTTTTTCGAATGATCCAACCGTATGTTAAGATCTTTTGATTTCAATTATGTATAAAAAAAATAAATTTATTTTGTGTGTTTTTAACTAAACTAAAAACATTTGTTTAAAAATATTTTTTGTAATGTAATTTTTGTCTTATGTGAAACAGACAATGGTTTTGTGCACAAAAATTGTACCGAAGACAACAGTGTTCTATATAAAACTATTTTAAAATAAATATTGAATGAAACAACATGACACAATACTTTGAGAGAAAAATGTTATATAAAGTTCATTTAAAGACAATTGTTTTATATGTAAAAACCGCCGTATATTTTCTTATATTTTTAAATGCTTAAAACAATTCATTTTTTGTAAATTTAGGTTTTTTTAAGCTACAACTTACAAAAATATACTTAATTATGTATATGTACAAATATATATATATTTTGCTAGGAATTAGTTGATACTTTTATGGTTCGAATAAGAGTTATTAGTATGTTTTCTCCGTTAAATGTTAGGATACAAGCATTTGAAATTTTTATAAAAATATAATTAGCTCCATGTTAAATTAAAAAAAAAATTTGATGATCCAACCATATGGATGTCAAGTTCTTTTAGTTTGAGTTATGCATAACAAAAATTAAAATTTTTAAAATTTATTTTGTGTATTTTTTAACTAAACTACTAAAATGTGTTTAAAAACATTTTTTGTCTTCATTTTTGTCATCTCCTCTAAAATAGACAACGGTTTTGTTAGAAATTGTGTTGTATGAGTTAAACGGATACAAAGTTTTCTACATAAACCGTTGTAAAATAAACCGTTGTGTAGAGTTCTTGTTTTGCACAACACAATATAATGCCTCACAATAAACACTTGTCTACTATCAATAACGGTTTTGAATAGAATTGTCTGAAGTCTATTCAAATAACAGTTTTATTTTTATTTTCTTCACATCCCCAATATTTGTTTATATATAATTATTATTATTAATTTCTATAAAGAAAAATTATACGCGAGTCTAACCTGATGCGTAATTATTTAAAATTTTAGACTAAGATTCTTTTTTTTTTGCCACGAGACTAAGATTCTTTAATGTGATATTTGGTTGATGCTATCAATTGTTTTTAAAAAATATTATTATTTATCACAAAATCAAGATACATTATATTCATTGTTTTGTTAGAATTAATTTTAATTTTTTCAAAAATGTTAAAGAATTACAAATTCTTTAATTTATATAGAAATATTTGTTAATGTTTAAAAAACATATATTTCTGGATTCTAACAAAATAATTACTAATCAGATCACTTCGTAAAATATGTTTTTATTCTGAGTTTGTACAAAACAGTTACTAATATTACAAAATAGTTAATAATCATCACTTAGCAAATCGGTTAATAAAATCTCAATCAAAAATCATAAAAAACTGGATATATCAAATTGAATGATTCACTGAATAATTTTTATTCCATCAATAATACCAAATTCCACGGGGAGCTTGTACAAAATAGTAATTATATAAACGAATTTTTCTCAATAAAAAAACTAGGGGACAACTACACAAGTACAATGTATAAAAATTAAAACAAGTTATTAAGCATATCACCTTGCAAATCAGTTAATAGAATCTCATTTAAAAAACATAAAATTTGATCTCTATACCCTGGACATAGCATACAAATTAAATACCGAGTTTATAAATAGTTGATAGTGATTACATACACGATTATGGATAAAAACATAAGTGTAAAACAACCATAAACACAATGTTGGAAATCAAAACAAGTTACTAATCAGATCACTTAGAAAATCATTTAACAGAATCTCAAAAAAAAATAAAAAATTGAACTCCAAAGCATGAGAGATAGGATATATAATTGAATAGTGAATTTTTAAAGAATATGACAATATTTTGGAATAATAATAATAATAATAATACTTAATCTTGGAATAATAATAATAATAATAGTTAATAATTAAGTTCAATGCTGGAAACATTACAAAACACCATTCAGAACTTATGAACCAAAAAACTTAATCATACGATCAAGGCTCAGCAAAATAATCAGCAAAATACTATAGTACATAAATACTTAAGTAAACTAACAAAAGAAGAACCGTCACAAAAATTTCTTAACGATCAATACTCAGCACCTTCATAACAGTCTATACATAAAAAAAACATAACTTAATCAATACAAAACCAAATTTGTATCCACAAGCCACAACGTATTCAAGGCGCACCCTTGTCAGCATAATTATAAGCAATGGATTCTAAACCATCTCTTGAATGTTCGTCATCCATCTCAGTTTCAGTGTCTGAACCTTCGTCTCTATAACCGCTCGAAAGAGAATCATCATTCAGTAAATCATAAAAAATTGTCCTAGGAACGAGTCTAGGTTGTTCGTGTACAAACAACTCCACTAACCGTGAACATTAAGGTACCAAATGAGAGAAGGCAAAGCAGAAATCACATTAAGGAATATTAAGGAATATCAAGAAACTTGACATTCACTGTAGCACAATTATTGTCCGAGTGGGCATACATGGCTAACTTAATTCTGCATGGCCTAGTATCTAGAGAACCCATATACTTCTTCTCAGATGACTTGCGAATATGAAAACCACTTATACGACTATATTCCTTGTAAAAACTAAACGCAGATTCAAGGTTCAGAAAAAACTAATTCACATATGGCTTGTTTTCTTTTATACAATCAGGAATCCAATCATCCCCTATCTTTCTGAGTGTGGACCTAAGAATCATTAGTTAGAACACAATTTTCATTCAATACATTGATGTCCTAAACTGCGACACAGAAGATCATACATGAGTCGATTTAACCGAAGATCATCTGGAAATGTTTGAAAAGAATATTTTTACTTTACCCAGAGTGAATTTCTCCCATCTACTCTTTTCACTCTATGATGATTATAAGTGATTAATGATTGTATTCTACAATTAATGTTTTTGAAATAAAAGATATCAAAACAATACAATTAAAATTATGGAGCTTGAATTATTATGTTTGTGCGCTAATGTAAGTGATATATGGAAACTCATATTAACACAATCTTCACATACATGGAAATTATTTGATTGACTATGTATACTATTCATATATATTTTTGTATTATCACTATTGCCAATACTATCCTTGTGATTTTAAATTAATACAAATACTAATATCTTTGCGTTTAATCTTCCCCATCATTATTCATATTATGGGTCTCTTGATCTCTCACTAAACAGGATTCCCTCCATCTCTCTCCAATATATATATATATATATATATAGGAGAGAGATCCCCTATTTATTGATAGATCTGAGAGACCCCTCAACTATTGATTTCTTTCTAATGGTGTGGGTAAGATTCTATAGGTATTTATACTAATTTAATATTATAAGAAGAGTATTGGTATAGTGAAAATACACAATATGTATACAATAGCCAATTAATATTGAAGATTGTGTTAATATTATATACTATATTTCAAACTTTAGTTTTCAAATTTCCACATATAAAAATATTAGTGCATGATTTTTTACCTTCTATTTTTATGCATGAATGAATAAAAAAAAACGTAAGTATTTTTTATAATGAATATTTGATTTAATTGTATAATATATAGAAGAATTCTAAAACACTCAAAAAATATTATATAAAGATATAAAAAAATATCTAATACCAAGATTTTTGTATAGGAAAGCTTAATAAAATCTCTCCAATTTTATTATGTTAGTAAATTGAAAAATTAATATAATTTTAAAATAAAAATAATATAACTAAATTCCACATATAAGTTGCAAAAATATTTATACATCTTTTTTTTAAAAATACACTGTATTTTAATTTTTGTCACTCAATAAAAATATAAATTATTTTAATAGAAACACTTAATAGATTATTTTAAATCAAAATATACTTTATATATTAAAAAATGTTTTAAAGTTTTTCTACGAGATTCCTCTAAGTGTTTTGCGTTTTAATTATAAATAATATAAAATTTTACAAATTGTTTTGCCTAAATTTTATTTTTTTACAAAATTTTACCTAATTTTTAGATGTTATACCATTTTACTAGATGTTTTACATTATATTTAAAATTATATTAACGTTGAGTAAGGTGTTTTACAAGGTATTTTAGTTGAATAGTGTAAATTTAATTTTAATAAATGGTAAATAAAATTTTATAAAACATGAGAGTCATTTGAAGGAGAAATAATTTAAATTATGAATTTAAATTTAATACGTAATTTATTTTATTTATGATATTAGTTAAGTATAAATTAATTAATTATATAAATTACTTAAACTAATTTCAATTTAAATTAATTAATTAATTTAAATTTAATACGTAATTAGTTATGAATTACTTAAACAAATTTCAAAATTACTAATTAATTAATTAAGTGAGATATAATTAAATAATTTAGAAATTTGGATTAGTATTAATTATAATTCAATTATAATTAGAAAACGTATTCATCTCTCTATATAATCTCTTTGTGGGCTGATTTAATAGGTGATACATATTTTTACTAAAATTCTACCCGTTTTGAGAAAAGATGAAGATAGAGATTGAAACAATTTTTCGGGGCTTGTACATATCAATTCTTATTCTTTATGATAAGTGATATTGTAGAACGTAGATCACAAGAGCGGGATACATAGCGATTAAACAAATTTTGGACCTCCATTAGTCTTTCATTAATGAACTGTTAAAACTTTTTAAGGTATTTGTTATTTATCTCTGAATTAAATCTTTGTTTTGGCATGAATCATGTGGATGATTTCGATTTATATTATGTTTTGTATTTTTTTGGCATTTTTCCACTGCATTTGTGCCTTGAAACCCTTCAATGGCATCAGAGCTACTTACGAAACATTTTAATTAGGTTATGTGCTTAACAATTTTCGATATGTAAGCATGTATATGATCTATCATGGTTTTGTATTGATATAGTATGTATATATATATATATATTACGAATATATGATATTCAAGTGATATATAATCATGAGTATGTGTATTACTCTATGTATATGATACATTATTAAGGAAATCGTATTCGATACGAATTCTGAAACAACTGTTGTAGATTTTCTGAAATCTGTGTCTAGTGTCCAATTTCTGCAAACTATATATGTTTTCTGACTGAGTAATACAGACATTGTCAGCTTGGCGTCTATAAGCCATTCAATGTCGTTACATGCCCCAAAATGGTGGTTTATTATTTTCTGAAAATTATTTGATATTTTGAAATTTCAAAATTTGTTATATATGATTATATGATATGGTTATATACTTTGAGATATATTATATGTGTTATGTGATAGCATGATGTATGGTTATGGCCTTAAGACCCATTAGTTAATGTTTTTTTAATTATGGTTTTGATTTCTAAATACGACTTGCAAGTCGTCCATTCATTCTAATTTGATTATATCGAATGTAACTCGAGTTTTTCTTGTAATCTCATTAGAATAGTTTTATTTTTATTATTCAATGTAATTATCAATGCAGACTTGCAAGCAAGGAGGCGATCCAAAGGACATGATGGAGCAATGGAGCAAGAAGAATACATGTAATAGTATATTATTTTAAACCACCATAGATTGACCTTATTTTTTTCATTAGCTTGGAAAGATCACATAGGATGGGGCCATAACCAAACATGTTTATTTTACACACATTACATCTATGTATATTATTGCATTTATCAATATGTATGCGTACATATAATGAAGATTCATGCTTAATTTTGATTAATCATGTATGTATTAGATACGACATCCATGCCATGCTTGCTTAAGAAAGATACAATCTGTAATGATTTAAGATTTTAAAATTGAACAAACGATCATAAGATTCTTTTGTTTATGAAACACAATATTAAATAAGAATTTTCTTTTTCTAATACGGGGAGATTTTATCAAAAACGGATTATTAGTCTAATTCGTAAGGCAGTCGATTTTTAAGAGAGACAGCTTGTGAATTCTCCAACAACCTGGAAATCAATCCATTGACTAATATTGAAATATATTATTTGATCAACGAAAAATTGAGAATCTCTTTATGATGGGATCATGATCGTTCATATAAACAATAAAATTCCTAAAAACATATTAAGTTATTTCGATATCTTCCAATATTTAATACTCGTCAAGATCTAGATTGAGAAGGAGTGGGTTTGCCAAAGAAAGGTGCTCTTATCAATCATGGGAAGACGTGATAAGTAAGTGTACTTAGAATATTGAAACCTTAGGTCTAAGTTAACTAAATCATCACAATAGGATTGTGAGTTTAGAGGCATATAGTTTGGTGAGATTTATTGGATAAATGTGTGCAAAGGGTTGTTCCACCAAACTTTCCAAGAGTTATATTGGATATAACCGACAAATGTTGTCTACCTAAATAGTCATATTTTGGGTATATTAGCCAACGCTATCTTAAAACATGGATGAAATACGGATCTTGTCTCACTTGAATGATTTAAAGAAATGCTTTCCGAAATTAATAGTTAGGGCTATTAATTTAAAAAAAATAGTGGGAGATATATATTACGAATGTATATGATAATCACTTAAATATAATTAAAATTAAATCTACAATCTAGTTTATTTATACACTTTAATATTGTAGATATCAAATGATAAACACAAACAAATTCTCTATGCAATCAGTTCTTGAAATTGACAAGTTGGCGAGAACAAATTTCCTCGACTAATGTTTCTCAGGCACCACGATGTTAGTTGAATCTCTTCCCCTGCTCTTAAAGCTGAGAATGTAATATGTGCCAATGATAGTGCTTATTAGAAGCAAATAGATGTTGCGACTGATGTTTCATGTCTCTTGCTTGCAACTATGAGTGCTGAGCTTAAGAAGCAACCTGAGCATATAGATGCTTATGAGACGATTGAGCAAAAGATATAATTGACAATGAAAGGGAACCATACACTTACAAGTAGGGAGAGTGAGACCCGGTTACACCACATATTCTAAATATTATAGGGTATAATGAGTATCTTGACATTTTAGGTTTCCAGATTGGTCTGGAGACTCAGCTATATTTGATCTTACAATATTGGGACAAAAAATATTCTTATAAAATGAATAAGAATGGTGAAACACTCATTGAGTTGCTAAGCATGCTGAGAATTGCTGAAAGTAACATGATAAATGCATGAATTACTACTGAAAGGGGAGAAAGGAGTGAAGGGAAGTAATTCACTGCACTTTCATGTGTACTAGAAATGCTAAATGTAATCTCTATGTAATGGTTGATGATAACTCAACAATAGAACAGGACATGTAATAATATGCAGGTGCACAGAAATCTTGGATCACAGAGTTCAGTTAAGACAAAGTATCAAAAGATCATCTACAGACTTGAAGCTCACTGGAAGAAGTTCATTAACATGTTCAGGCCTCAGTGGAGAATAAAAGATGATGACATCTATTCAAGGATGTGGAAGTTATAGAAGATTGTCTTAGTCTATAAAGATTTTAGTGCATTACAATCGAAGCAACAAGTAAGGTTTGCAAAGAAGAATGTGGAATCATGTTCGGAATCAAGAACCCCTATCAAGACTAGTCACTTATGAACCAGAGCGTTGCATCAAGTGTCAGGACATTGGAGGCAAGCTCTCGTCGGTTAATATGGTTTTAATCATTCTAAAGTTGTTGGTTTTCTTAAGTCATGTGGAGGATCAACAAAGGTGATAAATCAGTGTTGGAGAAATGCCAGCCTAATGGATAAGGGACAGATGGCACAACCTGATTGGATCTTACTAAAGCTTCACAGATTAGAAGGCCAAATACTTGGACGTGGTGGAGTAACGTATACGGGGCCAAGTATTTGGATAAGGAAGTCTACACAAATTGAAGAGTAGAATGGAAATATTTAATTTAATTAAATAAAGTATTTATTTAATTATTTATATATTTTATAAATAAAGACACTCTTTATTTATATTATATATATTTATTTAAATATTACTTTTACATTAAATATTTCCAAATGCATGCTTGGCACATGACTTTGAAGATAAGATTTGAGTGGACAAGAGTAAAAGGTGGAAAAGCAAAAAGCAACCCCTTTTTCTATATACAAAAAGAATCCAAGTCTTTATCTTAAGTAAGAATTCGGATGAGAAAGAAAAGGGGAGAGAGAGAGAAATTATTCTCTCCCCCATGGCCGAACTAATACTTTAATATTTTGGGGTCATGATTTTCTTCATCTACACCACTCCTCTATCTTTCTATTGTAAACATTTGATAAATCTTGTATAGAAGATAGGGTTGATTTTTGTCTCCTAGATCGACAAAATGTAATAGTTTTAGAGGAGACAAAAATCACTTCTTTGTTGTGTTCTTGAGCTTATGTTCTTGAACTTGTTTGTAGCATCTACCCCACTTCAATGAATATAAAGTTATATTCTTGGATCTTGTTGTGTTGTGTGTTTTGGATGATTTACCGTTCATTATCTTGGTTATTTTAATGGTGTTCTTGAGGTTGAAGTAGATGATGAACAGTACCCGGGTTTGAACCAAAGTAATTTTTATGTTGTCCCAAAAATAATTAATAGTCATATTTAATTTGGGAATCGTATTCACTCCCCCTCTACGATCTCCGGGACCCAACAACTACTATACTGATGGTAAACATAGGGAATGCAAAAGGAAAAGGAAAATGGAAAGAAAGGAGAAGATTCATCTAGTTCTGTTGTCAAACCAAAGTCCATTCGAAAACAGGCTCTAAAGCTTGAATGAGTTGTTAGTAAAGAAGATGATTGTCGCTTCTATGAAAAATTGGGAGACTTGAAATTAAACTATCATGCTTATTTGGAAGATCAGAAGAAGATGATCAGTAAGGGTCAAGTTTCGGGTATCAGGTTAGAATTGGAGTAAAGGTAGTTGCTCTGGTTAGATAAACTCGTTACTTAATTTTTGGCCTACAAGGTAATTTAGAACTTGATAATTGTTATAACGTATTAACAGTTAGCAGAGACATTATATCAGTTTCTTATTTGGACAAGAAAAGATTTTTCATTTAAATTAAATAAAAATAGTCGTTTATTTTATTTCGATGATAAGGCTTATAATGTTGCACAAATAATTAACAATTTATATGTTCTAAAGTGACTCAAATCAAACATTACCTTTGGCATTGTCATTGAGGCCATATTAATGAGAAACATATTTGCAGAATACAAAATGATGCATTCTTGGATAAGTTTGATTGTGATTTATACAAAAGGATGTGAATCTTGTTTTATTTGGCAAAATAATTAAAACTCCTTTTACCAGACATGGTAAAAGGGTCACTGAACGAGTATGACTTATACATAATAATGTATGTGGTCGTATGCATACGATGACAAAAGGTATCTTTTATTAACTTAATATAATTTACTAATTATTTTAGTACATATTGATATATGTATCTTTTGAAGAAGAAATCTGAATCGTTTAAAAAGTTCAAAGACTATAAAGATGAAGTAGAAAATATCAAAGAATAGGTATTTTGGTAGGAAGGATCGCACCTTGTTGGACATATCAAAGAAAATATCAATGTTAAGTCAAGGAATCTTCCAATTAGTTTATGGGGTTACACTCTGGAAACGGCTCCATATACAGTTAACTGTGTTCCTATTGAAATGGTTCAAAAGACTCCATATAAGATATGGATTAAGAAACATCACAGCATGTCATGTATGAAAATTTAGGAATGTGAAGCGTCTAATCTCTGACAAGATAGGATCAAAATCAAAGAAATATAATTTTTTGGGATACCTAACTGAAATAAGTAGTTATTCTTTCTATAATCCTTTCGAGAATAAAGTGTTTGTTGCTCAAACTGCTGTGTTCCTTGAAAGAGAGATGCTCTCTAAGAAAGATAGTGGGAGGATAATAAATCTTGATGAAGTTTGAGACCCATATGATAACATTGAACCAATGGAGAAACCTGAGCAGAATGTACAAGAAAAGAATAATGTTGAAGAAACACAAGTTATTCGTTGGACTAGTAGGATTCACCATGAGCACGAAAGATATTATGAATTTCTCTTGATTCAAGATGGTGATGTGATGCTTGTCGACAAGGATGAGCCTCTCACCTACCAAGACGCTATGAATATTTCAGATTCTAATAGCTGTCTAGAAGCCATGAAGTCTGAGATAGAATCCATGTATATTAACCAAATATTAACTTTGATTGATCCATCTGAAGGGGTAAAACCAATAGGGTACAAGGGGGTTTTCAAGAAGAAGACCGACATGGATGATAATGTACAGACCTATAAGGCACGATTGGTGGTAAGAGGTTTCAAGTAAATTCATGGGATTGACTATGATGAGACTTTTTCACCAATGGCTATGGTCAAGTCTATCAAGATTTTGCTTGCTATAGCTGCTTACGATGACTATGAAATCTGGAAAATGGATGTTAAAACTGCTTTCTTAAATGAGAGTCTTGAAGAAGATGTGGATGTGTACATGACACAACCTGTGAGTTTTGTTGATCCAAAGAATACTGGAAAGTTTTGTAAGGTACATCGATCCATAATGGATTAAAGTAGGCCTCAAGGATATGAAACATTCATTTTGATGAAACAGTAAAAAAGAGTTTGGCTTTATTCAGAATGAAGATGAAACTTATATTTACAAGTAGTTTAGTGAGAGCCATGTGGCATTCCTAGTATTATATGTTTATGATATATTACTGATAGGGAATGACATTCCTTCTCTACAGACTGTGAAGACTTGGTTGATAAATAGTTTCTCGATGAAAGATTTAGGCAATATGACCTATGTTTTAAGGATCTGGTTTATAGTGATAGATCAAAATGATCATTTGGCTTAAATTAGAGTACATATATTGACAATGTATTGCACCAATTTGGGATGCAAAGAGGCTAAAATTGATATGTCCCAATGTCCCATGGGAAAGGGATCTCAAAATAAAATTGTCCTAAATCAATGGATGGTAAGGATAGTATGAGTAAAGTTCCATATGTTTCGGTAATTGATTTTATAATGTATGAAATGATATGTACTCAGTATGATTTCTCATAAGCCTTAAGCATGACGAGCAGGTACCACTCTAATCCATGTGATGGTCACTTGATGAGAGTCAACAATATTTTGAAGTACTTAAAGCGGACTAAAGATTCATTCTTGTTATATGGAGGAGATGCGAAGCTAGTTGTAAGAGGTTTCAGTGATGCTGCTTTCCAGACAGGCAACGATGATTTAGTGTTTCTGTCTGGCTCTGTGTTTTATCTTCTTAAATTGAGATGTTGTATGCTGGAATGGTTCACAACAGAGACATTTGTTGATTCTGTAATAGAGCCTGAGTATATTTATGCTTGTAAAGTAGCCTAGGAGGCTATTTAGACATGTACTTAGAAGATATCACCTAATTAATGAGATTAATGATCAAGGAGGTATACAAATATGTAAAGTGCATACTAATAATAATATTGCAAACCCACTGACTAAGGTTTTATCACAGCTAAAACACGAAAGACGCACTAGTTCCATGAGTATTGGATAATTGGGTAATTGGCTCTAGTGCAAGTGGGAGATTGTTAGTAATTGTGTCTTAGAGACAATACTATTAGGTTTTATTGAAAAAGATTATGGATTATGTTCTATATATTATTGAGTAAATATTTATTGTGTCTTTATTTACTGCGTAATAAATTGAAAGTATAACAAATGTCATTGGAATTTTGATACGCATTATATATCTTTAAGTATGTGACTTAAAAATGAGTTTATATGAATAGTATCTTATTCCTAAAATTCCTTAATCGAGTATTATTATTTAAGGACAATAATAATGCACAAAGACTAGTATATTTATTGACAGATGACCACATCTCATTGGTAATAGGTATGGTGATACTAAAAGTCAAGAACATAAGTGCATGTCTCAATGCATGGTACTGGAATGACCCGTCGTGAGATTCTACATGCTAATAAGTGTCATAAGTAATTCTCATTATGATAATAGTGTAATGATCCTTAGACCTGAAATCATTATATTTCTATATGAAAATTAATATATTTTGATTATATTAAATTTATATTTGATCGGGTGATGATAAAAGTGGATATTGGTTATATTATGAATCATATGAGAAATATGAATGATCTAGATGAGATTTAATCCTCCTAATATTAGGTGTGATATTATTGGGCTCTTGTTTGAGTGAGACTATGAAATGTACGGCCTTAATCAAATGTTTATTTGATTTTAATAATCTACTCATCGATCAAGAAAATAAATATTAAATTATGAAGATGATGACGCAAGACATGCCTTGAGTTTAATCTATAATATCAAGATTAAAGAGATTATATTACATGGAACTTTGTTCATAAAAGACTTAATCGAATCACCAATTTTATTAATTAGATATTAAAGGTGTCAACATAATAATAACCTACATGGTCGCACACAAAAAATGCTTGAAAGAGAAATAATTTAAATTATGAATTTAAATTAAATAAGTAATTTATTGTATTTATGATATTAATTAAGTATGACTTTACTGGTTATATAAATAGAATAAATTAATTACTTAAACTAATTCTAAAATTAGTAATTAATTAATTAAGACTTAAATAAATAACTTAGAATTTTGGATTAAAATTAATTATAATTGGATTATAATTAGAAAACTTATTCTTCTATCTATATAATCTCTTTATGGGTTGATTTAATAGGTAATACATATTTTTACTAAAACCTTAGCCATTTTGAGAAAAGTGGAAGATAGTGAAAAAATCAGTTTTTGGGCGCTAGTACACATCAATCATTCATAAAAAGTGTTTGTGTGGATAGCGTAGGGCATAGATCGCGAAAGCGGGATACGTAGTAATTAAACAAGTTTTGGACCTCCGAATTAAATCTTTTATTTTTGCATGGATCACGTGGAGGGTATCGATTTATATTACGTTTTGTATTTACTTTTTTCACATTTTTCCTCTGCGTTTGTGCCGCGAAACCCTTCATTCTTCTCCTCTTTTCTCCTTCTCTCCCTCTCTATTTTCTTTCTTTTTTTGGTTCTTACAAAAAATGATACAAGAAAAGAATAAAAAGAATATTTTTTTTAAAATGAACATAACCGACCGACGGTCTAAATCAAGCGGTCGGTTATCATTAAATGTTTTAAAAGACACCATCTCTCTATTTCCAAGTACAAATATTTGAAAAAAAATAAATATTTTATAATAAAATACCTTAACCGATTGTTCCAAATGGTCAGTTACGGCTACCACATCGGTCTCATAACGGATCACTTGTGTACGGTCAGTTTTATGGGGCGTCACATCATTGCAGACGATATCATTTTGTTTATTTGTATTACTAAAATCGACCGATTTGTTACGTTCAGTTTTATTCCTCCCAAAAGCGAGATGGTCAGTTATGCGCAATCAATTTTGTTCTATTTTGTTGTAGTGTAAAGTTATAAAAATAATGAGTGACAATAAAACTGAGTATAAAAATTTCACAACAAAAGAGTTTCGTAAATGAGAACGAATCACTCAAGCTTTCTCACTTCGAAGTATACCATAACAACATAGTATTGTTGAAACGAAAAATAAAACAATAATTGTAGCTACTAGAACTATGCTTAAGGATTCGAAATTACTCACATATTTTTGAGCTACACTGCATACTATGATCAAAATATATATCTCAATTATCAATCAAACTCATGGGGTCAAGAAACTTCATATTAATTGATGAAGATCGAAAAAGAAATCATTAATTGATTTTTTGCATGTGTTTGGATCCAAGTGTGTTGTGTTAAGAAATTAATGTGGAATCATGAAAAGTTTGAAGGTAAAGCGGATGAATCAAATTCTATTGGATATGCACCCGCTAGTAATGCCTATAGAATTTACATTCTGAGACAACACATTGTTAGAGAATCTGTAGATGTAGATCTTGATAATAAAGAAATAGAAGAAGGAAATCATGATATTTTAAAATTCCAAAATGAGTTTGAGGGTGATTAATATTAAAATGAGGAGGATGGTGTGAGTTTCGACCAAGACGATTTGTAAGAAACCCTGCATCCATTGATATATCTACATGAATGGATAATCAAAATTTAACAACCATGTCCTTGAAATTTGGAGATCATCACAAAGTTAAAGATTTTAAATTTTCATGGATGTGATGCGTAAAATATATAATTACTTTTGCATTTTATTCGACAATAGGTTTTTTTTTGTGAATCTATAGTGTCTTTTAAATAATTAACACTAAGATGTAATTCTGCATGGAGTACCAAAAATACATAATTATCCCCATTTACATCCAATGCAAAAATTCTAATTTTGCAAGATTCGTCATTCTTATTTATAAAATAAATATTTAAAATAAGATATAACCGTATGATACAAAAATAAACAATTATATATACAACAAAATTTATAAGTATAATTTAAATTATAAAGGTACGATGGCATAGCCGGCTAGAAACCTTATTAATATAATACTTGATGACATAGTCATCTTTATAAAAATAATATTTGACGGCATAATCATCTTTATAATAATACTATCCGCATAGCCATTTTTAAGATATTAATAAATTTGTAAATAACGATGGCTAAAAGTCTAAGTCGGGAGAGTCTTGAATGGATAACGTATTGTGAATCTTGTATAATATTATTTAACTTTAAATAATTTTTAAGAAAATAACTTATCTATAATATATATAAAAGAGAATAGAAAATGAAGAGAGAAAGTTACATGTATTTTCTGTATTTTATTGTATGATTATTTCATTAACTGAAGGTCCTATAGGAGTTAATTTACTAAACTTCTTGGGAAAGTTATACAATTCTTTCTTATTAAGTATTGCAAGTCTTTTTTGATAAGTTTCACAAATCTTCCTTATTAAGTTTTGCCAATCTTTCTTGATAACTTTTGCGAGTCTTGATAAGTTTTATTCATCCTTCTTTAATAAGATTTGACAATTACAAATACGTTTACATTATAACAATTCTTATAATATTAATCTGATGTAATTTTAAACCATCATAGTTTTATAGTGTTGGCATGAAATTAGTTATATATTAAAATAATATAAAATGAATATTATTATAGTATTTTAATATTAGGATTGTAGTGCTCTGAACTTATTAAAAGCAGGATCAGACAAGCCAAATTTAATTCCTTTGGTTCCATTCAGGATTTAGCTACTCTGTTGGAGTGTTGGACCATCTACGTGGTGTTATATTTGGATGCAGCGGGTGATATTACAATTGTGGTAAAGTAATTCGCTCGCTAAAGTGCCAATATATTACATTTCATTTATGAATATTTGGCACTGTATAATCAACTTCTGGACCACATTTGTAGGATTCTTGATTTCTTGTCAAGTCACACACCGCTCGATCCGTACATTTTGTATTGTTGTGTCCACAAGTCGGGGGCCGTGTAGGGGGGCAAGTCTATGCATAGGGGCCTATTTTAGATCTGCAATCTCAAAATTTTGTATAAAATTACATTTCAGTTTTGGATCTATATATACATTCTCCGTGGTCGGTATGAATTTGTTGTAAAGTTATTGACAGTACCATATATATATACAAAAAGTTAAAAATAATAATTTTTTAAGTAAAATTAACAAAAAAAAATTTTTTTGGATGTATTGACAATTTTACCGCATTGGGTATCTTATTTATATGAGAAACCCAACTCATAAATGTATATTTCAAAAATAAATTATATATATATATATATATACATTTGTCAGGATACCCAACTCACAAATACGTATCATATACAGATACCCAACTTATAAATGCGTATCATATGTATTTTAAATACTCATTTCACAAATACGTATTCAATCCATTATTTTTAACTATCTTTTCCCAGAATTGTTATTTTCAACAATTTTGTATGAAAAAACGTTATTTACATCCTTCACCCCATATATACATATTACTCCCTCTATCCTAAATAAATGTCAATTTTGACTTTTTTCTGGTCAAATTGACTAATATTTGACTAATAATTAAAACTTATTCTTTTAAAATTTTAAAAAACTAAAAATACATTTTAAAGTAGATTATATATACCTTTAAATAATATAAAATTTTAATATTTTTCCAATTACATATTATATTTAAATTATAGTAAAAAATGAGTAAATTTGACCACAGTAAAGACAAAGTGGACAATTAAAGAGGAGGAAGGGTATTATTGTCTTTGGAGTTACATGTTCACAAGCCGACTCTGCACAAAACAATTACAATCGTGTTTGCTATTTTGGATGATTGTAATCATTTTCATTTTGCCTGTATTGGATTTTCCGTATCCATAAGAAGATATTTTTAAAGGGACACTTTTGTCCATTTGCTTCTGAATAAGTGACTTCCACGTATATAGGCATGTAGAAGACAAGTTCCGCAGCTTATAAATGAATTACTACATGCAGTTAGGAGTGAGCATTTTTCGGGTTAGAACCGGGAACCGAACCGAACTGAACCGAAATTTCGGGTCTAGTTCGGTTCTTCCATAAATCGGGTCCGGTTCGGGTCCTAAAATTTAGAAAAGTTCGGTTCTTGGTTCGGTTCGGTTCTCGACATCCAAAACCCGAAAGAACCGAACCGAACCGATATTATATAATACATTTAAATAATATATATATATATATATATAATAAAAATAGTTTATATGAAACTTTAAGTGGGTCTTTTAGGTTTTAATTCCCAAATCGACTTGAATTATTTTATTGCCAAGTTTTGTAGCCTTATAAAATATGTAATTTTTTTGGTTGTTAGTTGTCAAGAATGCAGTCAAATGATAAAATGGAAAGTAGATTGCTTTACATTCATTAAATAGAAAGATTTATTATATAATGTAAATTTCCCAGCCAATAAAATAAAAAATATATACATTTCGGTTCTTTTGGGTTGGAACCGAACCGAACCGTAATTCACGGTTCGGGTCCGGTTCGGTTCTAACATAATTTCGGGTCCGGTTCGGTTCTAAAAAATTCTTATATTCGGTTCTCGGTTCTTTCGGGTTCGGGTCGGATCGGACCCATTGCTCACCCCTACATGCAGTACCATATTATCCTTTGTTTTCGTTAAAAATGAAGATAATGATTTAAAATCAATTATCCACACAACACATATTTTTTTAAAAAATATTAACAAACTATAAGAGACTTATTTGTGCACGCAAAATTATTACGGAGAATTTGGTCAACTCTCACGTGGCTGTGTCCAGAAAAAATAATTGTTTGGTTGGATAGAATATATATATATATATATATATATATATATATATTGAAATGAACGAATAAGTAAATATTGGAGCTTTAAAGAAAAAATGAAAAATACTAGTAGATGCAAATTATTTATGATAATAATTAAGAAAAAAATGTCTCCAATGGTAAATAAAGTCATCTTTTTTAAAGATTGGTTTAGGTTGTTAGAAATAAAATATAGAAATAAATAAAATTTTGAATATTTATAACTTATATCATAGCTATTTGATATTTTATTTTGTTCCATATCATTTTAATCATCCAAACCTAACACAATATTAATTTATATTTACTTAAAAACATTAAAATAACTTAGATTTACTATACCGGCAGTCTGTAAATGTTTTTAGTCAAGGTCATGCATGCTTATAATTGAATGATATTAATTGAAATAATGATAAAAGGTAGCTAAATTTAATATTAGCAAGAATTTAAAATAAAATACATTAAAACTCATGATAATTAAGCAATAGAGTAATTAGAATAGTAACTTTTAATAAAAATTTACCGAAGGATTATGTTTATAAAATATAAATGCGTTAACATTGGCAAGAATGCACTTTTTTCTAAACCCAAACCCCTCAAGGTTTTGGCATACAGATGCGTTAACTAAGCTTTAGTTTTTATGTTTTATGAGTGGAGTCGAGACGAGTTTTAATGAACTGAGCCTTGCTCAAAAATTGAACATAAACAAACCACGCTACACTCAAGCCGTAATCAAACAGTTCCATAAAATTTAATTAACCCAACGAATAAAGGTGCAAGTCTAATTAGACTGTGTTCTCTTGGATAGAATGAAATGAGTGAAAAATGAAATCAAATTTATATTCTTATTTGGATGAGATTAGGGAAAATGTTTATAATTTTCATTCATTCTATCATCCAATTTCAAACTATTTGAACTAGAATTTCAACCCACATATTTTGAAAGAAATGGTCATTCCATTTTTTCATCATTTTTCCTAAGATCCTCATCATAACAAATTTAAACTCTCTTATATTTATTCACAATTTCACTCATACATTTTTTAACATAAAATTTGTTTACTCAGAATGATTATAGTTTTGTTCTCTGACGCCTGTGAGCTCTAATAATTCTGACCCTTAATAAAGTGCCTACATACCTCTATTTATAGAAAAAATCCAGCATCAAGCCCACATAATTCTTGAGGCTCGTTAGGAGAAGGAGTTTGCTTCTTCGAATCAAATACGGGAAAGAGGTAAGTGGGACCTTCTTGGAAGAGGACTCTACATTCAGTCTTGTTCGGATAGGTCAAAACCCAATATAAGGTCCAACGACTTCATGAATCCGACATTGGTCTGGAAACCGTGGGCTCTAACTGGTCCAATATAGCTATTTACTTGGATACATTGACGGGATGCCAGCACTAGATCCATCGCAAATGTAGGACACATCCTAAGCCCCCAAACAAGGGGAATCCACCTGAATACAGAGAAAAGATCTACCAAGATAAGGTTAGCAGTACACCATAACTCCCCTACGAGGGCAACCCGAGGAATTTGAGTTATAGCCTTCAATTGAAATTGATATTAATAAATAAAGTAGGTAGTTAAGACATTAATTGATTGGGGCAAGTGACTGCAAAGCACCGACAAACTCCCGAACAGAGGAGGGAGCTTCCATTGAGGCGGAGAAGGCACGCCTCCTTATAAAAAATGGAATACAACTACCCCCAAGTCTTGAGATCATTAGAAATGTTCGAGAGAGTTCCTTCACCAGACAGTTCTTCCAAGGTGTGCCCTACATCTAACTCCATCAAAGCATCTAAAACCCACTACTACAATACATCACCACACAGGGCGCGCCTATGACAATGGCGTGGCACAAGAAGAGCGACAACCCATGAGTAGTCTACATTTATTTGCTCCAAGATTACACAACATGCCAGGAAAAGCCCTCTTACTCAGGGAGAACCCTCATCTTTAGGGAGAAGATTAGTCTTCATACTAGGGGGAACCCACTTCATACCAAGGTCAACCATCATCTTTAGGGTGAAGAAGAGTCTTTATAATAGGGGGAGCCTTCTTCATACCAAGGCAAGCCCTCATCTTCAGGGTAAAGTTGAGTCTTCATTACAGGGGAGACCTATTCATACCAGGGCAAGCCCTCTTCCTAACCTCTTTTTTAGGGAGAGCCCTCATGGCGAGGATGAGTCTTCTTCCTCAATAGGAGTCTTCATACTAGGGCAAGCCCTCTTCCTAACTAGGGAAAACCCCTCTTCATACCAGGGTGAGCCAACTTATTCAAGGAGAGTCCTCTTCAGGGAAAACCCTCGTCTCCCTCTTCCTCAGGACGATCCCTCTTGGCGAAGACGAGTCTTCCTCCTCAAGACGTTGGATTCCTTCCTCTTCCTAACCACGAGGAGCCCTAACCTAGGACGCCTCCCTACCGGCTCAGGACATTGCAAAGAGTTGATGAAGAAAAATACATGTCATTTCAAAGTCTCCCAACTGAACTCTGAGACCCAATTATTGGGAAGGCTCACAAAAAATATCACCCACAATAACAATCGAAGATAAGCATTGCCTTGATCTAACGTCTCTTACCTTCATCTTCTGTAGCTAGTGTGCGCCATACCTTGCCCAAGATGTGGCTGAACTAGTCTAGGGGAGGACTGAGTCCATCCAATTTTATAAAATCTTCGATTCTAGGAGGACACCACTCTTCCTTTTAAGAAGAGGTTGATCCAAAGAAAATCCCGATACTAGGAGGAGGCAGCTCCTCCTTCTAGGAAGAGGATGCTCCCAAGATAATCCTGATACTAGGAGGAGGTCGATTCATGGGCAGAGTCCGATACTTGGAGTAAGCCTATTCCAAGAGAAACTCGATACTAGGAGGAGCCGATTCCTGGGCGAAACCCAACTCCAAGGAAAGCCCAACTTCCGGGAGGAGACCAACTCTAGGAGAAGCCCAACTTCCAAGTGGAGACCGCTACTCCTTCCAAGAAGTGGCTGATTCCAAGAAAATTCGAATATTATGAGGAGGCCAATTCCAGGGTAAAACCCAGCTCCAGGGGAAACCCAACTTCCAGGAGGAGACTGCTCCTTCTTTCAAGAAAACGCTGATTCCAAGAGAAACCCAATATTATGAGGAGGATGATTCCACGAGAAGCACAAGATTAGGAGTAGGCTGACTTTAGGTAAAGCCTAACTACAAGGGAAGCCAGAGTCTAGGAGAAATATGGGTATAACAATTATCCCCAAATTCTCAAAATATTAAAATATGAGAAAATTATTTATTCACAATGCTTCTCTATTTTTCAAAAGAACGTGTACCCTGTAGTTTTGGCATGTCCATAACACTCTACTAAAACAATTTACTTCTTCCTAAAATTTTTCTAACGATTACCTTCAAATTATCCTTATGCTAACTTCCTTCAAGATACGGAGATTTTCTTCCTTCAAATATTCATCCACGTGACTTGAGCATCTTTCTACACCTGCATTACCTCTACCTCGGAAACACTAGGCTCATCCTGAACTTCCAATAGAAACATTCCTAACATATGAGCATTATTTTAAGAACCTAATTTGGCCAAGACATTAGCATTACTATTTTTCTTCCTCAACATCGACTGGAGGCGCACCTCCTTGAATTTTTTCACAAGCCACTGAGCACACTTCGAATACATCTCCTTCTTGGGACCCCGATTTTGGTACACCCATTCACCTGATAAACTACCAACTTAAGGCGTGCCCTAAGCGGGTGCCCACCTTAAAAATTTTTAACGGGAATATCAAAGATTTCTTCTACTGGTCCTGTTTTTTCACTACAAGTGGCATTCAAGAATTTTGATCTGTCACCTCAACCCCCTGGTGCTCCTCTCTAAGAAATGCTCCGAACATCAAAAACTAAGAGCGTGAGTCTCTTACAAGGAAAAGTGCTTCTACCTCGAGAAGTTGTACTGTATAAACTACATTGACTACCTCTTCATTCTTGTTTTCCACAATATTATTTGACCTCAGCTGTTTAGAATTGATAGTCTTCTCTACCTCCTTCACTATCATATTTTAACATTCCATCAAATCAAACATGCACATATTTATCTTCCCTATATATAGACATCCCCTCTAAAACTTTCATAACCTCCCATGTGGGCGGGACCTAATGAGACTTTTTTAGCTAAACTCTTCGAGGGGAACGGCCTAGGCGTTGACTCACGAAGGAGGAATAGCCTTGGCATCGACCCTCAACATGAAGATGAAGTTGGTGAGGGGAAGGCCTAGGTGTCGACTCACAAAGTAGGAGTAGCCTTGGCGTCGATTAATGAAGAAGGAGTAGTCTTGGCGTCAACCTTCGACTTGAAAATGAACTTGACGAGGTTAAAGCCTAATCGTCGACTTATGAAGGAGAGCTAGCCTTGGTGTCGAGCCTCGTCTTGAAGATGAACTTAACGAGGGGAAGGCCAAGGCTTCAACTCACGAAGGATGAGTGGCATTGGAATCGACCCTCACCTCAAAAATGAAGTTGAGGGGAAATCCTACGCATCGACTCACGAAGGAGGATTGGCCCTGCTGTCGACCCTCACCTCGAGGATGAACTTGTCGAGGGGAAAGTCTAGACGTCTTCTCACGAAAGTGGAGTGGCCATGGCATCGAACCTCGTCTCGAATATGAAGTTGAGGGAAAAGCCTAAGTGCCGACTCACGAAGGAAGAGTGGCCTTGGCATCGACCCTTACCTCGAAGATGAAGTTGATGGGAAAGCCTAGGCATCGACTCACGAAGGAGAAGCGGTCGTTGCATTGACCCTTACCTCAAATATTAATTTAATAACTGGAAAGGCCTAGGCGTCGACTCAGGAAGGAGGAGTGGTGTTGGCGTCGACCCCCACCTCGAACATGAAGTTGATGAGAGGAAATGTCTAGGTGTCGAAATACGAAGTAGGAGTGGCCTTGGCATCGACCCTCACATCGAAGATGGATTTGAGGGCAAAGCCTAGGCGTCGACTCGTGAAGGAGGAGTGGTCTTGGCGTCGACTATCACCTCAAAGATAAAGTTGATGAGGGGGAAAGGCCTAGGATTCAACTCACGAAGGAGGAGTGGCTTTGGCATTGACCCTCACCTCAAATATGAAGTTGAGGGGAAAGTCTAGGCGTTGACTCATGAAGGAGGAGTGGTCTTGTGGTCGACCCTTGCCTCAAAGATGAAGTTGAAGGGAAACCCTAGGCGTTGACTCATGAAGAAGGAGTGGCCTTGGCATCGACCCTCACCTCAAAGATGAAGTTGAGGGGAAAGCCTAGGCATCGACTCACAAAGAAGGAGTGGCCTTGGCATCGACCCTCACCTCGAATATGAAGTTGATGAGGAGAAAGGTCTAGGAGTCGACTCATGAAGGAGGAGTGGCCTTGGCGTCGACCCTCGACATGCCGTATTATTCCTGTGTTACTTTCGAAACTTGAACTAAGCGTGTTTGGGCCCAAGCACTTACGAAGGGGGCTGAGGGGTTCCTTGAGAGAGTGGAGGCGGATGAAGGAGATGAGGCATGTCCTGCCTATGAGTAGCTACAAACTAATTTTGAGGTATTCTCTTTCTCTTACCTAGGCGTCGACCTGTAAAATAATTACAACGTCCTTCAAAATTATTTCAGAACCTCCATTGTTCTACAACCCCCGGTTTTACAACATATGCCAGTAATTCATCCAAAAGTTTTTAATCTCACAAAATCTTTCTCCACGACTACAACCACGTCCTTGAGCCTGCCTAGAAGGCAAGTTTATCTGTAAAAGATATCTATCAATTCTACAATGTACATTTTCTCTTGGAGTTTGGAGAAGTTACCTGAGCACTGAGGTATGGCGCTCCCTAAGATAGGAGGGTCGCATGAGGACTGATAAAGAAGTCTACAAATTCTTCAAAGATGTGGGCTAGGTACCCAACTTGAGTAATGGATGTGCCCTGAGCAATGTTTATAGCAATGTTTATTGTAGGTGTTACCAAAGTTGTGTTGAGTGAAGGTGCACCCTGAGGCATGGGCGCAATTTGGGTATTTGATGCTGGTGTGACTTGAGGAGTTATGGAGGGCTGAGGCGTGTCCTGAGCAATGACTGATGGCTGAGGCGTCCCCTGATCAAATAAGTGGGATTAAGGCGTGCCATGAGTGGAGTTGGAGGGTTGAGGCGTGCTATGATTAGTCAAGGGGGGATGAGGCGCTCCCTGATTGAGTAGAGGAGGCTGATTGAGCAACATATCTACCAATTCTACTATATAAATCATCTATAGGCTTTCAGAAGTTACATGAGTATTACATTCCTCATTAGCAGAGTAATCAGGCCTGTTAAGGTGGGCTTCTCCTAGGGCTCACCCTAAAACAAGGGCTCTTCTCCAGCGTCATAATCATCAAAGTCAAGCCGATTTGACGCTACCATCAGGAATCTTTATGTCTCGAGTTTACAAGATTCACTAACCACCTTCTTCCCACTTCTACCTTACTCGAGGAGGTTGGTCATCGACCTGCAACTTAGATTGAGATCTAGACTCTTATCATGAACGTCTTCTTCCTAGAGATTAGAATCACGTTCTCCACCCTCTTTGTTCTAATCAGTTTTCTAGTCATGTTGAGACATCCTTTCTCCTTCGATGTAAAAACTCCCCCTCCTTCTAGCGCCAATTTATTTGATGGATAAATCTGGTAATCAACAAAAATTGAGGTTCTTTTCCAGAAAAAGATCTGATGAGGCTGAGTTGTCACCGGAGTGTGGTGTTTTGTACAAAATTGGGGGCTGAGATATCTAGGTTTCAGAATGATAAGAGTTTTGTTCTCTAATGACTCTGAGCTTGAATAATTCTGAACCCCAACAATGTGCCTACGTACCTCTATTTATAGGCAAAATAGAGGATCAAGCCCACGTAGTTCTTGGCAAAGGAGAGGCCCGTTAGGAGAAGGAGTTTCCTTCTTCGAATCAAATACGACAAAGAGACAAGTGGAACCTTCTTGAAAAAGTACTCTATATTCGGGCTTGTTCGGATAGGTTAAAACACGGTATAAGGTCCAAGGACTTCATGAATCTGACTTTGGCCCCGAAACTGTGGGCTCTAGCCGGTTCATTACAACTATTTCCTTGGATATCTTGATTGGAAGCCGACACTAGATCCATCACAAATGTATGACACGCTCTAAACCCCTAGACGAGGGTAACCCGCTTCAGTATAGCGAAAGGATCTTCCAAGATAAGGTTAGCAGCACATCATAACTCCCCTACGAGAGTAACCCGATGAATATAGAGTTATGGCATTCAATTTGCATTGATATTATTAAAAAAGACATGTAGTTAAGACATTATTTGATTGGGGCAAGTGACTGCCGAGCACCAACAAACTCCGGGATGGAGAAGGGTGCGCCTTCCATTGAGGCGGAGAAGGCGGAGAAGGCGCACCTCCTTATAAAAAATGGGATACAACACTTATCCTTCCTTTGGTTTCGTCCTTGATTATATAGAAAATAGGGGTAAATTTGACAGACTTAAACTTGATCAACTTATATTTAACATATTTAAATTGAATTTAAGGTCAATCTCAAGTAATAATAGGTCAAACTTAATTATGACATGGGTCGATAAAATATAAAAATGGTCAAATTTAAGACGATCATATTTAATATTCCGTACACAGGAAAAAATAAGGAAAACTTCTCACCTTTAAGTGAAAATTTGTTGGACTAAATTTGACCACCGGTAGTCACATTTAACATGGGTCAAATTTTGCAACGGTTAAATTTAGATTTAGGCGATAAAATTCTCCCAGTAACTAAACAAAAATATTTGAGTTCAAATTTTGACCCCAAACGGTGGAATATATAAATTTGACCAACCGCAATCAAATTTATATTATATAAAAAATATAAAATAATTATTTAATCAGTTTTAAAAATATGAAAAAGATATTGAAAATATTAAAAGAACTACATTTTTAAAATTTATTGAGGTGCTTAACATATATAAATTTTAAAAACGGTAAAAAATGTTAGTTTTATTTATATGAACGAAATTTGCAAAAATTTAATAAATATTTAATAATTAATTTTAAAAAATTATGAAATTATAAACTTGAGCACAAAAGAAAACAGTCAAATTTGAAAATTTGATCGACTTTGGGTCAGTGAAAGTTATAAATTTGTCTAGAACAGTCAGATTTTACTGTATCAGGCAGGAAACTTAAATTTTCTCCGAAACATTTTAGTCAAAGGTCAACAGTTAAATATGACTTGAATGGATGAAATTTAGTCCGTCAAATTTATCACTAAATTTAACCTATTTTACTAAATTTTAACAACCTAAAAAGGACCAACATAAATGGGTCAAATTTAATCAAATAAATATTTGGATAAAATTTTTATCCGTAAAATTTTATCGTTTTTCTAATAATGACAATTTCAGGGTAGAATAAATTTATAGAGAATATATTTGGAAAGAACTGAAAAATTTATTTAGATTTGCTAGTAGAAAACTAATTGTAAACTTTTAAGGCCTCTAGATCCTATGTTGTACAGAAAATTGAAATTAATGTCCAATAATCATTTTGGATTCCTACATGACTTTCTATATATTATTTTCTTATTAAAATTTTGAAAATATTCGATAACTTTCAAATCCTTCATGGCTTTCTCTATTTATAACCTTCTAAAAGTTTAATAGGTTTGGGATGAAAAACTATGAACTATAGGATAAATGATTGTTTCCACATTTGTAATTGTTAGATAAAAGCATCTTTAATCTCTTAGATAAAATAAATTTATTGAGTATCTTGTAGTCAAAATTCTACTTAAATAACTCTTACTGGATTTTGATATGGATTGAGCCGGATCTGGATTATATGGACCCTTTTCAAATAAACCTCAATTTTGGGAACTCTTTCAAACGAATTTTGTATTAAGGTAAGGAACCTATTCTTATTAGATAAGAAACCTATTCTTTTTAGGTTTTAGACTCCCAAAGGATAGAGTGGGAACTTCTCGACCACTGAGAGTTCCCAAGCATTGAACGTCACACTCAGGCAATTGAATTTTGAGAGTTTAAATGATGATAGTCCTAATATATTACGCATGCCTCAAGAACAATAGGTCATGTTGCAACGATGGAGGGATGAGAAGAAGAAGACTCAAGAGGAAAGAGACCGCAGTCAAAAACCGTTCAGAGATTTTCAAAAAAACCGTTAGCCAGCAAAGCAAGGGCAAAGGCTCAGAAAAGATAGTGGAGGAGGCTCGTAACCAAGCATTAAGGAGGGAAGCTAGTGAATTGAGGCTGAAGTCTCTCTGTCTACAAAGAGAAGAGCTGGAATTGTACGAGAAGCGGCTTAGGGAATCCCTCCTGGTTCCTGAGGAGGGGAAGATACTTAGAGCCGAGTCGGAATCCCGACATGAGAAGAGAGCTAGAGATCAAGACGGGCCTTAGACTCTGAATCTCACTCAAGGAGGTTTAGGTCGAGGGTTCATATCTCCTTGGACACCGAAGATGATGAAGAAGGATCACATTTAAGAGATTGTTTGAAGAGGATGGAAAAAGTAATGGTTGGAGACCAACAAAAGAGGAGTCACAAACTAGTCGTGGTTGAGGCAATTAGGCCATACCGACCTCCCCTAGGTCATCAATTCCCTAAAATGTTTGAGTTCAATGGCATGAGAGATCCCGAAAACTATTGTGAAAAGTATGAGACCCTCATGACAAGTATGGGACATTATGATATCATGTTATGCAAGATGTTAAAAACATACTTGAGGGGCTCGACCTCAAGGTGGTACCGATCCATGAGGCCTAGGTCAATCAGTTCGTACGACCAGTTGAAGAGGAAGTTCTTGAGGAACTATTCACACATGTGCCGAAGATAGAAGGATACTGAGGTGCTCATCCATTGTAGGCAAGGGATTCAAGGAGGAGGTAGGTATGGTCACAACCTCGACAAAGTCAAGGCAACAGGGTTCTAAGCAGCAGGGCTGGACCCAATCAAAGGAAAAAAAGCTTAGATCCTCATTGCACGATGTACCTCCTCTGTCATTGAATGATATATACCTCCTTGGAGAAAGCATATGAAGGAAAATGGAGTCCATAGGGGGTTATGAAAAAGGGACGATCAGAATAGAGACAAAGGTCAGAATTGAAGTGAAGGAAGAAATGGATCTAACTAATATTCCGAAAGGAAAAAGATAGATGGAGGAGACTTAAGGGATTGATTGAATAGAGGAGTTGAGCGAAGGAAGGAAATAGATGAGATGGTTTTCACCCCGATCTCGAAGATCTTTCATGAAATTAAGGGCCATCCAACATTTGTGAGGCCTCCAAAGCTTAAGACCCCTAATTAAAATAAGAATGGGGACAAGTATTGTGACTATCATCGGGACAATGGACACAACAGTGATGAATGTTACCACTTGAAGAAACTCATTGAGAAAATGATCAAGGTAGGAGAGCTTAACCAGTTTATCAAATATTTAAGAGATAAGTTTTAGTCGAAGGGGAATGACAAAGGAAATGAGACTGAGGCACCCAAGTACCGAGGATAGGTGAAAGGCATAGGTGTACTAACTTGTAACACTTAATTACTATGTAACTCAACTAGGTAAAAGATAAAACAACAGCAAAACAAGAGAAATTGAAGAAGCACATGGAATCAATCAACTGAAGAAATGATAATGATACTTGGTAACTACAAGTAACTAATTTGATTAATCCAAAATGCCTAAGTGAGAAGAAGTTCAATCTCAGTATTGCTCATGCCCTAACTTATCTAATGGAGAATCAAATTAATGTCAAAGATGTATCAAGAAGACCAAAGTGATTTCATGTAATGCATCTCAACAACTGGATAATGTAAAGATTAATCAACAAATGAGAAATGACATTCAGAAGCAAGAACCCCTTCAAGACTAGTCACTTATGAACCAGACCATTGCATCAAGTGTCAGGACATTGAAGGTAAGTTCATGTCAGTGATAGAAGATCTCATTTGAATGGAGTGAGGAAAAGAAATTGAAGAAGCTAGGGAAACTTACTCATAAAGGTTAATCCACAATTAGTCACTAAAGAAAGTCAACATTGAATGAGTACATTGTTGCCAAGGCAAATGTCGATCCACAGCAGATCGAGATGCGGATCGAGATTTATGATTGAAGTAAAACATCAAGGCAAATCTCGATACATGATAGATCGAGATCGAGATCGAGATTCTCACAGATTAAGATCGAGATCCTCACAGATCGAGATCGAGATTTTCATAGATCGAGATCGAGATTTTCTCAGATCGAGATTGAGATCAAGATTGAAATCCAAGTTCGAGATTGAGTTGGATCCAGGCCGAGATCGAGATGCGAGTTGACATGTAGCATTCAATGTTCAAGGGACAAGTGGCTTATTGTGAACGGTTGATCCAGAGTGGTTGGGAGAGTACTTTTTGTTGTCGAGTCCTGATTGAGCCACGTGCACAAAAAGGACAAGATCAAGTCTACACGACATTATAAAAGTAGCACTTTGTTTTATTTGTAAATATAGCAATCTCTGTATTTACTACTAAATATTTTTCAAAGAGAGCATTTACTGTAAAAAGAAAGTGAGAGAGAATCAGTTGAATCAAGCTTTAATTGCTGTATTTATTATTCAACTGATTATGATGCTTTTATGAATGTTGTAGCAAATCCTTCAATGAATATAAAGATATATTCTTGAAATTCTGTGTCATCATTTATTACCTGCATTTATTTTATATTCTCTCATTATTCGAAACAGTTGTATTCACGCCCCCCCTCTACAACACTTTGGACCTAACAATTGGTATCAGAGCTTCCTGTTAAACACATCTAACAGAGATCCTACTGTGTTGTTTGAGTTGGTTCTTGAAAATCCCAGATCTATTTTTTTTTGAAGTTTGTGCCGAAAGCTTCTATTTGGTTCTTCATGAAAAGTTCATAGATCTAAAAAGTTCTGAGTCCTGGTGTAAGGAATATTTGTACAATATTTCAAAAGGTTGTACTTAAAGAGCTTTGTGAGTTTTTCTTGTGGTCAAAAATCTGGTTATAAAAGAATATTTGATTGGTTAACTAGGTAACTTGAATCAACTGGTTGACTAAACAAAAAGGTCACTTTCGAACTTCTGTCAACCAAAAAGTGGACAACCTTTTTGTGTGGACTTGAAAATTTTGTGGACCCTGCCACTGTTCCTGTGATTAAAACTAACTTGCTTGAATCTTAAGTGCAAAACCCATTGGATATTAAGTGTTGGATATTTAAAGTGAGATAATTAATTTTTCAAGTAAATACAATTTATTGTAATTTGAAAAGTGTATTATCTTAATTTTAAACTTCATTAAAATGGCCGCCGCATACAGATTTAAGATACCTCCTTTTGATGCACAACACTATGACGAATGGACCGGAAGAATGAAAGCCTACCATGAATCAATAAACAAGGTATACTTGAGAATATTGGAGAACGGTCCATACATACCCATGAAAATTGAGCTAGAGCGAATGGAAGGAGGGATACTAATACCATCCCGGTCTGTTCCTAAAGAGGAAATGGAGTTTTCAGACGCAGATAAAGACTTGGTTGGTATGGATGCGTCGTTACGCAACGTCATAATTGAATCCCTAGACTCAGAGTACTACGTTCAGATAAAGGGATTAAAAACAGCTAAAGCCATGTGGGATAAACTGGCAGTAGTGATGGAGGGGACCGAGGAAGTTAGAGATAATCACAAGCGCATTCTGATATCTGAATATGAATCGTTCAGATGCGAGCGAGGAGAAAGTGTAGCAGATGTTTACAAACGTTACAGTAAATTGCTTATCGAGCTGAGTATAAGAGATAAAGTCTATCCACTGACAGACTCAAATATCAAGTTTCTTTTGAATTTTCCTAAACATCCGGAACACAGGATCACTGCCATTCGAGAGTCAAGAAATTTAAACAATACTTCTCTCGAAAAGCTGTATGGTGTTTTGAAGACCTACGAGCTGGAGCAAGAACAAAATGACAAAAGAAGATCCTACAATAGTGGAGAATACAAAGCGGTAAGTGAATCTGGACTTGTAGCTGAAGAGTCTACTGCAAAGGCACTTGCAGCTGTCTCATTGAAAACTGCTAATCCTGAAAGGGTGGTATTAGATATTGAATATCCATCCAAAGAAAGTGAAGATGAATATTATACCCTTGAAGAGCTGGACAAAGTAGAAGACAAGTCATATGCTTGTATTACTCGAAAATTTGCTCATATCAGCTTCAGGAAGCCAAGAAAAGGTAAAGGACGATTTGGTAGTTCTTTCAGCCGAAGAAGCAACAGCAGAGGTAGTAGTGTAAGTGGCCGGGGAAGTTACAGCGGTCGAGGTAGTACATCTAGTAGTGGCTACAGACCTAACCTGGTAGACAAGAACAAGTTCAGATGCTTTAACTGCAATGAATTGGGGCACTTTGCAACAGAGTGCAAGAAGCCCAAATACGTTCATCCCAAGGAATCCTATGCTGATCTGAAAAAGAAATATGACGCCTTGGTTAGCAAGCAATAGAAGGGAAGCCGGGCTTATGTTGTGACTGAAGGGAAGGGTTGGGACGAGTCTGATGAAGATGAAGATCAGGAACAATGTAACTTCGCTTTAATGGCAAGATCTTCAGAACAATCAGAGGTACCAATTTTAACCGTAAATGAAATGTCTATTTCTGAGTATCAAAATGAATTAGCTGCCATGACTAAAGATATATACAATCTCCAACTAAATCTAATCGCTGTTAATGAGGAAAATGCTAAACTCTCCCTTAAGAATAGACTTCTCGAGGCCAAGGTAGAGGAATTAGAATCAGGAGAAAGTAAAGAAAGGCAGTTAATGAATCAGGTAGACGTTTTAGAACACAAGCTTAAGATTAGGGAAGACCTTAACGAAGAACTTAAGAATGAATTAGCTGAGCTTAAAATAACATGTCAATCTTTTAAAGAAGCTGCTAATAAAGTTTTCGTAGAAAGGGACATGTACATGAAACTGGCAGGCAAGAGTCAAAATGAAAAAGTAAACATAGGACTTGACTACACACAGAAAAAGAAAAATAGGGCTGACGAGCTATTAGAACCAGTGTTAGTTAAAGAAGGTGTGCTTGAAGTTTTGGGGGATGTTAGAAAACCTATCTTTAAGTAGTTTGAGCCTAGGACCATAGATCCTGTTGCTGTTAAAATTGAACATGAGATTAAAATGGAAAAAGAGTCGGAAGAACAAGTAGTAGAACCTACAACTTCTAAGAGAGCGAGTAAGATTGCTTATGCTAAGAGAGGTGTAGGAACCAAGGAGGCTAAGATGGTGTCATATAAACAATGGGGGGTAGGGTCAGAACAAATGAAAACACCTGTTGAGGCAGTTAAAACTGAACCTGTATCTGTATCTACATCTACACGAGCTAGGAAGGCATGCTATATTTGTAATCAAACTGATCATTTGTCTTACTATTGTCCGTCCTATGTAGAGGAGGAAAAACCTGCTGTTTGTAATACTATGCCTGCAACTACTGCTTTGCCTAACGTGTGTGCAAATCATGCCAAATGCAATAATCCTAATTGTATGCCATGTGCTGTAAACATCATGCATGCTTATTTTAACTTGATGAATACTGCTGGTGCATCTGTTGAACATAAATTTAGTAGTAGTAAGAAAAAGCATGCTGGGTCAAAGACTAAGACTTCAAGTCCTCCTAAAGTTAGTAGTGACCAGTCTACTCCCAAACCTGACAAACCAGTCAAGGTTGACAAGGGAAAAGACAAAGTCAAGATGGATGCCCCTGATGGCAACCAGGCAAAGCCTTCTGTATCTGATAAGAAAAAGAAAATTATTGATGCCGGGCCCAAACATCATTGGGTTCCGAAGAACGCCTAACCTTTCTGGATTTGCAGGGCAGTGAACAGGAAAAGAGTAAAGTCATATGGGTGCTGGACAGTGGAGCATCGAGGCATATGACCGACAATAAGTCCCTGCTAATAGATTTGGCGTTGAGAGTCGGCTCCGTGGTTACTTTTGGAGATAACAGCAAAGGTTACACCAGGGGATATGGCAAGATTGTTTGTGGAAATGTTATCATTGAGGACGTGTCTTTTGTGGAAGGATTGCGACATAATCTTCTCAGCATTAGTCAATTCACCGACAAGGGTTTTGATGTCAACTTTAGGAAGCATGATTGTTCGATTCGAAGCAAAAAGGATGGGAGCCTTGCTCTTAAAGGAGTAAGGAAGTCAAATTTGTTCATAGCCGATATGAATTCTGCTGATCAGTCTGAAGTCACTTGTTTCTACAGCAAGGCTTCTGCTGATGAAAGTTGGCTATGGCATAAAAGATTATCTCACCTGAACTTTAAAGCAATGAATAATCTCGTAAGGAGAGAATTGGTGAGAGGGCTTCCGCAGATGGAGTTTACTCCAGAAGGACTCTGCGAAGCATGTGAGATGGGAAAATCGAAAAGAGCCTCGCACAAGGATAAGCAAGTGAATAGCATTACCGAGCCCCTACAACTCCTTCACATGGATTTGTTTGGACCTGTTAATGTTATGTCAATGTCAAGGGAAAGATATGCGCTGGTGATTGTCAATGACTTTTCCAAATACACATGGGTGATGTTTGTGACATCGAAAGATGAAGTGCCACTTGAGATCATTAGGCATGTACTAGTCATTGAAAATGTAGCAAGTCTGACTGTGAAGACTATCCGATCCGACAATGGGACAGAATTCAAGAACTCAGTGTTAATGAATTTCTGCATATCTAAAGGTATCAGACGACAGTATTCAGCACCGAGAACACCGCAGCAGAATGGGGTAGTTGAACGAAAGAATAGGACACTGGTTGAAGCAGCTAGGACAATGCTGTATGAGTCAAAACTTCCGCTGTATTTTTGGGCTGAAGCAGTTAGCGCGGCTTGTTATACACAGAACAGAACCCTGATTACAAAGGACTATAATGAGACACCGTATTATCTGATGAATAAACGAAAACCATCTATCAAGTACTTTCACGTGTTTGGTGCCAAATGTTTTGTGTTAAGAGACAATGCACAACTTGGAAGGTTTGATGCCAAAGCAGATGAAGGGGTTTTCGTTGGATATTCTTTTGAAGTAGTAGCAGCGTACAGGGTGTTTGTGCTTAATGATCGCAAGGTGGTTTAAAACCTTAATGTCACATTTGACGACTCAAAGCTCCCTTCTATACTAAAGAAAGACAGTGAGCCCACTTCTCTAAGATTTGAAAATATGGATATTGATGAAGTGGATACAGTACCTGAGTCTGTAGTGCAGGGTATTGATCCAATGATAAATAATGTAATTAATCAAGAGTCTAGTGTTTCGCCTATGCAAACCACTAGGGCTGAGGGATCACCTTCCGTTAGACCTGGTACTAACTCAGGGGGAGCAGCTCACTCAGGGGGAGCTAGTACTAGCTCAGGGGGAGCTAGTGGAAGTGATTCTAGAATAAGTCACATTCACTTACAAGATCAAGCTGAGTCATCAAGAACATTTGCTAAGGATCGTACTTGGAACAAGGTGTTGG
Source organism: Oenanthe sinensis (assembly GCA_028671895.1). Classification (NCBI taxonomy): domain Eukaryota; kingdom Viridiplantae; phylum Streptophyta; class Magnoliopsida; order Apiales; family Apiaceae; genus Oenanthe; species Oenanthe sinensis. The sequence goes on from CM053799.1 coordinate 12,392,937, forward strand.
GACAATCGAATCATGATGCTGCGTTTTATGATATGAAAACGAACGAGTTTGAATAGAAAATTAACCTTAATCGCTACGGCGCAAGCGATTCAAATCCACGTCTTCTACTGTATTCCCGTATTCACCTTGAGCGAAGTGTGGCCTTCGATCCTCCCAAGGTTGCCTCCCTTCTAGCTTTGAGATCTTGGAACCCTAGTTCTTGGTTGCCTCCTTGAACGGCTGCTCACAAAAACCCTAGTATTTCCAACTCTTAGCTAGAAGAGAATAAGATGAATATATAGGCTACAGTAGGGATCCTGGATAATTAGGTCGGGCCTTCCAATGACATTCTGGGTCAAGCCCAATGTCATTAAATATTAATTCAATCCACTAAAGAATTAATATTTGCACTACCTCTCCTAATGCCGTAATTTAATTATTTAATTCGGCTCCAATATTATTTGCTTATTAAATTCCCCATGTTTAAGATATCGAATGTCCATTAATTAAATTAATTTCTGATAATTAATTTAATCAATATCTTTTATCCTTGATCATCCACTCAACCTTATAATTATGCAAGAACAAATTGTTAGTAATTGTGCTCTAGAGACAATACTTTTTATATTTTAAGGAAAATATTTATTATTAAGGATTATGTTTTATTGATTATTATTTATTTATTATGTTTTATTTACTGCGTAATAAATTGAAAGCATAATAAATGTCCTTGGAATTTTGATACGTATTATATATCTTTAAGTATGTGACTTAAAAATGAGATTATATGAATAGTATCTTATTCCTAAAATTCCCTAGTCGAGTATTATTATTTAAGGACAATAATAATGCACAAAGACTAGTATGTTTCTTGACAGATGACCACATCTCATTGGTCATAGGTATGTGGATACTATAGTCAAGAACATAAGTGCATGTATCAATGCATGGCACTGGAATGACCCGCCGTGAGATTCTACATGTTAAGTAAGTGTCATAAGTAATTCTCACTGTGATAATGGTGTAATGATCCTTAGACCTGAAATCATTATATTTCTATACGAGAATTAATATATTTTGATTACATTAAAAGTTACCTTTGACCGGGTGATGATAAAAGTGGACATTGGGTATATTATGAATCGTATGAGAAATATGAATGATCTAGATGGGATTTAATCCTCCTAATTTTAGGAGTGATATTATTGGCCTCTTGTTTGAGTGAGACTATGAAATGCACGGCCGTGCTCAAATGTTGATTTGATTTTAATAGTCTACTCATCGATCAAGAAAATAAAGATTAAATTATGAAGAGGATGACACGAGACATGCCTTGAGTTTAATCTATAATATCAAGATTAAAGGGATTATATTACATGGAACATTATTCACGAAAGGCTTAATCGAATCACCGATTTATTATTATTACTTGGGTAGCAATGATGTATTACTAGATGCCGCTCATTGTTTACAATTTTAATTAGATATTAAAATTGTTGCCAACGTAATAATAACCTACAGGGTCACACACAAAGAACACTTGAAGGAGAAATAATTTAAATTATGAATTTAAATTAAATAAGTAATTTATTTTATTTATGATATTAATTAAGTATGACTTAATTAATTATATAAATAGAATAAATGAATTACTTAAACTAATTCCAAAATTAATAATTAATTAAGTGAGACTTAATTAAATAATTTAGAATTTTGGATTAGTATTAATTATAATTGGATTATAATTAGAAAACTTATTCCTCTCTCTATATAATCTCTTTATGGGTTGATTTAATAAAATAGAGATTTTACAAAACCCTAGCCGCTATGAGAGAGGAGGAAGATAGAGAGAGAAGAAGTTTTCGGGTGCTAGTACACATCAATCCTTCATGAAAAGTGTTCGTGTGGATATCGTAGAGCGTAGATTGCGAGAGCGGGATACGTGGTGATTAAACAAGCTTTGGACCTCCATTAATCTTCCATTAATGAACTGTTAAAGCTTCTAAAGGTATTTATTCTTTATCTCCGAATTAAATCTTTTGTTTTCGCATGGATCCTGCGGAGGGTTTCGCTATTTTGATTTATTTTTCACGTTTATTCTGCTGCGTTTGTGTCACGAAACCCTTCACAAATCTGCCTGCAGGACTAAAGCATAATTATCTTTATGAGCTTTCAAGAGGACATCATCACCCGAATATTTTCGGACACGGTTTCCTTTTATAGTCAATATCCCACTCTGTATGCAATGTCATTGTCCAAAACATAATATTGTGATTAACAAAAAATCACATCACATATGAATCAAAACATGTGCATTGCATACAAGTGTCAATCACTGTATCCGGATTAAGAACCTAAGCAATAATAATATTATAGAATCTTAGTTCTTCTTTATTATCAGAATAGAAGAACAATTCTAATATTTTAATCCCGTTCAATATACACAAAGCATACAAGTATTATTCAATAATCAAGATAGATTATTTCCAAATAATACTTCAGTCATTCCAGTGGTTTGTTTAACTCCACTTAAACTGTGAACATTTATTATATTATATATAGACACTGGCAATCTAATCTTCTGTTATCCCATTTGATACTAGATTATCCACAATATATAATATACAAACAGTGTTAAAATACGCATTCAAGATTCTCAATAAAAAAAGACAATGTCATATACTTCAAACGAATAGTTCAGTATACTCCCTAACAATCTCCCACTTATACTCAAGCTATTCTTTGAGTATATCAGTGTTATATTACAAGCAATCCACTACCAATTAAATAACTATTATGTGACCATACATCTGACTCCTATCGCCTCCACATGCTGCTCAAAAGCCTTAGCTGGTAAGCTCTTTGTGAAAGGATCTGCCCGGTTGTCCTTTGATGCTATATCAGTCATAATAATATCTCCTCGCTTAACGAATTGTCGTATAAGGTGATACTTACGCTCGATGTGTTTTGCTGCCTTATGGTCTCGCGGTTCCTTTGCATTTGCCACAGCACCAGTGTTATCACAATACACTGTCAAGCTCCTAGGCAAATTAGGTACCACATCTATGTCCAAAAGAAAGTTTCTGAACCATATTGCCTCTTTGGCTGCCTCCGAAGCTGCCACATATTCGGCTTCCATGGTAGAGTCAGCAACGCATTTCTGCTTTACACTCCTCCATATTACAGCTCCACCTCCTAAGGTAAACACATATCCCGAGGTTGATTTCCTCTTATCTCTATCTGCTTGGAAATCTGAATCGGTATATCCTAGAGGTAACAAATCTGAGGCCTTGTAAATTAGCATATACTCATTAGTCCTTCTCAGGTACTTGAGTATAGCCTTTACTGCACTGCAATGTTCCTGTCCTGGGTTTGACTGATATCTGCTAACCATGCCCACGACAAAACAAATATCAGGTCTCGTACATAACATTGCATACAATAAGCTTCCGCATGCCGAAGCATAGGGAACCGCTTTCATGCTCTCTATCGCCTCTGGTGTCTTAGGACACTGTTTCTTTGATAGAGCAACTCCATGTTTATAAGGTAGGTTACCCTTCTTGGAGTCCTGCATGTTAAAACGAGCCAATACCTCATCAATATAGGGCTCTTGGGATAAAGCCAACATCCTTTTCTTGCGATCCCTTATAACTTTGATCCCAAGGATGTATGCCGCTTCACCTAAGTCCTTCATTTCGAACTGTTTGTACAACCATGCCTTTACCACTGATAACATCCCTACATTGTTTCCAATGAGTAAAATATCATCTACGTATAGCACTAGAAAAGTCACTGAACTACCCTCACATTTCTTGTACACACACGACTCGCTTGGAAATTGATCAAATCCGTATGACTGGATTACCTGATCAAAGCGAATATTCCAATACCTAGGAGCTTGTTTAAGTCCATAAATGGACTTCTTAAGCTTACATACCAGATGCTCTTGGCCTTCCTTAATGAATCCTTCTGGTTGTTGCATATAGATGATCTCATCATCAAGACTCCCATTTAGGAAAGCTGTCTTGACATCCATTTGCCAAATCTCATAATCGAGATGAGCTGCTATAGATAAAAGAATCCGGATCGACTTTAGCATGACTACTGGCGAAAAGGTTTCCTCATAATCGATCCCTTCTTTCTGAGTATACCCTTTCGCAACAAGTCTTGCTTTCCAAGCTTTTACCTTTTTGTCAGATCCTCTTTTTCTCTTGTAGATCCACTTACATCCAATGGGTTTTACACCTTTGGGTGGTTCCACGAGCTCCCAGACTTGATTTGAATACATAGATTCCATCTCAGATTTCATTGCTTTTTGCCATAGATCTGCATCTTTGTCTTGCAGTGCTTCCTCGTATGTCATGGGATCCTCATCATGTTCCTCAGAGACCAAGTCCGAAGACTCTCCCAATAACATGAATCTGCTGGGTTTACGAATAACCCTCCCACTACGACGAGACACCGGTGTGGTATTAGTGATAGGTTGTGTGTTCTCTTGTGGCTGTTCTACTTGTACTATTGGCACTTGTTCATTATTTGTCTCTCCCACTAGTTCCTCTAAAACGACACTGCTCATGGGTTTATGGTTCATCATATAGTCCTCCTCTAGGAATCTAGCATTGGTACTAACAATGACATCCCGATCCTTAGGACTATAAAATAAATATCCTTTCGTTCCCATGGGATAGCCTACAAAAAGCATTACTTCTGTACTAGATTCTAACTTAGTCACGTTCTTGTTCAACACATGTGCTGGACAACCCCATATCCGAATATGTCTTAGACTAGGTTTTGAACCAGTCCACAATTCTTTTGGAGTCTTAGGAACTGACTTAGAAGGAACTAAATTCAAAAGATAAGCTGCTGTTTCTAAAGCATGTCCCCAAAACGACTTGGGTAATTCTGAATAACTCATCATCGATCTAACACTCTCCAAAAGAGTACGATTCCTTCTCTCCGCTACACCATTCTGTTGGGGTGTTCCAGGTGCAGTCAACTGAGACATGATCCCATTCTTTGATAAGTAATCTCTAAATTCTCCAAGCAAGTATTCGCCACCACGATCTGATCGTAGTGACTTGATACATTTTTCATGTCGCTTCTCCGTTACAGTTTTGTACTCCTTGAACTTGTCAAAGCACTCTGATTTACGGCGCAACAAATAAATGTATCCATATCTAGAATAATCATCAATAAAAGTGACAAAATATTCATAACCACCTCTTGCTTGAATATTCATGGGTCCACATAAATCAGTATGAACCAATTCTAACACTTCTTTGTCTCTATTCCCCTTTGCCTTAAAAGGCCTAGTGGTCATTTTACCTTCCAAACAGGATTCACAGACTGGAAATGGCTCCACTGCCAATGAGCCTAAAGGCCCATCTACTACCAGTCTTTGAATCCTCCTCAAGTTAATATGACCTAATCTTAAGTGCCAAAGATATGTTTGGTTCAAAGAAGAAGGTTCCTTTCTTTTAGTAGTGATAGAAGATGTGTTATTTAATACCCTATGTTGTAGTTGCAGTGCAGGTTGATTAGGAGTGATTATGTATAAATTGTCTTGCAATGTACCAGAACATATAACTAGTTTATTCCTCATAATTGAAACACTATGATCCAAACAAACATTATAACCATCCAAAGCAAGTTTAGAAACCGAAATTAAATTCCTTCTAAACGAAGGTACATAAAGACAATTGTTCAAAACCAAATTCCTATCATCACCAAAAGATAAATTAACATCTCCCACTGCAACTACTGCTACTTTCGTAGCATCTCCCATGAACACATATATCTCGCCATCTCTAAGCATTCTGGATTGCTGGAACCCCTGCATAGAATTACAAACATGATCAGTGGCTCCTGTATCTACACACCAAGTGCTCGTAGATATAGCCGCTATATATGTTTCTGTAACTAGAGAAAGAGACATACCAGTATTGTTTTTCTTCTTAGGAAGAGGACAATCCTATTTCCAGTGACCCGACTGCTTGCACCTGAAGCACTTGCCCTTGGGCTTTTTCACAGCACCACCTTGAACTCCCACAGCTTTCACAACTTTCTGTGTCTGAGCCTTTTTCTTCTTCTTGGCTTTCGGCTTAGAAGAAGAAGGTTTCTCAGCCACATTGACTTGAACACTCTGCTGAAAAAGTCCTTCAGCTGCCTGAAGTTCTGTCAGAAGTTCCGCAAGACTATACATCCTTTTGTTCATGGTGTAATTCAAGCGGAACTGCTCAAAACTTTTGGGTAAACTCATAAGGATGATATCGATCTGGGTTTCCCCATCAACCTCAGCACCAAGGATCTCCATCTCATTCAGATGTGACATCATCCTGAGAACATGATCCCTTACAGGTGTCCCTTCAGCCATCTGAGTGTTCATTAAAGCTTTCATTGCTACTTGCCTTGCAGCCCTATTCTGATCTCGAAAAAGTTCTTTGAGATTAAAGAGCATATCTGAAGCAGTGGCCATAGCCTGATGCTGATGCTGCAAAACACCTGACATTGCTGCCAGAATGTAACATCGTGACATCTCATCAGCCTTAATCCACTTCTTATAATACTCCTTCTCAACTTCAGAAGCATTCTCAGCAGGCTCCTCTGGCTTAGGTTCATTAATGCAAAATTTGTACTCCTCAGCAGTCAACACAATGTCCAAATTACGTTTCCATTCAATATAGTTAGGTCCAGTAAGTTTGTTATCCTTAAGTATGGTAAAAAGTGGATTAAAGCCCATTATATCCTGAGAATCATACATATAACACATAATTAGAGGGTGTTTAAAAAAATTGGTTCCTCTAACAATTATTTAAAATTAAAACACCAACACTTAAACATCATAGGTTTCCGGTATGCCACGTTGGGTGACTTATATACCACCTAAATTTATTTAAATGTTACTTCGGTCCTACTACTAAATAATTAGTCACGTTAGGGTGATCTATATTATTTTTCATAGCTAAGTGTATACCATTATTAAATCTTAAATTAATAATAATAATACCAGATGCGCCTTTTGACTATGATAAATTCTTGCTCCTAACAATAAGATACTACTAAAATTACAAATCTAAAGAGTATTCAGACTGACTGGCCAGGCCGGTGGAAGCATTGCCAAGAGGCTAACCACTTTTCTAGACACCAATCTAAATGGCCAGGTAAGCTGCACGCTTTCCTAGACACCAATGCAAGAATACTCAAAGATGTGTTATTTTAGATTCTCTTCCTAGTTGAGCGTGAAAGCTATCAAAAAATAGGGTATCCTTTTATTATTTGAATTCTATGAAACTTAGTACGCCACGTTGGGTGACATATGTACCTTCCAATATTCATAATTAATTTTAGAAGTATGTTCTAGTAATTTCCATAACACTCTAGACACCATAAATTACATGCCACGATGGGTGACGTATACATAATTTATATTCGACTTAGTGTTAAATTACATACAAATAATAGTGGAGACCATGGGATTTAATACCAAATTAATTCCCTCTCCCACTTAGTATTTTACTATGAGGATTTTATCTAGATGCATCGTCCTATGTTATTTTTTCGCAGTGCACATGTATCATAATAACAATACATATAACACATAACATAGCAGCATACTCATCATGATTAAAGCATAATAAAACAGCCCTATGTCCATGTCGTTCTAGCATGCGAAGGGTTAGTATCACATGGCATAACAAACAAACATGGAACACATAGTAGTAATAATCAAGATCAGCAAACATTATGTAAAACATAATAAAATACATCCACTATTATGGCCCCGAAGAATAATCTTCAAAATCATCCATCGATAAATTTTCGAAAATCTTCAGCCGCCTGTTTGACTGCCTAAACGAGCTCAGAATGGCTTGAAAAATCTGGAGATGGTTTCCATCTCAGCCTGTAGGTCTCGTTCTGCCGTTTCCGAAAAGGTATTATTCGCCCCAATCGGATATCGTATGCAAAATCTGTAGCCAGAACAGCGAAGCAGCCACGAAAACAGCATATAGCAGCGGAAGAACTCTGTTTCTCGCATCTTCGTTGATCAAACAATTACATACGACAAATACAACAGAAAAATCTATTCTATTACATCAGATCATAATCTAAATTGAATACAATTCGAATTACAAGATTACAATCAAAATAGAAATCAAAAATTAAAACTAATCATGATCAACCCTCATGATTTAATTTACAACCACGATAAACCACGTGGGATCCAAAAACATAATTACAACCATGGCCATAATAGTGGATAACAACCTGCATCAAAAAAACAATACAAACCCACCACTATATACATACATAATTACGACATGGACATCATATCATATAACGCAGAACCCTAGAACCTGGCTCTTGATGCCAATTGTTGGGACAATCGAATCATGATGCTGCGTTTTATGATATGAAAACGAACGAGTTTGAATAGAAAATTAACCTTAATCGCTACGGCGCAAGCGATTCAAATCCACGTCTTCTACTGTATTCCCGTATTCACCTTGAGCGAAGTGTGGCCTTCGATCCTCCCAAGGTTGCCTCCCTTCTAGCTTTGAGATCTTGGAACCCTAGTTCTTGGTTGCCTCCTTGAACGGCTGCTCACAAAAACCCTAGTATTTCCAACTCTTAGCTAGAAGAGAATAAGATGAATATATAGGCTACAGTAGGGATCCTGGATAATTAGGTCGGGCCTTCCAATGACATTCTGGGTCAAGCCCAATGTCATTAAATATTAATTCAATCCACTAAAGAATTAATATTTGCACTACCTCTCCTAATGCCGTAATTTAATTATTTAATTCGGCTCCAATATTATTTGCTTATTAAATTCCCCATGTTTAAGATATCGAATGTCCATTAATTAAATTAATTTCTGATAATTAATTTAATCAATATCTTTTATCCTTGATCATCCACTCAACCTTATAATTATGCAAGAACAAATCTGCCTGCAGGACTAAAGCATAATTATCTTTATGAGCTTTCAAGAGGACATCATCACCCGAATATTTTCGGACACGGTTTCTTTTTATAGTCAATATCCCACTCTGTATGCAATGTCATTGTCCAAAACATAATATTGTGATTAACAAAAAATCACATCACATATGAATCAAAACATGTGCATTGCATACAAGTGTCAATCACTGTATCCGGATTAAGAACCTAAGCAATAATAATATTATAGAATCTTAGTTCTTCTTTATTATCAGAATAGAAGAACAATTCTAATATTTTAATCCCGTTCAATATACACAAAGCATACAAGTATTATTCAATAATCAAGATAGATTATTTCCAAATAATACTTCAGTCATTCCAGTGGTTTGTTTAACTCCACTTAAACTGTGAACATTTATTATATTATATATAGACACTGACAATCTAATCTTCTGTTATCCCATTTGATACTAGATTATCCACAATATATAATATACAAACAGTGTTAAAATACGCATTCAAGATTCTCAATAAAAAAAGACAATGTCATATACTTCAAACGAATAGTTCAGTATACTCCCTAACACAAGGACCATCCGTTTGAGCTAATCATTGGTGACCCAGATGCCGGAGTGACTACTAGACGAAAAGCTAGAGCTGAAATTGCCACCGAGAATGAATGTCTATACTAAGTGTTCCTTTCTCAATTGGAACCTAAAGTGGTGGAAGAAGCCCTAGATGACGCTGATTGGGTGATTGCTATGCAAGAAGAACTCAATCAGTTTGAAAGGCAGAAGGTGTGGAAGCTGGTACCCAGACCAAAGAATAGATCTGTTATTGGAACAAAATGGGTATTCAGAAACAAGATGGATGAAAACGGACTTGTAACACGAAATAAAGCTCGCCTAGTTGCTAAGGGTTATACTCAAAGAGAAGGAATTGATTATGATGAAACCTATGCACCAGTAGCAAGGCTAGAGGTCGTAAGGATGTTCTTAGCATTCGCAGCATATCATGGTTTTAAAGTCTATCAGATGGATGTCAAGAGTGCATTCTTAAACGGTGAACTGGATGAAGAAGTGTATGTTGATCAACCTCCTGGGTTTGTCGACAGTAAATACTGTGATTATGTTTATCGTCTCTTCAAATCAGTGTATGGCCTTAAGCAGTCTCCGCGGAAGTGGTATGAAACTCTGTCAGACTTCTTACTAGAAAGTAGTTTCACCAGAGGAGTAATCGACAAGACGCTTTTCTACAAGAAATGCAAAGATGATCTAATAATGGTGCAAGTATATGTGGATGACATTATCTTTGGGTCTGCAAATGAGAAGCTATGTGCGAAATTCGCTAAGTTAATGCAATCGAGGTATGAAATGAACATGATGGGAGAGCTGATGTTCTTTCTGGGTATTCAAGTTAGTCAAAAGAAGGACGGGGTATTTATCTGCCAGACCAAGTACATTGATGATCTATTAAAGAAGTATGGTCTCGAAGATGTATCACAAGCTAAGACTCCTATGGCAACAGCCACGAAGCTTGACGAGGATAAAGCGGGAAAACCTGTAGACATCTCAAGCTACCGAGGTATGATCGGCTCACTTTTGTATTTAACTGCTAGCAGACCTGATATTATGTTCTCCACATGCTTATGTGCAAGGTTCCAAGCGGATCCCAGAGAGCCACATCTTATAGCCGTAAAGCGTATTTTTAGGTATCTCAAGGGAACATCAAATCTCGAGATTTGGTACCCAAGAGATACAGGGTTTAATCTTGTTGGCTATTCGGATTCAGATTACGCAAGTTGTAGAATAGATAGAAAGAGCACTTCAGGAAGCTGTCAGTTCCTTGGAAGAAGGTTGGTGTCTTGGCAAAGCAAGAAACAACACACAGTATCAACCTCGACAGCTGATGCAGAATATATTGCTGCTGGAAGCTGTGTGGCCCAAATACCGTGGATGAAGAACCAACTCAAGGACTACGGTGTGGAAGTATATAAGATTCCTATCATGTGTGACAACACAAGTGCTATTGCAATGACCAATAATCCTGTGGATCACTCAAGGACTAAGCATATTGATATAAGGTATCATTTTATTAGAGAGCATGTAGAAAATGGAACTATAGAGTTGCATTTTGTGTCTACTGAACGTCAAATAGCAGATATTGAAAGGCATATGTTTAGAAGCCTATTTGTTTAGTGAGATGACAACTCAACTCAAACATAGATAATTTGTAAGTAAATATATTATCTGTCACAGGAATCTTCAGTAGGTATTATCTGACAAGAAAAAGAAGATCAAAGTCAATCTACAGACTTGAAGCAGTACTACATTGAAAGAAGTTCAATTTAATTGATCATGCCTCAGTGGAGTATTTAAGTTTGAAGAAGCTACAGTGTCAGAAGATTTCAATTTTGTGTGACAACAAATATAGTCAAGTCAGAAGGAGCAGAAGTGAACCATTATAAAAGTCAAGTGAAGAATTTTATTTGTTGTGAATCACTCGTGAACCAGACAGTACACGGAGTGTTGGCAAAATACAGAGAAGATTCTTTATTACAGAAGAAATGGTCAGCTACAGACAATGGTGTGAAGACAGAAGATTTAAAATTATATCATCAACAGTCGTGGAGTCAAGACTTTATTTTAATTCTCTATTAATTGATTAAATTATTTAGTTAATTTAATTGGTAAATTAATTCAATCAGAATTAATTTATTCCTTAAATTAATTAAGAAATTAATTAATTTAGAATTATTTTAGAATGAAGAAGACTTTAATTTAATTCTTTATTAATTGATTAAATTATTTAGTTAATTTAATTGGTAAATTAATTCAATCAGAATTAATTTATTCCTTAAATTAATTAAGAAATTAATTGATTTAGAATTATTTTAGAATGAAGAAGACTTTAATTTAATTCTATTATCAAAAAGATAATTTATTATGTATCCTACTTAATTAGATTAATTCAAAAAGAATTAATTTAATGTATAAGATATATAATAAATCAAATAGAATTTAAATTAAAATAAATAATCAAAACAACAAAAAGGAGACAGAAGATATATATTTAACATATGTACATTTCAGGTCGGCCAGATTGATTTGTCGGGGAGACTTTTCAAAAGTCTCCCGGAGACTTTTCAAAAGTCTCCTTGAAAAGAAAGAAAAAAGAAAGAAAAAAAAAAGAAAAGAAAAAAAAAAATCAAATCAAATCAATCAAAAAGAAGCCAGGTGATATACATTTCATTTGTACAGTCAGGTCGGCAGATTTATGTCTCGGGAAGACTTTTGAAAAGTCTCTCCGAGAATTATTCAAAAGTCTCCCCGAGTTTATTAAATGTCTCCCAAGGATTTAAAAGTCTCCCAAGTGCTGGAAAGTCTTCCCGAGCCAGAAAAGTCTCCCAGAGAGAAAGTCTCCCCGAGCAGAAAAAGTCTCCCCGGACAGAAAAAGTCTCCCCGAGTGGAAAAAGTCTCCCAAGTCCAGATTTGCCTATAAATAGCAGATTAAGTCAGCAGCTTTCAAAAGAATTCAAATCACTTTCTAGTTTGGCTAAAATAAATTCTAAAGAGCATTTCATGTCAAAATTACTCTAGAATTTTAAGAGCTAAATTAGTAAATATTTTCTGATTTAATCTTGTAACCCACCTCAAGTTTAATATAAGTATTTTACTTGAACTGTGTTTCTTTGATTATTATTTCGTGATAATAATTTAAATTGTTTAATCAAAAATTATCCGAAACAGATTTTAATATTTATTAAAGATTGTATTCAACCCCCCCTTCTACAATCATTTGGACCTAACAATTGGTATCCGAGCCATCTGATTGACATAAAAATCAAGATCCTAATATTTTTAGTTATTAAAAATTCGAGACTTTTAATTTATTAAAAATTCAAAACTTTTAATTTATTAAAAATTCGAAACTTTTAATTTATTAAAAATTCGAATCTTTTAATTTATTAAAAATTAGAAAATTTTTAATTTCTTAAAAATTCGAAATCTCTTTAATTCCTAAAAATCTCAAATCCTTTTAATCTTCCATTATTTTAAGATGAGTACTCAAAGAGTGAGTAGCATTAAAATTCCTCCATTTGATAAAGATAATTATAATCTTTGGAAGAGGAAGATGACCTTGTTTCTTCGAAATGCAAACATTAAGTACAAGGATATTTTGAGGACGGGTGTTGCTGTTCCAATAACAATCATTCCTGAGCATATGAAAGATGGTGTACTTATTCCGCACAGACAATTTGAAAAAGATATTTCTGACTACACTGAAACAGAAAAGGAATTGGATTCTTTGGACACCAGCCTGCAGTTAATTTTAGTGGAATCTCTTGATCCCGGAACGTACAATCATGTTGTTAATTGCAAAGATGCTAAACACATCTGGGAAACGATAGAGATACTAAATGAAGGAACAGAAGAAGTGAGGGAGAATAGATTGGAAATCTTAACGTCTCAATATGAGCATTTTAGATCAAATCCTGGAGAAGGTATCTCTGATGTTTTTGAGAGATACAATAAACTGATAAATGATCTAAATCTCAATGGCAAACACTATACGAAGAAGGAGATCAATAGGAAGTTTTTGCTGACAATGCCAGTTCACTTAGAGCATAGGATTACTGCCATCAGGGAGTCAAGGGACATGAATGAAATTTCATTGGAAAGACTTTATGGCATACTGAAGACCTATGAGCTAGAGCAGATTCAACAGAAAGAAATATATGGAACAGGCAAGGTGGTCAGCAAGTCTACAGCTCTTGTAGCAGAAGTACCAGAACACAGAGAAACTATGACCGAATCTTCTTCAGTCAAAGTCATTGATCAGGGTATTGTTGCAGAAGTTGGTGCAACTCAAATGAATTCATCAGAAAGTGAATTCTATTCAATGGAAGAACTTGATCAACTTGAGGATGAATCTCTGGCACTGATTGCTAGAAAATTTGGAAATACAAGATTCAGGAGGAACCCTAATTTCAAATTCAAGCCTATGGCAAACAGATTTCAGAGAGGTGGTTCTTCTAGCTCATCCAATACAAGAGGTGGATACAAGACAGGGATGGTTGACAGAAGCAAGATTCGTTGCTTCAACTGCAATGAAATGGGACACTTTGCTACTGATTGTAGAAAGCCCAAGCAGGAAAGAAAGAAGGATTCATATGACGAGCTAAACCAGAAATATGAAGCTCTATTGAAGAAGCATCAGGGAAGATCATACTTAGCAGCAGGAAAAAGCTGGGATAATTCTGACAACGAAGAAGAAGAAGATATGGGAAATCTTGCTCTAATGGCCTCTTCTTCTGAAGGATCACAATCCCCACCTGGAAAAGGAATTGAGGTAAACCCTAGCTGTCCTAAAATGTTTAAATTGCTAGGTGAGGATTTAACTAATGCTAGAGATCGAATAAAAGTCTTAATTCTCGAAAACAAAGTTTTATCAGAAGAGAATTATGAATTGAAAAAGCTGAAACTTATAAATGAGAAATTAACTGAAGATGTTGCATTTCAAGTTAATAGAGTCAACTGCTATGTTGAAATTGAAGCTTTTTTAAAGGATAAAATTGAAAAAGAGAAAGTCAGGTGTCAAGCCTATAGAACTGCTTCATTTGTTATGAAAGACCTAGTTGACCAACAAGAGATTAAACGGAAAGTTGGGATAGGTTTTGAATATAACAAATCCGTAGGAAAGGCTAGTAACATCACCCCTTTTAAAGAGAGTGCTATAGAGAGGGGTATTCCACATGTTATTAAAGACACTAAGAAACCTCTTTTCATAACTCCTATTGCAGAACCAGTTCTTGATAGTTGTGTAATAGTGGATTATGAAATTAAACTTGAAGATCTTAAAGAGGAAGAGAAAGTACAGGAAAAACCTGTTAGGGACATAAAAGGAATAAATGTCCAGGAAGCTAAATATGTACCTAAAAGACCAATACAAAATGTGAACACTGCTAGTTCATCCACTCCTGGTTTAGGTGCTAATGAGCTTAAGAAAAATCATAACAAACCTAATAAGTTTGTTAATAGTAGGGATAAGAACAACAGATTCCATGCTACTGAGAACTTTAAAAATGTTAATAAAGTTAAGGTAGAAACTGTTAAGACTCCTGCTATTGTGAATAAAATGCCTACTATTGATGCATGCCATAAACCATGTGGTGTAGATAACTGTATGCTATGTGCTTTCAATGTTATGTCTGCATATTTTAAAAGCATGCATGCTATGAATGTCAATACTACACCTAGACAGCACATAAATCACAGGCATGCTAGATCAAAGACTGTCAGTCCTCCTGTTTCTCAGAAGGAGACATTTTCTCCTAAGCCTGTATACAAAAATGTTAAGGCTGTTTACAAGGAGAAGTGTTCAGTCAAAGTAGTAGATGAGTTTGTCAAGTTGGGTTCTGTTGTTAAACCTGACAAAGGACAATTTTTCAAATATGCCGGGCCCAATCAATGTTGGGTTCCGAAGAAGGCCTAACTCATTTGATGATTGCAGGGTATGAAACAGGTGAACCGGGTTATTTGGATTCTAGACAGTGGATCCTCACGACACATGACCGGAGATAGAGCCCTGCTATCAAATGTTGTTGAGAGAGCTGGCCCAGTAGTTACCTTTGGAGATGACAGCAAGGGTATGACTAAGGGATATGGCTGTTTAGAAGCTGGCAATGTCGTCATTGATAATGTATCTTTCGTGGAAGGTCTCAAACACAATCTTCTGAGTATCAGTCAGTTTTGTGACAAGGGATACACAGTGAACTTTGTGAAGGAGAGATGTTTGATTTCTCACAAGAAGGATGAAAAACTTGCTCTTCAGGGAGTAAGGAAAGGAAACTTGTTCGTAGCCGATCTGAACTCAGGTTGCAGAGATGAAGTCAATTGTTTTTATGCTAAAGCTTCGTCAGATGAAAGTTGGCTATGGCACAAGAAACTCTCACACCTTAATTTCAAATCTATGAATTCTCTAGTCAAAAGAGAATTAGTGAGAGGACTGCCTCAATTGGAATTCACACAAGAAGGACTTTGTGAGGCATGTCAGAAAGGGAAAGCAAAGAAAGCATCACATCCAAGCACTGACACATCTAGTATTACTGAGCCACTACAATTAATTCATATGGATTTATTTGGTCCAGTTAATGTTATGTCAATGTCACATAAAAGATATGCCTTGGTGATTGTTGATGACTATTCAAAGTATACATGGGTTTTATTCCTGCACTCAAAGGATGAAACTCCTCAAATGGTGATTGATTATATCAAAATGATTGAGTTGGATTCGAAGCTTCCAGTTAGAGCTATAAGGTCAGACAATGGAACTGAATTCAAGAATGCAGTTCTGAATGACTTTTGTGCTGAAAAGGGAATAACAAGACAATTCTCAGCACCTAGAACTCCGCAACAGAATGGAGTTGTAGAAAGGAAGAATCGTACATTAATTGAAGCTGCAAGGACTATGCTGAGTGAATCAAGGCTTCCAATGTACTTTTGGGCTGAAGCTGTAAATACTGCATGTTATACCCAGAATCGGACTCTGATCAACAAAGACTTAATGAAGACACCCTACAAAATAATGGCTAACAAAAAACCAACGCTCAAATACTTTCATGTATTTGGTGCTAAATGCTTTGTACTTAAAGATGGAGAAGAACGTATTGGAAAGTTCGAGGCTAAAGCTCTAGAAGCTATTTTTGTTGGTTATTCTAGAAGATCTTATCGGGTGTATATTATTGATCAACATCATGTCAAAGAAAGTGTCAATGTAACTTTTGATGACACAAAATTCCCTAACATCCAAAATGATGATCCATCTGAAACTCTTAAGTTCAACAATATTCCAGACTCACACTCAGATGATGAAAACGAACCTGAGGCTGCAACAGGAAACAACAATGTTAATAATGCTGATGATCCAAGTGGTAGTGGTGGAAACAGTGAAAACTCTGGAGATACCACTAACACACAAGGAGATTCATCAAGAGATCCTAGCAGCAACTCAGGGGGAGGAGATGAAGGATCAGCAAATCAAACACAACATCACAATGTAATTCAAGGCGAATCATCAAGATCTAATCTGCCAAGTCAGAGAATTTGGAGTAGAGCTCATCCTTTTGAGCTGATCATTGGTGATCCAGATGTTGGTGTTAGAACAAGAGGTGCTACACAGAATCAATGCAATTATTCTGGGTTTCTATCTGAAATGGAACCTAAGAAAATAGAAGAAGCACTGTCTGATCCTGATTGGGTGATTGCTATGCAAGATGAACTCAATCAATTTGAATCTCAAGATGTTTGGAAACTGGTACCCAGACCAAAGGACAGGACTGTAATTGGCACACGATGGGTATTCAGAAACAAGTTGGATGAAGATGGCATTGTAATAAGAAACAAAGCCAGACTGGTTGCAAAAGGTTATTCCCAAGCTGAAGGAATTGATTATGATGAAACCTATGCTCCAGTTGCAAGACTTGAGGCTATCAGGATGTTTCTGGCATTCGCAGCTCACTCCAATTTTAAAGTTTATCAAATGGACGTGAAGAGTGCATTCCTGAACGGAAAGTTAGCTGAAGAGGTATATGTACAACAGCCCCCAGGTTTTGAAGATCCAGATCACATGGACTTTGTATATTTTCTTTTCAAGGCTATCTATGGTCTCAAACAAGCACCCAGAACATGGTATGACACTCTTTCTGAATTTCTTCTTGAAAATGCTTTTGTTAGAGGAGTCATAGATAAAACCTTATTTTATAAGAAACACAATAATGATCTGATAATGGTACAAGTATATGTTGATGACATAATATTTGGGTCTACTAATGATAACTTGTGCAAGAGATTTGCTAAGTTAATGCAGAGTAGGTACGAGATGAGCTTAATGGGAGAGCTGAAATTCTTCCTTGGACTTCAAGTGAGTCAAAGAATAGATGGAATATTCATTTGTCAGTCCAAGTACCTTAAAGAACTTTTGAAGAAGTATCACATGGAAGATTCAGCATCTGCAAGAACTCCCTCATCTACAGCTGTCAAGCTTGGAGCATGTGAAAACTCAATAAAGGTAGACATCACAAGCTACAGAGGTATGATTGGATCTCTACTTTACCTAACTGCAAGCCGACCAGATATTATGTATGCCACTTGTATATGTGCAAGGTTCCAAGCGGATCCTAGAGATATTCATCTTGTTGCTGTGAAAAGAATCTTAAGATATCTTAAGGGTACACCTAATCTTGGTATCTGGTACCCTAAAGAATCTGGTTTTAATCTAATAGGATATACAGATTCTGATTATGCAGGTAGTGTTGTTGATAGGAAGAGCACCTCAGGGAGCTGTCAATTCCTAGGGAGAAGATTGATTTCCTGGTACAGCAAGAAACAGCAAACAGTTTCCAATTCTACAGCAGAGGCTGAGTACATTGCTGCGGGAAGCTGTTGCGCTCAGATCTTATGGATAAGGAATCAACTCCGAGATTATGGCTTTGTGTTAAATAAAATTCCTATTTTATGTGATAACACAAGTGCCATTGCAATCTCCAACAACCCTGTACAGCACACGAGGACAAAGCACATAGATATCAGGTATCATTTTATTCGAGAACATGTTATGAATGGTACTGTGGAGTTACACTTTGTACCCACAGAAGAACAGACTGCAGATATTTTTACTAAACCACTTGATGAATCCACATTCACCAGGTTGGTTGGTGAACTTGGGATGTTGAATAGTTCTTCATCTTAAATCCCAATTCACATCTGCATTATGTTCTTAAATAAAATTTCAAGTGTTTGTTATGTGAATATTTGTCATAACACTTGTGAATTTATTTTTCTAAATTCTAGTTCTCGAATGTGTGTTTAGTGTAAATTATTATAATATTTTTATTTTATCTATTTTGATTGTATTATATTATATTTTAATTTTAGATTATTATCTTTAAAAATAATTTAATCAAAATTTTACAAGTTAGAATTTTGGTAAAAGTTATTTTTATTTGAAAATAATTTAATATTGAAGCATAGCTATTATATTTATATGTATATTAAGTTTAATAAATAGGTTAATAGAACTTTGTACAGTTTTATTTAATTGGCAACTTTACTATATATATATCTTTATTATTTTTGGTTTTCCAACAATTGGTACATATTGTTTTTATTTTCATACTTTTAGTATCATTATTTCTATATATATGTGTGTAAGTTTATTTTTATTTTTATTTTTATAGTTATTTTTATTTCAGTTTATTTTTATTTTTGTCTACGAGAAATTGTTCTAAGAATCATAAGTATTAAATGTCAATATTTAAAGAACTTGTGAATTTCTTTACATTTATTTTCTCAAGCTTACATATATCACTAATAATTGTTATGAGTATAATTGTTATATGCTTGAGTAACAATTATTAGATATAATGTATGAAGTTAAGTGCTAATTTTCATTCCTATGATTATTTAGTATTTAGCGATGATATTTTATCTTATTAAAATTATGAATTGAAGCAATTAAATGTTTATTAGCTTCAGAATTTTAATACGATGAGATATTAGGAGCATAATTACTTGCTTTTTGAAATTATTATTAATTATCATATTTTGATAGTTTGTTATTGTTTCATCGCAATTAATTGTGATTTTCGTTGTTAGTGATAATATATATTGTGGTATCTGAAAATCACTAATAATAAAAGCAGATCTGTGTCCTGCCGATCAAGAGCAATCGACTCGAGGTAAAAGCAGGTAATCTCGATCTTGATATATTCTCTAATCAATTAGTATAAAAATATATATATACAATTGATATATTGAGCCCTCAGTGGCTATAGGACAAGATCAAGGGATTGAAAATCTTCAATCTCTAACACAGATCATAGAACCACAAACACTCAAACAGATTCAACTTCATCTACTAAACCCCTGAAAAGAAAAGTTTTATCAACTAAAGAGGGTGAGAGAGTAAGTGCCTCTAGTGCACTAGAAAAGAGAAGTATCTATGAGTGTTCCAGCAGCTCTGCCTCTAGTTAGAATATGAAATTGAAACCAAGGCAACTGCTAACTAATTTATATCCTCCCAAAAGGGTATAGATTTGCAAATGGCAAAACTGTTACTAGGTTCGTCATCTTAACATGATGAGTCTATTGAATTCGGCCTGTCAGCCAAGGCCATTTGTAAAGAGTCAATTTCATCTGGACACTCTCAAACACTGCAAACCATAAATGTAATATTCAAATACACTGTAAGGATTGTCACACACTAAGGATGAATTGACGGAAGCAATTATTCTAAACTTTCATATCAAGGAAGGGAGAATGATTGATGATTCTGACTGAATCAACATGCCTTCACAGGCGTCAGGAAGAAACTTGGATCATTTGCTACATTATAGATCCTTGTCTCCCTCCCCAGATGGAACATATCTGGATTCCTAACGGAATAGATCATCTTAGATGATCAGCAACTCATTGAATCTATTCCTGAAGCAATTCAGTTTTTAAAGTCAAATATTGTAATAGAATCAATTGAGGACGGGGATTTACGAAACCCCATTGCACCACTAGTGACCTCTCTTGAAGGGGCTATAGTGATCTTTCTTGCAGGTACAAAAGGCTGTGTCATCCGTACTGAGAGAGAAACAGTGTTGTGAGAAAAGAGTGAAACACAAGTGAGAAAGAGTGAAAATATACATTCTATGAGTGAAACACTTAGAGAGTATATGAGTGAAACACTTGTGAGAAACACAAAGTAAAATCACACACTAGCACAATTACCAAATCACATTCCCAATTCCCTGTTACAGATTTCTAATGTTACTCAACTAAGGGGAAATAAATTTCTTCTGATATTAAGGATTCTGAAGAGGATTACTCAACTAAGGGGGAGAAGTTTGAACAATATCCAAAAAGGAAAGTTTGAACAATATCCAAAAAGAAAGAAGTGTTGAACAAGATCCAAAGTGGAGAATTGTTGAACAAAGTCTTTTTACTAGAAGAGGATTACTCCATTGTTGAACAAGATCCAAAGGGGGTATATAACAACATGCTTGGATTGGATATAACTAATGATTATTTATTAGTTCTTCTATTCCATTTGATTTTAGAAGATTCTTGTATATAGGATTAACCGGATTTTCTAAAATGCATAACATGTCATAGTTTGCATTTTTTATATCTGCGATGGTTTAATGCTGTATGTATGCCATGTCTGTTGTTACCTCTATTAAAATGGTTGGATAATTCAAGAAATGAGAGAATGAATTCACCTTGGATGAGAAGTGAAGACAGGAGTTGGAGAAACAGAGGAGAAGTGGTAATAAGAAGAGAACAAGACTTCATCACTGCCATCCTAAGGGGGAGTAGTGATGAGTCTGAGAAATGAAGATAATATTACTTGTATAATATGTTCAGTGCTAGAGGAACAAACATCTTTCATTTCAGTTACTCAAGAAATCTGGAAATGTACAATCTGATCCAGAGAAACCAGCCACTGAAGATGTACCAATGACACCTAGTCATAAAAGTTAAATTCTAGAAGAAGGTGAAGTTGATACTTCTGAAGCTAGTAATGATAGGTAAGTTAAGATAGAACTTTGTTCTATTTGTTCAGTCTAGAGGAACAACTATCTTGTATTTATCATTAATGTTTGAATCTGGCAATGTTTAATATAAACCAGAACTAAGTTTGTTTATTTACAAGTTTTAGTGTTATATCTTTTTCTTGTTTGTTAGTTGAGTTATCCTCTAGTGATTTGCTTGTTATTGTTTAACAAACAAATAGGGGGAGATTGAAAGGCATATGTTTAGAAGCCTATTTGTTTAGTGAGATGACAACTCAACTCAAACATAGATAATTTGTAAGTAAATATATTATCTGTCACAGGAATCTTCAGTAGGTATTATCTGACAAGAAAAAGAAGATCAAAGTCAATCTACAGACTTGAAGCAGTACTACATTGAAAGAAGTTCAATTTAATTGATCATGCCTCAGTGGAGTATTTAAGTTTGAAGAAGCTACAGTGTCAGAAGATTTCAATTTTGTGTGACAACAAATATAGTCAAGTCAGAAGGAGCAGAAGTGAACCATTATAAAAGTCAAGTGAAGAATTTTATTTGTTGTGAATCACTCGTGAACCAGACAGTACACGGAGTGTTGGCAAAATACAGAGAAGATTCTTTATTACAGAAGAAATGGTCAGCTACAGACAATGGTGTGAAGACAGAAGATTTAAAATTATATCATCAACAGTCGTGGAGTCAAGACTTTATTTTAATTCTCTATTAATTGATTAAATTATTTAGTTAATTTAATTGGTAAATTAATTCAATCAGAATTAATTTATTCCTTAAATTAATTAAGAAATTAATTAATTTAGAATTATTTTAGAATGAAGAAGACTTTAATTTAATTCTTTATTAATTGATTAAATTATTTAGTTAATTTAATTGGTAAATTAATTCAATCAGAATTAATTTATTCCTTAAATTAATTAAGAAATTAATTGATTTAGAATTATTTTAGAATGAAGAAGACTTTAATTTAATTCTATTATCAAAAAGATAATTTATTATGTATCCTACTTAATTAGATTAATTCAAAAAGAATTAATTTAATGTATAAGATATATAATAAATCAAATAGAATTTAAATTAAAATAAATAATCAAAACAACAAAAAGGAGACAGAAGATATATATTTAACATATGTACATTTCAGGTCGGCCAGATTGATTTGTCGGGGAGACTTTTGAAAAGTCTCCCGGAGACTTTTCAAAAGTCTCCTTGAAAAGAAAGAAAAAAGAAAGAAAAAAAAAAAAGAAAAGAAAAAAAAAAATCAAATCAAATCAATCAAAAAGAAGCCAGGTGATATACATTTCATTTGTACAGTCAGGTCGGCAGATTTATGTCTCGGGAAGACTTTTGAAAAGTCTCTCCGAGAATTATTCAAAAGTCTCCCCGAGTTTATTAAATGTCTCCCAAGGATTTAAAAGTCTCCCAAGTGCTGGAAAGTCTTCCCGAGCCAGAAAAGTCTCCCAGAGAGAAAGTCTCCCCGAGCAGAAAAAGTCTCCCCGGACAGAAAAAGTCTCCCCGAGTGGAAAAAGTCTCCCAAGTCCAGATTTGCCTATAAATAGCAGATTAAGTCAGCAGCTTTCAAAAGAATTCAAATCACTTTCTAGTTTGGCTAAAATAAATTCTAAAGAGCATTTCATGTCAAAATTACTCTAGAATTTTAAGAGCTAAATTAGTAAATATTTTCTGATTTAATCTTGTAACCCACCTCAAGTTTAATATAAGTATTTTACTTGAACTGTGTTTCTTTGATTATTATTTCGTGATAATAATTTAAATTGTTTAATCAAAAATTATCCGAAACAGATTTTAATATTTATTAAAGATTGTATTCAACCCCCCCTTCTACAATCATTTGGACCTAACAGATATATTCACTAAACCTCTAGACGAATCAACATTTTCTAGATTGGTTGGTGAATTGGGGATGCTTAACACTTGTTAGTTTTTGCTACCTATCTGTTATAATTCAGTTTGTGTACATATTGTTGTGGTACATGAATATTCATGATTAATAATGTGTACTTAATTTCAAAGATGTTTGTGTTGCATGCAACAAAAGGGTGAGTTAGAAAGTTTCATGACATTAATCTTATGATGATCTGTGTATCCATATGATTAATGTCTAATAATGTGATAGGATTTAATGCTAGACTTAATTTTGTAATGCATGATTTATTTGCTAAATTCCCTGTCATTTCAAAATTGTAAGTTTATAAAATGGTGTGAAAATTTGTGGTGAAATCTTGTGAATTTTACATATAAATGTTTAATTCACATAATTTCATTAAAATTTTCCAAGGCAAATCTCGATCTATTTCTGGATCGAGATCGAGATTGACTTGCAGGATATGCTTAAAAAGTTTAAGGTAAATCTCGATCTGTCCTCATCAAGATCGACATCGAGATGTAGATCGAGATCGACATCAAGATCGACATCGATATGTAGATCGAGATGTAGATCGAGATTGACATTGATATGTAGATCGAGATCGACATCAAGATCGACATCGATATGTAGATCGAGATGTAGATCGAGATCGCCATTGAGATCGACATCGAGATGTAGATCGAGATGTAGATCGAGATCGCCATTGAGATCGACATCGAGATGCGGATCGCGATGTGTATCTCGAGATCGAAATGTGACTTGTCTTTTCAGTTACTTTCTTTTTAGGCGTGCAAGTATATAATATAGCATTATATAGACTGTTCATTATTTCACTTAACTTTCTCTCTCTCACTAGTTCAAAAAGCTGAAGCAAATACACACGCATATACATACATTCACAGCATCCTCTTCCCTGCCATAACACCAAGTTTTTCTTGTGATTTTCTTAAACAAAAATCACTAACTGTTCACTTTAATTTCCTAAAGCTAAACCGTCAATCATTAGTGGGGAGTTAAGTGATCATTAGTGGGGAGTTAAGTGGTCATTAGTGGGGAGTTTTATTACGTGGGTAATTAGTGGGGTTCGTGTACGTTTTTTTTGTGTTTAAATTTAGAACTTGTTCTCTAAAATTTCCATTGCAAAATCTTTACAAAACATTTCTCTTCTCAAACACAAATCTCAAATGGCCAACCCAAATTTCACAATTCCCAAAACCAACTTTGTTAATCTCTCTGCTGATCGAGCAACTGGTAGATTCATTCACTACCAGTTCTGGATTGAGTCCCTCAAAAACACATCCATGATAAGTCATGCCTTAACCACCTCTCCCATCCTGAATGTCGAAGCCCTTCAAGCTGCTTACTCAACATTAGAGATTCAGGGTGGTAAAGCAAATCCAACAGGCTTATCCTTCACTATCGGTGGTGCAAAATATGAGGTAAGTCTGCAGAAGTTCAATGAGATTCTTGGGCTTCCTTCAGAAAATTTTGCTCCAAAACCCACTATGGAAGAAATGTTGCAATTATTCACGGAGATAGGTTGTCGCCCTCCCACGGGTCCTATCAAAGTAACAAAGGTTCACACAGGTATGTTACCAGCTGAGTGGGATTATGTAGTTCAGGCCATTCAACGCTGCATGTTCCCAAAGGACAAAGACTACAGGCCAATGAACAACAGCTGTCGAGTAATTCTATATGGAGTGGCAAATAACAGAAGAGTGAATGTGGGCAAACATCTGTTGACTCAGTTGCTTGAGAGGTGGGCACTGGAAAAGAATGCATCTCGGAATCCGGAAGATGGACTAGTCAAATGTTGGATACCAAGATTCCTTCAGATGGTTCTGGATGACGTTCTTTCAGAGGAGCACAGAAGAATATTTCAAGGCTCTGAAAGGATGGCATGTTTTGATACGACCTTAAAGAGTATCTCCACCATGGAAACCCAGCAAAAGTCCAGACTTTTTGAGTTGCGCCTGACTCCGTACTTCCAGGATCTGCAAGATGAGTATGCTAGGGTGCACGCTTCTCAGTTTACCGCAGTAGAAGCGGATGGTAGTGGCAACGAAGCTGCTGGTGGAGATCAAGTGTTTGGCAATTTGGGAGAAGCAGGTGTGGATGTTGAAATGGCTGAAGCTGGAGCTGACAAGGATGAAGATCTTCTGAGTCAGGTACCTATTCTTGCTGATCTTGATCAAATTTCAATTCAACCAACCCCTGTTTTCTACAGCGGTGGGCCTGAAAACCCCCAGGCTCTATCCCAGGCTGCAAGCCCTTCTATTCATAAAAATTCAGCCAGCCCTAAAACTGGTGATAAAAGGAAGGCAAGCCCATCTAAGTCGAGTGAATCGAGTGGAGGGAGTGTAGGAGTTGAGAGAGTAGTAAAATCAGCAGCTCTGCCACCCTCAAAGAAGCAAAAGATGGATTATATCCCAGTGGCAACTGCGCAACCTGTTAGGGATAGTTCACCTCTCACAGCCACCACACCTCACGCTGGTGGCTCACCTCTCCTAAATATTCCAACACATTCGCACTCGCCTAGGCATGTTGGTGAGAGTCAAGGAGGGGGTTCATCTCAACAGCCAATAGGAGCTGACCCTACCTCCCCTGAGTTGTCCGTTAAGGGCTCTTTGAGCAGTTTCTCGGAAGGGGAATGGCAAACTGAGACTAGCTCTTCTGATGCTAGAATCTCAGGAAGTTTATATGAGGAAGAGTCTGTCGAATCCAGCACGGATGACTCTTCCCCATCTAAATCAGAAAACAAGTTGCTCACAGAGCAACGACATCTGGTGACTGGTGGGTCTACGCCTCCAGAACAGCCCAGCGAACCAGAAAAGGTTCTTGGTGAACAAGGGGATGACATGGTCATAACGCCATCTCCTAACGTAGACACAGCGTTTAAAGGTTCAGTCTCCCTGACCGATATCGCCGACCAACTCACTGCTAGTCCCTAGCGACTAGTGGATGAGGCTCTAGTTCTGTTAGGTTCTAAACACGAGGGAGAGACAGGGAGAGTAGATCCCTTCTCTTTAGGGATCTTGAGTGAAACAGAACCCGGCGAGAGTAAACAGTTTAACCCAAGCCAAACACCGTCCCTTACATTGCAGGATCTAGTGAAGAAGGTGGAGGTTTTGGAGGCTGGAGTTGCTGGTGTTACTGCTGCTGTCTCTTCCCACTCTGGAAGATTGGAGGTTGGAGCACAGTTCATGGAGAACCTGATTGCCGTTCAAAATCAGTTGATTGACAAGATAAATAATCTTGGATTGGTACAGGTAGAGGTTGGGCGGTCAGTAGATGATGTCACTCATGGCATGTCTCAAGTCTGGATGAAGCTAAATGAATTACTTGATGCTGTCTTTGGACGTAACAGGGCTGGACCTGGTCCTTCAACCGGTGGTGGTGGTGACGATAAAAATGATGATGATGCTCCTGATGAGGATAACCCACCTAAGGAGGAGAAGGAGGATCAGGGTCTGAAAAAGCTGACTAGTAAGAGTCCGGTGATCGAGTCCTCAAATAAATCTGGTGAAAAGGTGGAGGAGGCTCAACCGGCTCTTAAAGACAAAGGCAAGCAGAAGATGGTAGTTGAAGAAGCAGGAGCTGAGAAAGAAACACCTCTCGTCGATGTATTTATGGGAGACTTTATTGAAGATTCTGATGATGATGAGATGGATGTAGAAGCCTTAGTGGCAAGGAGGTTGAGACTCGAGCAACAGGCAAGAGAGTGGGAACAAGAAAGAGGTCTAAATCCTGGCGGATCTGGCGCAGGAGTTGCAGGTGATGCAGGAGACCACTCGGTTGCTGACGAGCATGTGCCGGAAGAAGAAGTTGATGAAGTAGCGAAAGAAGCGGAGATGCAAGAAGAGATTTTCAGGGAAGCCAGAAAAAGAGTGAATGAAGAAGTGCTTCAAGGAATCGTGGAAAAGGAACTAATGGCAAAAGAGAAGAGAGTGACTCAGAAAACTCAGCATGAGTATGAAATGCAAAAGATCAAAGATCCTAAGGTCCAGGCTGACATAAGGAGGGAAGGTCCCGAGTGGGACAAGGCTAGAGAAGCCTTAGATGGACCAAGAGCCTATGCTCCTGACTCAGAAAGATTGAGTTTCCTTCTCCACAAGATAGAAAATCTAAACCTTGGGCTTCTGAACTATCTAACCTGTATAAGACAGGGATGAACCTCTGTTCAAGTTATATTCAAGGAGAAAGCATGGAGTCTGATGATTACTTGGGCACCCATAACAAGAATCGAGCCGTGTATGGTTGATGAAGCATTCTTCCATGCAAGGGGTGCTAGTGAACTGGTAGAATATGCTCACAAGGTAGACACCTCTGTCAAGACTGGAGTGCTGTTTAAAGAGAAACTATTGAAGATGGCTGAAGACAGAGGGGTTGACATTATTCTAAATCCCTATCAGATCAGATATGTCCATGACAAGGTCTTGAGGATTGTAAATCTGCATGACTCGAAACTGATTCCGAACGTAAATGTACTGAAGGCAGTTGCAAAGCTAGTCCTCTCAAAAGGTTTCCTAACAAAGGAAAAGAAGCTGGTGGCTAAAGACTTGGAGAAGTTGATAAAAAGGAAAGATGTTAGATACAAGTTGCCTGAAGCCAAACTACCAGTGGTTAAGAAGGAGCCTGAAGACTATGCATTCGAGCAGCAAGAAGAGGCAATAAAAGAGTATGTGCAGAGATACGGAGATCCGATAGTAGACATTCCTGAAGAAGGAGAAACAAGGGAGGAAGCTAATGCAGTGGTTGCTGCAAATGTCAAGTTTGTCAAAAGCAAAGCTGAGAATGAAAATGATCTACTGATCTACACAGACAAGCATCAGGTGGAAACCGTCATTGAAATGTCATCTTTGCAGAACACAGTCATGAAACACTGTGTATCATAAGGGAATTGATTGATGAGATGGATGATGTTGACGAGTTTGATCAGGATTATCTTAGGGTCACATTTGACAACTTCTGTAGAAAAAGACAACAACTTGATATTCAGAGGCTACAGCAATGCACCACCGCTATTGTCATTGGATACCCTAAACAGCTGGTCATAAGGAAGAAAGGTGAAAAGGGGTATCCTGACAAAGTCACTAAGCTGAGATTTGAAGACATTCCCACGAAGCTTACCACTCGCAGCATGGTTGAAAGATGGTTGAGGTTGTTTCGAGATTATAAGATCAGAAATCATGTGGAAGCAGAAGGACTTAATCTTCTCAAGAAAAGAATGAATGAAGTCTGCAACCCTGAGTTCATGAAGAAAGAAAAGGCAGCCAAGAAGAAAGCTCGTGAGGAAGAGGAGCGCAAGAAATCGAGATTTTAATGTATTAAGCTTGTAATGTTTCTTTGCGTTGTAATTTGTTTTCTTATTTTCCTGCATTGTAAGTACATTATCTGTTTTCTTGTGTAGTGTAAAGTAGAAGTTAGTTAGCTAAGTGTCTTGAAACTGGTTTATATTAGGCGTCAATTATTTCGCGAAGTTCGGCGGTGGTAATACTGCTAAAAGGACTTCAGAAGGATAATTGAAGATTGAGTGGACCGTGCTCTTAAGTACTTAGAGAAAATCTCTAGAAGAGCATGAAGCCATTTGATCGAGCCAACAGGTGTCCAATTTTGGCACTTGAAGTATCAGTAATAGACATTAAGCTAGTTAATCAAGCCAAGCATTATGCAAGTTGACACGATCGTTTATGAATGTTAGTTTATCTTTTTCAGTCCCTGGTTAGTTGAGTTATCCTCATTGTGAATTTGGTTGTCATTGTTAGACAATCAAATAGGGGGAGATTGAAAGGCATAGGTGTACTAACTTGTAACACTTAATTACTATGTAACTCAACTAGGTAAAAGATAAAACAACAGCAAAACAAGAGAAACTGAAGAAGCACATGGAATCAATCAACTGAAGAAATGGTAATGATACTTGGTAACTACAAGTAACTAATTTGATTAATCCAGAATGCCTAAGTGAGAAGAAGTTCAATCTCAGTATTGCTCATGCCCTAACTTATCTAATGGAGAATCAAATTAATGTCAAAGAAGTATCAAGAAGACCAAAGTGATTTCATGTAATGAATCTCAACAACTGGATAATGTAAAGATTAATCAACAAATGAGAACTGACATTCAGAAGCAAGAACCCCTTCAAGACTAGTCACTTATGAACCAGACCATTGCATCAAGTGTCAGTACATTGAAGGTAAGTTCATGTCAGTGATATAAGATCTCATTTGAATGGAGTGAGGAAAAGAAATTGAAGAAGCTAGGGAAACTTGCTCATAAAGGTTAATCCACAATTAGTCACTAAAGAAAGTCAACATTGAATGAATACATTGTTGCCAAGGCAAATGTCGATCCACAGCAGATCGAGATGCGGATCGAGATTTATAATTGAAGTAAAACATCAAGGCAAATCTCGATACATGATAGATCGAGATCGAGATCGAGATTCTCACAGATTAAGATCGAGATCCTCACAGATCGAGATCGAGATTTTCATAGATCGAGATCGAGATTTTCTCAGATCGAGATTGAGATCGAGATTGAAATCCAAGATCGAGATTGAGTTGAATCCAGGCCGAGATCGAGATGCGGGTTGACATGTAGCATTCAATGTTCAAGGGACAAGTGGCTTATTGTGAACGGTTGATCCAGAGTGGTTGGGAGAGTACTTTTTGTTGTCGAGTCCTGATTGAGCCACGTACACAAAAAGGACAAGATCAAGTCTACACGACATTATAAAAGTAGCACTTTGTTTTATTTGTAAATATAGCAATCTCTGTATTTACTACTAAATATTTTTCAAAGAGAGCATTTACTGTAAAAAGAAAGTGAGAGAG
Organism: Oenanthe sinensis; assembly: GCA_028671895.1. NCBI lineage: Eukaryota > Viridiplantae > Streptophyta > Magnoliopsida > Apiales > Apiaceae > Oenanthe > Oenanthe sinensis. Next base: position 12,423,158 of record CM053799.1, read on the forward strand.
AATCAGTTGAATCAAGCTTTAATTGTTGTATTTATTGTTCAACTGATTATGATGCTTTTATGAATGTTGTAGCAAATCCTTCAATGAATATAAAGATATATTCTTGAAATTCTGTGTCATCATTTATTACCTGCATTTATTTTATATTCTCTCATTATTCGAAACAGTTGTATTCACCCCCCCCCCCCTCTACAACACTTTGGACCTAACAATAGGTAAGGACGATATCGGGGGGAACCATGCTGAAAAGATGTAGCAAAACTGCCTAAAAGAAGTATACAATTCAGGTGTATAGCCTCTATCAGCAAGCTCATTCAGTCAAGCAACCCATGTCCATTATGTTTATAGAAGAAGATTACGAAGATGTTATATGGCAACACGAAGACCAATTGGTGATCAACCCAGTTATTGTGGAGAACAAGATCTGGAAAGTGTTGGTCGACGGAGGTAGTTCGGTTAATTAATATACTGTACCACCAAACTTTTGTCAAAATGAACTTGGATGAAGAGATGCTTGAGCCATGAAAAGAACCTCCACTGTATGGGTTTAGGAATCAGCCTATTCCGATTGAGGGTACGATCATTTTACCTCTACTCCTTGGTAAGCCATTTTGCACTGTGCAGCATCAGATGAAGTTTTATGTGGTTCGGGTTGAGAGCCCATACAATGGGATATTAGGGCGCCCGATGATGACTACTTTTTAAGAAGTCTCTTCCGTACCTCACCTCAAACTCAAGTTCCCGACCGAACAAGGGGTTGGAAAGACTAGAGGAGACCAAAAAGTAGCTCGAATAATCATGTGGGAGGACATGTATAAACCGACTAAGGAGACTCCTAAGTTGGAAAATTGAAAACGGAAGAGGACTGAACATGGACAAGTTAGGGGCAACCACCAGACAATGAATATTGAGCTTGAAAAATTTAGGGACAATTTATCAAACCTAGAAGCCAAACCTGTTGCTGACACCGAAGAAATAGAGTTGTATGCAGGCACATCTGGATAACTGGTTCATATAGGAAAGAACATAAAACCAGAGCTCAAGGCAGAGGTCATATAAATTATTCGAGAGTACCATGACATCTTTTCATGGGGACCCGAAGACATGCCTGGTTTGGATCCAATCATAGCCAAGCATAGTCTGAATATAAAGCCAAATTCCAATCCAGTTAAACAAAAGAAAATGAATTTTGCACCCGAGAGGCAAAAGGTGATCGAAGCTGAGGTGGTGAAATTGTTTGAGGCAAAATTCATCGAGGAGATTGAATATCCAGACTATTTGGTAAATGTGGTAGTAGTGAAGAAGGAAAACAATAATTGGAGGATGTGCGTTGACTACACTAACCTCAACCAAGCTTGCTCGAAGGACCACTATCATTTACCCAATATTGATTAGCTCATTGATGCTGTCCTAGGGTATCATCAGATATCAATGAATGTCAAGGAAATTCCAAAGACAAAATTCATCACCCCAAAAGGAACCTATGACTACATCAAGATGCTATTTGGAACGTAAAACCCTTGGGCAACCTATCAAAAAATGGTAAATAAGGTGTTTGAGAAGAAGATATGTAGGAACATGCCGTGTTATGTGGATGATATGATAGTTAAGTCAATTTCTACCAATCATGAAGTAGACTTGAGAGAATGTCTTGAAACACTCAAGAGGAATAACATGAAAGTGAACCCGAACAAATACACATTCGAGGTCTCGAGTGGAAAATTCCTGAGATATATGGTGAGTGCTCGGAACATAGAGGCAAACACTGAGAAGATTAAGGCAGTTATAGATATGGAGTCACCTAAAACAGTTTGGGATGATCAGAGGTTAACATGAAGACTAGCAGCTTTGAGAAGGTTCATTCTTTAGTTCGTTAGAGAAAATGCTTTCTTTCTTTGGGGTTCTAAAGGGATTCAAGGAATTTTCTTGGGGACCAATCTAGGATAAAGAATTTGAGGAGGAGAAAGACTACTTGACCCAAAATCCTCTACCGATAAGGCCCAATCTGAAGCAAACACTTCAGTTATACTTGGTTGTGAATGAGGGAAATCAACATCCGGTATTCTATGTTAGTCACATGATGAGGGACGAAGAGACTCAGTATCCAAATACCGAGAAGTTTGTATATGGTCTGGTAATGGTAGCCCAAAAATTGTGCACTACTTCTAAGGTAGGACAACCCAGGTCATTACGAATCAGCCTTTGAAGAAAATCTTTCATCGGCATGAGGCCTCGGGAAGAGTAGTAGCCTGGGCTATTGAGCTGGAAGAGTACGACCTGGATTACGTACCCAAATCCTCCATCAAGGCCTAGACCTTAGCCGATTTTATGGTAGAGTTCTCTTTTACTGGGTCCAAGGGACTAGAGCCCGAAGAAGAAGGACACATACGGATGTCGAGAAAGTGGAAATTATTCCTAGATGGTTCAATATTGGGAAATAAATGTGGAGCAGGTCTGATACTATCTAGCCCAGAAGGTTTCGAAATATGTCAACCAATTAGATTCACCTTCTCCTTGACCAACAATGAGGCCGAGTACGAAGCTCTAATAACTAGAATGAAGTTAGCCAATAGTTTAAAATTGAGACACCTTCGGGAATTGAGTGACTCCATGTTAGTGGTAAAGCACTTTTCAGGAGAATATGAACAGAGGGAACCCCGAACCAAGGCCTACGTATCTAAGATAAAAGAAATTTCCTCATTATTTGAATCATTTGAGTTATATTCCGTGGCCAGGGAAAACAATAGCGGAACAAATTTACTCTCCCGCCTAGCCTCATCCGAGACTCATCACCTCACTAGTTCAATATAATTGACCGAGGTAGGAGCTCCTTCAATCAACAAGAAGGAGTGTGCGGAGATCCACCAAAGAGAAAATTGGATGATCCCAATAAGACACTTCTTGGAAAGGGGCACATTACACATTGATCGAACTATTGCCCAAAAGATTAAGTTTCGGGTAGCAAACTACACAATCATAGGGAAAAAGATGTATAGGAGATCGACCACTCAACCGCTGCTAAGATGCCTCAATACCGAAGAGCAAAGAATGGCTTTAAAAGTCTTTCACGAGGGGCTATGTGAAGAACACCAAGCAGGAAGATTATTAGCCTTCAAAATTTTGAAACAAGGTTTTTTCTGGCTAACATTGAAAACTAATGCCATGGAATATGCAAAGAAGTGCAGGCAATGCCAATTGTTCAGTAACGTACCAAAGCAACCACCTGAGGAGATCACTTCTGCACTCAACCCGATCCCTTTTGCCATGAGGCCAGTTGACATAGGAGGAATACTACCAACTAACTCCAAGAAAGCAAAGTATTTTATCGTAGTGATTGTTTACATGACCAAGTGGGTGGAGGCCAGGACATTATCCTCCATCACCGAGAAAACAGCCAAAAAATTCATGCTAGAGCAGGTTATCCAGAGGTTTAGAATTCCAACCATATGTGTATCAGACAACGGAACTCAATTCATTGGAAGAAAATTCCTAGCCAACTTCGGGATACAAAAAAGGTTCAGTTCGGTCAGTCATCCCCAAGGGAAATGAGATGGAGTAGTTGAAGTAGCCAATAAAATAATATTTGAGGCGATAAAGAAAAGGCTTAGAGAGGCAAAAGGATTTTCGGTTGAAGAGTTTCCATGGGAGCTGTGGGAATACCGAACATTCCCTAGGTCCTTAACCGGTGAACCTCCATTCAGGTTGGCCTATGACACGGACACCCTGTCACCAATAGAGGTCAGACTAGAATCTTACAGGCAAGAAGTGTTCGAGATTGAGGGCAATGAGCTAGGATTGCGCGCAAATGTCAATTTGTTTGAGGAAGCAAGAAAAGAAGCACAAATGAGGAATGCTAGGTACCAGCAACAAGCATCTCGGTACTATGACACAGGAGTCAAAAAATGTTCTTTCCAAGTTGAGACCTTGTCCTTCGGGAGTTGGCCACTTTAATGCCAGCCAAGCAGGGAAAATTTATGCCGAATAGGGAAAGGCCCTACGTGAAGACCGAGGTGATTCGTCCTAGGACATACAAGTTGCATGAACTAAATGGATCACCAATGCATACACATAGAGCCGCAACTCTTAAAAATGTTACTAGTCAACTAGTAAATCAAGTGCAAAAATTAAAAGAAAGTAAAGAAATAGAGCACAACACACAGGATTTTTAATTTGGTTTGTAATGACGCAATCTCCTAACAGATCCGCTCACCCCTAGTCTAGTAACCAAGTCTGAAAAGCATATGTCTAGGCCTATTTGTAATAATTAGATGACAACTCAACTCAATAAGAAAGTGAAGTAAGTAATAAATATTGAAATAGGAATCAAGACGAATAATGTCAACTAAACACGAAGAATCAGAATATCAGAAGAATTCTGACAAGACTGCTACTCAACACTAGAAGAAGTTCATTTATATAATCAAGCTTCATTGTAAAATAAAAGAATAGTATATCTAGGAGTTCAGAAGATATAGAAGGTTTTAAATGCCTACTACAGAAAGATTCCAGAAGAAGAAAATTAGAGGAAAATCAAAAGAAGGCAAGACAGGACTAGACAAGATATAAAGACCACTAAAGTAGAAATGAGAATCAACATTGTAGTTAGACATCCGTGAACCAGAACAGTGCATAGGGTTTCAACTATGTCATTGAAGATTCGTCATCAAAAAGTATAAGTGGTTTTATGACAAAGAACATAGCAAATGACGGAAAAATTTTGGAGCTATCAAAAAGGTTATACAAGTCAAGGTAGTATTTTAATTCTACTATGAAAAGTTAAGTAATTATTTAATTTATTTGATTAAATTAATTCAAGTTGAATTTAATTTAATTTATAAATTATTTAATTAAATTAAGTAGAATTAATTTATTATAAAATGTATGACTTTTAGTAAGTGTTTTTAGTCTATATTAAAAGTCATACCGAATTTAAGGTAAAAAGTCATACAAAGCAATTGTAAAAAAGTCATACCAAGCCATGTTTTGAAAAGTCATACCGAACAAAGCTTCTCTAAAAGTCTTACCGAATAAACTGTTGAACATTCATACTGAGCTACTATTTGGAAAAGTCATACTGAGCAAATGCAGAAAAGGTCATACCGAGCTGCTATTTGGAAAAGTCTGAAAAATGTCCTGAATTGAAAAATCATACAAGACTTAGAATCCTTTATAAATATGAGGCGAGCACTTCATATTTTCTAGTTGAAAAAAATATTTAAATTCAGTAATTTGTCTCATTGTAATATTCATGGACTTTTTATGCTGATTTGAATTATAATTGTTATCTTAGAATAATTTATGTCAAAATCGTTCTAGAATTCTAAACAGTTATTTACACATTCAACATATTAATTTTGTATTACTTTTCAAGTTAAAATCATATCTTATACTTAAAAAATATTTCATTAAAATTAATATTTCATGAGAATTTAAAGTAATATTTTTAAATCCATATTTTCTATGATTAAAATCAGATATTGTATTCAACCCCCCTTCTACAATATCAGAGACCAACAATTGTGATCAGAGCTGGTTGATATTTATAATATCATATCCAAAACAAATATTTCGCAACTCATACAGATAACTAAAAATATTTTAAATTCGAAATAATTTTTATTCGGGATAATTTTTACCCAAAACTTATTTTTGATCAGAAATTATTTTAAGTAAAACATTATTTTTTTGAAACACTTAATTTTTAATCTTATTAAAAATAAGTAACAAAAGTAACTAGCATTAAAATCCTACTGTTTGACAAAGATCACTACAACTTGTGAAAGCATAAGATGCTGTTATTTTTTAGGAATGCCAATATAAAACATGCAAAGATTTTCGCCAAATGTATTCAGCACCCGATTACAGTTATACTCGAGCATGAGGTTGTAATTCCTCATAGTCAGATCCCTAATGATCTGGCTGAGTACACAGAGGAAGAAAAGGAAAATATAGCCCTGGATAATAGTCTCAAACTCATACTAATAAAAACCCTAGATTAGGTTATGTACAATCACATTGTGAATTGCAAAAATGCCAAACAAATTTGGGATACAATAGAGATTATAAATGAGGGGACTGAAGAACTCAGGGAAAACAGACTCGAGATCCTAACCTCCCAATATGAGCAGTTTAGATCCATCCTTGGTGAGGGTGTCTCTAAGGTGTTTCAGAGGTTGAACAAATTGATGAATGAACTAAATCTCAATGGTAAATATTCCAAGAATGAGGAGGTGAACAGGAAGTTTTTACTAACCTTGCCAGAGAATCTAGAACACAGGATCACGACCATCCGGGAGTCTAGGAACAATAAATAGCTTATACTAGACAGACTCTATGAAATGCTAAAGACTTATGAATTGGAACAAATCCAGACGAGAAAAACGTATAGAAGAGGAAAGGTTGTTAGCTCTTCTAAAGGACTGTTAGTGGAAGTATCAGAGAAGAAGGAAGTGAAGGTTGTTGTACCTTCAAACATTTCAATAAAGTATGTTATTCTAGAACTCGGACATACTTCAGATAACCAGGAAAATGGTGAGTTCTACTCATTGGAAGAACTGGATCAGCTGGAAGATGAATCTCTAGCTATAGTTGCCAGGAAGTTTGGCAACATGAGATTCCGAATGAACTCCTCCTACAAAGTCAAACCTAACTTTAGAAGTTACCAAAATGGAGGGTCTTCATCTTCTGTATCAAAAAGCAGCTTCAAGATTAGCTTAGTTAATAGGAGCAACTTTCATTGCTTTAACTGTAATGAGCTAGGTCACTTTGTAACTGAATGCAAGAAGCCGAATCAAGGGAAAAAGAAAGAATCTTATGAAGATTTCAAAGAAAAGTATGATGCACTTGTGAAAAAGAATCAAGGCAAGTCTTATCTAGCAAAGGGTAAAATCTGGGACGACTCAGACAACGATGATGAGGAAGAAGGGAAATCTCGCTCTTATGGCTTCTTATAAAGAATCATTGTCTCTAACTCGTCAAGGAGGAATAGTGGTAAATCCTTCATGCCCTAAAATGTTTAAACTGCTTGGTAAAGAAATAGATTATACAAGAGACAGAGTTAAGAAACTAATTCTCCAAAACAAATTCTTACATGATGATAATGATTTTTAATTTTTTTTTAAAAAAGTGACAAATTGAATGAGGACTTGGCTTTTCAAATAAATAGAGTCAGTTGTTATGTTAAGGTTGAAGCTTATCTCAGAAATTAAATAGTGGAAGAACAAAAAACGTGACTGGCCTGTAAAAATTCATCTTATATTGTAAAAAACCTAATTGACCAACATGAGATAAACAAAAAAGTTGGAATAGGTTTTGAGTACAATAAATTTGTAGGAAATGCAAACAATATCACCCCGTTCAGGCAAAGTGCTGAAGAAAGGGATATTCTACATGTTGTTAAGGACACACCTAAACCACTTTTTATAACACTTGTTACAGAACCAATTCTTGAGAGCTCTATATTAATTTCTTACGAAATGAATTTAGAGGACCTCGAGAAGGAAAAGAAAAGAGAGGAACAAGCTAAGGACATAAAAGGAGTTAATATCTAGAAAGAGAAATGGGCACCCAAGACACCAGTGAAAGAAATGGGAACTTCTGATTCCCCCAAACCTGGTATAGGTGCTAAAACCATAAAGAATAATCTGAACAAACCTAATAAGTTTGTTAAAAGTAGAAATAGTAACAACATATATCATTCTACTGAGAACTTTAAGATTGTTGATAAAGTTGAAGTAGAAACTGTTAAGACACCTATTGTTTTGAATAACATGCCTGTTATTTATGTATGCCATAAACCATATGGTGTTGAAAATTATATGTTATGTACTTTTACTTTTATGTCTGCATATTTTTAAAGTATGCTTACAAATAAAAAGTGACACCTAAACAACACATCAATAATAAATTTGTGAAATCCAAGACTGCGATTCCTTCACCTGTCAAGAAGGAAACATATGTTTCGAAGTCTAAATAGAAAGTTGTTAAGACTGTTTGTAGGAAGGTAAGAATAGTCAAAGTTAATATTGTTGTTGTTCAAAAGGGATCTAATGTCAAAGCTGACAAAGGTCAATACTTTAAGTATAATGGGTCCAATCAAATTTAGGCTCTGAAGAAGATTTACCTTATTGATGATTGCAGGGAGTGAAACATGTAAATAGGGTTCTATGGATCTTGGACAGTGGATCTTCAAGGCATATGACCAGAGATTGAGTTCTCCTATCAGATGTGGTTAAAAGTGCCGGTCCAATCGTCACCTTTGGAGATAAAAGAAAAGTAATGACTATGGGATATGACAAGTTAAATGCTGGAAATGTTATCATTGAAAATGTCTCTATTATGGAAGGACTTAAACACAATCTTCTTAGTGTCAGTTTCTTCTATGATAAAGGATACAAAGTAAATTTTATCAAGGAAATGTGCTTAGTAGCTCATACTAAGGATCCCAAACTAGCCTTACGTGGAGTAAGGAAAGGAAACTTGTACGTAGCCGATCTCAACTCAAGAACTGAAGATGAAGAAAATTGTTTCTACTCAAAGGCTTCATCCGAAGAAAGATGGCTATGGCCAAGAAACTCTCACATTTAAATTTCAAAACAATGAACTCTCTAGTCAAGAGAGATTTAGTGATAGGACTGTCTCCGATGGAATTTACACAAAAAGGATTGTGTGAGGCATGTAAGAAAGGAAAGTTAAGGAAAGCAAGTCACAAAGGCACATACACTACAAATATTACTAAACCACTTCAACTGTTACACATGGATTTATTTGGTCGATTTAATATTATGTCAATGTTAAAGAAAAGATATGCCTTATTGATTGTGGATGACTACACAAAATACACATGGGTTTTATTCTTGAACACAAAGGATGAAACTCCACAATTGGTGATTGATCATGTCAAGTTAATTGAGTTAGATTCAAAGTTAGTAGTGCGGATAAAAAGGTCAGATAATGGAATAGAATTCAAGAATGAAATTTTGAATAGCTTTTGCTCAGACAAGGGGATAACAAGACAATACTCAGCACCAAGAACTCTGCAATAGAATGGAGTTGTAAAAAGGAAGAATCGAACCCTGATTGAAGCTACAAGGACTATGTTAAGTGAATCAAGGTTATCTATCTACTTTTGAGTTGAAGTAGTAAATACAACATGTTATACCCATAATCAAAATCTAATCACTAAAGATCATATGAAGTCTCTGTTAGTAATTGTGCTCTAGAGACAATACTTTTTATATTTTAAGGAAAATATTTATTATTAAGCATTATGTTTTATTGATAATTATTTATTATGTTTTATTTACTGCGTAATAAATTGAAAGCATAATAAATGTCCTTGGAATTTTGATACGTATTATATATCTTTAAGTATGTGACTTAAAAATGAAATTATATGAATAGTATCTTATTCCTAAAATTCCCTAGTCGAGTATTATTATTTAAGGACGATAATAATGCACAAAGACTAGTATGTTTCTTGACAGATGACCACATCTCATTGGTCATAGGTATGGTGATACTAATGTCAAGAACATAAGTGCATGTCTCAATGCATAGCACTGGAATGACCCACCGTGAGATTCAACATGTTAGATAAGTGTCATAAGTAATTCTCACTGTGATAATGGGGTAATGATCCTCTGACTTGAGATCATTATATTTCTATACGAGGATTAATATACTTTGACTACATTAAAAGTTACCTTTGACCGGGTAATGATAAAAGTGGACATCGGGTATATCATGAGTCGTATGAGAAATATGAATGATAGATAAAGGATTTAACCCTCCTATAATTAGGAGAGATATTATAGGCTTCTTGATTGAGTGAGACTATAAAATGCATGGTCGTGCTCAAATAATGATTTGTTTTCATAGTCTACTCATGGATCAAGTAAACCCGGATTAAATGTTGAAGAGGATGACTAAATACATGCCTCGAGTTTAATCTATAATATATATGGTTAAAGGGATTATATTACACGGAAACATTAATCACAAAAGGTTTTATCGAATCACGATTTAATTATTATTTAATTGGGTAGCAATGATGTATTACTAGATACCGCTCATTGTTTATAATTTTATTGGAGAATAAAATTATTGCTAATTAAATAATAGCCTATAGGGTCACACACATAGAGTACTTAAAGGAATAATTAATTTAAATTATAGATTTAAATTAATTGATGATTATTTGAATTTTATTATATTAATTAAGTGAGACTTAATTAATTGAAATAATATAAATTCGAATTTGAATTCTGCCATTAATAATTAAGTGTGACTTAGTTATTAATTAAATAATAAAATTCGGTTTTATTATTTAATCCTAAACCTACATGGGTTAGGCTTTCCTGTTATGGGTTGCTATTATGGGCCTATTAACCAACCATTATAAATAGATAATGTAGGGTTAAAAAGGGTTAACGTTTTGATAAGAAAACCCTAGAAGAGCAGCCACATAGAAAAGGCAGAGACAAATTCGAAATCATCAAAGGAGGCTAGTACATCCATTCCGTAATCAAGATCGTGAGACGTTCTTGAAGGTGCTCGTGTGGATACCATAGAGGTGTTTTCGAGAGGAAGACACAAGTCGTGAAAGCTAGGATCTCCGTTGAGTTCGTGAAAGTTAAGACCAAACAAAGGTATGATTCCGTTTCACCGTAATCAGTCCATGATTATACATGATCCTGCGTTAGGGTTCCAAAATTTTTCGTTTTATTTACGTTTAATCCGCTGCGTTTTATGCCTCGGAACCCAACAATGGCATCAGAGCTACATGTATAAGGGACTGATTTGGTTACGTGTTTTATGTATTTGATGTATACATGCCTGTTTTGGTGACTGCCATGCCATGCTACTGCCTTGTCACAATCTGCCATGCTTCTGCCATGCTTCTGCCATGACTATATGTGATCTGCAATGTTATAATCTGTTATGGCATGATATGTGTGATGCACTGTATGTATGTGATACAAGATACAGTCCAGGGAAGGTCATCGGAATCGTTCTGAATCGATAAGAAACACAACGGCATAAGATGCGGTTTGTTGTGAATAGTGATTCTGCAGTGAACAGTGTTTTTCGACGGAGTCAGAATGGGTCGAATTTACTCTTTCTGGAAAGGGAAAATCGCCACGAGAAAAAATCACCGCTTTGTCGTGACCTATGGTGTTTTTTGGCCATTTGACATTGTTAAGGGCCTCAAAAACGTAGTTTTCTGTTTTCTGATCATAGTTTTAATTTTTTCGAAAATTTTTGATCATGATATATTTGATGCATGATGATATGATTATGCATTCTGGGATTCCAGTAACTGTTATGTGAGCATGGTGCTGGTTATGGCCTTCTAGACCCTAGAGTAATGGTTTTGGTTTTGGTTTTATAAATACGACTTGCATGTCGTTTTCTTCATTCTTGTAATTGTTGAACCTCGAATGTAACTCGAGCTTTTCTTATGTAAGTACATTAGCTTAGGTTGAATTCAATGTTTTCTTGTAATGTAATTGAAGACTGAAGGCAAGCAACTGGATGCAAGAAGCTAAGAAGGCAACCATGGATGCAAGAAGATCAAGACAAGCAACTGTATTTATATTTTTTTCCACCACCATAGACTGACTTTGATCCTTTCATTAGCTCGAAAGGATCACATAGGAAAGGGGCCATAACCAGGCACGATTACATACTGCACTTTACATATTGATGTATGAATGTATGTGTGGAGTAGAAGATGCATGCTTTAATTAGATTAATGATGTATGCATGTATTAGATACGTCACCCATGCCATGCTTGCCATGCTAAACAAGATAAAATCTTTAACGATTTAAGATTTTAAAATTAACAAACGAACGATCATGAGATTCTTGTGTTTATGAAATATGGATTTTAAAACACGGAATTAAATATGAATTTTTGATATCTATAATTGGGATTTTCTAACAAAAGTGAATATGCGTATTTATAAGGCTGATGGGTTTTAAGTGTGACCACTGGTATCCTCCATCTACCTGGGAAATGAACAATTTAAGATGTCGATTTGAAATATTTAGTTCAAGGAAAAATTGAGGATCTCTTCATGATGTGATCATGATCGTCGTAAATTTTCTAAACCCCTTAACAAAATATTAAGTTTTAATCGGATGCTTTTCAATGAATGAACACTCATCGAATCCTAGATCGATTAGGGGAAAGACTGTCAGTGGCAGGGGACTCCTATCTATCGTGGTGAGATGCGACGAATATAAACGGTTATATTCGGCCGTTGTATCATTGGGTCAAACTTAACTGAGTCGTCATAATAAGGTGAAAGTAAACGGTTATATTCGACCATTATGAACTTAGAAGCATAGAGTTTGGTTAAAAAAACTATTAGATAGATAAGATCAATCGTTGCTCACTAAACTATCCAAGAATTATATATGATATAATTGACAAATGTTGTCTACCTAAATAATCATTCTTAAGGACTTCCAGTGGTTGACTTGAGACATGACGAAATATGGATCTTGGCTCACTAGAAAGAATTATGGGATATACTTTCCGAATTAATAGTAATTGCTATTGATTTGATAGAAATAGTGGGAGATATATTATGAATGTATCATAATCATTTGAACATAATAAATAATTCAGACAATCTAATGTTTATTTTGCGCTTTTATCATTGTAGATACCAAATAATGACAAACAACACAAACGCACTATCCGTACGATCTGTCCTTGAGAAGGATAAACTGAGAGGAGGAAACAACTTCCTAGACTGGCAGAGGAATTTGAGGATTGTCCTCAGGCAGGAGCGCAAGCTTCATGTCATTGATATTCCTCCGGCAGGTCCCCTTCCTGAGGGCGCTACTGTTGAGGAACGAGCGGCCCACACAAAGGATGAAAATGATGCAACTGATGTTGCATGTCTTATGTTGGCAACTATGAGTGCTGAGCTTCAAAGACAGCATGTGCATATGGATGCATATACTATCTATGAGCACTTGCAAAGCATGTTTGCAAGCCAAACTCGTCAAGAAAGGTTCAACACGAGTAAGTCACTTTTTAATTGCAAACAAGGGGCAAGTGAACCAGTTGGCCCACATGTTCTAAAGATGATTGGTTACATTGAGTATCTTGATACTTTGGGTTTCCCGATTGGTCCGGAAACTGGTATTGACCTAATCTTGAATTCTTTGAACAACAAATTCACTCAGTTTGTTATGAACTACAATATGAATGAATTTGACAAAACACCTACTGAATTATTGGCTATGTTGAGAACATATGAGACCAACATGAAGACGGCTGAACCCGCTCCCATACTGATGGTGGGCAATAAAGGTAAGGCCAAAGGGAAAGGCAAGTGGAAGGGTAAGAAGAAGACAGGTTCTGATTCTACACCCAAGCCAAAGTCAGGTCCTAAACAGGCTTTAAAGCCTAAAGGTGGGGTCGCTAAGGGTGAATGTCACTACTGTAAGAAAACTGGTCACTGGAAGAGAAACTGTTCAGTTTACTTGGAGGATCTGAAGAAGAAGAGGGCTGAGCAAGCTTCTAATTCAGGTATATATGTTATAGAAGTCAAACTGTCTATTTCTACATCTTGGGTATTGGATACCGGATGTGCTTCTCACATTTGTATAAATGTGCAGGAAATGCAGAGAAGTAGGACATTGGCTAAAGGAGAAATGGACCTACGAGTTGGCAACGGAGCAAGAGTTGCTGCTTTAGCTGTAGGAACCTATTATTTATCTTTGCCCTCTGGGCTAGTTTTAGAACTGGAGAAATGTTATTACGTGCCTGCAATTCGCAGAAACATTATTTCTGTTTCTTGTTTGGACAAGAAAGGTTTTTCGTTTACAATAAAGGACAACAGTTGCTCTTTTGCTTTGAATGATTTAACCTATGGTGTTGCGCGTTTGTTTAATGGTTTATATGTTCTTGACTTAGATAATCCTGTCTGTAATATAGAAAACAAACGACTTAAAGTTAATGACTCAAATCAAACATACCTCTGGCATTGTCGTCTAGGCCATATAAATGAGAAACGCATATCCAAATTACATAAGGATGGATATTTGGATAAGTTTGATTTTGAATCATACCAAGAATGCGAATCTTGTTTGCTTGGTAAAATGACTAAAGCCCCTTTCACTGGTAAGGGTCAAAGGGCCACTGAACGTTTGGAGCTAATACATAGTGATGTATGTGGCCCAATGCGTGTGATGGCTAGAGGAGGCTACTACTACTTCATAACATTTACTGATGATTTCAGTAGATATGGATATGTATATCTTATGAAGAATAAATCCGATTCTTTTGAAAAGTTCAAAGAATACAAGGCTGAAGTAGAGAAGCAAATTGGCGGAGGTGCAAGTATTAAAATCTTACGATCTGATCATGGAGGAGAATACTTGAGCACTGAATTTAAAGATTATTTAAAGGAGTGTGGTATTGTATCACAACTCACTCCGCCAGGTACACCTCAATGGAATGGAGTTTCAGAGAGGAGAAATCGCACATTGTTGGACATGGTGCGATCGATGATGAGTCATGCAGATCTTCCAATTAGTTTCTGGGGTTATGCTCTAGAAACAGCGGCTTTCACACTTAACCGTGTTCCTACTAAGAAGGTTCAAAAGACTCCATATGAGATATGGGAGAAGAAACGGTCAGGCATGAGCTTTATGAAAGTTTGGGGATGCAAGGCGTTTGTGAAGCGTCAAGTATCTGACAAGCTTGGACCTAAATCTGAAGAGTGCAATTTTGTGGGATACCCTAAGGAAACAAAGGCGTACTATTTCTATAGTCCTATTGAGCAGAAAGTGTTCATTGCTCGAGATGCTGTTTTCATGGAAAGAGATTTTGTTTCCAAAAGAAACAGTGGGAGAACTATAGACCTCGATGAAGATCGAGAACCACAAAATAGCATTGAACCTGAAGTGGAACAAGAGCAGGATAATGATAATGCTCAACAAACACAGGTTGTTCGTAGAACTGGTAGAATTCGCCATGAGCCAGAGAGATATGGATTTCTCTTGACTCAATGTGGTGATTTGATGCTCATAGACGAAGATGAGCCTCTCACATACCAAGATGCTACGAACAGTCCAGACTCTAAGAGATGGCTAGAAGCCATGAAATCTGAGATGGATTCCATGTACGAAAACCGAGTATGGACCTTGGTTGATCCACCTGAAGGGGTAAAACCCATAGGGTGCAAATGGGTTTTCAAGAAGAAAACTGACATGGATGGAAATGTTCAGACCTATAAAGCAAGGCTGGTTGCAAAAGGTTTCAGACAAATTCATGCTATTGACTATGATGAGACTTTCTCACCAGTGGCTATGGTCAAGTCTATAAGGATTTTGCTTGCTATTGCAGCATTCCATGATTATGAAATCTGGCAAATGGATGTCAAAACAGCCTTCCTTAACGGAATCCTTGAAGAGGATGTGGATGTGTACATGACACAACCTGAAGGTTTTGTCGATCCAAGGAATGTTAGCAAGGAATGTAAATTACGTCGATCCATTTATGGATTGAAGCAAGCCTCTAGGAGATGGAATATCCGTTTTGATGAAACAGTCAAGGAGTATGGCTTTGTTCAAAACGAAGATGAACCTTGTGTTTACAAGAAGGTTAGTGGGAGTCATGTGGCATTCATAGTACTATATGTTGATGATATACTACTAATGGGGAATGACATACCTTCTCTCAAGGCTGTTAAGATTTGGTTAGGGAGCAACTTCTCTATGAAAGACTTAGGAGAAGCATCCTACATTCTAGGAATGAGGATCTATAGGGATAGATCTAGAAGGATGATCGGTCTAAGTCAGAGTACATACATCGAAAAGGTTTTGCATCGTTTTGGTATGCAAAATGCAGAAAGGGGATATATCCCCGTATCTCAAGGGATAACGATCTCTAAAGATCAGTGTCCAAAATCATTGGATGACAAGGACCGCATGAGTAAGGTTCCATATGCCTCAGCAATTGGATCCATCATGTATGCAATGGTATGTACTCGCCCAGATGTTTCGTATGCTTTAAGCATGACGAGCAGATACCAATCTAATCCAGGTGAAGGTCACTGGACGGCTGTCAAGAATATTCTAAAGTACTTGAAAAGGACTAAAGATTCATTCTTGGTGTATGGAGGAGAGGACAAACTGGTTGTAAAAGGTTACACCGATGCAAGTTTCCAAACAGACAGGGATGATACTGTATCACAGTCTGGTTTTGTGTTTTGTCTAAACGGAGGTGCTGTGAGTTGGAAGAGTTCAAAGCAAGAAACAGTAGCTGATTCTACAATGGAGGCTGAGTACATTGCAGCTTGTGAAGCGGCTAAGGAAGCTGTTTGGATTCGAAAATTCATTAATGATTTGGGAGTGGTTCCATCGATCGCAGATCCCATTGATCTATACTGCGATAATAATGGAGCCATTGCACAGGCTAAAGAACCTAGAGCTCACTCCCGAACCAAACACATACTCCGGAGATATCACCTCATTCGAGAGATTAATGAAAGGGGTGACATACACATATGTAAAGTGCACACAAATGATAACATTGCAGACCCACTGACCAAAGGCTTATCGCAGAAGAAGCACGACGGTCACACTAGTTCCATGGGTATTAGATACATGGGTGATTGGCTCTAGTGCAAGTGGGAGATTGTTGGTGTAGGTGCCCTAGAGGCAATACAATGTTTATTTTGATAAACCTTTATGTCAATTGATTATTCAATAAACATATTTATTATGACTTTAATTACTGCGATATATTTGTTAGCATAATAAATGTCCTTAGAATCATGATACATATTGTATAGTTTAGTACATGACTTGAACTTGAGATTATATAATATATCATATTCTTAAATGTCCCTAGTCGAGTATTAATATTATAGGACAATAATAATACATAAATAGACTAGTATGTTGTTTGACAGATAACCACATCTCATTGGTTATAAGTATGGGGATACTAAAGTCAACACATAGGTACATGCAGGAGTACATGGTACTGGACAGACCCACAGTGAGATTCTTCATATTTAATAAAGTCATAAGAAAGACTCACAGTGTTAATGGTGTAATAATCCTCTGACTTGAGATCATTATATTTTTATACAAGGATTAATATACTTTGACTACATTAAAAGTTACCTTTGACCGGGTAATGATAAAAGTGGACATCGGGTATATCATGAATCGTATGAGAAATATGAATGATAGATAAAGGATTTAACCCTCCTATAATTAGGAGAGATATTATTGGCCTCTTGATTGAGTGAGACTATAAAATGCATGGCCGTGCTCAAATAATGATTTGTTTTCATAGTCTACTCATGGATCAAGTAAACCCGGATTAAATGTTGAAGAGGATGACTAAATACATGCCTCGAGTTTAATCTATAATATATATGGTTAAAAGGATTATATTACACGGAAACATTAATCACGAAAGGTTTTATCGAATCACGATTTAATTATTGTTTAATTGGGTAGCAATGATGTATTACTAGATGCCGCTCATTGTTTATAATTTTATTGGAGAATAAAATTATTGCCAATTAAATAATAGCCTATAGGGTCACACGCAAAGAGCACTTAGAGGAATAGTTAATTTAAATTATAGATTTAAATTAATTGATAATTATTTGAATTTTTATTATATTAATTAAGTGAGACTTAATTAATTAAGATAATATAAATTCAAATTAGAATTGTATTTCTGCCCATAATAATTAAGTATGACTTAGTTATTAATTAAATAATAAAATTCGTTTTATTATTTTCCTAGACCTACATGGGTTAGGTTTTGCTGCTATGGGCCTGTTAACCAAACATTATAAATAGATAATGTAGGTTTAAGAGGCAAAACACGTTTTTGATAGAAAAACCCTAGAAGAGGCTGCAAAGAGGCAGGAAGACAATTCGAATTATCAAAGGTTTGCTAGTACATCCACTCCGTAATCAAGATCGTGAGACGCTCTTGAAGGTGCTCGTGTGGATACCATAGTGTTTTCGAGAGGAAGACACAAGTCGTGATAGCAAGGATCTCCGTTGAGTTCGTGACATTCAAGATCGTAATAGGTATGATTCGATTATCACCATAATCCGTCCAATCTTATACATGATCCTGCGTTAGGGTTCCGAAATTTTTCGTTATATTTACGTTTATCCGCTGCGTTTTATGCCTCGGAACCCAACAGATACTATATCACAGTCTGGTTTTGTGTTTTGTCTAAACGGAGGTGCTGTAAGTTAGAAGAGTTCAAAGCAAGAAACTGTAGCTGATTCTACAGTGGAGGCTGAGTACATTGCAGCTTGTGAAGCGGCTAAGGAAGCTGTTTGGATTCGAAAATTCATTACTGATTTGGGAGTGGCTCCATCGATCGCAGATCCCATTGATCTATACTGCGATAATAATGGAGCCATTGCATAGGCTAAAGAACCTAGAGCTCACTCCCGAACCAAACACATACTCAGGAGATATCACCTCAATCGAGAGATTAATGAAAGGGGTGACATACACATTTGTAAAGTGCACACAAATGATAACATTGCAGACCCACTAACCAAAGGCTTGTCGCAGAAGAAGCACGACGGTCACACCAGTTCCATGGGTATTAGATACATGGGTGATTGGCTCTAGTGCAAGTGGGAGATTGTTGGTGTAGGTGCCCTAGAGGCAATACAATGTTTATTTTGATAAACCTTTATGTTAATTGATTATTCAATAAACGTATTTATTATGACTTTAATTACTGCGATATATTTGTTAGCATAATAAATATCCTTAGAATCATGATACACATTGTATAGTTTAGTACATGACTTGAACTTGAGATTATATAATATATCATATTCTTAAATGTCCCTAGTCGAGTATTATTATTATATGACAATAATAATACATAAATAGACTAGTATGTTGTTTGACAGATAACCACATCTCATTGGTTATAAGTATGGGGATATTAAAGTCAACACATAGGTACATGCAGGAGTACATGATACTGGACAGACCCACAGTGAGATTCTTCATGTTTAATAAAGTCATAAGAAAGACTCACAGTGATAATGGTGTAATGATCCTCTGACTTGAGATCATTATATTTCTATACGAGGATTAAT
Source organism: Oenanthe sinensis (assembly GCA_028671895.1). NCBI lineage: Eukaryota > Viridiplantae > Streptophyta > Magnoliopsida > Apiales > Apiaceae > Oenanthe > Oenanthe sinensis. The sequence continues at coordinate 12,442,290 of CM053799.1, forward strand.
ATACTTTGAGTACATTAAAAGTTACCTTTGACCGGGTAATGATAAAAGTGGACATTGGGTATATCATGAGTCGTATGAGAAATATGAATGATAGATAAAGGATTTAACCCTCCTATAATTAGGAGAGATATTATTGGCCTCTTGATTGAGTGAGACTATAAAATGCATGGTCGTGCTCAAATAATGTTTTGTTTTCATAGTCTACTCATGGATCAAGTAAACCCGGATTAAATGTTGAAGAGGATGACTAAATACATGCCTCGAGTTTAATCTATAATATATATGGTTAAAGGGATTATATTACACGGAAACATTAATCACGAAAGGTTTTATCGAATCACGATTTAATTATTATTTAATTGTGTAGCAATGATGTATTACTAGATACCGCTCATTGTTTATAATTTTATTGGAGAATAAAATTATTGCTAATTAAATAATAGCCTATATTGGAGAATAAAATTATTGCTAATTAAATAATAGCCTATAGGGTCACACACATAGAGTACTTAAAGGAATAATTAATTTAAATTATAGATTTAAATTAATTGATGATTATTTAAATTTTATTATATTAATTAAGTGAGACTTAATTAATTGAAATAATATAAATTCGAATTTGAATTCTGCCATTAATAATTAAGTGTGACTTAGTTATTAATTAAATAATAAAATTCGGTTTTATTATTTAATCCTAAACCTACATGGGTTAGGCTTTGCTGTTATGGGTTGCTATTATGGGCCTATTAACCAACCATTATAAATAGATAATGTAGGGTTAATAAGGGTTAACGTTTTGATAAGAAAACCCTAGAAGAGCAGCCACATAGCAAAGGCAGAGACAAATTCGAAATCATCAAAGGAGGCTAGTACATCTCTTCCGTAATCAAGATCGTGAGACGTTCTTGAAGGTGCTCGTGTGGATACCATAGAGGTGTTTTCGAGAGGAAGACAAAGTAGTGAAAGCTAGGATCTCCGTTGAGTTCGTGAAAGTCAAGACCAAACAAAGGTATGATTCCGTTTCACCATAATCAGTCCATGATTATACATGATCCTGCGTTAGGGTTCCAAAATTTTTCGTTATATTTACGTTTAATCCGCTGCGTTTTATGCCTCGGAACCCAACAAAAAGTGTTCGTGTGGATACCGTAGAGTGTAGATCGCGAGAGCGGGATACGTGATGATTAAACAAGCTTTGGTCCTCCATTAATCTTCCATTAATGAACTGTTAAATCTTTTGTTTTCGCATGGATCCTACGGAGGATTTCGCTATTTTGATTTATTTTTCGCGTTTATTCCGCTGCGTTTGTGCCTCGAAACCCTTCAATGGCATCAGAGCAACTTGCAAAACATTTTAATTCGGTTATGTGCTTAATAGTTTTTGATATGTAAGCATGTATGTGATCTGTCATGTACGGAAAAGTTGTCTTTACATCCATGTGATGGATGATAATACCATGTACGGAAGCCAATACTATAAGCATTTTAATTATTTTCATTCTTGCAACTGGAGAGTATTTATCAAAATAGTCAATGTCTTCCATTTGCCTAAAACCCTAAGCTACCAGCCTAGCCTTATACTTATCTATTGAGCCATCCAGGTTCATTTTTCTTTTGAAGATCCACTTACATCCTATAGTAGTACACCCATGAGGGAGATCAACCAACTCTCATATTCCATTAGAAACAATAGAGTCGATCTCACTCTTTACAGCGCCTTTACAGTGCCTTGACTCTGAAGAGTCCATGGCCTGCCGAAAAGTTAAAGGTTCATTCTCGATATTGTAAGTGATAAAATCACTTCTAAAGTCTTTAACCACCTTTGCCCGCTTACTCCTTCTAGGTTCCTCTACTTTGTTAGGAGTAGAGCTACTAGCAGAATCTGCCCCCACATTTTTCACCCTTTCCACATGATCATGAATGAAACTCGATGTGCAAATGGGATCATCTTCAGAAATACCCTGAGGTTTACCAGTCTTCATAGGGAACACATTCTCAAAGAATATTGCATCACGAAACTCAAATATAGTGTTTACCACTATACCATCTATGTCATATTTTAACACTAAAAATCTCATAGCGGTAGTGGTTTCAATATAGCCCAGAAAGATGCAATCAATAGTTTTCGGCCCCAGTTTCTTTCTCTTGTGTTTAGGGATAAGTACATTTGCAAGGCATCCCCACACACGAAGATACTTTAAACTAGTCTTTTTGTCTTTCCATAACTCATATGGTGTCTTGTCCATACGTTTCAGAGGGGCTTTGTTCATAATATGGCAAGTCGTATTCAGAGCCTCTCCCCACATGTACTTAGGCAATCCAGAATTAATTAGGATATTGTTAATCATATCTTTAAGAGTTCTGTTCTTTCGTTCTTCCACCCCATTTGAGTCAAGAGTGTATGATGGAGTCACCTCATAAATTATACCATTGCTTTTGCAAAATTCATTAAATGAGGTACCCGTATACTCTCCACCTCTATCAAATCTTAAACTTTTAAGTACTTTAACAGTTTGTGTTTCAGCTTCATTTTTATACATAATGAATTTATCAAGTGCTTCATCTTTATGTTTAATCAAATAAACATGGCAATATCTACTACAATCGTCTATAAAGGTAATGAAATATCTTTTATTATCCTTAGTCAAAACACCACCGAATTCACATATGTCTATGTGAACTAACTCTAAAACTTCTGCATCACTAACAACATTATGAAAAGATTTCCTAGTTAGTTTAGCAGTCACACATACTTGACATTTAGATTTCTTTTCAATGGCATGCTTTGGAATCAACTCTAAATTCATCATATTCTTTAGAGCACTAAAATTTAGATGACCAAGATGTGAGTGTCATAATTAGGATGATTCAAAACTATTACAGAAGGAACAACATTATCATTAATAAAACTGCCCAAAATAGGCTCCACATTTATTAAAAATAATCCATCAGACAAGTAACTTTTGCTAGAAAATACACCAGTATATGTAATGACTACTTTATTAAAATTCAAAGAAAGTTCGAAACTATTTCTAACTAAACAGCTTCCACTTATTATGCTTTTACGAATGTCAGAAACATGATGCACTCTAGTAAGGGATAGAACACACCCAGAAGAAAACTTCAGGTCCACGTTTTCTACTCCAAGTACTTGAGCAACACTTGCATTCCCCATCGTCACTATCATGCCTTGAATCTGTTGATAAGATACAAACAGAGTAATATCGTTACAAATATGTACATTAGCTCTAGTATCAATCAACCATTCATTTGACAGATAAGTGGAAAGTAGTGTAGGGTTGTAGGTAACATACCCGTCATTGGTTTCAAAAGCAATAACCTCACCAACAACCATGTTAATCACAGGCCCACCAGTGGTTCCAAGCACAGTATTAGCTTGTGCTACCACATTAGGTGTCTTCACTTTCTTAGTAGGACAGTCCTTGCTCCAGTGACCAACCTGTCCACATGACCAACATAGTTTGATTTCCTTTGGTTTCTTAGCCTTGTTCTTGTCATTTTTAGGCTTAGTGTTTTCTTTCTTAGTGAGAGACTTTCTTTTCTATCCTACAGTCACTACGTTCACCTTCGAACTCTCATGTTCAGCAAGCATCACATGTCCATGTTTGGACTTGTATTTTTCATGCACAAAGATGTTCAACATCAGGTTAGTCCATGTGATCTCTCCCTTCTGTCTTTTCAGGGAGAGTGAAAACTCTTCCCAAGACTTTGAGAGCTTTTCAATCACCGATATAACCTCAAACTTCTCAGGAAGGTCCATTCTAGACTCCTTCAAAGCATGTACCAACATCTCAAACTCATGCACTTGCTCCGTCATAGATTTAGTATCCACCAGTTTGAAATCAAGGAACCGAGCCACAAAATACTTTTCCAGACCTTGTGAGTTAGTATTATGTGTCTGGTCCAGCTTCTCCCATAAGAGCTTAACATTGTAGGAATCCAATGAGTAAACATCGAACAGAGTGTTCGTTAAAGCTGCCAATATTATAGCCCTAGCCACCCCATCATTTTCTTCCCACATAGCATAAGCCTTAACAGAGTCAAACTCCTCTTGATTAATAATATGAATGTAGGAGATATAAAGTATGGATGCTAGGGTTTTCTCAAACTTGTCACTTGTATATCTCTTTTATCTCTAACATTTTTCTGTATATATAATACAATAAAACGTAACAGCAGATAAAATATTAATTAAAATAATTATTCTGACTTTAATAGAATATATTTCAGAATCAGTAAAATTTGTAACAGCCATTAGAGTTTAGCTAAATTTGCCCATCAGAGTTTATAAACTCTGCCACTTCCATCATTGTTTACTGTTAAACTCTGATGAGCTAGTCCATCAGAGTTTAATAAATTTTGACCCAGTGGTCCATCAGAGTTTATAAACTCTGCTAGTTCCATTAGAGTTTACTGTTAAACTCTGATGAGCTAGTCCATCATAGTTTAATAAACTCTAACCCAGTGGTCCATCAGAGTTTTATCAGTGAACTCGGCCATCAGAGTTTACTGATAAACTCTGACCCAACTCAGTCTATACTCTGATCAGAGTTTGCACAAATTCTGACCATCAGAGATTGTTAAAATCTGATGAGCTAGTCCATCAGAGTTTAATAACCTCTGACCGAGCTTTCTCTTTGTAAACTCTGAAAAATTACACACTGACTCAATATTCATATTAAAATAATATTTAAAGTCATAATTAAATTAATTAATCATGTAATAAAACTTCTCACCCAAGTCGCCTCGCGTACGCGAGACGCCGAGACATTCGCCCAAGTTGCCTTTCGACGCGACCCGAGGCGAGGCGAGGCGGCGGTAGTGCGCGTGTGCGCGCGCGCGAGGGCACACAATTACACCATGCACACTCACATGCGTTAGGAGTTCACACTACTCTTGTACATATATGCATAACACGCACACCCATATTACATTCTCTATGTGAGACAACTCATTTAAATCATTTCAAGCTAGCAACTTCTACTCAATTTATCTATGGATTACACTAAGAAAATGACTTAGATCGAAACATGAACGTGTAAGTCCTCATAGCAAAGAACAACTTTCATTAGTTAGTTTCTGGAAATTATATCAAGAACATATAAAAAATATGTCTTAAACTTTTCATTTTCTAACAATTTGTATACTAAAACAAATCAACTATAACTGATGGACAAATAAGAAATGATGCTGGAAAAAAAATCCACATATTGAATGAAGATATAAACTAATATGAAAACTAAAAAGAAAAAATAATTCTTCAAAACAGAGAGAATACATATACTAATTAAAGCATTAAGCATCTGTATGCCAAAACCTTGAGGGGTTTGGGTTTAGAAAAAAGTGCATTCTTGCCAATGTTAACGCATTTATATTTTATAAACCTAATCCTTCGGTAAATTTTTATTAATTGTTACTATTCTAATTACTCTACTGCTTAATGATCACGAGTTTTAATATATTTTATTTTAAATTCTTGCTAATATTAAATTTAACTATTTTTTTAAATCATTATTTCAATTAATATCATTCAATTATAAGCATGCATGTCCTTGACTAAAAACATTTACAAACGGCCGGTATAGTAAATCTAAGTTATTTTAATGTTTTTAATTAAATATAAATTAATGTTCTGTTAGGTTTGGATGATTAAAATGGTATGGAATAAAATAAAATATTAACTAGCTTTGATATAAGTTATAAATATTCAAAATATTTATTTATTTCTAACAACCTAAACCAGTCTTTAAAAAAGATCACTTTATTTACCATTGGAGACATTTTTTTCATAATTATTATCATAAAAAATTTGCATCTACTAGTATTTTTCAATTTTTCTTTAAAACTCCATTATTTACTTATTCGTTCATTTCATTATATATATATATATATATATATATTCTATTTACCTAAACAATTAATTTTTATAGACACAGCCACGTGAGAGTTAACCAAATTCTCCGTAATAATTTTGCATGCACAAATAAGTCTCTTATAGTTTGTTAATATTTTTTTTAAAATATGTTTTGGGTGGATAATTTGATTTTAAACCATTGTATTGATTTTTAACGAAAACAAAGGATAATATGGTACTGCATGTAGTAAGTAATTCATTTATAAACTGCGGAACTTGTCTTCTAATGCCTATATACGTGGAAATCACGTATTCAGAAATACAGGCAAATGGACAAAAGTGTCCCTTTAAAAATATCTTCTTATGATACGGAAAATCCAATATAGGCAAAATGAAAATGATTACAATCATCCAAAATAGCAAACGCAATTGTAATTGTTTTGTGCAGAGTCGACTTGTCAACATGTAACTCCTGTATGACCTCTTTTAGTTGTGCATATGGTAAAATTTACTCATCTTTGATCACAATTTAAATATAATATATAATTAAAAAAATAAAATTTTATATTATTTAAAAGTATATATAATCTATTTTAGAATGTATTTTTTATTTTTTTAAAATTATATTAGAATACTTTTTAATTATTATTCAAAAATTAGTCAATTTATCCAGAAAAAAATCAAAATGAACATTTGTTTAGGATGAAGGGAGTAATATATATATATATGGGGTGAAGGATATAAATAACTATTTTTCATATAAAATTGATGAAAATAACAATTATAGGAAAATATAGTTAAAAATAACGGATTGAATACGCATTTGTGAAATTGGTATTCGAAATACATATGATACGCATTTATGAGTTGAATATGTATATATGATACACATTTGTGAGTTTGGTATAATATTCAACTGATAAATGCCTATTTACATATATATATATATATATATATTTTTTAAATACGAATTTGTGAGTTGTGTATCTCATATAAATGAGATATGCAATCCCGTAAAAGTTGTCAATAAACCCAAAAATTATTATTTTTATTAATTTTAATTAAAAATTTGTTACTTTTAACATTTTTTCCATATATATTAGATAATGTAGTGTTGACACAAAACTGAAATGTAATTTTATACAAAATTTTGAAGATTGCAGATCTAAAATAGGCCCCTATGCATAGACTTACCCCCCTACACGGCCCCCGACTTATGGACACAACAATACAAAATGTACGGATCGAGCGGTGTCTGACTTGACAAGAAATCAAGAATTCTACAAATGTGGTCCAGAAGTTGATTATATAGTGCCAAATATTCATAAATGAAATGTAATATATTGGCACTTTAGCCAGCGAATTACTTTACCACAATTGTAATATCACCCGCTACATCCAAATATAAGACCACGCATATGCGTAGAAATTAAGATAGTCCAACACTCCAACAGAGTGGCTGAATCCTGAATGGAACCAAAGGAATTAAATTTGGCTTCTCTGAGCCTGCTTTTCAATAAGTTCAGAGCACTACAATCCTAATATTAAAATATTATAATAATATTCATTTTATATTATTTTAATATATAACTAATTTCGAACCAACACTATAAAACTATGATGGTTTAAAATTACATCAGATTAATATTTTAAGAATTGTTATAATGTAAACGTATTTGTAATTGTCAAATCTTATTAAAGAAGGATTGTTAAAACGTACTAAACAAGACTCGCAAAACTTATCAAGAATGACTCGCAAAACTTAATAAACAAGATTTGTGAAACTTATCAAAAAAGACTTGCAATACTTAATAAGAAAGAATTGTATAACTACCTCAAGAACATTAGTAAATCAACTCCTATATAACCGTCAGTTAATCAAACAATCATACAATGAAATAAAGAAAATACATATAATTTTCTCTCTACATATTTTTTCCCTTATATATATATTAAAAATAAGTTATTTTCTTACAACTTATTTAAAGTTAAATAATATTATACAAGATTCATATTAGGTTATCCGTACAAGACTCTCCAGACTTAGATTTTTAGCCATCGTTATTTACAAATTTATTAATATCTTAAAGATGACTATGCGGTTAGTATTATTATAAAGATGGCTATGCCGTCAAATATTATTCCTATAAACATGACTATGTCATCCAACATTATATTAATACGTAGTACATTTATAATTTAAATTATACTTATAAATTTTATTGTATATATAATTGCTTATTTATGTGTCATACTGTTATATCTCATTTTAAATATTTATTTTGTAAATCAGAATGACTAATCTTGCAAAATTAGAATTTGTTGCATTGGATGTTTGTGGGAAAATTATCTATCATCGATGCTAGATGCAGAATTACATCTTAGTGTTGATTATTTAAAAGACACTGTAGATTAACAAAAAACCCTACTGTCGAACAAAATGCAAAAGTAATTATCTTTCTTACGCATCACATCCATGAAAATTTAAAATCTTTGACTTTGTGATGATCTCCAAAGTTCAAGGGCGTAGTTGTTAAATTTTGATTATCCATTCATGTAGATTGTAAAGCATAATGTAACGTAGTATGTAATAGTGATAACGATAACTCAACCAAGAAACAAAGACAGATAAATAATACTAGTATGTAGCACAGGAATCAAGAAGGACATGTAAATAGGAATCATACATACATCATTGCAGAACATTCAAGACGAAAGGCTTACTGAATGTCAGCGAGAGAAGTTCATTAAAATGTTCAGGCCTCAGCAACAAATAAGAGTTCAGAAGATTTCAGACTAAAGACAGTGTAATGATTTAAGTAAAGATATCAAAGGGTTTCAGTGATTAGAAGTAATGCAACAGTCCAAAGTTAATCAGCTGAAACAGAACAGAAGTTAAGGGAATTCAATTCAGCGTTAGTCGTTTGTGAACCAGACCAGTGCACTATGTGTCAACACAACAAGAAAAGAATTGTCTTGATTAATGAGAAGAAAATCAGTTGATCAAGCCAGAAGAGTGAAGACCAAGTAGTAATTTCTTCAAGAATTCAAAAGATATATTAAGGCAAGTAATATTGCAAATGGTGGTTCCTACAAAGGTGGAACATAGTGTGAAGCGCCACAAAATATCTATAGGCGCAACATAACTATGTTCAAGGCACAACAAAAGTTAAATTGATGTTTGTGGCGCCTACACACTACAAATGGTGTGCAGGCGCAACAAAAGAGCTTCAAGGCGCAACACAAGTTCAAATGAAGGTTTGTGGTGCCTGCACACTGCAACTAGTGTGTAGGCGTAACAAAAGGGAACCCAGGCGCAACAAAACACTTATGAAATGTTTCTAAGTCCATTAGTGGCGCCTCTAGAGGGTAACCACTCTATAGGCATAACTAACTTAATCTAGTGGCCCAACAAAACTATATAGGTGCAACAAACATGCTTTAGGCATAACAAATATTTAAGTGGCGCCTACACACCACCAACGCTCTTGCAGGCGTAACATGGGACTTATACATTTTTAGAAATTAATTTCCAAAAAGACTACAGAATATATATGGTTGAAATCAATTCAGTCAAAAGAAGTATTCATTCATCTTCAACAAAAAGACATACAGACGGGAACTCCATTACAGCTCTACATTAAACACACCCAACTGTATTTCTTTTGTAATATTGATTGAACCCACTGAAACTAATCATTTTGATTAGAAGTGTAACACTCAGGGATTTAATAATATATCTTTATTTCCCCAAATCTTTATGTTTCATTAACTGCCATTTTCATATCTTAAGAACATAAACACTTAAATATTAGATAATTGCTTTGTGCATGCCTGCTAATTTTATTAATCTGGTATTTGTTTAATTTTGATCTTAGAAAATATTTAAGTTCTTGTATTTAATTGATAAATTCTTGGCACTTATATATATATTTTAAATTATTTTAAATAAAAAAGATGAATATTTATATTTATTCTTATATTTAGTAAGAAGAATAATTTATTTATGACAATAATTTTAACAATTCATGTTATTATTATTATTAATAAATATTTTGTGAAATAATATTTGTGAGTAATTAATTATTATTGATTAATTATATAAATTATTCATAAACATTATTCATTTAATTAGTAGCAAAGTCTAGGATCACTTGAGTTTTTGTCAATTATTTAGTGGCCCTTTAAATAGTTTAGTAGAGCCTATACAATGGTTTGACTGTATAGGCGCAACATATACCTCACGAGTACTTAGTAATTGTTTGATAAAAATCAAGTGGCGCCTATAGGATTTTGTTGCGCCTACACAGTGATACCACTGTAAAGGTGCAAAAAAAATGCTTAGAAACTTTGATTGTATATTAGTGGCGCTAGGGCCTTAATGTGGCACCTACACAGTGTCACCAGTGAAGGCTCAACATAAATCATATAACAACTTTTGTTGCACCAAGTAATTTAGTGGCGCCAATAAAGTGTAAGCACTGTAGAGGCGCAAAAGTACTTACCCAATTTTAGTAGGGTTTCTGTGACACCTATATATATAAATACATGTGTTTTGTTGGGTTTCTTTAATTACTTACACAATATACACACTCTTAAGGGCACAAGAAAAATATCAGATCTGCAATTTTTAATCGAACAAAACTCAGCCAAATCTTATCCATTTTTTAATCTTAAACCAGATTTGTGAACCCCCACAATCATACCTATCATTTGCAAGTGGTCCCATTGATTGTGGTCAAGTTTCTAAAATTCTCATTTTTACAAAAAATCGAACTGATTGGCTAGGGTTATTAATTGTTAAATCGAATAAAAATTGTAATAAAATTAAAAGTGTGTTTTAAATTAGTAGGAGAAAATAATATTTTTATTTCACGAAAATTCAAGTAATTTTAATAATTAGGATTTAGTTCATAATTTACTAAAATTATTCGATATTAATTAGTAATTTTAATTCATAAAAATTACCTCTCAATTTAATAAAATGACAGGTAATTTTGAGATTAAAAAGACTAATTATTTATCCATTTTAGTAGATGACTAGACTGAAGGAAGGGACTTAGGTAATTTGGCTAGGTTTTTAAATGAAGAGTCTATAGTCCGGTATGCACTAACGACTTCTATTCCTTTGAATAGAAATTTATTAAGACAGGTATACAAATCTGCTAAGGACACATCTGCAGATGGAATCTCAGTCTTCACTTGCAAGATTATGAGAAAGAAGGTGCGAATAACAGAAAATGACATCAACCAAGCACTTCATTTGCCAACTGAAGATTTTGAAGATGAACCATCTCAAGCAGATCTGAACAATTTCTTCATGTTCCTGCACTGCACCAGAGTGAACAATAATCTTCCAAAGAAGATTTACATGAATCACCTCCCCAAAGAATGGAACTTGTTTTTCAACATCCTGTCTCATGGCTTTGCACCAAAGATAGATGGCTTCCGTGGGATTACACAGTTCAACAAGGTGATCGGATATGCAGTCGTTTCTGGGTCAAGAATAAATTTTGGTAAGCTGATCATGGCAGAGATTCTCAAGAACCAGTCAAAGATGGAAAACTTCTGATCATTGCAGCTGGTATCGAATCAAGTGCTAAGAACTGATCAATTACAAGAGTTTCAGAACAGTCAATTGGAAGAATCACCCTCACTTCAGTTCAAGACTATTCTACTGCTATAGAATGAGGAGGACTATCCTAACAGGTATACTCCTGCTCCAATGACTAACCCTATTAGAGATTACAATGGTCTTCTTAGACAGGTTAATGAAGAAGAAGTAGAAGAAGAAGAAGAAGAAGAAGAAGAAGAAGAAGAAGAAGCAATCTCTGAAGAGGATAATGAAGCTAAAACGTCTAGTGACTCTGGAAACTCAGCAGCAACTGAAGAAGAAGAACCATGCACTGATAAAGAAGATGCAATTATAAAAGAAGCTAGTTCTGAACATGAGCAGGAACCAATTCTTGAAGATCAGAGGAAGAGCCCTGAAAATCAAACAGAGGAGATAGTTGTTGAGGTAGAAGTGGAAGAGCCTCAGAATACAAAGGTGTACATCCCTAACATTTCTGCTGAATAATTGGATGAAGGTAAACTTCTTGAATTTGAATTTTCTGCTTTTCTAACTGAAAAATTTGTCACAATATCTCATACTGTGCCTCAAACGGCAATGCACACACAAGATCCCTCAGTGGCCATCGAAGCTGGCAATGAACTGGCAGGCCAACCAGTTCTAACCACTGCCAAAGAACAACAAACACTACATTCATCTCCCAAACCAGAAAAAGAACCATTGTATTAGATGATAGGAGTGAGTCCCTACCGGATCAAGAAGTTTTTCAAATTTCCCCTACAACTGTGCCTTCTCAAAAACATCAAAAATGAATTTTAAACCTAAGGCATCTGTAAGCCAAGACCCTGATTCTCCAATCTCTGAGACCTTTCTCTTCCTTTGTGACCTTAATTCTGAAATTGATAAAATCATGAAAGGTACGGGAACAGAACCAGAGGTTGTAACAATATCCGCTACTTCAGTAACTAGTACTGTTTTGGTAGATCCAATTCAGAACCTGTCTTCACAGACAGTTGGGGGAATCACAGACTATAACGAGCCGTTCATTACATTGTCAAATGTGGTGACCCCCCTGGACTTAACATCTCCAGATCCTATTCAGGATGTTTTTCCTCCCCAAATGGGTGAAGTGGAAAGGCAACTCTCCCATAGAAGGGAGGTCTCCATTCACGGAGTAGCTGTGTCGGTAGCATCACCACTTCAAGTGGAAATACCTTCACAGGCTTCATGGGGCACCACAGGCTCTTAATTGTCATACATTACATTTCTTGAGGTGGTGACCCCCCTGGAAATTCAAAGTTCAGCTCCTAAAATGGAGGTCCTCCCCACCTTGTTAGGTCAGGAGGAGGGACAACACACCCATAGAGCGGATGTGGACTCTATTAATAGAGTATCTGCTGCTTCGACAGTAGAACATGTTCAGGGTGTCTCTTACCAGGTAATGCCTTCAATGGCTTCAACTGGCATCACAAATTCTACATTCTTGCCAATCATTACAGAATCCACATTGGTGACTACACTGGGTCTCAACCCCCCAGTTCTTGTAAAAAGAGTTCTCCCCATCCATAGTGGTCAGGCGGAGAAGCAACCTACCCATAGAAGGGATAAGGATTTTAATGCAGGTACTGAAGATCTAGATGCTATTCTAGACATGAGTGAAATACTAAACCTAAGCGATCTTCAATTCCCTGACCCAAAGAAGCTGAATGTGAGTGTTGAGGGTCATGCTCAAACAAAAATAGTGAGGAGTGAGACACCCACAAATCAAACAAACACTCCACACATTACACACACTGCACACATCCAAAGGATTTTAAATCCGGAGGCACAAGTAACAGAGATCCATTACTCAATTGGAAAGATCTTGGAGGTGCTGGAACAGTAGGGAGCAGAAATCAAAGAAATCAAAGATTTAGTCAAACAACTACTGGGTCAGAAAGTTCCTATTTTTACTCAATCAACTTCAACAGCTCAGATTACTCCGGTCAGAAGGGAGGATAACCCAACTGAGGGGGAGAGAAGGGAACGAGAAAAAGAAAAAGTTGAAGCTGAAATGATCATGAAATATATAGCTCAAAGTGAGTCAGATATCTTTTACAAGCCTGGATCTAGGAAACTTGAAGAAGGAGAAATATTTGAACCCTAATGGCCAATGGAGATTCCAATTGAGATTGAAATAGAGGAAACAATAAAGGCTGCATGAATAGATGTTGATGAGGAGTTTGCATAAGAATATGCTTTTGTTAATGACTGTCTTCTGGTTGGCATAGACGAAGTTGTTACTCAAGACATAGTTCAGGTGCAAGACTTGATGAAGAGAAAGTGGAAGAAATTACAAAATGCAATGGAAAGAAGAAATAAAATTAAGGACATTGAAGGTAAAGTTGGTTCTGATTGGGATGAAGCAAGGAACCTATTGAAGAAGAAATAGTTATCTCTTACTCAGAAGAAAGACATAGAAGTCCTTGATCTCTTCAGAACCATGAGGGAAAGATTTGAAGATGTTCATGAATTCTATACTATGCTATCAGAAGAAATAACAAGTGTATCAGTTAGTGCGTTTAAACATGGATGGAAGATGTTCATAAATTCAACAATACTGGGATCAAAGATTTTATCGACAAAGAGCTTTGAAAAGATGAATATCGTGGAGTTGTATGTGCTGAAGAGGAAAGTCATCTTTGGTGCCCATAAAATAAATGAGATACTGAGAGATCTGATTAAGTAGAAGATAATAGAAATCGGCGTCGAAGCATTTGAAAAGCCTCTAGTGGTCAAATACTACAAAGCACAACACTTCACAACTTAACTTTGTCAGATGAATGTCTGGATTTAAGCCATGTAATGTTAATCCAGTATTTAGAAGGGAGGCTCAAAAGCAAGAAAAATAGAAGAGAAGAAGATTTAAAGGCTGCTGAGTTGATCTACGCATTCAGGCTGAACAGAGCAATTAAAACATCAGGGAGATATCTAATGGAAATGACCAGATATTACCAAGAACTAGTGTATGTGAGAAGAAAGGATTGTGCGTAGGTACTCGAAACCATAGAGATTCTGAACCTTACATTCAGACGGAAGCAAATAGAACAAAATACTTCCTATTCAAGAAGAATGGAGTGGATAAGAAAAAGGAGCTATCAAAACTGAGGATAAACAATTCTGAAATTATTCGAAAAGTCTTTTCAAGGGTAAAGAGATCCACTGTCAAGTTAGACAAAAAGCTTTTTAGGATGATTGAAGATGTTCTGGTGGAGAAACTGGCAGAAGAGTCGATGCATGACACTGACCGAGTAAAGGGCTTTCCAAGGAGGATAACAGTGTTCGTGTTTTCAAACAGACAATTTCTGGCCTTCGAGTCAATCTCCAAGACAAACTCAACCGCATTTCAAGCGTTCTTTGTGTGTGACACTGTAGGTTATTATTATATTGGCAACAATTTTAATATCTGGTAATACATCGTTACTACAGAAGTAAAAATAATAAAATCGGTGATTCGATTAAGCCTTTCATAAATAATGTTCCATGTAATATAATCCCTCTAATCTTGATATTATAGATTAAACTCAAGGCATATCTCGTGTCATTTTCTTCATAATTTAATCTTTATTTTCTTGATCGATGAGTAGACTATTAAAATCAAGTCAACATTTGAGCACGACCATATATTTCGTAGTCTCACTCAAACAAGAGGCCAATAATATCACTCCTAAAATTAGGATGATTAAATCACATCTAGATCATTCATATTTCTCATACGATTCATAATATAGCCAATGTCCACTTTTATCATCACCTGATCAAATGTAACATTTAATATAATCAAAGTATATTAATTCTCGTATAGAAATATAATGATTTCAGGTCTAAGGATCATTACACCATTATCACACTGAAAATTACTTATGACACTTATTAGCATGTAGAATCTCACGACGGGTCATTCTAGTGCCATGAATTGAGACATGCACTTATGTTCTTGAGTTTTAGTATCATATGACGAATGAGATATAGTCATCTAACAATAAACATACTAGACTTTGTGCATTATTATTGTCCTTAAATAATAATACTCGATTAGAGAATTTTAGGAATAATATATTATTCATATAATCTCATTTTTAAGTCACATACTTAAAAATATATAATACATATCAAAATTCTAAGGACATTTATTATACTTTCAATTTAGTACGTAGTAAATAAAGACACAATAAATATTTACTCAATAATCTATAGAACATAATCCATAATAGTTTTCAATAAAACCTAATAGTATTGTCTCTAGGGAACAATTAGTAATAATCTCCCACTTGCACTAGAGCCAATTACCCAAGTATGCAATAGTCATGAAACTAGTGCGACTTTCATGCTTCTGCTGCAATAAAGCCTTAGTCAGTGGGTCTGCAATATTATTATTAGTAGGCACTTTACATATTTGTATATCTCCTTGATCATTAATCTAATTAATTTGGTGATATCTCCTAAGTACATGTCCAAATAGCCTCCTAGGCTGCTTTGCAAGCATCAATATACTCAGGCTCTATTGTGGAATCAATGATTATCTTTGCTGTGAACCATTCCAGCATACAACATCTCAATTTATGTAGATAAAACACAAAGCCAGACATAAACACTAAATCATCGTTGTCTATTTGGAAACCAGCATCACTGAACCCTCTTATAACTAGCTTCACATCTCCTCCATATAACATGAATTAATTTTTTTTCCTCTTTAAGTACTTCATAATATTCTTGACTCCCATCCAATGACCATCACATGGATTAGACTGGTACCTGCTCGTCATTCTTTTGGCTTATGAGACATCATACTGACTACATATCATTTCATTCATTATAAAAGTAGTTATCGAAGCATATAGAACTTTACTCATAATATCATTATCATCCATTGATTTATGATAATTTTATTTTGAGATCACTATCCATGGGACATATCCATTTTAACCTCTTTGCATCCCAAATTGGTGCAATACATTGTCAATGTATGTACTCTGACTTCAGCCAAATGATCATTTTGATCTATCACTATAAATTCAGAGCCCTAAAACATAGGTCATATTGCCTAAGTCTTTCATCGAGAAACTATTTCTCAACCAAGTCTTCACAGTCTATAGAGAAGGAATGTCATTTACTATTAGTAATATATCATAAACATATAATACTAGGAATGCCACATTGCTCCCACTAAACATCTTGTAAATACAAGTTTCATCTTCATTCTAAACAAAGCCAAACTTTTTTTGACTATTTCATCAAAACGAATGGTCCATCTCCTCGAGGCATACTTTAATCCATTTATGGATTGATATAACTTACAAACCGTTCCAGCATTCTTTGGATCAACAAAACTCGTATGTTGTATCATGTACACATTCACATCTCCTTCAAGGCTCCCATTTAAGAAAGCGGTTTTGACATTCATTTTCCAGATTTCATAGTCATAGTAAGCAGCTATAGGAAGCAAAATCCTGATAGACTTGACCATAGCCACTGGTGAAAATGTCTCATCGTAGTCAATACCATGAATTTTCTTGAAAACTTTTTCCACCAATGGTGCCTTATAAGTCTATACGTTATCATCCATGTTAGTCGTCTTCTTGAAAACCCACTTGCACTCTATAGGTTTTACCCTTTCAGGTGGATCAATCAAAGTCAATATTTGGTTAATATATATTGATTCCATCTCAAAATTCATGTCTTCTAGGAATCTCTTAGAATCTGAAATGTTCATAGCGTCTTAGTAGGTGAGAGGCTCATCCTCGTCGACAAGCATCACATCACCATCTTGAATCAAGAGAAATCCATAATATCTTTCGGGCTCATGACGAATCCTACTAAACCTACGAATAACTTATGTTTCTTGAGCATTATTGTTTTCTTGTACATTTTGCTCAGGTTCCTCCATTGGTTCAATGTTATCATATTGGTCTCGAACTTCATCAAGATTTATTGCACTATCTTTCTTAAAGAGAATCTCTCTTTCAAGGAACACAACAATTCGAACAATAAACACTTTATTCTCGGAAGGATTATAGATAGAATAACCTCTTATTTCAGTTGGGTATCCCACAAAATTATATTTGTCTGATTTTGGTCCTAGTTTGTTGGAGATCAGACGTTTCACATCCCCAAACTTTAATAAATGACATGTTGTGATGTTTCTCAATCCATATCTTATACGGAGTCTTTTGAACCGTTTTAGTAGGAACACAATTAAGTGTATATGAAGCGTTTTTCAGAGTGTAACCCCATAAACTAATTGAAATATTTCTTGACTCAACATTGATCGCACCCTGTCCAATAAGGTGCGATCCTCCTATCAAAAAACCTTTTCTTTGATATTTTCTACTTCATCTTTATAGTCTTTGAACTTTTCAAATGATTCCGATTTGTTCTTCAAAAGATAGATATATCAGTATCTACTAAAATAATTAGTAAATTATAGAAAGTTAATAAAAGTAACCTTCTGTCATCGTACGCATACAACTGCATACATTACTATGTATAAATCATACTCGTTCAGTGACCCTTTCACCATGTCCGGTAAAAGGAGTTTTAATAATTTTGCCAAAGAAATCAAGATTCACATCCTTTTATGTAATTCACAATAAAACTTATCCAAGAATGCATTCTTTTATATTCTGGAAATGATTTTCTCATTAATATGGCCTCAATGACAGTGTCAAAGGTAATGTTTTATTTGAGTCACTTTAGAACATATAAATTGTTAATTAGTTATGCAACATTATAATCCTTATCATCGAAATAGAATAAACAAATATTGCTTTTTAATTAAAATGAAAAATCCTTTCTTGTCCAAACAAGAAACTGATATAATGTCTCTGCTAACTCTAAGCACGTTATAACAATTATCAAGTTCTAAATTACCTTGTAGGCCAAAAGTTAAGTAACAAGTTCCTCTAACCATAGCAACTACCTTTACTCCAATTCCAATCCGATACCCGAAGCTTGACCCTTACTGATTATCTTCTTCCGATCTTCCAAATAAGCATGATAGTTTAATTTCAAGTCTCCTGATTTTCCACAGAAGTGACAATCGTCTTCTTTATCAATAACTCATTCAGGCTTTAGAGCCTGTTTTGGAATGGACTTTGGTTTGATAACGGAACTAGATAAATCTTCTCCTTTCCTTTCCATTTTCCCTACCTTTTGTATTCCCTATGTTTACCATAGTATAGTAGTAGTTTATGCATTAATCATGTTACTTTTAGCAGTTTTCAACATGCTTAGCACTCAATAGGTGTTTCACCAATCTTATACATTTTATTGTTCATAACAAACTAAGAATATTTGTTGTCCAAATATTGTAAGATCAAATCTAACTGAGTCTCCAAACCAATCTGGAAACCCAAAATGCCAAGGTACTTATTATACCTCATAATCTTTAGAACATGTGATGTAACTGGGTCTCACTCTCCCTACTTGTAAGTGTATAGTTCCCTTTCATTTCCATATATATCTTGTGCTCAATCGTCTCATAAGCATCTATATACTCGTGTTGCTTCTTAAGCTCAGCACTTATAGTTGAAAGTATGAGACATTAAACATCAGTCATAACATCAATTTTCTTCTAATAAGTATTATCATTTGCACATGTTACATTCTCATATTTAAGAGTAGGGGAAGAGATTTGACTAACATCGTGGTACCCGAGGACGATCCTCAAGCTCCTATGTCAGTCGAGAAAATTTGTTCTCGTCAACTTGTCATTTTCAGGAAATGATTGCATAGAGAATTTGTTTGTGTTTATCATTTAATATCTACAATATTAAAGTGTATAAAATAAACTAGATTGCATATTTAATATTAATTATGTTTAAGTGATTATCATATACATTCATAATATATATCTCCTACTATTTTCTTCAAATTAATAGCCCTAACTATTAATTCGGAAAGCATTTCTTTAAATCTTTCTAGTGAGTCAAGATCCATATTTCATCCATATTTTAAGATAGTGTTGGCTAATATACCCAAAATATGACTATTTAGGTAGACAATATTTGTCGGTTATATCTAATATAACTTTTGAAAAGTTTGGTGGAACAACCCTTTGCACACATTTATCCAATAAATCTCACCAAACTCTATGTCTCTAAACTCACAATCCTTTTGTGATGATTTAGTTAAGTTAGGCCTAACGTTTCAACATTCTAATTATACTTACTTATCACATCTTCCCATCATTGATAAGAGCACCTTGCTTTGGCAAACTCACTCTTTCTCAATCTAAGTCTTGACGAGTATTATATATTGAAAGGCATCCGATTAACTTAATATATTTTTAGGCATTTTATCATTTATATGAACGGTCATGATCCCATCATAAAGTGATTCTCAATTTTTCCTTGATCAAATAATTTATTTCAATATTCGTCGATGGATTGATTTTCAGGTCGTCGGAGAAGTCACAAGCGGTCTCTCTTACAAACCGACTACCTTACGAATTAAACTAATAATCCGCTTTTGACAAAATCTCCCCATATTAGAAAACCAAAATTCTTTTTTAATACCGTATTTCATAAACACAAAAATTTCATGATCGTTTATTCAATTTTAAAATCCTAAATCGTTACAAATTTTATCTTTCTTAAGTTAACATGTCATGGGTGTCGTATCTAATACATACATGATTAATCAAAATTAATCATGCATCTTCATTATATCTATGCATACGTGCTTATACATGCAATCATATACATATATGTAATGTGCATAAAATAAACGTGTTTGGTTATGGCCCCATCCTATGTGATCTTTCCAAGCTAATAAACAAATAAGGTCAATCTATGGTGGTTTAAAACACTATACTATTACATGTCTTCTTCTTGCTTCATTACTCCATCATGCCCATTTGAATTGCCTCCTTACTTGCAAGTCTTCATTGATAATTACATTGAATAATAAAAATAAAACTATATTAATGAGATTACAAGAAGAACTCGAGTTATATTCGATATAATCAAATTACAATGAACGGACGACTTGCAAGTCGTATTTAGAAACCAAAATCATAAACAAAAAAACATTAACTAATGGGTCTTAAGGCCATAACCATACCCCATGCATTCACATAACACATTTAATATATCCATAGTATATAAACATATCATATAATCATATATAATAAATTTTGAAATTTCAGAAAATCAAATAATTTTAAGAAAATATTAAATCACCGTTTTGGGGTCTATAACTGTTAGTAATTGTGCTCTAGAGACAATACTTTTTATATTTTAAGGAAAATATTTATTATTAAGGATTATATTTTATTGATTATTATTTATTTATTATGTTTTGTTTACTGCGTAATAAATTGAAAGCATAGTAAATGTCCTTGGAATTTTGATACGTATTCTATATCTTTAAGTATGTGACTTAAAAATGAAATTATATGAATAGTATCTTATTCCTAAAATTCCCTAGTCGAGTATTATTATTTAAGGACAATAATAATGCACAAAGACTAGTATGTTTCTTGACAGATGACCACATCTCATTGGTCATAGGTATAGGGATACTAAAGTCAAGAACATAAGTGCATGTATCAATGCATGGCACTGGAATGACCCGCCGTGAGATTCTACATGTTAAGTAAGTGTCGTAAGTAATTCTCACTGTGATAATGGTGTAATGATCCTTAGACCTGAAATCATTATATTTCTATACGAGAATTAATATACTTTGATTACATTAAAAGTTACCTTTGACCGGGTGATGATAAAAGTGGACATTGGGTATATTATGAATCGTATGAGAAATATGAATGATCTAGATGGGATTTAATCCTCCTAATTTTAGGAGTGATATTATTGGCCTCTTATTTGAGTGAGACTATGAAATGCACGGCCGTGCTCAAATGTTGATTTGATTTTAATAGTCTACTCATCGATCAAGAAAATAAAGATTAAATTATGAAGAGGATGACACGAGACATGCCTTGAGTTTAATCTATAATATCAAGATTAAAGGGATTATATTACATGGAACATTATTCACCAAAGGCTTAATCGAATCACCGATTTATTATTATTACTTGGGTAGCAATGATGTATTACTAGATGCCGCTCATTGTTTACAATTTTAATTAGATATTAAAATTGTTGCCAACGTAATAATAACCTACAGGGTCACACACAAAGAACGCTTGAAGGAGAAATAATTTAAATTAAATAAGTAATTTATTTTATTTATGATATTAATTAAGTATGACTTAATTAATTATATAAATATAATAAATGAATTACTTAAATTAATTCCAAAATTAATAATTAATTAATTAAGTGAGACTTAATTAAATAATTTAGAATTTTGGATTAGTATTAATTATAATTGGATTATAATTAGAAAACTTATTCCTCTCTCTATATAATCTCTTTATGGGCTGATTTAATAAGATAGAGATTTTACAAAAAACCCTAGCCGCTCTGAGAGAAGAGGAAGAGAGAGAGAGAAGAAGTTTTCGGGTGCTAGTACACATCAATCCTTCATGAAAAGTGTTCGTGTGGATACCGTAGAGCGTAGATCGCGAGAGCGGGATACGTGGTGATTAAACAAGCTTTGGACCTCCATTAATCTTCCATTAATGAACTGTTAAAGCTTCTAAAGGTATTTATTCTTTATCTCCGAATTAAATCTTTTATTTTCGCATGGATCCTGCGGAGGGTTTCGCTATTTTGATTTATTTTTCGCGTTTATTCGGCTGCGTTTGTGTCACGAAACCCTTCAATAACAACATTGAAAGGCTTACAGATGCCAAGCTGACAATGTCTGTATTGCTGATTAACACGATTCTAGTAAGAAAACATATATCATTTGCGAAAATCAGACACTGGACACAGATTTCAGAAAATCTACAACAATTATTTTAGAATTCGTATCAAATACGATTCCCTTAATAATGTATCATATACATACAGTAATACACACAATCATCACATGATTATACATCACATGAATATCATATATTCATAAAATATATAAACAAACTGTATTAATACAAAGCGATGATAGATCACAGACATGCTTACATATCGAAAAATGTTAAGCACATAACCAAATTAAAATGTTTCACAAGTAGCTCTGATGTCATTGAAGGGTGTCAAGACACAAACGCAGTGGAAAATCTGAAAAAAATACAAAACATAATATAAATCGAAACCATCCACATGATCTATGCGAAAACAAAAGATTTAATTCAGATATAAAGAACAAATACCTTAAAAAGTTTTAACAGTTCATTAATGAAATATTAATAGAGGCAAAACTTGTTTAATCATCACGTATCCCACTCTTATGATCTACGCTCTATAGTATCAACACGAACACTTATCATGAAGGATTGATGTATACAAGCATGGGAAAACTATTCTCTCTCTATCTTCCTCTTTACTCAAAACAACTAGATTTTAGAAAAAATATGTATTACCTATTAAATCAGCCTTTAAAGAGATTATATAGAGAGATGAATAAGTTTTATAATTATAATTCAATTCTAATTAATACTAATCCAAAATTCTAAATTATTTAATTAAGTTTCACTTATTTATTTAATTACTAATTTTGGAATTAGTTTAAACAATTAATTTATTCTATTTATATAATTAATTAAGTCATATTTAATTAATTTAAAAAATAAAATAAATCACTTATTTAATTTAAATTTATAATTTAAATTATTTCTCCTTCAAGTATTTTTTGTGTGTGACCCTATAGGTTATTATTATGTTGGTAACAATTTTAATATCTAATTAAAATTGTAAACGATGTGTGACATCTAGTAATACATCATTACTACCCAAGTAATAATAATAAAATCGGTGATTCGATTAAACCTTTCATGAATAATGTTCCAGGTAATATAATTCCTTTAATCTTGATATTATAGATTAAACTCAAGACATGTCTCGTGTCATCCTCTCTATAATTTAATATTTTTTTCTTGATCAATGAGTAGACTATTGAAATCAAATCAATATTTGAGAACGGTCATGCATTTCATAGTCTCACTCAAATAAGAGACCAATAATATCATTTTTAAAATTATGAGGATTAACTCTCATCTAGATCATTCATATTTCTCATACAATTCATAATATACACAATGTCCACTTTTATCATCAACCGGTTAAAGGTAACTTTTAATGTAATCAAAGTATATTAATTCTTAAATAGAAATATAATGATTTCAGGTTTAAGGATCATTACACCATTATCATAGTGAAAATTACTTATAACACTTATTAACATGTAGAATATCACGATAGGTCATTCCAGTACCATGCATTGAGACATGCACTTATGTTCTTGATGTTAGTATTGGTGTCCTAGAGACAATACTTTTAATGTTTTATTGAAAACAATTAAGGATTATGTTTTATGTGATTATTTAATTATTATTTATTATGTCTTCATTTACTGCGTTATAAATTGAAAGGATAATAAATGTCCTTGGAATATTAATACGTTATATATATCTTTAAGTATATGACTTAAAAATGAGATTATATGAATAGTATTTTATTCCTAAAATTCCCTAGTCAAGTATTATTATTTAAGGACAATAATAATGCAATAAGACTAGTATGTTTGTTGACGGATGACCACATCTCATTGGTCATAGGTATGGTGATACTAAAGTCAAGAACATAAGTGTATATATCAATACATGACACTGGAAAGACCCGCCGTGAGATTCTACATGTTAATAAGTGTCATAAGAAATCTCATTGTGATAATGATGTAATGATCCTCTGACTTGAAATCATTATATTTCTATACGAGAATTAATATACTTTGATTACATTCAAAGTTACCTTTAACCGGGTAATGATAAAGGTGTACATTGGGTATGCTATGAATCGTATGAGTAATATGAATGATAGATATAGGATTTAACCCTCCAATTCTAGGAGTGATATTATTGGCCTCTTGATTGAGTGAGACTATGAAATGCATGGCCATGCTCGAGGATGACACTATACATGCCTCGAGTTTGATCTATAATATAAGGTTAAAGGGATTATATTACATGGAACATTATTCACGAAAGGTTTAATTGAATCACCAATTATTATTGTTACTTGGGTAACAATGATGTATTACTAGATGCCGCTCATTGTTTATAATTTTATTATTAGATAATAAAATTATTGCCAACGTAATAATAACCTAAAGGGTCACACACAAAGAACGTCAAAACGGAGGTTTATTTAAATTATGAATTTAAATATATTATTGTTTATTCGAATTTAATTATTGAATTAATTAAGTGGGACTTGATTAATTATATTAGAATTCAGATTTAATAAGTATTATTATTATTTGAATTTAATTATTGAATTAATTAAGTGGGACTTGATTAATTATATTAGAATTCAGATTTAATAATAATAATAACCCAAAGTCATAATGGGTTTTGGAAACCACATGGATTAGGGTTAGGCCCAAAATATCTCTCTCCCCTATATATACATAATGATGTATAGTATTAGGGTTTAATCATCAAATTTCGTTTTTAGAGAAAAACCCTAGCTGCTCAACATCAAGAGAGGCTAGAGAAAGAGAGAGAGAGAGGCAAACAATTCGGCTAGTACCGACTCCGGTGATCGTAGGACGATCGGGCGTTCGTGTGGACTTCTTTAGAGAGCAAATCTTTGTAACAAAGGACTGCTGTGATTTATCTTTCTGGACATCCATTAAACAACATACGAAAGCTTTGTTAAGGTACAGACTTCTTCACCATAATCATCCAAAGTTATACTTGGATCCTGCGATTAGGTTTCGATTTTTTATTGTTTTTATGTTAATTCCGCTGCGTTTTCATGCCCGAAACCCTACAATGGCATCAGAGCTACGTGTATAATGGGATGATTTGGTTATGTGTTTAACAGTTTTTCGATGTATGTAAACATATATATGATATGCCATGACTATATATTGATATATATGTTTTATATGATTTTGAATATATGATATTCATGTGTTGTATAATCAAGGGATGATTGTGTGTATTGCTGTATGTATATGATACATGTTTGTTCTTGTTATGGAAATCGTATTCGATACGAATTCTGAAACGGCTTGGATAGATTTTCTGAAATCTGTGTCCAGTGTCCGATTTTCGCAAACGATATGTGTTTTCTGACTGGAATCGTGTCACTGAGAAATACTGACAAAGTTAGCTTCGCGTTTGTAAGCCATTTGACGACGTTACAGGCCCCAAAACGGCAATTTATTATTTTCTGAAATTTATTTGATTTTCTGAAATTTTGAAATTTATTATATATGATTATATGATATGTTTATATAATCTGAGATATATTACATGTGTTATGTGATAACATGGTGGATGGTTATGGCCTAAAGACCCATAGGATAGTGGTTTTGTTTTATGGTTTTGGTTTCTAAATACGACTTGCATGTCGTTTATTCATTGTAATTGTTAATCTCGAATGTAACTCGAGTTCTTCTTGTAATTTCATTAGAATAGATTTATTTATTATTCAATGTAATTGTTCAATGGAGACTTGGAAGCAAGGAAGCTAGAAGGCGATTTAGATTATGGAGCAATGAAGAAGATAAAGACATGTAATAGTGTAGTATTTGAAACCATCATAGATTGACCTGGATAATTCCATTAGCTTGGAAATATCACATAGGATGGGGCCATAACCGAACACGTTTAATTTATGCACAATACATATATGTATATGAATGCATGTGTAGATATGTATGTGTTGGAATGATGTATGTATTAGATACGACACACATGCTATGTCTATTTAAGAAAGATAAAATCTGTAACGATTCAAGATTTTAAAATTAACAAACGATCATGAGATTCTTGTGTTTATAAAATATGGATTCTTAAAACATGGAATTAAATATTGATTTTTGATATCTATAACTGGGATTTTCTGACAAAAACGGATATGCGTATTCGTAAGGCTGATGGGTCTTAAGTGTGACCATTGGTATCCTCCATCTACTTGGGAAATGAACAATTTAAGATGTCAATTTGAAATATTTGGTTCAAGGAAAAATTGAGGATCTCTTTATGATGTGATCATGATCGTTATAAATTTTCTAAACCCCTTAACAAAATATTAAGTTTTACTCGGATGCTTTCCAATGAATGAACACTCATCGAATCCTAGATCGATTAGGGGAAGAACTGTCAGTGGCAGGGGACTCCTATCTATCGTGGTGAGATGCGACGAATATAAACGGTTATATTCGGCCGTTGTATCATTGGGTCTAACTTAACTGAGTCGTCATAATAAGGTAAAAATAAACGGTTATATTCAACCATTATGAACTTAGAAGCATAGAGTTTGGTTAAATGTCTATTAGATAGATAAGATCAATCGTTGTTCACCAAACTATCCAAGAATTATATATGATATAATTGACAACTGTTGTCTACCAAAATAATCATTTTTTAAGGAATTCCAGTGGTTGACTTAGGACATGACGAAATATGGATCTTGGCTCACTAGAAAGAATTATGGGATATACTTTCCAAATTAATAGTAAGGGCTATTAATTTGATAAAAATAGTGGGAGATATATTATGAATATATCATAATCATTTGAACATAATAAATAACTCAGACAATCTAATGTTTATTTTATGCATTTTAAACATTGTAGATATTTAAATGGCAAACAATACAAATACTTTCTCCGTACGAGCAACTCTTGAGAAGGACAAGCTGACATGAACTAACTTCCTGGATTGGTATAGGAATTTGAGGATTGTCCTCAGGCAAGAGCGTAAGCCCCGTGTCATTGAAATTCTTTCACCTTCTCCTCCTGCTGAGAATGCAACTCACGTTCAGCAAAATGCTTATCAGAAGCATATTGATGATGTGAATGATATTGCATGTCTCATGCTGGCAACCATGAGTGCTGAGCTTCAAAAACAACATGAGCATATGGATGCTTATGAGATGATTGAACACTTTCAAAGAATGTTTGAGGGACAAGCTCGTCAAGAAAGGTTCGACACGAGCAAAGCACTGTATGCTTGCGAACAGGGAGAGCGTGAACTTGTTCAACCACATGTTCTGAAGATGATAGGTTATATTGAGTATCTTGATACTTTGGGTTTCCCGATTGGTTTGGAAGCTCAGATTGACTTAATCTTGCAATCTTTGAACTGCAACTATACTCATTTTGTTATGAACTACAATATGAATGAGATAGACAAAACACCCACTGAATTGTTGGCCATGTTACGAACTACTGAAATCAACATGAAAAGGCTGAACATGCTGCCATGTTGATGGTAGATAACAAAGGTAAGGCTAATAGGAAAGGCAAATGGAAGGGAAAGAAGAAGATTGGATCTGCTTCTGGTCCCAAGCCAAAGGCTAATCCCAAACAGGCTTTAAAGCCTAAGGATGTTGTTGCAAAGGGTGATTGTCACTACTATGGTAAACCAGGTCATTGGAAGAGAAACTGTCATGCTTATTTGGAGGATCTGAAGAAGAAGAAGGCTGGTCAAGCTTCTGATTCAGGTATTTATGTTATAGAGGTCAATTTGTCAACTTCTACATCATGGGTATTGGATACTGGATGTGGTTCTCACATTTGTATAAATGTACATGAACTACAAAGGAGTAGGACTTTGGCTAAAGGAGAGGTCGACCTACGAGTTGGCAATGGAGCAAAGGTTGTTGTTTTAGCTGTAGGGACTTATTATTTATCATTGGCCACTGGGCTTATTTTAGAACTTGAGAACTGTTTTTACGTGCCTGCAATTTGCAGAAACATTATTTCGGTTTCTTGTTTAGACAAGAAAGGTTTTGCATTTTAATTCAGAACAATAGTTGTTCCTTTTCTTTGAATAATGTTACCTATGAGGTTGCACGTTTATTTAACAGTTTTTATATTCTTGATTTAGACACTCCTATCTATAATGTGAATAACAAACGTCTTAAAATAAATGAATCAAATTAAACATACCTCTGGCACTGTCGTTTAGGCCATATAAATGAGAAGCGCATTTCCAAGTTACATAAGGATGGATACTTGGATAAGTTTGACTTTGAATCATACGAAGCATGAGAACCTTGTCTCATTGGAAAAATGACTAAATCTCCTTTTACTGGACAAGGTGAAAGGGCCACTGAACGATTAGAACTTATACATAGTGATGTATGCGGTCCTATGCGTACTATGACAAGAGGTGGCTTTTACTACTTTATCACGTTTACTGATAATTTCCGTAGATATGTGTATCTTATGAAGAACAAATCCGATTCTTTTGAAAAGTTGAAAGAAACAAAGCTGAAGTAGAAAAGCAAACTGACGGAAGTATTAAGACTCTACGATCTGATCGTGGAGGTGAATACTTAAGCCATGAATTTAAGAGTTTATTAAAAGAGTGTGGTATTGTATCACAACTCACTCCTCCCGGAACACCACAATGAAATGGAGTTTCTGAAAGGAGGAATCGTACTTTGTTGGACATGGTACGATCGATGATGAGTCATACAGATCTTCCAATTAGTTTATGGGGCTACGCCCTGGAGACGGCTGCTTATACACTTAACCGAGTTCCTACTAAAACGGTTTAGAAGACTCCATATGAGATATGGACTAAGAAACATCATAGCATGTCATTTATGAAAATATGGGGATGTGAAGCGTTTCTGAAACATTTAACTTCTGACAAGCTAGGACCTAAATCAGACAAATATAATTTTATGGGATACCCAATTGAAACAAAGGGTTATTCATTCTATAATCCTTCCGAGAACAAAGTGTTTGTTGCTCGAACTATAGTTTTTCTTGAAAGAGAAATGCTTTCGAAGAAAAACAGTGGGAGGATAATAGATCTCGATGAAGTTCGAGGCCCACAAGATAACATTGAACCAATGGAGGAACTTGAGCAGGATGTACAAGACCACAACACTGCTCAAGAAATACAGGTTATTCATAGGTCTAGTAGGATTCGCCATGAGCCAGAGAGATATTATGGATTTCTCTTAACTCAAGATGGTGATGTGATGCTTATCGACGAAGATGAGTCTCTTACCTACTAAGATGCTATGAACACTCCAGAATCCAAGAGATGGCTGGACGCCATGAAATCTGAGATGGAATCCATGTATACTAATCAAGTAGGGACTTTGGTTAATCCACCTAAAGGGGTAAAACCTATAGGGTGCAAGTGGGTTTTCAAGAAGAAGACCGACATGGATGGTAAAGTACAGACCTATAAGGCACGATTGGTGGTAAAAGGTTTCAAGCAAATTCATGGTATTGACTATGATGAGACTTTTTCACTAGTGGCTATGGTCAAGTCCATCAGGATTTTGCTTGCTATAGCTGCTTACTATGATTATGAAATCTGGCAGATGGATGTCAAAACCGCTTTCTTAAATGGGAGCCTTGAAGAAGATATGGATGTGTATATGACACAGCCTGAAGGTTTTGTTGATCCAAAGAATGCTGTAAAGCTATGTAAGCTGCGTCGATCCATTTATGGATTGAAACAAGCCTCAAGGAGATGGAACATTCGTTTTGATGAAACTGTCAAAGAGTTTGGGTTTATTCAAAATGAAGATGAACCATGTGTTTACAAGAAGGTAAGTGGGAGCAATGTGGCATTCCTATAATTATATGTTGATGATATATTAATAATAGGGAATGACATTCCTTCTTTACAGACTTTTAAGACTTGGTTGAGTAAGAATTTCTCAATGAAAGACTTAGGCGAATCGACCTATATTTTAGGTATCAAAATGTATAGAGATAGATCAAGAAGAATGATCGGCCTAAGTCAGAGTAGATATTAGTCTAATCCAGATGAAGGTCACTGGACAGCAGTCAAGAATATTCTTAAGTACTTGAAGAGGACTAAAGATTAATTCTTGGTATATGGAGGAGAAGATAAGCTGGTAGTAAAAGGTTACACCGACGCTAGTTTCTAGACAGATAAGGATGATTCGATTTCTCAGTCTGGATTTGTGTTTTGTCTAAATGGAGATGTTGTATGCTGGAATGGTTCACAGCTGAGACAGTTGTTGATTCTACAATAGAGCCTGAGTATATTGATGCTTGCGAAGCAGCCAAGGAGGCTGTTTGGGGATGTACTTAGGAGATATCACCTAATTAATAAGATTAATAATCGAGGGGATATACATAGATGTAAAGTACATATAAATGATAACATTGCAGATCCATTGACTAAGGCTTTGTCGCAGCAGAAGCACGAAGGTCATACTTGTTCCATGGGTATTAGATACATGAGAGATTGGCTCTAGTACAAGTGGGAGATTGTTAGTATTGGTGTCCTAGAGACAATACTTTTAATGTTTTATTGAAAACAATTAAGGATTATGTTTTATGTGATTATTTAATTATTATTTATTATGTCTTTATTTACTGCGTTATAAATTGAAAGGATAATAAATGTCCTTGGAATATTAATACGTAATATATATCTTTAAGTATGTGACTTAAAAATGAGATTATATGAATAGTATTTTATTCCTAAAATTCCCTAGTCAAGTATTATTATTTAAGGACAATAATAATGCAATAAGACTAGTATGTTTGTTGACGGATGACCACATCTCATTGGTCATGGGTATGGTGATACTAAAGTCAAGAACATAAGTGTATGTATCAATACATGACACTGGAAAGACCCGCCGTGAGATTCTACATGTTAATAAGTGTCATAAGAAATCTCACGGTGATAATGATGTAATGATCCTCTGACTTGAAATCATTATATTTCTATACGAGAATTAATATACTTTGATTACACTCAAAGTTACCTTTAACCAGGTAATGATAAAGGTGTACATTGGGTATGCTATGAATCGTATGAGAAATATGAATGATAGATATAGGATTTAACCCTCCAATTCTAGGAGTGATATTATTGGCCTCTTGATTGAGTGAGACTATGAAATGCATGGTCATGCTCAAATATTGATTTGTTTAAATAGTCTACTCATTGATCAAGGAAACCGAGATTAAACGTTGAAGAGGATGACACTACACATGCCTCGAGTTTGATCTATAATATAAGGTTAAAGGGATTATATTATATGGAACATTATTCACGAAAGGTTTAATTGAATCACCAATTATTATTGTTACTTGGGTAACAATGATGTATTACTAGATGCCGCTCATTGTTTATAATTTTATTATTAGATAATAAAATTATTGCCAACGTAATAATAACCTAATGGGTCACACACAAAGAACATGAAAACGGAGGTTTATTTAAATTACGAATTTAAATATATTATTGTTTATTCGAATTTAATTATTGAATTAATTAAGTGAGACTTGATTAATTATATTAGAATTCAGATTTAATAAGTATTATTATTATTCGAATTTAATTATTGAATTAATTAAGTGGGACTTGATTAATTATATTAGAATTCAGATTTAATAATAATAATAACCCAAAGTCATAATGGGTTTTGAAAATCACATGGATTAGGGTTAGGCCCAAAATATCTCTCTCCCCTATACATACATAATGATGTATAGTATTAGGGTTTAATCATCAAATTTCGTTTTTAGAGAAAAACCCTAGCTGCTCAACATCAAGAGAGGCTAGAGAAAGAGAGAGAGAGAGAGGCAAACAATTCGGCTAATACCGACTCCGGTGATCGTAGGACGATCGGGCGTTCGTGTGGACTTCTTTAGAGAGCAAATCTTTGCAACAAAGGACTGCTGTGATTCATCTTTCTGGACCTCCATTAAACAGCATACGAAATCTTTGTTAAGGTACAGACTTCTTCACCATAATCATCCAACGTTATACATGGATCCTGCGATTGGGTTTCGACTTTTTATTGTTTTTACGTTAATTCCGCTGCGTTTTCATGCCCGAAACCCTACACTTGACTGTTAGTATCACCTTAGCTTTGACAAATGAGATGTGGTCATCTGTCAACCAACATATTAGTCTTTGTGTGTTATTATTGTCCTTAAATTATAATACTAAATTAGGGAATTTTAGGAATAAGATATTATTCATATAATCTCATTTTTAAGTCATATACTTGAAAATATATAACAAGTATGAAAATTGCAAGGACATTTATTATGTTTTCAATTTATTACGCAGTAAATAAAGACACAATAAATATTTACTCAATAATCCATAGAACATAATCCATAGTTTTTTTCAATAAAATCTAAAAGTTTTGTCTCTAGGATACAATTACTAACAAAGAATAAGGATGAAAAAGTTCAAGGAAGTGAAATATAATGTAAGTTTTGATTTATTAACTTACATGCTAGATTATTTTATAAATGCATGGATTTTTTTTATTAAATACATGTATTTATATTTATGTAGATGACAAATAACGATAAAAAATGGATACGTAAAAAAATTTTAAGCGATAAAATTACTCTAAATCCCGAATATAGAAATGGTATAGAATAATTTTTAAATTTTGCAAGTGTAAATAGAATGAGGTGGGTAAGATGAAATGTCCATGTAAACATTTTAAAATTTTAAATTGGTTAGAAATTGACGATGTTAGATATCATTTGATTACCGAAGGAATGATTGAAGGTTATACCATTTGGACTTCGCATGGTAAAATTGTGGGGGAAAAAAGAAGTCGTGAATCATATCATTATCAGAAATCTCATAATGTAGAAAAACGGCCGGTAGATATAAATGCGATTTTACATGAATTTACCGGATCAAATAATAATTTATATGACACCATGTATATGAAGGGTTTCGGGCATGAAAATGCAGCGGAATTAACGTAAAAACAATAAAAAAAATCGAAACCCAATCGCAGGATCGATGTATAACGTTGGATGATTATGGTGAAGAAGTCTGTACCTTAACAAAGCTTTCGTATGCTGTTTAATGGAGGTCCAGAAAGATGAATCACAGCAGTCCTTTGTTGCAAATATTTGCTTTCTAAAGAAGTCCACACGAACGCCCGATCGTCCTACAATCACCAGAGTCGGTACCAGCCGAATTGTTTGCCTCTCTCTCTCTCTTTCTCTAGCATCTCTTGATGTTGAGCAGCTAGGGTTTTTCTCTAAAACGAAATTTGATGATTATACCCTAATACTATACATCATTATGTATATATAGGGGAGAGAGAGATTTTGGGTCTAACCCTAATCCATGTGGTTTCCAAAACCCATTATGACTTTGGGTTATTATTATTATTAAATCTGAATTCTAATATAATTAATCAAGTCCCACTTAATTAATTCAAAAATTAAATTCGAATAATAATAATACTTATTAAATCCGAATTCTAATATAATTAATCAAGTCCCACTTAATTAATTTAATAATTAAATTCGAATAAACAATAATATATTTAAATTCGTAATTTAAATAAACCTCCGTTTTGACGTTCTTTGTGTGTGACCCTTTAGGTTATTATTACGTTGACAATAATTTTATTATCTAATAATAAAATTATAAACAATGAGCGGCATCTAGTAATACATCATTGCTATCCAAGTAACCATAATAATTGGTGATTCAATTAAACCTTTCGTGAATAATGTGCAATGTAATATAATCCCTTTAACCTTATATTATAGATAAAACTCGAGGCATGTATAGTGTCATCCTCTTCAACGTTTAATCTTGGTTTCCTTAATCAATGAGTAGACTATTTAAACAAATCAATATTTGAGCATGGCCATGCATTTCATAGTCTAACTCAATCAAGAGGCCAATAATATCACTCCTAAAATTGGAGGGTTAAATCCTATATCTATCATTCATATTCTCCATACGATTCATAGCATACCCAATGTCCACCTTTATCATTACCCGGTTAAAGGTAACTTTGAGTGTAATCAAAGTATATTAATTCTCGTATAGAAATATAATGATTTCAAGTCAGAGGATCATTACATCATTATCACTGTGAGATTTCTTATGACACTTATTAACATGTAGAATCTCACGGCGGGTCTTTCCAATGTAATGTATTGATACATACACTTATGTTCTTGACTTTAGTATCACCATACCTATGACCAATGAGATGTGGTCATTTGTCAACAAACATACTAGTCTTATTACATTATTACTGTCCTTAAATAATAATACTTGACTAGGGAATTTTAGGAATAAAATACTATTCATATAATCTCATTTTTAAGTCACATACTTAAAGATATATATTACGTATTATTATTCCAAGGACATTTATTATTCTTTCAATTTATGACGCAGTAAATAAAGACATAATAAATATTAATTAAATAATCACATAAAACATAATCCTTAATTGTTTTCAATAAAACATTAAAAGTATTGTCTCTAGGACACCAATACTAACAATCTTCCACTTGTACTAGAGCCAATCTCTCATGTATCTAATACCCATGGAACTAGTATGACCTTCGTGCTTCTGCTGCGACAAAGCCTTAGTCAGTGGGTCTGCATTATTCTTATTAGTATGCACTTTACATATATGTATATCTCCTTGATCATTAATCTCATTAATTAGGTGATATCTCCTAAGTACATCCCCAAACAATCTCCTTGACTGCTTCATAAGCATCAATATACTCAGGCTCTATTGTAGAATCAACAACTGTCTCTGCTGTGAACCATTCCAGCATACAATATCTCCATTTAGACAAAACACAAATCCAGACTGAGAAATCGAATCATCCTTGTATGTCTAGAAACTAGCGTCGGTGTAACCTTTTACAACCAACTTATCTTCTCCTCCATATACCAAGAATTAATCTTTAGTCCTCTTCAAGTACTTAAGAATATTCTTGACTGCTGTCCAGTGACCTTCACCTGGATTAGACTAGTATTTACTCTGACTTAGGCCGATCATTCTTCTTGATCTATCTCTATACATTTTGATACCTAAAATATAGGTCGATTCGCCTAAGTCTTTCATTGAGAAATTCTTACTCAACCAAGTCTTAAAAGTCTGTAAAGAAGGAATGTCATTCCCTATTATTAATATATCATCAACATATAATTATAGGAATGCCACATTGCTCCCACTTACCTTCTTGTAAACACATGGTTCATCTTCATTTTGAATAAACCCAAACTCTTTGACGTTTCATCAAAACGAATATTCCATCTCCTTGAGGCTTGTTTCAATCCATAAATGGATCGACGCAGCTTACATAGCTTTACAGCATTCTTTGGATCAACAAAACCTTCAGGCTGTGTCATATACACATCCATATCTTCTTCAAGGCTCCCATTTAAGAAAGCGGTTTTGACATCCATCTGCCAGATTTCATAATCATAGTAAGCAGCTATAGCAAGCAAAATCCTGATGGACTTGACCATAGCCACTGGTGAAAAAGTCTCATCATAGTCAATACCATGAATTTGCTTGAAACCTTTTACCACCAATCGTGCCTTATAGGTCTGTACTTTACCATCCATGTCGGTCTTCTTCTTGAAAACCCACTTGCACCCTATAGGTTTTACCCCTTTAGGTGGATTAACCAAAGTCCATACTTGATTAGTATACATGGATTCCATCTCAGATTTCATGGCATCCAGCCATCTCTTGGATTCTGGAGTGTTCATAGCATCTTAGTAGGTAAGAGGCTCATCTTCGTCGATAAGCATCACATCACCATCTTGAGTTAAGAGAAATCCATAATATCTCTCTGGCTCATGGAGAATCCTACTAGACCTATGAATAACCTGTATTTCTTGAGCAGTGTTGTGGTCTTGTACATCCTGCTCAAGTTCCTCCATTGGTTCAATGTAATCTTGTGGGCCTCGAACTTCATCGAGATCTATTATCCTCCCACTGTTTTTCTTCGAAAGCATTTCTCTTTCAAGAAAAACTGTAGTTCGAGAAACAAACACTTTGTTCTCGGAAGGATTATAGAATGAATAACCCTTTGTTTCAATTGGGTATCCCATAAAATTATATTTGTCTGATTTAGGTCCTAGCTTGTCAGAAGTTAAACGTTTCAGAAACGCTTCACATCCCCATATTTTCATAAATGACATGCTATGATGTTTCTTAGTCCATATCTCATATGGAGTCTTCTAAACCGTTTTAGTAGGAACTCGGTTAAGTGTATAAGCAGCCGTCTCCAGGGCGTAGCCCCATAAACTAATTGGAAGATCTGTATGACTCATCATCGATCGTACCATGTCCAACAAAGTACGATTACTCCTTTCAGAAACTCCATTCCATTGTGGTGTTCCGGGAGGAGTGAGTTGTGATACAATACCACACTCTTTTAATAAACTCTTAAATTCATGGCTTAAGTATTCACCTCTACGATCAGATCGTAGAGTCTTAATACTTCCGCCAATTTGCTTTTCTACTTCAGCTTTGTTTCTTTGAACTTTTCAAAAGAATCAGATTTGTTCTTCATAAGATACACATATCTACGGAAATTATCAGTAAACGTGATAAAGTAGTAAAAGCCACCTCTTGTCATAGTACCCATAGGACCGCATACATCACTATGTATAAGTTCTAATCGTTCAGTGGCCCTTTCACCTTTTCCAGTAAAAGGAGATTTAGTCATTTTTCCAATGAGACAAGGTTCGCATGCTTCATATGATTCAAAGTCAAACTTATCCAAGTATCCATCCTTATGTAACTTGTAAATGCGCTTCTCATTTATATGGCCTAAACGACAGTGCCAGAGGTATGTTTGATTTGAGTCATTTATTTTAAGACGTTTGTTATTCACATTATAGATAGGAGTGTCTAAATCAAGAACATATAAACCGTTAAATAAACGTGCAACCCCATAGGTAACATTATTCAAAGAAAAGGAACAACTATTGTTCTAAATTAAAAATGCAAAACCTTTCTTGTCTAAACAAGAAACTGAAATAATGTTTCTGCAAATTGCAGGCACGTAAAACAGTTCTCAAGTTCTAAAATAAGCCCAGTGGGCAATGATAAATAATAAGTCCCTACAGCTAAAACAGCAACCTTTTCTCCATTGTCAACTCGTAAGTCGACCTCTTCTTTAGCCAAAGTCCTACTTCTTTGTAGTTCATGTACATTTATACAAATGTGAGAACCACATCCAGTATCCAATACCCATGATGTAGAAGTTGACAAATTGACCTCTATAACATAAATACCTGAATCAGAAGCTTGACCAGCCTTCTTCTTCTTCAGATCCTCCAAATAAGCATGACTGTTTCTCTTCCAATGACCTGGTTTACCATAGTAGTGACAATCACCCTTTGCAACAACACCCTTAGGCTTTAAAGCCTGTTTGGGATTAGCCTTTGGCTTGGGACCAGAAGCAGATCCAATCTTCTTCTTTCCCTTCCATTTGCCTTTCCTATTAGCCTTACCTTTGTTATCTACCATCAACATGGCAGCAGGTTCAGCCTTTTCATGTTGGTTTCAGTAGTTCGTAACATGGCCAACAATTCAGTGGGTGTTTTATCTATCTCATTCATATTGTAGTTCATAACAAAATGAGTATAGTTGCGGTTCAAAGATTGCAAGATTAAGTCAATCTGAGCTTCTAAACCAATCGGGAAACCCAAAGTATCAAGATACTCAATATAACCTATCATCTTCAGAACATGTGGTTGAACAGGTTCACGCTCTCCCTGTTTGCAAGCATACAATGCTTTGCTCGTGTCGAACCTTTCTTGACGAGCTTGTCCCTCAAACATTCTTTGAAAGTGTTCAATCATCTCATAAGCATCCATATGCTCATGTTATTTTTGAAGCTCATCACTCATGGTTGCCAGCATGAGACATGCAATATCATTCACATCATCAATATGCTTCTGATAAGCATTTTGCTGAACGCGAGTTGCATTCTCAGCAGAAAGAGAAGGTGAAGGAATTTTAATGACATGGAGCTTACGCTCTTGCCTGAGGAAAATCCTCAAATTCCTATACCAATCCAGGAAGTTAGTTCATGTCAGCTTGTCCTTCTCAAGAGTTGCTCGTACGGAGAAAGTATTTGTATTGTTTGCCATTTAAATATCTACAATGTTTAAAATGCATAAAATAAACATTAGATTGTCTGAGTTATTTATTATGTTCAAATGATTATGATATATTCATAATATATCTCCCACTATTTTTATCAAATTAATAGCCCTTACTATTAATTTGAAAAGTATATCCCATAATTCTTTCTAGTGAGCCAAGATCCATATTTCGTCATGTCCTAAGTCAACCACTGGAAGTCCTTAAAAAATGATTATTTAGGTAGACAATAGTTGTCAATTATATCATATATAATTCTTGGATAGTTTGGTGAACAACGATTGATCTTATCTATCTAATAGACTTTTAACCAAACTCTATGCTTCTAAGTTCATAATGGTTGAATATAACCGTTTATTTTCACCTTATTATGACGACTCAGTTAAGTTAGACCCAATGATACAACGGCCGAATATAACCGTTTATATTCGTCGCATCTCACCACGATAGATAGGAGTCCCCTGCCACTGACAGTCCTTCCCCTAATCGATCTAGGATTCGATGAGTGTTCATTCATTGGAAAGCATCCGAGTAAAACTTAATATTTTGTTAAGGGATTTAGAAAATTTATAGCGATCATGATCACATCATAAAGAGATCCTCAATTTTTCCTTGAACCAAATATTTCAAATTGACATTTTAAATTGTTCATTTCCCAAGTAGATGGAGGATACCAATGGTCACACTTAAAACCCATCAACCTTACGAATACGCATATCTGCTTTTGTCAGAAAATCCCAGTTATAGATATCAAAATCCATATTTAATTTCGTGTTTTAAAATCCATATTTTATAAACACAAGAATCTCATGATCGTTTGTTAATTTTAAAATCTTGAATCGTTACAGATTTTATCTTTCTTAAGCAGACATGGCATGGGTGTCGTATCTAATACATACATCATTCCAACACATACATATCTACACATGCATTCATATACATATATGTATTGTGCGTAAATTAAACGTGTTTGGTTATGGCCTCATCCTATGTGATATTTCCAAGCTAATGGAATTATCAAGGTCAATCTATGGTGCTTTCAAATACTACACTATTACATGTCTTTATCTTCTTCATTGCTCCATCATTTGGATTGCCTCCTAGCTTCCTTTCTTCCAAGTCTCCATTGAACAATTACATTGAATAATAAATAAATCTATTTTAATGAAATTACAAGAAGAACTCGAGTTACATTCGAGATTAACAATTACAATGAATAAACGACATGCAAGTCGTATTTAGAAACCAAAACCATAAAACAAAACCACTATCCTATGGGTCTTTAGGACATAACCATCCACCATCTTATCACATAACACATATAATATATCTCAGATTATATAAACATATCATATAATCATATATAATAAATTTCGAAATTTCAGAAAATCAAATAAATTTCAGAAAATAATAAATCGCCGTTTCGGGGCCTGTAACGTCATCAAACGGCTTAAAGACGCGAAGCTGATACAATCAGTATTGCTCAGTGACACGATTCCAGTCAGAAAACACATATCGTTTGCGAAAATCGAACACTGGACACAAATTTCAAAAAATCTACGGAAGCCATTTCAGAATTCGTATCGAATACGATTTCCATAACAAGAACAAACATGTATCATATACATACAGCAATACACACAATCATCCCATGATTATAAAACACATGAATATCATATATTCAAAATCATATAAAACATATATATCAATATATAGTCATGACATACCATATATATGTTTACATACATCGAAAAACTGTTAAACATATAACCAAATCATCCCATTATACACGTAGCTCTGATGCCATTGAAGGGTTTCGGGCATGAAAACGCAGCGAAATTAACATAAACACAATAAAAAAAATCGAAACCCAATCGCAGGATCCATGTATAACGTTGGATGATTATGGTGAAGAAGTATGTACCTTAACAAAGCTTTCGTATGCTGTTTAATGGAGGTCCAGAAAGATGAATCGCAGCAGTCCTTTGTTGCAAAGATTTGCTCTCTAAAGAAGTCCACACGAACGCCCGATCGTCCTACAATCACCAGAGTCGGTACTAGCCGAATTATTTGCCTCTCTCTTTCTCTTTCTCTAGCCTCTCTTGATGTTGAGCAGCTAGGGTTTTTCTCTAAAACGATTTTCTCTAAAACGAAATTTGATGATTAAACCCTAATACTATACATCATTATGTATATATAGGGGAGAGAGAGATTTTGGGCCTAACCCTAATCCATGTGGTTTCCAAAACCCATTATGACTTTGGGTTATTATTATTATTAAATCTGAATTCTAATATAATTAATCAAGTCCCACTTAATTAATTCAATAATTAAATTCGAATAATAATAATACTTATTAAATCCGAATTCTAATATAATTAATCAAGTCCCACTTAATTAATTTAATAATTAAATTCGAATAAACAATAATATATTTAAATTCGTAATTTAAATAAACCTCCGTTTTGACGTTCTTTGTGTGTGACCCTTTAGGTTATTATTACGTTGGCAATAATTTTATTATCTAATAATAAAATTATAAACAATGAGCGGCATCTAGTAATACATCATTGCTACACAAGTAACAATAATAATTGGTGATTCAATTAAACCTTTCGTGAATAATGTGCAATGTAATATAATCCCTTTAACCTTATATTATAGATAAAACTCGAGGCATGTATAGTGTCATCCTCTTCAACGTTTAATTTTGGTTTCCTTGATCAATGAGTAGACTATTTAAACAAATTAATATTTGAGCATGGCCATGCATTTCATAGTGTCACTCAATCAAGAGGCCAATAATATCACTCCTAGAATTTTAGGGTTAAATCCTATATCTATCATTCATATTCCCCATATGATTCATAGCATACCCAATGTCCACCTTTATCATTACCCGGTTAAAGGTAACTTTGAGTGTAATCAAAGTATATTAATTCTCGTATAGAAATATAATGATTTCAAGTCAGAGGATCATTACATCATTATCACAGTGAGATTTCTTATGACACTTATTAACATGTAGAATCTCACGGCGGGTCTTTCCAGTGTCATGTATTGATGCATACACTTATGTTCTTGACTTTAGTATCACCATACCTATGACCAATGAGATGTGGTCATCCGTCAACAAACATACTAGTCTTATTGCATTATTATTGTCCTTAAATAATAATACTTGACTAGGGAATTTTAGGAATAAAATACTATTCATATAATCTCATTTTTAAGTCACATACTTAAAGATATATATTACGTATTATTATTCCAAGGACATTTATTATTTTTTCATTTTATGACGCAGTAAATAAAGACATAATAAATATTAATTAAATAATCACATAAAACATAATCCTTAATTGTTTTCAATAAAACATTAAAAGTATTGTCTCTAGGACACCAATACTAACAGTATACACGTAATGTAGAAGAAGCTATGAATGATAATGTTAAAGCGTTTTATAATACAATTGCTCAAAATGGAGTCCCCAATTATCCTGGTATTACAAACTATAGAAGATTAACTTTTTTCGCAAAATAATTACAATTCAAAAATGATTCCAATTGTAGCGACATACTCCCTCCGTCCCGTTGAGTTGTTATCATTTCAAAATGGGGTGTCTGGCACGCATTTTAAGGTGAATTTTAAGGATAGTTCCATAATTTATTTTTGAAATTTTCCTTTTTTGTATAAAAATAGAACAATCCTATTTTTATACAAAAAAAGAAATTTTTAAAAATAAGTTATGGAACTATCTTTAAAATCCACCTTAAAATGCGTGCCAGAAAGTGAAAAAAAAATGATAACAATTGGGTGGGACGGAGGGAGTATCTTCTAATAATTTGATTAAAATTATTATGGATGTGTTACCAAAGAAACAAATTAATTAAATTTATCCTCAAAGTATGTCATCATAAATTTATCTCTAATCATGTGTCTTGAACAATCATAGTCAAGATACCAATTTTTTTTTTTTTTTCCTTATACACATAATAAATTTTGAAATTAATTTTGATACCCAAGAAAGCTTGGGTCCTATCTTATTAGTTGTCACTTTTGATTTAAAATCTTCTTTATTTTTCTTAGACTTTGTAGGATTTAAATAAATATACTTTGATTTTGGAAAATTATATTTGTGTCATTGTTAATTTGTATATATCATCCTGAGCATATTTAATAGTATTAGTAATTTCAAATTTTGATGCATAGAAATTATTATCATGATATATGCTTCATACTATTTGAGGAATATTAAACTATTGTACACAAAATGAGGAATTTTCAAATATGACATGTGTGCATACTGTGTATGATCATGTCATGCACATCAGTTTTATGAACATTTAAGTGATTAACACTATTATAATGTACACATAATTTTGAGGGAGCATACATATGAGGCATATAATTGTTATGTTTATTAATTAGTCCCTAGTTTTCGACTTCTATTTATCTTTTTCATTTATCCTTTATTTACAAGTGTAATTCTATCTTATCTAGTTTTAAAATTGTTTGAGAAGTATATGTAACTATCTTATCCAGTTCTCTTTCTTAAGTGGAGTTCTTTCTTTTACATAAATTTCTAGATTAGAATAATTTTTATGAGTTTCTCCGCTTTGTTCTTCTTATCCATTGATTCATTCTTAATGGATGAATGGTCTTTATCCATTGATGTTTTATGTTTTATTTATCCATGGATGTTCATTATCCATTTATCCAAAATCATGCGTTCACTTATAATTATATATGTTCTTTAGCAAGTTGTACTTAAAGTGATTCTTCCCTTATAAGATTATTTGATAGTTCATTTTTTAGCATGTAGACACTTTTTCAGAATTCTTCATGAATAATAATTTAAATTTTTTGACAAGGAATGTCTTTTTAAAATTAGCAAATTTGTAGTTTTAGTTTTAAAAAATTTCTTAGCTTATGACTTAATACATACATATATATGTGTGTGTATATATGTATATATCAAGAGACCCTCTTTATCAAGACCCTAAAGACCTGGATCTTGATCATTCATTCTTTATTATCTTAATACATTTACTAATATAAAAAATAATGACAAACTTGTAAATATCTCCAATAATTAATGATGTATACTAATTCTATTATGTATTATAGCATAATTATACCATCAAGATACATAATCCTGAGTAAGACAATCATTCTTAAATATTTGATTAGAAACACAATCTTCTTAATTATGTAAGAAAATTATGAGGAAGAAATATAAGTATTCTACTAATTATTTTCTCAAACATTCTACCATTTTAGAATAAGTTTCAATAATAAATTATAAAATACTTAAGAGAATCTTAATATTATTATTTAACATAAATCACTTTAGAGAATCTTAATATTATTATTTATTATAAATCACTTAAGAGAATCTTTTCATAAAGATTTGATTAGAAACAAAAGCTTCTTAATTATAGTATGAAAATTATAAGTAAGAAATATAAGAATTCTACTAATTATTTTCTTAAATATTCTATTAATTATTTTAGAATAAGTTTGAATAATAATTTATAAAACACTTAAGAGAATCATAATATTATTAATTAATATAAATCAGTTAAGAGAATCTTAATATTATTCTTTTAGAATAAATTTTAATAATAATTTATAAAACACTTACGATAATCTTAATATTATTATTTAATATAAAAAATCATACAAGATTCTCTAAATTGATGTGTGGTTGTTTACATTTTTCAAAAGATTTTTTAATGTAGATTTTGATTAAGTTTCTCATTTTTATAAAGGTTTAA
This sequence comes from Oenanthe sinensis, assembly GCA_028671895.1. NCBI lineage: Eukaryota > Viridiplantae > Streptophyta > Magnoliopsida > Apiales > Apiaceae > Oenanthe > Oenanthe sinensis. Next base: position 12,486,526 of record CM053799.1, read on the forward strand.
TGTTAGAAAAATTATTAGAATGTTAATACTATTAGATTCTCATAATTGTTTTGTTAAGTGATCTTGTAATAATTTTTTTAGTTGATATAAAATACCTTATAGTCCCTCACATTAATTTTTAAAAATACAATTAATAAATCTTAATGCATAGTTATGAAAAAGACAAATTAAATATATATATATATGAGATTCTTTTATATGTTAATAAATAATTTGTTAAATATTAAATTATTAAGATTCTTTGATATTTTCATAAATATTTTTTTGACAATTATTTTAAGTGTTTACTTAAGTATTATAATGTAAAAGTTAAATTCTCTTAAATTATTTGATATTTTATTAAGATTCGTTTAAGTATTTTAATGAATATTTTACTAAGATTCACTTAATTATTATAATGATTATTTTATTAAATAACTTTTATTTTTAGTATATTTATTTTTGCTAGAATTTGTAATAATATTTTTAATTATTTTAATATTAGATCAAATACCTTTAAGGTTTTTAGTATACACAGTTATTTTTGTATTCAACTCTAAATTTAATATACACATTTATTTTAGTATTTAACTCTATATTTAATTGAAAATTAACCAGTTCGCTCATAAATATTCTATCAATATTCTTTTTATTGTATCAGAGATTACTTGAAACAGAGTTTAATGAAGCCAATAAGAATTTAAGCTGATGTCATTAGAGTTTAGTAGATGTCGACAGAGTTTACTCAATCAGAGTTTACTACGCTGACATAGTTTGTGATATCATAGTTTGACGAAGATGGTAACTGACAAATCAGGAGGTGATTGAGATAAATATGGAAGTGTTTCAATGAATACACTACAAGAAAAACGCAATCAGACAACACTTATTACACAACGGTTGCGGAAAAATCCATTGTCCCAATTTGACAAATAGCTGTGAAATTATTTTCCTTGAAAAACTGTTGCCTGGGATAGCGCAAGACAAGTATTATTAAACTTATTTCAGACTATTGTCTATATGATTTTATTCTAAGCATAACAGATAGCAGTTGTTCGTCGGTATGTTGTGTGATAGAGTTGAACACAACAGTCCACTCACCGTTATGAATATAGTTCTTTGAGACAATGGTTTTGTTCATGATGTTGTGTAATTTAGACAACGAGTTGTTTAATGTACTGTCTTAATTAACCTCAAGCAATGGTTTACAAATACCATTGTAAGAAAGTACCATTGTTTAAGTTATGTCTCTAGCTTATTAGACAATAGTTTTTCTGTGATAATCCATTGTGAGTTAACGACGCTAACAACGGTTTTTAAAGAACAAACCGTTGTAGTATAAATTAAAATTAAAATTTTAAATTTTATTTAAAATAAAAAAATAGCGATGTCATTCTCGATCGTTATATTAAAGAATATTTAAATCCTAGCCATTCCTTTAATTTATGTGTAAGATATTAGACAACTGTTTTTCTGTGACAATCCATTGTGAGTTACCAAACCTAACAACGGTTTTAAACGAACCAACCATTGTGGCATAAAGTAAAATTTTGATTTTAATTTTGATTTAAAATAAAAATTAGTGATATTATTCTCAATCGTTAGATTAAATTGCATTAAAATCCTAGCCGTTCATTTAATTTATGTATGCGTTATTAGACAACGGTCAGACGAAAAAGTGTTGCCCTAATTTAACACACAATGTTTTATTTTTCCCCTCGAAAAACTGTTGTCTGATCCATGTGTTGTACAACGGTTTTACGTGGAAAACCGTTGTCTTAAATTAACTCATACAACACAATTTCTAAGAAAACTGTTATCTGTTTAACAGAAAATGACGAAAATTACCTTTTCATAATAAGAGAAAAATGTTTCTAGAAGATTTTTTAATACTTTTGTTAAAAAAGCACACAAAATAAATTTAAAAATTCTAATTTTTGTTACACATCACAAACATTGAAAAATCTTAACATCCGTACGGTTGGATCATCGAAAAAATTAATTTTAATTTAATAAGAAAGAAATTATAGATTTATCATAAACTCAATATCTACTTCTTAACTCGTTCATATAAAATGTATACTCATATTGTTCGAATTACAAAACTATTACTTATTATTAACAAACTATATACATTTATATGTATCCATATCATAAAATTATTATATTTTGGTGATGTATAAATTTTTTAAATATTAATAAATTGATCTTAATTATCCATATACTATTACTTCACATTTTAAATAGTCTAGTCCCGATTGAACATAATTATTTTTTTGAAACCTTTTCTCAATGATCCAACCGTGCGGATGGTAATATTAGCTATGTATAAAAAAATTAAAAAATAATAAATTAAAATCATGTAAAATTAGTTCCTATTTTAACCAATCTCTTCGTGATTAAAATTAATAATTTCTAAAAATACATATTTGATGATCCAACCACACGAAAGTTAATATCTAACTATTTTAGTGATTTGTATTTTTTTTTTAAATACTTCCAAGTTCATTTTGTGTGATTTTATAATAGTCAAACCGGTTAAAGTACACATTCCCATTAACAAGTCTTGTCCCCAATGATGATTCAATTTTTTAAAAATTCTTTTTCGACGAACCAACCGTACGGATGTTAATATCTAACTAATTTAGTGATGTTAAAAAAAAATTTAAAAATTTCTGGGTTTATTTATTATAATTTTCTAATAAGTCAAACCGGTCAAAGTACGCATTTCTCATTAACTAGTCTTGTCCCAAATGATGATTCTTTTTTTAAAAAAATTCTTTTTCGACGATCCAACCGTATGGATGTTAATATCTAACTATTTTATTAGTGTGACAATTTAAAAAATATTTTCAAATTTATTTGGTATAATTTTATAATAGTCAAATCGGTTCCACTAACTAGTATTTGATGTTAATATTTTTTTGAATGATTTCTTTTAATAAAATATTTTTTCGAGAATTATTTTTTAATTCACAAAAATGATATTTTTATGAAAAATAAAAGGGCAAAATGGTAGAAATGGAGGAATATATAAATAAGAAAGAAATGAAGGCAAAATAGGTGTGTGGTGAAGGGAAAAAGCTCAAGAGAGAAAGAGGGGTGAAAGCAGATGACGACAAGAAGGAGATGTTTTGGTTTTGGGGGTGGTTGTTCAGGAGCCCGTGATTTCTATCTTACAAGCCATTCTCATAATCAATCGCCACTACATGTTCTCTCTATCTCTCTATACATCTATCTATCTATATCTATACAATTTTTTCGAGCAATCTCTCTGTCATGAACAAAATCGAAGGACGAATTGAAGAACAAATCGAGGACTGCGTATTTGAATACACATATCTATGGCTTCAATTAAAAGCTTGTTACTAATTTTTTAATTTTATATGACTTTGCAGGCAATTAGGGCTTCGAATTGGGGATTTAACACATTTGCTACGGGGACCTTTTTCCCAGTTGTGAAGCAGGTTAGTTTTGTTAATTCTTTCTTTTCTCTTAAGATTCTTAAGAAAAAAGCAGTCATGTGCTCTATGTTTGGCACAATATAAAGATGAATATCTTAATATTGGTCATGATTTTTTCTATACAATGTTTAATAGTTGCCTGTGTTTCAAGAGAGTTTGATTTCTATTACTTTGTTCAACAGGTAATATGAGAAACATAACTTCATTTATTCATTCATTTATTCTCGCTTCTTGATTGTCTGAAAAAGTATTTGTAAATATATGCAGCCGGCCTCCTAATGTGATACAAAATAGAGTTGCTGCTACCCAAAAACAAGGAAGCCAGCAGAAGACTTTAGCATTCATGGGCTATGGCCAAACTACAAATATGGATCCTAGCCCGTAAACTGTGACTCTCTCAACTTATTCAAAGATTCTGAGGTATCCACGCACCCATGTTCCCAAAGTTCCTCGCAACATCATACATAATACCTACTTGCACCATATATATAATATTATGATTGCATGCTTCACTAATTATCAATGTATGTACAGATTACATATCTTGAAAGTACACTATAAAAGGAATGGCCATCACTAACATGTCCAAGCAGTGATGGAATGAGGTTCTGGGGACACGAATGGGATAAACATGGCACCTGTTCCCAATCATATCTTGGTCAGGATTCTTATTTCAAAGCTACTCTCGACCTGAAAATTAAAGTTAATCTCCTCTAACCCTTAGATAAAACAGGTACACTTATTTTAGAAGATACCACTTGTATTTCACTATACTAAATATAGTTTGTTAACAAATCGAAGAAGGAAGATTGTACTTGTATCTAATTGAAGTTTTTTTTGGGTTTTTTTGAGTTGGTACTTAGTACTATCCGTGATAGTTTGAGTGTACACTATATATATTTTGATCACATTATGCTTCATATGCTTCCTCCATCTAGAAAGGATATTAAAGATATATATGTTGTTTTTGATCTCATGGAATCTGATTTACATCAAGTCATTAAAGCCAATGATGACTTAACAAAAGGACACTGTCAATTCTTTCTTTACAAGTTGGTATGAGCTCTATAGTATATTCAAATAGGTAACTGTTAGAATTCCTGATCTTGTCTAATGTAAACAAAGTTATTAACTATTAGGTGCATTTTTGTTTATACCTCTATTTCAGGTTTTACCTTTTAAGTATTTGGGTGATTATATTTCATACATGAATTTTATTACTTTCGCGGTAAATATCTTAAATTTGAAGTACTACTGGAATTTCCTACTTTTGTTTATTTCAATTTTTCTCTAATGAATTATAAATATGTATTTCATAGGTGCCAATGTTCATAGCACCTTAAAATCATTGTGGAGGCCTCACTATATTTAACCAGATACATATTAACTAGCATATCTTTGAGGTTTGCTTACTTGTCAAGTTCTACATGTGTTTTATAGCAGTTGTAAAATAATTTGTTGGATTTCAAAGATATTAGTTGCATGGCGTGCTGTGTACCAGGCATATAATTAGAGACATATATATGCAACATTCCTGGCTTTTTAAGGCCTACATCTGCTTGTGGTTAATATTTTTCATATTACAATCTTCTAACTAGTAAATATGTTAATCGTGAATTAAGAGCATCTTAGTTCCACCTTCAAGTGGTAACTTTAATGACATATATGTGGTTTGTGAGCTCATGGACTCAAATCTTGATAAAACTATTAGAGTCAATGATGAATTGACACCATAACACCATAGATATTTTATGTATCAGATACTCTGTGCATTAAAGTTTATGCATGTAGGTAAACGACAAAATGGAACGTGTTGTAATATTTCATATGTGCAACTTTGAATTCTAACTTCTCTAAGAGCTTAACAAGTCACTGGATAAGGGGGGATGATCCCCTTCTTTGTATGTTAAGTTTCATTATGGGTTTTTGGTTTCATGTAATGTGTATCATCTGGACCATAAATAGTAAAATGTATTCGTAGACAGAAATTTCTTGACTAAAAATGTGATTTCTGACTACTAGAGTTGCCTTTAGTCTGCCATCTACAACATGGACCTATACGGTTAGTCTTTCATATCATGTGTCGCACTTTTATTATAATTTTATACATGTACATTTCTTTCTATAATCTTGACTCTCCAGTAATGCCCTATATTCTTACTTGTAATATACTGCAGGGTTATGTTGGTACTAGACATTATAAGGCTCCTCAGATTTGGGATCACACCATGACTTGGATCACATACTGCAAAAGGCTCTTAGAACTTCCTACGGATCAAATGAGTTGTGCAAGTTATTAATAGTTTCTCTTGAAGACCGTAGAATTTATGCAATGATGTTCAAAGAAACAAAGACATTTATAGTAGTAGCTTAGCATATTTGAACCAGTTTTGTATTAAGTATTTATATTTGAACCAGCTTAGAAACAAATTCATTTCAGACTAGTAGTTGTTCAAGAAAACTGTTGTGTTTATATTATTCCAACAATAGTTTCTACTTTGTTTACGGTTGTATTTTTTTTCTTTCTATAAAACAGTTGTGGTTAGGATTTCAGACAACAGGGCATTGTAATAATCGTTGTTTGAATAAGAGATATACTTGAAGTTTGGAAACAGTTAGAACTCTTGCTTGACGTATATTACCCATTGTCTCTTAGTGGTGAAACTGTTGCATTTTTCTTTTTCCAACAATTATTCATAATAATAGCACCGTTGTGTCTTCTACATTATAATAAACATGCTGAACCGTTGTCTCTTACTCGTGAAACTATTGCGTTTTTATTTTTCCAACAATTGTTCATAATGATAGGACCCGTTGTCTCTTCTATATTATAACAAGCCTGTTGAACCGTTGTGTTCCTTTTTTCGTGTAACAGTTTAAACAAGCATTGTTTGATCGCAATCACACGGCACCTCAATAGACTACGGAAAATTGAAATGCCAGACAATGGTGCAAAACCGTTGTATGAACCTGTTTTTCTTGTAGTGATAACAATTGTCTTTCTGAAAGCTATCTTGTAGGAGGATAATGATGGAAATCGAATATTGACATTTAATAATCATTATCTTTCTTGTATTTGGATATGTAGTTATGTACTATATAAACACAGAATTAGATTTTATATTATAATCGTTCAAGACATATCATTCTCACAACCTAGCAGCTCTTAAGAACTTAATTTTTCTTGAGAGAGTTTTGTATTCAGTTTTTCAAAAGTTAATACAAAACAATATTTCTTCTACATACTTATGTTCATAATCGATTGTTTTGATACTAATATATTCAACCCCCTTCTATAATAGTGTATTATCTGGGTAACAGTTAGTATCAGAGCAGGCAGTTAATTATAACTTAAAGATCTCAAAACAATGTCTGGAAATAAGTATGAAAGTATTAGAATCCCAATCTTGAAGCAGGCTGAATACCCTACATAGATAGTAAAGATGATGATGTTCTTGGAAGCCACAAATCCTGAATATCTGTAGGATCAATGAAGGTCAGTATCTTCCAACTAAGCTAGTTCCTTCAACAATTGTGGAAGGAATACAAAAAGCAGTGGACAAATGAGGAAAATTAAGAAGTCCTCAAAGATGCAAAGGTAAATAATATTATGCATAACAGTCTTGACTCTGTGATGTTTAACAGGGTAATTGGATGCAAAACTGCTAAAGAAATCTGGGATGCACTAGAGGTTCAATGCCAAGGAACCAAGGAGATAAAGAAGAATAGAAGATCTGTTCTATTTCAAAGGTATGAATACTTTGAGGCTAAGAAGAATGAGTCTCTCACAGATATCTATGACAGATTTCTAACTTTGTTGAATAACTTAGTTTTCGTTGATAAGGTGTATGATAATGAGGATTCAAACACAAAGTTTGGTCTTATTGAAGAATGAGATTTACAAACATCCTTGATAAGAGACATGGCATATTTGAATGAGATGTCCCTAGATGAAGTGTATGAAAGGCTGAAAACTCATGACTTGGAGTTGCAGCAAAGGAAGAACATGAAAAGTAGCAAGGAATAGTTTTTTGCCTTAAATGTTGAGATAAAGGTTGAAGATCCAAAAAAGAAAGCTTTAAAAGTCTTAACAAGAAAAGGAAAAGCTGTAATGGCTAAAGAAAGCAATGAATTAGAGTCTGAGACAAACTCTGATGCAGACTCTGACATGATGGAGATTGTTGCTATGGTTGTCAAAAGCTTTCAAAAGATGAAATATAGGAAGTACAAAAAGCAAGTAAACTTCCAAAAGAAGCAAGAAGAGTCAGAGAATAAAGACAGATTTAGGAGGAAAGAAAACAGATATGGTAAGGTTAAAACACTTGACAAATCAAAGGTCAAGTGTTACAAGTACAACAAGATGGGGAACTTTGCCACTGAGTGCAGAAGCAAGGAATATGGGAAAGCTCTCATCACCTCAAAGAAAGATTGGATGGATTCCTCAGACTCTCAAGAGGAAACAAACTATGCCACAACGCCATAAGTGCTCATAGGCAATGCTTTTAGAAAGCGTTGCACCGAAAATGTTGCGGTAGCTCTGAATTTTTGGCTCTTTTGCAACACTACTAAAATAGTATTGCATTAGATAAAACTTCGTATTGCATATTACTCACGGTGTTGCAGTGAATGCAACACTAACGAATGGTGTTGCATTAGCTAATTTTTTTAAAATAATTAGTGACGTGGCAGTGGGCTAGTGCTGACGTGGCAGTGGGGGGCCCACCACGGCTGACGTGGCAGTGGGGGGCCCACCACGGCTGACGTGGCAGTGGGGTCCATGCTGACGTGGCTGGCGGGGCGCACCAGTGGGCCACCACTACTGACGTGGCAGTGGGCCAGTGCTGATGTGGTAGTGGGGGGCCCACCACTGCTGACGTGGCAGTGGGACCCATACTGACGTGGCAGTTGTGGGGACCACATCTGCTGACGTGGCGTCAAGTCCCATGTTGACGTTGCATGTGGTCCCCATCACAAGCGTTGTATTTAATATGGTAGCGTTGCATTTGGTTGTTTAGTGTTGCCTTTGTATTTTCTAGTCTTTATATAATAATTAGTATAACCCGACTGCTGAATTAATTTTTTAAAATTTATTTTCGACGATCTAACCATATGGATGTTAATATCTGACTATTTTAGTGGTGCTAATTTTTTTTTAAAATTTTTTCAATTTTATTCTATGTGATTTTACACTACTCAAACCGGTCAAACTAGACGTTCTCTATAACTAGTGTTGTGCTGAATGGTGAATCTATTTTTTAAATTTGTTTTTCGACGATCCAACCGTACAGATGTTAATATCTGTCTATTTTAGTGGCGTCAATTTTTTTTTAAAAAAATTCAGTTTTATTCTATGTGATTTTATACTAGTCAAACCGGTCAAACTAGACTTTCTCTGTAACTAATGTTCTGCTGAATGCTGAATTAATTTTTTAAAATTTCTTTTCCGACGATCCAACCGTACGGATGTTAATATCTGACTATTTTAGTAATGCCAATTTTTTTAATTTTTTTTTAGTTTTATTCTATGTGATTTTATACTAGTCAAACCGGTCAAACTAGACTTTCTCTATAACTAATGTGGTGCTGAATGCTGAATCTATTTTTTAAAATTTCTTTTTCGACGATCCAACCGTACGGATGTTAATATCTGACTATTTTAGTAACGCCAATTTTTTTTTAAAAATTTTCAGATATATTTTATCTGAATTTATATTAGTCAAACCTGTCAAACTAGACGTTCTCTATAACTAGTGTTGTACTGAATGCTGAATCTATTTATTTTAATTTCTTTTTTGACGATCCAACCGTACAAATGTTTATATCTGACTATTTTAGTGGGGCCAATTTTTTTTTTTAAAAAAACAATTTTATTCTATGTGATTTTATACTAGTCAAACCGGTCAAACGAGACTTTCTCTGTAACTAATGTTGTGCTGAATGCAGAATATATTTTTTAAAATTTGTGTTTCGACTATCCAACCGTACGGATGTTAATATCTGACTATTTTAGTGGTACCAATTTTTTTTAAAAAAATTTCAGTTTTATTCTATGTGATTTTATACTAGTCAAACCGGTCAAACTAGACGTTCCCTATAACTAGTGTCGTGCTGAATGCTGAATCTATTTTTTTAAATTTCTTTTCCGAAGATCCAACCATACGGATGTTAATATCTGACTATTTTAGTAATGCCAATTTTTTTTTAAAAAAATTCAGTTTTATTCTATGTGATTTTATACTAGTCAAACCGGTCAAACGAGACTTTCTCTGTAACTAATGTTGTGCTGAATGCTGAATCTATTTTTTTTAATTTTTTTTTCGATGATCCAACCGTACGGATGTTAATATCTGACTATTTTAGTGGTGCCAATTTTTTTTTTTAAAAAATTCAATTTTTTTCTATGTGATTCTGACGGGCTCATTTGGAAATCTACACATAAAATAGTGTTACTACCTAGTGAAAAAACAGGCGGGCTCAATTATATATAATAATCTAGGCGAGCTCATTAGTTTTCCAATTAATTAGGCGGGTCAATACTTGTCCAAATATTTTCACTTCTCCGCTCTTTCTAAAATTTCTAATTAATCAAAACTCTCTCACTTTTAACTCTCTCTGTTCTTCATGGGTTCTCCATGTAACGGTCTCTACGGATTCTTCACAATCTCTACTCAGCAATTAGGGCTTTGACTGAAAGTACAAGCAATTGGGGTTTCCTCTCTCTAAGGGTTTATAGTCTCTACGCAACAATTGGATTCTAGCAGTTGGGATTTCGAATTATGGTTTTAGTAATTGGGTCTTTTTTGCAATTGAGGCTTCAATTATGTTCTACTTCTTGTTTGATTCTTCTACAACAATTGGGGCTTTCATTACTTAGGGTTTCTTTTCAGGTATTCTTCTTTTTGTTTCATTTTTTGTGTATATCTTTTTGCTTGCGTATATCTTCTTGTTCGATTGCATATGTGTATTTTGTGTATATCTGCTTGTTTGATTGTATTTTACTTTCTTTGTATGTTTAAATTTGTGTATTTTGTTTGTATTTTTTTCTCGATTGTTAAATTTTGTGCATGTTTTTTTTATGTTACTAGTTCTTTTATATAGACACTGATTTTTGATCTGAGAAATGCCTCAAATATTGCTTCTTACGATGGAACTACTGTGTACCGAATTTGGGTAAATTCACATGGATATAGGCCTGGTCAGCCATTGATGCTATTGAAGTGCCTCTATGGTGACAATATATGGGCACATTTTAAGGTGCTACGTAGAATTTTAAGGAAGTTATAGGTAGAGGTAGTTTTGGATCCGTTTTTGTTGAAAAAATTCCCAACGGAAAGCAAGTAGCCTTGAAAGTGAAATATGGGACTGATGCATTTATCATTGAGGTACATATACAAACCTTATTCTAATTTTTTATTTATAAACATCCGATATTCTGATTCATTAGGAACAAGATTTTTTCATATATATGTTGACAATGATTTTGTTAAATTAACTAATAGGTGTGTCTTCTATCGCAAATTCGCCATCAGAATCTTGTTTCTGTGGAAGGGTTTTGTCATGAATCAAAGCATCAAATACTTGTTTATGAGTACTTACCTGGTGGATCATTGGTTAACCTTTATGGTATATTAACAGTTTCTTTGCAATTGTTTTAGTTTATGATTATTGTGATAAGTTATACACACCAAATTTAATCTAATATTTTTTTAAAGGTTATAACAAGTACTCGTTTCGGGAGGTAAAAGTAAAAGATTAACATTAGGTTGGGGAAGGAGATTGAAGATTGATGTTGATGCTTCCAAAGGTACGCAAAGATGTTTCTACTGGTCCTCTCAACATCTTAGATAGGTAAAGATATATATAGAAAAGAAAAGAAGTATAGTAGCATTGAACTCCAAATTTTGTTAAGTTTGATATGAGTTTCTGTGCACTTGTTACCCAGAATTATATCACTCTTCTGCAAGTTTATCTTAGTAATCATTCTTCTGCAACTTTATGTCGGTACATCTTCTTTGGTTTATATTATTCATTTGCAACAGAAAAACTGAATAACACCTTATTTTTAAAAGCCTTGGACTACTTGCACAATGGTAGTGAGCCATGAATTATACACCGTGATGTAAAGTCCAGTAATATTCTACTGGACAAGGAGATGAATGCAAAAGTCTGCAACTTTGGCCTATCAAAACATGCAACTCAAGCAAATGCAACTCATGTCACCACTATTGTCAAAGGAACTGCTAGGTAGAAATCTTGATCCCATGTAAGGTTTTAATACATTATCTAGTCAATTAACCATTTTAACAGAACCCCCATCGTCTTCGTCTATGTTATTTCTATGGAGATACTATGCTTCACAAAAACTAACCGAGAAGAGTTACATCTTCAATTTTGGGGTTGTTCTTCTGGAGCTTATTTGTGGCCGTGAGCCACTGAGTCCTGCCGGAGCTCCTGATTCTTTCAATTTAGTTTTATGGGTAATTCACAGTTCTCTTTCTTCTCTTAATGGTTATACTTTGCTCAAAACATTTTTCCAAGTTATATTCCACTTGTTGAAGCTTTAAACTGTAGGCTAAGCCATATCTGCAAGCTGGTGCATTTGAGATTGTGGACATGCAATCACAAGGCAGCTGCAATTTGATAGTGAATTTGATGCTAAGATGAATAGGAAAGTGCAGGAGAACAATGCATGGATTTTCAAGAAACTTCAAGACTCTAACCCTGAGCTCAAATTTGACATTATGAATGCCTTTTGCTTTTATAAGTGTCGTATTATGAATATTTAGTATTGCAATATATTACAATACACTGTTGCCAATGTTAATATTGTTGTTGCAAGGCTTTCAATTTAGTGTTGCATTTTACCAATTTAGTGTTGCTGACGGCTTTTAATTTAGTGTTGCATTATATCATAAAAGTGTTGCATAAGATTAGGCCCCACTACTGACATGGCACTGGGGTCCCCCACTGCTGACGTGGTACTGGCGGTCCCCCACTGCTAACGTGGCACTAGTGGTCCCCCACTACTGACGTGGCACTGTTGGGCCCCACTGTTGATGTGGCAAAAATGGGCTCACTGCTGACGTGGCACTGGTGGGACCCACTCCTAACGTGGCAAAATGGACCCCATTGCTGACGTGGCATGTGGGCCCCACTACTGACGTGGCACTAGTGGGCCCCACTACTGACCTGGCCCGCATTTGTTTCAGCTTCACATTTAAAGCAACACTAAATTTTGTTGTATTTATAACATGGTGGTGTTGCATTATGACCAATATGCAATACTTTCAGCGGTGTTGCATTACACAACAAAAGCGTTGCATTAGAGGTCAAAGGCAATGGTCGCAGATGCAACACTTAAAAAGTGTTGCCTTTTTCGATTTCAGGCCTAAGGCAACACCATTTGGCACATAAGGCAACATCAGAGAGCATTGCATATGAGCACTTATGGCGTAGTGTGCTCTCATGGAAAATAGTGATGCTCTCATCCTAAACTATGACAAGGTACTAGACTCTATCTTCAATATTGATACTGAAAATGTCTATGAATTAAAGTCTTTCCTTAAAACTCTGCATGTTAGTTTTTGTTAGTATTGGTGTCCTAGAGACAATACTTTTAATGTTTTATTGAAAACAATTATGCTATGTGATTATTTAATTAATATTTCTTATATCTTTATTTACTGCGTCATAAATTGAAAGAATAATAAATGTCCTTGGAATATTAATATGTAATATATGTCTTTAAGTATGTGACTTAAAAATGAGATTATATGAATAATATTTTATTCCTAAAATTCCTTAGTCAAGTGTTATTATTTAAGGACAATAATAATGCAATAAGATTAGTATGTTTGTTGACAGATAACCACATCTCATTGGTCATAGGTATGGTGATACTAAAGTCAAGAACATAAGTGTATGTACCAATACATGACACTGGAAAGACCTGTGGTGAGATTCTACATGTTAATAAGTGTCATAAGAAATCTCACAGTGATAATGATGTAATGATCCTCTGACTTGAAATCATTATATTTCTATACGAGAATTAATATACTTTTTTATTACACTCAAAGTTACCTTTAATAGGGTAACGATAAAGGTGGACATTGGGTATGCTATGAATCGTATGAGGAATATGAATGATAGATATATGATTTAACCCTCCAATTCTAGGAGTGATATTATTGGCCTCTTGATTGAGTGAGACTATGAAATTCATGGTTAGACTCAAATATTGATTTGTTTAAATAGTCTACTCATTGATCAAGGAAACCAAGATTAAACGTTAAAGAGGATGACACTATACATGCCTCGAGTTTGATATATAATATATGGTTAAAGGGATAATATTACATGGAATATTATTCACGAAAGGTTTAATTGAATCACCAATTATTATTGTTACTTGGGTAGCAATGATGTATTACTAGATGTCGCTCATTGTTTATAATTTTATTATTGGATATTAAAATTATTGTCAACGTAATAATAACCTAAAGGGTCACACACAAAGAATGTCAAAATGGAGATTTATTTAAATTACGAATTTAGATATATTATTATTATTAACTCGAATTTAATTATTGAATTAATTAAGTGAGACTTGATTAATTATATTAGAATTTAGATTTAATAAAAATTATTATTAATTTGAATTTAATCATTGAATTAATTAAGTGGGACTTGATTAATTATATTAGAATTTAGATTTAATAAAAATTATTATTAATTTGAATTTAATCATTGAATTAATTAAGTGGGACTTGATTAATTATATTAGAATTCGGATTTAATAATAATAATAATCCAAAATCATAATAGATTTTGGAAACCACATGGATTAGGGTTAAACCCCAAATCTCTCTCTCCGCTATATATACATAATGATGTATAGTATTAGGGTTAATCATCAGATTTCATTTTTAGAGAAAAACCCTAGCTGCTCAACATCAAGAGAGGCTAGAGAAAGAATGAGAGAGAGAGGCAAGCAATTCGGCCAGTACCGACTCCGTTGATCGTAGGACGATCGGACATTCGTGTGGACTTCTTTGGAGAACAGATCTTTACAACAAAGGGCTGCTGTGATTCATCTTTTCTGGACCTCCATTAAATTGCATACGGAAAGCTTTGTTAAGGTACAAAATTCTTCACCATAATCATCCAAAGTTATATATGGATCCTGCGATAGGGTTTCATTTTTTTTTATTGTTTTACGTTATATCTGCTACGTTTTCATGCCTGAAACCCTTCAGTTTTAAATAACAGTCACTTGAGAATGAAAGATTAAAATCTCAAATTCAAACACTATCTGCTAGGAAAGATATTCTTGAATCTGAACTTACACACATGCTTAGTACTAAGAAAGAATGCGAGAATGCTATTCACATGCAAACTTAGCTAGAAATATAGGTTGAATATTTAAAAGCTGAGATAGCTAAAGAATAAGATACTTTCAGAGTTTGGACAAACTCTAGCAAGAAAATCCAACAAATTCTTTCTGCCAAAAATTGGACATCTGATCTAGGTTATGAATCTAATAAGGAGACACATGCTAAGAATGATATGACACACACAGGAATAAAAGAAAATTTGAGTAAACTTGTGAATTTTTTTAGAGCTAGTAATTAAAATGCAGACCCTGGTAAATGCTCTAATAATCACAAAATCAAAGAGAATAGTGTGTTAGAGAATAAACCAGTCAACATTGGGTTACTCTCACAGAAGCAACTTAAGGAAAAGTCAGTCACTAACAAAAATAAACCCAAAAAGGTTAAGAGGAATAGAAATAGTAAACTAGGAATTTCTAAGGAAAATGACTATAAGAATATCACTGATGCTCCTAGAAAAACCTATTTCACATGTGGAAATTCTAATCAACTTTGTATTGATTGCATGCAAAATAAAAAGCGGGAACCTGAGAGGCCTAGATCAGAGGCTAGAAAAAAAACTAGATATAGACCACAAAATCTTTGTTTTCACTGTGGTATTTTATGGCATTCAATTTACACATGTAAAGAATATCATAGTTTGTATTTCTTTTATTATGAACTTTTGCCTCATTTGAATACAACTCTAGCTTCTTCTAGTTATTCTGCTAAATAACAATATGTAATAAAATCTGACAGAAGAAACATAAACTCTGAAAATACAAACTCTAAAAATGCTAAATCTTAAAATGCAAACTCTGTTACCTTAAACTCTGATAAATGTTACTTTTGTTGCAAAAGTTAAAAATTTAAAAAATAAAGGATCCAAACTTGTTTGGGTCCTCAAAGCTACTAATTAATTTGCATTAATGATTGCACGGAAACATGAAAAACATCCTAGTAATTTATAGTGGATGTTCTGCATACATGACTGAAAACAAATCCCTGCTTTATGAGGAAGAAGGTTGGCCCAGCAGTATCTTATGGAGATGGCAACATACGAAGAACACTGGGAAATGGAAATATTGTGATTGAAAATATCATCATTGAAAATGTAGCTCTAGTTGAAGGTCTCAAACAAAATCTGTTAAGTGTGAGTCAAATGACAAACATAATTTATTCTCTGGAATTTCATTAAACATATTGTAAAGTCAAAAGAAAAATGGCTGGCAAAGTTGTTCTTATTGGTCACAAACATAACAATTTATTTGAAGCTAGTTTGGAAGTAAACTCTAATGGTCCTTTAACTTGCTTACTTGGAAAGGCATCATCTTTGGAAAGCTGGAATTGGCACGAAGACTTGTGTCACTTGAAATTTTGAAATATAAATGAATTGGTGAAAAAAGATCTAGTAAGAGGTCTTCCAAAAGTTCAATTGCATCCTGATGGATTCTGTGATTCATGTCAAAAGGAAAAACAAAAGAAGACATCTTTCAAGAGCAAGACTGAAAAATCTATTGACCAGCCTTTTCATTTATTGCATCTTGATCTGTTTGGCCCTGTCAACATAATGTCCATTGAAAAGAATAAATATACTACACGCATCACTCAGAATTGCACCTTAAATAAATATGGAATTACTCCATATGAGATGATGAAGGGGAGGAAGCCAAATGTTAAATACTTTCACATATTTGGAAGCAAGTGTTTTATTTTTAAAACACATCCTGAGTAGTTAAAAAAGTTTGAACTCAAAGTAGATAAAATTATTTTTGTTGGTTATTCAATAACTTCCACAACTTCTTCAAGGGCATTCAAGGTGTTTAATATGAGAACTAAGGTAGTCATGAAATATATTAATGTCTCTTTTGATGAAGAAAAAATAACAGGATTACATGACAAAGATGCTCGGGAATCACTGAGTTTCGAAAATAAACTACAAGGCATATACTTTGATGAACTAAACTCTAATGCCCTAAAGTCTAATGAGTTAAACACTGATTCCTTAAAACTCTGATTCAGATATAATTGACACAGTAATTTAAGATTCTGCACATGTTGAGGGGGAGCAATATCAATCTTTTTTCTGAAATTAGAGGACCAACCTCGATAATTGAAATTTTTGATTCTGAACAATCTCTGACAAAAAAAAACTCTGATTCATTAAACTCTGAAAGCCTAAACACTGATCCATCAAACACTGATGGAAGCACAACTTCATGGGGAGGATCAGCATTTACTAAGGCATCATACTATGAAGGCACAAATCATGGGGGAGCATCTACTTCAAGAAAATTTCCACATCCATGGAAATGGACAAAAGATCACACGCTTGAATTGATTATTGGTGATCTAGAAAGTGGAGTGAAGACAAGGAAATCTACTCAAAATGAATGTTTATACCATAGTTTTTTTCTCAAACAGAACCAAGAAAAGTTGAAGATGCTTTGAAGGATGCAGATTGGGTTACTGCAATGCAGGAAGAAATAAATGAGTTTGAAAGAAATGAGGTTTGGACTCTTGTTCTAAGACCAAAGAACAAATCCATTGTTGGCACAAAATGTGTTTAGAAACAAGACAAACTTTGATGGAATTATAACAAGGAACAAAGCAAGACCAGTTGATAAAAGATACTCTCAATAAGAAGGTATTGACTATGATGAAACCTTTGCACCTGTAGCTAGACTTGAAGTAATTAGAATTTTTCTTGCTTATGTTGCACACAAGAAATTCAAAGTATACCAGATGGATGTTAAAAGTGCATTTTTGAATAGTGAACTTGAAGAGGAGGTATACGTTGAACAACCTCCTTACTTTGTGAATCCCAAATATCCAAATCATGTCTACAGGTGGATAAAGCTTTATATGGACTCAAGAAAGCTCTTAGAGCCTGGTATGAAACAATGGCTCAATTTCTACTTGAAAGTGGTTTCACAAGAGGTAAAATTGATAAAACCTAGTTTTATAGAACTCAGGGTAAGGATTTATTATTAGTTCAAATATATGTTGATGATATTATATTTGAATCCACTAATGAGAAACTCTGTGAAAGATTTTCAAAGTTAATGCAGTCCAGGTATCAAATGAGCATGATTAGAGAGATGAGCTATTTCATAGGCTTACAAGTGAAACAGAATGATGAAGGCATTTTCATAAGTTAGTCCAAATATACAAAGAATATACTCATAAAGTTTCAAATGCAAGACTCTGCATCTGTTGCAACTCCAATGGCTACCGCAACTAAGCTTGATCAAGATACTGGTGAGCCTGTAGACATAAAATCATATAGGAGTATGATTGGATCACTTCTTTATTTGACTGCTAGTAGACCAGATATCATGTTTGCAACCTATCTATGTGCTAGATTTCAAGCAAATCCAAGGGAACCACATTTGATTGATGTTAAGAGAATTTTTAGATATCTCAAGGGCACCATCAATCTTAGCTTATGGTATCCTAAAGAGTCTGACTTTAAACTAATAGGCTATTCAGATGCTGATTTTGTAGGATGTAAAAGAGATAGAAAAAACACTAGTGGCAGTTGTCAATTTCTATGTGGAAGAATTGTCTCATGGTTTAGCAAGAAGCAGAACTCAATTTCAACATCTACAATATAGGGTGAATATATAGCTGCAGGAAGCTACTGTTCTTATATTTTATGGATGAGAAATCAAATGTTAGACTATGGTTGGAACTTTTCAAAAATTTCTATTTATTGTGATAATCAAAGTGCTATTGCAACATCAGTATTAGATACCATTTCATAAGGGAACATGTCATGGAAGGGACAATTGAAATGAATTTTGTTCCCATAGATTAAAATTTAGCAGATATATTCACAAAACCTCTGTGTGAAACAACTTTTACAAGATTTTTTCTGAATTGGGAATGGTGACAAGTGGTTCAACTCCAAATAGCAAGTAGCAGACACAATCAGTGTTTATGGTAAACTCTGTCAAAGTATGTGGTAAACTCTGATAGAAAATGAAATAAACTCTGATTCTTGGAGTACCTAATCTCTGATGATCTCAAGTTGTCATTGTGTATGGTAAACTCTATCAGAATATGTGGTAAACTCTGTTAGAGGATACAAAAAACTCTTATTACTGTAAACTCTTATCTTAGTCTATATGCTAAACTCTGAGCTATTAATGATTATGTTATTTATGACATCATATTTAATATGTGATATTATATTTATTAATCTCTTATTAGAGTAATAATATGGCACGTGTCTGTCACGAAAAATGGTTCATATTTAGACACAGATACACACACATATGTTGTATTTTGAGACTTGCAATACTCATTACTCCACCAATCAAATCATACCACATGTCCCACTACAGGGTATATGCTATTTTGAGGGAATAGGTTAATTCTTATTTTTACTTTGAATTAAAAATTGCATCTTATTCTTACTATCTCTTTCTCTCAAACTCTCCAACCCTAATCTCTAATATCTGTATTCTCTATATATCAATGGCATTCAAGGGACTTTTTTTCCAAAACAACATTTTTGCTGCTACTAACTACAAAGTAGTGTTGGGTATGCTCTTCAAGAACCCAAGGCGATTTCAGCTCAAACTCTGACCAAGATTTGGTCGAATGCAAAATTTAATGATGTTGATGATGATGAGGAGCCTATCATTACTTTCCAATACAATGGCAGCCATTATATAACTCCTGCAGTTATTCATCAAGCCCTACCTTCCTGAAGTGGCTATATATAATGATATTGTTGATGATGAACACATCAAGGAATTCTTTACAGCAATAGGCTATGGAGGCAGTTTATCCAAGTTGGGAAGCCTCACAAGGTCGAATCTGTGCAAATAGTGGAGCTTTTTCTTTGATTGTATTAGAAGGGTTTTCACTGCCAAATGCACCAATTTTGATGCCATCCCACAACTGTCACAACAAATTGGTTATTCTCTGAACCATAACTTGAATTTCAGTTTTCCTTGTTTATTAATTAGGTAGATAACTAGTAAAATTAGGGATGATGCACATACTGTATACTATACTAGATTCTTACAGTTGATATTTAGTCATCTATTGCCTGATGTAAATTTTGATAATGACAAAAAATTTCCTAGCTTTAGCACGAATAAGAGAATTTTAGCCGACTTGTCAAGGAAAAATGTCAAAAAGGAAAATGAAGGTAAATTACACAATTTTTTTATCCTACATGTAACGACTGTGTTAATTATATATTAAAATAATGTGATATATATTAATTTATTGATCAAATGTGTAAGGTGTGATGTGTGGTCATATTGTATGCCCGTTTGACTACTTGTTGACTGATACATGCTTATGTGAATTATTAAAGTGAATTATGACTTTTAAATGCTTATCTTAGGCACTTTTTGTTTTTTTATACAATTATTAGTATGTCCAATAATTATGAAATTGTATATGTAGCTTGTATGTGATTTTTGAGACTTTCTAAAAATAGTGGTTCATTTATTTCGAGCTCCAGAATTTTTAAATAATTTTCTCAGTTCTGTTTTATCCTGAAAATATTTATCTTCTAAATTCCATATTTAATTATTGGAATGTCCAAAAATCATGATATCTTTTCCAAAATGTTTCTTGAATATTCAGAGACTTTTTAAAAATAAAATTTTATTTTATTTGAGCCCCAAAGTAGTTTTAAAGATTTTCCTGCTCT
This sequence comes from Oenanthe sinensis, assembly GCA_028671895.1. Classification (NCBI taxonomy): domain Eukaryota; kingdom Viridiplantae; phylum Streptophyta; class Magnoliopsida; order Apiales; family Apiaceae; genus Oenanthe; species Oenanthe sinensis. Next base: position 12,507,018 of record CM053799.1, read on the forward strand.
TATTTCTATTTAAAGTGATTTATCTTCAAAGATTTTTATTTAATTATCTGTGTGTCAGAAAAATATTTTAAAAATATGTATGAGCTTCTAAAATCATATGCTTTATTTTAAAAATATCAAATTCATTTTTGTACCCTTTTTCCATCAAAATTTCAGATTTTAAATTGTTTTAATTTAGAAAATAGGAATTATGAAATTACGGTTTTAGCCCTAGCATTTGATAAAACCCAGCAGCTTCCTCTTTCTTCCCCATTCGTGCTCTGTTTTAATTGTCCAGGTTCTGTCTCGACCTTCTTTTCTTTTCTTCACCGATTCTAGCTTGTTTATCTCATAATCATGTGTGTATGCTAGTGGTAATGAGAATTGGATGCTAAAATATTTAAGTTCTTTTAGTTATATAAGATTGCATGTATGTATATGTTCGGTGTGTGTGTGTTTGTGATCGGACCATGACATGCAAGCTTCCTAATGCCCGTAATCGAGTTTGTAATGTTGATACGAAGCTAGAATGAGAGTCTTGGAGCAGTTTGAGTGGAGAGGACCCGATATCGGGCCTTTAAACATTTACTGCCATCGTCGGTAATGAACTCCGGCGAGTCGGCAACCAGTGACTTGATTTAGCTTCGTTTTTAATTGTTTTATATGTTAGTTGTGGCGTTGAGTACATATTGATAACATACGATCATTGCATGGGGATAATCCGAGGCTAGCTTGGATTTTTTTCGAATGAAATCATGTATGTAGATTAGTAATTTGATATAAACAAGCTAGTACATGATTTCTAAGCTAAGTTTGGTGTGATTGTTAGGAGTTCACGGTTAACCGAATGGAATATGAATTTTTGGAAGTCGATTAGCTTGGTTGTTTGAATTTCGAATTATATATATATATATAATTATGTTCGACTATGATTTGGTATATGAATTTTGATCAAATGTAATGTTAATTGCTTCATTCGAATAACAAATAGTTGGTATATGGATTTTTGGAAGCTTTAACTTTGTGAGTTATGAAAGCATTTCTTTATATGATATATGATTGATCTTAGGTGTGACTGATTGTATAATTACTTGGTTTGGATAATTGATTGTGTCGGTTGTATTCCGACGGATAGCTCTATATACAAGGGAAGTGCTGTCAAAATTTTCTAAAACTAACGATCTTTAAAACGTTATTGGCACGTCGTTCCTGTATAGGCAAGGCTACCAGTTGAAAATAACGATACATGATTAAGATTATATGTTATGTGCTATATGCCTATCAGTGCATGCCTGCTCAGTGGTATGTGTTTGCTAGTATACATGATAAGGGTTAAAGTGTTATTGATATATCGAAAGGGGTAGATTAGATTAGACGTTAAAGAGAATGTCAAATATTTATAAGATACTGAAATAGTGTTATATAGGTGTAGATTCGAAGGAAATAGAAGTGAAGGATAAAGGAAAAGCTACAATATTACCATATCTCATTGTTCTTCCTATGTTGTCATCTCCATAAGATATCGTTGGACCAGCCTTCTCCTCAAACTCTGAAAACAGAGATTTATTTCCAATCATGTGTGCAGAACATTCATTATCAATCACTAAGATATTTTTCATGTTTCCCTGCAATCGTATTTGTAACTTAATTACAGGTTTTAAGGATCCAAATAAGTTTGGATCCTTTCTTTTTAACATTGTTAACTTTTGCAGCAGAAATAACTTTATTTTCATAGTTTGAACTTAATTAGAGTTTAAATTAACAGAGTTTTCATTTTCAGAGTTTGGTTTTCTTCTATTAGTTTTTACAACATACTTTTGTTTTGTAGCATACATAGAGGAAACACGAGTTTTATTCAAATGAGAAAAAAGTTTATAATAGCTAGAATACAGACTATATTATTCTTTACATGTGCAAATAGAATGTCATAAGCTACCACAATGAAAACAAGGATTTTGTGGCCTATATCTAGCTTATATCTTAACTTCTGATTTAGGTCTCTCAGGTTCCTTCTTTTTATTCTGACTGCAGTCAATAACAAGATGATTAGGATTATCACAAGTGAAACAGGTCTTTCTAAGTGCATTAGAAATATTCTTATAATTAGTCTCCTTAGATATTCTTACCTTTCCATTCCTCTTTCTTTCCACTCCTTTAGGCTTATTCTAATTGATGATAGACTTCATCTTTTTCATAAGCTATTTTTGAGAAATCAAATCAATATTTATTGATTTATCCTTTGACACATTGCTTTCTTTGTTTTTGGAAGTGTTAGAACCCTTATCAGAAATATTTGTTCCATTACTAGCCCTAAAAAAGTTAACAGGTTTATTCAACTGTTCATTAACTCTTGTGTGTGTCTTAGCAGTCTTTTTGTTTTTCTTTTCAAAATCAGACTCATAACCTAAAGTACATGTCCTACTTTTGTCTGCTAAAATTTTCTGAACCTTTTTACCAGAGTTTAGTCTTTCATTCTCAAGAGATCGAGTCTTAAAACTAACATGCAAGGTTCTAGGAAATGATTTCAATTTATAGATATTATCAGTGTCTATATTGAAGATTGAATCTAGTACTTTATGAGAGTTTGTAGTAGGAGTCTCAGTGTTTGCTAAGACGGTATAATTCACTTCCTCATCAGAGTCTAAGGAGTCCATCCAGTCTTTTTTAGATGTTATGAGTGCCTTTTCAGCTTCCTTGCTTCTACACTCAGTTATATAGTGTCACATCTTGTTACACTCGTAACATTTGACCTTTCATTTGTCAAGTGGTTTTGACTTTCCTTCTCTATCTTCTCCCTTTCTGAACTTTTCCATGTTCTCAAAATTACCAGCCCTCTTCTGAAATTTACCCTGATTTCTAAACTTCATGTACTTCGTATTTTTAAAGCCCTTGACAATCATTGCAACCATTTTCATCATGTAAGAGTTTGTGGATTCATTATATGAGTCTACATCAGAGTTTGCTTCAGACTCTGACTCATTACTTTCATTCACCTTCACAGCTTTTCCTTTTCCCTTTCAGACTAAAGAATTTTTTTTCTTAGCTTTTACAGTTTTTGTCTCAACATTTAATGCAACTGACTTTGCCTTACCAGTTTTCCTATTCTTCCTTTGTTATAACTCCAAGTCATGACTTTTTAGTTTTCCATATACTTCATCCAGAGTCATGTCTTCTAAATCTGCTCTATCTCTTATTAAGGATGTTTATAAGTCCCATTCTTCAGGTAGAGCCCTTAGAAACATTGTGTTAGAGTCCTCATTCTCATACACCTTATCAAACAGGGCCAAGTCATTCAATAGAGTGAGAAATCTGTCATATTTATCAGTTAGAGATTCATTATGTTTAGTATCAAAAAATTCATACTCCTGAATAAGAACATATATTCTATTCTTTTTGATTTCTTTTGTTCCTTGACTTTGAACCTCTAGTGCATCCCATATTTTCTTTGTAGTTTTGCAAGCGATTACTCTATTTGACATTACAGAGTACAAACTATTGTGTAAAATATTTCTTACCATTGCATCCTAGATGACATCTAGTTTTTCTTCATTAGTCCATTCTTTCTTGTCCTTAAGAGTGTAGTACTCAGGAACTTGTTTTCCTTCAACTATGGTTGTTGGTACTAAGTTTGTTGGTAGATACTGGCCTTCATTAATCCTGTCTAGATAGTCAGGAACTGTGGCTTCCAATAATATCATCATCTTCACCCTACATGTAAGGTATTCAGCCTTTTTGAGAATTGGAATTCTTATACTTTCTTATTTTTTTTCCAGACAATGTTTAAGATCTTTTAGGTTAAACGAAACTGCCTGCTCTTGTACCAATTATTACCTAGTAATTAGACTATTATAGATGGGCGGTTGAATATAATAGTACCAAATAATCAAAACTAGAACACAAGTATATAAACGGAATATTGTTTGTATTAACTTTGAGAAACTTAATACAAAACTCTCTCAAGAAAATCAGTATTCTTAAAAGCTGCTAGATTATGAAAATAATATGTATTGAACGATACATCAATGTAAACATAATCATGTGTTTATATAGTACACATCTACCTATCTAAAATAATGTAAAGATAATGACTAATTAATACAGAGATACGATTTCCATCATTATCTTTGGAATTTATAGGTAATTGTCATTCATACAAACACTTCCATTTCTATCTCCAATCAAGTCATGATTTGTCGAATACCATCTGTCAAACTCTGTCATTGTAAACTTTGTAGGTGACTAAACTCTGATGACATGACTTAGACTCTAATCACTCTGATTAACATCCTTTGACAACATCATTTTTTCATATCTAACAATTGAAGAATTTGTTTGCATAAACAAGGATCCATGGTCATCAAGATGATTCATGTATAGAATCCAGTACCAGTTTGTTAGAGGAAATCCCGAGAGTAGCTGTAGTGATTCATGTATATGCCCGGTTAATTAAGTCAATAATAAATTTGTTTTTTATTATCTTACTATCATGTGCAGCAAAATTTAGAGTGAATTAAATTTTGGTGGCCAAAGTTTGCATCAATTTTTAAAATGGTGGCTCTATTTTGAAGTTTGCAAGTGGGTGGCCAAAATTTTTATTATTAGATTTTCAAAATAGTCGCTCTAGTTTCAGATTTATACAACCGTGATCATTACTTTCACGGAACTTTAAAAAAAGTTGTCGTACTTTAATAATTTGATAAATACAAAAAATTAAAATCATATAATATTATTTGAGAAATATTAAGTTAAAATTTTAAAAAATAATTATGACTAATAAATAATTTGGAAATTTAAAATATGGAGTCGAGATTGAATAATTTGCAGGCTCTATAATTTTGTTTTAAATATTTTTTAGTTTAAAATGCGTTCGTACTCAATGTGTAAAAAGTGTTCAAGTAAAGTTGGAGTGAGTTTATTGAGTTAAAATTGAACTAGTCGATAAGAATTAGTTATAATTTTATTATTGACATAATAGTTATATGTTATCAAAATTAATTTTAAAATTATTACAAATAACTTTAATTTTTATATTTATTATTTGACTGATTTGAATAAAAACACAAATATCATTTTGAAATTCGGTGATAACTATGACCTGTTACTCCAGCCACTCTTTTAAAAACCTAATTAAAAAGTTGGTCACAGATTTATAAATTTTAAAATACATTCATTATTTTGAAATTTCGTGCAAATTTTGGCCACCAAGATTTAACTTACCCCCAAAATTTATAATGTAATAAGCGAAAGCAACTAGATATGAAAGTATATATATATATATATCTGTGTGTGTGTTTAACATCTAGCTGTTGTTAAGTAACCATATACACTCTTGCAAAAGACAGACAACAAGTAGCATATATACACACTATATATGAAACAAAGATGTGAAGGGATCGAAACCGAAAACCCAATCATCTTTTGACAATTATCTTGCTCCTTTGAGCATATTATGTACAATAATTAACAATGTGCATGATACTAATAAATTGTGGACTTTACGAATTACAAGTGTATAAAACATCCAATGCATAGTATTTAGTCTTGTTTTTCCATTTTTATAAAGTTGCCAGGAATATGGCTGAAATCTTTTTGTCCAAAAAGTTGATGTAATTGTCAGGAATATGTTTTGACGATTTCGACTTCCTACCAAATGACCTACGCTAGAGGCCTTTCATGGTAATTAATTTTAAAATATCAGTTAGGACCACTTTTCAAATTTGTAGAAACGGCAAATATGAGTTGTCCAACTTGTGCCCAGAAAAGGAGTGTCAGGCACTGTACAGCCATCCAACTATATATTTCACCTAAAATATTTTCCTAAATGTGCACCACATATACAATTTCCTAGTACAGTTTGTCCACAAGTATTATAAATCTTTTTGTCTGTATAGTTTGTCCAAAAGTATGGTACGTAAATAACTATTCCAGAGGGGGGGCGCATTTTGTATAGTACTGTTTCTGAAATTTTACATCCACTCGTTCCAGAGTTTCTCAAAATTTTAATATTCTATAAGAGATTAAAAGTTGGAATTTAAGCTTATTTTAATTTATTTACACCTAAACCTAATTAAGTACCAAAATGTGAAAATCAATCAAACAGAAAGAGATTAATGAATATATAAAAATTTTAATGTTTTAAATTAATAGATATGAATGAATATATGAAAATAGAAACATAGATTATGAGAAACAAAAAATAAGAGTAAGACAAATTTGACATTAGAAGGCCAATCCAAGATAGATCATATTTGAGGTTACAAGTTTATATTGTTTAAGAGTTTGAGAATATTTGGTTTAATTAAGTACGTTATAAATATATATATATATATATATATATATATATATATATATATATATATATATATATATATATATATATATATATATATATATATATATATATATATATATATATATATATATATATATATATATATTAATATTATATGTGTAATTTCAAAAATTAATTTTGTAGTTACTGTACAGTTTTAATCGCATATATTTTTATATTATTATTTCAAAAAACTCATTGATCAACTGAGGCAATTAGATTTAAATTATTGTTAAATTTATATGAGTGCATACTTAATATCATGTGTTCAAAGTAAATGTACGTTGCATGTGACAGAAAAAGAAGCACTTCGTCGAAGTTCGAACGTTAACCTAGCTAGATAGAATATGTATCTGTAGGACAGGTTAAATATGTCTAGGTAGGCAGCACATTAGATAAATATATATAGGTAAACCTAAGAGAGCCAGCTAGCTAGCTAGTACACATATATAAATATATAAGCAAATTAATGTATCCACAGTTTACGACTCCTAGTACGCATTCAAAGGCTACGAAGACGACGAATACTCCTTCAAAGGCAAAGCTTCGTAAGGGTGCATGGGATTCCGAAGAAGATAATCTTCTTAGAAAATGCATTGAAAAGTATGGAGAAGGAAAGTGGCACCTGGTTTATCAAAGATCAGGTACAATTTCCGTCCCTCACACACTACAATTGTACAATTATATTGGTAGGGAGAAGGAAAGTTTCACTTAGCCAGTCGGTTATAGCCGGTCGGTTATACCCGTGTTTTCTTGTACTGCGTATAATTAATATAACATGTTGCAGGGTTAAATAGGTGCAGGAAAAGTTGTAGATTGAGGTGGCTCAACTATATTAGGCCAACCATAAAGAGAGGTGAGTTCAGTGAAGATGAAGTGGATCTTATCATGCGTCTCCACAGGCTACTGGGAAACAGGCAAGCTTATATATACATGCAGTACTACTATCAATGGAATCACAGTTACTATGACATTTTATGCTAGGATTATAGGTTTATAATCAATAATTACATGATTAAATACCAGGCAAGTAGGTTCATAAGTACTGTAACTGGAAATCGAACTCTTTACGAATGTGTGTGGATTTGATTGAACATAATTTAGGAGAGGATCCAAGACGTACATTTACGGTTGACAATATATTTATATCAATTTAACTATATTTATATGCATGCCGGTCTAATATTATTATAACAATAAAAAATATACCAATTAACCACTCCGCATTTTGGGATAATTTTGACACAATTTTTAAATAATTAGCATTTTTCATAATATAAAAAATTGAGCTCGAACTAGAGCTATCTGCGGAAGAATAATATTGTTAAAATAATTAACAATATATTTATATCAATTTAACTATATATGTATCAGAAAAGTTATTCAAACAAATAACTATTTAAATGTTGACCTATTGACTATGAATCAGAGACTACAGTGTCTGACGTCATAGGTTACCATATATTCTGAAAGGGTGTACCATATACTTTGACAGAGTTTATCACATACTCTGATAGATTTTATCACAAACTTTAATGGTTAGAGATATCAGAATTTATAATACTGATTCAATTATCAGAGTTTGATAGAGGTTGCTAATCTGCTAGTTGTCCTTGAACACTTGTTACTATTCCCAACTCATTTACTAATTTTATAAATGTTGCTTCACACAAAGGCTTGGTGAAAATATGCTAGCTGCTGATCAGTTGGAACAAAATGCATTTTAATTATTCCTTCCATGACATATTTCCTGATAAAATGATATCTGATACTGATGTGCTTTGTCAAAGAGTGTAAAACTGTATTTCTTGTCATTGCAATGGCACATTGATTATCACAATAGATAGGAATTTTAGAAAAGTTCAACCTATAGTCCAACAACTAATTTTTAAACCACTGAATTTGTGCACAGAAACTTCCAGTAACAATATACTTTGCCTCTGCAGTTGATGTTGAGATAGATTTCTGTTTTTTACTGAACCACGAAACAATTCTTCCTCCTAAAAATTGACAACTACCACTAGTACTTTTCCTATCTATTTTGTATCCTGCAAAATCAACATTTAAATAGCCTATAAGTTTAAAATCAGATTTCCTAGGATACCATAAACCAAGATTAATGGTGCCTTTGAGATATCTTAAATTTCTCTTAACATCAATCAAATGAGGTTCCTTTGGATTTGCCTGAAATCTAGCACAAAGACAAGTTGAAAACATGATATCTGGCCTGCTTGTACTCAAGTAAAGGAGTGAGCCAATCATACCTTTATAGGTTATCAAATCAATAAATTAACCAAGATCTTGATCCAACATGGTTGTTGTGGCCATGGGAGTAGTTGTAGTAGAAGATTCTAGCATGTTGAATTTTGTCAGCAGATTTCTTGTGTACTAGGATAATTTATGAAGATTCCCTCTTCAGTTTGTTTAACTTGTAGCCCCAAGAAATAGTCCATCTCTCCCATCCTACTCATTTGATACCTAGACTGCTTTAGCTTGGAAAATCTTTCATATAATTTCTCAAGTAGACCCAAATATTATATCATCAACATATATTTGAACAAGTAACAAGTCCTTACCTTGATCCATGTAAAACAAAGTTTTATCAATTTTATCTCTAATGAATTCACTTTTTAGTAGGAGTTGAGCCAGAGTTTCATGCCATGCCCTAGGAGCTTGTTTAAGTCCATACAATGCCTTGTCTAATCCGTAGACATGATTTGAATATTTTGGATCTACAAATCCAGGAGGTTGTTCAACATAGACTTTCTCTTCAAGTTCTCTATTTAGAAATGCACTCTTAACATCCATCTGGTAGACTTTGAATTTCTTGTGTGCAGCATAAGCAAGAAAAATTTTGATTGCTTCTAGTCTAGCAACAGGTGTAAAGGTCTCATCATAGTCAATGCCTTCTTATTGAGAATAACTCTTGGCAACTAGTCTTGCTTTATTTCTTATTATGATTCCATCAGAGTTTGTCTTATTCCTGAAAACCCATTTAGTGCTAACAATAGATCTATTCCTTGGTCTTAGAATAAGAGTCCATAATTCATTCCTCTCAAATTTATTTAATTCATCTTGCGTTGCAGTAACCTAATCTGTATCTTTAAGAGAATCTTCAACTATCTTTGGTTTTGTCTGAGATAGAAAGTTATGATACAAAAATTCATTCTGAGTTGCTTTCTTTTTCTTAATTCCAGTATTTGGATCACCATTTATCAAGTCAGATGTTTGATTCTTGGTCCATTTTCTGATGTGAAGAAGATTTTTTGAACTAGATACTCCTCCATTATTTGTGGCATCATAAAATGTTTCCTCAGTAAATGTTGATCCTCCCCCTGAAGTTGTGCTTACTTCAAAGTTTGTATTAACAGAGTTTGAGTTAGCAAAGTCTATGCTTATCAGAGATTGATCAGACTCTGATATTTCAATCACATAAGTTATTCCAGTATTTTCTGTGGAGGATTAATGTTTTCCCCCCTCAACATGTACAGTGTCTTCATTTGTAATCTATGTTTCTTCAGAGTTTTGGGAATCAGAGTTTAGAAGATCAGTGTTTGTGTCTTCAGTGTTTGTATCCTGTGGATTTTCATTTTCAAATTTCAGACATTCTTGAGCTTACTCATCATGTAATCCTGTGATCTTAGTTTCATCAAAGGAGACATTTATGGATTCCATGACTGCTCTTGTTCTTAAGTTGTAAACTTTGAAGGCCTTTGAAGATGTTTTTGAGGTTGTACAGTACCCAATAAAAATGTCTTCATCTGCTTTCAATTCAAATTTCTTGAGCTGTTCAGGACGTGTCTTTAGAATAAAACACTTGCTTCCGAATATATGAAAATACTTCAGAATTGGCTTCATTCCTTTCATTATTTCATAAGGAGTTTTTCCATGCTTGTTGATCAATGTGCAATTTTGAGTGATGCAAGCAGCCCAAAAGTAAGTAGAAAGTTTTGCTGTTTCCAGCATAGTTCTAGCAGCTTCAATCAAAGTTCTATTTTTCCTTTCAACACCACCATTTCGCTGAGGTGTACCAGGTGCTGAAAACTGTTTCTTTATTCCCTTGGTTGTATAGAATTCTTATATTGCAGAGTTCTTAAACTCTGTTCCATTATCACTCCTTAGAGTCTTAACTTTGAGTATTGATCTATTTTCAATCATAGTGATATGATCAAAAATGAACTCAGCTGTTTCATCTTTCTTGTGTAGAAACTACACCCAAGTGTATCTTGTATATTTATCAACTATCACTAAAGTGTACTTCTTCTTTCCAATTGACATTATATTGATAGGACCAAAAAGATCAAGATGTAGCATGTGGAAAGGTTCTTCAATTGAAGATTCATTCTTGCTATTGAAGGATGTATTTCTTTGTTTTACCTTTTGACATGAATCACAGAGGCCATCAGGATGGAATTGAGCTTTAAGAAGACCTCTCACAAGATCCTTTCTTATTAGTTCATTTATATTGCCAAAATTCAAATGATACAACTTCTTGTGCCAATTCTAGTTTTCTATTGAAGTTGCTTTTCCAAGGAGACATGTTAATGGTCCCTCAGAGTTTATTTCCAAGCCAGCTTCAAATAGGTTGTTATGTCTATGACCAATGAGAACCACTTTACCAGTTTTTTCTTTTGACTTCACAATGTGTTTCATGAAATTCCACAGAATAACATATGTCTATCATTTGACTCGCACTCAACAGGTTGTGCTTCAGTCCTTCAACCAGAGCTATATTTTCAATGATGACATTGTCAATCACAATATTTTCATATCTCAGTGTTCTTCCTATGTTGCCATCTCCATAAGATACTGTTGGACCAGTCTTCTCCTCAAAATCTGAAAGTAGAGATTTTTTTCCAGTCATGTGTGCAGAACATTTACTATCAATCACATGAGTGCCTTTCTAACTTCCTTACTTCTGCACTCAGTTGCATAGTGTCCCATCTTGTTACACTTGTAACACTTGACCTTAGATTTGTCAAGTATTTTTCACTTTCCTTCTTTGTCTTCTGCCTTTCTAAACTTTTCCCTATTCTCAAAATTACCAGACCTCTTTTGAAATTTATCCTGATTTCTGAACTTCATGTACTTCATCTATTATGTAAGATATTTCTTACCTTTGCGTCCTTGATGACTTCTAGTTTTTCTTTATTAGTTCATTCTTTTTGGTCCTTAAGAGTGTAGTACTCAAGTACTTGTCTTCCTTCAATTGTTGTTGTTGGTACTAACATTGTTGGTAGATACTGGCCTTAATTAATCCTGTCTATATAGTTAGGATTTGTGACTTCCAAGAACATCATCATCTTCACCCTCCATGTAGGGTATTCAGCCTTTTTGAGGATTGGAATTCTTATACTTTCATACTTGTTTCCAGACACTGTTTAAGATCTTTTAGGTTAAATGAAACTGCCCGCTTTGATACTAATTGTTACCCAGTAATTAGACTATTATAGAAGGGAGATTGAATATAATAGTACCAAATAATCGAAACTAGAACACAAGTATATAAATGAAATCCTATGTTTATATAGGACAAAACTACCTATCTAAAATAATGCAAAGATAATGACTAATTAATATAGAGATACGATTTCCATCATTATCTTCGGAATAGATAGCTTCAAGAAGGTAATTGTCATTCATACAAACACTTTCATTTTTGTGTCCAATCAAGTCCTGATTTATTAAATACCATATGTCAAACTCTTACCAGTGTAAACTATGATGACATGACTTAGACTTTGTTTCTCTGTAGACTCTAATTAACATTTTCTAACAGCATCATTTCTTCATATAGAAGAATTTGTTTGCATAAACAAGGATCCATGGTCATCAAGATGATTTATGTATAGAATCCAGTACCGGTTTGTTAGAGAGGAATTCCCGAGAATAGCTGTAGTGATTCATGTATAAGCCGGGGTAATTAAGTCATCAATAAATTTGTTTTTGCAGTATCATACTATCATGTGCAGCAAAATTTAGAGTGAATTAAATTTTGGTGGCCAAAGTTTGCATTAAAATTTTAAAATGATGGCTCTATTTTGAAGTTTGTAAATGGGTGACCAAAGTTTTTACTATTAGATTTTCAAAATAGTGGCTCTAGTTTTAGATTTATACAACCGTGGCCATTATTTTCACGGAACTATAAAAAAAGTTGTACTTTAATAATTTGATAAATACAAAAAATTAAAATCATATAATATTATGTGAAAAATATTAAGTTAAAATTTTAAAAATATTTTTTATTACTAATAAAAAATTTTGAAATTTAAAATATGAAGTCGAGATTGAATAATTTGCTACCTCTATAATTTTGTTTTAAATATTTTTTAGTTTAAAATACGTTCATACTCAATGTCTAAAAAGTATTCAAGTAAAGGTGGAGTGAGTTTATTGAGTTAAATTTGAACTAGTCGATATGAATTAGTTATAATTTTATTGTTAACATAATAGTTATATGTTATCAAAATTATTTTTAAAATTATTAAAAATAAATTTAATTTTTTATTTTTTATTTGACGGATTTTAATAAAAACACAAATATCGTTTTAAAATTCGGTGATAACTATGACCACCATTATGTAACTCCCAAAATAGAGCCACTCTTTTAAAAACCTAATTTAAAAGTTGGTCACGGATTTATAAACTTGAAAATATATCCATTATTTTAAAATTTTGTGCAAATTTTGGCCATCAAAATATAATTTACTCCAAAATTTATAATGTAATAAGCAAAGCAACTAGATATGAAAGTGTGTATATATATATATATATATATATATATATGTTTAACATCCAGCTGTTGTTAAGTAACCATATACACTCTTGCAAATGACAGACAACAAGTAGCATATATACACACCATATATGAAACAAAGATGTGAAGAGATCGAAACCGAAAACCCAATCATCTTTTGACAATTATCATGCTCCTTTGAGCATATTATGTACAATAATTAACAATGTGCATGATACTAATAAATTGTGGACTTTACGAATTACAAGTGTATAAAACATCCAATGCATAGTATTTAGTCTTGTTTTTCCAATTTTATAAAGTTGCCAGGAATATGGCTAAAATCTTTTTATAAAGTTGTCAGAATATGGCTCAATGGGCCTCTCCAAAGGACCCATACCCGCTCCTAAGTATCCATGAGTTGATTGATGTCACTATATGACACCTAATGTTGAACTTTATGAATGCCTTTTTCTGATACAATCAAATTAATGTAACTGACTTTTTCTTGCCAATTTTCCTGTTCTTCCTTTCTTGTAACTCCAAGTCATGAGTTTTTAGTTTTCTATATACTTCATCCAGAGTCATGTCTTCCAAATCAGCTCTATCTCTTATTAAGGATGTGTGGAAGTCCCATTATTCAGGTAGAGCCCTTAAAAACATTGTGTTAGAGTCCTCATTCGCATACACCTTATCAACCAGGGCGAAGTCATTCAACAGAGTGAGAAATCTGTAATATGTATTAGTTAGAGATTTATTATGTTTTGCTTCAAAAAATTCATACTCGTGAATAAGAATAAATCTTCTATTCTTTTTTATTTTTTTTATCCTTGACATTGAACCTCTAGTTCATCCCAGATTTTCTTTGCAGTTTTGCAAGCGATTACTCTGTTTGATATTACAGAGTCCAGACTATTGTATAAGATATTTTTTACCTTTGCATCATTGATGACTTTCGGTTTTTCTTCATTAGTCTGAAACTGTGGCTTTGAGGAACACAATCATCTTCACCGTGCGTGTTAGGTATATATGTTTAACATCTAGCTGTTGTTAAGTAACCATATACACTCTTGCAAAAGACAGACAACAAGTAGCATATATACACACTATATATGAAACAAAGATGTGAAGGGATCAACCCGAAAACCCAATCATATTTTGACAATTATCATGCTCGAGCATATTATGTACAATAATTAACAATGTGCATGATATTAATAAATTGTGAACTTTACAAATTACAAGTGTATAAATCATCCAATGCATAGTATTTAGTCTTGCTTTCCAATTTTATAAAGTTGTCAGGAATATGGCTAAAATCTTTTTATCCAAAAAGTTGATGTAATTGTCAGGAATATGTTTTGACAATTTCAACTTCCTACCAAATGACCCAAGCTAGAGGCCTGTCATGGTAATTAATTTTAAAAAATCAGCTAGGACCGCTTTTCAAATATGTAAAAACGGCAAATATGAGTTGTCGAACTTGTGTGCCCTGAAAAGGAGTGTCAGGCACTGTACAGCCATCCAACTATATATTTCACCTAAAATATTTTCCTAAATGTGCACCACACATACAATTTCCTAGTACAGTTTGTCCAAAAGTATGGTACGTAAATAACTATTCCCAGGGGGCGCGCATTTTGTATAGTACTGTTTCTGAAATTTTACATCAACTCGATCCAGAGTTTCTCAAAAATTTAATATTCCATAACAGATTAAAAGTTGGAATTTAAGCTTATTTTTATATAAATATATTCTTTTGAAAATATTATAACATACACATTTTAATTTATTTACACCTAAACCTAATTAAGTACCAAAATGTGAAAATCAATCAAACCCAAAGAGATTAATGAATATATAAATTTTTTAATGTGTTAAATTAATAGATATGAATGAATATATTAAAATAGAAACATAGATTATATACAAAAAAAATGAGTTTAAAATATATACATGGATATATGAATGAGAAACAAAAAATAAGAGAAAGACAAATTTGACATTAGAAGGCCAATCCAAGATAGATCATATTTGAGGTTACAAGTTTATATTGTTTAAGAGTTCGAGAATATTTGGTTTAATTAAGTACATTATAAAAACATATATATTAATATTATATGTGTAATTTCAAAAATTAATTTTGTAGTTACTGTACAATTTTAATCGCATATATTTTTATATTATTATTTCAAAAAACTCATTGATCAAATAAGGAGGCAATTAGATTTAAATTATTGTTAAATTTATATGAGTGCATACTTAATATCATGTGTTCAAAGTAAATGTACGTTGCATGTGACAGAAAAAGAAGCACGTCGTCGAAGTTCGAACGTTAACCTATCTAGATAGAATATGTATTTGTAGAACAGGTTAAATATGTACTAGGTAGGCAACACATTAGATAAATATATATAGGTAAACCTAAGAGACTTAGCTAGCTAGCTAGTACATATATATAAATATATAAGCAAATTAATGTATCCACAGTTTACGACTCCTAGTACGCATTCAAAGGCTACGAAGATGATGAATACTCCTTCAAAGGCAAAGCTGCGTAAGGGTGCATGGGATTCCGAAGAAGATAATCTTCTTAGAAAATGCATTGAAAAGTATGGAGAAGGAAAGTGGCACCTGGTTTATCAAAGATCAGGTACAATTTCCGTCCCTCACACACTACAATTGTACAATTATATTGGTAGGGAGAAGGAAAGTTTCACCTAGCCAGTCGGTTATAGCCGGTCGGTTATACCCCTGTTTTCTTGTAGTGCGTATAATTAATATAACATGTTGCAGGGTTAAATAGGTGCAGGAAAAGTTGTAGATTGAGGTGGCTCAACTATCTTCGGCCAACCATAAAGAGAGGTGAGTTCAGTGAAGACGAAGTGGATCTTATCATGCGTCTCCACAGGCTACTCGGAAACAGGCAAGCATATATATACATGCAGTACTACTATCAATCGAATCACAGTAACTATGACATTTTATGCTAGGATTATAGGTTTATAATCAATAATTACATGATTAAATACCAGGCAAGTAGGTTCATAAGTACTGTAACTGGAAATCGAACTCTTTACGAATGTGTGTGGATTTGATTGAACATAATTTAGGAGAGGATCCAAGACGTACATTTACGGTTGACAATATATTTATATCAATTTAACTATATTTATATGCGTGCGGGTCTAATATTATTATAACAATAAAAAATTTACCAATTAACGACTCCGCATTTTGGGATAATTTTGACACAATTTTTAAATAATTAGCATTTTTCATAATATAAAAAATTGAGCTCGAACTAGAGCTATCTGCGGAAGAATAATATTGTTAAAATAATTAACAATATATTTATATCAATTTAACTATATATGTATCACAAAAGTTATTCAAAATTTTTTCTCACGGCATGGATTGTTTTAATGCATGGAATATCCACAGAAGTCTCATATTATTATAAAATTAGGAAATTTATCAATTAAAAACTCGGCATTTTGGGACAATTTTGACACAATTTTTTATTACCTAGCATTTTTGATAATATAAATAATTACACTCGAACTAGAGTTATCTGCAGACGAATAATATTACAGACATTCCACGATATGTAAAGCCAAAACACCTTACGTAGGGCCCAGCTAATCATAACCTGCCTCAGGTCACAAATAACTTAAGGTAGTATTTGGTAACATATTATTCATTTATTTTAACCCGTTTTTTCATATGTTTTAATATTTAATTTTGATTCTATGCTAAGTCTTTAAAAATACTTAAGTTATTAGATATTAATGAATTGTTATATCATGTCGAACAGAAGGTCATGTAATAGTTTCAACCATTTACGGGAGTCTTGTAGATATTTATGTAAAATTTAATTATTTATCGTCTCTCTTAAATATTTAAAATTGAAGATAAATGTTAAATTCAAACTATCCATATTATTGTATTTGAAAAAAGGCTTGTTCATAATTTAAAATTATAAATATTATATTTCAATAAGTTGTTAGTGAGTATCAATTTCTAGACCTTTGACAATATTCTAATAATATCTTTTTACACCTCGTTTTTAATTATTATTATTCAATTAACTATAATAACCATTTATTTAATAATTTTTTATATGATAATAAAATATATTATATGTATTAAATAAATTTCAACCTTACAAAAATATAATATATAAAATTTCATATTAAATATAAGCAAAATATAATATAAAAAATATATTAACATAAATATTAACTAAACTACATGTAAACAAATTTATGTTTAAGTACAGAATAACTAATATTTAAGTAAATTAATTTTTTATTTATATTTTTATTGATATTTAATATAAATTTTATAATATTAATAATTTATGTTAATATTATATGTTCTATTATTTTATATAAATTTATTCTATTTAATATAAATATGTTATAATTTGGACCCGTGTTATAATAAATATATAATTTAGCCTAAAAAATAAAATTTTAATTAAAATAATTATGTATATAGTTAGAATCCATATTATAATAGATAAAATTATATACATATATATTTTTTAGCGTAACTTAGAAACAACCAAAATTTTTAATATTTCGGCTATAATAATGTAATCATATTATTCTTTTTCTCTCTTCTTAATTGTCCGACTAATCTAGTGTATATGGCCGACTCGAATCTAGTCAAATGCACACACCCAAATTTACTCATCAAATATACACTTAAAATATATTTGAATATTTAAATATATAGATAATATATCATAATTTGATGATAATAATTGATTTGAATTTTAGTCAATATTTATAAAAATATGATGTGTTTTAAATATTTTATATTAATTAGTTCTATATATCGACAAGATCAAAAATATATATCTATTTTTATTTTAAGGTAAATTTATAAATATATATATATATATATATATAATGCTAAATAAAATATAGACAATATGTCTTCATGATTAGCATAATATAATAAATATTAACTAATACTCATCTAGAAATTTATTTATTAGAGGAGATATTCACATTGCCCCTCAACCTATATACAAGGCAACTTGTTAAATAATATTCCTTCTATCCCAAAATATTAGTTTTTTTTTGAAATTTTTTTTATCCCATATTAGTGGTTCATTTATATTTTTGATGCAAAAATATTCATATTTGCCTCTTATTTTATCATTTCTAATGTAAAATTTACTTCAAACTTATCTCTATAAATATTTTTTATAATAAATATGACAGGCACGCAAATTATTATAAAACCAACTTTTGGCCTTAATTTTCGAAAAAAGACTACTAAATTGTGTGTCGCCGTACGTGTCTGCCTGCGTTTGTCCCAAATAAACATTTCTTGTTTTGTACTGCATGCAGATGAACATTAATTGCCGGAAGATTGCCTGGAAGAACAGGCAACGACGTGAAAAACTTCTGGAACACAAACATCAGAAGAAAACATACTCCTGGAAGCAACCAGAAAGAGGTGGAGGTGAATGAGGAAGTGCATATTCAGCAGCAAGGTGACACCGATGCTAAAAGTAGTTATGCTCCTCCTACTTTTGATAACATAACTATTAAACATCCTCCGCCCTTTCATAATCTCAATAACCAAAAACACATGAGCTCTCCTCCTCCTTCCCCCGGGGAGATAATATATAACAATAATATCAGTATGCTTATTAACAAGCCAGCAAAAACATCGCCATCTGATCACGATGGTATGGAGTGGTGGAACAGTTTGCTTGGGGAGAAAGAGATCCATGGTCACGAGGAAGCTTTGTTAAAGGAATGGTTAATGCCGTCCTCAATTGGTTTAGAGAATCTGGATGCTGAAAGAGGCTTAACTTGGCAGACAAATGAATTATTCCCTCCTGGAACAAAAAATAGCCACACCATTGGCTGGAGTGATGACGAGATTTGGGATCTTCTAAACTACGACGACTATAACTAATTACAGTAATAAGCAATTATTAACTTGCTAGCACACAAGCAGCATGTCGTGTAAGCTCTATTATATAATTAAGCCAGCAACAAATCTATTAGTAGTATCAATTAAGTTCAGTTATTTTTTATTGATGTAATAATCAAAAGCAACAAGATATGATGCAATAAATTCTTTATCATCCCTTTCTTTTATTATAAGTATCTGCTGAAGTTTTTTTTAATTACTAATTACTACAATAACGACTACACTGAGAGAGATATACACTGTTGGTTTTATTAATCTCAAATGATAATAAATTTAATTGTTTATTTTAGTCTAAGTACAGGACCTGGTCTGCAGTAGTCGTGGAGTGTTTTTAGGTAGTAGTTTCCAAATAAGATTAGTGTAGAGAGTGTTTAGGAGTTGTGGTTTAGTGATCCTATTTTCTAGCATTTAGCATTTTCAGTTCTGTGAACTGCTATATATTGTAATGCTTCCATTCATAATAAAACAACGTCTTTGACAAACTCAAGTTGCATTCACTTCCATATCAAACACTTATATATATATTAATATAGTAGTTATCATACACTACAACAAAAGCGGCTAAAATCAAATGGAAGACAAGCCTTGATTTTAACATGGTTTCCACTGTTTTCGGTTGAAAATATACTAAATCCAACCGTATAGAGGTCGTAGCATTTAAGGCGGTCGAAAATGACTGTATGGTTGGATATAAATTTAAATGCAACCACATATGATTGATTTTAGTCGAACAAAATTCAATCACATTTTGTTGAAAATATATATGTCCAATTTTAAAATTTTCAATTTGAATTTTGGCAAAAAATTCAATTTCCCGCCAAACATTCAAAATCAACCGAATTTGATAGAATTTAGATTTTATTAAAATCAACCACATTCGGTTGATAACATTTTGATCATCATGTGAACTTGTTCATAAATTAATTAAATATGATTGGCTTTACTTGATATCATTGTACTATATTTTCAACCGTTTGTAGTTAGTTATGTGATTCCCATTTAACAACCATTCACTCAACGTACAAATAACACAAATTTTAATTGTTTTGTAAACCAATTCCAATTATTTTTGTGTTATCAATTAACAAAAAAAATATATTTATAACAAATTGATCAAGAACATAAAAATATTTAAATTAAATATATATTAATTAAGAGCAATTTCATTACACATAAACAAATATCAAGTTAACTCAAAATTCCTAATTGAATTTCACTACATTATTTTGCTCATTGGTTACTTGAGAGAAAGTGGTCATCGGAGTTTCTTTTGTCACCGGAGATGTGCTTTTGTCGAAGTAGATTCGGATGCCTGAGTTGCTTTATTATCCTAATAGCTAGGAAGTAAGAAATGTAGAATAGCAATTGTTTAACTTTTTTTAATTGCTGGTGTAGCATGTCAAAATCATCTACCTAGACCAGATCTTTCCAGAATTCCATCACTACAAGACAAGATAGACGAAAAATAACCTAGAAATCATGTAAAAACATAATATGAGGTAAATATATGCACCAAGTGATTGTTTTCACGAACACAAAAGTCGAAATGTAGCCCACCATAACTATAACAGTATATACACATATCAAATATAAGATGATAAGATGCAGAATTTGATAACTGTGATAGTAACTCCAATTTCCAGAGTCCAAAATAGCCGGGCTCAAAGGTTACATATTGGATAATAGCCGAAACTAACATGGAAAGGACGGAAAGGTGGCAATTGACAGAAGCATGGTCTCAGAATACCAAGGACAAAAGATGGATATAATGGTTTAATACATTAACCAATCAAGGACAACCTAGGAGATGTGAAAGTAAAGGACAACGTTGTGGCAGCTAAAAGGACAAACAATAGACCAAGACAAACAGTGAAAAGGGATCATCTGCACCTAACCGAGTAATTCTTATATCTGATAGGCAAAGATTGCACCTGTAAGAGAGGATGATAAGTATACCAGAAAATGAAATAGTCGTGGCGTGAATGAACACTGCCCTAAAGTTGAATTTGCTCCGTTACTTACACACGGCCTCTTAGCAATCAACCTCCAGGAATACACGACTTCTATTTCTTTAGTGTAGTACAAAGAAATAGATTGAAATTATCCTTGATCATTGCCCATGAAATGTTTATATATTTGAGAAGGTAGTTTTTGAGTTTTCTGCCCCAAAAAACCATGGTCGAGGTTTCTTTTTGTATTGTTATCCATTTGTAACTCCCAGCAAACCAAGAGTCAAAGATCACTAGTTTAAAATAAATAAGTTGAAAAAATAAAAGGTCTCAAATAATAATTTGTTTTTCTTTTGAAACAAACTAAAAAAATATAATAATAAAATATACATTTCAACATTCCCCCACATGTTTCAAAAGAAAAAACTCGAATTTTATAGGCAATGGATAATTAGTTTTTAAGTGCCAATGTCTTATGGACTTGAATTGATACCGATGCATACAAATATGCCTCACAACTATGTTAGGTGAAAGAAAAAAAATTCTTTAACCTCTCATAGTAGTTAGTGACAACATATTTGCGCACACAAACCTTTCTCAAATCAAGGTGTAATTTCGCAATTTATATATTGAAAAGCCCCACATTATACCTGGGTTTCGTGAACGCTCTAGAGGTCCAAGTCTAAAGGACTCTCATAGGGGGTTGGGCGTAGCCCCCACAATCACATAGGTAAGTTCATCAAATTTGTATTGTCGCAAACCACCTTTACAAGGCTATGAACTTATTAAGAGCATTAGCTCAGCTTAACACATATGACAATAAAAATATCACATCACTTCATTAATAGGAATGGTAGTAATATATATAAAATGAGTTCTTTTGTGATTTCATTTGACCCATTGAACTTAGACAAATTCTAAGATGGGTATTCATCACAATTAAGTCCACAATAGGCTTTAAACCAATTCCTAGTGCTGACTCCAACACTAATTTTCTACAAAGGCCTTTGGTGAGACGATGTGCAATATTCCTCTCTGATTTTACATATTCGAGTGATATCACATTGTTTCTGATCAGACTTCTAATGATAGCATGCCTCAAGTGAATATGTCTATTCTTCCCATTGTAGACTTGATTATTCGATAATCCAATTGCAGATTGTGAGTCATAGTGCATTGAAGTTGATGGAGATGGCTTCCCCCACAAAGGAATATTAGCAAATAAACACCTTAGTCATTCGGCTTCTTGTCCTGCCAACTCTAATGCAATGAACTCTGATTTTTGTGTAGATTTAGCATGACAAGTTTGTTTTGAGGATTTCCAAGATATAGCAGCTCTAGTAAATATAAAAACATAGCCACTAGTAGATTGAATCTCATCATTATCCGACACCCAATTTGCATCACAATATCCTTCTAACACACATGGATTTCTATGATAATTCAAACCCCAATTGATTGTGCCTTTTAAATACTTCAACACTCTTGTCAAAGCACCCCAATGATCACGATTAGGATTATGAGTGTATCTACTCAATCTACTAACATCATATGCTATATCAGGTCTGGTATGATTCATCAAGAACATCACACTTCCAACTATTTTCGCATATTCTTCTTGGGAAACGCTAACACCTTTATTTTTTTTCAAGTGAATACTAGGATCATATGGAGTTTTCACAGGAGTACAATCAAATTGATTAAAATTCTTCAAAATTTTCTCAACATAATGAGACTGATTCAAAGACAACCCATATGAACTCCTAGTAATTTTTATGCCAAGAATCACATATGCCTCTCCTAAATCCTTCATATCAAAACAGGAACTTAGAAAGGCTTTGCTTGTATTAATAACATCTATATTGGTACCAAATATTAACATGTCATCCACATATAGACATATAATCACACAACTAGATGGATCATATTTGGAATATACACAAGCATCAGAATCATTTACCTGAAAACCATTAGAGGTGATGGTTTCATGAAATTTTCCATACCAGTCTAAGAGTGTTTGTCTAAGACCATATATTGATCTTATAAGTTTGCACACCTTGTCTTCCTGTCCACGGACAACACATCCCTCTGGCTGCTTCATATATATCTCATCGTCCAAATCGTCATTCAAAAAGGCAGTCTTCACATCTATTTGATGCACAACAAGATTATGAACAGATGCAAGTGTTATCAAGGCTCTAATGGTAGCAATTTTAGTCACAGGGGAGTACATATCCGAAAAGTCGATACCTTTCTATTGACGATGTCCTCCAACCACTAGCCTGGCTTTGTACTTCTCTATTGATCCATCAGGTTTGCATTTCTTTTTAAAAATTCACCTGCTTCCTAGGGATTTGCATCCTCTTGGGAGATCACTTAGAACCCAAGTGTTATTGGACATAATTGACTCTATTTCATTGTTTATGGCTTCTAACCAAAAATTAGAATCAATTGATCTCATAGCTTCATCATAAGTTCTGGGGTCTTCCTCAAGAATGAAGGCATTTATCTCCTCCTCACCTATAAATTCTTTCTCAATCAAAAAAGTAGTAACAAAATCAGATCCAAAACTTTTCTCAGTCCTAGCCCGTTTACTCCTTCTAGGCTCAGGAGTGTCACAAGCCGATGCAACATTAGGACATGATATATACGAAGAAGGTGTATGAGTCAAACACGACTGTCTATTCACTTTCATAGGAAATATGTGCTCAAAAAATTCAACATCTCTTGATTCTTTATATGCACCAAAACCAGATACATCTTTAAGAATGTGTTAGGTCCTGGAGATCGTAGAGGGGGGGTGAATACGATTCCCAAATAAAAATCTGACTTTTATTTATTTTTGGGACAACATAAAAATTACTCTGGTTCAAACCCAGGTACTGTTCATCATCTTCTTCAACCTCAAGAACACCATTAAAATAACCAAGATAATGAACGGTAAATCATCCAAAGCACACAACACAACAAGATCCAAGAATATAACTTTATATTCATTGAAGTGGGGTAGATGCTACAACAAGTTCAAGAACAAAAGCTCAAGAACACAACAAAGAAATGATTTTTGGCTCCTCTAAAAATATTACAAATTCTAGATCTAGGAGACAAAAATCAAACCTATCTTCTAAACAAGATTTAGCAATGTTTACAATAGAAGAATAGATGAGTGGTATGATAAATAAAATCATGGCTCTAAAATATGCAAGATCTAGTTCGGCCATGGGGGAGAGAAAAATAATTCTTTTTCTCTCTCCCCTTTTCTCTTCTCATCCGGATGCACTACCTACTGATTAAGACTTGGGTTTCTTCTTTATATATTGAAAAAGGTGTTGCTTTTTATTTTTCCACCTTTTTCTCTTGTTCACCCAAATCATATCTTCAAAGTCATGTGCCAAGCATGCTTTTGGAAATATTTAATATAAAAGTAATATTTAATAAATATATAAAATATAAATAAAGAATATCTTTATTTATAAAATATATAAATAATTAAATAATTACTTTATTTAATTAAATTAAATATTTCCATTCCACTCTTCAATTTGTGTAGTCTTCCTTATCCAAATACTTGGCCCCGTATACGTGACTCCACCACGTCCAAGTATTTGGCCTTCTAATCTGTGAAGCTTTAGTAAGATCCAATCAGGTTGTGCCGTCTGTCTCTTATCCATTAGGCTGACATTTCTCCAACACTGATTTACCACCTTTGTTGATCCTCCACATGACTCAAGAAAACCAACAACTTTAGAATGATTAAAATCATATTAACCGACGAGAGCTTGCCTCCAATGTCCTGACACTTTATGCAACGGTCTGGTTCATAAGTGACTAGTCTTGATAGGGGCTCTTGATTCCGAACATGATTCCACATTCTTCTTTGCAAACCTTACTTGTTGCTTCGATTGTAATGCACTAAAATCGTCATAGACTAAGACAATCTTCTGTAGCTTCCACATCCTTGAATAGATGTCAACATCTTTTATTCTCCACTGAGGCATGAACATGTTAATGAACTTCTTACAGTGAGCTTCAAGTCTGTAGATGATCCTTTGATACTTTGTCTTAACTGAACTCTGTGATCCAAGATTTCTGTGCACCTGCATATTATTACATGTCCTGTTCTATTGTTGAGTTATCATCAACCATTACATAGAGATTACATTTAGCATTCCTAGTACACATGAAAGTGCAGTGAGTTACTTCCCTTCACTCCTATCTCCCCTTTCAATCTCCCCCTATTTGGTTGATATGGAATAGCAATCAAATACTATTTTCATTTACAATTTCCCACAAAAACAATTAAATGAAATTAACTACTAGAGGATAACTCAACTAACATACAAGAAATAATTAAAGTACTTGACATGAAAATAATATACAAAAGGTTCTGGAAAGATATAATCAGTTAAATCCAGATTTCCTGAGTTGCTGAAAATGAATGATGAATTTCTGAATTTCATTTTCCTTTAGCTTCCTCCACTTCAATGTTCTTCAAAGATGGGGTTCTTTCAATAAAGAAACAAATCATTAGTAAAGACTTCTGAACAATCATTCTTGTTTATCTTGCAATTCGAACTAGAACATACAGCTCTCTATGTTCCCCATAAGAGGTCAACTCATTCTCCCCTTAAGGTTGTTCTCTCTTGGAATGAAAGTCACTTCTTCTTTTTCTTCAGGATGTTCTATTTCCAGGAAACATATTTTTCTTTCTTCCCTGCACTATTCCACTGACTTCATCTATCACTGAAATAAGAAATAGAACACACTTGGACACTTCTCAGATGCCCCTTGAAAATCTCCTTCACATTCTTCTTTACCCAGAAAACTTCTACTTAGCAAAAACTCCCCCTGAGTTGATACTCTTCAAAGAAATCTTCATTTTCATTCATTGATCGTGCTAGAAAGAATTCTTCTGCGGAACCTCTCCTAAGAATGTTCCAAGGACAGATCTTCAAACAAATAGAGCAAAATCCCTTAGATATCTTTTCAGAATAAGATATAGCATTGCAAACCAAGATGTTAAGATTCTTCATAACTTCTTCCCCTTAGTACGACAAGTAGCTTCTTCCCAATTGACAAAAAGTAACTTCTCCACTTCAGACGAAAAATCAGTTAAATCTACAACACCTTTAGGGATTAGGCTCCAACCAATTACTAAGAAACTCCCCCTTAGTAATTTCTCCATTGCATCACTAAGCTTTCAATTTTATCTAATTCTCCCCCTTAGTTCATGCAAGCTCCAATCCACCCTTGTGTCTTTAGATATCCTCTAAGTAACCTCCACAAGATAGGATTGACAGATCTCATTTCTTGTATCACCAAGAGATCTCGTTTCTTGTATCACCAAATTCTCCCCCTTAGTTGAGAATATCCTTTAAAATAATAAAAGTATCATCTACATCCAATCGAATAAGAAACTCTCTTTCAATTGAACATAAAATCCTCCTTAGGCCTAAAAATTAATGTCTCCCCCTTTGAGATTGAGAACAACATGAATTAATAGACCCAAAGGTAATAGTTTGGACATTCCCACTAAGCTTCAGCTAGACTCTTCTTCAGCTTGTCTTCCAGAAAAGAATCTTTTCAACATTCCAGAGCTGGAAAATTCAGTAACAGGATTCAAGCATAGTAGCAAGGTTAGTGTTTGGTATATGGTTTCCTCACTTCTACTACGTTCTGTTGGTGTTTACACTTTCAAGCGTAAGTTTTCCACTCATTTCTCTCCCTATTTCTCTCACTCAAGTGTATCACTCCCTCACTTCACTCAAGTGTTTCTCTCCCTTACTTGCACTCATTCCATTTATAGCAATTTGTACCTGCAAGTAAATCCATGCCAGTCTCACCAAGATATTATGGATCGTTGACTGTAGCATGTTGTCGATCACTAAAGATCTAGGTTCTGAGATGGAATCTCAGACAGGGTTTCAGTTAGGTCATCACCCAACTCACCATGAGCAAATCCATGCACACGTGGCTCGTCGTCGGGGAATAACCCTTCTGAAATTGGAATCTCCTCCATTCCAGGAGTGACTGAAATCCCAACACCCTGATCCTCAAAAGACTCATCAAATTGGTAAACCAACTGAATCATAGTCTACGAGTTGTTGCTCAGCTCCTTTCAGCATCAACAATCTCCCCATATGCAAATCCATGCACTGGATCGTTGAATGTGGTATGCGTACTAGCAGCTATTTAAGCATCAACCGACTCCCCATATGCAAGTCCATGCACTGGATCGTTGACGGTGATATGCCTTTAAGTTTTGAGCGATCCATGTATTCCAGAATTTGAATTCCTGGGAGAGTAGACGTGTACAAACATCTCTCTCAATCACCTGTGAAGATGAATTAACTCACTATTTTCAGTCATGGAAAACTGTTAGTGATTGCCTCTCAACATCAACAGATTGCTCTGCGGATGTGAAATCCCGTTAGGGAACTAGGACTGTTCCTCCTAGGAAGGTTGACAAGGATTCTAATAAATGGCAAGAAATCCAAGTTTCCCTCAAACACCTGTGAAGGTGGCTCAACAACTTCATTCACCATGAATGGTAAACACAGAAGTTTAGGGGTTTTACCTATACCTCACAATGTGCACTTCTTGCAATGTGTCCTCACAATTGTTAGTCCCAAGAGAGGCTAGAGAACTGTTAGGTCCTATAACATCCCTTAGAAGCAAAAACTTTAGGATTACCATCAGCGTGAATGCTTTTGGTGTGCTTGACTCATTACAAGGTGCTCTGGCTGACGAGCGAATTTTCAATGAAATCACCCTGTTGAGAGAGTTCATTCAGAAACGGTTGAATTGCCTTTTCAGCTCTGCATCCTTTTGAGAGAATACAGATGAGCTACAGATACCTCAATTTGTATACTTCTTTCCTTCTCGAGAGGTAGAGCTGTGGGTGCACTTCCGACTTCATCCTTATTTGCTGCATCAAGTGCAGTTTCTCCCTTAACAACCGCTAATCTATATAAGTTCCTTATATCACCAAGGGTTGAAAGTTTGAATTAGAATGATAGTGTTTGGTACTAAGGCCTTGGTTAGAAATTGATGGATTATTCAACTTCTTGACCTTCCCCTATAGCCACTAAGGCCAAGCCATTACAACTAAATAGATAGAGTTGATCAGAGCTATATAAAATTTGGTAGAGTATGATTAAACTTATTCTCTATTCCTTCTCAGAAATATAGCATCGGAGCAATGTGTCCTCAAGAAACAATGCACCAGAGCTAAAATGTGGGAATTAATAAAGAATAGGTAAAAGAATATTAGGCCAAATTTCATAAACTCACAATTCTGAAAAGAAAGTTTAACAGATTAACAAAAGTGTTCTTTTGAATTTCTCTTAGACAAATATCCAATTGAAATTCAACTCTTTTAACAAAAACATTTTGATTAATAACTCAAATCTATTTCATCTTGCTCACTGTATGTTTTTAGAAATTGTTTTGCAATTCATTCTTATCGGATATTATCTCCGACTTAAAACATAAATTATTTTTAAAAAATCGAATGAATGCTTTAGTCATACAGTCCAAGGCACTAATCCCAAAGCAAACAACCATTGTTTTAATACTACAGGTCAATGTGAAACAGACATTAACAAGAGTTTTGAAAAACGTTTTACCAATGGTTGATACTTTAAGATCAAAACAATTTACTCAAATAAAATAGCCTGATACCATGCAACTTAAGTTACAAGTTATCAAGTAACTTTATTTAAACAAATCGTGGAGAGAAAACAGTTTTCATTACAAAACATTTAGAGAGAGAGAGAGGATATATGATTTTGAAATAGAAAGATAATCCTCAAGAAATGTTCTCTTTCAAAGAAAACTTTTAGTGGCTTTTCATTCTCTGGCAAATGAATGCATATTTAGATAAAACATTTTTCACAAGAAATAGACAAGAAATTTCTTTATGCATTCAAGTTCTAAAGAATGAAAAACATATGTTAATACTAATGAATTATCAAAGATATAAATGACAAGACATTCAAAAGTACTAACATCATTCAATCATTTTGTAATAAAACGCATCTTACTACAAAACAATCAAGCACATAAGATACTTACATTATGCTAGACAATTACCATTTGTCGCTTGAAACAAACACATATTGCAATATAGATCATGGTAATTCTGAAGCATAAAACATAAGCATCCGCTAAATACTGAACATACATTGACCGAATGACAGCATTTAACTTCTTACACTACATCTCAACAATTATCACATAAGCATATTGAAAATACTCATGACAATCAGAATGTATGTAAGCTCGAGGTACTAGTTGCATCAGAGATCAAATACCTTTAAATATTAATGTTAAAATTTATGATCTTTGACAACCCCTCGCGATGTAGTAACTTACTTTCAATATCAGTGTTTTTGAAATAATCTTTTTGTCACTTAGTGCAGAAATTCTAAGTGACATCACTAATATCAAAATAATGACAACTAATATTAATGGATTTTGCAAAAGACATGGATTACATCACTTAAACTACATATTAAGTGGTTCCATTAATATTAGCATTAAACAATTAAAAGTAAATAAAATTACAATTAATTAATATATACAAATACTTATGCTGAACCATTTGATACATATAGCATGAATAACATATGACAGCACAAAGTACGAGGTCCTGGATATAAATTGACTATACAAAGAGATGCTACATTGTTTGGTCCCTAGGTCCCGGGTGATCATAGGTAATCTCATAGCGATAATATTGGGTCCCGGGTGGTCACAAGCCAAACATTAATTAGTTCCTAGAGATCGTAGACATCTAAGTAGCATGAACACTCTCTATAAACTTTACATTTAAATAAATCAACATTAGACTAGAGTGACATACCTTAGTCAATTGAGCTTTTACTGGTGTATGATCGTTGAATGAACAATTACTCCTCTTTGCCCTAGAGATCGAACGTTTACTCCTTTTGGACAGGATTAACTTTTCAGCTACCAGTTAACATTGTTCCTCGAAACAATACCACGCTCATCCAGACGGAAACTGCATTACCTTCAGCACCCAAATATTTCCTTGTAGATATTGGTCTTGGCAGCAGCTTCACTAAACTCAGCACTCTAGAAATCAGTAGTCTTGACACTAGCAGAGTAGAACCTTAAAAAAACTCTGAACTACCTTTCAGCTTCTGTATCAATACCAAGTCTTCATGTGGATTGATTCCTTGCGCTAAGTGTATCTACCTCTGGTTTAATTGAGTTAGTTCCTTGATTCAAACCCTACTCAATCTTGATTAGTTAGTGCATCTTCAGTCTTCATTGAATTCACTCAGAAAAACCAATGAAATACACTTATATATGCACGACCAATCACTACTCTACTACCCAGATTCATCAAGAACTGACTCTAGGAAATGTTGTTACACAAAACCCTTTGTCATGACAGATGTGTCCTTAATGTTTCCTTAGATTTTCAGTGGGTAGAGTAGTCTTCTTCAAATATGATTGAGATCATCTTGCATTATTTTTAAATTGACAATTTCCTTTTTAATATGCAATCACTCAATCTGGATCACTCAATGCTCCTAAGAATCTCAACTCTTACTCAATGAGCACTGCTAGCCTTTGAACATCAAACACGACTAGTTGATCCAACTTACTGATGCTCCCCCTGTGATGCTGCTTGCAGCTTTTCTTCATCTGGTGTCATCTGATCTTGAGCCCTAAACAGGATGTCAACCTTTAGAAATTCAGAGCTAAAATCAAACGAATGCTAGGGAGCTTGATGATGTTGTTCACTGCATCTAGATCATCTTAAATCAATCACAGACTCTATGTAAGCTCTTAACTCCAAATAAGATAGCCCTTCATCACACCATGTGACTTCAGGCATGATTAATCTTACTTGATGTCTTCTCTTTATATTTACTGATTAGACTTGCTGTGTCAACTGATTCAGCCATAGTGAATAGGAAACCTTAAGTCTATCCATTATCCTTGTAATTTCACTCAAGGTCTGGATTTCCCTATTAACTCCTCCATTTGGTCATGAAGTCCGAAAACTGAACTTTACTCTAGAATACTCCTTTCAGTGCAGACATAACATAGAATTTCATTCGTCAACGAATTCCATTACCTGCCCTCAAAGTGTTCTTACAGCAATCTGCCTAATCCTTTGAATGTGATTAATCACTGAGATGCTTCATCTATCGAATGCATGAACAAACACCAAAACTAAACAGGGTAGCCTTTGACTTGACTTCCCTTCAACTGACATACTTCACTAATGTCCTTCTTAAAAGAATTTCATTAGAAGTAGTCCTTTCTCACCAACTTCATCTTTACCGTCGAATCCGTTATCTTGATAAACCAAGTATTAGTTGATAAACCAAGTGTGAGAGCATCATTTGTTGTTGCAGCTAACTCCATTCTGATAAACTTCAACGAATAGTTGACTTCATCATAAGCATTAAATTTCGTGTCAGCAATAACCTCACTTCCAGTAGAGTGAGCTTCTATTTCTCTTGACCCCGATCAATACTGTTCATCCTCGAACTGATATTAGGAAACCCTTCACAAAGAATCCCCTAGGTCTTCCTTAATATTGTGCTTCAGATCATTCAAGAGAAATAGGTAACCTTGCTTAACCATTTGAATACCAAAGCAAAAGTAGTTACATGCCTCGAACATGAAAATGTCAGAGATATATAACTTGTACATGTTGAAAGATACTCTGCATTCACAAATGATTAAGACACGTGGTCCTCAATTTGATTGAGTCCAAGGGTTAGAGATATTTTTAAACATAGTTAACAACAAAGCATTCAAGTTCAACATGCTCATTCTTATTTGACTGATCACTCCTCATCTATATCAGCCTCAACAAGTAGTCTTGGCTATGAGCTCAGTGATCCCAACCTAACTTAAGGTGGACTAGCAGTCTATAAGAATCATGTCGTACATATATGTAGTCATAGAAGAATCAATCACTCAGATTCCTAATTCTTCTAAATCACCTTTGTTGTTCACTTTAACATTATATTATCTCTAATTACCTGAGTCAGTTTAAATTTAAAAATTTAATTCATGGTTTATTATACTGACCCCTAGAAAATTCCCAAATTAGAAACAAACTCATCTTAACAAGCACATGATCAGATATAGCATTTAATACAACCATGCGAGTATAAACAGATTATAGACAATGTAAACATCAAGGCACTTAGCATGCAACAAATACTCTTTCCGGTAAATGTACCCCTACAAATACCTAAGACTATATATGCTAACATGATCAATTATCGTAAAGCAAGCATTAAATCACACAAGATCTAATCATGAAGTCAAATACTGATAAACAAGCAACACTAACAAACTAGCATAAGTTATCTAATTTATATAGAAATCAAGGTGAGACATGCATTACATCAAACTTATAATATAATGCAGTTCAGCACTTAATACTCTATAATTGAATCAAACAAGTATAAACTAGTTAGAAAGTATACTTGAGCGATGCTTAGCATTCCATCTCGAGTGATAATCAATTGATCCAAATCAATTTCCATTCTACTGACACTCATGGAAGTATCCTTGCATTTGACCTCAATAACCAATGATGTTCCTGCTTCAACCCAAATTGATACCTGATTGTTCTGCTTAAAGACCCCGACATAGAATGTCTCATGTTCTGCTTGAAAAGATCACTCTTCTTTGTATGTGTAGCAATAACCCCTTGATTATCATATGTCAGTGATAATCAAACCTTGTGTATTTCTCCCACTGATGTCCTTTAACCAAATCTTCAATTGTTGTTTTGGTTCTTTGACCGATAAACTGAATTCCTTTTCAAAATCCCAAATTCTTCAGATATTGATTCGAAAAACACTGATCGAAGACTCTTCCCTAAATGAACTAATCCCCTTTCAATAACCAAATGATCCACTGAGTAGACCGATGTAGAAATACATCTCCAATGGTAAGATCAGGTCTCAACTCCATTAGAATGTTCTTCAGTCAGTTCGTTTGTCCTCAACGAACGAAGAATCAACTCCTGTTGTTTCGTTTAATAAAACATTTTGTTCAAACAGAAGTATTTAATTTTTTAGGAATTTAAATAATCAAAATAAATTGAAAATGCATTTTTGATAAATAATAATAAATTTCTCAATTTCAAATTATAAATAAAATAAAATTCGAAAAGAAAGTTTTGATATAGAGATAACAAAATTTTCAAGGTATATTAAATAATCCTGAAAAAGAAATTATTTCAAATTAAAATTAATTTCCAAAGAATTTTATAGAATTTATAATCCAAAACAGTTTCAATTATAATTAAAATAAAACAGATTGAAAATATAAGTTTGATATAAAAATAATAAATTTTCAAGTCATCTTAGATATTCTTGAAAATAAATTATTTCAACCAAAATGATTTTCCAAAAAGTTTAATGAGATTTATAATTAAAACTTCCAAGCTTAAATTATAATTAAAATAAAACAACTCGAAAACATAATTTTGAAATAGAAATACTAAATTCTCAAAACATTTAAAATGTTCATGAAAATAAATTATTTCAATCCAAAAATATTTTCCAAAGAGTTTTATAAAATTTATAATTAAAGTTTTATGAAAAATAAATTATTAAACCTCAAAAATAATTCTCAAAATACTTTTAAGAATATTAAACTCAAAAGAAATTAAATTGGATTTTAAGATTAATTTTAGTTTTCAAATTAATAAAATTCTTAACTAAGAATGTTAAAAATATAAAATATTTGACTCTAAAATTTAAAAGAAAATAAAATATTTTCCAAGGTGTAAGATAAACTTGAAAAATAAATTATTTAAATTTAAAAATTATTTTCAAAATATTTTATATAATTAAATTCAAATTTAATTATTAAACTAAAAACAATTTGAGAGAAAAATAATTTTTGTTTTAAATAAAAGTTAAGCTATGTAGCCATGTGTCATGTTGAAACAGCCCTCTAAGAAAAAAAATTCTACATAGGAATGTTCTACATAGACTCTATCTAGAACATCAAGTAGAAATTCTACATAGAAATGTTCTACTTAGGCTCTATCTAGAACATTAAGTAGAACTTCTGACTTAGAAAATATTTCTAACTCCAGAATTTCTACTTAGGTTCTATCTAGAACATTAAGTAGAATTTCTACATAGAAATGTTCTACTTAGGCTCTATGTAGAACATTAAGTAGAACTTCTGACTTAGAAAATATTTCTAACTCCAGAATTTCTACTTAGGTTCTATCTAGAACATTAAGTAGAATTTCTACATAGAAATGTTCTACTTAGGCTCTATGTAGAACATTAAGTAGAACTTCTGACTTAGAAAATATTTCTAACTCCAGAATTTCTACTTAGGTTCTATCTAGAACATTAAGTAGAATTTCTACATAGAAATGTTCTACTTAGGCTCTATGTAGAACATTAAGTAGAACTTCTGACTTAGAAAATATTTCTAACTCCAGAATTTCTACTTAGGTTCTATCTAGAACATTAAGTAGAATTTCTACATAGAAATGTTCTACTTAGGCTCTATGTAGAACATTAAGTAGAACTTCTGACTTAGAAAATATTTCTAACTCCAGAATTTCTACTTAGGTTCTATCTAGAACATTAAGTAGAATTTCTACATAGAAATGTTCTACTTAGGCTCTATGTAGAACATTAAGTAGAACTTCTGACTTAGAAAATATTTCTAACTCCAGAATTTCTACTTAGGTTCTATCTAGAACATTAAGTAGAATTTCTACATAGAAATGTTCTACTTAGGCTCTATGTAGAACATTAAGTAGAACTTCTGACTTAGAAAATATTTCTAACTCCAGAATTTCTACTTAGGTTTTATCTTGAACATTAAGTAGAATTTCTACATAGAAATGTTCTACTTAGGCTCTATGTAGAACATTAAGTAGAACTTCTGACTTAGAAAATATTTCTAACTCCAAAATTTCTACTTAGGTTCTATCTAGAACATTAAGTAGAATTTCTACATAGAAATGTTCTACTTAGGCTCTATGTAGAACATTAAGTAGAACTTCTGACTTAGAAAATATTTCTAACTCCAGAATTTCTACTTAGGTTCTATCTAGAACATTAAGTAGAATTTCTACATAGAAATGTTCTACTTAGGCTCTATGTAGAACATTAAGTAGAACTTCTGACTTAGAAAATATTTCTAACTCCAGAATTTCTACTTAGGTTCTATCTAGAACATTAAGTAGAATTTCTACATAGAAATGTTCTACTTAGGCTCTATGTAGAACATTAAGTAGAACTTCTGACTTAGAAAATATTTCTAACTCCAGAATTTCTACTTAGATTCTATCTAGAACATTAAGTAGAATTTCTACATAGAAATGTTCTACTTGGCTATCTAGAACATTTTGTACTTAGAAAAATTCCGGGCTTCAAAAAAAATTCTGGATGCCCAGTGAACCAATCGTACCCTCTTTAATCTCAAAAATAAAAATAGATCCAATCGATTTGTATGTCAATCGAGTAGCTCTGATACCAATTGTTAGGTCCTGGAGATCGTAGAGGGGGGGTGAATACGATTCCCAAATAAAAATCTGACTTTTATTTATTTTTGGGACAACATAAAAATTACTCTGGTTCAAACCCAGGTACTGTTCATCATCTTCTTCAACCTCAAGAACACCATTAAAATAACCAAGATAATGAACGGTAAATCATCCAAAGCACACAACACAACAAGATCCAAGAATATAACTTTATATTCATTGAAGTGGGGTAGATGCTACAACAAGTTCAAGAACAAAAGCTCAAGAACACAACAAAGAAATGATTTTTGGCTCCTCTAAAAATATTACAAATTCTAGATCTAGGAGACAAAAATCAAACCTATCTTCTAAACAAGATTTAGCAATGTTTACAATAGAAGAATAGATGAGTGGTATGATAAAGAAAATCATGGCTCTAAAATATGCAAGATCTAGTTCGGCCATGGGGGAGAGAAAAATAATTCTTTTTCTCTCTCGCCTTTTCTCTTCTCATCCGGATGCACTACCTACTGATTAAGACTTGGGTTTCTTCTTTATATATTGAAAAAGGTGTTGCTTTTTATTTTTCCACCTTTTTCTCTTGTTCACCCAAATCATATCTTCAAAGTCATGTGCCAAGCATGCTTTTGGAAATATTTAATATAAAAGTAATATTTAATAAATATATAAAATATAAATAAAGAATATCTTTATTTATAAAATATATAAATAATTAAATAATTACTTTATTTAATTAAATTAAATATTTCCATTCCACTCTTCAATTTGTGTAGTCTTCCTTATCCAAATACTTGGCCCCGTATACGTGACTCCACCACGTCCAAGTATTTGGCCTTCTAATCTGTGAAGCTTTAGTAAGATCCAATCAGGTTGTGCCGTCTGTCTCTTATCCATTAGGCTGACATTTCTCCAACACTGATTTACCACCTTTGTTGATCCTCTACATGACTCAAGAAAACCAACAACTTTAGAATGATTAAAATCATATTAACCGACGAGAGCTTGCCTCCAATGTCCTGACACTTTATGCAACGGTCTGGTTCATAAGTGACTAGTCTTGATAGGGGCTCTTGATTCCGAACATGATTCCACATTCTTCTTTGCAAAACTTACTTGTTGCTTCGATTGTAATGCACTAAAATCGTCATAGACTAAGACAATCTTCTGTAGCTTCCACATCCTTGAATAGATGTCAACATCTTTTATTCTCCACTGAGGCATGAACATGTTAATGAACTTCTTCCAGTGAGCTTCAAGTCTGTAGATGATCCTTTGATACTTTGTCTTAACTGAACTCTGTGATCCAAGATTTCTGTGCACCTGCATATTATTACATGTCCTGTTCTATTGTTGAGTTATCATCAACCATTACATAGAGATTACATTTAGCATTCCTAGTACACATGAAAGTGCAGTGAGTTACTTCCCTTCACTCCTATCTCCCCTTTCAGAATGAGTCTATATGCAGCACCATTAAACCCAACAAAAATACCATATACAGTCTTGGGCCCGATCCTACTTCTTTGAAAATCTGGGAGCCCCATTTTTCCCAAACACCCCCATACTTTGAGATAACTCAAGTTAGGCTTGAAACCTTTCCACAATTCATAAGGAGTTTTATCTAACCTTTTATGTGGTACACAATTAAGCACATGACAAGCATACAATATAGCTTCACCCCACATATTAGTAGGCATACCTGAACTTATAAGCATAACATTCATCATGACTTTGAGAGTTCTATTTTTCCGTTCCGCTATTCCATTTTGTTCAGGTGTGTAAGGTGTTGTAACCTCATGAATAATCCCATTTACTTCACAAAATTTCTTCAGGGAAGTTCCATCATACTCTCCACCCCTATTTGTTCTCAACCTTTTTATTTTTTTCTGATTTAATTGGTTCTCAACTTCCGCCTTATAAATTAGAAATTTTTCCTCAGCTTCATATTTTATGCTCAATAAATAGAGTTTGGTGTATCGAGAAAAATCATCTACAAAAGTAATGTAGTAACGTTTGCCTCCTCTACTCATAGTGCTCTTAAAATCACCCAAGTCACTATGAATTAATTCAAGTAAATCCGATGACCGATTCCCATTTTTATTAAAAGCTTTCTTTGGGTGTTTTACTTCTACACACACTTCACATTTATCAAATGAGGTATTGCTGAATTCAGGTATTAGACTAAGTTGTTTGAGCCTTTTAACTGAGGCAACATTCACGTGACCTAGTCTGGTATGCCATAATGAAACAGACTCAACAATATAAACAGAAGCAATAGAATTTTTATTATCAGGCACAATATCAAGCACAAAGAGCCCTCCATTACAATAGCCTTTTCACATAAACTTACCATTTTTACTATGTACAAGCTTATCAGATTTAAAAGTTAACTTGATACCAGCTTTGTTCAATAAAGCACCAGACATTAGGTTTCTACGAATATCAGGAACATGCAAAAAAAATTGTAGAGCAATAGTATTTCCAGAAGTAAGTTTAAGAGAGACATTTCCCTTTCCAAGAATACTCACAGTGCTTGAGTTACCCATAAAGACACATTCTCCTTCAGATGCTTTAACATAGTCCTGAAATATCTCTTTATTGGAACAGATATGACGAGTTGCACCGGTATCCACTACCCATTCAGAGATATTGCTTACTAGATTTACTTTTGATACGACAGCAATAATAATTTCTTCAATGAGATTGGCTTGTGCTTGAGGTTTATTCTCCTTCAGTTTTGAACCAGGTCTATGTCCTTGCCTACACTCTTTTACAGCATGCCCAAATTTTCCATAAGTGAAACAATTGCCTTTGAATTGTCTCTTTCCTTTAAAATTTTTGTTCTTCATTTTAGTACCATGAAGCTGATTTGGACCTTTACCCTTTGGTCCTCTTTTGTGACTTGCATCTTTCGATTCAACAAGATTAGCAGTAAATGAAGAATGATCAAGAGACTTCTCATTGATTTGAATTCGGTTTTGTTCCTCAATCTTGATGTGAGAAACTAACTCTTGAAGGGTAAAATCCTTCTGTTTGTGTTTCATTGAATGCACATATGCTTGCCAAGATGGTGGTAATTTTTCAAGAAGACAATTAGCTTGAAACATTTCACAAATTTTCATTCCCTCAACAATGATATCAGCACATAAATATTCATACTCATGAACTTGTTGAAGAAAAGGCTTGTCATCAGACATACGAAAATTCAACCAACGACTGCATGCATATTTCTTAGTCCCAAAATCATCACAACCATACTTTATTTTCAATGCATCCCATATTTCTTTTACCTTCAAAGACTTACTATATATCAAATATAGAGCAGGAGTCATATAATGCAATAACATTCCACGATAGGTTTTATTATCCTTCTCAAAATCTCTACCAGAATTTGCAGGGACTGAATCGGTAGAAAGACAATAATCTACCCCAATTTGACCCAAGAAAAACTCCATCTTATCAGACCACATCTTATAATTGTTCCCATCAAAAGGGTCTAATTTAGACATATCAGGAATAAAAGTATTGGAAGCCATGGTGGTAGAAAAAGATATGTAACAAGAAAGAAAATTCAACTTTAGAATGTAAGAGAGGATGAAAAGTAAACCAGAAAACGAAATAGTCATGGCGTGAATGAACATTGCCCTAAAGTTGAATTTGCTCTGTTACTTACACACGACCTCTTAGCAATCAACCTCCACGAATACACGACTTCTATTTCTTTGGTGTAGTACAAAGAAATAGATTGAAATTACCCTTGATCATTGCCCATGAAATGTTTATATATCTGAAAAGGTAGTTTTTGAGTTTTCTGCCCCTAAAAAACCATGGCCGGGGTTTTTTTTGTATTGGTATCCCTTTGTAACTCCCAGCAAACCAAGAGTCAAAGGTCACTAGTTTAAAATAAATAAGTTGGAAAAATAAAAGATCTCAAATAATAATTTGTTTTTCTTTTGAAATAAACTAAAAAAATGTAATAATAAAATATACATTCCAACATCACCACCTTTTTACAAACAGATATATACATACCTTTGTCATAAAGAAGGAAAGTAAGTCATTCAATATACTCTCACACTCAGACACACACGAAAATTCTCTGAAATCCTCAAACATTAGACACTCTCATTAAACTCAGTCACCAGAGTTTTAAATACAGATATATGCTTCGACTATTTTCTCCCAATAAACCCTACTAATTCTCACACCGGAGGTACTTGACTGCCCCACACCCCCGTCCGGGCATTGTTTTGCAGGACGTGGATCAACAGCGAACCACCTTCCACCTGTCCAGTAACCATGACGAGGGACGACAACGGCCACCGGCGGAAGACATTATCATTTGGCCCTAGAAGGAGGGGATTCTTTTAGCGAAAACATAGGCGCGTGAGTTCTACTAGTCATTTCAGTGGTTGTTATCCTTGATGGGTTTCGGGCATGAAAACGCAATGAAAGTAACGTAAAAACAAAAAAAAATCGAAACCCAATCGCAGGATCCATGTTTAATGTTGGATGATTATGGTGAATGAAGTATATACCTTAGAAGCTTTACGAATTGTTGTTCAATGGGAGGTCATTGCTTAACGAATCACAACAGCCCCTTCTTCAAGAACTCTCTAACGGTATCCACACGAACGTCGATTCGTCTAATGATCAGCGGAGATGGTACTAGCCAAGAACAACCCCGATTTATCTCTTCTTTCTCTCTCACTCACTAGCCTCTCTTTTGTGTAAACCTGCTAGGGTTTTTCTGATAAAAATGAAATGTCAAGTATAAGGCTCCTAAGCACATCCTTATGTATTTATATGAGCTTGAGATAATTAGGCCAAACCCCCATGAGGTCTCCTTTAAAAAAACTCATTCGGATTTTTGGGTTATTATTAAATTCGAATTATAATATAATTAATCAAGTCCTAATTAATTAATTCAATAATTAAATTTGAAATAATAATAAAATATTTAAATTCATAATATAAATAAAGCTCCATTTAGACGTTCTTTAAGTGTGACATTATTATTACGTTTGCAATAATTTTATATTCTATTAATAAAATTATAAACAATGAGGGGCATCTAGTAATACATCATTGTTACCTAAGTAACAATTATAATTGCTGATTCAATTAAAACTTTAATGAATAATGTGCAATGTAATATAATCCCTTTAACCTTATATTCGAGGCATGTATTGTTTCATCCTCTTTAACATTTAACCTTGGTTTCCTTGATGAATAACTAGACTATTAAATAAATTAATATTTGAGCACGACCATGCATGTCATAGTCTCACTGAATCAAGAGGCCAATATTATCACTCCTAAAATTGGAGGGTTAAATCCTATATCTATCATTCATATTCCTCATATGATTCATAGTATACCTAATGTCCACCTTTATCATTACCCGGTTAAAGGTAACTTTGAGTGTAATCAAGGTATATTAATTCTCATATAGAAATATAATGATTTCAAGTCAGAGGATCATTATTTCATTATCACAGTGAGAATTCCTTATGACACTTATTAACATGTAGAATCTCATGGTAGGTCTTTCCAGTATCATACATTGAGACATGCACTTATGTTCTTGACTTTAGTATTACCATACCTATGACCAATGGGATGTGGTCATCTGTCAACAAACATATTAGTCTTATTGCATTATTATTGTCCTTAAATAATAATACTCAACTAGTAAATTTTAGAAATAAAATACTATTAATATAATCTCATTTTTAAGTCACATACTTAAAGGTATATAATGAGTATTAATATTCCAAGGACATTTATTATCCTTTCAATTTATAACGCAATAAATAAAGATATAATAAATATTAATTAAATAATCAAATGAAGCATAATCCTCGATTGTTTTTAATAAAATATAAAAATATTGTCTCTAGGACACCAATAGTAACAATCTCCCACTTGTACTAGAGCTAGTCTCTCATGTATCTAATATCCATGGAACTAGTATGACCTTCGTGCTTCTCCTGCGACAAAGCCTTTGTTCGTGGATCTGTAATGTTATAACTTGTATGCACTTTACATATACGTATGTCCCCTTCATTATTAATTTCTCGAAGAAGATGATATCGTCTAAGTATATGCTTTATTCGGGAATGAGACATTTGTTCCTTAGCCTGCGAATTGGCTCCATTATTAACGCAATATAAATCTATTGGATCTGCGACTGAAGGAACTACACCAAGACCTGTAATAAATTTTTGAATCCAAACAGCCTCCTTGGCTGCTTCACAGGCAGCTATACACTTAGCCTCCATTGTAGAATCGGCAACTGTCTCTTGCTTCGAACTTTTCCAGCTTATAGTTCCTCCATTTAGACAAAACACAAATCCAGAATGAGAAATCGAATCATTCTTGGTAGTCTGAAAACTAGCATCAGTGTAACCTTTTTTAACCATCTTTTCTTCTCCTCCATATACTAAGAATTAATCTTTAGTCCTCTTCAGGTACTTAAGAATATTCTTGACTTCCGTCTAGTGACCTTCACCTAGATTAGACTGGTATCTACTCATCATGCTCAAAGCATACGAGACATCAGGACGAATACATATTATTGCATACATTATAGAACCAATTGCTAAAGCATATAGAAATTTACTCATACGGTCCTTATCATCCAATGATTTAAGACTATTTTCTTTCGAGATCGATATCCCATGAGACATTGGGAAATATCCCCTTTTAGCCTCTTGCATCCCAAATCGATGCAAAACTTTGTCAATGTATGTACTCTGACTTAGGCCGATCATTCTTCTTGATCTATCTCTATAGATCCTGATTCCTAAAATATGGGTCGCATCGCCTAAGTCTTTCATTGAGAAATTCTTAGTCAACCAAGTCTTAACATCCTGTAAAGAATGAATGTCATTCCCTATTAATAATATATCATCCACATATAGTTCTAGGAATGTCACATTGCTCTCACTAACCTTCTTTTAAACACATGGTTCATCTTCATTTTGAATAAACCCAAACTCTTTGATAGTTTCATCAAAACGAATGTTCCATCTCCTCGAGGCTCGTCTCAATCCATAAATGGATCGACGCAACTTACATACCTTTCTAGCATCCTTTGGATCAACAAAACCTTTAGGCTGTATCGTGTACACATCCATATCTTCTCCAACGCTCCCATTTAAGAATGCGGTTTTAACATCCATTTGCCAGATTTCATAGTCATGGTAAGCAGATATAGCAAGCAAAATCCTGATGGACT
This sequence comes from Oenanthe sinensis, assembly GCA_028671895.1. Taxonomy (NCBI): domain Eukaryota; kingdom Viridiplantae; phylum Streptophyta; class Magnoliopsida; order Apiales; family Apiaceae; genus Oenanthe; species Oenanthe sinensis. The sequence continues at coordinate 12,549,747 of CM053799.1, forward strand.
TGACCATAGCCACTGGTGAAAAGGTTTCATCATAGTCAATACCATGAATTTGCTTGTAACCTTTTGCCACCAATCGTGCTTATAGGTCTGTACGTTATCATCCATGTCAGTCTTCTTTTTGAAAACTCACTTGCACCCTATAGGTTTGACCCCTTTAGGTAGATCAACCAAAGTTCACACTTGATTAGTATACATGGATTCCATCTCAGATTTCATGGCATCCAGCCATCTCTTAGATTCTGGACTGTTCATAGTGTCTTGGTATGTGAGAGGCTCATCTTCGTTCACAAGCATCACATCACTATCTTGAGTCCAGCGAAATCCATAATATCTCTCGGGCTTATGGTGAATCCTAACAGACCTATGAAAAACCTGTGTTTCTTGAGTAGTATTGTTTTCTTGTACATTCTACTCAAGTTCCTTCATTGGTTCAATGTTATCATGTGGGTCTCGAATTTTATCGAGATCTACTATCATCCCACTGTCTTTCTTTGAAAGCATTTCTCTTTCAAGGAACACTACAGTTTGAACAACAAACACTCTGTTCACGGAAGGATTATAGAAAGAATAACCTTTTCTTTCAATTGGGTATTCCACAAAGTTATATTTTTCTGATTTAGGTCCTAGCTTGTCAGAAGTTAGACGTTTCATACACACCACACATCCCCAAATTTTCATAAATGACATGTTATGACGTTTCTCAGTCTATATCTCATACGGAGTCTTCTGAACCATTTTAGTAGGAACTCAGTTAAGTGTATAAGAAGCCATCTCCAAGGTGTAGCCCCAGAAAGTAATTGGAAGATCTGCATGACTCATCATTGATAAAAACCATGTCCAACAAGGTACGATTCCTCCTCTCAGAAATGACATTACATTGTTGTGTTCCGAGAGGAGTGAGTTATGATACAATACCACACTCTTTTAAAAAACTCTTAAATTCATGGCTTAAGTATTCACCTCCACGATCAGTTCGTAGAATCTTAATACTTCCGTTACTTTGCTTTTGTACATCAGCTTTGTATTCTTTAAACTTTTTAAAAGAGTCGGATTTATTCTTCATAAGATACACATATTCGTATCTACTTAAATCATCAGTAAACGTAATAGAGTAGTAAAATCTACCTCTTACCATAGTACGCATAGAACCACATACATCACTATGTATAAGTTCTAATTGTTTAGTGGCTCTTTTACCTTGTCCAATAAAAGGAGCTTTAGTCATTTTTCCAATGAGACATGGTTCGCATGCTTTGTATGATTCAAAGTAAAACTTATCCAAGTATCCATCCTTGTGTAACTTGGAAATGTGCTTCTCATTTATATGGCTTAAATGACAATGCCAGAGGTATGTTTGATTTGAGTCATTACTTTTAAGACATTTGTTATTCACATTATATATTGGAGTGTCTAAATCAAGAACATATAAACTATTAAATAAACGTGTTACCCCATAGGTAACATTATTCAAAGAAAAGGAACAACTATTGTTCTGAATTGAAAATGCAAAACCTTTCTTGTCCAAACAAGAAACCAAAATAATGTTTCTGCAAATTGCAGGAACGTAAAAACAGGTCTCAAGTTCTAAATTAAGCCCAGTGGGCAACGTTAAATAATAAGTCCCCACATCCAAAGAAGCAACCTTTGCTCCATTGCCAACTCGTAGGTCGACCTCTCCTTTAGCCAATGTCCTACTCCTTTATAGTTCCTGCACATTTATACAAATGTGAGAACCACATCCAGTATCCAATACACATGATGTAGAAGTAGACAAATTGACCTCTATAACATAAATACCTGAATCAGAAGCTTGACCAGCCTTCTTCTTCTTCAAATCATCTAAATAAACATGACAGTTTGTATTCCAATGACCTGGTTTACCACAGTAGTGACAATCACCCTTTGCATCAGCAACCTTAGGCTTTACAGCCAGTTTGGGATTAGCCTTTGGCTTGGGACCAGAAGATGATCCGATCTTCTTCTTTCCCTTCCATTTGCCTTTCCTTTTAGCCTTACATTTATTTTCTACCATCAATATGGGAGCAGGTTCAGCCTTTTTCATGTTGGTTTCAACAGTTCATAACATAGCCAACAATTCAGTGGGTGTTTTGTCTATCTCATTCATATTGTAATTCATAACAAAATGAGTATAGTTGATGTTCAAAGATTGCAAGATCAAGTCAATCTGAGCTTCCAGACCAATCGGGAAACCCAAAGTATCAAGATACTCAATATAACCTATCAACTTTAGAACATGTGGTTGAACAGGTTCACGCTCTCCATGTTTGCAAGCATACAGTGCTTTGCTCGTGTCAAAACTTTCTTGACGAGCATGTCCCTCAAACATACTTTGAAGGTGTTCAATCATCTCATAAGCATCCATATGCTCATGTTGTTTTTGAAGCTCAGCACTCATGGTTGCCAGCATGAGACATGCAATATCATTCGCATCATCAATATGCTTCTGATAAGTATTTTGCTGAACGCGAGTTGCATTCTCAGCAGGAGGAGCATGTGAAGAAATTTCAATGACGTGGAACTTTCGCTCCTGCCTGAGGACAATCCTCAAATTCCTATACCAATCATGGAAGTCGGTTCTGGTCAGCTTGTCCTTTTCAAGGGTTGCTCGCACAGAAAAGTTATTTGTGTTGTTTGTCATTAAATATCTACAATGTTTAAAATGCATATTAGTTAGTTTGAAGAAGTTTAATTATGTTCAAGTGATTATCATATACATTCATCATATATATCTCTCACTATTTTTCATCAAATCAATAGCCCTAACTATTAATTCGGAAAGCATTTCTTTAAATCTTTCTAGTGAGCCAAGATTCATATTTCATCCATATTTTAAGATAGCATTGGTTAATACACCCAAACCACAACTATTTAGGCAACATTTGTCGATTATATCAAATATAACTCTTGGAAAGTTTGGTAGAACAACCCATTGTACAGATTTATCCAATAAATCTCACCAAACTCTATGTCTCTAAACCCACAATCCTATTGCGATGATTTAGTTAAGTTAGACCCAAAGTTTCAATAAACTAAGTACATTTACTTATCACATTTTCCCATGATTGATAAGAGCACTTCACATCGGCAAATCCACTCCTTCTCAATCTAGATCTTGATGTATATTAAAATTGGAAGGCATCTTTATTAACTTAATATTTATTTAGGGATTTATTGTTTAACAATCATGATCCCATTATAAAAGAGATTATCAATTTTTCCTTGATCAAATAACCCATTTCAATATTCGTCAATGGTTTGATTTCTAGATCGTTGGAGAAGTCACAAGCGGTCCCACTTAAAACCCAACTTTCTTATGAATAATAATTCGCTTTTGACAAAATCTCCCCATATCAGAAAAAGAAAATTCATATTCAATACCGTGTTTCATAAATACAGGAATCTCTTGATCATTTGTTTAATTTTAAAATCTTGAATCGCTACAGATTTTATCTTTCTTAAGAAGGCATGGCATAGGTGTCGTATCTAATACATACATCATTCTAATACATATATATATACACATGCATTCATATACATATATGTATTGTACGTAAATTAAACGTGTTTGTTTATGGCCCTATCCTATGTGATATTTCCAAGCTAATGGAATTATCAAGGTCAATCTATGGTGGTTTCAAATACTACACTATTATATGTTTTTATCTTCTTCATTGCTCTATCATCTGGATTGCCTCCTCGCTTCCTTACTTCCAAGTCTCCATTGAACAATAACATTGAATGATAAATAAATCTATTATTATGAAATTACAAGAAGAACTCAAGTTACATTCAAGATTAACAATTACAATGAATAAACGACATGCAAGTCGTATTTAAAAACCAAAACCATAATTCAAAACCACTATCTTATGGGTCTTTGGGCCATAACCATCCACCATACTATCACATAACACATGTAATATATCTCAAATTATATAAACATATCATATAATCATATATAATAAATTTCAAAATTTCAGAAAATCAAATAGATTTCAGAAAATAATAAATCGCCATTTTGGGGCCTGTAACGACATTGAATGGATTACAGATGTTAAACTGACTATGTCAATATTACTCAGTGACACGATGTCGGTCAGAAAACATATATGGTTTGTGAAAATCGGACACTGGACATAGATTTCAAAAAATCTATAGAAGCCGTTTCAGAATTCGTATCGAAAATGATTCCCATAACAAGAACAAACATGTATCATATACATAGTGCAATACACACAATCATCCTATGATTATACAACACATGAATATCATATATTGAAAATCATATAAAATATATATATCAACATATAGCCATGACATATCATATATATGTTTATATACATCAAAAAATTGTTAAAAACATAACCAAATCATATTGTTTTAAACGTAGCTCTGATTTCATTGATGTGTTTCGGGCATGATCCATGTATAATGTTGGATCCATGTATAACGTTGGATGATTATGGTGAATGAAGTATGTACCTTAGAAGCTTTACGAAGTGCTGTTCAAAGGGAGGTCCTTACTTAACGAATCACAGCAGCCCCTTCTTCAAGAACTACTCTCCAACGGTATCCACACGAATGTCGATTCGTCTAACGATCAGCGAAGATGGTACTAGCCAAGAACAACCCTGATTTAGCTCTTCTTTCTCTCTCACTTGCTAGCCTCTCTCTTGTGTAGAGCTGCTACGGTTTTTCTGATAAAAACGAGATGTCAAATATGAGGCTCCTAAACACATCCTTATGTATTTATATGTGATTGAGATAATTGAGCCAAACCCTAATCCATGAGGTCTCTTTTAGAAAACCCATTCAGATTTTTGGGTTATTATTAAATTTGAATTATAATATAATTAATCAAGTCCCACTTAATTAATTCAATAATTAAATTCAAAATAATAATAAAATATTTAAACTCGTAATTTAAATAAACATCTATTTAGACGTTCTTTGTGTGTGACCTTTTAGGTTATTATTAGGTTGACAATAATTTTATTTTCTAATATTAAAATTATAAACAATGAGCGGCATCTAGTAATACATCATTGTTACCCAAGTAACAATAATAATTAGTGATTCAATTAAACATTTCGTGAATAATGTACAATATAATATAATCCCTTTAACCTTATATTATAGATCACACTCGAGGCATGTATTGTGCCATCATCTTCAATGTTTAACCTTGGTTTCCTTGATCAATGAGTAGACTATTAAATAAATCAATATTTGAGCATGACCATGCATTTCATAGTCTCACTCAATCAAGAGGTCAATAATATCACTCCTAAAATGAGAGGGTTAAATCCTATATCTATCATTCATATTCCTCATACGATTCATAGCATACCCAATGTCCACATTTATCATTACCCGGTTAAAGGTAACTTTGAGTTTAATGAAAGTATATTAATTCTCGTATAGAAATATAATGATTTCAAGTCAGAGGATCATTACATCATTATCACAGTGAGAATTCCTTATGACACTTATTAACATATAGAATCTCATGGCGAGTCTTTCCAGTGTCATGCATTGAGATATGCACTTATGTTCTTCACTTTAGTATCACCATACCTATGACCAATGAGATGCGGTCAGCGGTCAATAAACATACTAGTCTCATTGCACTGTTATTGTCCTTAAATAATAATACTCGACTAGGGAATTTTAGGAATAAAATATTACTAATATAATCTCATTTTTAAGTCACATACTTAAAGTTATATAATGCGAATTAATATTCCAAGGATATTTATTATGCTTTCAATTTATAATGCATCAAATAAAGACATAATAAATATTAATGAAATAATGAAATAAAATATAATCCTTAATTGTTTTCAATAAAACATAAAAGTATTGTCTCTAGGACACCAATATTAACAATCCTTTCACAAGAGAGGGACAACCCCCGCGCATATAGATTGAGGGACTTTATCCGCTAACATCAACAAAAAACATTGTATGGCACCATCGTACACAACAAGACAAAGAACTAGAAACATGCAAGGAGGAGAAAAACCCAACAACAACGAACAATATCCCTAAAAAGAAGATTAACGTGAACAACAATACAGCCAACCCCTGAACCAAAACATAGCAGGACAAAATGCAATTGACTTGACTCAGTTTGGACCAGACCAGACTAAATTACTATGCAACATGGCAGCCAACATGCAGCCTGGGAAAATAATAGAAAACCCGTAGAAAGAAAAACCCGTAGATGATTAATCCCATAGCCAAGCCACACAGCGTACCAAGAGAAACCAACCATCTCAGTCAGTGTTCACTCATTTGGGCTCATCTCATGACACTCACCACCCTCGACACGGAAAAGACCACCATCATCCTGAAACCTGAATATAAAACAGGAGAAAAAGAGATCTATGTCATGAACTCGAGGATAAGAAACCTGAATATGAAAGAATCAAAAGAAAAATGGAAGATGAATATGCTCGAGATGAGCGGGAAATATCGCCGTAACAGAAGCCCGCTAACGAGATGGGGAGTTTAAAGACAGAACTTCTACACACCATCGAAGACCTGAAAAGGAAGGTAGATGGAGGACTCATCATAGAGTTTTGCTAGTCACAAATCACGAAAATGCTTGAGAATAAGAGTAAACAATGTAACATCAAACATCCCAATTGTAATTCCTACGACGGATTGGGTGACCCAGAGGAACACCTCAACTACTTCAATCAACTACCTCTATTCTACGAGTACAAAGATATTACTAGGTGTCATTTCTTCATGTTTACTCTCAGTGGGAATGTACAAAGATGGTTTTGTAGACTCACCCCCCATTCCATTGACATTTGGGGGGAGTTCAGGAAAACATTCCTAAACAAATTCATGGTCAACCAACCACATGAGATACACACGGTATACCTAGAGACTATAGCGCAAAGGAACGGAGAAACCCTTGAAAGTTATCTCACTCGTTTCAAGGAGGCAGTCAATAAATTAGTATCCATTAATGAGACAGAAGCTTTGGTACACTTATGATGCGCCTAGACCCATATGATTGTGAAAGGTATATTTATAAATTGATGAAAGCACAAGCCCACGACCTTGGCTAATGCTTGCGAATTTGCATCATATTTCATAACGGAGATAGATGTTGGGTTCCGAGGCATAAAACGCAGCGGATAAACGTAAATATAACGAAAATTTTCGGAACCCAAACGCAGGATCATGTATAAGAATTGACGGATTATGGTGATAATCGAATCATACCTATTAAGATTTTGAATGCCACGAACTCAACGGAGATCCTTGCTATCACGATTTGTGTCTTCCTCTCGAAAGTACCTCTATGGTATCCACACGAGCACCTTCAAGAACGTCTCACGATCTTGAACACGGAACGGAAGTACTAGCCTCCTTTGATAGGTTTCGAATTCTCTCTGCCTCTTCCTATGCTGCCTCTTCTGCTAGGGTTTTTACAAAAAAAAATGTAAGCCATTTAACCTATCATTATCTATTTATAATGATTGGTTAATGGGCCTTTTTAGCAAAAACCTAACCCATGTAGGCATAGGATTAAATAATAAAACATGCTTCTATTATTTAATTAATAATTAAGTCACACTTAATTATTATTGGCAGAAATATAATTCTTCAAATTCGAATTTATTTCAATTAATTAAGTCTCACTTAATTAATATAATAAATTCGAATTAATCATCAATTAATTTAAATCTATAATTTAAATTAACTATTCCTCTAGGTGCTCTATGTGTGTGACCCTATAGGCTATTATTTAATTAGCAATAATTTTATTCTCCAATAAAATTATAAACAATGAGCGGTATCTAGTAATACATCATTGCTACCTAATTAAACAATAATTAAATCGTGATTCGATAAAACCTTTCGTGATTAATGTTTCCGTGTAATATAATCCCTTTAACCATATATATTATAGATTAAACTCGAGGCATGTATTTAGTCATCCTCTTCAACATTTAATCCGGGTTTACTTGATCCATGAGTAGACTATGAAAAACAAATCATTATTTGAGCACGGCCATGCATTTTATAGTCTCACTCAATCAAGAGGCCAATAATATCTCTCCTAATTATAGGAGGGTTAAATCCTTTATCTATCATTCATATTTCTCATACGACTCATGATATACCCGATGTCCACTTTTATCATCACCCGGTCAAAGGTAACTTTAAATGTAGTCAAAGTATATCAATCCTCGTATAGAAATATAATGATCTCAAGTCAGAGGATCATTACACCATTATCACTGTGAGTCTTTCTTATGACATAATTAAACATGAAGAATCTCACTGTGGGTCTGTCCAGTACCATGTACCCCTACATGTACCTATGTATTGACTTTAGTATCCCCATACTTATAACCAATGAGATGTGGTTATCTGTCAAACAACATACTAGTCTATTTATGTATTATTATTGTCCTATCATAATAATACTCGACTAGGGAACCTTTAAGAATATGATATATTATATAATCTCAAGTTCAAGTCATGTACTTAAACTATATAACGAGTATCATGATTCTAAGGACATTTATTATGCTAACAAATATATCGCAGTAATTAAAGTCATAATAAATACGTTTATTGAATAATCAAATGACATAAAGGTTTATCAAAATAAACATTGTATTGCCTCTAGGGCACCTACACCAACAATCTCCCACTTGCACTAGAGCCAATCACCCATGTATCTAATACCCATGGAACTAGTGTGACCGTCGTGCTTCTTCTGCGACAAGCCTTTGGTCAGTGGGTCTGCAATGTTATCATTTGTGTGCACTTTACATATGTGTATGTCACCCCTTTCATTAATCTCTCGAATGAGGTGATATCTCCTGAGTATGTGTTTGGTTCGGGAGTGAGCTCTAGGTTCTTTAGCCTGTGCAATGGCTCCATTATTATCGCAGTATAGATCAATGGGATCTGCGATCGATGGAACCACTCCCAAATCAGTAATGAATTTTCGAATCCAAACAGCTTCCTTAGCCGCTTCACAAGCTGCAATGTACTCAGCCTCCATTGTAGAATCAGCTACTGTTTCTTGCTTTGAACTCTTCCAACTTACAGCACCTCCGTTTAGACAAAACACAAAACCAGACTGTGATACAGTATCATCCCTGTCTGTTTGGAAACTTGCATCGGTGTAACCTTTTACAACCAGTTTTTCCTCTCCTCCATACACCAAGAATGAATCTTTAGTCCTTTTCAAGTACTTTAGAATATTCTTGACAGCCGTCCAGTGACCTTCACCTGGATTAGATTGGTATCTGCTCGTCATGCTTAAAGCATACGAAACATCTGGGCGAGTACATACCATTGCATACATGATGGATCCAATTGCTGAGGCATATGGAACCTTACTCATGCGGTCCTTGTCATCCAATGATTTCGGACACTGATCTTTAGAGATCGTTATCCCTTGAGACACGGGGACATATCCCCTTTTTGCATTTTGCATACCAAAACGATGCAAAACCTTATCGATGTATGTACTCTGACTTAGACCGATCATCCTTCTAGATCTATCCCTATAGATCCTCATTCCTAGAATGTAGGATGCTTCACCTAAGTCTTTCATAGAGAAGTTGCTCCCTAACCAAATCTTAACAGCCTTGAGAGAAGGTATGTCATTCCCCATTAGTAGTATATCATCAACATATAGTACTATGAATGCCACATGGCTCCCACTAACCTTTTTGTAAACACAAGGTTCATCTTCGTTTTGAATAAAGCCATACTCCTTGACTGTTTCATCAAAACGGATATTCCATCTCCTTGAGGCTTGCTTCAATCCATAAATGGATCGACGTAATTTACATACCTTGCTAACATTCCTTGGATCGACAAAACCTTCAGGTTGTGTCATGTACACATCCACATCCTCTTCAAGGATTCCGTTAAGGAAGGCTGTTTTGACATCCATTTGCCAGATTTCATAATCATGGAATGCTGCAATAGCAAGCAAAATCCTTATGGACTTGACCATAGCCACTGGTGTGAAAGTTTCATCATAGTCAATACCATGAATTTGTCTGAAACCTTTTGCAACCAGCCTTGCTTTATAGGTCTGAACATTTCCATCCATGTCAGTTTTCTTCTTGAAAACCCATTTGCACCCTATGGGTTTTACCCCTTCAGGTGGATCAACCAAGGTCCATACTCGGTTTTCATACATGGAATCCATCTCGGATTTCATGGCTTCTAGCCATCTCTTAGAGTCTGGACTGTTCGTAGCATCTTGGTATGTGAGAGGCTCATCTTCGTCTATGAGCATCAAATCACCACATTGAGTCAAGAGAAATCCATATCTCTCTGGCTCATGGCGAATTCTACCAGTTCTACGAACAACCTGTGTTTGTTGAGCATTATCATTATCCTGCTCTTGTTCCACTTCAGGTTCAATGCTATTTTGTGGTTCTCGATCTTCATCGAGGTCTATAGTTCTCCCACTGTTTCTTTTGGAAACAAAATCTCTTTCCATGAAAACAGCATCTCGAGCAATGAACACTTTCTGCTCAGTAGGACTATAGAAATAGTACGCCTTTGTTTCCTTAGGGTATCCCACAAAATTGCACTCTTCAGATTTAGGTCCAAGCTTGTCAGATACTTGACGTTTCACAAACGCCTTGCATCCCCAAACTTTCATAAAGCTCATGCCTGACCGTTTCTCCTCCCATATCTCATATGGAGTCTTTTGAACCTTCTTAGTAGGAACACGGTTAAGTGTGAAAGCTGCTGTTTCTAGAGCGTAACCCCAGAAACTAATTGGAAGATCTGCATGACTCATCATCGATCGCACCATGTCCAACAAGGTGCGATTTCTCCTCTCTGAAACTCCATTCCATTGAGGTGTACCTGGTGGAGTGAGCTATGATACAATACCACACTCCTTTAAATAATCTTTAAATTCTGTGCTCAAGTATTCTCCTCCACGATCAGATCGTAAGACTTTAATACTTGCGCCTCCGCCAATTTGCTTCTCTACTTCAGCCTTGTATTCTTTGAACTTTTCAAAAGAATCAGATTTATTCTTCATAAGATATACATATCCATATCTACTGAAATCATCAGTAAATGTTATGAAGTAGTAGTAGCCTCCTCTCGCCATCACACGCATTGGGCCACATACATCACTATGTATTAGCTCAAGTCGTTCAGTGGCCCTTTTACCCTTACCAGTGAAAGGGGCTTTAGTCATTTTACCAAGCAAACAAGATTCGCATTCTTGGTATGATTCAAAATCAAACTTATCCAAATATCCATCCTTATGTAATTTGGATATGCGTTTCTCATTTATATGGCCTAGACGACAATGCCAGAGGTATGTTTGATTTGAGTCATTAACTTTAAGTCGTTTGTTTTCTATATTACAGACAGGATTATCTAAGTCAAGAACATATAAACCATTAAACAAACGCGCAACACCATAGGTTAAATCATTCAAAGCAAAAGAGCAACTGTTGTCCTTTATTGTAAACGAAAAACCTTTCTTGTCCAAACAAGAAACAGAAATAATGTTTCTGCGAATCGCAGGCACGTAATAACAATTATCCAGTTCTAAAACTAGCCCAGAGGGCAAAGATAAATAATATGTTCCTACAGCTAAAGCAGCAACTCTTGCTCCGTTGCCAACTCGTAGGTCCATTTCTCCTTTAGCCAATGTCCTACTTCTCTGCATTTCCTGCACATTTATACAAATGTGAGAAGCACATCCGGTATCCAATACCCAAGATGTAGAAATAGACAGATTGACTTCTATAACATATATACCTGAATTAGAAGCTTGCTCAGCCCTCTTCTTCTTCAGATCCTCCAAGTAAACTGAACAGTTTCTCTTCCAGTGACCAGTTTTCTTACAGTAGTGACATTCACCCTTAGCGACCCCACCTTTAGGCTTTAAAGCCTGTTTAGGACCTGACTTTGGCTTGGGTGTAGAATCAGAACCTGTCTTCTTCTTACCCTTCCACTTGCCTTTCCCTTTGGCCTTACCTTTATTGCCCACCATCAGTATGGGAGCAGGTTCAGCCGTCTTCATGTTGGTCTCATATGTTCTCAACATAGCCAACAATTCAGTAGGTGTTTTGTCAAACTCATTCATATTGTAGTTCATAACAAACTGAGTGAATTTGTTGTTCAAAGAATTCAAGATTAGGTCAATACCAGTTTCCGGACCAATCGGGAAACCCAAAGTATCAAGATACTCAATGTAACCAATCATCTTCAGAACATGTGGGCCAACTGGTTCATTTGCCCCTTGTTTGCAGTTAAAGAGTGACTTGCTCGTGTTGAACCTTTCTTGACGAGTTTGGCTTGCAAACATGCTTTGCAAGTGCTCATTGATAGTATATGCATCCATATGCACATGCTGTCTTTGAAGCTCAGCACTCATAGTTGCTAACATAAGACACGCAACATCAGTTGCATCATTCTCATCCTTTGTGTGGGCCGCTCGTTCCTCAACAGTAGCGCCCTCAGGAAGGGGACCTGCCGGAGGAATATCAATGACATGAAGCTTGCGCTCCTGCCTGAGGACAATCCTCAAATTCCTCTGCCAGTCTAGGAAGTTGTTTCCTCCTGTCAGCTTATCCTTCTCAAGGACAGATCGTACGGATAGTGTGTTTGTGTTGTTTGTCATTATTCGGTATCTACAATGATAAAAGCACAAAATAAACATTAGATTGTCTGAGTTATTTATTATGTTCAAATGATTATGATACATTCATAATATATCTCCCACTATTTTTATCAAATCAATAGCCCTTACTATTAATTTGGAAAGTATATCCCATAATTCTTTCTAGTGAGCCAAGATCCATATTTCGTCATGTCTTAAGTCAACCACTGGAAGTCCTTAAGAATGATTATTTAGGTAGACAACATTTGTCAATTATATCATATATAATTCTTGGATAGTTTGGTGAGCAACGATTGATCTTATCTATCTAATAGATTTTTAACCAAACTCTATGCTTCTAAGTTCATAATGGTTGAATATAACCGTTTACTTTTCACCTTATTATGACGACTCAGTTAAGTTTGACCCAATGATACAACGGCCGAATATAACCGTTTATATTCCTCGCATCTCACCACGATAGACAGGAGTCCCCTGCCACTGACAGTCTTTCCCCTAATCGATCTAGGATTCGATGAGTGTTCATTCATTGGAAAGCATCTGATTAAAACTTAATATTTTGTTAAGGGGTTTAGAAAATTTTACGACGATCATGATCACATCATGAAGAGATCCTCAATTTTTCCTTGAACTAAATATTTCAAATTGACATCTTAAATTGTTCATTTCCCAGGTAGATGGAGGATACCAGTGGTCACACTTAAAACCCATCAGCCTTACGAATACGCATATCCGTTTTTGTCAGAAAATCCCAATTATAGATATCAAAATCCATATTCAATTCCGTGTTTTAAAAATCCATATTTCATAAACACAAGAATCTCATGATCGTTTGTTGATTTTAAAATCTTGAATCGTTACAGATTTTATCTTGAGTCGTTACAGATTTTATCTTGTTTAAACAAGCATGGCATGGGTGTCGTATCTAATACATACATACATACATACATGATTAATCTAATTAAAGCATGCATCATTCATACATCAATATGTAAAGTGCAGTATGTAAACGTGCTTGGTTATGGCCCCTTTCCTATGTGATCCTTTCGAGCTAATGAAAGGATCAAAGTCAATCTATGGTAGTAAAATATAAATACAATTACATGTCTTCATTCTTCTTGTATCCACTAGTGCCTGCTCCTCTTCTTGGATCATCTTTCAGTCTTCAAGTACATTACATGGAATAATTGAATACAACCTAAGCTAATGTACTTACATAAGAAAACTCGAGTTACATTCGAGGTTAAACAATTACAAGAATGAAGAAAACGACATGCAAGTCGTATTTATAAAACCAAAACCAAAAATCATTAATCTAGGGGTCTAAGGGCCATAACCAGCACCATGCTCAAGTACACAACAAAAATAATGCGGGGGTCCGGGGGCGGCAGCCCCTGGGCGGGGGTTCGGGGGCGGCAGCCCCCGGGCGGGGTCTGGGGGCGGCTGCCCCCAGCTGGGGTCGAGCTTGGAAATTTTTTTTTCCCGAAGACCAGTCCTATTCAGAAATCATCAATTTCTGAATTACAGATCATATCTGTTGGCCTTTTTCCCCACTGCAATTTACACAGTTTCAGAAGCATGTATCATATACATACTTATCATATCCCAGTTAACAGATCATGTCCAACATAATCTGTCCACCAGTTTATATCACTATACAAACTGACCCTCATGCATAATATACAAATCGCAATATGGCATATAAATCAGTCATGACAAATCATTAACATGCTAGTATCATCACCACATATTACAATTCGAATATACATGAAGAACATAGCATGGCAGAAGCATGGCAGTAACAAAGCAGTAGCATGGCAGTGGCATGGCAGTCACCAAAACAGACATATTTGCATCAAATACAGTTAACACATAACCAAATCAGTCCCTTATACACGTAGCTCTGATACCATTGTTGGGTTCCGAGGCATAAAACGCAGCGGATAAACGTAAATATAACGAAAATTTTCGGAACCCAAACGCAGGATGATGTATAAGAATTGACGGATTATGGTGATAATCGAATCATACCTATTAAGATTTTGAATGCCACGAACTCAACGGAGATCCTTGCTATCACGATTTGTGTCTTCCTCTCGAAAGCACCTCTATGGTATCCACACGAGCACCTTCAAGAACGTCTCACGATCTTGAACACGGAACGGAAGTACTAGCCTCCTTTGATAGGTTTCGAATTCTCTCTGCCTCTTCCTATGCTGCCTCTTCTGCTAGGGTTTTTACAAAAAAAATGTAAGCCATTTAACCTATCATTATCTATTTATAATGATTGGTTAATGGGCCTTTTTAGCAAAAACCTAACCCATGTAGGCATAGGATTAAATAATAAAACATGCTTCTATTATTTAATTAATAATTAAGTCACACTTAATTATTATTGGCAGAAATATAATTCTTCAAATTCGAATTTATTTCAATTAATTAAGTCTCACTTAATTAATATAATAAATTCGAATTAATCATCAATTAATTTAAATCTATAATTTAAATTAACTATTCCTCTAGGTGCTCTATGTGTGTGACCCTATAGGCTATTATTTAATTAGCAATAATTTTATTCTCCAATAAAATTATAAACAATGAGCGGTATCTAGTAATACATCATTGCTACCTAATTAAACAATAATTAAATCGTGATTCGATAAAACCTTTCGTGATTAATGTTTCCGTGTAATATAATCCCTTTAACCATATATATTATAGATTAAACTCGAGGCATGTATTTAGTCATCCTCTTCAACATTTAATCCGGGTTTACTTGATCCATGAGTAGACTATGAAAAACAAATCATTATTTGAGCACGGCCATGCATTTTATAGTCTCACTCAATCAAGAGGCCAATAATATCTCTCCTAATTATAGGAGGGTTAAATCCTTTATCTATCATTCATATTTCTCATACGACTCATGATATACCCGATGTCCACTTTTATCATCACCCGGTCAAAGGTAACTTTAAATGTAGTCAAAGTATATCAATCCTCGTATAGAAATATAATGATCTCAAGTCAGAGGATCATTACACCATTATCACTGTGAGTCTTTCTTATGACTTAATTAAACATGAAGAATCTCACTGTGGGTCTGTCCAGTACCATGTACCCCTACATGTACCTATGTATTGACTTTAGTATCCCCATACTTATAACCAATGTGATGTGGTTATCTGTCAAACAACATACTAGTCTATTTATGTATTATTATTGTCCTATCATAATAATACTCGACTAGGGAACCTTTAAGAATATGATATATTATATAATCTCAAGTTCAAGTCATGTACTTAAACTATATAACGAGTATCATGATTCTAAGGACATTTATTATGCTAACAAATATATCGCAGTAATTAAAGTCATAATAAATACGTTTATTGAATAATCAAATGACATAAAGGTTTATCAAAATAAACATTGTATTGCCTCTAGGGCACCTACACCAACAATAGAAGCAATGAAGTTTATGAAACAAACCCGGAATCCGCTTCCAAGTGACAGCAACCAACACCCCTATTTTTGAAGGGAACGTTTCACTTTCTAACACACAAGCATGCCACATGTGAAAACTCACTAAGTCCAAACAACCCAAGGACAAGTTATGGGAAAACCCTCTGGAACTTCGACAGGTCCCGGTTAGGACAACAACAGAAAGCCCAGAAAAAACCAGAGCCCGAATGGATGGTATTCAGTATGCCTCACCCCAACATACTAAAAGAGATCTTGAGCAAGCCATTTTATCAAGCCCCACCACCCATATGGACGGTGCCCTCAGACAGGGACATCTCAAAACACTGTGAGTATCACGAAACTCATGAACATACGACAAACAGTTGTCTATCCCTTAAACACTTCTTGGAGAAGCTTACCCTACAAGGAATTCTCAATCAATACCTGCCAAGAAAAGTAGTGGAGAGCCAACTTGCACAAGAAAATGGGCAACATGGATCTAACCCCGGGAATAAAAGAAAGAGTGTGGTCAATGTAATCATTTAAGTTACCCGTTCACCACCCAGGGCCTCTACAACCAAAGAAATCATGACCATCGATCAAGGCCTGGAAGGCAAAAACCATGTCATCACATTTACTAACGTCGATCTAGAAGGGGTGGATCCCAATCACACAGAAGCCCTGGAGGTCAGCGTGGAAATGGTGGAAAACATCGTCAAGAAAGTGTTAATTTATAACGGCTCATATGCGGACATCTTGCTCTTGCATTATTGGAAAAGACTAAAATTAAAAAGCGTCTAGCTGGAGGAATGCCCGGAAGAGGCACCACTCTATGGATTTGGACACAACGCAGTGCCATTAGCGGGAATCGTTAGATTGCCTGTCATCTTCAGATCAAATCAACTCCAGGAAACACATTCCATCAAACTCTATGCAATCAATAATGCATCGTCATATAACATGATTTTGGGATGCCCCACCTTGACACGTTTAAGAGCAATCACCTATACCAGGTACCTGAAAATGAAATTTCTAACGGAATGGGAAGTATGTGAAATTAAAGGATATTCTGAGGCCTCTCATTTTTATGACGGATCAGCATTTACATTAGCCCGATCTGATCATAGCAACTTAAGACGGGTCAAGGCAGCACACAGAAGTAAAAAAAATTAGAAGAGACACCTAGAACACCAACAAAAACGTAAGAGAGCTCGAGAAGTCCAAGTAGCTGAAAGGTCCTCAGGATAAATGGAGGAGGACGAGGATGTCAGGAGGGATAATTCACTAAAGCAATGTTTACGTAAGGAGAAAGACCCGATAGTAACCCTCACGGTAGCTATAGAAAAAATTAAACTTATTCTAGGAAACGGGAAGAAGACAATTAATATTGGGTTGTGTTAGATTCTGTTTTCAAATAGGGTCTCACAAAGTTGTTGAGAGACTATGTTGATGTGTTTGCATTGAGCCCAAGTGAAATGCCCAGACTAGACGAGTCGGTAGAAATGCACAAATGGGTTATGTACCCGAAAACAACACTGAAAATACAAAAGAGAAGAATTTTTGCCCCGGAAAGACAAAAGGCCATTGATGAAGAAATTGAGAAGATGTTAGACGCTGACCTGATTTGTGAAGTGACCAACCCGAAATGGGTTACAAATATAGTATTGGTTCTGAAAAACAATGGAAAATAGTGGCTATGTGTGGACTACACATACCTCAATGTGGCATGTCCAAAGGACCCATACCCGCTCCCAAGTATCGATCAGTTGATTGATGCCACCGCATGGCACCTAATGTTAAACTTCATGGATGCAGTTTCCGGATACAATCAAATTAAGCTGGCGCCCGAAGATAGGGAAAAGACATTTTTTATCACTCATAGAGGAGTTTACTGCTACAAAGTGATGCCTTTCGATTTAATCAATGTCGGGGCTACTTACCAACGAATGATGAACAAACTGTTTGTTGAACAACTGGGGATGAACATGGAGGTTTACGCGGATGATATGATCGGTAAGTCAAAACTCCTCGACACTCACCTAGAAGACCTGAAAGAGTGCTTTGATCGACTCCGGGCACACAACAAGAAATTAAACCCGAAAAAATGTACATTCAGAGTAGAAGCGGATAAAATTCTAGGATTCTTGGTCAGTCAAAGGGGAATTGAAGAAAATCTAGAAAAAATACAGGCCATCTTGTATATGAGAGCACCTCAAACCATAAAAGAAGTGTAAAAACTCACAGGGCGTTTGACAGCACTAAGAAGGTTCATTTCAAATTTAGCAAAAAGATGTTTACCCTTCTTTGACACATTGAGAGGGGCGACAAAAGCTAACAAAATCATGTGGACACCTGAACGTTAGAAGGCTTTCGAGGAACTTAAGACATACCTCTCGTCACCATCACTGTTGACCACTGCAGAACCAACACAACCTTTATCAATATATCTCTCTGTAACTGATTTGGTAGTTGGAGCAGTACTGGTTAATGAAGATGGGAAAGAACAACAACCAGTCTACTACATGAGCCAAGTGCTTAAGGACACAGAAACCAAATACCCTCCCACTGAGAGGTTTGCCTTAGCCTCAGTGGTGGCCAACCATAAATTAAGGCATTACTTTCAAGGAAGGGACATCAAAGTACTCACCAATCAGCCTTTGGAAAGAATTCTACACAAGCCCGACATGTCGGGGAGATTGATCGAATGGGCTATTGACCTAAGCTAATTTTCTATGATATATGAGCCTCGAAAAATGATAAAAGCTCAAGCCCTATCAGATTTTATAGTATAATGTTCGTTTGGAAATCTCATAGCGAAGGATGACCAAGATATAGGTAAGCCAATTGAAGTAGAAAAACCTGAACATGTATAGAAATTATTCGTGGACGGGTCATCCACATCGAGTAGAAGTGGGGACGGGCTTATACTGATTAGCCCTGAAGGATTCAAGATAATGCAGGCGATTAAGTTTCCTTTCAAAGCAACTAATAACCAAGCGGAATATGAAGCCCTCATAGAAGGCTTAACTTTGGAAAGAAGTTTGTGGGTGCAAAATATTGCAATACATAGTGACTCACAGATTGTGGTTAGGCAAACGACAAGAGATTATGCAACCAAAGAGATCACTTTGGCGAGGTCTCAGGCTCTCGTCAAATCCATGTTGGGTAGCTTCTAAGGACACACGTTAACACATATAGATAGAAAAGACAATTTAGTGATGAACGACTTTTCCAAACTCATTGAAGGAGATTGCAAAAACCTTAATGTTTCGATTTATTTTGAAGAGATGAAATTGCCCGTCACAGAGAGGAACTAAATCATGGATATTGATGCTTCGGGTTTCACTTGGATGACCCTAATAATTGATTATCTGAAAGATGACACATTGCCTGATGATACGACGAAAGTCAAGCAACTCAAGGCCCAAGCATCCAAGTTTTTTATTCAAGTTGATACCTTGTACAAAAGAAGTTTTGACTCACCGGTTCTGAAATGCATTGACTCGAATGAAGCTTTGTATTGCAAGAGGGAGGTGCATGAAGGAATATGCGGGGACCATATGGGAGGAAAAGTATTAGCACACAAAATACTAAGACAAGGCTATTTCTAACCTACATTAGCGCAAGATTGTAAAGAATTTTCTAAAAAGTGTATACAGTGTCAGTTATTTGGGAACGTTCCTTAGAAAGCACCTGCTTTACCCGCCCCAATCTTGTCCCCGATACCATTCGTAGCATTGGGCATTGACATAATGGGACCTTTCCCAAAAGCCAAGAATTAGCTGAAGTATATCTTAGTAGCTATTGATTACATGACAAAGTAGGCAGAAGCCAGAACACTCAAGAACATCACTCAGGAGGATGCAATCAAATTTGTGGATGAGCATATTATTACCCGTTTTAGAATACCCCGGGTAATGATATCTGATAATGACACCCATTTTGTGGGGTCGAAGTTCACCAAGTACTTTTCTGATAGAGGCATCAAACATAAAAAACTTCGGTCTATCATCATCAAAGCAATGACCATGTAAAAGTCACAAACAGAATCATAGCGTGGGGCCTCGTGAAGCGACTGCAAGCCTTCAAAAAGAAGTGGCCAGAAGAATTGCCCATCATCTTATGGGAGTATCGCACCACCTCAAGAGCAAGGACTAGGGAAACTCCCTTTAAAGGACTACTTTGCCCGGAAAACCAACATACGGGAATTTGAAGAAGGAGATTATGTCTTAAGGACAGTAGAAGCTTCAGACTCAAGACATACGGGGAAGCTTATGCCCAAATGGGAAGGCCCGTACAGGGTCAAACATATCATACGCCCAGGTTCGTGTAAGTTGGAACGCCTAAATGGGACAGAGGTTAACAACACCTGGCATGCTGATAAACTAAAGAAGTATGCACCTTGAGAGAAAAGAATCTCTGGTATGAAGAAACGGATAAAGGCATAATTCAACCCTGTTGTATTTTAAGAAGATCCAATCAATGAAAAATTCAAAATATCTCTCCATAATTATCTTCTATCCACGAATTCAACATGAAATGGGGACAGTCATATTGTCCACCCATCTACCATACCCCAGACACCAAAGTAACAAAGTTTTATATGGATTATCTCAGAAACAATGGCAACATCTCATACACAAGTATAACATCTCAGACACCGAAGTGACGGTTTTATATGAAACATCTCAGAAACAATGACAACATCTCAAACACCAAAGTAACAAAGATTCATATGTAACATCTCAGAAACAATGGCAACATCTCAGACATAAGTATAACATCTCAAACACTAAAGTGACATAGTTTCATATGAAACATCTCATAAACAATGGTAACATCTCAGACACAAAAGTAAAAAAATTTCATGTGAAATATCTCAGAAAAAATTGAAATGTATAAGTCACAATTTTGACATCAAAGAAACAATTTAGTCACAAATCATAACTTTCAAAGTCACAAAAGAAATACAAGTAACAAAATAGTCAAACATTCTTAAAACAATTATAATATTTCCACCATCACAAGGCGGATAATGCAAAACAAATAGTAAGAGAATTAAATATTCATCAAGTTACACAATAAAAGTTAGGTAATAAATCTCTGAAATACTGTTAAATATTGGCCACATATGGCAATGAAAAGCTCACGCAGGAGCAGGCTTAGAAGAAACACTTGCACCTGCCTTAGCAGCCCTCTCTCGGGCCTGCTCATCCTTCATCTTGATTTTCCGGTCCTTGGAGAAAACATCAAAATCATTCTGGGAGCGTTGAGGGTCATTCTTGAAAAATGTCCAGCAATATTCAACTACCAGTGGAATCATGTACGACATTTTTTCATCAGCAGACTTCACATGCAAACTCTCATTATGTGCTTCCAACGAGCGAAGCCTTACCAACAGTTTGAGATTTTGTTCATTGCCTGCCATGGCATCTTCCGCTAGACTCAGGCCATAGCTCAGAAACTGGAAATAAACAACAATGACAAAAGAAAAGAAACATCAAAGCACGGAAGAAATATGTGAATACACTGTCAAATAAGCAAGAAGTATGAGAAAAGAGGGTAGAAATCATACTCGAGCACCATGCTACTCAAACATGTCCATCGTCTCCTCCACATTATACGGTTTGAACTTTTCACGATCGTCTCTTGTTAGAAAATGTTGGGTCAGGCTTTCAGGAGCTTGAGAAAATAAGTAACCTACCCCTGGCCTCTGAGCTTCACCTTGCCCAACATCATCATCACTAGAAGATGCATCATAGGTAATTCCTTTAGCCAGCATACCACGGGGATCTTTCTTACCCCGACGACCAACACAAGCCAGGTGCATAAGATTTTTGATATGGGCCTTGGTCAAAACATGTGAAGTTCCTCCACTAGACTCAGTTATGCCCTTCTCCTAACATGTTCTCTTAGCAACATCTGCATCCAGTACTTCACCAGCCCTTTCAACACTAACAACGAGCTAATTTCTCACAACGGGGATCTCCTCAGCGACTTTCTCTTCGACCTCTTTCTCAACATCACCATCCAAAGGAAGGTTTTCTCTTTCCTCTAGCTCATTGACGAAGGAGTTCACATCTACAATTAGATCTACATCATTAAACATGGGGGTAAAAGGGGGTTTGTACGGGTTTTCAGCACCCAGTGATAATTCCTCCACCAAAGGGGCCTGCTCAAACATGGCAAAATCAGGTTTGAGGGCATCAATAGCTTTTTCCCCGGCTATAGAACTTTCCCTTAATTTTTTCTCCATCACAATATCCTGGTGATCAGCAACAATATTTTGCCCACTTGTTTTGGGCATAACCCTAATCCATGTGGTTTCCAAAACCCATTATGACTTTGGGTTATTATTATTATTAAATCTGAATTCTAATATAATTAATCAAGTCCCACTTAATTAATTCAATAATTAAATTTAAAATAATAATATATCTATATTATTATTAAATCTGAATTCTAATATAATTAATCATGTCCCAATTAATTAATTCAATGATTAAATTTTAAATAATAATAATAAAATATCTAAATTCGTAATTTAAATACACCTCCATTTTTACGTTCTTTGTGTATGACCCTTTAGGTTATTATTACGTTGACAATAATTTTATTATCTAATAATAAAATTATAAACAGTGAGGGGCATCTAGTAATACATTATTTTTACCCAAGTAACAATAATAATTGGTGATTCAATTAAACATTTCGTGAATAATATTCCATGTAATATAATCTCTTTAACATTATATTATAGATCAAACTCGAGACATGTATAGTGTCATCCTCTTCAACGTTTAATCTCAGTTTTCTTGATCAATGAGTAGAATATTTAAACAAATCAATATTTGAGCATGACCATACATTTCATAGTCTCACTCAATCAAGAGGCCAATAATATCACTCCTAGAATTGGAGGGTTAAATTCTATATCTATCATTCATATTCCTCATACGATTCATAGCATACCCAATGTCCACCTTTATCATTACCCGGTTAAAGGTAACTTTGAGTGTAATCAAATTATATTACTTCTCGTCTAAAAATATAATGATTTCAAGTCAGAGGATCATTACATCATTATTACTGTGAGATTTCTTATGACACTTGAAAGGCATATGACTAGGCCTATTTGTAATAATTAGATGGCAACTCAACTCTAACTAATAAAGAGAAGTAAATACTAAACACTAAACAGGAATCAAGACAAAGACAGTCAACTAATCACAGAGGATCCAAGTATCAGAAGTATTTTGTGGGATTGCTACTCAACACTGGAAGAAGTTCATTTATATGTTCAAGCGTCAGTGAAAATAATATTGTGGTAGTACTTCTATAGAAGACAAAAAATATGGAAGATTTCAAGTGGTTACTACAAGTAGATTCCAGAAGAAGAATGAAAAAAGTGAAGAAGAAAATATGACAGATGGCCTCTATTTAAAAGTTAATTAAATGGAGAATATTTATTAGTATGACACAAATGAACCAGACAGTACATTTGTGTGTCAACTAAAATAATATTTATTCTTCATTTAAATCTAGAGGTTTCAAGATCTGAAGACAAAGAGAAATCAAGAAGACTGCAGTTTAATCGGATCTCTATAATATTTTAATTCTACAATCTAAGTAAATTAATTATTTAATTTATATTAATTAAATTAATTCAAGATTGAATTTAATTTAATTCATAAATTATTTAATTAATTTAAGTAGAATTAATTTATTAGAAAAGAAATGAATCAATATGACTTATATATATATATTTCGAATATGACTTAAATAAGTCATACCGAATATGACTTAAATAAGTCATACCGAGCTATGTATGTATATATATATATATATATATATATTAATAAGTCATACCGAGTCTTCTTTATTAAAGGTCATACCGGACAATTCTTTTATTATAAAGAAAAAGGTCATACCGAGATTTCTTTTGAAAAAGGTCATACCGAATGATTTATTTAATCAAATAAAATCCGGATATGACTTTCAAAAGGTCATACCGAGCTTTTGATAAGTCATACCGAGTTTTAATAAGTCATACCGAGCTCAGGAAGTCATGCCCAGTAATTTCAGAAGTCATACAAGGGTTAATTTCTTGAAATTAAGTCATACTCATAAAGGTCATAGCAGCCATTTCAAATCTCTATAAATATGAGAATCAGCCTTCACTTTTTCAGTTGTTCAATTGTTAAGAAGTTAGAAAATCAGATCAAATTCAGTAATTTATCTGCATTGTAATATTCACAGATTTATGTGCTGAGTTTGGAATATAATTGTTAAACACGAACAGTTCATGTCAAAATCATTCTAAGCTTTTTAACAGTTATATAATCTTTCTACTTATTAATTGTGTAATACTAATCAAGTTAAAATTATATCTTTCACTTGAACAGTATTTCATTATAATTAATATTTCGCGAGTAATTAAAATAATATTTTTAATCCAATTATTCCGTGATTAATTTTCAGATATTGTATTCAACCCCCCCTTCTACAATATCAGGGACTAACAACACTTATTAACATGTAGAATCTCACGGTCGGTCTTTCCAGTGTCATGCATTGAGATATGCACTTATGTTCTTGACTTTAGTATCACCATACCTATGACCAATGAGATGTGGACATCTGTCAACAAACATACTAGTCTTATTGCATTATTACTGTTCTTAAATAATAATACTTGGCTAGGGAATTTTAGGAATAAAATATTATTCATATAATCTAATTTTTAAGTCACATACTTAAAGATATATATTACATATTAATATTCCAAGGACATTTATTATTCTTTCAATTTATGACGCACTAAATAAAGACATAATAAATATTAATTAAATAATCACATAATATAATTGTTTTCAATAAAACATTAAAAGTATTGTCTCTAGGACACAAATACTAACAATCTCCCACTTGTACTAGAGCCAATCTTTCATGTATCTAATACCCATGGAATTAGTATGACCTTCATGCTTCTGCTGCGACAAAGCCTTAGCTAGTGGGTCTGCATTATTCTTATTAGTATGCACTTTACATATATGTATATCTCATTGATCATTAATCTCATTAATTAGGTGATATCTCCCAAGTACATCCCCGAACAACCTCATTGGCTGCTTCACAAGCATCAATATACTCATGCTCAATTGTAGAATCAACAACTGTCTCTGTTGTGAACCATTCCAGCATACAACATCTCCATTTAGACAAAACACAAACCTAGACTGAGAAATCGAATCATCCTTGTCTTTCTAGAAACTAGCATCGGTGTAACCTTTTACAACCAGCTTATCTTCTCCTCCATATACCAAGAATTGATCTTTAGTCCTCTTCAAGTACTTAAGAATATTCTTGACTGCTGTCCAGTGACCTTCACCTGGATTAGACTGGTATCTACTCGTCATGCTCAAAGTATATGAGACATCAGGACGTGTACATATCATTGCATACATTATAAAACCAATTGGTGAAGCTTATGGAACTTTACTCATACGGTCCTTATCATCCGATGATTTAGGACTGTTATCTTTTGAGATCGATATCCCATGAGACATCGGGACAAATCCCCTTTTTACATCTTGCATCCCAAATCGATGCAAAACTTTGTCAATATATGTACTCTGACTTAGGCCTTTCATTCTTCTTGATCTATCTCTATAGATCTTGATACCTAAAATATAGGTCGTTTCGCCTAAGTCTTTTATTGAGAAATTCTTACTCAACCAAATCTTAACAGCCTGTAAAGAAGGAATGTCATTCCCTATTATTAATATATCATCAACATATAATACTAGGAATGCCACATTGCTCCCACTAACCTTCTTGTAAACAATTGGTTCATCTTCATTTTAAATAAACCCAAACTCTTTGACATTTTCATCAAAATGAATGTTCCATCTCTTCGAGGCTTGTTTCAATCCATAAATCGATTGACGCAACTTACATACCTTTCCGGCATCCTTTGGATCAACAAAACCTTCAGACTGTGTCATATACACATCCACATCTTCTTCAAGGCTCCCATTTAAGAAAGCGATTTTGACATCCATTTGTCAGATTTCATAGTCATGGTAAGCAGCTATAGCAAGCAAAATCCTGATAAACTTGACCATAGCCATTGGTGAAAAGGTTTCATCATATTCAATACCATGAATTTGCTTGAAACTTTTTGCCACCAATCATGCTTTATAGGTCTGTACGTTACCATCTATGTCGGTCTTCTTTTTGAAAACCCATTTGCACCCTATAGGTTTTACCCCTTGAGGTGGATCAACCAAAGTCCATACTTGATTAGTATACATGGATTCCATCTCAGATTTCATGGCATCATGCCATCTCTTAGATTCTGGAGTGTTCATGCCGTCTTGGTACATGCACTATAAGAAAAATAGCTTCATACAAGTGTTTTTGTCCGTTGTGTGATACCATGAAAAACCGTTGAATATTGAGCCACCGTCTGATACACAGATCACACTACGGTACGCGATCGTTGTCTGTCTTGAAGCAAGACAACAACAAGATCATGAAAAAATGTTGTTAGAAGGGTGGTATATACAACGATTTTGGTAAATTGACTATTGTCGGACTTGCAGTTAATCAAGCGTTTGTTAATATGAGAACAATATTTATTATTCTTTAACACAACAGTTCCTGTAAAAGGAAGTGTTGTTCTTCCTTCCTATATTCAACAGCTTCTAAAATAAAAGCCACTATCGAGATCACATTATCACAATGGTTCCACGATAAGGACGAAATGTCTAAAGATAATGAACACAACGGTTCATAAATAAGAATCTGTTGACTATACCTAGTTGTTACAATGGTTTGTAACTCAATTTCTGTTATAAGAATTTAATGTGATAATGGTTCGTTTTTCAAATAGACAAGTGTTTTATATCATTGTTTCAAAGGAGAATTACAACATGTAACTAAATGTCTATGTCTAACATCAATACTATGAGAAACCCTATTATACTTGTTAGAATCAAATCATTGTTAGAATACTATTCTGATACTTCATAGCTGCTACTGCATTTCATCTTTGTTGAGCTTGAACTTGAACTTCTACCATTAGAATAGGATTCAGATACTTGATAGATGCTTCTGCGTTTATAAACAAACACTATTGCTTAAACATTACCCATGAAATATATATTATACATTCAAGGTAACATAAAATAAGTGAAATCTTACCATAGCTTACCTGCATTGTCGGAATGACATCTATTATGTGGCTGGGCTACAGATGCATCCATGGCTTTCAAGTTGAGATTTAAAGCATGGACCACTCTGTCTGGAAATCAAAATAAAATATATAAGATGTATAAGATCACTAGTAGAATGATCCATATTCTAATTACATACTTCTCCCTGTGACGGATGAGGAAAAAAACAAAACAATTCACTTCAATAATCAATTTCCGATTCACACAGCAGAACAAATGAAGATTGCAGAAACAATATTTTATCAAACTCACTACATATGTAATGTAGGTAATTGAGCAAACTCTTCTCATTATCCATTGATTCTACATATACTATTAACACATAGTTATAATCAAACTTTGTAATTAATATTTATCAAACATTAGACTACCAAACTCACAAAAAAAAAACCAATTTCAAGCGGCCATAATAAGGTGAAAGAGGGGCAAAATCTCTTTAATATGTTCTAGCATGCAAATATGTCATTCAATATAAATCACATCAGAATTTCCACATGGTTGGTAACAAGTAGAAAACATATACAACATCAACAAGGCAAAAAAGAATAATCCAAATCAGAATGCATAAGTAAATACAACATATATACACACACACTCCTGAATAACAAATAGAGTCCATTTACCCCAAAATAAATCACATTACCGGCTCGATTTGCCAACACAAACTGCAAATATGAAAAGAACAATAGCATCATCTTACCAAGCTTATAGTGAATTACGTCAGCTTAACCAAGCATTACCTGCAGTGATTGTTTCTCTAGCATGGTGAGCTTAACCAAGCATTAGTAATTCTGCATTTTAATCATATATGAGCAAACAATTTGTCATTGTAGTCATGAGTATCAACAAGAATACGTAATTACAATATAAGCAATTTCCAAAGAACAAGTTTTAATCATGTAGCCTTAGAAACACATAACATGGTGACATAGTTTCTCATTTAATAGGCAAAGATAAGGACAAAGTCAATTTGGCCAAATGGAGTTATGAACAATAGTGGTAAATATAACAACTAAGTCACATAAAATCCATATCTCTTAACTGAGATCATAAATTAATATCATCTGACACCTTGCAACTTTATCATGAGAATCAAAATGATAACACAAACAGAAATGGGAATTAACAATATCAAATATCACTAAATCTTAGACCAACTAGAACCAAATCACCATACTCTATTCCAAATTTCACCAACCATGAATCCCTTACATACCAAAACTCAAGATTACTCATTTATCAACATCAAAACCGACATTCACCAACTCAAAGATAGAGTTTTAGTCTCTATCTTAGTCATGCCCCTAAATGGACCATGACCTTGCAAGCTTATGTACACAGGACATACATACAACCCAAATATACACCTTCCTGCAATACCTTATCAGACCAACTTATTCATAAAATACGCACAAAAATAAAATGCAGCAATCATACCCCGAAAATCACAATACTAGCAACAAAATGAAGACACCACAACAGTCAAGAATAACCACCGCGAGGTGGTGGCGCGGCCGCCTTGCAAGAGCCCTGCATAAACACCAATACACTTAGATTGCACACACACAACACCTATGTTATTGCTGTTGTTACAACCACACACCACTGCACTTCGTTCATCCCCTAATTCGCGACAATTACTACAGCAACTCGCAGCTGCCACGAGCTCCGCCCCGACGCCGATGACAACGGCGACTGCTACCAGCGGTGTCGCCTCCTCCTTTACCGTCACTATGTTGCTGTGATGCTTCTACCACCATCTACCGATACCAGACTCTAGTACATACTCATACATACAACGATTTATGCCCATAACACCCAAAACCCCAATTCTTTGCCCTCGATTTAAGCCCCCAAATGATTTTTGTTTGAAACCCTACTTTCCCCATTTCCCCAGTCTTATCTCTCCCCCCCCCCCCTAAATTGTCAAGTGGTGACAATTGATTTTAGTAATTTTTATTATTATTAAAACAATTTATATTTTAAAGAAATTTAGGGCTTAATCTTAATTAAGAGATAAATTACCCCATAATTAAAATAAAAAGCCCAAAAATTATTTTTATGAGATAAAATATAAAAATAAATATTTTTAAATAAATTTAAAAATTCTAATTTTTTTTACACATCACCAACATCGAAATATCTTAACATCTGTACAAATGCGTACTCATATTCATTTCCGAACTACAAAACTAGGTACTTAGTACTCACAAACAATATAAATGCATACATATCAATATTATAAATTTATTATTCACCTTATAGAGTACAAAAATCAAAATTCATAAAAGAATCTAATCTTTTTAATTTTTAAAAATATCTAACTCATTATACAATGGTTTTTTCTTTTTAAAAATTGTTGTCTTAATTAAATTAATACAATGATTTTTTAGAAGCATTGTCTCTTTTCATTTCATACAATATTTTATTCTACAACGGTCTTACGTTGAAAACCGATGTGTTTTTTTAATTCGTACAACACAACTGGTAAAAAAAATGTTGTCTGTTTGACACTACAAGACAAAAAATATCTTTTTATAATAAGACGAAAATTGTTTATTTACTATTTTAACTAGTTTTGTTAAGAAAGCATACAAAACAAATTTAAAATATATTGATTTTTTTTATACATGACTAATACATATTGATCTTAACATCCGTACGGTCGGATCATCGAAAAAATTAATTTTAATTTTAACAATGACATAATTATAGATTTACCACCAAGTGATTGTCTACCCCATAACTCGTAACATAAAAGGTATACACATTCTCATGTTCGAACTATAAAAATAGGTATTTAGTATTCACAAATATATACATATCCATATTATAAATATATATTTCAAGTTATAGGGTACAAAAATCAAAATTCATAAAGAAATCAAATTTTTTTTAATTTTTAAAAAAATCTAGCTCATTATACAAGTGTTTTTTCATTTTAAAAACTGTTGTATGACATACTAACGAACAATGATATCAAAAACACTTGTGTGAATTCTATTAAAATAATAGTATAATAAAACAGTTGTGCATCATTTAACAACAGTTATTTGACCTGTTGTATGAATTCTAATAAAATAATTTTTTTGTAAAATAGTTGTATAATATTTAACAACGATTATGTTTTCCGTTGTATGAATTATAATAACACAATAGTCTTTAAAAACAGTTGCGTAACCTCCACAATTTTGAGTATTTTTTCACAACGGTTCTGAAAACCATTGTATTAAGCCTGGATTAGACCATGGTTTTTCGAGGGCAAAAATAAACCATTGTATGTTAATTCTGGGCAATGCTTTTTTGACCGAGCGTTGTCTGATCAGTGTTGTCTGGTGCTATTTTTCTTGTAGTGATGAGAGGCTCATCTTCATCCACAAGCATCACATCACCATCTTGAGTCAAGAGAAATCCATAATATCTCTCGGGCTCATGGCGAATCCTACCAGACCTATGAACAACCTATGTTTCCTGAGCAGTATTGTTTTTTTGTACATTCTGCTCAGGTTCCTCCATTGGTTCAATGTTATCATGTGGGTCTCGAATTTCATCGAGATCTATTATCCTCCCACTGTCTTTCTTAGAAAACATTTCTCTTTCAAGGAACACTGCAGTTCGAGCAACAAACACTTTGTTCTCTGAAGGATTATAGAAAGAATAATCCTTTGTTTCAATTGGGTATCCCACAAAATTACATCCCACAGAAGTTAGATATTTCACAAACGCCTCACATCCCCAAATTTTCATAAATGACATGCTATGACATTTCTCAGCCCATATCTCATACGGAGTCTTCTGAATTGTTTTAGTAGGAACTCGGTTAAGTGTATAAGCAGCCGTCTCCAGGGCGTAGCCCCAGAAACTAATTGGAAGATCTGCATGACCAATCATCAATCACACCATGTCCAACAAAGTACGATTCCTCCTCTCAGAAACTCCATTCCATTGTGGGGTTCTGGGAGGAGTGAGTTGTGATACAATACCACACTCATTTAATAAACTTTTAAATTCATGGCTTAAGTATTCACCTCCACGATCAGATCGTAGAGTCTTAATACTTCCGCCAGTTTGCTTTTCTACTTCAGCTTTGTATTCTTTGAACTTTTCAAAAGAATTAGATTTATTCTTCATAAGATACACATATCCATATCTACTAAAATCATCAGTAAACGTGATAAAGTAGTAAAAGCCACCTCTTGCCATAGTACGCATAGGACCACATACATCACTATATATAAGTTCTAATCGTTCAGTGGCCCTTTCACCTTGTCCAGTCAAAGGAGCTTTAGTCATTTTTCTAATGAGACAAGGTTCGCATGCTTCGTATGATTCAAAGTCAAACTTATCCAAGTATCCATCTTTATGTAACTTGGAAATGCGCTTCTCGTTTATATGGCCTAAACGACAGTACTAGAGGTATGTTTGATTTGAGTCATTAGTTTTAAGACGTTTGTTATTCACATTATAGATATGAGTGTCTAAATCAAGAACATATAAACTGTTAAATAAACGTGCAACCCCATAGGTAACATTATTCAAAGAAAAGGAACAACTATTGTTCTAAATTAAAAATGCAAAACCTTTCTTGTCCAAACAAGAAACCGAAATAATGTTTCTGCAAATTACAGGCACGTAAAACAGTTCTCAAGTTCTAAAATAAGCCCAGTGGGCAATGATAAATAATAGTCCCTACAGCTAAAGCAGCAACCTTTGCTCTATTGCCAACTCGTAGGTCGGCCTCTCCTTTAGCCAAAGTCCGACTCCTTTATAGTTCCTGCACATTTATACAAATGTGAGAACCACATCCAGTATCCAATACCCATGATGTAAAAGTAGACAAATTGACCTCTATAATATAAATACCTGAATCAGAAGCTTGACCAGCCTTCTTCTTCTTCAGATCCTCCAAATAAGCATGACAGTTTCTCTTTCAATGACCTAGTTTACCACAGTAGTGACAATCACCCTTTGCAATAGCACCCTTAGGCTTTAAAGCCTGTTTGGGATTAGCCTTTGGCTTGGGACCAGAAGCAGATCAAATCTTCTTTTTTCCCTTCCATTTGCCTTTCCTATTAGCCTTACCTTTGTTATCTACCATCAATATGGCAGCAGGTTCAGCTTTTCTCATGTTGGTTTCAGCAGTTCGTAACATGACCAACAATTTAGTGGGTGTTTTGCTATCTCATTCATATTGTAGTTCATAACAAAATGAGTATAGTTGTTGTTCAAAGATTGCAAGATCAAGCCAATCTGAGCTTCCGGACCAATCGGGAAACCCAAAGTATCAAGATACTCAATATAACCTATCATCTTTAGAACATATGGTTGAAAATGTTCACGCTCTCCCTGTTTACAAGCATACAGTGCTTTGTTCATGTCGAACCTTTCTTGACGAGCCTGTCCCTCAAACATTCTTTGAAGGTGTTCAATCATCTCATAAGCATCCATATGCTCATGTTGTTTTTGAAGCTCAGCACTCATGGTTGCCAGCATGAGACACTCAACATCATTCGCATCATCAATATTCTTCTGATAAGCATTTTGCTGAACACGAGTTGCATTCTCAGCAGGAGGAGCAGGTGAAGGAATTTCAATGACGTGAAGCGTTCGCTCCTGCCTGAGGACAATCCTCAAATTCCTATACCAATCAAGGAAGTTAGTTCCTGTCAGCTTGTCCTTCTCAAAGGTTTCTCTCACAGAGACGTTATTTGTGTTGTTTGTCATTAAATATCAACAATGTATAAAATGCATATTAGTTAGTTGCAGAAGTTTAATTATTTTCAAGTGATTATCATATACATTCATAATATATATCTCCCACTATTTTTATCAAATCAATAGCCCTAATTATTAATTCGAAAAGCATTTCATTAAATCTTTCTAGTGAGCCAAGATCCATATTTCATCCATGTTTTAAGATAGTGTTGGCTAATACACCCAAAACACGACTATTTAGGTAGACAATATTAGTCGATTATATCTAATATAAATCTTAAATAGTTTGGTGGAACAACACTTTGTACACATTTATCCAATAAATTCACCAAACTCTATGCCTCTAAACCCACAATCCTATTATGATGATTTAGTTAAGTTAGACCCAATGTTTCAACAAACTAAGTCACTTACTTATCACGTCTTCCCATGATTGATAAAAGCACCTTGCTTTGGCAAACTCACTCCTTCTCAATCTAGATCTTGACGAGTATTAAACATTGGAAGGCATCCGATTAACTTAATATGTATTTAGGGATTTTAATGTTTATATGAACGATCATGATCCCATCATAAAGAGATTCTCAATTTTTCCTTGATCAAATAATCTATTTCAATATTTGTCAATGGTTCAATTTCCATATCGTCGGAGAAGTCACAAGCGGTCTCACTTAAAACCCAACTTTCTTATGAATAATAATTCGCTTTTGACAAAATCTCCCCATATCAGAAAAAGAAAATTCATATTCAATATCGTGTTTCATAAACACAAGAATCTCA
This sequence comes from Oenanthe sinensis, assembly GCA_028671895.1. NCBI lineage: Eukaryota > Viridiplantae > Streptophyta > Magnoliopsida > Apiales > Apiaceae > Oenanthe > Oenanthe sinensis. The sequence continues at coordinate 12,583,623 of CM053799.1, forward strand.
TGATAGTTTGTTTAATTTTAAAATCTTGAATCCACTACGCCATAAGTGGGCAACTGTAATGCTTTTTGAAGTGTTACAAACAACAGGCGTTACGGTAGATAGCATTTTGTAACACTACTCAAATACAGTTACATTAGTTACTACGTAGTGTTACAGTTGACGTATTTATCAATTAAACAAATAATTAATTATTATTAATGCCACTTGGCACTCCTGCGTGGCACGAGGTGGAGGTGGTTCCCACATTAATTAATTAATTATTAATTAATAATTAATAACTAAATAATTAATTAATTAAATGGACCCCACAAGTGGGCCCCACCATCGGGCCCACATTAAAACTTAATTAATAATTAATTAATAAATAATTAAGCGGGCCCCATAAATGACCCCACATGTGGGCCCACATTAATAATTAATAATTAATTAATAATTAATTGATAATGAATAAATAATTGATAATTGATAATTAATAATTAATAATTAATTAATAATTAATGATTAATTAATAATTAATAATTAATGATAATTAGTAATTAATAATTAATAATTAATTAATAATTAAATTAATTGATAATTAATAATTAATTAATAATTAATAATTAATTGATAATTAATAATCAATAATTAATTAATAATTCATAATAATTAATAATTAATAATTAATAATTCATTAATAATTAAAAATTAATAAATAATTAATAATTAATAGTTAATAATTAATAATTAATAATTAATAATTGATAATTAATTTAAATAATAACTAATTAATAACTAATAATAAGTAATTAATAATTAATTACTCCCTCCGTCCCAACCAATTCTTTACACTTTCCTTTTTGGGACGTCCCACCCAATTCTTTACATTACTAAAAATAGTAACTTTTAACAATAAATATATTATTACATCCACTACTTCACTCCACTTTTTCAACACTTTACACTATTACACCCACTATTTCATTTATTTTAACAATAAAATCACTATTACACCCACTATCCTTGGTCTCCGTGCCCGGACCAAATGTAAACATTTGGCCGGGACGGAGGGAGTATAAATTAATAATTAATAATTAATAATTAATAATTAATAATTAATAATTTATTGATAATTAATGATTAATAATTACTTAATAATTAATAATTAATAATTAAATTAATAATTAATAATTAAATTAATAATTAATTAATAATTAGTAATTAGTAATTAATAATTAATAACTAATTGATAATTGATAATTAATAATTAATAATTAATAATTAATTAATAATTAATGATAATTAATAATTAATAATTAATTAATCATTTGTAATTAATAATTAATAATTAATAATTAATAATTAATAATTAATTGATAATTAATAGTTAATAATTAATAATTAATAATTAATAATTAATTGATAATTAATAATTAATCATTAATCATTAATCATTAATCATTAATGATAATTAATAAATAATAATTATTAATTATTAATTATTAATTAATTAATAACTAATAATTACTAATTAAATTAATTAATAATTAATTAATAATTAATAAATTAATACATTAATTTATAATTACAGGTATTTAACCTGAGGTTTTGCACGTTTGCTTAAAGTGTTTAGTCTTGGTTCCCTATTTATTTTTTTATAATTGCACATTACCTGCAGCACACACATTTCACAAATTTATTTTTAAATGTTTGGTTGCATTGATACATTTCTGTTACAGATGGCATTACTGAAACAGTGAAGCGTGCATTTGTTAGCTCACACCAACTCCAACAACAAAGAAACAACAAGAAAATTCCAAGGTCTCCTCAGATGCAAGAGCTAAGACAAGTTTGTGTGAATACAAGACTAGTACCTGTGAATACAAGAGGAATGGCAAAAAGGAAATTGGATCTATCGGAGAATACTAATGTTGAGGTACTATTGTCCCCTTACTCTTTTTCTGCTAATTATTGTCTTCTCATCTTTGTTTCTTGCACTTGCAGCAGCCAGGGAATCCATACGAGCTGGCTAGGCTGAATCGTGTGAAACAAAATAAAGAAAAGTTTAACGAACTTGGGTTGGGAAAATATGCTTCTAATCCAAGTGAGCCTAGAATTGAAGAAAGTAAAACAAAGAACAAAAATGGGGAGGAAGATGATGAATATGTCCCAATCGAAGACGAGATTGAAACTGAAGACGAGGTTCTATTGTTTTCTTGTTCCTAAGCATATTTTTTTTTTGTGTTTAGCTAATGTTATATTCATGTTCACTACAGAGAATTAAATCTGTCAAGGAAAGGATCAGTAAACCTGGTCCTACAACTCGTTCACGTGCAAATGCTACGAATTTAGGAGATAAGGACATGCGGAATGCTATTGAGAAAGAAGGAAAGCAAGGTGAAACTGCTACTGACAAGGAAGTTCCCTCTACTACTGTCCGAGCTAAAATTTTAAAGCCGACGTGTAGCAAACTGTTAAAAGCAGTTGACAATTCTGTACCAAGTGGTTCACTTGCTGCTTATATTGCGCTTCGGGAACGTCAGAAGCAGAACCTTGAAGCTGATCCAAGGATAGAGAACGACGTTGGTGAATCGAGTTTACAACCTGCAGATGAAGTTGTTGAAGCAGGTAATGCATGTGTATGCCTCATGAACTTTATATTAATAGGATTATTAGAATTAATGTAGTAATGCGATACATTGAATGTTCTTTTCTATTTTGTATGCCTCGACAGGTCCTAAAAAATACAGAGGACGGTCAAAAATGTTTAAAGTTCATGCTAGGACAGTGAATGAAAAGGTAGTCATTAACGTTAATAAAAAAGGTCAACCAATTGGGGACAGGAAGCTTAAGGCTGAGTTGAGCAATTTCTTGGGGACACTAGTCAAGGATCACGTGCCGATTACTTACGTTAATTGGCATGTTGTTCCAGAAGAACTAAAGAAGTGGATGCTGGAATATACTTCGGTGACCTCTATTACCTTAACTTAAATTTACCAATGCTTTTTCACATATATGCATGGACTAAAGCATTACAATCATGATACATTGCAGGGTAGGTATGTTATTCCACAAGAAGGGGAAAAGTGGGTGTTAAAGACATTGAATTCATTATGGAGAACACACAAGTCCCGTACGAAGATGAGGTTTTTTTCAAAATATCAAAATGATGAGGAGAGGATCCAGAACAGGCCTGATCAAATTCCACTCGAGGAATTTAAAATGTTGTTAAAGTATTGGTCGGATGAGGGAGTTCAGGTACAAATATCTATGTATACATATAAAGTTTATTTATAATACTTTATTTATATTCTTTGTAATACTTAAAATGTTGTCTTTGTAATACTTTATTTATATTCTTGTCTTTGTATGTAGTTTATTTATATTTCTGTACTCTTGTCATCATATAAAGTTGTATCTGATACTTGTATTTTTTCCCGTTACAGTCATTAGCTGAGGATAATAAAGCTCGTCGAAATTCCTATGTCGAGACTCACACTCTCGGTCCGAAGAGCTATGCTGAAGTTAAAAACAAGCTGGTATGATTAATTTGCTAAGAAACATGTACAAATTACCATCTCATTTTATTACCTCTCAACTTAAAAACTAGTCTGCCATATCTGACATTATTATTTCTTGTATATTATGCTAGTAGAATTTATCGGCTAATCATAGAAATGTTATGTGTATGTTGTTTCTGATACATACCATAAAAATAAAGATCCAAATCATGCCTCCCCATCAGATGCTAGAATGTATCTAAAAAGTCGTAAGCGCAAGCCTGGGCGCAAGTACAAGTCAAATCAGGTTGAATTTCAGAAAAAAATGGTAAGTCTATCACTACAAGAAAAACAGAATCATACAACGCTTTTGCACCGTTGTCTGGCATCTCAATTTTCCGTAGTCTATTGAGGTGCCGTGTGATTGCGATCAAACAACGCTTGTTTAAACTGTTATACGAAGAAAGGAACACAACGGTTCAACATGCTTGTTATAATATAGAAAAGGCAACGGGTCCTATAACCGTTGTCCAAAAGATTACAGAACAAAGCCCCATGTTCTGGACACCGTTGTATAACACCTAGAAACAACAACGCTATGGTTCAAAACTCTTGTCTGAAATGAAGTCAATCGAGTGTTTTAAAAACTGTTATTGTTTCTTATTCCAAGAACTGTTATTGTAGTTTTCTATAGACAACGATTTTATTCCTTTTAATGCGTTGTATTTATTTTATTTACACAACTAGCACAAGATGAAATATTTTATAGTGTGTGTTGTGTTTCTCTATATTAGACAATGGTTTATGTACATAAAAAAATGATTTTAAATAATACCCCTAACCAAATAATGAATCAATAAATTTATCAATACAAAATTTCTAATTGATCTACACTTTCAATGTAAAAATTACATACATAGCAATCTCATGTCTCTACAAGTCCTACAAATTTTTAATGTAAAAATTGCATACATAATCATCTCTATAACAATTTTCATGTCTTTGGCATTTGCAGCATGTAACTCTAATAGATGGGAACCTGTCAAGATCTCTTGTTCTCCAGAAGTCCATGGTTCACCATTCACAAGCACATCCTCAACAAAAGATTCTGCTCTTATCTATATGATTCATGTTAAGCAATAAGTAATCCTTAAAAATACTTTATACGCAGATAATTATTGACTGTTTTATGCATAACTTCATACCTCTTCAATCATAAACCTACTCATTAGTAATTCAGGCAACAAGTAATTCTTAAAATGTGCATGCAACCTCCAGCTCCATCTTCACTAAAGATGTGGTCCATTTCCTCCATCTCTGTAGTTTCAAATTTCTGGGAACTCAACTTCACTTGGTAGATACTCTTCATCATAGCAGTGCATTCAGCTGTGAGATGTCTGACTGGATATATGCCCTCATATGTTGACTGGATGTCTGACTAAAGTTTCAAATTCCAAGCATACCTAAGTAATAGATTAATTAAACAAGCATAATTGAAAAACTTTTCTAGAAATAGTTCTGACCATCTTGAGTCCACATGATAATTTGGAGAGCAAGTGTGAGATTTCAAGAAGCTGGCAACATACTATAGAAGCAAAGGATATTTGAAAGGTATATATTTGCTGCAGTTTCAGTGATGTTTACAAAGTTGGGGTCTCCTAAAGTTGGTGGCCTGACTGATGACATCAGAAGCGTTTGGTATGGACTGGAAGTCTGTCTTGTTTCCGTTGTTCCTTGATCCTGAAAAAATTATGCATATATAATAAACTCCTCAATTTTTTCATTGAATAAGGGAGTATCGATCTGCATGCCATAATCCTTTTTCATCTTCTAATTCTGTGTAAATGAGCAATAACAATCCATAAGTTGTCATGTGAGCCATTTCATCTTTTTTAATTCCGAGTTAAATAAGCAGTAAAAATCTATAACTTTTCATGTGAGCAATAGTTTCAACATTATATGTCGTAACCCAAGTGATCATATAGCACATAATTGATAAGTATGACGATTAGTAATCATTTGAACTCACACTTTGAGCAGACACAATTGAACCAATCCTACGTTGTAACAATGCCAGCATGTAACCAAAGAAGCCTGCTGCTATAAGCACTGCGATACCTATATTTATATGTCTTGTAACTTGTAAGTTTTCTCAAGTTTATATGTATGATCGAAAGGTGGTACAAAAGTGCGTCCCTCTTTTTTTGCCCTCTTGACTGCATATGCCTCTGCTTCCACAGTCCTTTGTATAGTTGAATAGGTTCTGAATTTACTCCAACGACCTCCAGGGGTAACAAACACCTGCATAACCATATTACTAGTGAAATAAAGCTTATGTGGTATGCAGAGTAATAACAAACATAAGTATACAATCTGATTAACTTATCATTTCCTACATGCCAATTCATAATAGTTTTATGATAATGAAAACCCTATAAGTTAATTGACCAGAACAACTATTACCAACAGACATGGCAGTAATTGACCCTCCACCATTGCTCAACTGCAAGCTCCCAAAACTATCAATTGACATGTTTGAGCCTTCACCAAGCTTCCGGTAAAAGCCCTATGGAATGTCATAATTATCATGGTGGTTGTTCAAGTCTATAATACCAGTAAACTTCGCGCCCTCCAACATCTTCACCATTACAGAACTGCAGCTTTCAACATCAACTCACTTCTGCATCAGTACAAGATAGACATAGGTCAATCCAAGCAACACCAGCCGATTCTTCATAGGTCAATGTTACAACAACTCTAACCAAAATAGACAAATCTCAACAGACTAAAACTTCTAAAATTAGGTAATGGGAATAAAGCAGTAAAATTTTCCAAAAACAACATGCAGTTACATACCACTTTTCTTGCTGTTAGCAAAAAGACCAGGAAACTAGCCCCCATAACGATGGTTTGCCAAGACCACTACAAGATTATAATTGCTGGGATAAATAATCATAACCATCATTTAATATTACAACACTTAAATGAAAATGCAAAACTTCCATTTAGTACTTCTATCCACATATTTATCTCGCCAACATAGTTCATTACCTCATCTATTCGTTGAAAAACAGAGGTCAATACAGGAATTATTTGCATCTTGTTTGTGAAATGAACTATCCCAAGAAGCCCTTTAAGTTGTTGCAGTGATACTATGATAGCTGCACCAGCCATGAATCCAACAAGAGTTGCCTTTGATAGAAAATCAATTACAAATCCTAACCTGTCAAACACCTAAATTGTATCAATATGGATTTTAGAAGAGAGATCCAAGTGTTCATCATTTACACAAGTGCATTCCCCTATTGTTTAAGTTGCATCTCTAATATTTACAAATTATTCTTGTGGGGAATAACTTTTCTCCAACCCATTAACATTAGTATAGATTTTGTCACGTAAGTTATTCTTTTTACTTTCCTAACCAAATGCAGTAACAATTCAATCTTTTTCAACAACATAGCATGCAGCTGAATACCTTAGCAGTCCAAGAGCAGCCTGAAATACTCCGGCAAAGAACGTAGTCGTAAAAGCCAGTTGAAGATAAAGAATTGGCTGATCAGTGTAGGAAACCTTCTCATTAAGCATAGTTCCCATCACAAGGGATGCTATCGAAACCGGACCAACTGCAAGATGTTCTAGAACTCCCGAGAACAGAATATATCAATGGTGGTACAAAACTCGAATCTACATGATAACAACAATTATAACTAAAATTAAAAATCAAGAAATAGCATTAATTAGTCTAGTAATTATCAGTTAAACTCGAGAATGAAAAATCTAACACTGTAAAACTTACACTAACAGAAACACAATAAACCTTAATTCCATTTCCCAACATCATCATCAACTACACTTTCTTTAACAATCCAAACACCACCTATATTACTCTCTAAAACCTAAAAAGTTAAAACCTTTAACCCCAAGAACCCAAAAAAAATCAATTTTTTACACAAAAATAAGAAAATAAACAAAAAGATAGCAACTTTACCCAACAAAACCTCAAATTAGAGCACAAAAATCAAGAAACAGCAATAAAAACCCAAGTCAAACACAAACAAATCAAGAAAAAATATATGATCTAACTTAAAAACACAAGAAATAAAGCACAATCGTACCTTGATCAATAGCCCTTGACTATATATATAGCAACTGAACAAACAATATACAAAAGAAGCGAGATCGATTCACCAAATGATTGCTTGACCCGACCCACCAAGTTCAACACATATACATACACACACTTTGTATATATATATATAGACCATCGATCTTCACTTCCAATCTATTTGTGTGTGTGTGTGTGTTTAAGAGAGAGATAAGGGGGATAGAGAGGGAGAGTGGGACGGAGACAGAGGGATAGAGAGAGAGAGAGAGAGAGAGAGAGTTTGGTAAGTTTGTATATTTCAATTGGGGCGGCCCAGAAGAAGAGATGAGGAAGGAGGGAAGCGAAATTTTGTTTAAGGGGGGAGCGAAATTCAACCTAAAGGGGAAAAACGATTGGATAAAAAGTGAAAGGGGAAAGATTTCATTTTATTTATCTGTGTTATATTGTATATAATTTTTCATTTTATCATAAATTAATATAACAAAATCAATTTAAATTTATTTATTTTTTAATAAATTATTTAAATAAATAAATTCTGATATATGTATGGTTGTATCTTCTAAAAAATCATTTGAAAGTCGTACAAGATAAATTGTTTATTTTGATATCCGGTTTTAGAAAGTTGTACTTTTACTAGGTTAAAAACTCGTGCAAGATTTCTTTTTTTTATCAAAAAAGTATATTGTTTTTATCAATTGGGAATGAGAGTACCGCGGGGGGATATATATTATTTTTATTAATAAAGTATATTATTTTTATCAATTATATTGAATTTATACAAGTACATATATATATATATATTATTTTTTATCAATAAAATTTGACAATAAAATATATATTATTTTTATCAATTATATTGAATATATGTTTTGATAAGCCTTTAATTGTTTTGCTAAGAAAACGGGGGAAATTTATATTTTATAAATATAATTTAATCTTATATTATTTTATAATATAAATCTCTCAAAAATACCAACTTTAACACGACTCATCCCGGTTGTACATAATGTATTTTTTTAAATATTTTTTTGACGATCCAACCATACAGATGTTAAGATCTATTGATTTGAGTGATGTGCACAAAAAATCAGAAAATTCTAAATTAATCTTATATTCTTTTATAATATAAATCTCTCAAAAGTACTAACTTTAACACGACTCATCCCGATTGTACATAATGTATTTTTTAAAATATTTTTTTGACGATCCAACCGTACGGATGTTAAGATCTATTGATTTGAGTGATGTGCACAAAAAATCAGAAAATTCTAAATTAATCTTGTATTCTTTTATAAAATAAATCTCTCAAAAGTACTAACTTTAACACGACTCATCCCGATTGCACATAATGTATTTTTTTAAATATTTTTTTCGATGATCCAACCGTACGGATGTTAAGATTTTTTTGTTTTAGTTATGTATAAAAAAAACTAAAATTTTTAAAATTTATTTTATGTGTTTTTTTAACTAAACTAATAAAATGTGTTTAAATAAATTTTCGTCTTATTATGAAAAGGTAATTTTTGTCATCTTCTGTGAAACAGATAACGATTCTCTTAGAAATTGTGTTGTGTGAGTTCAACGAAGACAACGGTTTCATTTACAAACCGTTGTGTATATATATATATATATATATTTTTTTTTTTTTTCTTAATCTAACGGCTAATATCTAATCTTATTTCAATCGAGGGCTCTTATTTTGCCACCTCAGCAATCCACGTGAAAGTTTTTCCACCAATCACGTGCGGTCACAGAAGACAATGGTTTATTAGTAAAACACTTGTATAAATAAGTTTATGACAATGGTTTAAATTTAAAAAAGCTTATATGGAAGTGCTGAAGACAACAGTTTCATTTACAAACTGTTGTGTAAACACTTATCTGGTCTGATCAAAGATACACCACCGAGACAACAGTTTATAATAAGTTCAATAACAGTTATCGTAGTCATAGTCACCCAACAGTTTTTCAAAAAATAACAACGGATTATAACCCTTGTATGAAAGATATGAGACAACGATCAAATTAATAACACTTGTCTGGTATGATCAAAGGTACACCACAGAGATAACGGTTTACAATAAGTTCAATAACAGTTATCGTAGTCATAGTCAGACAACAGTTTTTCAAAAAACAAACATACACCGTTGTTTAATTTTTTGGGACAACGGTTATTTTTTTAACCGTTGTGTAATAAGTGTTGTATGATCGTGTTTTTCTTGTAGTGTATCCTTAACAAAACATTTTCAAGTAAATTCAACTTTTTACTCCAGTCCTGCCAACTACTACTCATTATACACTCTCACTTTTTGTATGTATATTATGTATAATATTTTCTAAGCTTTTGGTGTCTACTACACTTCCTTTTGTACTGTCCTCTACAAGCATTCCATCCCTAGGTACCAGTATCCTGCTTAGTTGCTTATGTATATGTATGTATTATGTATATACGTACAAAAATTGCACGTATTATATTTCTCTTCTTCTTTGCTTGTTGTTGCATAAGCCAACTACTACTCATTATACACTCTCATTAGTACATGCTTATTTCTATTTCAGAAGGGAATTGAGGATATGGTGAAACAAGGAAAGGATGCAGATGTGGTGTTTCCCAGAAAAAAGAATCGACCGGATTGGTTGGTGGGAAGGCAAGGTAAAACCGTTTCCTCCACAGACAAGCCGGCTGTTCCAGATACCTATGTTGAGGAGCTGACTGTGAAGATTACTCAGAATCTTCAGAATGAAATGGACGCCAAGGTCAACAGAAAAGTTCAGGAGAACATGGTTTGGTTCGTGAAAAAACTTGGAGAGGCGAATCCGGAGATGAAACTCGACCTTACTGACTTCTGCGCAACCCTTTCTAGCGATGCCGACGAAAATGGAACTCCTATCACTCCTGGAACTCAAGGCGGCGGAGCTACATCTTAAACACTCTACTATTTTTATCGTACTTTTGTAGTTACCATGTTTAATATTTATCTAGAACTTCTTTTTTATACTATGTAATTATGTGGAAGAAGTTGGTGGTTTTGGTTTTTGATTGTTGGAGGTTGGATTGTTGGATAGGTGGTTGGAGTTTGGGTTGACTGTATTTTGGATGGTTTATGAACATGGTAACTTAGGATATTTTTTGGATGGAAATACTGCATAAATAAAGCAGACTTTGTAAAATATTTTTTATCTAGTGTTACATTTGCACTTGTGGTGTTACATTTGTCTAGTTACATTAGTATTATTTACTATTACATTATATATATGCAGTGTTACAATAGATAATGAAAAGTGTTACAATAGGTCATCTGCCGTGTTATCACATAACACATGTAATATATCTCAGATTATATAAACATATCATATAATCATATATAATAAATTTTGAAATTTCAAAAAATCAAATAAATTTCAGAAAATAATAAATCCCCGTTTCGGGACCTGTAATGTCGTCAAATGGCTTACAGACACGAAGCAGACTATGTCAGTATTTCTCAGTGACACGATTCCAATCAGAAAACATATATCATTTTTGAAAATCGGACACTAGACACAGATTTCAGAAAATCTACCGAAGCCATTTCAGAATTCGTATCGAATACGATTTCCTTAACAAGAACAAACATGTATCATATACATACAACAATACACACAATCATCCCATGATTATACAATACATGAATATCATATATTCAAAATCATATAAAACATATATATCAATATATAGTTATGGCATATCATATATATGTTTACATACATCGAAAAACTGTTAAACACATAACCAAATCATCCCATTATACACGTAGCTCTGATGCCATTGAAGGGTTTCGTGCATGAAAATGCAGCGGAATTAATGTAAAAGCAATAAAAATCGAAACCCAATCACAGGATCCATGTATAACGTTGGATGATTATAGTGAAGAAGTATATATGTACCTTAACAAAGCTTTCCGTATGCTGTTTAACGGAGTTCCAGAAAAGATGAATCACAGCAGCCCTTTGTTGCAAAGATCTTCTCTCCAAAGAAGTCCACACGAACGCCCGATCGTCCTACGATCACCGGAGTCGATACTAGCCAAATTGTTTACCTCTCTCTCTCTTTCTCTGGTTTCTCTTGATGTTGAGCAGCTAGGGTTTTTCTCTAAAAACGAAATCTGATTTCAATATGATGCAGTATTAATTCAAATATGATGCAGTAAATAAAGATATAATAAATATTAATTAAATAATCACATAACATAATTATTTTCAATAAAATATTAAAAGTATTGTCTCTAGGGCACCAATACTATAGATTTGAATTTTAATTATGTCTGTAGATCATCAGATTTCGTTTTTAGAGAAAAACCCTAGCTGCTCAACATCAAGAGAGGCTAGAGAAAGAGAGAGAGAGGCAAACAATTCGGCTAATACCGACTCCGATGATCGTAGGACAATCGAGCGTTCGTGTGGACTTCTTTGGATAGCAGGTCTTTACAACAAAGGGCTGCTGTGATTCATCTTTTCTGGACCTCCATTAAACAGCATACGGAAAGTTTTGTTAAGGTACAAACTTCTTCACCATAATCATCTAAAGTTATATATGGATCCTGCAACAGAGTTTCATTTTTTTATTGTTTTAGGTTATATCCGCGTTATTTTCATGCCCGAAACTAGTATGCAATAAGACTAGTATGTTTGTTGACAGATGGTCACATCTCATTGGTCATAGGTATGGTGATACTAAAGTCAAGAACATAAGTGTATGTATCAATACATGACAATGGAAAGACCCACCGTGAGATTCTACATGTTAATAAGTGTCATAAGAAATCTCACAGTGATAATGATGTAATGATCCTCTGACTTGAAATCATTATATTTCTATACGATAATTAATATACTTTGATTACACTCAAAGTTACCTTTAACCGGGTAATGATAAAGGCGGACATTGGGTATGCTATGAATCATATGAGGAATATAAATGATAGATATATGATTTAAACCTCCAATTCTAGGAGTGATATTATTGGCCTCTTTATTGACTGAGACTATGAAATGCATGGTCATGCTCAAATATTGATTTATTTAAATAGTCTACTCATTGATCAAGGAAACCAAGATTAAACGTTGAAGAGGATGACACTATACATGCCTCGAGTTTGATCTATAATATAAGGTTAAAGGGATTATATTACATGGAACATTATCCACGAAAGGTTTAATTGAATCACCAATTATTATTGTTATTTGGGTAGCAATGATGTATTACTAGATGCCTCTCGTTGTTTATAATTTTATTATTGGATATTAAAATTATTGTCTATGTAATAATAACTTAAAGGGTCACACACAAAGAAGTCAAAATGGAGGTTTATTTAAATTACGAATTTAGATATATTATTATTATTTATTCGAATTTAATTATTGAATTAATTAAGTGGGACTTGATTAATTATATCAGAATTCGGATTTAATAAGAATTATTATTAATTAGAATTTAATCATTGAATTAATTAAGTGGGACTTGATTAATTATATTAGAATTTGGATTTAATAAAAATAATAACCCAAAATCATAATGGGTTTTGGAAACCAAATAGATTAGGGTTAGACCCAAAATCTCTCTCCCCCCTATATATACATAATTATGTATAATATTAGGGTTAATCATCATATTTCATTTTTAGAGAAAAACCCTAGCTGCTCAACACCAAAAGAGGCTAGAGAAAGAGAGAGAGAGAGTGAGAGAGGCAAGCAATTCGGCTAGTACCGACTCCGGTGATCGTAGGACGATCGGGTGTTCGTGTGGACTTCTTGGGAGAGCAGATCTTTGCAACAAAGGGCTGTTGTGATTCATATTTTCTGGACATCCATTAAACAACATACGGAAAGTTTTGTTAAGGTACAAACTTCTTCACCATAATCATCCAAAGTTATACATGGATCCTGCGATAGGTTTTTTTTATATTGTTTTACGTTATATCCGCTGCGATTTCATGCCCAAAACCCTTCAACACACACTTAGCACTAAGAAAGACTATGATAATGCTATTCAGATGCAAACTTAGTTAGAAATACAAGTTGAATATTTAAAATTTGAAATAACTAAAGAAAAAGAGACTTTCAGAGTTTGGACAAACTCTGGCAAAAGAGTCCAACAAATGCTTTCTAATAAGAATTGGACTTTTGCCTTAGGTTATGAATCTGATAAGGATACACACATTGAAACTCGCACAAAAGGAATATTGAACAAACCTGTGAAATTTGTTAGAGCTAGTAATAATAATAAAACTCCTAGTGAATGCTCTAAAAATAATAGTGTGCTAGATAATAAAAAGAAGAATATAAGATTACTCTCTTAGAAACAACTTAATAAAAATTTGAAGGCAGCCACTAATAAGAACAAACTTAAAAAGGTGAAAAGAAATAGAAATGGCAAAGTAGGAATTACTAAGGAGAATAACTATAAGTATATCCTTGATTCTCCTAGAAAAACCTGCTTTACTTGTGGTAATTCAAATCACCTTGCCATTAACTGCAAATAAAACAAGAAAAAGGAACCTGAGAGACCTAGTTCAAAGGCTAGAAAACAAACTAGATATAGACCACAAAATCCTTATTTTCACTGTGGTAGTTTATGACATTCTATTTACACATGCAAAGAATATCATAGTTTGCATTATAATTATTATGAACCATTGCCTCAACTAAATATATCTCCAAAACATGCTTTCAAACAAATTTATGTGATAAAATCTGATAAAAGAAAAGTAAACTCTGACAGTATAAACTTTAATAATGCAAACTCTGATCATATAAACTTTATTAATATAAACTCTGACAAAAATACTTCTGCTGCAAGAGTTAACAAGTTTTAAAAGAAAGGACCTAAGCTTGTTTCGGTCCCCAAACCTTCTAATTAATTTGCATTAATTGTTTCGGTCCTCAATCAGAGTTTACTCTAACAGAGAATGCTCAAATCAGAGAATGACAAACTAACAGAGATTAGCTTCAGAGTTTACCGGAAAAGGAAACAGACAAATCAGAGTCTGATTTGGATAGTAAGAAGGAATTCGAGTGCAAGTCTAAATTACCTTATTAAAGCTATTCTATTTCCATTCTGATTTGTAATTGTATTTGTAGCTGTGTCTATATAAACACAGAGATAGGTTATAATTCGATGATCATATTCATTCAAGCAATATTATTATAACCTAGCAGTTCTTGAGAACAAAGAACTTCTTGAGAGAGTTTTGTAATACATTCATTATACAAAACAATGTTCATCTTTTACATACTTGTGATCATAATTCGATTTATTAGTACTATTACATTCAACCCCCCCTCTGTAATAGATTGATTATCTGGGAAACAATTGGTATCAGAACAGGTTGTTAATTACGTAAAAAGATCAAATAATCATGTCTGGTAACAAGTATGAAAGCATCAGGATTCCAATATTGAAGAAGGCTGAATACCCTACATGGAGGGTGAAGATGATGATGTTCTTGGAAGCAACTGATCCTGATTATTTAGACAGAATCCATATAGGACAGTATCTACCAACCAAACTAGTTCCATCTACAATTGTGGAAGAAAGACAAATCCCTGAGTATTACACCTTAAAGGACAAGAAAGAATGGACCAATGAAGAAAAATAGGAAGTCTTGAAAGATGCAAAGGTGAGAAATATTCTGCATAATAGTCTTGACTCCGTAATGTCTAACAGGGTAATTGCATGCAAAACTGCCACAGAAATCTGGAATGCACTAGAGGTTCAATGCCAAGGAACAAAGGAGATAAAGAAAAATAGAAGATCTGTTTTAATCCAAGAGTATGAATATTTTGAAGCTAAACAGAATGAGTCCCTAACAGATATCTATGACAGATTTCTAACTCTGTTGAATAACTTGGCTTTGGTGGATAAAGTATATGACAATGAAGATTCAAACACCAAATTTCTGAGGGCTCTTCCAGAAGAATGGGATCTGCAGACATCCTTGATTAGAGGAAGGACTGATTTAGATGAGATGTCCTTAGATGAAGTTTATAGCAAATTGAAAACTCAAGTTCTGGAGTTACAGCAGAGAAGAAACAGAAAAAGCAGCAAGGCAAAATCTATTGCATTGAATGTTGAAGCCAAGATTGAAGAACCAAAAGAAAAGGTGCTTAAAGCTTCAATAAGGAAAGGGAAAGAAGTAGTGCTCCAAGAAAGTAGTGAATCAGAGTTTGAAGCAAACTCTGATATAAATTCTGATGACTCTTCAGACTCTGACATGATGGAGATGTTTGCTATGTTTGTCAAAAGCTTCAAGAAATACAGAAAATTTAGGAAGCAAGGAAACTTTCAGAAAAAGCATGGTGAGTCAGACAAGAAAGACAGATTCAGAAAAGGAGAAGATAGAGATGGAAAATCAAAAACTCTTGATAAATCAAAGATCAAGTGTTACAAGTGCAATAAGATGGGGCACTTTGCTACTGAGTGCAGAAGCAAGGAATATGGAAAAGCTCTCATCACATCAAAGAAAGATTGGATGGATTCCTCAAACTCTGAAGAAAAAACTAACTATGCTCTCATGGCAAACTCTGATGCTACCATCTTAAACTCTGAAAAGGTACCAAACTCTGTTTTCACTTTTGATACTGAAGATATTCATGAATTAATGTCTTTCCTTAGAAATTTACATGTTAGCTTTAAATCTCAGTCTCTTGAGAATGAAAGATTAAAATCTGAAATACAAACTCTAACTGCTAGGAATAACATTCTTAAATCTAGACTTGTACACATGCTTAGCTTTAAGAAAGACTGTGAGAATGCTATACACATGCAAACTCAGTTAGAAATACAGGTCACATATTTAAAATATGAGATAGCTAAAGAAAAAGAGACCTTCAGAGTATCCCTGATGCTCCTAGGAAAATCTGTTTTACTTGTAGAAATTCTAATCACCTTGATATTGACTGCAAACAAAAGAAAAAGAAAGAACCTGAAAGACCTAGGTTTGAGGCTAGAAAATAAACAAGATATAATCCATGTTTTCACTGTGGTAGTTTATGGCATTCTATTTATACATGCAAAGAATATCATAATTCATTTTACAATTCTTATAAACCACAGCCTCAAATAAATATTTCTCTAAAACATATTGTCAAGCAAATATATGTGATAAAGTCTGATAAAAGGAGTCTAAACTCTGACAGTACAAACTCTGTGAATGCAAACTCTGCTAACACAAACTCTGATAAAAGATCTTCTGTTGCAAAATTTAACAAGTTTTCAAAGAAAGGACCAAAACTAGTTTGGGTCCCCAAAACTACTAATTAAATTGCATTTACTGATTGCAGGGAAACATGAAAAACATCCTAGTGATTGATAGTGGATGTTCTGCACATATGACTGGAAATAAATCCCTGCTTTCAGAGTTTGAGGAGAAGGCTGGCCCAACAGTATCTTATGGAGATGGCAACATAGGAAGAACACTGGGATATGGCAACATTGTGATTGGAAATGTCATCATTGAAAATGTAGCTCTAGTTGAAGTACTCAAACTAGCAGATTGGAATTGGCACAAAAAGATATGTCATTTGAACTTTGGAAACATTAATGAATTGGTGAAAAAGGACCTAGTTAGAGGTCTTCCAAAAGTTCAATTTCATCCTGATGGACTCTGTGATTCATGTCAAAAGGCCAAACAAAAGAAGACATCTTTCAAGAGCAAAACTGAAAATTCAATTGATCAACCTTTTCATCTACTACATCTTGATTTATTTGGTCCAGTAAACATCATGTCCATTGGAAAGAAGAAATACACTCCGGTAATAGTTGATGATTTCACTAGATTTACTTGGGTGTACTTTATACATAAGAAGGATGAAACTGCAGAGATAATTTTTGATCATATTGCAATGATTGAGAATGGATCAACTCACAAAGTAAAAAATCTAACGAGTGACAATGGAACAGAGTTTAAGAACTCTGCAATGGAGGAATTCTGCTCAACAAGAGGTATTATTCAACAATTCTCAGCACCTGGCACACCTCAACAAAATGGTGTAGTTGAAAGAAAGAACATAACTTTAATAGAAGCTGCCAGAACAATGCTAGAAGGAGCAAAACTACCTACTTACTTTTGGGCAGAAGCTGTGAACACTGCATGCATCACTCAGAATTGTTCTTTAATAAACAAACATAGAATGACTCCATATGAATCTTTGAAAGGAAGAAAGCCCAATGTCAAATACTTTCACATATTTGGAAGCAAGTGTTTTATTCTCAAAACACATCCTGAACAATTGAAGAAGTTTGAACTTAAAGTAGATGAAGGAATTTTTGTTGGATATACAACAACTTCTAAAACCTCTTCAAGGGCATTCAAAGTATTTAACTTAAGGACAAGGACAGTCATGGAATCAATTAATGTCTCCTTTGATGAAGGGAAGATAGCTGTGTTACATGATAAAGATGCACAGGAAACTCTGAGATTTGAGAATGAACTGCAGAAAATAAACTCTGTTGAACCAAACTCTGATGAGATAAACTCTGTTCAACTAAACTCTGGTGAGGAAAACTCTGATTCTTTAAACTCTGATTCAGAATTAATTGAAATAGAAATTGAAGATTCTGCACATGTTGAGGGGGAGCAACATTAATCAAATACTGACATTAGAGATCAAAACACAATAATTGAGATATCAGAATCTGACCAAACTCTGAACAACACAAACACTGAAACCCTAAACTCTGATCATTCAAACTCTGAGCCCTCAATCTCTGATAACTCAAACTCTGAGTACTTAAACTCTGAAGGAAGCACATCTTCAGGGGGAGGATCAGCATTTACAGAGGAATCATTCTATAAAGGCAGAAATCATGGGGGAGCATCTAGTTCATGAAATTTTCCACATCCAAGGAATTGAACCAAAGATCACACACCTGATTTAATTATTGGTGATCTGGAAAGTGGAGTAAAAACAAGAAAAGCTACTCAAAATGAATGTCTATTTCATAGTTTTCTTTCTCAAACAGAACCAAAGAAGGTTGAAGATGCTTTGAAGGATGCTGATTGGGTCACTGCTATGCAGGAAGAATTGAATGAGTTTGAAAGAAATGAAGTTTGGACCCTAGTTCCAAGGCCACAGAACAAATCTATTGTTGGCACAAAATGGGTATTCAGGAACAAAACAGACTCTGATGGAATAATTACAAGGAACAAAGCAAGACTGGTAGCCAAAGGTTATTCTCAACAGGAGGGGATTGATTATGATGAAACATTTGCACCTGTAGCTAGACTTGAGGCAATCAGAATTTTTCTTGCTTATGCTGCACATAAGAAATTTAAGGTTTACTAGATGGATGTTAAAAGTGCATTTTTAAATGGTGAACTTGAAGAAGTAGTCTATGTTGAACAACCACCTGGCTTTCTCAATCCAAAATATCCAAATCATGTCTACAGACTGGATAAAGCTTTATATGGACTAAAACAAGCACCAAGGGCCTGGTATGAAACTTTGGCTCTATTTTTACTTGAAAATGGTTTCACTAGAGGAACAATTGATAAAACCTTATTTTATAGAACTCAAGGTAAGGATTTATTATTGGTTCAAATATATGTTGATGATATTATATTTGGTTCCATTAATGAGAAAATCTGTGAAAGATTTTCAAAGTTAATGCAGTCCAGGTATCAAATGAGCATGATGGGAGAATTGAGTTATTTTCTAGGATTACAAGTGAAACAGACTGATGAAGGTATTTTCATTAATCAGTCTAAATATACAAAGAATCTACTCATTAAGTTTCAAATGCAAGATTCTGCATCTGCTACAACTCCCATGGCTACTGCAACAAAGCTTGATCAAGACATTGGAGAACCTATTGATATTACTGCATATAGAGGAATGATTGGTTCTCTACTTTATTTGACTGCAAGTAGACCAGACATCATGTTTGTCACATGTCTATGTGCTAGATTTCAAGCAAATCCAAGAGCACCTCATTTAATTGCTATGAATAGGATTTTCAGATATCTCAAGGGCACTGTTAATCTTGGCTTATGGTATCCTAGATAGTCTGACTTTGAATTAATAGGTTATTCAGATGCTGACTTTGCTGGATGCAAAATTGACAGGAAAAACACAAGTGGCAGTTGTCAATTTTTAGGTGGAAGACTTGTGTCATGGTTCAGCAAGAAGCAGAAATCAATTTCAACATCAACAGCAGAGGTTGAATATATTGCTGTTGGAAGCTGCTGTGCATAAATTTTATGGATGAGAAATCAATTGCTAGACTTTGGTTTGAAATTTTCAAAAATTCCTATTTATTGTGATAACCAAAGTGCTATTGCAATGACAGGAAATCCAGTTCAACACTCTCTAACAAAGCACATCAGTATAAGATATCACTTCATAAGGGAACATGTGGAGGAAGGCACTATAGAATTACATTTTGTTCCTATAGATCAACAAATAGCAGATATATTCACTAAATCTTTGCCTGAAGCAACATTTAACAAACTGGTCTCTGAATTAGGGATGGTGACAAGTAGCTCAACTTAGCAAGTTTCAAACACTCAGAGTATATGTCAGAGTATGGGGTAAACTCTGATTAAGTGGTAAACTCTGATTAACTGGTAAACTTTGATGAAAATGGAACAAACTCTGATCATTGAAGCATCTAATCTCTGATCACAAGTTATTAGTGTTTATGGTAAACTCTGTCAGAGTATGTGGTAAACTCTGATAGTACATACTAAACTCTGACTCATATAAACTCTGATCTATAAACTCTGATTAAGTGGTAAACTCTGAGATTATATTTATGACATCATATTTCATATTTTTGACATCATATTTATCATTCTCTGATTGGACTTGTAATAAGGCGCGTGTATCTCAAGATTGACGGTTCATATCATTAAACAGATACACACAATTGCTATATTTTGAGACTTGTTCTACTCATTACCGATCCAATTATTTCTTGCCACGTGTCCCACTAGAGGGTATATACAATTGAAAGGGAATAGTTTAATTCAATTTGTTTCACTGTGAATTATTCATCTGCATATATTATTTTATCTTTCTCTCTTATATTATCAAACCCTAATTATTATTCACACTTCAAATCTCAAAACTTCAATGGCTTCTAAGGGTATTACTTTTCAGAATTATACGTCTGCCGCAACAAACTACATCTCTCTTCTATCTAAGGATGAAGCACCTCAGGATTTTCATGTGATTCAGGATTTTCTGCAGAACAGTTACATTGGGTATGCACTTCAGGAACCCATAAATTTCTCAGCTCAATCTCTGCTCAAAATCTGGTCAACTGCAAGGTTTAACAATGCTGGTGATGATGAAGAGCCAGTCATAACATTCAAATGCAATGGCAATCATTCGATAACTCCTGTAGTGGTTCATCAAGCTCTAAATCTTCCGAGAATAGGGGTGTATGATGATATGGTTAGTGATGATCAAATCAAGGAATTATTCAAGGAAATAGGCTATGAGGGAAATTTGTCTAAGTTGGGGAGTCTTACAAGGCCTCATCTTCGAAGAGAATGGAGCTTCTTCTTCGATTGCATTACAAGGGCTTTCACAGCTAAATGCACGAATTTTGATGCAATTCCTCAATTATCTCAACAAATTGGGTATTCTCTGACCCATAATCTCAATTTCAATTTTCCCTATTTAATTATTAGGCAATTAGCTAGTAAGATTAGTGATGATACACACACTATCTACTTTGCTAGATTTTTACAATTGATTTTTAATCTTTTATTGCCTGATATAAAGTTTGAGAATGATCAGAATTTAGTTAGTTTTAGCATGAATAAAAGAATATTTGCTGATCTATTAAGAAAAGATGCAAAGAAGGCTGAAGGTAAACTTTCTAAACTATTTTATCCCACATGGGTCAGGCTTCTCTTACATCAGAGAATGCCTACTGTGTATGGGAGGGAGTTTTTATCAGTGACTACGAATCAGAGTTTAGCAATCTCTGATTTTAACCCAAGTCAAAATCTAAACACTGATTCCAAAACACATTTGCCAACCTCAATACTCTCCCAAAAGGCTGTAGTTGAAAAACACACCTCTCAACAGCATGGCCAAAGCAAAAAGAAGGGGAAATCAGTGAATGAATCTTCTCCTAAAAAGAGAAAATTGATTCATGAAAATACATATTCTGATGAAGGTTTCGTTTTTCTATAGAGAACGAATGTTGAACAGGCTTCTGCTACTTCTCCTCAAACAGAAACAGTTATTCCAATTCCTGAGAAGAAGAAGAAGAGAAGAAGATTAGTCAGGATTACAGACTCTGATGCTGCAAATACTGAAGTAATAAACTCTGATGATTTGATAAAATCTAGTGAAGTTACTCCAGTTCAAGTATCTGATTCTCCAACAAACTCACCTAAGAACATTATCAAGGAGATGTCTTATGAAAGGGTTAGGGAGCTGGCTGAACAAGTCAGAAAAGAAATGGAGGCACACAAATCAAAATCAACTTCAGCCTCTCCAAGTTCCAAACATTTTTCTAGAAGGAAGATGAAGTATGTCACTTTTGGCCGAGACACACAAGAACCTGCTTCTCAAAG
This sequence comes from Oenanthe sinensis, assembly GCA_028671895.1. NCBI lineage: Eukaryota > Viridiplantae > Streptophyta > Magnoliopsida > Apiales > Apiaceae > Oenanthe > Oenanthe sinensis. Next base: position 12,605,780 of record CM053799.1, read on the forward strand.
TGAGGTAGCAGTCATTGAAGGGTCAGGCATACAAGAACCTATTGATCAAAGTTCAATAGAAGCCACAGTTCCAGCAAATGAGGCCAGCATTGATCAGGGGTACAATCCACAAGAACCTTCATCTCAAAGGGTTGAAGAAGTTGTTCAGCCCCCAGTCACAGAAGAACCATCCAATCAAAGTTTGGATGCAGGCACTCAACCACTTATAGAAGACATTGTTGTTGCTAATGCTGAAGGCCAATCTCTGGCAGAGTCCAGCCCACAAGAACCTTCACCTCAAAGTGGTGAAGCAGCTGCTGATTTGACTCAGGTCCCACAAGAAGCAATCATCCATTTTATGATTGCAGACCAAGATTATCCTATTGCACAGACAAACTCTGATGAAGCTTCACAGGCAAACTCTGATGTTCTCTTAGTGCAACCAAACTTTGCACTGTCCATGGGGGCTCCATCTACAAATGCTCAAGGTATAAACTCTGACTCTACTTCAGAATTTACATTCTCTGATTGTATAAGTTCAGGATTTATATTCCCTACCTTTACTACTGGGATGATCATGGATAGTCCTGAAAAGGATACCCCTATTCATGTGACCACAAATCTCCTTTCTCAGCCACCTCTTATTTCTGTAGGACATTGGGTGTTGAGCCTTTCTAGTAAGCCTGAGGTAAAATGTGTGGAAAACAGAATTAATGAGAGGCAGACACTGGATCTGGCAAAAGGAGAGGTAGAATTGAGAAAAAAGTTAGTTACTTCTAGTGAGCAAAATCTAACTCTTAACAGTTATGATATGTGTGATGTGAGAAGTAATGAAATTTACTTTAAAAAATCAGAGTGCTTTAGGTTATTCTGTTCCTTTTGCAAGTACTCAGAGTTTACTTGTTTCTGCAAACTCTGATGCTGTGCCAAACACTGATGATGTTTTAAACTCTGATGGGAAGGACATAGATTCTGATGATGTGATTTTTGCTGAAGAAGAAGTCACAGATCTATCAATTCCCTACACACAAAGATATAACACCAAGAAGTGGCCTGTTAATTCACATGATGCTCATGATAAAATGGGTCTCGATCCGAAGAACTGAATCTAATTTTAAATCTGAATTATATAATTCGGTAAATAATCTAAAATCGATATGACCCGAATCGAAAATTTAACTGAAAATAATCCAAAATATTATACCTGATAATAACTTGGAACCAATTAAAATCGAATATACAATCATCTGAACTGAATATAACTCGAAGAACGATATCTAATTTAATACAAATACAAAATACATAGAGATCAATTAAATTTTAATTGAAAAGTTATATTTTAATGTTCATAGTCAATAATTTATATATTAATTCACTTTTCATTCACGTACTAAATTGATTTATTCTTAGTTAAGCAAAATTCATATTAAAACAATTATATCAAAAAATTAAAATAGTTATACAATCAAAATTTTAAAAACTTATATTATTTTATATTATATTTAATATATTTTATAATGAAATAATTTTTATTATTTTCCCATATGATAATCTATTTTACAAGGGAGTTGAATATAATAGATTACAAATATTCGATTTAAGAACACAAGTATGAAGGAAATACTATTTTGTATTAATAATGATTTGTTTACAAAACTCTCTCAAGAAAATCAATGTTCTTAAGAGCTACAAGGTTACGAAAGATAAGACTTGAAAGTTACAATAATGTTAACTTATGTCTGTGTTTATATAGACACAATTACAATTCAATTACAAAACAGATTATGAGAAGAATAGCTTCAATAAGGTAATAGACTTGTATTTAGATTCCTTCTTCACTATCCTAATCATACTTTGATTTGATTGTTTTTTCATAAACTCTGATTTGTAAACTCTGTCGGTTGTTATTCTCTGATTTGAGCATTCTCTGTTAGAGTAAACTCTGATTGAGTATTATCTTATAGAGTGTTTCCCAGATAATCAATCTATTACAGGGGGGGTTGAATGTAATAGTACTAATAAATCGAATTATGATCACAAGTATAAAAAAGATGAACACTGTTTTGTATAGTGAATGTATTACAAAACTCTCTCAAAAAGTTTTTTGTTCTCATGAGCTACTAGGTTATAATAATATTGCTTGAATGAATTCGATCATCGAATTATAACCTATCTATGTGTTTATATAGACACAGCTACAAATACAATTACAAATCAGAATGGAAATAGAATAGCTTTAATAAGGCAATTTAGACTTGCACTCGAATTCCTTCTTACTATCCAAATCAAACTCTGATTTGTCTGTTTTCTTTTCCGGTAAACTCTAAAGCTAATCTCTGTCGGTTTGTCATTCTCTGATTTGAGCATTCTCTGTTAGAGTAAACTCTGATTGAGTATTCTCTGATAGAGTAAACTCTGACCGATAGCTTCCTTAATCTCTGATGATGTCAATATAAACTCTGTTTGGTATTCTCTGACAATCATCAGTGTTTGTATTCCTAACAATCTCCCCCAATTTATGCTTTATGAATTAAAACATAAATTTCACTTATGATGTCAGAAATACAAGACCAATGCATCAGAGTTTGTTTTTCCTTTCAGATTTAGATTCTTCTATAAGAGAAGTCTTCTTTCAGAAATTGACTCAGGAGCTTTTCTTCAGCATTTTTCAATAAATCAACAAGCTTCTCTTTCAATTCCTTCATGTGCTCAAAAGAATCATATATTTGAAATATTGCAACCCTTAGAGCATAAATTGAGGACCTCTCCATTCTTTCATCCAAGGTAATGCAACAGGTCTTCATTCCATCAGGATTTAAGATTAGTGTAGGAATCCCTAACACCATTTTGACCCTTGCATCCCCTTTTCTCATTGCTCTTTCTGATCCATCTTCAAGTAAGTAACCAGGCTCATATTCTTCAGAGTTTATCATCATCAACCTTTCATTCTTCTTCTTCTCAACAATCACTCCTTCAATTATTTTCATCCACTTAAAAGTTGCTTCATTTTCATCATTGAGTAGATATAGAACATGTTCAAGTTCTTTAGATGCTTTATCAATCAGATTTTCTTCAGCAATCTTCAAAACTCTCCCATCTTCTAGAAAATATAGAAGCTTCTCCTTTGCTTGAGCTCCATCAAAAATGTCTTTTACTATGTTGACTGATATCAATTTGTCAAGATGCTCTTGTGTCAAATCTTCCTTAGGATTGTGCTTTAAAGAAATAGGATCACTGAAAATATTTGCTTCACCCCTGTAAACTTTAGCATGTGAATCACCAATGCCTCCTTTATTTTTACCAAGTCTGGCATTGAGAATCAGACTTCGAGTTGTAGTCCACAGAGGATCAGTCTTTTTCTTTCTGATCAAAGCTTCTTGTTGGTGTTCTTCTTCAACATGAAAACTAGATCCACCTGGTAGAAATGTTATTCCTTGCATAGTAAGAGGTGTTTGTGGTTTAGTTGGAGCTTTTTATTGAATTCTTGCAGATGATCTTGTTTGAACTTCTGAAATTGATTTTAATTGACCAACTGGCTTGAGAGTTTCAACAGGTTTGATTTGAATATGCTTAGATTCTGGTTTCTTCTTTTGAGCAAGTATCTGTTTCTGAATTGGACCTTTCTTTATACTTCTTTTCTTCATCTGGACTTGAGCACTAACAGCTCAAGACTTCTTCAATTCAGCTTCAACAGCAACTGGATCCATTCCTGGATGTTCTTCTTCAAAAAATTTCTTTGCCAGTTCTGCATCCTTTAAGTTTTGTTCTTCAATTTTCTCTGGATTATCTTCTTCTTCATGTTTCTTTGCTAATTCCAAATCAGCATCTATCAGAGTTTGCTTGTCAGAGTTTATATCAGCCTTTGATGTCATCAGAGTTTGTGAGGTTGTCAGAGTTTGTCCAATCAGAGTTTGCGGCTTCAGAGTTTGCTTCCCATCCTTATGACTCCCATGATCTACATCATTAGGTTTGTCAAAATTTAGAATTGCATCCTCCTTGCATTTGTCTGAACCCTTCTCCCCCTTTTTGACATCATGCCCTGTTTTAACAGTAAGAAGCTCGACAATTGTATGCAACATTCCATGCATAGAACTAACAAAAGTAGAAAGATGATCCACTTTAGCTTCCATTTCAAACTGTTTGGCAGAAAAAGATTTGAGTTTGGCCTCTAGAGAATGTTGAGATGTGGAAACAGCAGTGGCAATATTGACAGAAGTTTTGTTGACAGATGTCTTTAGGTCATTAACCTCATGTTGAAGTCTCTTGGACATAATAGTAGAAGCTTTCAGCATTGTCTTTAGTTCATCAGAGGATATTTCCTTTTCAGCTTTATTTATTAATGCAAGAACATGAGGCCGAAAAATATCTCTCTCAGGAAACTTCCAAGATGAATCCCAAATGGATTGTCTGTGAGAGGTAAGAAAATCTTCATCAGATGACCTTTCTTTGAAACTGAAATCCCTTCTGATACCCTCTGCATCTAGATCATATTTATTTACTTCCACCGACCCTGCTACTAATTATAAGCCGAAGGAGCGAGGTTATTAAATATTAATTACAACAAGTACTGTACTATGGGTAAACCCAGCAGTGATTCAAATTTGGATCTATTCGATCACTGATCCAAATTCTCCTCCAACATGATTCAAATGGTTATCCAAATTTGGATCAATAAATAATGTTAATCCAAATTTGGATTTGGATTTGGATTATTTTTAGTTTACTAAATTTAACATCGATTTTTTTTCAAAAAAAAAAAAAAAAAAAAAACACCGATTTGTAAATTTTTAATTATTTAATTAATAATCGTATACAATTAATGTGTATGAATGATATTTTATATGTTAATTAATAAAATTCATGTGTTTGTCATTATTTAAGTATACAATTTTTATGTTATTTACTTATTTTAAAAAAATTATATCTTTAATTTAATTAATTTAGTAAATATAATATAAATAGTTGATAATGATTAAACATTAAACTTAAGATTAAATAATTTAATATAGTCATGTCAAAAAAATAATTTACTATGGTATTTATTTAATATAATATGTAAATAGTAATTTGGATCAAAATTTAGATCACCCTCGAGTTGGTCAGAAATTTGAATGAGTTAGTTATTAAAATTTGGATTTTTGGATCAAAACTGCTGAAGATGGCCTAATTACTAGCTAGCTTGAAAGACATGTGTTAGAGTATTTAATTATATAAAATTTAAAATTATATTCATTTAAATTTGACGACAGTACTCCAGGTGTACTACCACAATAAACCATAAATTACTTTAGCATCCTAAATTTAAAAATATATGTTAACAATTAACTTTAACTGAGAATTAAAAAATTAAATTAAAAAATGAGAGTCGACTCTCCTTTTCTCTCCCTCTCCTTCCTAATTCACACTTTTCTCTTCTTCTTCCCTGACCCTTTATCTTCCCTGCCTATCTGTTTTTTTCCCTTCCCATACGATGTCCCCCCTTATAAACAGAACTTCTCTTGTCTTCTTATGCTTTGCTTCCACCTTTGCTTGTTGTCCATGTTGTGCCCTCCGTACGATTTGCTTTCTCTACGCCCCCTCCAACATCCTTCATTCGTTAAACACCAACCCTAAGATCCCATCCGCGTTGGCCGGACCCAGTAAAGTCACTTGGCGTGTTTTTGATGGCTCTGATTCAAGCACCTCTCGATTGCATTCCCAGAATCCCTCCATACCGCGTGAAGTACCCGGATCTAATCACAATCAGTTTCTTCCATCCTCATACTTCTTTTGTTCACATGAAATAGATGTTGATCAATTTGTGTAAAACCTAATATTGTTGTTATGATTTTGATGTGGTAAAAAAAGCTGCTCTCCATTTGTATTGTATGGTCTAGTAGGCTTACTTAATATGATTAGGCATTATGGTGGTTATCTAGTGTTCCGGGTTCAAGACTCTAAATGTGTGAATAGGGCTCTTAAACGTAGTCCTCTTTGAGTCAATGGTCATTTGTTCCGTCTACAGAGTTGGTTTGAATTTATTCCGTGTCCCCTTAGTATTAATAATACTAGAAAAGTTACGATCTAGGTTAGGTTTATTAACGTGCCGTTCCTATACTGGACAGTCATGGGCTTATTTCATGTTAGCCTTGTTATTGGACAACGTGTTCCTATGTGCCCTGCCACTTACGAAGTTGTTTTCAGAAGTGAACCCATGCATGAAGTACAAAGTAAGCCTTCAGTGTTGGTCAGAATAGGCTTTTTACGTCGGTTTTTTGGCGTACTATGTGAAAGGGACGCTAAAATATGGTTCTACTACATAGGTTGATCAGGCGACGCATATCAGCTGCAAAAATCGTCGGTTGCTTAAAAGGCCGACAAATATCATCTGCTAAAATCGTCGATTGCTTAACAAGCCCACGCATATTGTCTAATTATTAGTGTGAGTTAAATAAAAGACCAACGCATATTGTCTGACTATTAGTAAGACCTGCGCATAAACGTAGGTTATGGGCATTGGGTTTTTCAAGAACCGACGCTTAAAGTCATTTTAATAAAAAAATCAAAATTGCCATTGCAGTAACATTTATATCCTGTCAACAAACACCACATTATATGATTAAATTTTTACTATATCAAATATACAATATGTAATGATATCGTATTAATAAAAAATATAAGACAATTATACAATACATCAATTAACTCATTGCGTTAATTTTACAACATAAATTGCTTCTATTTACAACATTGTGGGCAGTAAAAGTTATACAACATTATAAATTACTTTAAATATAAGTCGTTCAGGGTAACATAAAAGCCTCAATTTTATGTGTTGGTTGCTGTAAGAGCGACAGAAAAAACCTTGTTTTAAGCGTCAGTAATCAAAGCCCAACACATAAAGCACTATTAAGCGTCAATTGTTCTAATCCGAGGCATATTATGCGCCATAAGCGTCGGTTATCTAATTAACCGACACAAAAAGTCAAATACGCAAAAAGCGTCGGCTAAATGAAAGACCGACGTATAAAATTAGAATAAGAGACGGTTCTCCACATAACTGACGCATAATGTGCAACACAGTAAATCATTTTTGTACTAGTGATGGGTGTGATGGATCCCAGGCCCAACACCATCAAAATTGTCATGTATGCTCAGAATGCTGATAACAATGCACTAGTCCATGTCCTCTACCAACAATTTCTCTACTGTGACTTTTGTTTCTCTCCAAAACACATTGTATGTGTCTGCACTCAACTAGCAAGTTTGTTTCCGTTTGAGGAACCTAGTATGCTACCAGGTTCTATCTTCAAATATCCTATCCCAGAATCCTGTACCTCTAGTGGGTATCATGATGAACCTTCCAGTGAATCGGATGATAAATTCTTTGTCCAGCCTTTGATTGTTAACGAGGATTTTATGCAGGTTAATGTAGCAGCTGATAGCTTAACATGTGGAGCACATGACATGAACCTGGTGATGAGAGTTTAGCTGAGGACTTGGCTAATGGGCTTGCAAGCATTGCTTGTGTGTATGCTGATATTTATTACCTCAACAATATTGCTACTCCTCACATGGCTAACTTGACAAACATAGATGCTGCAGAGTCTGGTAGTGGTGGTGTTAGCCTGGATGTTGGAGGCACTTCCCGTGGTCCATTTCTTGGAAACCCGTAGATGGAGCTCCCTGATTATCATTAATTTTGCTACAATTTTAAGATGCTAATGTGTTAACTTAATGTTGGTTAATTTTTACTTGGTTTGTTTTTGGTTTCTTAACGTAGTGTGTGCTAGTCCCACAATTCCTCCAACAGTGTGACCTTATTCCTTTTGCGTCGGGTGGCATCCTCTATTTATAAAATATATAACCAAATTAGCTTTAAAAAAACTTTCAACGGGGAATTTAACATTAATGTAACCCCAAAAAAGATATTAAAATGAGGTGGGCCTTGGTGCTCGTGCATGCACCCGACATGTAATAATGTATAAGAGACGCTAGTATTTTAAAGAAAAACCAAGACTATCCAATAACGACAAACAAGTTTTTATAAAGTTACAGTTAGATATCGACGAACTTGCGATATTGTTGCAGACCCCGTAAATACATGCATGCATGCAGTTCATGTAACCTTGTAAGTTGTAACCTCTATTCGCCAGAGTTAGCAAACCCCGTACCCTGTTCGGGAGAGTTAGCACGTAGGCCGAAGCCCGATATTTATCTTGAGTTTGATCAAAGACATCAATATTAGGGGTGCATGTTGTTCGATGCGGTGCGATTTTGAATAAAAACAAATATGAATTATATATAGGGGTTTTTTATTTATATTTGTGATTGTAATTAACTGCAACAATTTTAATCGTAATTTTGCTACATATACAGTTCGATTTGTGGTCCAATTACTTATTAAAATTTGTATTAAAAAATAACGATATAAAAAATTATAAACTCAAAATAATATAATTTTTTAATTATTTCAATAATTTCAATTTCAAACTAATGATTTAAACGGATGAGATAGACTTATTGGGTCAAAATTATAATTTTTCTAATACTTTGAAATTTAAAAGGAATAATATGAAGTCCAAAATCTTCGAACTCTTTGAGTTATAATTTATAATATATATACCCTTAGGTTGGATGAGTAAATTTCTTATTTAAGTAATTGAGTAATCAAATATTAAGTATAATTAAAGAATATGAATTTATGAAAATATTGTTGAACATAAAAAAATTATAAAATATCAAAAATAATTGTAAAATAAACAAGAAACTTCTTTTCAATTTGACCCGCAATAACAAACTGGCCTAAATGTATCATAATTTACATGGCTCAAGGTAGAATTTAAAATAAAATAAAAAAGAGCATTACATGCTCTTTAGTTTAATACAACAAAAAAAGAACGGAAGATATGAAATTATAGAAGACTGTGTTTATGAACATGTATTTCATTTCAAATTATGTATTTGAAATAACATGATTTGAGTTTTCATTTCAAATTCATATATTTATAGTAATATTATGTGAATTTCTTGAAATTCAAATAAAATTCAAATTCAAATTTTTATGATTATCAAACATGTTATTTGATAAAATTCAGAATTTGAAATGAAATTCATGTTTTCAAAAGGACATAAAGTTGCGGCTTTAGCTTAATACACCATGAATAAACCATAGCTACATACATTTGATATAACTAACATATTCATTGCTGGCTTTTATACATGCTTGCGTACTCGCAAGTTGGTTAATTATAGTCGTCGTTTAGAAAATCCCAAATGTCGTCACTCCAGCCATTCGTCTGGCTATCTTCTTTAAGTAAATCCATGGCTTCCGTTGCAGGATCAAATGATTCATTTGTATTCCAAATTAGGCCTCTTTGGGCGTCGAGATCCAACCACTCCTCTACTTCTTCCCCAGGTTCTTCTTCTTGACCATCAATCCCTAGTTCTTCCCCAAGCAACGTATTCCACCACTTGATGCTATCGTAATCTAGTGGCAATGTTGCTGGTGGGTTTTGGCTAAGCAAGCTCATATTATTACCATTGTTATACATTATCTCTTGTGGACAAGGAGGAGAGTACTTGATGCTAACGTTTGTGCCTTTGGAGAAGGTCCGTGGAAGCGGGGTTATAACTACATGATCAGATTTAGCAGAACTAGTTTTCGTATTGTTGTCGTCTTTTGTTTGAATAAGCTCCTCCGCTTTGACGGTACTCGCCTTCTTTACGACTTCAGCAGGTGTAAGTTTAGCTCTGAGGCTTGTGTTCCAGAAGTTTTTAACGTCATTACCTGTTCTTCCGGGCAGTCTTCCGGCAATTAACGACCATCTGCGCATAATATAATACGATAATTATAAATAAATTCTATAACTTCAAACAAGTATATATGTATATAAGCAAATAAAGATATATTATAACAATATTATTTTCAGAAAATAATCGATTTATTTTTATATTCTGAAATTTATTCAGAATTATTTGATTTTCAGTTATTCAAAAAATCTTGCTCATTATATGTTATCAAATAATAATAATAATTTCTTATTTTATTTTCAAAGTTTAAAAAAAGCTAATATTAATAGTGTGCCTTGGGTTCTAGCTAGGGATTTCAAATGTGTGCTTGATATGGCTAATATTAAAGGGGGTAGGGAGCATTGAATCCTGAAATGCAAGTTTTCAAAGATTGTATTGTGAATGCTCACATAGATGACATTCGTTTTGTGGGGGAACACTTCACTTGGCACAACAACAGGCCTTCTAATCTTGTTGATAAGAAGTTTGATAGGGTTTTGGCCAATACTCATTGGTTCTCTCAGTTTCTTGAGGCTTTGGTTCATGTATGTCCTAGATGAATTATGGATCACAATCCCATGTTACTCACTGTGCCTATGCAACTTCAAAGGTACAAAAAATCATTTCAATTATTCAACTTCCTGGTTTCTATTCCTTCTTTTTTTTATGTCATCCAGGAGGCTTGGCATCAGGAGTTATTTAGAGACTCAATAGGGATTTTTGGAGGAAATTGAAACTTGTTAAGCAGAAAATCATTAAGCTTAACAAGGCTCATGGTCACTTACCTACTAGAGCAACCCATTGTCGTGAGGCACTGCATGACTTGCAAGGGGCACTATCACAGGACCCATCTAATGCTTTACTTCTTAGTTTGGAGCATGAGGTCATCACTAACTTCAATAAGGCTTTGTCTGAGGAGGAATCTTTCTTAATGCAAAAGGCATGTATTTCCTGGCTTCAGTTGGGGGATGGAAACACAAGGTTTTTAGTCAACCAAACTAGGTCAAACTGGAATAAGAACAAAATATTGGCTATTCAGGATGGCCAAGGCCAAGTGGTTGAAGGTCATGACTCTGTTGTTAGGGTGGCTGTAGATTACTTCAAGGATTTCTTGGGCACCTCTAAGCTTAGGTCTGTTCCTCTTGACTTGAGTGACTTGGAATGCTCTATGCTCACTGATTTTGAACAAAGTTTTTTTAGGGCGCCAAGGTTGCATGGCACTGTCTTTGCAAACCAAAGAATGAGGGGGACCTGGGTTTCAAGTGTCCTGTGGAATGGAACAAGTCTCAAATTCTAACACATCTATGGAGGTTGGTCTCAAAGAAGCCTTTTCTTTGGGCCTCCTGGGCCAATGCAACTCTTTTGAAAAAACATGACTTTTGGAAAACTGTCATTCTAACAGACTATTCTTGATTTTGGAGAAAGCTCATGCATCTTCGAGGCCTAGCTTTGCAATACATTTCTTTTGATATTGGTGATGGATGCAAGGTTAATTTTTGGTTGGATCATTAGTAGCTTGGCACTACTATTGCCTCCTCACCCAAGGATCCCATCATTGCCAACTGTTCTTCTAATATTCATGCAACTGTTGGTGACTTCTTATCTCAAAGGGCTTGGTGCCTTCTTGTGATAAATGTAAGGCAACACCACACTGCCAAGTTCTTCGAAGCATAGCTGAGCACCTTCACTTTTCCTCATGTTAGAAAAGGCCCTGATCATATCCTTTGGGCTGGGAACAGAGCTTTGGCCACTAAGGTTGTTTGGGAATCTATTAGAATGCAGGGGCCTACGATGCATTGGTGTGATGCAGTTTGGTTTAAAGGGTATATCCTCCGATATGCTCACCTCAATTGGCTCATTTGTCATAGACGCCTTTACACCTTGGCGTTCCTGTGCGCTTTTGACTTGACCTCGACTTGTCGTTGCTTTCTATGTGCACGGGGACACGAAACTGATGTGCATTTATTTTTATAATGCCCTTACTCAACTTGGGTCCTTCAAAGGTTTTTATCTCCTTTGGGCCTTCCCTTACCATGGATGCTACCTAGGGACAATTATTGGGTTCTCTTCTAGACAACAATCAGCCTTCTCATGGTCCAAATCTATACTTATCATATCTTGAGGGAAAGAAATGCTAGGATGCACAACAAAGGGTGCTTTGGCCCAGCCAAACATCTCAAAGGCATCAAGCAGGATCTTTCTTCGATCAAGGCTTGCAACTACCAAGTGGTATAACAAATTTTTTTATAATAGGCCTATAGTTTTTACTTGGATTCCGTAATAGTTTATAACTGTTCAGGTATTCTACTTTAGCTTTGATGCTTTCTATCTGCAATTTGTTATGCCTAGATTGTCCATAGATAGTTTTGCTTCTTGTATTCAGCTTTCTTTCTAATATACATACATAGTTGGCAATAAAAAAAATATATGTTACTAAAAGAAAATTTTAAAGAGTCAGTGGACTCTCTTATACTATAGGATCCGTCTCTTAATGATTACACGTAAACAAATTAACACACGCCGACAGACATATATGGATTCCATGGATAACCTACCTTAAACATATATATATATATATATATATATATATATATATATATATATGGATTCCATGGATAACCTACCTTAAACATATATATATATATATATATATATATATAGTTACTCCCATAAAAACCAACTTTATCTCCTATTTTTAATTTGATTTTTCTCGTCAATTGGTAAAAAAAAAATTCAAATTTAACTTCATCACATTTTTCTCCATTTCTAAACGATCAAGTTGTATACTATATATGTTATATTCCGGCGACTTCAAAATTAATCACAAATTTATATTGAGTTCTACTCTAATAGAAACAAAATTATAATAAAAAATAGATATTAACATCCACCCACTAAACCCAGCACTAATCACTAGCCCTAGCCCTTGAACAAACAGATTTATTAAATTTGTAAAGAACAAAATTGGTGAATTTGAAAAATATTTAAATCCACACTTGATTAGAATTCTAACTTAGTGGACTAATTAATATGCAATCGATTATTGATTGTTAATCTGTATTCATGACATAGAATGTCATAGTGTATTTATATTAGTCGATTCATACTGCAGTTATGACTTATGAGCTTGCCTGTTTCCCAGTAGCCTGTGAAGCCGCATCATAAGATCCACTTCGGCTTCACTGAACTCACCTCTCTTTATGGTTGGTCTAAGATAGTTGAGCCACCTCAGTCTACAACTTTTTCTGCACCTATTCAACCCTGCAATGTGAATAGAACTGTTTACAAAACTACTTACGCACATATGTTTATAAAGGATTGACTATATGTTACAATATATATATATATATTATTCTACAAAATATGTTCCGCAAATATAATTTTTTTTTCTAAAAATACGATTTTTTTTGCAAATAAACTGGTACGTTACGTACGTACTGAACTGTGTGTGGGTGAAAGATACCTGATCTATTGGAAACAAGATGCCACTTTCCTTCTCCATACTTCTCGATGCATTTTCGGAGAAGATTATCTTCTTGGGAATCCCATGCTCCCTTTCGCAGCTGTAAAGGGTTACCACTCCTCTTCATAGCCTTTCGGTGCATACTTCAGTTTATAGCAAGTATGAGAATCCCACTAAATTTGACTTATATTTATACCAGCTAGTTAGGTCTGTATAGTTCACCACCTGTTTTACAAATGCTTGGTCTATCTAGATTAACGTTAGACGTGTTTCTTTTTCCGCCACACGCACCGTAGAGGCACTTTTTTTTCTTTTCTTTTATTCTAATTCTAATTTATGATGTTCATCCACTTTGGATTGCCCACCTGAGGATAAGAATTTCATGTTTGCTAGGTCACTCCAATGAAATTTTGTCTCTCACTCACTACATAGCTAGGTTATTCCAATGAAATTCTAGACACTTATTTATGATGCTCATTTGAATTAATAAAATTTCTTTTGGTTTCAAAAAAAGTAGTAAACCTACTCATATATAAACGATCAAAATATAATCGGTTGTAAATTATTTCCTTTACAACTGAAAATATGGTTAGTTGATTGCTTTATACAAATGACCAATTCATAAACGACCAAGTATTTTTAACGCATTTACGACAAAATATTAGATGGAAACAAAACTATAGTTTACGTTCATGTATTTGTTATTGATATTCGGTTGGAAATAGTTTTGACATTTGCGGTCAAAATATTCCTCACGTAACACTTTATTTTATACAATGTGTCTCCTTAAAAACTACTGTATATTTTTTATATTTTGGATACAAGTCTCCAGTTTTTACGCGCTTTTATTAATCTGCAGTGTCATAATTTGTTAAATCATTTTCATTTTACCTGTATTGGATTTTCCGAATCCTTGAGCTTTTTTTAAAGGGGCACTTTTGTCTATTTGCTTCTGAATACGAATTTCTACGTCGGCATGTAGAAGACAAGTTCTGCAGCTTATAAATGAATTGCATGCAGTACCATATTATCCTTTGTTTTCGTTAAAAATCAAGACAATGGTACCAAAAAAGTATTTTTAAAAAAATATTAACAAACTATAAAAAAAACTTATTTTTATATCATTGTCTTGATTTTTAACGAAAACAAAGGATAATATGGTACCAAAAAAGTATTTTTAAAAAAATATTAACAAACTATAAAAAAACTTATTTTTGCACGCAAAATTATTACGGTGAATTGGTTAATTCTCACGTGGCTGTGTCTAGAAAAAAATAATTGTTTGGTTCGATAGAATTTAATGAAATGAACGAATAAGTAAATAATAGAGTTTTAAAAGAAAATTTGAAAAATTCAATTAAATGAAAATTTTTATGATAATAATTATGAAAACAATGCCTACAATGGTAAATAAAGTCATTTTTTGAAATAAATAAAATATAGAAGTAAATAAATTTTTTGAATATTTACTTATATCATAGGTAATTGATATTTTATTTTATTCCATACCATTTTAATCATCCAAACCTAACACAAAATTAATTCAAACAACATTAATTTAAATTTAAATAAAAACGTTAAAATAACATAGATTTCAATAGAATTATTATCTATTTTATAATAGTACTATTCATAATTTATTTTATTATTTAAAAATACAGTATGGTGTGACACACTCAAATCCCGCCATCACAAATGTACACAAGACCATTTAGTGTCGGTTTTATGCTTACCTTTGAGTGCATGACACGGTATGAAATACACGAAATATAATAAATAAATATTTTATATATAGGCATATTATTTTTATTATAGATATATGAATATATAATTATAAGTAATTTTATAATCTTGTACGTAAATATGATCTAAATATATATATATATATAATATATACTTATATATAGAAATATATTTAATAATATAATATTTTATATTTTTATCTATTTATCTATACATTAATTTTTATCTAATATTACAGGAAAATACAAAAAGTATAGACGAATATACACGAATACGAAAGTACACGTTGAATTATTGTCCGGTCTCACGATCAAGATGGATATTTAAAACACATATACTATACCGTTAATTGAAATAAGGATAAAATATAGTTAAATTTAATATTAATAATAATTTTAAATAAAATATATTAAAAATCATGATAATTAAGCAATAGAGTAATTATAATAGTAACTTTTAATAAAAATTTACTGAGAGATTAGGTTTATAAAATATAAATGCGTTGTGATTTACTTGTAGTTGTAATCCATAACATTGGCAAGAATGCAATTTTTTCTAAACCCAAACCCCTCAAGGTTTTGGCATACAGATGCTTAATGCCTTGAGTAGTTTTTGTATTCTCTCTGTTTTGAAGAATTCTTTTTTCTTTTAAGTTTTCATATTAGTTTATATCTTCATTCAATATGTGGATTTTTTTTCCAGCATCATTTCTTGTTTGTCGATCAGTTATAGTTGACTTGTTTTAATATACATATTATATATATTAGCTTATGTTCCCTAATGCACGGATGAACTTTTTTAATTTTTTAATTTTTTAATTTTAATGTAATTAATATTTTAAATTTTATTAAAATATTTGATATGATAAATATTTGAGCGAGGGCAACTCTTATGACCGCTAAGTGGTACGGAGATGATAATTGCGATGGTTGAGCTTGAGATTCCATGGCGATTATTAGGGTTTGATTTTGGGGCGATGATGATTTGGGGAAATTATGGTTTTTTATTTTCTTTTCCTATTCTACTGAATTGCCACAAGATCGATCCATTGTGATTGTGTTGCATAGTATGTGATTCAAAGAGGGCGAACATGATAATATGCCTTTGCAAGCTGATGAATTTTTTTACAAGATAATATCACTCACTAATTTATAATGTGCAGGATTTTTACGGAAACAACCTTGGTACCTATTGTATCCCGTAGGCATCGTCTGCGTATACTCCCAGGATCCTATATTCGGTATCTTATGATGGCCATTTTAGGCGCATTGGAATTTAATATATTATTTAATAAATTTTTATTATTTAAAAATATATTTAATATCTAATATAATAGTTTATATATATATATATAAAAACTAGTATATATATATACTAGTTTATGTCCCCGTACCAATGAAATTTTTTAGATTTTTAATATTTTTATTTTAATATTTGTTTTATTATTTAAATTTATTTTTATTTATATAATAATAATTTAAACTTTATTTAATATTATATGTATATATTTTTATATAATTTAGTTGTATTTATATTTTAATAATATAATATTTGTGTGTTTTGTATACAGATATATTTTAGTTAAGAGATTACTGTGAGATATTTTAGTTTAGATATTAATGTGAGATGTATTTTAGTTAAGAGATTAATTTTTTAGATTTTATTAAAATTAAATGGTTATGTTTACCTAAAATTGGACGGTTATGATATTTTTTTGATTTGTATTCAAAAAACAAATTCTCTAGTTATAATAATATAGTATATATATATATAATTTGTAATAAATTAAAAAATAAAAATATGACAATAATGATTACAACAAGAATATAATTTCTAATATTAAAAATTAAAAATATTAATTATAATTAAATAACAGGCTTAAAAGACGACACCCCTTTCGTATCATACATAATTTATTAATCATCTAAGAATTTATTTCAATAAAATATTAATTTGTCTCAGTATAATATATTTTATCTCATTGTAATTTAAAAATAAAAAATAATGAGAGCCAGTAAATTGCAATTAAAAATTTATAACTATGTATAAATTATGATTAGTTTCGGAAACAAAGAAGTTAGCCATGATAATGTAGAATTTAAGTTATGGTGGGAAAATATATAATTTATTAAAAAATTTAAAAATATCAACAATTTCAAATTCAACATTTAATTTAGGAAAATAAATAAATTAAGGAATTTTTAAGGTATAATAAATATTTTGATGCCATATAATTAATAAATTTTAATATATTAAATGAATATGAAAAAAATAATTAAAATTGTTAAAAAGTTAAAAAGTAGATAAAAAGGATTAAATATAAGTTTAAATCCTATTAATCTACTAATCAATTACTTGATGGTAGTGGTCAACTGGCCGCAAAGTTCATTTCAATAAAATCAATATTTTTTAATATGATTATGAGCTAGGCCGTACGGAATCAACTATTTTTACATATAAAAATGAGCTAGACGATTAAAATACACAAAAACAGCACATAAAACACAGTTAAAATAAATTAGAAGATGATATGAGAATTTGCATTATATATATATATATATATATATATATATATATATATATATATATATATATATTTCAATTGAAATAATTTTGAATTGTTTTATTTAAAATTTTGTGTATTCAATCGTGTAACTTCATTTGTCTGCACTTGTTTTTTCATCAAGAAAAATAATTTTTATAAGCCGAAGCCTATTTCTTATTCAATTATTTTTATTAACACACAAGTTCATCAAATTTAAACGTAGAATTATAATCTAAATTTTAATAGCTCAAGATTATAGAAGTTGTTTTTTGATATAATGGATCAAAATAATACTCTCACAAATTATTCTAGATTTATTGTTATAAAAATATTAATTATATAATTAAAATATTTAATAATAATTATAAATAAATATATCATAGTTTACTTTATTTAACCGGCATTTCTCTTATATATTTGAAGTTTAAAAATATTTTAACACAAATTAATTAAGTATACAATATAAATATAATAATACAAAAGTAAAAAAAAATATCATTCTTATAGTATGAAAATTATAGCTTAAAATTTAATCTAAAACAAAACTTAATATCCAATATTTATGCGACTCAAGGGGACATTGTTAGGAGAAAGGTCTATTAGAATGTTGGAAAAATAATATAAAAGATTAGGAACGGCCACGTAACCTCTCCATTGTCCTTGCTATTATATATATAGAGAGAGATATAGATCCTAGAATAATGTTACATATTATTTTATTATTTGAACTGATCCGGTTTCAATTGCTATTTTTCTATAATCTTATTGATAAAATCTCTATTCTATTTTTGAAATCAATCAAAAAAATAATAATTAAAGTTGTGTAGCCGTTTACACAATCACCTGGACGCATGAGGCGAATTTTTATATGATATGATGCTGCATTAGTTTTAAAATAAAATATAAATCAAGTTATTTTTTAAATAATTGCGAAAAGTTCATTGATTTTTAATTATTATTGAAGATTGGACAAAATCATTTCAGTTTGTCATACCAAATACAACACTATACTTCAGGCAGTTTTTTATGAGAGCCACACTTGAGCCTTATAAAGGGGATAAATGCCGAATATGTGAATGTCATTCCCATTTCAAGTGACACCGTAGGTGAAACATTTTTGGTTGGCTGTACTGTGCCCGACACTCGTTTTCTGAGAAGACAAGTACTGCAACTTATAAATGCTAACTAACAAAAAAAACTATAAATGCTTAGCGATGAAGGTTGTCATTGTACAATTTAAAATAAGTCACGAGCTTCGAGCTCTACCTGCTACTTATACGGGGAAAAATCAGCCCAATGTACATAATTAATATTATATTATAACTTAGTTAAATACAATAAATGAAAAGACCCTTGATCGGATCTTATTTAGAATTCATGATGACTCCTAATACGGTAAAATCTTCTAAAAAACACTTGTCTTTGCTTTGTTAATGTTCTTTTTTCATTTCGTCACTTTTTTTCTTTGAGAAAACTATCATCTTTTAACTGCTTTAAATAAGAAATTATACCGTATGATGCAAGTGTTATTCTTTGAAATGATAATTTCCTTTCAAAAAATAATTGTAGAATTTAAAAAACGGTCATATTCAAAAAAGCTTAAAACTAATTTTTCTCTCCATTTCTGTTTTACAAGATCTATGAGAGCTATTCATCATGGATGGATAGAGAAGGAGTTATCAGTGAGCATATGGCAGGGATGAACATCGAGCATATGGCAGGGATGAACATCGAGGACGAGAAGAATGAGGAACTTATTTTTGACACTGAAGTAGATGATGACTCGAACAAGTTTGAGTTGTGTCTGGTGGATCGTTTTTTGACGGAAAAAAGCATCAATTCTAGAGCAATGATGACCAAATTAGCAGATATCTGGCGACCCGCAAGAGGGATAAATATCAAGGCTAGTATTTTTCTCTTTCATTTCTACCACATTAACGACATGTTTTGGTTTCAAAATGGAGGGCCCTGGACTTTTGATAATGGCATGCATGTTGTCAAAACTTTTCCAACAGAAGAGGACTCAATACATGTACCTTTAGTAGAGCTAAATTTCTAGATTCAAATACATGGACTACCTTTTGGGTTCATGTCAGAAGGAGTTGGCAAACAGCTGGAGATTATTTTTGGAAAATTTGTGATGTATGATCCAAACAACAACACGAGCATATGACGTGAATGTATGCGTCTTAAGATCAAATTGGTCGTTCGAAGGTCACTGAAATGTAAAAAGAAAATATGCAAGAAGAACGGAACAGAGTGCATTATTCAGTACAAATATGAAAGGCTTGGAGACTTATGTTTCCTATGTGGGATGCTAACCCATACAGAACGTTTCTGCCGACTGAAGATGGAATCAAACACTCAAGAAGCTCTAAAAGAATGGGGTACATGGCTTCGACCTCCGTCACTCAAGAAGCTCTAAAAGAGAGGAGTAAATGGCTCCGTGATGACATGGATGAGGGCTGGGGCACCAATCTCGGGCAGGATAATTATTATCAACAATACTCAGAGAAATAGACGGGAAGTATGGCTAAGGAAAGTAACCAAAGGCGGGATTCTAGGAACGCAATGCATGGGGAACCTAATATCTCGGGTGTAAATGAGTTGGTTGGTAATTCAGATTTGTCAGCGTAAAAAGTTTAAAATACGGTAAAATCTTCTAAAAACACTTGTCTTACTTTGCTTTGTTAATGTTCTTTTTTCATTTCATCACTTTTTTTCTTTTAGAAAACTATCATCTTTTAACTGCTTTAAATAAAAAATTATACGGTATGATGCAAGTGTTATTCTTTGAAATGATAATTTCCTTTTAAAAAATAATTGTAGAATTTAAAAAACGTTTATGTTTCAAAAAAACTTAAAACTACTTTTTATCTCCATTTCTTGTGTGAGGTCTGTGTTTTCTCTCCATTCCTGTTTTATAATATCTGTGAGAGCTATTCATCATTGACAGAGAAGGAGTTATCAGTGAGAGAAGGAGTTATCAGTGAGCATATGGCAGAGATGAACATCGAGGACGAGGAGAATGAGGAACTTATTTTTAATACTAAAGTAGAAGATGACTCGAAAAAGTTTGAGTTGTATCTAGTGGGTCGTTTTTTGACGGAAAAACATCAATTCCAGAGCAATGAAGACAAGATAGGTGTTTTTCTCTTTCAATTCTACCTCATGGACGACATGCTTTGGGTTCAAAATGGAGGGCCCTGGACTTTTGATAACGGCATATTTGTTATCAATATTATTCCAATAAGAGATGACCCATTACAGGTACCTTTATTAGTGCTAAATTTCTGAATTCAAATACACGAACTTCCTTCTGGGTTCATGTTAGGAGTTGGCAAACAGCCGGGGAGTTTTTTTGGAAAATTTGTGATGTATAATTCAAATAACAACACAAGTATATGGCGTGAATGTATGCGTCTGAAGATCAAAATGGACGTTTAAAGGCCACTGAAACATAAAAAGAGAATATGCAAGAAGAACGGAACAAAGTGCATTATTCAGTGCAAATATTGAAGGCTAGGTGACTTTAGTGCAAATGGCTCTGTGATGATAGGGATGAGGGCTGGGGCACCAATCTCAGGCATGATAATTATTACCAATAATACTCAGAGAAACAGACATGAAGTATGGCTAATGAAAGTAATCAAAGGGGGGATTTTAGGAACACAATGCATTGGGGACCTAATATCTCGGGTGTAAATGAGTTAGTTGGTAATTTAAATTTGTCAGCGGTAAAAGTTCAAAATGCTAGTTTAAGTGGACCTACAGATGATGAGTTAATTGTGCTTAATATTGAGGAAAGGAAAAGGAGACGTAGTTGGCCAATAGCTGATGAATTGTTTATTGAAACAGATGGTAACAATGAAATAATATATATGGAAGCTACTCTTTCTAAGGCTGATTTTGCAGATTCCTCACCTGATTATTTATCTAAGCTTGCAATGCAAGCTAGCCATCCTAAATGAATATCCTAAGTTAGAACTGTTGAGGGTTGGGAAACTCTCGAATAGTTCGTATTCTTGGTGACGTTGTAAAGGCACGTAAACCCGATTTTCTTTTCTTATCAGAGACTATCTCAGTTACTAATAAAATTGAGGAACTCCGAGTTAAGTTTGGTTTCTCGCAATGTTTTTCTATTAATCGTATTGGGCATAGTGGTGGTTTGGCAGTCTTTTGAAAGCATCATGTATCTTGTGATGTGTCAAGTTACTCTCAGAATAATATTGACATTCTTTTTAATGAAAATAATGTAGCTTCTGGGAGACTTTCGTGTTTTTATGGCTACCATGAGAGGTCGCGTATGAAAAAATATTGTGATTTTATTCGATTAGTAGCTAACATATCTTCTTTACCTTGATGCATTATAGGATATTTCAATGATCTTCTTTACTCAACAGATAAAATGAGAGTTGTTCCCATCCCCAGAATTTGATGGAAGGCTATCGTAAAGAGATTGATGATTATTTTTTTTGTCTGAACTAGACCTTTATAGTGGTAGATGCACTTGGTAAAATGGTAGAGCTTCAACTGCATGGGTAAGAGAGATAATAGACAGATCATTTGCTACTCATTCTTGGTGGGTCAAGTATCCGATTAGTAATCTATCAGTTCATCATGTGTTGTTTTCTGACCATGATCCAATCAATTTAGATTTACTTAATGTATCTCTTACATGGAAACAGTTTCGCTTCAAGTTTGAAAACACCTGCCTAGAGGAACCAAGCTTCTAGAAAGAAGTTAAAGATTTTTGGTCAACTCTCCCTCCTACGCATTTCCTCCCTAAGCTGATCTTTATATCTTCTTTTATGTCTCACTAGAGCAAGAACTTCTTTCATAAATTTTGAGATAAGATTAAAAACCAAGAATTGTATTGGAAACAATGTGCTAAAACTTTCTAGCTTGTAGAGGGGGACGCTGATACGAAATTTTTTCATGCTAATGGTTCAGCCAAGCGGAAAACTAATCACATCAGCTATATTGAGATTAGGACAAGATCAAAGTTGACAATCACGAAGATATTTGTCAAATGGTTCATGATTATTTTGTTAATGTATTCACATGTACCCACAGTGATGATACACACCATAATATGATAGTAGGAAGACAAGTTACCAAGGCTCAAAATAAGCTGCTTATGGAAGAGGTATTTTTTGAGGAGTTTTCAATTGCAATAAAACAAATGCATCTTGACAAGGCGTCAAGTACTGATGGGCTTAACCGGCTCTTTTCCAATAATTTTGGTCTCTATTAGGTCGAGATGTTTATGAATGTTGCAGAAATTGGTTGAACATAGGCTCCTTTCCAGCCACTCTAAATGACACGAATGTGGTCTTCATTCCAAAGAAATAAAAAGCTTGCTTCATGAAAGATCTCCGACGTATTGCTCTATGTAATGTGTTATATAAAATTTTGACAAAAGTACTTGATAATAGGCTGAAAGTTATCCTTCCAGCCTTGATCTCTGAAAATCAATCAGCCTTCGTGGCAGGAAAAAGTATAAAACACAACGTCTTGATTGCATTTGAGGTCATACATCACATGAAGTGGATGAATCGAGGGTGTGAGGGTGAAATTTATTTGAAGTTAGACATTAGCAAGGCATATGGCTGAGTGGATTTGGAAGACAAACAAAAAAAGCTAGTGAGGATAAACAAACCCACCCGGTGGACTGCCGAGCTCAGAAAAGTGGATAGAGCTCTTGCTAATTGTAAGTGCTTTGGCTCTCTGCCTTTATCTGAATCAGAAGTTGAATTCACCCCCTTGTTGGGTAATGGCCTCTCTGATCATAGTGCTTGTGTGGTTATAACAGGGATGCATATCCTTCCATGTCCGTTTTAATGTGGCCTATTTCACCTTTTTTGTAATAAGTTAGCGACCTACCAAATTTATTATAGACATTTTTGGCCTGATAGTTAGTTGATAATGCATCTGCATAGAAGGGAGTATTCTTTTTACCACTATAATTTTGAAAATCAAGATGCGTCTAAGAATACCAAAAAAATAAAAAGTAGAAAGATGTTTCCAGAAATTTCCAATTTCACTTTATTTGATCCTTCAGTGAAAAAGGGAATCAGTTTTGTCCAGGGTGCAACTCTCTTTTTCACCTTGAATTGGTCAAAATATAATACCTAGAGTCGAAGGACTAATCGGTTAATGGGAAGCGGGTTACTCCCCAAAAATGCCCCACTCGTAGGTTCCTTTGTTTCCACCCATTAGGCTCTCCAGAGAAAGAAGTTGACATTCTGAGTAGCGGTGACACTTGAGTGTCCCTAGTCCTAATTTCACATGTAAACCAGAGCAGGCAGTAGAGGTTTTAGACCAAGCTTTTACCAAAAAGAAGTGGCCAGGAACTAGTTCCGGGCTATGGCTTCTACAAAGTTCTATTATCGAAGATTGTTCCCTAGGGAATATACCCGTTGGGACCAAGGGTTTACTCTTCAGTCTTCGGCAGGAGGACAAGTGGATTCCCTTTAGTCGAAGCAGTTAGAAGGGCTTTTTGGCCTATCAATAAGTCTTCAAATCATTCATTTGAAAAAATTGAAAAGGGTTCTTTCTTGTAAAGCACTCTTGCTATCATTCCTCGTCTTACTACCAAGCGTAAACCTCTGATACGATAAACAGAATAAAATCATATCGATGACGTGCAGGTGAAAAATAATATCACTCGGGTCTTTTCTCGACCTAATCAACCATCGGGCTAAGAGCCGATCATTTGCACGTAGATTTCCTACCTATTGATCCTTCCTTTCTCTATCCTTTTGACAAAGTTGTATGCCCTAATAGCATTAAATAGATTCATTAAATGGTCTGTTGACTTCAATTGGGCATGTATATTAATGAGGATTCGCAATATCACACAACTTCTCTAATTAGATCCTTTTTTTTTGAAAAAGGATTGCGAAACTAACTAAAAAAAGATGATATAATCAATGACGGAAGTCTTGTCGGGCTCACCTTCAACGACGAGCAGGGAATCATGGCGTCTTCGGTCTGGCATGAGCCACTTCGTTCCTAATGCATTATCTGTCCCATAATAGGTCCCATTTCTCTATTCTTTTTTGATGGAATGAAAAAGACATATATGGTAGAATCGTGAGTTTTAGCAAAACAAGCTCTATGGGGTCGTATTGATTGGTTCAAAGCCTTTTGATGAAAAATGAACATATTTCTTTGTCAATTTATGGAAATCCTTGATCCGGGAGAAAGGCTCTTTGTTGCCTAATAAACTTTACGGCCTCATATGAGAATGGAAAACTGGGGAGCTGTTATCAATTTATGCCTAAGTCCTCTACATATAGTACCTTGAATCACATTTTCTGATTTAGATGACTAATGACAGATGGAGGTTGATGGTAGAACATGTTCGGGCCCGGCTTGCTTCCCGCCCGAAAGAACCACTAACTTACTAGCCGGACTAGTGGGGACCCTATATGTCTTATATTTTGTATATTCTTCTATTATATAGCACTGAAAGAGATAGTAAAACTGGGGCAAGAAGAACTAAAAAGGCCTTAACGCCTATGGATTTGGTGGAAATACTACCAGAAATGCACCTATAATATAGTTTATTACACTAGCCAAGTAAGAGTGAAGTAGCAGGAGTTGATCGGGGAGGGAAGATGGATAGGAACTGCTGGGCTGGCTTCCACGTTCGATTCATCCCTGGAGTTGAATACCTCATTGAAGATAAGATCTAGAAGAGGATCCAATGATGGAAATCTAAACCCATCTCCGGACCTGGTAAAACAGTGGCCCAATCCATTCCTTCCTATGGTATTTCGTGCTTTTTTATTCCAAAATCTCTTTGTCAGGAAATCAAGAGAATGCTTAACAAATTTTGGTGGGGTTCCAACTCGAATGCCAGCAATAATACAAATAAGTTGTCATGGGACGCCATGAGTATGTCTAAAAGTAAAGGTGTTTTGGGTTTTCGGAGTTTGTTTGGGTTCAATCTAGCATTCCTTGGCAAGCATTATTGGAATTTTATTACTAATCCCCACTCTCTGGTTGTTAGATTTTTCAAGGCTCGTTATTATCCTAATACACACATTCTGAAGGCAATTTCAAGCTCGGGTGTCAGTTATATTTGGTCGTGCATTTTAACTGCTAAGGAGGCTCTTTCAGATGGCTTTAGATGGGTTCTTCGTAATGTTAGGACAATCGAGGCAACTAAGGACCCCTGACTTAAAGGAAAACTTGACTTTCTTGTGGATCAAAACCACGCTTATTGTAATAAACCATATTTTTGCAGGGATCTAACCTCGGGAACAAAATAAATAATGTGGTCAATGTAGTCATCGGAGGTACCCGTTCACCACCCAGGGCCTCTACAGCCAAAGAAATCATGACCATCGATCAGGCTCTGGAAGGCAAAAAACCATGCCATCATATTAACTGATGCCAATCTAGAAGGGGTGGATCCCAATCACACAAAAGCACTGGTGGTCAGCGTGGAAACGAAGGAATACATCATCAAAAAAGTGTTAATTGATAACGACTCAACTGTGGACATCTTGTTCATGCATTGGTGGGAATGATTAAAATTACCAGATGTCTAGCTAGAGGAATGCCTGGAAGAAGCACCACTCTATGGATTTGGACACAACGCAATGCCAATAGCATGAATCGTTAGATTACCCATCATCTTCGGATCAAATCGAGTCCAGGTAACCAATTCCATCAAACTCTATGTAATTAATACTGCATCGTCATATAATATAATTTTAGGATGCCCAACCTTGACACGTTTAAGAACAATCACATATACCACACACCTGAAAAATGAAATTCCCAATGGAAGGGGAAATATGGGAAATTAAAGGAGATTGTGAGGCCTCTCATTTTTATTATGGATCAGTTTTGACATTAGCCCAACCTGATCCTAGCAACTTAAGACGAGCCAAGGCAGCACACAGAAGGAAAAAAGAAGAAGAGACACCTAGACCACCAACAAAGTTAATGTAAGAGAGCTCGAGAAGTCCAAATGGTTGAAAGGTCCTTAGAATAAATGGAGGAGGACGAGGATGTCATGATGGATAATGCACTAGAGCAATGTTTGCATAAGGAGAAAGACCCGATGGTAACCCCCACGGTAGCTATAGAAAAAATTAAACTTATCCTAGGAAACGGGAAGAAGACAATTAATAATGGGGTCGGGTTATATTCTGATTTCAAAGAGGGTCTCATAAAGTTGCTAAGAGACTATGCAGATGTGTTCGCATGGAGCCCAAGTGAAATGCCCAGACTAGACGAGTCGGTGGCCATACACAAACTGGGTGTGTACTTGGAAGCAACACCGAAAATACAAAAGAGAAGAAATTTCACCCCGGAAAGACAAAAGGCCATCGATGAGGAAATTGAGAAGATGTTAGACACTGACCTGATTTGTGAAGTAATCTACCCGAAATGGATTACAAAATATAGTATTGGTTCAGAAAAATAATGGAAAATAGTGGGTATGTGTGGACTACACAGCCCTCAATGTGGCCTGTCCAAAGGACCCATACCCGCTCCCAAATATCGATCAGTTGATTGATACCACCGCATGACACCTAATGTTGAACTTCATGGATGACTTTTCTGGATATAATCAAATTAAGCTGGTGCCCGACGACCGGGAAAAAATATCTTTTATCACTCATAGAGGAGTTTATTGCTATAAAGTAATGCCTTTCAGTTTAATCAATATCGGGGCTACTTACCAATGAATGATGAACAAACTATTTACTGAAAAACTAGGGAGGAACATGGAGGTTTAAGTGAATGATATGATCGTTAAGTCAAAACTCTTCGACACTCACCTATAAGACCTGAAAGAGTGCTTTGATCGACTCCAGGCACACAACATGAAATTAAACCCGGACAAAAGTACATTCGAAGTTGAAGCGGGCATATTTCTTGGATTCTTGCTCAGTCAAAGGAGAATTGAAGCAAATCTAGAAAAAATACAAGCCATCTTAGATATGAGATTACCTCAAACCATAAAAGAAGTATAAAAACTCACTAGGCGCTTGGCAGGACTAAGAAGGTTGATCTCAAAGTTAGCAGAAAGATGTTTTCCCTTCTTTGACACTTTGAGAGCGGTGAAAAAAGCTAGAAAAATCATGTGGACACCTAAGTGTCAGAAGGCATTCAAGAAACTTAAGACATACCTCTCGTCACCACCACTGTTGACCACTGTAAAACTAACACAACCTTTATCTTTATATCTCTCTACAACTGATGCGGTAATTGGAGTAGTACTGGTTAAAGAAGATATGAACGAAAAACAACCAGTCTACTATGTGAGCGAAGTGCTTATAGACGCAGAAACCAAATACCCTCCCATTGAGAGGTTTGCCTTGGCCTTGGTGGTGGCCAACCGTAAATTAAGGCATTACTTTCAAGGTAGGGATATCAAAGTAATCACCAATCAGCCATCAAAAAGAATTCTACACATGCCCGACATGTCGGGGGGATTGATCAAATGGTATATTGAGCTAAGCTAATTTTCTCTGATGTATGATCCCCGAAAAGCGAAAAAAGTTTAAGCTCTATCAGATTTTATAGTAGAATGTTCCTTTGGAAATCCCATAGTGAAGGATGACCAAGATATAAGCAAGCCAATTGAAGTAGAAAAACCTGAACATGTATAGAAATTATTCGTGATCGGGTCATCCATATCGAGTAGAAGCGAGGTCGGGCTTATACTGATTAGCCCTGAAGGATTCAAGATAATGCAGGTGATTAATTTTCCTTTCTAAGCAACTAATAACCAAGCAAAATATGAAGCCCTAATAGAAAGCTTAAATTTGGCAAGAAGTTTGCGGGTGCAAAACATTGCAATACATAATGACTCACAGATTGTGGTCAGGAAAATGACAAGAGATTATGCAACGAAAGAGATCACTTTGGCGAGGTACTAGGCTCTAGTCAATCCCTGTTGGGTAGCTTCCAAGGGCACACGTTAACACAAATAGATAGAGAAAGCAATTCAGTGACGGACGGCTTGTCGAAACTCATTGAAGGAGATCGTGAAAACCTTAATGCTTCGATATATTTTGAAGAGCTGAAATTGCCCGCCACGGTGGAGCACGAAATCATGGATATTGATGATTTCGACTTCACTTGGATGACCATAATAATTGATTATCTCAAAGATGGCACATTGTCTGATGATACGACGAAAGTCAAGCAACTCAAAGCCCAAGTAACCAAGTTCTTTATTCAAGATGATACCATGTACAACAGAAGTTTTGACTAGCCCGTTCTAAAATACATCAACCCGGACGAAGCTTTGTACTGCATGAGGAAGGTGCATGAAGGAATATGCGGGGACCATATGGGAGGAAAAGTATTGGCACACAAAATACTAAGACTAGGCTATTTCTAACCTAAATGCGCAAGATTGTAAAGAATTTGCTAAGAAGTGTACACAGTATTAGTTATTGGGGAACGTTCCCCGGAGAGCAGTTGTTTTACCCACCCCAGTCTTGTCCCCGATACCATTCGTAGCACAAGGAATTGAAATAAGGAGACATTTCCTAAAAGCCAAAACTAGCTGCAGTATATCTTGGTAGCTATAGATTACATGACAAAGATGGTAGAAGCCAAAACACTCAAGAACATCACCCAGGAGGATGCAATCAAATTTGTGGATGAGCATATTGTTACCTCTTTTGGAATACTCGAGTAATGATATCTAATAATGGCACCCAGTTTGTGGGTTCGAAGTTCACCAAGTACTTGTCTGATATATGCATCAAACATAAGAAAGCTTCGGTCTATCATCCACAAAGCAATGGCCAAGTAGAAGTTATTAACAGAATCATAGTGCGAGGCCTTGAAAAGCGAAAGCAGGCCTTCAAAAAGAAGAGGCTAGAAGAATGCCCAACGTTATATGGGCATATCGCACCACCTAAAGAGCAGGGACTAGGGAAACTCCCTTAAAATTGACATTTATCACGGAGGCTTTGTTACTAGTGGAAGTGGGATCACCTTCATTCCAAGTCCTCAATTTTGAAGAAGAGGCTAACTCTCAAGGCCTCCAGACCAATTTGGACTTGATAGATGAGACTCGTTATAATTTTGTGCTTGTCATGGACAAGTACAAAGAGTGAACACGAGAATACCTTCCCCAGAAAACCAACATACGGGAATTTGAAGAAGGAGATTATTTCTTAAGGGCAACATAAGTGAAGGGATGTTGTTATTTTCATATTTTCTAATCATTTTAGTATTTTAATGTTTGTCTAATATTATTAAATTTAAATAGAATTTAGGAAGTAACTAAATCACTTAGTAACCTCCCATAGGATTATTCGAGTGATCCTTTAGAAAGTTCAATGTTAATTTCTACAAGTGATTATTTTTCTAAAACTTCTATTTGTATAGAGCAAAAAGTTTGAAAAAAAATGTCATGTAATGATATTGTTTAGAACATTATTGTTATATAGATGTGGTAGAGTAAAGATTTTTTGATACTTTAAATTATAAATCTTTTTCCAGATAACATTGTTTATTGAGATTAGGTGTTTCCTAAAGGAATTACCAAAATGAAAAATCATCTATATCAGTGAAAATATTATTTGAGTAATTTTTACTCTTGCCTAATATTTAAAATATAATTTTTTCTCCCGGTGTTCTACTTTATCTTTTATTCGGAGAAAAATATTTTGATACACTAGTAGCTTCCCACAAGCTCTCAACTATATTTTATATATGGGAATACTAGTAAACAATTTTACTCAAGTCAAAACTTTAGCTTAAAAGCTTATTTATTTCGTCCAATGGCTATATGTATTTTATTTTGATCAAGAACACAACTTTATCATATTTTGATCAAATAAAATACTTTCACTTGTTAGAATGACTTAAAACTTTTTATGGGTCATTAGAATAATATAAAATATTATTCAAATTTTTCTCATAATTTTCTAAGAACTTTTAATTTCGAGCCAATCTCAATAATCACAACCAAATGAATTTAAATTTCCTCCCCCCACCAATTCAAATTTTGGGAGCATTAATCACAACCATTCATTCCAAGTCAATCTCCACCATTCATTTCCACTAACTTTCCCTATAAATACAACCCCCACACCCACATTTTCTAACACCGAGAAAGCCAAAACACTTCTCATTTTTGCAAAGCTAGTCTCATATTTAGAAAAAGTATTCTCTCCTCCTTCTCTCTAGAAAATCTCTCTCTAGAATACTTCTCTCTTATAACCCATTTTGTTCCAACTTCCAAGTTCTTCAACAAAAGGTTATAATTTATAAACTAGCTTTCCATATTTGGTTTCTCTTCTACACCAAGCTTAAACATCTTAGATCTAGCCCACTAAAACTCGTTTGCCTTGAAAAGAGGAAGAAAAAATTATTTTCAATTTTTCCGACCAAATTCCGGTGAGTTTTTCTGGCGAACTCTAAAGCTTGTTTTTGAGTTCATATTTGTGCGGTAACAAAGAGGAAACCTTTTTGGCTTCAAAGTCTCTAGATTTGCCTCAAGTTTTGAGCACATATCTTTTATAAAGATACTACATCTTATCAAACCCATTTGGTTAAGATATTTTTAGTTCTACAAGAAAGATTCAAAACTAAGCATTTCTAGCTTGATTCTCTCTTTCTAAAAAGGCTCCATCAAGCCCATTAGAAGCTTGAAATATTCGGGCCCTTTAGTATTGGAAAAATCCGACCACTTTGATTTTTTTGGTCAAAACTCCGGCGAACGTTTCCGGCAAGCTTTTGATAACTTTTTGGAAAACATAAAGGCCTTCAACTACCCATCCTCTTCTCTTGAATATTCGTTTATTTTGATAAGTGAAAAATCTAATTTTTGTGATTTTTCCGATCGAAATTTCGGTGAATTATTCCGGCGAACTTATGGTGAATTGTGGTAACCTTTGCCTATTAATTAAAGAGAATCTTTTTAAAGACTTTTCATTTGAGCCTTAACCGGCCAAGTGCTTCTACATATTATATCCGGCAATCAAAGTGCCTAAAAAGGAAGATTGAATTTAGACTTGCACTTTCTAGTATTTAGTTTAATATTCCTCTTTATACTTCCTTTCGGTGTTTGATCTTTTTCTTACACGAATACTTTTTAGTGGTTTATGTAAAAAGGTCCTAAGCTTATATTCTAGATTTGGATTAAATTCAAACAAGCTCTTTATTGTTGACTTTGAGTCACTATAATCTTGGCTTGAATTTTATCTGTGCATAACATGTTCTAATTTGAACAAGTTCTAGATCAAAGCTTAACTAGCCTATTAGTAACCTTCGAAGTCTCCAAAGTGTAGGTAATTTAAGATTAGCGTTTAGCTATCTAGCAAACGGAGCGGGTATTAATAGTTACATTGTTTAACACGAAAGTGTTAAGAGTGACTAGGCTTTTTAATATATTCATATAGAATATATTGTACCATTTCGGTACTACCTATACTTAACGTATGAACTTCTATATAAATTGAGATATCCTTGACTAAAAAAGTTGTACTTAAGTAATTAATATTAATATATATACACTACGCCATAAACGGCCTAATGCAATACTTTTAGAATGCAACACTCATTTTCCGTTACATTAGCCTACTTTTTTTGAGCAACTGCAATACTACAAACAAAGCGTTGCATTATATTAGAAAGTTGTGTTGCAGTTCAATTGTAGTGTTGCACGTTGCAACACTAGGGGAAAAAGCGTTGCATTTGGTAAGCAATTAGAACAAAAAATGATGATGTGGCATATGGGACCCACGTGTGGGACCCACATTTGCTGACGTGTCACTGATGACGTGGCAGGTGGACCCACCTGTGCTGACGTGTCATGTGTGGGGCCCACGTGGGGGACCCACATTTTGCTGACGTGGCACTGCTAACGTGGCACTAAAACGTTGCATTTGGTCCTTCAGTGTTGCATTTGCGCTTGGTGTTGCATTTGAGTTTTTGAGGGACCCACATTTTGCTGACGGGGCAGTGATGACGTCAGCATGTGGGACCCACATTTAGTAGTACAAGTCAAATCAGGTGTTGACTACAAAATGTACCATCTAAAATAATTTCTTATTTTTTAAAATTTTGGGAATATCACTATATTAGATATATATTAACATCCGTACGGTTGGATCGTCGATAAGTATTTCTAAAAAAATAGAGACAACAATCTGGGATAAAGTACAAGTTAGTGGTACAAGTCAAATCAGGTGTTGACTACAAATTGTACCATCCAAAATAATTTTTTATTTTTTAAAATTTTGGGAATATCACTATATTAGATATATATTAACATCCGTACGGTTGGATCGTCGATAAGTATTTCTAAAAAAATAGAGACAACAATCTGGGATAAAGTACAAGTTAGTGGTACAAGTCAAATCAGGTGTTGACTACAAATTGTACCATCCAAAATAATTTTTTATTTTTTAAAATTTTGGGAATATCACTATATTAGATATATATTAACATCCGTACGGTTGGATCGTCGATAAGTATTTCTAAAAAAATAGAGACAACAATCTGGGATAAAGTACAAGTTAGTGGTACAAGTCAAATCAGGTGTTGACTACAAATTGTACCATCCAATTTTTTATTTTTTTTTAAATTTTGGAAATATCACTATATTAGATATATATTAACATCCGTACGGTTGGATCGTCGATAAGTATTTCTAAAAAAATAGAGACAACAATCTGGGATAAAGTACAAGTTAGTGGTACAAGTCAAATCAGGTGTTGACTACAAATTGTACCATCCAAAATAATTTTTTATTTTTTAAAATTTTGGAAATATCACTATATTAGATATATATTAACATCCGTACGGTTGGATCGTCGATAAGTATTTCTAAAAAAACAGAGACAATAATCTGAGATAATGTACAAGTTAGTAGTACAAGTCAAATCAGGTGTTGACTACAAATTGTACCATCCAAAATAATTTTTATTTTTTAAAATTTTGGAAATATCACTATATTAGATATATATTAACATCCGTACGGGTGGATCATCGATAAGTATTTCTAAAAAAACAGAGACAATAATCTGGGATAAAGTACAA
Source organism: Oenanthe sinensis (assembly GCA_028671895.1). NCBI lineage: Eukaryota > Viridiplantae > Streptophyta > Magnoliopsida > Apiales > Apiaceae > Oenanthe > Oenanthe sinensis. Next base: position 12,639,319 of record CM053799.1, read on the forward strand.
GTTAATAGTACAAGTCAAATCAGGTGTTGACTATAAAATGTACCATTTAAATAATTTTTTATTTTTTAAAATTTTGGGAATATCACTATATTAGATATATATTAACATCCGTACAGTTGGATCATCGATAAGTATTTCTAAAAAAACAGAGACAATAATTTGGGATAAAGTACAAGTTAGTAGTACAAGTCAAATCAGGTGTTGACTACAAAATGTACCATCTAAAATAATTTTTTATTTTTTAAAATTTTGGGAATATCACTATATTAGATATATATTAACATCCGTACGGTTGGATCATCGATAAGTATTTCTAAAAAAACAGAGACAAAAATCTGGGATAAAGTACAAGTTAGTAGTACAAGTCAAATCAGGTGTTGACTATAAAATGTACCATTTAAATAATTTTTTATTTTTTAAAATTTTGGGAATATCACTATATTAGATATATATTAACATCCGTACGGTTGGATCATCGATAAGTATTTCTAAAAAAACAGAGACAATAATCTGGGATAAAGTACAAGTTAGTAGTACAAGTCAAATCAGGTGTTGACTATAAAATGTACCATTTAAATAATTTTTTATTTTTTAAAATTTTGGGAATATCACTATATTAGATATATAAATTTCTACATTTATTAATAAATAAAATTGAAAATAAAATTAATGATATCATATAGAAGTATTTTTACTATATAATAATATTAAATTATGTTATAAAATAATAAATATTAAATAATATTAATAAAATAAAGTAAAAGACACCAAATAAAACAGGCGGGCTATTTCCCCCCAGCCAAAATTATACCAAGTACCCTCACACAGACACACAAATCCATTACCCTCACACAGACACTCGCGACCATTACCCTCACACAGACACTCGCGAAGCAGCTGCAAGGGTAAAATCGAAGGGATATGGCAAGTCAAAGGGTATAATCGAAGGGATATCGGAAGTAAAAGTTAGGGTTAGGTTTAAATTGCAAGTAAGTTTCAATTGAAAAAGTTAGGGTTAGGTTTCATAAAGGTATGAATGTTATGTCTCTTTTTTCTCTTTTGTTTCATAAAGTTAGGGTTAGGGTTAGGTTTTATAACTAGGATTTGTCTCTGTTTTAACTGAGGGTTAGGTTTTCTTTTTTGCAGGTAACTGAGGGTTTCAATTGGGGGTTTCAAAAAGGTATGCATCTGTATATTTTTTGTTTGTCTCTATTTTATCTGTTTTTTGCTCAAATGTGGTTCAAAAGGACTCATAACTAGGATTAGTGAGGTAGTGTAGGAATATTTGAGATGTCGAAGTCATATGGGTGTGTCACTCCGAGGAATTGGTTCCTTTTATATGTAAAGTGTAAAGTTGTGGCTTACTATTTTTGGTTGGTATGTTGCTAGCTGATGTAGTTTCATTCAATTTTATGTTTCGGAATCTTAAACTAGCTGAAGTTAACTGTTATGAACTTTTTCTGGTGTTCATCTTGGAAGTAAACTTGTAGGAATTGTTTGTTGCTTATGTTAGAGTTTGTTTTAGTGGTCCAGTATTAGTGTGTTTTTCCGCGGAGAAGCTTGTCCCCATTTACGTGTGTATTATTTGTTTGTATTTTATCTTGCTTGACTAATTATCAATATTGCATGTGTTCTGTTTTTGGTCAGTTATCTTTGTGCGCGTTGAATTAATTTTTTTGCTGTTGCAGGTGAATGGTTTTCATCTGCTGGTGCTAATTTCACTCCTCATATTGTGACGGTGAATGCTGGAGAGGTAGAATATTCGAAATAGTATTTACTCTTTCTCTAGAGTTGAATTCGTAGAGAATGACATTTTGAATCTTGTTATATAGTATTCTTTAATATGCCTTTGTTGTATAGTATTCTTTAATGTATTTTAACTTGACATGTTAGTTATTTCCCATGTTACTGTGACTGGTGTCCGTTCCCTTTCTCATGTTAGTATTCTTTGTATAGGGTGTAGCAATGGACGATGATTATACAAGTTGGATAGGATTTCCGAAACATAGTAAAGAATATAAAAAGGGGATAACCACATTTTTGGAAAATGCATTTCCCATTTATGCTAAAGGAGAAGAAATGAGGTGCCCCTGCAAAATATGTGTGAATCGTAATTGGCATTATCAAAATGTCATTTATGATCACCTAATTTGCCGTGGGCCTTCTCCTATACATTTGAAATGGATTTGTGAGGTTTCATGTACCAAAGTAGACGATAGTACTGAATTTATGGATTATGAAACGGGAATGGGCTTTGAAGACAATCTAGATCAGATGTTTAATTGTACGGGTAAGAGGTTTCAAGATTTAGAAGACGGTAGTGATGATATAGCAAATGTAGAGGCTAGAAAGTTCTATCAGCTTGTTAGAGACGGAAAACAACCACTATACCCCGGTTGCTCTAAATTCTCTTGATTAAGTTTTATGATCAGACTTTATCATTTAAAGTGTGTTCATGGAATTACCGAGTCTGCCTTTGGCGACTTACTAGGATTAATGAATGAAGCTTTTCCTGATGCCCGCCTACCTTTGTCTTTCAATGCTGCAAAGAACATGATTAGGGATTTAGGTCTCGATTATCAGAAAATACATGCATGCCCAAACAGTTGCATGTTGTACTGGGCTGAAAATAAAGATAAACAAGAATGCATAAATTGCGGTGTTTCTAGGTGGGTTATACAAGAAAAAAAAGGCATTGATGCGAATGATGATCCATAAAAGTCGACATACAAAGTACCAGCAAACGTGATGAGGTACTTTCCGCTGAAACCAAGGTTGCAGAGGTTATTTATGTGCAAGGATTTTTCTAAATTAATGACATGGCATGCCGTGGGACGAAAAAAAGATGGGAAACTAAGACATCCGGCAGATGCTAAGGCTTGGAAGACAATGGATGCTAAGTATCCTGATTTTTCATCCGAAGTTCGGAATGTTAGTTTGGGAGTCGCGGCAGATGGATTCAATCCTTACCGTTCGATGAACTTAAGTCACAATACATGGCCATTCGTATTGGTTAATTACAACCTCCCACCTTGGTTATGCATGAAACAAGAAAATTTAATTCTTTCAACATTAATATCCGGTCTAGTTTCCCCCAAAAACAATATTGATGTGTATATGCAACCGTTAATTGCGGAGCTGAAAGAGTTATAGGAAGTCGGCGTCAAAACATATGATTCGTTTACTGATCAAAATTTCAACTTACGTGCGAGAGTGTAGTGGACTATCAGCGATTTTCCAGGATACGCCATGTTGTCGGGTTGGAGCACAAAGGGCAAACTAGGGTGTCCTATCTGCCATTACGAGACTTCATCAAATTATTTGAAACATAGCAGAAAAAATGTGTTATATGAACCACAGAAAGTTTCTTGATCTTACGCACAAGTGGAGGCTGGATAAAAAAAGATTTAACGGCTAAATTGAAATGGGTCAGAGTCCTGAAATTTTAACAGGATGTGATATTGAGGAGTTGTTGTCTGGGTTTGTAAATCAGTTTGGGCTGAAGAAGAAGGAAAAGAATAAAGCTGCTTGCCCTTTCAAAAAGAAGTCGATTTTTTTCGAGTTGTCATATTGGAAACACAATCCACTTCGACATAACCTTGATGGCATGCACATTGAGAAAAATGTTTGCGATAACATATTAGGTACTTTACTTAATATTGGTGGCAAATCAAAAGATCATTTAAGTGCTCGTAAAGATCTTCAAGAAATGGGTATAAGAAAGCCATTGCATCCTATTTTATCCGATGATGGGCAGCACCTTGAAATAAGAGCAGCGATATTTGACTTGACAAATAAGGAGAAAGATATTTTTTGCTCTGTTTTAAGGAATACTAAATTGCCGTATGGTTGTGCCTCTAACATTAGTCGTTATGTGCATACGAAGGAGAGAACAGTAGTGGGGTATAAAAGCCATGACGCTCATTTCATGCTCCACTACATGTTAGAATTTGCCGTGAAAAAGACATTAAAACCCGAGGTTGCATTACCGCTGATGAGATTAAGTGCATTCCTAAGATCTCTATGGAGCAAGGTGATTAATCTGGATGATCTTAAGAAGTTACAACAAGAAATTATCGAGGTTCTCTGCCAATTTGAGATGATTTTTCCACCGGCTTTCTTTGACATAATGGTGCACCTGCTTATTCATCTATGCGCAGAAATTGAACTTGGTGGAACACTGCACAGTCGAAACATGTTTCCTATAGAGCGATATCTTGCGAAGTTGAAGTCGTACGTTCGTAATAGAAATAAACCAGAAGGTTCCATTGCAGAAGGTTACCTGGCCGAAGAATGTGTGACATTTTGTTCAAGATTTTTGGGTGGTGATGAAGCAACTGATTCTAGAGGATGTGAAACAAAAGCGGAGTATCATATTGGAACACGGAGGAATAAAAATGGAAATATTTTCAATTTAAATGATGAGGCTTGGAAGGAAAGTCATCGCTACATTTTGTTCAATTCTGCTAACGAGGAAGTAGAGAGGTTAATCAAGTAAGTTATTTAACCTCTTAATTAATTTTAATGTGTAATCAGAACCTCTAATTAATTTTAATGCATAATCTGAACTCATTAACTATATTAACAAAAAATTAATGCATAGGGATCATCAAGCTTTAGTGGATAATGATACAAATTTGGGAAGACTCAAGAGGGCACGAACACACACCGAAGGGTTTTGGAAGTGGCTAAAAGAAGAGGTCATAAAAAAGGTCAATGTTCCAAAAGAAGTAGAGGTGCTAGCATTTGGACCTAATAGAATAGCAAAGAGGTTTTCTGGTTATGTTGTTAATGGTTATCGATTCCATACAAGGTTTAGGGATTCTCGATGTACAACACAAAATAGTGGCGTATTTTTGACTGCCCAAACAACTAGCTTTGCAAATTCAAGAGATCAGAACCCTGTAATTCAGGATGTCAACTACTACGGATCGATAGAAGAAATTGTGGAACTCGATTATTGGGGAGAATTTTCAGTTGTCCTATTTAAGTGTCGCTGGTACCAAGAAGAGAAAGATCTACACAGTCATACTCGAGTAAATTTTAAAAAATTAAGCCACAAATCTGATCCTTATGTCCTTGCTTCGCAAGTTCAACAAGTGTTTTATGTCGAAGATCCAATTGAAAAGCTGGTGCACTATGTCATTAAGAAAATTCCTAGGGAATGGTGTGATGCTGGAAACATAAACACACACGAAGAAGATGGCAACAATCATGATCTGCATGATACTGACTATCTTCAAGCAATAGAAAATCCAACTGTTGAAACTAGTTGGTGTAGGGATGATATCCCCTCGGCAAAAGTTCTTGTTGAGGATATTTAAATAAAATGACATTCTACTTTATTTGTTTAATATGTGTATTAGAGATGACAATTCTTGTTGTCGTGTTAAAATTATTTGCATTTAGTGTAATCTGTTGTCTTATTTTAATGTAATGTATTGCTTGTTGTCTTTGTTTAATTTAGATATTGTGATTCATTATTTTAGTTTAGTTTAATATATTTTATTAGTTTAATTTACTGTATTTCTTAGTTTATATTTGGCTTAAATTTAACTAGTTTTTGTATGTTATGTCTGTGAACTTGCTTATTACTTAGAATGCTTAAATTTAACTTGTTTATTTTTACATACATTGCTCGCTGCCTCTGTTATCATTTGTAGAGAATGACATTTTGAATCTTGTACAGGATGGCAGAAACTATAAATGTCAGATTCTTCTACAATGGAGATTTTCGGAGGAAGGATTATATTGGTGGAGACACTCTTGTTATAAGCCGCGTAGAGGCTGAAGAATTTTCTTATACAGTGCTAATGGAATTTGTGAAAGATTACCTAAAATTCAATGAAATAGGAGGAGTCTATATTAAAGAAGGAAGTGGTGTTGGTTGGAAGCTACTAACAAATGACAAGGAGGTGATGGAACTGGTAAATGTCCACATTAATGGACATGATGTGTGTTTTTATGTAAACACCATTGTTGACACTGAAATTGAGCCGAGAAGTGAAATGCAACCATGGGTGGTCATAAGGCCAAGGAAAAATATATATCAAGGTATAATTATTAATTTTGAAGCTTTATGACTTGTTCACCAAAATTGCTCCATATTTGTATTATGAAATTCATTTCTTGGTACAGGTTCAGCGAAGAAACCACCAAAGCGCAGGTTTGTTACAACACATGACCTCCAGCAGCAGAAGGGGATGAAAAAGGATCAACATGTCAGCAAGCCCACTACCAAGTCACCTGGACTGGGCAAGAGGAAGAATTTACCATTAACGCCAGATTTCATGAAAAATCAGGGAGCTAAAGGGTCGGTTAGAAGGAAATTGGACTTACAAAAGGGTACAAGTGGAGGAGAATGTGCTGATGATATTGATAGTTCTACTGAGGTATTACTACTCTTAAAATACCTTTCTACAGTACTTTAGCATCGAATATTAGAGAAATCAAATCAATAAATTTTAATATCCATGCTTAATTACTAGCTTCTTCTTTGTAGTTGTATTTTCATATCCATGCTTAATTACAAGTGGACTCATAAATAGACAAGTTTTAATATCAAAACTTACTGTGACTCTGTAATTAATAAGATTATAAGATGCATACAGCATATATGTTGCATTGCGTAGCACCTCACACCCTTTTTACCATTTTTTCCGAAATAAGTATAGCATTCTTTATGGCATGACATGCAAAATTTAATTTTAATATATTGGATACTTAAATAATGTTGTGTTTAAATATTCTTGGTACTTATTGCAGTTACCACCACTACCGCCGCTGACACAAATTGAAAAAGACAGAATGGATCGAATACAACGAAACAATCAGGTTTTAAATGAACTTGGGGTGAAAAGGATGGTCACTGATTTGAATGGTCTTGCAGCTGAAACATTGAAACAAAAAGATAAAGCTCAGGAGGAATGTGATGATTATATTCCGGAAAATGAAGATGAAGATGATAGCGATGATACATCCGAGGTATGATAGTGGTTAAACTGTTAATTGCTTGTTATTTTTTCCTCACATAAAATGTTAAACCTCATACTCAACTCCTAATAATTATAGAGAATACAAAATGTGAAGAAAGATAAGTTGTTACTTGGACCACGAGCTCGATCGCGAGTTAGTGCTGCTGCTGCTGCTGCAACAGAGGAAGCGAAGAAATCTGGCAAGAAAAATGAGAAAGTGTCAAGTTTATCTCAACCACAGCTTTTGAAGCCAACATGTAGTAAACTTTTAAAAACGTGTGGGAATTCTGGCGGACCTGGTACAATAAATGCTTATTTTGATATGCGAGAACGTCAAAGGCAGGGCATTCTAGATCCAACAACGGAAAATGTTCCCGAATCAAACATGGAAAATGTTGCAGAAGAAGAAACTGAAATAGGTAATGTGTGAGTCTCACAGTTTTGTTGACTTGAACTATGTAGTATGATTGAAGATAGACTTTTTAGTTTGTAATGGTTAAGTTTTTGCATGCAAGCTGATTCATTTTTTTTAATGTGTACCTGGTAGAAAAAGTGGCAGCTCCTAGAAAATGGAGAGGGATGACAAAATTGACAGCTGTTCATGGAAGGAGTCGTGATGAAAGACCTGTCATATTTTTGAATAAACGGGGTCAACCGGTTGGAAATATTCGAAAAGAGCTGAGTAATTTTTTGGGCACAGTTGTGAAGGAAAATGTGTCGCTTACTTATATTAATTGGCGCCTTGTTCCTTCAAAAGTGAAAGATTATATGTGGAAGAATACTAGGGTGGACTCTAATACATAAGCCTTAATTTCACTTAACTTCCATGTTTATACATTGAATTGATCGATTTTAACTTAAATGTATTGTAAAACTGTAGGACCATTATATTATTCCGGAAGATGGCCGAACTTGGGTGTAAAAGACACTTAATTCATCATGGAGGGTGCACAAATCTCGTATGAAGGCGAAGTATTATACAAAGTATCAGACCGACGAGGAGAGGATTGCCAACATGCCAAAATCAATTCCACTAGAGGATTTTATACTCCTGGTGAAGTACTGGGGAGATGAGTCAGTTGAGGTATTGTATATAATTATCTAAATATATATGTATATTAGTAGTACATTATATTAAGGTGTAATCGAAAGTCCCTTGTTGAAATCGTGGAAGTATAAGTATTTAGAATTGTATCAAGTAGCCAAACTCTTGTTAATGTGGATGGCCTGTTATATACTTCAATTTGTTGGATGTGTGAATTAGGGAACTGAAATTTCTAGTAGGAGTGTCACTGTATCTTATTTGTAATTTTTTTTAGCAAACTTCGTTAGTAACACACTCAATTTTACCTTTTTATACCAAACTATTGTCTGTTATAATGCAACTTTGTTGAGTGAGTGTATCTATATGGGCATATATTTGGTCTAACCTACCTAGAGCAAATTAGAAATGGAAGTGGTTGACTTTAGCTTTCATTTGCATCTGTTTTGTAGTTTACTTATTATAAACCTTGTGTGTGTGTGTGTGTAAATATATATATCATTGGTAGCAGATAAATTCATTTGTTTCAGTGGCTACATTGCATGCCAGTTCTAAATGTTTTTTTTTTAATTTTAACAGAAATTATCTGTGGAAAATAAAGCGCGTCGTGATTCCATAGATGACGTCCACACTCTAGGCCCAAAAAGTATGGCACAAGTCAGAGATAAGTTGGTACGTGTCTTTCTTTTAGTAACTAACACACCCCCACACCCTCACACACTTTAGGATTTAGTTGGTTCAATACTAAATAATTAATAATTACATGATTTATTCTGCGAAATTCATATATTTATATATAAAATAATTGTATGACTTTTATTGAATGCTAACATAGAGCCCGCATAACAAAATTCTTTTTTATTATAACAGAAAAAGGGAAACCCTAACCCTGCATCGCCATCAGATGCTGAGGTTTATTTCAAATCTCGTGAGCGAGAAAAAGGTCGAAAATACAAGACCAATGTAGTTGAAATTGAAAAAAGGATGGTAAGTAATTTTACATTTGTATATATGAGTATTAGTAACAAAATCTGTAAAGTTCTTCGTTGAAATGTATATTATAATTTGTTGTATGAAATTGGTCGTAACTTGATTAATATTTCACAACCTTTTTTTAGGGAGAGATCAAGAAGAAGATGGCTGCAGGAGAGGATGTGGACAGTCTAGTTGCTAATGGCAAGTCTCATGGTCGAGAATGGCTCAAGGGAAGGCACGGTAAAAGTCCAGCTTTGGCATCAACCAGTTCTGTTACTGCTGATAATGCAGACCCTTACTTGCATGATCTAACTGAAAAGATAAGACGAGAAATTCAGGCTGAATTCGATGCAAAGCTGAAGAAGAACAATGCAATGTTGCTGAAAAAACTAGGAGAAGCTAATCCTGGTTTAAATCTTGATATTGGTGACTACTGTCCAATATTTTCAAGCGAGGAGGATGAAAATGCCACTCCGTTGACCGGTGGGGCTACCTCTTAGCTTCTTGTTCAACGTAATATCTTTTGGTACTTTGTGGTTTCTTTTGGTAATATGTAAACTTGGTAATTTAGAATTGTGCTTTGATACATTTGGTGATGTACATTTCTGAATTGGTGTTGGGATTTTGAATGGTTTGTCAGCAGGTTTAATTTAATGGGAATAACATATTTACAAATATTATATTGCAATTTTTTTTTACTACTGTTACATTTGCTTCTAATATTAATGTTGCAAAATTCACACATTGTGTTGCATTATTCAAAAGGTCTACTATTACATTATAAGATACAAGTGTTACATTTGACTATAAAAAGTGTTACTTTAAAGAAAAAAGACAGTGTTGCAATAGAGGAAATTCTGATGACGTGGCAATTCTGATGTGTCACTGCTGAGTGGGGCCCACTGATGATGTGGCAGTGCTGATGTGGCACTGCTGACGTGCACTACTGACATGGATGTTGTGGTCCAGTTGCTGACATGGCAGTTGTGAGTCCCACCTTTTGACCCCATTTAATCAGTTTTTTTAAAAACTAATGCAACGCAATCTACTGTTACCTTTGGCCAATAAAGCGTTGCATTAGGGCCTTAATGCAACACTTTTCCTACTGTTACATTTGATAACTAAAGCGTTGCATTAGATAGCAAATGCAGGGCTCGCAGATGCAATGGCAAAATCGCGTTGCATTAGGCCTAATGCAACGTAAAATGGGTCAGATGTAACAGAATGGCAGTGTTGCATCAGGCCATCTATGGCGTAGTGATATTAGGCCATTAAATTTATATTCGGCTTATATATTAATAATATAATTTACACTTAAGTTATATTCGTATTTATTGCTTAATTGCTTTAAATATAACTTGTGTAAATTGCAGCATTAATATTCTTACATGTTAGACTTGTTAGAATATTATTGTTGTCCCGCCGGCCCAGAACTGTAACATTCTAGACCAAAATTCTTTCTCTCTTTGAAAGGTGATCTTTGTAGATATTGTATTCTATACTTACGTGAGGTGATCCTTGTTCTAAGACCCAAGCCTTAGGTATTCTAACGGGGAGTTAGTTTCCTTTGCGTCGTGAGGAAAAGGAAAGACCCAAGACCCGTCTATCAAAGTATCTTTCAAGTCTTATTTTTCATAACCTAGCAACTCTTGAGAACAAAGAATTTCTTGAGAGAGTTTTGTACAAAGTTCATTATCAATACAAAATAGTATATCATTTTACATACTTGTTTTCTTAAAGAGCAAACTGCTCCTGAGGTCATCCTCAGGAGTGTTATCTGAGGTTACTGCCTAGTCTCCTCATTGTCTATTCCCGCCTGATACATTCCCGCTTGATACATTCCCGCCTGCTACATTGTCTTTAATACTATCTTTACCATCAACATGTCGCTGTTCTCTAGTGAACCTTCAGGCATAAAATTCAATAACTCAAGAAATCAAATTCTACGACTGCAGTATCTCATTAATAATCTTATATCAAAAAAATTACAAAGTAATAAATTTTAGGATGAAGATCATTATTATTATCAAAAATTGTACCTCACCCAAAACTTTACAAATCTAAAATTTTTAGCAATTGTCTCAATTATTCGAAAACCAAAAATTAAATATGAAACTCAAGAATTCTATTAGAAGATAAATTTCCAGATCCAAAACTTAACATTCCATTAAAAATATGCGTACATCGATCAAAATCATAATAAAAACAATAGCAAAAAAATATGCCAAAGCCAAAAACATTTGCCATCATCATTATTCTTCATTTAACCTTTTGGGGCAGTTTCTTGCATCATGTTTTGTTCCACCACATTTCTTGCACGTGCGTTGCTTCGCTTGACTCTGACTTTGGGAAGTTTCTTTTCCAGATTGGATCCTGCTAGCTAACTTTGGCCTACCTTTTGTTTTACAATTGTAAGGGTCTTTGATACTTATTTGAGACATATTAATGAACTGGCTTGTCTCCAACACAACTGAAGTAGGCTGTCTAATTAGATCAGTGTCCTGTTTCGTCCTCTCAGCATTAACATCATCAAATTGCTTCATTATATCGCGTAGACCGTTAAAAGCAATAGTTAAGAGGCTTCGATCTTGCACACCCTTTTCATACACCTGATTCACAAAGGTGCGAAATTTCCATGCTTCCAACGTACTCACTTCTTTTTCATTTGATACATATTGATCATCTAGAATTTCTTTAACTCCAGAAGTCGAGTATCTAGCACTTAATGTCCATCTCTGTATAATGTATCTCTGAGGAATTTCTTTCATAAAAAACTTTTGTTTCATGAGATATAGAATATGCTTGCATAGTATCCCAGCATTTTCAAACTTTGCACAAGTACACACAAAACTATAATCCGATATAATACCATATACCATATGTGACACAACTTTACCTTTAAAGTCAAAGGTGACTTCATAAGTTATATTGTTTCCATCTCCTTTAACCTTTTTATGTCGACAATGAAACAGAAGTTTAAATTCTTCGACAAACTTTTTTAATACTGATCTAGTATATACCTGCCCAGCATGAGCCTCGATAGGATACATCTCTCCAAAGTTTGGTTTAGTTGTCATGCAAGTATAATCTTCTTTTTCTTCCTTACTGCGACGATCATCAATAGCTGCATCATACTGCTCTACAAATTCGGATAATGGAGTAGTACAGTGAACGAATCCGTCAAAAAATGAATTCATGCTCTCGCTTCTTTGACTAGATTTCATGCCTAAAGTAAAAGTACCCGCAAAAAATGAGAAAATGTAAAATAAAAGTACCAGCAAAAAATGAGAAAATAAAGCATTACAAGTACCTGCAAAAAAGGTTTTCCCTAAATAAGCTCGCACCCAATGATGTCGCTGTTCATACATGCTCTCTAGCCATCTCCAGGATTTAATTTCACTTTTTGTTTCTCCGTCAGAGGCTCTTCATAATGCTGTTGATATTTCTCTTTCATTATAGTCCAATACATTTCTGAGTCTTCGATATTTCTACTCTTTTTTGACCATTTCTGATAGTCCTCATCAAATCCCGGATTATAGGAGGCACACAATGAACGAATATGTTCATCCTCATGTAGTCCAAGATGCCACTTACAAAATCTATGATGTGTGTGCGGAAAAACCTTTTTTATTGCATTACGTATAGCTAGATCTTGATCCGTAATAATTGCACCTGGAGCTTTATTCCACATACATTTTAGCCAATGCTCAAACAACCAAACAAAAGTCTCTTCACGCTCATCCGCCAAAAGAGCACAACCAAACAACGTAGACTGCATATGATGGTTTACACCCGTAAATGGTGCAAATGGCATCGAAAAACTATTAGTCCTATATGTCACATCGAAGACAACTACGTCACTAAATGACATATAAGAATTTCTTGTCCTTCCATCAGCCCAGAACATACTTCTACACACTTGATTCTCATCGATTTCAATGGCATAATAAAATTGACTATCCTGTACTTGTCTTTCTAAAAACTTTTGTACAACGATAGTACATTCTCTTCCAATGTTGCTTTTTCGACTAGCTCGCAAATGATTACTGACCTGTTGTGGAGTGACCTTATTTGAGGTTTGCCCAGTTTCATTTAACAAGCGAGAAATTTTAGCAGGACCAATTCCACATCTATGATACTCATTTATAGTAGTCTTTGTTTGTTGTTCATGACATAGCTTCTCATGTGAACGCAAATGCACCTTTTTTCTCGGTGAAACAATCATTGGATGCGTATGTATGTTATAAAAACTCTTAATGCACCAATTTCCGCCACTAGTTAAGTGCACAGTCATATGAGCTTTACAAAACTCTCTTGACTCTCTTCTTCGTTTCACTTCCCTTCCTTCTTCACGTTTATCAACCCTTTTAAAACCTTCTTTGTTGCATACAAAATACCTTTTAATAAGAATACCATCTTTAGATTTAGTAGACGAATATTTTCTTGTAGCAAACCCCTGTTTTAAAGCAAAGATTTTGTAAAACTCGTAAGCAACTTCACTATCAAGAAATTCCATACCTATTCGAGGCACTGATATGTCATTATTTTCACAAAAATCTTCATGAAGGGGTTCGCTCATATTGCAATCTGATGCTTGGCTAGAGTTCTGCACTTCACCCAAAATCTCTTCCATACTTAACCATTCATTCTTATCGATCTCATCTATACACTGGATTTCTGATTGCTTGTCTGACTCCATTAATATTTACTTGTATATTATGATACAGAAATCTTGAGGGAATATGTATATAAGTTTGGGGAGAGGAGAGGGATAGGTTATGTTAGACGATGTGATTGTATAATATAAGACTCTTCATTTACTAATATGTACGTAACAAAAAACCCTTTAGAACTTAAATAAAGTAAACGATGTAGTTTAGTTAAATGTCCTCAGGTATATACCTGAGGTTAACCTTAGGGAAAGTATTCTCTTTCTTAAATGATTATTTAGTACTATTACATTCAACTCCCCTACTGTAATAGATATCTTTCTGGGCAAATAATTAGTATCAGAGCAGGCACTTAATTACAACTCAAAGATTATATAAACATGTCTGGAAATAAATATGAAAGCATCAGGATCCCAATTTTGAAAAAGGCTGAATACCCTACATGGAGGGTGAAGATGATGATTTTCCTAGAAGCAACTGATTCTGATTATTTAGACAGAATCCATACAGGTCAGTATCTACCAACCAAACTAGTGCCATATACAATTGTGGAAGAAATACATGTCCCTAAATATTACACCTTAAAGGACAAGAAAGAATAGACCAATGAAGAAAAACTAGAAGTCCCCAAAGATGCAAAGGTAAGGAATATTCTGCATAATAGTCTTGACTCTATGATGTCTAACAGGGTAATTGCATGCAAAACTGCCAAAGAAATTTGGGATGCACTAGAGGTTCAATGCCAAGGAACCAAGGAAATAAAGAAGAACATAAGATCTGTGTTAATTCAAGGATATGAATATTTTGAGGCAAAATAGAATGAATCTCTCACATATATCTATGACAGATTTCTAAATCTATTGAACAACTTGGCTTTGGTGGATAAGGTGTATGACAATGAAGAATCAAACACCAAGTTTCTAAGGGCTCTTCCTAAAGAATGGGATCTACAAATATATTTAATAAGAGACAGACCCCGCCCGGGGGCTGCCGTCCCCGAACCCCCGCCCCGGGGCTGCCGCCCCCGGACCCTCGCAATATTTTATTTTGTGTACTTGAGCATGGTGCTGGTTATGGCCCTTAGACCCCTAGATTAATGGTTTTGGTTTTGGTTTTATAAATACGACTTGCATGTCGTTTTCTTCATTCTTGTAATTGTTTAACCTCGAATGTAACTCGAGTTTTCTTATGTAAGTACATTAGTATAGGTTGTATTCAATTATTCCATGTAATGTACTTGAAGATTGAAGGATGATCCAAGAAGAGGAGCAAACACCCATGGATACAAGAAGAATGAAGACATGTAATTGTATTTATATTTCACCACCATAGATTGACTTTGATCCTTTCATTAGCTCGAAAGGATCACATAGGAAAGGGGCCATAACCAAGCACGTTTACATACTGCACTTTACATATTGATGTATGAATGTATGTGTAGAGTAGAAGATGCATGCTTTAATTAGATTAATGATGTATGCATGTATTAGATACGTCACCCATGCCATGCTTGCCATGCTAAACAAGATAAAATCTGTAACGATTTAAGATTTTAAAATTAACAAACGATCATGAGATTCTTGTGTTTATGAAATATGGATTTTTAAAACACGGAATTGAATATGGATTTTGATGTCTATAATTGGGATTTTCTGACAAAAACGGATATGCGTATTCGTAAGGCTGATGGGTTTTAAGTGTGACCACTGGTATCCTCCATCTACCTGGGAAATGAACAATTTAAGATGTCAATTTGAAATATTTAGTTCAAGGAAAAATTGAGGATCTCTTCATGATGTGATCATGATCGTCGTAAATTTTCTAAACCCCTTAACAAAATATTAAGTTTTAATCGGATGCTTTCCAATGAATGAACACTCATCGAATCCTAGATCGATTAGGGGAAAGACTGTCAGTGGTAGGGGACTCCTATCTATCGTGGTGAGATGCGACGAATATAAACGGTTATATTCGGCCGTTGTATCATTGGGTCAAACTTAACCGAGTCGTCATAATAAGGTGAAAGTAAACGGTTATATTCAACCATTATGAACTTAGAAGCATAGAGTTTGGTTAAAAATCTATTAGATAGATAAGATCAATCGTTGCTCACCAAACTATCCAAGAATTATATATGATATAATTGACAAATGTTGTCTACCTAAATAATCATTCTTAAGGACTTCCAGTGGTTGACTTAAGACATGACGAAATATGGATCTTGGTTCACTAGAAAGAATTATGGGATATACTTTCCAAATTAATAGTAAGGGCTATTAATTTGATAAAAATAGTGGGAGATATATTATTAATGTATCATAATCATTTGAACATAATAAATAACTCAGACAATCTAATGTTTAATTTTGTGCTTTTATCATTGTAGATACCAAATAATGACAAACAACACAAACACACTATCCGTACGATCTGTCCTTGAGAAGGATAAGCTGACAGGAGGAAACAACTTCCTAGACTGGCAGAGGAATTTGAGGATTGTCCTCAGGCAGGAGCGCAAGCTTCATGTCATTGATATTCCTCCGGCAGGTCCCCTTCCTGAGGGCGCTACTGTTGAGGAACGAGCGGCCCATACAAAGGATGAGAATGATGCAACTGATGTTGCATGTCTTATGTTGGCAACTATGAGTGCTGAGCTTCAAAGACAACATGTGCATATGGATGCATATACTATCTATGAGCACTTGCAAAGCATGTTTGCAAGCCAAACTCGTCAAGAAAGGTTCAACACGAGTAAGTCACTCTTTAATTGCAAACAAGGGGCAAGTGAACCAGTTGGCCCACATATTCTGAAGATGATTGGTTACATTGAGTACCTTGAAACTTTGGGTTTCCCGATTATTCAGGAAATTGGTATTGACCTAATCATGAATTCTTTGAATTACAAATTCACCTAGTTTATCATAAACTACAATATGAATGAATTTGACAAAACACCTACTGAATTGTTGGCTATGTTGAGAACATATGAGACCAACATGAAGACGGCTGAACCTGCTCCCATACTGATGGTGGGCAATAAAGGTAAGGCCAAAGGGAAAGGCAAGTGGAAGGGTAAGAAGAAGACAGGTTCTGATTCTACACCCAAGCCAAAGTCAGGTCCCAAACAGGCTTTAAAGCCTAAAGGTGGGGTCGCTAAGGGTGAATGTCACTACTGTAAGAAAACTGGTCACTGGAAGAGAAACTGTTCAGTTTACTTGGAGGATCTGAAGAAGAAGAGGGCTGAGCAAGCTTCTACTTCAGGTATATATGTTATAGAAGTCAATCTGTCTATTTCTACATCTTGGGTATTGGATACTGGATGTGCTACTCACATTTGTATAAATGTGCAAGAAATGCAGAGAAGTAGGACATTGGCTAAAGGAGAAGTGGACCTACGAGTTGGCAATGGAGCAAGAGTTGCTGCTTTAGCTGTAGGAACCTATTATTTATCTTTGCCCTCAGGGCTTGTTTTAGAACTGGAGAATTGTTTTTACGTGCCTGCGATTCGCAGAAACATTATTTCTGTTTCTTGTTTGGACAAAAAAGGTTTTTCGTTTACGATAAAGAACAATTGTTGCTCTTTTGCTTTGAATGATTTAACCTATGGTGTTGCGCGTTTGTTTAATGGTTTATATGTTCTTGACTTAGATAATCCTCTCTATAATATAGAAAACAAACGACTTAAAGTTAATGACTCAAATCAAACATACCTCTGGCATTGTCGTCTAGGCCATATAAATGAGAAACGCATATCCAAATTACATAAGGATGGATACTTGGATAAGTTTGATTTTGAATCATCCCAAGAATGTGAATCTTGTTTGCTTGGTAAAATGACTAAAGCCCCTTTCACTGGTAAGGGTCAAAGGGCCACCGAACGTCTAGAGCTAATACATAGTGATGTATGTGGCCCAATGCGTGTGATGGCTAGAGGAGGCTACTACTACTTCATAACATTTACTGATGATTTCAGTAGATATGGATATGTATATCTTATGAAAAATAAATCCGATTCTTTTGAAAAGTTTAAAGAATACAAGGCTGAAGTAGAGAAGCAAATTGGCGGAGGTGCAAGTATTAAAATCTTACGATCTAATCGTGGAGGAGAATACTTGAGCACAGAATTTAAAGATTATTTAAAGGAGTGTGGTATTGTATCACAACTCACTCCGCCAGGTACACCTCAATGGAATGGAGTTTCAGAGAGGAGAAATCGCACCTTGTTGGACATGGTGCGATCGATGATGAGTCATGCAGATCTTCCAATTAGTTTCTGGGGTTATGCTCTAGAAACAGCGGCTTTCACACTTAACCGTGTTCCTACTAAGAAGGTTCAAAAGACTCCATATGAGATGTGGGAGAAGAAACGGTCAGGCATGAGCTTTATGAAAGTTTGGGGATGCAAGGCGTTTGTGAAACGTCAAGTATCTGACAAGCTTGGACCTAAATCTGAAGAGTGCAATTTTGTGGGATACCCTAAAGAAACAAAGGCGTATTATTTTTATAGTCCTTCTGAGCAGAAAGTGTTTATTGCTCGAGATGCTGTTTTCATGGAAAGAGATTTTGTTTCCAAAAGAAACAGTGGGAGAACTATAGACCTCGATGAAGATCGAGAACCACAAAATAGCATTGAACCTGAAGTGGAACATGAGCAGGATAATGATAATGCTCAACAAACACAGGTTGTTCGTAGAACTGGTAGAATTCGTCATGAGCCAGAGAGATATGGATTTCTTTTGACTCAATGTGGTGATTTGATGCTCATAGATGAAGATGAGCCTCTCACATACCAAGATGCTATGAACAGTCCAGAATCTAAGAGATGGCTAGAAGCCATGAAATCTGAGATGGATTCCATGTACGAAAACCGAGTATGGACTTTGGTTGATCCACCTGAAGGGGTAAAACCCATAGGGTGCAAATGGGTTTTTAAGAAGAAAACTGACATGGATGGAAATGTTCAGACCTATAAAGCAAGGCTGGTTGCAAAAGGTTTCAAACAAATTCATGGTATTGACTATGATGAAACTTTCTCACCAGTGGCTATGGTCAAGTCCATAAGGATTTTGCTTGCTATTGCAGCATTCCATGATTATGAAATCTGGCAAATAGATGTCAAAACAGCCTTCCTTAATGGAAGCCTTGAAGAGGATGTGGATGTGTACATGACACAACCTGAAGGTTTTGTCGATCCAAGGAATGTTAGCAAAGTATGTAAATTACGTCGATCCATTTATGGATTGAAGCAAGCCTCTAGGAGATGGAACATCCGTTTTGATGAAACAGTCAAAGAGTATGGCTTTGTTCAAAACGAAGATGAACCTTGTGTTTACAAGAAGGTTAGTGGGAGCCATGTGGCATTCATAGTACTATATGTTGATGACATACTACTAATGGGGAATGACATACCTTCTCTCAAGGCTGTTAAGATTTGGTTAGGGAGCAACTTCTCTATGAAAGACTTAGGTGAAGCATCCTACATTCTAGGAATGAGGATCTATAGGGATAGATCTAGAAGGATGATCGGTCTAAGTCAGAGTACATACATCGATAAGGTTTTGCATCGTTTTGGTATGCAAAATGCAAAAAGGGGATATGTCCCCGTGTCTCAAGGGATAACGATCTCTAAAGATCAGTGTCCGAAATTATTGGATGACAAGGACCGCATGAGTAAGGTTCTATATGCCTCAGCAATTGGATCCATCATGTATGCGATGGTATGTACTCGCCCAGATGTTTCGTATGCTTTAAGCATGACGAGCAGATACCAATCTAATCCAGGTGAAGGTCACTGGACGGCTGTCAAGAATATTCTAAAGTACTTGAAAAGGACTAAAGATTCATTCTTGGTGTATGAAGGAGAGGAGAAACTGGTTGTAAAGGGTTACACCGATGCAAGTTTCCAAACAGACAGGGATGATACTGTATCACAGTCTGGTTTTGTGTTTTGTCTAAACGGAGGTGCTATAAGTTGGAAGAGTTCAAAGCAAGAAACAGTAGCTGATTCTACAATGGAGGCTGAGTACATTGCAGCTTGTGAAGCGGCTAAGGAAGCTGTTTGGATTCGAAAATTCATTACTGATTTGGGAGTGGTTCCATCGATCGCAGATCCCATTGATCTATACTGCGATAATAATGGAGCCATTGCACAGGCTAAAGAACCTAGAGCTCACTCCCGAACCAAACATATACTCAGGAGATATCACCTCATTCGAGAGATTAATGAAAGGGGTGACATACACATATGTAAAATGCACACAAATGATAACATTGCAGACCCACTGACCAAAGGCTTGTCGCAGACGAAGCACGATGGTCACACTAGTTCCATGGGTATTAGATACATGGGAGATTGGCTCTAGTGCAAGTGGGAGATTGTTAGTGTAGGTGCCCTAGAGGCAATACAATGTTTCTTTTAATAGACCTTTATGTCATTTGATTATTCAATAAACGTATTTATTATGACTTTAAATACTGCGATATATTTGTTAGCATAATAAATATCCTTAGAATCATGATACACATTGTATAGTTTAGTACATGACTTGAACTTGAGATTATATAATAGATCATATTCTTAAATGTCCCTAGTCGAGTATTATTATTATAGGACAATAATAATACATAAATAGACTAGTATGTTGTTTGACAGATAACCATATCTCATTGGTTATAAGTATGGGGATACTAAAGTCAACACATTACATGGTACTGGACAGACCCATAGTGAGATTCTTCATGTTTAATAAAGTCATAAGAAAGACTCACAGTGATAATGGTGTAATGATCCTTTGACTTGAGATCATTATATTTCTGTATGAGGATTAATATACTTTGACTACATTAAAAGTCACTTTTGATCGGGTGATGATAAAAGTGGACATCGGGTATATCATGAGTCGTATGAGAAATATGAATGATAGATAAAGGATTTAACCCTCCTATAATTAGGAGAGATATTATTGGCCTCTTGATTGAGTGAGACTATAAAATGCATGGCCATGCTCAAATAATAATTTGTTTTTCATAGTCTACTCATGGATCAAGTAAACCCGGATTAAATGTTGAAGAGGATGACTAAATTCATGCCTTGAGTTTAATCTATAATATATATGGTTAAAGGGATTATATTACACGGAAACATTAATCATGAAAGGTTTTATCGAATCACGATTTAATTATTATTTAATTGGGTAGCAATGATGTATTACTAGATACCGCTCATTGTTTATAATTTTATTAGAGAATAATATTATTGCTAATTAAATAATAGCCTATAGGGTCACACACATAGAGTACTTAGAGGAATAGTTAATTTAAATTATAGATTTAAATTAATTGATGATTATTTGAATTTTATTATATTAATTAAGTGAGACTTAATTAATTAAAATAATATAAATTCGAATTCGAATTTGAATTCTGCCCTTAATAATTAAGTGTGACTTAATTATTAATTAAATAATAAAATTCGGTTTTATTATTTAATCCTAAACCTACATGGGTTAGGCTTTGCTGTTATGGGTTGCTATTATGGGCCTATTAACCAACCATTATAAATAGATAATGTAGGGTTAATAGGTATTAAGTTTTTAAGAAAAAACGAACCCTAGCAGCAGCAAAGGCAGAGAGAAAAGGCAGAGGCAGAATTCGAAATCATCAAAGGAGGCTAGTACATCCATTCCGTAATCAAGATCGTGAGACGTTCTTGAAGGTGCTCGTGTGGATACCATAGAGGTGCTTTCGAGAGGAAGACACAAATCGTGAAAGCTAGGATCTCCGTTGAGTTCGTGTAAGTCAAGACCAGACAAAGGTATGATTCCGTTGCACCATAATCTGTCAATCTTATACATGATCCTGCGTTAGGGTTCCGAATTTTTTTGTTATATTTACGTTTAATCCGCTGCGTTTTATGCCTCGGAACCCAACAGTTACAGCTAACTCCATTCTGATAAACTTCAACGAATAGTTGACTTCATCATAAGCATTACATTTCCTGTCAGCAATAACCTCACTTTTAGTTGAGTGAGCTTCTATTTCTCTTGACCCCGATCAATATTATTCATCCTCGAACTGATATTAGGAAACCCTTCGCAAAGAATTCCCTAGGTCTTCCTTAATATTGTGCTTCACATCATTCAAGAAAAATAGGTAACCTTGCTTAACCATTTGAATACCAAAGCAAAAGTAGTTACACGCCTCGAACATGAAAATGTCAGAGATATATAACTTGTACATGTTGAAAGATACTCTGCATTCACAAATGATTAAGACACGTGGTCCTCAATTTGATTGAGTCCAAAAAGGGTTAGAGATATTTCTAAATGTAGTTAACAACAAAGCATTCAAGTTCAACACGCTCATTCTTATCTGACTGATCACTCATCATCTATCTCAGCCTCAATAAGTAGTCTTGGCTATGAGCTCAGTGATCCCAACCTAACTTAAGGTGGACTAGCAGTCTATAAGAATCATGTCGTACATATATGTAGAAATAGAAGAATCAATCACTCAGATTATTAAACCTTCTAAATCACCTTTGTTGTTCACTTTAACATTATATTATCTCTAATTATCTGAGTCAATTTAAATTTAAAAATTTAATTCATGGTTTATTATACTGACCCCTAGGCAATTCCCAAATTAGAAACAAACTCATCTTAACAAGCACATGATCAGATATAGCATTTAATACAACCATGCGAGTATAAACAGATTATAGACAATGTAAACATCAAGGCACTTAGCATGCCGCAAATACTCTTTCCGGTAAATGTATCCCTACAAATACCTAAGACTCTATGATCAATTTTCGTAAAGCAAGCATTAAATCACATAAGATCTAATCATGAAGTCAAATACTGATAAACAAGCAACACTAACAAACTAGCATAAGTTATCTAATTTATATAGAAATCAAGGTGAGACATGCATTACATCAAACTTATAATATAATGCAGTTCAGCACTTAATACTCTATAATTGAATCAAACAAGTATAAACTAGTTAGAAAGTATACCTGAGCGATGCTTAGCATTCCATCTCGAGTGATAATCAATTAATCCAAATCAATTTCCATTCTACTGACACTCATGGAAGTATCTTTGCATTTGACCTCAATAACAAATGATGTGCCTGCTTCAACCCAAACTGATACCTGATTGTTTTGCTTAAAGACTCCTACATAGAATGTCTTATGTTCTGCTTGAAAAGATCACTCTTCTTTGTATGTCTGGCAATAACCCCTTGATTATCATATGTCAGTGATAATCAAACCTTGTGTATTTCTGTCACTGATGTCCTTTAACCAAAACTTCAATTGTTGTTTTGGTTCTTTGACCGATAAACTGAATTCCTTTTCAAAATCCCAAATTCTTCAAATATTGATTCAAAAACCACTGATCGAAAACTCTTCCCTAAATGAAGTAATCCCCTTTCAATAACCAAATGATCCACTGAGTAGACGGATGTAGAAATACATCTCCAATGGTAAGATCAGGTCTCAACTCCATTAGAATGTTCTTCAGTCAGTTTGTTTGTCCTCAATGAACGAAGAATCAACTCATGTTGTTTCGTTTAATAAAACATTTTGTTCAAACAGAAGTATTTAATTTTTTAGGAATTTAAATAATCAAGATAAATTGAAAATGCATTTTTTTGATAAATAATAATAAATTTCTCAATTTCAAATTATAAATAAAATAAAATAATACGAAAAGAAAGTTTTGATATAGAGATAATAAATTTTTCAAGGTATATTAAATAATCCTGAAAAAGAAATTATTTCAAATCAAAATTAATTTCCAAAGAATTTTATAGAATTTATAATCCAAAACAGTTTCAATTATAATTAAAATAAAACAGATTTAAAATATAAGTTTTATATAAAAATAATAAATTTTTAAGTCATCTAAGATATTCTTGAAAAAAAATTATTTCAACCAAAATGATTTTCCAAAAAGTTTTATGAGATTTATAATTAAAACTTCCAAGCTTAAATTATAATTAAAATAAACAACTTGAAAACATAATTTTGAAATAGAAATAATAATTTTCAAAACATTTAAAATGTTCATGAAAATAAATTATTTCAATCCAAAAATATTTTCCAAAGAGTTTAATAAAATTTGTAATTAAAGTTTTATGAAAAATAAATTATTAAATCTCAAAAATAATTCTCAAAATACTTTTAAGAATATCAAACTCAAAAGAAATTAAATTGGATTTTAAGATTAATTTTAGTTTTCAAATTAATAAAATTCTTAACTAAGAATATTAAAAAATATAAAATATTTGACTCTAAAATTTAAAAGAAAATAAAATATTTTCCAAGATGTAAAATAAACTTGAAAAATAAATTATTTAAATTTAAAAATTATTTCCAAAATATTCTAAATAATTAAATTCAAATTTAATTATTAAATTAATTATTAAACTAAAAACAATTTGAGAAAAAAAAATTATTTTAAATAAAAGTTAAGCTATGTAGCCATGTGTCATGTTGAAACAGCCTTCTAAGTAGAAATTCTACATATGAATTTCTACATAGACTCTATCTCGAAATTCAAGTAGAACTTCTACATAGGAATGTTCTACATAGATTCTATCTCGAACATCAAGTAGAATTTCTACATAGGAATATTCTACATAGATTCCATCTCGAAATTTCTATCTCGAACATCTAAGTCGAATATCTAACTCGAATATTCTAAGTAATATATCTAACTCGAATATTCTAAGTTGAATATTCTATGTCGAATATCCTAACTCGAATATTCTAACTCGAATATCTAACTCGAATATTCTAAGTCGAATATCTAACTCGAATATTCTAACTCGAATATCTAACTCGAATATTCTAAGTCGAATATCCTAACTCGAATATTCTAAGTCGAATATCTAACTCGAATATTTTAAGTCGAATATCCTAACTCGAATATTCTAAGTCGAATATCTAACTCGAATATTCTAAGTCGAATATCTAACTCTAATATTCTAAGTCAAATATCTAACTCGAATATCCTAACTCGAATATTCTAAGTCGAATATCCTAACTCGAATATTCTAAGTCGAATATCTAACTCGAATATTCTAAGTCGAATATGTAACTCGAATATTCTAAGTCGAATATCTAACTCGAATATTCTAAGTCGAATATTCTAAGTCGAATATCCTAACTCTAATATTCTAAGTCGAATATCTAACTCTAATATTCTAAGTCGAATATCTAACTCGAATATTCTAAGTCGAATATCCTAACTCGAATATTCTAAGTCGAATATCTAACTCGAATATTCTAAGTAGAAAATTCAAGTAGAAAATTTAAGTAGAAAATTGAAGATACGAATTTCTACATGAGAAATTCGAGATAGCTTCCATCTTGAGTACTTAGAAAAATCTTGGGCTTCAACAATTAACAAAACACCTACTGCTTCCTTTCTGGATGCCCAGTGAACCAATCGTACCCTCTTTAATCTCAAAAATAAAAATAGATCCAATCGATTTGTATGTCAATCGAGTAGCTCTGATACCAATTGTTGGGTCCCGGGGATCGTAGAGGGGGGTGAATACGATTCCCAAATTAAAATTATGATTTTTAATTATTTTTGGGACAACATAAAAAATACTTTGGTTCAAACCCGGGTACTGTTCATCATCTTCTTCAACCTCAATAACACCATTAAAATAACCAAGATAATGAAAGGTAAATCATCCAAAACACACAACACAACAAGATCCAAGAATATAACTTTATATTCATTGAAGTGGGGTAGATGCTACAAACAAGTTCAAGAACATAAGCTCAAGAACACAACAAAGAAGTGATTTTTGTCTCCTCTAAAACTATTACATTTTGTAGATCTAGGAGACAAAAATCAGCCCAATCTTCTATACAAGATTTAACAAGTGTTTTCAATAGAAGAATAGAGGAGTGGCATAATAAAGAAAATCATGGCTACAAATATATTCAAGATCTAGTTTGGCCATGGGGGAGAGAATAATTTTTCTCTCTCTCCCCTTTTCTTTTCTCATCCGGATGCATACCGAAGATAAAGACTTGGGTTCTTTTTGTATATTGAAAAAGGTGTTTCTTTTTGCTTTTTGCTTTTCCACCTTTTACTCTTGTTCACTCAAATCATATCTTCAAAGTCATGTGCCAAGCATGCCTTTGGAAATATTTAATGTAAAAGTAATATTTAATAAATATATAAAATATAAATAAAGAATATCTTTATTTATAAAATATATAAATAATTAAATAAATACTTTATTTAATTAAATTAAATATTTCCATTCCACTCTTCAATTTGTGTAGACTTCCTTATCCAAATACTTGGCCCCGTATACGTGACTCCACCACGTCCAAGTATTTGGCCTTCTAATTTGTGAAGCTTTAGTAAGATCCAATCAAGTTGTGTCGTCTGTCCCTTATCCATTAGGCTGACATTTCTCCAACACTGATTTACCACCTTTGTTGATCCTCCACATGACTCAAGGAAAACCAACAACTTTAGAATGATTAAAACCATATTAAACGACGAGAGCTCGCCTCCACTGTCCTGACACTTGATGCAACGGTTTGGTTCATAAATGACTAGTCCTGATAGGGGCTCTTGATTCCGAACATGATTCCACATTCTTCTTTGCAAACCTTACTTGTAGCTTCGATTGAAATGCACTGAAATCTTTATAGACTAAGACAATCTTCTGTAACTTCCACATCCTTGAATAGATGTCAACATCTTTTATTCTCCACTGAGGCCTGAACATGTTAATGAACTTCTTTCAGTGAGCTTCAAGTCTGTAGATGATCCTTTGATACTTTGTCTTAACTGAACTCTGTGATCCAAGATTTCTGTGCACCTGCATATTATTACATGTCATGTTCTATTGTTGAGTTATCATCAACCATTACATAGAGATTACATTTAGCATTTCTAGCACACATGAAAGTGCAGTGAGTTACTTCCCTTCATTCCTATCTCCCCTTTCAAAATGGCAATGTAGAAATTACTAAGGAGAATAACTATAAATATATACCTGATGCTCCTAGAAACACATGTTTTACTTGTGGTAATTCAAATCACCTTGCCATTGACTGCAAACAAAACAAGAAAAAAGAACCTGAGAGACCTAATTCAAAGGCTAGAAAACAAACTAGATATAGACCATAAAATCCTTATTTTCACTGTGCTAGTTTATGGCATTCAATTTATATATGCAAAGAATATCATAGTTTGTATTAAATTATTATGAACCATTGCCTCAATTGAATATATCTCCAAAACATGTTGTCAAACAAATTTATGTGATAAAATCTGATAAAAGAAAAGTAAACTCTAACAGTATAAACTTTGATAATGCAAACTCTGATCATGTAAATTCTGATAAAAATACTTTTGCTGCAAGAGTTAACAAGTTTCAAAAGAAAGAACCCAAACTAGTTTCGGTCCCCAAACCTACTAATTAATTTGCATTAATTGATTACAGGGAAACAGGAAAAATATCCTAGTGATTGATAGTGAATATTCTACACATATGCCTAGAAATAAATCCCTACTTTCAGAGTTTGAGGAGAAGGCGGGCCCAACAATATCTTATGAAGATGGCAACATAAGAAGAATACTGGGATATGACAATATTGTTATTAGAAATGTTATCATTGAAAATGTAGCTCTGGTTGGAGGACTCAAGCATAATCTGTTAAGTTTAAGTCAAATGACAGAGAGAGGTTATTCTGTGAAATTTCATGGAACTCATTGTGAAGTGAAAAGAAAGAAGGATGGCAAAATAGTTCTTATTGGTCACAGACATAACTTATTTGAAGCTAACTTGGATGTAAACTCTGATGGTCCCTTAACTTGTCTACTTGGAAAGGCATCATCTCTGGAAAG
Organism: Oenanthe sinensis; assembly: GCA_028671895.1. Lineage (NCBI taxonomy): Eukaryota > Viridiplantae > Streptophyta > Magnoliopsida > Apiales > Apiaceae > Oenanthe > Oenanthe sinensis. The sequence continues at coordinate 12,666,875 of CM053799.1, forward strand.
CTGGAATTGGCACAAAAAGCTGTGTCATTTGAACTTTGGAAATATTAATGAATTGGTGAAAAATGATCTAATTAGAGGTCTTTCAAAAGTTCAATTTCATCGTGATGGACTCTGTGATTCATGTCAAAATTCCAAACAATGACACCTTCATCTTTTGATCAACCTCGTAGACTTGGATTATTAGCTGGATTCAAAATTCCAAACAATTTCATAGTAACTTAAGGTTGGTTACTATAGTACAAGCTGTCCAAGCGCAGAGTCCATTGTTAGAAAAGCTGTGAGCAAAGCCGTGTCGAAGACTCCAGGCATTGCTGCTGGCCTCATCAGAATGCATTTCCTTGACTGCTTTGTCAGAGTATGTATAACAACTCATTCAAATCCGAAGTCTTTTTAGACATAATAGCTCTGTTTGCATAAGATTTTGTTAATGATATATATATGATCATGCAATGTTATGCAATTTGGTAAAAAAATAAAAAAATTGTTTTAGTTTTTGGCTAGATGTAACATTGGTTTGATATGATGTCTTGGATTTTATGTTTCAGGGTTGCGATGGTTCGGTTTTATTGGATTCAACACCGGGAAATCAAGCTGAAAAATCACATCCAGCTAATAATCCAAGTCTACGAGGTTTTGAAGTGATTGACGAGGCCAAGTCGAAAATTGAAGCTATTTGTCCCAATAAGGTGTCATGTTCAAAACTGAAAATTCTATTGATCAACCTCTTCATCTTTTGCACCTTGATTTATTTGGTCCTGTCAACATTATGTCCATTGGAAAGAAGAAATATACTCTGGTGATAGTTGATGATTACACTAGATTTACCTATGTGTACTTTTTACATAAAAAGGATGAAACTGCAGAGATAATTTTTGATCATATTGCAATGATTGAAAATGGATCACCTCACAAGGTAAAGAATTTGAGGAGGGATAATGGAACAGAGTTTAAGAACTCTACAATAGAAGAATTCTGCTCAATAAAAGGAATTATTCAACAATTATCAGCACCTGGCACACCTCAACAAAATGGTGTAGTTGAAAGAAAGAACAAAACCCTAATTGAATCTGCCAGAACAATGCTAGAAGGAGCAAAGCTACCTACTTATTTTTGGGCAGAAGTTGTGAATACTGCATGCATTACTCAGAATTGCACTTTAATAAATAAGCATGGAATAACTCCATATGAAACCTGTTCGGTTCCGAGGCATAAAACGCAGCGGATTAAACGTAAATATAACGAAAATTTTTGGAACCCTAACGCAGGATCATGTATAATCATGGACTGATTATGGTGAAACGAACTCATACCTTTGTTTGGTCTTGACTTTCACGAACTCAACGGAGATCCTAGCTTTCACGGCTTGTGACTTCCTCTCGAAAACACCTCTATGGTATCCACACGAGCACCTTCAAGAACGTCTCACGATCTTGATTACGGAATGGATGTACTAGCCTCCTTTGATGATTTCGAATTTGTCTCTGCCTTTGCTGTGTGGCTGCTCTTCTAGGGTTTTTCTTATCAAAAACGTTAACCCTTATTAACCCTACATTATCTATTTATAATGATTGGTTAATAGGCCCATAATAGCAACCCATAAAAGCAAAGCCTAACCCATGTAGGTTTAGGATTAAATAATAAAACCAAATTTTATTATTTAATTAATAACTAAGTCACACTTAATTATTAATGGCAGAATTCAAATTCGAATTTATATTATTTCAATTAATTAAGTCTCACTTAATTAATATAATAAAATTCAAATAATCATCAATTAATTTAAATCTATAATTTAAATTAATTATTCATTTAAGTACACTATGTGTGTGACCCTATAGGCTATTATTTAATTAGCAATAATTTTATTCTCCAATAAAATTATAAACAATGAGCGGTATCTAGTAATACATCATTGTTACCCAATTAAATAATAATTAAATCGTGATTTGATAAAACCTTTCGTGATTAATGTTTCCGTGTAATATAATCCATTTAACCATATATATTATAGATTAAACTCGAGGCATGTATTTAGTCATCCTCTTCAACATTTAATCCGGATTTACTTGATCCATGAGTAGATTATGAAAACAAATCATTATTTGAGCACGACCATGCATTTTATAGTCTCACTCAATCAAGAGGCCGATAATATCTCTCCTAATTATAGGAGGGTTAAATCCTTTTTCTATCATTCATATTTCTCATACGACTCATGATATACCCGATGTCCACTTTTATCATTACCCGGTTAAAGGTAACTTTTAATGTAGTCAAAGTATATTAATCATCGTATAGAAATATAATGATCTCAAGTCAGAGGATCATTACACCATTATCACTGTGAGTCTTTCTTATGACTTTATTAAACATGAAGAATCTCACTGTGGGTCTGTCCAGTACCATGTACTCCTGCATATAGCTATGTGTTGACTTTAGTATCCCCATACTTATAACCAGTGAGATGTGGTTATCTGTCAAACAACATACTAGTCTATTTATGTATTATTATTGTCCTATAATAATAATACTCGACTAGGGACATTTAAGAATATGATATATTATATAATCTCAAGTTCAAGTCATGTACTAAACTATACAATGTGTATCATGATTCTAAGGACATTTATTATGCCAACAAATATATCGCAGTAATTAAAGTCATAATAAATACGTTTATTGAATAATCAATTGACATAAAGGTTTATCAAAATAAACATTGTATTGCCTCTAGGGCACCTACACCAACAAAACCTTGAAGGGAAGAAAGCCAAATGTTAAATAATTTCACATCTTTGGAAGCAAGTATTTTATTCCCAAAACACATCCTGAACAATTGAAAATTTTTGAACTCAAAGCAGATGAATGAATTTTTGTAGGCTATGCTATAACTTCTAAAACCTCTTCAAGGGCATTCAAAGTTTTAATTTAAGGACAAAAGCATTCATGGAATCAATTAATGTCTCTTCTGATGAAGGAAAAATAGCTGGACTACATGATGAAGATGCTCAGGAAAGTCTGAGATTTGAGTGTTGGGATTCGGGCACACACGCAACGGAAAAACGTGAAAAATAAATACAAAAAACGAATCTCAAATGCAGAATCCGTGTATAACGTATGAACGATTATGGTGAATGAAAACTCTACCTTAGAAGCTTTTCGAATTGCTATTTAAGAGGAGGTCCTTGCTTGATGAATCACAGTTGTCCTTTGCTTCAATAACTGCTCTCTAACGGTATCCACACGAACGTCGATTCGTCTAACGATCAGCGAAGATAGTACTAGCCAAGAACAACCACGAATTATCTCTTCTCTCTTGCTAGCCTTTCAAGTATTGAGCTGCTAGGGTTTTATCCTATAAAACGAATTCACCAGTCATACTCTTGTAAAGACATCATAATGTATTTATACGAGTTAGAGATAATGGGCCAAACCCTAATCCATGAGGTTTCTTAGAAACCCATTCTGATTTTGGGTTTATTTATTAATTCGAATTCTAGTATGTTTATAATTAATCAAGTCTCACTTAATTAATTATAAATTCGAATTAATAATAATAACATTATTTAAATTCATAATTTAAATAAAGCTCCGTTTAAACGTTCTTTGTGTATGACCCTTTAGGTTATTATTACGTTGGCAATAATTTTATTTTCTAATAATAAAATTATAAACAATGAGCGGCATCTAGTAATACATCATTGCTACCCAAGTAATAATAATAATTGGTGATTCAATTAAACGTTTCGTGAATAATTTACAATGTAATATAATCCCTTTAACCTTATATTATAGATCAAACTCGAGGCATGTATTGTGTCATCCTCTTCAACATTTAATTCGGGTTTCCTTGATCAATGAGTAGACTATTAATCAGATCAATATTTGAGCATGGCCATGCATTTTATAGTCTCACTCAATCAAGATGCCAATAATATCACTCCTAAAATAGGAGGGTTAAATTCTATATCTATCATTCATATTTCTCATACGATTCATAGAATACCCAATGTCCACCTTTATCATTACCCGGTTAAAGATAACTTTGAGTGTAATCAAAGTATATTAATTCTCGTATAGAAATATAATGATTTCAAGTCAGAGGATCATTACATCATTATCACAGTGAGAATATCTTATGACACTTATTAACATGTAGATTCTCACAACGGGTCAGTCCAGTGATATGCATTGAGACATGCACTTATGTTCTTAACTTTAGTATCACCATACCTATGACCAATGAGATGTGGTCATCAGTCAACAAACATGCTAGTCTTATTGCATTATTATTGTCCTTAAATAATAATATTCGACTAGGGACTTTTAGGAATAAAATATTATTCATATAATCTCATTTTTAAGTCACATACTTAAAGATATATATTACGTATTAATATTCCAAGGACATTTATTATTCTTTCAATTTATGACGTAGTAAATAAAGATATAATAAATATTTATTAAATAATCACATAAAATATAATCCTTAATTGTTTTCAATAAAACATTAAAAGTATTGTCTCTAGGACACCAATACTAACAATCTCTCACTTGTACTAAAGCCAATCTCTCATGTATCTAATACCCATGGAACTAGTATGACCTTCGTGTTTCTGCTGTGACAAAGCCTTGGTCAGTGGATCTGCAATATTCTCTTTTGTATGCACTTTACATATATGTATATCCCCTCGATTATTAATCACTCGAAGAAGATGATATCGTCTGAGTATATGCTTTGTTCGGGAATGAGACCTTGGTTCCTTAGCCTGTGAAATGGCTCCGTTATTATCGCAGTATAAATCTATCGGATCTGCGACCGAAGGAACCACACCAAGTCCTGAAATAAAATTCCGAATCCAGACAACTTCCTTGGCTGCTTCACAGGAAGCAATATACTCAGCCTCCATTGTAGAATCGGCAACCGTCTCTTGCTTTGAACTTTTCCAACTTATAGCACCTCCATTTAGACAAAATAAAAAACCAGACTGAGAGATCGAATCATCCTTGTCTGTTTGGAAACTAGCATCGGTGTAACCTTTTACAACCAGTTTTTCTTCTCCTCCATATACCAAGAATTGATCTTTAGTCCTCTTCAAGTACTTAAGAATATTCTTGACTGCCGTCCAGTGACCTTCACCTGGATTAGACTGGTATCTACTCGTCATGCGCAAAGCATACGAGACATCAGGACGAGTACATTTCATTGCATACATTATGGAACCAATTGCCGACGCATATGAAACTTTACTCATACGGTCCTTATCATCCATTGACTTATGACTGTTTTCTTTAGAGTTCGATATCCCATGAGACATAGGGACAAATCCCCATTTGGCATTTTGCATCCCAAATCGATGCAAAACTTTATCAATGTATGTACTCTGACTTAGGCCAATCATTCTTCTTGATCTATCTCTATAGATCCTGATACCTAATATATAGGTCGCATCGCCTAAGTCTTTTATTGAGAAATTTTTACCCAACCAAGTCTTAACAGCCTGTAAAGAAGGAATGCCATTCCCTATTATTAATATGTCATCAACATATAATACTAGGAATGCCACATTGCTCCCACTAACCTTTTTGTAAACACATGATTCATCTTCATTTTGAATAAACCCAAACTCTTTGACGGTTTCATCAAAACGAATGTTCCATCTCCTCGAGGCTTGTTTCAATCCATAAATGGATAGACGCAACTTACATACCTTTCCAGCATGCTTTGGATCAACAAAACCCTCAGGCTGTGTCATGTACACATCCACATCTTCTACAAGGCTCCCATTTAAGAAAGTGGTTTTGACATCCATCTGCCAGATTTCATAATCATAGTAAGCAGCTATAGCAAGCAAAATCCTGATGGACTTGACCATAGCCACTGGTGAAAAAGTCTCATCATAGTCAATACCATGAATTTGCTTGAAACCTTTTTCCACCAATCGTGCCTTATAGGTCTGTACATTACCATCCATGTCGGTCTTCTTCTTGAAAACCCACTTGCACCCTATAGGTTTTATCCCTTCAGGTAGATCAACCAAAGTCCATACTTGATTAGTATACATGGATTCCATCTCAGATTTCATGGCATCCAGCCATCTCTTGGATTCTGGAGTGTTCATAGCGTCTTGGTAGGTGAGAGGCTCATCTTCGTCGATAAGCATCACATCACCATCTTGAGTTAAGAGAAATCTATAATATCTCTCAGGCTCATGGCGAATCCTACTAGACCTACGAACAACCTATGTTTCTTGAGCAATATTGTTTTCTTGTATATTCTGCTCAGGTTACTCCGTTGGTTCATAGTTATCTTGTGGGTCTCGAATTTCATCGAGTTCTATTATCCTCCCACTGTCTTTCTTAGACAGCATTTCTCTTTCAAGGAAAACTGCAGTTCGAGTAACAAACACTTTGTTCTCGGAAGGATTATAGAATGAATAACCCTTTGTTTCAATTGGGTATCCCACAAAATTACATTTGTCTGATTTAGGTCCTATCTTGTCAGAAGTTAAACGTTTCACAAACGCTTCACATCCCCATATTTTCATAAATGACATGCTATGACGTTTCTCAGTCCATATCTCATATGGAGTCTTCTGAACCATTTTAGTAGGAACTCGGTTAAATGTATAAGCAGCCGTCTCCAGGGCATAGCCCCAGAAACTAATTGGAAGATCTGCATGACTCATCATCGATCGCACCATGTCCAACAAGCTACGATTTCTCCTATCAGAAACTCCATTCCATTGTGGTGTTCCGGGAGGAGTGAGTTATGATACAATACCACACTCTTTTAAAAAACTCTTAAATTCATGGCTTAAGTATTCTCCCCCACGATCAGATCGTAGAGTCTTAATACTTCTGCTAGTCTGCTTTTGTACTTCAGCTTTGTAGTCTTTGAACTTTTCGAAAGAATCAGATTTGTTCTCCATATCTACTGCAATCATCAGTAAACGTGATAAAGTAGTAAAAGCCACCTCTTGCTATAGTACGCATAGGACCACATACATCACTATGTATTAGTTCTAATCGTTCAGTGGCCCTTTCACCTTGCTTAGTAAAAGGTGCTTTAGTCATTTTACCAATGAGATAGGGTTCACATGCTTCGTATGGTTCAAAATCAAACTTATCCAAGTATCCATCTTGATGTAACTTGGAAATCCGCTTCTCATTTATATGGCCTAAACGACAGTGCCAAAGGTATGTTTGGTTTGAGTCATTAGTCTTAGTCGTTTGTTATTCACATTATAGATGGGAGTGTCTAAATCAAGAACATATAAACCGTTAAACAAACGTGCAATCCCATAGGTAACATTATTCAAAGAAAAGGAACAACAATTGTTCTGAATTGAAAAAGCAAAACCTTTCTTGTCCAAACAAGAAACCGAAATAATGTTTCTGCAAATTGCAGGCACGTAAAAACAATTCTCAAGTTCTAAAATAAGCCCAGCGGGCAATGATAAATGACAAGTCCCTACAGCCAAAGCAACAACCTTTGCTCCATTGCCAACTCGTAGGTCGACCTCTCCCTTAGCCAAAGTCCTACTCATTTGTAGTTCCTGCACATTTATACAAATGTGAGAAGCACATCCAGTATCCAATACCCATAATGTAGAAGTGGACAGATTGACTTCTATAACATAAATACCTGAATCAGAAGCTTAACTAGCCTTCTTCTTTTTCAGATCCTCCAAATAAGCGTGACAGTTTCTCTTCCGATGACCTGGTTTACCACAGTAGTGACAATCACCCTTTGTAACAGCACCCTTAGACTTTAAAGCCTGTTTGGGATTAGTCTTTGGCTTGGGAGCAGAATTAGATCCAATCTTGTTCTTTCCCTACCATTTACCTTTCCCTTTAGCCTTACCTTTCTTGTTCACCATCAATATGGGAGCAGGTTCGGCCTTTTTCATGTTGGTTTCAGCAGTTCGTAACATAGCCAACAATTCAGTAGGTATTTTGTATATCTCATTCATATTGTAGTTTATAACAAAATGAGTGTAGTTGCTGTTCAAAGATTGTAAGATTAAGTCAATCTGAGCTTCTCGACCAATCGGGAAACCCAAAGTGTAACAGCCCGATTTTTCGGACTATTATTCTCAATCAAATATCCAAAATAAACTAAAATTTCATAAATCTCTAGAACAAAATCTCAATGTATCATCAAAATCAAAACCAATGTATTTTCAAATTTATAGAGACGCAGCTCCACAGATAAAAATCTAGTAACTAAATATTACTCAAATTTATTTGTCCATCTCCAAGAAGAGTCCAAAGTCAAGCCAACGCTAACACCTGAAATTTTATAAGTAATGAGCTACACAGCCCAGTAAGAAAACTAACTACACACTAGCAGGATCAAGTAGGTTTTGTATAACATATATATTTCAAAGTCAAATTCAACGAGATAGAGCGAATTTCAAATTCAAAATAATTAAATCATACTCTTTAGACAAATTATCCCATTACGCTTGGTCACATTAGCCGGTGACACGACCCAAAGGTTCAAATGCTAATAAACGCGCTACCCTTACTAAGACCCAAAATAATGCACCATCCCCGAAGGGCCCAAAAGAAGTGCTCCCTAGTAAGGTCCAAAGTCTAGTTCCGGAACTATACGCAATTTACTAACGGTTCAATACGAAGCGAAGGGTTCTAAAATACTCTTTCTTAATTCAAAATTCAAAGTTCAAATAACTCTTTTGTTCATAATTTAATCCAATAAATTAGCATACATGATCCAATTTAATAACAAAATTATATACGTATAAATATAAAATTTACGAAATAAACTAATGCTTCGAAAGTTTACTTACCTTGAGAGCGACGATCACCAATAATGTAAAATCAAACGGCTCCTAATAATATATAAATATAATATTAATCACAAATTCATTTAAAAGAAATATTATTAATCTTAAATCTAAATATCATACTACCATTATACTGACCTATAATATACACGTAGCACATGCTTTTATATTAACTATATTAACAAAAGTCATGTTAACAAAATATACCAAAATAATCTCTATATCTTTTACGTTGACATGCATGCATGATTTCCATTTATATAATTTATTTATACTAATTCCTTCCTTAGATTTATGGTCCCAACACAACACGTTAAATGAGAGCAACATGTGCATGCATCACAATTTACATATATATTAAATAATAATAATAATAATTAACTAATATGTATGTGAACATTAATAAAACTACCTGAACAGATTTTTATACCTTAGAACATATATGCACATTTTGTTTACAAATTTACACACTAATTATACGATTTCGATTTATAAAATTATATACAACCGAATTAATTATTTAAGAAAAATGAGTATGAATGCCAAATAAAATATAAATTACGAACATAAATTTACATATCATTATACATAGCCTTCAAATCAGAACAAAAATGCACAACAATAATATGAATAGAAAATTATTTTTGTACACTAATAGCTAGTATATATCAACGAAATATACTCTTTTTGTCTCAAACCCAATTTAATTACAAATAACAAAAATAGTATTAGAAGTACCTGAAAATCCTAAGCCTTGTTCAGTTTGTATATATGAAGCTTCTCTTTCCTCTGTGCGTGTGCGTGATGATGGTATACACTTTTTATCATGTGATCATGCAGGTCGAAATATAAATATATAGACTACTCCGATAACTTATAAAAAGTTACGTAATATAACTTAATTCTAATCTCATTTAACTGATATACATCTTATCTCAACCATGCCTTATCTCTAAAAACAAATATTATCCAATAATATTTACTTATCTAAATCATAGAAATATATTTATAAAAAAAATGGAATATTACACAAAGTATCAAGATACTCAATATAACCTATCATCTTCTAAACATGTAGTTGAACAGGTTGATTCTCTCCCTGCTTGCAAGCGTACAGTGCTTTGCTCGTGTCGAACCTTTCTTGACGAGCCTGTCCTTCAAACATCCTTTGAAGGTGTTCAATCATCTCATAAGCATCCATATGCTCATGTTGTTTTTGAAGCTCAGCACTCATGGTTGCTAGTATGAGACACGCCACATCAGTCGCATCATCAATATGCTTCTGATAAGCATTTTATTGAGCGTGAATTGCATTCTTAGCAGAAGGAGTAGGAGAAGGAATTTCAATGACGTGGAGCTTACGCTCTTGCCTGAGGACAATCCTCAAATTCCTATACCAATCTAGGAAGTTAGTTCATGTCAGCTTGTCCTTTTCCAGGGTTGCTCGTATGGAGAAAGTATTTGTAATTTTTGCCATTTAAATATCTACAATGTTAAAGTGCATAAATTTAGTTAGTCTGCAGAATTTTAATTATGTTCAAGTGATTATCATATACATTCATAATATATATCTCCAACTATTTTATTCAAATCAATAGCCCTAACTATTAATTCGGAAAGCATTTCATCAAATCTTTCTAGTGAGCCAAGATCCATATTTCATCCATGTTTCAAGATAGCGTTGGCTAATACACCCAAAACACGACTATTTAGGTAGACAACATTTGTCAATTATATCAAATATAACTCTTGGATAGTTTGGTCGAACAACTCTTTATACACATTTATCCAATAAATCTCACCAAACTCTATGCCTCTAAACCCACAATTCTATTGTGATGATTTAGTTAAGTTAGACCCAACGTTTAATAAACAAAGTACAATTACTTATCACATTTTCCCATGATTGATAAGAGCACTTCACTTTGGCAAACCCACTCCTTCTCAATCTAGATCTTGATGTGTTTAAAATATTGGAAGGCATCTATATTAACTTAATATTTATTTAGGGATTTATAATTTAACGATCATGATCCCATCATAAAGAGATTCTCAATTTTTCCTTGATTAAATAATCCATTTCAATATTCGTCAATGGTTTGATTTCCAGATCGTCGGAGAAGTCACAATCGGTCTCACTTAAAACCCAACTTTCTTATAGATTAATAATCCGTTGTTGACAAAATCTCCCCATATCAGAAAATTAAAAATTCATATTCAATACCGTGTTTCATAAACACAAGAATCTCATGATCGTTTGTTCAATTTTAAAATCTTCAGTCGTTACAGATTTTATCTTGTTTAAACAAGCATGGCATGGGTGTCGTATCTAATACACACATACATGATTAATCTAATTAAAGCATGCATCATTAATTATTCTATACTAACATTCATACATCAATATGTAAAGTGCAGTATGTAAATGTGCTTGGTTATGGCCTCTTTCCTATGTGATCCTTTCGAGCTAATGAAAGGATCAAAGTCAATATATGGTGGTAATATATAAATACAATTACATGTCTTCATTCTTCTTGTATCCATGGATGCTTGCTCCTCTTCTTGGATCATCCTCCAATCTTCAAGTACATTACATGGAATAATTGAATACAACCTATACTAATGTACTTACATAAGAAAACTCGAGTTACATTCCAGGTTAAGCAATTACAAGAATGAAGAAAATGACATGCAAGTCGTATTTATAAAACCAAAACCAAAACCATTAATCTAGGGGTCTAAAGGCCATAACCAGCACCATGCCCACATAACAATTACTGACATCTCAAAACACATAATCATATTATCATGCATCATATATATCAAAATCAGAAAATCACAAAAAAATCAGAAATTGATTTCAAAAACAGTAAATCGCATTTTTGAGGCCCTAAACGATGTAAAATGGCCAAAAAACACCATAGGTCACGACAAAGCCGTGATTTTTGCTCGTGGCGATTTTCCGTATCTAGAAAGAGTAAATTCGACACATTCTGACTCTGTCGAGAAACACTGTTCATTTGCAAATCTGCTATTCACAGAGCCTACATCTTATGCAGTTGCATTTCTCACGGATTCAGAACGATTCCGATGACCTTCTCTGGACTGTATCTTGTATCACATACATACAGTTCATCACATATATCATGTCATAACAAATTATAACATTGCAGATCACATATATATTCATCGTAACATATTACAATTCGAATATACATGAAAAACGTAGCATGACAGTCATCAAATAGGCACATATGCATCAAATACATAAAACACGTAACCAAATCATCCCAACAATGGTTTTTCATGTATATTCGAATTGTAATATGTTATGATGAATATATATGTAAAACGTAGCATGGCAGTAGTATGACAGTCATAAAACAGGCACATATGCATCAAATACAGAAAACACGTAATCAAATAATCCCAACAATGGTATCAGAGCTATGTGTAGAATGTATGAACGATTATGGTGAATGAAAACTATACCTTAGAAGCTTTTCGAATTGCTGTTTAATAGGAGGTCCTTGCTTGATGAAACACAGCTGTCCTTTGCCTCAAGAACTGCTCTCTAACGGTATCCACACGAACTTCGATTCGTCTAACGATCAGCGGAGATGGTACTAGCCAAGAACAGCCACGAATTATATCTTTTCTCTTGCTAGCCTCTCAAGTATTGAGCTGCTAGGGTTTTATCCTATAAAACGAATTCACCAGTCATACACTTGTAAACACATCATAATGTATTTATACGAGCTAGAGATAATGGGCCAAACCCTAATCCATGAGGTTTCTTAAAAACCCATTCTGATTTTGGGTTTATTTATTAATTCGAATTCTAGTATGTTTATAATTAATCAAGTCTCACTTAATTAATTATAAATTCGAATTAATAATAATAACATTATTTAAATTCATAATTTAAATAAAGCTCCGTTTAAACGTTCTTTGTGTCTGACCCTTTAGGTTATTATTACGTTGGGAATAATTTTATTTTCTAATAATAAAATTATAAACAATGAGCGGCATCTAGTAATACATCATTGCTACCCAAGTAATAATAATAATTGGTAATTCAATTAAACCTTTCGTGAATAATGTACAATGTAATATAATCCCTTTATCCTTATATTATAGATCAAACTCGAGGCATGTATTGTGTCATCCTCTTTAACGTTTAATCCGGGTTTCCTTGATCAATGAGTAGACTATTAATCAAATCAATATTTGAGCATGGCCATGCATTTTATAGTCTCACTCAATCAAGAGGCCAATAATATAACTCCTAAAATAGGAGGGTTAAATTCTATATCTATCTTTCATATTTCTCATACGATTCATAGCATACCCAATGTCCACCTTTATCATTACCCGGTTAAAGATAACTTTGAGTGTAATCAAAGTATATTAATTCTCGTATAGAAATATAATGATTTCAAGTCAGAGGATCATTACATCATTATCACAGTGAGAATATCTTATGACACTTATTAACATGTAGATTCTCACAACGGGTCAGTCCAGTGCCATGCATTGAGACATGCACTTATGTTCTTGACTTTAGTATCACCATACCTATGACCAATGAGATGTGGTCATCAGTCAACAAACATGATAGTCTTATTGCATTATTATTGTCCTTAAATAATAATACTCGACTAGGGGCTTTTAGGAATAAAATACTATTCATATAATCTCATTTTAAGTCACATACTTAAAGATATATATTACGTATTAATATTCCAAGGACATTTATTATTCTTTTAATTTATGACGCAGTAAATAAAAATATAATAAATATTTATTAAATAATCACATAAAACATAATCCTTAATTGTTTTCAATAAAACATTAAAAGTATTGTCTCTAGGACACCAATACTAACATTGAGAATGAATTGCAGAACACAGACTCTGTTGAGCTAAACTCTGATGAGTTAAACACTGTTGAACCAAACTCTGCTGAGTTAAACTCTGATCCCTTTAACTCTGATTTATAAATAATTGAAATATAATTTAAAGATTTTGCACATGTTGAGGGGGAGCAATATCAATCAATTACTGATATTGGAGACCAAACCTCAGTTATTGAAATATCAGAGTCTGCCCAAACTCTGACCAAAAAACTCTCAAACCCTAAACTATGATCAATCAAACTCTGAAACCAAAAACACTAATCACTCAAACTCTGATCATTCAAACTCTGAGTAAATAAACTCTGAGACATCAAACACTGATGGAAGCACAACTTCAGGGGGAGAATCAATATTTACAGAAGAATCATTCTATGAAGGCACAAATCACGGGGGAACATCTAGTTTAAGAAATCTTCCACATCCAAGAAAATGGACCAAAGATCACACACCTAACTTGATTATTAGTGATATAGAAAGTGGAGTACATAGAAGAAAAGCTACTCAGAATGAATATATATTTCATAGTTTTCTTTCTCAAACAGAACCAAAGAAGGTTGAAGACCTTTTGAAAGATGCAGATTGGGTTACTGCAATGCATGTAGAATTAAAAGAGTTTGAAAGAAATAAACTTTGGACCCTAGTTCTAAGGCCAAAGAATAGATCAATTGTTGGCACAAAGTGGATTTTTAGAAACAAGACAGACTCTAATGGAATCATTACATGGAACAAAGCAAGATTAGTAGCCAAAGGTTACTCTCAATAAGAAGGTATTGATTATGATGAAACCTTTGCATCTGTAGCTAGACTTGAATTAATCATAATTTTTCTTGCTTATGCTGCACACAAGAAATTTAAGGTCTACCAGATGGATGTGAAAAGTGTATTTTTAAATGGAGAACTTGAAGAAGAGATTTATGTTGAACAACTACCTGGCTTTGTCAATCCAAAATTTCCAAATCATGTTTATAGATTGGATAAAGCTTTATATGGACTTAAACAAGCACCAAGAACCTGGAATGAAACTCTAGCTCAATTTTTACTTGAAAGTGGTTTTACAAGAAGTACAATTGATAAAACTTTGTTTTATAGAACTCAAGGTAAAGATTTATTATTGGTTCAAATATATGTTGATGATATTATATTTGGTTCCACTAATGAAAAACTATGTAAAAGATTTTCAAAGCTAATGCAGTTCAGGTATCAAATGAGCATGATGGAAAAATTGAGTTATTTTCTTGGATTGAAAGTAAAACATACTGAGGAAGGTCTTTTCATAAATCAGTCTAAATACACAAAGAATCTATTAACTAAATTTTAAATGCAAGACTCTGCATCTGCATCAACTCCAATGGCTACTACAACCAAGTTTGATCAAGACACTAGAGAACCTGTTGATATTACATCATACAGAGGCATGATTGGATCTCTACTCTATTTGACTGCAAGTAGATCAAACATTATGTTTGCAACATGTCTATGTGCTAGATTTCAGGAAAATCCAAGGGAACCTCATTTGATTGCTGTCAAGAGAATTTTCAGATATCTCAAAGACACCATTAATCTTGGCTTATGGTATTATAGAGAGTCTGATTTTAAATTAATAGGTTATTCAGATGCTGACTTTACAGGATACAAAATTAATAAGAAAAGCAAAAGTGGCAGGTGTTAATTCTTAGGAGGAAGAATTTTGTCATGGTTTAGTAAGAAAAAGAAATCTATCTCAACATCAACAACAGAGGCTGAATATATAGTTGTAGGAAGCTGTTGTCCACAAATTCTATAGATGAGGAATCAACTGTTAGACTATGGTTTGAACTTTTAAAAAATCCCTATTTATTTTGATAATCAAAGTGCTATTACAATAACAGGAAATCCAGTTTAACATTCTCTGACAAAGCACATCAGTATCAGATATCAGTTCATAAGGGAACATGTCATGGAAGGAACAATTGAAATGTATTTTGTTCCCTCAGATCAACAGTTAGCAGACATATTCACCAAGTCCTTCTGTGAAGAAACTTTTATAAGATTGGTTTCTGAATTAAGAGTGGTGACAAGTGGCTCAACTTCAGATGGCAAGTAGCAAACAATCAGAGTATATGATAAACTCTGTTAGAGTGTGTGGTAAACTCTGATGGAAATGAAGTATCATCGGAGCATCTAATCTCTGATCACAAGTTATCGGTGTTTATGGTAAACTCTGTCAGAGTATATGGTAAACTATGACAATCAATGTAAACTCTGATTACTATAATCTTTGTTCTATATTTCACACATTAAACTCTGTTTGATCTAAACTCTGATTTCAGTCTATATGTTAAAATCTGGTTACGATAAATTCTGATTGCTCCAAACTCTGATTACATGTTAAACTCTAAGATATTATTTATTACATCATATTTCATTTTGTGACATCATAATTGTTATTCTCTGATTGGTCTAATCACAAAGGCACGTGTATCTCACATTAATCGATTCCTTGTTTTTACACAGATACACACATACATGCTGTATTTTGAGAATTGCACTACTCATTACTCTTCCAATAATTTCATGCCACGTGTCCCACTATACACTTTATGCAATTGAAAGGGAATAGTTTAATTATTAATTTCACTTTGAATTATTCATCTGCATCTCATATTTTTTCTCTTTCTCTCTCGTTTCATATAAACCCTAAATTCTTAAACCAGATAATCTCAGTATTTCAATGGAATCCAAAGGTCTTACATTCCAAAACTACTCTTTTACTACTACAAACCACATCTCTCATCTATCTAAAACTGACATACCCCAAGATTTTCATGTGATTCAAGATTTTCTACAACATAGGTACAATGGGTGTGCGCTTGAGGAACCACCAAATTTCCCTGCTTAATCTCTGCTCAAAATCTGGTCTTCTGGAAAATTCAACAATGCTAGTGATGATGAAGAAACAGTAATCACTTTTCAATGCAATGGGAAACATTCAATTACTCTTGCAGTGGTAAGACAATCATTTCATCTTCCAGAAGTGGCTCTGTATGATGATCTGATTGGGGACGAAGAAATTAAAGAATTTTTTAGAACAATAGGCTATGGAGGTAGCCTATCTAAATTGGGAAGTTTGACAAGGCCAAATCTAAGAAGAGAATGGAGTTTCTTCTCTGATTGTATCACGAGGGCTACCACAAAATGCATCAAGTTTAATGCAATTCATAAACTAGCACAATAAATTGGGTATTCTCTGACCCATAACTTAAATTTTAATTTTATATGTTTGATAATTAGGCGGATAGCTAACAAAATAGATGATGATGCACCTACAATTTACTTTGCTAGATTTTTACAGCTAATTTTCTCTTATCTATTGCCTGATGTAACTTTTGATAATGATAAGATTTTGGCTAGTTTTTGTATGAATAAAAGAATTTTTATTGATCTATCAAGAAAAGATACAAAGAAATAGGCTAAAGGTAAAATCTGTAACTTATTTTATCCCACATGGGTCAGGCTTCTCTTACATCAGATGATGCCTACTATGTATGGGAGGGAATTTTTATCAATAGCTATGAATCAGAGTTTAGCACCCTCTGATTCTAACCCAAACCACTAACCAAACACTGTTTCTCAAACACAATTACCAACCTCTACAGTCTCCCAAAAGACTGTAGTTGTAACAAACACCTCTCACCAAGGGCCAAGCAACAAGAGAAAAGGAAAATCTATAAAGGAGTCTTCCCGTAAGAAAATAAAGTTGGTTGATGAAAAGACAGATTCCGAAGACAGTAATATTGGTTTAGTCTTTCTTGTGAAGAAGATTATCAAGAATGCTTCAGAAATTCCTCCTACACCCTTTATGAAGCCATTCACTGTCAATCCTATGCTAGAAGCCAAAAAGAAAAGGAGAATATTGGTAAAGGCTGTAATTTCTGACAATCTGGTAAACACTGAAGTAATAAACTCTGATCAGCCAAACTCTGATCAAATTCAAGTCTTAAAAGTCTGAATATTTGATAAACTCTTACAATATAATAAACTTTGAGCCAATATTCTCAGAAAATCAGATAAACTCTGAGGACTTGATAAACTCTAATGAGTTGGCAAAACCTGAGTTAGCAGGAGTTAATGTAACTGTTGATAATGTTGTTTCTTCAAGTGAAGCTGCTCCGGTTCTTATATCTGATTCCCCTGCTAACTTTCCAAATCAGATCATTAAGGAGATTTCTTATGAAAGGCTGAAAGAGCTAGCTGAAGAAGTTAAAAAACAGATGGAAGAAAAGAAGTCAAAATCAATCTCAACCTCTACAAGTTCAAAGCTCTTTTCAAGAAAGAAGAAGAAGAAGACAATCTCTTTTAGCCAAGACCCACAAGAACCTGCCTCTCAACGTGAGGTAGCAGTCATTGCAAGGCCAGGCATACAAGAACCTGTTGATCAAAGTTCAACAGCAGCCACTGAAGAAGAAACAAGTGAAGCCAGCAAGAATCAGGGGTGGTACAACCCACAAAAACATTCATCTCAAAGGGTTGAAGAAGTAGTTAAGGCCCTGCCCCACAAGAACCATCCAATCAAATTTTGGATGCAGGCACACAATCAATAAATGAAGATTCTGATATTGTTGATGTTGATGCTGGTGAGACAAACTCTGAGACCATTCCATTGGCAATCTCTGATGCTGTCATGGTGCAACCAATTTCTGCACAGCCAATGGAGACACCATCCACTTCAACAAACACACAAGGTATAAACTCTGACTTTTCTTCAGAATTTACATTCTCTGATTGTATAAGCTCAGATTTTACCTTTCCTATTTTAACTGTTGGGATGATCATGGATAGTCCTGAAAAGGGTACCCCTATTCATGTGACTACAAATATTCTTTCTCAACCACCACATATTTCTATAGGACACTATGTTGGTCCCTGATATTGTAGAAGGGGGGTTGAATACAATATCTAAAATTTAATCGCGGAATAATTTGATTTAAAATATTATTTTAATTGCTCGCGAAATATTAATTATAATGAAATACTGTTCAAGTAAAAGATATAATTTTAACTTGATTAGTATTACAAAATTAATATGAAGAAAACTGTTATATAATTGATAAAAGGATCTTGAACAAATTTGACATGAACTGTTCGTGTTTAACAATTATATTCCAAACTCAGCACAGAAATCTGTGATTATTACAATGCAGACAAATTACTGAATTTGAGCTGTTTTTCTGAAATTCTTAACCTCTGAAAAGTGAAGCCTTCGTCTCATATTTATAGAGAATGAAGATGCTTAGAATGACCTTTATCAATATAACTTAATTTATTCAAATTAAGCCTTGTATGACTTAGTAAAAGACTGGGAATGACTTAAGAAATTCGGTATGACTTATTCTGAGCTCGGTATGACTTTTTGTAAGTCATATTCGAATTTTCCTTATTTAAAATAAATCAGAATGACTTATTTTAAAAGAAAAAAACTCGGTATGACTTTTTCCCACTTGCTCCAGCATGACCTTTTTCATATAAAATTCGGTATGACTTTCTTCCACTTGCTCCAGCATGACCTTTTGAACAAAGAAAATTCGGTATGACTTATTCTTAAGTCATATTCGAATTTTCCTAATTAATATAAATCAGAATGACTTATATTAAAAAGAAAATTCTCGGTATGACGTTCTTCAACAGCCTTTAAGAATTTTCTCGGTATGACTTCTTTATCACCTGCCATTTCTTTTCTTTTCTTCTTGTTTTGACAAGTGGCAACCTTTGATTGGTTGCTTTAACAAAAACTCACCTGCCATTTCAATTGTAAAAGAAATGGGGCTTATTTCGTCTTGTAGTGAATCGGCTCCGTAGAAATGCTTTTCGACCCGCACAGCTTATACTCTTTGATTAATAAATAATAAATTTAATTCAGAAATTATAAAAATAAATATCTAATATTATTTAGATATTTATAAATATAATTTACTAAATAAATAAAATATTTATTAATTAAATAAATCCTTACGCTCTAAGCTGCGGTCTCCTGATCGTCTGGAACCGAACTCCTTTTGACTTGGAAATGATAAATCAATTCCAACCGGGGTTCCACTTTTATGAATATATGACTCTGCATTTCTTTCGTGTCAATACTTTTCCATCTTGTCTTAAAGTCAGTACTGTCAGGCCTGTTTAGCTGTTTCTGTATCCCTTTGAGCTTCCAGCTTCTTTCTTCTGTCATTCTAAAATAATTCTAAATTAATTAATCCTTTAATTAATTTAAAAAATAAATTAATTCTAAGTGAATTAATTTACTAATTAATTTAACTAATTAATTTAATTAATTAATAGAGAATTAAATTAAAGGCTTGACTATTGTTGATGTAGATAAAACTCTTCTGTTCTTCAACAATAACCTTTCTAACCACTTGAAATTTTTGATGACGAATCTTCACTGACACTTTTGACACCCTGTGCACTGGTCTGGTTCACGGATGACTAACTACAATGTCGATTCTCATTTCTACTGTAGTGGTCTTTGTGTCTTGTCTTGTCCTATCTTGGCTTCTAGCTTTGTCTTCATTATTTCTTTTCTTGGAATCTCTTTGTAATAGGCACTTGAAATCTTCTGTATCTTCTGAAATCTTCTGAAATACTACTCCTTTATTTTTCGCCGACGCTTGAACATATTAATGAACTTCTTCCGGTGTAGAGTAGCAGTTTCATTATAACACTTCTGATATTAGGATTCTTTGTGCCTAGTTGACATTCTTTGACATGATTCCTTCCTCATTATTTATTACTTACTTCATTTTCTTACTTGAGTTGAGTTGTCATGTATTTATTACAAATAGGTCTTATCATATGCCTTTCAATCTCCTTCTATTTGTTGTTAAGCATTTAACATACAAATCCCTAGAGGATAACTCAACTAATAACTAAGAAAATAATATGACATTTAAGAACTGTAAATAATAAATTATTCTCTGGATTATATAATACATTTCCAGATTTCCTAAGTTAACTGAAATGAAAGATGTTTGTTCCTCTAGCACTGAACATATTATACATGTAGTATTATCTTCATTTCTCAGACTCATCACTACTCCCCCTTAGGATGACAGATATGATGTCTGTTCTCTTCTTACCACTTTTCCTTTGAATTTCCAACTTCTGTTTTTACTTCTCACCCAAGGTAGATTCATTTTCCCTTTTCGTAAATTATCCAACTTTTCTTGTTCAACATTTGAGTAATCCTCTTCTGACAAAAGTCTTTGTTTACTTCTCCCCTTTTGATCTACTCCCCCTTAGTTGAACACTTTAACACTTTGGAGTAATCCTCTTAATAATTCTCCCCCTTAGTTGAGTAATCCTCTTAATAATTCTCCCCTAATTGTAGATAGGTAACAATTGTTGGTCCTTTTCTGAAGAAATTTCCACCTTGGTTGAATAACATTAGAAATCTGTAACAGGGAATGGGGAAAGGGATTCGGTAAGTGTGCTAGTGTGTGATTTTACTTTGTGTTCCTCACAAGTGTTTCGCTCATATACTCTCTAAGTGTTTCACTCATAAAATATATATTTTCACTCTTCCTTACTTGTGTTTCACTCTTTTCTCACATCACTATATCTCTCTCAGTACGGATGACTCAGTCTTTTGTACCTGCAAGAAAGATCGCCATAGCCCCTTCAAAAGAGGTCACTGGTGGTGCAATGGGGTTTCGTAAATCCCCGTCCTCAATTGAATCTATTAAAATAGTTTAATTTGAAAACTGAATTGCTTCAGGAATAAATTCAATGAGTTGTTGATCATCTAAGATGATCTATTCCTTTTGGAATCCAGATATGTTCCATCTGGGGAGGGAGACAAGGATCTAAAACGTAGCACATGATCCAAGTTTCCTCCTGACACCCGTGAAGGCATGTTGATTCAGTCAGAATCATCAATTATTCTTCCTTCCTTGATATGAAAGTTTAGAAAAATTGCTTCTATCAATTCATCCTTCTTGTGACATTTCAATTGTTCCCTCTTGGTCCCTTTTGGCCAATTGTTGGTCCAAAATGCCAATTGAGTTGGTCCATTGTTGGTCCCTAAATATAAGACAATATTTGAGGTTTCTTGAAAAATGTCAGATGAAATTAACTCTTTGCTGATAGCCTTGGCTGACAGGCTGAATTCAATAGACTCACTCTGTTGAGAGAATGAACCTAGTAACAGTTTTGCCTTTTCCAAGTCTGTATCCTTTTGAGAGAACACAGATGAGCTAACAGTTGTCTCAATTTATATATATGAAACACCTTTCTGGAGACAGAGCTGTTGGTTCACTCACATCACCAACCTTATCAAATGCAATCAAGGCATTGACTCCCTCATTCTGAACAAATAGGTATTTTGTTTAATGGTTAGAGAGATGGAAGTGATAGTGTTTGTGTGTTTGGTTCTAAGATCTTGGATAGAGATTGATGCCAATGATTAGGATCTCACTTTTAGAAACTATTGGATGATCAAGCTCATAAATCTTTCCTACTTCTCAAAAGAGACTTGAAATAATCAGCTTATATTTATATATATATAAAAATAAAATTTAAAATAAATAACAATAAAAATAAAAATGCCAAGTTATAAAATAAATAAAACTATACATACTTATATATACCAATTGTTGAAAATAAAAAATAATATATACTAATTGTTGGAAAACAAACATAATATAAAATATATTTACAGTAAAGATGCCAATGAAATTACAACTGTACAAAAAAAAAAGGAAAATCTTTTTGAGTTTTCTTTTTCAATTTGTTTGTTTGTTTTTGAAATATTTTAAGGAATATATACAGTGTATTTACAGTGCTTGAAAATAAATATGCAATTTAAAACAACCATGCAATAATTAGTTCATGTTTAACATCCCTAACTCACTAACCAACTTAGAGAAAGTGGATTCATCAAGTGGTTTTGTGAAGATGTCGGCAATTTGATCTTCTGTGGGTACAAAATGTAACACCACGGTTCCGTTCATGACATGCTCTCGGATGAAATCATACCTTATGTCTATGTGCTTGGTTCTTGAATGTTGTACAGGATTATTGGAAATAGCTATGGCACTTGTGTTGTCACAAAGTATTGGAATTTTAGATAGCGCAAGTCCATAATCATTCAGCTGATTCCTTATCTAGAAAATTTATGCACAACAACTACCTGCCGCAATATATTCTGTTTCGGCTGTCGAGGTAGATACTGAGTGCTGTTTTTTGCTGTACCAGGAAATCAACCGTTGTCCTAGAAACTGACAACTTCCAGATGTACTTTTCATGTCCATCCTGCATCCTGCATAATCTGAATCTGTATAGCCTATTAGTTCAAAACCTGTACCTTTAGGGTACCAAATTCCAAGATTCGGTGTACCCTTCAGATATCTAAAAATTCTTTTAACAACTATAAGATGAGATTCTCTAGGATCAGATTGAAACCTTGCACATAAGCATGTTGCAAACATTATATCGGGTCTACTAGCAGTTAGATATAATAATGAGCCTATCATACCTCTGTAGCTTGTGATGTCAACTTTCTTACCAGTTTCATCTTTGTCAAGCTTGGTGGCTGTTGGCATAGGGGTTTTTGCCGGTGTAGAATCTTCTAGATTGTATTTTCTTAGAAGATCTCTTACGTACTTTGATTGGCAAAAAAAAATCCCATCTTCCTTTTGCTTCACTTGCAATCCAAGGAAGAATGACAGCTCACCCATCATGCTCATTTCATACCTACTTTGCATTAACTTAGAAAATCTCTTGCACAAGTTTTCATTAGTAGAACCAAATATAATATCGTCAACATAAACTTGGACAAATACCATATTTTTATCATGTAATTTATAAAAGAGATTTTTATCTATGACACCTCTAGTAAAACCGTTTTCAAGTAAAAACTGAGAGAGAGTGTCATACCATGTCCTCGGTGCTTGCTTGAGTCCATAGAGGGCTTTGCATAAGAAATATACAAAATCAGCAAACTCTGGATTTTCAAAGCCAGGAGGCTGTTCCACATATACTTCCTCTTCTAACTTTCAATTCAGAAATGCACTCTTCACATCCATTTGATAGACTTTAAAATTAGAATGTGCTGCGAATGCCAGAAATATCCTGATGGCTTCAAGTCTTGCAACTGGTGCGTAGGTCTCATCATAATCAATTCCCTCTTCCTGGGAGTAACCCTTTGCAACCAGTCTGGCCTTGTTTCTTGTAACAATGCCATCACCGTGTAACTTGTTCCTGTATACCCATTTCGTGCCAATAACAGATCTATATTTAGGCCTGGGTACCAGTGTCCACACTTCTTGCCTTTCGAACTGATTGAGTTCTTCTTGCATGGCAAGAACCCAATCTGGATCAGTTAGTGAATCTTCAATTTTCTTTGGTTCTTCTTGAGATAGAAAAACCGAAAATAGACATTCATTTGAAGTTGCACTTCTGGTTCTGACTCCAATATCTGGATCACCTATGATCAATTCAAAGGGATGATCTTTGCTCCATATCCTTTCCTTTTGAAGGTTTGATCTTGATGATTCGCCTCTATATTCATTGTGATGTTGTGTTGTGCCAGTTGATCATTCATCTCCCCCTGAGTTGCTGCCTGGATGACTTGTTGATCCACCACTGGTATTAGTAGTATCTCTAGTGTTTCCATTGTTTCAACCACTATTACCTGGATCATTACCATCATTGTTGTCATCATCATTTCCTGCTGCAACCTAAGGCTCTTCTTCATTATCCGAATCTGAGTCTGGATGATTGTCAAATTTTAATGACTCAGAAGGATCTTCATTTTGGATGCTTGGGTGTTTAGTGTCGTCAAATGATATGTTGACACTTTCTTTTACTTGGTGCTGATCAATTATGTACACCCTATATGCTCTTTTTGAGTAGCCGATAAAAATTGCTTCATGTGCCTTGGCCTCAAATTTACCACGATGTTCATCTCCATCTTTTAGCACAAAACATTGGCTCCAAATACATGAAAGTATTTGAGTGTTGGTTTCTTGCCAGCCATTAATTCGTAGGGTGTCTTCATATGATCCTTGTTGATTAAAGTTCGATTCTGGGTATAACAAGCTGTGTTTACTGCTTCAGCCCATAAGTAGATAGGCAACCTTGATTCACTTAACATTGTTCTTGCAGCTTCAATCAAGGTTCGATTCTTCCTTTCTACTACTCCATTCTGTTGCGGAGTTCTTGGCGCTGAGAATTGTCTTGTTATCCCTTTGTCTGAGCAGAAGCTATTCAGAATTTCATTCTTGAATTCTGTTCCATTATCTGATCTGATTGCCCGGACAGGTAGCTTTAAATATAACTCAATCAACTTTACATGATCAATCACCAACGGTGGAGTTTCATCCTTAGAGTTCAAGAATAAAACCCACGTGTACTTTGTGAAGTCATCTACAATCACTAAGGCATATTTCTTCCTTGACATAGACATGATATTGACAGGACCAAATAAATCCATATGAAGCAGCTGCAGTGGTTCAGTAATATTTGTAGTGCCTGTGCCTTTGTGAGTTGCTCTTTTTGACTTCCCTTTCTAACATGCCTCACACAATCCTTCTTGTGTAAATTCCATCAGAGGCAGTCCTCTCACCAAATCTCTCTTGACTAGAGAGTTCATTATTTTGAAATTCAGGTGTGAGAGCTTCTTGTGCCATAGCCAACTTTCTTCTGTTGAAGCTTTTGAATAAAAACAGTTTGCTTCAGCTTCAGTTCCCGAGTTGAAATCAGCTACGTACAAGTTTCCTTTCCTTACTCCACGCAAGGCTAGTCTGTCATCTTTAGAATGAGCTATTAAGCATTTCTCCTTGATAAAGTTTACTTTGTACCCTTTATCACAAAATTGACTGACGCTGAGTAGATTGTGCTTAAGTCCTTCCACCAAAGAGACGTTTTCAATGATAACATTTCCTGTATTTAACTTGCCATATCCCGTATTCATTCCTTTGCTGTTATCTCCAAAGGTGACGATTGGGCCAGCTCTTTCAATCAGGTTTGATAGCAGGGCTCTATCTCCGGTCATATGCCTTGACGATCCACTGTCTAGGATCCATACAACCCGGTTTTCCTGTTTAACTCCATGCACATATCAAATGGATTAATTCGTCTTCGGAGCCCAAAATTGATTGGGCCCGGCATACTTAAAGAATTGACCTTTGTCAGCTTTGACAACAGATCCTTTTTGAACAACAGCTGCATCCACCTTGACTGTACTTACTTTCCTATAAACAGTCTTAACAACTGTTTGTTTAGACTTAGGAATATATTTTTCCTTCTTGACAGGTGAAGGAATCGCAGTCTTGGATTTTGCAAATATATTATTGATGTATTGTCTAGGTGTCATGTTCTTTTTATTAGCAGTCATGCGTTTGAAATAAGCAGTCATAGCATTAAAAGCACATAACATACAATTTAACATACCACAAGGTTTATGGCATACATCAATAGCAGGCATGTTATTCACAGCAGTAGGAGTTTTAACAATTTCTACTTTAACTTTTTCAGCATATTTAAAGTTTTCAGTAGAATGGCATCTGTTGTTACTATCCCTACTTCTAACAAACTTATTGTTAGGTCTGTTCAAATTATTCTTTAAGTTCTTAGCACCTAAACCAGGAGTGGATGAACTAGCAGAGTTCACATTTTCTATCGGTCTTTTAGGTACATATTTAGATTTCTGGACATTTATTCCTTTTATGTCCCTAGTCTGTTCTTCTCTTTTCTTCTCTTCCTCGAGATCCTCTAACTGCATCTCATAAGCTATCAGTATAGAGCTCTCAAGGATAGGTTCAGCAATAGGTGTTATGAAAAGAGGTTTGAGTGTGTCTTTAATAACATGAGGAATACCCCTTTCTACAGCGCTTTGCTTGAACGGGGTAATGTTGCTTGGCTTTCCTACAGATTTATTGTACTCGAAACCTATTCCAACTTTTCGGTTTATTTCCTGTTGGTCAACTAGGTTCTTTACAATATAAGAGGAATTTTTATAAGCTAGACACCTTTGCTTTTCTTCTTCAATTTTATTCTTAAAAAAAGCTTCAATCTCAACATAGCAGTTGACTCTATTAACTTGAAATGCAACATCTTCAGTTAATTTAACATTTATAAGTTTCAGCTTTTTCAGTTCAAAATTCTCTTCTGATAAAACTTTGTTTTCGAGAATTAAAACTTTTATTCGATCTCTAGCATCAGTTAAATTCTCACCTAGCAATTTAAACATTTTAGGACAGCTAGGGTTTACCTCAATTCCTTGTCGAGGTGGAGATTGTGATCCTTCAGAAGAAGAGGCCATTAGAGCAAGATTTCCCATTTGATCTTCTTCATCATTGTCGGAATCATCCCAGCTTTTTCCTACTGCTAAGTATGATTTTCCCTGATGCTTCTTCAGTAGAGCGTCATATTTCTGTTTGAGCTCGTCATATGAATCCTTCTTTCTTTCCTGCTTGGGCTTTCTACAATCAGTTGCAAAGTGTTCCATCTCATCGCAGTTGAAGCAACGGATCTTGCTTCTGTCTACCATCCCTGTCTTGTATCCACCTTTTGTGTTGGATGAGCTAGAAGAACCACCTGTCTGAAATCTGTTTGCCATAGGCTTGAATTGGAAACTAGGGTTCCTCCTGAATCTTGTATTTCCAAATTTTCTAGCAATCAGAGCCAGAGATTCATCCTCAAGTTGATCGAGTTCTTCCATTGAGTAGAATTCACTATCAGTTGAATTCACTAGAGTTGTACCAACTTCTGCAACAATACCCTGATCAATGATGTTGACTGAAGAAGATTCAGTCTTAGCTTTTCTGTACTCTGGTTCTTCTGCTACAAGAGCTGTAGACTTGCTGACCACCTTGCCTGTACCATATATTTCTTTCTGTTGAATCTGCTCTAGCTCATAGGTCTTCAGAATGCCATAAAGTCTTTCCAAAGAAATTTCATTCATGTCCCTTGACTCTCTGATGGCTGTTATCCTATGCTCTAGGTGTACTGGCATTGTCAGCAAAAACTTCCTACTGATCTCCTTCTTCGTATATTGTTTGCCATTGAGATTTAGATCATTTATCAGCTTGTTGTATCTCTCAAAAACTTCAGAGATACCTTCTCCAGGATTTGATCTAAAATGCTCATATTGAGACGTTAAGATTTCCAATCTGTTCTCCCTTACTTCTTCTGTTCCTTCATTTAGTATCTCTATCGTTTCCCAGATGTGTTTAGCATTTTTACAATTAACAACATGATTGTACATTCCGGGATCAAGAGATTCCACTAAAATTAACTGTAGATTGGTGTCCAATGTATCCAGTTCCTTTTCTGTCTCAGTGTACTCAGAAATATCTTTTTCAAATTGTCTGTGCGGAATGAGTACACCATCTTCCATATGCTCAGGAAAGATATTTATTGGAACAGCAACACCAGTTTTTAAAATATCCTTGTACTTAGGATTTGCAGCTGGAAGAAACAAGGTCATCTTTCTCTTCCACAGATTATAATTGTCTTTATCAAATTGTGGAATTTTAATGCTACTGACTCTTTGAGTACTCATCTTTAAATAAGATTAAAAATTAAGTGTTCCAAAAAATATTTTAATTTTTGATCAAAAATAATTTTTCGGAAAAAAATTATTTCGAATAAAAAATTATTTCATATTTAAAATAATTTTGAGATCTGTATGAGTTCGCGGAATTTGATTTGGATCTGATATGAAAAATATTAACCAGCTCTGATGCCAATTGTTGGTCCCTGATATTGTAGAAGGGGGGTTGAATACAATATCTAAAATTTAATCGCGGAATAATTTGATTTAAAATATTATTTTAATTGCTCGCGAAATATTAATTATAATGAAATACAGTTCAAGTAAAAGATATAATTTTAACTTGATTAGTATTACAAAATTAATATGAAGAAAACTGTTATATAATTGATAAAAGGATTTAGAACAAATTTGACATGAACTGTTCGTGTTTAACAATTATATTCCAAACTCAGCACAGAAATCTATGAATATTACAATGCAGACAAATTACTGAATTTGAGCTGTTTTTCTGAACTTCTTAACCTCTGAAAAGTGAAGCCTTCATCTCATATTTATAGAGAATGAAGATGCTTAGAATGATCTTTATCAATATGACTTAATTTATTCAAATTAAGCCTTGTATGACTTAGTAAAAGACTGGGCATGACTTAAGAAATTCGGTATGACTTATTCTGAGCTTGGTATGACTTTTTGTAAGTCATATTCGAATTTTTCTTATTTAAAATAAATCAGAATGACTTATTTTAAAAGAAAAAACTCGGTATGACTTTTTCCCACTTGCTCCAGCATGACCTTTTTCATATAAAATTCGGTATGACTTTCTTCCACTTGCTCCAGCATGACCTTTTGAACAAAGAAAATTCGGTATGACTTATTCTTAAGTCATATTCGAATTTTCCTAATTAATATAAATAAGAATGACTTATATTAAAAAGAAAATTCTCGGTATGACATTCTTCAACAGCCTTTAAGAATTTTCTCGGTACGACATATGAATTCTCGGTATGACTTCTTTATCACCTGCCATTTCTTTTCTTTTCTTCTTGTTTTGACAAGTGGCAACCTTTGATTGGTTGCTTTAACAAAAACTCACCTGCCATTTCAATTGTAAAAGAAATGGGGCTTATTTCATCCTGTAGTGAATAGGCTCCGTAGAAATGTTTTTCGACCCGCACAACTTATACTCTTTGATTAATAAATAATAAATTTAATTCAGAAATTATAAAAATAAATATGTAATATTATTTAGATATTTATAAATATAATTTACTAAATAAATAAAATATTTATTAATTAAATAAATCCTTACACTCAAAGCTGCGGTCTCCTAATCGTCTGGAACCGAACTCCTTTTGACTTGGAAATGATAAATCAATTCCAACCGGGGTTCCACTTTTATGAATATATGACTCTGCATTTCTTCCGTGTCAATACTTTTTCCGTCTTGTCTTAAAGTCAGTATTGTCAGGCCTGTTTAGCTGTTTCTGTATCCCTTTGAGCTTTCAGCTTCTTTCTTCTGTCATTCTAAAATAATTCTAAATTAATTAATCCTTTAATTAATTTAAAAAATAAATTAATTCTAAGTGAATTAATTTACTAATTAATTTAACTAATTAATTTAATTAATTAATAGAGAATTAAATTAAAGGCTTGACTATTGTTGATGTAGATAAAACTCTTCTGTTCTTCAACAATAACCTTTCTAACCACTTGAAATTTTTGATGACGAATCTTCACTGACACTTTTGACACCCTGTGTACTGGTCTGGTTCACGGATGACTAACTACAATGTCGATTCTCATTTCTACTGTAGTGGTCTTTGTGTCTTGTCTTGTCCTGTCTTGGCTTCTAGCTTTGTCTTCATTATTTCTTTTCTTGGAATCTCTTTGTAATAGGCACTTGAAATCTTCTGTATCTTCTGAACTCTTCTGAAATACTACTCCTTTATTTTTCGCCGACGCTTGAACATATTAATGAACTTCTTCCGGTGTAGAGTAGTAGTTTCATTATAACATTTCTGATATTAGGATTCTTTGTGTCTAGTTGACATTCTTTGACATGATTCCTTCCTCATTATTTATTACTTACTTCATTTTCTTACTTGAGTTGAGTTGTCATCTACTTATTACAAATAGGTCTTATCATATGCCTTTCACACTATGTTTTGAGCTTTTCATGTGAGAATGAGGTAAAATGTGTGAAAAAATAGAATTAATAATGAGAGGCAGATTCTGAATTTGGCAAAAGGAGAGTTAGAATTGAGAAAGAAGTTAGTTACTTCTAGTGAGTAAAATCTAATTATTAAAAGTTATGATATGTGTGATGTGAGAAGTAATGAGATTACTTTAAAAGAAAAGAGTGATTTAGGATGTTATGTTACTTTTGCAAGTACTCTGATAATCTGATAAAACTGTAAACTCTAATGGGGATGACATAAACTCTGATGATGAGCCAATCTTTGAGGATGAAGAAATAATAGATCTTTCCATTCCCTACACATAAAGGTATAGCTCCAAAAGGTGGTCTATCAATGTACATGATGCACATGAAAGGTTAAAGATGGATTATCCTGATTACGTGATTGTAGAAACCCTCAAGGGTGAAATTGAAGCTGTCGTAGATGCAGAGGGTGTTAAAAGAGATTTGAGCTCTAAAGCAAAGCCATCAAATGAAGATCTTCTCAATTCACATAGACAATCCATCTGGGATATGTCCTGGAAATATACAAATAAAGAAATCTCTTGGTCACATGTTCATGAGTTGATCAATAAAGCTGACAAAGAAATAAACTTTGAGGAGATGAAAATCATTTTGAAGGATACTACTGAATTGTCCAAGGGACTTCAAAATGAAATTTCTGATTTAAAGGAATCTGTTAGCAAAACTACTGCCTCTTTACAGACTTTTGTAACTACTTCTCAACCGGCATTAGAACTGAAGTTGAAAAATGTTTCTGCAAAACAGGATGCATTAGAAGCCAAAGTTGATAATCTCTCAACTATTGTCAATTCGATGCAAAACATGCTACATACAATTGGTGAAATTCTCACAGTCAGAAAAGGCAATGATGTCAGAAAGGGGGAGAAGGTATCTACAGACAAATGCAAGGAGGATGTTATTCAAAAAGATGACAAACATGATGATGAAGATCAAGGGAGTCATAAGGATGGGAAGGAAACTCTGAAGCAAACTCTGATTGGACAAACTCTAACAACCTCTCAAACTATAATGACATCAAAGTCTGAGCTAAACTCTGACAAGCAAACTCTGATATATGCAGACCTGTAATTGGAAAAAAGGCTTGAAGAACAAGAAAAGCCTAAGAAGATTGAAGAATAAAATTTGAAAGATACAGAACTGGCAAGAAAACATTTTGAAGAAGAAAATCCAGGAATGGATCCAGTTGCTGTAGAAGAGGAATTAAAGAAGTATGGTACTGACAATGCTCAGGTCCAGAAGAAAAGAAAATATGTGAAGAAAGCTCCAGTTCAAAGGAAGGAACCTATTCAAAAGAAGATTGCATTTTTGCATGTCCAAGCCAACCCTTTTGATACTTTTAAGCAAATTGCTCAGTCAAAACCAACTCCTTCGATCCAAACAAGGTCAACTTCAATTTAACAAAAAGCTCCAGCAAAACCAAAATCTCCTCTCACTATGTTAGGAACTACATTTCTCCTTGGTGGGTCTAGCTTTGATGATGAGGAAGAAGAGCAACAACAATCTCTGATCAGAAAGAAAAGGTCTGATCTTCTGTGGACCAAAACTCAAACTCTGACTTGGTAAAAACAAGGGGGTATTAGAGATTCACATGCCAAAGTCTACAGGAGTGAAACCAATATTTTCAGAGATCCCTTCTCATTGAAAGATAAACCTGAGGAAGAATTATCTCAAGAACATTTGGACAAACTAATCTTTGTAAACATAGTGAAGGACAATTTTGATAGTACTCAAGCCAAGGAGAAGATGCTTTATTTCTTGGAAGATGGGAAACTTTTGAAAATTGCTGAAGAGGAATTAATTCACAAATCATCTAAAGAACTTGAACATGTTCTTTATCTCCTTAATGATGAAAATGAAGCTTCTTCCAGATGGGTAAAGACTCTTGGAGAAGTAATAAATGAGAAAAATAAGAGTGAGAGGTTACTCATGTTAACCTCTAAGGAGTTCAAACCTGGTTATTTGCTTGAAGATGGAGCAGAAAAGGAAATGGCCAAAGGGGATGCAAAGGTAAAAATGGTGTTAGGTATTCCTACACTTATTCTAAATCCTGATGGACAAAAAGTCTGTCGCATTCGCTTAGATGATAGAATGGAAAGATCTTCAATATACAATCTGAGAGCTGCTATATAGCAAATTGATGATCCTTCTGAGCAGATGAGAGAATTAAAAGAGAAGCTTAGTGAATTGCTAAAGAATGATGAGGAAAAGCTACTTAATCAATTTCTGAAAGAAGACTTCTCATACAGAAGAATCTAAGTGAAAAAGGAAAAATCAAACTCTGATGCATTTGTCCTCATATTTCTGACATCATAGGTGAAATTTATGTTTTAATTCATAAAGCATAAATTGGGGAGATTGTTAGAAATGCAAACACTGATGTTGTCAGAGAAAATCAAATAGAGTTTATTGACAGAGTTTATATTGACGTCATTAGAGAATGAAGAAGTTGTCGATCAGAGTTTACTCTATCAGAGAATACTCAATCAGAGTTTACTCTAATAGAGAATTCTCAAATCAGAGAATAAATAACCGACATATAAAAATGCACACCTAGAGGGGAGGTGAATAGGTGTTATGGCTAACAATGACCGATTTTAATTTTACCGAGTTGATTAACCTATCAGCTAGCTAAGTTGGATTAAAAGACACTGTCAGCTAGCTGCTATATGTAATGCAGTACAGAAAAAGTAAATAACACAAGATCTTTTAGCCAGGTTCGACCCCTAATCCCCTATGGTCTACGTCCTGGTCCCCTACCAACTGGTAAGAGAGAATATTATTAATCAAATCAAACCACGACAACAGATTATAATAATATTCCACCCTTCATCCCTTGCAGCTGATCTTAGTTTACTGAAACCGTTGTTCCACTAAACTAATATGTCCTCTAAGCACTATACTACCCTAGTACAGCCTGAAGGGTTTCGAGGCACAACCCTCTGCAGGATCCATGCGAAAACAAAAGATTTAATTCGGAGATAAAGAATAAATATCTTTAGATGCTTTAACAGTTCATTAATGGAAGATTAATGGAGGTCCAAAGCTTGTTTAATCACCACGTATCCCGCTCTCGCGATCTACGCTCTACGGTATCCACACGAACACTTTTCATGAAGGATTGATGTGTACTAGCACCCGAAAACTGCTTCTCTCTCTATCTTCCTCTTTTCTCAAAACAGCTAGGGTTTTAGTAAAAATCTGTCTCTTAAATTAAATCAGCCCATAAAGAGATTATATAGAGAGATGAATAAGTTTTCTAATTATAATCCAATTATAATTAATACTAATCCAAAATTCTAAATTATTTAATTAAGTCTCACTTAATTAATTAATTATTAATTTTGGAATTAGTTTAACTAATTCATTTATTCTATTTATATAATTAATTAAGTCATACTTAATTAATATCATAAATAAAATAAATTACTTATTTAATTTAAATTCAAAATTTAAATTATTTCTCCTTCAAGTGTTCTTTGTGTGTGACCCTGTAGGTTGTTATTATGTTGGCAATAATTTTAATATCTAATTAAAATTGTAAACAATGAGCGGCATCTAGTAATACATCATTGCTACCCAAGTAATAATAATAAATTGGTGATTCGATTAAGTCTTTCGTGAATAATATTCCATTGAATATAATCCCTTTAATCTTGATATTATAGATTAAACTCAAGGCATGTCTCGTGTCATCCTATTAATAATTTAATCTTTATTTTCTTGATCAATGAGTAGACTATTAAAATCAAATCAACATTTGAGCACGGCCGTGCATTTCATAGTCTCACTCAAATAAGAGGCCAATAATATCACTCCTAAAATTAGGATGATTAAATCCCATCTAGATCATTCATATTTCTCATACGATTCATAATATACCCAATGTCCACTTTTATCATCACCCGGTCAAAGGTAACTTTTAATGTAATCAAAGTATATTAATTCTCGTATAGAAATATAATGATTTCAGGTCTAAGGATCATTACACCATTATCACAGTGAGAATTACTTATGACACTTATTTAACATGTAGAATCTCACGGCGGGTCATTCCAGTGCCATGCATTAAGACATGCACTTATGTTCTTGACTTTAGTATCACCATACCTATGACCAATGAGATGTGGTCATCTGTCAAGAAACATACTAGTCTTTGTGCATTATTATTGTCCATAAATAATAATACTCGACTAGGGAATTTTAGGAATAAGATACTATTCATATAATCTCATTTTTAAGTCACATACTTAAAGATATATAATACGTATCAAAATTCCAATGACATTTATTATGCTTTCAATTTATCACGTAGTAAATAAAATATAATAAATAAATAATAATCGATAAAACATAATCCTTGATAATAAATATTTTCCTTAAAATATAAAAAGTATTGTCTCTAGAGCACAATTACTAACAATCTCCCACTTGCACTGGAGCCAATTACCCAAGTATCCAATACTCATGGAACTAGTGTGACTTTCGTGCTTCTGCTGCGACAAAGCCTTAGTCAATGGGTCTGCAACATTATTATTAGTATGCACTTTACATATATGTATATCTCCTTGATCATTAATCTCATTAATTAGGTGATATCTCCTAAGTACATGCCCAAACAGCCTCCTTGGCTGCTTTGCAAGCATCAATATACTCAGGCTCTATTATAGAATCAACACTGTCTCTGCTGTGAACTATTCCAGCATACAACATCTCAATAAAAATAGATAAAACACAAAGCCAGACAGACACA
The DNA here is from genome assembly GCA_028671895.1 of Oenanthe sinensis. Classification (NCBI taxonomy): domain Eukaryota; kingdom Viridiplantae; phylum Streptophyta; class Magnoliopsida; order Apiales; family Apiaceae; genus Oenanthe; species Oenanthe sinensis. The sequence goes on from CM053799.1 coordinate 12,702,107, forward strand.
TTAAATCATCGTTGTCTGTCTAGAAACCAGCATCACTAAAACCTCTTATAACTAGCTTCACATCTCCTCCATATAACAAGAATGAATCTTTAGTCCTCTTCAAGTACTTAAGAATATTCTTGACTGCCGTCCAGTGACCTTCACCAGGATTAGACCGGTATCTACTCGTCATGCTTAAAGCATACGAGATATCAGGACGAGTACATATCATTGCATACATTATAAAACCAATTGCTAACGCATATGGAACTTTACTCATGCGGTCCTTATCATCCAATGATTTAGGACAAATTTTATTTTGAGATCATTATCCCATGAGACATTGGGACATATCCATTTAGCCTCTTTGCATTCGAAATCGATGTAAAACTTTGTCAATGTATGTACTCTAACTTAAGCCGATCAATCTCCTTGATCTATCTCTATAGATCATGATCCCTAATATATAGGTCGCATCACCTAAGTCTTTCATTGAGAAATTATTTCTCAACCACGTCTCCACAGTCTATAGAGAAGGAATGTCATTCCCTATTAGTAATATATCATCAACATATTGTGACGCCCTCCCGATCCGGGGTCTAGATCGGGGAGTCACTAACACTCTATATGCATGCACCCTAAATAACAACAATAGAAAATACGCATAAATATGACCCCGACTACTAGCCTGGACCTTTCAAGGTAATGGTATGAAACAAGCACACAACTACATCCATTTATATTTACATTTACAGAACCAAAATAATATTACAACTCCTGAAACATCTCAAAATCTATTAATAAAATACAAGACTAAACAAAGTCTTTTCCTTCCAACTCTGCCTCGATCCTACCTGTTCAATCTCAGCCAGCCTCACATAGTTCATGTATGACATATTCTTTCTGGCAGTCTGCTTAATACGGACCATGATTCTCAAGAGCTGTAGATGTTAGAAAATAAAAGAATGAGCTACAAAAGCTCAGCAAGTAACCATATAGGTTAAAAACAGTTCTACAGGCTTATATATAATTTAAAAAGTCTTTTCTCAAAACCATGCTTTAAAATCATTGCTGGACCTCATTGTCCCAAAGTTGTAATTAAAATTCTAGTCAGGGTATTCATTACTCGCAAAACTTTCTTTTATAAAACCACTGGCAGGGTTAAATAATTTCAATAACTGGTGCAAAGTAAATAAGAACTGGAAAGTAATAATCAATTGCAAGTATAAGAGTAATCTGCAGGGTTAGATGGATAACAGGAAGTAATGTCTAACAATTGAAACAAGGTCAACTCAAGATATGTCTGATAATTGAAGATGTGTATGACGGGTTATAACAAGGCATTTCATTATTCATTACTAATCATTTCAAAGTCCATTTGTATAAAGCTGTCCTTTCATTAGGACTGATTCTTTCAAAACATTTTATAAAACTGTCCTCTCATTAGGACATTGCTTTTCAAATCATCTATAAAACTGTCCTCTCATTAGGACCTTTACTGCTTAAAAACAATTACTTTGGTTGAAGTTTTCTCACAACGCCAGACAATACGGGTGATCAGCCACGTAAAGTCCCCATAACGGACTAAAGTCCCTCTGGACATAAAGAGTACTCATAAAGGCACTTATTGCCATTGGCCTTGGGCTATCTCATTATAGCCATTGACTATCTCATTATAGTCTACACATAAAAAGTGTTGGACCGGCGTCACTCGGCCTCTTACGCCTCCAACCTATAGGAATCCGCAGAAACCATTTTGATCGGAATTCCTATAATACCCAAAACCTTTCTTTTTAAAGTTACCAAATCATTTGATGAAAAAGACTTCTTGAAAGTCGGATTCCATATTTAAATCCATTTTTAAGATCATTAGACAGAGGTAAATTTTATTCCAGGGTAAATCTCAAAGCAAGTCTTTGTTGTAGTAAAGTAGGCTGAAATCATGAAATGGGAATCCAAAACCAAGCTATAGTTGTAAAGTCAGGTTGCAGGGTCAATTCACAGGTATAACAAGAAGTTTTGAAAACAGTTGTAAGGCATTTAATGGTAACAGTAGTTAGGCAATAGCAACAGGGTACTTTCAGGTTAAAGTTTAAGTAAACATAATTAAGGAAAAATGGTGATAGTATAAGTCACAATTCAATGTCATTGGTTTAAGATTTTTAAAACTAGTTTATAAATTGTCAATAGCAGTTCAGGGATTGAAAAGTTAAAGTGCAATTAAAACTGGTATAAGGTTGCAGTTTAAGTAAAACAATTAAAGTAATGCAGGCTATAGCTTAAAACAGTTGAAATAAGATAACACAATTACAGGGTCATAAAGCAGTTTATAAAACAGTGCTTAAGTTTAAAGAGATTAGGCAGTAGTTACTTGCCTCAAACAAAGAATGTTACAGCTGTTGAACAGGTAGATCGCCTACACCAGACACTAACTCTCTACTTTAGCCTTCCCTTTGTCCTTCACCTCAACGTCCTTCGTAGCTACACATAAATAATACTATTTCAGAATCTTATAAACTCTCGACGTTCTCTATAACGTCTAACTATTCTATGTTAGGTTCCGAGGCATAAAACACAGCGGATAAACGTAAATATAACGAAAAATTTCGGAACCCTAACGCAAGATCATGTATAAGATTGGACGGATTATGGTGATAATTGAATCATACCTATTACGATCTTGAATGTCACGAACTCAACGGAGATCCTTGCTATCACGACTTGTGTCTTCCTCTCGAAAACACCTCTATGGTATCCATACGAGCACCTTCAAGAGCGTCTCACGATCTTGATTACGGAGTGGATGTACTAGCAAACCTTTGATAATTCGAATTGTCTTCATGCCTCTTTGCTGCCTCTTCTAGGGTTTTTCTATCAAAAACGTGTTGTGCCTCTTAACCCTACATTATCTATTTATAATGTTTGGTTAACAGGCCCATAGCAGCAAAACCTAACCCATGTAGGTCTAGGAAAATAATAAAACGAATTTTATTATTTAATTAATAACTAAGTCATACTTAATTATTATGGGCAGAAATACAATTCTAATTTGAATTTATATTATCTTAATTAATTAAGTCTCACTTAATTAATATAATAAAAATTCAAATAATTATCAATTAATTTAAATCTATAATTTAAATTAACTATTCCTCTAAGTGCTCTTTGCGTGTGACCCTATAGGCTATTATTTAATTGGCAATAATTTTATTCTCCAATAAAATTATAAACAATGAGCGGCATCTAGTAATACATCATTGCTACCCAATTAAACAATAATTAAATCGTGATTCGATAAAACCTTTCGTGATTAATGTTTCCGGGTAATATAATCCTTTTTAACCATATATATTATAGATTAAACTCGAGGCATGCATTTAGTCATCCTCTTCAACATTTAATCCGGGTTTACTTGATCCATGAGTAGACTATGAAAACAAATCATTATTTGAGCACGGCCATGCATTTTATAGTCTCACTCAATCAAGAGGCCAATAATATCTCTCCTAATTATAGGAGGGTTAAATCCTTTATCTATCATTCATATTTCTCATACGACTCATGATATACCCGATGTCCACTTTTATCATTACCCGGTCAAAGGTAACTTTTAATGTAGTCAAAGTATATTAATCCTCGTATAAAAATATAATGATCTTAAGTCAGAGGATCATTACACCATTATCACTGTGAGTCTTTCTTATGACTTTATTAAACATGAAGAATCTCACTGTGGGTCTGTCCAGTACCATCTACTCCTGCATGTACCTATGTGTTGACTTTAGTATCCCCATACTTATAACCAATGAGATGTGGTTATCTGTCAAACAACATACTAGTCTATTTATGTATTATTATTGTCCTATAATAATAATACTCGACTAGGGAGATTTAAGAATATGATATATTATATAATCTCAAGTTCAAGTCATGTACTAAACTATACAATGTGTATCATGATTCTAAGGACATTTATTATGTTAACAAATATATCGCAGTAATTAAAGTCATAATAAATATGTTTATTGAATAATCAATTGACATAAAGGTTTATCAAAATAAACATTGTATTGCCTCTAGGGCACCTACACCAACAATCTCCCACTTGCACTAGAGCCAATCACCCATGTATCTAATACCCATGGAACTAGTGTGACCGTCGTGCTTCTTCTGCGATAAGCCTTTGGTCAGTGGGTCTGCAATGTTATCATTTGTGTGCACTTTACATATGTGTATGTCACCCCTTTCATTAATCTCTCGAATGAGGTGATATCTCCTGAGTATGTGTTTGGTTCGGGAGTGAGCTCTAGGTTCTTTAGCCTGTGCAATGGCTCCATTATTATCGCAGTATAGATCAATGGGATCTGCGATCGATGGAACCACTCCCAAATCATTAATGAATTTTCGAATCCAAACAGCTTCCTTAGCCGCTTCACAAGCTGCAATGTACTCAGCCTCCATTGTAGAATCAGCTACTGTTTCTTGCTTTGAACTCTTCCAACTCACAGCACCTCCGTTTAGACAAAACACAAAACCAGACTGTGATACAGTATCATCCCTGTCTGTTTGGAAACTTGCATCGGTGTAACCTTTTACAACCAGTTTCTCCTCTCCTCCATACACCAAGAATGAATCTTTACTCCTTTTCAAGTACTTTAGAATATTCTTGACAGCCGTCCAGTGACCTTCACCTGGATTAGATTGGTATCTGCTCGTCATGCTTAAAGCATACGAAACATCTGGGCGAGTACATACCATTGCATACATGATGGATCCAATTGCTGAGGCATATGGAACCTTACTCATGCGGTCCTTGTCATCCAATGATTTTGGACACTGATCTTTAGAGATCGTTATCCCTTGAGATACGGGGACATATCCCCTTTTTGCATTTTGCATACCAAAATGATGCAAAACCTTTTCGATGTATGTACTCTGACTTAGACCGATCATCCTTCTAGATCTATCCCTATAGATCCTCATTCCTAGAATGTAGGATGCTTCTCCTAAGTCTTTCATAGAGAAGTTGCTCCCTAACCAAATCTTAACAGCCTTGAGAGAAGGTATGTCATTCCCCATTAGTAGTATATCATCAACATATAGTACTATGAATGCCACATAGCTCCCACTAACCTTCTTGTAAACACAAGGTTCATCTTCGTTTTGAACAAAGCCATACTCCTTGACTGTTTCATCAAAACGGATATTCCATCTCCTAGAGGCTTGCTTCAATCCATAAATGGATCGACGTAATTTACATACCTTGCTAACATTCCTTGGATCGACAAAACCTTCAGGTTGTCATGTACACATCCACATCCTCTTCAAGGATTCCGTTAAGGAAGGCTGTTTTGACATCCATTTGCCAGATTTCATAATCATGGAATGCTGCAATAGCAAGCAAAATCCTTATAGACTTGACCATAGCCACTGGTGAGAAAGTCTCATCATAGTCAATACCATGAATTTGTCTGAAACCTTTTGCAACCAGCCTTGCTTTATAGGTCTGAACATTTCCATCCATGTCAGTTTTCTTCTTGAAAACCCATTTGCACCCTATGGGTTTTACCCCTTCAGGTGGATCAACCAAGGTCCATACTCGGTTTTCGTACATGGAATCCATCTCGGATTTCATGGCTTCTAGCCATCTCTTAGAGTCTGGACTGTTCGTAGCATCTTGGTATGTGAGAGGCTCATCTTCGTCTATGAGCATCAAATCACCACATTGAGTCAAGAAAAATCCATATCTCTCTAGCTCATGGCGAATTCTACCAGTTCTACGAACAACCTGTGTTTGTTGAGCATTATCATTATCCTGCTCTTGTTCCACTTCAGGTTCAATGCTATTTTGTGGTTCTCGATCTTCATCGAGGTCTATAGTTCTCCCACTGTTTCTTTTGGAAACAAAATCTCTTTCTATGAAAACAGCATCTCGAGCAATGAACTCTTTCTGCTCAGTAGGACTATAGAAATAGTACGCCTTTGTTTCCTTAGGGTATCCCACAAAATTGCACTCTTCAGATTTAGGTCCAAGCTTGTCAGATACTTGACGCTTCACAAACGCCTTGCATCCCCAAACTTTCATAAAGCTCATGCCTGACCGTTTCTTCTCCCATATCTCATATGGAGTCTTTTGAACCTTCTTAGTAGGAACACGGTTAAGTGTGAAAGCCGCTGTTTCTAGAGCATAACCCCAGAAACTAATTGGAAGATCTGCATGACTCATCATCGATCGCACCATGTCCAACAAGGTGCGATTTCTCCTCTCTGAAACTCCATTCCATTGAGGTGTACTTGGCGGAGTGAGTTGTGATACAATACCACACTCCTTTAAATAATCTTTAAATTCAGTGCTCAAGTATTCTCCTCCACGATCAGATCGTAAGATTTTAATACTTGCACCTCCGCCAATTTGCTTCTCTACTTCAGCTTTGTATTCTTTGAACTTTTCAAAAGAATCGGATTTATTCTTCATAAGATATACATATCCATATCTACTGAAATCATCAGTAAATGTTATGAAGTAGTAGTAGCCTCCTCTAGCCATCACACGCATTGGGCCACATACATCACTATGTATTAGCTCCAAACGTTTAGTGGCCCTTTGACCCTTACCAGTGAAAGGGGCTTTAGTCATTTTACCAAGCAAACAAGATTCGCATTCTTGGTATGATTCAAAATCAAACTTATCCAAATATCCATCCTTATGTAATTTGGATATGCGTTTCTCATTTATATGGCCTAGACGACAATGCCAGAGGTATGTTTGATTTGAGTCATTAACTTTAAGTCGTTTGTTTTCTATATTACAGACATGATTATCTAAGTCAAGAACATATAAACCATTAAACAAACGCGCAACACCATAGGTTAAATCATTCAAAGCAAAAGAGCAACTGTTGTCCTTTATTGTAAACGAAAAACCTTTCTTGTCCAAACAAGAAACAGAAATAATGTTTCTGCGAATTGCAGGCACGTAATAACAATTCTCCAGTTCTAAAACTAGCCCAGAGGGCAAAGATAAATAATAGGTTCCTACAGCTAAAGCAGCAACTCTTGCTCCGTTGCCAACTCGTAGGTCCATTTTGTTAGTGTAGGTGCCCTAGAGGCAATACAATTTTTCCTTTTAATAAACATTTATGTCATTTGATTATTCAATAAACGTATTTATTATGACTTTAATTACTGCGATATATTTGTTAGCATAATAAATGTCCTTAGAATCATGATACTCGTTATATAGTTTAAGTACATGACTTGAACTTGAGATTATATAATATATCATATTCTTAAAGGTTCCCTAGTCGAGTATTATTATGATAGGACAATAATAATACATAAATAGACTAGTATGTTGTTTGACAGATAACCACATCTCATTGGTTATAAGTATGGGGATACTAAAGTCAATACATAGGTACATGTAAGGGTACATGGTACTGGACAGACCCACAGTGAGATTCTTCATGTTTAATTAAGTCATAAGAAAGACTCACAGTGATAATGGTGTAATGATCCTCTGACTTGAGATCATTATATTTCTATACGAGGATTGATATACTTTGACTACATTAAAAGTTACCTTTGACCGGGTGATGATAAAAGTGGACATCGGGTATATCATGAGTCGTATGAGAAATATGAATGATAGATAAAGGATTTAACCCTCCTATAATTAGGAGAGATATTATTGGCCTCTTGATTGAGTGAGACTATAAAATGCATGGCCGTGCTCAAATAATGATTTGTTTTTCATAGTCTACTCATGGATCAAGTAAACCCGGATTAAATGTTGAAGAGGATGACTAAATACATGCCTCGAGTTTAATCTATAATATATATGGTTAAAGGGATTATATTACACGGAAACATTAATCACGAAAGGTTTTATCGAATCACGATTTAATTATTGTTTAATTAGGTAGCAATGATGTATTACTAGATACCGCTCATTGTTTATAATTTTATTGGAGAATAAAATTATTGCTAATTAAATAATAGCCTATAGGGTCACACACATAGAGCACCTAGAGGAATAGTTAATTTAAATTATAGATTTAAATTAATTGATGATTAATTCGAATTTATTATATTAATTAAGTGAGACTTAATTAATTGAAATAAATTCGAATTTGAAGAATTATATTTCTGCCAATAATAATTAAGTGTGACTTAATTATTAATTAAATAATAGAAGCATGTTTTATTATTTAATCCTATGCCTACATGGGTTAGGTTTTTGCTAAAAAAGGCCCATTAACCAATCATTATAAATAGATAATGATAGGTTAAATGGCTTGCACGTTTTTGTATAAACCCTAGCAGAAGAGGCAGCATAGGAAGAGGCAGAGAGAATTCGAAACCTATCAAAGGAGGCTAGTACTTCCGTTCCGTGTTCAAGATCGTGAGACGTTCTTGAAGGTGCTCGTGTGGATACCATAGAGGTGCTTTCGAGAGGAAGACACAAATCGTGATAGCAAGGATCTCCGTTGAGTTCGTGGCATTCAAAATCTTAATAGGTATGATTCGATTATCACCATAATCCGTCAATTCTTATACATGATCCTGCGTTTGGGTTCCGAAAATTTTCGTTATATTTACGTTTATCCGCTGCGTTTTATGCCTCGGAACCCAACACATTTCTCCTTCAGCCAATGTCCTACTTCTCTGCATTTCCTGCACATTTATACAAATGTGAGAAGCACGTCCGGTATCCAATACCCAAGATGTAGAAATAGACAGATTGACTTCTATAACATATATACCTGAATTAGAAGCTTGCTCAGCCCTCTTCTTCTTCAGATCCTCCAAGTAAACTGAACAGTTTCTCTTCCAGTGACCAGTTTTCTTACAGTAGTGACATTCACCCTTAGCGACCCCACCTTTAGGCTTTAAAGCCTGTTTAGGACCTGACTTTGGCTTGGGTGTAGAATCAGAACCTGTCTTCTTCTTACCCTTCCACTTGCCTTTCCCTTTGGCCTTACCTTTATTGCCCACCATCAGTATGGGAGCGGGTTCAGCCGTCTTCATGTTGGTCTCATATGTTCTCAACATAGCCAACAATTCAGTAGGTGTTTTGTCAAATTCATTCATATTGTAGTTCATAACAAACTGAGTGAATTTGTTGTTCAAAGAATTCAAGATTAGGTCAATACCAGTTTCCGGACCAATCGGGAAACCCAAAGTATCAAGATACTCAATGTAACCAATCATTTTCAGAACATGTGGGCCAACTGGTTCACTTGCCCCTTGTTTGCAGTTAAAGAGTGACTTGCTCGTGTTGAACCTTTCTTGACGAGTTTGGCTTGCAAACATGCTTTGCAAGTGCTCATTGATAGTATATGCATCCATATGCACATGTTGTCTTTGAAGCTCAGCACTCATAGTTGCCAACATAAGACATGCAACATCAGTTGCATCATTCTCATCCTTTGTGTGGGCCGCTCGTTCCTCAACAGTAGCGCCCTCAGGAAGGGGACCTGCCGGAGGAATATCAATGACATGAAGCTTGCGCTCCTGCCTGAGGACAATCCTCAAATTCCTCTGCCAGTCTAGGAAGTTGTTTCCTCCTATCAGCTTATCCTTCTCAAGGACAGATCGTACGGATAGTGTGTTTGTGTTGTTTGTCATTATTCGGTATCTACAATGATAAAAGCACAAAATAAACATTAGATTGTCTGAGTTATTTATTATGTTCAAATGATTATGATACATTCATAATATATTTCCCACTATTTTTATCAAATCAATAGCCCTTACTATTAATTTGGAAAGTATATCCCATAATTCTTTCTAGTAAGCCAAGATCCATATTTCGTCATGTCTTAAGTCAACCACTGGAAGTCCTTAAGAATGATTATTTAGGTAGACAACATTTGTCAATTATATCATATATAATTCTTGGATAGTTTGGTGAGCAACGATTGATCTTATCTATCTAATAGATTTTTAACCAAACTCCATGCTTCTAAGTTCATAATTGTTGAATATAACCGTTTACTTTCACCTTATTATGACGACTCAGTTAAGTTTGACCCAATGATACAACGGCCGAATATAACCGTTTATATTCGTCGCATCTCACCACGATAGATAGGAGTCCCCTGCCATTGACAGTCTTTCCCCTAATCGATCTAGGATTCGATGAGTGTTCATTCATTGGAAAGCATCCGTTTAAAACTTAATATTTTGTTAAGGGGTTTAGAAAATTTACGACGATCATGATCACATCATGAAGAGATCCTCAATTTTTCCTTGAACCAAATATTTCAAATTAACATCTTAAATTGTTCATTTCCCAGGTAGATGGAGGATACCAGTGGTCACACTTAAAACCCATCAGCCTTACGAATACGCATATCCGCTTTTGACAGAAAATCCCAGTTTTAGATATCAAAAATTCATATTTAATTCCGTGTTTTAAAATCCATATTTCATAAACACAAGAATCTCATGATCGTTCGTTTGTTAATTTTAAAATCTTAAATCGTTAAAGATTTTATCTTGTTTAGCATGGCAAGCATGGCATGGGTGACGTATCTAATACATGCATACATCATTAATCTAATTAAAGCATGCATCTTCTACTCTACACATACATTCATACATCAATATATAAAGTGCAGTATGTAAACGTGCTTGGTTATGGCCCTTTTCCTATGTGATCCTTTCGAGCTAATGAAAGGATCAAAGTCAATCTATGGTGGTAAAATATAAATACAATTACATGTCTTCATTCTTCTTGTATCCATGGGTGCTTGCTCCTCTTCTTAGATCATCCTTCAATCTTCAAGTACATTATATGGAATAATTGAATACAATCTATACTAATGTACTTACATAAGAAAACTCGAGTTACATTCGAGGTTAAACAATTACAAGAATGAAGAAAACGACATGCAAGTCGTATTTATAAAACCAAAACCAAAAACCATTAATCTAGGGGTACAAAGGCCATAACCAGCACCATGCTCAAGTACACAACAAAAAATAATGCGGGGGTCCGGGGGCGGCAGCCCCTGGGCGGGGGTTCGGGGGCGGCAGCCCCCTGGCGGGGTCTGGGGGCGGCTGCCCCCAGCTGGGGTCGAGCTTGGAAATTTTTTATTTTCGAAGACCAGTCCTATTCAGAAATCATCAATTTCTGAATTACAGATCATATCTGTTGGCCTTTTTCCCCACTGCAATTTACACAGTTTCAGAAGCATGTATCATATACATACTTATCATATCCCAGTTAACAGATCATGTCCAACATAATCTTTCCACCAGTTTGTATCATATACAAACTGACCCTCATGCAAAATATACAAATCGCAAACAGGCATATAAATCAGTCATGACAAATCATTAACATGCTAGTATCATCATCTATTTACTCATCATATGAATAACAATTCGAATATACATGGCAGTAGCATGGCAGTAGCATAAGCAGTGGCATGGCAGTTATGACAAAGCAGTAGCATGGCATGGCAGTCACCAAAACAGGCATGTATGCATCAAATACATAAAACACGTAACCAAATCAGTCCCTTATACACGTAGCTCTGATGCCATTGTTGGGTTCCGAGGCATAAAACGCAGCGGATAAACGTAAATATAACGAAAAATTTCGGAACCCTAACGCAGGATCATGTATAAGATTGGACGGATTATGGTGATAATCAAATCATACCTATTACGATCTTGAATGTCACGAACTCAATGGAGATCCTTGCTATCACGACTTGTGTCTTCCTCTCGAAAATACCTCTATGGTATCCACACGAGCACCTTCAAGAGCGTCTCACGATCTTGATTACGGAGTGGATGTACTAGCAAACCTTTGATAATTCGAATTGTCTTCCTGCCTCTTTGCTGCCTTTTGTAGGGTTTTTCTATCAAAAACGTGTTGTGCCTCTTAACCCTACATTATCTATTTATAATGTTTGGTTAACAGGCCCATAGCAGCAAAACCTAACCCATGTAGGTCTAGCAAAATAATAAAACGAATTTTATTATTTAATTAATAACTAAGTCATACTTAATTATTATGGGCAGAAATACAATTCTAATTTGAATTTATATTATCTTAATTAATTAAGTCTCACTTAATTAATATAATAAAAATTCAAATAATTATCAATTAATTTAAATCTATAATTTAAATTAACTATTCCTCTAAGTGCTCTTTGCGTGTGACCCTATAGGCTATTATTTAATTGGCAATAATTTTATTCTCCAATAAAATTATAAACAATGAGCGGCATCTAGTAATACATCATTGCTACCCAATTAAACAATAATTAAATCGTGATTCGATAAAACCTTTCGTGATTAAAGTTTCCGTGTAATATAATCCTTTTTAACCATATATATTATAGATTAAACTCGAGGCATGTATTTAGTCATCCTCTTCAACATTTAATCCGGGTTTACTTGATCCATGAGTAGACTATGAAAACAAATCATTATTTGAGCACGTCCATGCATTTTATAGTCTCACTCAATCAAGAGGCCAATAATATCTCACCTAATTATAGGAGGGTTAAATCATTTATCTATCATTCATATTTCTCATACGACTCATGATATACCCGATGTCCACTTTTATCATTACCCGGTCAAAGGTAACTTTTAATGTAGTCAAAGTATATTAATCCTCGTATAAAAATATAATGATCTCAAGTCAGAGGATCATTACACCATTATCACTGTGAGTCTTTCTTATGACTTTATTAAACATGAAGAATCTTACTGTGGGTCTGTCCAGTACCATGTACTCCTGCATGTACCTATGTGTTGACTTTAGTATCCCCATACTTATTACCAATGAGATGTGGTTATCTGTCAAACAACATACTAGTCTATTTATGTATTATTATTGTCCTATAATAATAATACTCGACTAGGGAGATTTAAGAATATGATATATTATATAATCTCAAGTTCAAGTCATGTACTAAACTATACAATGTGTATCATGATTCTAAGGACATTTATTATGTTAACAAATATATCGCAGTAATTAAAGTCATAATAAATATGTTTATTGAATAATCAATTGACATAAAGGTTTATCAAAATAAACATTGTATTGCCTCTAGGGCACCTACACCAACATTCTACCCTTTCGATAATGTAACCCTTTAACACATATGCATACTCCACTGTAGACATATTATACTATATACTCATTCCTATACTGACAAGCAAGTAGCACATAGACAATTATATCCTCCACAGCATTCCTGACTGATAGCATTTCCTATACAGAAGTGGTGTGCCAATAATGTTTTACAAAGTTGTTTTAGTTTTAGAAAATTTTGGCAGCACTTCCCCTGTAATTGGAGCTAACCGTCGGAATACAACCGACACAACCAAACATTACTGTCAATCATACACCATTATACAATCGTATTTAGTATCAAATCCATATCAGACAGCAATAGCTACAATCATTATATAATACTATTGCCATAAAGAAAATGACTGAAACAATCCAGTACCAACTGCTTATTTATATAGACAATTCAGTTCTTAAATCAATTCTATATCATAACAACCAATGTTCAATTAATTAAACTCATATTGACAATTAATGTATGAAATTCAATATAGAATACATATATACATATATTTCGAAAAGGAAAAACTATCATGTATAACATAATTCGACCAAGCAATTTAGCTAATTCAAACTAATCATGTATGATTTCCACTTTAATCATAACATATGCATATATATATCAGTCAAGAATTTGTAATACAATTACAATTCAATTAAGGCTATCAATAATTAATATGAAGCTATTGTTTACTTAATTAGTTCCTAGTTAACAATTCTCGACTAAAACCAAAGTACATAAGTCGGAAAATCATGGCATTATTCGAGAAATTAAGAAACTAGCCGAACCTATAATATGCAATTTGATTTTTTTACTAATTGAGCATGACAATTGACATCACAATTGAATTACTTCACCATGTATATACTCAAAATGTTCAAGCACACACGTATATATGCAAGTTAAGTTAGCTACCAATCGAAAACTGTAAACACCATGGCCAAAAATACAAAATCTTGTCATGCATCCCCTCGATTAACAACATATCAAACTCATAGTAGCCACAACAGTATCCACGAGTTTAATTGCTACCACATTAATACAAACGAAACTATACAAGGCCTTCAAATCGGAATGCTACAATCTAAATCGGAAAATCCCCGTACAATTCGGAATTAGAGCATGCAACATCTGTAATTACTAAAATCAGTAGGTAAATGGCATAGAGGCTCAAGTAACATCATTGCCATGGTCACCAACTCACCGAGTTCATCGTTGGTGACTCGGTTCCGGTGGAGTGCCGGAATTTGCTCCGGTTTCTCTACACCAGACCCGATTAATCTTTTTAAACACAATCTAAGGCATAGTCGAGGGTTAGGAACAAAGATTTATCACTAACAAAGCTTGCATGCAACTCTAAGTACATACGCATACACGGTACCATATATATACATGCATTCGAAGCTAGCAACGAAAACTACAACCAAGATTACTGGGTTAATAGCATTAAAACGAAACTACCACGATTATCACTTAGTATAGCAACGAAATGAAGAAATCGCAGCAAGAGGTAATAGAGAGAGCAAAAAGAAATGACCTGATGTCAAAAATACAGAGCAAAGAAGAAGAAGTGGGCGGTGGGTGGTGTTTTATAAAGCTAGGGCAAACTGGTAATTTCACATTGCTGTTTTTCTGGAATTAATCAATTAATAAATCGAATTTTGGAGAAAAATGGTTATAAAAATAAGTTTTATATTTTTAAAATAAAGAACATAAATTTAGAAGCTCACCCATATTTTTACAATATTTTTCTGATGAGTAAATATTTAATTAAAAATCTTTGAAGTTTTAGCACAGAAATAGAAAATGAGGGTAGAAAAATCATTAAAATAATTTTGGGCTCAAATAAAATAAAATTTTATTTTTCAAAAGTCTCAAAATATATAAGGAACATTTTGGAAAAGATTTCATGATTTTTGGACATTCCAATAATTAAATATGGAATTTAGAAGAGTAATATCTCTAGAATAAAATAGGAATAAAAGATTTATATAAAATCACTAGAACTGGCATTAAATACATCACCATTTTTAGAAAGTCTCTAAAATCACATAGAAGCTACATATAAAATTTCATAATTATTGGACTCACTAATAATTTTATAAAAATCAAACAGTTACTCAATTAAGCATAAAAATCACTTACTCACTTAATTAAAACACTTAAGCATAATACAGTCAAACGGGCAGTCAACCAGACATAGAAAATGACCACATATCATATCTTAACACATTAAAACACATAAATCATATACCTCATATTATTCAAATAGATTTAATTATCTCGATCGTTACATTCTCCCCCCCCCCCCCTTAAAAAGATTCTGTCCCCAGAATCAGCCTAAGTAAACAAATAGGGATACTTCTCGAGCATTTCACTCTCAAGTTCCCAGGTGGATTCCTCAACTCGAGGATTTCTCCACAAAACCTTTACAAGCTTAACAGACTTATTTCTTAAAACCTTATCCTTACGATCCTGAATCTCTACAGGCTGTTCTACATAGGACAAATCAGGTTGAATCTCTAGGGGTTCATATTCTATTACATGACTCATATCAGGATTATACTTTCGAAGCATAGATACGTGAAAAACATTGTGAATATGCTGCATCTGCGGTGGTAGAGCCAATTCATATGCAACTTTTCCAACTTGCTTTAAAACTTCAAAAGGTCCTATATATCTTGGATTAAGCTTTCCTTTCTTGCCAAATCTACTAACACCTTTCCACGGAGAAATCTTTAACAACACTTGGTCACCTTCTTCAAAATTCATATTCTTCCTTGACTGGTCAGCATACTTCTTTTGCCTATCTTGAGCAGCTAACAATCTCCTTTGAATCAACTCAATCTTTTCTTTAGTTTGCTGAACTAACTCTGGACCCAAAATCTTACGCTCACCAACTTCATTCCAACACACTGGTGATCTGCACTTCCTTCCATACAAAGCTTCATACGGGGGCATCCCAATACTGGCATGATAGCTGTTGTTATATGAAAACTCCACTAACGGTAGATGCTCATCCCAACTTCCTTCAAAATCCAAGGCACAAACTCTCAACATGTCTTCAATGGTCTGAATTGTTCTTTCACTCTAGCCGTCTGTCTGAGGATGGTATGCAGTACTCATATTCAGCTTTGTTCCCAAACATTCTTGAAACTTCTTCCAAAATCTAGAATTAAATCTCGGGTCTCTGTCTGACACTATTGATACAGGAACACCATGTCGCATAACAATCTCTTTTAGGTACAAATGAACCAATCTGTCCAGTGAAAATCTTTCGTTGATCGGTAGAAAGTGCGCTGACTTGGTTAGTCTGTCTATTATCACCCAAATAGCATCATGATTAGCCTTTGTCCTTGGCAGACCTACTACAAAATCCATAGAAAGATTCTCCCGTTTCCACTCTGGAATCTCTAGTGGTTGCAACAATCCACTAGGTCTCTGATGTTCAGCTTTGACTCTCTGGCATGTATAACATTTACTGATCCACTCTGCTACATCTCTTTTCATGTTGGGCCACCAAAAATTTTCTTTCAAGTCTTTATACATCTTTGTGCTTCCCGGATGAATAGAGTATCTTGAACTATGCGCATCATGCAAAATTTCATTCTTGAGCTCTTGAACATTAGGGATCCAAATTCTGAGGAATACCTAAAGATTCCTTTATCGTCCTTCTGACTTCTTAATTCTTCTCCAGTCAACTTGGCTCTGTCTTGACTCATCATCTGTTCTTGACATCTCTTGATCTTTTCTAACAACTCTGGCTGAAAAGTCATTGTATACACCATCTCTTCTACTGAATCAGAACCACATACTTCTATTTCCAATTTCTCAATCTCCTTGATCAATTTTTCAGATGAAACCATTATATTCAATCTTTCATTTCTACTTAAAACATTTGCTACAACATTCGCTTTGCCTGGATGATAGTTAATCTTACAGTTTTAGTCTTTAATCAATTCCAACCATCTTCTCTATCTCATGTTCAGCTCTTTCTGAGTAAAGATATACTTCAAACTTTTGTGATCCGTGTAAATCTCACACTTTTCTCCATACAAGTAGTGCCTCCATATCTTCAGTGCAAACACAATAGCAGCTAATTCTAGATCATGCATAGGATACTTCAATTCATGAGGTTTTAACTTCCTGGAAGCATATGCAATTACCTTTCCGTGTTGCATCAAAACACATCACAAGCCTTTGTGAGAAGCGTCACTATAGATAACAAAATTTCCTTGATCGTCAGGTAATACCAACACTGGTGCAGACACTAATCTTCGTTTTAGTTCTTCAAAACTTTCTTCACACTTTTCATTCCACACAAACTTTTCATTCTTCCTGGTCAACTTCGTCATAGGGGTAGCTATCTTGGAAAAAATCTTGAACAAATCTTCGATAGTACCCCGCTAATCCCAGAAAACTTCTTACTTCTGTTGGAGTCCTTGGTCTTTCCCATTTCATCACTGCTTCTATCTTTGCCGGATCAACTTTGATGCCTTCTTTGCTGACAACATGTCCTAAGAATTGTATTTCCTTCAGCCAAAATTCACATTTAGAAAACTTCGCATACAGCTTCTCCTTTCTTAAAATCTCTAAAGCAATTCTTAAGTGATCAGCATGCTCTTCTTCTGACTTTAAATATATCAGGATGTCGTCGATGAATACAATCACAAACTTGTCCAAATACTTCTTAAAGACTCTGTTCATCATATCCATAAATGCTGCTGGGGCATTTGTCAATCCTAAAGCCATAACCAAAAATTCATAGTGTCCGTACCTTGTTCTTAACGCTGTTTTAGATACATCTTCAGGTTTGATCTTGAGCTGATAGTGTCCGGACCTTAAGTCAATTTTGGAAAAACATTCAGCTCCTTTCAGCTGGTCAAAAAGATCGTCGATCCTCGACAACGGGTACTTATTCTTGATAGTCAACTTGTTCAACTCTCGGTAATCTATGCACAATCTCATGCTTCCATCCTTCTTCTTCAAAAACAGTACTGGTGCTCCCCAGGGGGACACACTAGGCCTTATCACTCCTTTATCCAAAAGATCTTGTATTTGACTCGCCAACTCTTTCATCTCAACTGGTGCCATCCTATATGGAGCTTTAGAAACTGGCTCGGTGCCTGGGGCTAAATCAATAGAAAATTCAATTTCTCTATCGGGAGGTAAACCTGGCAATTCGTCTGGAAACACGTCGAGAAATTCATTGACTATGGGAACATCCTCTAATTGTATTGGCTTCTTCTCAGTATCTACTACATAAGCTAAGTAAGCCTCACATTCTTGACGCAAAAAAATCTCTTCGCTTGAATGATATTTAGAAACTTCTTAACTTGCCTGGTGCCTCGAAATTCAACTTCCTTACCTTCTAGGGTTTTCACTTTTAACTTCTTATTTCTACAATCTATCTGAGCCTTATACTCTGATAACCAATCCATTCCTAGGATTACATCAAATTTACCTAACTTAAAAGGTATTAAGTTAGCGAGAAAATGACAACTACCTATTTCAATATCACAATTGGGACAAACTTGCCTCACTGAAATCTTTGCCTGATTGGCTACTTCTATAACCAATGCTTGTTCCAAAGGTTGAACTTCACATTGCAATTTACCAATAAATTCTCGAGATATAAAAGACTTAGTAGCTCCAGAATCGATTAACACACTAGCTTGAACTGAATTAACATGAAGTGTACCTGAAATCACATCCACATCTTGGATAGCTTCTCTCTAGGTCATGTTGAAAGTTCTTGCTCTAGATTGTGGTGCTGAAGACTGTGATGGAGTTCTAGCTATCCTGAGAACATTTGCAGGCTGGGTAGGTTCCTTGCACTCTCTTGCTATATGGCCTAGCTTGCCACACTTGTAACACTTGATTCCAGACTTCTGAATTTGACTCTGAGTCTGACTATTACATTCTATAGCATAGTGTCCCTTCTTGTTGCACTTGAAACAAGTAACATTTGGCTTATTACACACTTCGGAATGCTTCTTTCCACAAGTCTTACATTCATGAACATATTGTCTTAATCCTTCTGCTGATTGAGACCTTGGTTTCTACTATTCTGCCCTCTTCGACCTCTGTTACCATTCTTAAACTGCTGAAAGTCACTCTTCTGACCTTCTGATCTTCTGTAGAACTTGCTTCTGAAATTACTTTGTCCTTGGCCTTCTTCTCTAGCCCCAAACTTCCTCTTCTTGTTATCCTTTTCCTTTTGAGACATATCACTTTCATTTTCCACAATCATTGCCTTCTAAACCATTGCGGCAAAGCTCTATAGCTCAAAAACTGCCACTCTGCTTCGAATCCATGGCCTCAAGCCTTGTTGAAATCTTTTGGCCTTCTGTACTACTGTTCTGTTGAAAACTATGACTCTAATTCTGGTGATTCTCATTTTCTTCTTAAATGAAATCACACTATTATCTACTTTCAAACTTCCAGGCTTTATTTTGCCCTTCCCCTTTTATTTTCATTTCTAACTCAGTATATTATCTTCATACTCAATATATTTCTTTGTTTCAACTCTGAGAACTTTTATTCAATCCGATTTTCTAAATACTTAATAATATACTTTTCCAGAAATAACTCAATAAATCCAACCAAATAAATACAACAGTTCCTTCATATTCACTTCATCTTCCTACTAATTCGCTTCTTCTTTCTGTATAACCGACGTATAATGTTTCATATTCTTCTTAACACTAACAATCTCAGCATCACAATTCGTTACAAGGTCGAACAATTACTAATTGAAGGAATCAAAAGCAAAGCTCAGATTTGATATTCAAACAAAAGTATAAAACATGGACCAAGATTCTTTGAAACAATAGGTTCAAAAGAAATCTCAACTTTTACTAGTTAGAGAACCATTAGAGTTTAAAATATGGGACTTTGCAAAGAATGGATATCATATTCAAGAAGAAATAACTGGGAGATCACTATGATCTTCGAACTTCCATTACGTTACATATGCCACTTAGGAGAACCTCCGTAGTACATAAGGTGGCCAGCCTTAGCACTTTCATGACATGCAACTTACCAACAGTGGCGTCCCACCTTGGTATCCCCTTTATATAGGGTTGTTCATCCCAGAAGAGTATAAAAATAGTATAACACATAATATTCAAAATTTCAAGAATCAATTCAAGGCTTGTTAATAAAATATCTGAATCAATAAAGATATTTCAATAGAACGAATAGAGAGTTTGAGTAAACAAAATACACATGACTCTGGCAATTAGAGTGAGTAAGGTCAATTGTGGAAAAAAAATATATTTCTCAAGTCACAAATAGAGAATCGATTTCCTAGCGAGGCTTGAAATCTAACAGACATAACAAATACAATCCTAGGTGGTGTAAAAATCTCAGCATAAACAGATGCAGGCTCAGACACAAGCAATACAGGTAGAACGGGTGCCTCACTAGTAGGTGCTACCATATGCTCAGGGATACAATCCATAACCTCCACGTCCGATCCAGAATCCATACTAGGCTCAAAGTAAGACTCGTGTGGAGTGGTGCCAAAAGAAGTATTGAAGAATAGAGGGGAATGGTAAATGAGGAACCTTATCACTGTCCGATGATATCTGCAATTATGCAGTGGTATACCGATGTATAAACCAAGATGAAGTTATCTTAAGTTTAACATCAATCTATCTTAACATTCTTAACCATCGAGACTCTATCCGATAATCTCAACTCGAAACTCTATGGTTGTTTGAACTTAACTTCCTATCTTGAGTGATCCTATCTTATATCTCTAAGGGTTTAAAACTTATAATTATCCTATGTCGATAAGTACGTAATTCCTAGAACCTATATCCTATTATCTTATTAATATAATTCTGGCTTGTTTCAGTGACCAAAACCTGTAGCTCTGATACCAACCTGTGACGCCCTCCCGATCCGGGGTCTAGATCGGGGAGTCACTAACACTCTATATGCATGCACCCTAAATAACAACAATAGAAAATACGCATAAATATGACCCCGACTACTAGCCTGGACCTTTCAAGGTAATGGTATGAAACAAGCACACAACTACATCCATTTATATTTACATTTACAGAACCAAAATAATATTACAACTCTTGAAACATCTCAAAATCTATTAATAAAATACAAGACTAAACAAAGTCTTTTCCTTCCAACTCTGCCTCGATCCTACCTGTTCAATCTCAGCCAGCCTCACATAGTTCATGTATGACATATTCTTTCTGGCAGTCTGCTTAATACGGACCATGATTCTCAAGAGCTGTAGATGTTAGAAAATAAAAGAATGAGCTACAAAAGCTCAGCAAGTAACCATATAGGTTAAAAACGGTTCTACAGGCTTATATATAATTTAAAAAGTCTTTTCTCAAAACCATGCTTTAAAATCATTGCTGGACCTCATTGTCCCAAAGTTGTAATTAAAATTCTAGTCAGGGTATTCATTACTCGCAAAACTTTCTTTTATAAAACCACTGGCAGGGTTAAATAATTTCAATAACTGGTGCAAAGTAAATAAGAACTGGAAAGTAATAATCAATTGCAAGTATAAGAGTAATCTGCAGGGTTAGATGGATAACAGGAAGTAATGTCTAACAATTGAAACAAGGTCAACTCAAGATATGTCTGATAATTGAAGATGTGTATGACGGGTTATAACAAGGCATTTCATTATTCATTACTAATCATTTCAAAGTCCATTTGTATAAAGCTGTCCTTTCATTAGGACTGATTCTTTCAAAACATTTTATAAAACTGTCCTCTCATTAGGACATTGCTTTTCAAATCATCTATAAAACTGTCCTCTCATTAGGACCTTTACTGCTTAAAAACAATTACTTTGGTTGAAGTTTTCTCACAACGCCAGACAATACGGGTGATCAGCCACGTAAAGTCCCCATAACGGACTAAAGTCCCTCTGGACATAAAGAGTACTCATAAAGGCACTTATTGTCATTAGCCTTGGGCTATCTCATTATAGCCATTGACTATCTCATTATAGTCTACACATAAAAAGTGCTGGACCGGCGTCACTCGGCCTCTTACGCCTCCAACCTATAGGAATCCACAGAAACCATTTTGATCGGAATTCCTATAATACCCAAAACCTTTCTTTTTAAAGTTACCAAATCATTTGATGAAAAAGACTTCTTGAAAGTCGGATTCCATATTTAAATCCATTTTTAAGATAATTAGACAGAGGTAAATTTTATTCCAGGGTAAATCTCAAAGCAAGTCTTTGTTGTAATAAAGTAGGCTGAAATCATGAAATGGGAATCCAAAACCAAGCTATAGTTGTAAAGTCAGGTTGCAGGGTCAATTCACAGGTATAACAAGAAGTTTTGAAAACAGTTGTAAGGCATTTAATGGTAACAGTAGTTAGGCAATAGCAACAGGGTACTTTCAGGTTAAAGTTTAAGTAAACATAATTAAGGAAAAATGGTGATAGTATAAGTCACAATTCAATGTCATTGGTTTAAGATTTTTAAAACTAGTTTATAAATTGTCAATAGCAATTCAGGGATTGAAAAGTTAAAGTGCAATTAAAACTGGTATAAGGTTGCAGTTTAAGTAAAACAATTAAAGTAATGCAGGCTATAGCTTAAAACAGTTGAAATAAGATAACACAGTTACAGGGTCATAAAGCAGTTTATAAAACAGTGCTTAAGTTTAAAGAGATTAGGCAGTAGTTACTTGCCTCAAACAAAGAATGTTACAGCTGTTGAACAGGTAGATCGCCTACACCAGACACTAACTCTCTACTTTAGCCTTCCCTTTGTCCTTCACCTCAATGTCCTTCATAGCTACACATAAATAATACTATTTCAGAATCTTATAAACTCACGACGTTCTCTATAACGTCTAACTATTCTACCCTTTCGATAATGTAACCCTTTAACACATATGCATACTCCACTGTAGACATATTATACTATATACTCATTCCTATACTGACAAGCAAGTAGCACATAGACAATTATATCCTCCACAGCATTCCTGACTGATAGCATTTCCTATACAGAAGTGGTGTGCCAATAATGTTTTACAAAGTTGTTTTAGTTTTAGAAAATTTTGGTAGCACTTCCCCTGTAATTGGAGCTAACCGTCGGAATACAACCGACACAACCAAACATTACTGTCAATCATACACCATTATACAATCGTATTTAGTATCAAATCCATATCAGACAGCAATAGCTACAATCATTATATAATACTATTGCCATAAAGAAAATGACTGAAACAATCCAGTACCAACTGCTTATTTATATAGACAATTCAGTTCTTAAATCAATTCTATATCATAACAACCAATGTTCAATTAATTAAACTCATATTGGCAATTAATGTATGAAATTCAATATAGAATACATATATACATATATTTCGAAAAGGAAAAACTATCATGTATAACATAATTCGACCAAGCAATTTAGCTAATTCAAACTAATCATGTATGATTTCCACTTTAATCATAACATATGCATATATATATCAGTCAAGAATTTGTAATACAATTACAATTCAATTAAGGCTATCAATAATTAATATGAAGCTATTGTTTACTTAATTAGTTCCTAGTTAACAATTCTCGACTAAAACCAAAGTACATAAGTCAGAAATTCATGGCATTATTCGAGAAATTAAGAAACTAGCCGAACCTATAATATGCAATTTGATTTTTTTACTAATTGAGCATGACAATTGACATCACAATTGAATTACTTCACCATGTATATACTCAAAATGTTCAAGCACACACGTGTTGGTGTAGGTGCCCTAGAGGCAATACAATGTTTATTTTGATAAACCTTTATGTCATTTGATTATTCAATAAACGTATTTATTATGACTTTAATTACTGCGATATATTTGTTAGCATAATAAATGTCCTTAGAATCATGATACTCGTTATATAGTTTAAGTACATGACTTGAACTTGAGATTATATAATATATTATATTCTTAAAGGTTCCCTAGTCGAGTATTATTATGATAGGACAATAATAATACATAAATAGACTAGTATGTTGTTTGACAGATAACCACATCTCATTGGTTATAAGTATGGGGATACTAAAGTCAATACATAGGTACATGTAGGGGTACATGGTACTGGACAGACCCACAGTGAGATTCTTCATGTTTAATTAAGTCATAAGAAAGACTCACAGTGATAATGGTGTAATGATCCTCTGACTTGAGATCATTATATTTCTATACGAGGATTGATATACTTTGACTACATTTAAAGTTACCTTTGACCGGGTGATGATAAAAGTGGACATCGGGTATATCATGAGTCGTATGAGAAATATGAATGATAGATAAAGGATTTAACCCTCCTATAATTAGGAGAGATATTATTGGCCTCTTGATTGAGTGAGACTATAAAATGCATGGCCGTGCTCAAATAATGATTTGTTTTTCATAGTCTACTCATGGATCAAGTAAACCCGGATTAAATGTTGAAGAGGATGACTAAATACATGCCTCGAGTTTAATCTATAATATATATGGTTAAAGGGATTATATTACACGGAAACATTAATCACGAAAGGTTTTATCGAATCACGATTTAATTATTGTTTAATTAGGTAGCAATGATGTATTACTAGATACCGCTCATTGTTTATAATTTTATTGGAGAATAAAATTATTGCTAATTAAATAATAGCCTATAGGGTCACACACATAGAGCACCTAGAGGAATAGTTAATTTAAATTATAGATTTAAATTAATTGATGATTAATTCGAATTTATTATATTAATTAAGTGAGACTTAATTAATTGAAATAAATTCGAATTTGAAGAATTATATTTCTGCCAATAATAATTAAGTGTGACTTAATTATTAATTAAATAATAGAAGCATGTTTTATTATTTAATCCTATGCCTACATGGGTTAGGTTTTTGCTAAAAAGGCCCATTAACCAATCATTATAAATAGATAATGATAGGTTAAATGGCTTACACGTTTTTGTAAAAACCCTAGCAGAAGAGGCAGCATAGGAAGAGGCAGAGAGAATTCGAAACCTATCAAAGGAGGCTAGTACTTCCGTTCCGTGTTCAAGATCGTGAGACGTTCTTGAAGGTGCTCGTGTGGATACCATAGAGGTGCTTTCGAGAGGAAGACACAAATCGTGATAGCAAGGATCTCCGTTGAGTTCGTGGCATTCAAAATCTTAATAGGTATGATTCGATTATCACCATAATCCGTCAATTCTTATACATGATCCTGCGTTTGGGTTCCAAAAATTTTCGTTATATTTACGTTTATCCGCTGCGTTTTATGCCTCGGAACCCAACAATGGTATCAGAGCTACGTGTATAAGGGACTGATTTGGTTATGTGTTAACTGTATTTGATGCAAATATGCCTGTTTTGGTGACTGCCATGCCACTGCCATGCTACTGCTTTGTTACTGCCATGCTTCTGCCATGCTATGTTCTTCATGTATATTCGAATTGTAATATGTGGTGATGATACTAGCATGTTAATGATTTGTCATGACTGATTTATATGCCATATTGCGATTTGTATATTATGCATGAGGGTCAGTTTGTATAGTGATATAAACTGGTGGACAGATTATGTTGGACATGATCTGTTAACTGGGATATGATAAGTATGTATATGATACATGCTTCTGAAACTGTGTAAATTGCAGTGGGGAAAAAGGCCAACAGATATGATCTGTAATTCAGAAATTGATGATTTCTGAATAGGACTGGTCTTCGGGAAAAAAAAAATTCCAAGCTCGACCCCAGCTGGGGGCAGCCGCCCCCAGACCCCGCCCGGGGGCTGCCGCCCCCGAACCCCCGCCCAGGGGCTGCCGCCCCCGGACCCCCGCATTATTTTTGTTGTGTACTTGAGCATGGTGCTGGTTATGGCCCTTAGACCCCTAGATTAATGATTTTTGGTTTTGGTTTTATAAATACGACTTGCATGTCGTTTTCTTCATTCTTGTAATTGTTTAACCTCGAATGTAACTCGAGTTTTCTTATGTAAGTACATTAGCTTAGGTTGTATTCAATTATTCCATGTAATGTACTTGAAGACTGAAAGATGATCCAAGAAGAGGAGCAGGCACTAGTGGATACAAGAAGAATGAAGACATGTAATTGTATTTATATTTTACTACCATAGATTGACTTTGATCCTTTCATTAGCTCGAAAGGATCACATAGGAAAGGGGCCATAACCAAGCACGTTTACATACTGCACTTTACATATTGATGTATGAATGATGCATGCTTTAATTAGATTAATCATGTATGTATGTATGTATGTATTAGATACGACACCCATGCCATGCTTGTTTAAACAAGATAAAATCTGTAACGACTCAAGATAAAATCTGTAACGATTCAAGATTTTAAAATCAACAAACGATCATGAGATTCTTGTGTTTATGAAATATGGATTTTTAAAACACGGAATTGAATATGGATTTTGATATCTATAATTGGGATTTTCTGACAAAAACGGATATGCGTATTCGTAAGGCTGATGGGTTTTAAGTGTGACCACTGGTATCCTCCATCTACCTGGGAAATGAACAATTTAAGATGTCAATTTGAAATATTTAGTTCAAGGAAAAATTGAGGATCTCTTCATGATGTGATCATGATCGTCGTAAAATTTTCTAAACCCCTTAACAAAATATTAAGTTTTAATCAGATGCTTTCCAATGAATGAACACTCATCGAATCCTAGATCGATTAGGGGAAAGACTGTCAGTGGCAGGGGACTCCTGTCTATCGTGGTGAGATGCGACGAATATAAACGGTTATATTCGGCCGTTGTATCATTGGGTCAAACTTAACTGAGTCGTCATAATAAGGTGAAAAGTAAACGGTTATATTCAACCATTATGAACTTAGAAGCATAGAGTTTGGTTAAAAATCTATTAGATAGATAAGATCAATCGTTGCTCACCAAACTATCCAAGAATTATATATGATATAATTGACAAATGTTGTCTACCTAAATAATCATTCTTAAGGACTTCCAGTGGTTGACTTAAGACATGACGAAATATGGATCTTGGCTCACTAGAAAGAATTATGGGATATACTTTCCAAATTAATAGTAAGGGCTATTGATTTGATAAAAATAGTGGGAGATATATTATGAATGTATCATAATCATTTGAACATAATAAATAACTCAGACAATCTAATGTTTATTTTGTGCTTTTATCATTGTAGATACCGAATAATGACAAACAACACAAACACACTATCCGTACGATCTGTCCTTGAGAAGGATAAGCTGACAGGAGGAAACAACTTCCTAGACTGGCAGAGGAATTTGAGGATTGTCCTCAGGCAGGAGCGCAAGCTTCATGTCATTGATATTCCTCCGGCAGGTCCCCTTCCTGAGGGCGCTACTGTTGAGGAACGAGCGGCCCACACAAAGGATGAGAATGATGCAACTGATGTTGCGTGTCTTATGTTAGCAACTATGAGTGCTGAGCTTCAAAGACAGCATGTGCATATGGATGCATATACTATCAATGAGCACTTGCAAAGCATGTTTGCAAGCCAAACTCGTCAAGAAAGGTTCAACACGAGCAAGTCACTCTTTAACTGCAAACAAGGGGCAAATGAACCAGTTGGCCCACATGTTCTGAAGATGATTGGTTACATTGAGTATCTTGATACTTTGGGTTTCCCGATTGGTCCAGAAACTGGTATTGACCTAATCTTGAATTCTTTGAACAACAAATTCACTCAGTTTGTTATGAACTACAATATGAATGAGTTTGACAAAACACCTACTGAATTGTTGGCTATGTTGAGAACATATGAGACCAATATGAAGACGGCTGAACCCGCTCCCATACTGATGGTGGGCAATAAAGGTAAGGCCAAAGGGAAAGGCAAGTGGAAGGGTAAGAAGAAGACAGGTTCTGATTCTACACCCAAGCCAAAGTCAGGTCCTAAACAGGCTTTAAAGCCTAAAGGTGGGGTCGCTAAGGGTGAATGTCACTACTGTAAGAAAACTGGTCACTGGAAGAGAAACTGTTCAGTTTACTTGGAGGATCTGAAGAAGAAGAGGGCTGAGCAAGCTTCTAATTCAGGTATATATGTTATAGAAGTCAATCTGTCTATTTCTACATCTTGGGTATTGGATACCGGATGTGCTTCTCACATTTGTATAAATGTGCAGGAAATGCAGAGAAGTAGGACATTGGCTAAAGGAGAAATGGACCTACGAGTTGGCAACGGAGCAAGAGTTGCTGCTTTAGCTGTAGGAACATATTATTTATCTTTGCCCTCTGGGCTAGTTTTAGAACTGGATAATTGTTATTACGTGCCTGCGATTCGCAGAAACATTATTTCTGTTTCTTGTTTGGACAAGAAAGGTTTTTCGTTTACAATAAAGGACAACAGTTGCTCTTTTGCTTTGAATGATTTAACCTATGGTGTTGCGCGTTTGTTTAATGGTTTATATGTTCTTGACTTAGATAATCCTGTCTGTAATATAGAAAACAAACGACTTAAAGTTAATGTCTCAAATCAAACATACCTCTGGCATTGTCGTCTAGGCCATATAAATGAGAAACGCATATCCAAATTACGTAAGGATGGATATTTGGATAAGTTTGATTTTGAATCATACCAAGAATGCGAATCTTGTTTGCTTGGTAAAATGACTAAAGCCCCTTTCACTGGTAAGGGTAAAAGGGCCACTGAACGACTTGAGCTAATACATAGTGATGTATGTGGCCCAATGCGTGTGATGGCGAGAGGAGGCTACTACTACTTCATAACATTTACTGATGATTTCAGTAGATATGGATATGTATATCTTATGAAGAATAAATCTGATTCTTTTGAAAAGTTCAAAGAATACAAGGCTGAAGTAGAGAAGCAAATTGGCGGAGGCGCAAGTATTAAAGTCTTACGATCTGATCATGGAGGAGAATACTTGAGCACAGAATTTAAAGATTATTTAAAGGAGTGTGGTATTGTATCACAGCTCACTCCACCAGGTACACCTCAATGGAATGGAGTTTCAGAGAGGAGAAATCGCACCTTGTTGGACATGGTGCGATCGATGATGAGTCATGCAGATCTTCCAATTAGTTTCTGGGGTTACGCTCTAGAAACAGCAGCTTTCACACTTAACCGTGTTCCTACTAAGAAGGTTCAAAAGACTCCATATGAGATATGGGAGGAGAAACGGTCAGGCATGAGCTTTATGAAAGTTTGGGGATGCAAGGCGTTTGTGAAACGTCAAGTATCTGACAAGCTTGGACCTAAATCTGAAGAGTGCAATTTTGTGGGATACCCTAAGGAAACAAAGGCGTATTATTTCTATAGTCCTACTGAGCAGAAAGTGTTCATTGCTCGAGATGCTGTTTTCATGGAAAGATATTTTGTTTCCAAAAGAAACAGTGGGAGAACTATAGACCTCGATGAAGATCGAGAACCACAAAATAGCATTGAACCTGAAGTGGAACAAGAGCAGGATAATGATAATGCTCAACAAACACAGGTTGTTCGTAGAACTGGTAGAATTCGCCATGAGCCAGAGAGATATGGATTTCTCTTGACTCAATGTGGTGATTTGATGCTCATAGACGAAGATGAGCCTCTCACATACCAAGATGCTACGAACAGTCCAGACTCTAAGAGATGGCTAGAAGCCATGAAATCCGAGATGGATTCCATGTATGAAAACCGAGTATGGACCTTGGTTGATCCACCTGAAGGGGTAAAACCCATAGGGTGTAAATGGGTTTTCAAGAAGAAAACTGACATGGATGGAAATGTTCAGACCTATAAAGCAAGGCTGGTTGCAAAAGGTTTCAGACAAATTCATGGTATTGACTATGATGAAACTTTCTCACCAGTGGCTATGGTCAAGTCCATAAGGATTTTGCTTGCTATTGCAGCATTCCATGATTATGAAATCTGGCAAATGGATGTCAAAACAGCCTTCCTTAACGGAATCCCTGAAGAGGATGTGGATGTGTACATGACACAACCTGAAGGTTTTGTCGATCCAAGGAATGTTAGCAAGGTATGTAAATTACGTCGATCCATTTATGGATTGAAGCAAGCCTCAAGGAGATGGAATATCCGTTTTGATGAAACAGTCAAGGAGTATGGCTTTATTCAAAACGAAGATGAACCTTGTGTTTACAAAAAGGTTAGTGGGAGTCATGTGGCATTCATAGTACTATATGTTGATGATATACTACTAATGGGGAATGGCATACCTTCTCTCAAGGCTGTTAAGATTTGGTTAGGGAGCAACTTCTCTATGAAAGACTTAGGTGAAGCATCCTACATTCTAGGAATGAGGATCTATAGGGATAGATCTAGAAGGATGATCGGTCTAAGTCAGAGTACATACATCGATAAGGTTTTGCATCGTTTTGGTATGCAAAATGCAAAAAGGGGATATGTCCCCGTGTCTCAAGGGATAACGATCTCTAAAGATCAGTGTCCGAAATCATTGGATGACAAGGACCGCATGAGTAAGGTTCCATATGCCTCAGCAATTGGATCCATCATGTATGCAATGGTATGTACTCGCCCAGATGTTTCGTATGCTTTAAGCATGACGAGCAGATACCAATCTAATCCAGGTGAAGGTCACTGGACGGCTGTCAAGAATATTCTAAAGTACTTGAAAAGGACTAAAGATTCATTCTTGGTGTATGGAGGAGAGGAAAAACTGGTTGTAAAAGGTTACACCGATGCAAGTTTCCAAACAGACAGGGATGATACTGTATCACAGTCTGGTTTTGTGTTTTGTCTAAACGGAGGTGCTGTAAGTTGGAAGAGTTCAAAGCAAGAAACAGTAGCTGATTCTACAATGGAGGCTGAGTACATTGCAGCTTGTGAAGCGGCTAAGGAAGCTGTTTGGATTCGAAAATTCATTACTGATTTGGGAGTGGTTCCATCGATCGCAGATCCCATTGATCTATACTGCGATAATAATGGAGCCATTGCACAGGCTAAAGAACCTAGAGCTCACTCCCGAACCAAACACATACTCAGGAGATATCACCTCATTCGAGAGATTAATGAAAGGGGTGACATACACATATGTAAAGTGCACACAAATGATAACATTGCAGACCCACTGACCAAAGGCTTGTCGCAGAAGAAGCACGACGGTCACACTAGTTCCATGGGTATTAGATACATGGGTGATTGGCTCTAGTGCAAGTGGGAGATTGTTGGTGTAGGTGCCCTAGAGGCAATACAATGTTTATTTTGATAAACCTTTATGTCATTTGATTATTCAATAAACGTATTTATTATGACTTTAATTACTGCGATATATTTGTTAGCATAATAAATGTCCTTAGAATCATGATACTCGTTATATAGTTTAAGTACATGACTTGAACTTGAGATTATATAATATATCATATTCTTAAAGGTTCCCTAGTCGAGTATTATTATGATAGGACAATAATAATACATAAATAGACTAGTATGTTGTTTGACAGATAACCACATCTCATTGGTTATAAGTATGGGGATACTAAAGTCAATACATAGGTACATGTAGGGGTACATGGTACTGGACAGACCCACAGTGAGATTCTTCATGTTTAATTAAGTCATAAGAAAGACTCACAGTGATAATGGTGTAATGATCCTCTGACTTGAGATCATTATATTTCTATACGAGGATTGATATACTTTGACTACATTTAAAGTTACCTTTGACCGGGTGATGATAAAAGTGGACATCGGGTATATCATGAGTCGTATGAGAAATATGAATGATAGATAAAGGATTTAACCCTCCTATAATTAGGAGAGATATTATTGGCCTCTTGATTGAGTGAGACTATAAAATGCATGGCCGTGCTCAAATAATGATTTGTTTTTCATAGTCTACTCATGGATCAAGTAAACCCGGATTAAATGTTGAAGAGGATGACTAAATACATGCCTCGAGTTTAATCTATAATATATATGGTTAAAGGGATTATATTACACGGAAACATTAATCACGAAAGGTTTTATCGAATCACGATTTAATTATTGTTTAATTAGGTAGCAATGATGTATTACTAGATACCGCTCATTGTTTATAATTTTATTGGAGAATAAAATTATTGCTAATTAAATAATAGCCTATAGGGTCACACACATAGAGCACCTAGAGGAATAGTTAATTTAAATTATAGATTTAAATTAATTGATGATTAATTCGAATTTATTATATTAATTAAGTGAGACTTAATTAATTGAAATAAATTCGAATTTGAAGAATTATATTTCTGCCAATAATAATTAAGTGTGACTTAATTATTAATTAAATAATAGAAGCATGTTTTATTATTTAATCATATGCCTACATGGGTTAGGTTTTTGCTAAAAAGGCCCATTAACCAATCATTATAAATAGATAATGATAGGTTAAATGGCTTACACGTTTTTGTAAAAACCCTAGCAGAAGAGGCAGCATAGGAAGAGGCAGAGAGAATTCGAAACCTATCAAAGGAGGCTAGTACTTCCGTTCCGTGTTCAAGATCGTGAGACGTTCTTGAAGGTGCTCGTGTGGATACCATAGAGGTGCTTTCGAGAGGAAGACACAAATCGTGATAGCAAGGATCTCCGTTGAGTTCGTGGCATTCAAAATCTTAATAGGTATGATTCGATTATCACCATAATCCGTCAATTCTTATACATGATCCTGCGTTTTGGTTCCGAAAATTTTCGTTATATTTACGTTTATCCGCTGCGTTTTATGCCTCGGAACCCAACAACACGTATATATGCAAGTTAACTTAGCTACCAATCGAAAACTGTAAAAACCATGGCCAAAAATACAAAATCTTGTCATGCATCCCCTCGATTAACAACATATCAAACTCATAGTAGCCACAACAGTATCCACGAGTTTAATTGCTACCACATTAATACAAACGAAACTATACAAGGCCTTCAAATCGGAATGCTACAATCTAAATCGGAAAATCCCCGTACAATTCGGAATTAGAGCATGCAACATCTATAATTACTAAAATCAGTAGGTAAATTGCATAGAGGCTCAAGTAACATCATTGCCATGGTCACCAACTCACCGAGTTCATCGTTGGTGACTCGGTTCCGGTGGAGTGCCGGAATTTGCTCCGGTTTCTTTACACCAGACCCGATTAATCTTTTTAAACACAATAAGGCATAGTCGAGGGTTAGGAACAAAGATTTATCACTAACAAAGCTTGCATGCAACTCTAAGTACATACGCATACACGGTACCATATATATACATGCATTCGAAGCTAGTAACGAAGACTACAACCAAGATTACTAGGTTAATAGCATTAAAACGAAACTACCACGATTATCACTTAGTATAGCAACGAAATGAAGAAATCGCAGCAAGAGGTAATAGAGAGAGCAAAAAGAAATGACCTGATGTCAACAATACAGAGCAAAGAAGAAGAAGTGGGCGGTGGGTGGTGTTTTATAAAGCTAGGGCAAACTGGTAATTTCACATTGCTGTTTTTCTGGAATTAATCAATTAATAAATCGAATTTTGGAGAAAAATGGTTATAAAAATAAGTTTTATATTTTTAAAATAAAGAAAATAAATTTAGAAGCTCACCCATAGTTTTACAATATTTGTCTGATGAGTAAATATTTAATTAAAAATCTTTGAAGTTTTAGCACAGAAATAGAAAATGAGGGTAGAAAAATCATTAAAATAATTTTGGGCTCAAATAAAATAAACTTTTATTTTTCAAAAGTCTCAAAATATATAAGGAACATTTTGGAAAAGATTTCGTGATTTTTGGACATTCCAATAATTAAATATGGA
Organism: Oenanthe sinensis; assembly: GCA_028671895.1. Classification (NCBI taxonomy): domain Eukaryota; kingdom Viridiplantae; phylum Streptophyta; class Magnoliopsida; order Apiales; family Apiaceae; genus Oenanthe; species Oenanthe sinensis. Next base: position 12,735,999 of record CM053799.1, read on the forward strand.
ATTTAGAAGAGTAATATCTCTAGAATAAAACAGGAATAAAAGATTTATATAAAATCACTAGGACTGGCATTAAATACATCACCATTTTTAGAAAGTCTCTAAAATCATATAGAAGATACATATAAAATTTCATAATTATTGGACTCACTAATAATTTTATAAAAATCAAACAGTTACTCAATTAAGCATAAAAATCACTTACTCACTTAATTAAAACACTTAAGCATAATACAGTCAAACGGGCAGTCAACCAGACATAGAAAATGACCACATATCATATCTTAACACATTAAAACACATAAATCATATACCTCATATTATTCAAATAGATTTAATTATCTCGATCGTTACACATATAATACTAGGAATGCCACGTGGCTCTCACTAAACTTCTAGTAAACACAAGTTTCATCTTCATTCTGAATAAAGTCAAACTCTTTTTGACTGTTTCATGAAAATAAATGTTCCATCTCTTAGAATCTGGAGTGTTCATGGCGTCTTAGTAGGTGAGAGGCTCATCTTCATCCATAAGCATCACATCACCATCTTGAGTCAAGAGAAATCCATAATATCTCTTGGGTTCATGGTGAATCCTAACAGACCTACGAACAACCTGTGTTTCTTGAGCAGTATTGTTTTCTTGTACATACTGCTTAGGTTCCTCTATTGGTTCAATGTTATCATGTGGGTCTCGAACTTCATCGAGATCTATTATCCTCCCACTGTCTTTCTTAGAGAGCATCTCTCTCAAGAAACATAGCAGTTCAAGCAACAAATACTTTGTTCTCGGAAGGATTATAGAAAGAATAACCCCTTGTTTCAGTTGGGTATCCCACATAATTATATTTGTCTGATTTTGGTCCTAGCTTGTCAGAAATTAAACGTTTCACAAACGCTTCACATCCCTAAATTTTCATAAATGACATGCTGTGACGTTTCTCAGTCCATATCTCATAAGGAATCTTTTGAACCGTTTTAGTAGGAACACGGTTAAGTGTATGTGGAGCCGTTTCCAGGGTGCAACCCCAAAAACTAATTGGAAGATTCCTTGACTCAACACTGATCGCACCATGTCCAACAAGGTGTGATCCCTTCTATCAAAAAAACTTTTCTTTGATATTTTCTACTTCATCTTTATAGTATTTGAACTTTTCAAATTATTCGGATTAGTTCTTCAAAAGATACATATATCCGTATCTACTAATATAATTAGTAAATTTTATGAAGTTAATAAAATCTACCTTTTGTCATCGTACACATATGATCACCTACATCACTATGTATAAGTCGTACCCGTTCACTGACCCCTTCACCATGTCCGGTAAAAGGAGCTTTAGTCATTTTGCCAAATAAACCAAGATTCGCATCCTTTAAAAGTATATTTCATAATCAAACTTATCCATGAATGCATCCTTATATATTCTGGAAATGCGTTTCTCATTAATATGGCCTCAACAACAGTGCCAAAGGTAATCTTTGATTTGAGTCACTTTAGAACATATAAATTGTTAATTAGTTGTGCAACATTATAAGCCTCATCATCAAAATAGAATAAACAACTATTGTTATTTAATTAAAAGGAAAAAGCCTTTCTTGTCCAAACAAGAAATTGAAATAATGTCTCTGCCAATTGCAAGCACGTTATAACAATTATCAAGTTCTAAATTTTCCTTATAGGCTAAAAGTTAAGTAACGAATTCCTCTAACCAGAGCAACTACTTTTACTCCAATTCCAACCCGATACCTAAAGCTTGACCCTTATTGATCATCTTTTTCAGATCTTCCAAATAAGCATGACAGTTTAATTTCTAGTCTCCCAATTTTCCACAGAAGCGACAATCGTCTTCTTTATCAACACCTCATTCAGACTTTAGAGTCTACTTTAGGGATTGGACTTTGGTTTGACAACGGAACTAGATCAAATCTTCTCATTGTCTTTCCATTTTCCTTTCCCTTTTGCATTCCCTATGTTTACCATCAATATAGTAGTAGTTCATGCATTTATCATATTGCTTTCAGCAGTTCTCAACATGCTTAGCAACTCAATGGGTGTTTTACCAATCTTATTCATTTTATTGTTCATAACAAACTAAGAATAATATTTGTCCAAGGATTGTAAGATCAAATCTAACTAAGTCTCCAGACCATTCTGGAAACCCAAAATATCAAAGGTACTCATTATACCCTATAATCTTTAGAACATGTGGTGTAACCGGGTCTCACTCTCCTTACTTATAAGTGTATAGTGCCCTTTTATTTTCAAATATATCTTATGCTCAATCATCTCATAAGCATATATATGCTCGTGTTGCTTCTTAAGCTCAGTACACATATTTGCGAGCATGAGACATGAAACATCAGTCGCAATATCTGTAAGGTTTCGTGACACAAACGCAGCGGAATAAACGCAAAAATAAATCAAAATAGCGAAACCCTCCGCAGGATCCATGCAAAAACAAAAGATCTAATTCGGAGATAAAGAATAAATACCTTTAGAAGCTTTAACAGTTCATTAATGGAAGATTAATGGAGGTCCAAAGCTTGTTTAATCACCACGTATCCCGCTCTCGCGATCTACGCTCTACGGTATCCACACGAACACTTTTCATGAAGGATTGATGTGTACTAGCACCCGAAAACTTCTTCTCTCTCTATCTTCCTCCTCTCTCATAGCGGCTAGGGTTTTGTAAAATCTCTATCTCATTAAATCAGCCCATAAAGAGATTATATAGAGAGAGGAATAAGTTTTCTAATTATAATCCAATTATAATTAATACTAATCCAAAATTCTAAATTATTTAATTAAGTCTCACTTAATTAATTAATTATTAATTTTGGAATTAGTTTAAGTAATTCATTTATTCTATTTATATAATTAATTAAGTCATACTTAATTAATATCATAAATAAAATAAATTACTTATTTAATTTAAATTCATATTTTAAATTATTTCTCCTTCAAGCGTTCTTTGTGTGTGACCCTGTAGGTTATTATTACGTTGGCAACAATTTTAATATCTAATTAAAATTGTAAACAATGAGCGGCATCTAGTAATACATCATTGCTACCCAAGTAATAATAATAAATCGGTGATTCGATTAAGCCTTTCGTGAATAATGTTCCATGTAATATAATCCCTTTAATCTTGATATTATAGATTAAACTCAAGGCATGTCTCGTGTCATCCTCTTCAAAATTTAATCTTTATTTTCTTGATCGATGAGTAGACTATTAAAATCAAATCAACATTTGAGCACGGCCGTGCATTTCATAGTCTCACTCAAACAAGAGGCCAATAATATCACTCCTAAAATTAGGAGGATTAAATCTCATCTAGATCATTCATATTTCTCATACGATTCATAATATACCCAATGTCCACTTTTATCATCACCCGGTCAAAGGTAACTTTTAATGTAATCAAAGTATATTAATTCTCGTATAGAAATATAATGATTTCAGGTCTAAGGATCATTACACCATTATCACAGTGAGAATTACTTATGACACTTACTTAACATATAGAATCTCACGGCGGGTCATTCCAGTGCCATGCATTGATACATGCACTTATGTTCTTGACTTTAGTATCCCCATACCTATGACCAATGAGATGTGGTCATCTGTCAAGAAACATACTAGTCTTTGTGCATTATTATTGTCCTTAAATAATAATACTCGACTAGGGAATTTTAGGAATAAGATACTATTCATATAATCTCATTTTTTAAGTCACATACTTAAAGATATATAATACGTATCAAAATTCCAAGGACATTTATTATGCTTGCAATTTATTACGCAGTAAATAAAACATAATAAATAAATAATAATCAATAAAACATAATCCTTAATAATAAATATTTTCCTTAAAATATAAAAAGTATTGTCTCTAGAGCACAATTACTAACAATATCAATTTGCTTCCAATAAGTACTATGATTTGCACATGTTACATTCTCAACTTTAAGAGCAGGGGAAGAGATTTGACTAACATCGTGGTGTCCGAGGACTATCCTCAAGCTCCTATGTCAATCAAGGAAATATATTCTCGTCAACTTGTCCTTCTCAAGAACTGATCGCATAGAGAAGTTGTTTATGTTTATCATTTGATATCTACAATATTAAAGTGTATAAAATAAACTAGATTGCAAATTTAATATTAATTATGTTTAAGTGATTATGGTATATCACCATATACCTCCCACTATTTGTTATCAAACTAATAGCCCTAACTATTAATTCGGAAAATATTTCTTTAAATCTTTCTAGTGAGCCAAGATCCATATTTCATCCATGTTTTAAGATAGCGTTGGCTAATACACTCAAAACATGACTATTTAGGTAGACAACATTTGTCGATTATATCAAATATAACTCATGGAAAGTTTGGTGGAACAATCATTTGTACACATTTATCCAATAAATCTCACAAAACTCTATGCCTCTAAACCCACAATATTATTGTGATGATTTAGTTAAGTTAGACCCAATGTTTCAACAAACTAAGTACACTTACTTATCACGTCTTCACATGATTGATAAAAGCACCTTGCTTTGGCAAGCCCACTCCTTCTCAATCTAGATCTTGACGAGTATTAAATATTGGAAGGCGTTCGATTAACTTAATATGTATTTATGGATTTTTATTGTTTATTTTAACGATCATGATCCCATCATAAAGAGATTCTCAATTTTTCCTTGATCAAATAATTCATTTCAATATTCGTCAATGGATTGATTTCTAGGTCGTCGGAGAAGTCACAAGCGGTCTCACTTAAAACCCAACTTCCTTACGAATTAAACTAATAATCCACTTTTGACAAAATCTCCCCATATCAGAAAAAGAAAATTCATATTTAATACCGTGTTCATAAACACAAGAATCTCGTGATCGTTTGTTCAATTTTAAAATCTTGAATCGTTACAGATTTTATATTTCTTAAGCAAACATGGCATGGGTGTCGTATCTAATACATACATGATTAATCAATATTAAGCATGCATCTCGATTATATCTACGCATACATACTAACGCATGCAATCATATACATATATGTAATGTGCGTAAATTAAACGTGTTTGGTTATGGCCCCATCCTATGTGATCTTTCCAAGCTAATGGAAATATAAAGGTCAGTCTATGGTGGTTTTAAAATACTATCTATTACATGTCTTCTTTCTTAATTGCTCCATCATCCCCTTTTGGATCGTCTCCTTGCTTGGAAGTCTTCATTGATAATTAAATTGAATAATAAAAATAAAACTATTCTAATAAAATTACAAGAAGAACTCGAGTTCCATTTGACATAATTAAATTACAATGAATAAACGACATGCAAGTCGTATTTAGAAACCAAAACCACTATACTATGGGTCTTTAGGCCATAACCATCCACCATGCTATCACATAACACATATAATATATCTAAGACTATATAAACATATCATATAATCATATATAACAAATTTCGAAATTTCAGAAATTAAAAATAGATTTCTGAAGACAATAAATCGTTGTTTCGAGGCCTTTAACGACGTCAAACGCCTTATAGACCTGTCGGTAATAGCTAGAATATTAGTTTTGTTCATTGGCCCGATTCCAGTCAGAAAACACATAGCGTTTGCGAAAATCGGATTCAGCAATCAGATTTCACCAAATCTGACGGTATTTCGGAAATCGTATCATATACAATCCCCATAACAAGAACAAGAATATATCATATATACATACACAGTGATATATACAATCATCACATGATTATACATCACATGAATATCATATATTCATAATATATACATACATATACTCAAAATTTTAGAAAATCAAATAATTTTCAGAAAATAATAAATCACCGTTTTGGGGCCTGTAATGACATCTAATGGCTTACAGAGACAGAACTGACATTTTCAGTATTTCTCAGTGACCCGATTCCAGTCAGAAAATACATATCGTTTGCGAAAATCGGACAACGGACACAGATTTCAGAAAATCTACGGCAGCCGTTTCAGAATTCGTATCGAATACGATTCCTATAATAAGAACAAACATGTATGATATACATACATCAATACACACAATCATCACATGATTATACATCATATGAATATCATATATTCAAAATATATAAAATCATATACATATTATATCAATACAAAATTATGATAGATCACATACATGCTTACATATCGAAAACTATTAAGCACATAACCGAATTAAAACGTTTCGCAAGTAACTCTAATGCCATTGAAGGGTTTCGAGGCACAAACGCGGCGGAATAAACGCGAAAAATAAATCAAAATAGCGAAACCCTCCGCAGGATCCATGAGAAAACAAAAGATTTAATTCGGAGATAAAGAATAAATACATTTAGATGCTTTAACAGTTCATTAATGGAAGATTAATGGAGGTCCAAAGCTTGTTTAATCACCACGTATCCCGCTCTCGCGATCTACGCTCTACGGTATCCACACGAACACTTTTCATGAAGGATTGATGTGTACTAGCACCCGAAAACTGCTTCTGTCTCTCTATCTTCCTCTTTTCTCAAAACGGCTAGGGTTTTAGTAAAAATCTGTCTCTTAAATTAAATCAGCCCATAAAGAGATTATATAGAGAGATGAATAAGTTTTCTAATTATAATCCAATTATAATTAATACTAATCCAAAATTCTAAATTATTTAATTAAGTCTCACTTAATTAATTAATTATTAATTTTAGAATTAGTTTAAATAATTCATTTATTCTATTTATATAATTATTTAAGTCGTACTTAATTAATATCATAAATAAAATAAATTACTTATTTAATTTAAATTCAAAATTTAAATTATTTCTCCTTCAAGTGTTCTTTGTGTGTGACCCTGTAGGTTGTTATTATGTTGGCAACAATTTTAATATCTAATTAAAATTGTAAACAATGAGCGGCATCTAGTAATACATCATTGCTACCCAAGTAATAATAATAAATCGGTGATTCGATTAAGTCTTTCGTGAATAATATTCCATTGAATATAATCTCTTTAATCTTGATATTATAGATTAAACTCAAGGCATGTCTCGTGTCATCCTATTAATAATATAATCTTTATTTTCTTGATCAATGAGTAGACTATTAAAATCAAATCAACATTTGAGTACGGCCGTGCATTTCATAGTCTCACTCAAATAAGAGGCCAATAATATCACCCCTAAAATTAGGATGATTAAATCTCATCTAGATCATTCATATTTCTCATACGATTCATAATATACCCAATGTCCACTTTTATCATCACCCGGTCAAAGGTAACTTTTAATGTAATCAAAGTATATTAATTCTCGTATAGAAATATAATGATTTCAGGTCTAAGGATCATTACACCATTATCACAGTGAGAATTACTTATGACACTTATTTAACATGTAGAATCTCACGGCGGGTCATTCCAGTGCCATGCATTGAGACATGCACTTATGTTCTTGACTTTAGTATCACCATACCTATGACCAATGAGATGTGGTCATCTGTCAAGAAACATACTAGTCTTTGTGCATTATTATTGTCCATAAATAATAATACTCGACTAGGGAATTTTAGGAATAAGATACTATTCATAAAATCTCATTTTTAAGTCACATACTTAAAGATATATAATACGTATCAAAATTCCAAGGACATTTATTATGCTTTCAATTTATCACGCAGTAAATAAAACATAATAAATAAATAATAATCGATAAAACATAATCCATAATAATAAATATTTTCCTTAAAATATAAAAAGTATTGTCGCTAGAGTACAATTACTAACACAGCCTTCTCTAGCCTCTAGTTCCCTTGAACCCTGTTTCATAAGCTTAGCAATCCAGCCACAAGTTGATTACAATCAAATGATTACAAGTGAATAAAAGATATAACTGAAACTAAGAACTCTTCTCGTATAGATATATGATATATAATACTAGAGCTCAAATAGATATAGATATGAAAGCTTTGAGTTGAAAAACGTGTGTATATAACAGTGTTCTTCACTTGGTTCCCTTTTAGAGAATACACATTTTAGTATATATATAAGAAATATACTTGAATTAGCCAAAGTAATCTCCAATGTTCTTTTGAAAAACAATGTTTAAGTTAGTTTAGATAATTCTTATAGACCTGTTCGACATTTACGAATATTAAGGATAGATAATACGTTTGAATTTTGAACCTCAATATAAGTTTGAATTAGATAAGGATTTGTTAAAGAGGTAAAGTTTAAGATAAGTAACAAATCACTATAAAATAGGAAAAATGTTTTGCATAGATAAAATAGGTTTTAAATAATATTCTGAGTTCTAATAAACACTACGCCATAAGTGCTCATAGGCAATGCTTTTAGAAAGCGTTGCATTGAAAACGTTGCGGTAGCTCTGAATTTTTGGCTCTTTTGCAACACTGCTAAAATAGTATTGCATTAGATAAAACTTCGTGTTGCATATTACTCACGGTGTTGCAGTGAATGCAACACTAACGAATGGTGTTGCATTAGCTAATTTTTTTTTAATAATTAGTGATGATGTGGCAGTGGGGGACCCACCACGGCTGACGTGACAGTGGGGTCCATGTTGACGTGGCTGGCGGGGCCCACTAGTGGGCCACGACTGCTGACGTGGCAGTGGGACTCACGCTGACGTGGCAGTGGGCCAGTGCTGACGTGGCAGTGGGGGGCCACCAATGCTGACATGGCAGTGAGGGGTCCACATCTGCTGACCTGGCGTCAAGTCCCATGCTGACGTGGCATGTGGTCCCCATCACAAGCGTTGCATTTAATATGGTAGTGTTGCATTTGGTTGTTTAATGTTGCATTTATATTTTCTAGTCTTTATATAATAATTAGTATAACCTGATTGCTGAATCAATTTTTTAAAATTTATTTTCGACGATTCAACCATACGGATGTTAATATCTGACTATTTTAGTGGTGCTAAATGTTTTTAAAAAAATTCAGTTTTATTCTATGTGATTTTATACTAGTCAAACTAGACTTTCTCTGTAACTAGTGTTGTGCTGAATGCTGAATCAATTTTTTAAAATTTATTTTCGACGATCCAACCGTACGGATGTTAATATCTGACTATTTTAGTGGTGCTAAATTTTTTTAAAAATTTTCAGTTTTATTCTATGTGCTTTTATACTAGTCAAACCGGTCAAATGAGACTTTCTCTATAACTAGTGTTGTGCTGAATGCTGAATCTATTTTTTAAAATTTCTTTTTCGACGATCCAACCGTACGGATGTTAATATCTGACTATTTTAGTGATGTCAATTTTTTTTAAAAAAAATTCAGTTTTATTTTATGTGATTTTATACTAATCAAACTAGACATTCTCTATAACTAGTGTTGTGCTGAATGCTGAATCTATTTTTTTTAAATTTCTTTTTCGACGATCCAACCGTACGGATGTTAATATCTGACTATTTTAGTGGTGCTAAATTTTTTTTAAAAAATTTCAAATTTATTCTTTGTGATTTTATAATAGTCAAACTAGAAGTTCCCTTTAACTAGTCTTGTGCCAAATGCTGAATCTATTTTTTTAAAATTCTTTTTCGACAATCCAACCATATGGATGTTAATATCCAACTATTCTAGTGATGTGAAAATTTTAAAAAAAATTCAAGATTTATTCGGTATGATTTTATAGTAGTCAAAGCGGTCAAACTATGTCTTCCAATTAACTAGTCTGGTGACGAATGCTGATTGTATTTTTTTAAAAATTTCTTTTCGATGATCCAACCATACGGATGTTAATATCCAACTATTTTAGTTGTGTGAAAATTTTAAAAATAATTCTAGATTTATTTGGTCTAATTTTATAGTAGTCAAAGCGGTCAAACTATGTCTTCCCTTTAACTAGTTTTGTGACGAATGCTGATTCTATTTTTTTAAAATAATTTTCGACGATCCAACCGTACGGATGTTAATATCTAACTATTTTAGTGGTGTGAACATTTTTAAAAAAGTTTCCAGATTTTAGTAATGTTAACTTTTTTCTAAAGCTGTCAAATATAATAAACAAAAACTCTCAAATTAATTAAAAATATTAAATTTATTTATATCATATAGAATTAATTTTATAATAAAATAATCTTAAATTTTACCAAAAAAATTTATAAAATAACTTAATAAATATCTAACAATTTTAGTAATGTTAAATTTTTTCTAAAAATGTTTAGATTTATTTGTTGTTATTTTAAAATATTCAAAGAGGTCAAAGTACACCTTTCAATTAACTAGTCTTGTCCTAAATGTTGATTTGACTGATTATATCTAATGATTTTAGTGATGGGGAAATGTTTTTAAAAAAATTCAGATTTATTTATTGTGATTTTTTTATTTAGTAGAATATATTTGAAAATCACAAAAATATTTTAAAATTATCCCTATATATCATATATATATTTTTCAAGATGAAAAATAAATTTCTAGAAAATAAGTTTTTTTTAAATATTGATAAATTAATATTTAAGTATTAATAATCAGTTTTAATTAATTATTGAATTTTTCTAAAAACCTTTTTAATCAGACTAAATCATAGTCGTTCAGATCTTTAGGGTTTTAATCCTAACCTTCCATTTATAAAATATAAATAATCCTTTTACTAAAAATATCAAGTCTCTATCACTCCATCACAATTCTTCTTTGGTCAATCGAGCAAAGCCCTTGCAGTTGTGTGTCGAGTTGTGTCAATTGAGTCGATTTTGTCATAGTTTGTTGTTGTTCTTTTATTATTTTCTTCTCAGTATTGTTATATTTTTCACAAATCAAGTCTTGGTTAGCTTGTCTTATTGAAACCCTAGAAGTTGCAGTCTAAATATGGTGTTTGTGTTGATTTCTTGTTGAAATCAGTCGTAGAAAAGTGTTATTATGCTTGTAATGTATTAGTTTAAAGTCATAATGTCTTCTTTTGTGTCCAGCCTGAGTTTGGGTGTCAAACCCCTGTTCACATTGATTGACTCTACATCAATTCGATGTTGTATGAGTTAATTGATGATGGTTATGCAATATTAATCATGATGAAGAGAGCATCAAACCCCTCTATTTTGGTTCCAATTTTATCAAACCCTAATTAGTTGTTTGGATTTCTTTATTTAGCTCTTACTTGAATATATACTAACCATATTTAATTTTGCAGGATTCGAGCCTTGTGTTGGGATTTGTGGTCTGAGTCAGTGGATCAACTCAATCGAGTTGAACGAGTCTTGGTCTGGTTGTGCTTGGTTTGTAAATCTGTAATAATTATTTGGATTTGGATTTTGTTTAGTGTGTATTTCCACCACTATTAAGGTGCTCTATCTTTAACCCTTGAATTTGCATTCTATTTTTACATTAAGGTTAGTTTAATTTTAGAAATAGTAATAATGCATGTATAACTGTAAAACATATTACAATTTTCATAATTTAATAGTTGATTACGTAACTGATGGTAACTTGTTTACCGTTAAGTTTGATGATCGATTATACTTTATTTTGTATTGAATTATGTTCTTCAAAACCTTAGCTGTGATTTTGTATGTATATGATGATAACTGTATATCGATTATAATTGTATACATTCATCATAATAATTTTTTAATGATTGGAGGTCTTAATAATAACAACTTTTTAATTTTCTCATTCTCTCTGTGTGTGTGAATTCAGGTAAATACGTGCAAAATTTATACTATTAGGTGTGTTTGTTTGCTTTAACTATGCTATGGTTATTAGTGTTTTGTGGTAATAGTGCTACTAGTTTTCCTTATTTTACAAACCCCACAAGGCCATAACGTATCTAGTGTTGAGCTAATTTATTGAAAGGTGGAAATGGAATCTAATTTAAGCCTTCACAGAGGGGCTTATATCTGTGTTTGTGTGTGGGTGCGTAATATCGGGAGGTCTAAAGTAAAATTTAAATTCGAAAGCTAAGGAGTCTTGGTACAACTATTAAAAATTTCTTTAATATCATCGCTTACCACTGCGATTTGTTACATTTGCTCCTGCTTTGTGACACCGTTCAATTAAGATTATTGATCTCTATTTGTAGTATCGTGAAAAATAGAACGTATTGACTATCGTGTTGCAGTGGAGGTTTCTTTTACATGTTATTAGCACGACATTAACTCGTGTCCCAATTATATGTGATCCCGTGGATGTCCAATTTACATGGAAGGTAGCTCCTACTTTGGCAGCTGGTTGCGCTGCTATACTTGAGCCCTCTGAATTGGCATCCGTGTAAGCGCTTTATCTAGTATATACTTCTTTGCTTTTTACATATCGGAAGCTATATATATCTTGTACATAATCATTGTATATTTATTTTCAGTACCTGTTTGGAGTTGGGAGGAGTATGTAAAAATGTTGGGCTTCCTCTTGGCATTCTTAATATTGTTAATGGTTTAGGCTCGGAAGCTGGAGCCCCGTTGGCGTCTCATCCTAATGTCGACAAGGTACTCTTTTCTTTTGTCAGTCTAGTATATACTCTTGTTTATGCTCATTTTCCATGCTTTTTTAGAGCTTAAAGCTTTTGTAGTTTGAAATATTTTGTTTATGTACAGATTGCATTTACCGGAAGTTTAGCTACATGAAGTAAGATCATGACTGCTGTAGCACAACAAGTAAAAGTATGTCAACGGATCACAATAATGTTGTGAAAATGCTTAAATCGATCAAAGGTGTCTTCGTATTCGTACTTAATTGTTTTTCTTTCCACACCCTGTGACACTCGAGCTTGGCGGCAAAAGTCCAATAATTGTATTTGAGGATGTCGACTTAGATAAAAGTCTTTTGTTGAAAGTTTTAGATTTGGTGGATTATGCACTTTAGGTGAACTTTACATTTGTTATTAGAATTTGGTAATGGAATTGATGTATGAAGAAAGTAGCTATTTCAAAAAATTTACCTAAAGTGTTGCATTTTTGTTTTTATAGTGTTGCATTTTTACCAATTTAGTGTTGCTGAAGGCTTTCAATTTAGTGTTGCATTATATCATAAAAGTGTTGCATAAGATCAGGCCCCACTACTGACGTGGCACTAGGGGCCCCCACTGCTGACGTGGTACTGGTGGTCCCCCATTGCTGACGTGGCATTGGTGGTCCCCCACTACTGGCGTGGCACTGTTAGGCCTCACTGCTGACGTGGCAAAAATGAGCTCACTGCTGACGTGGGACTGGTGGGACCCACTGCTAACATGGAAAAACGGACCTCATTGCTGACGTGGAACTGTTGGGTCCCACTGCTGACGTAGCACTGGTGGGCCCCACTGCTGACGTGGCACTAGTGGGCCCCACTACTGACCTGGCCCACATTTGTTTCAGCTTCACATTTAAAGCAACACTAAATTTTGTTACATTTATGTCATGGTGGTGTTGCATTATGACCAATATGCAATATTTTCAGCGGTGTTGCATTACACAACAAAAGCGTTGCATTAGAGGTCAAAGGCAATGGCCGCAGATGCAACACTAAAAAAGTGTTGCCTTTTTCGATTTCAAGCCTAAGGCAACACCATTTGGCACATAAGGCAAAATCAGAGAGCATTGCATATGAGCACTTATGGCGTAGTGAAAATATATACATATATTTATATTAGATAAATTCGAACAAATTAAAATCCTAATAAATCTTGTTGAACTTGAACTCCAAAATTTATTCTGCACAAAATTGTTCCCATGCCAACTTGCTGAGATACTCTGTTACCTTGTTGTTAGTTTGCTGGAACTCTCTGTTTTCCTTGGTTCAGCTTGCTGTTAAAATACTTTGAACATATCATACTGATAAATCATATCAATAAGCTAATACGTGCAAAACCATATTAGTACATGTATACCAGCTTGTTATTTTATATCATATACAAGCTTTCAGCTTGCTAACAGTGTGTTCATCAAAACCTAAAGGGTTTCAATCTCCCCATTTTTTATGATTATCACAAAATAATTTATGAGAATAATTAATCCCCTTAAATTCCTGCAATCCTGTAAACACAGATATAAAATTGCAAAATATAACAAGATATGATAGACTTTAATCAGATAAGTATTTTAAAAACCAAATCCATAGCATATTATAATAAAAACATACAACCAGCATGAATCCAACATAATTAACCAAAATAAGCCAAGTACCAAATACCACAAATATTCAATATTCAAGGATCATAGAAATCAGCAAAATTAATAAGTCTAACATGCTAGAAATTAAAACCTAAATTAAAGCACACCCAACCTAATTCTCCTAAAATACTCCCCCCCCCCTTAATCATTAAAAAGGAATATTCAAGAATCTTCTGGGCTCACAGCATCCTCTGGATCTGCAAACTTGTCATCTTCAGCATCAGTCTTTAGCACTTTGTCATCTGGAGTAGTTGATCCACCAACTTTTCCACTTTTCTCAGCACTATTGATTGCAGCATTTGCCAGACCTGCCAAATTGTACTCTTTAGCATCTCCATCATCTAATATTTTGAGCTCCTTTTTATAAGTTGTCAATAGCTTACTTACCACAAACTCTCTCAAAAAGTTAACCTCATCACTTAAACTTTCAACTTTTGAAGCCAGATGAACAATGTCAAAAGTCATAGTGGCATTATCATTCTTCAACTCATTAGAAACAACTTCAAACTTTTTCTCAAAACTACCAGCAGATTGTTCACCAACAACAATACTTGGAGTTTGAACTACAACTTGCACCAAACTCCCATCCTTTTCCACTTTGAGATGAGACTGAGCTAAGCTTTTGTTGTCTAAGAACTCCTTAGCCACAGTCTTGTCCACATCCCCCAGTTTAACACCATACCAATCAAAAATTTTGGTCAACAAACAACCAAATGGTAACCGTGTACTCTAGTTTCCCTAAAAAATATCCAACATATTCTTCAAAATCAAATCAGCTAGATCAAACTTCATACCAGCCAGCAACATACCAACAATACAAACATACTGACAATTAGAGTTTGATCTAATTCCAAACCTATGACAGATATTTGCCAAACAGATCTTAAATAGAACATGAGCAATTGGACTAACATTCGATGTAATACGGCAATTGAACTCTAAAATACCATGCAAACCCCTAACTGTATTCAGTTGATCTAAAGGGCTAAAATCATCCAACACGGGACCCTTTTTAGTGAACACAGATAGCTTTGATGGGTTTTCAATCCTTAAAACAGAGTTCAAAACAGCATTGTTCAAAGTTATTTTGGTGTCTCTAACAATAGATATATATTTACCAAACTGATCAGGCACCAAATTTGCATAAAAATCTTGAACATACACAACAATCCTTAGACATATCAACCAAAAATGACTCAAAACCTAGATCAATGAAATACTTTACTGCACCACAAGTAAAGAAAACTTACCAGCAAAAGGACGACTGAAATAACCTTACGATTGAACAAATCACGAGACAAAGACCTTCCTTCCAAATCAACCGAGACGAATTGCAAAGTTTGCTGAACTTTCTTTGATTCTGAACCCTCACGCTATGATCGATTAAATACTGATACATCTTCTCCACTATCAATGTTCAGTGGTTCAATGAAATCATCATCCTCATCGATAAGTTTGCGCTTCAGTTTGTTCTCTTTAGCACTTGCAGATGCCTTCATTTTCCTTGTCTGCCTCATGACTTTGATGATTGAAATTGATATAACAAGAGATATAGTGTATTTGTTGAGAAGAAACCCTAAAGCTCTTATCCGTTGATTTGGGTGATAATATAGGGAGCCAAAGAGTATTGAGTGAATAACCTCCACCAACCCGATTTTAATTGATTTAAAAGGAGTATTTTTCGTAGAAATGCTAGATATTATCTCACCCCTTAAAAAAGTAAACATATTATTTAAATAAACACCACACATTTAACAATTAAACAGATAATTAATATGTTAAACAGATAACCATGTCATATATATAACATAATCAAGAAACGGTAAATAATTTAAAATTTGAAATTATCACTAATTATTAGCCTAGAAACACGAATAGTCATACACGGATAACAAGTAAGTGGAGTTTACCTAATTTACCATGGAACACGTAACAAATAAATTTATTAAATCAAATAATTTCAATATAAATTAATAAAATCATATATGCACTTATTCAATCAGTAAGCTGAGATATAGAAAAACCTGGTGTCAACTTGCTGACTAGATGTTACACATGCCAAGTTCCCTTCTAATAATAGAAAATCTTTCTTCTACCAATGGCTTGGTAAATATATCAGCTAGCTAATACTCTGTAGGTACAAAAATCAGCTTGATCTTCCCTTTTACCACATTGACTCTCAAGAAATGATGTCTCACATCAATATGCTTAGTTCTTGAGTGATTGACAGGATTTTCTGAAATGTTGATAGCACTTTTATTGTCACAATATATTGAAATTCTTCCACATTTGATTCTAAAATCCCTTAGTGTTTGAATCATCCATAGCATTTAAGAGCAACAGCTTCCAGCTGTCAAATACTCCCCCTCAGCTGTTGATAAAGCCATAGAGTTTTGTTTCTTGCATTGCCAAGTCACCAAACTCTGGCCTAAAAATGCACAAACACCACTTGTACTCTTTCGATCAGTGTGACAACCTGTATAATCTACATCACTATACCCAAC
Organism: Oenanthe sinensis; assembly: GCA_028671895.1. Lineage (NCBI taxonomy): Eukaryota > Viridiplantae > Streptophyta > Magnoliopsida > Apiales > Apiaceae > Oenanthe > Oenanthe sinensis. The sequence goes on from CM053799.1 coordinate 12,752,615, forward strand.
AAGATCAAATTCATTTGTGATTGGATAAAATAAAGCTAAATTAATAGTATCACTTAAATACTTAAAGATTCTCTTAATAGCATTATAATGAGACTCTTTAGGCTTGCATTGAAATCTAGCACATACACAAACTGCATATAATTTATCAAGTCTAGAAGCAATAAGATACAGTAAACTACCAATCATACCTCTATACTTACGAATATCAACATCTACACCTTTTTCATCTGTTGTCAGCTTGCTAGCTTGACTCATTGGTGTTGATTTCACCTTGACATTTTCAAATCCAAATCTCTTGAGTAGATTCTTGATGTATTTGAATTGATGCACAAAGATTCTATCTTTTATTTGTTTGACATGAAGACCCAAAAAGTAATTGAGTTCACATATCATGCTCATGTCAAACTCACTGTGCATACACTTGGAAAACCACTTACACATGACATCATCAGTAGATCTAAATATGATATCATCCACATAAATTTGAACAACAAGTATATCCTTACCATCAATTTTAAGGAATAGAGTTGGATCAATTTTACCTCAAATAAATCCATACTTGAGTAGAAATTTACTTAACTGTTCATACCAAGACCTAGATGCTTTCCTTAGTCCATACAATGCCTTCTTTAGTTTGTAGACATGGTTTGGATACTTTTTATGCTCGAAGCCCGAGGGTTGCTTGACATAAACTTCCTCTTTGATATAACCATTAAGAAATGTGTTTTTGACATCCATTTGATGAAGCTTGAATTTCTTGTAGCATGGAAATGAAAATAACATTCTTATAAACTCCAGCCTTGCAACAGGTGCATAAGTCTGATCAAAATCAATCCCTTCTTGTTGATTGTAGCCTTGTACAACTAGTCTTGCCTTGTTCCTTGTAACTGTATCAAATTCATCAACTTTGTTCTTGAAGACCCATTTAGTACCAATGATTGAGACATCTTTAGGCTTTTCCACAAGTTTCCACACATCACATCTTTTAAATTGATCCATCTCCTCTTGCATAGCTATGATCCAATTCTCATCTTCTAAAGCATTTTGAGCTAGGAAAGCTGCAAAAGCATAGAGTTTTGCTTTCCCTCTTCTAGTTTTAACACCCTCAGAAGCATCACCAATGATTTGAGTTGGTGGATGATTCTTCACAGTTCTTGTAGCTTTTGGAAGAGAATGTTGAGATATCTCTTCATGAACAGTTTTAGCAGAAGTTGTTGTCCTTGCTATAGGAGTTTGTGACCCTCCTAGATTGAATTTAGACATTTGTTCAATAGTATCATCTATTGAGATTTCATTTCCAGCTGGCTGATTGGATGTTCCAGCTTGATGACTGTCTGTCTGTTGAGCAGTCGATGTTGTAGCAGCTTGCTCAATTGTTTTGTTAACTTGCTGACTACCTGATGTTGCAGTAACTTTAGCACTGCCAGCAGTAGCTTTATTGCTTCCATCATCATAACCTGCATCATCTTCCTCATCTCTTGGCAGATCATTGTTAGGTTCATGAAATATAACATTAATAGACTCTTCAACAATACGTTTCTTTCAATTAAAGACTCTATATGCTCTACTATTTAAAGAATAACCAAGAAAAATTGTCTAATAAGATTTAGCATCAAATTTACCATCCCTATCGATTTTCTTGAGGACAAAACATTTTGAACCAAACACCTTGAAGTAACTGATGTTAGGCTTTTTATTTCTCAATATCTCATATGGAGTTTTCTCAAGAATAGGCCTGATCACTACTCTGTTAAGAACACAGCAGGCTGTGTTTACTGCTTCTGCCCAAAAGCTCCTTAGCAGCTTGCTTTCCTGCAATTAAGTTCTAACAATTTCCTACAAAGTCCTATTCTTTCTTTCCACTTCTCCATTCTGTTGTGAAGTTCTAGGTGCAGAGAATTCATGAGTGATGTCCCTTGCTTCCCAGTAAGTGACAAAATCTTTCTTAAATTCACCACCTCGATCACTTCTTATACCTACAAGTCTTGTGTCCAGCTTGTTCTCAAGTACCTTGATTAGCTTCTCAAATTCCTCAAAAGTAGAATCTTTAGTACGAATGAATAAAACCCAAGTGAAACAAGTATAATCATCAACAATAACAAAACCATATTGTTTACCTCCAATACTCTTATAAGATTCTAGACCAAATAAATCTAGATGCAATAGTTTTAAGGGTTTTGTAGTAGATACCACCTTTTTTGCCTTGTGAGAACTTTGAATCTATTTGCCCAATTGACATGCATCACAAACTTGTGTCTTCAAATACTTCAATTTTGGCAATCTTCTCACTAACTTCTTGCTAGATAATCTGTTGAGCATGACACCATCTTCTATGCCAGATTGTTGGATCATTATGAACAGCAGTTAAGCAGCTGGTTGTTTCTTGCAATTCAAAGTCTAAAACATACACATTGCATTCCCTTCTAGCAACTAGAGGAATCTGGTTAGTAACAACAGTAATAACACATTTTTCTTTGTCAAAAACAACTGAATAACCATCATCATGCAACTGACTTACACTAAGCAAAATATATTTTAAGCCTTTAACATAACGAACATTGTCAATAAAAGTTATGCCATTACTTACTTTACCTTTACCTAGAATATGAAGAGTTTTACTATCACCAATTATGACACCTCCACCTTTCTTGAATTTGAGATTAATTAATTGAGCTTTGTCTCCACACATATGTCTTGTATATCCACTATCAATGATCCATGATTTCGATTTGATCTTAGCAGCAAGACATATCTACAAAATAAACAAAACCAACACTTAACATTTTGGTACCCATATTGGTATTGGTCCTGATTGGTTAGTAGCAAGTATATAAAGAACATTTAATTCAGATTTCTTGATCCACATTTGGACCACTTTGGGAGAGGAATTATGTGTTCTTTGTTTCCTGCCAGAATCATTTTGGCTAGCTGTTTGTTTGTTCTAGTAAGCTGGCTTCTTGTCAGCTTCTTTCTGATAAATTCTGGTAGATCGATGAGATCTGCAATTTTGAGCTAGATGACCTTTATCACCACATTTCTTATAGCTTGTCCAGGGCATAGCATATTTATAAGGCTTTCCTTGTCTGCCTTCATAGTTTAGTGCAGTAGCCCTTTTATTGAAGTTCAAACCAACTCCTTCTTTATCCAAAGGTACCTTGATGCTTTTCATCATTGATTTGAGACCTTCTCCTTGAAAAAAAGTACCCATTCCTTTTATGAGCTTAATGACTTCATTCTCCAAGTAAATAATTCTTTCTGCTTGCCTTGATGAAGTGGCAGCAGGCTGAGATGTACTGTCAGCACGCTGAGATGATGTTTCAGCAGGCTGAGATGTAGTTTCAGCAGGCTGAGATGATTCTTTCTTGGCAGATTCTCTAATTTTGAATGTTTCCAGACATGCATCTCTTGCCTCTATATGAACCTTTAGATCAGAAATCTCATCAGCTAAAGCATTGTTCCTTTTCAACAGAATCTTGTTGAAATCTTCTAGATCTTCAATTTTTGATTCAAGCTCATTGATTTTGACTTCATTTGTTGCTTGAACAGGTTCCTTGTTTTCAATTAGCGATTCCACTTTTTCCATCAAATCTTGAACCATCTGTCTAAGGTAAGCATTCTTCTCTAGCAGCTTGTTGTTTTCTATTCTTACTGAGTTATATTCCTCTATTGGAATACTTTCTTGATCCTGCATGATTAGTTCATCTAGAATAATATTATCAGAAGAAATATCAAATCTAAATGAGTTAACTCACTTTTATCATCATCAGAATCACTTTCAACAATGATCTCCTCAGTTAAGCCTCGAACAATATCATCCTCCATTCCAACTAGTGCAAGGTTGACCATATCATCATTGTTGTCACTATCACTTGGTGAGATGTCTTCTTCATCATCACTCCAGGTTAGTAAAGCTTTAGATTTCTTCTTGTCTTTGTATCCAGCTTGTTGCTTCCCTTTTACCTTGCAACAGTCCTTCTTGAAATGGCCAGGTTTGCCACATTCAAAACATGTTGAATCTCCTTTAGAATCTTTAGAGAACTTCTTGGTTTTAGAAAAGCCTGAAATCATCCTTTCTCTCTTTATCTTGTTTTTCAGTTCGATCATCTTTCTGATTTTTCCATGAGAGCTATTTCCTCATCTGATTCATCATCAGATTCCAGCTTGCTATCATCACTATGAGGTGTCAAATTCTTCATCTTTGATGTGAGATCAGAAATATAATTTTCATGTCTAGCATTTATCTTGCCTTCAAACTGCTCCAATTCAGCAAAAACACTTAGAGTGTCCATTGTATCAATTATTGGAAAAGATTCTAAGGCAGTGACCTTTGGTTTATAGATCCACGGAACAAAACTAATGATTTTCATGTTGATCTCTTCTTGCAGAATTTTCTTGCGAAGTAAAGTGAGACCATTCATAATGACTTGGAACCTAGCTTGAGCATCCTTAATAGATTCACCTTCATTGAGCTTGAAATTACTATACTCGTTCATCAGTTTGCTGAGTTTAACCTTCTTTAAAGCTTTCGAACTATCATGACACAATTCAAGAGTATCCCACATCTCCTTTGCAGAAGTATATAAAGAAACTTTGTCACTCTCTTCAGGACATAAACCAGTCATGAGAGTATTGATAGGTCAGTTGTTATAAGCAAGCTTGATCAGCTCATCAGCAGTGAGTTCATCTATATCCTTTCCTTTACCATTTATAGTAAGAAACTTGAAAGGACCTTTTTCTGTAACTCTCCACTCCATGGGCTCTCTGGCCAGGTGCTGCTTCATTCTACCTTTCCACCAGTTGTAGTTTTCTGTGCCAAGTAGAAGAGATACCCTCGAACCTGAGCTTCCCATTGGATATTTGTCAGCCATCTGTTCTATACTTTCCTGTTACAGAAGATATTAGTATAACATGCTTTGATACCAAATGAAAATGCACACTTAGAGGGGGGTGAATAACTGTTATGGCTAATAATGACTGATTTTAATTTTACCGAGTTGATTAACCTGTCAACTAGCTAAGTTGGATTAACAGACACTGTCAGCTAGCTGCTATATGCAATGCAGTACAGAAAAAGTAAATAACACAAGATCTTTTAGCCAGGTTCGACCCCTAATCCCCTATGGTCTACGTCTTGGTCCCCTACCTACTGGTAAGAGAGAATATTATTAATCAAATCAAACCACAGTTACAGTTTACAATATTATTCCACCCTTCTTCCCTTGCAGCTGATCTTAGCTTGCTAAACCCCTGTTCACTGAACTAATCTGCCCTCTAAGCACTATACTACCCTAGTACAGCCTTCTCTAGCCTCTAGTTCTCTTAAAACCTGTTTCACAAGCCTAGCAATCCAGCCACAACTTGATTACAATCAAATGATTACAAGTGAATAAAAGATACAACTCAAACTAAGAACTCTTCTCGTATAGATATATGATATATAATACTAGAGCTCAAATAGATATAAATATGAAAGTTTTGAGTTGAAAAACGTGTGTATATATCAGTGTTCATCACTTGGTTCCCTTTTAGAGAATACACATTTTAGTATATATATAACAAATATACTTGAATTAGCCAAAATAATCTTCAACGCTCTTTTGAAAAATAACGTTTAAATTAGTTTAGATAATTTTTATATACATGTTCGACATCTACGAATATTGAGAATAGATAATACGTTTGAATTTTGAACCTCGATATAAGTTTGAATTAGATAAGTATTTGTTAAAGAGATAAAGTTTAAGATAAGTAACAAATCCCTGTAAAATAGAAAAAATATTTTGCATAGATAAATAGGTTTTAAATAATTTTCTGAGCTCTAATAAAATATATACATATATTTATATTAGATAAGTTCGAATAAATTAAAATCCTAACAAATCTTGTTGACTTGAACTCTAGAATTTATTCCGCATAAAACTGTTCTCAGTGCCAGCTTGCTCAGATACTCTATTACCATGCTGTTAGTTTACTGGAACTCTCTGTTTTCCTGCTTTCAGCTAGCTATTAAAATACTTTGAACATATCATTCTGATAAATCATATCAGTAAGCCTATACCTGCAAAACCATATTAGTACATGTATACCAGCTTGCTATTTTATATCATATACAAGTTTTCAGCTTGCATCAGTGTGATCATCAAAACCTAAAGGGTATCAATAGAGTTTATCAATTAGAGTTTGTAAAGAAGCAATCAAATCAGAGTATGATTAGGATAGTGATGAAGGAATCCAAATACAAGTCAATTTCCTTATTAAAGCTATTCTTTTCATAATCTGTTTTGTAATTGAATTGTAAGTATGTCTATATAAACACAGACATAGGTTAACATCAAAGTATCTTTTAAGTGTTATTTTTCATAATCTAGCAGCTCTTGAGAACAAATAATTTCTTGAGAGAATTTTGTACAAGTTCATTATCAATACAAAACAGTATTTCATTCTATATACTTGTGTTCTTAAACCATTATTTGGTACTATTATATTCAACCTCCTTCTATAATAGATATCTTTCTGGGCAAACAATTGATTAAATTAGTTTAAGGGTGCAAATTGAGACAGTTTTAAAAGTTTTGGAATAAATAATTTTGATTTGAAAATTATTAAACCTAAAGTGGAATTCTTCAAAATCAAAGGATTGTAAGGCGTAAATTAGTTTAAATTAATTTGTTGAATATGTTATATATAACATCTTCAACATGTTAGATATTTGGGGTAGCTTAAATTTAAAATAAGTAACTTATTTTAAAAAAAAAATTACATATTTTCAAAAAAAAATTTTTGATACATATCTATTTTAGAATTTTAAAACCAAATATGATTTCCAAAACTGAAAATAAGTTACTTATTTTCAGGAAAAGTACATACATACTAACTTTTTGTGGAAATAAGCATTTATTTCCAGAATAAGTGATTTTGCCAAACAGGCTAGTCTACAAGAAACAAGGTTTTACTTGCCGACAGCTGGATTGACTATAACAATGGAAAAGGCGCATAAATTTTATTTTTTGGCAACGTTAAAAATGGAAACAACGATCGGTCGGTAGATAACGTGGTAAGTACTTAACTATCGTGTGTGAATTATTTCATTTACGAAAAAGCAACTTTAATGCATGTGTGCAAAGATATGATGGTTGTATCATGTATGTTAGTGAGGCAGAAAAAGAAACACGTAGAACGTTAATTTAGATTGACTACGAACTTAACTATTTGTAAAACAGGTGGTGAAATAGATAGACAACACACTAGATGAATAGTAAAATTAACCTAGAAGACCCAACTAGCTAGCTAGTATAAATGTAAGAACAATGTAGGGGATTCTCATACTTGCCACAACTTAAATATGCATCCAAAGGCTGTGAAGAGTGGTGAATTTGTAAAGCTGCGAAAGGGTTCATGGAATTCAGAGGAAGATGCTCTTCTCAGAAAATGCATCGACGAATACGGAGAACGAAAGTGGCATCTTGTTCCTGAAAGATCAGGTACCGATCTCTTTTATGCCTCGTTTGACTAATCTCATTTTGTGAAAATAAATATTTAATTTTTTAAAAAATATATAAATTTATATATTTTTTTCTAAAAATAAATATTTATCGTCTCGTTTAAATAATACTTATGTCTTGTTTATATAACACACAAAATATTAAAAGTTTAGCATGCTTCCTACTTCAAAATAAATATAGTTTTGACTTTGTGGTCTAAAAAAAATCACTTACATATATCATTATTTGAATTTTCATTATTTTATAATATACATAATTAATATATATGGATATGATTACTATGATATAATAATTTGCATAATACAAATTAATACCTCAAAATAAATACAGGCCGATGTATATTGATACAATATAAATATTTTTTTAAAAAAAGATGTATAAAATTTAAATTTAAATTATGAAATATATTGTTCATATATGAAATATTAAAATATATTTAAATTGTAAATACTCATTGGCATATATATAATATAGTATTATTTTAAACTTTTGAATAATAATTATCTTAATTGGAACAGGAAAATAAAATAATCTAGCCCGAAAAAAGAACCTATTTATTATTACATACTCCCTCAGTCCTAAAAGAAAATTTAAATTTAATTCGAACGAGAGTGGCATCTTCTTCCTGAAAGATCAGGTACCGATCTCTTTTATGCCTCGTTTGATTAATCTCATTTTGTGAAAATAAATATTTAACTTTTTTTAAAAAAAACAGTATATACTTTTTTCTAAAAAATAAATACTTATTGTCTCATTTATATAATACTTATGTTTCGTTTATATAACACACAAAATATTAAAAGATATATCATCAAATACTGCTCAAAGTAAATATAGTTTTGATTATCATTTTCTATAATATACATAATTTATATATGTGTGTGTGTGTGTGTTTGGGGGATATGATTATTATGATATAATAATTTACATAATACAAATTAATACCGCAAAATAAATAAAGGCCGATGCATGTTGATACAATATGAATATATTTTTGAAAAATATGTATAAAAATTAAATTTAAATTATGAAATATATTGTACATGTAGAAAATATTATAATATATTTAAATTGTACATAAAAATTGACATATATAACATGTAATATTATGTTAAAATTTTGAATAATAATTATTTCAATTCGAACCAAAAACAAAATAATCTAGGCCGAAAAAATAACGTATCTATTATTACATCTATTATTTTATTTTAAAATATATATATTCATTGTGTAATAATCTGATTTAAAAACTTATTATTTATATTATTATTTTGTGAGATGAGTTTATTATTATATTCAAAATTTTAGTTTAAAACCTAATATACAATGTCTCAAACTCTCAGCTGAAAACGCTCATATTCTTATTATAATAAAAATGTGTATAATAGATGTGAACATGGGTTCGGTTTATATGTTATTTAGTTTTAATTGTATTGCAGGATTGAATAGATGCAGAAAAAGTTGTAGATTAAGGTGGCTGAACTATCTTAGGCCCACTATAAAGAGAGGAGATTTTGGTAACGATGAAATCGATCTGATAATGCGGCTTCACAAGCTCCTGGGAAACAGGCGAGATGTTTAATGGCTTAAATATCACTTGGATTAATTACTTTATTTAAATATATCAGTTTGATCACTAACTAACGGCTAATTTGACTCATTTTACTTATTGATTTGATTTTTTTTATAAAATATATCACTTGGAGCAATTATTTCATTCAAATATATCATTTTAATCACTAACTAACGGCCACTTGGGTCACTATTATTCATGTGAAATGACAAAATTGTCCCTGCAATTAAAAATAAAAACAATTTAATAAAAACTTAAAATTTACGAAATTTAACAGTTTAAAATTTACGAAATTTAACAGTTTAAAATTTTAAACAATTTACCAAATTAAAATTCCACAAATTTAACAATTTATGAATCTTATAACTTAAAACAATTTAACAATTTATAATTCCAAAAATTTTAAATTCATGAAATTTGGATTTTCCAAAAAAAATATATAATTTTGCTTCAACAAAAATCAATAAATTCACTTCAACAAATTTAATTAGGGTTTGAAACATATTTGCTTAATTGTTAAATTATTTTTTATTTTTAATTATAGGGACAACTCTGTCTTTTTAAAAATAATAATGGTCCAAGTGATATATTTGATAAAACAAATCCATGTTAGTGAGTAAAATGAGTGAAATTAGCCGTTAATGAAGAGAGATATATTTGAATGAAGTCAATGATCAAAATGATATTTAATCCCATGTTTAATTATTTAATGCATCCTTTTGTCTTATTTTATAAACTCATATGTCCCGATTCTTACTTGAATTTTTATAGTCAATTTCACTGAATTTTGACTGAAAATTAGAGATTATTCTTTTATAATTTTTAAAAACTGAAAATTACATATTAATTAGATTAAATATGTGATGGAGTGAGTAAATAATAACCTTTAAGTTTAATTATTTATTGATCTAATTTATATAAAAAATAACTCTTGTTTTAGCAAGTTATTAATTTATTACATTAATACTTATGTTGTTAATATTCCTCCGTTTTAAAATATATATCTTTTTGACTTTTTTGTACATATTGATGTATAAAAAATAGTTTTATAATTTATTTGTAATTTTTTTAAATAAAAGTTTAATATTGAAATAATTGTTTAAAAAATAACATTTCAAAAATAAAATGTGAAATTATTTTTTTACCTACATTAAAATATGTTCAAAAAATCAAAAGAATATATACAGTAGAATCTCGATAAATGAATGTTCGATAAAGGAATAACCTCGACAAATGAATAAATTTCTTCGGTCCAATTTGGACAAATGGGCTTAATGAATAAACTTGATAAATGCATAAACGAATAAATAAAAATGTAGTCTATAGGCCCTATGTAAATATAAATGAATAATCATTATATTTCAAATAATATATTTTATTTATATAATATATGAATACATTTAATCTAATAATAATTTTTAAATATATTAATAAGTCATATATTTTCGAAAAATGCCTGTAATTGTTCCTTACCTCCACCAAAATACATTTTATCCTTAATTTTGTGTAATATAGGGTATTGTGCACTTTATCCCACGTATGTATAGTGCAACTAATCTAGAATTTAAAAAAAATGAATGTAATTAAAATTTACATAAAAGTTAAAACCACGGTGAGTTGTAGGTACATTTGAACATAATATATACGCCCCATATCTCACAATTCACAATAAGTGTCTTGTTTGATATTTGTGTGGTCAAATTGACCCAATTTTGACGGTAAATAAAAAATTATTCTTTTACATTTTTCAAAAACTAAAAAATAAATTATAAAGTTTATTAGATATATTTTCTAATGATATAATTTTTAATTTTTTCATAGTTATATATTCTGTGTAATATTCGGTCAAAAATTGGTTAATTTGATTAAAAAAATTCAAAGCATGACAATTATTTTGAGATGAAGAGAATATTAAAATATATAATAAAGAAAAAAGTCAAAAATTTATTATATAAATGAATTAATATTTATTTACGAATAAATAAATATTAAATTCATTTATCGATAAATAAATAATCTCCCTAAATGAATATATATATTTGGTCCCCTGAGTGTATTCATTTATAGAGGTTCTATTGTATGTTAAAGAGTGTGTGTCTGTTAATTTATAAAATAAAAAAACATTAGAGTGGAACTTTTACAATAATAATTATTTGAGGATTTTTTCCATCTTTATAATTATTTCAGTTCTAATAATTGTATTATTAAATTATTAAAAATAAGTTATTATATGATAATATTGTTTATATAAAATAAATTTATTAATAAATTATTTTATTAAAACTTTAATAATTTTTAAAAATCTTTTGAGAGTGATAAATGTTTAATTAAATTAAATGGAACCCTAATATGAAATTGTAATATTTCTATTATATATTTATTAAAGATCATACGACAAGTACTCAAATATATTATGACATAGGCACGAGGCAATCATGACCTTTCTTAATATTATAAAACTCTTTATGGTCTTTGGATCAAAGCAACACTAAGAGATTAGCCATTATTAAGAGATATCACGACATATTCCTAAAATACATCTCATTCTAATTAAAACACTTCTATATATAAAATGCATATATATTGTCATTTTAAATTATAAATACAATTAATTATATAAATATATATATATATAATATTATGTAAAGTTTAAATTGTTATTATAAAAATAAAAATCATATAAAAAATGTCAATAAAAATATTAAAAACATTCAATTTGTATAAAATATAAGCTAGTATATATATATAACTTGTTTATTTATATTAACTTATATCGGGTGGACGGAATTTTTTAAATATATAAATATATATATATATATATATTTTTTACTTTTAGTATTTTTTTATATTATTTGAATGTATTTTGATATTTATAAAAATGATTTAAATTTATTTAATGTTGGTGTAAAATAGTTTTATATAATTTTTCATCTATTCTATTTGTGTTTGTATTTTTAAAAAAAATTGTTTATTTTTTTTATTTAGAGATATGTCTGATTTTTTCATCTACTTTATTTTTGTTTGTATTTAGCAGGATATATAATATTTTTGTGTTTTATTTAAAGTTGTGTTTTAATTAGGAGATTAATATTTAATATTGATATTTATATTTATATTTGAAATAAATAATGTTAGTCTGAAGAATATGTTTTAGTTTAAAGTTAATATTTAAAAATAAAGTCCAAGAATTAAGTAACTACCCAGCGATGCAAAATTCAATTTATAATAATATAGTAAATTAGCAATAACCAACTAAAATACTATTTTCACTCATAATATATGGTAAAGATAAATATATTATTTATTTATTTTAACCGACAAACCAAAAATTGAAAATACCTTGACCTTTTATAATAATATAATAATAGCATATAACTCGTGCAAAATACAGACGATATTAATAATTTATATATATTAATTATTTTATATAATTTAAATATTTAATGTAATATGATAATTTATTTTATTATTAATTTCTTTTTACATTTTTCTATACAATGTTGTCTATATATGAATTTATAAAATTTAATTATAAGTCATAATTTTAAATAAATGAAAGAGTTTCAATGATGATAAGATTGAGTTGAATATGAGTACAACTATATTAAATAAAAATTATAGGGTAAGTAGAATTCTCAAAATATAAAATATAGAATATAATTTACATATAATATAATATTATTTGTAGTCATATAAAAGCACGACCGACCAAATATTTGGTACTTAGTCTTTATTAATATATTTATTAATATAGTATAGATAGAGTAGTATTTTATGAAGAAATTTTTATATAGAGTTGAAGAGAGAATTACTATATATACCATACATATATTTATCTCATTATTCATTAATTATAAGTGTAAATAAATTAAAACCAAAGTTATATAATTTTCTACCTTGAAAAAATATTGATAATCACTCATTACAATAAAAAAATAATTTAAATTGATTCTATAGTATAATCAAATCCTCTGCAATGACCCTACACTAAAATCAAATTTAAAATCACTTTTTTGCTAACATTTTAAATATTAATTTTTTTGAGAAGTTTATCGCTGGCTTCTTCGATTACATTCCTTTCTTGGGATATGAATAATATTTTATAATAAAATTTAATTTTATATTTTATAAAGAAATTTTAAAATTATTTAAAAGATTCTACATTAATAGGAGGATTCTTTCCATAACTATGGCATATATATATAGGGTCCTGCTCAAATAGAAAATAACTTAAATGAGAAATAGAAAACCTTATCACAAATTATATACACCCTCACACACACAATCCCACCTATTCTCCTCCGTTTTTAATTTGATTTTCCCCGTCAATTGGCAAAGTTTTTTTCAAATCTAACTTCACCACATTTTTTTTCATCTCCCAACGATCAATTTTCATACTATATGTACTATATTTCGGAAAATATAATTTATAATTAAAATAAATTCGTCACTTATCAGATTCAAACTTCAATCACTAAAATATATTACAGAAACCACTAATTTATATTATAGAAATCACTAATTTGTATTACAGAAATCACTAAATTATATATCCCCTGTTCACAAAAAATAATGGAAATCGTCGAAAAAATAAAAGTCACCGGAATATATCATATATGGTATGCAAACTGATTGTTAGGAGATGGAGAAAAATGTGGTGAAGTTAGATTTGAAAAAAACTTCACTAATTAATGGGAAAAATCAAATTAAAAACGGAGGGATTATGTGGGATTGAGTGTATGAGGGTGTATTTGATTTGTGTGTGGATGCACCCCTTGCCATTAGATTAGATTGAATATGTGGTGTAGATCTTATTTTCTATTTTCTATTCTAAGTTATTTTCTATTTGAGCAGTACCTATATATATATAAGCTAGTGATAACCAGGTAAATGAGAGAATGATAGAACCTATCTTTTAGCCATTCATCTACTTTTAACATATGATATTTCACATATTAATTTGTTTTAATAAATTTAATACCATATATAATGAAAAAAGGGCAGATTTGGAATATCGAATATATATATATATATATATATATATATATATATATATATATATATATATATATATATATATATATATATATATATATATATATATAGCAGGTAAATGAGAGAATCAGAGAACCTATCTTTTAGCCATTGATCTAGTTTTAACCTAACGCATATGATATTTCACATATTAATTTGTTTTAATAAATTTAATACCATATATAATGAAAAAAGGGCAGATTTGGAATATCGAAAATATATGTTATTAATTCATATACCCATGCAGATATTAATTCATATACCCGTGCAGATATGGTAAGATTCTGTATCATATAAATTTATATAATTTCCATAATTAACGTTATACAATTATATATAATTTAAACTTTACATCTACCTTATTTTTAGATATTAATTAAATCATCATATGGGGTATATTTCTAGTACTAACATGTGCTTGAAGTTGTGTTAAATTTTCAAATATCACAATTTCTTTCTACTTCAAACAAAACGAGGACCACTTTATTGTTATTTATCACATCTTTTGTAGAGTTTTTCATCTTCTAATTAGTCATGTAAGTATAGAAAAACACTTACAAATATGCAATCCATAAATTCCTCGAAACATTAGAATCATTTTCATTCCGTAAAATATTCTAGTTTGAATAAATCACAAACACTAAGAATAACAATATAGAAAAACTGATCGTTAACCAGAACTCTTATCAATTTTGAGAAGAACATTACCAAGAACTCTAATCAATTTAGCACAATATGAAGCATCCAAACATTTTACAGATTTATAGGTAATCATGTAAATAGAACTCTACGAGAAACATTTTCTAGAACAAGATCATAATATAAATCAACTTACCAGAAACAATATCTTATAAAAATAAGGTGTTGAACTGTAAATCAATTTTATGTTTTGTATTGTTTTACAAGCAAAACAAAATATTTAATGATACAGAAGATACAAAATTGTTAATGAAATTAGTGTAGGACAATGTGTTGAACTATAAATTAAGATTTTGTTATGTAATGTTTTGCAAACTGAACAAAATATTTTTTAAATGAAAAATGTGCAGAACAAAATATTTTGTTGATAAAGAATGTGCAGAATTGTTAAACAAATTAAATATTTATACTTACAGATCAAATACATATACTTCTTAATAAATATATTAAGTGAAAATAAAATTATAAAGTATAATGCAAATTTAGATAATATAAAATATATAATTATGAATATATAAATTAGTATTTATGTGGGTTTATATTTATTTATGTATTACATTTATGTGTGTATTAAAGGAAAAGAGATAAGAGAAAAAATATTAAATCTAGACCAACTATTTTAATTTAACGTTGTTATTTGGTCTCCGAGTCTCCAATTAAAACTGGGTTTCCATTCAACTTTTTCTTATATATATATATATATATATATATATATATATTTATGAAATTATTAAACATTTATTGTATGTAGATGGTCACTAATTGCTGGGAGACTGTCGGGGAGAACAGCCAATGACATCAAAAACCTCTGGAACACCAATCTAAAGAAAAAAGTTACCCCTAGAATCAACGAGAAAGAAGAGATGGTGAAAGCGGAAGAGCTTATTCAAAGAAAAGAGGACCACAACGCTAAAACTAAAACTACCTCCACAACTTCTCATGTTGTTATAAAACCTCATCCACGGACCCTCTCCAAAGGCACAAGTGTTTATAATTTCGATCATAAAATACTTGTGAGTAGGCCTCATATATAAGCCCTGGATATACTATTAATTAATCCACAAATGAAACTCTAATGATTAGTTAAATCTTCTACATATGAGAATGAATTCTCCATTACATGTTGAAGGCTTAATTTTGTGCTTAAAAATGATAATGTGGATAATAGGTCGACCAGTGGTATATTTGCGATAATAGCATAACTGTCAAGGATAGAATATGCTTTTCATATCTAGAATTAGTTAATACATGTTACAGACATGTGCTTGTGTGCCTATTATAGCTGTAATCAAAACATACCACATTATGATTTGGAGAAATAATCTTGAAATATTGTGTAGCTGTTCATCTTGAATAACAAAATTCAATTGCTTCAAATTTTTTAGTGTTAAACAACTACAATATGATATATTTTGAAAACGATTAGAGCATTGAAATTTCAGTCAAAGGTTAGGCATTCAATATTGGGGTGATTGTGTGTTGACATATGTATATATCATTAATAGAGTGCTGTCATCATTAGTGCTTAACAACAAGTCACCATATGAGGTTCTACATGCTAAACAACCACAATATATATGATGATTGAGTTGAGGTCATTTGGATGTTTGGCATTTGTGTCAAACCCAACAAATTCAACAAATAAGTTAAAGCCAGAGGCGTTTCTTGTATATTTTAAAGATATTCAGCAGTATAAAAATGTTATAGACTTTTAGATCTTCTAAATCAATATTTGTTTCTAGACATGTTATTGTTGGGACAATCGAATCATGATGCTGCGTTTTATGATATGTAAATGAACGAGTTTGAATAGAAAATTAATCTTAATCGCTAAGGCGCAAGTGATTCAAATCCACGTCTTCTACTGTATTCCCGTATTCACTTTGAGCGAAGTGTGACCTTCGATCCTCCCAAGGTTGCCTCCCTTCTAACTTTGAGATCCTGGAACCCTAGTTCTGGGTTGCCTCCTTGAATGACTGCTCACAAAAACCCTAGTTTCCCACCAGTAGCTAGAAGAGAATAAGATGAATATATAGGCTATAGTAGAGATCCTAGATAATTAGGTCCGGCCTTCCAATGACATTTTGGATCAAGCCCAATGTCATTAAATATTAATTCAATCCACTAAAGAATTAATATTTACACTACCTCTCCTAATGCCGTAATTTAAATATTTAATTCTGCTCCAATATTATTTGCTTATTAAATTCCCCATGTTTAAGATATCGAATGTCCATTAATTAAATTAATTTCTGATAATTAATTTAATCAATATCTTTTATCATTGATCATCCACTCAACCTTATAATTATGCAAGAACAAATATGCCTGCAGGACTAAATCATAATTATCTTTATAATCTTTCAAGAGGACATCATCACCCGAATATTTTCGGACACGGTTTCCTTTTATAGTCAATATCACACTCTGTATGCAATGTCATTGTCCAAAACATAATATTGTGATTAACAAAAAATCACATCACATATGAATCAAAACATGTGCATTGCATACAAGTGTCAATCATTGTATACGGATTAAGAACCTAAGCAATAATAATATTATAGAATCTTAGTTCTTCTTTATTGTCAGAATAGAAGAACAATTCTAATATTTTAATCTCGTTCAATATACACAAAGTATACAAGTATTATTCAATAATCAAGATAGATTATTTCCAAATAATACTTCAGTCATTCTAGTGGTTTGTTTAATTCCACTTAAACTGCGAACATTTATTATATTATATATAGACACTGACAATCTAATCTTCTGGTATCCCATTTGATACTGGATTATCCACAATATATAACATACAAACAATGTTAAAATATGCATTCAAGATTCTCAATAAAAAGGACAATGTCATATACTTCAAACGAAGAGTTCAGTATACTCCCTAACAATCACCCACTTATACTCAACCTTTTCTTTGAGTATATCAATGTTTTATTACAAGCAATCCACTACCAATTAAATAACTACTACGTGACCATACATATGACTCCTATCTATTTGGAAATCCGAATCAGGAAATCCCAGAGGTAACAAATCTGAGACCTTATAAAATAACATATAATCCTCAGTACTTCACAGGTACTTGAGTATAGCTTTTACTGCACTCCAATGCTCCTGTCCTGGGTTTGACTGATATATGCTAACCATGCCCACGACAAAACAAATATCAGGTCTCGTACATAACATTGCATACATTAAGCTTCCACATGCCGAAGCATTGGGAACGACTTTCATGCTCTTTATCACCTTTGGTGTCTTAGGAAAATATTTCTTCGATAGAGCAACTCCGTGTTTGTAAGGTATGTTACTCTTCTTGGAGTCTTGGATGTTAAAACGAGCCAATACCTAATCAATGTAGGGCTCTTGGGATAAACCAACATCTTTTTCTTGCAATCCCTTATAACTTTGATCCAAGGATGTATGCCGCTTCACCTAAGTCCTTCATTTCGAACTGTTTGAACAACCATGCCTTTACCGCTGATAACATCCCTACATTATTTCCAATGAGTAAAATATCATCTACGTATAGAACTAGAAAAGTCATTGAACTACCCTCACTTTTCTTGTACACACACGACTCGCTTGGACATTGATCAAATCCGTATGACTGGATTACTTGATCAAAGCGAATATTCCAATACCTAGAAGCTTGTTTAAGTCCATAAATGGACTTCTTAAGCATACATACAAGATGCTCTTAGCCTTCCTAAATGAATCCTTCTGGTTGTTGCATATAGATGATCTCACCATCAAGACTCCCGTTTAGGAAAGTTGTCTTGACATCCAACTGCCAAATCTCATAATCGAGATGAGCTGCTATAGATAAAAGAATCCGTATCGACTTTAGCATGACTACTGGTGAAAAGGTTTCTCATAATCGATCCCTTCTTTCTGAGTATACCCTTTCGCAACAAGTCTTGCTTTCCAAGCTTTTATCTTTTTTGTCAAATCCCCTTTTTCTCTTGTAGATCCACTTACATCCAATGGGTTTTACACCTTTGGGTGGTTCCACGAGCTCCCAGACTTGATTTGAATACATAGATTCCATCTCAGATTTTATTGCTTTTTGTCATAGATCTGCATCTTTGTCTTGCAGTGCTTCCTCGTATGTCATGGGGTCCTCATCATGTTCCTCAGAGACCAAGTCCGAAGACTCTCCCAATAACATGAATCTGCTGGGTTTACGAATAACCCTCCCACTATGACGACACACCGGTGTGGTATTAGTGATAGGTTGTATGTTCTCTTGTGGCTATTCTACTTGTACTATTGACACTTGTTCATTATTTGTCTCTCCTACTAGTTCCTCTAAAATGACACTGCTCATGGGTTTATGGTTCATCATATAGTCCTCCTCTAGGAATCTAGCATTTGTACTAATAATGACATCCGGATCCTTAAGACTATAAAATAAATATCCTTTCATTCCCATGGGATAGTCTACAAAAAGTCTTACTTCTGTACGAGATTCCAACTTAGTCACGTTCTTATTCAACACATGTGTTGGACAACCCTATATCTGAATATGTCTTAGACTATGTTTTGAACCAGTCCATAATTCTTTTGGAGTCTTAGGAACTGACTTAGAAGGAACTAAATTCAAAAGATAAGTTGTTGTTTCTAAAGCATGTCCCCAAAATGACTTGGGTAATTCTGAATAACTCATCATCGATCTAACACTCTCCAAAAGAGTACGATTCCTTCTCTCCGCTACACCATTCTGTTGGGGTGTTCCAGGTGCAGTCAACTGAGACATGATCCCATTCTTTGATAAGTAATCCCTAAATTCTCCAAGCAAGTATTCGTCACCACGATCTGATCGTAGTGACGATACATTTTCAATGTCGCTTCTCTGTTACAGTTTTGTACTCCTTGAACTTGTCAAAGCACTCTGATTTACGGCGCAACAAATAAATGTATCCATATCTAGAATAATCATCAATAAAAGTAACAAAATATTCATAACCAGCTCTTACTTGAATATTCATGGGTCCACATAAATCAGTATGAACCAGTTATAACACTTCTTTGGCTCTATTCCCCTTTGCCTTAAAAGGCATAATGGTCATTTTACCTTCCAAGAAGGATTCACAGACTGGAAATGGCTCCACTGCCAACGAGCCTAAAGGCCCATCTACTACCAGTCTTTGGATCCTTCTCAAGTTAATATGACCTAATCTTAAGTGTCGAAGATATGTTTGGTTCAAAGAAGACGGTTCCTTTACTTTAGTAGTGATAGAAGATGTGTTATTTAACACCTTCTGTTGTAGTTGCAGTGCAGGTTGATTATGAGTAATTATGTATAAATTGTCTTGCAATGTATCAGAACATATAACTAGTTTATTCCTTATAATAGAAACATTATGAACCAAACAAACATTATAACCATCCAAAACAAGTTTAGAAACTGAAATTAAATTCCTTCTAAATGAAGGTACATAAAGACAATTGTTCAAAACAAAACTCCTATCATCACCAAAAGATAAACTAACATCTCCCACTGCAACTACTGCTACTTTCGTAGCATCTCCCATGAACACATATATTTCGCCATCTCTAAGCATTCTGGATTGCTGGAACCCCTGCATAGAATTACAAACATGATCAGTGGCTCCCGTATCTACACACCAAGTGCTCGTAGATATAGCCGCTATATATCTTTCTGTAACTAGAGAAAGAGATATACCAGTATTGTTTTTATTCTTAGGAAGAGGACAATCCTGTTTCCAGTGACCCGACTGCTTACACCTGAAGCACTTGCCCTTGGGCTTTTTCACAGCACCACCTTGAACTCCTACAGCTTTCAAAACTTTCTGTGTCTGAGCCTTTTTCTTCTTCTTGGCTTTCGGCTTAGAAGAAGAAGGTTTTTCAGCCACATTGACTTGAACACTCTACTGAAAAAGTCCTTCAACTGCCTGAAGTTCTGTCAGAAGTTCTGCAAGACTATACATCCTCTTGTTCATGGTGTAATTCAAGCGGAACTACTCAAAACCTTTGGATAAACTCATAAGGATGGTATCGATCTGGGTTTTCCCATCAACCTCAGCACCAAGGATCTATATCTCATTCAGATGTGACATCATCCTGAGAACATGATCCCTTATAGGTGTCCCTTCAGCCATCTGAGTGTTCATTAAAGATTTCATTGCTACTTGCCTTGCAGCCCTATTCTGATCTCCAAAAATTCTTTCAGATTAAAGAGCATATCTGAAGCAGTGGCCATAGCCTGATGCTGATGCTGCAAAACACCTGACATTGCTGCCAGAATGTAACATCGCGACATCTCATCAGCCTTAGTCCATTTCTTATAAAACTCCTTCTCAACTCCAGAATCATTCTCAGCAGGATCCTCTGACTTGGGTTCATTAATGCCAAATTTGTACTCCTCAGCAGTCAAAACAATGTCCAAATTATGTTTTCATTCAATATAGTTAGGTCCAGTAAGTTTGTTATCATTATGTATGGTAAAAAGTGGATTAAAGCCCATTATATCCTGAGAATCATACATATAACACATAATTAGATGGTGTTTAAAAAAATTGGTTCCTCTAACAATTATTTAAAATTAAAACACCAACACTTAAACACCATAGGTTTCTAGTATGCCACGTTGGGTGACTTTTATACCACCTAAATTTATTTAAATGTTACTTCGGTCCTACTACTAAATAATTAGCCACATTAGGATGGTCTATATTATTTTTCATAGCTAAGTGTATACCATTATTAAATCTTAAATTAACAATAATAATAATACCAGATGCGCCTTTTGACTATGATAAATTCTTGGCCCTAACAATAAGATACTACTAAAATTACAAATCTAAAGAGTATTCAGACTGATTGGCCAAACCGGTGGAAGCATTGCCAAGAGGCTAACCACTTTTCTAGATACCAATCTAAATGGTCAGGTAAGCTTCACGCTTTCCTAGACACCAACGCAAGAATACTCAAAGATGTATTATTTTATATTCTCTTCCTAGTTGAGTGTGAAATCTATCAAAAAGAGGGTATCTTTTATTATTTGAATTCTATGAAACTTAGTACGCCACGTTGGGTGACATATGTACCTTCCAATATTCATAATTAATTTTAGAAGTTTGTTCTAGTAATTTCCATAACACTCTAGACACCATAAATTACATGCCACAATGGTGACGTATACATAATTTATATTCACCTTAGTATTAAATTACATACAAACAATAATGGAGACCATGGAATTTAATACCAAATTAATTCTCTCTCCCACTTAGTATTTTACTATAAGGATTTTATCTAGATGCATCACTCTATGTCATTTTTTCGCAATCCACATGTATCATAATAACAATACATATAACACATAACATAGCAACATACTCATCATGATTAAATCATAATAAAATAACCCTATGTCCATGTCGTTCTAGCATGCGGAGGGTTAGTATCACATGGCATAACAACACAAACATGGAACACATAGTAGCAATAATCAAGATAAGCAAAAATTATGTAAAACATAATAAAAATATATCAACTATTATGGCCCCGAAATTAATCTTCAAATTCATCCATTGAAAATTTTCGAAAATCTTCTGGTGCCTGTTTGACTGCTTAACGAGCTCAGAATGGCTTGAAAAATCTTGAGATGGTTGTCATCTCTGCCTTTAGGTCTCGTTTTGCCGTTTCTGAAAAGATATTATTCGCCCCAATCGGATATCGTATGCAAAATCTGTAGCCAGAACAGCGAAGCAGCCACGAAAACAGCATGCAACAACGGAAGAACTCTGTTTCTCTCATCTTCGTTGTTCAAACAATTCCATACCATAGATACAACAGAAAAATCTATTTTATTACATCAGAGAATAATCTAAATTGAATACAATTCAAATTACAAGATTACAATCAAAATAGAAATCAAAAATTAAAACTAATTATGATCAACCCTCTTGATTTATTTTACAACCACGATAAACCACATGGGATCCAAAAACATAATTATAACCATGGCCATAATAGTGGATAACAACCTGCATCAAAAAATAATACAAGCCCACCACTATATACATAATTACGACATGGACATCATATTATATAACGCAGAATCCTAGAACCTGGCTCTTGATGCCAATTGTTGGGACAATCGAATCATGATGCTACGTTTTATGATATGTAAACAAACGAGTTTGAATAGAAAATTAACCTTAATCGTTACGGCGCAAGTGATTCAAATCCATGTCTTCTACTGTATTCCCGTATTCACCATGAGCGAAGTGTGGCCTTCGATCCTCCCAAGGTTGCCTCCCTTCTAGCTTTGAGATCTTGGAACCCTAGTTCTTGGTTGCCTCCTTGAATGGCTGCTCACAAAAACCCTAGTTTCCCACCAGTAGCTAGAAGAGAATAAGATGAATATATAGGCTACAGTAAGGATCCTGGATAATTAGTCTGAGCCTTCCAATGACATTCTGGATCAAGCCCAATGTCATTAAATATTAATTCAAACCACTAAAGAATTAATATTTGAACTACCTCTCCTAATGCCGTAATTTAATTATTAATTCGGATCCAATATTATTTGTTTATTAAATTCCCCATGTTTAAGATATCGAATGTCCATTAATTAAATTAATTTCTGATAATTAATTTAATCAATATCTTTTATCCTTAATCATCCACTCAACCTTATAATTATGCAAGAACAAATCTGCCTGCAGGACTAAAGCATAATTATCTTTATGAGCTTTCTAGAGGACATCATCACCCGAATATTTTGGGACACGGTTTCCTTTTATAGTCAATATCCCACTCTGTATGCAATGTCATTGTCCAAAATATAATATTGTGATTAATAAAAAATCACATCGCATATGAATCATAACATGTGCATTGCATACAAGTGTCAATCACTGTATCCGGATTAAGAACCTAAGCAATAATAATATTATAGAATCTTAGTTCTTCTTTAGTGTCAGAATATAAGAACAATTCTAATATTTTAATTCTGTTCAATATACACAAAGCATACAAGTATTATTCAATAATCAAGATAGATTATTGCCAAATAATACTTCAGTCGACATTCCAGTGGTTTGTTTAACTCCACTTAAACTGTGAATATTTATTATATTATATATAAACACTGACAATCTAATCTTCTAGTATTCTATTTGATACTAGATTATCCACAATATATAACATACAAATAGTGTTAAAATATGCATTCAAGATTCTCAATAAAAAGGACAATGTCATATACTTCAAACGAATAGTTCAGTACACTTCCTAACAGTTCTCTTTCAGGATACAATGTTTTCTTGTAACAAAACATCAAACACAAATACCATATATCTAGAACCTCTTCCCGTAGATAAGCTTGAGACACATAGCACTTTAAAATCAAACTATACTGACTTTGATTTTTTACTTTGAAGCATGTTCTAATTCTCCATAAGAGAAAATTTCTGTTGAAGCTCAAGTGTAAAATAATAATTAATGGTGATTAACTGTGGAGGTCCTGTAATATTCCTAATTTCCAGTACTTCTGAAACTTTTGTTAATAAATAGTAAATACGTGTTATAATTTAAAACGATCGCGTCACATTAATTATGTGTCGAAAAGTAGAGTTTCGAAGCCGTATCATTAATGTGTGATACAAATGAGTGTATGTAAATCTCATCAGAATTCAGAAATTTATACCTCGAAAATATTTCATAGTTCGTATTTTTAAATTAGTCTAAGTAATATACGTAGTACTTCCGTAATATGTTTTATCTGACGAATCACTATTGAATTCTTTCGAATAAATAGGACAATGTTTAAATAATAGTATATAATGGATAATAATTAAGGAATGGTGTTTTGGATGGGTATTCGATATATTAGAATTCCCAGAACAAGTTAGCGATTAATTTTGTTATCGCGAATCATTACGAAAAGGAAAAATCAAATCACTACCTAAATTATTATAAGGGCCGAATTTTTTTTATAAAAGAAATTAATAAAATTTAGAAACCTTGTGTTAATTAGTGTATTAAGGAAGCTAGTGTGCTTGACTAAAGTCAAAAGAGACTAATGTTGACTTGCCCCTTTGATAAGTCATGAATCCAAGCTAAATATTAACATTACAAAAATATCAAAGTAACCAAACCAACCCCTCTTTGAAGCTCTAGGCAGAAAATTGAAGGAGGAGGAGAATAAAATTCAAAACTCTTCAAAGCCTTGCTAGATGATCTTGATTTGAAGCTTAAAAGAAAGGTATAACCCATACCTAACTTGTCCTTGAATCTTATGCATAGTTATCCATGGAAACTCTTGCTATTTCACTAAATACAAGATGATGAATAGTAACTTTTCATACAATAAAATTTTAAACTCATGTTTTATGATTCCTTAAGCTTGTTTAGGTATTGTTAAGTGTTGTTTAGGCTATGAGTAGTTGTTTGTATGCATACAAAGCCATGGAACTCATGTAGTAGCTATAAGATGATTATGTCACTTTGTATGCCATGATTTGAATATTATCATAGTTTAAAGCTTTATTATTTTGTTGGTTATAGTTGTGAAATGAAGAGATTATTTGATTAAGGTTTGGTGGATTATAATGGTATTGAATGGATATGGAATGAGTTGGTTGTTATAAAGTAGTATGATTGTTTTAAAAATGAGATGAGTTGATGGATGATATTTGATGAATTTTTTGTAACAATTGGATGGTTAGAAAAATGAGAAATTACTTGGGATTGCTTTATTATATGTTCAAGAGTTAGTATAAAATGTGTTGGAGTTGCTTGGGTTGCATTTGAGTAGTTTAAAAATTGGGAAACGTTGAGGGTACAAACATCGTAATGGCCATTTATTTTACTGACCTGGAGACACAAAGTGATTACCCTACATTCCTAGACCATTTCTGGGTATGGTTACGTAGAGGACAGTCTCTAAATCGTTTACGTGCAAAATTCACGTCAATCGGAGTTGCGAGCAAAAAGTTATAAATTAATTAACAATGGTAGCGCAGAATCTAAAAAAATCTGTTTTCACCTAAATTGGAGGCTATAATCACACTAGCTAGGATATCTAAAATACTAGGGACATCTGGAAAGATTTGGGAAGAGGTTTCAGATTAAAAGGAATAAAATCCAAATTTATGAAAATTATTAGAGTTAAGTAGATACAAGTAGGAACGCTTGTAGAACTTGCTAGTTTGAACCTTAATTAAACTGCGACATAAGTAAGGTTTCAAGGCTAGATTAAAAGGCGAACATTTAACAAAAGTTTTTAAAAATTGTTATGAGATCATAACTAGCTAAATAACCGGGCTAAAACTCATTAGCTAGATAAGCTAATGTGCATTCATGAGTAGGCATAAGTAGAGTAATACTCTAAAAGTTCGTATAACTGACCGTAAATTATGTTTTCGTATTATAGAAATTCTTAGCAAGCAAGGACCAACCACTCACCGCACCTACTGCTCAGGCAAGATTCTTAACCTCTTGACTATATAACAATTTATTGGTTATAAAATTCTGTTGTGTTTGAGTTCCTCTTCTAGTAGAACTATTGCACCTTTTTCTATATAGTTCATTCGCGATTCTGAACTTCTCGAAAAGTTAGAGGACACGTACTATTAGTTTCATATAACTGAATCAAGTGTCGAGTACACCTTTTATACTTGATAGTCGATCGGGAGTAGTCTATTACTTCTCGATTGTTAGTCGATATTATTGAGGAATCTTTTCCTGGAATATATATTTTGATGATTAATTGATGAGATATAGGGATTAATTAATATTGATTAATATCCCTTGAATATTTTGAATAATTTTTAGTGTTGATTAAATATTATTTAAAGAATATATATAGTATTTAAATATTGATTAAATGCTTGCAGTTCTTTGTGAATTATTTAATATTTATTAAATATTATTTAAATATTTTAGGTACTTTGAATCATTTAAATATTAAATATTCTTGATTAAATATTATTTAAATATTTTGACTCTTTTTAAATTAATTAAATATTTAATCATATATCCTTATATATTCTTTATCAATATTTAAGGAGGATTATTTGAGTCTTCTAAATTAGTAATTAAATATTGGGGGTGTTTGGGGGAACTTTTTTTCAGAATAAGTCAACTTATTTTAAGACAAAGTTAGAGATTCTTAACTTTTTTCTGAAAAAAGTTAACTTTTTTTTGCAACTTATAGAATCTCAAATATACATTAAATACTTATATAAAAAACATTTATCAAAATATAAAATTTTTACCCGAAAATAAGTCCAGAATGACTTATTTTAAGGGAGGCCAAATAGGCCCATTATCTCATCTTTAAAAATATTCTGTAGCTATCGAAAATTCTTTCAGTATTATTTTCAATTAAATAAATAATTTCTGAGCTGTGACTCAAATATTCCGTAATTATTTTTGAGTCGATAACTCCACATTAGGGAAGGAATATTCAACTTTGACATTCTTCCCATATATACTTGTGTCATTACAGGCTAGTATTTGGGTCTATTAATTATTCTTCGCTAACTTATTTTATTTTCTTATAGCGACTCCCCGATCGAGTTCTTGAGTCTTTTTTATTCAATTATTTCTATTTTATTCATTAGTTGACGGAGAGTCAACCAACATACTCCGAGATTACTTCCACCTCATTTCGGAAGCAAATCTATTATCTGATGTTAAAATCCTAGAAAGGATTGTTGTTATTCTAGAAGGTTGGATTAAATTCCCTTTCAGAATTGTTGATTTTAATATTCTAAGGGGACCAGAGATATAAGTGAAAGAGGCTTGTGTGCGGCACAGTCCATCATAGCGTAAGAGGCCGAGTGACACATAGTCCAGCAATTAAAGGCCCATGTATTGCCTGGGGTGATGACGAGTTGAGGATCATCCTTCTACTAGTAGAGAGAGTTACATATCTATTGTACTATACGACTCATCATCGTGTACAATAGCGTGTGGTGAAAGCTCCATTATAGTCTCATTTCTTCCAATTGGAATTTGACGTTGCACTATAATGAAAGCCTAGGTGCTTAATACCGATAGTGTTAACGAGATTTATAGCAACCTATTATTCTTTTGCACAGTATCTAGAACTGCCCACCATTCAAATACAGGTTGCATTTATTCCTCTGATACACATATTACTGTTGTCTCTCTATCATGTTATATTGTTGATTATATACTTGCTGAGCATTCGTAGCTCATTCTTTCTTGTTTTACCTTTCCAAACACAACAGCTGGACACCATGTCTAGCCTCATGCACCGTACCCTTCGAAAGAGCGTGCGAAGGGAAAGGACCCCATATGATAGGCCTCACAGTCACATTCCCGAGTTAGGGAAAATGAGCAGAATGGGCATTCAGCTTTTGATAGTCATGTTTATCTATAAGTACTGTTTATGTAAATATATGTAACCTTATACAACTTGATCAACTTTTGGTTTCTGTTATAGTTATTGCAAAAGCTATAATCAGTAGCACCAACTCAAGAATGTTATAACTGAGAATGTAATGATAAAGACTGAAATTGTAAATTAATGTAATTTCGTTTCCTGAGACTATGGCTCGTGTGTGTGTTAAAGTGTTTAGTGTCATCAACATGTCATTTATTTTAAGATTATTAAATGTGATCATATTAGCATTGGATAACAAGTTCAGGGATATTGGAAATTGGACGTGACGACCTGGATCTCTGACTTCGGGTCTTGGGTGTCACAGGTCCTCTAATTTTGAAAACCACTATCTTAGTTAGAATCATATACAATACTTATAGTGCGATCACAAATTTAGACTATTGTAGCGGTGGCAGATCAAGAAATGACATCCAAATTCTCTTTTGTTTCTTAATTTTAGTAACCACAAACATTGATCCAACCTCATTCAAACAAGCAGTGAAATATACTGATTGATAGAGGCTATGAATTATGAACTAGAAACTTTTGAAAGAAATGGTAATCGGATAAAAATAAATCTATCAGAGATAAACATGCTATAGGGTGTAAGTGGCTATACAAGACCAAATAAAAATCTGATGCTTCCGTTGATAGGTATAAAAGCATGCTGGTCACACTAGGTTATAAGTAGACAGTAGAGAAACGTTTACACCTGTTTCTAAAATGGCAATAATTAGAAATTTATTGACGATTACAACAATATAAAACTGAAAAACTCTTCAAATGAATGTGACAAATGATTTTTTGCGTGGAGATTTGAATGAAGATGTGTACATGGAACTTCCACAAGGGTACACAAGATGAGGGAGTAGAATATATACACAGTAACATCTATGTTTCTTCTGAAGAGAAAACAACAAAAATAACAAGGTTAGTCTGTAAGCTTTTGAAACGTTTATATGGATTAAGATAGGCTCCTACATGTTGGTTTAATAAATTATCAACAATACTGAAAGATGATGAGTTTCAACAGTCTAAAGCTGACTATAGCTTATTTACTTAAAGGTACTCATACTGTTATCACTCTAATATTAGTGTATGTAGATGACGTGTTGGTCATAAGTAATTCTCACACTGAAATAATTGGTTCTAAAACTATGTTGTCTACATGTTTTCACATGAAATATTTAGGAGAAGTCATGTATTTTCTAGAATTGAAGCTACACAGGTCACCTGATACATCATTAACTCTCAAAAGAAGTATGTGATTAACATGCTTAAAAGAAGTATGTGATTGACATGTTCAAGGAATAAAACATGAGTGGTGTTTTAACTCTGACAAATTGCACATGGAGACACATCATAAATTGGTACTAGATAAAGACAAGTCATTGGAGGATATACAAACTTATCAAATATTATTTGGCAAATTAATCTACATGACAATGACAAAACTTATCAAATATTATTAGGCAAATTAATCTACTTGATATTGACAAAACGTGACATTATATATATATATATATATATATATATATATATATATATATATATATATATTGACTCAATACATGCAATAATTTAATTTAGATCATACACAAGCAGCAAAAAGGTTGTTAAAGTACTTGGCAGGAAATTCAGGGTAAGGGTGTCTTACTAGCTAGCAAATTAGCTACACAGTTAACGGCATATTGTGCCTCATACTGGGCTAGCTAGTTTTTCTTTCTCAAAAAATCAACTTTAGGTTTTTGTATAATGTTAGGAGCATCACCTATTTCCTGGAAAATAAAAAAGTAATCAGTAATTACAAGGTCTTGTGTAGAAGCTGAGTATAGATCTATGACATTGGTAAGCTGTGAGGCTACTTGGTTGACAACTTTGTTAAAAGAGATGGACATTCCTGATTTCCACCAACTATTCTCAATCGTGACAATCAAATTATTGCAACTAATTCAGTTCTTCATTAAAGAACTAAACATGTTGAAATAGACTATCACTACATTCGAGACAACGTGACTTCATTATAAATAATTAATCACCAAACATGTTGTATCGTATGCACATGTAGGAGACATGTTCACCAAGAAACTAAGTGCAAAACATCATGCCTACCTTATGAACACGCTTGGTGTTTTCAATAAAAACCACAATAAACTTGAGGGGGAGTAATGTAGATAATAGGTGAGGGATATAATTGTAACAATAGCATAATTATGATGAATAAAATCATATTTTCATATTTAGAGTTAGTTGTGCTGGTTGTTACACACATGTCCTTGTGTGCACTGTTATATAGCTACAATCGAAACATATCACATTATGATTTGGAGAAATAATCTTGAGATATTGTGTAGGTGTTCATCTTGAATAACAAACTTCAATTACTTTAGATTTCTTCAGATCACATGCAATATTTTTTTATTTCTTTCTGCTAAACACTCTGACTTCATCTATATACTGGGAAATTTATCTGTAACTATAATGTATTAAACATATTAGTTTTTAGTATGATTGGTAAGTCATTTGGTTCCTAGCTAATAGCAATGTTATTAGGTATAAAAATATTTTGCAACTTGACATCTGAAATAATAAATTTTATATAGCTATTATGTTTTTCGTATTGCTAATCTTTTTTAAAAAAAGATATCTAAGCATTATGTAAATGAAATCTATAAAAATATTGTACACGCTAACGTATTACTACTAATTACAAAATGTGTATAGCAATTCTACTAATATTATTTTATCTTGTCTACAGCTTAACATTTAGTCAATTGGTCATTCATCTATCGTACATATATATATCGTATAAATTTCATTTCACACCTAAACAAAAGGAGTCTATATATGTAAATTCAACCACTCTTATGTTTGAATTGGTAAGTCTAAAAACATGTGTATACATGTCTTTTGGAATAGTGTATATTATATTACGAAATCTTATTCTTTGATATTTTAGTTTGAGTAAAAACAAATTTAATTTAAATATAAATTATAAATCCAAATAATTATAAAGCTACATATAAGCTTACACCTATTTTTCCTCTAATTAACCATTTTGACTTGAAATCAATTATTTTTATAGTTCATCTTCAAGTCTTCTGATTGTTTTTTCAAATATTTCATAATGCCATAATCCAAAACTCTTTAAATTTGCATTTCCCTTTTTAGATGATAATTTTATAGTAATTTGAGTCATTAGAATTTGAAAAATATTCGACAAATAAAGTAGTATAACTAAGCATATAAAATGAAGAATTTAACTGTTAGAAATTGTCTTTGACGATCATTACAGTTTAGTTGGTTACTATAAGAGTTTGGTCACGGTGGAATACCAGTGACTGTACGTTAGTTGGGTTGATGTAAGGCATTAGTGTTCTACCTTCACAAATGCCCGATGCTTATATTTAAGATACCGCCGCTTGTATTCAAGATAAGTCTTCTTTATCTTCTCTATGTGACTTAGATTGAACACCCATATACAATCTCCCCTCAATCCAACAACCATCAATCTTATGACCCAAACCATCCTAACTATAGCCCGTAAACCCATGATTAACTTTTTAACTTTCGATTCTGAAACCATTTATTGGGTTGCACAACACGCCCTTAACTCCACATTAGTATACTATTGTCTGTTTTCAATCAAGAGCCAAGTCTAGACAAATTTATTATTGGGCACATCCCAAAAGGCATTATACTAATAGAGTTATTTTGACTACTTTTATTTAAGATAAATATTTTTTATTTTCTGGATGCACAATTTGGACTGAACATCTTCCTCAAGGAATATGACAATGAAATTCTTCGCAATGTAGTTATTGGAAGGCACTGACTAGCTAGCTACTCTCTCTCTCTCTATATATATATATGACAGGTGGCTGACCATTATATTTATAATGTTGGATGTATTATATATAATTCAAGAGGTAAATTTACTTCATGTCTTGTGAAATTCTTTCCTCACACGAAAATATTATTTATAAGACATAGGAGAGAGCGTGGGGCGGTTCGGTTCGGTTTTATCCAAAAAGCGCCCTCAAAATCACATGTCTTCGATTTTAAAAATTAAAAATCGCAACCGTAACTGAACCATCTTTTTCGGTTTTAAAAATGTTGGTTCAATTTTTATCGGTTCTGTTTCGGTTATAAAATCGAACGAAAATAAAAATGAAAAAAAGATGAATATTATGCATAACAATGAATTTATTAAATTCAGAAAACACAAGTGCTATTACATTAATCCACCACATGATGAAGCCAACTTGTATATGTACATCAAAGTCAGCACTACAGTTTTAGTAGCAAATTTATTACTTTACTGCAGAAGCTGACTAAGTAGGCCTAGCATTGAATTACATGATTAATAAATGAAACACGACTAAGTAGGCTTGCAGACACAATAGGAAAGAATGAATATTTAATGAAATTTAATAATATTAAAAAGTATAAAATTTCAGAGAGCAGGGAAGGTGCAAATCAATTTGCAGGTTTAATGTAGGAAAGGTCGAGAAGTGCAGATGAGAAGGACTCCTAGTTTGCTAGTTCTACCTCTTATGTGATTAAGTTTTAATTGTAGTTAGATATAATTTAAATTTTTTATATAAATTATATTGATTAAAATATATTTATTTTAATAATCGGTTCGATTCCGTTTTTTTCGGTTCGGTTTTAACCTATAACTAGAACCGAAACTGATCGAACGGTTCATTTTATGATTTTTCGGTTTCGGTTTCAGTTTCGGTTTTATACAGATCGATTTTCACCGGTTTCGGTTCGGTTTTGATTTTGTTTCTAGATATAATTTAAATTTTTTATATAAATTATATTGATTAAAATATATTTATTTTAATAATCGGTTTGGTTCCATTTTTTCTAGTTAGGTTTTAACCTATAATCGGAACCGATCAAATGGTTCGGTTTATGACTTTTCAGTTTCGGTTTCAGTTTCGGTTTTATATGGATCGGTTTTTACCAGTTTCGGTTCACTTTTGATTTTGTTTCGATTTTTTGCTCATTTCTAATAAGACAAGTGTTTTTTTCAAGAAAAGGAATTGCTTTCATTAAAATGATGTGTCATACAAAAGGGTCTCCAACAAAAAAGTAAGTGGAGACATAAATAAATTTTGGCAATTTAGCAAATAAAGTAATCTAACAATTTCATGGGCTACTTTGTTTGTTTGTCGTTTAACAAAAGAAATCGAAAAACATGTCTGACCTCAAGATAATTAGCACAGGGGTGTCGAATAGATTGAACAGAAAGAAAGGAGTCATACTTAATCACGACCTCAAAAAATGGCAAAGATAAAAGCCAAGTCAGTCCTTCATGAATGGTTAAAGCTTCGGCTTCAAAAGCACTACTGATTCCTGCAACACATAATACTTTCCCTACGACAAACGAACTCAAATGATCTCATAGAATCAAACCAACAAAGGATCTTCCAGAGTCAGTATGATAGGAGGTATACACATTTAATTTCACAGAACCCTCAGGTGGTGGCATCCACTTCTGGGGAACATGAATCGTGGAAGTTTGATTTGCCTGCTGAATGCAAGCTTTGCTTTGTTTAGACGTCCTCTAGTCAGTAAAACATTTCGAACTCCAATCCATAGCCACAATGTGGTTGACAATTCTATTCTCCCAAACTTTTTTGAATCTAAAAAACAGATACCCAAGAGAACTTTGGCAATTCTAATAATCTCATCTGCATTACCACTTTTGATCTTTATAGACACCCAATTAGGGGCATACTCAACATTTTGCATATCATATAGAACACCTATGTACTACCAACATTGTCTAGTAAACGAGAAGTCAAAAAAGACGTGTAGCATGTGCTCTATATCTGACTCACACATTAGGTATATAATATGACAATGCACTCCTTTTGAGCTCAATCATTTCCTCATAGGGATATTGTTCCTGCAAAAGTGCTATAGGAAAACTTTGATTTTGCGAGTCATTGAAATTCTCCAGATTTTGCACCAACCAGTGGACTAAGCAATGAAAGAAGTGCCAATATTTTGATCATGCCAGTGTTGGTAACCTGTTTTAACATTGTATTGTCCATTGGTAGTTCAATTCCATGCAATTCTGTCTTCAATTTGTCCATAAAGAATACGAGTGTCTAAGATCAGTCTAACATATTCCGCAATGAAAAAATCATTGACTCTACTGACATCCCAACCTCTACCATCAGACATAAGAAAACTATCCACTCTACAACTATCAGTTGCATTATCGTGGTTTTGATCGACACGAAAGTCTTAGGTTTTCCTTTAAGACAGGGGTCCTTAGTTGCCTCGATTATCCTACCAATACAAAGAACCCATCTGAAGCCATCTAAAATAGCCTCCTTAGTAGTTAAAATGCCCGACCAAATATAAATGACACCCGAGCTTGAAATTGCCTTCAGAAAGTGTGTATTAGGAAAATAACGAGCCTTGAGGACTCTAGCAACCAAAAAGCAACCAAAGAGTGGGGATTAGTAATGAAATTCCAACAGTGTTTGCCATGGAGCATTATATTGAACCCAAATAAACTCTGAAAACCCATACCACCTTTACTTTTAGACATACTCATGGAGTCCCATAACAACCTATTTATACCCTTGTTGCCATTTGAGTTGGAACCCCACCAAAAGTTTTTAAACATTCTCTCGATTTCCTGACATAGAGATTTAGGAATCAAAAAGCACGACATGGCATAGAAGGGAATGGACTGGGCCACTGTTTTGATTAGAACTGCATTATCAGCTCGGGAGATGGGTTTAGATTTTCATCCTTGGAACCTCTTCCAGACCTTATCTTTCACAAAACCAAAGATTCATTTTTTTGACCTACCTACGAGCAAAGATAGACCCAAATATTTATCATTGCATAAGTCATTGTTGACACCCAATAACGTAGATAACTCCACTCATTTAGGCTGACTAACATTTGCACTGAAGTACACCCCAGACTTTTAAAAATTTACGGACTGTCCTGAGAATATTTCATAATCATTTAATAATGCCTTGAAAACACTAGTTTCCTCACTATTTACTCGAAAAAATAGAAAAGAATCCCTAGCAAATAGGAGATGGGTAATGACAGGGGCAGTAGGACTTATCTGAGATCCATGAATAACACCTTCCGATGTAGCTTTATCTAGTGAATTTGAAAGACCTTCAACACAAAAAAGAAACAAATATGGAGATAGGGGTCCCCTTGCCTCAATCCCCGGGAGGGAATCACAGGACCTACAGACGATCCACTGAAGCAAAACCCATAAGCAACTGTCATCACACACATCATTATCCAGTTCACCCATCTTTTGCAAAAGCCCAAAGCAGACATCCTTGATTTCAAAAATGACCATTCCACTGGGTCATATGACTTGCTAATGTCTAACTTTAAAGCAATTTCTCCCCCACACCCTCAACTCTTCCTCTTCATGTGATGTATGAACTCAAATGTAACCAAGACGTTGTATGTAATACTTCTTCCTGCGACGAAGGCTGATTGATTTTCAGAGATCAATTTTGGGAGGATAACTTTCAGCCTATTAGCAAGTACTTTTGCCAAAAATATTTACAACACCTTACATAAAGCAATAGGTCGAAGATCTTTCATACAACAAGTTTTCTCTTTCTTTGGAATGAGGAACACATTTGTGTCATTTAGAGTGGCCGGAAAGGAGCACGTTTTCAACCAATTTCTAAAACATTCATAAACATCTCGACCCAATATAGTCCAAAATTATTGGAAAAAAGCCGGGTTAAGCCCATTGGGACCCGAGGCCTTGTCAGGATGTATTTGTTTGATTGCAACTGAAAACTCCTCAAAAGATACCTCTTTCACGAGCAGCTTATTTTGAGCCTCTATAACTCGTCTATTTGCTGTCATATTCTGGTATGTATCATCACTATGGGTAATTGTGAATACATTCACAAAATAATCATGAACCATTTGACACATATCTTCGTGATTGTCGAATTAGATCCCATCCTCATTCTCAAGATAAATGATATGATTAATTTTTCACCTGGCTATAACATTAGCATGAAAACATTTCATATCAACGTCCCCCTCTACAAGCCAGAATGTTTTAGCACGTTGTTTCCAATACACTTCTTCGTGGAATAGGAGTTCATTTAGCTTGTCCTTCTCAGTAAATTATTGTTTCAATCCCTCATCATCTGTTCGATCCACCAACTTAGCCAACATCGCCTTTTGGTTTTTAATGTTATCTCAAAATTTAAGAAAGAAGTTTCTGCCCCGACGAGTCATAAAAAAGATATATATATCAGTTTAGGGAGGATGTGCGTAGGATAGAGAGTTAAGTAAAACTCTTTAACTTCTTTCCGGAAGCTTGGTTCCTCTAGCCAGGTCCTTTCGAACTTGAAGCGAAACTATTTCCTTGTAAGAGATATATTAAGCAAATCTAAATTGATTGGATCATAGTTAGAGCACAACACATGATGAACTGAAAGATTACAAAGTGGATACTTGACCCACCAAGAACGAGTAACAAATGCTTTGTCAAGTCTCCCTCTTACACATGCAGTCTAACCTCTACCTTTTTCCCAGGTGTATCTGCCGCCATGAAGGTCTAGTTTAGACAAAAAATAATCATCAATCGCTATACGGAAGCCTTCCATCAAATTATGGGGTTGGGGAACATCTCTCATTTTATTTGTAGAATAAAGAAGATCATTGAGATCTCCTATAATACACGAGGTTAAAAAAGATATGATAGCTAATAATCGAATGAAATCCCAACAGTTTTTCCTACGCGCCCTTTCGGATAGCCATAAAAATATGAAAGTCTCTAAGAAGCTACATTATTTTCGTTAAAAAGAATGTCAATATGATTCTGAGAGTAACCTGACAATTTATAAGACACATGATGCTCCCAAAAGATTGCCAAACCACCATTACGACTAATACGATTAACAGAAAAATAGTGCGAGAAACCAAACTTAACTCAAAGTTCCTCAATTTTATTAGCAATAGAGATAGTCTCTGATAAAAAAAGAAAATCGAGTTTGTGTGCCTTTACAAGGTCACCAAGACGAACTGTTTGAAAGTTCCCCAACCCTCGATAGTTTCAACTTAGGATATTCATTTGGGCTGGCAAGCTTGCATTGCAAGCTTAGCCAAATAATCAGGTGAGGATCGGAATCTGCAAACTCAGCCTTAGAATGAGCAGCTTCCATATATATTATTTCATTGTTACCATCTGTTTCCATAAAAAAACTCATCAGTTGTTGGCCCACTACGTCTCATTTTCCTTTCCTCAATATTAAACCCAATTAACTCATCATTTGTAAGCCCACTCTAACTAGCATTTTGAACTTTTTCCGCTGAAAAATTTGAATTACCAACCAACTCATTTACACCCGAGATATTAGGTCCCCAATGCATTGCGTTCCTAGAATCCAGCCTTTGGTTACTTTCCTTAACAATACTTCTCGTCTATTTCTCTGAGTATTGTTGATAATAATTATCCTGCCCGAGATTGGTGCCCCATCCCTCATCCATGTCATCACGGAGCCATTTACTCCTCTCCTATCCCTCCACCCTCCGTGACGGAGCTCGAAGCCATGACCCTATTCTTTTAGAGCTTCTTGAGTGTTTGATTCCATCTTCAGTCGGCAAAAACGTTCTGTATGGGTTAGTATCCCACATAGGAAACATAAGTCTCTAAGCCTTTCATATTTGTACTGAATAATGCACTCTGTTCCGTTTTTCTTGCATATTTTCTTTTTTCGTTTCAGTGGCCTTCGAACGACCAATTTGATCTTAAGACGCATACATTCAAGTCATATGCTAGTATTGTTGTTTGGATCATACATCACAGATTTTTCAAAAATAATCCCCATCTGTTTGCCAACTCTTTCTGACATGAACCCAAAAAGTAGTCCATGTATTTGAATCCAGAAATTTAGCTCTAATAAAGGTACCTGTAATGAGTCCTCTTCTGTTAGAAAAGTATTGACAACAAGCATGCCATTATCAAAAGTCCAGGGCCCTCCATTTTGAACCCAAAGCATGTCGTCCATGTGGTAGAAATGAAAGAGAAAAATACTAGCCTTGATATTCTTGATATATATCCCTCTTGCAGGTCGCCAAATATCAATATATGCTAATTTGGTCATCATTGCTCTTGAATTGATGCTTTTTTCCGTCAAAAAATGACCCACCTAACACAACTCAAACTTGTTCGAGTCATCTTCTACTTCAGTGTCAAAAATAAGTTCCTCATTCTTCTCGTCCTCGATGTTCATCCCTGCCATATATACACTGATAACTCCTTCTCCATCCATCCATGATGAATAGCTCTCACAGATCTTGTAAAACAGAAATGGAGAGAAAAAATAGACATCTCACAAGAAATGGAGAGAAAAATTAGTTTTAAGCTTTTTTGAATATGACCATTTTTTAAATTCTACAATTATTTTTTGAAAGGAAGTTATCATTTCAAAGAATAACACTTGCATCATACGGTATAATTTCTTATTTAAAGCAGTTAAAAGATGATAGTTTTCTAAACGAAAAAAAGTGACGAAATGAAAAAAGAACCTTAACAAAGCAAAGTAAGACAAGTGTTTTTAGAAGATTTTACCGAATTAGGAGTCATCAGGAATTCGAAATAAGATCCAATCAAGCGTCTTTTCATTTATTGTATTTAACTAAGTTATAATATAATATTAAATGTACATTGGGCTGATTTTTCCCCGTATAAGTAGCAGGTAGAGCTCGAAGCTCGGGACTTATTTTAAATTGTACAATGACAACCTTCATCGCTAAGCATTTATAGTTTTTTTTGTTAGTTAGCATTTATAAGTTGCAGTACTTGTCTTCTCAGAAAACGAGTGTCGGGCACAGTACAGCCAACCAAAAATGTTTCACCTACGGTGTTACTTGAAATCAGTGGCGGACCCAGAAAATTTGTTCAGGGAGGGCCAACTTAACTTATCTCAACAGCTTGTTGGGGAAGTTGCTGAATCTAGAGCTTCGAAATCATTATTTCAAGAGAAAGAAGATTTAATCGCCAATTTGCATAATGGTTTTAGTCAATCAAGGTTTGCTTTAAACCAAACTATATATGTATAAACGTTCAGGGTCGTCACATTGTAAGAAACCAAACTTAAAATTTCATGAATCTCCTGCTATCTTTAAAGCCCGGAGTTTTTGAGCACAGGCCAGGACCTACCCTGACCGTTGTGTCGGTCCGCCACTGCTTGAAATGGGAATGACATTCACATATTCGGCATTTATCCCCTTTATAAGGCTCAAGTGTGGCTCTCATAAAAAACTACCTGAAGTGATTTGTATTTGGTATGACAAACTGAAATGCTTTTGTCCAATCTTCAATAATAATTAAAAATCAATGAACTTTTCGCAATTATTTAAAAAATAACTTGATTTATATTTTATTTTAAAACTAAAGCAGCATCATATCATATAAAAATTCGCCTCATGCGTCCAGGTGATTGTGTAAACGGCTACACAACTTTAATTATTATTATTTTGATTGATTTCAAAAATAGAATAGAGATTTTATCAATAAGATTATAGAAAAATAGCAATTGAAACCGGATCAGTTCAAATAATAAAATAATATGTAACATTATTGTAGGATCTATATCTATATGATAATGAGAGGTCACGTGGCGGTTTCCGATCTGGTTCCCGATCTTTTATATTAGCTGTCCTGCATTTCAATACACCTTCCTCCTAAAAATGTGCCGTTTGAGTAACATAAATATTGGATACTTAAGTTTTGTTTTAGATTAAATTTTAAGCTATAATTTTCATACTATAAGAATGATAATTTAATTTTTTTACTTTTGTATTATTATATTTATATTATATACTTAGTTAATTAATTTATGTTAAAATATTTTTAAACTTCAAATATATAAGAGAAATGTCGGTTAAATAAAGTAAACTACGATATATTTAATAATAATTAAAAATCAATGAACTTTTCGCAATTATTTAAAAAATAACTTCATTTATATTTTATTTTAAAACTAATGCAGCATCATATCATATAAAAATTCGCATCATGCGTCCAGGTGATTGTGTAAACGGCTACATGTTAGGAACTATGAGTTTTGATGATAACAAATTTCTTAGAATTACAGTAGGGACTTAAAATTTGTGTGTAACTAATCATCGATGGATATGACTTATAAATATCCATTGACTAGGAAACCAGTTATCAGTTGAAGCTTGTTTATCAACTGATAAACTAGATTGTAGCATTGATTTATGTTTCACTATCAATTGATTGTATTGCCTCGATGGATGCTATGAAGTAGTCGATTGATGTTATTGACTTCAATTTCTAGCTTCTCAACAGATGTGAAGAATGGCTGATCAATTGAAAATATTCTAAGTCAGAATTCTCACAAGTGAAGTGATCAACTCATGTTGGAGTCGATGGATGAAGACACTACTCAACGGATGAAAGCTATCAACAGATACAAGTCATCAATGGATGAAGGCAGTCAACGGATAAGGAACCATCAATGGATAGGGAGTCGATGGATAACTCATTTATCCATCGACACATCAACTGATCAACAGATATCCTATCCATCGATGGATAAGCAAAGGAGAATCAACTGATAAGCTTAACAGCATTTATCAGTTGATTAAGGTTTCCCAATTTAGCTAAAGACAAGAAGTATGGGAAATGTGCAGAAACTGAATCAATGGAAGACAGTCCTGTCAGGATTGTGAAGACTTTCAAGGCAACACAGTATTCAAGAAATGTATCAAGACAAAGATACTTCCAGGACTAGTCAGTTCAAAAAGAAGACTGTGCAAGTAGCTAGTTTCTATTGTCATGTAAACAATATAAGTTGTAATTTTATATTGCTATATGTCGACAGAAATTAGGTGTGAAGAAAACTTCTATATAGTTGTTAGAAGTACACAGTAGCAAAGTGCAGAGTGTATAAAAAGTAAAAAGAACTCACTTTGTAAGCAGCTTGGTATTCGTACCAAGATCAATTGAAAGCAAAAAAAAATATACTAGTGGAAAACCAATCCACTAGTAATTTTTAACGTTGTTGTGTTTTGTTTTCATTAATTTTCTTGTCAAGTTCTTAGTTACATCCATTCTCTCTATACACAAAAACACTGTCCTTGAAACAAATTTTATTCCGCAAGAAATATACTTAATTCTTAAGTTTGTATTCAACCCCCCCTTCTCCAAACTTAGTGTACTTAAGGGCAGATAACAATTGGTATTAGAGCAGATTTTCAACATACAGAAAGTTAAGATCTAAAAGTACATCAAGTATGGGTCAAAAAGCACTTAGCTTTTCTATCAAGAAAATTTTCAAAACTCAAGTTCAAAAGGAATCCTATGCAAAGGCCTGGATCATAGTTCAGGAGAGACACTCAACAAAGCAAAAATCTTGTTGACAGGACTCAATTCAGATGTTTCGACTATGGATCGGTTGGTCACTTTTCAAGTGAATGCAGAAAGCCTAAACTAGAAAAAAAGTCAAAGTTTAGTGATGGTATTGACTATAAGAAGAAGTACTTTGACTTGCTTAAACAAAGAGAAAAGGCTTTTGTGACAGAAGAAAAGGACTAGGCTGCTGAGGAGGATTCTGAAGAAGAAGAAGAGCACATCAACCTTGCACTAATGGCCAATCAAGATGACCAGGAAGCTAGTTCATCTAGCAATCAGGTAATTTCTACAAACCTACCTGAGTTATCCAAAGATAAATGCAATATTACTATTAATGAAATGTCAAATGAATTGTATAATTTGCATGTCACTCTTAAGTCCTTGAACAAAGAGAACACTAGGCTCAAATTAACCTTAGAAACTCTCACTGAAAGAAACAATTTCCTAGAGAGTGAGCTAGTGCAAATGGACAGACTCAAGGTTGAGAACAAAGATGCTAGAGATGAACTAGTTGAGAGCAAAAAGGAAATAGAGAATTTGAAAGAAAAATTAGATGAAGAACTAAGAACCATTGACAAGTGGAACAGGTCTAGTAAAGCCAGTAAGAAGATGAATGACATTCATGGAACAAATTCTTTCACCATGTTGTCTGAAACTCTTGAGAGATTAGCCATTGATGAAGATCAATCCTTGGAAAAAAAGCAATCAATTGCTAATTCTGAATCAACTAATAAGAATTATCCATCGATTGATAATGTCAATTCAATGGATAATCATCCATCGATTGATAAAGTTATTCCAACGGATAATTATCCATCAATTGAGGAATCATCAACTGCTAAGAAGTGTGTTGTTAAAACCAAGCTTAACAGACCTGTCAAATTTGTCAAAGAAAGTATCTCCACTAAATCTCAAGTCAAAATTAAACAAGCT
This sequence comes from Oenanthe sinensis, assembly GCA_028671895.1. Taxonomy (NCBI): domain Eukaryota; kingdom Viridiplantae; phylum Streptophyta; class Magnoliopsida; order Apiales; family Apiaceae; genus Oenanthe; species Oenanthe sinensis. The sequence continues at coordinate 12,795,181 of CM053799.1, forward strand.
AATATAGGGTTCTTATCTAAAGATCAGTTGAAAGAGAAATTGGAAAAGATAGAGCCTAATATTCAGCCAAATGAAAAGAAGAAGAAAAACAGAAATGGTAAAGTAGGCATAAATAAGCACAATAACTACACACCTGACAAATATACTCCTAGGAAGATATGTGCTAAGTGTGGTAGTAAAAATCATTTATCTGTGCAATGCAAACTCAACATGCCTACAATAACAAATGTGTCTGTTATACCTAACATGTATTCTCATCCTGTTTTTCCTCATTCAATTGATTCTCATGCTATTCATGCTCAGTATGCATCAATGCCTTATATGTTTAATCCATATCTTGCATTTGCCAACATGAATATGCCTGCTATGCCATGGAATATGCTTAACAATTTTCATGCACCAAATTTTTCCAATTCTGAAAGCATGAGCATTCCAAATATTAGCACTGAGAATTCTGAGGTAAGGAAACCAACACCTAAGGTTGAAGTGGAAGTAAAACCACCTAAACCAAAGGTACAAAAATTGGAAACCAAGCCAAAGATAGCAACTAATAAGAAAGGACCCAAGGCAACTTGGGTACCAAAATCAACTTGATCTGTTTTGATTGTGTGCAGGGAAAAAGAAGAAATCTTTGGTACTTGGACAGTGGGTGTTCAAGACACATGACTGGAGATAAATCCTTGCTCACAAAGTTTGAGGAGAAAGCTAGCCCTGGAGTAACTTTTGGAGATGACAACAGAGGGTACACCATGGGATATGGCTTGATTTCAAAAGAGAATGTCATCATTGAACCTGTTGCATTAGTTGATGGCTTAAGACATAACTTGTTAAGCATAAGTCAACTATGTGACAATGGAAATAAAGTTTGTTTCACAACAGAAGCACGCATAATTTCCAACAAGGTAGATGGAAGCCTGGTTATGACTGAGAATAGAAAAGAAAATGTGTACATAGCTGACTTTAACTCAACAAGTGCAGATTCAATGACTTGTCTTTTCTCTAAGGCAAGTACAAATGAGAGTTGGCTGTGGCATAAGAAATTAGCTCACTTGAATTTCAAAGCCATGAATCTGTTGGTCAAGAAAAATCAAGTGAGAGGCTTACCACAATTGGAATTTGTCAAGGATGGACTTTGTGATGCTTGTCAGAAAGGAAAACAAAAAGGCATCATTCAAGTCAAAATTGGAATCATCAATTGAAAAACCACATGAGTTATTACATATGGATTTGTTTGGTCCTGTAAATATCATGTCTATTGCAAAGAAGAAGTATGCTCTAGTCATTGTGGATGATTTTTTAAGATTCTCATGGACTTATTTTCTACATTCAAAGGATGAAGCTAGTCATCTCATCATCAAGCACATAAGAGAAGTTGAGAAAAATCTTGAATTGGATGTAAAGAAGATAAGAAGTGACAATGGGACATAATTCAAAAATTCCACAATGAAAGAGTTCTGTGAATCAAAAAGAATCATACACACATTCTCTGCACCAAGAACACCTCAACAAAATGGGGTAGTTGAAAGGAAAAATAGGACATTGATTGAAGCAGCTAGAACCATGTTGGAAGATGCCAAACTACCAACATATTTCTGGGCAGAGGCCATAAACACCGCATGTTACATTCAAAACATCTCCTTAGTAAATCAAACTCAAGGGAAGACTCCTTATCAATTGATCAAGAAAGACAAAAAGCCAAAAGTAGGGTTTCTTCATGTTTTTGGCTGCAAGTGCTATGTGCTAAGAAATCAAGGTGAAAACCTAGGAAAATTTGAAGCCAAGGCTGATGAAGCCATATTTGTTGGGTATGCACTATCAGGCATAGCCTATAGAGTCTACAATCTCAGACTACACATTGTTATGGAATCTGTACATGTAGTATTTGATGATAAAAAGATTCAAGGCTTGTTTGATGAAGGAAATCATGACATACTGCACTTTGAGAATGAATCAAATGATGTAAATGATGAAGAGGCAGAAATTATAATACCTCAAGTTTTCAGAAACCCAATATCAGTTGATGTTACTGCATCAATGGATAATTTATCAGTTGACAGAAATACATCAACTGATAATGCATCAACTGATAACTCCTCAACGGATAATCAAAAATCTACATCTAGGGTATCCACTTCAGGGGGAGGGTCTCAAAATCAATCTACAAATTCAGATCACTTTGAGTTCAATACAAATGATCATGAGGCCTCATCATCAAGGCAAAATTTGCCTTCTCAAAGAAAATGGACAAGAAGCCATCCATTTGAACTAATCATTGTAAATGCAGAAGATGGTGTCAAGACAAGAAGTGCTACTCAAAATGAGTGTGTGTATAGCAGTTTTCTATCTCAAGAAGAACCTAAAAGAATTGAAGAGGCTCTCATGGATCCTGATTGGGTTTTGGCTATGCAAGAAGAAATGAATCAATTTGACAGAAATAAAGAATGGAAGCTGGTGCCCAGACCAAAAGATAGATCAGTAATTGGTACAAAATGGGTATTCAGAAACAAAATGGATGAAACTGGTTTTGTGACTAGAAACAAAGCAAGGCTTGTGGCAAAGGGATATTCACAAGAAGAAGGAATTGATTTTGATGAAACATTTGCACCAGTTGCATGGTTAGAAGCAATCAGAATCTTTCTAGCTTATGCTGCACATGCTAATTTCAAAGTCTATCAGATGGATGTGAAGAGTGCCTTTTTGAATGGGGTACTAGAAGAAGAAGTCTATGTGGAACAACCTCCTGGCTTTGAAGATCCAAATTTCCCTGACTTTGTCTACTATCTACTTAAAGCACTCTATGGCTTGAAGCAAGCACCAAGGGCCTGGTATGACATTTTATCCCAGTTCCTCATTGAGAATCACTTCACAAGAGGTACTGTTGATAAAACTCTATTCAGTAGGAATGTTAATGGCTCTATTATTCTTGTACAAATTTATGTGGATGACATTATTTTTGGCTCAACTAATGAGGGACTTTGCAAAAAGTTTGCCAAATTAATGCAAAGTAAATATGAAATGAGCATGATGGGAGAGCTTACCTACTTTCTTGGGTTGCAAGTCAAACAAGTTAAGGATGGTATTTTTATAAGTCAAACAAAGTACATTCATGATTTGTTAAAGAAATTTAACTTAAGTGAATGTTCTTCTGCAAAAACTCCCATGGCCACTGTCACTAAACTTGAATTAAACACCAAGGAAGCTAAGGTGGATATCTCAAGTTATAGAGGCATGGTAGGCTCTCTTTTGTATTTAACTGCTAGTAGGCTAGATATAATGTTCTCTACATGCTTATGTGCTAGATTTCAGGCTGATCCTAGAGAATCTCATTTAGTGGCTATTAAAAGAATCTTTAGATATCTCAAGGGTACATCAAATTTAGGTATTTGGTATCCTAGAGATTCTGGTTTTGATCTAATAGGCTACTCAGATGCAGATTATGCAGGTTGCAAAATAGACAGGAAAAGTACCACAGGCACCTGTCAATTTCTAGAAAACAAACTTGTGTCATGGTTTAGTAAAAAGCAACATTCAGTGTCAACTTCAACGGCAGAAGCTGAGTACATTGCTACTGGGAGTTGCTGTGCATAAATATTGTGGATGAGGAATCAACTATTTGACTATGGGTTCAACTTGAACAAGATTCTCATCTTCTGTGACAATACAAGTGCTATTGCAATAACAGAAAATCCTGTGCAACATTCCAGAACCAAACACATTGACATAAGGTATCATTTCATTAGGGAACATGTAATGAATGGTACAGTTGAATTACATTATGTCCCTAGTGAACAACAACTTGTAGACATCTTTACCAAACCACTAGATGAATCTACTTTTGATAGATTAGTCTGTGAGTTAGGTATGCTCAATTTTGCTCAATCTTAAAATGTCTGTCAAGTTTTCTTTGTTTTGTAGCCATTGTTCACAATTATCTGTTGAAATCAAGTAATCAATTGTTAAATGTGTTAATTATCAATGGATATTTTATTTCATCAATGTATATTTATCTATCGACAGATAATTACCTTAGTAATTGTTTATCGATGGATAAATTATTTCGTATTTGATCAACAGATAAATTTTATTCCTCTCGATGGATATTTATCTATCGACAGATAATTACTCTGGTAGTGAGTGATCGATTGATAAATGACTAACTCTTTATTTTATCCGTCGATAGTAATATAATTTCTACAATTTTATTCATCCGTTGATCAGATTATAGCCGTTGGATAATTACCATTTAGGGTAACATACTACTTTCTTTTATTCATCAACGGTTATATCCTTAATTAAAACGTTTTTTTCTTCGGAAAATATAAATAGCAGTTACAATTAACAATTCATTCTTTCTCAATCTCTGTCTATTCTATTTTCTATCTCTAATCTCTGTCTCTTTCTCATGCTCATTTTCTCTAATCCTCTCGAATTCTCTAAATCTCTTCCAAGTTCTCTTTAATCTCTTAAGAATAAACTAACAAATGGCACCACAAAAGAAGATTGTTTCCTCCACTGGGTTCATCTATGAGCAGAACAACTTCACAGCATGCCTGACGTTGAACGATGCTCCCGTGGATTTCCATCCCTTGATGCGATTCCTGGGTGACTGCAAAGTGTCCAAAGCTCTCAGCGAAGCACCCACGATTGTGTGTTCATTTGTTGAGGAACTGTGGAACTCTGCAGAAGTATCACAAGATGGGAAGGTAATTACTTACACTTGCAGAGGTAATTCCTACACCAATACTAGTACTTCTTTATCTGAATGCTTAGAATTACCTGCAAATAATTGTGATAAGCCTCAAACTGAAGAAGAAATTAGGGACATGCTAGAATCTGTTAATTATGCAAATGCTGAAACAGGATTAGGAGAAGTTGTTAGGAAAAACCTAAGAAAAGAATGGAGTTACTTCTTTGATGCCATTATTAAAGTATTTTCTGGAAAAATAAGTAATTTTGATGCAATTACTACTAGTATGCAAGAAATTGCTTATTCTGTCCTGTTTGATAAATACTTCGATTTTGGCACACTACTCCTAAATGAATTAACTGCTAAGTTAGGAACCAAGGCATCTAGGAAAAATAACATTTATTTTGCTAGATTTTCATGATGATTATTAATGCCTCCATTGGAGAATATAAGATTAGTGCAGATATGGAGTCTTTGGAGCCATGGATGCAAAACAAGAGGGTTTTCAAGGATCTTGTGAGAATCAACTTACATCCCAGGTTGTGTCTCATTTATCCTCCTCTTGTGCAGGTATATCTCAAGAATCTCAATCTTTTAACTTCTTCCTCAAACCCTCAAATTTCTTTACCTTCTGCAACAATGGAGGGAGATGGAAATGCCTCCATCCCTCCTACCCAAGTTGCACAACCTTCCAAACACAAGTCTAAACAAACCACCTCAGTTGTTTCTCAAAAGACTACTGTTGTAAAATCTAAGAAAAGAAAAACCACTGAGGGGAGTGTGAAGGTGGTTGATAAGGGTGAGGGAACTGGCCAACATCAAGAAAGCCAGAAGGATAAGGAGAGTGAGATTGAGAGAAACCAGCCAGCCACCAGCCCAATCTCCCAGCAGATTGAGGCTGTAGTAAAGGACTTAAACACATCCCTATGTGCATCTTCTAAAAAAGGTGTAACTATTGAAAAGAGGTCTCAACCAGGACCATCAGATGGGGATAAGGGTCACAAAACAATAAAGCCATACAAAAGGAGAAAGAAGGTTACAAATACTGCACAGGGTACACACACACATGCAAAGCCAAATGAAAATTTGGTGGAGCCTTCACTATCTTCTTTTGATGTGTCTCAGAAACTTCCTGAGGCACAGCCCCATTCTATATCTGTATCTTCTCCTCAATCTCCTTCAAAATCTATTTCTTCAGAAACAGTGTTGATTGACAACTTCATTGTTTCAAATTCACCCTCTTTGCAACTCAGGGTGGAGCCAACACTCTCACCTGCATCACCAAATAAGGTTAACACCTTGGTTGATCAGGAAAATACTGACAATTCTCTCTAGTCAATGGATATTATTCTATCAACTGATAATTTCCAACATCCATTGACTAGTTCACTTCCATCGATGGATATCCTTACATCCATCGACGAGCTCCCATCAACGGATATTCATCCATCGATGGATACTTCTTATCCATCGATTGAACCATTAATTCCAATTCATGAATCATCCAATGAAACACTTCAAGTGGCCAATAATCTACTAGGATTGAGTGGAGTGGGTGAGGTGTGTGAGAGGCAAGGTTTGCATACCTTGGCAAAAGGAGAGTGTATGAATGAGGGGCCCTCAAATTCTTCTGAGGTGGCAAAAGGAGAGGGTGTGAGAAAATAGAGTTCCACCTTAGCAGGTGATGCAAAAGGAGAGAAAAGTAAGGGAGAGGTGAGAATCCAGGATGAGATCCTGATGCAAGAAAAGAGAGAAGAGAGTGAGAGAGAAAAGAATAGAGAGAAACAAATTTCACCATCTCATGAAGCATCAACTTCTAAAACTGAGCAGGTTGCAGCAGAACTCACCCAGGAGTTGGGGCTAGAGTCAGGGGGAGTTGTAGGCCATGGAGTTCCTGCAGGAGTTGCAGAAATCAACCTGGAGGTGGATGATGAAATTGAAGTCAATCCTGATGCTTCAACCTTTCAACATGGAGATCCTCATTATCAAGAACTAGCAGCAGCATCTAATCAAGTAGCTGAGCAAATGCTGGGTTTGGTGCAGACAGAAGAGCAATTCAGGATTGGGAAGGAGTTTTTGGCAAGTCAACCTGATGATGTATCTCACATGAACCCTGAAGATTTTGAAGATAGCTCTGATGTTGAGCTTATGGATCCACAAGTGGCCAGTGATGAAACTAGCTTGTCTGACACAGAAAGGGCTATCATCTCTCACTACAGAAGATCAATGGCAGAGGTGGATGTGGTGGATCCCTTGCACAGAAAAATTCTGAACTTCTACAGAGACAACCTGAAGATCCAGAAGATGCATGTCACAGGCTCCAAATATGAGTTGAAGAAGATAAGGGAAGCAATTAACAGTTCTAGGATGCATTTTGACACCACCATTGATTCTAGACTCAGCCTCACAATGTTGACCAGAATCAAGCAAAGGTTAGATACTGAGTATTCAGCCAAGGACAAGTTAGTTGTATTGGAGAAAAGAGTAACTGCCATGGAACTCTCCATGCAGTAAATCCTGAAGAATCAAACCACTCAAATCAATCTCCTAGTCATTAGCACAAGAGCCAGTTGCTGATAACAAAAAAGGAGAGAAGCAGGAAAGTGAAGCTGTGGTGACAAAGTCTACAGATCCAAAGAAGGAGTTAGCTCAGAATATTGTAAGGCAATTTGATTCAATTGCCAGCAAAATCAAGGAGATCAATTCAAGTAGCTCAGAACCTGGTGACAGGAAAGGAAAGGGCAAACTGAATGAAGATGGCAAAAAGAAAGTGGAACTATCACAAATGGAGGTGAAAAATTGTTGAGCAAAGCCATAGTAGTTGGCATAAAAGAAATGGAGTAACAAGAAAAATTGCAAGAAGAATTAGCTATTCAATTGCAAAGGGAATATGATGAGGAGGATAGGCTAATTAAAGAAGCCAGAAGAAAAGAAGGTGAAAGGAGGCCAAGAATGAAGCAAAGAGCAAACAAGCCTGTAGATGCACCAAGAACTTCTGGAGTTAAGAGAAAATTGGGTGTTGAAGACAAAGAGAAGAAGCCAAAAGAAGTCAAGGTTGAAGGTCAAGCTTCTGGGAGTAATCAAGCTAGAGAGATAGAGGTGTTCAAACCCAAATCTGAAGATTTTGTGCCAATCAAAGCTGAAGGAATGATTGCAGCAAAAGGACAAAGGAAGAAGGATGTTGATCTTCTTCACATTGAATATGAAGATGGATCACATTCAACTTTTACATTCAATCAAGTCCTGGATCAAGGATATGGCATCTTAAGGAAAATCTACACTATGCTCAACAGGAAGTATTATCTCACTGAAGAGCTAGGAAAAGCCATCCTTGAGAGAACGAAGAAGATGAGGGAGGCACCGGTTCAAGAAGAAAGGGATGAAAGGATAAAGATTTGGAACCCTGAAGGAAGAAAAGTTCTTCATGAGCCATTCTACTTAATGATATATAAGGACAGAGAAGGCAGAGAAAAGTGTATTGACATTTGTCAAGAAATAGACAAACTGCCTAATCTGGAATTGAATCATCTAGCAAGTCAATTGGATTACAGGGTGGAAGATGAGAAGATCTTGAAGGGAACTCTTTACAGAAAGACGAAAGAAAATGAAGACAAGATGAATGAGTGAAAGGGAAAAAGAAGAAAATAGAAGATTCAATCTCAATCATCAAAATTATCAGAATTCATCTTTTACTGGTATCTGATTACTCTGTCTCAAACTATCTTTGTCAATATTGTAATTCTTGCTAAGAATAAATTTTTTTAGGAGTTTTGTTATCATCAACAGAAAATTTATGCATATTTTTCATATTCATAAATAGGGGGAGATTGTTAGGAACTATGAGTTTTGATGATAACAAATTTCTTAGAATTATAGTAGGGACTTAAAATTTGTGTGTAACTAATCGATGGATATGACTTATAAATATCCATTGACTAGGAAACCAGTTATCAGTTGAAGCTTGTTTATCAACTGATAAATTGGATTGTAGCATTGATTTATGTTTCCCTATCAATCAATTGTATTGCCTCGATGGATGCTATGAAGTAGTCGACTGATGTTATTGACTTCAATTTCTAGCTTCTCAACAGATGTGAAGAATGGCTGATCAATTGTAAATATTCTAAGTCAGAATTCTCACAAGTGAAGTGATCAACTGATGTTGGAGTCAATGGATGAAGACACTACTCAACGGATGAAAGCTATCAACAGATACAAGTCATCAATGGATGAAGGCAGTCATAAGGAATCATCAATGGATAGGGAGTCGATGGATAACTCATTTATCCATCGACACATCAACTGATCAACAGATATCCTATCCATCGATGGATAAGCAAAGGAGAATCAACTGATAAGCTTAACAGCATTTATCAGTTGATTAAGGTTTCCCAATTTAGTTAAAGACAAGAAGTATGAGAAATGTGCAGAAACTGAATCAATGGAAGATAGTCCTGTCAGGATTGTGAAGACTTTCAAGGCAACACAATATTCAAGAAATGTATCAAGACAAAGATACTTCCAGGACTAGTCAGTTCAAAAAGAAGACTGTGCAAGTAGCTAGTTTCTATTGTCATGTAAACAATATAAGTTGTAATTTTATATTGCTATTTGTCGATAGAAATTAGGTGTGAAGAAAACTTTTATATAGTTGTTAGAAGTACACAGTAGCAAAGTGCAGAGTGTAGAAAAAGCAAAAAGAACTCACTTTGTAAGCAGCTTGGTATTCGTACCAAGATCAATTGAAAGCAAAAAAACATACTAGTGGAAAACCAATCCACTAGTAATTTTTAACGTTGTTGTGTTTTGTTTTCAATAATTTTCTTGTCAAGTTCTTAGTTACATCGATTCTCTCTATACACAAAAACACTGTCCTTGAAACAAACTTTATTCCGCAAGAAATATACTTAATTTTTAAGTTTGTATTCAACCCCCCCCTTCTCCAAACTTAGTGTACTTAAGGGCAGATAACAATTGGTATTAGAGCAGATTTTCAACATACAGAAAGTTAAGATCTAAAAGTACATCAAGTACGGCCTAACTCATAATCATATTAAAAAATATTGATTTTATTGAAATGAATTTTGTGGCCAGTTGACCACTATCATCAAGTAATTGATTAGTAGATTAATACGATTTAAAGTTTTATTTAATTCTTTTTATCTACTTTTTAACTTTTTAACAATTTTAATTATTTTTTTTCATATTCATTTAATATATTAAAATTTATTAATTATATGGCATCGAAATATTTATTCTACCTTAATAATTCCTTAATTTATTTATTTTCTAAATTAAATGTTGAATTTGAAATTGTTGATATTTTTAAATTTTTTAATAAATTATATATTTTCCCACCTTAACTTAAATTCTACATTATGATGGCTAAATTCTTTGTTTCTCAAACTAATGATAATTTATACATAGTTATCAATTTTTAATTGCAATTTACTAGCTCTCATTATTTTTTATTTTTAAATTACAATGAGATAAAATATACGTTTTTCCCTCATAAATAACTATTACAGAAAGGGTTTAATGTAATAGTACTAAATAATCGATTATGAACACAAGTATGTAGAATAAAATACTGTTTTCTATTAATATTGAACTTGAATACAAAACTCTCTCAAAACTTCTTTGTTCTCAAGAGCTGCTAGGATATAAAAGATAAGACTTGAAAAAGATATTATAATATTAACGTATGTCTGTGTTTATATATATAGACACAGTTACAAATCAATTACAAAAATGTAATAGACTTGTATTTAGATTCCTTCTTCTCTATCCTAATCATACTCTGATTTGACTTGTTTCTTCACAAACTCTGATATGTAAACTTTGTCGTTTATCATTCTCCGATTTGAGCTTTCTTAACTTAAATTTTTTAATAAATTATATATTTTCCCACCATAACTTAAATTCTACATTATGATGGCTAAATTCTTTGTTTCCGAAACTAATGATAATTTATACATAATTATCAATTTTTAATTACAATTTACTAGCTCTCATTATTTTTTATTTTTAAATTACAATGAGATAAAATATACGTTTTTCCCAGATAAATAACTATTACAGAAGGGGGTTTAATGTAATAGTACCAAATAATCAATTATGAACACACGTATGTAGAATGAAATACTGTTTTGTATTATTATTGAACTTGAATACAAAACTCTCTTAAGAAATTCTTTGTTCTCAAGAGTTGCTAGGTTATGAAAGATAAGACTTGAAAAAGATATTATAATGTTAACTTATTTCTGTGTTTATATATATAGACACAGTTACAATTCAATATCAAAACATATTATGAAAAGAATAGCTTCAATAAGGTAATAGACTTGTATTTAGATTCCTTCTTCTCTATCCTATTCATACTCTGATTTGACTTGTTTCTTCATAAACTCTGATATGTAAACTCTGTCGGTTATCATTCTCTGATTTGAGCATTCTCCTTTAGAGTAAACTCTGATTGAGTATTCTCTGATAGAGTAAACTATGACCGACAACTTCTTCATTCTCTGATAACGTCAGCATAAACTCTGTCAATAAACCCTGTTTGATATTCTCTGACAGCATTAGTGTTTGCATTTCTAACAATCTCCCCCAATTTATGATTTATGAATTAAAACATAAATTTCACTTATGATGTCAGAAATATGAGGACAAATGCATCAGAGTTTGGTTTTTTCTTTTTGACTTAGATTCTTTTGTATGAGAAGTCTTCTTTCAGAAATTGATTAAGTAGCTTTTCCTCAGCATTCTTCAGTAATTCACTAAGCTTCTCTTTTAATTCTTTTATCTGCTCAGAAGAATCATCAATTTGTTATATAGCAACTCTCAGATTGTATATTGAAGATCTTTCCATCCTTTCATCCAAGGGAATGCAACAGGCCTTCTTACCATCAAGATTTAAAATTAGTGTTGGAATGCTTAACACCATCTTGACCTTTACATCTCCTTTTGTCATGGCTTTCTCTGTTCCATCTTCAAGTACATATCCAAGTTTGTATTCTTCAGAGTTTATCATTAGTAATCACTCATTCTTCTTTTTCTCATTTATCACTTCTTCAAAAATCTTTTCCCATCTAGAAGTAGTTTCATTTTCGTCATCAAGAAGATAAAGAACATGTTCAAGTTCTTTGGATGATTTGTGAATCAAATCTTCTTCAACAATTTTCATGACTCTCCCATTTTCCAAGAAATAGAGAAGTTTCTCTTTAGCTTGTGCACCATAAAAAATGTCCTTCACTATGTTTACAGAGATTAGTTTGTCTTGGTATTCTTGAGACAAATCTTCTTAAGGCTTGTCTTTCAATGAGAAGGGATCTCTGAAAATATTGGCTTCACCCCTGTAGACTTTGGCTTGTGAATCTCCAATACCACCTTCGTTATTACCAAGTCTGGCATTGAGAATCAGAGTTTGGGGTTTGGTCCACAGAAGATCAGACCTTTTCTTTCTGATCAAAGATTGTTGGTGTTCTTCTTCTTCATCATCAAAACTTGAACCACCTGTGAGAAATGTTGTTCCTGGCATAGTGATAGGAGATTTTGGTTTAGCTGAAGCTTTTTACTGGATTCTTGAAGTTCACCTAGTTTGGATTTCTGGAGTAGGCTTTGACTGAGCAATTGTCTTAGAAGTATCAAGAGGTTTGGCTTGGACAGACATAGATGCAATCTTCTTTTGTTGAATAGATGTCTTCCTTTGAATTGGAGCTTTCTTCACATATTTTTTCTTTTTCTTCTGGACTTGAGCATTGTCAGTACCGGTTTTCTTCAATTCTTCCTCTACATCAACTGGATCCATTCCTGGATTTTCTTCTTCAAATAGTTTTCTTACCAGTTCGGCATCCTTTAAATTTTTCTCTTCAATCTTCTCAGGCTTTTTTTTCTTCATTCCTTTTTATTAATTCCATGTTTGTCAGAGTTTAGCTCAGACTTTGATGTCATCAGAGTTTGAGAGGTTGTAAGAGTTTGTCTAATCAGAGATTGCTGCTTTAGATTTTGTTTCCCATCCTTATGACTCTCTTGATCTTCATCATCATGTTTGTCATCTTTTTGAACAACATCATCCTTACATTTGTTTGTAGACACCTTCTCCCCCTTTTTGAAATCATTGCCTTTTTTTACTGTGAGAATCTCAACAATTGTATGTAGCATATTCTGCATAGAATTGACATAAGTGGAAATATTATCAACCTTGACTTCCAAAACATCCTGTTTTGCTGAAACATTCTTGAGCTTTAATTCCAGAACATGTTGAGATGTTGTACCAGCAGTTTGAACAGATGCAGTGGTTTTGTTGATAGATTCTTTAAGATCACAGACTTCATTGTGAAGTCCCTTGGACAACACAATAATATCTTTTAACACTGTTTAATCTCCTCAGAGTTTATTTCTTTTCCAGCTTTATTAATCAACTCATGAACATGTGACCAAGAGATTTCTTCATTTGTGTATTTCCAGGACATATCCCAGATGGATTGTCTGTGTGAATTGAGAAGATATTCATTTGATGGCTTTTCTTTGGAGCTCAAATTTCTTTTAACACCCTCTGTATCTAAGGCAACTTCAATTTCTCCTTTTAGCTTTTCCACCACCATATAGTCAGGATATGCCATTATCAACCTCTCATGAGCATCAAAAGAATCAACATGCCACTTTTTTTAGCTGTATCTTTTTGAATATGGAATTGAAAGATCTATAAATTCTTCATCTTCAAAGATATGTTCATCAAAGAATGCATCTTGATCATCAGAGTTTGTAATATTTTCAGAGTTTGGCATAACATCAGAGTTTGTAGTGATAGATAAACTCTGAGTACCTGCTAAAGTAACAAAACAACCTAAATCACTCTTTTCTTTTAAAGTAATCTCATTACTTCTCACATCACACATATCATAACTTTTAATAGTTAGATTTTTCTCACTAGAAGCAACTAACTTCTTTCTCAATTCTATCTCTCCTTTTGCCAGATCCAGTGTCTACCTCTCATTATTAATTGTGTTTTTCATATATTTTACCTCAGACTCACTAGAAAGGCTCAACACACAATGTTCTACCGAAATAAGAGGTGGGTGAGAAAAGATATTTGTAGTCACATGAATAAGGGTACCCTTTTCAGGACTATTCATGATCATTCCAGCAGTGAAAACAGAAAAGGTAAAATCTGAACTTATACTATCAGAGAATGCAAATTCTGAAGAAAAGTCAGAGTTTATACCTTGAGTATTTGTGAATGTGGACGGAGTCTCCATTGGCTGTGCAGAAATTGGTTGCACCATGATTGCATTAGAGATTGCCAATGGAATGGTCTTAGAGTTTGTCTTGTCAGCATCAGTAACAACAGAATCTTCATTTAGAGATGTTATGCCTGCATCCAAACTTTGATTGGATGGTTCTTGTGTGACAGAGGCATTAATAACTTCTTCAACCCTTTGAATTGAAGGTTCTTGAGGGTTGTACCCTTGATTCTAGCTTGCTTCACTTGCTTCATCTTCAATGGCTGCTATTGACCTTTGATGAACAATTTCTTGTGTGCCTTGCCTTGAAATGACTCCTACCTCACTTTGAGAGGCAGGTTCTTGTAGGTCTTGGCCAAAAGAGACTGACTTCTTCCTCTTCCTTATAAATTATTTTTTACTATGAGAGACTGCATGTGATTTAGATTTCTTCTCAACCATCTCCTTTCTAACTTCCTCTGCTAGCTCCCTTACTCTTTCATAAGATATCTCCTTAATAAATTGATTTGGCGAATGAGAAGGAGAATCAGACACTATAACTAGAGCAGCTTCATTGGAATGTACATCAACATTTGCAATATTACAAGCCAATTCAGGTTGCACCAACTCATCAGAGTTTATCAAGACATCATAGTTTAAGACTTCGGTAGAGTTTATCAAATTTTTAGAGTTTATTGTTGCATCAGACTTTATCCCTTCAGTGTTTTCACCTTTAGAGATTGCAACCTTGATCAATCTTCTTCTTTTCTTTTTCAATTCAGGCATCAGATTTACTATGAATGGCTTCATGAAAGGTGCAAGAGGAGTCTCAGAAGCCTTTTTAACAACCTTCTTCACAGGAAAGACTAAACCTTCATTACTATCCTCAGAATCAGTCTTTTCATCAACCAACTTTCTCTTATTTATAGAAGATTCCTTCACAGATTTGCCTTTTCTTTTGCTTGTGCCTTGTTGAGTGGTTTTTTTTTATAACTACAGTATTTTGGGAGACTGTATAGGTTGGTAAAAGTGTTTGGGTATTATTGTTTAGTGGGTGGCTTGGGTTATAATCAGAGGGTGCTAAACTCTGATTGATAGCCACAAGTAGAAAATCTCTTCCATACATGGTAGGCATTCTCCGATATAAGAGAAACCTGACCCATGTGGGATAAAAGTGTTTAGTAAAATTACCTCCAGCTTCTTTCCTTGTGTCTTTTCTTGAGAGATCAGAAAATATTCTTTTATTCATACAAAAACTAGCTAATCTCTGATCATTTTCAAAATTTATATCATCCAATAAGTGGCTAAAAATTAATTGTAGAAATCTAGCAAAATAAAAAGTATGTGCATCATCATCAATTTTGCTAGCTAATTGCCTAATAATTAAACAAGAAAAATTAAAATTCAAGTTATAGGTCAGAGAATACCCAATCTGTTGTGAAAGTTGAGGAATTGCATCAAAATTTATACATTTTGAAATGAAAGCTCTTGTCATGCAATCATAGAAGAAACTCCACTCTCTTCTCAAATAGGGCCTTGTCAGACTCCCTAGCTTTGATAGACTAACTCCATAGCCTGTTTCTTTAAAGAACCCATTTATTTGTTTATTGTCAACTAGATCATCATAGACAACCACTTTTGGAAGATGAAGGGCTTGTCTCACCACAACCATAGTTATAGAGTATTTTCCTTTGCGTTGAAATGTGATGATGGGTTCCTCATTATCATCAGCATTATTAAATTTAGCAGAAGACCAGATTCTGACTAGAGATTGAGAAGAGAAGTCTGTGGGTTCCTGTAGTGCATACCCAATGTAACTATTTTGAAGAAAATCTTGTACTACATAAAAATCTTGAGGAGCATCAGTCTTATTCAAAAGAGATATGTAATCAGTGGCATCAAAGTTGAAGTTTTGGAAAGAATAACCTTTAAATGCCATTGAAAAATAGTGATTAATAGGTTTAAGAAATTAGGATATATATGAAACGAGAGAGAAAGAGA
Source organism: Oenanthe sinensis (assembly GCA_028671895.1). NCBI lineage: Eukaryota > Viridiplantae > Streptophyta > Magnoliopsida > Apiales > Apiaceae > Oenanthe > Oenanthe sinensis. The sequence goes on from CM053799.1 coordinate 12,811,093, forward strand.
TAAATATTAGATGCAGATGAATAATTCAAAGTGAAAATAAGAATTAAACTATTCCCTCTCATTTACATATACTCTTAGTGGGAGACGTCGCAATTTTTGAGTGGTTGACTAATGAGTGGTGCAATTCTCGAAATACAGTATGTATGTGTGTATATGTGTCTAAAAATGAATCATTTTTCGTGAGATACAAGTGGCCTAATGATTAGTCCAATCAGAGAATAGCTAAGAGTTTAATCATGTAATCATAGTTTAGAGTAAACAGAGTTTAAAGTAAACAGAGTTTAAAGTAAACAGAGTTTAACATGTAGAATGAAATCAGAGTTTAGATCAATCAGAGTTTAACATATGAAATATGAATCAGATTTTATAATAATAAGAGTTTCCATTATCTATCAGAGTTTATCATAAACACTGATAACTTGTGATTAGAGATTAGATGTTCTAATGATCAGAGTTTACTTGATTTTATTTATTAGAGTTTACCACATACTCTGATAGAGTTTATCATATACTCTGATTGTCTGCTATTTTTCATCTGGAGTTGATCCACTTGTCACCATTCCTAATTCAGAAACCAATATTGTAAAAGTTGCTACACATAGGGGCTTGGTGAATATATCTGCTAACTATTGATCTGAGGGAACAAAATGCATTTTAATTATTCCTTCCATGACATGTTCCCTTATGAAGTGATATCTGGTACTAATGTGCTTTGTTAGAGAATGTTGAACTGAATTTCATGTCATTGCAATATGATTATCACAGTAAATAGAATTTTTTAAAAGTTCAAACCATAGTCTAACAGTTGATTCCTCATCCATAGAATCTGTGCACAATAGCTTCTTGCAGTTATATATTCAACATTTACTATTGATGTTGAGATAGATTTCTATTTCTTACTGAACCATGACATAATTCTTCCTCCAAAGAATTGACAACTGCAACTTGTGCTTTTCCTATCAATTTTGCATCCTGTAAAGTCAACATCTGAATAGCCTATTAATTTAAAATTAGACACTCTAGGATACCATAAGCCATGATTAATGGTGCCTTTGAGATATCTAAAAATTCTCTTAACAAAAATCAAATTAGGTTTCCTTGGATTTACCTGAAATCTAGCACATAGACAAGTTACAAACATAATGTCTTGTCTTCTTGTAGTCAAATAGAGTAGTGATCCACTCATTCCTCTATATGTTGTAATATCTACAGGTTTTCTAGTGTTCTGATCAAGCTTTATTGCAGTAGCCATTGGAGTTGTAGCAGATGCAGAGTCTGTTGCAGTAGAATCTTGTGTGCATCATAAGCAAGAAAAATTCTGATTGCTTCAAGTCTAGCTACAGGTGTAAAGGTTTCATCATAATTAATACCTTTTGGTTGAGTAACCTTTGGCAGCTAGTCTTGCTTTGTTCCTTGTAATAATTTCATCAGAGTCTGTATTGTTTCTAAAAATTCATTTTGTGCTAACAATTGATCTATTCTTTGTCCTTGGAACTAGGGTCCAAACATCATTTCTTTCAAACTCATTTAATTCTTCCTGCATAGCAGTAACCCAATCTGTATCCTTCAAAGCATCTTCAACCTTTTTTGGTTCTATTTGAGAAAGAAAACTATGAAATAGACATTCATTCTGAGTAGCTTTTCTTGTCTGTACTCCACTTTCTAGATCGCCAATAATCAAGTCAGGTTGTGATCTTTGGTCCATTTTCTTGGATGTAAAAAATTTCTTGAACTAGATGCTCCCCATGATTTTTGCCTTCATAGAATAATTATTCTGTAAATGTTGATTATCCCCCTGAAGTTGTGCTTCCATCAGAGTTTATGTACTGAGAGTTTGAATAATAAGAATTTGAGTGATCAGTGTTTGTGGTTTTAGAGTTTGATTGATAAGAGTTTAGGGTCTCAGAGATTGTGTTGGCCAGAGTTTAATCAGACTCTGATATTTCAATAACTGTGGTTTGTTCTCCAATATCAGTAATTTGTTGATGTTGCTCCCCCTCAACATGGGTAGAGTCTTCAATTTCTATTTCAATCATTTCTGAATCATAATTTAAGGTATCAGAGTTTAACTCACCAGAGTTTGTTTCAACAGAGTTTAGCTCATTAGAGTTTGGTTCAACAGTGTTTAACTCATCAGAGTTTAGCTATTCAGAGTTTGTGTTCTGCAATTCATTCTCAAATCTCAGAGTTTCCTGATCATCTTCATCATGTAATCCAACTATTTTTCCTTCATCAAAAGAGACATTAATTGATTCCATGACTGCCATTGTCCTTAAATTAAACACTTTGAATGCCCTTGAAGAGGTTTTAGAAGTTGTAGCATAACCAATAAAAATTCATTCATCTGCTTTGAGTTCAAACTTCTTTAATTGTTCAGGATGTTTTTTGAGAATAAAACACTTGCTTTCAAATATGTGAAATTATTTAACATTTGGCTTTCTTCTCTTCAATGATTCATATGGAGTCATTCTATGTTTATTTATCAAAGTATAATTCTGAGTAATGCATGCAGTATTCACAGCTTCTGCCAAAAAATAAGTAGGTAGCTTTGCACCTTCTAGCATTGTTCTGGCAGCTTCAATTAGAGTTCTGTTCTTTCTTTCAACTACAACATTTTGTTGAGGTGTGCCAGGTGCTGAGAATTGTTGAATAATTTATTTTGTTGAGCAGAATTCCTCCATTGCAGAATTCTTAAACTCAGTTCCACTATCACTCCTCAGATTCTTTACCTTGTGAGGTAATTCATTTTCAATTATTAAAATATGATCAAAAATTATTTCTGCAGTTTCATCATTCTTATGTAAAAAGTACACCAAGGTAAATCTTGTGAAATCATCAACTATCATCATAGTATATTTCTTCTTTCTAATGGATATAATATTGACAGGTCCAAATAAATTAAGATGCAATAGATGAAAATGTTGATCAATATAATTTTCAATTTTACTCTTGAAAGATGTCTTCCTTTCTTTGGCCTTTTGACATGAATCACAGAGTCCATCAGGATGAAATTGAACTTTTGGAAGATCTCTAACTAGATCTTTTTTCACCAATTCATTAATGTTTCCAAAGTTCAAATAATAAAGCTTTTTGTGCCAGTTCCATCTTTTCAGAAATGATGCTTTTCCATGTAGATAAGTTAAGAGACTATCATAGTTTACATCCAAGCTTGCTTCAAATAAATTGTTATGTTTGTGATCAATATGAACTATTTTGCCATCCTTCTAGCTTTTCACTTCATAATGAGTTCCATCAAATTCCACAGAATAACCTTTGTTTGTCATTGGACTCACACTTAACAAATTATGTTTGAGTCCTTCAACCAGAGCTACATTCTCAATGATGAGATTTCCAATAACAATATTGCCATATCCCAGTATTCTTCCTATGTTGTTATCTCCATAAGATACTGTTGGGTCAGCCTTCTCCTCAAACTCTGAAAGCAGGGATTTGTTTCCAGTCATATGTGTAGAACATCCACTATCAATTACTAGGATGTTTTTCTTGTTTCCCTACAATCGGTTAATGCAAATTAATTAGTGGGTTTGGGGACCCAAACTGAAGGGTTTCGGGCATGAAAATGCAGCGGAATTAACGTAAAAATAATAAAAAAATCGAAACCCAATCGCAGGATCCATGTATAACGTTGGATGATTATGGTGAAGAAGTCTGTACCTTAACAAAGCTTTCGTATGCTGTTTAATGGAGGTCCAGAAAGATGAATCACAACAGTCCTTTGTTGTAAAGATTTGTTCTCTAAAGAAGTCCACACGAACGCCCGATCGTCCTACGATTACCGGAGTCGGTACTAGCCGAATTGTTTGCTTCTCTCTCTCTCTTTCTCTAGCCTCTCTTGATGTTGAGCAGCTAGGATTTTTCTCTAAAACGAAATTTAATGATTCAACCCTAATACTATATATCATTATGTATATATAGGGGAGAGAGAGATTTTGGGCCTAACCCTAATCCATGTGGTTTCCAAAACCCATTATGACTTTGGGTTATTATTATTATTAAATCTGAATTCTAATATAATTAATCAAGTCCCACTTAATTAATTCAATAATTAAATTTGAATAATAATAATACTTATTAAATCCGAATTCTAATAAAATTAATCAAGTCCCACTTAATTAATTCAATAATTAAATTCGAATAAAAAATAATATATTTAAATTCGTAATTTAAATAAACCTCCGTTTTGACGTTCTTTGTGTGTGACCCTTTAGGTTATTATTACGTTGGCAATAATTTTATTATCTAATAATAAAATTATAAACAATGAGCGGCATCTAGTAATACATCATTGCTACCCAAGTAACAATAATAATTGGTGATTCAATTAAACCTTTCGTGAATAATGTTCCATTTAATATAATCTCTTTAACCTTATATTATAGATCAAACTCGAGGCATGCATAGTGTCATCCTCTTCAACGTTTAATCTCGGATTCCTTGATCAATGAGTAGACTATTTAAACAAATCAATATTTGAGCATGGCCATGCATTTCATAGTCTCACTCAATCAAGAGGCCAATAATATCACTCCTAGAATTGGAGGTTAAATCCTATATCTATCATTCATATTCCTCATACGATTCATAGCATACCCAATGTACACCTTTATCATTACCCGGTTAAAGGTAACTTTGAGTGTAATCAAAGTATATTAATTCTCGTATAGAAATATAATGATTTCAAGTTAGAGGATCATTACATCATTATCACTGTGAGATTTCTTATGACACTTATTAACATGTAAAATCTCACGGCGGATCTTTCCAGTGTCATGTATTGATACATACACTTATGTTCTTGACTTTAGTATCACCATACCTATGACCAATGAGATGTGGTCATCCGTCAACAAACATACTAGTCTTATTACATTATTATTGTCCTTAAATAATAATACTTGACTAGGGAATTTTAGGAATAAAATACTACTCATATAATCTCATTTTTAAGTCACATACTTAAAGATATATATTACGTATTAATATTCCAAGGACATTTATTATCCTTTCAATTTATAACGCATTAAATAAAGACATAATAAATAATAATTAAATAATCACATAAAACATAATCCTTAATTGTTTTCAATAAAACATTAAAAGTATTGTTTCTAGGACACCAATACTAACAATCTCCCACTTGTACTAGAGCCAATCTCTCATGTATCTAATACCCATGGAACTAGTATGACCTTCGTGCTTCTGCTGCGACAAAGCCTTAGTCAGTGGATCTACAATGTTATCATTTGTATGCACTTTACATATATGTATATCCCCTCGATTATTAATCTTATTAATTAGGTGATATCTCCTAAGTACATCCCCAAACAGCCTCCTTGGCTGCTTCGCAAGCATCAATATACTCAGGCTCTATTGTAGAATCAACAACTGTCTCAGCTGTGAACCATTCCAGCATACAACATCTCCATTTAGACAAAAACAAATCCAGACTGAGAAATCGAATTATCCTTGTCTGTCTAGAAACTAGCGTCGGTGTAACCTTTTACAACCAGCTTATCTTCTCCTCCATATACCAAGAATTAATCTCTAGTCCTCTTCAAGTACTTAAGAATATTCTTGACTGCTGTCCAGTGACCTTCACCTGGACTAGACTAGTATCTACTCTGACTTAGGCCGATCATTCTTCTTGATTTATCTCTATAGATCTTGATACCTAAAATATAGGTCGCTTCGCCTAAGTCTTTCATTGAGAAATTCTTACTCAACCAAGTCTTAAAAGCCTGTAAAGAATGAATGTCATTCCCTATTATTAATATATCATCAACATATAATTATAGGAATGCCACATTGCTCCCACTTACCTTCTTGTAAACACATGGTTCATCTTCATTTTGAATAAACCCAAACTCTTTGACAGTTTCATCAAAACGAATGTTCCATCTCCTTGAGGCTTGTTTCAATCCATAAATGGATCGACGCAGCTTACATACCTTTACAGCATTCTTTGGATCAATAAAACCTTCAGGCTGTGTCATATACACATCCATATCTTCTTCAAGGCTCCCATTTAAGAAAGCGGTTTTGACATCCATCTGCCAGATTTCATAATCATAGTAAGCAGCTATAGCAAGCAAAATCCTGATGGACTTGACCATAGCCACTGGTGAAAAAGTCTCATCATAGTCAATACCATGAATTTGCTTGAAACCTTTTACCACCAATCGTGCCTTATAGGTCTGTACATTACCATCTATGTCGGTCTTCTTCTTGAAAACCCACTTGCACCCTATAGGTTTTACCCCTTTAGGTGGATTAACCAAAGTCCATACTTGATTAGTATACATGGATTCCATCTCAGATTTCATGGCATCCAGCCATCTCTTGGATTCTGAAGTGTTCATAGTATCTTAGTAGGTGAGAGGCTCATCTTCGTCGATAAGCATCACATCACCATCTTGAGTTAAGAGAAATCCATAATATCTCTCAGGCTCATGGCGAATCCTACTAGACCTACGAATAACCTGTGTTTTTGAGCAGTGTTGTGGTCTGGTACATCCTGCTCAAGTTCTTCCATTGGTTCAATGTTATCTTGTGGGCCTCGAACTTCATCGAGATCTATTATCCTCCCACTATTTTTCTTCGAAAGCATTTCTCTTTCAAGAAAAACTGCAGTTCGAACAACAAACGCTTTGTTCTCGGAAGGATTATAGAATGAATAACCCTTAGTTTCAATTGGGTATCCCACAAAATTATATGTGTCTGATTTAGGTCCTAGATTGTCAGAAGTTAAACGTTTCATAAACGCTTCACATCCCCATATTTTCATAAATGACATGCTATGACGTTTCTTAGTCCATATCTCATATGAAGTCTTCTGAACCGTTTTAGTAGGAACTCAGTTAAGTGTATAAGCAGTCGTCTCCAGGGCATAGCCCCAGAAACTAATTGGAAGATCTGCATGACTCATCATCGATCGTACCATGTCCAACAAAGTACGATTCCTCCTTTCAGAAACTCCATTCCATTGTGGTGTTCCGGGAGGAGTGAGTTGTGATAAAATACCACACTCTTTTAATAAACTCTTAAATTCATGGCTTAAGTATTCACCTCCACGATCAGATCGTAGAGTCTTAATACTTCCGCCAGTTTGCTTTTCTACTTCAGCTTTGTATTCTTTGAACTTTTCAAAAGAATCAGATTTGTTCTTCATAAGATACACATATCTACTGAAATTATCAGTAAACGTGATAAAGTAGTAAAACCCACCTCTTGTCATAGTACGCATAGGACCACAAACATCACTATGTATAAGTTCTAATCGTTCAGTGGCTATTTCACCTTGTCCAGTAAAAGGAGATTTAGTCATTTTTTCAATGAGACAAGGTTCGCATGCTTCGTATGATTCAAAGTCAAACTTATCCAAGTATCCATCCTTATGTAACTTGGAAATGCGCTTCTCATTTATATGGCCTAAACGACAGTGCCAGAGGTATGTTTAATTTGAGTCATTTATTTTAAGATGTTTGTTATTCACATTGTAGATAGGAGTGTCTAAATAAAGAACATATAAACTGTTAAATAAACGTGCAACCTCATAGGTAACATTATTCAAAGAAAAGGAACAACTATTGTTCTGAATTAAAATGCAAAACCTTTCTTGTCTAAACAAGAAACCGAAATAATGTTTCTACAAATTGCAGGCACGTAAAAACAGTTCTCAAGTTCTAAAATAAGCCCAGTGGGCAATGATAAATAATAAGTCCCTACAGCTAAAACAACAACCTTTGCTCCATTGCCAACTCATAGGTCGACCTCTCCTTTAGCCAAAGTCCTACTCCTTTGTAGTTCATGTACATTTATACAAATGTGAGAACCACATCCAGTATCCAATACCCATGATGTAGAAGTTGACAAATTGACCTCTATAACATAAATACCTGAATCAGAAGCTTGACCAGCCTTCTTCTTCTTCAGATCCTCCAAATAAGCATGACAGTTTCTCTTCCAATGACCTGGTTTACCATACTAGTGACAATCACCCTTTGCAACAACACCCTTAGGCTTTAAAGCCTGTTTGGGATTAGCCTTTGGCTTGGGACCAGAAGCAGATCCAATCTTCTTCTTTCCCTTCCATTTGCCTTTCCTATTAGCCTTACCTTTGTTATCTACCATCAACATGGCAGCAGGTTCAGCCTTTTCATGTTGGTTTTAGTAGTTCGTAACATGGACAACAATTCAGTGGGTGTTTTATCTATCTCATTCATATTGTAGTTCATAACAAAATGAGTATAGTTGCGGTTCAAAGATTGCAAGATTAAGTCAATCTGAGCTTCCAAACCAATCGGGAAACCCAAAGTATCAAGATACTCAATATAACCTATCATCTTCAGAACATGTGGTTCAACAGGTTCACGCTCTCCCTGTTTGCAAGCATACAGTGCTTTGCTCGTGTCGAACCTTTCTTGACGAGCTTGTCCCTCAAACATTCTTTGAAGGTGTTCAATCATCTCATAAGCATCCATATGCTCATGTTGTTTTTGAAGCTCAACACTCATGATTGCCAGCATGAGACATGCACTATCATTCACATCATCAATATGCTTCTGATAAGCATTTTGCTGAACGCGAGTTGCATTCTCAGCAGGAGGAGCAGGTGAAGGAATTTCAATGACATGGGGCTTACGTTCTTGCCTGAGGACAATCCTCAAATTCCTATACAAATCCAGGAAGTTAGTTCCTGTCAGCTTGTCCTTCTCAAGGGTTGCTCGTACGGAGAAAGTATTTGTATTGTTTTCCATTTAAATATCTACAATGTTTAAAATGCATAAAATAAACATTAGATTGTCTGAGTTATTTATTATGTTCAAATGATTATGATATATTCATAATATATCTCCCACTATTTTTATCAAATTAATAGCCCTTACTATTAATTTGGAAAGTATATCCCATAATTCTTTCTAGTGAGCCAAGATCCATATTTCGTCATGTCCTAAGTCAGCCACTGGAAGTCCTTAAAAAATGATTATTTAGGTAGACAACAGTTGTCAATTATATCATATATAATTCTTGGATAGTTTGGTGAACAACGATTGATCTTATCTATCTAATAGACTTTTAACCAAACTCTATGCTTCTAATTTCATAATGGTTGAATATAACCGTTTATTTTCATCTTATTATGACGACTCAGTTAAGTTAGACCCAATGATACAACGGCCGAATATAACCATTTATATTCGTCGCATCTCACCACGATAGATAGGAGTCCCCTGCCACTGACAGTCCTTCCCCTAATCGATCTAGGATTCGATGAGTGTTCATTCATTGGAAAGCATCCGAGTAAAACTTAATATTTTGTTAAGGGGTTTAGAAAATTTATAACGATCATGATCACATCATAAAGAGATCCTCAATTTTTCCTTGTACCAAATATTTCAAATTGACATCTTAAATTGTTCATTTCCCAGGTAGATGGAGGATACTAGTGGTCACACTTAAAACCCATCAGCCTTACGAATACGCATATCCGTTTTTGTCAGAAAATCCCAGTTATAGATATCAAAAATCAATATTTAATTCCGTGTTTTAAAATCCATATTTCATAAACACAAGAATCTCATGATCGTTTGTTAATTTTAAAATCTTGAATCGTTACAGATTTTATCTTTCTTAAGCAGACATGGCATGGGTGTCGTATCTAATACATACATCATTCCAACACATACATATCTACACATGCATTCATATACATATATGTTTTGTGCATAAATTAAACGTGTTTGGTTATGACCCCATCCTATGTGATATTTCCAAGCTAATGGAATTATCAAGGTCAATCTATGGTGGTTTCAAATACTACACTATTACATGTCTTTATCTTCTTCATTGCTCCATCATCTGGATTGCCTCCTAGCTTCCTTGCTTCCAAGTCTCCATTGAACAATTACATTGAATAATAAATAAATCTATTCTAATGAAATTACAAGAAGAACTCGAGTTAAATTCGAGATTAACAATTACAATGAATAAACGACATGCAAGTCGTATTTAGAAACCAAAATCATAAAACAAAACCACTATCATATGGGTCTTTAGGCCATAACCATCCACCATGTTATCACATAACACATGTAATATATCTCAGATTATATAAACATATCATATAATCATATATAATAAATTTTAAAATTTCAGAAAATCAAATAAATTTCAAGAAAATAATAAATCGCCATTTCGGGGCCTATAACTTCGTCAAACGGCTTACAGACGCGAAGCTAACTTTGTCAGTATTGCTCAGTGACACGATTCCAGTCAGAAAACACATATCGTTTGCGAAAATAGGACATTGGACACAGATTTCAGAAAATCTACCGAAGCCGTTTCAGAATTCGTATCGAATACGATTTCCATAACAAGAACAAACATGTATCATATACAAGAACAAACATGTATCATAACAAGAACAAACATGTATCATGTATCTCATGATTATACAACACATGAATATCATATATTCAAAATCATATAAAACATATATATCAAGATATAGTCATGGCATATCATATATATGTTTACATACATCGAAAAACTGTTAAACACATAACCAAATCATCCCATTATACACGTAGCTCTGATGCCATTGAAGGGTTTCGGGCATGAAAACGCAGCGGAATTAACGTAAAAACAATAAAAAAATCGAAACCCAATCGCAGGATCCATGTATAACGTTGGATGATTATGGTGAAGAAGTCTGTACCTTAACAAAACTTTCGTATGATGTTTAATGGAGGTCCAGAAAGATGAATCACAGCAGTCCTTTGTTGTAAAGATTTTCTCTCTAAAGAAGTCCACACGAACGCCCGATCGTCCTACGATCACCGGAGTCGGTACTAGCCGAATTGTTTGCCTCTCTCTCTCTTTCTCTAGCCTCTCTTGATGTTGAGCAGCTAGGGTTTTTCTCTAAAACGAAATTTGATGATTCAACCCTAATACTATACATCATTATGTATATATAGGGGAGAGTGAGATTTTGGGCCTAACCCTAATCCATGTGGTTTTCAAAACCCATTATGACTTTGGGTTATTATTATTATTAAATCTGAATTCTAATATAATTAATCAAGTCCCACTTAATTAATTCAATAATTAAATTCGAATAATAATAATACTTATTAAATCCGAATTCTAATATAATTAATCAAGTCCCACTTAATTAATTCAATAATTAAATTCGAATAAACAATAATATATTTAAATTCATAATTTAAATAAACCTCCGTTTTGACGTTCTTTGTGTGTGACCCTTTAGGTTATTATTACTTTGGTAATAATTTTATTATCTAATAATAAAATTATAAACAATGAGCGGCATCTAGTAATACATCATTGCTACCCAAGTAACAATAATAATTGGTGATTCAATTAAACCTTTCGTGAATAATGTTCCATGTAATATAATCCCTTTAACCTTATATTATAGATCAAACTCGAGGCATGTATAGTGTCATCCTCTTCAACGTTTAATCTCGGTTTCCTAGATCAATGAGTAGACTATTTAAACAAATTAATATTTGAGCATGGCCATGCATTTCATAGTCTCACTCAATCAAGAGGCCAATAATATCACTCTTAGAATTGGAGGGTTAAATCCTATATCTATCATTCATATTCCTCATACGATTCATAGCATACCCAATGTACACCTTTATCATTACCCGGTTAAAGGTAACTTTGAGTGTAATCAAAGTATATTAATTCTCGTATAGAAATATAATGATTTCAAGTCAGAGAATCATTACATCATTATCACTGTGAGATTTCTTATGACACTTATTAACATGTAGAATCTCACGGCGGGTCTTTCCAGTGTCATGTATTGATACATACACTTATGTTCTTGATTTTAGTATCACCATACCTATGACCAATGAGATGTGGTCATCCGTCAACAAACATACTAGTCTTATTTTATTATTATTGTCCTTAAATAATAATACTTGACTAGGGAATTTTAGGAATAAAATACTATTCATATAATCTCATTTTTAAGTCACATACTTAAAGATATATATTACGTATTAATATTCCAAGGACATTTATTATCCTTTCAATTTATAACGCAGTAAATAAAGACATAATAAATAATAATTAAATAATCACATAAAACATAATCCTTAATTGTTTTCAATAAAACATTAAAAGTATTGTCTCTAGGACACCAATACTAACACAAACAAGTTTGGGTTCTTTCTTTTGAAGCTTATTAACTCTTGCAGCAGAAGTATTTTTGTTAGAGTTTATGCTAACAGAGTTTGCATTGTCAGTGTTTGCCTTATCAGAGTTTATACTGTCAGAGTTTAATTTTCTGTTATCAGATTTTATCACATAAATTTGTTTGACAGTATATTTTGGAGATATATTCAGTTGAGGCAATGGTTCATAATAATTGTAATAGAAACTATGATATTCTTTGAATGTATAAATAGAATGCCATGAACTACCACAGTGAAGACATGGATTTTGTGGTCTATATCTACTTTGTTTTCTAGCCTCTAAACTAGGTCTCTCAGGTTCCTTTTTTATTTTGTTTGTAGTCAATGGTAAGGTGATTAGAATTACCACAAGTGAAGAAGGTTTTTCTAGGAGTATCAGGGATATACTTATAGTTATTCTCCTTAGTAAATCCAACTTTTCCATTTCTATTTCTTTTCACCTTTTTAGGTTTGTCTTTATTAGTGACCGTCTTCAATTTTTCATTAAATTGCTTCTGTGAGAGTAATCTGGCATATATTCTCCTTTTTATTATTTGACACACTATTATTTTTAGAGCATTCTCTAGGAGTTTTCTTGTCATTACTAGCGCTAACAAATTTCATAGGTTTATTCAATATTCCTTTTGTGTGAGTTTTAGTGTGTGTATCCTTGTCAGATTCATAACCTAAGGCAGAAGTCCAATTCTTATTAGAAAGCATTTGACGGACTTTCTTGCCAGAGTTTGACCAAACTCTGAAAGTCTCCTTTTCCTTATCTATCTCAGATTTCAAATATTCAACTTGAATTTCTAATTGAGTTTGCATGTGTATTGCATTTTCACGGTCCTTCTTAATGCTAAGCATGTTAGAATTTTCAGATTCAAGAGAGTTACTCCTAGAAGTCAGAGTTTGTATATCATATTTTAATCTTTCATTTTCAAGAGACTGTGATTTAAAACTAACATGCAATGATCTAAGGAAAGACTTTAATTCACGGATATTTTCAGTATCAAAATTAAAGACAGAGTTTAGTACCTTGTCAGAGTTTAGGATGAGAGCATCGGAGTTTGCCAATCTTTCTTTGATGTGATGAGTGCTTTTCCAGATTCCTTGCTTCTGCACTCGGTAGTAAAGTGCCACATCTTATTACACTTCTAAAACTTGACTTTTGATTTGTCAAGAGTTTTTTATTTTTAATCTCTGTCTTCTCTTTTTCTGAATCTGTCTTTCTTGTCTGATTCTCTTTGCTTCTTTTGGAAGTTCCCTTGCTTTCTGTACTTGTTATATTTCATTTTCTTGAAGCCTTTGACAATCATAGAAACCATTTCCATTATGAAAGAATCTGAAGAATCATCAGAGTTTACATCAGAGTTTACCTCAAACTCTGATTCACTATTTTCTTTGATCACAGCTTTTCCTTTTCTTGTTGAGGCTTTTAGGACTTATTCTTTTTGTTCTTCAACTTTGGCCTCAACATTCAAAGCAACAGATTTTACCTTGCTACATTTTCTATTTTTTCTTTGCTGTAATTCTAAATCATGAGTCTTCAATCTTCCATAGACTTTATCAAGAGACATCTCATCTAGATCTGTCATATCTCTTATTAATGATGTTTGTAGATCCCATTCTTCAAGAAGAGTCCTTAGAAACTTGGTGTTTGAATCTTCATTGTCAGACACCTTATCCACCAAAGCCAAGTTATTCAATAAAGTTAGAAATCTGTCATAGATATATGTGAGGGATTCATTCTGTTTTGCCTCAAAATAATCATATTCTTGAATTAGCACAGATCTTCTGTTCTTCTTTATTTCCTTGGTTCCTTGGCATTGAACCTCTATTGCATCCAATTTTTTTTTGGCAATTTTACATGCAATTACCCTGTTAGACATCATAGAGTCAAGACTATTATGCAGAATATTCCATACCTTTGCATCTTTGAGGACTTCTAGTTTTTCTTCATTATTCCATTCTTTCTTGTCGTTCAAGGTGTAATATTCAGGAACTTGTCTTCCTTCCAATATTGTAGATGACACTAGTTTGGTTGGTAGATACTGACCTGTATGGATTCTGTCTAAATAATCAGGATCAGTTGCTTCCAGGAACATCATCATGTTCACCCTCCATGTAGGGTATTCAGCCTTCTTCAATATTGGGATCCTTATGCATTTATACTTGTTTCCAGACATGTTTCTATGATCTTTGAGTTGTAATTAACTGTCTGCTCTGATACCAATTGTTTTTCCCAGATAAATAACTATTATAGAAGGGGGTTGAATGTAATAGTACCAAATAATCGATTATGAACACAAGTATGTAGAATGAAATACTATTTTGTATTAATGATGAATTTGAATACAAAAGTCTCTCAAGAAATTCTTTATTTTCAAGAGCTGCTAGGTTATGAAAGATAAGACTTGCAAAAGATATTATAATGTTAACCTATGTATGTGTTTATATAGACACAGTTATAATTCAATTACAAAAGAGATTATGAAAAGAATAGCTTCAATAAGGTAATAGACTTGTATTTGGATTCCTTCTTTACTATCCTAATCATACTCTGATTTGACTTGTTTCTTCACAAACTCTGATATGTAAACTTTGTCGGTTATCATTCTCTAGCTTTTTTGAGCATTCTCTGTTAGAGTAAACTCTGATTGAGTATTCTCTGATAGAGTAAACTCTGACTGACATCTTCTTAATTCTCTGATGATGTCGGCATGAACTCTGTCAATAAACTCTGTTTGACATTCTCTTACAACATCAGTATTTGCATTTCTAACAATATATTATACAGAGACAAATTAATATTTTATTGAAATAAGTTCTTATATCATTAATAAATTATGTATGATATGAAAGGGGTGTCGTCTTTTAAGAGAGTTATTTAATTATAATTAATATTTTTAATTTTTAATATTAGAAATTATATTCTTATTGTAATCATTATTGTCATATTTTTATTTTTTTAATTTATTACGAACTATATATATATATATATATATATATATATATATATATATATTATAACCAAACTAGAATTTTTTTTTTTGAAATACTGAGGTGAATCATAGAAAATATCATAACCGTCCAATTTTAGGTGAACCATAAAAACGATCATAACCATTGTGTTTTAATAAAATCTAAAATATTAATCTGCTAAGTAAAATACATCTTACATTAATCTCTAAACTAAAATATCCCACAATAATCTCCTAACTAAAATATATCTTTATACAAAATACACTAACATTATTTTACTAAAATATAAAAAAAAAATTATATATAAATATATACATATAATATTAAATAAAGTTTAAATTATTATTATACAAATATAAATAAATTTAAATCATAAAACAAATATTAAAATAAAATATTTAAAAACTAAAAAATTTCATCTGTCCATCGCACTATACATACATACACACACACACACACACACACACACATATATATATATATATATATATATATATATATATATATATATATATATATATATATATATATATATATATATATATATATATATATAGGATCCTGCTCAAATAGAAAATAACTTAGAATAGAAAATAGAAAATAAGATCTACACCACATATTCAATCTAATCTAATGGCAAGGGGGTGCATCCACACACAAATCAAATGCACCCTCATACACCAAATCCCACATAATCCCTCCGTTTTTAATTTGATTTTTCCCGTTAATTAGTAAAGTTTTTTTCAAATCTAACTTCACCACATTTTTCTCCATCTCCCAACAATCAGTTTGCATACCATATGTGATATATTCCGGTGACTTTTATTTTTTCGACGATTTCCTTTATTTTTTGTGAACCCAAGATATATAATTTAGTGATTTCTGTAATACAAATTAGTGATTTCTATAATACAAATTAGTGGTTTCTGTAATATATTTTAGTGATTGAAGTTTGAATTTGATAAGTGACGAATTTATTTTAATTATAAATTATATTCGCCGAAATATGACACATATGGTATGGAAACTAATCGTTGGGAGATGAAAAAAAATGTGGTGAAGTTAGATTTGAAAAAAACTTTGCCAATTGACGGAAAAAATCAAATTAAAAACGGAGGAGAATAGATGAGATTGTGTGTGTGAGGGTGTATATAATTTGTGTGTGGGTGCGGCAGGTATAATGATAAGGTTTTCTATTTCTCATTTAATCTATTTTCTATTTGAGCAGGACCCTATATATATATATATATATATATATCTAAACTATTACATTAGTTATTTAATATTTTTTTAAATTATAAAAATTTATTAGATAATATATTAAAGTCCAAAGATCCTAACACCATCATCATCATAACATACTCATATATTTTCCTTAGAGTAGGGTTATAGGGAGGGTAAGATGTAGTAGTGCAGTAGGTAGGGAGACTATTTTCGTGAAAACTCCGCTTAATGCATTACAAATTAGTAAGTGATATCATCTTTTACAAAAACTCATCTGTTTGCAAGGGCAAATTATCATGTTCGCTCTCTTGGATCACATACTTTGCAACACAATTACAGTGGATCGATCTTGTGGCAATTTAGTAGAATAGGAAAAGAAAATAAATCATATATCATATGTCTAGACCATAATTTCCCCCAATCATCATCGCCCCAAAACCAAACCCTAATAATCGCCATGAAATCTCAAGCTCAACCATCCCAATCATCATCTCCGTACCACTTGGCTGTCACAAGAGTTGCCGTCGCTCAAATATGTTGGAGTATAGACTCCAACATCCCCACGTATATACAGTTTGGGATGGCGACGATTGTTACAACTAATTATATTTTTCATAAAAGTGTTTATCTTTAATTTTATTATTTAATAAGGAGAAAAAATTGCATTCCTGCCAATGTTAACATATTTATATTTTATAAACCTAATTCTTGGGTAAATTTTTATTAAAAGTTACTATTCTAATTACTCTATTGCTTAATTATCATGAGTTTTAATATATTTTATTTTAAATTCTTGATAATATTAAATTTAACTATCTTTTATCATTATTTCAATTAATATCATTCAATTATAACCATGCATGACCTTGACTTAAAACATTTACAAACGGCCGGTATAGTAAATCTAAGTTATTTTAATGTTTTTAATTAAATATAAATTAATATTTTTAATTAAATATAAATTATTTACAAACTAGTATTTTTTAAATTTTATTTAAATTTCAATTATTTACTTATTCGTTCATTTAATTATATATATATATATATATATATATATATATATATATTCAACCAAACAATTAATTGTTCTAGACACAGCAGCGAGAGAGTTAACCAAATTCTCCGTAATAATTTTGCGTGCACAAATAAGTCTCTTATAGTTTGTTAATATTTTAAAAAAAAATATGTTTTGTGTGGATAATTGATTTTAAACCATTGTCTTGATTTTTAACGAAAGCAAAGGATAATATGGTACTGCATGTAGTAATTCATTTATAAGCTGCGGAACTTGTCTTCTACGTGCCTATATACGTGGAAGTCACGTATTCAGAAGCAAATGGACAAAAGTGTCCCTTTAAATATATCTTATGGATTCGGAAAATCCAATACAGGCAAAATGAAAATGATTACAGTCATCCAAAATAGCAAACGCGATTGCAACTGTTTTGTGCAGAGTCGGCTTGTCAACATGTAATGTAACACCTATGAGCTGAGCAAAAAATAGTCAAACTGATCACATTCGACTGGACCAAACCGACCAAACTGTTTTGTACGGTTTTTTGAGCGGTTTGGTTTGATTTAGCTTTGATTTAAATACAAACCGTTATTTTCCGGTCCGGTCTGGTTTTCATTTCTAAACCGACCAATAAAACTGAACCGGATCCCTACAAATATATATTATTATATTTATATATATATATAATATAAATTTGTTTTGCTCTTACCTATATTTGTCTTAAATATATATATATATATATATATATATATATATATATATATATATATATATATATATATATATATAATTTTGTTTTACATAATATTTCTTCTACAATTAAGATTGCTAATTTGCTCATGCACTGCATTTCTTTTTATTTTGCATAATACTAATATTGTCATTTGGGCACATATTAGTATTTTCGTAATGTAGTAAACTAGTAACTAGTAATGTATGTACTAAAATTGACATACTTTTTGACAGTATTGTTCCACTGGATATGATTCAAGAAAGGTTTTTTATGCCTAAATTTATCATATTAAACAGTTTATTTTAAAACCGTAACTGACCGAATCAGACCGTTTAATTGCGGTCTGGTTCGGTCTGGTCCAATATCTAAACGGTCTGATCTAGGTTTGAGATATGAAAAACCCGCTATTAGTGGACTGGTCCGGTTTGGCGATTAAAAACCAACCGAACCGACCTTACTCAGCCCTAACCCTACTATTATCAATAATAAGGCTACACAATTTAACAAAGTTAAAATAATATCAAACTGTCATAAACAAATAATTCTGCCAAAGTTTAAGTACTTAATCTCAATAACAATAATACTGATACAATCTGAAATTATCTAAAATAGTTCTTGAATTTCTTATTAAATCTCCTAAGCAGAAAGCAGCTAGAAATTGGGTAATGCTCATCCCTAACCCCACTTTATCCCTCATTACCTATGAAAAGGAAATAATACGATTGAGCCAATCCCCAGTACAATTATATATATTTTAATAAAATGTGGAATTTTAAAAAATACAATGTATTGTGTCTTTCCAACACAAGAAGACAATAAAACGATACTGATATGGGCAAAAAATATACCCTAAAGACACAATTAATATAATATTAATTAGATCTAGTTTGGTGTAAAAAGGGAGGCCAATTTAATGAGGTTCGAAACCCTAATTATTAAATAAATTCATAATTAATTAATTAGCTAAATATAAATTTAATACACCCTAATTTTTAATCCATAACAGATATAAATGGAAACAATATAAGGATCACGAGATATCTTAAATCATATACGATATTTAAAAAAATTGTACCACAAAAAATACCTCAAATCCAAAATAATAAAATATGTTTGAAAAGTAAATAAGGTGGGAACAATAAGGGTCTCTTACACAAAACTGTATTCGTGAAACTCCACTCACTATAGGACAATGGTTTCTTCCTCGGATATCCATGAAAAGACATAATAGAATGTATAAAACATCACAATAATATAATATCGATTATGATCTATTCACATCTCATACTCCATAAATACGCACGTATACTTAAAACACTGATGCGAGTTAGTGTCTAGTTCACCTTTATTCCGAACTCCATGTGAACATTGTCCGTGATTAACGCACACGGATCGGTCTAAGAGCGCAATACATACGTTACAGAGATTGTCAACTCTTTAATCAAATCAAAATAATATGGCAATAAAAATGTGAAACAAAACAATATAAAGAATCAAGACAAAATTACATAGGGAGCCAACGTTCAGTCCCGTAGGACATTAGAACAGAAAATTGTTTCTACGAGGTTGAACTCAAAGAGCTAAAGAAAATCATAGGTCGGCAAGACATAAGGCCAATCCCGAGGCGTGAAGCCCCTGATATCATAGAACTAGATGGAACCCCTCGAGAGGGAAGAAGAGAAACTACAAGGGTTAATCCCACTGAATTTCTGCCACTCGGAGATCCTGATGATCCGACACCACCCTTTACCAAAGCGATCATGAGCGCTGACATCTCAATGAAGTTCAAGATGTCCACCATCAAGACTTATGATGGAGCGGGAGACCTCTCGATTCATGTAAGAACTTTCTCGAATGCTTTGTTATTACAACCGATCAACGATGCTGTCAAGTATAAGGCTTTTCTTCAAACCCTGGAGGGCATGGCTCAATGTTGGTATAGCCGGTCACCTCCCACCTCTATTGGGTAATTCAAAAAAATAAGCAAAGCTTTTATAAGCTAGTTCATAAGTGGGAGAGTGCATGAAAAAAGTTCAACCTCGCTCATGAACCTAGTGCAGGGAAAGAACGAATCTTTGAGGGAGTACTTGAATCATTTCACTAAGGAAGTATTAAAAGTACCAGACTTGGACTAGAAAGTAGCTATGATAGCCTTACAACAGAGGACGACTGATCCTTATTTCAAGAGATCTATGGCCAAGCATCCGCCCGAGAACATGCTCCTTGTCCAAGACAGAGCAGGGAAATATATTAAGGCAGAAGAAAGCATGAAGAAAACCTGTATACCAGTGGCGAAAAATGGGAACAATAACAAAAAGAGAAAAGGTGATCAAGAGTATGATACCCGGGAAAAGTATTCTAAGATAGATAAGGATTCAGAATCCCCTCCTAAGAAAAATAACTTAAGACCAAGGTTCGCTGAATATGCATGGCTGAATACGCCTCCAAGCCAAATCCTGATGGATATTGAAAGGTATAGGGACCTGAGATGGCCTAAACCCCTAAAGTCTGATCCTGAGAAGAGAAACAAGAATACATTTTTATAATTTTCCCTTAAGCAAACGAAGTTTGTAGAAGGGGGGTTGAATAAAAACTTAAGAATTATTTCAGATTCTTGAAGATTTAAGTTTGTTCAATAAAAGTGTTTGAGTGTTTGGACGGATTAAACAAAAAGAGAAAACTTGAAGAACTAAATTAAATTTGAAAACAAATCTTTTAAAAATACTAGTGGATTGGTTTTTCCACTAGTGTATTTTTTTCTTTCAATTAATCTTGGTAAAGATACCAAGCTGCTATACAATGTGATTTTGAAGTAAGAAAAACACTACAAATATTTTCTATCTTTCTATTGTGCCTTTCTTGAGTTCTTAATATTTTTCACACACATTGCTACAATGGACTACTACTACATATATAGTAGTTCACATTCTACTTCTATTTTCTATTCTTCAGTTAATAACATTATTAATTACAAATTACAGCTTACAATGTATTCACTAAAATAGAATGTAGCTTCTTTTTACAGTCTCCTTTGCATTTGTCTTGTTCTGGAAAAATCTTTGTCTTGATCTTTTCCTTGAAGACTTTGTTGCCTTGAAAGATTTCACAGTCCTGACATGACTGTCTTTCATTGATTTAGTTTCTATAAAAATCCCAGTCTATTTGAATTTAACCAATTTGTGAAACCTTGATCAACTGATAATTATTGTCAAGCTTATCTGTCGATCCCTCTTTGCTCAACCATCGATGGATCGATTATCCATTGATCAATTGATGTATCGATGGATAGTTAGATTATCTATCGACTCCTTATCCATTGATAGTCCTTTATCCGTTGATTGCCTTCATCCGTTGATAGCCTTTATCCATTGAGTAGTGTCTTTATCCATCGACTCCAATATCTGTTGATCAATTCATTTATGAGAATTCTGACTTAGAATATTTACAATTGATCAGCCATTCTTCACATCCATTGAGAAGCTATAAATTGAAGTCAATAACATCAGTCGACTACTTCACAGCATCCATCGAGACAATACAATCAATTGATAATGAAACATAAATCAAATATTACAATCCACTTTATCAGTTGATTAACAAGCTTCAACTGATAAATGGTTTCCTAGTGAATGGATATTTATAAGTCATATATCCATCGACTAGTTACAATAAAATTTAAATCCCTATTGTAATTGTAAGTAATTTGTTATCATCAAATCTCATAATTCCTAATAATCTCCCCCTATTTATGAATATGTGAAATATGCATAAATTTTTTGTTGATGATAACAAAACTCCTAAACATTTTCATTCTAGCAGGAATTAGAATATTGACAAAAGTAATTTTGAGACAGAGTGATCAAATACCAGTAATAGATGAATTCTGATAACTTTGATGTTGAGTCTGAATCTTCGACCTTCTTTTTCTTCCCCTTGACTCATTCATTTTATCTTCATTTTCCTTCATCTTTTATCTTTTTATATATGACCCTTTCAGTGTTAGCCAAACTAGTTTCATCATTAGCCATTGCAGGCTCCAATAGCTCATCGTCATAATTATCTTAAAAATCTTCATGATTCATGTGAGACACATCATCCCGCTGTCTTGACAAACTCTCCTTGCCACTCCTGAATTATTCTTCTGTTTGCACTACTCCCAACATCTTTTCAGCCTCTTGATTAGTGGTTACTGCCAATTCTTGGTAGTGTGGATCTTCATGTTGAAATGTTGTAGCATCAAGATTAAATTCAATCTCATCATCCACCTCCATGTGGGCATCTGCAACTCCTGTAGGAATTCTATATTCCTCATTTCCTCTTGATAGGTGAGTTCAGCTGCAACCTACTCAGTTTTAGAAGTTGATGCTTCATGAGATGGTGAAATTGGTTTCTCTCTATTATTTTCTCCCTCTTCTCTCTATTTTTGCATCAGGATCTCATACTAGATTCTTACCTCTCCCTTACTATTATCTCCTTTTGCATCACCTACTAATGTGGAACTCTCTTTGCTCAAACCCTCTTCTTTTGCCACCTCAAATGAAATTCAGGTCCTCTCATTCACACACTCTCATTTTGCCAAGGCCGTATGCAACACTTGTCTCTTACACACCTCACCTACTCCAATCAATCCCAGTAGAGTAATGGCCACTTGAATTGTTTCAATGGATAATTCATGAATTGAAAGTGAAGTGTCAATCGATAGATGAAGAATATCCATCGATTGATGAATATCCATTGACCGGAGCTCATCGATGGATGTAAGGATATCCATCGATGGAAGTGAACTAGTCAATGGATGTTGAAAATTATCAGTTAATTGAGTCATATCCATTGACTTGTGAGAATTATCAATATTTTCCTAATCAACCAAGGTGTTAACCTTATTTGGTGATACAGGTGAGAGCGTTGGCCCCACCCTGAGTTGCAAAGAGGGTGAATTTGAAACATTGAAGTTATCAATCAACAAATTTTCTAAAAAAATAGATCTTAAAGGAGATTTAGGAGATGAAATAGATAGTGAATGGGGTTGTGCCTCAGGAAAATTCGGAGACACATCTAAAGAAGAAACTAAAGGCTCCACTAAATTTTCATTTGGCTTTGAAAGTGTGTGTGCTCTATGTGCAATATTACTTTCTTTATTTCTCTTTTTGTATGGTTGACTTATTTTCTGTCCCTCACCCCCATCAATTGGTCCTGGTTGAGACCTCTTTTCAATGGCTACACCTTGTTGAAAAGGTGCAACTAGGGATGTGCTAATATCCTTTAACACAGCCTTAATATTTTAAGAGATTGGGCTGGTGGCTGGCTGGATACTTTCATTCTACCATTCCTTATTCTTCTGGCTTTCTTGATATTTGTCAGCTCCCTTACCCTTATCAACCACCTTCACACTCCCCTCAGTTATTTTTCTTTTCTTGGTTTTTACAACAGTAGTCTTTTAAGAAACTACTGAGGTGGTTTGTTTGGATTTGGTTTTAGAAGGTTGTGCGACTTGGGTAAGATGGATGAGGGCATTTCCAACTCCCTCCATTATTGCAGAAGGCATGCAAAAAAATTGGGATGCCAGAGGAAGTAAATGAGAAATTAAATTTCTTGATATATACCTTCACAAAGGGAGGATAGATGAGGCACAACTTAGGGTGTAAGGTGATTCTCACCAATTCCTTGAAGACCCTTTTGTTCTGTGTCTAGGGCTCCATTGTTTCTATCTCTGCTGTAATCTCATAATCTCCAATAACAACATTAATGAACAACATAAAAAATTTAGCAAAATAGATGTTATTTTTCCTAGATGTCTTATTTCTTAATTTAGCAGATAACTCATTTAGGAGCAATGTGCTAAAATAAAAGTACTTATCAAATAGGATAGAATAAGGAATTTCTTGTATACTTGTAGTAATTGCATCATAATTACTTATTTTTCCAGAAAATAATTTAATAATAACATCAAAAAAGTAACTCCATTCTTTTCTAAGATTTTTCCTAACAACCTCACCTAATCCAGTTCAGCATTGGCATAGTTAACGGCTTCTAACTATCCCTAATGTCAGTCTCAGTGGGGTGACTTATCAAAATTATTTTCAGGCAATTATAAGCATTCAGAAAGAGTAGTACTTGTATTGGTATAGGGATTACCTTTGCAAGTATTAGAAATTACCTTCCCATCTTTGGAGACTTCTGCAGTGTTCCATAGCTCTTCATTAAATTAGCATACTATTGTTGGTGCTTCACTGAGAGCCTTGGACACTTTGCAGTCTCCCAGAAATCTCATCAATGGATGAAAGTTTATAGGAGCATCATCCACGGTTAGGCATGCGACAAAATTGTTTTATTCATAGGTGAACCCGGTTGAGGAAACAATCTTCTTTTGAGGTGCCATTGTTGTTCTTAGAGAGATTTGAGAGAAAACTTGAAAACTTAAGAGTTCTTGAGAGGAAGAGATAAGAGTTTAGATATAGAGAATAAAATAGCAAGTAAGATTGGAATGACAAATGACTTTGCTATTTATATTTTTGAGATTAAAATGGCTTGAATAGTCAGTTTAATTAAGAATATAACCGTTGAAAGATAAAAAGAATTAAAGTAAATTACTCTAAATAACAATTGATGGATATATTCATCTGTTGACAAATAAAGTAAAGAATCAACGGCTATATTTTGATCAATGGATGTGTAAAACTTTAGAAATTCTATTACCATCGATGGGTAATTATATCAATTGATTAAAAAAATATATTAATTTATCGATAGATAAATAATTACCAGGGCAATTATCTGTTGATAGATTAATATCCATCGATATGAATATATTTGATCAGTTGTTCAAATATATCCATCGATGGCTGCAAAATAACCATTGACAATTTACACATTTATCAATTGATCACTTTATTTCAACAGATAATTGTGAACAACGGCTACAAAAAAACTTAACATACATTTAGGATTGAGCAAAATTAAGCATACCTAATTCAGAGACTAATCTATTAAAAGTAGATTCATCTAGAGGTTTGGTAAAAATGTCTGCAAGTTGTTGTTCATTAGGGACAATGTAATTCAACTGTACCATTCATTACATGTTCCCTAATGAAATGATACCTTATGTCGATGTGTTTGGTTCTGGAATGTTGCATAGTATATTCTGTTATAACAATGACACTTGTGTTATCACAGAAAATAGAAATCTTGTTCATGTTGAACCCATAGTCAAATACTTGATTCCTCGTCCATAATATTTGTGCACAACTTCTAGTAGCAATGTACAAAGCTTCTGCAGTTGAAGTTGATATTGAGTGTTATTTTTTCACTACACCATAAATGGTCTAAGGCAACATCAAAAAAAAGTGTTAAAAAGGCCGAATATTGTTGCTATAGGGTCTAAGGCAACACTCTGGATAATTTTTGTGGCGTTGGATATTGCCATGTAGCCTTAGAGGCTAAGCCAACATATATTAACATTTCTTTCCAACATAACTTTTCTGTTGGCTTAAGGTCTATGCCAACGCTTTTTTTGTTAACATATGATAATTTTGGCAACACCTTAGCATGTTATAGCAACACTTACTAGTAAACAATGTGAAAGTTTTAGCAACATCTTTACAAGCTAAGGCAACATTTTTAGTGGTAATTTTGAACAGCTACTTGCCTAAAATGAAACATCCCAACATAATCAAAATTCATCCCAACATAATTAAAATTCATCCCAACAAACACAAACCAGATGCAACTTCATCACCTTATATATACTTGGATAAAATTCCCTCAAAAATTAATTTAGCCATACATATAGATAAAAATTCCAAGGATGGTATAATAACCATCCTTCGCAAACCATACTACTAGATAAACATAATTCTAAGTCAGATCGCAATACTAGCTAGATAAAATAATTCTAAGTCAGATCGCATAATATCTCAAAAGGTAAATAATATCTCTAAGTCAGAAGCATCAAGGAATGACATTGTTTCCTTCACTTGCATCATTGTTTCCTTCACTTGCATCATCAATATTGTTTGGTGACTGCAGTACACTCACAACTTCATCAATATCAATCTTCAGCTCAGGATTCTTTTCTGCCAAATTGGACATCAGCATCTTGACCTTTTCACGAACCTTTTCCATTTTTTCTTCCATTTTTTCTTCCATCTCTTGAGCAAGTTGATCTCGGATCTTTTCGGTCATGCTTTCCAAAAACTGATTTGAGATAGATGATGTAGTAGCTCTAGTTCTTGCAGATTTCTCCTTTGGTTCTTTTTTCTGGATAAGTCTTCCTACTAAATAAGAGCGACTGTGTTCCTTACCACCGTAAACTAATTCATTAGCAGCATCAACCTTGCCCTCCTTCAGAATTCTCTTAACATCATCCTGTAAGAAGAAAACAGTTATATATAAATAATAATGAGAAAATAAACAATGGCAGTACACACTCTGCATCCAAATAGAAAGATAGAGTACACAATTTGCATTAACTGGACTTAAGGTACACACTCTGCAAAAACTTATAACAGTAGGTAAATTATAACAAAAACTTACAATTTTCTGTTCAATCACATCAGTAGGTAACTTATACTCTCTCTTCTCATCTCTTTTGCGTGTTTGAACATAAATATCGGCATCTGATATTGGTGCCGGTGGTTGATCAGGTTCAGCAAGTATCTCCCTTTCAATTGCCTTGCATAAAAAATTAACACCTATATGAGAAAACTCTCAAACCCAACAGTACATAAAATAAATAATGACATTTACCATTTTGTGGCAGACTTGCGCAAAACTCCTTGGCCCTGCAGTATGCGTTTCTGTCACCATTTTACGAGCTTCAGCATTTTTTCTAGCTCTTTCCTACAATGGATACAGAATAAAAATAAACTGCACATACTGGAATATCAATGCAATATTAATAAGGATGTATCAATTTGTTACCTGGACTTTTTCATCACCCCAATACTTTAAAAGTATCTTAAAGTCTTTCAAAGGGATTTCTCTAGGCCTATTTTGCAATCTTAACTCATCAGTAGGATACTTGGTGTAATGATCTTTTTTTATGGCTGCTCTGTACCCCCTTAATTGATCACGCATCGTTGTCATTACATACTGATAACCATCCTCAGAAATAATGTACTTTTCCTAAACAATTTAAATCAAATAATAATTATCAAATGATGTACTTGTCTAAAAATAATATAAACCAAATTATATTTTTCTACCTTGACATATTTCCATAAGAGATTTTTATCAGGAACTTCTTTCCAAGTACGGTGTGTAAGAGAAACAAACTCCCTTACCGTTGTTCCTAAAAAATTACTGAACTGAGATAACAACTGATCATCAGCATCTGATATAGGCTGGCCCAACATAGACAGCTTGATCTCCTTTTTCTGATTGCGTGTATGGATGTCCATCAAACGTGTACTCCCTCGACTCTTTCTCTTTTTGGCTTGAGGAGTCACATCTAGGCAAAATAATATTTGATTACATATGTACAAGCAACAATATAGAATGAAGCAAACTAGCATGATTTATAATATTACCCTGGTCTTCTTGAGAATGCACACTGTTCTCATGGGACTGAGACTTCAAGATAAGCTCTCGTTCAGCCTCAGCCTCAGCCTCCTTTTCACGGTCCCGTAATTCTAAATAGGCAGCCATTGTCCCGGGTTCATTATTTTTCCGTTGCTTAAGTTTCTCCACAATAGAAACTTCTGGTGTATCTTCTGGTGCATCATTCAACTATAAAATGAAATTTTAATAAGTTCAATTTTGCTAAAGAAGGGGTAAACAAAATCACTTGCCAAATAAATTGTACAAACCTCAGCCTCCTGCACTATGTTCACATGCTTGTCACTTCGAAGTGATACTCGAGATCGAGTTTTTGGCCCATCAGTCCCAACCACGACTCCCTTGTCCACCCGCTTCTCTTTTTTCTTATCCTTATTCAACATATACATGTTAATCTGCAAGTCATACATGTTAAGATGTTATTAATAAAAAAAATCACAATTCTTAATGCATCTAATAGAATATTCATGAGTTGTATAATAATTTCATGCATCTGGTTATACCTTTGACCGAACAATATTCTCTCCATCTTCATCGCTTTCTTCATCCAACTCATTTTCTGGGCAGCAATATTCACTTTCATCTTCATCACTCTGGATGTTGGGCCTGGCATTTTCCTGTTGCACCGATTTTCCCTTGTTCCTGTTTAACCCAAGTTCCTCTATCTTTTTTTTGTTTTTCTCAATATTTTCCGTTCTAAGCATTTCATACTCATTGACTTCAGTTTCTTGAACTTTAGTGGAAGCCACATTATCTTTTTTATTAGAAGCCTCAAATCCCATCAATGGCGCTTTCAAAGACAGATCTTTTTTATTTCGTGAACTGATCTTTTTTCGTTCCTTCTCCTGATTGATATCTTTCAAAGTCACAAATTGACGCTTTTTTGGATTTCTAGTTTTTGGTTTAACAAGTAATCTTCTTGGCTTTACAATAACATGAGGTTGCATTTGACGCATAGGTGGCACATTAGCGTCAAAATCACAGTCAATGTATAAGTCCAGTTCAGCATCCTCACTTGCTCTAATATATCCATTCAAATCGGCATCATCTGTAACCAAATCCCAGCCATCATGATTTTCCTCATTTTTCACAAATATTCCTCCAATCTCTGTAAATCCAAGGTCTTTGACCCACTCCATGAGTTCTGAATACGAAAAATAATCAAGGTCCACATCTTTGTATGTCATTTCCATGCCGCCAAGATACTTATTTATTCCAAATTCCCCCTTATAATGCACACAAAAAGTCATATGGTCAATTGCCATCCTGAAATTATAAAATTAAAATAGTGAGTACATATATTAACAAATTTACTTGTCAAAAGTTAACTAAGTTTCCGACATTTATACATCCCAACATAGAAAATTATTCATATATTTAAGTACTTACAAATCAAAGAGGCACAGATTCTATATGACATGTCATAACAGGTAATCTAATTTTATATAAAAACGAGTAATTATGTATATAAAAATAGGTAATCTAATTACTCACTATTAAACTTCTTCAATGAGAATTTGTTTTGTTGGGACATCTTCCCTAAACCAGCTACCTTCATCATCTTGGTTTTCTATTAATGAAAAGCCCGAGTCATGTGCAAACTGCCCATTTATGTCATCTTCAGTTGCATTGTTCTCATTGTGTGGATCATAGAACTCTGGTGACAACCTTTTTATAGGATAGTGAATATGTTTTTCAATAGGGTCTTGAATGTAGAACACTTGCTGGACTTGTGTTGACATAACAAAAGGGTCGTTCAAATGACAAAGTCTGTTAAAGTTTACTCGAGTAAAACCTAAGGAGTCCTTGTCATGTACATACCAGGCACACCTAAATAAAACCATAGTAAAACAACCCCAGTAGTTAACTTCAATTATTTCTTCAACCGAACCATAATAATTAACATCCCCTATTATTGGTTTTTGGTCCTTTGAACTAGCAAAACTAGTGGTTAAGGCTGTTAGATACACACCACTATTTTGTGTTGTGCACTTATTATCTCTATTTTTCGTGTGGAACCGATAACCATTTACTACATAACCACTAAACTGTTTAGCTGACCGTTTAGGACCTCTTGCCAATGACATTATTTCCCTTGAAACATTATGTTTTTTCCCAATTTCATTCTTGAACCAATTGCATACTTCATCTGTGTGGGTTCTTTCTCTTTTATACTTGTTCGACTTTGCATCTTTGTCAAATAATGAACGATGTTTCCTACAATTAGAGATAATTACAATATGTCAAACTAGGAATTGGTTAAATAAAAAGATTTAAACTAGGAATGTAGGACTTACACAATTATCTCTTCTACTTCTTTATCATCATAGTTAAATAAGATGTATCGATGAGCTGCAATCCATATAGCTTCAGGCAAATGAATAGCTTTCCCGTTTTTGTTTCTCCCAAAACTAATAGAATATCCACCAGTTTCTGCAGTTCTGAATGGAGATTTATTCAGTGACTTACTTCCATTATCGCCTAAAAATCGAGCACAAAATGTTACACATTCATCTGCCAAGTATCCTTCCGCTACTGACCCCTCAGGCTTACTCTTATTACGAACATATCGTTTCAATTTACCCAAGTACCTCTCAATTGAGTACATCCATCTCTGCTGGACAGGTCCGCCAAGTTCAATTTCATTGCATAAATGTACCGGTAAATGCACCATGATGTCGAAGAATGCAGGTGGGAAATTAATTTCAAGTAAGCATAATATTTCAATAATTTCCTGCTGCAACTTCTTTACATCATTAACCTCAATTACCTTGGAACATAAATTTCTAAAAAATTCACCAAGTCTAATTAACGGAACTGCAACTTCAGGCTTCAGTGCTTTTTTTACAGCGATTTGTAACAAGTACTGCATAATGATATGTGCATCATGACTCTTGTATCCCACAACTTTTCTGTCTTGTACACACTTGCTAATATTGGAAGCAAACCCGTATGGTAATTTTACATTTTTTAATACTGAACAAAAAATGTCTTTTTCTTTATTCGTCATGTCAAAGTTTGCCGCCCTGATCTCAAGGTACTTTCCATCAGCAGAGGTAGTAGGATGAAGGACCTTTCTAATACCCAATTCTTGCAAATCTAATCAGGCATTTAGATGATCTTTCGTCTTACCACTAATATTTAATAATGTACCTAGAATACTATCACATATATTTTTTTCTATATGCATCACGTCAAGGTTGTGCCGTATTGAATTTTCACTCCAATAAGGTAAGTCAAAAAATATTGACCTCTTATTCCACGGATTGACGTCACACCTAACTTTCCGCTTCCCCTTCACTTTACCAAAATTATTCTCGAAACCATCTAGCAATTTTTTAATTAAACCCCCTGATAAAACTGGCGGGGCCTGTCCAAACTCAACCTGACCGTTAAATCTTTTTCTGTCTGATCTCCACTTATGATTGGAATCTAGGAATCGTCGATGATTCATATAGCACACCTTCCTACTGTGTTTTAAATACATCGATGATGTGTTGTAATGGCATATAGGGCAAGCTAGATAGCCTTTAGTACTCCATCCTGACAGCATTGCGTAACCAGGAAAATCACTTATAGTCCATAAAACACTTGCCTTTAATACAAAATTCTGATTCGTTGATGCATCAAAAGTTTCTACTCCTACATTCCATAATTCTTTCAACTCCTCAATCAAAGGCTGCATATAGATATCGATATTATTTCCGGGATCATCTGGACCTGGTATGAGTGTGGAGAGAATCAAATTTTCGGGTTTCATATTTAGCCAAGGAGGTAGATTGTAGTTGACCACTATAATTGGCCATGTGCTATGACTGCCACTCATAGCACCAAATGGATTAAACCCATCGGAAGCTATACCTAATCTGACATTTCGATTTTCCAATGCAAAATTTGGATAATCAGCATCCAGGCTCTTCCAAGCGACACCATCAGCCGGATGTCGTAACTTCCCGTCCTTCTTTCGATCCACTGCATGCCAGGTCATTAGTTTTGAGATATCTTTGCACATATACATTCGTTGCAGCCTTGGTTTTAAAGGGAAATATCGCATTACCTTGTATGGAATTTTATTCTTTTTATCCTCTTCTTCCGTATCTCTCCACCTAGAAACACCACAAGTTTTGCAAGAAACTTCATTCTTATTTTGACCCCAATATAACATGCAGTCATTTTGACACGCATGTATTTTTTGATAGTCAAGACCTAAATCCCTAATAATTTTTTTAGCGGAATTAAACGAACCAGGAATTTCAACGTCAGGAAATGCCTCTTTTAATATCTTTAACATTTCACCAAATGCACTCTCCGTCACTCCATTAAGACATTTCCAAAGGTAGAGCCTGACAAGAAAACTTAATCGAGAAAAATGCATAGAACCAGGATATAACGGCTTTTTTCCATCTTCAACTAGGCGATAAAATTTTTTTGCATCTGCATTAGGTCCCCTAGCGGTGTAAGTTATGTTCAGCATCTGGTCGAGATCATCTTCAAACCCCATATTTGCTTCACAGTCGATTAAATCAGCACCCTCCTTCAAATTCGAGACATCGTATATCCAATTTGTAACTTCTAGAGAAGGACCTTTACAAATAAGGTGATTATAGACTTCATCTGGACCCCACCACTTCTTGCTGTTACATCGACTACAAGGACACTTCAACTCATTTCCTACTGCATATTTATTCATCGCATTTTTAACAAAATCTTTGACCCCTTTAATATACTCTTCACTGGATCTTGGAAGATTAATCCAAGTTTGGTCAGTCATGACTGTGTATGATGTTCAAAATACACATGTATGATTGATTGTTAAGACACAATAGTGTTCAAATATTTAGTTGACATGGTTATATACTATTTCACTTATATTATTTGTATACAAAACAGGGCATAAATAAAAACAAGGCACACTATTTTTCATGGCAAATCATAAAACAAAGCAAGGAAAGTAGGGCATATATAAAAACAGGGAATAAAACATGGCACACATAAAAACAAAGAAAAATCCCCCAAAATAGGGTACACATATAAACTGATCTAAACATTAGGGTTTGTAAACAAAATCTAAACCCCCAAATATTAGGGTTTGTAAACAAATTCTAACCCCCCAAATATTAGGGTTTGTAAACAAAATCTAACACCCCCCAAAACTTAGGGTTTTTACCTTCAATTAGAGTTTTGAAAATGAATCGAACTTAATTTGCAATCGAGCTTGGAAATCGAGCTTGGAAATCGAGCTTTGAACTTAATTTGTAATGCAACTGAGCGGAGATGAGAGAGCTGAGCTGAGCGGAATCGTGTGATTGTGTTTGAGCTGAGCTGAGCGGAATCGGGGCTGGCCGGGGTGAGTGTTTGTGTTCGTTTGTGTGTGTTTGTGTCTGTGTATCTGTGTCTGTGTCTGTGTTTGTAAACAATTTGTGTTTGTGTTTTTTTTATTTTATGTTTCTGTGCGTGTCTGTGGTTGTTTATTAATTAATTGAGCGGGAATTTCCCCGCTTTTTTTTCTTCATTTTTTCACCTCTCTAAGGCAACACCTATATAAGTGTTGGCAAGGTGTTGGCGTAGTAGTTATAAGGCAACATATTTTTTCCGATGTTGCCAAACACTCACCTAAATCGTATTTGGCCACCTAAGCCAACATTTTACGTGTCAACACCAATTTATGATGTTGCCTTAGACCATTTATGGTGAAGTGTTTGCTAAACCATGACACAAGTTTGTTGGGAATATATTCATTTGATGATGTACAAAATTCTAAAACAGGAGTTAACTTAGTTTATTTGCAATATATCTTTCTAGTATCTGAAATGTATAATCAGAGTCTAAATAGTCAACATTCATGTTATTTGTACTTAGAAGAATTTCTGCAGAAAGTAAAACCAGAGTCTGCATGAAGATCAGAGTCTGGAAGGTGATCAGAGTCTATAGACTATCGGAGTCTAAGATCTGTCAGAGTCTACAAATGATCAGAGTCTATAGTCTGGCAGAGTCTGAAGCATTCAGAGTCTATAAAGTTAAAGCTTAATTTGGAAGATGATCAAAGATAAGGGAAGTCTTCGAAAATAAAGCCAAAGATATTGTAGATATGCTATAAAAACAAGGAAGGAGAATTGCAGAAGGAAATTGTCAGCTAATAATTAGGAATTCTATTCCTATTGTAATTTATCTTTTTGTTATTAGCTGATAGGCAGCTCTCTATATAAACTCTATGTAACCTAATTGTAAAAGTGTGGAAGTCAAAGAATAATTTGTCAGAGTGAAACTTTGTGAGTGCATAGAAATAGAGAGAGTTGCTGTGATAAACACAGAGAAGTTGTTAGGGTTTGTGTACAACCTGAGAGAGTTTTGTATTTACAAATCAATAATACAAACAATACTTATTCATATCTTTGTGTTTGATCTTTGTTCTTAATTCATATCTGTTTATTGCTATTGAGTTGATTTTAAATCAGGCAGAAAAGACACACAAGTATTCAACCCGCTCCCTTCTACTTGTGTAACTGGGAAAACATTTGGTATCAGAGCCTAACGTTTAAAATCGATCAAAGATGTCTGGAAATAAAGATGGGAATTCTAAGATTCCTATGCTTAAGATAAACGAGTTCACCCACTGAAAGGTTAAGATGCTGCACCATCTGGAAGCAACAGACCCTGACTATCTTGAAAGAATTCATGAAGGACCCTATGTGCCCTTAAAGCTAGTTCCTCAAATCAATGAAGAAGGCAAAGTAACTGAAGAACACTTCATTGAAAAACCAAAGGCTGAATGGACAAAAGAGGACAAGAAAAATGTTCTTAAGGAGGCAAAGGTCAAAAACATACTCTTTAACAGTTTGGATTCTGTTCTTACAAACTGTGTTATATCATGTCAAACTGCTAAGGAGATGTGGAAAAAACTTGAAGTGAACTGTCAAGGACCTAAAGATGTCAAGAAAAATGCAAGGTATTTTCTAATTCAAGAGTATGAGTATTTTGAAGCAAAATCTGGAGAATCTATTACTGAGATATATGATAGGTTTACAAAACTCTTAAATGAGATGGCTATGCTTGGTAAGCTTTATGATTCTGAAGATACCAACACCAAGTTTCTGAGAGCACTTCCTGAAGAGTGGGACAATAAGACTACAACCATAAGGGATGCTAGAGATTTGGATGAACTAACTCTAGAAGAATTGTATGGCAGGCTCAAAATATATAATTTAGAGATGCAACAGAGGAAGAATAAGAAGTATGTGAAGACAAAATATATAGCACTCTTAATGGAGTCTGAAAAAGAACAACAGGAACAACCCACTGAAACAAGAATCAAGGATTCAAGGAAGAAGGGTAAAACTGTTATGGAATCAGAGTCTACTAACACAGACTCTGATTCTGATGAAGAGATTGATCTAAGTCAAATGATGGCTATGTTTGCCAAAACTTTCAAAAGAATGAAATTTAACAAAAGAACTGGCAAATTTAGCAAAAGGCCATCATTCAAGAAGGAAGATGAGAAGACTGAGAAGAGCAAGAGTACTATAATCAAACTTGACAAAGCAAAGGTCAAATGTTTCAACTGTGGAATATTGGGGCACTTTGCCAGTGAATGCAGAAAGTCAAAAAGTCAAGGAGAAGGAAAAGCACTTTTATCAACAGGAAAGGATTGAGCAGATTCAAGCTCAGAGGATGAAATTGATTATGAAAATCTAGCATTGATGGCATCCTCCTCAAGAAAATCACAATC
This sequence comes from Oenanthe sinensis, assembly GCA_028671895.1. Lineage (NCBI taxonomy): Eukaryota > Viridiplantae > Streptophyta > Magnoliopsida > Apiales > Apiaceae > Oenanthe > Oenanthe sinensis. The sequence goes on from CM053799.1 coordinate 12,846,561, forward strand.
TCCCAAAGAACCCTCATCTCCTAAAACTCAGGTATCAATCTTTACTCCTGAATCCTTAATTAACTTAGACTCTGATGGAATAGAAGTTGTGCAAAGTGAGGTTAATAAAATAATGACAACATGTAGGTCTCTCACTAGTGAAAGTGAAAGGTTGAGAGAAGAAAATTTAACCTTAACTAAAAGGAATGAACATTTAGAGTCTGAGTTAATATTAATGGAACAATACAAAAAGGATTCTGAGAAATATAGTCATAATTACACTAAAATTTTGAAAGCCTATGACTATGTTAAGAATGAACTAGAAGAAGAAAGACTTAAGTTTAAAGTCTGGACAGACTCTGGTAGAAAAGTTCAAGAAATTCTTAATAACCAAAATGTGTGTCAAACTGCTGGTCTAGGCTATGAAAATAGTCAAGGCAAAAGACCTATTGTTGAAAATGATAACAATAAAGAAGCTAGCCAAGCTAATAAGACTAAAGACAAAAGCACATTTGTTCCTGTTAAGATTGTGACTCCTAAAGAAAAGAGTGAAACCACAAACTCATCTGTCAATAGTCCTCTTGTTGGTGACAAAAAGACAGATGAAACTGGAGCAAATAACTCTAAGAAAAATATTAACATAGGGTACTTGTCTAAGTCTAAGTTAAAAGAAAGGCTAGAGAACTTATCAGAGTCTAGCAAAACTAGGAGAAATAGGAATGGTAAGGAAGACATTAATAAAGCAAATAATTATCAAAAGGATCCTAATGCTCCTAGAAAGAAGTGTTTTAGATGTAGCAACCACAACCACTTAGCTAAAGATTGTAAAGCAAAAATTGAAAAAGAATAAGAGTTTAGTCTTCCACAGACTCTGAAAAGTCAATACATTCCACAAAAACCTTGTTATCACTGTGGTAGCATATTTCACTCTATTTATATGTGTAGAGACTATCATGAATTGTATTTCAATTTTTATGAGCTAAAATCATCTATTGACAAAAGCTGGTATGACACTATTAAGACTCCACCAGAGTCAAAAGCAACAAAGGAGACAGGTAAATCAAAGGTGAAAATTGCTAAACCTGTTTCACCTAAAGTTAGAGGAAAATTAAGGATCCAAAACTGTTTGGATCCCCAAAACAACTAACTAGTTGCTTTATGTATGCAGGGAACAAGGGTAAAGAATGTAACCCTAATCCTAGACAGTGGATGCTCAGGACACATGACTGGAAAGAAATCCCTACTTACAGACTTTGTGGAAATGGCTGGCCTAGAAGTATCCTTTCGAGATGGCAACAAAGGACAAACACTGGGATATGGCAAGATTGTACTTGGGAATGTCATCATTGAACAAGTAGCTCTAGTTGATGGCTTACGACACAATTTGATAAGCATAAGTCAACTAGGAGATAAAGGTTACCATACTGGCGTTGACAACAAAGAGTGTCTTGTGACTCACAAAGAAACATGTATTCTGGTTTTTAAAGGTCACAGACATGGTAACATTTATGAAGCCAACTTGGAGGATTGTATACACAGTAAACTCACATGTCTATATAGCAAGGCCTCAATTGAAGAAAGCTGGAAATGACACAAAAAACTGTCACATATCAACTTTAAAACACTAAACAAGTTGGTTAAACAGAATCTTGTAAGAGGATTACCACAGGTTGATTTTGTACAAGATGGACTCTGTGAAGCATGTCAACTTGGAAAGCAAAAGAAATCATCCTTCAAGAGCAAGACAATCGACACCATTTCTGAACCCTTTCATTTATTGCACCTTGATTTATTTGGTCCAGTAAATGTTATGTCTATTAATAAAAAGAAATATACTCTTGTTATTATAGATGATTTTACAAGATTCACATGAGTTTTCTTTCTACATTCGAAGGATGAAGCTCCACAACACATAATAGACCATATCATTTTTCTGGAAAGAAATTCAAAGGAAACAGTAAGAGTTCTAAGAAGTGACAATGGTACTGAATTCAAGAATTCAATCATGGAGGACTACTGTGCATTAAAAGGAATTACTCAACAATTTTTTGCACCTGGAACTCCTCAACAAAATGGAGTTGTGGAGAGAGAATAGAACCCTCATAGAAGCTGCCAGATCAATGCTGGCAGAGTCTAAGCTACCAGTATATTTTTGGGCAGAGGCAGTCAATACAGCATGTTTCACTCAAAAATGTACTTTAATAAACATGCATGGAAAGACTCCCTATGAAATGATAAAGGACAAGAAGCCAAGTGTGAAACACTTTCACATATTTGGATGCAAGTGTTATGTACTGAAAGTACATCCTGAAAATCTAAGCAAATTTGAAGCCAAAGCAGATGAATCAATTTTTCTTGGATATGCATCAAACACAAAAGCATTCAGAGTGTTTAATCTCAGAACCAAAATTGTTATGGAATCTATTCATGTTGCATTTGATGATAAAAAGTTTACAGGATTGCAGGATGAATCAGAGTCTACTACACTGGAATTTGAAAATCTAAAAAGTTCTGAGATAAATAAAGAAGAAGAGGATGAAGACCCTCAAGTAACTCCTGCTCTAACACAGGAACCTGCACATTCTCAGGGGGAGCCAGAAAATACAACTCCAAATGATTCAGAGTCTAACAGGTCAGGGTCTACCCAGACAGAGTCTAGACAGACTGAGTCAAATTCCTCAGAATCTAACTCATCAGGGTCTGGATCAAGCAACTCTGAACCCTTAACAGAGTCAAGCAATTTAGGGGGAGTCTCTTCATTTGAATTTCACTCAAATACAGAAGATGCAAATGACTTAGGGGGAGCTTCAAGTTCAAGAATCAATCTTCCACCAGCTAGAAAATGGATAAGGGGTCACACTCCTGACTTAATAATTGGTGACCCTGAGAGTGGTGTACAAACAAGAACAGCCACTCAAAATGAATGTCTTTATAGCTGTTTTCTCTCAAAGAATGAACCCAAGAAAATTGAGAAAGCCTTGCAAGACCCTGATTGGATAATTGCAATGCAAGAAGAATTAAATGAATTTGAGAGAAACAAAGTGTGGAAGCTTGTACCAAGACCTAGAGATAGATCAGTTGTTGGTGCAAAATGGGTGTACAGAAACAAACTTGATGAGAGTGGAACTGTAATAAAAAAACAAAGCAAGGCTAGTTGCAAAAGGATACTCACAGGAGGAATGAATTGACTATGATGAAACTTTTGCACCAGTAGCAAGATTGGAAGCTATCAGAAAGTTTCTTGCCTTTGCAGCTCATTCAAAATTCAAGGTGTATCAGATGGATGTAAGAAGTGCCTTCTTAAATGGAAAATTGGAAGAAGAAGTATATGTGGAGCAACCACCAGGATTTGTTGATCCAAAATATCCTGATCATGTTTACAGATTAGAAAAGGCACTTTATGGATTGAAACAATCACCTAGAGCATGGTATGAAACTCTTTCAAAATTGCTTCTTGAAAATGGATTCATAAGAGGTACCATTGACAAAACTCTCTTTGTTAGAAAGTATAAAGGTGACATTTTACTTATCCAAATTTATGTTGATGATATTATATTTGCAACTTGTCTGTGTGCTAGATTTCAAGCTGACCCTAGAGAATCACATTTAATAGATGTAAAAAGAATTTTTAGATATCTCAAGGGGGCACAAACTCTTGGACTTTGGTATCCTAGAGAGTCAGATTTTTCATTAATTGGCTATTCAGATTCTGACTATGCAGGATGCAAAGTAGATAGGAAAAGCACAACAGGTCAGTGCCAGTTTCTTGGCAACAGATTAATTTCTTGGTTTAGCAAGAAACAACAGACTGTATCAACCTCAACAGCTGAGGCTGAATACATTGCCGCTGGAAGTTGCTGTGCTCAAATTCTGTGGATAAGAAAACAATTACTTGATTATGGACTAACATTCTCAAAAATTCCTATTTATTGTGATAATACAAGTGCTATTAAATTTGTAGAGAATCCAGTCCAACATTCCAGAACAAAGCACATTGATGTCAGGTATCATTTTATTAGAGAACATGTTAAAAATGGTACTGTGACACTTCACTATGTTCCAACTGACAAACAGATTGCAGACATTTTGACAAAACCACTTGATGAGTCTACATTTCTTAGACTGGTAGGTGAATTAGGTATGTTAAACATGTAAGTGATTACAAATTACAAGCAATAAGGTATGTACTTTAATTATAATTCTGGTTGTAACACATTATAATTAATTATTTTTGCAAAATTTTTATTGGTACTTTATCTTAACAGAGTCTAGTTTTTAGACTGTGACGAGTCTGTAGACTCTAACTAGTCTGTAGACTCTGAGAGTCTGTGTTGGAGATTACGAAGCTGTATAAATAGTAATCGTGATAACTCAACACTAGAACAGGACAAGTAAATAATACTACGCCTATACAGAAATCATGAAGAATTGAAGACATGGCAGATACAGTGAATCAAGACATTAGAAGAAGTTTTGGAGTCTACTACAGGTCACTGAAAGAAGTTCATTTATATGTTCATGCCTCAGTGGAGAATAATGTTTAAAGACTTTCAGGGTTTCAGAAGTGTTGAAGATTCAGTATAGCAGTGCCACTAACAGATTTCAGTGTAGTAGCATTGATTGAAGACAGACAGTGTTCGAAGCATAGGAATCCTGAAGGGTGAAGACAAAGGTTAAAGAAGACAGCTGCAGTCTTGAACTGGATTGTAGTAATGAAGACGTTGTCGAAGTACCAGAAAAGATTCCAGTGAAATAACAGTGTCTATCAACAGTCAGTGTTTGAAGCAATGCAACAGTCCTAGCTTACTCAGCTGAAACAGAAAAGAAATCAAGGGAGTTCAATTCAGTGTTAGTCGTTTGTGAACCAGACCAGTGCACTAAGCGTCAGCACAACAAGAATAGAATTACCTTGATTAATCAGTAGAAAATCAGTTGATCAAGCCAAGCCAAAGGAGTGAAACCAAGTGGTAATTACTTGAAGAATTCAAGAAATATGCTAAGGCAAGTATTACTGCATTTGGTGGCATTAATACTCTTGAAGTACTCTAGAGGCGCAGCTTATATTCCAAGGCGCAAGAAAAAGTCTAAGGGAAAGTTAAGTGGCGCCTACACAGTGCATTGAGTGTATTGGCGCAACTAATCAACCAAGGCGCAGGAAATAAGTTGGACTTAGAATCTATCTCATATGTGGCGCCTATACAGTGTGTTAAGAGTATAGGCGCAACATAAGTTTTCCCAGGGCAACAAAAGTTTAAGTACAAGTTGAGTGGCGCCTATACAAGGAAGTAAGAGTATAGGCGCAACAAACCTTGACAAGAGGCACAGGAAAACAAGGGAAAACATTCTAAGGCACAAGTGGCGCCAACACAGTGCGACAGGAGTAGAGGCGCAACTCAGCTGCTCTGAAGCTTCTAAGTCAAATACAGTATGTGAGTGGCACCTACACAGTGCAACAACAGTGTAGGCGCTACACACATACTAGGCGCAACATGCAGCTGATTATTTCTAAGGCATGAGTGGCGCCTATACAGGGAAACCACTGTATAGGCGCAACTCACATGATCAGGCGCAACTCAAGCATACAGGCGCAACACAGCTTCAAGTGGCGCCTACACACTGCATCCACTCTACAGGCGCAACTCAGGACTTAAGCAATTGTGAAGCAAATCAATTCTATTGATTTGAAAAGTCTACACTATATTAAATAAAATGAATTATTCATTTTGTTTAATATGGTTGGTGGAGACACAGCCAACCACAGAGAGAGGCAGTGAGATATTTCGAAGCCGGAGAAGAAGAAGTCACCATGATAATTCTATACCTTCTTCTCATGGGTTTTACAATCTAGCCGGTCAAACATGTCACAAATACTTAGGGCTATTGTAAAACACTCACTGTTAGCTTGATTCCAGTTACTACTAAATACTGTCAAACATTGTAATAGGGATCTAGCTTTATCTCTCTAGAAGCAAAGAACGAATCAGTTCTTTGGAAGCCAGTTATTAATTTAACTGGGTGTAGCAAAACCTCAGGGATTAATACGAAAGTACTATTCCCCGAAATCTGTCTCGCATTTAATTACTTGCTAATTTTCTAGATCATTATTGTTTAAATCCTAAACACAGAAAATTAGTAAGCCAGCCTCCTAAACACTCCTAAACACGAACCACTGACCGAACTCTAAATCACATATCCGCAAAAGATTCGAAAGAATTTTTTGATTTAGTGAGTATCGTATTCAACCCCCCTTCTACGATACTTTCGGGACCTAACAATTGGTATCAGAGCCAACTGATTGAAGTTACAAATCAAGATCCATATCTCAGTGAAGCTCACCGTGCCGAAGCTGTGTGGACTCAGAACGGAGGCCGTGTTAAATAAATTTAATTTTAAACTTTTTAAAATAAAATTTATTTTATAAAGTTTTATAAAATTTATTTTGCAAACTTTTATTAGTTGATATTATAAATTTTAATTAGTTTACTTTAAAAATTTTAGATAAAATTTATTTTATAAACTTTTATAAAATTTGTTTAACAAACTTTTATTAGTTGATATTATAAATTTTAATTAGTTTACTTTATAAATTTTAGATAAAATTTATTTTATAAACTTTTATAAAATTTGTTTAACAAACTTTTATTAGTTGATATTATAAATTTTAATTAGTTTACCATATAAATTTTAAATTAGAATTTATTTGATAAACTTTCATAAAATTTATTTTATAAACTTTTATTAGTTTATGATATAAATTTTAATTAGTTTATCTCATAAATTTTAAATAAAATTTATTTTGTAAACTCTTATAAAATTTATCTTATAAACTGTTATTAATTTGGTCTATAAATTTTAATTAGTTTATCTCTTAAATTTTAAATAAAATTTCTTTTGTGAACTCTTATGAAATTTATCTTATAAACTTTTATTAGTTTGGTTTATAAATTTTAATTAGTTTATCTCTTAAATTTTAGATAAATTTATTTTATGAACTCTTATGAAATTTATCTTATAAACTTTTAATAAGTCTGTGTTATAAATTTTAATTAGTTTATTTTATAAATTTTAAATATTAAAGTTTATCTTTTAAATTTATTAAACATTATACGGCTCATCTCTCAAAGGAAGCAGTTAAACGCGGTTACTAATTTGAAGGTGCTCAAGTTAGTAGATGAAGATTTTTCTGGGTATTTGAAGACAACAAAAATTGACTGAAGATTATCTGATGAAGTGAATTCTGGAACAGTCTAAAGAAGTAGTGGTATTAATTTCCTCAGAGGTTTACTCCATAGGATCCCACTAATATTCTGGAAGCTGCAAAAGAAGAGATTATTTGGGTACAGCTTTTGGTTGATTCAAGTTGAATGTTTAGATGGAAAATCTTGGAGGTTAGTTGTGAAGGAGAACAGACTGGACTACCTGGCATCTCCATCAAGCGTTGAAGTTCTCTTTAGGGAGATTACAGGAAGTTCGTGCTAACACTGCAGATCATCTGGTAAACAGGGTTACAGCTATAGGGAATCTAAGGATACAACCACATTATCTTTAGATGAACTATTTGTGTGCTGAAGGCCTATGAACTGGAACAAGAGCTGAAGAAGATGATATTTGGTAAAACAGGTTGTTAGCATATCCACTGTATTTGTGACCCAGGAACCAAATTGATTGAAGTCAAGGTTGAGAACCTCTGAACAGAAGTGAATTGATCCAAGAAGCTGAATTGAAGATGTAGAAGCTCAAGGTAGTGGTCAAGGTGTTTTATGCAAATTTGACACTTTGGAATAACCTGAGATCTGGACGACTAGTGAAGCCTGTAGGACAACTGGAAGTTCAGTGACGTCAGATTCAGATGGAATCCCAATTCTATATCTAAGGTCTTTACCAATAGATTCCATAAAGGAGATTTTCAAGATCAGTTCAAGAGGTGGTTGCAAGACAGGGATGGTTTTGATTGTAGAAGATAAGTTTGAGGTTTGCTACACAAAATGAAGAAGCCTGTACAAGCAAAAGATGACAGAGACTATTTTGGGTTGAAGCAGGAATCTCAAGCATTAGTGAGGATGCAGCAAGAGAAAGCACTTGTTGATGAAGTTAAATGCAAGGATGTTTCTATCAGTGAAAGTGATGAACCAAATGGATATCTGGCATCAATGACCAACACTGGAGATGAATCACTAAGCACTTTAAAGGTACACTTTCTAACTAGTATACTTTTATCTAATTCAAAACTGCATGATTATTAAGTGTTGAAATGTATTATATTCATGATAGCATGTTAGCATCTTAGGACTTAAATGCTCAATTGATTGCTAAGGATAAGATTGCATGCTAGGGGTCATGAGTTTAATTAGTACATTTTATACTTGATTTTATATGCAGTAAAATGAATATCTGGAGAATTAGATAGGGTGTCCTAGACGGTTAAGTGTATCCCTAAACATTTGTTGGAACTTGATTTAAATCTTATGTGATTTAATACCTCTTCTAATGTTGTGAAAATTGCTAATAGACAAACAGGTCATAGATCAGATTTTATTTGTTCTTAATGGCAAATGACTTGTTAATTGTTTATGTGCTTATTTTCATATGATTTGCTTTTACTCACATAGTTGCACTTAAATGCTATATCAGATCATGTATTGCTTGTTAGGAATAATTGGTTAAAAGATGGTAGAATTATCTAAGTAGTCAGTAAGCCATGTAGATTCGAAGCTTAATCTAAAACTGACTTAGATAATTAGAGGTAGTTAAAAATGTTAGACAACGACAGAATGGATTAGAAAGAATTAGTAATTATTTTGTTAGTTCTTCTATCCATGTGCTTTTTCTAATATGCATGTTGAAGTTGTTGTTACTTTTGAAAATATCTCTAATCCATCAGGACTCAATTAAAAGTTGAGGACCAAGAAGCTTGATTATTTGTGATTGCAGAGTATGTTATGAAAGGCAAAAGTTATGTGACTTCGTGACATTTAATGTTCGAGGCATATGACTAAGATTAAAGCTTTGACATCTCAAATGATTGAGAAGGCCTCCCCGATGGTAACCTTTGGAGATGACAGCAAAGGATGTACAAGGGATATGGCTATCATATTTTAAGAACTGTCATCAGTAGAAGCAACTTACTTGTGGAAGGAGTTAAGCACTATTTAAGGGGCACTAGGGAATTCTTCGTCAAGGGTTTTCTGGAGAAGTGTTTGATCTCAAACAAGAAGGTTGGAAGCTCGCTCAACTGAGAGTGAGGAAGTTTGTTCGTAGCTGACATGGTATTTCGATGCAAAGATGAAGTCAACTTATCAGTGAAGCTTCATCAATAAAGAGTTAGCTATGGCAAAGGAAGCTCTCACACTTGTCAGTCTACAAGGCAATGGATTCTTTGTTAAAAGATGAAATTGGTGAGAGGACTGCTTCATTTGGAATTCTATTAAGAAGGACATTTTGAAGTGTGTCACATAGGGAAGTCAATGAAAACATCACACTGAAGGAAAGTCATATACTTAGTGGTGATTGAAATTGGTAACCCTAATTACAAGTTGGTGATGTTCGTGCATTCAACAGACAAAATGTCACAAATGGTGATTGATCTAATAAGGAAGATCAAGTTGGAAACAATTGGTAAGCTGTGAGAACTTTGAAGTCAGATATTGGAACTACATTTCGCGAGTGAAGTTCTAAATGAAGTCTGCACTGAAAAGGGAATTTGGAAGCTGAAGCAATTAACACAGCATGCTGCTTTATTCAACAAGATCGTGAAAAGACACCATTTGAGTTAATGGCCAACCAGAAGCAAACACTGAAGCTCTTTCGTGTGTTTGGAGGGAATTGATTTTTAATGAAGATTTATTTGAGTAACTTGACAAGAAGTTAAGGCTCATGGAACAATTCTCCTCGGCTACTCATAGGTGATCAAATGTCTGAATGTATCGTTTAACTACACCAAGCTCCCAGGCATTCAAGTAAACGACAATTCTGAATCTTTGACAAATTCAGATACTGATGTAGAAGCTGAGGTTGCAGAAGGAATCAATGACAACGATGATGATTCAGATCCTTAGTGGAAATGGTAGTAAATCTTCACAACTCGTGGACTTTAACAGAATCCACTCAACAAGGTGAAGGATCTTCAACACATCTTAGCAGCAACTCAGGGGGAGAAAATAAAAGAAGGATCTACTAGTCATGCTCAACAATGAAGATCAAAGGATTTCTTTAAGAACATTTCTGCCAAGACAAAAGGTTTGAAGTCAAATTCTATCCTGGAGTCTCGTTCTTAGTGATCCGGATTCTTGTGCAGAGGCTAGGAGTGCTAATCGAAATGATCATATATTCTTCGGGACCAAGTTGGGAAAGAGAAATTGTTAACTTACAATTAGTATCAACAATTGGTATCACCCATCAATTGGTATCCCAGAGAATACTAAAGAAGCACAGATTGATCCAGATTGGGTGATTGCAAGCAAGATGATCTCAATCAGTTAGAAGGCAGAAACCACTGAAGCTGGAACCCAGACCACAGACCACTAAAGTCGAAGCTGAAACTGGTACAGTAGGGGTTCACAGAAACTGGATGACTATTGGCATTGTTATGAGGGGCAAAGCCAAACTGGTTACTACAGGACTTTAAAGCAGAAGGTATCGACGATGATGGAAACAGAATCTTCGGGACTTTCAAGATCAAGCAGTAAGCGCCAGTGACGAGACTTGATCCTTTGGGACTCTTCAATGGGGACCTAACAATTGATCCTCAGGGACCCAACGATTAGGACCTAACAGGACTCATCAATGGGGACCTAACAATTGGTAAGGATTCAAGCAAAACGTCAAGGACATGGTATGACTCTCTAACTGTTAATTACTTAAAAATGATTTTACATTAGAGTTGTTATACATCTCTCTCTAGAAATGCTAAGCACACACAATGACATATATATGTGCAAGTATACCTTAATTCTCGATATGCCTATGTGTAAGTTTCCAAGTGGAATCTAGAGAATCGTATCTTATAGCTAAGTTATGAATTGCTAGATATCTTAGGGGATCACCAATTCTTGGAATCTGGGACCCTTAAGATAATAGGTTTAACCTAATTGGCTATATAGATATAGATAATGCAGGTTGTACGAAAGACAGGGAAGTCATTCCTAGAAGCTGTCAATTTCCAGCAACTCTGTTGAACTCTTCACACCACTAGAGGAACAAGCGCATGGACACCAGGTATCATTTCTTTTGAGGTGTTCTTAGTCGAATAACTTACATATATTTGCTAAATAACTTGATGAATTTATTTTATCTAAGTTGGTTAGTAAACTTGGGATATTATTAATATGCATATTTGTTGAAAATCCCATCTGTAAGGAATTCTCAAATGAGTTCACAAGTATTACTTTTTCCCTATCCAAAGGACTTGTGAATTTATTTGAAATCCAAATCCTCATACTTTTTGCTATTAGTTTAATTATCATGCTTACATTGTTATATGCATAAGTGGTAGTTAAATTACTTAGCATAAGTTAGAAGCATAATTATTTGTATGTCTTAAATATTTGATGAGTATTAGTCAATGATATCTTACTTAATTGTTCTGATATTTTGCTCTGATATTCTTAAATATTTTATTACAAATAATTGTGATACTTTTGATATTAGTGACGGTATTTAGAATTTCTGTTCTAAATAATCAATGCAAATTTCAAAACTCACTAATATTGGAAGATGAAGTATTTTCTAAGTTATGTGTATAAAATTCTCAATATTTTATATACTTAGAAAATATTTCTAAAAATAAGTTTGTTTGCGAGGAGTTGTAAAAAGAATCACAAGTATTATTTTTTTTCTTATTTAAAGGACTTGTGAATTTCTTTTCAACTATAACCTCGAGCTTACGTATATCAATTAATAATTGTTATGAGCATGCTTACAATATGCAAAGTGACAATTATTAGATATGGCGTAGGAAGTTAGATGCTAATATTCAATCTAATGAATATTTTAGTATTTAGCGAATTTATTTTATCTTATTGAAATTATGGATTGAAGCAATTCAATGATTATTAGTTTCATAATTTTGATTTGATAAAATAACAGAAGCATAGTTTCTTGCATTCGTGCAATTAACTGTGATATTTTTAATATTAGTGATAATACAACTTAATGTTTATTTCAAATCACTAATAATAAAAATATATTACAGTGCTTATTGTTCTGCTGAATGATTGCCATGTTTAGTTGATATATATGCATGTGATTGGCAATTACTTAGTATAGCATAAGTATTTAATTTATTTTGATTTATTTAAATCATGATGATATAAAACAATTCAGTGAAATATCTGTTCCATGATTTAAGTAAATTAAAATAAATTCGTAGCATAATTATTCGTAGTATAAATATTCTCTTTTATTACTTTGTGATAATTGAATAATATTTTATTACAAAATAATTGTGATATATTGATACTAATGGGTTTACTTAGTTTTTATTTTTTTAAGCAACAATTGGTATCAATATATTTAGTTTTCTTTCTTTAACTGGTTTACGATCCTGAATGTATTTAAAAGAAATTTTTGTCTATTTCTTTTTCAAAATGTTTTATTCAAAGATACATTCATTTTTCTATCAGTTTTAGTTAAGAAAACTTAAGAATTCTTTTTCAAAACTTCTCTTTTGAAAAACTTTTCTTAAGGATAATCTTTCTTTTATCTCGAAATTTTATCCTCTCCCAAAAGCTTGTTTTAAATGTTTTATCTTTAAAAAGCTTTTTCTCTCTTTTGAAAATGTGTTTTAACTTCGAGGTACCAATCACTTGTAAATTGATTTGTTTTCAAATACTTGTTTCAATGTATGTTTCACATTGATTCATAGTACCAAAACAGTGATTGTTGCTTTGAGGGCCTAGTACTGTATTGTTAAGCATACATCCAACCCCAATTGTCATATTTTATTTTAAGTCGGGGATATTATCAGGCAGACGAAAATGATGTAAATCATAATTGCATTATGAGTCGGAAAATCATTATCTTCTATCTGATAAGGATGTTTTGCAAAACTGTTTTCAAAACATACAGTGCTTAGGTTTAATGGAAAAGAGTCATTTTAATTGAGATAAAATTTGGTAAAAGAGTTGAATTTCTTCTTTGGTGTAAATTCCCGCGTTTTATTATGGGAAGTTTGCCTTATAAGAAATTCATAAGGGATAGAAACTTTTTTCTCTGATACATATTCCCGCGTTTTATTATGGGATAAGTATCTTAAAGAAAATTTCTATTGGTTTCATGCTCTTAAATGATAAATCTTTAGAACCGACAAAACTCTTTTATTAAAAGTGCTTTAATGCAATCCATTACCATTCCTTCATATATTTTTCTTTCTCCTTAAGATGAAAAATATGTTTTGGAATGTTAAAGTGATTATTTTTTTTCTTGCTTAATTGATTTTATCCGTTTAGCCCCCAGTGGCTACAGAAGCTGGCCAGGAGGTTGAAAACCCATCAATCTCTTACCCAGGCCTTAATACCAAACACTGTTTCATCCACTTCCATATATTAACCCCTGGAGTTATAAGGAACATATGTTTGTTAGAGGTTGTTAAGGGAGAAATAAGGATGAAGTCGGCAGTGCACCCACAGCTCTACCTCCAGCGAAGTAAAGAAGTATATAAACTGAGGTATCTGTAAGCTCATCTGTATCTTCTCAAAAAGATGCAGAGCTGAAAAGGCAATAAAACTGTCTCTGGAATTATTCTCTCAACAGGATGAGTCCATTGAAATTCGCTCGTCAGCCAGAGCATCTTGTAATGAGTCAAGCACACCACCGGCACTCACGCTGATGGTAAGCCTAAACAGATATATACTAGGAACCTTATATAATTTTTGGGACCTAACAATCCTAACAGTTATACTAGGGGCCTAACAATTGGACACATTGCAAGGCGTGCACAGTGTGAGGTATAGGCATGTTAACAAACACCCGTCATTGGGTTACGAGGGAAACGTAGACTCTAATTTGCCAATCATTACATTGTCTACTACGTCGCCCCTCCTGGAAGGAACATTTCCAGATCCTGAAAAGGAACGTCCACCTCCCGTTTACGGAGAAGGTGTGAGGCAACTCCTTGATAGAACAAGGCAGGATTCCCAAAAAAAAAAAAAAAGATTTTAAAATCTTGGGATAACCCATCTCAAAGAGGTGAGGCTCCACTAGACAGTGATTTAGCAAATGCTATTGAGTCTGGTGCTGAGACAGTGCTTATGCATGATAGATCAAGAACACCTCAACGAGGCAATTCTCCACTTGATAGTGATTCAGTTCATTCTGGTGAATCAGGTGTTGGGAATATATGAATTGACGGATTTCACTTGCAGGTACAGAAGGCTATATGTGAAGTGCAGAGTGAAAGTGAGAGAGAGAAACACTTGAGTGAAAGTGAGGGAGAGATACACTTGAGTGAGAGATAGGGAGAGAAAGAGTGAAACACTTCTAAGTGCTCGACACTTAAGTGTAAACACCAACAGAACGCAGTAGAAGTGAGGAAACCACAAGCCAAACACTTACCCTTGCTACTTGCTGCTTCTGGAAGAAAAGTTACTATATTTTTCCCGTTCAACGACAAACGAGAACCTTCCTTGGAAGACAAACCATTTAAAAGAGGACCTATCAATTGGTATTAACATTTGGTATCTTCAAAAGTGGGCCATTGGAGGATTCCTCAACTAAGGGGGAGAATTTATAGTGTTATAGTTATAACAAGAAAAAGAAATTGGAGGATTCCTCTTCTTATGAGGGAGAAGTTATAGTATTATAATTATAACAAGAAAAAGGTGAAGTTAATAAGTCTTATCTTCGTATCCTTAGGGGGAGATTTTAGACTGGAAAAAGAAAATCTTATCTTCTGATCCTGAGGGGAAACAACAGATATATGGGAAAATCAAGAAGCTGTCTTCTATACTTGGAAGAACAGAAATGACTATTCCATTGATTTTCTAAAGGGAGAAGAAGAATAAGAAAAGGAATCATATTCGTAGGGGGAAAACATTATTTGAGCTATGTTCAGTATTCTATTGAAGACGTACCCAGGAATAATGATTCTTATGAAGCTCTGTTCATGATAAGTTCTTTAAGTTCAAACTATGAAGGATTTTGAAACGGAGAGAGCTCAAACAGACAGAAATGAAGATGTTACAATTTCAATATCAGTTCAGCGTCAGAGGAACAAGCATCATTCGTTTCAGTCACACAAGAAATCTGGAAATGCATTATCTGATCCAGAAAAACCAGTAGCATTATTTACAAGTCCAGGACGATTACTTTTTCTAGTTGTTAGTTGAGTTATCCTCCCTAGGTGATTTTTTTGCTAAGGGTTAACAATCAAATAGGGGGAGATTGTTGGAGATTACGAAGCTGTATAAATAGTAATCGTGATAACTCAACACTAGAACAGGACAAGTAAATAATACTACGCCTATACAGAAATCATGAAGAATTGAAGACATGGCAGATATAGTGAATCAAGACATTAGAAGAAGTTTTGGAGTCTACTACAGGTCACTGAAAGAAGTTCATTTATATGTTCATGCCTCAGTGGAGAATAATGTTTAAAGACTTTCAGGGTTTCAGAAGTGTTGAAGATTCAGTATAGCAGTGCCACTAACAGATTTCAGTGTAGTAGCATTGATTGAAGACAGACAGTGTTCGAAGCATAGGAATCCTGAAGGGTGAAGACAAAGGTTAAAGAAGACAGCTGCAGTCTTGAACTGGATTGTAGTAATGAAGACGTTGTCGAAGTACCAGAAAAGATTCCAGTGAAATAACAGTGTCTATCAACAGTCAGTGTTTGAAGCAATGCAACAGTCCTAGCTTACTCAGCTGAAACAGAAAAGAAATCAAGGGAGTTCAATTCAGTGTTAGTCGTTTGTGAACCAGACCAGTGCACTAAGCGTCAGCACAACAAGAATAGAATTACCTTGATTAATCAGTAGAAAATCAGTTGATCAAGCCAAGCCAAAGGAGTGAAACCAAGTGGTAATTACTTGAAGAATTCAAGAAATATGCTAAGGCAAGTATTACTGCATTTGGTGGCATTAATACTCTTGAAGTACTCTAGAGGCGCAGCTTATATTCCAAGGCGCAAGAAAAAGTCTAGGGGAAAGTTAAGTGGCGCCTACACAGTGCATTGAGTGTATTGGCGCAACTAATCAACCAAGGCGCAGGAAATAAGTTGGACTTAGAATCTATCTCATATGTGGCGCCTATACAGTGTGTTAAGAGTATAGGCGCAACATAAGTTTTCCCAGGGCAACAAAAGTTTAAGTACAAGTTGAGTGGCGCCTATACAAGGAAGTAAGAGTATAGGCGCAACAAACCTTGACAAGAGGCACAGGAAAACAAGGGAAAACATTCTAAGGCACAAGTGGCGCCAACACAGTGCGACAGGAGTAGAGGCGCAACTCAGCTGCTCTGAAGCTTCTAAGTCAAATACAGTATGTGAGTGGCACCTACACAGTGCAACAACAGTGTAGGCGCTACACACATACTAGGCGCAACATGCAGCTGATTATTTCTAAGGCATGAGTGGCGCCTATACAGGGAAACCACTGTATAGGCGCAACTCACATGATCAGGCGCAACTCAAGCATACAGGCGCAACACAGCTTCAAGTGGCGCCTACACACTGCATCCACTCTACAGGCGCAACTCAGGACTTAAGCAATTGTGAAGCAAATCAATTCTATTGATTTGAAAAGTCTACACTATATTAAATAAAATGAATTATTCATTTTGTTTAATATGGTTGGTGGAGACACAGCCAACCACAGAGAGAGGCAGTGAGATATTTCGAAGCCGGAGAAGAAGAAGTCACCATGATAATTCTATACCTTCTTCTCATGGGTTTTACAATCTAGCCGGTCAAACATGTCACAAATACTTAGGGCTATTGTAAAACACTCACTGTTAGCTTGATTCCAGTTACTACTAAATACTGTCAAACATTGTAATAGGGATCTAGCTTTATCTCTCTAGAAGCAAAGAACGAATCAGTTCTTTGGAAGCCAGTTATTAATTTAACTGGGTGTAGCAAAACCTCAGGGATTAATACGAAAGTACTATTCCCCGAAATCTGTCTCGCATTTAATTACTTGCTAATTTTCTAGATCATTATTGTTTAAATCCTAAACACAGAAAATTAGTAAGCCAGCCTCCTAAACACTCCTAAACACGAACCACTGACCGAACTCTAAATCACATATCCGCAAAAGATTCGAAAGAATTTTTTGATTTAGTGAGTATCGTATTCAACCCCCCTTCTACGATACTTTCGGGACCTAACAGTCTGTAGACTCTGAAAAACAATTATTGCCTAGACTCTGGAACAGTTCAAATTCGCGCCTGCAGACTCTGATTGTGTTTAAATTGTTCAAATGACTTGAAATAGGCGGTAACAGTTGTTTTTGACTGGAGATAGACTGTAGACTCGTGTGTATTGTTAGCAATTCAAACAAAATAGAAGATTTTCATACGTTTTACTCACTTGTTTATTGCAATCAATTTCTAAGGAAGAATTATTCACAGAGCTCTTTGCAAACCCTAGCAACTTTCTTCAAACGTATTCGTCATTTTCAATTAACAACAACTTCAATGGCTACTATCTCAACTGTCATGAGGGGACCCAAGGCAATTACTTTCACATTTGGAGATTTCGAGTTCATGACCATAAATCATGTTGACGCCCTTGGAGAAAAGAAAGGGGTAGACGCTAACTACTACCCTGTGATGGATTTCTTGGAGCAATCCGAGCTACACTACATTCTCAAGGCATCACTAGTCATTCACATGGATGCTGTGTCACAAGCCTGGAGCTCTGCAAAGGTAGTTGATCCTTCTCAGGATTAACCAGGTAAAATAATGTTTACCTTTGGTGATTTTACATTTGATGCTACTGCTGATGTTATTAATTCTGTGTTTAAATTACCTGTTAAACAACCTTTTGATGAAACTGTTTCTGATGCTGAAATTAAAGATATGTTTAAATCACTAGGTTATTCTGGTAGTTTAGAAAACATGAGTAAGTTAACAAGGCCTTATTTGAGAAAAGAATGGTCCTTTTTCTTTGATCAAATTGCTAAGTGTTTTACTGGTCAGTGTGGTGGATTTGATGCTATTACTGCTATTACTTATCAAATTGGTCACAGTCTCCTATTTGATAGAGTAATCAACATTGGTGATATGTTGCTCACTCAAATGGGAGAAAAATTAAATAATGTGCATGAGGGGAGGAAGAAAGTCTATTATCATAGATTTCTTATGATTCTTCTCAATTACTTCATTCCTGACATGTCAACCAAGTTGGCCGATGATTGTTGTGTACAGGCATACAGACAGCAAAGGAGGATATTCTCTGATATTAAGAGAATTGATGACAAGAAGAAGAGTCTACCTGCCATGACTTATCCACAACTAATGAAGGTAAAACTCTCAACCTACAAACCTTCTATCTACAATGCTTCATTTTTTTGTGGTGACATGGTGCAGGAACAAGTAATGGAGAGCCCCCTTGCACCTACCCAAGTCACCCAATCCCATTCAAAGATACAATCTTCCAAACCAAAATCCAAAAAGAAACCAACCTTTGGTGTCTCTCAACAGGCACCAGTTGTAAAGAGGAGAAAATTGGTTCAAACTAGGCTTATAGATGAGCACAGTGATGAGGAGCTCAACCCTCTAGAGAAGCAAGTTGTTGAAGGACTTTCTTTGTTAAAGGAAGGTCATGATACACTTGATTCTATCCTTCAAGACAAGTCTGTTGTGACGCCCCCAGATCCAGGGTCAGGAATCCAGGTTGTCACTATCCAATTTTCACCACAATAACATCACTCACCTGCTTTAACCATTATAATAACCAAACATAAAAGCAGTGACCCCCAAACCAAATGCACAACTCAAGTTATAGTCTCAGGAAACGAACTTAAAATAGTAATAGTTATTACAAACCAATGTATCCTCAGGATCTCACACTACTAATATAACTTCCACATGATGTTACATTAGAAGTAAACATTAATCCAAGATCTACTGTCACATTACATATTTTTCAATAAGTCTAGGATTCTAATCTGGAATCCCGCCTTTCTGGCACCATTTATCGAAGTCCTGAACCTGACTAGCTCAAGCTCGAATCTTCTTGTTCCTTATCATAATACTCGAGGTAGACAATTCATAGTCATCTCATTCTGCAAGATATAAGATTTACAAAAAGCAAGAATGAGCCAAAGAATGCTCAGCAAGTTATATGTATCAGAATATTTCAAGGAAAAGGTGATAGCCATATTTATCCCAACTGGATATTCAACAATAAAATACATAACTAGCAATCTAATTGAAGATGTATAGCCAGTTATATCTCGACAATAAATGACTCAAGATTCACGATGCAAGAAGATATTCACAACAATAATGCAGTTCACGTTACTGCAATACAACAATTTAAGTTCATAATTTTTGAGACTGACAGTATCAATAACTTAGCACAATGGCCTCAATCACCGAGTACCATTCGTTTGAGTACCAATAAGCAAGCAGTTCAATATACTGCGGAAAGAATGAATGAAAGTTCATCAATTCCCATTAACACTATCAGTAACTTAGAACCATGGCTTTCGTTATAGTGTAGGAACAATGAAACTGATATATTCAAATAAAACAGTACTCAAAACAACCAACCAACTCAGAGTGGATTACATTCCCGTTGACACTATCGGTAACTCAGCACCTAGGCTTTCGTTACAGTGCAACGTCAAATTCCAATTGGAAGAAACGGGATTAATCTGGAGATTTTTTTCAACGCCCTATTGTACGCGATGATCAGTCACCTTGTACAATAGAAAAACCAGTCACTTTCTCTACTAGTAGAAGGACAACCCCTTATCGGGACGTCACCCTAGGCAACACATGGGCCTTTAGTTTACGGCTGGGTCGTGCGTCACCGACCTCTTACGCAACCTTACTCCAGTCCCTGATGAATACTTAAACATTCATCGAACCTAGAAGGAAATTTAATCAAGCCTTCTAGAATAACAACAATCTACTCTAGGATTTCAATCAACTGTTAAGGAAGGGAATTCAATACCACCTTCCAGAACAACAACAATCCATCATAGGATTTCATCAACAGATAAGGAAGGGAATTTAATACAACCTTCCAGAACACAACGACAATCCATCACAGGATTTCAATCAACAGATAAGGAAGGGAATTTAATATAACCTCCCAGAACAACACAACAATCCATCACAGGATTTCAATCAACAAATAAGGAAGGGAATTTAATACAACCTTCCAGAACAACAACGACAATCCATCACAGGATTTCGATCAACAGATAAGGAAGGGAATTTAATACAACCTTCCAGAACAACAACGATAATCCATCACAGGATTTCGATCAACAGATAAGGAAGGGAATTTAATATAACCTCCCAGAACAATACGATAATCCATCACAGGATTTCGATCAACAGATAAGGAAGGGAATTTAATACAACCTTCCAGAACAACACAACAATCCATCACAGGATTTCAATCAACAGATAAGGAAGGGAATTTAATACAACCTTCCAGAACAACAATGACCTATTGTAAGATTTCAATATCTGACAATAGCTTGGCTCCCGAAACGACGTAGGAGTACTCTCGAAACATCTGGGTTGACTCTCAGTCAACGAATTCATCAAGACAGAAACCCTTGAATCAAGGAGACTCAAGAACGCGACCGGGGAGCCGCTAATACTAGCTAAAATAGACTCCACAAAACATTACCGTCTTGGGGTGAAACCATGGGCCACGAGGCACCAATACAACTGGGAGGAATATCGGAGTCGGACGTTACTTCCCGAACCTGGAGTTATCGATTCAGAATAAATCCAAAATATCCGAGTCATCGCTCGCTATTTATTATTTAATGAAAAATAATAATCAAAGACGCTTAGACAATTCCAGAATATTTTTAAAGGGCAAATAAATATTTTATTAATATTTAGGAGGCCCAGAATAGTCCTCGAAAAATATTAAAAGGATTTAAAAGAATTAAAATATTTAATCCCAATATAATCAAGATTATTTGATATTTAAATAATCTTAAATGATTCAACATATTTAAATAATATTTAATCAACATTAAATAATATTTAAATAAACCAAAACGAGTTGGAAGTATTTAATCAGTACTTAAATACTTTTAAATGCCCCAAAATATTTAATCAATATTAAATAATATTTAAATAATTTCAAATGCCCTGAAAGTATTTAATTAACCTTTAAACACTTTCTTTATTCTTTAAATAATACTTAATAAACTAAATATTATTTAAAATATTGAACCTCGACTAACCGTCGAGACACACTAGACTACTCCCGGTCGACCATCGAGCACCAAAAAGATGTACTCGACACCAGATTCAGGTATACAAAACTGAAAACAAACGTCCTATAACTTTTTAAGAAGTTCAGAGGCGGCTCAGAATTAGGTTGAAAGGATCTAGTCCTACTCGCAAGGAACTACCTTAAACAACCTATGCATACATATGTCATACATCAGAATCAATGTGACAAAGTGTCAGATACTTGCATACTCTAACTTTTCGAGAAGTTCAGAGTAGCAGAAGAATCAAGTTATATATGAACCAGACAGTTCAAGGTGAAATGCCGACGTGCATTTCCAATAACAATCATGAGCTAAGTAGTTCCAAACACAACAAAATGTATAATCGAAGAACTTATCATTAAGTCAAAGATTTCAAAAAGTTTGGCTTCACCATGAATCAACAATATTCTGATATGGAATAAAACAATAGAGTCGGAAACTTGCTTGGAGTCCAAGGAATGCCATTCCAACTTCTCCACGCTCCGGGTACTCTATAATCATATAAGAACCCACTCTTAGTTTACATACATATGTAGCAGGCTAATTGTAATTTATACAATTACTCTACATTTCGCCCGGTACTTCACCTCCTCGGGCCTAATTTAGCTACTCGTAAAACTATCCTCTCAATAGTTTTTAATCAAGTTCTTTGCACCTACGTGTCGTCATGATATTCCTCAACAACTTCCGTTACTGGGTCGACTCGAGACAAGTTCTCTATCTTGCCCGAAATCGTTTCCCAAAACGATTACTTAACATTTTTCTCATGTTCATTTCATTCTCACACCCTGTTTTCTAGCATTTTTAATAAATTGGAAATTAATCCATTTGACATGATTCCTTTTCTCAGGTCTTCCTTGTACTACTAACATCATGTCATAAAAATTTCAACTCGAGCTAAGGTCATTAGCTAGGTGAAACAATTCTCCAAAGTTCAATGTTTAAACAATTCATAGGTTATGAACAACCTTTACTAAAATCGTTATATCTCCTAGCTCGTTAATCCAGTCGACTCACCGTTTGAGGCTACGCAAACTAGACTCCAATTATAACATAGACCCAGAAAATACACAGTCCATAAACGGTGTTAAGTATTCCAAACAATTCATTCAAAACAGGGCAGTAACAGGGTTCTAGAATTCATGTTTCTGAAAATTTCTATTACATAACTTGCACTCAACCAATTTTAATAAATCAGATTTTACTCCTTTTAATCCGATTCTTTTTCCCAGGTAATATCATATGTCCCAAGTATTTTATGTAAAAGTTTCAGATTTTATAAGGTAGTCTAGCTAGGCTGATCACCTCCTCCAAGTTAGTTAAAAACAGGGCAGCTGAGTTTTCTGCCTCTCCTCACCGTTTTGGCCATAACTTTTAGCTCATAACTCCGTTTGACGCAAAATTAGCGCGCAAACGATCTAGAGTCCATTATCTATCTAACCATATCAGCCATAAGCCAAGAACAGTGGCCGAATGTTGCCAGATTTTCTGGACAGTTATAACAGTTAGGTCATGAAAAAATTTGGCATGGTTACGTTTGTAAACTCATCGTTTTCCATTTTTATTCTACTCCAAATCAACCAACAAACAATCCCAAACTCCTCCTTCAACCATATACTACATCATAACACAATCTCAAGCTTCAAAAATCAGCCAAGAATAAAAACCAAAACCTAGAAATCAATTAATCAAAACATGCGTTTCTAGGGTTATACATGGATAATTCTCACTACCCATAACACATATATGCTATAACAATCATCCACCCAGCTATAGGAATCCAAGAATCAAAGAAATAAGATTATTTATATTCGGAGTTACTGTTCATGCTCATACACTTTCATGAAAATCTTTAGCATCAATGGATAACTAAGCATGAGATTTTAGTATGTTATAGACAAGGATTCTACCTTTCTTTTAAGCTACTTTGCAAGATGATTAATCAACTCTAGCTTGAGCTTTGGATTTTTCTTCTCCCTTGCTTTTCTTCTTAGCCGAATGGTTCTTCTTGCTTGCTAGCTTTGCTGATTTTTTTTTCTTTGTTAAGTAATGTTACTTGGCCTTTGGTTATTTAAAGAGCTAGTCAAAGCTTTGGTCAAGTCTTCTTCCACTTTGACCATGTATAAATATACTAGCATTTCTTATACTTTTAATCAAATGCAAGTATTTGTATTTTCATTAATCCATGAATTAAAAAAAATCGGCTCTTTAAATAAATCAAGGAAAATCATTTGATTTTCTTCGGTTCCGTAACGCTTTGCTACGACAATTTTAATCTTTAACTTGTTCCGGTAATTTTAATAATTTGATTGCCCAACAAAACCTTATTCCATAATTATCATCCATTAAATACTATCTTTAGCAAGGTTTCGAAAGTACCTGAATTTTAGGGATATTACAGTCTCCCCTCCTTAAAAAGATTCCGTCCTCGGAATTCATACGAGAACAACCGAGGTTACTCTTTTTACACCTCGTTTTCTCATTTCTAGGTTGAGACTCCAAACTTCTTGGTTTCGTACAACCTCCTCAGCATTATTATTATTTCACTTCTCAAAACTTTCTTTATAAAGTCGAGGGTCTTTATACACCTCCTTAATATACTCTGAGACCTTGAAGGATTCAATACTCCTCGAGCTTAAGTTCTCTTGCTTACTACATCTCGTTACTTCTTTCCACAATAATGCTTTAAGCAACACGAAGCCTCTCGCTTCATACTCTCTGTCATTCCTGGCTTGATCACTAAATTCGCTTTGTCTACCTTGAGTTATCGTGAATCGCTTCCCATACTAAAACTTGTATCCCATGTCTGTCAACCGGTCCATGTCCCCAGTTATTTATCATTCATCAATTTTGCCCTTAACACAAAGTAGATCAATACGCTCATTTTCGAATGTATTTGATAAATAAGAAAGAAAATAATTTAGATATGACTGAGAACAACCATATTTGTACTCAAGATGGCCAGTCTTTAGTACTTTCTGGTTTATAATATATAACCGAGTGGTTGCCCACCAGACTTTTGTCACACAGACAAAAAGTCACACCATATGCATTGTTCATCTCAATCGGATGAAAAATAGTTCACATTTAGAAGAAAATGATTTTGAAAGGGAGAGAAAATATATTTTGAAATTTTTATTCCATAATGCATAACGAACTCAATATACAACAGTCCCTACTCATTTAGGAACCTATTGACAAAATCCCCAAATTTCTTATTTCTCATTTCTATTCTTTCCGAATGAATAAATCCTTAAGACTTTTATGGTCTTTGTACTTTCTCCGCTTCTACCCATCCAAGTGATGTTTCCACCGGTTAAGTGCAACCGTTATGGCTATTTCCTCCAACTCATGATTAAGATACCTTAATTCATGTTTCTCCCGTTACTCCGACGTATATAAAATTATTTCTACTATGTTGCTTCCGTGCACAAGCAATCTCTCAAAAGACATGTAATTATTAATTACAAGATTCACCTTTTATCATCTGGTACATACCACATTAGGACAATTACTCATATTTGTCCTTTACTTTCCTCAAACTTTCTTCATCACTTACTGTATGTCTCACAATTTAAACTCATTTTACCCAAACTCATTCTTATGGGATTTGTCATCCAACCTCTTTTCTCTTAAGATTTTCCAGTGATATATATATCTTACCTTCGGGTTCTTCCTCCACCTTTAGACCGATCAGGATATCCTATGTGGAGATTATGACAACTTGTCCAATTATTTCTTAACATTCCAATTAATCCTCGGAAGGTACAGGTGCATACATTAATATAACCTACCTCATCAAAGACTCATACTGTCCTTATCACGTTCTCAATGCCATCCTTGGCATATTATCTAGGTAATTCTTTAGTTAGTGATAACCCATCCTCAATATATTTTCTTCAGTAGACTAATTTCTTCGAGTGGTCTATCCATATTATGGATATCCAATATTGATTGCTAAATTAACCAATTCACTTAATCATTCTCACCAATGTATGCGCAGTCTCATGCCGTTATCCGTTTCCTTTACAAACAACCCATGTGCACCTCTTAGTAACACTTTCAATAAATAGTCTTTATAACTGAGGGACTAACCCTCTCAGACTGCCAGGTGCCATCTTCTAAGATGCCTCCAATGCTAAAGTTGCTCATAACACTAGGTCAATGATAAATGACGTGATCTCTGATGGTGGTAACCCCAAAATATCACTAAGGGTTATTTTTCCCAATTCTTTAACTACTCTCTTTATTGAATAGTTCCTTTTTCATATCCATTACCAGTGCCCCATAACTTAGCATCCAAAGCGTAATGTACTTTTTATTCGAATCTTAATTCGAACCTTCTCAATTTATCTCTCCATATTTAAAACATGTCATCCCTTCTTTTAGGGCAATCATTAACATAACATCTAGACTTTACAATTATAGCTTTTTGCTGTCCATTTCACATATTCTCCCATTTCAGGCTCAATGTTTAGTAAGTGAGGCCTCGATTGGCTTGGGTGAACCATAATTAGCAGTACACCAACCCGCTCATATTTCTTAATCCACTGTTCTTCCAGAAGTAGAACTCTGGTTCCTTGTTAAAAGTTCATGGTATTTCCATATATGTAGCCACTTTAATTTTCATATTCTATCATAGTTGATTCTTGCCAACCCTGTGACTTTATTCTCAATTCACTTCTTTTGGGACAATCTTGGCAATTCTCATAGACTTTAATTCATGATCTAACACACTCTTGTTTCAGGTTTAGAACTTTCATTACATCTGAATTTCCCGATACTTAGGAAACAGTTGCATACTACAAGATATAGCTATGGCTAAAGAATTCTTTGTTCAACCAAGTTCATAAGAATTCTTGCTGAATCAACGGCCTTATTAGGCCTCGACCAAATACTTTTCAGAAATTTAGGATCATCAATGGCTACTCAGACCGCTCTCTAGTCCGGAATTCTACTATTAAAACAAGTAACTTCATATAAGCCTTTATGCCACAACTCATTTATACTAGTAAATCCAACCACCGTATTTGCAATGTGGCGGTCACTTCTATCCCAAGGCTTACTCTAATCCAACATCCTTAATATATTCAAAAATTATATCAAGTGCGTATCTCATCTCTTTGTTATGACTCTACATTGTATGCATACCATACACCATTTAAATTAGGGCTTCACTTTTTATTCTCAGAGAATTCCCAACAGAATCCTCAATATTACTCATGTATAGATGGCCATATCCTTTAAGCCATACTACTCCATTTTACCCTGAAACATCCCATTTACACGTCCTCTTATTTCTAAATTTCATTAAACTAATGGGAACGTATTTTCCACAGACAATTGGGCATGACCTATTCATATATCGGACTATGCCCGGTGTAAAAACACCTCCATTATATTCCCAAAATATTCACAGTTCCCAAACATCAACATCTCATCGGTCACTTATAACATAATGTATTCCAAAAGGGGAAATAACTATGAGTCACTATATATAAATATACCCACTCTCGAGTATCCACAAGTCAGTCAACAACAATATTAATGGTCAATATCATGGACCATCAATCACATCCGCTCCATAACATTAATAAGGGTTTACTGAAATGTAGACTATCTCTTCGGCTTATCACCAATAGATGAAAGATTGGTGAAGATTTGACACGCCATCAATTTGAACATGGTCATCTTAATGATTGTGCCAAGAATGAAGTGGTTTTTCTTCTCTTAGTAATGCTCCCCTCAGTCCTGGGGTACTAGCATACTTAGTGCTACACTTATAGCATATCTGAGCTCCTTTACAAGTGCTCCATAATTCTCAAACTCTCATTCTCAATCATAAATCCTCTTACTCAGATGAGTCTCCTCGGCTAGTGTTCGACATCTTTGTAAGGAAAGTTCTTATTATCTTTCCTAACTATCCTTATATGAGTATATTAGCCTCATATTATAAATCACTGCTACATCCGATAGCCCGAATAGGAATTCGATAGGAGCTCGCTCTCTATCAATCTTATCCCAACATAACTCTTAACTCTCTCGTTCCTGAGTACTATAACCTAGAGCTCTGATACCACTTCTGTGCCGCCCCCAGATCCGGGGTCAGGAATCCAGATTTTCACTATCCAATTTTCACCACAATAACATCACTCACCTGCTTTAACCATTATAATAACCAAACATAAAAGCAGTGACCCCCAAACCAAATGCACAACTCAAGTTATAGTCTCAGGAAACGAACTTAAAATAGTAATAGTTATTACAAACCAATGTATCCTCAGGATCTCACACTACTAATATAACTTCCACATGATGTTACATTAGAAGTAAACATTAATGCAAGATCTACTGTCACATTACATATTTTTCAATAAGTCTAGGATTCTAATCTGGAATCCCGCCTTTCTGTCACCATTTATCGAAGTCCTGAACCTGACTAGCTCAAGCTCGAATCTTCTTGTTCCTTATCATAATACTCGAGGTAGACAATTCATAGTCATCTCTTTCTGCAAGATATAAGATTTACAATAAGCAAGATTGAGCCAAAGTATGCTCAGCAAGTTATATGTATCAGAATATTTCAAGGAAAAGGTGATAGCCATATTTATCCCAACTGGATATTCAACAATAAAATACATAACTAGAAATCTAATTGAAGATGTATAGCCAGTTATATCTCGACAATAAATGACTCAAGATTCACGATGCAAGAAGATATTCACAACAATAATGCAGTTCACGTTACTGCAATACAACAATTTAAGTTCATAATTTTTGAGACTGACAGTATCAATAACTTAGCACAATGGCCTCAATCACCGAGTACCATTCGTTTGAGTGCCAATAAGCAAGCAGTTCAATATACTGCGGAAAGAATGAATGAAAGTTCTTCGATTCCCATTAACACTATCAGTAACTTAGCACCATGGCTTTCGTTATAGTGTAGGAACAATGAAACTGATATATGCAAATAAAACAGTACTCAAAACAACCAACCAACTCAGAGTGGATTACATTCCCGTTGACACTATCGGTAACTCAGCACCTAGGCTTTCGTTACAGTGCAACGTCAAATTCCAATTGGAAGAAACGGGATTAATCTGGAGATTTTTTTCAACGCCCTATTGTACGCGATGATCAGTCGCCTTGTACAATAGAAAAACCAGTCACTTTCTCTACTAGTAGAAGGACAACCCCTTATCAGGACGTCACCCTAGGCAACACATGGGCCTTTTGTTTACGGCTGGGTCGTGCGTCACCGACCTCTTACGCAACCTTACTCCAGTCCCTGATGAATACTTAAACATTCATCGAACCTAGAAGGAAATTTAATCAAGCCTTCTAGAATAACAACAATCCACTCAAGGATTTCAATCAACTGTTAAGGAAGGGAATTCAATACCACCTTCCAGAACAACAACAATCCATCATAGGATTTCATCAACAGATAAGGAAGGGAATTTAATACAACCTTCCAGAACACAACGACAATCCATCACAGGATTTCAATCAACAGATAATGAAGGGAATTTAATATAACCTCCCAGAAAAACACAACAATCCATCACAGGATTTCAATCAACAGATAAGGAAGGGAATTTAATACAACCTTCCAGAACAACAACGACAATCCATCACAGGATTTCGATCAACAGATAAGGAAGGGAATTTAATACAACCTTCCAGAACAACAACGACAATCCATCACAGGATTTCGATCAACAGATAAGGAAGGGAATTTAATATAACCTCCCAGAACAACACAACAATCCATCACAGGATTTCAATTAACAGATAAGGAAGGGAATTTAATACAACCTTCCAGAACAACACAACAATCCATCACAGGATTTCAATCAACAGATAAGGAAGGGAATTTAATACAACCTTCCAGAACAACAACGACCTATTGTAAGATTTCAATATCTAACAATAGCTTGGCTCCCGAAACGAGGTGGGAATACTCTCGAAACATCTGGGTTGACTCTCAGTCAACGAATTCATCAAGACAGAAACCCTTGAATCAAGGAGACTCAAGAACGCGACCGGGGAGCAGCTAATACTAGCTAAAATAGACTCCACAAAACATTACCGTCTTGGGGTGAAACCATGGGCCACGAGGCACCAATACAACTGGGAGGAATATCGGAGTCGGACGTTACTTCCCGAACCTGGAGTTATCGACTTAGAATAAATCCAAAATATCCGAGTCATCGCTCGCTATTTATTATTTAATGAAAAATAATAATCAAAGACGCTTAGACAACTCCAGAATATTTTTAAAGGGCAAATAAATATTTTATTAATATTTAGGAGGCCCAGAATAGTCCTCGAAAAATATTAAAAGGATTTAAAAGAATTAAAATATTTAATCCCAATATAATCAAGATTATTTGATATTTAAATAATCTTAAACGATTCAACATATTTAAATAATATTTAATCAACATTAAATAATATTTAAATAAACCAAAACGAGTTGGAAGTATTTAATCAGTACTTAAATACTTTTAAATGCCCTAAAATATTTAAATAATATTTAATCAATATTAAATAATATTTAAATAATTTCAAATGCCCTGAAAGTATTTAATTAACCTTTAAACACTTTCTTTATTCTTTAAATAATACTTAATAAACTAAATATTATTTAAAATATTGAACCTCGACTAACCGTCGAGACACACTAGACTACTCCCGGTCGACCATCGAGCACCAAAAAGATGTACTCGACACCAGATTCAGTTATACAAAACTGAAAACAAACGTCCTCTAACTTTTTAAGAAGTTCAGAGGCGGCCCAGAATTAGGTTGAAAGGATCTAGTCCTACTCGCAAGGAACTACCTTAAACAACCTATGCATACATATGTCATACATCAGAATCAATGTGACAAAGTGTCAGATACTTGCATACTCTAACTTTTTGAGAAGTTCAGAGTAGCAGAAGAATCAAGTTATATATGAACCAGACAGTTCAAGGTGAAATGCCGACGTGCATTTCCAATAACAATCATGAGCTAAGTAGTTCCAAACACAACAAAATGTATAATCGAAGAACTTATCATTAAGTCAAAGATTTCAAAAAGTTTGGCTTCACCATGAATCAACAATATTCTGATATGGAATAAAACAATAGAGTCGGAAACTTGCTTGGAGTCCAAGGAATGCCATTCCAACTTCTCCACGCTCCGGGTACTCTATAATCATATAAGAACCCACTCTTAGTTTACATACATATGTAGCAGGCTAATTGTAATTTATACAATTACTCTACATTTCGCCCGGTACTTCACCTCCTCGGGCCTACTTTAGCTACTCGTAAAACTATCCTCTCAATAGTTTTTAATCAAGTTCTTTGCACCTACGTGTCGTCATGATATTCCTCAACAACTTCCGTTACTGGGTCGACTCGAGACAAGTTCTCTATCTTGCCCGAAATCGTTTCCCAAAACGATTACTTAACATTTTTCTCATGTTCATTTCATTCTCACACCCTGTTTTCTAGCATTTTTAATAAATTGGAAATTAATCCATTTGACATGATTCCTTTTCTCAGGTCTTCCTTGTACTACTAACATCATGTCATAAAAATTTCAACTCGAGCTAAGGTCATTAGCTAGGTGAAACAATTCTCCAAAGTTCAATGTTTAAACAATTCATAGGTTATGAACAACCTTTACTAAAATCGTTATATCTCCTAGCTCGTTAATCCAGTCGACTCACCGTTTGAGGCTACGCAAACTAGACTCCAATTATAACATAGACCCAGAAAATACACAGTCCATAAACGGTGTTAAGTATTCCAAACAATTCATTCAAAACAGGGCAGTAACAGGGTTCTAGAATTCATGTTTCTGAAAATTTCTATTACATAACTTGCACTCAACCAATTTTAATAAATCAGATTTTACTCCTTTTAATCCGATTCTTTTTCCCAGGTAATATCATATGTCCCAAGTATTTTATGTAAAAGTTTCAGATTTTATAAGGTAGTCTAGCTAGGCTGATCACCTCCTCCAAGTTAGTTAAAAACAGGGCAGCTGAGTTTTCTGCCTCTCCTCACCGTTTTGGCCATAACTTTTAGCTCATAACTCCGTTTGACGCAAAATTAGCGCGCAAACGATCTAGAGTCCATTATCTATCTAACCATATCAGCCATAAGCCAAGAACAGTGGCCGAATGTTGCCAGATTTTCTGGACAGTTACAACAGTTAGGTCATGAAAAAATTTGGCATGGTTACGTTTGTAAACTCATCGTTTTCCATTTGTATTCTACTCCAAATCAACCAACAAACAATCCCAAACTCCTCCTTCAACCATATACTACATCATAACACAATCTCAAGCTTCAAAAATCAGCCAAGAATAAAAACCAAAACCTAGAAATTAATTAATCAAAACATGCGTTTCTAGGGTCATACATGGATAATTCTCACTACCCATAACACATATATGCTATAACAATCATCCACCGAGCTATAGGAATCCAAGAATCAAAGAAATAAGATTATTTATATTCGGAGTTACTGTTCATGCTCATACACTTTCATGAAAATCTTTAGCATCAATGGATAACTAAGCATGAGATTTTAGTATGTTATAGACAAGGATTCTACCTTTCTTTTAAGCTACTTTGCAAGATGATTAATCAACTCTAGCTTGAGTTTTGGATTTTTCTTCTCCCTTGCTTTTCTTCTTAGCCGAATGGTTCTTCTTGCTTGCTAGCTTTGCTGATTTTTTTTTCTTTGTTAAGTAATGTTACTTGGCCTTTGGTTATTTAAAGAGCTAGTCAAAGCTTTGGTCAAGTCTTCTTCCACTTTGACCATGTATAAATATACTAGCATTTCTTATACTTTTAATCAAATGCAAGTATTTGTATTTTCATTAATCCATGAATTAATAAAAATCGGCTCTTTAAATAAATCAAGGAAAATCATTTGATTTTCTTCGGTTCCGTAACGCTTTGCTACGACAATTTTAATCTTTAACTTGTTCCGGCAATTTTAATAATTTGATTGCCCAACAAAACCTTATTCCATAATTATCATCCATTAAATACTATCTTTAGCAAGGTTTCGAAAGTACCTGAATTTTAGGGATATTACATCTGTAGTCTCTGAAAAGGCTACAGACTCTGACCAACCTAGGAATGCACCTCAGGATGCTCAAACTGCATCTCTTGAGATATCTTTTGCTCAAAAATACAAAAGATTAAGGAAGGCTTATTCTGCACACACATACAAGCCTACTCCTATTACTAACCCTGTTTTGCAGGAAACAGATGCTCCCAAGGCTCCTGCAGGGCCAGACTCTGGAAGCAAGAAATTACATGAACCAAAGTCTAATGTTGAGTCAGAATCTAGACTGCCTTTAGACTCTGATCATGAGACATTTTAGGAAGGAATGCCATTGGATGCAGCCTCATGTCTTATTGATGAATTCGTTACTCGAAGTGATGAGGTGTTGCTATTCCTATATCCTTTGGTGGAATCAGTAGAATATTCAGAACAGTATCAGACTAAATCTCAAGTCTTAGATTTTCTTTCAACCAATGAGACCCTAAGGAAGAGAATGGAACATGAGCTACAACTGTCTGCACAAGATGTGGTCAAAAATCTATACAGCTACCTATTCAACTCTTCATTACAAGAAAAAGTAGCTGGGCTCATAGAAGGCAGAACAACTGAAGTTCTCAAAGCACTAGGAGTGCCAGACTCTGAACAGAAAATCACAAAGAAGCCTAAAAAGCTTAAGATCTACAAAAGGAGAGAATCAGAGTCTGTTGTTGAGTTGGAAACTGAGATTGAGCAACCAGTTTTTGACTATGAAGCAATTTGGGATCAAGGAATTACCTACAGGATAGCTATTGATTGGATTTCCACTATTCAGCCTCTTTCAAGAAAGGTGGTTGATTTTCTTGTCCAAAATGCAGGAAAGGTGGCCAACAAATACATTTATCCAACCTATGAAAGTAGATTGGATCAACTCAAGGGCTTATATTATCAGAAACTAGCAAGGGAACTGCAGGATTCCTTTCACATGACTTTTGCCTAGGCCATCTATGCACTCCATGCCCAGATTTTTCTCAATTGACACTTGGATGCATTAACTATGGTAGAACCACAGGAGGTAGCAGGTGATGCTAGGCAGTTGGAGGATGGGACTAGTGCACCAGTGGTGACTAGCGATAAAGATGCTCAGTCTACCTTACCCACACAAGAATCACCTAGTCAGAGGTTGGGTGATAGTGGGGCAGGGGAGTATGTTGTAAGGCCCTCCTTGGCAACTCATCAAACTGCTGCTAAGAACCTCAGTGATATGGGAGGACAGACTCTGATGGATGCTCAAGAAGTACTTTTCCATCCTTGTCTATCAGATTCTATCCACCTTGAGGGGGAGTCTCATGCACAAACAGTCCAAGATGGTGACACTCAAACTCTGGCTTCTAATGAAGTCATACTGAAGCAGTCAGAGTCTAGAGTAGACCCTGAGACTGGAATACTGGACCAACAGACTCTGAAAAGAAAGAAGATGATTGTAAGAGTTCTGAATCTGTTGCTGCTCACCCCTTGGTGGAAACCCCTAGCCTTCAGACTTATGAAGGGGTTCCCCTCCATCAAGGTGGTTCAGGTGTTGAAGTACACTCTTTATCTCTCAATCCCTCTTCTATAGGATTTTTGAGTGCACCTATCCAAATAACTGAAAAAATATCTGAGAGGCTGGCACTGGTCCAGGCAAAAGGAGAGGTAGAAAAGGCTGTAGAGAGCCTGAGTGAGATTGAGAGAGTGGGTGCCTAACCCCACTGTGAGACTGAGAGATTAGGGTATCCTGAACCTAGATTTACTTATTGGGATCAAGATTTTCCAAAGAGTTGGTCCAATGAGTTGGAGCAGGGGATGGATGAAAATTCACTTTGTTTGATTGTGCAGATTGGTAAAAAAGAGGGGGCTCTTGCTGCTCAGAAGTCATTTACACAGAGACCACAACATCATCTGGTGGATTCTCTAGCTAGGAGAGCAGATAGAGTCATGGAGGCTTTGGTGGATAACCCTGTCAATTTACCTGAGGCTGCAACATTGAAGTCAGAAGAACCACTTTTGATCATGCCTATAAGGGCTAGAATTTCAGCGTCTACAGTCTCTGATAACTCTCAGGAGGAGTCAGGGTCTATAGTTCCGTTAGCAGTTTCAAAGTCTACACCACCACCAGAGTCTACATCTCCTATTACAAAGCTTGAGCCTATTGCTGAGGAATGCACTTCTGAAGATGATGATCCCTTTCAACCTTCTTTTGTCTACTTTGATCAAGTCTTTCCTCAGTCTTGGGAGTCTGCACAGAAAAGAGGCATCACTGATAAAGATTCTTTTACCTGTTTTTTGGAGATTCATCAGTCTGAGAGACTGAAAGCTTTTCAGAAAAAAATCATATCTTCAGGAACATGGTCACTATCCTGGTGAAGAAGATCAAGCCTTGGATGGGGATGTTAAAGCTGAGACAGAGAGTGTTGCTACTGTTTGTGTAGGTGCCCTAGAGGCAATGCAATGTTTCTTTTGATAAATTTTTATGTCAATTGATTATTCAATAAACGTATTTATTATGACTTTAATTACTGCGATATATTTGTTAGCATAATAAATGTCCTTAGAATCATGATACACATTGTATAGTTTAGTAAATGACTTGAACTTGAGATTATATAATATATCATATTCTTAAATGTCCCTAGTCGAGTATTATTATTATAGGACAATAATAATACATAAATAGACTAGTATGTTGTTTGACAGATAACCACATCTCATTGGTTATAAGTATGAGTATACTAAAGTCAACACATAGGTACATGCAGGAGTACATGGTACTGGACAGACCCACAGTGAGATTCTTCATGTTTAATAAAGTCATAAGAAAGACTCACAGTGATAATGGTGTAATGATCCTCTGACTTGAGATCATTATATTTCTGTACGAGGATTAATATACTTTGACTACATTAAAAGTTACCTTTGACCGGGTAATGATGAAAGTGGACATCGGGTATATCATGAGTCGTATGAGAAATATGAATGATAGATAAAGGATTTAACCCTCCTATAATTAGGAGAGATATTATAAGGTCTATTGATTGAGTGAGACTATAAAATGCATGGCCGTGCTCAAATAATGATTTATTTTCATAGTCTACTCATGCATCAAGTAAACCCGGATTAAATGTAGTAGAGGATGACTAAATACATGCCTCGAGTTTAATCTATAATATATATGGTAAAAGGGATTATATTACATGAAAACATTAATCATGAAAGGTTTTATCGAATCACGATTTAATTATTGTTTAATTGGGTAGCAATGATGTATTACTAGATACCGCTCATTGTTTATAATTTTATTGGAGAATAAAATTATTGTTAATTAAATAATAGCCTATAGGGTCACACACATAGAGCACTTAGAGGAATAGTTAATTTAAATTATAGATTTAAATTAATTGATGATTATTTGAATTTTATTATATTAATTAAGTGAGACTTAATTAATTAAAATAATATAAATTCGAATTTGAAGAGGATTTCTGCCCATAATAATTAAGTATGACTTAGTTATTAATTAAATAATAGAAAATCGTTTTATTATTCAATCTTATACCTACATGGGTTAGGTTTTGCTGATTGGACCTCTTAACCAGCATTATAAATAGATAATGATAGGGTTAAGAGGGATTACGATTTTTCAGAAAAAATCCCTAGAGGCAGCAGCAAGCACAGCAAGGCAGAAACAAATTCGAAATCATCAAAAGGAGGCTAGTACATCCATTCCGTAATCAAGATCGTGAGACGTTCTTGAAGGTGCTCGTGTGGATACCATAGAGGTGTTTTCGAGAGGAAGACACAAGTCGTGAAAGCTAGGATCTCCGTTGAGTTCGAAAAAGACAAGACCAGAAAAGGTATAATTCCGTTTCACAATAATCAGTCTAGGCTTATACATGATCCTGAGTTAGGTTTCCGAAATTTTGTTATATTTACGTTTAATCCGCTGCGTTTTATGCCTCGGAACCCAACAACTACACAATTGGCTAGTGTGGTAAAAAACATCTCTCATATTCAAACCAAACTTACTGGTGTTGACAATACTACTTCTCTGCTAAGTACCAAATTTGATCGAATTCACTCAGTTCA
This sequence comes from Oenanthe sinensis, assembly GCA_028671895.1. Taxonomy (NCBI): domain Eukaryota; kingdom Viridiplantae; phylum Streptophyta; class Magnoliopsida; order Apiales; family Apiaceae; genus Oenanthe; species Oenanthe sinensis. Next base: position 12,883,133 of record CM053799.1, read on the forward strand.
ATTATCCAAAGAGGTCGCCTTCAAGGATGCTCTTGCTGCAATCACCTTTACACAAGCTTTTCTCCAATCAACAGTCTCTGATTTAACCACTAAGGTTGATTCTATCATTGCAGCACAGGCCAATATCTCCACTGTTCTTGATGATGTCAAAAAGGGGGAGAAGAGAGGTGAATCTTCCAGGAGAAATAAGGATGATACATGCAGAGATGATAAATAGGGAGTTAAAAGGAGGAGAGATGGTGTGATGGAGATAGTTCTCATGGTCCTAGGGATCCTGGTGATGTATCACTCAAGCATTCTGGAGTGGCTGTATTACATAAATCTCAACCACATTAGTCAGGGACTGGACATGGGAAATCAGAGTCTAAGTCAGACTCTGATAAACAAAGAAAGAAAACAGACTCTGGTGAAACTCAAGAACCTTCATACTGGAAGTACAGTCAATCAAATCTGCAATTGAGAGCTAAAAAGAAGACAGGTCTTGGAGGTTTTAAAGAATCTGACATTGACAGAACATCTACTCTAACAGGGATCCTCAATCCTTGAAAGATAGACAGTTTGAGAAGATCACACAGAAGCACTTAAACAAAGTGATATCTGCTCAAATTGTTTATAATGTTTATGAAAGAAAGATGCAAGGAGGACAGGGAGGCACAAAAAAGGTTAAGAATGAGATGCTGGTTTATTTTTTAGAAGGTGGATCTGCTAGATGGATCAGTCAATCAAACTTCATATTTTTCAAACAGGCTGAGGAATTGCAGTATATTAGATTTCTTCTTCAAATTGCTTATGAAGTTAACAAGAGCAAAGAGGCTGTCACCCACAAATGGTTCAAGGAGATTGATAGAAAGCTAACTTTGCACAAACAGGCAAATCGACAAATGGGCAAATTTTTCTTAAAATATGTTGATACTGAGGGAAATGATCAAGTCATGCCATTGGAAGAAAAACATATTAAATTTCAAGAAGGTGTGGGTCATTACTTTGGGTTTCAGCCTATGAGTGGGAAAGTTAGTGTTCTAATGTTGAAGGACTTGAGAGATCAAGAAAGCAGTGCAAATTATTTGAGAGCAGCTTACTGTTAAATCAAATGTTCAAGTGAAGAAATGAAGAAATTGAAGACATTTGTTGGTGAAGCTCTTGCAATTGTGGAGGACAATATGCTCAATTCATTTTTGAAGAATAATCCAGCCTTTGAGAGGATCAATTAAGAAGTAATTCTTTTTTCTTTATAATTCTTTCATACTGTTCTAGATTGAGTGCTTTATTCTTTAGTTTTGACATCATCAAACCTGGATTTATGCTTACATTTTATAAAGCATAAATAGGGGGAGATTGTTGGGAATATATTCATTTGATAATGTACAAAATTCTAGATTAGGAGTTAGCTTAGTTTATTTGTAATATATCTTTCTAGTCTCTGAAATGTATAATCAGCGTCTAGATAGTCAACATTCATGTTATTTGTACTTAGAAGAATTTCTGCAGAAAGTAAAACCAGAGTCTGCATGAAGATCAGAGTCTGGAAGGTGATCAGAGTCTATAGACTATCGGAGTCTAAGATCTATCAGAGTCTACAAATGATCAGAGACTATAGTCTGGCAGAGTCTGAAGCATTCAGAGTCTATAAAGTTAAAGCTAAATTTGGAAGATGATCACAGATAAGGGAAGTCTTCGAAGATAAAGCCAAAGATATTGCAGATATGCTATAAAAACAAGGAAGGAGAATTGCAGAAGGAAACTGTCAGCTAATAATTAGGAATTCTATTCCTATTGTAATTTATCTTTCTATTATTAGCTGATAGGCAGCTCTCTATATAAACTCTATGTAACCTAATTGTAAAAGTATGGAAGTCGAAGCATAATTTGTCAGAGTGAAACTTTTGAGTGCGTAGAAATAGAGAGAGTTGCTGTGATAAATACAGAGAAGCTGCTAGGGTTTGTGTACACCCTGGGAGAGTTTTGTATTTACAAATCAATAATACAAACAGTACTTATTCATATCTTTGTGTTTGATCTTTGTTCTTAATTCATATCTGTTTATTGCTATTGAGTTGATTTTAAATCAGGCAGAAAAGAAACACAAGTATTCAACCCCCCCTTCTACTTGTGCAACTGGGAAAACAAAGTTTGTTTCCTAGAAATTGATAGGTGCTTGTAGTACTTTTCCTGTCTATTTTGCAACCTGCATAATCTGCATCTGAGTAGCCTATTAGATTAAAACCAAAATCTCTACGATACCAAATACCTAAATTTGATGTACCCTTGAGATATCTAAATATTCTCTTAATAGCCACTAAATGAAATTCTCTATGATCACCCTGAAACCTAGCACACAAACATGTAGAGAACATTATATCGGGCCTACTAGCAGTAAATATAGAAGTGAACCTACCATGTCTCTGTAACTTGAAATGTCCACTTTAGCTTCCTTAGTATTCAATTCAAGTTTGGTGGCAGTGGCCATGGGAGTTTTAGCAGAAAAACATTCACTTAGGTCAAATTTCTTTAACAAGTCATGAATGTACTTTGTTTGATTTATAAAAATACCATCCTTAATGTTATTCCTTAGAACAATATCAATTTTGGAGAAGGGGGGTTGAATACAAATATTAAAACTTTTGCTTCTTTTAATATTTGTTCTTGATGTTTGAGAGTTTGAGAGAATATGTTTGAACAGATAACAACTGAAAATTGAAGTAAACAAAGAGATTTAAAACTTATTGATGGGTTAGTTCTTCCATCAGTTTATATTTTTGCTCAATGTTCCTAGGTTAAAAGAAAACCTAGCTTCGTTTTTACAAGGTTAGAAAAAATCAACTGATCTTACAATGTGCTTTGAAGCTTGAACAATTGATTTAAGAAATATCGTCTAACTTCTCTTTTTCTAACAATGCTACTACACTTGTTTATATACTGCAAGTGTATTTTTAAAATTTCTATTCTACGATTGTTTTTATCTATCTCTCTTTTTCCTTTTTCCTTTTTAGGAAAAAAAGACTTGAAAGACATCTACGAATTGAATCTTCACAGCCACCCTAGGCTGTCTTCCATAGATGTGCTTTTGTTCTCTGGATCTACAACTGATAGTCTTTCTGTGTTGTCACAATCAATTGATAACTTGTTGTTAAGCATATCAATTGATTCATCCTTTTAATCCATCAACTGATGTTCCTCTTTGATTGATCTTTACATCCATCGATTGATATGGAATGACTTATCGATTGATATATGTTATCAATCGATATATCAATCGATGGGTCTTCACATCAGTTGATAGTCTTCAATTCCTGACTTGGCTTCTTCGATTGATCTCTCATCCATTGAGGCTTCAATATCAATCGATCATCCTTTACTTGTGCAATTTCCTGTCTTCAAATAATTACAATTTACCAGTTTAATTTATACATCAATTGATGATCTATATCAATCGACTCTAACATCAACTGATAAGAATAATATCAATTGATTTACATCTTATCGATTGAAATAGACTAAGTACACGTATGCTACAATCCAAATTATCAGTTGACTCATATAAACATTTTAACTGATAAATAGTTTCCTGATCAATTGATATTTATAAATTTTTATATCAATTGATCATTTACATCAAATAAAATTTCTATGATTCTAAGATTAATGTTATCATCAAATTACATGTAGATTCATAACAATCTCCTCATATTTGTGTCTGTGATATGAACAAACATAAATCTCCTTGATGATAACAAAAACCTTAAAAATTTACATTCAGATAGAATCAAGAAATTTAATTAGCACATTAATTTTCGAAGTACCAGATTGATAGATAACTCCTGCAAGCAGCTTCAATGTCTTCATTGTCTCCATGATTTAATTTTCTCCTTTTCCTTCTCTTCTTAGCATTTTTCTTTAGCTGCCTCATGAAAGAACTCTTCATAATTGCCTCATCCCTGTCAGTTTCTCCAAGTTGCCTCATAAGGTAATGTATTTCTTCATCTGCGATTTTTTCCAGATATTTGCAGATATCAAAGAACTTTGTGTTGCCCTCCACATCTGTAAAAATCATAGCATACTTTGGCTCCAACACCACCTTTTTGACCTGTGACTTCCATAGCTTTAGAGGTGAATCAGGTTCAGCTTCTGCCTTGGATCTTCTTAACTTTGAAATTTGCTGTTGAATCTCCTGAGCAATTGTTGTGTTGAGTTTGTACTTTCTGTTGAATAGATGAAGGATAGTCTTTAAAACATTATAACTCTACTTCATTATCACTTTTATTGAATAGGTGATCTTCACTCCATTTTCATACTCCAATCTCATAGATTCCTCTTGATTAGAAGTAGCAGGGTGAGTCCTTACTCCAATTAGTCCCTTTTCATTAATTACTGGTACTCCCTTCATATCATAACCTTCAATTGTCACCTCCTCCCTTATTTCTTCTTGTTGACCCTGAAGGTTTTCTTAAACCACTATTTCTTGAATAGAACTTGACCTTTTCTTGGCCATAGCTATTTTTCTCTTTTTCCTCAGTGGTTGCTCCATTGATTGATCTTCCATATTCCATTCTATTTCCATTTGCCTTGCTATTTCCTCATTTTTCTTTTCTCTTCTTGCAGCATATGACAATCCTGTAGAAATAGCTCCTTGAAGAAGCTTCTGGCCAACTGGCTCTTTCCTTTTCTTTTCTTTTTCAATCGTTATGGCTTTACCCTTTTTCTTCTCTTCAAGGCCTTCAAGATCAATTGATAGAAAGGTTTCAGCATTTGAGTTGCTTTCTTTGGCATGTTGGGTTCCGAGGCATAAAACGCAGCGGATAAACGTAAATATAACGAAAATTTTCGGAACCCAAACGCAGGATCATGTATAAGATTAGACGGATTATGGTGAAATAGAATCATACCTATTAAGATCTTGAATGTCACGAACTCAACGGAGATCCTTGCTATCACGACTTGTGTCTTCTTCTCGAAAACACCTCTATGGTATCCACACGAACACCTTCAAGAATGTCTCACGATCTTGAACACGGAACGGAAGTACTAGCCTCCTTTGATATGTTTCGAATTTTCTCTGCCTCTTGCTAGTTGCTGCCTCTTCTTCTAGGGTTTTTGTTAAAAACGTACAAGTCATTTAACCTATCATTATCTATTTATAATGATTGGTTAATGGGCCCTTTTTAGCAAAAACCTAACCCATGTAGGCATAGGATTAAATAATAAAACATGCTTCTATTATTTAATTAATAACTAAGTCACACTTAATTATTATTATTGGCAGAAATATAATTCTTCAAATTCGAATTTATTTCAATTAATTAAGTCTCACTTAATTAATATAATAAAATTCAAATAATCATCAATTAATTTAAATCTATAATTTAAATTAACTATTCCTCTAGGTGCTCTATGTGTGTGACCCTATAGGCTATTATTTAATTAGCAATAATTTTATTCTCCAATAAAATTATAAACAATGAGCGGTATCTAGTAATACATCATTGCTACCCAATTAAACAATAATTAAATCGTGATTTGATAAAACCTTTCATGATTAATGTTTCCGTGTAATATAATCCCTTTAACCAAATATATTATAGATTAAAATCGAGGCATGTGTTTAGTCATCCTCTTCAACATTTAATCCGGGTTTACTTGATCCATGAGTAGACTATGAAAAACAAATCATTATTTGAGCACGGCCATGCATTTTATAGTCTCACTCAATCAAGAGGCCAATAATATCTCTCCTAATTATAGGAGGGTTAAATCCTTTATCTATCATTCATATTTCTCATACGACTCATGATATACCCGATGTCCACTTTTATCATCACCCGGTCAAAGGTAACTTTTAATGTAGTCAGAGTATATTAATCTTCGTATAGAAATATAATGATCTCAAGTCAGAGGATCATTACACCATTATCACTGTGAGTATTTCTTATGACTTTATTAAACATGAAGAATCTCACTGTGGGTCTGTCCAGTACCATGTACTCCTACATGTACCTATGCATCGACTTTAGTATCCCCATACTTATAACCAATGAGATATGGTTATCTGTCAAACAACATACTAGTCTATTTATGTATTATTATTGTCCTATAATAATAATACTCGACTAGGGACATTTAAGAATATGATATATTATATAATCTCAAGTTTAAGTCATGTACTTAAACTATACAATGTGTATCATGATTCTAAGGACATTTATTATGCTAACAAATATATCGCAGTAATTAAAGTCATAATAAATACGTTTATTGAATAATCATATGACATAAAGGTTTATTTAAAAGAAACATTGTATTGCCTCTAGGGCACCTACACTAACAATCTCCCACTTGCACTAGAGCCAATCACCCATGTATCTAATACCCATGGAACTAGTGTGACCGTCGTGCTTCTTCTGCGACAAGCCTTTGGTCAGTGGGTCTGCAATGTTATCATTTGTGTGTACTTTACATATGTGTATGTCACCCCTTTCGTTAATCTCTCGAATGAGGTGATATCTTCTGAGTATATGTTTGGTTCGGGAGTGAGCTCTAGGTTCTTTAGCCTGTGCTATGGCTCCATTATTATCGCAGTATAGATCAATGGGATCTGCAATCGATGGAACCACTCCCAAATCAGTAATGAATTTTCGAATCCAAACCGCCTCCTTAGCCGCTTCACAAGCTGCAATGTACTCAGCCTCCATTGTAGAATCAGCTACTGTTTCTTGTTTTGAACTCTTCCAACTTACAGCACCTCCGTCTAGACAAAACACAAAACCAGACTGTGATATAGTATCATCCATAGGTTTGGAAACTTGCATCGGTGTAACCTTTTACAACCAGTTTTTCCTCTCCTCCATACACCAAGAATGAATCTTTAGTCCTTTTCAAGTACTTTAGAATATTCTTGACAGCCGTCCAGTGACCTTCACCTGGATTAGATTGGTATCTGCTCGTCATGCTTAAAGCATACGAAACATCTGGGCGAGTACATACCATTGCATACATGATAGATCCAATTGCTGAGGCATATGGAACCTTACTCATGCGGTCCTTGTCATCCAATGATTTCGGACACTGATCTTTAGAGATCGTTATCCCATGAGACACGGGGACATATCCCCTTTTTGCATTTTGCATACCAAAACGATGCAAAACCTTATCGATGTATGTACTCTGACTTAGACCGATCATCCTTCTAGATCTATCCCTATAGATCCTCATTCCTAGAATGTAGGATGCATCTCCTAAGTCTTTCATAGAGAAGTTGCTCCCTAACCAAATCTTAACAGCCTTGAGAGAAGGTATGTCATTCCCCATTAGTAGTATGTCATCAACATATAGTACTATGAATGCCACATGGCTCCCACTAACCTTCTTGTAAACACAAGGTTCATCTTCGTTTTGAATAAAGCCATACTCCTTGACTGTTTCATCAAAACGGATATTCCATCTCCTAGAGGCTTGCTTCAATCCATAAATGGATCGACGTAATTTACATACCTTGCTAACATTCCTTAGATCGACAAAACCTTCAGGTTGTGTCATGTACACATCCACATCCTCTTCAAGGATTCCGTTAAGGAAGGCTGTTTTGACATCCATTTGCCAGATTTCATAATCATGGAATGCTGCAATAGCAAGCAAAATCCTTATGAACTTGACCATAGCCACTGGTGAGAAAGTTTCATCATAGTCAATACCATGAATTTGTCTGAAACCTTTTGCAACCAGCCTTGCTTTATAGGTCTGAACATTTCCATCCATGTCAGTTTTCTTCTTGAAAACCCATTTGCACCCTATGGGTTTTACCCCTTCAGGTGGATCAACCAAGGTCCATACTTGGTTTTCATACATGGAATCCATCTCGGATTTCATGGCTTCTAGCCATCTCTTAGAGTCTGGACTCTTCGTAGCATCTTGGTATGTGAGAGGCTCATCTTCGTCTATGAGCATCAAATCACTACATTGAGTCAAGAGAAATCCATATCTCTCTGGCTCATGGCGAATTCTACCAGTTCTACGAACAACCTGTGTTTGTTGAGCATTATCATTATCCTGCTCTTGTTCCACTTCAGGTTCAATGCTATTTTGTGGTTCTCGATCTTCATCGAGGTCTATAGTTCTCCCACTGTTTCTTTTGGAAACAAAATCTCTTTCCATGAAAACAGCATCTCGAGCAATGAACACTTTCTGCTCAGTAGGACTATAGAAATAGTACGCCTTTGTTTCCTTAGGGTATCCCACAAAATTGCACTCTTCAGATTTAGGTCCAAGCTTGTCAGATACTTGACGTTTCACAAACGCCTTGCATCCCCAAACTTTCATAAAGCTCATGCCTGACCGTTTCTCCTCCCATATCTCATATGGAGTCTTTTGAACCTTCTTAGTAGGAACACGGTTAAGTGTGAAAGCTGCTATTTCTAGAGCGTAACCCCAGAAACTAATTGGAAGATCTGCATGACTCATCATCGATCGCACCATGTCCAACAAGGTGCGATTTCTCCTCTCTGAAACTCCATTCCATTGAGGTGTACCTGGTGGAGTGAGCTGTGATACAATACCACACTCCTTTAAATAATCTTTAAATTCTGTGCTCAAGTATTCTCCTCCACGATCAGATCGTAAGACTTTAATACTTGCGCCTCCGCCAATTTGCTTCTCTACTTCAGCCTTGTATTCTTTGAACTTTTCAAAAGAATCAGATTTATTCTTCATAAGATATACATATCCATATCTACTGAAATCATCAGTAAATGTTATGAAGTAGTAGTAGCCTCCTCTCGCCATCACACGCATTGGGCCACATACATCACTATGTATTAGCTCAAGTCGTTCAGTGGCCCTTTTACCCTTACCAGTGAAAGGGGCTTTAGTCATTTTACCAAGCAAACAAGATTCGCATTCTTGGTATGATTCAAAATCAAACTTATCCAAGTATCCATCCTTATATAATTTGGATATGCGTTTCTCGTTTATATGGCCTAGACGACAATGCCAGAGGTATGTTTGATTTGAGTCATTAACTTTAAGTCGTTTGTTTTCTATATTACAGACAGGAGTATCTAGGTCAAGAACATATAAACCATTAAACAAACGCGCAACACCATAGGTTAAATCATTCAAAGCAAAAGAGCAACTGTTGTTCCTTATAGTAAACGAAAAACCTTTCTTGTCCAAACAAGAAACAGAAATAATGTTTCTGCGAATCGCAGGCACGTAATAACAATTTTCCAGTTCTAAAACAAGCCCAGAGGGCAAAGATAAATAATAAGTTCCTACAGCTAAAGCAGCAACTCTTGCTCCATTGCCAACTCGTAGGTCCATTTCTCCTTTAGCCAATGTCCTACTTCTCTGCATTTCCTGCACATTTATACAAATGTGAGCAGCACATCCAGTATCCAATACCCAAAATGTAGAAATAGACAGATTGACTTCTATAACATATATACCTGAATCAGAAGCTTGCTCAGCTCTCTTCTTCTTCAGATCCTCCAAGTAAACTGAACAGTTTCTCTTCCAGTGACCAGTTTTCTTACAGTAGTGACATTCACCTTTAGCGACCCCACCTTTAGGCTTTAAAGCCTGTTTAGGACCTGACTTTGGCTTGGGTGTAGAATCAGAACCTGTCTTCTTCTTACCCTTCCACTTGCCTTTCCCTTTGGCCTTACCTTTATTGCCCACCATCAGTATGGGAGCAGGTTCAGCCGTCTTCATGTTGGTCTCATATGTTCTCAACATAGCCAACAATTCAGTAGGTGTTTTGTCAAATTCATTCATATTGTAGTTCATAACAAACTGAGTGAATTTGTTGTTCAAAGAATTCAAGATTAGGTCAATACCAGTTTCCGGACCAATCGGGAAACCCAAAGTATCAAGATACTCAATATAACCAATCATCTTCAGAACATGTGGGCCAACTGGTTCACTTGCCCCTTGTTTGCAATTAAAGAGTGACTTGCTCGTGTTGAACCTTTCTTGACGAGTTTGGCTTGCAAACATGCTTTGCAAGTGCTCATTAATAGTATATGCATCCATATGCACATGTTGTCTTTGAAGCTCAGCACTCATAGTTGCCAACATAAGACATGCAACATCAGTTGCATCATTCTCATCCTTTGTGTGGGCCGCTCGTTCCTCAACAGTAGCGCCCTCAGGAAGGGGACCTGCCGGAGGAATATCAATGACATGAAGCTTGCGCTCCTGCCTGAGGACAATCCTCAAATTCCTCTGCCAGTCTAGGAAGTTGTTTCCTCCTGTCAGCTTATCCTTCTCAAGGACAGATCGTACGGATAGTGTGTTTGTGTTGTTTGTCATTATTTGGTATCTACAATGATAAAAGCACAAAATTAAACATTAGATTGTCTGAGTTATTTATTATGTTCAAATGATTATGATACATTCATAATATATCTCCCACTATTTTTATCAAATCAATAGCCCTTACTATTAATTTGGAAAGTATATCCCATAATTCTTTCTAGTGAGCCAAGATCCATATTTCGTCATGTCTTAAGTCAACCACTGGAAGTCCTTAAGAATGATTATTTAGGTAGACAACAATTGTCAATTATATCATATATAATTCTTGGATAGTTTGGTGAACAACGATTGATCTTATCTATCTAATAGACTTTTAACCAAACTCCATGCTTCTAAGTTCATAATAGTTGAATATAACCGTTTATCTTCACCTTATCATGACGACTCAGTTAAGTTAGACCCAATGATACAACGGCCGAATATAACCGTTTATATTCGTCGCATCTCACCATAATAGATAGGAGTCCCCTGCCACTGACAGTCTTTCCCCTAACCGATCTAGGATTCGATGAGTGTTCATTCATTGGAAAGCATCCGATTAAAACTTAATATTTTGTTAAGGGGTTTAGAAAATTTACGACGATCATGATCACATCATGAAGAGATCCTCAATTTTTCCTTGAATCGAATACTTCAAATTGACATCTTAAATTGTTCATTTCCCAGGTAGATGGAGGATACCAGTGGTCACACTTAAAACCCATCAGCCTTACGAATACGCATATCCGCTTTTGTCAGAAAATCCCAATTCTCGATATCAAAATTCATATTCAATTCCGTGTTTTAAAATCCATATTTCATAAACACAAGAATCTCATGATCGTTTGTTGATTTTAAAATCTTAAATCGTTACAGATTTTATCTTGTTTAGCATGACAATCATGGCATGGGTGACGTATCTAATACATACATACATACATACATGATTAATCTAATTAAAGCATGCATCATTCATACATCAATATGTAAAGTGCAGTATGTAAACATGCTTGGTTATGGCCCCTTTCCTATGTGATCCTTTCGAGCTAATGAAAGGATCAAAGTCAGTCTATGGTGGTGGTAAAACATAAATACAATTACATGTCTTCATTCTTCTTGTATCCACTGGTGCCTTCTCCTCTTCCTGCATCATTCTTCAGTCTTCAAGAACATTACAAGAAAACCTAATCTAATATACTTACATAAGAAGACTCGAGTTACATTCGAGGTTAAACGATTACAAGAACGAAGAAAACGACATGCAAGTCGTATTTATAAAACCAAAACCAAAACCATTAATCTAGGGGTCTGAAGGCCATAACCAGCACCATGCTCACATAACAATTACTGACAACTCAGAATACTTAATCATATCATCATACATCACATATGCCATGATCACAAAATTTCATAAAATTTAAAATCATGATTTATAAACAGAAAATCGCATTTTTGAGGCCCTTAACGATCTCAAATGGCCAAAAAACACCATAGGTCACGGCAAAGCGGTGATTTTTGCTCGTGGCGATTTTCCCTTTCCAGAAAGAGTAAATTCGACCCATTCTGACTCCGTCGAAAAACACTATTCACTGCAGAATCACTATTCACAGCAAACCTACATCTTTATGCAGTTTTGTTTTAAACGTTTCAGAACGTTTCCGATGACCTTCGTATGACTGTATCTCGTATCATATACATACAGTGCATTACACACATCATGCCATAACAGTTTATGACATTGCAGCAACATGGCAGTAGCAAGGGCAGTAGCAAACAAGCATGGCATAATCATGGCAGTAGCATGGCATAATCATGGCAGTAGCAAAACAGGCACTTATGCATCATATACATAAAACACGTAACCAAATCAGTCCCTTATACACGTAGCTCTGATGCCATTGTTGGGTTCCGACGCATAAAACGCAGCGGATAAACGTAAATATAACGAAAATTTTCGGAACCCAAACGCAGGATCATGTATAAGATTAGACGGATTATGGTGAAATAGAATCATACCTATTAAGATCTTGAATGTCACGAACTCAACGGAGATCCTTGCTATCACGACTTGTGTCTTCTTCTCGAAAACACCTCTATGGTATCCACACGAACACCTTCAAGAACGTCTCACGATCTTGAACACGGAACGGAAGTACTAGCCTCCTTTGATATGTTTCGAATTTTCTCTGCCTCTTGCTAGTTGCTGCCTCTTCTTCTAGGGTTTTGTTAAAAACGTACAAGCCATTTAACCTATCATTATCTATTTATAATGATTGGTTAATGGGCCCTTTTTAGCAAAAACCTAACCCATGTAGGCATAGGATTAAATAATAAAACATGCTTCTATTATTTAATTAATAACTAAGTCACACTTAATTATTATTATTGGCAGAAATATAATTCTTCAAATTCGAATTTATTTCAATTAATTAAGTCTCACATAATTAATATAATAAAATTCAAATAATCATCAATTAATTTAAATCTATAATTTAAATTAACTATTCCTCTAGGTGCTCAATGTGTGTGACCCTATAGGCTATTATTTAATTAGCAATAATTTTATTCTCCAATAAAATTATAAACAATGAGCGGTATCTAGTAATACATCATTGCTACCCAATTAAACAATAATTAAATCGTGATTTGATAAAACCTTTCATGATTAATGTTTCCGTGTAATATAATCCCTTTAACCAAATATATTATAGATTAAACTCGAGGCATGTGTTTAGTCATCCTCTTCAACATTTAATCCGGGTTTACTTGATCCATGAGTAGACTATGAAAAACAAATCATTATTTGAGCACGGCCATGCATTTTATAGTCTCACTCAATCAAGAGGCCAATAATATCTCTCCTAATTATAGGAGGGTTAAATCCTTTATCTATCATTCATATTTCTCATACGACTCATGATATACCCGATGTCCACTTTTATCATCACCCGGTCAAAGGTAACTTTTAATGTAGTCAGAGTATATTAATCTTCGTATAGAAATATAATGATCTCAAGTCAGAGGATCATTACACCATTATCACTGTGAGTCTTTCTTATGACTTTATTAAACATGAAGAATCTCACTGTGGGTCTGTCCAGTACCATGTACTCCTACATGTACCTATGCATCGACTTTAGTATCCCCATACTTATAACCAATGAGATATGGTTATCTGTCAAACAACATACTAGTCTATTTATGTATTATTATTGTCCTATAATAATAATACTCGACTAGGGACATTTAAGAATATGATATATTATATAATCTCAAGTTTAAGTCATGTACTTAAACTATACAATGTGTATCATGATTCTAAGGACATTTATTATGCTAACAAATATATCGCAGTAATTAAAGTCATAATAAATACGTTTATTGAATAATCATATGACATAAAGGTTTATTTAAAAGAAACATTGTATTGCCTCTAGGGCACCTACACTAACATGGCAGCCTTTTGTGCATCTTCATTCATTTTTCTTGTTTGAACAATGAACTCATTCAAGTCTCTTTTTTCTACTTCCTCTGTCACTAACTCAGTACTTCTCTTTAAATCTTCAATTCTTTTCCTTTCTCTCTCAATCATTGATTGAGTTTCTCTTTCCCTAGAAATTCTTCTAGCTTCTAGATCAGTTTCAAACTTCTTGAATTCTTCCTTTTTCTGTTCTAAGTCATCTTTGGGTGAATTAGATGACTTAGATCTTTTTGAAGACTGATTATCCCTGTTACTTCTGTATTTGAATCTTTTTGTTGCAGAACCACCAATGCCACTTGTCTTGTCCATACCAGAACCACCTACACCACCACTACTACTGCCTTTGTCATCACCATTATCACCATCATCCTTCTTCTTTGTATTCTCCCCCTTTTTGTTATCATCAACTGGAGGGGGTGGTGGCATTCTGTCAAGAAACTTTTGAAGAATGGAAGAATGAAGACTTTGACCTGCAATTATATCATCTATTTTCTTTTCTAGAGAGCCCACTCTAGTTTCCAAAGCTACAAAGTTCTTTGATTCCTTGAAGAGCTTGTCTTTGATGTGATTCAAGGTGTTGAATGGTAGATTTTCATCCAATCTCATGTCCAAAGCATCCTTGTTGGTAGTGATAGAGTCCTTGAGAATCTTCAGTTCCCTCTTCACTCCTATCACTGTGATCTTTTAAATTTTCAGTGACTCTCTCATACAGTGAGCAATTCTCCTTTGAGTAGGATCTTCAATTTCTCCTTCCACCATTGCCCTCATATATTGAGAAAGAATCTCAGTTTCAGCAGCTTCTAAGGAATCATCAATTGTGCTCATCCATGACTCCTCATCAGAATCTTCTTCTAGCTCTTCAGGTGCCATATAACATATGTCTGTTGTATTGGCAATACTTTCCTTCAAATTCCTGGTCCTTTGTTCTGTATGATCAATTTCTAAGAGTTGTTATGCATCCCTGTTACTTGAAGTAGCCAACCCCTGATATTGTGGATTAGGATGGATGAAATTTTGTGGATCCAATTCACCAGCATCAACTTTCTCTTCAATGTCCTTAGCAACTCCACTCCCACTAGCTTGTGCATTTGATACTCCCCCTAGACTCCTACTTCTTCTGCCATCAATTCATTTTCCAATTCCTGTGCAAATAGAAGAATTGTTTTATCTCTCTCACTCATCTCTCTATTTTGCCTCAGGATCTTATCCTGGAATCTCACATCTCCCTCACTCATGTTCTGTGCACCTTCTAAGGTAGGGCCCTCAAGTGTTTCACTCTCTTTCCTGGAAGAATTAGGAATGTTCTTACTCACTTTCTCTCCTTTTACCAGGCTGCAATCCTACCTCTCACTCAACTCGCTCATTCCTAAGAGTGTTTGTGCAACATCAATTGATTGAGCATCAATTAATGTAAAGATAATAACAGTTGAGGTGTTTGGGATATCCATCGATTGATGCATACCCATCGATTGATGTTGAGTATCGATCGATAGCTTATCAGTCGATGGCTGTATATCAATTGATGAAGAAACATCAATTGATGGAGTAGAAACAGTTGAGGAAATTATTTAAGAAGATATATTTTTAATAATATGAGAAATGGACTCCTGAATATCCTGAGAAGAAGATTCAGGAGAGAGTGTTGGCTTCTCCTTGAAAAATAAAGAAGGAGAATCTGAAAATGTTTGATAATCTATAAAAACATTTTCTGAAGAAATTTGTTGGGATGGAGAAGTAAGAATAGAGGGGATTGGAATTGAGAGAGAATGGGGCTGCATCTCATCATTTATATGAGATGCATCAATCTGACTTTGAGAAGGCTCCATCACAGTTTCTTGTGACTTTGCCGTGTGTGATTCTCCATGTGCAAAGGTGACTTTCTTCCTTCTCATTTCATATGGTATTACTATTTTGGCCTGTGTGTCCCCAAATTGGTTCTGTTCCCCTGGTTGTGGGCTATTTTCAATATTGTCATCCTTTTGGGAGGATGGCAATAGGGATGTGGTATTTTTCATATTAACATCCACAGTCTTTTGGGAGACTGTGGAGTGGCTTGGTTGAGGTTGCTCACTCTCACTCTCCTTATTCTTCTAGGTTCTTTGATGTTCCCCAGTTCCCTCACCACCTACATCTCCTTCAAGTCTATTTACCACAACAGTTATTTTTCTTTTCTTGGATTTTTCAACAACAGGTTTTTGGGAACTTGTTGAGGTTGGCCTTTTAGATTTGAACTTTGAAATTGGATGTGTGGCTTGGGTAGGAGGGTTGGGGTCATTACTAGCACCCTCCATAGCCACAGAAGGCAAAGAAGATTGGGGATTGAAAGAAGTTAAATTTGAGATAAATACCTGAACAAAAGGAGGATAGATCAATTTCACATTGCTGTGAAGATTGATCCTTACCAAGTCTTTAAAGACCCTTTTGTTTTGAGTCCAGCAATCCAGAACTTCTGTACTCATGTCAATCTCAATATTCTTGACAAAGTGGTTAATAACAATCATAATAAATTTAGCATAATAAATATGATTAGATCTATTTATTTTATTTCCCAATTTGGCAGACATTTCATTGATTAACAGGCTACCTAAATTATGATATCTATCATATAAAATGCTATACCCTCTTGTTGCATACTTGTTGTTATTGCATCAAAATTATTAACCTTACCATAAAAATACTTTATTATTGCATCAAATAAATATAACCATTCTTTTCTTAGATTCTTTCTAACTATACTTCCTAGACTAGCATCAGGAGCTGTGTAATTGATTTCTCTAAGCATTAATTTTTGTGTCAGTGGATGAATTTTCTGTATTACTTGCAGGAAGATTTAAACACTCACCCAAAACTGTAGTGGTTAGAATATACCTCTGTCATTTGCAATCAAAGGAGATTGAAGAGAAATCATCTGCTACCTCTGTAGTAGTCCAGAACTCTTCAACTAGATTGCACACTATCTTTGGTGCTTCTGTGAGGGCCTTTGATATCCTTGAACTTCTTAGGAATTCCATTAGAGGATGGAATTCTGTTGGGGCTTCCTCCACCATGGTGCAAGCAACAAAGTTGTTGAGTTCGTAGTAGAATCGAGATTGTGAGACTTTCTTTGATGATGCCATTATTATGTTTGAAGATGAGATGAGAATTAACTGACAAGATGTTAGTAATTATTGTTAGTGTAGGTGCCCTAGAGGCAATAGAATAGACCTTTATGTCAATTGATTATTCAATAAACATATTTATTATGACTTTAATTACTGCGATATATTTGTTAGCATAATAAATGTCCTTAGAATCATGATACACATTGTATAGTTTAGTACATGACTTGAACTTGAGATTATATAATAGATCATATTCTTAAATGTCCCTAGTCGAGTATTATTATTATAGGACACTAATAATACATAAATAGACTAGTATGTTGTTTGACTGATAACCACATCTCATTGGTTAAGTATGGGGATACTAAAGTCAACACATAGGTACATGCAGGAGTACATGGTACTGGACAGACCCACAGTGAGATTCTTCATGTTTAATAAAGTCATAAGAAAGACTCACAGTGATAGTGGTGTAATGATCCTCTGACTTGAGATCATTATATTTCTGTACAAGGATTAATATACTTTGACCACATTAAAAGTTACCTTTGACCGGGTAATGATAAAAGTGGACATCGGGTATATCATGAGTCGTATGAGAAATATGAATGATAGATAAATGATTTAACCCTCCTATAATTAGGAGAGATATTATTGGCCTCTTGATTGAGTGAGACTATAAAATGCATGGCTGTGCTCAAATAATGATTTGTTTTCATAGTCTACTCATGGATCAAGTAAACCCGGATTAAATGTTGTAGAGGATGACTAAATACATGCCTCGAATTTAATCTATAATATATATGGTTAAAGGGATTATATTACACGGAAACATTAATCATGAAAGGTTTTATCGAATCACGATTTAATTAGGTAGCAATGATGTATTACTAGATACCGCTCATTGTTTATAATTTTATTGAAGAATAAAATTATTGCTAATTAAATAATAGCCTATAGGGTCACACACATAGAGCACTTAAAGGAATAGTTAATTTAAATTATAGATTTAAATTAATTGATGATTATTTGAATTTTATTATATTAATTAAGTGAGACTTAATTAATTGAAATAATAAAAGTCGAATTTGAATTTTGCCCTTAATAATTAAGTATGACTTAGTTATTAATTAAATAATAGAAATTCGGTTTTATTATTTATTCTAAACCTACATGGGTTAGGTTTTGCTGATTGGGCCTCTTAACCAGCATTATAAATAGATAATGATAGGGTTAAGAGGGATTACGTTTTTTAGAAACAAAATCCCTAGAGGTAGCAGCAAGCACACAGCAGCAAGCACAGCAAGGCAGAAACAAATTCGAAATCATCAAAGGAGCTAGTACAATCCATTCCGTAATCAAGATTGTGGGACGTTCTTGAAGGTGCTCGTGTGGATACCATAGAGGTGTTTTCGAGAGGAAGACACAAGTCGTGAAAGCTAGGATCTCCGTTGAGTTCGTGTAAACCAAGACCAGACAAAGGTATGATTCCGTTTCACAATAATCAGTCTAGGCTTATACATGATCCTGCGTTTAGGGTTCCGAATTTTTGTTATATTTACATTTAATCCGCTGCGTTTTATGCCTCGGAACCCAACAATTATACAGAAACAACAATTAGAAAGTAACAATTAGGGTTATTAGCAGGAGATTGATATAGAGAGAGAGTTCAGAGATTGAGAAAGAGAAAGAGAGAAAGAGAATTCGTTAGTAAAAATTACAAGTAAGAATGAACATTGTTTTAATCTCACTATTTATATTTACTGATTTCTCAATTAATTTCTTACTCAAAATAAAACTTAATCGACCGTTAAAAAAAATAAAAAGTAAAAATTACCTATTTTGGCAATCGACTATTATACGTACAGGAATGTATGTATTAATCAATTTATAAAATGAGTAATCAACGGCTAGATTTTTGTACAGATCGATTGATGACATGGACCCCTTTAAATTCCAAGTCATCAATTGGTAAAGCTTGTTTATAGACAGGTACACTTATCCATCGATAAATAAGTATATCATCAATTGATATATTTATCTGTCGATAGTTACAAATATCCATCGATAAGTAAATATATCATCAATTGATATATTTATCTGTTGATAGCTACAACTATCCATTGATAAGAACAATGTTTATTAATTGATTAATGAAGAATCAATAGATTAACATAGTCAATGGCTAAAATTTAAATACAGATATAACTTATCAGACATTTAAATCATTAAATATAATTAAGCATACCTAAATCACAGACCAATCTGTTGAAGGTAGATTCATCTAATGGTTTGGTAAAAATGTCTGCTAGTTGTCTTTCACTAGGGACAAAATGTAATTCAACTGTACTATTCATTACATGTTCTCTAATGAAGTGATACCTTATGTCAATGTACTTGGTTCTGGAATGTTGCACATGATTTTCTGTTATAGCAATGGCACTTGTATTATCACATAAAAGAGGAATCTTGTTCATGTTGAACCCATAGTCAAGTAGTTGATTCCTCAGCAATAATATTTGTGCACAGCAACTTCCAGCTGCAATGTATTCAGCCTCTGCAGTAGATGTAGACACTGAATTTTGCTTTTTGTTGAACCATGATACAAGCTTATTTCCTAGAAATTGACAGGAGCCTGTAGTACTTTTTCTGTCAATTCTGCAACCTGCATAGTCTGCATCTGAATAACCAATTAGATCAAATCCAGAATCTCTAGGATACCAAATTCCAAGATTTGAATTCCCTTGAGATATCTGGATATTCTTTTTATTGCAATCAAATGAGATTCTCTAGGATCAGCTTGAAATCTAGCACAAAGACATGTAGCAAACATTATGTCTGGCCTATTTGCAGTTAAATAAAGTAATGAGCCAACCATGCCTCTATAACTTGAAATATCCATCATAGCTTCTTCAGTATTCAGTTCAAGTTTAGTTGCAGTGGCCATGAGAATTTTTGCAGAAGAACATCCACTTAAATCAAATCTTTTTAATAAATCAGAAATATATTTGATTTGATATATGAAAATGCCATTTTTGGTTTGTTTGACTTGAAAAGCTAGAAAATAGGTAAGTTCTCCTATCATGCTCATTTCATATTTACTTTGCATTAACTTAGCAAACTTTTGACAATGTTTTTCATTGGTAGAGCCAAAAATAATGTCATCTACATAGATTTGAACAAGAATAATAGAGCCACTAACATTTCTGTGAAAGAGAATTTTGTCAAAAGTACCTCTTGTGAAGTGATTCTCAATCAGGAATTTAGATAGAGTTTCATACCAGGCCCTAGGTGCTTGTTTTAATCCATAAAGTGCCTTCAGAAGATAGTATACAAATCCAGGATGAACAGGATCAATAAAACCAGGAGGTTGTTCTACATATACTTCTTCTTCTAGTTCTCCATTGAGAAAGGCACTTTTCACATCCATCTGATATACCATGAAATTTGCATGAGCAGCATATACTAAAAAGATTCTGATTGCTTCCAACCTTGCAACTGGTGCAAATGTTTCATCAAAATCTATGCCTTCTTCTTATGAATAGCCTTTTGCCATAAAACTTGCTTTATTCCTTGTCACTGTACCAAATTCATCCATTTTGTTTCTGAATACCCATTTTGTGCCAATGACAAACTTGTTCTTTTGTTTGGGCACCAGCTTCCATACCTTGTTCCTTTCAAACTGATTCAACTCTTCTTGCATAGCAATTATCCAATCAGGATCATTCAAGGCTTCTCCAATCCTTTTTTGTTCTTCTTGAGATAGAAAGCTGCAATACAAGCATTCATTTTGAGTTGCACTTCTGGTTTTGACTCCATCATTTTCATCTCCAATAATTAATTCAAAGGGATGGCTTTTTGTCCATTTCCTTTGAGATGGTAAATTTGTTCTTGAAGATGATGATGCTTCATGATCATTGAAAGTGTTTTGATCATTGTGATGTGATTGACTGTTTGAGAACCCTCCCCCTGAGATGGACACTCCTCTTGAAGATTGTTGAGCAGAGTTGTTATCCATCGAATGATTATCAATTGATGTATTATCAGTCGATTGAAGATTGTCAACTGATAAGTTATCTGTTGATGTATTGACATCAATTGATTGGAGGATTCTATGTACTTGATTTCTTGAAATTTTCACATCATCATCACTATCCTCAATATTACTTGTTGATTCATTTTCAAAATGCAATAGGTCATGAAATCCTTCATCAAACAACCCTTGAATTTTCTTGTCATCAAAGACTGCATGTATAGATTCCATAACAATGTGTAATCTAAGATTGTAGACTCTGTATGCTTTAGTTGTTATTCCATATCTAACAAATATAGCTTCATCAGCCTTGGCTTCAAATTTTCCTAGATTTTGACCTTGATTTCTCAGTACAAAGCATTTGCAGCCAAATACATGAAGAAAGTTAACTGTTGGCTTTTTGTCCTTCTTCATCAACTGATATGGAGTTTTGCCTTGAATTTGATTGACCATGGAAATATTCTGAATGTAGCAGGCAGTATTAATTGCTTCTATCCAGAAGTATGTAGGTAGTTTTGCTTCTTCTAACATAGTTCTAACAGCTTCAATCAAGGTCCTATTTTTCCTTTCAACTACTCCATTTTGTTGTGGAGTTTTTGGTACGGGGAAATGAGGAGTGATACCTTTTTCTTTACAGAATTCCTTCATTGTTGCATTCTTAAATTCAGTACCATTATCACTTCTAATTTTCTTGACCTTCCATTCAGTTCCATTTTCAACATTCTTCACATGATTGATAATTAATTTACTTGCCTCATCCTTAGAGTGTAAGAAGTATACCCATGAAAATCTTGTAAATTCATCCACAATGACTAAGGCATATTTCTTTTTGGCAATTGACATGATGTTGACTGGACCAAATAAATCCATGTGCAATAATTCCAAAGGCTTATCAATTGATGATTCATACTTTGACTTAAATGATGCTTTTCTTTGTTTTCCCTTTTGACAGGCATCACAAAGTCCATCCTTGGTGCCACCTAGTAGGTGGTATATTTGTATGCATGCAAAGTCATTGAGTAGCATTATTATTCATATATACATTTTCTAAATCATGGAATTATATATGAAAACAATTCTTAATATAACATCATGCATGCAAATACAATTTATAAAACATTTAGCAGTAATGGTACCCAATACAAAAGACATAACCAACATACTAATTATGTATGTATTTAATAAAGTATGAAGTTCTTTATTTAATAAAAATATAAATCTGTCATATAAAAATTAATCTTAAAATAAACTAATAATATATAAATTCATTTCCATCATATAATGATATAGAAAAATAATTTAAATAATTATTAAATTTTATGCATAGTCACTTATTATACCTCCATAAAATATTAAAATAAGAATGTATGCAAGTGAAAATATATTATTGCATTATATGAACTAAGAATTTTACATATTAAACAAGCATAAAATTAATATACATGTAAAGAGTAATTAATAATAATTCAGAGGGGTACTTTAAACTTAAAATAATGGTGCTTGAGAACGGGGGAGAGAAAGTAGCGTGGCTTAATATAATGACGAAGTGTTGAGAATCCATAAAAAAGATTGAATCACATATTTCATCTCCATAAGTATAATTAGTATGACACCTAATATATATATATATATATAGACGTACCTTTTAAGTTTGATGCTAGGAATTGAATACTACTAACTAACTAAACTTTGGGTTCTGCTAGTCTTGCTTCTCTGCACCTATACAACACAAACCAATATAAATATATATTCATATATTAATCTAACCCTCATTGCATGATTGTATCACTTTATTTTATCTGGATGCCTCCTCTCCTACTTAATTACTCAGCTTATATATATTTTTATGCGGTCGTAACTCTTATTTATATGTATATACTAAACCATCGTTCTTTATATAAAACTAAATGAGATAAATATGAGCGTCAAAGATAATTCAAAATAATGAATCTAAATAAACTACTCCTTATCACTATTAGACTAAATAAATATAATTTAGTATATAATGAATTTTATATATTTATTAAAATAATCGAGATATTATATGTAACTCCAAAGACAATACTCCCTCTGTCCGCTTTCAGTTGTCCATTTTATTTTTAGTCGGGTCAAATTTACTTATCTGTGACTGCAATTTAAATATAATATATAATTGATAAAAATTAAAATTTTAATTGTAAAAAAGTATATATAATTTACTTTAGAATGTATTTTTTAGTTTTTTAAAATTATAAAAGAATAATTTTTAATTATTAGTCAAAAATTAGTCAATTTGAACAAAAAAGTCAAAATAGACATCTATTTAGGGAGGGAGGAAGTAATATGTATATATGGGGTGAAGGAGATAAATAACGATTTTTCATACAAAATTGATGAAAATAACAATTCTGGGAAAAGATGGTTAAAAATAATGAATTGAATACACATTTATGAAATGGGTATTCAGAATATATATGATACACATTTATGAGTTGAGTATATTTATATGATAGACATTTATCAGTTGGGTACAACTCATAAATGCGTATCTATATTTTTTAATTTTTTTTAAAATAAATATTCGTGAGTTGGGTATCTCATATAAATAGGATACCAAATCGGTAAAAATTTTCAAGGCACCCAAAAGTTGTTATTTTTGTTAATTTTACTTAAAAACTTATTCTTAACATTTTTTCTATATATATGGTAATGTAGTGTTAACATAACTGTACAAAAAATTCATATCGACATCAGAGAATGTATATATAGATCCAAAACTGAAATGCAGTTTTATACAAAATTTTGAGGATTGCAGATCTAAAATAGACCCCTATGCATAGACTTGCCCCCCTACACGACCCCCCGACTTGTGGATACAACAATACAAAATGTTCGGATGGAGCGGTGTGTGACTTGACAAGAAATCAAGAATTCTACAAATGTGGTTCATAAGTTGATTATACAGTGCTAAATATACATAAATGAAATGTAATATATTGAAACTTTAGCCTGCGAATTACTTTACCACAATTGTAATATCACCCGCTACATCCAAATATACGACCACGCATGTGCGTAGGATTAAGATGGTCCAACACTCCAACAGAGTGGCTAAATCCTGAAATTAAGCATTTGTTTGCCAAAACATTGATGAGTTTGGGTTTAGAAAAAATTGCATTCTTGCCGTTGTTATGGATTACAACTACAAGTAAATGACAACGCATTTATATTTTATAAACCTAATCCTTCTGTAAATTTTTATTAAAAGTTACTAATCTAATTAATTTATTGCTTAATTATCATGAGTTTTAATATATTTTATTTTAAATTATTGCTAATATTAAATTTAATTATCTTTTATAATTATTTCAATTAATATCATTCAATTATAAGCATGCATGACCTTGACTAAAAACATTTACACACGGTCGGTTTAGTATATGTGTTTTAAATATCCATCTTGATCGCGAGACGGGACCATTCGTTGGTGTTGTGTACTAGAATGTTAAATTTAAACGCGACTTGTATATTTTCGTATTGTGTACTTTTCATATTTTTGTGTAATATTAGATAAAAATTAATATACAGATAAATAGATAAAAATATAAATATATTATATTATTAAGTATATTTTTATATATAAATATATATATTAAATATATATTTGCATCATATTTACATACAAGATTAAAAAATTATGTATAAATATATAAATAAATATGCATATATCTATAATAAAAATAATATATCTATATATAAATTTTTTATTTGTTTATTTATTTATTATATTTTCTATACTTGGTATACTCAAAGGTAAGCACAAAACCGACACCTTGTCTCGTGTACATTTGTGATCGGCCGGTCTGAGTGTGTCACACCATACTGTACTTTTGAAGAATAAAATTAAATTATGAATAGTACTATTATACAATAGATAATAATTCGATTTAAATCTAAGTTATTTTAATTTTTTAATTAAATTTAAATTAATGTTGTTTGAATTAAAGTTGTGCTAGGTTTGGATGATTAAAATGGTAAGGAATAAAATAAAATATCAATTACCTATGATATAAGTAAATAATCAAAAAAAATATTTACTTCTATATTTTATTTCTAATAATCTAAACTAATCTTTGAAAAATTGACTTTATTTACCATTTTAGACATTATTTTTATAATTATTATCATAAAAATTTGCATTTAATTGAATTTTTCAAATTTTCTTTTAAAACTCTATTATTTACTTATTCGTTCATTTCATTATATTCTATCGAACTAAACAATTATTTTTTCTAGACACAGCCACGTGAGAATTACCAATTCACCGTAATAATTTTGCGTGCAAAAATAAGTTTTTTATAGTTTGTTAATATTTTTTAAAAAATACTTTTTTGGTACCATTGTCTTGATTTTTAACGAAAACAAAGGATAATATGGTACTGCATGCAATTCATTTATAAGCTGCAGAACTTGTCTTCTACATGCCCACGTAGAAATCCCGTATTCAGAAGCAAATAGACAAAAGTGCCCCTTTAAAAAAATCTCAAGGATTCGGAAAATCCAATGCAGGCAAAATGAAAATGATTTAGCAAATTATGACACGGCAGATTTATAAAAGTGCGTAAAAACTGGAGATTTTTTTTTTTTTGAAAATGGGGAATCAATTCAATAATAAAAAAGTATACGGCATTTATAAATATAATTGAAATTGAACAAACGCTTAAATATATCGTTGTTGAATTCTTCTTTGTTGAAGAGATAACCAAATGATTTTTTGAAAATGTTATGAATATATATATTTGTTGTCATCCAATTGTTTTAAACAATCGACAGTAGATGCGATCCAATAAAAACATTTATCACAGAATCAAATCCATGAAAATTTATAATCCTCGATATGAAGAATATTAAAATAGAACTAAACTCTCACAAGAAAAAGAGACTAAACCTAACCTAAAAAAATTTAGAGTTTATTAAAGAAAAATAAAAACTTAATCAAGATAAACGTAAGGTGAAAAAGGATTGAGGTTTTTCACCGTAAAAATGGATGAAAACCTTTCAAAAAATATTAGGAACAAGAGAGAGGGGTAGGATTTTGGTAGAGAAGTGGGGGTGAGATCCGTAAAAACAGGAGACTTGTGTATCCAAAATATAAAAAATATACAATAGTTTTTAAGGAGGCACATTGTATAAAATAAAGTGTTACGTGAGGAGTATTTTGACCGCAAATGTCAAAACTATTTCCAGCCGAATATCACTAACAAATACATGATCGTAAACAATAGTTTTGTTTCCATATAATATTCTGTCGTAAATGCGTTAAAAATAGTTGGTCGTTTATGAATTGGTCATTTGTATAAAGCCAAAACCGATTGACCAAAACCAATCAATGAACCATATTTTCAGTTGTAAAGGAAAGAATTTACAACCGATTGCTGGTTGTAAAAAGTGAAAAAAATTGTTGGTATTGATTATATTTTGGTCGTTTATATATGAGTAGGTTTACTTCTTTTTTTGAAACCAAAAGAAATTTTATTAATTCAAATGAGCATCATACATAAGTGTCTAGAATTTCATTGGAGTAACCTAGCTATATAGTGAGTGAGAGACAAAATTTCGTTGGAATAACGTAGCAAACATAAAATTCTTATCATCAGGTGGGCAATCCAAAGTGGATGAACATCATTAATTAGAATTGGAATAAAAGAAAAGAAAAAAAATGTGCCTCTAGAGAAAAAAGAATTAGAACATCATAAAGGATTCGGAAAATCCAATACAGGCAAAATGAAAATGATTTACAATCATCCAAAAAGCAAACACTATTGTAAGTTTTGTGAACATCATAGACTATTTCCCCTCCACGCCCCCAACTTGTGGACACAACAATACAAAATGTACGGAGCGGGGTGTGACTTGAAAAGAAATCAAGAATTCTACAAATGTGGTCCAGAAGTTGATTATACAGTGCCAATAATTCCTAAATGAAATGTAGTACTCTATATTGGCCCTTTAATCAGCGAAATTACCTTACGATCATTGTAATAACACCCGCTACATCCATGTACAGGACCATGGATGTGCTTAGAAATTAAGATGGTCCGAGTATCAGGGATTATACTGAACTATTCGTTTGAAGTATATGATATTGTCATTTTTATTGAGAATCTTGAATGTATATTTTAACATTATTTGTATATTATATATTGTGGATAATCTAGTATCAAATGAGATATCGGAAGATTAGATTGTCAGTGTCTATATATAATATAATAAATGTTTACAGTTTAAATGGAGTTAAACAAATCACTGGAATAAGTGAAGTATTATTTGGAAATAATCTATCTTGATTATTGGATAATACTTTTATTGTGTATATTGAATGAGATTAAAATATTATAATTGTTTTTCTATTTTGACAATAAAGAAGAACTAAGATTCTATATTATTATTATTGTTTAGGTTCTTAATCCGGATACAGTGATTGATACTTGTATGTAACGCACATGTTTTGATTCAAATGTGATGTGATTTATTGTTAATCACAATATTATGTTTTGTACAATGATATTGCATACAGAGTGAGATACTGACTATAAAAGGAAACTGTGTCCGAAAATATTTAGGTGATGATATTCTCTTGAAAGCTTGTAAAGATAATTATGTTTTAGTCCTGCGGGCAGATTTGTTCTTACATAATTATAAGGTTGGGTGGATGATTAAGGATCAAAGATATTGATTAAATTAATTATCAGAAATTAATTTAATTAATGGACATTTAATATCTTAAACATGAGGAATTTAATAAGCAAATAATATTGGAGCCGAATTAATAATTAAATTACGACATTAGGAGAGGTAGTGCAAATATTAATTTTTTAGTGGATTGAATTAACATTTAATGACATTGGGCTTGACCCAGAATGTCATTGGAAGGTTTGACCATCCAGGATCTCTATTGTAGCCTATATATTCATCTTATTCTCTTCTGGCTAAAGTGTTGGGAAATTAGGGTTTTTATGAGCAGCCGTTCAAGGAGGCAACCAAGAATTATGATTCCAAGATCTCAAAGCTAAAAGAGAGGCAACCTTGGGAGTATCGAAGGCCACACTTTGCTCAAAGTGAATACGGGAATACAGTAGAAGACGTGGATTTGAATCGCTTACACCGTAGCGATTAAAGTTAACTTTCTATTCAAACTCGTTTGTTTTCTTATTATAAAACGTAGTATCATGATTCGATTATCCCAACAATTGGTATCAAGAGCAAGGTTCTAGTGTTCTGCGTTATATGGTATGATGTCCATTTCGTAATTATATATGTATATAGTGCTGGGTTTGTATTATTTATTGATAAAAGTTGTTATCTACTATTATGGCAATGGTTGTAGTTATGTATTTGGATCCCACGTGGTTTATCGTGCTTGTAAATTAAATCATGAGGGTTGATCATGATAAGTTTTGATTTTGATTTCTATTCTGATTTTAATCTTGTAATTCGATTTGTATTCTATTTAGATTATGATTTGATGTAATAGAATATATTTTTCTGTTATATTTGTCATATGTAATTGTTTGATTAACGAAGATGCGAGAAATAGAGTTCTTCCGCTGTTGTTTGCTGTTTTCGCGGCTACTTAGATGTTCAGGCTACAGATTTTGATTATGATATCCGATTGGGGCGAATAATACCTTTTCAGAAATGACAAAACGAGATCTATTGGCTAAGATAAGAACAATTTACAGATTTTTCGAGCCATTCTGAGCTCGTTTAGGCAGTCAAACAGGCGCTTGAAGATTTTCAAAAAAATTTCAACGGATGATTTTGAAGATTATTCTACGAGGCCATAATAGTGGATGTATTTTATTATGTTTTGTATAAATTTTTCTTATCTTGATTATTGCTACCATGTGTTCCGTGTTTGTTTTATTATGTCATGTGATACTAAAGCTTAGCATGCTAGAACGACATCGACATATGACTATTTTATTATGCTTTAATCATGATGAGTATGCTGCTATGTTATGTGTTATATGTATTATTATTATGATGCATGTGGAGTGTGAAAAAATGACATAGGACGATGCATATAGATGAAATCCTTATAGAAAAATACTAAGTGGGAGAGGGAATGAATTTGGTATTAAATCTCATGGTCTCCATTATTGTTTGTATGTAATTCAACACTAAGATGAATATAAATTATGTATACGTCACCCATCGTGGCATGTAATTTATGATGTCTAGAGTGTTATGGAAATTACTAGAATAAACTTCTAAAATTAATTATGAATATTGAAAGGTACATATGTCCCCCAACGTGGCGTTCTAAGTTTTATAGCATTCAAATAATAAAAGGATACCCACTTTTTTGATAGATTTCACGCTCAAATAGGAAGAGAACCTAAAATAACACATCTTTGAGTATTCTTGCGTTGTTGTCTAGGAAAACGTGCAGCTAACCTGACCATTTAGATTAGTGTCCGGAAAAGTGGTTAGCCTATTGGCAATGCTTCCATCTGTCTGGCTAGTCAGTCTGAATATTCTTTAGATTTGTAATTTTAGTAGTATCTTATTGTTAGGAGCAAGAATTTTTCATAGTCAAAAGGCGTATCTGGTATTATTATTAATTTAAGATTTAATAATGGTATACACTTAGCTATAAAAAATAATATAGACCACCCTAATGTGGCTAATTATTTAGAAGTAGGATCGAAGTAACATTTAAATTAATTTAGGTGGTATATAAGTCACCCAACGTGGCGTACCGGAAACCTATGGTGTTTATGTGTTTTAATTTTAAATAATTGGTAGAGGAACCCATTTTTTTAAACATCCACTAATTATGTGTTAAATGTATGATTCTCAGGATATAATGTACTTTAATCCACTTTTTATCATACTTAAGGGTAACAAATTATCTGGACCTAACTATATTGAATGGAAATGTAATTTGGACATTGTTTTGACTACTGAGGAGTACAAATTTTACATTAATGTACCTAAGCCAGATGAGCCTGCTGAGAATTCTTCTGGAGTTAAGATGAAGTATTATAAGAAGTGGACTAAGGCTAATGAGATGTCGCGATGTTACATTCTGGCAGTAATATTAGGTGTTTTGCAGCATCAGCATCAGGCTATGGCCAGTGCTTCAGATATGATCTTTAATCTCAACGAACTTATTGGAGATCAGAATAGGGCTATAAGGCAAGTTACAATGAAAGCTTTAATGAACACTCAAATGGATGAAGGGACACCTGTAAGGGATCATGTTCTCAAGATGATGTCACATCTGAATGAGATGGAGATCCTTGGTGCTGAGATTGATGGGGAAACCCAGATCCATATTATCCTTATGAGTTTGCCCAAAAGTTTTCAGTTGTTCCGCGTGAATTACACCATGAACCAGAGGATGTCTAGTCTTGCGAAACTTCTGACAGAACTTCAGGCAACCGAAGGACTTTTTCAGCAAGGTGTTCAAGTCAATGTGGCTGAGAAACTTCTTCTTCTAATCCGAAAACCAATAAGAAGAAAAAGGCTCAGACACGGAAAGTTGTGGGAGTTCAAGGTGGTGTTGTGAAAAAGCCCAAGGGCAAGGGCTTCAGGTGCAAGGAGTCGGGTCACTGGAAATAAGATTGTCCTCTTCCTCAGAAGAAAAACAATACTAGTATGTCTCTTTTTCTAGTTACAGAAACATATAAAGTGGCTATATCTACGAGCACTTGGTGTGTAGATATATGAACCACTTATCATGTTTGTAATTCTATGCAGGGGTTTCCACAATCTAGAATTCTTAGAGATGACGAGATATATGTGTTCATGGGAAATGCTATGAAAGTAGCAGTAGTTGCAGTAGGAGATGTTAATTTCTCTTTTGGTGATGATAAGAGTTTGGTTTTGAACAATTGTCTTTATGTACCTTTGTTTAAAAAGAATTTAATTTCGGTTTCTAAAATTGCTTTATATGGTTATAATGTTTATTTGAATCTTAATGTTTCTATTATTAGGAATAAACTAGTTATATGTTTTGGTAAATTGCAAAACAATTTATATATAATTATTCCTAATATACCTGCACTGCAACTACAACATAGGGTGTTAAATAACACATCTTCTGTCACTACTAAAAGAAAGGAACCTTCTTCTTTGAACCAAACATATCTTTGGCACTTAAGATTAGGTAATATTAATTTGAGGAGGATTCAAAGACTAGTAATAGAGAGGCCTTTAGGCTCATTGGTAGTGGAGCCATTTCTTGTCCGTGAATCCTGCTTGGAAGGTAAAATGACCTCTAGGTATTTTAAGGTAAAGGGGAATAGATCCAAAGAAGTGTTAGAACTGGTTCATACTGATTTATGTGGACCCTTGAATATTCAAACAAGAGGTGGTTATGAAAATTTTGTCACTTTTATTGACGATTATTCTAAATATGAATACATTTATTTGTTGCTCCATAAATGAGAGTGCTTTGACAAGTTCAAGGAGTATAAAACTGTAATGGAGAAGCGACATGGAAAACGTATCAAGTCACTATGATCATATCGTGGTGGCGAATACTTGCTTGGAGAATTTAGGGATTATTTATCAAAAAATGGGATCATGTCTCAGTTGATTGCACCTGGCACACCCCAGCAGAATGGTGTAACGGAGAGAAGGAATCAGACTCTTTTATAGAGTGTTAGATTAATGATGAGTTATTCAGAATTACCCAAGTCATTTTGGGGACATGGTTCGAAACCTAGTCTAAGACATATCCGGATATGGGGTTGTCCAGAACATGTGTTGAACAAGACAGTGACTAAGTTGGAATCTCGTACAGAAGTAAGGCTTTTTGTAGGCTATCCTATAGGAACGAAAGGATACTTATTTTATAGTCCTAAGGATTGGGATGTCATGTTAGTACCAATGTTAGATTCCTAGAGGAGGACTATATGATGAACCATAAACTCACGAGCAATGTCATTTTTGAGGAACTAGTGATAATGATAAACAATGACCAAGTGCCAATAGTACAAGTAGAACAGCCACAAGAGAACACACAACCTATCACTAATACCACACCGATGTCTCATCATAGTGGGAGGGTTATTCATAAACCCAGTAGATTCATGTTATTGGGAGAGTCTTCGGACTTGGTCTATGAGAAACATGATGAGGATCCATGACATACGAAGAAGCACTGCAGATCTATGGCAAAAAGTAATAAAATATGAGATGGAATCTATGTATTCAAATCAAGTTTAGGAGCTTGTGGAACAACCCAAAGGTGTAAAACCCATTGGATGTAAGTGGATCTACAAGAGAAAAAGAGGATTTGATAAAAAGGTAAAAGCTTGGAAAACAAGACTTGTGGTGAAAGGGTATACTCAGAAAGAAGTGATCGATTATGAGGAAACCTTTTCGCCAGTAGTTATGCTAAAGTCGATCCAGATTCTTTTATCTATAGCAGTTCATCTTAATTATGATATTTGGCAAATGGATGTCAAGACAGTTTTCCTAAACGTGAGTCTTGATGATGAGATCATCTATATGCAACAACCAGAAGGATTGATTAAGGAAGACGAAGAGTATCTGGTATGTAAGCTTAAAAAGTTTATTTATGGACTTAAACAAGCTTCTAGGTATTGAAATATTCACTTTGATAAGGTAATCCAATCATATATATTTGATCATTGTCCAAGTGAGTCGTGTGTGTACATGAAAAGTGAGGGGTGTTCAGTGACTTTTCTAGTACTATACATAGATGATATTTTACTCATTGGAAAAATGTATAGATGATATCAGCGATAAAGGCATGGTTGTTCAAACAGTTCGAAATGAAGGATTTAGGTGAAGTGACATACATCCTTGGGATTAAAGTTATAAGGGATCGCAAGAAAATGATGTAGGCTTTATCCCAAGAGCCCTATATTTATGAGTTATTGGCTCATTTTAATATGCAGGACTCCTAGAAGGGTAACCTACCTTACAAACATGTAGTTGCTCTATCGAAGAAACAGTGTCCTAAGACACTAAAGGTGATAGAGAGCATGAAAGCGGTTCCCTATGCTTCGGCATATGGAAACTTAATGTATGCAATGTTATATATGAGACCTGATATTTGTTTTGCATGGGCATGGTTAACAGATATCAGTCAAACCCAGGACAGGAATATTGGAGTGTAGTAATGGCTATACTCGAGTACTTGAGAAAGACTAAGGAGTATATGCTAATTTACAAGGCCTCAGATTTGTTACCTCTAGGATATACCGATTCAGATTTCTAAACAGATAGAGATAAGATGAAATCAACCTCCGGATATATGTTTACCTTAGGAGGTGGAGTTGTAATATGGAGGAGTGTAAAGCAGAAATGTTTTGGTGACTCTACCATGGAAGCCAAATATGTGGCAGCCTTGGAGGCAGCCAAAGAAGTGATATAGTTCAGAAACTTTCTTTTGGACATAGATGTAGTACCTAATTTGCTTAAGAGCTTGATAGTGTATTGTTATAACACCGATGTTGTAGCAAATGTAAAGGAACCGGGAGACCATAAGGCAGCAAAACACGTCGAGCGTAAGTATCACCTTATACGACAGTTCGTTAAGCGGGGAGATACTATTGTGACTGATATAACATCAAAGGATAACCAGACAGATCCTTTCACAAAGAACTTATCAGCTAAGGCTTTTGAGCAGCACGTGGGGGCGATATGAGTCAGATGTATGGTCACATAGTAGTTATTTAATTGTTATTCATTTGCTTGTAATAAAACACTGATATACTCAAAGAATAGCTTGAGTAAAAATGGGAGATTATTAAGGAGTATAGTGAACTATTCGTTTGAAGTATATATAATATTGTCCTTTTTATTGAGAACCTTAAATGCATAATTTAACATTATTTGTATATTATATATTATGGATAATCTAGTATCAAATTGTATACCAGAAGATTAGATTGTCAGTGTATGTATATAATATAATAAATATTCACAGTTTTAGTAGAGTTAAACAAACCACTGGAATGATTGAAGTATTATTTGAAAATAATTTATCTTGATTATTGAATAATACATGTATGCTTTGTGTATATTAAACGTGATTAAAATATTAGAATTATTTTTCTATTCTGGCAATAGAAAAGAACTAAGATTCTATAATATTATTATTGCTTAGGTTCTTAATCTGAATACAGTGAATGACACTTGTATGCAATGCACATGTTTTGATTCATATGTGATGTGATTTATTGTTAATCATAATATTATGTTTTGGACAATGACCTTATATACAGACTGAGATATTGACAATAAAAGGAAATCGTGTCTTAAAATATTCAGGTAATGATGTCCTCTTGAAAGCTCATAAAGTTAATTATGCTTTAGTCATGCACGCAGATTTATTCTTGCATAATTATAAGGTTGAATGGATGATCAATGATAAAAGATATTGATTAAATTAATTGTAAGAAATTAATTTAATTAATGGACATTTGATATCGTAAACATGGGGAATTTAATAAGCAAATAATATTAGAGCTGAATTAATAATTAAATTATGGCAGTAGGAGAGGTAGTGCAAATATTAATTTTTTAGTGGATTGAATTAATATTTAATGACATTGGGCTTACCCAGAATATCATTGCAAGACCCGACCTAATTATCAAAGATCCCTACTGTAGTCTATATATTCGTCTTATTCTCTTCTAGTTAAAGTATTGGGAAATTAGGGTTTTTGTGAGGAGCCGTTCGAGGAAGCAAGCAATAACTAGGGTTCCAAGATCTCAAATCTAGAAAAGAAGCAACCTTGGGAGAATTGAAGGTCACACTTCGCTCAAGGTGAATACGAGAATACAGTAGAAGACATGGATTTTAATCGTTTGCACCGTAACCATTAAGGTTAAATTTCTATTCAAACTCGTTTATTTTCATATCATAAAACGCAGTATAATGATTCGATTGTCCCCCATATTCAAACATAGTATATTAGTACCTAAATCCTATATGGGATCAAAGTAATTAAAGGCGCGTTTAATTTATCTTTTTCTTATAAGTAACTTATAAATTAAAATTTGTATGTAATTTTTAACTTATAAGCTACTTTTAAGATTTCAGCCTAAATTTGGCTTATCCGACCATGCTTTTTTATTAAATTCAGAGCATTACAACCCTAAGATTAAAATATTATAATGATATTCATTTTATATTATTTTAACTTTTTAATATACACTAATTTCAAGCCAACACTATAAAATTATGATGATTTAAAATTACATCAGACTAATATTGTAAAAATATTAATATTATCGGTCTATTTTACATCAAATTTTCTTTTAAATAATCAAATTATACACTTGCACTCAATAATTAGAATTATAGTTTTTTCTTTCATGTTATGCTATTAAAATATTGTAATCTCATTGTTAACATTTAGATAGAGTATGAAGTATAAAAGAAGAAAATAGTATTTAAAATGGTGTGAGTTACTAAAATTGAGATAAAAATATGTAATTTTAAAATATTAAAAATGATTGAATATTATTATCATATTACATATATTATTATTATTATTACTATTATTATTATTATTATTATTATTATATTAAAATTAGAATAAAAGAGAAAACAAATTCTATACCTAATATTAATTTCATCCAAAAAAATTATTAAAAATTAATCTAAATCATTAAGATTTAGTAATTATTCAAATCATCCAAATTAGTAATCATTCAAATCATCGAGAAATATTACTAATTCAGAACATTTTATTTAGATTTAACAAATGACCCTAGGCCCGTTTGTTATTGGTGCTCAAATTGAAAAGAAGTTTTCTCGTACTTTATTTTCCAATTATTTTTAATGTTCTATCATTTTTTTTTCATGTTCAACAATATTTTTATGTATTTATATAATTATATTTATTATTCGATTACTCAATTACTTCAAAAAAAGTTACTCATTAAACCCATATACATATACATATACATATATATATATATACATATATATATATATATATATATATATATATTGTAATACTCCAATGAGAACTTAAATTTTGGTGAGTTATGAGATCTAATGATAACCACTCATCTTTATACAAATAATCATCAAGTATCATATTAGCCGAAAAAAATTACCAGTATGACTTCATGCTGACGTCATAATTTTAAAAAAAAATAAGATTGTTTATATATGTGACGTCAGCATGACATACTAGTGATTTTTGTTGAAATCATCACTTTTCAAGAAAATTGAATTCAGGTGATTTTTTTCTCACAAAATCACCACTTCTCAAGAAAATCACAAGTATGACGTCAGGTCTATAAATTTTTTGTGAATTTTTTCCCCAAAAACAATAACTTTTTTGAAAGTTTTTAAAAATTTAAAATAAAGAACTAATTATGACATCATAATGACGTCAACATGGGTGGGGTTAGTATGTGTGAGGGTGTATGTTATTAGTGTGTTTGTTATTCATTCTTGTTATATGGGAGATATGTGAAGCTAGTTGTAAGAGGTTTCAGTGATGCTGATTTCTAGACAGACAATGATAATTTAGTGTTTGTGTTTGGCTTTGTGTTTTATCTATTTAAATTGAGATATTGTATGTTGGAATGGATCACAGTAAAGACAGTTGTTGATTCTTTAATAAAGCATGAGTATATTGATGCTTGTGAAACAGTCAAGGAGGATGTTTGGGCATGTACTTAGGAGATATCAACTAATTAATGAGATTAATGATCAAGGAGATATAAAATATGTAAAGTGCATACTAATAATAATATTTCAGACCCACTACCTAAGGTTTCGTCGCAGCAGAAGCACGAAAGTTAACTAGTTCCATAATAATGCATATAGACTAGTATGTTTGTTGACTGATGACCACATCTCATTGGTCATAAGTATGGTGATACTAAAGTAAAAAACATAGGTGTAATGATAATGATAATATACTAAATTATATGGAACTGGATTGACCCGCCATGAGATTCTACATGTTAATAGTGTCATAAGTAATTCTCACTGTGATAATGGTATAATGATTCCTAGACCTGAAATCATTATATTTCTATACGAGAATTAATATACTTTGATTACATTAAATATTACATTTGACCGGGTGATGATAAAAGTGGAAATTGAGTATATTATGAATCGTGTGAGAAATATGAATAATCTATATGGAATTTAATCCTCTTAATTTTAGGAGTGGTATTATTGGCCTCTTGTTTGAGTGAGACTATGAAATGCACGACCGTGCTCAAATATTGATTTGATTTTAATAGTTTACTCATCAATCAAGAAAATAAAGATTAAATTATGAAGACGATGACACAAAACATGCCTTGATTTTAATCTATAATATCAAGATTAAAGGGATTATATTACATGGAACATTATTCACCAAAGACTTAATCAAATCACTCATATTATTATTATTACTTGGGTAACAATGATGCATTAGTAGATGCCGCTCATCGTTTACAATTTTATTTAGATATTAAATTGTTGCCAACGTAATAATAACCTACAGGGTTACACACAAAGAACTCTTGAAAGATAAATAATATAAATTATGAATTTAAATTAAATAAGTAATTTATTTATTTATGATATTAATTAAGTATGATTTAATTAATTATATATATAGAATAAATGAATTAATTAAACTAATTCCAAAATTAATAATTAATTAATTAAGCGAGACTTAATTAAATAATTTAGAATTTTGGATTAGTATTAATTATAATTGGATTATAATTATAAAACTTATTCTTCTCTCTATATAATCTCTTTATGGGTTAATCTAGGTGACACGTATTTTTACTATGTCATACATATCAAACATATTTTTGAATGCAAGGCGCGTCATGCATTTTATTCAAGCAAACTCAAAACCAATGGAGTAATATATTCAAACTAAAAAACAAGTAACAATCAAACTAGTCGTCCAAGTACTCTACATGTCCTAGTGACTTATTATATGAAAAAGTAAACTAAGACATAAACACCTGAGATGGAATTATATATGATACGCCTTCAAATGATGAGCATTCTAGGTCCTCGGGATCTGCACTCCTTCTAGCGTTGACAGCCTCTACGCTCCTCATACGATGACTGCATCAATTAAGTAGGGTCCTTCCCATGCGTCGGTGAATTTATTAGCGTCGATGTCCATTTTGTTTTGAAAGACCTTCCTAAGAACAAGGTCCCCTTCTTGAAACTTCTTTATGTGAACATTTTTATTGTAAACATTCGTTACCCTTTGTTGATAGGAGGACATACGTATCTTAGCCATGTCACGTAGCTCATCGACCGTATCTAATTCATGGACGAGTTCTTTTTCGTTGCTTTCCACTATTGCTAGTCTATAACGAGCTTCCTGACTCATAATTTCCATCGGCAATATAGATTCAGTTCCATAAACCAATGCAAATGGAGTTTGTCCCGTCGACGTCTTTGGGGTTGTCGTGAAAGCCCATAGGGTCCATGATAACTCCTCGACCTATCGTCCTTTCTGAGTAATTAGTCTCTTTTTAAGATTTTTGATAATGATTTTGTTGCTCGATTCGGCTTGACCATTAGTCTGTGGATACCTCGGAGTAGATTTTGTCAAGGTTATAATATTCCACTGATGACAAAAGGATTCTATCTTTTCACTTATAAATTGTGAGCCATTATCGCCCACAATCTCAAATGGCACACCAAATTTGCACTAAATGTTAAGCTTGATAAAAGATATCAATTCCTTTGACGTAACCTGTCGGAATGCTTCTGCCTCTATCCACTTAGAGAACTAGTCCGTCACGGCCAACATGAACACTTTCTGACCTCATGCTGGTGCCAATTTCCCTACGATGTCCATCATCCACTTCATAAATGGCCAAGAAGTCATCGATGAATGTAAGTTCTCTGACGACTGACATAGAACGGGTGCATGGCTTTGTCAGGCATCACACTTTTTGACATAGTCAATAGCATCTTGCTTGACAATTGGCCAATAGTAGCCCATACCTAGCACTTTAAAAGATAAGCTTTTGCCTCTGGTATGATTCCCACAATCACATTCATGTACGTATTTCAGTACCTGTCAAGCTTCTTCAACTTCTAAACATCTATGTAGTAAACTCATAGCAGAAGTTTAGAATAAAACTCTATCTATCAGTAAAAACCTTGATGCCCTCATTCTGGGGTTTTTTGCTTCATTGTTATTGCTCGGTCGATCATCATTCGACAAGTACTCATTTATGTCAGTAGTCCAACTCGTCGGTTGAACAGGGTGGCTATCAGTTAAGTCTTCTAGAGTCATTACATTTTTCAACTCTTCTATCCTTTCTGTTGCTGGCTTCAAGACATGCATAATGGGTATAGTCGAAAGCGTTAGCTTGTGTATTCGTCTCCCTTAGGATTTGATGTATGATGAAACTTCTAAAATTTACTTGTAACTCTGTGATGATCCCAGATATGTTGACATTTTCTAGATCCCTATCTTAATAAGATCCATTTATATGATTAATAATTAAGAATGAGTCACAACATACCTCAATGTGGCTTATCTTCAATTCCATTGCTGCGTTAGACAAACAATTAATGCCTCATATTCCGCCTCATTATTGGTAGCCTTAAAATCACAACATATGGAATGTGATATGATATCCTCCTATGGTGATTTTAGCACAAGTCCCAAACCTGTACCATTAACATTTGAGGCTCTATCGGTGTACAACGTCCACAGATCCACCTTAGTTTCTGACATCATCAACTACAACTCATCGTTAGCTTTTGTCAACTAACTTGGGCTAGAATCCGCCACAAAATCAACCAGGACATGTGATTTAATAGTCGTACAAGGCTCATAAACTATATCATAATTGTTCAATCTGACGGACCGCTTAGTCATTCTACCCGTAAGTCTGGCCTTCTCAAACTATCTTTAATGGATAATTCGTCCTGATATATATATCTTGTGGTCTTCAAAATAGTGTCATAGTTTGATTGAAGTGATGACTAAAGCCTAAACCATCTTTTCTAGTGATGAGTATCTTGTCTCAGCGTCGACCAAACTTTTGCTGACGTAGTATATTGGTGATTACTCAAAGCAAAGTATGATGCCTTGCTCAAAAAGGAACAAGGAAGGGCTTTTGTGGATGAAGGCAAGTGTTGGGAATATTCTGGTGATGAAGAGGAGGAAGAATATGGAAATCTTGCTCTCATGGCAAACTCTGGAGAGGGTTCTCCCACTTCATCAAATCAGGTACCCATTTTTACTACTGGTGATATGACTTCATCTCAGTATAAGAAAACTGTTGAAAGTTTGAGTTCTGAAATTTTTAATATTCACACAAGCATGCTAGCTGCTAATGAAGAGATTGTCAAACTGTTTAGTGCGAATGAGTTATTTAGAATTAAGAATCATGAACTAGAACTTAAACATAATGCTTTTGATTCCTTGCAACAAGAAAATGAGATTCGTAAAAATAAGGTATTTTGTGCTTCCCAGATTGAGGATTTTCTCAGAAAACAAATTTTTGAGAATGAACTCAAAATCAAGGCTTACAAGAATTCTTCTTCCCTGTTAAAATCATACCATGATGATAATATGGAAAATCAAAAGGTAGGTATAGGGTTTAACTATGAGAAGAAAAATGGTAAGAAACATACTGTAGAGGAAGACATCAAACATACTGTCAAACCTTTCATTCTAAAGAAAGTTAAGAATCCCCTATTTAAAAAGGCATAATTTGAATTTGATGAGGAAGCATTAGTGATTAAACAAGAACTAGATGATGAGGACAATGAAGCTGTCACTAAGTCCCTTAAGGCACAAGACACTGTCAAAATCCCCAAAATAGTTAGTTTTGACTTTGACAGTAACAAGAGTTTAAAAGATGTTGTCAACTCTGGCAAGATAGTAAGTTCAAAAGCTGCTGTCAAGATTGTGAGATCAAATCTTACTATCATGACAATTCCATCTAAACCTATTGTCAATACCAGTATGACAGTAACCTCTAAACTTACTGTCATGAAGACCAAAAATAACAAAAATGGAAAACTAGGAAGAAACAAGAAGAACAATTATGTCTATATTCCTAATGCTCCTAGAAAATTATGTCTTCTAGTCACCTAACTCATGTCTGCAACAAAAAGAAGTCTAGTGTCAAGAATTTTACCTCTATTAATGGAAATTTCCACAGCATGCCTTTAAAGAACAGACAAGTATCTCACTGTGGTGATTTTGATTGCATTTCGTGTAAAATGAATTTGATGAGTATTTGCTTTAACATGCCTTTTTTTAATAATCAAGTATGTCTTCATAAGAATGTTAAAATTGAAAAGGCTAAGACTCTACGTCCTCCTAAAGTTAGGATGGACAAGCCATCCAAGAACAAGGCTATCAAACCAGTTATCAAAACTGAATGGGTAGCTACAGTAGTCATGCTCAAAGCAAAAGAAAGAATTGCAACTGA
The DNA here is from genome assembly GCA_028671895.1 of Oenanthe sinensis. NCBI lineage: Eukaryota > Viridiplantae > Streptophyta > Magnoliopsida > Apiales > Apiaceae > Oenanthe > Oenanthe sinensis. Next base: position 12,924,459 of record CM053799.1, read on the forward strand.
TCCAAATTCAAATCGTGAAATAGCTAAGCTAAATGGACCCAATGAAAGTTGGGTACCAAAAGCAACAAGAAATATAAAAGAATCATGTGAGTTATTGACAGTGGATGCTTAGGACACATGACAGGTGATAAAGCTCTGTTATCACAGTTCAAGGAAATAGATGGCCCTTATGTAACTTTTGGTGACAACAACATTGGTTTCACAATGGGATATGGCATACTGGAAGTTGGAAACTTAAAGATAGAGAAAATTGCTCTTGTAAATGGTGTGAAGCACAATCTATTGAGTGTAACTCAATTTTGTGAAAGAGGATTCCAAGTTGGTTTTGATCAAGATAAATGCTTCATTATCAACAAGAAAACATGAGAAGAAGCTCTTCAAGGATTAAGAAAAAGAACCCTCTTCATAGCTGAGTTTGATTCAGTAAGAAAAGATAAAGTCTACTGTTTTTACAGTAAGGCTTCTCCATATGAGAGTTGGTTGTGGCACAAGAAGCTTTCCCATTTGAACTTTAAAGCAATGAATTATCTAATAAAGAGAGAGTTGGTAAAAGGTCTTCCTCAACTTGAATTTTGTTAAGAAAGACTGTGTGAGGATTGTCAAAAAGTGAAGCTAAGGAGAGCCACTCACAAAAGCAGTCAAAGTGGTTCAATTAATGAAGCATTTCAACTTATTCACATGGACTTGTTTGATCCTGTGAATGTGCAATCACTGGCAAGAAAAAGATATGCCTTAGTGATGGTTGATGATTTTTCAAGATACACTTGGGTGAGATTCCTAGAAACCAAGGATGAAGTTGCTCAAGAGATTATTGATTTGGTAAAGGTTCTTGACAAGAATCCAAAGTACAAGGTGCAGACCATGAGAAGTGACAAAAGTATTGAGTATAAAAATAGTATCATGGATGCATTTTGCAAAGACAATGGTATCACTCAACAATTTTCTCCACCAAGGACAACTCAAAAAAAATAGTGTTGTGGAAAGAAAGAACAGAACTCTCATTGAGGATGCAAGAACAATGTTGAATGAAGTAAAACTTCCTACTTATTTCTGGGGTGAAGCAATCATTACAACCTGTAGTCAACAAGGCCTATGGAATGACACCCTATGAATTGCTCATAGGAAGGAAACTTATTGTCAAATACTTTCATGTCTTTGGAAGCAAGCGCTACTTCATGAAAGATTCAACTGAGATCAAAGGAAAATTTGATACTAAAGCACTTGAAGGAATCTCCATGGGGTGTGAAATTGACAGGACTGCATACAGAGTATACATCATTGATCACAAAACTGTGAAGGAGAGTGTAAATTTCACCTTTGATGGAAAAATAATTCCTGGAGTTGAAGGAAGTCAAGAAATAGAACCTTTAGCCTTTGAAAATCAAGACTATCTAGAAGAGATTGATGAAGACTCACCAAAAGTTGATCACACAATTTCTGGTCCAACAATTGTTCATATCCAGTCTCGAGACAATGAAGGAACTGCTCAAACAACCAATCTTTCTGGGAATGTCCCCATGAATAGTGGACTTGAAGAAATTGATATTGTCAATAATGCAAGAGCAAAAGATGTTTTCAACCAACAAGGTGTTGAAGACTCTAGTAACTCTCTAAGAGAAACAAAATGGAACAGAGATCACACCAATGATCTAATCATTGGTGATCCAGGAACTGGAGTCAAAACAAGAAGAAATGTTTCCAATGAATGTATGTACTCTTGTTTCCTTTCTCAAACTAAACCCAAAACTATAGAAGAAGCATTGACTGATCCAGATTGTATTAATGCCATGCAAAAAGACCTAAATCAATTTGAAAGGAGTTGTGTTTGGAAATTGGTGCCTAGACAAAAGATCACATCTATAATAGGTATAAAATGAGTTCATAGGAATAAGGTGGTACTGTCACAAGAAACAAAGCAAGGCTGGTAGTAAAAGGTTACTGCCAACATGAAGGGATTGATTATGAAGAAACTTTTGCTCCTGTTGCCAGACTTGAGGCAATAAGAATATTTTTGGTTTTCTCTGCATTCAACAACTTCAAGGTTTTTCAAATGGATGTTAAGAATGATTTCCTTAATGGAGAGCTAGAAGAAGAAATGTATGTTGAATAGTCCTCAGACTTTGAAGTTTCAAAAATGAAGACCTTTGTGTACAGACTAATTAAGGCATTGTATGGTCTAAAGTGAACACCAAGGGCTTGGTATGATACTCTTTCCAAGTTTCTTCTTGATAACAACTTTACAAGAAGGATTGTGGATAAAACTCCTTTCTACCAAAAGCATGGAAAGGATATCATTCTAGTCCAAGTATATGTTAATGACATCATCTTTGGCAAAACAAATGAAGATTTATGCAAGTAATTCTCAGAGTTGATGTAGAACATATATGAGATGAGTATGATGGGTGAATTGGTATTCTTTCTTGGACTTCAAGTCTATCAAAAAGAAGATGGAATATTTATTTGCCAAACTATGTATGTCAAGGATCTTTTGAAAAGATTTTATATGGAAGACTCATCTCCTGCAAAGGCTCCAATCTCAACTGCAACTCAACTTGACAAGGATCCAAAAGGAAATAAGGTGGACAACAAGATGTATAGAGGAATGATTGGCTCTCTTCTCTACCGAACAGCTAGCAGGCCTGACATCATGTTATAACAGGGTTGTGTGCAAGGTTTGTGTCTGATCCAAAGGAGTCTCACTTAATGGAAGTATAAAGAATCTTTAGATACTTTAAAGGTACTCAAAATTTAGTCCTTAGGTATCCTAAAGAATCTGGTTTTGACTTGGTTAGATATTCAGACTCAAACTATGCTGGTTGTAAAATAGACAGGAAGAGTACAACATGAAGCTGTCAGTTTTTAGGAGAAAGATTGGTTTCATTGTTTAGCAAGAAGCAGCATTCAGTGTCAAATTCAACTGCAGAGGCTGAATACATTGCAGCTGGTAGTTATTGTGCTCAGTTACTTTGGATGAGGAACCAGCTATTGGACTATGGGTTCACTTTGCAAGGAATTCTTAACTTTTATGGTAACACTAGTGCCATGGCAATTTCTGAGAATCCTATTCAACACTTCAAAACTAAGCACATTAACATCAGACATCATTTCATTCGATAGCATGTGGAGGAAGGCATAATCAAGTTGATCTACGTACCCACAGAGAAATAACTTGTAGATATTTTTACCAAACCATTGGATAAAAAGACATTCAACAAGATAGTGAGTGAATTGAGTATGTTAAATTTATCCTATTAAAGTAATTATATTTAATTGATCAAATATTTAGTTAACTGAAATTCATTGTGAATTAATGGCCTCTTGAGGTGTTTTGAATTCTGTCACAGTGGATGCACATGATGATATTTTACTGAGAAGTTAAATAATTTATTTTTAAGTAACTTATTTCATATAAGGTTAATACAAATTACTATTAAGCTGCTTCATAGTGTGTTTTATCCATACCGATATATGGTAATAAGTTACTGTCGATCGATTGAGAAGTATTGACAGCATAATACGCGGGACTGAAACATACTGTCATAAACTTACTGTTAGTATTCTTTGATACTATAGTTTTCCAAATCTCCGCATAACATACTATCAATAGTTAATATTAGTGTTATTCATTTATTTTACATATTCTCTGATCGCTAATGTTAATGTCAAGAGTGTTTGTGATTTATATCACAGAAGTTACTGTCAAGAAACAAATGGATTAATATATACAACTGTCAAATCAATCGATTGAAATTCAGTCTTGATAACTACTTTTTCATATCATATATATACAAACAGTTAAAATCTCTCTCACTCTCTACTTCTCTTTAAACTCTCAAATTCTCTAACGCCATAAAAATCCACTATTTTCTCTGCAACGTCTTCTCTCAACTTCTCTAAATTTCTAAAATTTCAAACTCTTAACCATGTCTGGACCTCAAATCATTTGTTCTCTTACCCAAACCAACTTCATCATAATGGCTTCTGTGGGTGAAGGTGGTGAAGCTTTCAAACCTTTTATTGGCTTCTTAAACAACTCATATCTCACATATGCTCTAAACCAAAGCCCAATGCTGGAAATTTCAAGGCTGTCACAGTTGTTGACCTCTACAACTTATGAGGGGGAACAAGACTCAAGCTTCATCAAGTTTGAGATCAATGGTACCTCTTACACCATTGATTCCACTCATGTCAATACAGCTCTCTATGTGGAAGCTGGTGAAGGTTCGCTCTTTCAGGAACCTGCAAGTGATGTTCAACTAGCCAAGTTTTTCAAGATGATTGGATACACTCGACCCAGGACAAGCCTCAATTCTGATGGCTGGTATCCATCTGCTGGAATAGATAGAAAATATCTGGTGAAAGAGTGGAGCATGATGTTGGATGTTATCACAAGACTAACGTCAAGCAAAACCAGTGGCTGGAATGAAGTCCCAACATACAACAGGGAGGTGGTGCATTCAATGTTGCACAACTATAAGATTGACATTGGGAAGCTCCTGATACCACTATTCAAGCTAGTACTTGGTGAGAAGGAGACCAGAAAGCAGGTAATTTACTATCCTAGATTATTTATGGTTATTATTCATTATGTAGTAGGCATAATTAATCTTGATGGGGTGCAATGTATCGAGTCCCCCACCTTGAAGAAAAACACCCACTCTATTTTAAATAGAAAACCTTTAAATGCTGAGTTAGGGCTGTTTATCACTGATTATATGTTCTCCACAATTAAATTGCTAAAATTAACAATAATTGGTGATTATAATGTTTTTTCCTTGAGTGATGAGAATGGTGTTGACCTCTCCATTCCTGAGAAGAGCTTGAATCTGAGGAATGGTGTTGACCTCACCATTCTTAACCCACACTCTAATCCTTTTGAAGGCATTAGACCTTCTAGAGTCTCCAAGTTTGTTAGCCAAGAGCCTGGTTCCTCCCAAAAGGAGCAGGATTCTAAAAAGAAGAGGATCACTAACCCTAGGTTATAAGCCATTCCATAGTTAGGTGGTGAAACTGCACAAGATGCAGTAAATAAGGGTGCTAGTCAGACCAGAGAACCCATAGAGGGCCCTTGTGAGCCTGAGAGAAAGAAGGCATGGGCACTAACCTCTATAAGCGAGACTATGTCCTCTCAAATGGACACAGATCTTAATAGGGAACAAAACTCATCTCTAGATGTTTCCTCTCAAGAGGAGGCATCTATTGAAATTGGTCAGTCTCTCATGACTCCCTATAAAGAGTCTGCACAAAATGTTGAACTCACTCAACATGAACCTCTTATATTTGAAGACACACACAATATAGGGCTAGAAATGTGAAACACAGTTCATTTAACTATAGTGCATCACAATCTGCGAACATTGAAGATCAGAATGTTGATGCACTCTTCCAACAGTTGAATGAGACTGATCAAAGTAATCCACAAGAATCTTCTACTCAAAGGGTAGAAGAGATTATTGTCACAACCTATGTTGGTGTTAATGACACAATTATTATCAATCCTCCTGATAATAACTTCTCAACAAATGATGTTGTAAACATTCATGATCCTGACAACAACTCTCCAATGGTTGCCACTTCTCCATATGATGATGATTATGTTCTAATCTCAACTTTACTCAAGGTAAAATCTAAATATTCAGTGCAAGGTGTACCTGCTCAGTCCCTAGCACTTAGGTTGCATGAGGGTGTGAAAAGAAAAATAGAGATAAAAGAAAATAGAAGTGGGCATAAAAATGAGGGGCTGGAAAAAACCCAGGCAAAATGAGAGGGTCGTGAGCAAGGCCAAAAGAAAAAGTAAAATGTGGGAACCCAAATTTCTAAGGCAATAGGCCTTGAGAGTGAGATGGTGATGGATGATGAGATCATCCAGAAAAAACCAGAGGGTGTGATAACCAAAATAGCCCCAAAAACATCTAAACAGGCTGATGAAAGGTTGAAATCCCTTTCTCATAAAGTTTTAAAGTTAGCCAAAAATGTGGATGCAGTTGGCAGAAATCAAGTGAAGCTCATTAAGAAAATGATTGATCTGGAGAAGATTATGAATGATGGCTTCAAGGCGGTGTTTTAGAAGCTCCAGGAGTTCAGTGTCAAATCTTCACTCCCTACATCTGCTACCTCAACTAAGGGGGAGAAAAGTGAGGTGTTTGTAAAAGTAGTGGAGAAAGTGGCTAATGCAAATGTGGAGGATATTGTTGGTGAGAAAGTAATTGATGATTCAAGGAATAATAAGGAGATTACTCAGGTTGCATCTCAGGGGGAGAGTCAATTGTCATTATTGTCCAAGGAGATGGATGAAAAGCTTGAAGGTGATAAGGAGAAGAAGAAAGCAAAAAGGCCTAAGGAGAAAGGCATTGTCATCAAAGAAGGTGCAGTAAAGGCCCCTATAGTGCATGTAGTTGGTAAAGGCAAAGAAAAACTCTTTCAAATTATTGTTGATGACACTATTTTTGTGGAAAGTGAGGATTTGACTGAAGAAGAAGTCACAGTGCTTATGATTGATGAGAATGAGAATACCAATACATTTCAGGATGCCTATTTCAATGAAAGAATCGAGGATATAAAGATGTCATCCAATAGAAACCTCAAGAAGTTCTATGAACAATTAAAATAATCTATATTGGGAGCTACTGTGATGATATCTACTAGCAACAAGTGGGTGACTACAGTGAGAATGCAAGGCGGATTGAGTTGGTATATCAGTCTAGGATTACTTAGCAGGAAAAAATTCCAGTTATTGAAGCCATAAGACTCAAAATCAAGGATGAGAAATCCTTCTTGAATGAAAACCTCAAGAGATCCATATTGAAATTGATAGGGGAAAAGCTGCCAGAAATCACCTACAACTCTTAAAGTATCAGATTCGTATCAAATGATAGCAGGTACAGATTCATGAATCTGGAAAAGATTACTCAGTACAAGCTAAAATCAGTAAGAAAGGCTCATAAGTATTTCTGTAATTTAGACCAATCTGAGAAGGTGATGGTGGTAGTAAGTATTATGAGGAAGGAGATAGAAAGAGTTGAAAAATTGAGGGCTGAAAGATTTGGAAGAAATATGGACGTAAATAACGATGATGATGGCAAATCTGATGGAGGTGCATGTAATTCTAGCCAACACAACAACAATGGTGAAAGATCTTATAGAACTGGAAATAAGGTGGATAAGGATAAGGAGAAGAATGAAAAGGAGTATAAGGATGGAATTGAAGGAAAAGTGTTGAAGCGGGTGGTTCTTGGTTTTGAAGCTAATAAAAATGATGCTGTCAAGGAAACCACTATCATGAGTAATAAGGGTGAACCTACTATCACAGAACCTGAACCTACTGTCATAAAACCTAAACCTACTATCATGGAACCAGAACATACAGTCACACCAAAATTGATAGAAACTTCAAAAGATATTGTCAAGAGTAATATTGTGGAAGGAGCTGTAAAGAAAAGGAAGTTCAGAGTAAGAGCCAAAGCCTTCCTTGGTGCAAATGGATGCTTTAAGTTCAAACTCTCTAGTAAAAGGATGGTTGGTAGATCTTGTGGAAAGAAAATGCCAACAGTGAGCAGATGGATTCTAAAGACTACTTTTGTTAAAGTAGAATGCTTAGATGTGAGAAGGGAAACCATTAATAACCTGGCTGAATCAAAGGAAGAATCCATCTCATGGGTCATTGTTGAATGGTCTGAGTTTAATACTCTGAGTAAAATTCATGTTTCTACTTTACCGGTGAATCTATAGTGATGGGATGTGATATGAAAGAAGCTGATTACTTTATGATAAGAAGGATGCTAATAGTTATCAGGGATTCAGATATAAAGACTCAAGTCTTTTGGGGATTGTTGATTAGGAAATTCTTAGATCTCATGGATTCTTTCAAATCTCATCATTTGGACTTCTTAGAAGGAGATGAACCAGAACATGCAGTATACTTAGATGAAGTAATGTTTACTAATGAAGATGGAGTGAAACAATTTTAGAGCATGGATTCACTACCAGACAAAATAGTTGATCTCTTATATAAGTTGGTTGAACGGCTAAAGGAATATCCCTATCATGAGGAGAAGAAATTCATCCCAATTATTCAAAGCTTGATAACTAATTTAAAGAAGATTGAGTTTGCACAAAAAGTTGATTATGAAAGAGCTAAGAAGTTTTTTCTCAGAAATCCAGACAGAATCATCTTCTACAAATTTGGTGGTACGGCTGAAACCTCACATTTGAGGAACCAAAGAAGTTGCTGAAGAATGTGCCTAAGATTGCTAAACTGGTCAAGGTTCAATTATTCAGAGTAACAAACTTTGATGTCTTTGATTTGAAAAGAAAATCCTTGAGCTTCTTTGATGATGACAATGATGAAGCTGAGAAACAAATGGCGGATAAAGAGGAGAAGGAAAGGAAGGAAAAGATTGTTAAAGCTTAGAGATATGTGGATAAAATCAAGAAGAAAACTGCTGAAGCCACAAAGGATTATGGAGCTACTCAATTCAATGAAACAAACTCAAGAAGCTCTTCATATCAATCACCAATCTCTAAAAATCCTTTAAGGAGTCTGATTGATAATGTTGATGTCAGAGTCGAGGACTTCAAAATTCATAATACTGAAATCCTGAGGAGAATCAAAAGAATGACAGTAAACTCAGCAATTGTGTATGAATTTAATTTATGTAAAGCTGTAGAGAAGATCATTGATTCCAGGGATGATGAAGAAGCTTGGGATGATAGATAAAGGCTCAACAAGGTGTACTCTTATCCATTACCAAGGTTTCAGAAAGACATGTTTGGACCTAAATTCTTATGCATAACCAGAGGCCTAGTGGAATCCTACTACTCCTTAAAGGACTTAAGAGATTTATCATCTTTAAAAGTGAAGTAGGTACTGCACTGTGTAGATGATCATGCTATTTCAGATGAAGAAAAAGCTGTTATCAGGGATCTGGAATTCTTGTATGAAGAATTGAAAGTGAAGAAGGCTCAAAGCAAGGGAAGTTGAAGCAAAATTTGATAATTTACTCAGTCTAGAGGAGTATTAGCTTGAGAAATTTGTATTTATAATTTTTACTTGAAAATCTCTTTCTGTACAAGCACTCTAATTATGTTAGTTGAGTTTGTTAAAGTAGGTGCCCTAGAGGCAATACAATAGACCTTCATGTCAATTGATTATTCAATAAACATATTTATTATGACTTTAATTACTGCGATATATTTGTTAGCATAATAAATGTCCTTAGAATCATGATACACATTGTATAGTTTAGTACATGACTTGAACTTGAGATTATATAATAGATCATATTCTTAAATGTCCCTAGTCGAGTATTGTTATTATAGGACAATAATAATACATAAATAGACTAGTATGTTGTTTGACTGATAACCACATCTCATTGGTTATAAGTATGGGGATACTAAAGTCAACACATAGGTACATGCAGGAGTACATGGTACTGGACAGACCCACAGTGAGATTCTTCATGTTTAATAAAGTCATAAGAAAGACTCACAGTGATAATGGTGTAATGATCCTCTGACTTGAGATCATTATATTTCTGTACGAGGATTAATATACTTTGACTACATTAAAAGTTACCTTTGACCGGGTAATGATAAAAGTGGACATCGGGTATATCATGAGTCGTATGAGAAATATGAATGATAGATAAAGGATTTAACCCTCCTATAATTAGGAGAGATATTATTGGCCTCTTGATTGAGTAAGACTATAAAATGCATGGTCGTGCTCAAATAATGATTTGTTTTCATAGTCTACTCATGGATCAAGTAAACCCGGATTAAATGTTGTAGAGGATGACTAAATACATGCCTCGAATTTAATCTATAATATATATGGTTAAAGGGATTATATTACACGGAAACATTAATCATGAAAGGTTTTATCGAATCACGATTTAATTATTATTTAATTGGGTAGCAATGATGTATTACTAGATACCGCTCATTATTTATAATTTTGTTGGAGAATAAAATTATTGCTAATTAAATAATAGCCTATAGGGTCACACACATAGAGCACTTAAAGGAATAGTTAATTTAAATTATAGATTTAAATTAATTGATGATTATTTGAATTTTATTATATTAATTAAGTGAGACTTAATTAATTGAAATAATAAAATTCGAATTTGAATTATGCCCTTAATAATTAAGTATGACTTAGTTATTAATTAAATAATAGAAATTCGGTTTTATTATTTATTCTTAACCTACATGGGTTAGGTTTTGCTGATTGGGCCTCTTAACCAGTATTATAAATAGATAATGATAGGGTTAAGAGGGATGACGTTTTTGAGAAATAAAATCCCTAGAGGCAGCATCAAGCACACAGTAGCAAGCACAGCAAGGTAGAAACAAATTCGAAATCATCAAAGGAGCTAGTACAATCCATTTCGTAATCAAGATCGTGGGACGTTCTTGAAGGTGCTCATGTGGATACCATAGAGGTGTTTTCGAGAGGAAGACACAAGTCGTGAAGCCTAGGATCTCCGTTGAATTCGTGTAAACCAAGACCAGACAAAGGTATGATTCCGTTTCACAATAATCAGTCTAGGCTTATACATGATCCTGCATTTAGGGTTCCGAATTTTGTTATATTTACGTTTAATCCGTTACATTTTACGCCTCGGAACCCAACAATGGCATCAGAGCTACGTGTATAAGGGAATGATTTGGTTACGTGTTTTATGTATTTGATGCATACATGCCTGTTTTGGTGACTGCCATGCCATGCTACTGCTTTGTCATAATCTGTTATGCCACTGCCATGCTACTGCTTTGCTACTGCCATGCCTGTTTGAGACTGCCATACTACTGCAATGTTATAATCTGTTATGACATGATATGAATGATTTATATGCCTTATTGCGATTTGTATATTATGCATGAGGGTCAGTTTATATAGTGATATAAACTGGTGGACAGATTGTATTGGACATGATTTGTTAACTGGGATATGATAAGTATGTATATGATACATGCTTCTGAAACTGCATAAGTTGCAGTGGGGGAAAAGGACAACAGATATGATCTGTAGTTCAGAAATTGATAATTTCTGAATAGGACTGGTCTTCGAAAATTAAAAAAAAATTCTGATTTCGAGCTGACCCCAGCCGGGGGCTGCCGCCCCCAGACCCCGCCCGGGGCTGCCGCCCCGGACCCCGCCCGAGGCCGCCTCCCCGGACCCCGCCCGAGGCTGCCGCTCCCGGACCCCCGCATTATTTTTTGTTGTGTACTTGAGCATGGTGCTGGTTATGGCCTTTGGACCCCTAGATTAATGGTTTTTGGTTTTGGTTTTATAAATACGACTTGCATGTCATTTTCTTCATTCTTGTAATTGTTTAACCTCTAATGTAATTCGAGTTTTCTTATGTAAGTACATTAGTATAGGTTGTATTCAATTATTCCATGTAATGTACTTGAATATTGAAGGATGATCCAAAAAGAGGAGCAAGCACCCATGGATACAAGAAGAATGAAGACATGTAATTGTATTTATATTTTACCACCATAGATTGACTTTGATCCTTTCATTAGCTCGAAAGGATCACATAGGAAAGGGGCCATAACCAAGCACGTTTACATACTGCACTTTACATATTGATGTATGAATGTATGTGTAGAGTAGAAGATGCATGCTTTAATTAGATTAATGATTTATGCATGTATTAGATACGTCACCCATGCCATGCTTGCCATGCTAAACAAGATAAAATCTGTAACGATTTAAGATTTTAAAATTAACAAACGATCATGAGATTCTTGTGTTTATGAAATATGGATTTTTAAAACACGGAATTGAATATGGATTTTGATATCTATAATTGGGATTTTCTGACAAAAACGGATATGCGTATTCGTAAGGCTGATGAGTTTTAAGTGTGACCACTGGTATCCTCCATCTACCTGGGAAATGAACAATTTAAGATGTCAATTTAAAATATTTAGTTCAAGGAAAAATTGAGGATCTCTTCATGATGTGATCATGATCGTCATAAATTTTATAAACCCGTTAACAAAATATTAAGTTTTAATCGGATGCTTTCCAATGAATGAACACTCATCGAATCCTAGATCGATTAGGGGAAAGACTGTCAGTGGCAGGGGACTCCTATCTATCTTGGTGAGATGCGACGAATATAAACGGTTATATTCGGCCGTTGTATCATTGGGTCAAACTTAACTGAGTCGTCATAATAAGGTGAAAGTAAACGGTTATATTCAACCATTATGAACTTAGAAGCATAGAGTTTGGTTAAAAGTCTATAAGATAGATAAGATCAATCGTTGTTCACCAAACTATCCAAGAATTATATATGATATAATTGACAACTGTTGTCTACCTAAATAATCATTTTTTAAGGACTTCCAGTGGTTGACTTAGGACATGACGAAATATGGATCTTGGCTCACTAGAAAGAATTATGGGATATACTTTCCAAATTAATAGTAAGGGCTATTAATTTGATAAAAATAGTGGGAGATATATTATGAATATATCATAATCATTTGAACATAATAAATAACTCAGACAATCTAATGTTTATTTTGTGCTTTTATCATTGTAGATACCAAGTAATGGCAAACAACACAAACACACTATCCGTACGATTAGTCCTTGAGAAGGATAAGCTGACAGGAGGAAACAACTTCCTAGACTGGCAGAGGAATTTGATGATTGTCCTCAGACAGGAGCGCAAGCTTCATGTCATTGATATTCCTCCGGCAGGTCCCCTTCCTGAGGGCGCTACTGTTGAGGAACGAACGGCCCACACAAAGGATGAGAATGATGCAACTGATATTGCATGTCTTATGTTGACAACTATGAGTGCTGAGCTTCAAAGACAACATGTGCATATGGATGCATATACTATCAATGAGCACTTGCAAAGCATGTTTGCAAGCCAAACTCGTCAAGAAAGGTTCAACACGAGTAAGTCACTCTTTAATTGCAAACAAGGGGCAAGTGAACCAGTTGGCCCACATGTTCTGAAGATGATTGGTTACATTGAGTACCTTGAAACTTTGGGTTGAAACTTTATTTAAGAAATTGGTATTGACCTAATCATGAATTCTTTGAACAACAAATTCACCCAGTTTATCATAAACTACAATATGAATGAATTTGACAAAACACCTACTGAATTGTTGGCTATGTTGAGAACATATGAGACCAATATGAAGACGGCTGAACCTGCTCCCATACTGATGGTGGGCAATAAAGGTAAGGCCAAATGGAAAGGCAAGTGGAAGGGTAAGAAGAAGACAGGTTCTGATTCTACACCCAAGCCAAAGTCAGGTCCCAAACAGGCTTTAAAGCCTAAAGGTGGGGTCGCTAAGGGTGAATGTCACTACTGTAAGAAAACTAGTCACTGGAAAAGAAACTGTTCAGTTTACTTGGAGGATCTGAAGAAGAAGAGGGCTGAGCAAGCTTCTACTTCAGGTATATATGTTATAGAAGTCAATCTGTCTATTTCTACATCTTGGGTATTGGATACTGGATGTGTTACTCACATTTGTATAAATGTGCAGGAAATGCAGAGAAGTAGGACATTGGCTAAAGGAGAAGTGGACCTACGAGTTGGCAATGGAGCAAGAGTTGCTGCTTTAGCTGTAGGAACCTATTATTTATCTTTGCCCTCAGGGCTAGTTTTAGAACTGGAGAATTCTTTTTACGTGCCTGCGATTCGCAGAAACATTATTTCTGTTTCTTGTTTGGACAAGAAAGGTTTTTCGTTTACGATAAAGAACAATTATTGCTCTTTTGCTTTGAATGATTTAACCTATGGTGTTGCGCGTTTGTTTAATGGTTTATATGTTCTTGACTTAGATAATCTTGTCTATAATATAGAAAACAAACGACTTAAAGTTAATGACTCAAATCAAACATACCTCTGGCATTGTCGTCTAGGCCATATAAATGAGAAACGCATATCCAAATTACATAAGGATGGATACTTGGATAACTTTGATTTTGAATCATACCAAGAATGCGAATCTTGTTTGCTTGGTAAAATGACTAAAGCCCCTTTCACTGGTAAGGGTCAAAGGGCCACCGAACGTCTGGAGCTAATACATAGTGATGTATGTGGCCCAATGCGTGTGATGGCTAGAGGAGGCTACTACTACTTCATAACATTTACTGATGATTTCAGTAGATATGGATATGTATATCTTATGAAGAATAAATCTGATTCTTTTGAAAAGTTTAAAGAATACAAGGCTGAAGTAGAGAAGCAAATTGGCGGAGGTGCAAGTATTAAAATCTTACGATCTGATCGTGGAGGAGAATACTTGAGCACAGAATTTAAAGATTATTTAAAGGAGTGTGGTATTGTATCACAACTCACTCCGCCAGGTACACCTCAATGGAATGGAGTTTCAGAGAGGAGAAATTGCACCTTGTTGGACATGGTGCGATCGAGGATGAGTCATGCAGATCTTCCAATTAGTTTCTGGGATTACGCTCTAGAAACAGCGGCTTTCACACTTAACCGTGTTCCTACTAAGAAGGTTCAAAAGACTCCATATGAGATATGGGAGAAGAAACGGTCAGGCATGAACTTTATGAAAGTTTGGGGATGCAAGGCGTTTGTGAAACGTCAAGTATCTAACAAGCTTGGACCTAAATCTGAAGAGTGCAATTTTGTGGGATACCCTAAAGAAAAAAAGGCGTATTATTTTTATAGTCCTTCTGAGCAGAAGGTGTTTATTGCTCGAGACGCTGTTTTCATGGAAAGAGATTTTGTTTCTAAAAGAAATAGTGAGAGAACTATAGACCTCGATGAAGATCGAGAACCACAAAATAGCATTGAACCTGAAGTGGAACAGGAGCAGGATAATGATAATGCTCAACAAACACAGGTTGTTCGTAGAACTGGTAGAATTCGCCATGAGCCAGAGAGATATGGATTTCTCTTGACTCAATGTGGTGATTTGATGCTCATAGATGAAGATGAGCCTCTCACATACCAAGATGCTATAAACAGTCCAGACTCTAAGAGATGGCTAGAAGCCATGAAATCCGAGATGGATTCCATGTACGAAAACCGAGTATGGACTTTGGTTGATCCACCTGAAGGGGTAAAACCCATAGGGTGGAAATGGGTTTTCAAGAAGAAAACTGACATGGATGGAAATGTTCAGACCTATAAAGCAAGGCTGGTTGCAAAAGGTTTCAAACAAATTCATGGTATTGACTATGATGAAACTTTCTCACCAGTGGCTATGGTCAAGTCCATAAGGATTTTACTTGCTGTTGGGATGACGTTTTTTAGAAACAAAATCCCTAGAGGCAGCAGCAAGCACACAGTAGCAAGCACAGCAAGGCAGAAACAAATTCGAAATCATCAAAAGAGCTAGTACAATCCATTCCGTAATCAAGATTGTGGGACGTTCTTGAAGGTGCTCGTGTGGATACCATAGAGGTGTTTTCGAGAGGAAGACACAAGTCGTGAAACGTAGGATCTCCGTTGAGTTCGTGTAAACCAAGACTAGACAAAGGTATGATTCCGTTTCATAATAATCAGTCTAGGCTTATACATGATCCTGCGTTTAGGGTTCCGAATTTTGTTATATTTACGTTTAATCCGCTGCGTATTATGCCTCGGAACCCAACAGAGTTAGCATCTGTAATTTACTTTGAATTTGTCTCTATTTTACATAAAAACAAATTGGGGGATATTGTTAGGGATTGTGGTGCAACCTACTAGAATTACTTAGTTTTTATTTTATAAGAAACTAAGTAAAATGTACTGTCATATGAATATTGATAGTATGTTTGCTATCACTTGTAACAGTATGTTTAACAGAGTTCAAATAGGTGACAATAAGTCTAATAGTTACTGTCTTGTAAAAATGTAATAACATGATCCATGAAGTAGAAGTTCACAAAGTGTTCAATAACATTATACAACTGAAGCCTATGACAACATATTCAAGTGACATCAGAATTGGGACAGACGACAGTAACTATTCCAATGACAATAAACTTGGCGAAGAATAAAGATTCAAAGACAGTAAATTTTACTCACAGCACGTTTAGCGGGGATAGTTGACAGCGGTTTTGGAGACATCATGTTTCATGGACTATCAAGCTTGACAACAAAATATGCGGAACCGAAGATACCATCACCAAAGGGAAGCCAAAAGTTGACAGTAAACTTTTAGTGAAGTTGATAGTCTATTTCATGTAGCAGACTAGATAATGAAAATACAAGGAATGATTTTGATATTACTATCTAGTATGTCAAGTTTACTACTGCAACTTGGGATAAGAGAAGCAAAAAAGATAAAGTGTGTTCAAGGAGTCAAGGATATATGTACATCTGAGGACAATTTTATCTACAAATGGAATGAAGACAAGATTGAATAAGAAAAGTAAAGTTTATATTTCGAGCTTTATTCTAGGAGAAAGGAAAATTACACATGTAAGTGGGATATGTGTTTCAGTATAAATATACATATCTCACAAGCATTTTTTCTTATACAACTGAGCTAGATTTTCTCTCAAGAAAGAAACATTAGCAAATCATTTGTTCTTATTTCTTTGTAGCTGGAATTATTTTCCAGTCAGTTATAGCAAACAAAAAATAATAAAATTATTTTTTGAAGTTAAAACACTTGTCTTCGTATGCTTGCTTAAGTTTGTTTGCATTTCATACTTACTAGTATTACTGTCTTATTTGTTGTTAGCAAGAAAAGTAATTATTTTGTAAGTTGCATTTAACTCCCGCTTCTGCAATACTCATACTGTTTAACACGTGTATCCATGGTCTTCCAAGAATAATGTTATACGTTATCTGACAATCAATAACGACAAATTTTTGTAACTAGTTTACCCCATGAGCATATGTGGGAAATGAAATCTCTCCAATCATCCTTTTGGTTTTACCACTGAACCCGATGAGTACCGTGTATTTCTTCATCATGTCATCCTCAGTCAAACCCATTTCTTTCAATACGTCCATCATCATGATATCTACGACACTTCCATTGACTAGGAAGTTCCCGACGGGTAGGGAAATCACCAGGTTGTCTGACTCGTCGACAACTTACTTTCTACAATATCTGCTCACATAACCCTCATTATGGGATCTCTAGTTGCCCTCTTTTCTTGTGAATACGTAGCTCCACATACTTTAGAACCCCCATTTATGAAGTTGACAACTTTATGATTTGGTGGTGATGGTGGTTGCCTAAGTGGATTCAAGTCCCTTTCTCCTCTTTGTCATATCATGTACTCTGTCAGATAGCCCTTCTAGACGAGTATATGAATTTCTCTTCTCAATGCGACACAATCATAAGCTTTATGCCCTTAATCACCATAGAAATCACACTATAGCTTGGACTCTAAATTCACCTTAGGCTTGTTTGAATTAGACGGCCACTTGAAATCGTCCTCCAATTTGTTAAATTCACATACCAAAATTGATGGGCTGATGTTAAACCCATAACTGTCAAACATAGGTGGCAGGTTTGGGTCTTTTCTCTAATCGGACCTTCCATGTACAGTATTGTTACATGCATCCTCTCGAGTATTTCTTGAGTAAGGCATATAGTCTCATGGTTTTGTTATGACAACCTTCATATTCGGACGATAATAGTTGTCCTCGTCATCTTTCATGTCTTCTTCTAACCTGACTTGGGCCATAGCCTTGGCTTGTATGTCGTCCTATTTAGCAGGCCGACGAACCACTGAAGAGGAGATCATGTAAGCGTCGAGCCAAATCTTTTGCACATACAAGGTCCCCTCAATTCTTTGAGAAGTGGCACGGTAAACATTTGTTGTTTATATTAAGCGATATGCTCTTCTGGGTCAACTGCACCATTATACATCTACATATGTGGTATGATAAATTGTTTTGGGATCTCTTCTAAGGCAATATCGTCAGTGAAGGGAAAGTCAACGTAGCTTATTGACCTAGCTTTTTCCAAGGGTTTTGGCACTCCTGAAATTCTTTGAATCATCTCTGTCATCTCTTTTAGCTCCTGTTTTATGGAATATGTCACATGGCTCTCAGATTTCGAGCTCCTGTGCCTCAACCTCGTATTTGATCTTTTTTCTTCAGTTTCATGTCTGTCAGTCACATCTCCCTGTCGTTGAGACTCTATTGCATCGTTCTCAGCCCTTCATGTGCCCAACGTACGCACACCTTTAGTGTCTTATTTTGTCTCAATTTGATCATCATCATACTCTAACCTTCGTACCACACTTGCGATTGTTTGTTTAGACGACGCTGTAGCACTTGACTTCACCCTACTCAATGCATCCTTGAGGGTCTCATTCTCACTACGTAGCGTTTCCACGTCTGTTTGTAACTTTTTCACGATTGGAAGCACATCATCTTTCGTAGGGTTCGTAGGTTGTTTTTCGTTCCCACTATGTTTAGGATTTGTAGCCATGATTGTAGAAATCTTATAGAACTCTTAATTAATTTCCGACAGACGGTGCCAAGCTATTTTTGCCAAAATTTGGTGGGTCAATAACTAAGCTCTTTTAATGTAAAATAGTTTATAAAAGAATTAAATTTTGGTGACGCGGAAAACTCTTTTATGTAAAAGGTTAAAAAACGCGGGTGGGGTGTGTCCAACCAAAAATATCCACTAAATCGTTGATAAGAATTCATTACAAGTGAATTGAATGAATAAAATTACATGAAGGCAGTTACTCGTCGGTCAGATAATCTGTATGTATTGTGTATGTAAAGTTGTGGTAGAAATCAAATCTCCCTCTCCTTATCCTTTTATGATTGTATTTATATTATGATATGAATGCTTTCCACGATCCTATTTTCATGGAGCCACTTGATGATCACATTCCTTGACATTAGGGATGATTATCCTTATCTTCTCCAATCATTTGAATTGTTGTTGGAGTTGCACTCTATCCTTTCCTTAATTTTCACCCGTCAAGTGTTTTATAGTTTTACCCATCAAGATTTGGTCTACTCGTCTGCTAGCCTCCCCTGTATTATTGGGCCTTAATTGATATATTAATATGCTTAGTATTCTCACTTGTGTAATTAAATAATCTACCTATATTATTGGGCCTTAATTGATATATTAATATGATTAATATTCTCACTTGTGTAATTAAATAATGTAATCAATATTGAATTATCCACAAAATAATAATATATAATATTATTATTCAACTTGCCTGTCGGTCCAATTAGTGTTTACTCGTCAACTATCCTGTCAAGCTTCCGCCACTCGTCAACAATTTCTTCACAAAATTGCACTTGTAATTTTTGGTTATAATACTACGTACGGCCTTTGGGGACACGGGGTTTGCTAACTCCCGCGAACAGAGTTCGGGGTTTGCTAACTCTGGCGAACAGAGGTTACAAGGTTACATGAGCTGCATGTATGCATGTATTTACGGGGTCTGCAACAAAATCGCACGTTCGTCGATCTCTAACTGTAAGTTTATAAAACTTGTTTGTCGCTATCGGATCGTGCTGGTTTTTCTTTAAAATACTAGCGTCTCTTATAAATTATTACATGTCGGGTTCATGCATGAGCACCAAGTGCCCACCTCATTTTAGTATCTTTTCTGGCGTTACATTAACCATAAATTCCCCGTTAAAGTTAACTCTTAACATATATTTAAATTTAGGACGCTAAAGTAATTTATAGTTTATTGCGGTAGTACACCTGAAGTACTGTGGTGAAATTTAAATGAATATAATTTTATTTTATATAGTTAAATACCGTAATACATATCTTTCGAGATACTAATTACTCTCTACATTCCAAAATAAGTGTCCTTCTGATTTTTTACACGTATATTAAGATTTTAAAAAATATTACTTTCATAACTCATTTTTTCAATCTTTTATCTTGAATAAAAATTTATATAATATGTTATTGTCCAAAAAAAAATTGGAAAACGAGTTGTCTAAATAATCTTGTTTTACACATTAAAATAATTGTAAACCGTCAATGCAACATTTATTTTGGAATGAAGGAGGAGTACCAGGGTCGGTGGAGGTAAATAAATAAATAGAAACGATTCTAGTTTTGTCTACACCTGGTAAATTGGATTTAGATCTGAATAATCGAATTGAATCGAATCCAATTTCATATACAGGTGTAAGGTCAGCCCCTTCTTGCTTATTCTCTTCGATTCTGAGCCTCCATAAGTAGAGAAGACCGCAGGCGAGGAGAGAATGAGAAAGAAGAAATTACATAATCAAGATAAATATTCAAAATTTAAGTGAAAATAATTCAAAATATTTGATATGATAATGACTTCGAACCGATTAAAACCGAATACATAATCATCTGAATAGAATATGACTTGAAAAACGATATCAGATTTGATACAAATATGAATTACATCGAATTAGAAAAGCGATGAATTGAATTTTAATCCAATTGTTATATTTTAATATTCATAGTATATAGTATATATATTAATCTACTTTTATTCATTAAATTAATCTATTCTTAGTTAGCAATTCTATATTTGTAGTCTATAGTCTATAAATTACTCTGACTTACAATTTTTAATTGGATTTAAGCCATCGGGTATCGAATATCGATCTATATTCCACAAAAATATTATTTCAAATTTTTTCTAACTCATAACTGATCTGAAGAGATTTAAACGATTGTTAAGGTATTGTGGGGTGTTTGGTTTTGGAGGAACAAAAAGGTGTGGGAAGAAAAACATGTCTCTCCAGCAACTGTTATGGATTGGAGTAGCAAGTTGTTAACACATTGGAAAACGGCTAAGAGCACCTTACAAGTATCTAGAAATTCTTGTAGCAGAGATACAGCAAAGCAGGACATGATCAAAATGGAAACCTCATGTGGAAGGTTACTTGAAACTAAACGTGGATGCATATGTTTTTCATGGAACTGACTCTTTTACTGTAGGTATTGTTACTGTAGCTGAAGCTTTAATGTGGCTCCGTTCCACACTTGTTCATCATGCTATAATCGAAATTGATTCATTAGTCACAGTTCAAGCCATTAAGAGTGTGGCTCAGATTGGAAGTGGGGATGTGATCGAAAGTTGTCGAGCTCACTTACATGACAACCTCGATTTCTCTCTTAATTTTGTTCGAAAGCAATCTAATAAGGTGGCTCAAGAAATTACCAGATTACCTTTGTTTTTAAGTTGTTACAATATGTTTACGTCTCCTCCTCTATTGTATAACATTTTTATCTAATGAAAATTTATTTTGTTTAAAAAAAACTCATAATTGGGTTTAATATATTCTTTGGCCAGTCTCACCTATTTAATTATACTCGTTTAGTTACGAGTTATTTGATGTTAATGAGATCTAAACTAATTTAATAAAATTTCAATCCTTTAAATTCACAAAAAAACTAATTTTCAGAAAACAATATATAATGTTCACAATTTTTTGGTGTCATCATACATTTTCAAGTAATTTATTGAGGCTTTAGCATATAATAATATGTGTTGTATAACAAAAATAAATTTTGTAAATATGAAATAGACTAGGGTTTAATAAATATTTTAATTAATAAACTGTCAAATTTTATAGAATTTGCTCGAATTTTCAAAGGCTCTTCCTTTAACAACGTGGATAAGGATTTAAGAATTTTGTGCTTATATTTTGCTAAGAGCATCTTCCAGAGATGAGAATATGTAAAAAGTTTTTTATAATAATTATATATATAATTTTAACTTAAGGATAAGAATATGTAATTTAATGTCATTATTTATGATAAATTATACCTAAGAGATTTATAAGAATTCAATAAATATAGCTAACCAAAAAAAGTTGCTAATACGACATATAGATGTCACATATTTTCTCAGTCCGAATTTAACTTATTTGATTTTTCTGGTCAAATTAATAAAATTTTGACTGAAAAATATATTTATTGTATAATTAAAAATATTATAAAATTTATATCATTAAAAAATATATATATATTTTAGTTTTTTTAAATTATAAAATAAAAACTATAAATTTTGGTCAAAATTTAGTCAATTTAACAATAAAAAATTATACTTAATTTGGGACCAAGGGAATAAATGATTTAGGAGTTTATACCTTGAAAATGCTCTAATAAAGGTAAAAAATTATTTTTAAAATATTTACAAATCTCATTTACTTTTAATAATTAATCAAATTATGAATTAGTTATTGGTAATGCAATCGAGATTTGATAATTAAAGCATCACTATAAATTTAGTGACTTGGTATAACTTAATTCAACCATGAAGCCAATATTTGTTCGGTGACATTTTTACAAAAGATCCAAGATTTGCGTATTAAATGTTTTCATTTTTTTCTTATCATCAATTCTCGTCTTACTTTAACGACAAATTCAAATTTTAATTGTTCAATATAAATCCTTAATATTTTGAAAATTTTTGAAGTCCCGTTTTACCTTAAAGATGTTATGTATAATTAAATTTTTTTTTTATATTAATACTTATTTAAAAAAGATATTTTAAATATATGATAAATAATTATAAATAATTAATAGAACGTTGAACCTTTGGATATCCAAATGATAACCTTGTCGCATATGATAAACTTGTCTCGTAGAACATTTCAAGTGTGTATTAAAATAAATAAATCCAAATAATGTAATAGTTATGAATTAATTTTATAAATTAATTAATATATTAGCTTGAATTTGTAAAAACAATAAACAATTAGAATGGAACGAAGAGAGTAAAAGATTAATTTATTCATACTCGGATAACTGGAGTTACAATTTTAAAGATTCATGTCCAATCCATATAGTAGCAATATGATCTTGATGGACTTAAAATCCAGGACATGATAGTATTCACAGGCGAGCTTGCCGCATTATAAGACCCGCTTCATCTGCACCCAAGTCACCACTGCTGATGTTTGGCCTAATTAGATAGCTAAGCCACCTCAGTCTACAGCTTTTTCTGCATCTATTCAACCCTGCAATACCTCAGATCTAATTACATTAACAACCGAGTATGCATGCATGCATATTTATATATGTGTTATAATTATATAAAATCCCAATGTAAAGCAATCAACTTGTACTGTTAGATAGGGATAAAGATACCTGCTCTCTGAGGAACAAGGTGCCAGTTTCCTTGTCCATACTTGTCAATGCATTGACTGAGACGAGTATCTTCATCTGAACTCCATGCACCCTTACGCAGCTTCGGAGTGCTAACACTCTTCATAGTCTTAGGACGCTTACTGCACTAGTTATACACAGAGGATCCAATACACCTTATATAATTGTTCTTGGTTTGAGGAGAAATAAATGAATCGGAACAAATTTAAGATAAAAAATGGAGGGTTGAGAAGAGTTTGAAAAAAAAAAAAATTAATGCATATTTTCAATATCATGATTCAACGATGATGAGAATGTAAAGAAACTGGGTAGGGTAGGATAGTTGGAATGGGCTATTTCTTCACAAATTAAAAATTTTAAAATATCCTTCACTTTCTCTAGTAAGCTTTTCTATCCACCACAAAAAGAATAAACGATAATTTTGGCAAAAGCAATACAGTTAATTTAAACGTCCTTCATACTTCAGTGAATTCGACTGCGTAGAAAAACACATAGATAAAATCAGATTTTACAAATCTAAAATTCTTAAGATCCCTACCAGATTAGTAATGGAAATTTTATGACATTCTCATTATTCCAAATATTAGTGTTAAGGATCAAAAACTAGGTTGTAATTAATATGTGTTTAATGAGTTTATGACTAGAATTGATTCTCGAAATTATCTCTGTTCTAGCAAACCTATTGAGAATCACGTCAGGACATAGTTCTAAAAATGAGAGTTTAGTTCCTTTATATAGACATGGAGAGTCTAAGAATTAGATTATTTTTAAGAATATTAGTGGGCAAGTCACCGCCTTACTCATTTGGTGGACCTTTCCTTATAGGATTCAGTTTCCTTGTGGAACGGGGTGTCTGGGGCTACTCTTTGAGTTGCCTTCTAAGACGGTGACTCTAGATCCTTCTTCACGCAAGTCAATTTCCGTGTAGGTTTCGGTGATTCGGGTTGTACGTTCACGAGTAGTGGGCCTTGATTTGGAGTCCGGCCATGGACTATTTAATTAGTCTTAATATTAATTATGAAATTAATATTTAATCAAAGTTAGAGCCTCTTTAATGGGCCTATTTAATGGACCACACTACGTCTAATTAATACAACATTAATTATGTCACTTTGGTTATTTTTAGCCCATATCAATTACCCTCCGGAAAGGTTGTATAAAATATTGAAAACTTATGATGAAGAAATTGAAAGAAATGAGAAAAAGACATATTTGTTGCCTTATGTAAATCAAGAAAGGTACAAAAGATGATGAACTAATGAAGATGACCGGTCACAAAAAGTGCACTAAACAAAGCTATTTATGAAGACATGAGTAAAGTAAGGGTAAGAAGGTTGTTGAGAAAAATGATGTTTATTTTCCAGAAGAGCTAGATGAAATTGATAAAAACATGGCCTTTTTTAAAGAAAATTTTGGAAGATAAAATTTGAAATAAATCTAAATTTATGAAGCCTGAATCACAATTTATAAGAAAATATGGTCAATTAAACAAAAATTATGTTGATAGATTAAATTAAAATGCAATAATTGAAGTATGACTGATCACCTTTTCTAATGAGTGCAAAATACAAGTTTAAAGAAATGAAAATATACTAACAATGTTGATTATGATAAAAAGTATTTTTGAACTTCTAAGTAAAAGGAAATGGCTCTGTCTTTGAAAAAAATGATAATTGAGGTGCAGATATTGATGATTTCGATAATTAAGTGTATATATATTAACCTTAATGGTTGATTTAGATGATCAATAAGTTAGTTCATCAAATGCTTAGGTAATATATATATATATATCAAGTCAATAGCTAAGAAAATATTTAGAATTACAACTAAAAATGTGCTACTTTTAGAAAGATATTCCTTGTCGGATAATGAATTGTTATTCATGAAGAATTCGGAAAAGAATGCTTAGATGTCAAAAAATGAACTACTATCTTAGAAAGGAAGATTAACTCAAAAAATAACTTTCAAAGAACATAAAGTAATTGAGAAATGGAAAAATTATATTAAAATATCTTAGAAAATAAGAGAAATGTAAGAAAAAATAACTTTTCTGAATCTTAAAAATACTTGTTCAAAAAGCTGAATCTTGAAAATACTAGTTGAAAAAGAAGAAAATAATTGATAAATATAAGTTAATGGATGATTTTAGATAAATGGATAATGAACACCCATTGATATACAAAATCTCAATGGATAAAGACCATCCATCGACTAAGAATGAATCAACGCATAAGAAGAACAAACCGAAGAGACTCAAGAAAATTATTATAGAGTAGAAAATATTATGAAAGAAGGAACTTTACCTAAAAAAGAGAGAACTTTGTAAAAGTTGAACATATCAATGTTGGTTATATGAAGGTTTGAAACATTTAAGAGGAAAACTAGATAAGATAGAATTATTGTTAGAAATAAAGGATAAAAAAGAAAAGGAGAAATAGAACTAGAAAAATAAGAATTAACAAACACAACAATTACATGCCTCATATGTATGCTCCCTCGATTTTATGTGTAAATTGTGATAGTGTTAATCACTTAAATGTTCATTGCAAGTCTACTAATCCTTCTGTCTCTAATCTTATGTTATTACTAAACCTATTTGCACAACATGCACACATGTCATATTTGACAAATCCTTATTTTGCATATAATAACTAGAATATTCCTAAAATAGTATGACACACATATATTATGATAATTTGTATGCCTCTAAATTTTAAATCACTAATTAATAGATTTAACTCTGATGAGAATGATATATACACACTATCAATGACGTAAAAATTATTTCCCAAAGTCAAAGTAGATTTATTAAAACTTTACTAAGACTAAAAAAACAAAGTGGGTTTTAAGTCAAATTTTGTAACTAATATGACCCAAGGTTTCTTGATCATTTTTTATATGTGTATGGAAAAAAATTTTGAAAGACAATAGTTGTTCAAGACACATGACTCAAGATAAATTCATGCTCGCAAAGTTTGAGGAGAAAATTGGTCCAAGACTTACCATTGGAGATAACAACAAAGAATATGCTATGAGATATGACTTGATTTTAATGAAAATGTCATTATTGAACTCGTAACTTTTTTTAACGGTCTAAAGCGTAATTTACTAAATATTAGTCAATTATGTGACAATGGAAATAAAATATGGTTTACTATTGAAGTCAGAGACACAAAATTGGGGATATTCTTTAACATGAAACATAAAATAAATTATATATATAGCTGATTTCTTAAGAAATCATGAAAAGTTTACTTATCTTTTTAGCAAAAACAATTATTAATGAAAGTTGTTATTGCACAAAGAGTTATCTCATCTTAACTTTAACTCTATGAACGAATTGGTTAAAAAAAATTGGCTAGAGGAATATTAAATTAGATTTTAAAAAGATGTTCATGTGACTCTTCTCAAAAAAGAAAATAACGAAAAACATATTTTACGACTAAGACAAAATCATCAAATGGTGAACTCTTGTCATTCTTCAGATTGATCTATTTGGCCCTCTCAACATTATGTCTATTGCAAAGAAGATAAATGCCTTGATTGTTGATGATTTTATAGATTCATTTTAAAGTTATTTCTTGCACTTAAAGGATGAAATAAGTCAACATATTATCAATCACATTAAAATTAGTAAAAATGGATTCAAACAGAAGGTTAGTGAAATAAAGACCGATAATGAAATCGAGTAAAAAAATTCAGAAGAGGAGAGATTTTGGGTAGGAGGATTCCTACATCTTCTAGGATTGTAAGAGGAAGGAAAAATGAGACTTCCACATTAATAGGTAGGGGTGAGCATCAAACCGCAAAAATTGCCTGCACCGCATCAAACTAAACCGCAATCCGTGGTTTTTAAATTTTGTGGTACGATTGCGGTTTAAATTTTTAAGAAACATCACGGTGTGGTGCGGGTTGTGGTTTTAATTTTTTTAAACACGGTTCAAACCGCACCGCACCAAAATATTTAATATATAACATAAGTATTGTATATTTGTATAATTTAAATTGTACTTGAAGTTACACTCTCCGCTTTCAACTTTTTTAGACTATTATAGAAGGGGGTTAAATATAATAGTACCAAACAAAAAAAAACTAGAACACAAGTATATAAAATAAGTACTATTTGTATTAATTTTGTTGAACTTAATACAAAACTCTCTCAAGAAAATTAATGTTCTTAAGAGCTGCTAGGTTATGAGAATATTATGTATTGAACGATACCTCAATGTAAACCTAATCATGTATTTATATAGTACATAGCTACCTATATAAATAATGCAAATATAATGACTAATTAATACAGAGATACGATTTCCATCATTATCTTTGGAATAGATAGTTTCAAGAAGGTAATTGTCATTCACACAAAAACTTCCATTCGTGTCTCCAATCAAGTCCTAATTTATCGAATACTAACTGTCAAACTCTGACCAGTGTAAACTTTATCGGTGACTAAAATCTGATGACATCACTTAGACTCTGATCAGCTTCTATAGACTCTGATTGACATTCTCTGACAGCATTATTTCTTCATATCTAACAACCTCTCCCGATTTATGCTTTGTACAATAAAACATAAATTTCAATGATGATGTCAAAAATCTTATAGACAAATGCATCAGTATTTGAGTTTCCTTGCATTATACTCTCTTGTAGGAAAAGTAGCCAGCTAGAAAATCATCAAGTAATTTCTTTTCAGATGTCTTCAACAATTCCATCAACTCCTCATTCAACTCTTTCATTTGATCAATTTAATCACCAATTTGAAAACTTGAAGCTCTCAAGTTATAAATTGATGCTCTCTACATAATTTCATCTAACGGAATACTGCAGATTCTTTGTCCATCAAGATTGAGCATCAATATTAGAGTTTCCAATACCATTTTTATCTTAGCATCTCCCTTGCTCATCTCCTTCTCAGTATCATCCTCTAGCATATACCTATGTTTGTACTCCTCAGAGTTTAACTTCATCAGCTTTACATTCTTTCTTGCCCCTGTTACTTCCTTTTCTAGAGATTTCACCCACTTTGTATTAGTGTCATCTTCTCCATTTAGAAAATAAAGAACATATTCCAGTTCTTTTGATGACTTGTGAGGTAAATCTTCTTCAGATATCTTCATCACTCTTCCATTCTCTAGAAATTATAATAGCTTCTCTTTATGTACAGTACCATCAAATATATCTTTCACCAGGTGAATAGTAATGAGCTTGTTCAAGTATTCTTGAGTCAATTATTCTTCAAGTTTGTCCTTCAAAGAGTAAGGATCTCTAAATGCAGTTGCTTCACCTCTATAGACAGTGGCTTTTGAATCACCAATTCCTCTATTATCATTTCCAAGTCTATCATTGAGAGTTAGAGAATCAGTTTTTATCCATAGAAGATCAGAATTCTTTTTTCTAACTAGAGTTTGTTGTTCTTCTTCTTCATCTTCAAAGCTGGTTCCTCCTAGAAGAAATGTGGTTCCCTACATGACGAGTGGAGCCTTTAGTTTTGATGGAGTTTTTTGTTAAACTATTTGAGATGATTGAGATAATTGACTTTTTACAATATTTGCACTTGCACCTCTATTTGACCTTGTCACAGACTTAGAAGTTTAAGTTGAGGTCTAGCAGGTTTAGATGATGTATGTTTCATCTTGATCAGAGTTTTCTTTGCAATATGAGTTTGTTTTTTCTTAAACTAGACTTGAGCATTGTCAATACCAGTATTCATCTTCTTCACTTCTTGTTCAACAGCAACAGGATCTACATCAGGATATTCTTCTTCAAACATTTTCTTTGTCAGTTCTGCATCCTCCTTTATCTTTTCTTCAACTTTCTCTTACTCTTTTTTTCTTGAAATTCTCTTGCTAACTCTGCATTCTTACTGATTTAATCTAACTATGCTACAACATCTGTTTCAATCAGAGATTGATGCTTCTGATGCTTCCCATGTACTTGTCCAGATGCTGAAGGAATTAGAATTTGGGGTGTCAAAATTTGTTTCTTTACAATTTCACCATCCTTATAACTCCCTTGTACTTTATCAGACTTTCCACAACCATCACCATCAGATTTATCAAGAGATTTTAGAGGAAGATCATCTTTGCATTTGTCCTTAAAAACTTTCTCCCCCTTTCTGACATCATGAGGTATAGAAAGATGATCCATTATGAGACTCAAAGAATCCTGAATTGAAGATACAAAATTACTCGGAGTCTCCACTTTAGACCCCAAAGTAGTGTGCTGTTTGGAAATAGTTATAAAGTTCTTGATAAAAGTCTGTTTGTTCTGTGTCAGAGAAGTATGAACAGAAGCCCCCTGCTTAATGACAACCCCATGCAGATAAGTCATTTCACTATAAAGAGCCTTAGTAAACACAGTTGTAGCCTTTAACAGGGTCTTCATTTCATCAAAGGATATTTCAGAGTTTGTGTTTTGAACAAAGTCATGAGTATGAGACCAGTTCACCTTTTCATGAGAAAATTTCCAGGTTGTATCCTAGAGTTTTTTCTTTTCAAGATTAATAAGATCTTTAGATGTAGGTGCTCCCTTTTTAATGTGTCTGACAACACCTTCTTGATCAAGAGCAGTTTAACTCTTGTTCTTGAGTTGACTAAAAACACAAAAGTCCAAATAGTCCATTTGTAACTTGTCAAGAGCATCATAAGCATTGAATGACCATCTTTTAGAGCTGTATCTATCCAAATAAGAAATGGATAAGTCAGTGGGCTCCTCATCAGAAAAAAGAGAAGAAAGAAAAAAAAAAGAGAATCCTCAGAGTCTGTTTCAGGATCATCTACAACAACACTAGCACTAAGTGCATCAGAGTTTAGAACTTGGGTCATAGGTTGAACACAGAGCCTGTTTCTGGTATACTCTAAGCACCCGCACAGGGAACAGAATAACCTAAGACACTCTCTTCTTTTTAAATAATCTCATTACTCCTCACATCACACATCTCATGACTTTCAATAGTCAAAGTTTGCTCACTATAAATATGAAGTGCATACCTCATATTTATAGAGGATGAAAAACTGATATGACTTTCTTAGACTAGGAAATTTTTTAGATTTTATTTAAGCATGTATGATTTTCCAAAAGCATTTGTATTACTTTTCAATAGCTCGGTATGACCTTTGAAAATTTGGTACGACTTTTCAATTTGTCTTGGTATGAGTTTTTGCTCCAAGTTTCGGTATGAATTTTATTTAAAAAGTCGGTATGAATTTTTAAATAAATCGGTATGAACTTTTGATTTACTTGGTATGACTTTTCTTAAATTAATTCGATGTGACCTTTTTTTGTGCTTCGATATGACTTTTCTTGAGCTATTCGGTATGACTTTTTCAGCAATGCTCGGTATGACTTTTGATCAAGATCTCGGTATGACTTTCTGGAATAGTCTTTTATGACTTTTCATCATTCTTTTCGGTATGACTTTTAAAACTGAATTGGGTATGACGTTTGATATAATTTAAAAGGACTTATTAAAATTCATACCAAGTCATATCTTTTAAAATAAATTAGGTCTACTTAATTTAATTAAATAATTCATAAATTAAATTAAATTCAGCTTGAATTAATTTAATTTAATTAATTAATTAATTAATTAACTTTTGATAGTAGAATTAAAATACTATCTTGAGTTGAATAAGCATTTTGTTAGCTCTGAATTTTTTTTGCCTTTGCTCTGTCTTCTATTATTCTAAAATAATTCTAAATTAATTAATCCTTTAATTAATTTAAAAAATAAAATAATTCTTAGTGAATTAATTTACTAATTAAATTAAATAATTAATTTAATTAACTAATAGAAAATTAAATTAAAGTCTTGGCTATAAGACCATTGTTGTTGTAGATCAAGTTGTTTTATTATTCAACAATAACCTTTCTAACCACTTTGAACTTTTTGATGATGAATCTTCACTGACATTGTTGACACCCTATGCACTGCTCTGGTTCACGGATGACTAATTACAATGTTGATTCTCATTTTTGATGTAGTGTTCTTTATGACTTGTCTCGTCCTCTCTTGGCTTCCTTTTGTTTTTTCTCTATATTCTTCTTCTGGAATCTTTCTGTAGTAGACACTTAATATCTTCTGAACTCTTTGAGATACTACTCTTTTATTTTACACTGATGCTTGATCATATAAATGAACTTCTTTCAGTGTTGCGTACCATTCTTGTCAGACTTTTTCTGATATTTTGATTCTTCATGTCTAGTTGACATTCTTCGTCTTGATTTCTTATTCAATATTTATTATTTACTTCGCTTTCTTATATGAGTTGGTTTTTCATCTACTTATTATAAATACGACTAGTCATATGACATTAAACCTCTCCTTATTTATTGTTAAACATTTAACACACAAATTCCAAGAGGATGACTCAACTAATAAATAAGAAAATAGATAAAATTTTAAACTATATCAATAATAAAATATTTTCTGGATTATATAATACATTTCCGAATTTCTATCATGATAGATAAATATAAGATAAATGTTCCTCTAGACTGAACATAGTTAACAAAGTTCTATCTTGAATTATCTATCATTACCAGCTTCAGAAGTATCAAATTCACCTTCTTCTAGAGTTGAACTTTTGTGTATAGGTGTCATTGGTACATCTTCAGTGGTTGATTTCTTTGGTTCACATTCTGCATTTCCATATTTCTTGAGTGAACTAGAAATGAAAGATGAAATAGAAATTTACAAGTTAAATCATCTTCATTTCTCAGACTCATCACTACTCCTCCTTAAGATGGCAAGGATTAAGTCTTGTTCACTTATTATTATAACTTCTCCTATATTTCCCCACCTTTTGTCTTCACTTCTCTCCCAAGATGAATTCATTCTCCCCATACGTGAATTGTTCAACTATTTTAATAGAGGTAACAACCGACACATCATACATATAGCATTAAACCATCGCAGATATAAAAAATGCAAACTATGACATGTTATGCATTTTAGAAAATCCAGTTAATCCTATATACAATAATTTTTTAAAATCAAATGTAATAGAAGAATTAATAAATAATCACTAGTTTTATCCAATCCAAGCATGTTGTTATATACCCCCTTTTTTTGTTCAATAATTCTCCTCCTAGTTCTTGTTCTCCCCCTTAGATCTTGTTGAACAATTCTCCCCTTTAGTTGAGTAATCATCTTCAGAAGAAATTTCCTTCCCCTTAGTTGAGTAACATTAGAAATCTGTAACAAAGAATTGAGAATGGGATTTGGTAATTGTGCTAGTGTGTGATTTTACTTTCTATTTTTGACAACTGTTTCGCTCATATACTCTCTAAGTGTTTCACTCATAGAATACATATTTTCACTCTTTCTCATTTGTGTTTCACTCTTTTCTCACAACATTAAATCTCTCTCAGTTCGGATGACACAGTCTTTTATACCTGCAAAAAGATCACCATAGCCCCTTCAAGAGAGTTCACTCGTGGTGCAATGGGGTTTTGTAAATCTCCGTCCTCAATTGAATCTATTTAAATATTTGACTTTGAAAACTAAATTACTTTTGGAATAGATTCAATGTGTTGCTGATCATTTAAGATGATCTATTCCATTGGGAATCGAGATATGTTCCATCTGCGGAGGGAGAAAAGGATCTATAATGAAGCAAATGATCTAAGTTTCCTCCTGATGCCTGTGAAGGCATGTTGATTCAGGCAGAATCATCAATCATCTTTTCTTCCTTGATATAAAAGTTTAGAATAATTGTTTCCGTCAATTCATCCTTAGTGTGTGACAATCCTTATAGTGCATTTAAATGTATACATTTATAGTTTGCAGTGTCCAGATGAAGATGACTCTTTACAAATGGCCTTGGCTGACACGGCGAATTCAATAGAATCATCATGTTAAGATGACGAACCTAGTAACAGTTTTTCCATTTACAAATCTATATCATTTTGGGAGCATATAAATTATTTAGCAGTTGTCTTGGTTTCAATTTCACATTCTAAATAGAGGCAGAGGTGCTGGAAAACTCATCGGAAAATTTTGATAATAAAAGTATGTTGAAGAGTTTGTGATTTTGAATACAGATATAATTTTATTATTAGTTTTTTTAGATAAACAATATATATTATCACTAAGAACAAAAATCACAATTAATTGTAATGAAACAATAACAATCTATCAATACATGATAAATAATAATAATTTCATAAAGCAAGTAATTATGCTCCTAATATCTCATGGTATTAAAATTATGAAACTAATACATATTGAATTGCTTCAATCCATAATTTTAATAAGATAAAATACCCTTATTAAATACTAAATAATCATAGGAATGAAAATTAGCATTTAACTTTATACATTATATCTAATAATTTTTATTCAAATATATGACAATTATACTCATAATAATTATCAGTGATATATGTAAGCTCGAGAAAATAACTGTAAAGAAATTCACAAATCCTTTAAATACTCACATTTAAGACTTATGATTCTTATAACAATTCCTCATAGACAAAAACAATTTAAAAATAAAATCAAATCAAATCAAAATATGCCAACTTATGAGAAAAATAAAAATAAACTTACACACACATATATATAGAAATAATGATACTAAAAGTTTTAAAACAAAAACAATATAAATTATATTTACAATACAAATGCTAATCAAATAAACACAAAAAAAAAATTGGAAATATTTCTAAGTATATAAATATTGAGAATATTATACACATTACTTAGAAAATACTTCGTCTTTCAATATTAGTGAATTTTGAAATATGCATTGATTACTTAGATCAATTATTCTAAATAATGTCACTAATATTAAAAGTATCACAATTATTTGTAACAAAATATTTAAAAATATTAGAGAAAAATATCAAAACAATTAAGTAAGATATTATTAACTAATACTCATTAAATATTTAACATACAAATAATTATGCTGCATATTATTTTAATTCATTTAAATTATGAGACTGATATGACATTGAATTATCTGACATCATAATTTAAATAAATTAAGATAATATACAAACTTATGCTAGAACACCTAATTATCACATATGCATATAACATTACAAACATAATAATTAAAGTAGTAACAATAAGCACAAGGTACTAGATTTTAAATAAATTCACAAGTACTTTAAATATGGAAAATTTAATATTTGTGAACTCAATTAAGAATTCTTTGCAGATGAGATTTCCACCAAATATGCACATAAATAATATCTCAACTTTGCTAAGCAACCTAGACAAAATCAATTTATCAAGCTGTTTAGTAAATGTCTGCAAGTTATTTTACTAATGACTACTCTCGAAATAAATGATAGCTGGTCTTCATGCACTTGTTCCATGAGTGGTGTATAGATTATCCAACAGAGTTGATAGAGTTTGACAGCTTCTAGTAATTACTTCCTTGTCTTTCTTACAACATGCATTATCTATATCTATATAGTCAATTAGGTTAAACCTAGTATTTTTATGGTACCTCTTCTAAGAATTGGTAATCACTTAAGATATCTAACAATTCATATCTTAGTTATAAGATTAGATTCTCTAGTATCCACTTGGAAACTGGCACATGGGCATATTGAGAATAAAATATATATGGTCTTTATGCACTTGGATAAGTAATGAGCTGATCATACCTCTATAGCTTGTCACTTCAGTTATATACCTCATATTCCTTGATCAAGCTTAGTGGTTTGTTAGCAAGAAGTTTTGGCAGGTCTGTAATCTTCTAAATTGCTCATTGCCAAAAAATTCTTGACTTACTTTAATTGTCATCCTTCTTTTTAATTACTTATAATCCAAAAAGAATTTCAGCTCTTCCAACATGTTCATCTTGTACCTACTCTACTTTAACTTAGCAAAAATCTCTTGCCAAATTTTTATTTGTAGACCCACATATAATATAATCATGGTATACTTGCATTAATATTACATTATGTGTATGCCTTGTAATCTAGAGCGATATATATATGTATACAAATCTTAATAAAATCATTTTCAAGTAGTTATCAGTTAGAGTGTCATACTATGTCCTTGACAATTGCTTGATCTCTTTCCTCCATCATAAATAGCTTGTGAAGAAAATGATATACAAATTCTAGTGGATATATAACTTCAAAGTCCAGAAGTTATTGTATATCAACTTTAACTTCTAACTCTCCATCCAGGCGACTTGTTTACATTCATTTGACTGGTATTCATGCTTGAATGCTCAAATAGTGCTAAGAATATTACTGTTAGGTCATCAACTTTTTCAGCCCTAATAATATCAAGTCTCGTCTTTGGTGCTTGTAGTTAGATCTTGAAAGTCCCGAAGTTTATGTTTCCATCATCATCGATACCTTCTATTTTATAGTAACCTGTAGCAACCAGTTTGGCTTCAGTGTTGGTTCTAGTTGGCCATTAACTCATATGATATCTTTTCGTGATCTTTGTTGAATAAAGAAGCTTGTTATGTTAATCGTTTAACTTCAAAGTACCTATATAAGTGCAGACTTCATTTGGAACTTCATTTTCGAAATTAAGTTCTAATGTCTGACTTCAAAGTTCTCACAACTTACTTTGCTTCCAACTTGATCTACCTAATGTGATCAATCACCATATGTGATATATTATCTATTGAATGCACGAACATAACTAAATTATAACTAGGGTTATCATTAACCACCACTAAGCATATTTCTTCCATGACATTACTTGCTTCAGTGTGATGTTTTCATTGACTTCCCTATATAACATACTTCAAAATATCCTTCTGGATAGAATTCCATATGAAGCATTCATCTCACCAATTTCTTCTTTATGAAAGAATACATTTTCTTGAATATCAAGTGTGAGAGCTTCTAATGTCATAGATAACTCTTTACTGATGAAACTTTACTAGGAAACTTACTTCACCTTTACGTACAAAATCCATGTCAACTACGAACATATGTTTTCACTCTCATTTGAGTGAGCTTCCATCTTTCTTGCTCGAAATCAAACACTTTTCTTTTTCAATGCTTTTCCAGAAAACCTTTGACAAAGAATTCCCTAGTGCCCTGTAGATAGTGCTTAAGTCCGTCGACAAGAAAGATATTTCCAGTGATGACAATTCCAAAATCATGATAGTCAAGTCCCTTGTACATCATTTGATGTCATCACCAAAGGTTATCATTGAGTGTGTTTTCTCAATCAATTGTGATAGTAGAGCTTTAATGCTAGTATTATGCCTCGAACAATAGATGTCATGAAATCACATAAATTTTGTCTTTTGTTTCATACTCTACAATCACAAATGATAAGGATTCTTGGTACTCAACTTCAATTGAGTCCAGATGGGTTAGAGATATTACTTTCAACAGTGGTAACAACAGCTTCAACCTTAACATGCATAAACTTATCTTTAATTGATCACTTCTCATTCACAGCGGCCTTGACAAGGTAGTCTTAAGGCTATGAGATTAGTGATTTCAACATATCTTAAGATGCACTAGCATTCTTTACCCTATTGTGATTTTTATAGATGTTTTACATAAGATTATGATGTTAGAAAAGCAAACACTGATGCTGATATCATAAGAGTTTAAGAAGCTATCGACATAGTTTACTCTAATAGTGAATACTCAATCAGAGTTTACTCTAATAGAGAATACTCTATGAGAGATTAACAACCAACAGAGTTTATCATCAGAGTTTGTCAAAGAAGGAAACAGACAAATTAGAATTTGATTTGGATAGTAAAGAAAGAATTCAAATACAATTTTATTACCTTGTAGACGCTATTCTTATCATTATCTTTTTTGTAATTGGATTTGTAACTCTATCTATATAAATACAGAATTAGATTTACATTATGTATTCATTCAAGTTATATTATTCTCATAGCCTAACAGCTCTTAAGAACATTAATTTTCTTGAAAGAGTTTTGTATACAGTTTATGATTAATACAAGGGAACTTCTAGAAGAAGCATGGAGTGTCAAAGGTTTCAAGAAGATGAAATATAGGAAGTACATAAAATAAGAGAACTTCTAGAAGAAGCATGGAGAATTAGAGAAGAAAGATAGATTCAGAAAAAGAGAAGATAGAGATGGAAAATCAAAAATTCTTGACAAATCGAAGGCCAAGTGTAACAAGTTGGGGCACTTTGCTACTGAGTGTAAAAGTAAAGAATCTAGGAAAACACTCATCACATCAAAGAAAGATTTGATGGATTCCTCAGAATCTGAAGAGGAAATAAATTATGCCCTTATGGCAAATACTAATGCTCTCATCCTAAACTCTGATAAGGTACCAGACTCTATCTTTAACATTGATACTGAAAATATCTATGAATTAAAGTCTTTTCTTAGATCCTATAATGTTAGTTTTAAATCACAATCTCTTGAGAATGAAAGATTAAAATCTGAAATAAAAACTCTGACTACTAAAAATGACTTTCTTGAATCTGAAAATTCAAACATGCTTAGCACTAAGAAAGCCTGTGAGAATGCTATACACATGCAAACTTAGTTAGAAATACAAGTTGAATATTTAAAATCTAAGATAGCTAAAGAAAAGGAAACTTTCAGAGTTTGGACAAACTCTGCCAAGAAAGTCCAATGAATGCTTTCTAACAAGAATTGGACATATGTCCTAGGTTATGAATCTGATAAAGAGACACATACTAAGACACACAGAAGAGGAAAACTGAGTGAACCTGTGAATTCTGTTAGAGCTAGTAATGAAAAGAATACCTCTAATACATGCTCTAATGGTGTGTCAAAAAATAAACTAGTTAACATATGATTACTCTTACAGAAGTAACTTAAAGAAAAGTTAAAGGCTGTCACAAATAAAAACAAGCCTAAAAAGGTGAAGAGAAATAGAAATGGAAAAGTAGGAAGTTCCAAGAAGAATAACTATAAGAATATCCCCGATGCTCCTAGAAAAACTTATTTCACATATCGTTATTCTAATCACCTTACTATTGACTGCAAACAAAATAAAAAGAAGGATTCTGAGAGACCTAGTTCAGAGGCTAGAAAACAAACTAGATATAGACCACAAAATCCTTATTTTCACTGTGGTAATATATGGCATTCAATTTACACATGTAAAGAATATCATAGTTTATATTTTAAATATTATGAAATGTTGCCTCAATTGACTAAAACTCCTGTCTTTTCTAATCATATTGTCAAACAAAAATATGTGATAAAAGCTGATAAAAGAAATATAAACTCTGTTAGTATAAACTCTGAAAATGCAAACTCTGATAATGCAAACTTTGTTAACATAAACTCTGATTTCTACAAGAGTTAAAAAGTTTCAAAAGAAGGGATCTAAACTTGTTTTGGTCCCCAAATCTACTAACTGATTTACATTAAATGATTGTAGGGAAACAGAAAAAACATCCTAGTGATTGATAGTGGATGTTCTACACATATGACTGGAAATATATCTCGCCTTTCAGAGTTTGAGGAGAAAGCTGACCCAACAGTATCTTATGGAGATGGCAACATAGGAAGAACACTGGGATATGGCAATATTGTTATTGGAAATGTCATCATTGAAAATGTAGCTCTGGTTGAAGAACTCAAACATAATCTGTTAAGTGTGAGTCAAATGACAGACATGGGTTATTCTGTGGAATTTTATTGAACTCATTGTGAAGTGAAAAGTAAAAAGGAAGGCAAAGTAGTTCTAATTGGTCACATACATAACAATTTATTTGAAGCTAGCTTGAAGGTAAACTCTGATGGTCCCTTAACTTGTTTACTTGAAAAGGTATCATCTTTATAAAGCTGGAATTAGAACAAAAAGCTGTGTCACTTGAACTTTGGAAACATAAATGAATTAGTGAAAAAGGATCTAGAGAGGTCTTCCAAAAGTTCAATTTCATCCTGATGGGGGAGTTTGTAACAATTGAGTCTCACATCGAGTAGATTGGGATAATTTGTTCAGTATATAAGCAAGAGTAATACTATTAAGTTTACTAACAAATCATTATCTTTTGGGGGCATGTGGTGGGCATGTGGATTTCTCAAGTTTTTGCATTTGGGTCAGTTTACTTTCGCTTTTTTTCGAATTCAAAAGTTGGGGTTTGACCCGATTTTTGAAAAAGACTCAGATTTGACTCAGGTTGACATAGTTGGACTTGGAAGGTGTCTCAATTTATCTCGTATATCGGATCCGTTTTATCAAGATGTCTGCGCACGTATTTATATACGATCAAACTCATATAGTTTTGTTATAATTGGATACATCTCCAAAGACTTTAAGGATATATTTGTTAAATATGAGAATTAATTAATTTTATGTGATGTGATATATTCTTCGCGTTGTGATACCATCCTAATTTGAAGGAAGAGAAATGCTAGTGACCCCAAATATTGTTCCAAATTTTTTTACCAAATGACATTGCATGACATAAGGCTTGTTTTAGAAAAAACAATTCATCGTTTCAGAGAGAGGATAGCTTGGCGATTAAGCAATTGATTATTACTGAAATTAATATAAAAAATAAAGGAAAATAAAAAGACTATGCCGAAAATATGGCATGACAATTATTTATAAATATATAAATTTTATTTTGTTTATAAATATTATTTATAAACATCTGATCAATTTTGAAATATAGAAGAAACAAGTGGAAAAATGTACGTTTATATGTTTTATTTTGTTCTTACTTTGTATATATACTTATAACCATCATGTCTTCTGAATATGGTTATATAATCATCTCCGACCAGGACAGGAAAATAGTTGATTTTTTTATTATATTTTTCATTTCTTTACAATTGTTTTTAAAAAAATATTCAATTATTTTTAATATTTTAAAATTACATATTTTTATATCAATTTTAATAACTCACACCATTTTAAATACTATTTTCTTCTTTTATACTTCATACCCTATTTAAATGTTAACAATGAGATTACAATATTTTAATAGCATAACATGAAAGAAAAAAATATAATTCTAATTATTGAGTGCAATAATATATTTTGAGTATTTAAAAGAAAATTTGATTTAAAATAGACCGATAATATTAATATTTTTACAATATTAATCTGATGTAATTTTAAACCATCATAGTTTTATAGTGTTGGCTTGAAATTAGTTGTATATTAAAATTTTAAAATAATATAAAATGAATATTACTATAATATTTTAATCTTAGGATTGTAGTGCTCTCAACTTATTGAAAAATTGTCGGACAAGCCAAATTTATGTTTGGGAAATCTTATAAATAACTTATAAGTTATTTATAAGATATAAAGATAAAACAAACCGGCCTTTAATTCCTTCGGTCCCATATAGGATTTAGGTACTATTGTACTATGTTGGAGTGTTGGACCATCTTAATTTCTACGCACATGCATGGTCCTATATATGAACGTAGCGGGTGTTATTACAATCATGGTAAGGTCATGTCGCTGACTAAAGTGCCAATATACAGTACTACATTTCATTTATGAATTATTGGCACTGTATAATCAACTTCTGGACCACATTTGTAAAATTCTTGATTTCTTTTCAAGTCACACCACGCTCCGTACATTTTGTACTGTTGTGTCCACAAGTTGGGGGCGTGCAGGGGGACTAGTCTATGCAGAGGGGCCGAGTCTGCACAGAACTTACAATAGTGTTTGCTTTTTGGATGATTGTAAATCATTTTCATTTTGCCTGTTTTGGATTTTTCGAATCCTTTAGATTTTCTGAAAGGGGCACTTTTGTCTATTTGCTTCTGAATACGGGATTTCTACGTCGGCACGTAGAAGACAAGTTCTGCAGCTTATAAATCAATTGCATGACGTACCCTATTATCCTTTGTCTTCGTTAAAAATCAAGTCAATGGTTTAAAATCAATTATCCCCTCAAAAACTATTTTTTAAAAATATTAACAAACTATACAGAAAACTTATTTGTGCACGCAAAATTATTACGGTGAATTGGTTAATTCTCACGTGGCTGTGTCTAGAAAAAATAATTGTTTGGTTCAATAGAATATAATGAAATGAACGAATAAGTAAATAATGGAGTTTTAAAAGAAAATTTGAAAAATTCAATTAAATGCAAATTTTTATGATAATAATTAGGAAAAAAATGTCTACAATGGTAAATAAAGTCATTTTTTCAAAGATTAGTTTAGATTGTTAGAAATAAAATATAGAAGTAAATAAAAATTTTGAATATTTACTTATATCATAGGTAATTGATATTTTATTTTATTCCATACCATTTTAATCATCCAAACCTAACACAACATTAATTCAAACAACATTAATTTAAATTTAATTAAAAATATTAAAATAACTCAGATTTAAATAAAATTATTATCTATTGTATACTGGTACTATTCATAATTTAATTTTATTCTTTAAAAATACAGTATGGTGTGACACAGTCACGAGATCGGTTTTGTGGTTATTTTAAGTAGAGAGGAAGTACACGAAATATAATTAATAAATTAATAAATATTTTATATATAGATATATCTTTTTTATAGATACATGCATATTTATTTATATAATTATACATAATTT
Source organism: Oenanthe sinensis (assembly GCA_028671895.1). NCBI lineage: Eukaryota > Viridiplantae > Streptophyta > Magnoliopsida > Apiales > Apiaceae > Oenanthe > Oenanthe sinensis. The sequence goes on from CM053799.1 coordinate 12,966,024, forward strand.
TATAATCTTGCACGTAATTATGATGCAAATATATATTTAATATATATATTTATATATAGAAATATACTTAATAGTATAATATTTTTATATTTTTATCTATTTATCTATATATTAATTTTTATCTAATATTACACGAAAATACAAAAAATACACACGAGGTAGACTAATACAAAAATACACTAAGGGTCGTGTTTGAATTTAATAGTTCAGTGGAACAAATTGTCCCGTCTCACGATCAAGATGGATATTTAAAACATATATACTATACCCGCCGTGTGTAGATGTTTTTAGTCAAGGTCATGCATGCTTATAATTGAATGATATTAATTGAAATAACGATAAAAGATAGTTAAAATTTAATATTAGCAATAATTTAAAATAAAATATATTAAAACTCATGTTAATTAAGTTAATTAAGCAATAGAGTAATTAGAATAGTAACTTTTGATAAATATTTACTGAAGGATTAGGTTTATAAAATATAAATGCGTAGTCAAGTAGTTGTAATCCGTAACATTGGCAAGAATGCAATTTTTTCTAAACCCAAACCCCTCAAGGTTTTGGCATACAGATGCTTAATGCCTTAAGTAGTATTTGTATTCTCTCTGTTTTGAAGAATTCTTTTTTCTTTCAAGTTTTCGTATTAGTTTTGTTTATATCTTCATTCAATATGTGGATTTTTTTTCCAGTATCATTTATTATTTGTCGATCAGTTATAGTTGACTTGTTTTAATATACATATTATAATATAGGTGCAATAATATTTATGGATAGAAATGGAAAAATATAATATTAAATATTTTTTATTAAGCATAATAAAATTTTAAATACCTATTAAATAACGTTGTATATAAATATAAGATACAAAATGGAGCTTCTTCTCCTTGTCAACCCTAGCTAATAGTAGCGGCCCAAGTCAGCATTCACATGTATACATGAACGGGGAGTTCTATATATTTTGATCACTACCTAATTAATTACCAGCTGTATGTTTTACTATATTTTTTATAATGGTTCCCAACATCACCCTTTATTCTGTATATATGTATTAAAACCTTGCTAGGAGATTTTGGGGGTGTTTGGTTTAACTTATAAGTATTAAGTTACTTTTTTTAAAAAATATTTTCATATTTTTTTTTGAAAAATAATATTTATTTTAGAAATTTAAGACCAAATCTTATTTTCAAATTTGAAAATAAATTACTTATTTTCAGAAAAAGTACATATATACTAACATTTTCAGCTTATAAGCTGCTTATCTTGTTTTGAATTCAAAGGTCTGAATATGAAAGTGGAGCAGATCTGATGAGTACGAAAAGCCTAAAAAAATCATTAATCAAGACAATAAGCCAATCGAGTCAGAGTTATGTTTTGACCTAAATGAACTAAGCTTTAGTTTTTATGTTTGATGAGTGGAGTCGAGACGAGTTTTAATGAACTGAGCCGTACTCAAAATTGAACATAAACAAACCACGCTACACTCAAGCCGTAATTGAACAGTTCCATAAAAGTTAATAAACCCGACCAATAAAGGTGTAAGTCTACTTTGGCTGTGTTTCCTAGATAAAATGAAATGAGTGGAGAATGAAATAAAATTTATATTTTTATTTGGATGAGATTAGGAATAATATTTATAATCTTTATTTATTCTTTCATTATATTCCAAACTATTTAAACTAGAATTCTAACTCAGATATTTTGAAAAAGAATGCTCATTCCATTTTTTCATCATAAAAAATTTAAACATATTCACAATTTCACTCATACATTTTTTTACATAAAATTTATTTATAATTTTTTATTTCATTTATTTCTCAACAAGTGAACAGAACCTTAGAGTATCATCCACACATGTATGGAACAATATTTATGGACAGAAATGGAAAAAATATATGATTAATTTTTTTTATTATGCATAATAAAATTTTAAATAATTACTAAATAACAGAGTTTATAAATATAAGATACAAAATGGAGCTTACTTCTCCTTGTCAAGCCTAGCTAATAGTAGCGGCCCAAGTCAGCATACACATGTATACATGAACGGGAGTTCTATATATTCTGATCATTACTTAATTAGTTACCACCGGTTTTATTATATTTTTTATAAATTTTCCGAACATTAGACCTGGCAATTCGGGTAAACGGTTCGGTTTCGGATCGGATTAATTTCGGATCGGATCACTTTTAGGTTATAATATATTTTTATTCGGTTCGGATCAGATCGGATTTGATTCGGTTCGGATCCAGTTTCGGTTTTGCATAAATTGAATCGGTTTCGGTTCGGATCGGTACGATTTCGGTTTGGGTCAAAATCGGATTAAAATTCGGATGAATTTCAGATAAAAATCGGATTAAATTCGGTTCGGATATTTTCGGATTTCTTATTTCAAATTAGATTTTGTTTGGATTTGAAAGTTAAGTTCGGATTATTGTTAAATTAATTTGAATTATCATTGAATTTAAATAAAGATCATTAAGTAAATTTGACAAATTATAGTTAAAATTTGATAAAATAATATCGAACAAAATAATTATCTCGATTAAGTAATATATTTCTTCATTTCAGACTTTGGTCAATATGATAAAAAAAATTTCACTAAATTTTGTAATGTAACAATTTTTTTAAAAAAATCTTGATGTCCAAATAAAAATATAAATAAATTTTATATGTACATATATAATATACATTATTTATTTCTTTTTAAAATATGAATTTATATTCACTTTTCTTTACTTTCTAGCAAATTCAAAATAAATGTTATTCTTGTTTTTTTAATATTTTATTTTACGAACACATGTATTATACGTATGAATTATGTATAAGTGTATAATGTACATGTGAATGTAACGAACCATAAGATTGTATGTATGAAATACACTTAAATTCTATAATTTAGTTTGAGTCATATTCAGTTTGTATACTTTTTAGTTAGGATTTAATCGATTTCGGGTTATTATCGGATGTGTTATTTCGGATTATTTTCGGTTAAAATTCCGGTTCCGGATCATTTTCGGATCGGATCAAATCGGTTTTCAGATCATTTTCGGATTTGATTATATTGAATCGATATCGGTTCGGATCGGATTGTTTCGGATTCGGTTACACTTTCGGATTATCAAATTCTGATACAAAATCGGATTCGGTTCCCTATATTTCGGGTCGGTTCTTCGGATCCAGACCCAATTTGCCAGGTCTACCGAACATCATCCTTTATTCTGTACAGGCCCGGCCCCGATACATATGTACTAATTAAATATGTATATATATAATATATATGTATATATTTTGAAAAATTAGATAATTTATTATTAAAAAAGAAAAATAGAGTTGTATTTTGTACTAATATTCTGTTATATATATTTTATATTAAAATAATATAATCTAGTGTTAATAAAATTTTGTCTTAAAATTCATATAAATATATATTTTTTGTCCTTATTTTGATGTAAATATTCATTTTTTTCAAATTTTTGATGAAAATTTTGAATTTAAACTATCTATTTGAGGTGAAAAAACAATTATCTCGATGTGGAAAAAGCAAAATAATGAGTTGATAAGTGAGAAAAGTGATAAAAGAATTAGGGCTAAATTTGTTATCGAAAAAGTAAACTTTCAAGTTTCATAGAATTTTAGTGAAAATAAGTGAAAAATTGAAAAAAAATTACAGTAACATTTTGTTATATCATATGATTTTTTTTAATTTTTCATAGTTATGGAGGGAAAAAAGATTTAGAACGTCCATTTAAAAACGGATATATCACGAACGGTGCTGATTCTGTATAAATGTATTAAAACCTTGCTAGGAGATTTTATCTTGTTTTGAATTCAAAGGTCTGAATATGAAAGTGGAGCAGATCTGATGAGTACGAAAAGCCTAAAAAAAAATCATTAATCAAGACAATAAGCCAATCGAGTCAGAGTTATGTTTTGACCTAAATGAATTAAGCTTTAGTCGGTTATGATCGTTTTTATTGTCTTAAAATTGGACTGTTATAATTTTTTTTATGGTTCACCAAGATAAGATAAGGTAAGATGAAAAAACAAAGTTCTCTTGTTTATATCGTGTGCAATGCTAATAATAAATTATATATTAATTATTTTATATAATTTAAATATTTCATTTAATATGATAATTTCTTTTATTATTAATTCTTTTAACATTTTTCTATACAATGATGCTTATATATTAATATTTATAAAATTTATTGATAAGTCATAATTTTAAATAAATAAAAGAGTATGAATGGTGATGAAATTAAGTTGAATGTGAGTAAACTGTATTAAATAAAAATTATAGGATAATAAGATTTTTAAAATAGAAAATATAGAATATAATTTAAATATAATATAATATTATTCTAGAGCAATTGTATAAAAGTAAGACTGTTTGCCCAGAAAGATAATTTATTACAGAAGGGGAGATAAATGTAATAGTACTTAATAATCGACACAAGTATAAAAGATTTACACTGTTTTGTATTAAAAATAATCTGTGTACAAAACTCTCTCAAGAAATTCAATGTTCTTAAGAGCTACAGGGTTATGAAAGATAAGACTTCAAAGTTACTAACATGTTAACATATGTATGTGTTTATATAGACACATTTACGATTATGAAAAGAATAGCTTTAATAAGGAAATAGACTTGTATTTGGATTCCTTCTTCACTATACTAATCATACTCTGATTTGATTGCTTCTTGGCAAACTCTGATAGTAAACTCTGTCGGTTGTTTATTCTTGAGCATTCTCTGTTAGAGTAAACTCTGATTGAGTATTATTTGATAGAATAAACTCTAACCGATAACTTTTTCATTCTCTGATGACGTTAGCATAAACTCTATCAATAAACTCTGTTTGATATTCTCTGACAGCATTAGTGTTTGCATTTCTAACAATCTCCCCTAATTTATGCTTTATGATTTAAAACATAAATTTCACTTATGATGTCAGAAATATGAGGACAAATGCATCAGAGTTTGATTTTTCCTTTTTGACTTAGATTCTTCTATATGAGAAGTCTTCTTTCAGAAATTGATTAAGTAGCTTTTCCTCAGCATTCTTCAATAATTCACTAAGATTATCTTTTAATTCTTTCATTTGTTCAGAAGAATCATCAATTTGTTGTATAGCAGCTCTTAGATTGTAATTTAAAGATCTTTCCATTCTATCATCTAAGGGAATGCAATAGGCCTTCTTACCATCAAGATTTAAAATTAGTGTAGGAATGCCTAACACCGTCTTGCCCTTTGCATCTCCTTTTATCGTGGCTTTCTCCGTTCCATCTTCAAGTACATATCTATGTTTGTATTCTTCAGAGTTTATCATCAATAATCTCTAATTCTTCTTTTTCTCATTTATCACTCCTTCAAGAATCTTTGCCCATCTGGAAGTAGTTTCATTTTCATCATCAAGAAGATAAAGAACATATTCAAGTTCTTTAGATAATTTGTGAATTAAGTCTTCTTCAGCAAATTTTAAAATTCTCACATCTTCCACCAAATAAAGCAGTTTCTCTTTAGCTTGTGTACCATCAAAAATGTCTTTCACTATGTTTACAGAAATTAGTTTGTCTAGGTGATCTTGAGACAAATCTTCTTCAAGCTTGTTTTTCAATGAGAAGGGATCTCTGAAAATATTGGCTCCACCCCTGTATACTTTGGCTTGTGAATCTCCAATACCACCTTTGTTATTACCAAGTCTGGAATTGAGAGTCAGAGTTTGAGTTTTGGTCCACAGAAGATCATATCTTTTCTTTCTGATCAGAGATCGTTGTTGCTCTTCTTCCTCATCATTGAAACTTGAACCACCTAGGTGAAATGTTGTTCATGACATAGTGAGAGGAGTTTTTGGTTTAGCTGTAGCTTTTTGCTGGATTCTTGATGTTGACCTAGATTGGATTTCTGGAGTAGGCTTTGACTGAGCAATTGACTTAGGAGTATCAAGAAGTTTGGCTTGGACAGGCATAGATGCAATCTTCTTTTATTGAGTAGGTGCCTTCCTTTGAACTAGAGCTTTCTTCACATACTCTCTTTTCTTCTGGACTTGAGCATTGTCAGTACCAGATTTCTTCAATTCTTCTTCAACAACAACTGGATCCATTCCTGTATTTTCTCCTTCAAAGAGTTTTCTTGGCAGTTTTGCATCTTTTAGATTCCGTTCTTCAATCTTTTCAGGCTTCTCTTGTTCTTCAAGCCTTTTTGCTAATTCTAATCCTGCATCTATCAGAGTTTGCTTGTCAGAGTTTATTTTAGACTTTGATGTCATCAGAGTTTGAGAGGTTGTCGGATTTTGTCCAATCATAGTTTGTTGCATCAGAGTTTGCTTCCCATCCTTATGACTCCCTTGATCTTCATCATCAGGTTTTTCATATTTTTGTATAGCATCCTCCTTGAATTTGTCTATAGACGCCTTCTCCCCCTTTCTGACATCATTGCCCTTTCCAACTGTAAGAATCTCAACAATTGTATGTATCATGCTCTGCATAGAATTGACAGTAGTAGAGAGATTATCAACTTTGGCTTCTAATAATTTCTATTTTGCAAAAAGATTTTTCAACTTCAGTTCCACTGTATGTTGAGAAGTAGTGACAGAAGTCGGTACAGAGGCAGTAGTTTTGCTAACAGATTCCTTCAAATCACAAACTTCATTTTGAAGTCCCTTGGATAATATAATAGTAGCCTTCAAAATTGTTTTCATCTCCTCGGAGTTTATTTCTTTGTTAGCTTTGTTAATCAATTCATGAACATGTGGTCAGGAGATTTCTTTATTTGTGTATTTCCAGGACATATCCCAGATGGATTGTTTGTGTGAATTGAGAAGATCTTCATTTGATGGTTCTGCTTTGGAATCCAAATCCTTCTTAACACCTTCTGCATTTAGGGCAGCTTCAATTTCTCCTTTTAGCTTTTCCACCACCATGTAGTCAGAATAATCCATCTTCAACCTCTCATAAGCATCAAAAGAATCAACATGCCACTTCTTTAAGCTGTATCTTTGGGAATATGGAATTTAAAGATCTTTAACTTCTTCATCTTCAAAGATAGGCTTATTAGAGAATGCATCTTGATCATCAGAGTTTGTGATATTGTCATAGTTTGGCATAACATCATAGTTTGCAGTGACAGATAAACTCTGAGTCATTGCAAAAGTAACAAAACATCATAAATCACTCTTTTCTTTTAAAGTAATCTCATTACTTCTCACTTCACACATATCATAACTTTTAATTGTTAGATTTTGCTCACTAGAAGTAACTAACTTCTTTCTCAATTCTATCTCTCCTTTTGCCAGATCTAGTGTCTGCCTCTCATTATTAATTCTATTTTTCAAACAATTTACCTCAAACTTACTAGAAAGGCTCAACACACAATGTTCTACAGAAATAAGAGGTGGTTGAGAAAGGATATTTGTAGTCACATGAATAGGGGTACCCTTTTGAGGATTATTCTTGGTCATCCCAGCAATTAAAACAGGAAAGGTAAAATATGAACTTATGCTATCAGAGAATGTAAATTCTGAAGAAAAGTCAGAGTTTATACCTTGAGCATTTGTGGATGTGGATTGAGTCTCTATTTGGCTGTGCAGAAAGTGGTTGCACCAAGATAGCATTAGAGATCGCTATAGGAACTTCATCAAAGTCTATCTTCTCAGCATCAGCAACAATAAGATCTTTCATGATTTGTTGAGCGCCCGCATCTAAACTTTGATTGGATGTTTCTTGTGTGGCAGGGGCATTAACAACTCTTCAACCCTTTAAGTTGAAGGTTCTTGTGTGTTGTACCCCTGATCTCTGCTGGCTTCATTTGCTTCATTTGTGGTTGCTTCAACTCTTTGTATTGAAGGTTCTTGTGTGCTTGACCTAGAAATGACTGCTATCACTTTGAGAGATATGTTCTTGTGTGTCCTGGCCAAAAGATACTTGCTTCTTCTTATCCTTGTGAAGAGCTTTGAATTTGGAGATTCTGAAGATGATTTAGCTTTCTTTGCTTCTATTTTTTTCTTACTTCCTCTGCTAGCTCCCTTACTCTTTCATAAGATATCTTCTTGATAATTTGTTTTGGAGATTGAATAAGAGAATCAGAGATTGTCACATGAACAACTTCACTTGGCATTTCTTCACTATTACAAACTTTCCCTAGTTTATTGTCACTTAGTGAAAGAGTCTTGATTTGATTCATATGCAAGTCTATCGTATCTATCTGTTTTTCAGACTTGTTTCCATTATTTATTGCAAAAATTTTAGAACGGTTTGGTTCAGGTTGTTCATCAACATTCATTTCACCCAATTCATCATTTTCTTCTCTATTGGCATTTTCATCATCACCACCAACCTCAATTCCACCGATGTTACTGTTTATTTGGTCAGTCAATGTAGATTCTCCAGACTTCATAACAACATTAGAGATTAGTATTGCATCAGAGATTAGATCTTGAGGTTTGGCTGATCAGAGATTAGGACATTAGAGTTTAACAATTTGTCAGAGTTTATTATTGCATCAGAGTTTAACTCTTCAGTGTTTACAGCATCAAAGATTACAGCCTTGATCAATCTTCTTCTCTTCTTTTTCATTTCAGGCATTGGAAAAATGTAAAGGGCTTCATGAATGGTGCAGGAGGAATCTCAGAAGCCTTCTTAGAAATCTTCTTTATAGGAAAAACCAACCCTTCATCAGAATCTGTATCTTTATCAATCAATTTCCTTTTCTTGGAAGAAGATTGCATCACCGATTTTCCCTTCCTTTTGTTGTTTGGCCCTTGTTGAGAGGTGGTTGTTACAACTACAGTCTTTTGGGAGACTATAGAGGTGGGAAAAAGTGTTTGGGTATCAGTGTTTAGAGGTTGACTTAGGTTAGAATCAGAGATTGCTAAACTCTGATTCTCAGTCACTGATAGAAAATCCATTCTATACATGGTAAACATTCTCTGATGTAAGAGAAGTTTGACCCATGTGGGATAAAACAGGTTAGCCAATTTACCTTCTTTTACTTTCTTAACATCCTTCGTTGTCAATTCAGCAAAGATCCTCTTATTCATACAAAAACTAACTAAACTCTTACCACTATCAAAACTAACTTCAGGCAATAAATGACTAAAAATTAACTGAAGAAATCTAGCAAAATATATAGTATGAACATCATCATCTATTTTATAAGCTAATTGCCTAATTATCAGACATGGAAAATTAAAATTTAGATTGTGGGTTAGAGAATACCGAATCTGTTGAGACAGTTGTGGAATAGCATCAAAATTGGTGCATTTTATAGTGAAGGCCCTTGTAATGCAATCAAAGAAGAAGCTCCACTCTCTTCTTAGATGAGGCCTTTTCAAACTTTCCAGATTTGATAGGCTTCCTCCATAGCCTATTAACCTGAAAAACTCTTTGACATGTTCATCTTCAACAAGGTCATCATACATAGCCACTTCTGGGAGTTGAAGGGCTTGTCTCACCACAGCAGGTGTAATGGAGTGTTTTCTATTACATTGTAATGTAATAACTGGTTCTTCATCATCACTAGCATTATTGAACTTGGCCTTTGACCATACTCTTATCAGTGAATGAGCAGAGAGATTAACTGGTTCCTAGAGAGCATACCCTCTCTGGCTATGCTGTAGAAAATCTTGAACGACATAAAAATCATGTGGTGCTTCAGTCTTATTCAAAAGTGATATGAAATTAATAGTAGCGAAGGTATAGTTTTGGAATGTAATACTTTTAGATGCCATTGAAATACAGAAATTTGCAGTTTGAAGAAATTAGGGTTTATAGAGAATAAAAGATGCAGATAGTGAAAATGTGACATAATCTATTCCATCTTAATTGCATATTATGTTTAGTGGAACACGTGGCATAAAATTACTGGAAGAGTAATGAGTAGTACAAGTCTCAAAATACAACAAGTATGTGTGTATATTTGTATAAATCTGAAACATTTTCCGTGACAAACACGTGCCCTATGATTAGTCCAATTAGAGAATAATAATTATGATGTCACAAAATAAAATATGATGTCATAAATAAATTTCAGAGTTTAATCATGTAATAGAGTTTAGAGCAATCAGAGTTTATCGAAAACAGAATTTAACATGTAGACTGCAATAAGAGTTTAGAGCAAACATAGTTTAAGGTGTGAAATATAGATCAGAGATTATAGTAATCAGAGTTTGCATTGATTGTCAGAGTTTACCACATACTCTGACAGAGTTTACCATAAACACTGATAACTTATGATCAAAGATTAGATGCTCCAATAATCAGAGTTTACTTCATTTCCATCAGAGTTTACCACACAGTCTAACAAAGTTTATCATATACTCTGATTGTCTACTACTTGCCATATGGAGTTGACCCACTTGTTACCATTCCTAATTCAGAAACAAATCTTGTAAAAGTTGTTTCACACATGGGCTTGATGAATATGTCTGTAAACTGTTGATCTGAGGGAACAAAATACATTTCAATTGTTCCTTCCATGACATGTTCCCTTATGAAGTGATATATGATACTGATGTGCTTTGTTAGAGAATGTTGAACTGGATTTCCTGTTATTGCAATAGCACTTTGATTATCACAATAAATTGGAATTTTGGAAAAGTTCAAACCATAATCTAACAGTTGATTTCTCATCCATAAGATTTGTGCACAACCAGCTTCCTACAGCTATATATTCAACCTCTGCTGTTGATGTTGAGATAGATTTTTGTTTCTTACTGAACCATGAGACAATTCTTCCTCATAAGAATTGATAACTGCCACTTGTGCTTTTCCTATCAATATTGCTTCCTGCAAAGTCAGCATCTGAATAGCCTATTAATTTATAATCAAATTCTCTAAGATACAATAAGTCAAGATTAATGGTGCCTTTGAGATATCTGAAAATTCTCTTAACAACAATCAAATGAGGTTTCCTTGGATTTTACTAAAATCTAGCACATAGAAATGTTGCAAACATAATGTCTGGTCTACTTGCAGTCAAATAAAGTAGAGATCCAATCATGTCACTGTATGTTGTAATATCAACAGGTTCTCTAGTGTCTTGATCAAGCTTGGTTATAGTAGCCATTGGAGTTGATGTAGATGTAGAGTCTTGCATTTGAAATATAGTGAGTAGATTCTTTGTGTATTTAGACTGATTTATGAAAAAACCTTCATCAGTCTATTTTATTTGCAACCCTAGAAAATAACTTAATTCTCCCATCATGCTCATTTGATACCTGGACTGCATTAGCTTTGAAAATCTTTTACAAAGTTTCTCATTAGTGGAACCAAATATAATATCATCAACATATATTAGAACCAATAATAAATATTTAACTTGAGTTCTATGAAATAAAGTTTTGTCAATTATACCTCTTATAAAACCACTTTTAAGTAAAAATTGAGCAAGAGTTTCATACCAAGCTCTAGGTGCTTTTTTGAGTCCATATAAAGCTATATCTAGTCTGTAGACATGATTTGGATTGACAAAGCTAGATGGTTGTTCAACATAAACTTCTTCTTCAAGTTCTCCATTTAAAAATGCACTTTTAACATCCATTTAGTAGACCTTGAATTTCTTGTGTGCAACATAAGCAAGAAAAATTCTGGTTACTTCAAGTCTAGCTACAGGTGCAAAGGTTTCATCATAATTTATACCTTCCTGTTGAGAGTAACATTTGGAAACTAGTCTTGCTTTGTTCCTTGTAATGATTCCATCAGAGTCTGTCTTGTTTCTAAAAATTCACTTTGTGCCAACAATTGATCTATTCTTTGGCCGTAAAAATAGGTCCAAACTTCATTTCTTTCAAACTCATTTAATTCTTCCTACATTGTAGTAACCCAATCTGCATCCTTCAAAGCATCTTCAACCTTCTTTGGTTCTATTTGAGAAAGAAAACTATGAAATAGACATTCATTCTGAGTATTTTTTCTTGTATGTACTTCACTTTCTAGATGACCAATAATCAAGTTAGGTGTGTGATCTTTGGTCCATTTTCTTGGATGTGGAAGATTTCTTGAACTAGATGATCCCCCATGATTTGTGCCTTCATAGAATGATTCTTCTGTAAATGTTGTTCCTCCCCCTGAAGTTGTGCTTCCATCAGTGTTTGATGTCTCAGAGTTTATGTACTCAGAGTTTGAATACTCAGAGTTTGAGTGATCAGTGTTTGTGGTTTCAGAGTTACATTGATCAGAGTTTAGGGTTTCAGAGTTTGTGTTGGTCAAAGTTTGGTCAGACTCTGATATTTCAATAAATATGGTTTGTTATCTAATATCAGTAACTGATTGATGTTGCTCCCCCTCAACATGTGCAGAATCTTCAATTTCTATTACAATCATTTGAGAATTAGAGTATAAGGGATCGGAGTTTAACTCACCAGAGTTTGGTTCAATAGAGTTTAACTCATCAGAGTTTGGTTCAACAGTATTTAACTCATCAGCGTTTGGTTCAATAGAGTTTAACTCATCAGAGTTTGGTTCAACAGTGTTTAGCTCATCAGAGTTTGGTTCAACAGAATTTGTGTTCTGCAATTCATTCTCAAATCTCAGAGTTTCCTGAGCATCTTCATCATGTAATCTAACTATTTTTCCTTCATTAAAAGATACATGAATTAATTCCATGACTACCCTTGTCCTTAAATTAAACACTTTGAAGGCCCTTGAAGAGGTTTTAGAAGTTGTTGCATAACCAATAAAAATTCCTTCATCTTCTTTGAGTTCAAATTTCTTCAATTGTTTAGGATGCGTTTTGAGAATAAAACACTTGCTTCCAAAGATGTGAAAGTATTTAACATTTGATTTTCTTCCCTCAATGATTCATATGGAGTCATTCCATGCTTATTTATCAAAGTGCAATTCGGAGTAATGCATGCAATATTCACAGCTTTTGACCAAAAATAAGTAGGTAGTTTTGCTCCTTCTATCATTATTCTAGCAGCTTTAATAATGATTATGTTCTTTCTTGTCCTTCAAGGTGTAATATTCAGGGACTTGTCTTCCTCCACAATTGTAGATGGCACTATTTTTGTTGGTAGATACTGACCTGTATAGATTCTGTCTAAATAATCAGGATCAGTTGCTTCTAGGAACATCATCATCTTCACCCTCCATGTAGGGTATTCATCCTTCTTCAATATTGGGATCATGATGCTTTCATACTTGTTTCCAGACATGTTTGTATGATCTTTGAGTTATAATTAACTACTTTCTTTGATACCAATTATTTGCCCAGAAAGATAATCTATTACAGAAGGGGGGTTAAATGTAATAGTACCTAATAATCGACACAAGTATAAAAGATAAATATTGTTTTGTATTAAAAATAATCTGTGTACAAAACTCTCTCAAGAAATTCAATGTTCTTAAGAGCTACAAGGTTATGAAAGATAAGACTTGAAATTTATTAACACATTAACCTATGTCTGTGTTTATATAGACACATGTATAATTCAATTACAAAACAGATTATGAAAAAAATAGCTTTAATAAGGAAATAGAGTTGTTATTGGGAATACTTCTTCACTATCCTAATCATACTCGAATTTGATTGCTTCTTCACAAACTCTAATAGTAAACTCTATCGGTTGTTTATTCTCTGATTTGAGTATTCTCTGTTAGAGTAAACTCTGATCGAGTATTCTCTGATAGAGTAAATTCTGACTGACAGCTTCTTCATTCTCAGATGATGTCAGCATAAACTCTGTCAATAAACTCTGTTTGATATTCTCTTACAGTATCAGTATTTGTATTTCTAACAAAGACTATCGGGGATAGAGTTGTATGTATAGTAATTTTTTTTATTATATAATGATATTTATATATTAATATTCATAACATTTAATGATATATTAAATAAAAATTAGAGGATAAGTAGGATTTTTGAAATAGAAAATATATAATATAATTTAAATAAAATATAATATTATCCGTGATGAGTTGTATAAAAGGTGTACTATCGGAGATAGAGTTGTATGTATGATATATATTTTTTTTAAAATTAGATTTTATTAAAATAGAATAGTTACGATTGTTTCTATGGTTCACCTTTGGATGGTGATAATTTTTTATATGGTTCATTTCAGTATTTGAAAAAAAAAGTTCTCTATTAGTTATTATAAAATAGTATAGATGAGGGGCGTCGAGCCAAGTTTTAATAAACCGAACCGTACTCAAAATTGAACATAAACTGAGCCGTAATCGAACAGTTCCATAAATTCACCCAACGAATAAAGGTGCAAGTTTACTTAGAGTATCATGGACACATGTATTGAACAAAGATTTCATAGACTGGATACATTTGGATAGTATTTTGAATTTAAAATGTTTGGAATATTACAATTTTTAACGAGTTAAATCTGAGTAAAACGAAATTCAACTAATTAAGTTTGAGCCAAGTTTGAGCCACACAAACTGATAGTTCCGTTCAAATTCATTTTCTTAAAACACACTTTTTTGTATACAAATTCGAACACCAGTTTCAAATGAAACGAGCCGAGTTGAGCTCTTATCAAGCCGAAATTGATCTCTAACTTTTTGGCATGTAGATCGATTGTTTCATAGCGTAATTAATATATGTGTGTTTTGTTCTTATGAGTTTTGAATTGGCAATATTTGTGGTAATTAAGTTTCTGATTGATGCTTAAAGTATTAGTCTATACGATCGATATATAAATTTTGATCGAGTGATATTTATTAGTCTATACGTTTGTTGTGTATATGGTAATTCTAAAACCTTTATCTATTTCATGATTTGCAAACAGAGTAATGCTACATATATCAAAAATATTTTCAAAACTTTTCTCAAATGTGGCATATATAATATTTGGCACGTTTTGATTTGTGGACGTATATATATACACGCGAGTTCTCATATTATTATTAGAAAAATTACAATTATACACATGACAATTTAACATTTTAGACAATTTTCGGGTACCTAACATTTCTCTTTTAAAAATTAAAGATCGAACTTAGAATTGACAATATATAATAACCGTGTTTTGAATATAGGAAACCATTTTCACTAGATTAAAATGGCTGTAACATAAAATTGCTAGTTAGTAATTACCAGTCATTGTTATAAATCTGGTTAATTATGGTGGTTAAGAGCATCTCCAACGCCTTACAACCCTCACACGAACATTATATAAAAATCTAGAATTCAGAGGTGTCCAATACACTTATCTCAATTGGAGCATCCCAGAAATTAGTTTGAAAGACAGTCTTGAATTTCAACATTACAATTCAACTCATTACAAAAATCTAGAATTCAGAGGTGTCCAATACACTTATCTCAATTGGAGCATCCCAGAAATATGCCTGAAAGGCAGACTGTGAATTTAAACATTATAATCCAACTCATTATAGGAAATAGTTAGTATTTTCTTGCAAAGCATTAAAACTCTTAGATATTAGGGTTTATATATTATTAGAGACACCATCACACACCAAATATTATACATCATCATATTATATTAGATTAGTTAGCCGTACTTTCGAGAGGAAAGGGAGAGAAGCACTTTAAGAGGGAGATTGAATGAAGGAGTGAGAGGATTGATCCGGACTTCAAACGATTTCTTCAAGTTGCATTCTTTGTACTTAAATTCTTATTCTCATTGTTTGTGTTATTAATATATATATATATATATATATATATATATATATATATATATATATATATATATATATATATATATATATATATATATATATGGTTCTAGGGAGACCCCAATCATCAAGAGATCTTATAGACCCCTAATCTCCACCGTTCATTATATATAGTATTTAAATAATTATAAATACAATATAATGGTATTTGTGTAAATAAATGGAACAATCAGGGGTATACAATATATGTTTTGTATACATATACGGTAAAATAAATCAAGAAACTTTGATTTAGCAATTAAAATATTTATTAATAATCTTTTATTTAAGGTAAGTATATAATATAGTTATATAATAGTTTATGTACCCTAATTACGGCCACTGTTATATTTTACCCAGTTTTTTGTCTGTTTAAGCTTTTTGTTCTAGCTAACAATGGAGAAACAACATAACAAAATCATATTTGTTAACTTTGATAAGATACAATGTTACAGAATCGTTTACAGAACACTGAGATTATCACGTATATTGTTTTAGTGGTATTACTGAATGCCATTACAAATGGGTTCACAAAAAAAAAATCGTGGTTGGAGGTGTGTTGTCCATGTTTGATTAACGATTGGTTAACGATAAAGACACTTGATATCACGTATATCACGTATATTGGGATATTGATCCTAAGGTATGAACTCCACCTGTTTGATTGAATGTCTAGATGATTTTCTTGTATTTTGTTATATTGTAATATTGGGTTTTGGACTTTGTAGGTGTTGAAAACACTTGATATGTTGTTCTTAATGTTGGTGGGGTTTATAATCTTAGTAACTATAGGTATGATCATCATCATAAAGGTTTTATAGAGGTATATTATTCATATATATTGATATGTGTTCCCGCAGATTCTGCATGGAATCTGCATGATGAACGATTTTTCGCAACTGGAATCAGAGACTATATTCTTAATATGGGTTTGCTCATTGATATCATATTCAGGGATGGATGTATGAAGCACAAATGTATGGTTTTAGTTTTATGCAGCTACAGAAGTGGAGAGAATTGTTATCAACATGGCTGAAGGCAAGGACGGGGTATTAGGTCTGTAAATTTTTTTCCATAATTTGCTACAGATATTGGGTGAAATGGGTGGAGGTCTTCTCTATTTATGGCGCAGATTTGAGGAGAATATGCAGGTCTTATGATGTTTCGGATGTGCACGTAACCAGCTTGTGCAGAGGTACTATGTCAATGGAGGAGCACCATTTGGCACATGGAAGTGCATGTGGTATGTGAATGTGCTAACTTGTGTTAAAATGAAGTCAAATGTATGGTGTCCAGAGATGCAATGTAACTTTTTCTGGTATGCTGCAGGTTTGCAGGTACTTGTATGGCCTGCATTTTGTTGCATTATGTTTCTTATTTGTGTTTAGTTTGCGTGGAGATTATGTTGCATTAGTGGTGCAGTTGATCGATTTCTTGCTTGAACAGGTTGATCATGGTTGCATGATTCTATTTTATTTTCCACCGACTTTTAGTAGTTTACAAGTGTTTTAAAAGATGGCTTTTCTAGGTATTAATTATTCTTATGGGACTGTGTTGCCTGAGAATTTGTCATTAATATAATTTTTGGAGGGGTAAGATTTTGTTACGTGTTCTATAAAATGACACTATTCCCGTAACCGTTGTCAACAGTGCTATTAATTATTTATATTCTCAGCAATAATAGTAATAATTTATATTAATATTACAAACTCTTATAAATATGAATAATTGTTATAAATCAATTAAAACATAACATATTAGTAATATTATTGAAAAATTAGAACAAATGTCATGTAGAATCTTTTAAATCTATTTTAACAAAGAGCATTCCATTATACCAAAATATTTAAGTGAATTTTAATTTTGTCCATAATTTCAAGACTTCTCTTTCATTAAATATTTTCTTTTATAATATTTTTAAATTTTTTTAGAAATATTTAAAAAAGTTTATATCTACCATCTTTATATATTGATGTTTCATATATATATATATATATATATATATATATATATATATATATATATATATATATATATATATATATATATATATATATAATTATTTTAAATATTTAAATTATAATTTAAAAATATTATTTAAAAGATATAAAACACCTAAGATATATAAAATTTAATATTATCAAATAATATTAAAAGTTTATATATATATATATATATATATATATATATATATATGCACAACAACTAAAATAAATTTAAATAATAAAATAAAATAATATATATTTTAATAACAAACACTTAATAAGAACATTAAAGAAATTCTATTAAGTGTTCTAATATAATAAATTGTTTTATTATTTGAAAAATCTAAATTGAAACATCAAATATTTTCTAGGATGGACAATATTGTCTCAAGTATTTAACATAAATTTATTAAAAAAATATAACTCTTTTCTATATTCCTTTGAATGAGTTCTACCCGAAATTTCATAAAAGTATTTAACAAAAAAATATTATTTACATATATAATTATTTTATTGTGTGAACAAATTATGTCGGTAGTATTACCTATCATTATAAAAATGTCTCTTAAGTGTTTTGTATTTTTTTAATATAAAAATCTTCAAAGTTATTTATATTTTCTAATATAAGTTCTTTTAAGTATTTTCAATATAAAATTCTTTTTAAGTGTTTTGATTTTTAATATAAGGTTTTTCAAAATATTTTGTATTTTCTAATACAAGATCCTCTTAAGTATTTTTTAATATAAGATTCTCTTAAGAGGTTTTTAAATATGAGGTAGTTTTAAGTGTTTTATATTAAATATAAAATTCTCTAAAATATATTTAATATAATATTCTTTTAAGTGCTTTTTAATATAAGATTCTTTAAAATATTTTTAATATAATATTCTTAATATAAGATTCTTTTAAGAGTTTTTTAATATAAAATTATTTTAAGAGTTTTTTAAATATGAGGTAGTCTAAAGTGTTTTATAATATAAGATTCTCTTAAATTTTTTATAATATAAGATTCCCTTAAGTGGTTTTTAATATAAGATTCTCTTCGGGGTTTTTTAAATATAGTATTCTTAAATGATTTATATTAAATACAAAATTTTCTTAAATATTTTTAATATAATATTAATTTAAGTACTTTTTAATATAAGATTCTTTAAAATATTTTTAATATAATATTCTTAATATAACATTCTCTTAAGAGTTTTTTAATATAAGATTCTATTAAGAGTTTTTTAAATATCAAGTAGTTTTAAGTGTTTTTAATATAAGATTCTCTTAAGAGTTTTTACAATATCAGGTAGTATTACGAGTTTTATATTAAATACAAAATCATCTAAAATATTTTTAATATAATATTCTTTTAAGTACTTTTTAATATAAGATTCTCTAATATATTTTTAATATAATATTCTAAAATAAGATTCTATATAAAGTATCTTTAAAATATTTTTAATATTATAGAGTAAATAACAATTTGCACCTCTTATCTTTAGTCACTTTTTCAATTTGGTCTTAAATTTTTAATATTGGCAGAATGCAACCCTTGTTAGGACTATATTCATTTGATGATGTATAAAATACTTGAACATGATTTAGCATAGTTTATTTGTAATTGTTTTCCCAATTGCACAAGTAGAAGGGGGGTTGAATACTTGTGTTCCTTTTATGCCTGATTTAAAACCAACTCGATATGAATTAAGAACAAAGATCAAACACAAAGATATGAATAAGTACTGTTTATATTATTGATGATTAAATACAAAACTCTCCTAGGGTGTACACAAACCCTAGCAGCTTTTCTATGATTATCACAACAACTCTCTCTATCTCTATGCTCTCACAAAATTTCACTCAGACAATTATGCTTCGACTTACACACCTTTACAATTAGGTTACATAATGTTTATATAGAGAACTGCCTATCAACTAATAACAGAAAGATAAATTACAATAGGAATAGAATTCCTAATTATTAGTTGACAGTTTCCTTCTGCAATTCTCTTTCCTTCCCATAGCATATCTGCAATATATTTATCTTGATCTTCGAAGACTTTCCATTCCCGTGATCCTCTTCCAAATTTAACTTTAACTGTATAGACTCTGAAACCTTCAGACTCTGATGATCTTCAGACTCTGATAAATGTAGACTCTGATAGATCATAGACTCTGATAGTCTATAGACTCCGATCACCTTCCAGACTCTGATCTTCATGCAGACTCTGGTTTCTTTTTTTCAGAAATTCTTCTAAGTACAAATAACTTGAATGTTGACTATCTAGACTCTGATTATACATTTCAGAGACTAGAAAGACTTATTACAGATAAACCATGATAGACCCTGTTCTAGTATTTTGTACATCATCAAATGAATATATTCCTAACAATCTCCCCCTATTTATGCTTTATAAAATGTAAGCATAAATCAAGGCTTGATGATGTCAAAACTAAAAAATAAACAATTAATCTAGAACAGTATAAAAGAATTATAAAGGAAAAAGAATTATTTCTTATTTAATCTTCTCAAAGGCTGGATTATTCTTCAAAAATGAGTTCAGCATATTTTCCTCCACAATTGCAAGAGCTTCACCAACAAACTTCTTCAATTTCTTCATTTCTTCATTTGAACATTTGATTTGACAGTAAGCTGCTTTCAGATCATTTGTGTTGCTTTCTTGATCTTTCAAGTCCTTCAATAGTAGAACACTAACTTTCCCACTCATAGGCTGAAACCCAAAATAATGACCCACACCTTCTTGAAATTTAATCTGTTTTTCTTCCAATGGAATGACTTGATCATTTCCCTCAGTATCAACATATTTTAAAGAAAATTTGCCCATTTGTCTGTCTGTGCAAAGTCAGCTTTCTGTCAATCTCTTTGAACCATTTGTGAGTGATAGCCTCTTTACTCTTATTTACTTCATATGCAATCTGTAAGAGAAATCTAAAGTACTGTAATTCCTCAGCCTGTTTGAAAAAGACAAAATTTTATTGGCTAATCCATCTTACACTTCCACCTTCTAAGAAATATACCAGCATCTCATTCTTCACCTTTTCTGTGCCTCTCTGTCCTTGTATCTTTCTTTCAAAAACATTATAAACAATTTGAGCAGACACTACTTTGTTTAGATGCTTCTGTGTGATCTTCTCAAATTGTCTATCTGTCAAGGATTGAGAATCCCTGGTTAGAGTGGATGTTCTGTCAATGTCAGATTCTTCAAAACCTCCAAGACCTGTCTTCTTTTTAGCTCTAAGTTACAGATTTGACTGACTGCACTTCCAGTATGAAGGTTCTTGAGTTTGATCAGAGTCTGACTTCTTTCTTTGCTTATCAGAGTCTGACTTAGACTCTGATTTCCCATGTCTAGTCCCTGACTGATGTGTTTGAGTTTTTGCTACTCCAGGTTGCTTTTGTTGCACAACATCAAGACCCCTAGGACCATGAGAACTATCACCAGTTTCATCATCATCACCATCTCTCCTCTTTTTAACTCCCTTTGATTTATCTTTGCAACCATCATCCTTATTTCTCCTGGAGGATTCACCTTTCTTCTCCCCCTTTTTGACATCATCATTACTAGTGACAGCCAAAAGAATCTGTTCAAGAACTGTGGAGATATTGGCATGTGCTGCAATGACGGAATCAACCTTGGAGGTCAAATCAGAGACTGTAGTTTGGAGATTGGCTTGAGTGGTAGTGATAGAAGCAATAGCATCCTTGAAAGCAACTTCTTTGGATAATTGAAGGGAGTGAATTCTGTCAAATCTGGTACTGAGCAGAGAAGTAGTATTATCAACACCAGTAAGTTTGGTTTGAATATGAGAGATGTCTTTGACCACAGTAGCCAATTGTTTAGCAAAATTCTCTGTCTCAGCTTTAACATCCCCATCCAGAGCTTGATCCTCTTCACCAGGGTAGTGACCATGTTCCTGGAGATAAGATTTTTCTGAAAAGCTTTCAGTCTCTCAGCCTGATGAATAGCCATAACACAAGCAAAAGAATCTTCATCAGTGAAGCCTCTTTTCTGTGCAGACTCCCAAGACTGAGGAAACACCTGATCAAAATAGACAAAAGAAAGGTGAACTTCATCATCATCTTCAGAAGTGCTCTCCTCAGCAACAGGCTCAAGCGTTGGAATTGGAGGTGTAGACTCTGGTGGTGTAGAATCCGAAACTGCAACCGGGACTATAGACCCTGACTCCTCCTAAGAGTTATCAGAGACTGTAGACTCTGGAAGTCTAGCCCTTATAGGCATGATTAAAAGTGGTTCTTCTGACTTCAATGTTGCTGCCTCAGTTAAAATGACAGGGTTATCCACCAAAGCCTCCATGACTCTATCTGCTCTCCTTGCTAGAGAATCCACCAGATGAAGTTGTGGCCTCTGTGTAAATGACTTCTAAGCAGCAAGAGCCTCCTCCTGTTTACCAATCTGCACAATCAAACAAAGTGACTTGTCATCCATCCCCTGCTCCAACTCATTGGACCAACTCTTTGGAAAATCTTGATCCCAATAAGTAAAGCTAGGTTCAGGATACCCTAATCTCTCAGTCTCACAGTGGGGTTGGGCACCCACTTTCTCAATCTCACTCAGGCTCTCTACAGCCTTTTCTACCTCTCCTTTTTCCTGGACCAGTGCCAGCCTCTCAGATATATTTTCACTCATTTTGGAGGGTGCACTCAATATTCCTACAGAAGAGGGGTTGAGAGATAATAATTGTGCTTCAATACCTGAACCACCTTGATGGAGGGGAACCCCTTCATATGTTTGAAAGCTAGGGGTTTCCACCAAGGGGTGAGCAGCAACAGATTCTGAACCCTTACAGTCATCTTCTTTCTTTTCAGAGTCTGTTGGCTCCAGTATTCCAGTCTCAGGGTCTACTCTAGACTCTGACTGCTTCAGTATGACATCATTAGACGCCAGAGTCTGAGTGTCACCATCTTTGACTATTTGTGCAGGAGACTCCCCCTCAAGGTGGATAGACTCTGATAGAAAATGATGGAAAATTTCTTCTTGAGCATCCATCAGAGTCTGTCCTCCCATATCACTGGGGTTCTCATCAGCTTTTTGGTGAGTTGTCAAGGAGGGCCTTACAGCATACTCCCCTGCCCCACTATCACCCAACCTCTGACTAGGTGGTTCTTGTGTGGGTAAGGCAGACTAAGCATCTTTATCACTAGTCACCACTGGTGCACTAGTCCCATCCTCCAACTGCCTGGCATCACCTGCTACCTCCTATGGTTCTACCAAAGTTAATGCATCCAAGTGTCCATTGAGAAGGATCCTGGCATGGAGTGCATTGATGGCCTAGGCAAAAATCATGTGAAAGGAATCCTGCAGTTCCATTGCAAGCTTCTAATAATATGAGCCCTTGAGTTGATCCAATCGACTTTCATAGGTTGGATAGATGTATTTGTTGGCCATCTTTCCTACATTTTGGACAAGAAAATCAACCACCTTCCTTGAAAAAGGCTGAATAGTAGAAATCCAATCAATAGCTGTCTTGTAGGTAATCCCTTGATCCCAAATTGCTTCATAGTCAAAAAATGGTTGCTCAATCTTAGTTTCCAACTCAGTAACAGACTGTGATTCTCTCATTTTGTAGATCTTAAGCTTTTTAGGCTTCTTTGAGATTTGTTGTTCAGAGTCTGGCACACCTATTGCTTTGAGAACTTCAGTTGTCCTGCCTTCTATGAGCCCAGCTGCTTTTTCTTGTAATGAAGAGTTGAATAGGTAGCTGTATAAGTTTTTGACCACTTAGCTGCTGTTTTCTCAGTTACACAAGTAGAAGGGGGGGTTGAATACTTGTGTTCCTTTTATGCCTGATTTAAAACCAACTCGATATGAATTAAGAACAAAGATCAAACACAAAGATATGAATAAGTACTGTTTGTATTATTGATGATTAAATACAAAACTCTCATAGGGTGTACACAAACCCTAGCAGCTTCTCTGTGATTATCACAGCAACTCTCTCTAGCTCTATGCTCTCAAAAAATTTCACTCAGACAATTATGCTTCGACTTACACACCTTTACAATTAGGTTACATAGTGTTTATATAGAGAGCTGCCTATCAAATAATAACAGAAAGATAAATTATAATAGGAATAGAATTCCTAATTATTAGTTGACAGTTTCCTTCTGCAATTCTCTTTCCTTCCCACAGCATATCTGCAATATATTTATCTTGATCTTCGAAGACTTTCCATTCCCATGATCCTCTTCCAAATTTAACTTTAACTGTATAGACTCTGAAACCTTCAGACTCTGATAAATGTAGACTCTGATAGTCTATAGACTCCGATCACCTTCCAGACTCTGATCTTTATGCAGACTCTGGTTTCTTTTTCTTTCAGAAATTCTTCTAAGTACAAATAACTTGAATGTTGACTATATAGACTCTGATTATACATTTCAGAGACTAGAAAGACTTATTACAGATAAACCATGCTAGACCCTGTTCTAGTATTTTGTACATCAACAAATGAATATATTCCTAACAGTAATAACTTTTTCTAGTCTCTAAAATTTTATATTCAGAGTCTAGATAGTCAAGATACTTGTACTTAGAAGATTTTCTGTAGAAAGTGAAACCAGAGTCTAGATGAAGACTAGAAGGTGATCAGAATCAATAGATTATTGGAGTCTGCAATCTATCTACAAATGATTAGAGTCTATAGTCTATCAGAGTCTATAGTCTGACAGAGTCTGAAGATTTCAGAGCCTATAAAATCAAAGCTAAATTTGGAAGATGATCACAGAAAATGGAAGTCTTCAAAGATAAAGGCAAATATATTGCAGATATGCTATGAGAAGGAAAGAGAATTACAAAATGAAACTGTCAACTAATAATTATGAATTATATTCCTATTGTAATTTTATTTTTTTTTATTTGATAGGAAACTCTCTATATAAACACTCTATGTAACCTAATTGCAATAGTCGAGAAAATTGTCAAAGTTTTGTGAGAGCATAGAGATAGATAGAGTTGATGTGAGAAACACAGATAAGCTGCTAGAGATTGTGTACACCTTAGGAGAGTTTGTATTCATTCATCAATAATACAAACAGTATTCATTCATATGTTTTTGTTTGATCTTTGTTCAAAGTTTTAATTCATATTAAGTTGATTTTAATCAGGCAAAAAGAATACACAAGTATTCAACCCCCCCTTCTACTTGTGTAATTGGGAAAATAATTGGTATCAGAGCCTAATGTTTAGAATCGATAAAAGATGTCTGGAAATAAAGATGGCAATTCTAAGATTCTTATGTTTAAAAGAAACGAGTACACCCACTGGAAGGTTAAGATGTTTCACCATCTCGAAGCTACAAGCCCTAACTATCTTGACAGGATTCGTGAAGGACCCTATGTGCCCTCAAGACTTGTTCCTCAAACCACTGAAAATGGCAAAATAGGTGAAAAGCACTTTGTTGAAAAACTAAAGGCTGAGTGGACAAAGAAGGACAAGAAGAATGTATTTAAGAGGCCAAAGTCAAAAACATTTTCTTTAACAGTTTGGATTCTGTTATTATAAACTGTGTGATATCATGCAAAATTGTTAAAGAGATGCGGACAACACTTGAAGTGCACTGTGAAGGGACTAAGGATGTCAAGAAGAATGTTAGATCTCTGCTAATATAAGAGTATGAGTACTTTGAGGCAAAATTTGGGGAATCTATTAACTGAGATGTATGATAGGATCACAAAACTCCTGAATGAGATGACTATACTTAGTAATGTTTATGATTCTGAAGATATAAACACCAAGTTTCTAATAGCACTTCCTGAAGAGTGGGACAACAAAACTACAGTCATAAGGGAAGCTAGAGATTCGAATGATAACTCTAGAAGAATTGTATGGCAGACTCAAGACATGTGATTTAGATATGCAACATAAAAAGAATAAGAAATCTGTGGCACTCTTAATGGAGTCTGAGAAAGAATAACATGAAAAACCCACTGAAGCAAGAATCAAGGATTCAAGGAAGAAGGGTAAAACTATTTTTGAGTCAGAGTCTAGTGACACAGACTCTTATTCACATGCAGAGATTGATCTAAGTCAAATGATGACTATGTTTGCTAAGAATTTCAAAAGAATGAAATTAAATAAAAGAACTGGTAAATTTAGCAAGAGGTCATCATTCAAGAAAGAATATGAAAAAGTTGAGAAGAGCAAGAGCACTATAATCAAGCTTGTCAAAGCAAAGGTCAAGTGTTTCAACTGTGGAATATTGGACACTTTGCTAGTGAATGTAGAAAATTAAAAAGTCAAGACAAAGGGAAAACACTCCTCTCAACAGGAAAGAAATGGGCAGATTCAAGCTCAGAGGATGAAATTGAGAATGAAAATCTCGCATTGATAGCTTCCTCCTCAAGAAAATCAGAATCTCCCAAAGAACCTTCATCTCCCAAAACTCAAGTATCAACCTTCACTCCTGAATCCTTACTTAATTTAGACTTTGATGGTATAAAAATTATGCAAAGTGAGATTAAAAATATAATGACACACTGTAGGTCTCTCACTAATGAAAGTGATAGATTAAGAGAAGAAAATTTAACCTTGATAAGCAGAAATAACCATTTAGAGTCTGAGTTAGCATTAATGGAACAATACAAAAAGGATTCTGAAAAATATAGGCATAACTACACTGAAATCTTGAAAGCCTCTGACTTTATTAAGAAAGAACTAGAGGAAGAAAGGTTTAAGTTCAGAGTATGGACAGACTCTGGTAGAAAAGATCAGGAAATTCTCAACAACCAAAATGTGTGTCAAACTGCCGGTCTAGGCTATGACATGAGTCAAGATAAAAGACCTATTATTGAGAATAATAACAATGTAGAAGCTAGCCAAGTTAAAAAGTCTAAGGACAAAAGTATCTTTATCCCTATTAAGTTTGTGACTCCTGAAGATAAGATTGAGTTACTTAAAGAAAACACAAACTCATCTATCAATAATTCTCCTGTTGTTGATAAAAAGATAGATGAAACAAGAGCAAATAAGTCTAAGAAAAATATTAACATATGGTACTTGTCTAAGTCTAAGTTAAAGGAAAGGCTAGAGAACTTATTAGTTTCTACCAAAATTAGGAGAAATAGGAATGGTAAGGAAGACATTAATAAGGCAATAACTATCAGAATGATCCTAATGCTCCTAGAAAGAAGTGTTACAGATGTGGCAACCACAATCATTTAGCTCTAGACTGTAAATCAAAAATTGAAAAAAAAATCAGAGTCTATTCCTACACACCCTCTGAAAAGTCATTACATTCCACAGAAGCCTTGTTATCATTGTGGTAGCATATTTCATTCTATCTATATGTGTAGAGACTATCACGATTTGTATTACAATTTTTTGAGCTAAAATATTTAATTGACAAAAGTTGATATGACATTATCAAGACTCCACCAGAGTCTAAAGTAAAAAAGTAGACAGGTAAAATAAAAGTGAAAAATACCGCCTATTTCATCAAAAGTTAGTAGTAAAGGATCCAAAATTATATGGGTCCCCAAAACATCTAACTAGTTACTTTATGTATGCAGGGAACCAGGGTAAAGAGAGTAACCCTAATCCTAGACAGTGGATACTCAGTACACATGACTGGAAAGAAATCCCTGCTTACAAACTTTGTGGAGATGGCTAGCCCAGAATTATCCTTTGGAGATGTCAACAAAGGACAAACAATTAGATATGGTAAGATACTACTTGGAAATGTGATCATTGATGAAGTAGCTCTAGTTGATGGCATGAAACACAACTTAATCAACATAAGTCAACTTGGAGATAAAGGTTACCATATTGGCTTTGACAACAAAGAGTGTTTGGTAACTCACAAAGAAACATGCATTTTGGTTTTCAAAGGGAACATACATGGTAACATATATGAAGCCATCTTGGAGGATTGCATTCATAATAAAGTCACATGTTTATATAACAATGCCTCAACTGAAGAAAACTGGAAATGACACAAGAAACTGTCACATCAACTTCAAAACACTCGACAAGTTGGTGAAACAGAATCTTGTGAGAGGACTACCACATGTTGATTTTTTGCAAGATGGACTTTGTGAAGCATGTCAACTTGGAAAGCAAAGGAAAACATCCTTCAAGAGCAAGACAATAAACACAATTTCTGAACCCTTTTATTTATTATACTTTGATTTATTTGGTCCAGTAAATGTGATGTCAATTAACAAAAAGAAATATGCTCTTGTCATTGTAGATGATTTTACAAGATTCACATGGGTCTTCTTTCTGCATTCAAATGATGAAGCTCCACAATACATAATAGACCATATCACTTTTCTAGAATCAAAATCAAACAAAATATTTAGAGTTCTAAGGAGTGACAATGGTACTGAATTCAAGAATTTAATCATGGAGGAATACTGTGCATCAAAGGGAATTAGTCAATAATTTGTTGCACCAGGAACTCTCTAACAAAATGGAGCTGTGGAGGGAAAGAATAGAACACTCATAGAAGCTTCCAGGACAATGTTGGCAGAGTATAAGCTACTAGTATATTTTTGGGTTGAGGCAGTCGATACAACATGTTTCACACAAAACTGTACTTTAGTTAATATGCATGAAAAGACTCCCCATGAAATGGTAAAGGACAAGAAGCCAAGTGTGAAATACTTTCCCATATTTGGATGCAAGTGGTATGTACTAAAAGTACATCCTAAAAATCTAAGCAAATTTGAAGCCAAGGCTGATGAAGTATTTTTTCTTGGATATGCATCAAACACAAAGGCATTCAGAGTGTGTAATCTCAGAACCAGAATTGTTATGGAATCTATTCATGTTGCATTTGATGACAAAAAGATTAGAGGATTGCAGGATGAATCTAAGTCTACAACACTGGAATTTGAAAATTTAAAAAGTTCTGAGATAGATGAACATGATGAGGATGATGAACCTCAAATTACTCCGGAAACAATACAGGAACCTGCAAACTCTGTGGGGGATCTAGGAAATTCAACTCTAAGCAATTTAGAGTCTAACAGTTTATAGTCTAGACAGATAGAATCAAGTTTTTCAAAGTCTAACTCATCAGAGTCCGGATCAAGAAACTCTGAATCTTTCTTAGAGGCAAACAATTCAAGGGGAGCCTATTCATTTAAATTTCACTCACACACAAGAAATGCCAATGATATAGGGGGAGCTTCAAGTTCAAAGATCAATCTTCCACCATCTAGAAAATGGACAAGGGATCAAACTCCTGATTTGATAATTGGTGATCCTGAGAGTGGTGTACAAACTAGAACAACCACCCAAAATAAATGTCTTTACAGCTGTTTTCAAAAAATGAACCTAAGAAAATTGAGGAAGCTTTGCAAGGCCCTGATTGAATTATTGCAATGCAAGACGAATTGAATAAATTTGAGAGAAATAAAGTATGAAAACTTATACCAAGACCAAGAAATAGATCAATTATTGGTGCAAAATGAGTGTTTAGAAACAAACTTGATGAGAATGGAATTGTGATTAGAAACAAAGCAAAGCTAGTTGTAAAAGGATACTCTCAGGAGGAAGGAATTGACTATGATGAAACTTTTGCACTAGTAGCAAGATTGGAAGCTATCAGAATGTTTCTTTCATTTGCAGCTCATTCAAAATTCAAGGTGTATCAAATGGATGTGAAAAGTGTCTTCTTAAATAAAAAATTGGAAGAAGAAGTCTATGTTGAGCAACTACCAAGATTTGTTGATCCAAAGTTTCCTGATCATATTAAGGTTCAACAAGACACTATATGGATTGAAGCAAGCACCTAGAGTATGGTATGAAACTCTATCAAAATTTCTTTTTGAAAATGGATTCATTAGACGTACTATTGACAAAACTCTCTTTATTAGAAAACATAAAGGTGATATATTACTTGTCCAAATTTATGTTGATGATATTATATTTGGTTCTACTAATGAAAAACTCTATGAAAAGTTTAGCAAATTAATTCAATTAAATTATGAAATGAGCATGATGGGAGAGTTACACTTCTTTTTGGGACTTCAAGTCAAACAGAATGATGATAGAATTTTCATCAATCAATCAAAGTATGTGAAAGAACTATTGAAGAAGTTTGATATGCAAGACTGTGTAACTGGTAAAACTCCCATGTCAACAGTTACTAAGCTAAACTCTGACCCAAAGGGTAAGAAAGTTGACAACACTAGCTATAGAGGTATGATTGGCTCATTGATAAAATGCAAAGGTTGAATCTCGTCCCCTCTAATGCGTGAACTAGCGGACCGATCACTAAGTGGGGATGCTCCCTCCAGCAAAGATTATAGGTGCCAAAGGATAGGTGCCAGCGATGGGAGAGTATGCAAATATGATCTTAATGAGGTGCGTGGATTTGCGTCTGACATTCGTTGGGCTTCCCTCTTCAGGAGCAATTGCCCTATGCCAGCCCCGAACAGCTGATTAAAATAGGCTCTACTAAGATAGAGTCGAGGTGGGGGTCTACGATGTGATATTCGGTTCTGAAAGAAAAGAAAAGAAGATAAGATATAGAAGACAAGGAATTTCGCTACCTTAGGACCGTTATAGTTACAGTATATTTAACTGCTAGTAGACCAGATACAATGATTATAACATGCCTGTGTGCTAGATTTCAAGTTGACCCTAGAGAATCACATTTAGTAGTTGTGAAAAGAATTTTTAGATATCTCAAGGGTGCACAAACTCTGGGACTTTGGTATCCTAGAGAGTCTGATTTTTCACTAATTGGTTATTCAGACTCTGACTATGCAGGATGCAAAGTGGACAGGAAAAGCACAACAGGTCAATGCCAATTTCTTGGCAACATGTTAATCTCTTGGTTTAGCAAGAAATTGTGATTGTGATCATTGATTCTTTAAAGCGGCAAACTATTTTCACCTGGACTTGTGATCATTGACTGTGCACTACTAGATACTTGGAGGTGCATTGCGCTCAACATACAATATTGGAATGACATTTAGTTGCCATTATATATTAGATCACGAAACAGCCCATGTAATGTTATTATTTAATATTGGGTCTAGTTTATAATCATCTCATTGCAACGTATGTGAATCGGAATTGTATCATTCAGTCAAAAATCCTAGCTGGTTTGGATCTATGATAAACAGATATTACTCTGATGCCACCAAATCACTGCAACAAGACGCCTCCAAACAAACAAACAAGTGTGTTTTGGTTACTGACAAACTCTTCAAATGGTGACCAGACCGCTTATAGTGAGGTTCCTCAACCCTGTCTAGTTGTGTACTTGGGAGTTGGGATCTTTAGTTATGAAATGCATTGTGTTACGGAGATGATTTTTACTCTTAAGATCTATTGTTTTGCCCGTACAATATACACCAATACCTTTAGGCTTGAGTTTTTTGTTTTACCTTGGATTTCTAGTTGTGTTTTTAATACCTAAAAGGACTATGTTATTTTATTAATAATTTAATTCTAATTGTTGTTTTAGAAGAATAATAAGAACTGTTTTGACATAAGTGATACTATACAATATGTTGATGACAGAGCAAATTTGAATTTCAATTGAGACTTCAAGAGTTAATAGAATTAGTTTTAGATGGGAACAACATGCGGGCTATTACATATACTCGAAAGTATCTTGCACCATGGGGAGCTACACATCTGAAAGAGTTGCAATGAGTTTTTGCAACACTTGCTTTTAGGAGTAATACTGAATGCTTACAATACAAGGTGAACAAGATCATTATTTACATAACTTACTGC
Organism: Oenanthe sinensis; assembly: GCA_028671895.1. Lineage (NCBI taxonomy): Eukaryota > Viridiplantae > Streptophyta > Magnoliopsida > Apiales > Apiaceae > Oenanthe > Oenanthe sinensis. Next base: position 12,997,364 of record CM053799.1, read on the forward strand.
AAAAACTATACCTTCATCATAAATGGATAACAATCAGAGTTGAATCTCCCTGTCTTGTTTCATCTTTTGCTGAACAACTTTCTAGATTTGGGAAGTGTGGTGTACTCTGTCTTCCTCTTTTTTTCCTTCCGCGTAGATGTTGCACACACCTACACCCTTGGAGGACCACAGTTATGCATAGTTCTCTCATCTGAAGGCATAATGACATGCAAACATGTCTGTGATTAACACGAAAACTTGCCATCTTAGGACATATAAGCTTTTGTATATACATGAATATTGTATTTCACATTGGTAATGCTTAGCCACTTGTGAATATAGATGGTTTTCCATTTTCAACATGCTTTGAATGTCACAAAAACTTGACTAATGCATGATAGGATGAGCTTTGATTATAGATTAAAAAACCAGCTTTTCATGAATCTCGAAAAGCTATTATGTTCTATGGAAATCCTCCTATATAAATGATAAGTTTAATTAGCAAGAAATGCGACAAGTCAGTATATTTTTCGTAACAAGTTTGTGGCTCAACCTTCACTTTTTTTCAACTATAAGTATATTACTCAACTTACCACGTATTTATGACATCAATATATGGACATTGGAGTTGGTACTTTGACGTTAATTTTACAAATATGGTTATGCCTTATTGCAAAAGTCTGAAGAGGCATGATTCCATTTGGAAAGATGTTTAATGACCAGCTAAGTGTACATGAAATATAATTAGATTTGTTTTTTTATTATGGTTTTATTACAAGCTCTATTCGAACCAAAGCAATGGGATTTCCTAATGGATCAATTCAAGCAAGAGTCTTGTAGGATATACATGATGACACTTGAGCATTTGTTGAATATATATTTGCAAGCAGGCTTTTCAGCTTTGAAAAGACCGTATCCTTTAATATTAAATGACTATTAGCTATTTATATATTTCCATCATATTAATGTCCTCTACACCATCATTTAAAAGTTGATACAATGATCCTCCACCAAGAGTACGGTAGTAATGTGGTCTTCACAAAATTTGATCCGAGATATCAGCATTGCTGGAGATCTTAACTTTTTACTAAAATTTATCTATTTCTTAAAAGGCCTTGCAGGGCCCCCCTAGCTACAAATATGGTAGTTCCCACTTATAAATTTTAACCTCATATGGCTTTGTTTATTTTCTTAAAAAACTAACTGTAATTTGTTATCAATAGGAAGAGCATTATTGCACACCATCGTCTTGTGAGTAAAATTGTTGTCTCTAACATTAATCTGTGTGTTTCTTCTTGTACATGGCTATATCTTGGTAGCTATATGCCTATATGTGTGTGTGATATTACATCTGCCCAAAATGTTTGCTCTGAAGACCTTTTTCATGTTTGCTGATTTACCAATTCTAAAGAATCTACAAAATGGATGAGAAACTTGGACCAGAATCTAATGTTGAGTCATAGTCTAGACTGCTTTCAGACTCTGATTATGACACATTTTAGGAAGGAATGCCATTTGATGCAGTCTCATGTGTTATTGATCAAATCATTACTCCAAGTGAGTTGGGGCAGGGGATGGATGAAAATTCTTTCTTACTTATCATGCAGATTGGGAAAAAGAAGGAGGCTCCAGCTGCACAAAAATCATTCACATAGAGGTCACAACACCATCTAGTGGATTCTCTAGCAAGGAGAGCAGAAAGAGTCGTCGAGGCTTTGGTGGATACAACTACTATTCAGACTATGACTGCAGAATTGAAGTCAGAAGAACCAATTTTGATCATGCCTATTAGGGATAGGCTTCTAGAGTCTACAGACTCTGATCACTCTAAGGAGGAGTCAGGGTCTATAGTTCTTTTTTTAGTTTCAGAGTTTGTTCACCCACCAGAGTCTACCACTCCTATTACAAAAATTGAACCGGTTGATGAGGATTGCACTTCTGAGGATGATGGACCAGTTAATCCATCTTTTATTTACTTTGATCATTTTTTTCCTCAATCTTCGGAATCTACACAACTCAAAGGCATTGATGATAAAGCTATTTTTGAGTGCATCTTGGACATTCATCAGTCTGAGAGACTAAAGTGTTGGTCCCTAATATTGTAGAAGGGGGGGTTGAATACAATATCAAGATATAATTTTAACTTGAAAAGTATTACAAAATTTATCTGAGGATTAAAGTTAATAACTGATAAATTAATCTAGAACGAATTCAACATGAAGTGTTCGAGTTTAATCAATTATATTCAAACTTGCACAGAAATCTGTGAATATTACAATGCAGACAAATTTCTGAATTTGAACTGATTTTCTAACACTCAAATAGTGAAGCACAATCCTCATATTTATAGAGGTTGAAAAGGCTTTGTATGACCTTTATCAATATGACTTAATTTAATGAAAATAAGCCTTGTATGACTTTTCAGAAAGCTGGGCATGACTTTTTTTCTCGATATGACTTATTTTATAAATTAAAAAATTGGTATGACTTTTTAATTAAATAAATAAACAATCCAGCATGATCTTTTGAACAAAGGAAATTCGGTATGACTTTTCTTTTCAAGCTCGGTATGACTTATCATTAAACCAGCTCGGTATGACTTATTTTTAGATATATATATATATATATATATATATATATATATATATATATATATATATCGGTATGACTTATTCATAAGTCATTCGGTATGACTTATTCATAAGTCATTCGGTATGACTTATTCATAAGTCATTCGAAATATTTATATATAAGTCATATGAATTCATTTCTTTTATAATAAATTAATTCTACTTAAATTAATTATATAATTTATAAATTAAATTAAATTCAACTTGAATTAATTTAATTAAATAAATTAAATAATTAACTTACTTTAATTTATAGAATTAAAAATACTATAGTGATCTGTTTAATCTGAAGTCAGCTTTGAAATTTTCTCGTCCTTTCTTTGTCTTCTGTTCTTGAAACCTCTTGATTTAAATGAAGAATAAATATTATTTTAGTTGACACACAAATGTACTGTCTGGTTCATTTGTGTCATACTAATAAATTGTAAGGAATATATTCATTTGATGATGTATAAAATACTAGATCAGGGTCTAGATTAGTTTATCTGTAATAAGTCTTTCTAGTCTCTAAAATGTATAATCAGAGTCTAGATAGTCAAAATTCATGTTACTTGTACTTAAAAGAATTCTGTAGAAAGTGAAACCAGAGTCTGCATGAAGATCAGAGTCTGGAAGGTGATCAGAGTCTATAGACTATCAGAGTCTACATGTGATCAGACTCTGAAGATCATCAGAGTCTAAAGGATTCAAAGTCTATAGTGTTAAAGTTAAATTTGGAAAAGGATCACAGGAATGGAAAGTCTTCGAAGATCAAGATAAATATATTGCAGATATGCTATGGGAAAGAAAGAGAATTCTAGAAGGAAACTGTCAACTAATAATTAGGAATTCTATTCCTATTGTAATTTATCTTTCTGTTATTAGTTGATAGGCAGCTCTCTATATAAACACTATGTAACCTAATTGTAAAGGTGTGGAAAAAAAAGTCGAAGCAAAATTTGTCAGAGTGAAATTTTGTGAGAGCATAGAGATAGAGAGAGTTGCTTTGACAATCACAGAGAAGCTGCTAGGGTTTGTGTACACCCTAGGAGAGTTTTGTATTTAATCATTAATAATACAAATAGTACTTATTTATATCTTTGTGTTTGATCTTTGTTCTTAATTCATATCGAATTTGATTTTAAAATCAAGTAGGAAAGACACACAAGTATTCAACCCCCCCTTCTACTTGTGCAACTGGGAAAACAATTGGTATCAGAGCCTAACGTTTAAAATCGATCAAATATGTCTGGAAACAAATATGGCAATTCTAAGATTTCTATGCTTAAGATAAACGAGTTCACCCACTAGAAGGTTAAGATGCTGCACCATCTAGAAGCAACAGACCCTGACTATCTTGAAAGAATTCATGAAGGACCCTATGTGCCCTTAAATCTTGTGCCTCAAATCAATGAAGAAGGCAAAGTAACTAAAGAACACTTCATTGAGAAACCAAAGGCTGAATGGACAAAAGAGGACAAAGAGAATGTCCTTAAGGAGGCAAAGGTCAAAAACATACTCTTCAACAGTTTGGATTCTGTTCTTACAAACTGTGTTATATCATGTCAAACTGCTAAGGAGATGTGGACAAAACTTGAAGTGCACTGTCAAGGGACTAAAGATGTCAAGAAGAATGCTAGGTCCTTGCTAATTCAAGAGTATGAGTATTTTGAAGCAAAATCTGGAGAATCTATCACTGAGATGTATGATAGGTTTACAAAATTCTTGAATGAGATGGCTATGCTTGGTAAGGTTTATGATTCTGAAGATACAAACACCAAGTTTCTGAGAGCACTTCCTGAAGAGTGAGACAATAAGACTACAGCCATAAGGGAAGCTAGAGATTTGGATGAACTAACTCTAGAAGAATTGTATGGCAGACTCAAGACATATGATTTGGAGATGCAACAGAGAAAGAATAAGAAGTCTGTAAAGACAAAATCTGTGGCACTCTTGATGGAGTCTGAGAAAGAGCAACAGGAACAACCCACAGAAGCTAGAATCAAGGATTCAAGAAAGAAGGGTAAAGCTGTTATGGAGTCAGAGTCTACTGACACAGACTCTAATTCTGATGAAGAGATTGATCTAAGTCAAATGATGGCTATGTTTGCTAAAAATTTCAAAAGAATGAAATTCAATAAAAGAATTGGCAAATTTAGCAAGAGGCCATCATTCAAGAAGGAAGATGAGAAGGTTGAGAAGAGCAAGAGTACTATAATCAAACTTGACAAAGCAAAGGTCAAATGTTTCAACTGTGGAATATTGGGGCACTTTGCCAGTGAATGCAGAAAATCAAAAAGTCAAGGAAAAGGAAAACCACTTCTATCAACAGGGAAGGATTGGGCAGATTCAAGCTCAGAGGATGAAATTGATTATAAAAATCTAGCATTGATGGCATCCTCCTCAAGAAAATCACAATCTCCCAAGGAATCCTTATCTCCTAAAACTCAAGTATCAATCTTTACTCCTGAATCCTTAATTAATTTAGACTCTGATGATATAGAAATTGTGCAAAGTGAGGTTAATAAAATAATGACAACATGTAGGTCTCTCACTAGTGAAAGTGAAAGGTTGAGAGAGGAAAATTCAACCTTGACTAAAAGGAATAATCATTTAAAGTCTGAGTTAATATTAATGGAACAATACAAAAAGGATTCTGAGAAACATAGTCATAACTACACTGAAATCTTGAAAGCCTATGACTATGTAAGAGAGAACTAGAAGAAGAGAGACTCAAGTTTAGAGTCTGGACAGACTCTGGTAGAAAAGTTCAAGAAATTCTCAATAATCAAAACGTGTGGCAAAAGACCTATTGTTGAGAATGATAACAATGAAGAAGCTAGCAAATTTATAAGACTAAAGACAAAAGTTCATTTGTTCCTGTTAAGTTTGTGATCCCTAAAGAAAAAACTGAAACCACAAACTCATCTGTCAATAGTCCCCCTGTTGTTGACAAGAAGACAGATGAAACAAGAGAAAATAACTCTAAGAAAAATATTAACATAGGGTACTTGTCTAAGTCTAAGTTGAAAGAAAGGTTAGAGAACTTATCAGAGTCCACCAAAACTAGGAGAAATAGAAATGGTAAGGAAGGCATTAATAAGGCTAATAATTATCAAAAAGATCCTAATGCTCCTAGAAAGAAGTGTTATAGATGTGGCAACCACAACCATTTAGCTATAGATTGTAAAACAAAAATTGAGATGAAATCAGAGTCTAGTCCTTCTCAGACTCTGAAAAGTCACTACATACCACAGAAACCTTGTTATCACTGTGGTAGCATATTTCATTCTATTTATATGTGTAGAGACTATCATGATTTGTATTACAATTTTTATGAGCTAAAATCTTCTATTGATAAAAGTTGGTATGACACTATTAATACTCCACCAGAGTCTAAAGCAACAAAAGAGATAGATAAACCAAAGGTGAAAATTGTTAAACATGTTTCTCCTAAAGTTAGTAGAAAAGGATCCAAAACTGTTTGGGTCCTCAAAACATCTAACTAGCTGCTTTATGTATGCAGGGAACCAGGGTAAAGAAAGTAATCCTAATCCTGGACAGTGGATGCTCAGGACACATGACTGGAAAGAAATCACTGCTTACAGACTTTGTGGAAATGGCTGGTCCAGAAGTATCCTTTGGAGATGGCAACAAAGGACAAACACTGGGATATGGCAAAATTGTACTTGGAAATGTCATCATTGATCAAGTAGCTCTAGTTGATGGCTTAAGGAACAATTTGATAAGCATAAGTCAACTTGGAGATAAAGGTTACCATACTGGCTTTGGCAACAAAGAGTGTCTTGTGACTCACATAGAAACAGGCATTTTGGTTTTCAAAGGACACAGACATGGTAACATTTATGAAGCCAGCTTGGAGGATTGCATACATAGTGAAGTCACATGTCTATATAGCAAGGCCTCAACTGAAGAAAGCTGGAAATGGCACAAGAAACTGTCACACATCAACTTCAAAATACTCAACAAGTTGGTTAAACAGAATCTTGTAAGAGGATTACCACAGGTTGATTTTGTGCAAGATGGACTTTGTGAAGCATGTCAACTTGGAAAACATTTAGCTATAGATTGTAAAACAAAAATTGAGATGAAATCAGAGTCTAGTCCTTCTCAGACTCTGAAAAGTCACTACATACCACAGAAACCTTGTTATCACTGTGGTAGCATATTTCATTCTATTTATATGTGTAGAGACTATCATGATTTGTATTACAATTTTTATGAGCTAAAATCTTCTATTGATAAAATTTGGTATGACACTGTTAATACTCCACCAGAGTCTAAAGCAACAAAAGAGACAGATAAACCAAAGGTGAAAATTGTTAAGCCTGTTTCTCCTAACGTTAGTAGAAAAGGATCCAAAACTGTTTGGGTCCTCAAAACATCTAACTAGCTGCTTTATGTATGCAGGGAACCAGGGTAAAGAAAGTAATCCTAATCCTGGACAGTGGATGCTCAGGACACATGACTGGAAAGAAATCCCTGCTTATAGACTTTGTGGAAATAGTTGGTCCAGAAGTATCCTTTGGAGATGGCAACAAAGGACAAACACTGGGATATGGCAAAATTGTACTTGGAAATGTCATCATTGATCAAGTAGCTCTAGTTGATGGCTTAAGGCACAATTTGATAAGCATAAGTCAACTTGGAGATAAAGGTTACCATACTGGCTTTGACAACAAAAAGTGTCTTATGACTCACATAGAAACAGGCATTTTGGTTTTCAAAGGACACAGACATGGTAACATTTATGAAGCCAGCTTGGAGGATTGCATACATAGTGAAGTCACATGTCTATATAGCAAGGCCTCAACTGAAGAAAGCTGGAAATGGCACAAGAAACTGTCACACATCAACTTCAAAACACTCAACAAGTCGGTTAAACATAATCTTGTAAGAGGATTACCACAGGTTGATTTTGTGCAAGATGGAGTTTGTGAAGCATGTCAACTTGGAAAACAAAGGAAATCATCCTTCAAGAGCAAGACAATAACCCTTTTATTTATTGCATCTTGATTTATTTGGTCCAGTAAATGTTATGTCAATTAACAAAAAGAAATATACTCTTGTTATTGTAGATGATTTTACAAGATTCACATGGGTTTTCTTTCTACATTCAAAGGATGAAGCTCCACAACACATAATAGACCATATCACTTTTCTGGAAAGAAAATCAAAGAAAACTGTTAGAGTTCTAAGGAGTGACAATGGTACTGAATTCAAGAATTCAATCATGGAGGACTACTGTGCATCAAAGGGAATTACTTAACAATTTTCTGCGCCAAGAACTCCTCAACAAAATGGAGTTGTGGAAAGAAAGAATTGGACACTCATAGAAGCTGCCAGAACAATGTTGGCAGAGTCTAAGTTGCCATTACATTTTTGGGCCGAGGCAGTCAATACAACATGTTTCACTCAAAACTGCACCCTAATAAACATGCAAGGAAAGACTCCCTATGAAATGATAAAGGACAAGAAGCCAAGTGTGAAACACTTTCACATATTTGGATGCAACTGTTATGTACTGAAAGTACATCATGAAAATCTAAGCAAATTTGAAGCCAAGGCAGATGAATCAATTTTTCTTGGATATGCATCGAACATAAAAGCATTCAGAGTGTTTAATCTCAGAACCAAAATTGTTATAGAATCTATTCATGTTGCATTTGATGATAAAAAGTGTACAGGATTGCCGGATGAGTCAGAATCTACTACACTAGAATTTGAAAATCTAAAAAGTTCTGAGATAAATAAAGAAGAAGAGGATGAAGACCCTCAAATAAATCCTGAACCAACACAGGAACCTGCACACTCTGAGGGAGAGCCAGAAAATTCAACTCCAAATAATTCAGAGTCTAACAGGTCGGGGTCTACCCAGAAAGAGTCTATCCAGACAGAGTCTAACTCTTCAGGGTCTGGATCAAGCAACTCTAAACCCTTGTCAGAGTCAAGAAATTTAGGGGGAGCCTCTTCATTTGAATTTCACTCAAATACAGAAGATGCAAATGACTTAGGGGGAGCTTCAAGTTCAAGAACCAATCTTTCACCTGCTAGAAAATGGATAAGGAATCGCACTCCTTACTTGATAATTGGTGATCCTGAGAGTGATGTACAAACAAGAACCACTCAAAATGAATGTCTTTATAGCTGTTTTCTTTCAAAGAATGAACCCAAGAAAATTGAGGAAGCCTTGCAAGACCCTGATTGGATTATTGCAATGCAAGAAGAATTGAATGAATTTGAGAGAAATAAAGTGTGGAAACTTGTACCAAGACCTAGAGATAGATCAGTGGTTGGTGCAAAATGGGTGTACATAAACAAACTTGATGAGAATGGAACTGTAATCAGAAACAAAGCAAGGCTAGTTGCAAAAGGATACTCACAGGAGGAAGGAACTGACTATGATGAAACTTTTGCACCAGTAGCAAGATTGGAAGCTATTAGAATGTTTCTGGCCTTTGCAGCTCATTCAAAATTCAAGGTGTATCAGATGGATGTGAAAAGTGCCTTCTTAAATGGAGAATTGGAAGAAGAAGTCTATGTGGAGCAACCACCAGGATTTGTTGATCCAAAGTTTCCTGATCATGTGTACAGGTTAGATAAGGCACTATATGGATTGAAGCAAGCACCTAGAGCATGGTATGAAACTCTTTCAAAATTTCTTCTTGAAAATGGATTCACAAGAGGTACCATTGACAAAACTCTCTTTATTAGAAAATATAAAGGTGATATTTTGCTTGTCCAAATTTATGTTGATGATATTATATTTGGATCTACTAATGATAATCTCTGTGAAAAGTTTAGTCAACTAATGCAGTCAAATTATGAAATGAGCATGATGGGAGAATTAAACTTCTTTTTGGGGCTTCAAGTCAAACAGAATGATGATGGAATTTTCATCAATCAAACAAAGTATATAAAAGAACTGTTGAAGAAGTTTAATATGCAAGATTCTGCAACTGCTAAAACTCCCATGTCAACAGCTACTAAGCTAGACTCTAACCCAAAGGGTAAGAAAGTTGACAACACTAGCTATAGAGGTATGATTGGCTCATTGTTATATTTAACTGCTAGTAGACCAGATATAATGTTTGCAACTTATCTGTGTGCCAGATTTCAAGCTGACCCTAGAGAATCACACTTAATAGCTGTGAAAAGAATTTTTAGATATCTCAAGGGGGCATGCACAAACTCTTGGACTTTGGTATCCTAGAGAGTCAGATTTTTCACTAATTGGCTATTCAGATTCTGACTATGCAGGATGCAAAGTAGACAGGAAAACCACAACAGGACAATGCCAGTTTCTTGGCAACAGATTAATTTCTTGGTTTAGCAAGAAACAACAGACTGTATCAACCTCAACTGCTGAGGCTGAATACATTGCAGCTGGAAGTTGCTGTGCTCAAATTCTATGGATGAGAAATCAATTACTTGGTTATGGACTAACATTCTCAAATATTCCTATGTATTGTGATAATACTAGTGCTATTAAAATTGCAGAGAATCCAGTCCAACACTCCAGAACAAAGCACATTGATGTTAGGTATCACTTTATTAGAGAACATGTTGAAAATGGTACTGTGACACTTCACTATGTTCCAACTGACAGACAGATTGCAGACATTTTAACAAAACCACTTGATGAGTCTACCTTTCTCAGACTGGTAGGTGAATTAGGTATGTTAAATATATAAGTGATCAAAAATTATAAGAAGCAAGGTATGCACTTTAATTATTGTCCTTGTCTTAACACACTGTGATTAATTATTATTGCAAAATTTTGTTTGGTATTTTACCTTGACAGAGTCTAGTTTTTAGACTCTGACGAGTCTATAGACTCTGACGAGTCTGTAGACTCTGAGAGTTAGTAGACTCTGAGAAAAATATCGCCTAGACTCTAAATCGGTTAAAATTCGCACCTGCAGACTCTGATTGCGTTTAAACTATTCAAATGACTTGAAATAGGCTGTAACAGTTATCTTTTGATTGGAGATAGGCTGTAGACTCGTGTGTATTGTATGCAACTTGAACAAAATAGAATTTTTCATACAATTTACTCACTTGTTTATTGCAATTATTTTCTAAGGCAAAAATATTCACAGAGCTTTTTACGAACCCTAGCTAATTTCTTCAAGCTTTTCCATCACTTTCAACTAGACAACTTCAATGGCTGCCATTTCTGCTGTCATGAGGGGACCCAAGGCGATTGCATTCACTTTGGGGATTTTGAGTTCATGACCACAAATCATGTTGCCGCTCTTGGAGAAAAGAATGGGGTAGACGCTGACTACTACACTATGATGGATTTCTTGGAGCAATCTGAGCTAAACTACATTCTCAAGACATCACCAGTCATTCACATGGATGTTGGTTCACAGGCATGGAGCACTGCAAAGGTAGTTGATCCTTCTCAGGATTAACCAGGTAAAATAATGTTTACCTTTGGTAATCTTACATTTGATGTTACTGCTGATGTTATTAATTCTGTGTTTAAATTACCGGTTAAATAACCTTTTGATGAAATTGTTTCTGATGCTGATATTAAAGATATGTTTAAATCACTAGGTTATTCTGGTAGTTTAGAAAACATGAGTAAGTTAACAAGGCTGTACTTGAGAAAAGAATGGTCCTTTTTCTTTGATCAAATTGCAAAGTGTTTTTGTTGGGTCCCGGAGATCGGAGAGGGGGGGTGAATACGATTCCCAAATTAAATATGACTATTAATTATTTTTGGGACAACATAAAAATTACTTTGGTTCAAACCCGGGTACTGTTCATCATCTTCTTCAACCTCAAGAACACCATTAAAATAACCAAGATAATGAACGGTAAATCATCCAAAACACACAACACAACAAGATCCAAGAATATAACTTTATATTCATTGAAGTGGGGTAGATGCTACAAACAAGTTCAAGAACATAAGCTCAAGAACACAACAAAGAAGTGATTTTTGTCTCCTCTAAAACTATTACATTTTGTAGATCTAGGAGACAAAAATCAGCCCTATCTTCTAAACAAGATTTAGCAAGTGTTTACAATAGAACGATAGAGGAGTGGTATGATAAAGAAAATCATGGCCCCAAAATATTAAAGTATTAGTTCGGCCATGGGGGAGAGAATAATTTTTCTCTCTCTCCCCTTATTTTCTCCTGCACCCTCGCTGCTTGAAAAACAAGTATGGAAGACTTTTATTCAAAGTGAAAAAAGGTTACTTTTTCACTTTTTCTCCTTTTGCTCATGTCCACCCAAATCTTATCTTCAAAGTCATGTACCAAGCATGCCTTTAGAAATATTTAATGTAAAAGTAATATTTAATAAATATATAAAATATAAATAAAGAATATCTTTATTTATAAAATATATAAATAATTAAATAAATACTTTATTTAATTAAATTAAATATTTCCATCCCACTCTTCAATTTGTGTAGACTTTCTTATCCAAATAATTGGCCCCGTATACGTGACTCCACCACGTCCAAATATTTGGCCTTCTAATCTGTGAAGCTTTAGTAAGATCCAATCAGGTTGTGCCGTCTGTCCCTTATCCATTAGGCTGACATTTCTCCAACACTGATTTACCACCTTTGTTGATCTTCCACATGACTCAAGAAAACCAACAACTTTAGAATGATTAAAACCATATTAACCGACGAGAGCTTGCCTGCAATGTCCTGACACTTGATGCAACGGTCTGGTTCATAAGTGACTAGTCTTGATAGATGCTCTTGATTCCGAACATGATTCCACATTCTTCTTTGCAAACCTTACTTGTTGCTTCGATTGTAATGCACTAAAATCGTCATAGACTAAGACAATCTTCTGTAGCTTCCACATCCTTGAATAGATGTCAACATCTTTTATTCTCCACTGAGGCATGAACATGTTAATGAACTTCTTCCAGTGAGCTTCAAGTCTGTAGATGATCCTTTGATACTTTGTCTTAACTGAACTCTGTGATCCAAGATTTCTGTGCACCTGCATATTATTACATGTCCTATTCTATTGTTGAGTTATCATCAACCATTACATAGAGATTACATTTAGCATTTCTAGTACACATGAAAGTGCAGTGAGTTACTTCCTTTCACTCCTATCTCCCCTTTCAATCTCCCCCTATTTGGTTGATATGGAATAGCAATCAAATACTATTTCCCTTTACAATCTCCCCCAAAAGTAATTAAATAAAATTAACTACTAGAGGATAACTCAACTAACATACAAGAAATAATTAAAGTACTGGACATGAAAATAATATACAAAAGGTTCTGGAAAGATATAATCAGTTAAATCCAGATTTCCTGAGTTGCTGAAAATGAATGATGAATTTCTGAATTTCATTTTCCTTTAGCTTCCTCCACTTCAATGTTCTTCAAAGATGGGGTTCTTTCAATAAAGAAACAAATCATTAGTAAAGACTTCTGAACAATCATTCTCGTTCATCTTGCAATTCGAACTAGAACATACAACTCTCTATGTTCCCCATAAGAGGTCAACTCATTCTCCCCTTAAGGTTGTTCTCTCTTGGAATGAAAGTCACTTCTTCTTTTTCTTCAGGATGTTCTATTTCCAGGAAACATATTTTTCTTTCTTCCCTGCACTACTCCACTGACTTCATCTATCACTGAAACAAGAAATAGAACACACTTGGACACATCTCAGATGCCCCTTGAAAATCTCCTTCACATTTTTCTTTACCCAGAAAACTTCTACTTAGCAAAAACTCCCCCTGAGTTGATACTCTTCAAAGAAATCTTCATTTTCATTCATTGATCGTGCTAGAAAGAATTCTTCTGCCGAACTTCTCCTAAGAATGTTTCAAGGACAGATCTTCAAACAAATAGAGCAAAATCCCTTAGATATCTTTTCAGAATAAGATATAGCATTGCAAACCAAGATGTTAAGATTCTCCATAACTTCTTCCCAAATGACAAAAAGTAACTTCTCCACTTCAGACAAAAAATTAGTTAAATCTACAACACCTTTAGGGATTAGACTCCAACCAATTACTAAGAAACTCCCCCTTAGTAATTCTCCCTTCCATCACTAAGGTTTCAATTTTATCTAATTCTCCCCCTTAGTTCATGCAAGCTCCAATCCACCCTTGTGTCTTTAGATATCCTCTAAGTAACCTCCACAAGATAGGATTGACAGATCTCATTTCTTGTATCACTGAGAGATCTCGTTTCTTGTATCACCAAATTCTCCCCCTTCGTTGAGAATATCCTTTAAAACAATAAAAGTATCATCTACATCCAATCGAATAAGAAACTCTCCTCCAATTGAACATAAAATCCCCCTTAGGTCTAAAAATTAATGTCTCCCCCTTTGAGATTGAGAACAACATGAATTAATAGACCCAAAGGTAATAGTTTGGACATTCCCACTAAGCTTCAGCTAGACTCTTCTTCAGCTTGTCTTCCAGAAAAGAATCTCTTCAACATTTCAGAGCTGAAAAATTCAGTAACAGGATTCAAGCATAGTAGCAAGGTTAGTGTTTGGTCTATGGTTTCCTCACTTCTACTACGTTCTGTTGGTGTTTACACTTTCAAGCATAAGTGTTCCACTCATTTCTCTCCCTATTTCTCTCACTCAAGTGTATCACTCCCTCACTTCACTCAAGTGTTTCTCTCCCTTACTTGCACTCATTCCATTTATAGCAATTTGTACCTGCAAGTAAATCCATGCTAGTCTCACCAAGATATTATGGATCGTTGACTGTAGCATGTTGTCGATCACTAAAGATCTAGGTTCTGAGATGGAATCTCAGACAGAGTTTCAGTTAGGTCATCACCCAACTCACCATGAGCAAATCCATGCACACGTGGCTCGTCGTCGGGGAATAACCCTTCTGAAATTGGAATCTCCTCCATTCCAGGGGTGACTGAAATCCCAACACCCTGATCCTCAAAAGACTCATCAAATTGGTAAACCAACTGAATCATAGTCTACGAGTTGTTGCTCAACTACTTTCAGCATCAACAATCTCCCCATATGCAAATCCATGCACTGGATCGTTGAATGTGGTATGCGTACTAGCAGCTATTTAAGCATCAACCGACTCCCCATATGCAAATCCATGCACTGGATCGTTGACGGTGATATGCCTTTAAGTTTTGAGCGATCCATGTATTCCAGAATTTGAATTCCTGGGAGAGTAGACGTGTACAAACATCTCTCTCAATCACCTGTGAAGATGAATTAACTCACTATTTTCAGTCATGGAAAACTGTTAGTGATTGCCTCTCAACATTAACAGATTGCTCTGCGGATGTGAAATCCCGTTAGGGAACTAGGACTGTTCCTCCTAGGAAGGTTGACAAGGATTCTAATATATGGCAAGAAATCCAAGTTTCCCTCAAATACCTGTGAAGGTGGTTCAACAACTTCATTCACCATGAATGGTAAACAAAGAAGTTTAGGGGTTTTACCTATATCTCACAATGTGCACTTCTTGCAATGTGTCCTCACAATTGTAAGTCTCAAGAGAGGCTAGAGAACTGTTAGGTCCTATAACATCCCTTAGAAGCAAAAACTTTAGGATTACCATCAGCGTGAATATTTTTGGTGTGCTTGACTCATTACAAGGTGCTCTGGCTGACGAGCAAATTTTCAATGAAATCACCCTGTTGAGAGAGTTCATTCAGAAACGGTTGAATTGCCTTTTCAGCTCTGCATCCTTTTGAGAGAATACAGATGAGCTACAGATACCTCAATTTGTATACTTCTTTCCTTCTCGAGAGGTAGAGCTGTGGGTGCACTTCCGACTTCATCCTTATTTACTGCATCAATTGCAGTTTCTCCCTTAACAACCGCTAATCTACATAAGTTCCTTATATCACCAAGGGTTGAAAGTTTGAATTAGAATGATAGTGTTTGGTACTAAGGCCTTGGTTAGAAATTGATGGATTATTCAACTTCTTGACCTTCCCCTATAGCCACTAAGGCCAAGCCATTACGGCTAAATAGATAGAGTTGATCAGAGCTATATAAAATTTGGTAGAGTATGATTAAACTTATTCTCTATTCCTTCTCAGAAATATTGCATCGGAGCAATGTGTCCTCAAGAAACAATGCACCAGAGCTAAAATATGGGAATTAATAAAGAATAGGTAAAAGAATATTAAGCCAAATTTCATAAACTCACAATTTTGAAAAAAAAGTTTAACAGATTAACAAAAGTGTTCTTTTAAATTTCTCTTAGACAAATATCCAATTGAAATTCAACTCTTTTAACAAAAACATTTTGATTAATAACTTAAATCTATTTCATCTTGCTCACTGTATGTTTTCAGAAACTGTTTTGCAATTCATTCTTATCGGATATTATCTCCGACTTAAAACATAAATCATTTTAAAAAAATCGAATGAATGCTTTAGTCATACAGTCCAAGGCACTAATCCCAAAGCAAACAACCATTGTTTTAATACTACAGGTCAATGTGAAACAGACATTAACAAGAGTTTTGAAAAATGTTTTACCAATAGTTGATACCTCAAGATCAAAACAATTTACTCAAATAAAATAGCCTGATACCATGCAACCTAAGTTACAAGTTATCAAGTAACTTTATTTAAACAAATCGTGGAGAGAAAACAGTTTTCATTACAAAACATTTAGAGAGAGAGAGAGGATATATGATTTTAAAATAGAAAGATAATCCTCAAGAAATTTTCTCTTTCAAAGAAAACTTTTAGTGGCTTTTCATTCTCTGGCAAATGAATGCATGTTTAGATAAAACATTTTTCACAAGAAATAGACAAGAAATTTCTTTATGCATTCAAGTTCTAAAGAATGAAAAACATATGTTAATACTAATGAATTATCAAAGATATGAATGACAAGACATTCAAAAGTACTAACATCATTCAATCATTTTGTAATAAAACGCATCTTACTACAAAACAATTAAGCACATAAGATATTTACATTATGCTAGACAATTACCATTTATCGCTTGAAACAAACACATATTGCAATATAGATCATGGTAATTCTAAAGCATAAAGCATAAGCATCCGCTAAACACTGAACATACATTGACCGAATGACAGCATTTAACTTCTTACACTACATCTCAACAATTATCACATAAGCATATTGAAAATACTCATGACAATCAGAATGTATGTAAGCTCGAAGTACTAGTTGTATCAGAGATCAAATACCTTTAAATATTAATGCTAAAATTTATGATCTTTGACAACCCCTCGCGATGTAGTAAATTACTTTCAATATCAGTGTTTTTGAAATAATTTTTTTGTCACTTAGTGCAGAAATTCTAAGTGACATCACTAATATCAAAAGGATGACAACTAATATTAATGGATTTTCCAAAAGACATGAATTACATCACTTAAACTACATATTAAGTGGTTCCATTAATATTAGCATTAAACAATTAAAAGTAAATAAAATTACAATTAATTGATATATACAAATACTTATGCTGAAACATTTGATACATATAGCATGAATAACATATGACAGCACAAAGTATGAGGTCCTGGATATAAATTGACTATACAAAGAGATGCTACATTGTTAGGTTCCTAGGTCCCGGGTGATCATAGGTAATCTCATACCGATAATATTGGGTCCCGGGTGGTCACAAGCCAAACATTAATCAGTTCCTAGAGATCGTAGACATCTAAATAGCATGAACACACTCTATAAACTTTAAATTTAAATAAATCAATATTAGACTAGAGTGACATACCTTAGTCAATAGAGCTTTTACTGGTGTATGATCGTTGAATGAACAATTACTCCTCTTTGCCCTAGAGATCGAACGTTTACTCCTTTTGGACAGGAATAACTTTTCAGCTACCAGTTAACATTGTTCCTCGAAACAATACCACGCTCATCCAGAAGGAAACTGCATTACCTTCAACACCCAAATATATCCTTGTAGATATTGGTCTTGGTAGCAGCTTCACTAAACTCAGCACTCTAGAAACCAGTAGTCCTGACACTAGCAGAGTAGAACCTTCAAAAACTCCGAACTACCCTTCAGCTTCTGTATCAATACCAAGTCTTCATGTGGATTGATTCCTTGTGCTAAGTGTATCTGCCTCTGGTTTAATTGAGTTAGTTCCTTGATTTGAAACCCTCCTCAATCTTGATTAGTTAGTACATCTTCAGTCTTCATTGAATTCACTCAGAAAAACCAATGAAATACTCTTATACATGCACGACCAATCACTACTCTACTACCCAGAATCATCAAGAACTGACTCTAGGAAATGTTGTTACACAAAACCCTTTGTTATGACAGATGTGTCCTTAATGTTTTCTTAGATATCCAGTGGGTAGAGTAGACTTCTTCAAATATGATTGAGATCACCTTGCATTATCTTTAAATTGACAATTTCCTTTCTAATATGCAATCACTCAATCTGGATCACTAAGTGCTCCTAAGAATCTCAACTCTTACTCAATGAGCACTGCTAGCCTTTGAACATGAAACATGACTAGTTGATCCAACTTACTGATGCTCCCCCTGTGATGCTGCTTGCAGCTTTTCTTCATCTGGTGTCATCTGATCTTGAGCCCTAAACAGGATGTCAACCTTTAGAAATTCAGAGCTAAAATCAAACGAATGCTAGGGATCTTGATGATGATATTCACTGCATCTAGATCATCTTAAATCAATCACAGACTCTGTGTAAGCTTCTTAACTCCAAATAAGATAGCCCTCCATCACACCATGTGACTTCAGGCATGATTAATCTTACTTGATGTCTTCTCTTTACATTTGTTGATTAGACTTGCTGTGTCAACTGATTCAGCCGTAGTGAATAGGAAACCTTAAGTCTATCCATTATCCTTGTAATTTCACTCAAGGTCTGGATTTCCCTATCAACTCCTCCATTTGGTCATGAAGTCCGGAAACTGAACTTTACTCTAGAATACTCCTTTCAGTGCAGACATAACATAGAACTTCGTTCGTCAACAAATTTCATTACCTGCCCTCAAAGTGTTCTTATAGCAATCTGCCTAATCCTTTGAATGTGATTAATCACTGAGATGCTTCATCTATCGAATGCATGAACAACCACCAAAACTAAACAGGGTAGCCTTTGACTTGACTTCCCTTCAACTGACATACTTCACTAATGTCCTTCTTAAAAGAATTTCATTAGAAGTAGTCCTTTCTCACCAACTTCATCTTTACCGTCGAATCCGTTATCTTGATAAACCAAGTATTAGTTGATAAACCAAGTGTGAGAGCATCACTTGTTGTTGCAGCTAACTCCATTCTGATAAACTTCAACGAATAGTTGACTTCATCATAAGCATTACATTTCGTGTCAGCAATAACCTCACTTCCAGTAGAGTGAGCTTCTATTTCTCTTGACCCCGATCAATACTTGTCATCCCGAACTGATATTAGGAAACCTTTCGCAAAGAATTCCCTAGGTCTTCCTTAATATTGTGCTTCAGATCATTCAAGAAAAATAGGTAACCTTGCTTAACCATTTGAATACCAAAGCAAAAGTAGTTACATGCCTCGAACATGAAAATGTCAGAGATATATAACTTGTACATGTTGAAAGATACTCTACATTCACAAATGATTAAGACACGTGGTCCTCAATTTGATTGAGTCCAAGGGTTAGAGATATTTCTAAACATAGTTAACAACAAAGCATTCAAGTTCAACATGCTCATTCTTATTTGACTGATCACTCCTCATCTATATCAGCCTCAACAAGTAGCCTTGGCTATGAGCTCAGTGATCCCAACCTAACTTAAGGTGGACTAGCAGTCTATAAGAATCATGTCGTACATATATGTAGTCATAGAAGAATCAATCACTCAGATTCCTAATTCTTCTAAATCACCTTTGTTGTTCACTTTAACATTATATTATCTCTAATTACTTGAGTCAATTTAAATTTAAAAATTTAATTCATGGTTTATTAAACTGACCCCTAGGCAATTCCCAAATTAGAAACAAACTTATCTTAACAAGCACATGATCAAATATAGCATTTAATACAACCATGCGAGTATAAACAGATTATAGACAATGTAAACATCAAGGCACTTAGCATGCAGCAAATACTCTTTCCGGTAAATGTACCCCTACAAATACCTAAGACTCTATATGCTAACATGATCAATTATCGTAAAGCAAGCATTAAATCACACAAGATCTAATCATAAAGTCAAATACTCATAAACAAGCAACACTAACAAACTAGCATAAGTTATCTAATTTATATAGAAATCAAGGTGAGACATGCATTACATCAAACTTATAATATAATGCAGTTCAGTACTTAATACTCTATAATTGAATCAAACAAGTATAAACTAGTTAGAAAGTATACCTGAGCGATGCTTAGCATTCCATCTCGAGTGATAATCAATTGATCCAAATCAATTTCCATTCTACTGACACTCATGGAAGTATCCTTGCATTTGACCTCAATAAGCAATGATGTTCCTGTTTCAACCCAAATTGATACCTGATTGTTCTGCTTAAAGACCTCGACATAGAATGTCTCATGTTCTGCTTGAAAAGATCACTCTTCTTTGTATGTGTAGCAATAACCCCTTGATTATCATATGTCAGTGATAATCAAACCTTGTGTATTTCTGCCACTGATGTCCTTTAACCAAATCTTCAATTGTTGTTTTGGTTCTTTGACCGATAAACTGAATTCCTTTACAAAATCTCGAATTCTTCAGACATTGATTCGAAAACTACTGATCGAAGACTCTTCCCTAAGTGAACTAATCCCTTTTCAATAACCAAATGATCCACTGAGTAGACCGATGTAGAAATACATCTCCAATGGTAAGATCAGGTCTCAACTCCATTAGAATGTTCTTCAGTCAGTTCGTTTGTCCTCAACGAACGAAGAATCAACTCCTGTTGTTTCGTTTAATAAAACATTTTGTTCAACCAGAAGTATTTATTTTTTTAGGAATTTAAATAATCAAAATAAATTGAAAATGCATTTTTTTTTGATAAATAATAATAAATTTCCCAATTTCAAATTATAAATAAAATAAAATAATTCGAAAAGAAAGTTTTGATATAGAGATAACAAATTTTTCAAGGTATATTAAATAATCCTGAAAAAGAAATTATTTCAAATCAAAATTAATTTTCAAAGAATTTTATAGAATTTATAATCCAAAACAGTTTTAATTATAATTAAAATAAAACAGATTGAAAATATAAGTTTGATATAAAAATAATAAATTTTCAAGTCATCTAAAGATATTCTTGAAAATAAATTATTTCAACCAAAATGATTTTCCAAAAAGTTTTATGAGATTTATAATTAAAACTTGCAAGCTTAAATTATAATTAAAATAAAACAACTCGAAAAAATAATTTTGAAATAGAAATACTAAATTTTCAAAACATTTAAAATGTTCATGAAAATAAATTATTTCAATCCAAAAAATATTTTTCAAAGAGTTTTATATAATTTGTAATTAAAGTTTTATGAAAAATAAATTATTAAACCTCAAAAATAATTCTCAAAATACTTTTAAGAATATTAAACTCAAAAGAAATTAAATTGGATTTTAAGATTAATTTTAGTTTTTAAATTAATAAAATTCTTAATTAAGAATATTAAAAATATAAAATATTTGACTCTAAAATTTAAAAGAAAATAAAATATTTTCTAAGATGTAAAATAAACTTGAAAAATAAATTATTTAAATTTAAAAATTATTTCCAAAATATTTTAAATAATTAAATTCAAATTTAATTATTAAATCAATTATTAAACTAAAAACAATTTGAGAGAAAAACAATTTTTGTTTTAAATAAAAATTAAGCTATGTAGCCATGTGTCATGTTGAAACAGCCTTCTAAGTAGAAATTCTACATAGGAATGTTCTACATAGATTCCATCTCGAACATCCTATCTCGAACATCCAAGTCGAACATCCAAGTCGAACATCCTATCTCGAACATCCAAGTCGAACATCCTATCTCGAATATTCTAACTCGAATATTCTAACTCGAATATTCTAACTCGAATATTCTATGTCGAATATTCTAAGTCGAATATCTAACTCGAATATTCTAACTCGAATATTCTAAGTCGAATATTTAACTCGAATATTCTAACTCGAATATTCTAAGTCGAATATTTAACTCGAATATTCTAAGTCGAATATTCTACATAAAAATATTCTACTTGGCTATCTCGAACATCTATCTCGAATATTCTACATAGGAATGTTCTACTTGGCCATCTAGAACATTTTGTACTTAGAAAAATTCCGGGCTTCAAAAAAATTCTGGATGCCCAGTGAACCAAACGAACCCTCTTTAATCTCAAAAATAAAAATAGATCCAATCGATTTGTATGTCAATCGAGTAGCTCTGATACCAATTGTTGGGTCCCGGAGATCGTAGAGGGGGGGTGAATACGATTCCCAAATTAAATATGACTATTAATTATTTTTGGGATAACATAAAAATTACTTTGGTTCAAACCCGGGTACTGTTCATCATCTTCTTCAACCTCAAGAACACCATTAAAATAACCAAGATAATGAACGGTAAATCATCCAAAACACATAACACAACAAGATCCAAGAATATAACTTTATATTCATTGAAGTGGGGTAGATGCTACAAACAAGTTCAAGAATATAAGCTCAAGAACACAATAAAGAAGTGATTTTTGTCTCCTCTAAAACTATTACATTTTGTAGATCTAGGAGACAAAAATCAGCCCTATCTTCTAAACAAGATTTAGCAAGTGTTTACAATAGAACGATAGAGGAGTGGTATGATAAAGAAAATCATGGCCCCAAAATATTAAAGTATTAGTTCGGCCATGGGGGAGAGAATAATTTTTCTCTCTCTCCCCTTATTTTCTCCTGCACCCTCGCTGCTTGAAAAACAAGTATGGAAGACTTTTATTCAAAGTGAAAAAAGGTTACTTTTTCACTTTTTCTCCTTTTGCTCATGTCCACCCAAATCTTATCTTCAAAGTCATGTGCCAAGCATGCCTTTAGAAATATTTAATGTAAAAGTAATATTTAATAAATATATAAAATATAAATAAAGAATATCTTTATTTATAAAATATATAAATAATTAAATAAATACTTTATTTAATTAAATTAAATATTTCCATCCCACTCTTCAATTTGTGTAGACTTTCTTATCCAAATAATTGGCCCCGTATACGTGACTCCACCACGTCCAAATATTTGGCCTTCTAATCTGTGAAGCTTTAGTAAGATCCAATCAGGTTGTGCCGTCTGTCCCTTATCCATTAGGCTGACATTTCTCCAACACTGATTTACCACCTTTGTTGATCTTCCACATGACTCAAGAAAACCAACAACTTTAGAATGATTAAAACCATATTAACCGACGAGAGCTTGCCTGCAATGTCCTGACACTTGATGCAACGGTCTGGTTCATAAGTGACTAGTCTTGATAGAGGCTCTTGATTCCGAACATGATTCCACATTCTTCTTTGCAAACCTTACTTGTTGCTTCGATTGTAATGCACTAAAATCGTCATAGCCTAAGACAATCTTCTGTAGCTTCCACATCCTTGAATAGATGTCAACATCTTTTATTCTCCACTGAGGCATGAACATGTTAATGAACTTCTTCCAGTGAGCTTCAAGTCTGTAGATGATCCTTTAATACTTTGTCTTAACTGAACTCTGTGATCCAAGATTTCTGTGCACCTGCATATTATTACATGTCCTATTCTATTGTTGAGTTATCATCAATCATTACATAGAGATTACATTTAGCATTTCTAGTACACATGAAAGTGCAGTGAGTTACTTCCTTTCACTCCTATCTCCCCTTTCAGTTTTACTGGTAAGTGTAGTGGATTTGATGCTATTACTGCTATTACTTATCAAATTGGTCACAGTCTCCTATTTGATACAGTAATCAACATTGGTGATATGTTGCTCACTCAAATGGGAGCAAAATTAAATAATGTGCATGAGGGGAGGAAGAAAGTCTACTATCATAGATTTCTTATGATTCTCCTCAATCACTTCATTCCTGACATGTCAACCAAGTTGGCAGATGATTGCTGTGTGCAGGCATACAAACAGCAAAGGAGGATATTCTCTGACATTAAGAGAATTGATGACAAGAAAAAGAGTCTACCTACAATGACATATCCACAGGTAATGCAGGTAAAACTCTCATCCTACAAACCTTCTATCTACAATGCTTCATTTTTTGGTGGTGAAATGGTGCAGGAACAAATAATGGAGAGTCCCCCTGCACCTACCCCAGTCACCCAATCCTCTTCAATTACACAATCTTCTAAACCAAAATCCAAAAATAAACCAACCTCTGGTGTCTCTCAACAGGCACCAGTTGTAAAGAGGAGAAAATTGATTCAATCTAGGCTTATAGATGAGCACAGTGATGAGGAGCTCAACCCTTTAGAGAAACAAGTTGTTGAAGGTCTTTCTTTGCTAAAAGAAGGTCATGAGACACTTGATTCTAACCTTCAAGCCAAGTCTGCAGTCTCTGAAAGGCTACAGACTCTGAAACACCTAGGAATGCACCTCAGGATTCTCAAATTGAATCTCCTGAAAAATCTTTTGCTCAGAAGTACAGAAGGTTAAAGAAGGCTTATTGTGCATACACGCAAGTCTATTATTATTACTAACCCTGTTTTGCAGGAAACAGATGCTCTCAAGGCTCCTGCAGGGCCAGACTCTGATAGCAAGAAATTACCTGAACCAGAGTCTAATGTTGAGTCAGAGTCTAGACTGCCTTTAGACTCTGATCATGAGACATTTTGGGAAGGAATGCCATTGGATGCAGCCTCAAATCTAATTGATGAAATCATTATTCCTAGTGATGAGGCACTGCTATTCTTATATCCTTTGGTGGAATCAGTTGAAGATCCAGAGCAACATCAGACTAAATCTCAAGTCTTGGATTTTCTTTCAACCTATGAAGCCCTAAAGAAAAGAATGGAACAGGAGCTACAAATGTATGCACAGGATGTGGTCAAATCTCTATGCAGCTACCTATTCAACTCTTCATTCCAAGAAAAAGCAGCTGGGCTCATATAAGGCAGAACAAATGCAGTTCTCAAAGCACTAGGTGTGCCAGACTCTGAACAGCAAATCACAAAGAAGCCTAAAAAGCTTAGCATCTACAAAAGGAGAAAATCAGAGTCTGTTGCTGAGTTGGAGACTGAGGTTGAGCAACCAGTTTTTGACTATGAAGCAATTTGGGATCATGGGATTACCTACAGGACAGCTATTGATTGGATCTCTACTATACAGCCATTTTCAAGAAAGGTGGTTGATTTTCTTGTCCAAAATATAGGTAAGGTGGCCAACAAATACATATATCCAACCTATGAAAGTAGATTGGATCAACTTAAGGGCTCACATTATCACAAGATTGCAAGGGAACTGCAGGATTCATTTCACTTGACTTTTGCCCAGGCCATCAATGCACTCCATGCCAGGATGTTTCTCAATGGACACTTAGATGCATTAACTATGGTAGAACCACAAGAGGTAGCAGGTGATGCAAGGCAGTTGGAGGTTGGGACTAGTGCACCATGGTGACTAGTGATAAAGATGCTCAGTCTGCCTCACCCACACAAGAACCACTTAGTCAGAGGTTGGGTGATAGTGGGGCAGGGGAGTATGCTGGTGGGCCCTCCTTGACAACTCACCAAAGAGCTGATGAGAACCCCAGTGATATGGGAGGACAGACTCTGATGGATGCTCATGAAGATATCTCTCAATCTATTCTATCAGAGTCTATCCACCTTGAGGGGGAGTCTCATGCACAAACAGTCAAAGATGGTAACACTCAGACTCTGGCTTCTAATGAAGTCATACTGAAGCAGTCAGAGTCTAGGGTAGACCCTGAGACTGGAATACTGGAGCCAACAGACTCTAAAAAGAGAGAAGATGCTAGTAAGGGTTCAGAATCTGTTGCTGCTCACCCCTTGGTGGAAACCCCTAGCCTTCAGACATTTGAAGGGGTTCCCCTCCATCAAGGTGGTTCAGGTATTGAAGCACCATTATTTTCTCTCAACCCCTCTTCTGTAGGATTATTGAGTGCACCTTCCTAAATGAGTGACAAAATATCTTAGAGCTGGCACTGGACCAGGCAAAAGGAGAGGTAGCAACGGCTGTAGGGAGCCTGAGTGAGATTGAGAAAGTGGGTGCCCAACCCCACTGTGAGCATGAGATATTAGGGTATCCTGAACCTAGCTTTACTTATTGGGATCAAGATTTTCCAAAGAGTTGGTCCAATGAGTTGGAGCAGGGGATGGATGACAATTCACTATGTCTGATTGTGCAGATTGGCAAACAGGAGGAGGCTTTTGCTGCTCAGAAGTCATTTACCCAGAGACCACAACTTCATCTGGTGGATTCTCTAGCAAGGAGAGCAGATAGAGTCATGGAGGCTTTGGTGGATACCACTGTCATTTTAACTGAGGCTGCAAATTTGGAGTCAGCTGAACCACTTTTGATTATGCTGTTAGTATTGGTGTCCTAGAGACAATACTTTTAATGTTTTATTGAAAATAATTAAGGATTATGTTTTATGTGATTATTTAATTAATATTTATTATGTCTTTATTTACTGCGTCATAAATTGAAAGAATAATAAATGTCCTTGGATTAT
Source organism: Oenanthe sinensis (assembly GCA_028671895.1). NCBI lineage: Eukaryota > Viridiplantae > Streptophyta > Magnoliopsida > Apiales > Apiaceae > Oenanthe > Oenanthe sinensis. The sequence continues at coordinate 13,023,617 of CM053799.1, forward strand.
TAATACGTAATATATATCTTTAAGTATGTGACATAAAAATGAGATTATATGAATATTATTTTATTCCTAAAATTCCCTAGTCAAGTATTATTATTTAAGGACAGTAATAATGCAATAAGACTAGTATGTTTGTTGACAGATGACCACATCTCATTGGTCATAGATATGGTGATACTAAAGTCAAGAACATAAGTGTATGTATCAATACATGACACTGGAAAAACCCGCCGTGAGATTCTACATGTTAATAAGTGTCATAAGAAATCTCACAGTGATAATGATGTAATGATCCTCTGACTTGAAATCATTATATTTCTATACGAGAATTAATATACTTTGATTACACTTAAAGTTACCTTTGACTGGGTAATGATAAAGGTGGACATTGGGTATGCTATGAATCGTATGGGGAATATGAATGATAGATATAGGATTTAACCCTCCAATTCTAGGAGTGATATTATTGGCCTCTTGATTGAGTGAGACTATGAAATGTATGGCCATGCTCAAATATTGATTTGTTTAAATAGTCTACTCATTGATCAAGGAAACCAAGATTAAACGTTGAAGAAGATGACACTATACATGCCTCGAGTTTTATCTATAATATAAGGTTAAAGGGATTATATTACATTGCACATTATTCACGAAAGGTTTAATTGAATCACCAATTATTATTGTTACTTGGGTAGCAATAATGTATTACTAGATGCCGCTCATTGTTTATAATTTTATTATCTAAAATTATTGTCAACGTAATAATAACCTAAAGGGTCACACACAAAGAACGTCAAAACGGAGGTTATTTAAATTACGAATTTAAATATATTATTGTTTATTCAAATTTAATTATTAAATTAATTAAGTGGGACTTGATTAATTATATTAGAATTCAGATTTAATAAGTATTATTATTATTCAAATTTAATTATTGAATTAATTAAGTGGGACTTGATTAATTATATTAGAATTCAGATTTAATAATAATAATAACCCAAAGTCATAATGGGTTTTGGAAACCACATGGATTAGGGTTAGGCCCAAAATCTCTCTTTCCCCTATATATACATAATGATGTATAGTATTAGGGTTTAATAATCAAATTTCGTTTTAGAGAAAAACCCTAGCTGCTCAACATCAAGAGAGGCTAGAGAAAGAGAGAGAGAGAGAGATGCAAACAATTCGGCTAGTACCGACTCCGGTGATCGTAGGACGATCAGGCGTTCGTATGGACTTCTTTAGAGAGCAAATCTTTGCAACAAAGGACTGCTGTGATTCATCTTTCTGGACCTCCATTAAACAGCATACGAAAGCTTTGTTAAGGTACAGACTTCTTCACCATAATCATCCAACGTTATACATGGATCCTGCGATTGGGTTTCGATATTTTATTGTTTTTACGTTAATTCCGCTGCGTTTTCATGCCCGAAACCCTTCAATGGTATCAGAGCTAGACTTCCCGAGTCTACAGTCTCTGATCACTCTCAGGAGGAGTCAGGGTCTATAGTCCCGTTTGCAGTTTCAGAGTCTACACCACCAGAGTCTACACCTCCAATTACAAAGCTTCAGTCTGTTGCTAAGGAGTGCACTTCTGTAGATGATGATCACGTTACTCCTTCTTTTGTCTATTTTAATCAGGTGTTTCCTCAGTCTTGGGAGTCTGCACAGCAAAGAGGCATACTTGATAAAGATTCTTTTGAGTGTATTTTGGCTATTCATCAGTCTGAGAGACTTAAAGCTTTTCAGAAGAAATCCTTTTAACAGGAACATGGTTACTATCCTGGTGAAGAAGATCATGCTTTGGATGGAGTTGTTAAAGCTGAATTACCTGATGTTGCTGCTCAATTAGCCAGTGTGGCCCAGGACATTTCTCATATTAAAATCAAGCTCACTGGTGTTGATAATACAACTTATCTGCTCAATACAAGATTTGACAGAATTCACTCCCTTCAATTATCCAAAGAGGTAGCTTTTAAAGATGTTCTAGCTGCTATCACTACAACTCAAGCCTCTCTTCAATCTACAGTCTTTTCTTTGACCACCAAGGTTGATTCAGATGTCAAAAAGGGGGAGAAGGAGAGGCAAGGTGAATCCTCCAGGAGAAATAAGGATGATGGATGCAAAGATAGGTCAAACGGAGTTAAAAGGAGGAGAGATGGTGATGATGGTGATAGTTTTCATGGTCCTAGGGGTCTTGATGATGTGCAACGACAGCAATCTGGAGTAGCAAAAACTCAAGCACATCAGTCAAGGACTAGAGATGGGAAATCAGAGTCTAAGTCAGACACTGATAAGCAAAGAAAGAAGTTAGACTCTGATCAAACTCAAGAACCTTCATACTGGAAGTGCAGTCAATCAAATCTGCAACTTAGAGCTAAAAAGAAGATAGGTCTTGGAGGATTTGAAGAATCTGACATTGACAGAACATCTACTTTAACCAAGGATCCTCAATCCTTGACAGATAGGCAGTTTGAGAAGATCACTCAGAAGCACCTAAATAAAGTGGTGTCTGCTCAAATTTTTTATAATGTTTTTGAAACAAAGATACAAGGAGGTCAGGGAGGAACAGAAAAGGTGAAAAATGAGATGCTAGTTTACTTCTTAGAAGGTGGAAGTGTAAGATGGATTAGTCAATCGAATTTTATCTTTTTCAAACAGGCTGAGGAACTACAGTATATCAGATTTCTTCTTCAAATTGCTTATGAAGTTAACAAGAGCAAAGAAGCTGTCACACACAAATGGTTCAAGGAGATTGATAGGAAGCTGACTTTGCACAGACAGGAAAATCGACAAATGGGCAAATTTTCTTTAAAATATGTTGATACTGAGGGAAATGATCAAGTCATGCCATTGGAAGAAAAACAGATTAAATTTCAAGAAGGTGTGGGTCATTACTTTGGGTTTCAGCCTATGAGTGGGAAAGTTAGTGTTCTGACGTTGAAGGACTTAAAAGATCAAGAAAGCAGTGCAAATGATCTGAGGGTAGCTTATTGTCAAATCAAATGCGCAAGTGAAGAAATGAAGAAATTGAAGAAATTTGTTGGTGAGGCTCTGGCAATTGTGGAGGAAAATTTGTTGAATTCATTTTTGAAGAATAATCCAGCCTTTGAGAAGATTAAATAAGAAGTAATTCTTTTTCCTTTATAATTCTTTTTTACTGTTCTAGATTAATAGTTTTATTCTTTAGTTTTGACATCATCAAACCTTGATTTATGCTTACATTTTATAAAGCATAAATAGGGGGAGATTGTTAGGAATATATTCATTTGATGATGTACAAAATACTAGAACAGGGTCTAGATTAGTTTATCTGTAATAAGTCTTTCTAGTCTCTGAAATGTATAATCAGAGTCTAGATAGTCAACATTCATGTTACTTGTACTTAGAAGAATTTCTGTAGAAAGTGAAACCAGAATCTGCATGAAGATCAGAGTCTGGAAGGTGATCAGAGTCTATAGACTATCAGAGTCTACATGTGATCAGAGTCTGAAGATCATCAGAGTCTAAAGGATTCAGAGTCTATACAGCTAAAGTTAAATTTGGAAGAGGATCACAAGAATGGAAAGTCTTCGAAGATCAAGATAAATATATTGCAGATATGCTATGGGAAAGAAAGAGAATTCTAGAAAGAAACTGTCAACTAATAATTAGGAATTCTATTCCTATTGTAATTTATCTTTCTGTTATTAGTTGATAGGCAGCTCTCTATATAAACACTATGTAACCTAATTGTAAGGGTGTGAAAAAAAATTCGAAGCAAAATTTGTGTGAGTGAAATTTTGTGAGAGCATAGAGATAGAGAGAGTTGTTGTGTCAATCACAGAGAAGCTGCTAGGGTTTGTGTACACCCTAAGAGAGTTTTGTATTTAATCATCAATAATACAAACATTACTTATTCATATCTTTGTGTTTGATCTTTGTTCTTAATTCATATCGAATTTGATTTTAAAATCAGGCAGGAAAGACACACAAATATTCAACCCCCCCTTCTACTTGTGCAACTGGGAAAACATAAATATTCTCCATTTATTAATATTTGAAGTTGAGGCCTTCTGTCATTCTTCTGCTTCACTGTCTTTGTTCTTCTTCTGGAATCTTCTGTAGTAACCACTTGAAATTTTTTATATCTTCTATATTCTTTAGAAGTACTACCACTTTATTATTTTCACTGACGCTTGAACATATTAATGAACTTCTTCCAGTGTTGAGTAGCAATCCCATAAAAATACTTCTGATACTTAGATCCTTTGTGATTAGTTGACTGTCTTCGTCTTGATTCTTGTTTGGTGTTTATTATTTACTTCTCTTTATTAGCTAGAGTTGAGTTGTCATCTAATTATTACAAATAGGCCTAGTCATATGCCTTTCAATCTCCCCTTATTTGTTGTTAAACATTTAACACACAAATTCCTAGAGGATAACTCAAATAACAACTAAGAAAGTAGTACGACATGTAATGACTGTAAATAATAAACAAAAGTTCTGGTTTCATATTTAACAATTTTCCAGATTCATACATGAAAGATAAATACAAGATAGATGTTCCTCTAGCACTGATAAATATTACAAAGTTTCTATCTTGTTCTATCTAAGTCTTCAATCTTCTGATGTATCAACTTCACCTTCTTCTAGGATTGAACCTTTATGAACTGGTGTCCTCGGTACTTCTTCAGATACTGATTGATCTGTTGTAGTGGATTCTCTATACAACCTTCTTTGTTCAGCTCTTGCTAACTGCCACAACACTTCCTACTCAATAGGATCTACTATCTCTTCTTCTACATCATATGGCTGAGTGAAGTCTATCTTTGGCATTTGTCTGATGTACGAAGGAATTTTCTTTGACAGACAGTAGTTTCTGATCTTTTGTGCAACATCCATCTTAGCTTGGGATTTGAATCCTTTCGACTTTAGCATCCTTTCAACTTGAATCATATACTTAACTGTGTAGCCCTTTAAAGATTCCTCATTTAACTGCATGATTTGATACAACTTGTTTGAGAAGAATCTTACCTCGTGAGGATCAAATAAGATCTGAGGACTAACAACTGTTGCAAAGACTCTAAGTCTATCCCTGAGAAGTTCATTTTCTTCTGAGCTTCTCTTTACTTTGTTCAATAACGTCCATATCACTTATAAGCTTCTTTGCCTGAAAAATTCTAAGAAAATTCTGAATGTTCCATTCCTATGAGTGTAGACTAAAATCTGTCAGTCTTCAAGAATGTGATCCACTAGGATAGTGATATAGTCAACTTCCTCTTTCAGAGCTTTCATGAAGTTGTCAATGTTGTCATTTGACTTTTCTAGACGCTCAATTATTGAATTCAGATGCTTGTCTTCAAATGGACCCTTCTGTTTTTTGTCCATTATTTCTCGTATAGTGTCCCATTTCTTTTCAATCTTGAGCTGTACATCTCTCTTCTTTTCTCTGACTGCAATGGCCCAGAGATTCTGCTTTTCTTGGCTTGCTTCTTTTTCAGCCTTTGATCTTTCCATGACTAGAGCTTTCAGTTTCTCGGTCTGTGCATTACTTGCCTTGATGTCCTCTTTTAGTTTCTTCATTGCGTCTTCATAGGCTGGATCAACTTCTTTTTCTTTTTGAAACAAAAATTCTTCATCAAATGCAGTCTCTTCCTCAGCTCTGCAGTAGTCAGGAATGTTTGATTCATCATGAGCATTGTCATCAATGAATTGCTCTTGAGCATAATACTGTTCTTCTGGTTCTGGATCATATGATTGAAATTGTTCTTCAGAAAACATCTTAGCTTTCCCTTTGTCTTGAGTAGTAGCCCCTTCATCTACAGCTACTTTCTCCTTTGTTTTCTCCCCCTTAGTTGAGGGATCCTCTTGAGATTTTGAGGCTTCAAAAGATGTTATTAGTTTTTGCATAGTCAGATAGACTTGCTTCATGCCCTCATTCAGATGAGTCATTCCATCATCTAGTTTGTTGAATCGTTGCGTTGATATCTTTTCATTTTCAATGATTGTTAAGGTCAAGTTTTTCTCAACTTCATCAATTCTCTCATGTAATTTGGTCACTTCTTTCATGTCCTCAGCAATGAGACTCTGAACATTCTGGATATCTTGTGTTTTTAGAAGTATGGAGGATTTGACATCATCAACATCTTTCCGCACCATTGTCAGTTGTTGAGTTACAGAGACAGATGTATATTTCTCTTCTGCTTGTGCTTTAACTTTTACCAACTCAGCTTGGACAATCTACATTTCCTTCTAGAGAGCTTCCATTTTAGATAGTAGTTCACTGTGTGTGTGTGCACTCATCTCACTTGCACTCCTATTTAACTCACTATCACTCTGTGCATGTGTTTCACTCTGTGTTTCCTCACAACACTAGTGTTTAGCTCCTTTCCAGATCCAGATGTTGTACCTATATACAAAACGATAGCTTTTGAAGAGTCAAAATGTTCTTCTGATGCCTGTGAAGGCACGTCCTCAACAAGTTTAACTTGAAGTGGCTCCGCTACTGACGTAGCTACTCCGTGAATGGAGTCCCATCTCCCTCTATGGAGTGGTTGCCTCTCAAATACACCAGTGGATTCGAGACCTTCTCTTATGAGAACTGGATGTAAGAAATCCAGGGGGGTCACCACCTTAGATAATGTATTGAATGGCTCTTGAGAATCTGTGGTGCCCCTCAGTACCTCTGAGGGTAACTGATGTCGCACTGCATCCAAAATGTCTTGATCCACTATGAATGTGGCAACCGACGAGTTTTCTTCAAAAACATTTTGTTCAACAAACATTGTGCTTTCTTGTGATTTAGTTTCTTCAAGTGGAGGACCTACTAGTGTGAGAGCTAGCAGTGTGCGAGAATCTGAATCTGAATCGGATGTCGTGGCTGTACGGCGAATAGAATCACCCGTTTGATCGAGTGTATCTAGAGAATCTTGGATAGCCGTTTTAAAATCCATATCCCACTGAGAGGATAAGACCGGGTCTGCAGTTGTCTCAAGTTCAGATCTCGATCGTTTAGATGGTGGAGACAGTGCTGCGGGTTCACTTACAGAAACACTTCTACCTCTTACTTTCCTAACAGGTTTCTTCCGTTTTCGAATATGACTTAAAGAAGTAGGTGAAGGAGAAACTGTTTGGGGCTCTAACTCAGCCTGGGTTTGAACCTGTGTGATTTCAGGTTCATGGTCAATGTCCTGAAGTGTAAAACCACAATCATAGTCCGCCATAGATAACTCTAAAAGTGCAGTATATATATTTATTTGTAGGAAATTAGAAGTCAGTGATTGAGATATTACCTGTTGATCCAGTTCCTCTTGTTCGACATGCTGAGCAGCTTCAAGTAGAAGTTGCACAGGATGATCTATTTGCATTGTCACTTGTTCTGGCTCTTGATCCTGCACAGTATTAACAATTTGATCTAATATAAATGCCATATAATTTATCCTTACCACTTGTACATTTTCAAACTTGGGGTTGTTGTGGAGCCTTGCAAACAAGTTATTCTGAGAAGTTGGAGATTCTTCTACAGGACTATTCTGAAATAAGGCTTTATCTTCATCCAGCAACAAGTTATTCATGAATAGCATCAGGAACCTCGGATAGTAGACTTGTACATTATGTTCCCTGCTTTCTGGTTTCCCCATCTTCTTGATTATCTCTTTTAGAATCAACTTTCCAAAATTTATCCTCCGGTTGTGAGCCACAGAAAACCCTATGATTTGCAGTAGTGAGGATATATTGTTGAAGTTGTTCTTTGTAGTGGGGGCAAATACTTTGGCTAGCGTGTCAAAGAAGTAGTCCCACTCGCTTACCAATTTGGCTTTAGACAACCTTACCAAATTGATCTCACCCTGATATAGAATAGTATAGAAAAATTCTAGAATTTCTGGTACAGTGAGTGGATCCATAAAATTGTCAGTTGGAAAGCCTAAAATCCTATTCACATCCTCTTCAGTCACCATGTATTCACGTTCTCCTACGATGAATGAGAATTGAACTCTGTCTACAGTACTCTTATTCCTAGCAGTGGAGTACAAAGCCCTAAGCGCTAACACTTGCAATGGGGCGTCCAAAGAGATTGCAGTACTGACTAGTGAATGTTTATTCATAAATACGATCCATGGTCGAAACCTCTCGACTGAACAATTCACCGGATTAAAAAATCCAACAAAATTAGTTTTTACTAATTCACAAAAACCAGCCATTTTTCTTTAAACTATTACAATTAATAAATTACAAAGTGCAAATACAACTTGAAATAAAACAGTAAAATTACAAGTCCAAAATTCGAAAATTACACTGAAAAAATATAAACCCTAATTTCTATTAAACCCCAATCCGATTATAAACAGTCAAAATTACTCCACATCAGTCCTTTAATCAACACAATCACAAAGCTTCGATTTTTTTTTCAAAATAAAATGAACAGTCACTTGAATTTAAATGAAAATCGGGCAGAGTTCTGTTGCTTTTGATCGATTTAAACAGTACTAAGCAAGCTAAATCTTGTAATCACTCAAGAACAATCAACTATAGCAGTTGTTAGAATGAAAATCGATCGATTAAAAAAAACTGAAGAACGATTATGTATGTATATAACTGTTTGTGTGCATATATGTGTGTGAGTATGACTTATTTAAATAAGAGGAGAAAGAAAGAAAAAAAATAAGGCTCGGTATGACTTATTAATAAGTCATACCGAAAAAAACAACGTATTATGACTTTTAAAAAAAGGAATAATAGCAATTACTCGGTATGACTTTTATTTAAAGCCTCGGTATGACCTTTTTTTTAAACTCTCGGTATGACTTTTATTACCAATAAAAAGTCATGCCGAAAATTTAAAAATAAAAGTCATACTGATATTAAAATAAAAGTCATGCTTATTTGCAATAATAAAATAGAATAATTACTTATATTAATAATTGTTTCTAAATTCGAAATAAAATAATAAAAATCTTATTCGAATATTAGATAAATTAATAATTATACAATAAATATTAACAAACAATTCTTCTTTAAAAACTATGAGATAAATAACAATAATTTACATACTAATAAATTATTAAAGACATATAATAAATATTTATATTAATAATTGATTTAATTAATTTAGGAATTAAACTAACTCATGCTTGAATTAATTTCATGAGTAAATTAATTAATAAATTAATAACATAATCATTTATATTGATGTACAATAATAATTAGCAAAATAAACATTAATTTACATAAATGCATAATTTAGACAAAAGTACTTATGCTCTAATTGAAATAATTATCTTTTAAGAATATTAATTTAATCTTAAGATGCTTTTCCAAAAATTCATAAGCCCTAGGATTTTATTAATTCAAGTCTCAAAAATTCTTTAAATATTACTCCCTCCGTCCCGGCCAAATGTTTACATTTGGTCCGGGCACGGAGACCAAGGATAGTGGGTGTAATAGTGATTTTATTGTTAAAATAAATGAAATAGTGGGTGTAATAGTGTAAAGTGTTGAAAAAGTGGAGTGAAGTAGTGGATGTAATAATATATTTATTGTTAAAAGTTACTATTTTTAGTAATGTAAAGAATTGGGTGGGACGTCCCAAAAAGGAAAGTGTAAAGAATTGGTTGGGACGGAGGGAGTAACATTTAATATTTATGAGCTTAAATTAATTCCTATCAACTAAAAATTTAGCCATTATTTAACATCCCTAGTTCACTAACCAGCTTAGAGAAAGTGGATTCATCAAGTAGTTTCGTGAAGATGTCAACTAGTTGATCTTCTGTGGGTACAAAATGTAGCACCACAGTTCCATTAATGACATGCTCTCGGATAAAATGATACCTTATGTCAATATGCTTGGTTCGTGAATGTTGTATAGGATTGTTGGAAATAGCTATAGCACTTGTGTTGTCGCAGAAAATAGGAATTTTGTTCAACGCAAGTCCATAGTCATTTAGTTGATTCCTTATCCACAAGATCTGTGCACAACAGCTACCTGCCGCAATGTATTCTGCTTCGGCTGTCGAGGTAGACACTGAATGTTGTTTCTTGCTATACCAGGAGATCAACCGACTTCCTAGAAACTGACAGCTTCTAGACGTACTTTTCCTGTCCATCCTGCACCCTGCATAATCTGAATCTGTATAGCCTATTAGTTCAAAACCTGTATCTCTAGGGTACCAAATTCCAAGATTTGGTGTACCCTTCAGATATCTAAAAATTCGTTTAACGGCTATAAGATGAGATTCTCTAGGGTCAGATTAAAACCTTGCACATAAGCAAGTTGCAAACATTATATCGGGTCTACTAGCAGTTAGATATAACAATGATCCTATCATACCTCTGTAGCTTGTGATGTCAACTTTCTTACCAGTTTCATCTTTGTCAAGCTTGGTGGCTGTTGGCATTGGGGTTTTTGCCGGTGAAAAATCTTCTAGACTGAATTTTCTCAGAAGATCCCTTACGTACTTTGATTGGCAAATAAAAATCCCATCTTCCTTTTGCTTTACTTGCAATCCAAGGAAGAATGACAGCTCACCCATCATGCTCATTTCATACCTGCTCTGCATTAACTTAGCAAATTTTTTGCACAAATTTTCGTTAGTAAAACCAAATATAATATCGTCAACATAAACTTGGACAAATATCATAACTTTTTCATGCAGTTTGTAAAAGAGAGTTTTATCTATGACACCTCTAATGAAACCATTTTCAAGTAAAAACACAGAGAGAGTGTCATACCATGTCCTCAGTGCTTGCTTGAGCCCATAGAGAGCTTTGAATAGAAAATACACAAAATCAGCAAACTCTGAATTTTCAAAGCCAGGGAGCTGTTCCACATATACTTCATCTTCTAACTCTCCATTCAGAAATTCACTCTTCACATCCATTTGATAGAATTTAAACTTGGAATGTGCTGCGAATGCCAGAAATATTCTGATGGCTTCAAGTCGTGCAACTGTTGCGTAGGTCTCGTCATAATCAATTCTCTCTTCTTGAAAGTAACCCTTAGCAACCAGTCTGGCTTTGTTTCTTGTAACAATGCCATAACCGTCTAATTTGTTCCTGTATACCCATTTCGTGCCAATAACAGATCTATCTTTAGGCCTGGGTACCAGTGTCTAGACTTCTTGCCTCTCAAACTTATTGAGCTCTTCTTGCATGGCAAGAACCCAATCTAGATCAATCAAAGCATCTTCAATCTTCTTTGGTTCTTCTTGGGAAAGAAAAACTGAAAATAAACATTCATTTGAAGTTGCACTTCTGGTTCTAACTCCAATATCTGGATCACCTATGATCAATTCAAAAGGATGATCTCTGCTCCATATCATTTCCCCGGGTAGGTTTGATCTTGATGATTCGCCTCGAAATTCATTGTGATGTTGTGTTCTGTCAGTTGATCCTTCATCTCCCCCTGAGTTGCTGCCAGGATGACTTATTGATCCACCATTGGTATTAGTAGTATTTCCAGTGTTATCATTGTTTTCACCACTATTACCTGGATCATCATTATTATTGTCATCATCATTTCCTGTTGCAACCTCAGGTTCTTCTTCGTCATCAAAATGTGAGTCTGGATAATTGTCAAATTTTAATGACTCAGAAGAATCTTTAGTTTGGATACTTGGGAGTTTAGTGTCATCAAAAGTAACATTGACACTTTCTTTTACTTGGTGCTGATCAATTATCACCCTATATGCTCTTCTTGAATATCCGACAAAAATAGCTTCATGTGCTTTGGCCTCGAACTTGCTATGGTGTTCATCTTCATCCTTCAACACATAGCATTTAGCTCCAAATACATGAAAGTACTTTAGAGTAAGTTTTTTGCCAGCCATTAATTCATAGGGAGTTTTCATATGATCTTTGTTGATCAGAGGTCGATTCTGAGTATAGCAAGCTGTATTAACTGCTTCAGCCCAGAAGTAGATAGGTAACCTTGATTCACTTAACATAGTTCTTACAGCTTCAATCATGGTTCTATTTTTCCTTTCTACAACTCCATTCTGTTGTGGAGTTCTTGGTGTTGAAAATTGTCTTGTTATCCCTTTGTCTGAGCAGAAGTTATTCAGAACTTCATTTTCGAATTCGGTTCCATTATCTGATCTGATTTCCAGGACAGGTAACTTTGAATCTAACTCAATCAGCTTTATATGATTAATCACCAAATGTGGAGTTTCATCTTTAGAGTTTAATAATAAAACCGACGTGTATTTTGTGAAGTCATCCACAATCACTATGGCGTATTTCTTCCTTGACATAGACAGAATATTTACTGGACCAAATAAATCCATGTGTAGGAGTTGAAGTGGTTCAATGATGTTTGTAGTGTTTGTGCCTCTGTGACTTGCTTTCTTTGACTTCCCCTTCTAACATGCCTCAAACAAGCCTTCTTATGTAAATTCCATCGGAGGCAGTCCTCTCACCAAATCTCTCTTGACTAAAGAGTTCATTGTTTTGAAGTTTAGATGTGAGAGTTTCTTGTGCCATAGCCAGCTTTCTTCTGATGAAGCCTTTGAGTAGAAACAGTTTTCTTCATCTTCAGTTCCTGAGTTGAGATCGGCTACGTACAAGTTTCCTTTCCTTACTCCATGCAAGGCCAGTTTGTCATCTTTAGAATGAGCTATTAAGCATTTCTCCTTGATAAAGTTTACTTTGTACCCTTTATCACAAAATTGACTGACGCTGAGTAGATTGTGCTTAAGTCCTTCCACTAAAGAGACGTTTTCAATGATAACATTCTCAGTATTTAACTTGTCATATCCCGTAGTCATTCCTTTGCTGTTATCTCCAAAGGTGACGATTGGGCCGGCTCTTTCAATCACGTTTGATAGCATGGCTCTATCTCCGGTCATATACCTTGAAGATCCACTGTCCAAGATCCATATAACTCGGTTTACCTGTTTAACTCCATGCACATATGAAATGGATTAATTCGTCTTTGGAGCCCAAAATTGATTGGGTCCGGCATATTTAAAGAATTGACCTTTGTCTACTTTGACAACAGATCCTTTTCGAATAACAGTATCATCTTCCTTGACTGTTCCTACCTTCCTATACACAGTCTTAACAACCTTCTGTTTAGACTTAGGAATATATTTTTCCTTCTTAACAGGTGAAGGAGTTGCAGTCTTGGATTTAGCAAATTTATTATTGATGCATTTTCTAGGGGTCATGTTATCTTTCTTCGTTATCATGCGTTTAAAATAAGCAGTCATAGCATTAAAAGCACATAATATACAATTTAATATACCACAAGGTTTATGGAAAACATCAATAATAGGCATGTTATTCAAGACAGTAGGTGACTTAACAGATTCTACTTCAATTTTATCAGCAGATTTGAAGTTTTCAGTAGAATGAAATTTGTTATTACTATCCTTATTGTTTACAAAAGTGTTTGGTCTGTTCATTTTATTCTTTAAGTCTTTTGCACCTATACCAGGATTAGGCGACTTAGAAGTTCCCTCATCTTTCACTGGTGTCTCTGGTGCACTATTCTCTTTCTGGACATTAACTCTTTTTATGTCCTTAACCTGTTCTCCTCTCTTCTTCTCTTCCTCGAGATCCTCTAACTGCATTTCATATGTAATCAGTATGGAGTTCTCAAAGATGGGTTCTGCTATCGGTGTTATGAAGAGAGGTTTTGGTGTGTCTTTAACAACATGTGGGATACCCCTTTCTGCTGCACTTTTTCTGAAAGGGGTTATGTTGCTTGGCTTTCCTACAGATTTATTGTACTCGAATCCTATTCCAACTTTACGACTTATTTCTTGTTGGTCAACTAGGTTCTTTACAATATATGAGGAATTCTTATATCACTACAAGGATAACTGCTACAGACAAGGGTTTTAAACCGTTGTTTGATGTTGTGATTTCCCGTGGTCTATTGAGAAGTCGTCTATACCAACATCAGACAACGGTTTTATAACCCTTGTGTGACTTACTGAAGACAACGATTATCGATTATTAAAACATTGTCTGATACCCAGAACGACAACAACTTTATTTAGAACACTTGTTGGATCTGTAAAACAATGGTTATTATTGTTTTCAAACCATTGTTGGATATCTCAAAACACATAACCTTCAGACAATAGTTTCCTCTTAATAGATGTTGTATTTATATTTTTTCCACAATGGTTTTTTTTATTTTTTATTATTATTATTATTATTATTATTATTATTATTATTATTATTATTATTATTATTATTATTATATGCAGCTTATATATTCAATATGTACACAAATAGTAGAACAAGCCATATTTTTATTTATATTAAAATTAAATTACCTAATATAAATTGAAATTATAAAATATAAAAATAATAAAAATATAGATTATCAATAAATAAAAAATGAATATGAAATTACAATTCAAATAAAATTACAAGAATTCAACTAAACTACAAGAATTGAAATTACAATTCAACTAAACTACAAGAATTGAAATTACACATACTCTCTACATGCTCATTGTTGATCACTTTCTATATATAGTCTTCAGAAGGTTACATTTTCTAGTAACTCATACTTCTTTCCCCCTGAAATCACAGCACTGGAAACCAAACACAAACACTTCATGCATATATAAGTTTAACTACACAAAAAGATATTAAGGACTCACTGCAGCATGATCTTGTTCTTCACGTGTCACGTCATAACGATGTGCAACATTTTCAGATGTAATTCCCATTAGAAGAAGACAGTCTATGGCTTTTTCAAACAATTCTGCCTGTTGATGGACAATATATTGATATTTATTACTATATAGTGTTAAAGACAGCTTCCTCAGGAGGAACCAAACAAATTCTGGTAAAATAAAGGTCATAAACTCACTTTTGGGTTAATTTTTCGAGTTCTGCCCATTTGATCAACTGTCATGGACTCCAGTCCAGCAGCAATACCTTCATGATAACAATGAATTACATGGGGCTAAACTCACACATGAAGTCACTACTACAATGAATCCAGGCACAAAACTAACCTATATCATAAAATCATGTTTTTATGGCTGAAGCTACATTGCCAATAAGATTGAGAAACTTAATCATATAATTTAAGGATAAATTAAAGATAGACCATATACCCTAAGAGGAAAAATGAAATTAAAAAACAGGAGATGCAAGATATACCAAGAACCTCAAAAGAAGCAAGTCATAATGATAAGCAGATGGCTTCCTTAAATTGAATTTTTTCTGCTGAGCCAATTGAGATGTTATACTATGGTCGAAATAGTAAAGCACTGCTATCATTGTTGCAGGAACAAAAGCTCCAATTATATAGAGAATGGGCACATTTAGCATATCCTGAAATTCAGATTAGAAGTTTATAAAGGTTGTATTTTAACATTTAAGATTAACTTGCAGCTGTGTTACTAACAAGAGAGTCTCAATATATAAGCTGTAAGTATTTAACCATACCTTGATCACAGTCCAATCCATTAATGATTGAACACGCGCGCTCCCAAGATAGCTAAAAAGAACAGCAAGACTGCTGTCCAACACAAACACAAATAACAGTCCGTATTGTTATCGGGTGTATCAATGTGCTACAACACAAACACAAATAACTCGAAATCATGAATACACTGAAATGATTAAATTCAACTCACCAAGCTGTTGCACAAGATACCGTCCAAGAAACCCAGTAGCTCCAAACACCGTCGCAACAATGCCACTGCCAAAATCACAAATATTAAATTCCCACTTTACAACAAACTAATTTCACACAAACCACAATAATACAACCTAAAACCAGCTCAACTCTACTTTAATTTCAACTCAAAACACCAATAACAACACAAACTTAAAAAAATACCTAACAGACGATCTTCCACCAGTCCCTTTACGAACTAAATTCCCCACACCTCTCGTCGCAACAGTCGACGCATACCTCGGATTATCATAACCATTATCTGACAATCAATTACACACACACATCAAAACTGTAAATCATCTCTACATACACATATACATATAAAATGTAGATTAATGAATAATAAACTTAATGTAGCATATACAAACACATATGCACATTCAATTACATAAAAACAAGTGTGTGTGTGTGTGTGTGTGTGTGTGTGATTGAAGATCTGTAACCCTAGAAATGTAGAGAGATAGATAGATAGAGATAGATACAGTGATTAGAAAATTGATAGAGGGGTTTAAGAGACAAGGATGAATCGGAGCATTGCTGCCCTAATCGCTTTGAAATCGCTTGCATCTCTCTCGATTTTACTTGTCAAGACCTGCCCATGAACCCGTCTCTGTCTTCTTTCTAATTTACACACACATATATAACATTATTTAATTTACAAAATCATAATTTTATTTAAAGATTATATGATGATGTTTTTATTTTAGTTTTAATTTTTGATGGAGATATGTACATGTTGTTTTGTTAATTATTTTATAATTTTTTAAAAGTAAACTATATTTTATGAACCTTCTTTACATTACGGATACCTGTATTTTATTCAAAATATTAAATATTTTAATTTAAAGTCAACCATTTACAAAAAATAAAATATTTAATAAATATATTCAATCAATACACTCTAAGCTATGTATAAAAATTCAAGTGACAAATAATTTAAGATGAAAGGAGTATTGCAAGTAATATCTGATCGAAAATAAAAATGATTTCAAATTTCAGCCCAAGTTTAATTCAATGGGCTTTAACTTTATATTTCATGTATATGGCCCTTTTATATTTGAATGGGTTTTAACTTTTAACTTTTAACTTCTTTTAACTTCTAATTATTTTATAAATAAATATTTAAAACTTTATTTAAAAATCTTTAAAAATATTTTTTAATTTATTATAATTTTAAAAATAATATAATACTAGTGATATACTTAAAATATTTTATAAATTTTATAAATAATATAATATAATATTTTTAAATTTATTATAATTTAGAAATCTTTAAAAAAAATTAAAATTATTTTTTTAATGATCCAACTGCACGGATGTGAACAACTACTTATTTTAGTCATATGAAAAAATTGAAAAAAAATTACAAATTTATTTTGTATGACTTTATAATAAAAGTCTAGTGAAAGTACTATTTCTAGAAATGAAACTACCACCCACTTAACAAATTATTTTTTAAAATTAATTTTTCGACAATCCAACTGTACGGATGTGAATAAGTACTTATTTTAATCATATGAAATTTTTTAAAAAAATTACAAATTTATCTTGTATGACTTTATAACAAAAATCTAGTAAAAGTACTATTTCTAGAAATGAGACTACCACCCACTTAACAAACTATTTTTTTTAATTATTTTTTCAACGATCCAACCGTACGGATGTGAACAACTACTTATTTTAGTCATATGAAAAAATTAAAAAAAATTACAAATTTATCTTGTTCGACTTTATAATAAAAATCTAGGTAAAGTACTACATCAGACAATGATTGTTAGATAAAAACCATTGTCTGAATAAAATATTCTAGAAACTTCGAGATACCTACATCAGACAACGGTTTATAAAACTGTTGTCTGATGCACTACAGGACAAAAAATACTTTTTTACTATATATTTCTAGAAATTTCTAGATACATTTTTGAAACTGTTCAGACAATAGTTTTTGAAACCGTTGTTTGAAGGAATTTTACTCAATGCATCTGAAAAAAACTATTGTATGATATCAACAACGGTTATTTAAACTATTGTCTGAAGTTTATTAAAACAATTGTTTCTAAAACCGTTGTGTACACTTCCAGTTTGCACAACACTACAAAAAAAACCATTGCCTGAGTCTTGCTTGATGTCATTTGATAGACAACGATGTATCCACCCGTTGTCTATTATATGGTCAGACAATACTTTTTTGAAGGTAAAAAAAAAAACCATTGTCTAATTTCTTGGTGCAACGGTTTTTTACTAAAATGTTGTCTGATAAGTGTCGCCT
Source organism: Oenanthe sinensis (assembly GCA_028671895.1). Lineage (NCBI taxonomy): Eukaryota > Viridiplantae > Streptophyta > Magnoliopsida > Apiales > Apiaceae > Oenanthe > Oenanthe sinensis. The sequence continues at coordinate 13,041,511 of CM053799.1, forward strand.
ATAGCAGTTTTCCTTGTAGTGTATGCAAGACACTTTTTCTTTTCTTCTTCTATCTGGTTTCTGAGATTAGTTTCTACTATAACATGACAACTGACTTTACTGACTTGAACAACTAAGTCTTCAGTTAACTTAACAGTCAACTTGTCATGATTTCTTTTTAACTGTTTAAGAACTTCAGTCTCATCAACTAACTCTTTGACTCTGAGTCTGAGTTTCTTAACTTTATCTCTTTCACCATCTAGTTCTTTTCCTAGAAGAGCAAACATTTTAGGGCACGAAGGATTTACCTCTATTCCTCCTTGACGGGTGGGAGATAGTGATTCCTCGGATGAAGCCATAAGAGCAAGATTTCCCGGCCCTTCATCATCATCATTATCTGAGTCATCCCAGCTTCTGCCCTCTGCCATATAGGACTTTCCCTGATACTTTTTCACGAGCGCATCATACTTCTCTTTGAGCTCTTCGTAAGACTCTCTCTTTTTCCCTTGCTTAGGCTTCTTGCACTCAGTTACGAAGTGGCCTAGCTCATTACAGTTGAAGCAACGAAACTTGCTTCTATCAACTAAGCCGGTCTTGTAGCCGCTTTTTGATGCTGCTGTCGAAGAACCTCCTTTTTGGAATCTTCTAAAATTAGGCTTAATTCTGAATGAGGAGTTTCATCGGAATCTCATGTTGCCAAACTTCTTGGCAACCATAGCTAGAGATTCATCTTCCAGCTGATCTAGTTCTTCTAGCGAGTAGAACTCACCATCTTCTTATTTGTCAGAAGTATGTCTAAATTCTGGAACCACATACTCTGTTGAACTGTTAGGTGCAACAGCCTTCGCTTCTACTTTCTCTGGTGCTTCTACCATTAATGCCTTGGAGGAACTCAGTACATTACCTCTCCCGTACATCTCTCTGGTTTGGATCTGTTCCAGCTCATAAGTCTTTAAAACTCCGTAGAGTCTTTCTAGGGTTACCTCCTTAATGTCCCTAGATTCCCGGACAGCTGCAATCCTGTGTTCCAGATGCTCGGGTAAGGTCAGCAAAAATTTCTTGTTCACCTCCTGGTTCTGATAAAACTTCCCATTCATATTGAGCTCGTTTATTAGTTTGTTTAGTCTCTGAAACACCTCAGAGATACCCTCTCCAGGGTTGGATCTAAACTGCTCATATTGGGAGGTCAGGATCTCTAGTCTATTCTCCTTTACTTCTTTAATTCCCTCATTGATAATTTTAATTGTTTCCCAGATATGTTTTGCATTTTTGCAATTGACTACTTGATTGTACATTACGTAGTCCAGGGATTCAATTAATATAAGCTTCAGGTTATTATCAAGGGACACAGCTTCTGCTTCCTCATCTGTATAGTCTGCTGGACTTTTCAGAAACTGTCTGTGGGGGATTACGATCCCATCTACCTCATGTTCGAGAATAACTGATATAGGGGGCTCAACACCTTTGGCCATGACTAATGCGTACTTGGGATTTGCAATCCCGATAAACAGTAGCATTTTATGTTTCCACAAATTGTAGTGTTCTCTGTCGAACTGTGAAATTTTGATACTAGTCACTTTCTGGGTACTCATCTTAATAAGATTTAAAAAATTAAGTGTTTCAAAAAATATTTTAATTTTTGACAGAAAACAATTTTTGATCAAAAATAATTTTTAGTGAAAAAATTATTTCGAATTAAAAATAATTTTTGATTTCTGTATGAGTTGCGGAATATTTGGTTTGGATTTGATAATAATAATATCAACCAGCTCTGATACCAATTATTGGTCCCTGATATTGTAGAAGGGGGGTTGAATACAATATCTATAAATCGTCGAGATATTTAGGATTTAAAAATATTATTTTAAATAACCACGAAATATAAATTTTAATGAAATACTGTTCAAGTAGAAGATATAATTTTAACTTGAAAAGTATTATAAAATTTATCTGAGGATTAGAGTTAATAACTGATAAATTAATCTAGAACGAATTCAACATGAAGTGTTCGACTTTAATCAATTATATTAAAACTTGCACAGAAATCTGTGAATATTACAATGCAGACAAATTTCTGAATTTGAACTGATTTTCTAACACTCAAATAGTGAAGCACAATCCTCATATTTATAGAGGTTGAAAAGGCTTTGTATGACCTTTATCAATATGACTTAATTTAATGAAAATAAGCCTTGTATGACTTTTCAGAAAGTTGGGCATGACTTTTTTTCTCGGTATGACTTATTTTATAAATTAAAAAATCGGTATGACTTTTTAATTAAATAAAAAAATCCAGCATGACCTTTTGAACAAAGGAAATTTGGTATGACTTTTCTTTTCAAGCTCGGTATGACTTATCTTTAAACCAGCTCGGTATGACTTATTTTTAAATAGATAAATATATATATCTCAATATGACTTATTAATAAGTCATTCGGTATGACTTATTCATAAGTCATTCGAAATATATATATATATAAGTCATATGAATTCATTTCTTTTATAATAAATTAATTCTACTTAAATTAATTATATAATTTATAAATTAAATTAAATTCAACTTGAATTAATTTAATTAAATAAATTAAATAATTAACTTACTTTAATTTGTAGAATTAAAAATACTATAGTGATCTGTTTAATCTGAAGTCAGCTTTGAAATTTTCTCGTCCTTTCTTTGTCTTCTGTTCTTGAAACCTCTTGATTTAAATGAAGAATAAATATTATTTTAGTTGACACACAAATGTACTGTCTGGTTCATTTGTGTCATACTAATAAATATTCTCCATTTATTAATACTTTAAGTTGAGGCCTTCTGTCATTCTTCTGCTTCACTGTCTTTGTTCTTCTTCTGGAATCTTCTGTAGTAACCACTTGAAATCTTTTATATCTTCTATATTCTTTAGAAGTACTACCACTTTATTATTTTCACTAACGCTTGAACATATTAATGAACTTCTTCCAGTGTTGAGTAGTAATCCCATAAAAATACTTCTGATACTTAGATCCTTTGTGATTAGTTGACTGTCTTCGTCTTGATTCCTGTTTGGTGTTTATTATTTACTTCTCTTTATTAGCTAGAGTTGAGTTGTCATCTAATTATTACAAATAGGCTTAGTCATATGCCTTTCATAAAGGCTTTTCAAAAGAAGTCCTTTGTGCAAGAATATGGTCACTACTCTGATGAAGTTGTTGATGCATCACTTATTGTAAAAGAACAAGCTATCAAGGAAGATGTCAAGGCTAAGACAGTGAATTTCACTACACAATTGGCTAGTGTGGTCAAGGACATCTCTCATATTCAAACCAAACTTACTAGTGTTGATAATACTACTTCTCTGCTCAAAACTCAGCTTGAGAGAATTCATTCCCTTCAATTATCCAAAGAGGTCACTTTCAAGGATGATGTTGCTGACATCACTGCTAATCAAGCCAAACTCCAAACCACAGTCTCTGATTTAACCACCAGGGTTGATTTAGTAATTGCAACATAGGCCAATATCTCCACAGTACTTGAACAAATTCTTTTAGTTGTCATAGGTAGTGATGATGTCAAAAAGGGGAAGAAGAAAGTTTGTGATTCCTCCAAGAGAAATAAGGATGATGTGTGCAAGGATGCTAAAAAGGGAGTTAAAAGGAGGAGAGATGGTGATGATGATGAAGCTATGAATAGTTCTCATGGTCATAGGGGTTATGGTGGTATGCCACAAAAAGAAGTCTAGAGTGGCTGTATTATCAAAATCTCAAACACACCAGACTGGACATGGGAAATCAGAGTCTAGGACAAACTCTGATAAGCAAAGAAAGAAGTCAGACTCTGATAAAGTTGAAGAACCTATATACTGGCAATGCAGTCAATCTAATCTGTAATTGAGAGCTAAAAAGAAGACAGGACTCAGAGGCTTTAAAGAATCTGACATTGATAGAACATCAACTTTAACCAGAAATCATCAATCCTTGACAGATAGGCAGTTTGAGAAGATTACACAAAAACACTTGATCAAAGTGGTATCTGCTCAAATTATTTGTAATGTTTTTGAAAGAAAGGTGCCAGGAGGTCAGGGAGGTACATAAAAGGTGCAAAATGAGATGCTTGTGTACTTTATGGAAGGAGGATCAGTCAGATGGATAAGTCAATCAAACTTTATCTTTTTCAAACTGGTTGAGGAATTACAGTATATTATATTTCTCTTACAAATTGCTTATGAAGTGAATAAAAACAAAGAAGATGTCACCCACAAATGGTTTAAGGAGAGTGACAAGAAGCTGACTCTGCACAGACAGACAAATCGGCAGATGGGCAAATTTTCTTTAAAGTATGTTGATGCTGAAGGAAATGATCAAGACATGACATTAGAAGAAAAGAAAATCAAATTCCAAGAAGGTGTGGGTCAATACTTTGGATTTCAACCTATGAGTGGAAAATGTAGTGTTCTAATGTTGAAAGATCTAAAGGAATAAGAATGCAGTGTAAATGATCTGAGAGCAGCCTATTGACAAATCAAATGTTCCAATGAAGAAATGAAGAAATTGAAGAAGTATGTTGGTGAAACTCTTGTTATTGTTGAGGATAATATGCAGAAATCTTTTTTGAAAAACAATCCAGCCTTTGAGAAGATCAGGTGATATGTAATTCTTTTTCTTTTAGAAATTTTAATATTGTTCTAGATTAATTGTTTCATTCTTTAGTTTTGCCATCATCAAACCTTGATTTATGCTTACATTTTATAAAGCATAAATAGGGGGAGATTGTTAGGAATATATTAATTTGATGATGTATAAAATACTAGAACATGATTTAGCATAGTTTATTTGTAATAAGTCTTTCTAGTCTCTGAAATTTTATAATCAGAGTCTAGATAGTTAACATACTTGTACTTAGAAGATTTCCAGTAGAAAGTGAAACTAGGGTGTAGATGAAGATCAGAGTCTGGAAGGTGATCAGAGTCTACAATCTGTCAGAGTCTATAAATGATCAGAGTCTATAGTCTATCAGAGTCTATAGTCTGGCAGAGTCTGAAGGTTTTAGAGTCTATAAAATCAAAGCTGAATTTGGAAGATGATCACAAAAAGGGAAGTCTTCAAAGATAAAGGCAAATATATTACAGATATGATATGGGAAGGAACGAGAATTACAGAACGAAACTGTCAACTAATAATTATGAATTCTATTCCTATTATAATTTGATTTTTTATTTTTAGTTGATAGGCATCTCTCTATATAAACACTCTATGTAACCTAATTGTAATAGTCGAGAAAATTGTCAAACTTTTGTGAGAGCATAGAGATATAGAGAGCTATTGTGATAAACACAGAGAAGCTGCTAGGGTGTACACTTTAGGAGAGTTTGCATTCATTCATCAATAATACAAATAGTATTCATTCATATCTGTGTGTTTGATCTTTGTTCAAAGTTTTAATTCATATTAAGTTGATTTTAATCAGGTAAAAAGAACACACAAGTATTCAACCCCCCTTCTAGTTGTGTAACTGGGAAAACAATTCTCTTAAGTGTTTTTTTATACAAGATTCTCTTAAGTGTTTCTTAAATATCAGGTAGTCTTAAGTGTTTTATATTAAATAAAAAATTCTCCAAAAATATTTTTAATATATTATATTCTTTTGAGTGTTTTGTATATTTGAATATAAAATTCCTTAAAATGTTTTTTTTAATTTTTTAATACGATATTTAGATTATTTTAATAGTTAGAGGACAGTTAATACATAACATATTAGTTTTTAAATTTTTAAAAACATATTAAAAATCTCAAAAAACTAAAATTAAAAACATTCTTAAAAATGATTTAAAGTATCGAAAGACATTTCTATTAAATGTTATACAACAAATCAACATTTTTTATTTTTCAAAAACATCTTAATGAATGTCGAAGTAGAATAATAAAAATATATTACTGATGTCAAAAAATAAAATAAAAATATATTACTAAAAAAGGATCGATATAAAAATGGTGTTTGTATTCAAATAAGTTTTCATTTTGTTTAAAGATAATTCTTTTTTTTTTATTATTTTTTTATTGATGTACATTTAACATGTAAACATCATTTTTTTATATTACAAAATTAAAGATAATATTTTTTTATATTACAAAACATCATTTAACAAGGCAACTTATCCAATGAGGCTGATAATGAAGCAAGGGTACAAAACTTTGAAAACAATTATGCATCTACTCAACAAAAGATTCAACTTAAATATCATAGTGTCTCAGGAAATACAACATCAAATCATAAAGCTAAGGAGATCGCCTGCAGAAGCTGATCCAGACCCTCCTTTGAAGCTTTGGGAGTCTCAAGTAAAGACCATGGTGCTGGAACCAGACTATGTCATAATATTCACATATGTTGAAGGAAAGAAAAAGTACTTTGACATTTGTAAATATCTTGAAAAATCACAGATCAGGAAATTATCTATCTAATGAGGCAACTTGGAGACTTAGACGGGGATGAGCAGATATTGAGAGTTTCATTCATGAGGAAACTGAAGGAGAATGCTGAGAAGAGGAAGAAGATAAAGAAGTGAGTGGAGCCCTGGGAAGGTTGAAGAAGCTTGCAAAATTCATAACACTAGTACTTCTAAATTTAAGTGCTATTTAATTTCATGATTCTATATGAATGCAATTGTATTAGGGGTTTTGTTTTCATCAAATAGATTTATGCTTATTTTTATCACAAACATAAATATGGGGAGATTGTTAGGAATATACGTAGCATTGATGATAACATTAATCCTTAGAATCATAGAATTATATTTTATTATAACTGACCAATTGATATGAAAATTATAAATATCGATTGATCAGGAAACCATTTATCAGTTGACATGTTTATGTTAATCAACTGATAGCATGGATAGTAGCATATGTGTACTTAGTCTATTTCAATTGATATGACTTTAGTCGATTGATAATTTTCTCATCAATTGATACTAGAGTCGATTGATATTGGTCATCAATTGATGTATAACTTAGACTGTCAAATTATAATTATTTGAAGACAGGAAAATTGTAAAAGTGAAGGATGATCAATTTATATGGAAGCATCAACGGATAGAAGATCAATTGATATAAAGACCATTAACTGATATGAAGAACCATCGATTGATAACATCTATCAATCGGTAAGTCAACAGTTATTATCATCGATGGATATCAAGATCAATCGAAGAAGAATATCAGTTGATGGATACAAGGAAGAATCAATTGATATGCTTAATAGTAAATTATCAATTGATAGGGACTGCACGACAAGACATAAAGCATACCTATGGAAAACAGTCTAGCTTGACTATAAAGACTCAAATTGAAGCTGTCCTTTCTGAAAAGAAGATATTTCTCAAAATAGAAATAGACAGATAGGAAGGATAGTTTAGTAACATTCCTAGAATAGTTAGTTTTGTTTTACTATTCTCGAGATTGTAAACACACTTGTGAAATATAAACAAGTGTGGCAGCATTGTTAATAAGTGGGAGTGAGATTTATTTTAAGAATCAACTGTTGAGCCCCATAGCACTTGTAAGAACAGTTGGTTTTCTTTTCTAACCTTGTAAACGCAGTTGAGTTTTAATAACTTAGAACATTTGAGCAAAAATATACACTGATGGATAAACCAATCCATCAATAATTTTTAAACATCTCGTGTTTGTTCAAATACTTATCTTAGCTTTAATTGTTCATATTTTAAACTCTCTCAAACATTATCAAGGAAACTCATAAAGTTTCAAAAGTTAAATATTTGTATTCAACCCCTCCTTCTACAAATATTGACATTGTTTTAGGGAATAACATTGATTCAATTTGATCGTAAAAAGTCGGACAAATAATTTGGAATAGAGGGAGTGAAAATATATAGCCGGAAAAAATATTATAAAAAACAAAAAGAAAGACAAGTAAGATAGATTTGATATCCATCCACACAAATATCGACAAAAAGTAATAAAACTATGGTCAAACCACTAAATAAATCTTTTTATTGAGTAAACTAAATGTTACGGAGTATTTATTTACACCAAAAGTTGCAAGATATATATAATTTTAAACATGAATCTTGCAATATCCTATCCAAGATTTTTGTTTTCTATAACAGAAACAACTATATCTATAAATTTGAATTTACTTATCGCTGCTCAGCAGCTATTAGATACAGTCAAATAGTAGTTAAAATTTTATGTCCTGTTTGGCTGGACTTAAATTTAAAATAAGTAACTTATTTTAATTTTTTTTACATATTTTAAAAAAAAAGATAAATATTTATTTTAGAATTTTAAAACCAAATATGATTTTCAAAATTGAAAATAAATTACTTATTTTCAGAAAAAGTACATACATACTAAATTTTTCTGGAAATAAGCACTTATTTCCGCCTTATAAGTCCAGCCAAACGGGCAGTTAATGTAATGGAGTAGTTCGGGCCTTGTGAAACACCAATTTTTACCATAAATTTCTCCCTCTTGTGGATTCATATACTCCATAAAACCTTCAAGTTTGTTGCTCATTTTTCTATTTTTAGCTTTTTGAAATAGAATCAAGAAAAAACAGCAGAGTAAAACAACATTGTCTTCACAAAACCTGTTTTTGTGGTAATTAAGGTTGTCCAAAAACCCCACCTACAACATTTTGTTGAAATGGATTCTCCATTGTCATGACACCCATCAACCCACCCCTTTTGCATGAAGGGGTAAATCTGTCTTGTTCTTGTCGTAAAATCTCGAAAATTCTTTTGAGGTTTTGGTAATTTTATGGCCTCTTCTCAAGTTGAAATTATTTCATCTGCTCCGTTTGGATGTGTTTTAAGAGACCATCATGGTAGAGATTATAGATATAGAAAAAAGAACAATGTTCATGCATGTATTCAACAAAATTTTAAAGATTTAGTTCATTCTCGCTTTTCTGCATCTCCTGAAAATGCAGCTAGTTCTATTATGTCTCAATCACAAGAAAATAAAGATGATAAATGGGCTATGGCTAGAGAGGCTGTGCTTGAAAAAGAACCATCTAGAGGTGTTTCATCAATTGTTCAGAAATGGAGAGATTTTGAGGCTGAGTCCAAGAACTTGAATTCGAATAACAGTCACATAAATTCTTCCTCATGTAGCAGCAGGAGCAATTCAGGTTCAACTTCTACAGAGAATTTACAGATTCTTGATGGACAAATTAGAAACTCCAGTGTTACAGAATCCGTTGCCGAAAGATCTGAAGCCCCGTCAATGATAGATGAATCTTTTTTGGATTCGGAGTCTGATAGGATGGGTCCTAGTAGGGAATCTAATTCAACAGAAAAGGAGAGAATGAGGGTGGCTGATATAATCAAAAAACTGAAATGTGGGGAAGAATGCAATGAGCAGTTTGTTGTGAACGTTGCTTTGCCTAAAGCTCGAACATCTGTAGAACATCTTCTTCCTGACATCAGAGGTCATGGGGCTATTCAACCCTCACCACGTGTCAGAGGTCGTAAAGCTTTTAATGATTTGCTTATGCAACTGGAGCGCGATAGACACCAGGAGGTTCAACGCTTGGGGAAGCGCAAGGCAGTTTCGAAATTCTCATACAGAGGCCGCCTTCAGGTATCGTCATTTTCTTTATGTTATTAGTTATTCTATATTGTAATGGAGAAAATATAATTGTCAGCTTAGTGGATAGCCTCTTCTCGTGGTAACAAAGGAGGGTTGGGGACTTGTTAGAGGCATGTGCTTGAGTATGTAATTTCTGCAATTAATCATTACCAAAGTAAATAATATGTATTATACATTATTGTTCTGTTATGGTTTTAGACGTGCATGTGTAATTCTTGTTTAAGGTGAGTAATGATCAACAGGCTATGCTTAAAGTTAGACTCATACTCCATGAGAAAGAAGTAAAAGAAGTTGAGCAGATAAATTCACTAGTATCTGATAGGAGAAAGCAATCAAAAGGATCAAGCGTCATGCATCTCAGGTAAATATCCTTTTTGGTAACTGTATTTGGGATACCATCCATTAATCAGGCATCTTTAGTCTTTTGTGTACATTACTTTTTTATTGAGGCTACTCTTCTCGAAATGGAAAGATGGATCATTTTGAAATCATCGGTAAAATCTCAAATTTATATTTATGAACAGGGTAAATTAGACTACATATAAAGTTTGATATGTTTGGCATTTATGGTTTTGTTATAGTTCACCTGAAATTACTTTCGAGCACCAATATAACTTGGGAAGATTCTACTTGCTTGTCATCCATTTCTACAAATTGATTAATAGTGTTTTTTCATATTATTATCATGTGCTTTTGGCCTTGTATGAACTGGATTATCTTTTCTCGTTCATTTGTAATTTTCATTGAGCCTTTTTGCTCTAATAGCAGATATATACTCGTCTTTTTCTTCAGATGAAACCATATTAGCTAATAGCTTCTCTTGAAATAAATTAAAATGAATTCAGGGAGAGATTCAACACAGGATTAGAGCAAAATGAGGTCAGCTCAAGTCCTCGTAGAGAGTTGACAAACAACACCGAAGATATGGATAAATTCTCTTCCGCTACTCAACTCAAAGAGGTTGTAGATCACACCCCTAACGCAAATGAACTTTCTACCTGCAGTCAACTCAAAGAGGTAGTAGATCGCATCCCTGGCGTGGTTAATCCTTCTACCCCTAACGTGGGTAATCCTTCCACCTCCATTCAACTCAGGGAAGTGGTAGAGCACACCTGTAGCTCAGGAAATTCTAATGCCTCTACTCAGCACAAAGAAGAGATTCATCCCCCTGAAGTTATTCATTCTGAAAGCCCTCATGAAATGGTGGTTGATGTCAACTCAAACTCCACATGCAATAACATAGAAGATGACGTAAATCAGAACATAAATGTGGTGTGTCCTACTACCCCGAAGTCACTCAAAGATATTATTCATTCATGGGAACAAACTCACCTGAGAAGTCTTTGCAAGAATCAAGATGTAGCCAATGAGACCCTAGAAGTGGAGACTTGGTCTCCCTCAGATCGTGTTAAAATAGATATTAGTCATCATGATGTGATAACTCCACAGAAGAATAACTTTGAACTACATAATTCAGAAACCCCTTCTGAAGAAGTTAGTCCTAATCTAAATGTTTTGTGGCAAGAAACAACCTTTGACACCAGAAGTCTTAAATGTCAAATATCTGTTGATAATGCAACATCCCCAGATGAGTGGAAAGACAGGAACGAAGCTGAAGAGAAGGTTGATGATGAGCAGTCGATAGTATCCCAACATGAAATGGAAGTGGACAATCCACTTCCTACGATTGACTGGGAAGAGCAACCAGATACAGGGAAATCAGTTGATAATTTTCCCGACTGGAAGAGTAACTTTTCTCAAGCACCGAACGAATGGGAAGAAGATCAATCTTATCATCACATAGAAGAATCTACTCTGAACTGGATATATGATATTTCTCGCCCACGGAGTGATTGGGAATGTCTCAGGCAAGAAAGGTACCAGGAGATGCTTGATCCTTTCAGGGATAATGGAGATATAAAGCAACTACTTGAAAGGTACCCAAGTAAATTCTGATGTCACTTTATATTAGTTACCAAAATCTCCTTCCATTCCCTAAACTTTTCAAGAATAAATAACCATCCGTATCAAAATAAAGTATAAAACAGGAAAGGCATCTGTGCTATGCACCACCAGGACTTAAACGGTCATCAACATGCTAAAGTTTGGATATGAAAGATTAAACATTTATTAAATCGCATTGTTCCATACCAAGAAACTTGAAATTGAAATTTATTACTACATGCAAATTACGTACATCAGGCCTTTATACTTGGCATCATTGTATGACAACGAATAAAAACTACATGAGATTTTCTGTATTGCACTGGTTGCAAATAACTATGGACTATGATCAAGAAACTGTAGATAATTGTGTTTTAATGTAAGGCACGATAATTATCAGTAAATGAATTTGGCACCATTATATATATAGGCAAAATTTAAGTGTGGGACCTTAAAGTTAATATTAGGAATTTCGAGTTTTATATATGCACTACAACATGTATTGCACATTTGCACTGTTCCGTAAATATTCTACCTGCAGTACTGCAGTAGTGCACTGCAGAACATATGTAAAACTCTGAGTCATAACTTTAAGATCCTACACATAACAAAACCATTATATATATATTATATCATCAAGAGCAGGCAAACAAGTAGCAAATATGATTGTTGATTTATGTTTATCAATAAATGAATTTGGCTCCATGATTTATAATTCCTATCATCAAGAGCGGGCCAAGTAGCAAAATGTCTGTTGATTGCAGGAAAAATGTTTCAAGTTTTCTTTCCAGTGGACTGCGGGACAAAATAGACCAACTCATGATATCACGCATTGAAGGACAACCACTTGTAACAGATGATCAGGTAGAACAAGTAAAGCAGGAAGAGGTGGTAAAAGAAGAGGGAAATTATGCACACGAAGAAAATGAGCAAGAGGAAGGTGTGGAATGCTATCCAGAAGGAGAGGAAGATAATAATGACTTCAATGAAGGTGATGACTATTCTAATCAAACGCCTTCAATGACTTCAGCTTCACCAGATATATTTGGTCCATGGAGTCATAATAAGGATAATAATGACAGTGATGATCATGACGCAACTCCGTCTCTTCAACAATATCTTTCATTTAATTCTCGCACTTTGGAAAATCAGCATTTCTCTTCTCTCAGGAGTAATCATCCATCAATTGTGAGTTTTATCCCTTTGATCTCCTTGTAGTACACTTCATCCTTCAGCTAGACCTTCAATCAGTGTGGAGCTAATTCGATAATGTAACAGGAGATGGAACTCATATCTGATTTGAGAGGACACATGGAGCAACTTCACAAGGAGATATTTGATCTACGAAAATCATTACATACCTGCATGAAGATGCAGGTGAAATTGCAGCATTTCATGACGCAGGAGGTTGAAAGTGTCATAAGCCATTCAAGTGAGCACACATTCTATGCACATTTTATTCATAATTATAATTTAGAATCTTACCTAATATTTGATACTCTAACAGCTCAAAACCAAGGAAATGGTTCTATCAATAGAATGCCAAGAAAAAGAACTTGTTGCCTTTGTTTTGACGCAGAAGTTGATTCTCTTCTGTACAGGTACTTGGATATAGCCTTTAGTAAATTGTATTCAACACCACATCAATTATATATATATATACACATTTGTGTAACTCTATACATATTACATGTTCTTTCAGATGTGGTCACATCTGCACCTGTTACAAATGCGCTCATGAACTGCAACAACATAGTGGAATATGTCCAATATGTCAAGCACCAATACTGGATGTCGTACGTACATATACTAATTAAGGTGAATGATGAAATCTGTCCCATATGTCAAGCTCCTATAATGGACATACATATACTGATTATATGTTGATGATGAAAATGTCCATTATGTCAACCTCCTATACTGGACATCGTACGTACATATACTGATTACAGGTGACTGATATTACCTTTGCCTCGGAGAATGTTCGTCGAACATTACTTTATACAATGAAAATGAGATGTGCAATGAGCTTTATTAGTTAATTCTAGTCTAGGTTAGCCAGAGATGATTACTCATCCATCACTTACCCAAAAGATCTTCTTGTTTTTTTCTTTTGGTACAGAGTGTCATTACATAATTAACCAGCGTCCTTCCTTTATTTGTTTGCCTACTTTTTGGCAGTTAACAACTGCAATTTGCAAATTTTTGCGTTATATTTATTATTCATAGTATTAAATCCCATCACATTTTTTGTACTACTCGTCTAAGGATTTCAGAAATAAATAAATATATATATATATATATATATATATATATATAATGTGAAGAAAATTTTCTTGATGGTTTATTGAGGACTGCCATGTCCACCTGGAGGCTGGAGCTTCATCACTTGGACTATTAGATTATGTCCTCATACATGTGTGAACATTACAATGACATGTGAAATTTGAACCAAATGACATGGATGTCGTATGAAATTTGAATTAAATCCTTTATATTAAAAAAAGACCATTTCCTCTTTGCAGCAATCTAGTTCAACATAAAATATTAGGCTGATCTCATGACAATTTATCTATACAGAGGAAGGTCTGTCATTCATGTATGACTTGTTTTATCTTATCAATTTGATTTTATGCTATACTTTTTGATGTACTAGAATATGAGTAAGTGTTTATGATTTCTTAGCAGTAGACACTATTTTAATAAATTTACCATGAGTTGAACTTATGAAAAAAATCACTTGTGTCAAGTTTACATGCTGAGTCCCCTCATCCATGTCCACTCTTGGATCTACCTCTAAGAATTCACAAGGGTTAAAATTGACAAATTGCAATTCTGTTTTGCTTAACATTACAATCTCTGGATTTGTGTGCTAGTGTGTTGCACCATTTCATGGGCCTGGCAAACAACACCCCCTTGCCCCCTCCCCCAGGCCCCAACCAGATTCAGTCCTTAGTGATGGGCTCCAGAGGGTTTCCTATGGATTATATCGGGACTATAAGGAATATGTAAACAAAAGAAGTCAATCCATTGGACCAGATATGAAATTCTCTGTATTATACAAGACAATTGTACAAAATTTATTTTACTCATGGCGTGCATATATTACCATCCTAGAACTAGATACAGGTTCACCCGGAAGTTAAGGCCATTTACATAGGCTGGCAAGTTGCTATAGTATAGTCACTTTATCCGCCTTGAGTTCTCAAAGTTCACGCTCACCATAGAATAACATTATCTGATATTAAATCTGATTCTACAATATAGATAAATCAAATCCCGGATCATCAACTTGATCTCTGTCGGATTCAGTTGATGACTAACATTTCACAAAATCAAAGGAAACTTGACCTTCCAGTAATCTTGGATCAAGTTGGATGGCTTAGTTAGTAAGTGGAGGGACAATATGATCTAGAATATATGCATGTGCAATATGGATGTAATAACTATCTTAACAATTCAATAACTATCTTAGAAGTGATAGTGAACCTTATCAGGAATTTCTCCATTCCAAAAAGTTAGTTCCCTATGGGCTCCTTGTGTTTTTGGGTCCTCCAACAGCCCCCCCCCCCCCCCCCCCCCCCCCCCGCCACCACCCAAAACAAGAACGGAGATAACGTTTATAAACGTGCACTCATGCCATAAACTGGACCATAACACTGGTCCCTGTCTCCATATTTGTCTCCATATTTGGCTCCATATTTCTAAAATGTGTAGCCTAAATTATATGTCAATCTGCTTCTAGTGAATCATGTAAGCTTAAACATAAAACTTATCCATCTCCATGAGTATTAAAGTAGAACAATATATCAATGGTCTTTATCAGTATCTTAGAGTCCTTCCTATTTATGGGTGAATCTACCTACAGAACAGCGGAATCCATTTTACCAGGCATGTATAAATAATTTGCAATTTGTATAAAACTTAGTTGCATTCACTGACAAATTATGTACGCACAGGACTAGAAATCTCTTTGTATACCTGTTTCTAAAGATGCTTTATTATCTGTTGTTGAGGAGTACTGTCAATAATTTAGAATGCAAGCTGATCGATTTTCATATTACAGAAAGAATGGTACCCCAAGAATTAAATGGTTGTTGAGTACATTGAATTAATATTATGATTGAATTGAATTCTAATAATATACAAGTTGGTCCATCTCCTCTCTCTATAAAGAAGCTAGCTAGAGACAAGAAAACAGATTGCATGCACTTTTAGCTTATAGCTAGTTTAAAGTTTCGGTAGGATATGGAATAAAATAATGAAATATACGGGATGGCCTTAAATATACGGGAAGAGAAGAATGAGTATTCGAACCCATGACCTTATAAGCAAGCCTTGCCAATGACTATTACAAATCTTCCAATCATGCATTCAATTTTTTAATTTTTATTAACTAATAATAGATTCTGTACACATTCATAACTTATTAATGTGTAAAATCAATCGATCTCTTATTATGGATGATATGTTGATTAAACAAGGATAAGTTGTGGATGAAGATAAGAAAATTAACAAGGGCTAATCAATCATGTGTTTTGCCTCGGTTATGTCTAAGAAATGCATGAAATCATTGATGCAAATATGTCGGATGACACATGGGATGTTTCATTTCTTTAATTTTAAGCCTAGTAAACTTGTCATCTCTCATTTATTCAGAGGATACTTCCTAATGATTCTTGCACACGGGTTATAAACTTGTTGTATTTGTAAATCTATATCTATCTTGATCGACTTGCCAAAATTTGGCCAGCTCTTATAAACTATATAAATTTGGTGTAATAACTTGGGATTCACTCGCAACTTATCAAAAATTGCAACTTCAATTACTCGAGGTGGGCCGTTTCATATTTAATAATGTTCCCTTCACAGTGAAGTTACTTCAAGTCATACTGCATACATGTCATTTATATATTCTTTGTGGGTGAAATTCTTTTTGTTTTTTGCAAATAACAAAGTTTTGTAAAACCAACAGATACTTAACATTTGTGTTTCGTGTGTTACGTGGACCTCGTTTGTTTTGATGTAACTTAACTACGTAAAGGTTAAATTGTTTGTTATGTTTGGGTTGCAGATTTTTATGTTAAACAAAAAAATTGAAGTTTCATATATAGTATTAAGAGTTACATCAAAATAAGTAAACTGGATTACCTAGCTACATCAGGCCACCCCGGTCATTTCAACTTTAAGTTATACAGTGAAATTATTAATCTACATGGTTACATAATACATAGTAGTTGGCTAGTTGCAAGAGAGAGAATGTACGTGAAAGAATGCAATGATAAAAACTAAAAGAGACAAAGCCCATATATTGTTTACTTCTGTTCTGCAGTTCTTGGTGTTCACGTTCTTGATTTGCTTTGAGCATTGAAATATATCCCTTTCTTTTCCATTGCTAGTTTCACCACTTATAATCAAATTTGTTAATTTATTATCAATAAAATGTCAACTTGGTCTTTATAACCTTTTGATTGATTAGTTCCAACAACTAACTAAACTGGAATTCTAACTAACGACTATCTTGATTTTGCATAATAAAAAGTTAGGGGACAGAGAGAAAGAGCAAGATAACAGCTCTAAAGCAAGGGGAATCATTGGTATTCCTGGCCCTCACAGGCTTAAACCTTCTCAGTCCCTCCAGCTGCAACACTAAAGTGACTTGGTAAAATTCAGGGCCATTGGGATAATGGGCTGCCTTAGTGGCAGTGGCACCACCTAGCCGCTCCCATTTCAACTTGCTAAAGTTGACATTTTACAAAATCGACGATTACACGTCATGACGAATCACTAGAAAACAATCGCAAAAAACCTCGAACTCAAATATTGGCGTCATTTATAAAGCTGAAAACACAATGAGTGATGCAAAATAAAACATGAAAAATACAAAGTAATTTTCGATAAGGAAATAAGAAAAGTGAGACTATCTTTTGGAAACGAGAATAAACAATTTTCCATACACGAAACATAGAATTTGTGCAATGTTCTAACCAAAACCCATAACCCCGGGTAAGGGGGAAGTAAGGGAGTTACTGTCATTCTCATATGGTCGCATTAATTCAAAAGATAGTGCCCTAAATAATTCTAAGGATGCATGGCAGACTTTAACCCCACCACATTACCTTTAAATACCTCTCAGTCCTCATGTATATTCTCCAACCTATCTTAAAATCATTTCCATATTCCCCTGCATTCATTTCCTTCTCATAACTCTTCAAAATTTCTTCACCTTGTCTCTCATTTTTATCAGAACATAACAATTACTTGAACTACCAAAAAAGGCTCAAAACTTGAAAATGTGTTCCCCCAAGTTAAAACTTCAAGTAACGGGTTCTTTTGACATCAATGGCCGCCCTGTTCTTCAGCCAACATGCAACAGAGTTCCACTGTTAGAACGTCGCAATTCGCTAAAGAAAAACTTCACAAAACCTGTCATTTCACCAAAGATCCAACCTCTACCATCAAGAATTAGTTCCACCACTATTACTACTAATGTTAGTCCTAAATCTACGTCTTCAGTAATCACCCCACCTATATCTCCAAAGCTAAAATCACCACGACAGCCAGCGATTAAGCAAGGGAATGATCCAAATGAATTAATTTCTAGTACTGTAAAGGTAGTACTGATCACACCAAGAAGCACTAGCAAAGTTGTGACACTAGTAAAAAAGTCGGAAAAAAGTGCACCTTTGGTGGACACTACTACATTAAATTACTTATCTTCGTCCATAGTTGAGGCTCCCGGAAGTATTGCTGCAGCAAGGAGGGAACAAGTTGCAAATATGCAAGTGCAGAGGAAATCAAAAATTGCTCATTATGGAAGAACACAGTCTGCAAAGTTTGAACCCGCTATAATACCCTTTGATGATGCTACAACTACTCCTGAGGAAAAAAGATGCAGCTATATTACATCTAGTTCTGGTATGAATAACTTTATCAATGAATACATATCGAAAAATACTTATAATAATATTATTTTTGTTTTATCTACTATTAAATTTCATATGTTTTCCCTCTTAAGTGCTCATTGTGTTGCTCTTGCAGACCCTATCTACGTTGCTTACCATGATAAAGAATGGGGTGTTCCTGTTCATGATGACAGGTATATATCCATATTTCTTTCTCTGTTTTGAAACATGCATATATATTCAAAGATATGTTCCTCTTTTCCTTTACATATTGAGGTCAGGAGCTGATATGTTTATGCAATGCAGGCTGCTGTTTGAATTGTTAGTATTAACCGGGGCGCAAGTTGGATCAGACTGGACTTCAATATTGAAGAAAAGGCAAGAATTCAGGTAGGTGTTATGCATTCCCAATTCTTGGATAAAAATCTAGCCAAGCTTTACAAAAATCATGTTCGAGTAACTAGAAAATATATGTTTATAAATTTTATAATTTTTCCAGGGATGCTTTCTCAGACTTTGATGCAGAAACCGTCTCAAAATTTTCTGAGAAGAAAATTACATCAATCAGTACTAAATATTCCATAGCAGTGAGCCAAGTTAGAGGGATTGTAGACAATTCTATCCGAATACTCCAGGTGCTTAATTATATTTTGTCATATGCAATCAAACACTAGTGTTGTATTATTTTTTCGTACTAAAAATTCTGATAATCCGGGTACAGATGAAGAAAGACTTTGGATCTTTTGACAAGTATTTATGGGGATTTGTTAATCATAAACCAATTGCGACTCGATACAAATCAAGCCAAAAAATGCCTATGAAGACATCAAAAGCAGAATGCATAAGCAAAGATATGGTAAAGAAAGGATTCAGGCTAGTCGGACCAACTGTCATACATTCCTTCATGCAAGCGGCTGGCATTACAAATGATCATTTAACCACCTGCTCACAGCACCTCCAATGCCTTGCATTGGCATCTCATACTGCTACACCCGTAGTTCCAGCTCTATAAGATTTTATATAAGATATCGAAAACGAGATGAGAAATGACCTTTATCTGTTCATTCATCGCTGATGAATACTCGTCCTCCACTGAGCCAGAGCCCTTTTCTTTCTTTTTTATTGTTACGGATTGTCGTTAAATTACATACTCAACCAATGCAAGATTTCTAAATATGCACCTATGTTATTGGCAGTTGAAGACTTGTATAGAAAATTTTGCATTATGTTTTTCTTGTTATTTTGCACTACAAAATTCTAACATAATTTATGTACTCATCTAAGGGTTTCAGATATAAAAATTGTGAGAAAAATCTTCTTGATCATAAATTGATTGTCTGGAGTCCTGCACAATTTCTTGATGGTGAAATAAGGACTCCCACGTGCAGCTGGAGTGGCGCTGTGACAGAGTATGGCAGATTAATATTAGATTTGTTTTGCTTACTTCCACATAAAATCTGGGAGAGAATATTTGTACAAAGTTAACGCAAAAGATTATAGTGCTAAGTAGTTGAATTGTCGTAATAGTGAGTAGGAAGATCGAAGAGTTTTATTTTATAAAACAACATTTTCATAATTTTTTATTTTTATTTTATGAAGATTGAACCAAACACCACAGTTATATTATAGACAACAGTTATTTAGTTGTGAAACCAAACAAAAGGAATAATTGAAACATGCGTTACACAAACTAAATCCATCCTTTTGCCAGAATACGGAAAATCTATATATCTTGGACTCATAAAATAACACACTTGGACAAATATTATGCATATACAACCTTAGTAGAAGTTAGCAAAATGAAAAAGAGAAAAAACATCTTAGAACTAGATGCAGGATCACTTGGAGGTTAGAATCAAGCCATGTGCATATGCTGGAAAGTTGTCATTAACAGTCTATTATTAACAGAATTGCTTTATCAATCTTCACTTCTCAAGAGCATGCTACCCTAAGAATAAAATCTCTGATGCTGATAATCAGTTCCAGTAAATCTTGTTTTGCAATATAGATAACTCGAAACCTCGAACCCGGATTATTGACTTGATCTCCATTGCTTCCAGTTGACGAGTCATGTCACAAAACTAGAGGACACTTGATTTTCCAATATCTTGCATAAAGTTCGATGCATGGCTTAGAAAGTAAAGGGACAATATGACCTTGGAATGCATGTGCAATTTGGATTCGGTAACTATCTTCTTTATTCTTAGTAGTTGGCAATTGGCATGGTTATTATCTAAATTTACGCGGATAACACTGGCTCCGCGGAAATTTATCGAGGATAGACTAAATTTCTTTTTTTAATCCTGACAATT
Source organism: Oenanthe sinensis (assembly GCA_028671895.1). Classification (NCBI taxonomy): domain Eukaryota; kingdom Viridiplantae; phylum Streptophyta; class Magnoliopsida; order Apiales; family Apiaceae; genus Oenanthe; species Oenanthe sinensis. The sequence goes on from CM053799.1 coordinate 13,062,242, forward strand.
GGAAAGTTGATCCAATGGCCAGAAAACTGATTGTTAGATGGATGATCTGTTTAATTTCATCTATATATTTTTAATGCACTGAACGAGTTAAGGGTCCTCGCAGTCTGAATATCTCGGAAAATTTCTGCTTTTATCGTATGAGAATCATGTTGATCTGGGTACAAGAGAAATCAAGAAGTATACATAGGCAACTTGAGGAGGGCCAATGTTTTTAAGACCCGAAACTCTTATCTTGTAGAAATTCCTAGCGCAATCCTAACAAAACATCAACTTCATCTATCAAACAGCCACAATTTATATAAAATTAGCTCCAAACCTCCTTAAATCTGTTGAAATCATTTTTCTCATCAATTATTTCACCATTTTAGAAAAGTAGTCACCTATAGGGTCCTTCTTCAGGGGTCCTCCATCCCCGGACCCCGACCAGAACTGAGATGATGTTTATCAACTTGTACTCGGCCCATAAACTGTACAATAGCACCTTTCTAAAATGTTAGCTAAAGAATATGGCAATGTAAGCTCAAACTTAAAAATTATTCCTCTAGCTCCATGAAAATGAAAGCCAAGTAATGGCGCAATAAAGATCTTTATCAGCATTGTAGAGTCCGTTTGACTTTTGGTGGATCAATCATACAGAATATTGTAACTCTTTTTTACACCGCATTTAAAAATTATTTTCATTTCTGTGTAAAACGAATAAATTATAAAACGATGGCCGAACTTAACCCCTCGTAACATTTTAGTGGCCGAAATTTTAAATTTACAATATGATATGATTAGATATTGTTTTTATTCTTCAAAAAGATGGCTAATGATCACTTTTCTCATAAAAAAGTTATTATTCTTTCTTAGCAAAGTGACTCTTAACCACCTTTTTTTAAGAACAAAAATAATGTCTAGCTGGCCACCATATTACAAATTTGAAATTTCGGCACTAAAATGCAATACGGGACCAAATTCAGCCATAACTATGTAATTTACTCATGTAAAACTAAGCTGTATTCACTGACATATAAGTTACACGTAGGACGCAAACTCTATTCGAGCTGTGCATACATGTTTCTTGAGGTGAGTCGTCATTCAAAATCCTGCAAATTTTGTCGAGATGTACTGTCAATTATTTGAAATGTGGATCCACTTCTGATGTTATTGGAGATAGTTACTCTTCAGCTGATGAATTTTCGTGTTACAGATAGAAAGGGTACCCCAAGAATTAAATGGTTGCTATGTGTACAGTGCATGCATATATGATTGAATTCGATGTAAATAATTAACAAGCTGGTCCATCTTTTCTCTCTATCTTCAAACTAGGTGCTGACAGAATTGTAGGCGCTTTTAGCATATAGCTAGTTTATGTGGTCAGGATTGCAGTATGTCCTTTCTATACATACCTTTTTTTTACCACATATTTTTTCAGTGTACATCGAGATTCGAACACAGTCTTTACCACAAGGTTATCGCAGAATTAATGTACCTACATTAAAACTATCATAATTCATACATAGATGGTAGATATATACTCTGATCATAAAGTTACAGTAATTGATATTACGTTTTGTTCGTTGTATAATCATAACTTAGATGAATTATTTGGGAAATGTTATTTTCATAGATTTTATTTTATTTTCAGAGTTAATTGTGCATATTTTTTCTTGTATTTATAATTTGTAACATATTCTAATACAAAATGCAACACATAATTTTGAAAATAAAAAAAATGCTCTAAAAATAACATTTCTCCAACTATTTTATCAAGTTGAGAAAATAAAAACCTAAAAATAATGATGCTCATCAATTAGTGATTCCGTACACCGCTCATAAAGATTGTACTAGCTCATATATTATAGCTAGAAATCATTTAAATAAATAATGTTCATATCACTAGATAAAACAGACATATGATGTCAAATAATACTTGAGGTTCTTTCGTACGTAGCTACGTGCACAAATCAATCAACCATAGCACATGCTAGAAATCACATAACACAACACAAGGAGAAAAAAGTATAATATTGAGCACCAATAGACTATATGAACAATGAACAAGTTGTGAGGTGAATCCAAAGTTAGTACACCAAAATTTATATAATTGAAAAGAGTTGGTCAAATTTTGTCAAGTCGATCAAGATAGATATAAATTTAGAGATACAACAAGTTTATAAGCCGTGTGCGAGAATCATATGGAAGTATCCTCAGAAAAAATGAAAGATAGCAAGTTTACTTGGCTTAAAATAAAACAAAAGAAACAGCCCATGTGTTGGTCCGACATATTTGCATCAATAATTCCATGCATTTCTTAGACATAACCGAGGCAAAACACATGATTGATTACCCCATTTAATTACTCCTCCTCTTTATCGACTTGGCTTGGACCACGTTTAAGTAAACTTAGAAATAAATTCTAACTTAAAATTATTTAAAATAAAAGGTAAAATTGTAACTTAAAAATGATTGATGCTCCTCCTGTGTTTATACTTGGGTTCTTGTCAGATATTGCTTGCAGCTGAAAACTTATTTACTTTTACCTGCACTGCTTGCTGTTCAAGTTCCTGTTTGCTTTGAGTAATAAAATGATATTCCTTTCTTCTCCATTACTTATTTCACTCTCTTATATCAAAATTAATCAAGTTGATTTAAAACCAAATGTCAACTAGGCTTTATAGCATTTCAGCATTACTTTAATTTTGATTAGTTCCAACAACTAACTAAACTAGAATTTTATCTAATGACTCTTTTCTTGATTGATCATATTGGAAAGGTTGAGGGACAGAGAGATAGAATTAGATAACAGCTCTAAAGGAAGAGGAATCATTGGTCTCCTGGCCCTCAAACCTTCTCACTCACTCCAGCTGCAACAGTAAAAGTAACTTGGCCATGAAAATAAGGGTCATTGGAAAAATGGGCTGGCTTATAAGTGGCAGTCACACCACTAGGCTCTCCCGTTTGCACTCGTTTAGAAACTTAGCACTTTTTTGTTGTTCCCTGTAATTAGGGTAAAACATCAAAAATTAAGTCAAGTTCGCTTGTCAGGCTCAGACTCGGATGAAGATTAGTCTCACCCGATGTTATAAGGACACTGGTCTCACGATGAATAATTCTAATTAAAGATCACAAGCCTACCACTTCAAAATTCGACGAGTAATGCATATGTTTTGATGTAAAAAATAAGAAAAGTGAACTGTCATTTTGAGACGAGGATAAATATTTCTCCATACACGAACATGAAACATGTAATGTGGACAATATTCTAACTTAAGCCCATAACCCCAGGTAAGGGGGAAGTAAGGGAGTTAGTGTCATTTTCATATGGTCACATTAATCAAAAAAATAATGCCCTAACCATTGGGATGTATGGCAGACTCCAACCCTTTCATGTTACAACATTGCTAACTCAACCCCACCACATTGCCTTTAAATATCACTTAATCCCCATATCTTTCCTCCAAACTCTTCTTATATCATTTCTAAATTCCACTTGTATTCATTTCCTCCTCTGAACTCTTCAAGATTCCCTCACCTCTGTCTCTCATTTTTATCAGAACAAAAACAATCATTTGAACTGCAACAAAAAACTCAAAACCTGAAAATGTGTTCCTCCAAGTTAAAACTTCAAGAAACTGGTTCTTTTGACATCAATGGCCGTCCTGTTCTCCAGCCAACTTGCAACAGGGTTCCCCTGTTAGAACGCCGCAATTCGCAAAAGAAAAACTCTGCAAAACCTGTCACTGCACCACCAAAGATCCAACCTCTACCATCAAACACTAGTATTGCCACCACCAATACTAATGTCAGTCCGAAACGTAGGCCTTCAGTAATCACCCCACCTATATCTCCTAAGCTTAAATCGCCACGACAACCAGCAATTAAGAGAGGGAATGATCCGAATGGATTGAGTTCTAGTACAGAGAAGGTAGTGTTGACACCAAAAAGCACTAGGAAAGTTGTGACACCGGTAAAAAGGACTAAAAAAAGTGCCCCTTCTGTGGACACTAGCACATTAGATTACTCATCTTCATCCATAGTAGAGGCTCCCGGAAGTATTGCTGCAGCAAGGAGGGAACAAGTTGCAAATATGCAAGTGCAGAGGAGATCGAAAATTGCTCATTATGGAAGAACAAAGTCTGCAAGGTTTGAGCCCGCAATAGTTCCCCTTGATGATGCTACAACAACCGCTCCTGAGGAAAAAAGATGCAGCTTTATTACATCTAATTCTGGTATGCATAACTTCAATCAATACATATCGAAAATTACTTATAATAACAAGTTTCTTTATTTTTCTTGTCATAAGTTTATATATTTTCCCGATAGCTCATTGTGCTACTCTTGCAGACCCTATCTATGTGGCTTACCATGATGAAGAATGGGGTGTTCCTGCTCATGATGACAGGTATATATTTATTATTCGTTCAAAGTTTTAAATTTGCATATACATATTCAAAATATATATGACACTTTCCCTTGCACAAAGTCAGGAGCTGATATATTTATGCTATGCAGGTTGTTGTTTGAATTGTTAGTATTAACTGGTGCACAAGTTGGATCAGATTGGGCTTCAGTTTTAAGGAAAAGGCAAGAATTCAGGTGGGCATTATTTACAGTCTCAAATTTTGAATAAAAACTTAATGTAAGCTTTAAATGACTCATATTCTAATGATTATCAATTTTGTTTTCGTTACATTTTCAGGGATGCTTTCTCAGAATTTGATGCAGAAACTGTCTCCAAATATTCAGAGAAGAAAATTACATCAATTAGTACTAAATATTCTATAGCATTGAGCCAGGTTAGGGGGATTGTGGACAATTCTATCCGAATTCTCCAGGTACTTCATTATATTTTGTCAACGATAAATATTTTCCACAATCAAACACTAGTGCTGTATTCTGTTCTTTTTTCTTAACAAGTTCTTTTAATTCGCGTACAGATCAAGAAAGATTTCGGATCATTTGACAAGTATTTGTGGGGATTTGTAAACTTTAAGCCAATCGTCACTCAATACAAATCAACCCACAAAATGCCTGTCAAGACATCAAAATCAGAAGGCATAAGCAAAGACATGGTAAAGAAGGGATTCAGGCTAGTCGGACCAACTGTCATACATTCCTTCATGCAAGCAGCTGGCCTTACAAACGATCACTTAACCACCTGTCCACAGCACCATCAGTGCCTTGCATTGGCATCTCAGGCGGGCGCATCCCTAGTGCCAGCTCTATAAGATTATGACAAACAACCTGCTCTTAATTATAATGCTTAGAGTATAACATAATAATAGCTGATTTGATCTCTAACTACAGATTTTAAACTACTGTGTGAGAGTGTTTGTTAAATTATCAAGTTCTTGAGATTAAAGTTAAGAATGGAGGAGAAGTATAAAAGAGGACACAAGGCATGTGCAAAGTGGGATGGAAAATGGGGACAAAGCCATGTGTTTGGTTTAGTGGTCATGCCTTTCATTTCTTAGTGACCACCACATCCTCTTGCTGCTATCCATTATTTCCATCACTTTTTAACAGGCTGTGAAGAGAGCACAATTTCAGAGATAAAAAGGGATAGCAGGGCAATTTGGACCAGCCCTTTCATCTTCATGTCAATTATTAAATGATTGTTTCATTTTCCTAACTTAGATGTTTAACATATGTAAGTTCTTGTTTATCTAATCTAGCGTGCAGGGTTTTGAGTGTTTCTATTGGAGTTTTCTCCATTTGGATTGTATCATTATTGAACTGCATGTGGAATGTAAGTATTATAAAGTTCGTAGCCATTTTACAAGGTTCCCGCGCGTCTTATTTACCCAATTGTTTTTTCATAAAAAGATTATTCGAGAGTTTGAAATGTGACCTAACCATACACTTGATTATCGCGTCAAGCACTACCTTCATGCACTAAAAATTACATTTATCATCATTATACTCGCACAAGATTACTTATTAATACACACATTTGGACTAAAAAGATGATGGAAATTAAATAAACACAACTTTGATGAGTTGTATACATTGGTACAGGTGCATGGCAGACTTTTTTGTTTTTGAACGTACTAGTACAAGCAATGCAGGCAGGCAGCATTATCACAAAAGAGCATATATACATGCGTAACATTCAGGTCATACTTGCTTTTAAGAATGCCATTCAAACAACCAAACCTGGCATTTTGTAATGCACGATTATAATATATGGACTAAACTATTCTGTTTCGAAGATCCACGTATAAATGTATTGCATCAACTTGAACGAGCTCTGTTATCATATTAGATAATTAGCATTCTAAAATCGTAAGGTGTTGGAATTACCTCTTCATTGTAATATATAACATTCAACATGAAATGATCCTTGTTTTTCTTTTCCCTTTTTGTGATTCATACCAAGCTTTTCTTCCACGCTTATACTTGTATACACGCAATATGCAACAAGTTTATTCTTTGGGCTTAAAGTTAGCCTATGGTTGGTGGTTGTGCCTGTGTTAGAATAGCCTGTGTCAAATATATGTGGACGTAGTAATATTCAAATGGGATGGGATAGTAGGAGTTACAGTAATTTTTTCCGATTTTTTTTATTTTTCTTAGCAAAACTAACTAAATGAAAATGAGAGAGACTGCAAATTTTTAAGCATATACATACGAATGGATAATAGCAATTATTAATGTATTGAAACAATCGGATTTTGCAACCCTACTTCCGACTGGACATACTGATATATCTTTTGTTGGTAATGTACTAATCTTGCATAACTGGGGGGTTGGGATAATGCAGCCATTGTTTGAAATGAGCAGTTATATTATGTTCTCGCTGCATCTAAAAGGGCATTGAAATCATCCCTTGGCTTTTGTAATCGATGATTAATGCAGGGGGATGTTGGAGTTGACTGATGAGGAGCACAGGATGAACCTGAAAAAAGAACTTGCTAGATGATTCGGGGGATTTTCGGCTAATTTCAAACACAAAAGCTGCTCTCACAGGCAAATGTTTGTTTCTCACTACATCGAATCAGCTCCGATGGCAATTTTTAAAGAATTTGTGCTAATTGCCACCTTCATTGTCATGTACAAGTACAGATGAAGTCTAAGAGGCATATTCGAATTTTTGCAGAGAAACTTTCCCGGATATTACACGTAGCATACAAGGTTCCTCTTTTTTTAATATCGCTGGGTTTCCCTTCGCAAAGCTATGCAAGTACAAACACATAGCCCCACATTTAGATTTATTGTTTCAGTTCTCAGATTTCTGTAGGGCCTGCCTGTCATCATAAGATTCCAGAATTTCCTGCCTGTTCTTTTGTAGATGATTTATTGTTTCAGTTCTCGTGGGATTGCTGTAGCGCCTGCTATTAGCATTATTCAAAGAAAGTTCAAGTTCATCATTTGATGCAGAGATTCTGTCTTCACCACAAGACTTGATCCTTTGCATCTAATTCTCTCGCTGAGCTTAGAACCTGGGGGGCTATAGCTTAGGAAACTGGATTTTCCTGGTGGGAGAGGAAGAGGAGGCATTCCATAGTCTTTCGAAAATGGGATGACAGGTGGGAACCTCCCGGATTCTTCTTTATTAATTTAATCAGAGGACGCGACTGCCAGGATTCTTTCCTTGATACGGATCCACCAATATTTGTTTTTCTCTCAGCAGAGTTCCTACCTCCTGTTTCTCTATTGTAAAGAACTCTGATTGATCGAATTCTCTGACCTTTGTGAGGACAGCCAGTTGATCGAACGCAGGCTTCCTCTGCCACAAGATGTTCCGAGCAAAAGAATTTATCAGAAGGGGAATCTGCATGATCAAGCTGGAACGTGGATAGCATGTGCCTGATAGCCCAACTAAGGTGGTGGCTAAAATTAAGCAACTATCTCATAGAAAAACTCTATCACCCCATGACTCTCCTGAAACAACTGAATGAAATAAAGATCAAGTCTACACTACTGACACGACTCAACAACAACCTTTATTTAAAAACTAAATAATAAAATAAGTTTAGATTAATTCCAACAAACACCCCCTTAATCTAAACTTGTTATCAGCCCGTTTGGCTTTCAACTTGGCCCATTTGGTTTTCAACTTCTCTGCCTATCTGGCACTTCTTATCTGTCCGTCCGACATGTTACTTCTATCTATAACAAAGATGGTTCATCATCCTCGACCTATGCAAGGTTCACTTCTTGTTTTTGTTCTCTGTCTCGTCACGGTTTATGACATTCTTCAGTGTAGTGTCCATAGATGTTACTCTTGCTCCTGTGATGTCATCCACGAGCTTTTGACTTGTTTGACGACAGGCTGTTGCCTCCCTTTTCTGTTCTTGCCATCCACTCTTCCTGAGTAAGCAAAAGCTGATTACTAGTGTTATCACCGTCATGCCCACGAAGCCGTTCTTCATGTGCTTTCAAGCGTCCGATCGTTTCCTCGACGGACATCTTTTCTAAGTCCCAAACTGTTCAATAGTTGATGCAATTTGCAAGAACTTGGTTGGAACAGCTCGAAGCAGTTTCTTGACAACGTATGACTCATCAACTTTATCTCCCAACGCCCTAATGTTGCTAACCATGTTGGTCAGTTTCATTGAAAAGTCATCAATACACTCTGACTCTTTCATGTTAAGAGCTTCAAATTCAGCCTTCAACGTCTGGATTTTAGAAGCTTTTTTACTCGACAGCAACCTTTATTTAAGAACTAAATAATAAAATAAGTTTAGATTAATTCCAACAGGCACCATCTGAGTAGTGGCAATATTTTCCATGTCCTATTATTTTCTATATAATGATATATATCCGTAAAGAAACTCTCCACAACAATTAATTATTCCAGTTGAGTTGACTACAATCTAAGCATGGGGATTCATTAAGCAAATGTCACCCTTGTATAGTTGGATTCTCCTTCAAAACCACCTAGATAGGTGCTCCAATAAGCATGCATATACACAATTTAATCGTGCCAGTAGCTGCACAGTCTTGTTATAGCAAGTTACAATTACACAATTATATAGATCAGATGTACGCTCTGTAAGATCTACTACATTGGAACCTAGTTATAATTTTGTCAACAACAATATCCCCATACAAGCTTGGAGTGTGACCAAATGCCGAATGCAACTAAAGCAAATACATTTATTATAATCTCGTTACAATATACAAAATTCCTTGGAATTATTGGATATATCATTATTTGCACACACAAGGCATGCAGAACATACATCCATCACATAGATATTACTGTCGAGAATTGTAAAACAGAACTAGTACTACAAATCTATACTATATTATAATAATCGAATTAGATAACTTTTTTTTTAAACGTTGAGGTGAACCATAGAAAAGATTTTAGTCATCCAATTTTAGGTGAATCACAGAAACAAAACTAACCATTCAATTTTAATAAAATCTATTTTTAAAAAGAATATATCATACATACAACTCTATCCCTATAATCCTTCTTTTATACAACTTCTCACGGATAATATTATATTATATTTAAATTATATTCTATATTTTCTATTTTAAAAATCCTGTTTATCCTAATTTTTATTTAATATATCATTAGATTTTATGAATATTAATATATCTATATTATCTATACTATATTATTATAGCCGAAAAATTAAAAAAATTGGTAGGTTGGTCGGTACGAAGCCATCGACCTACAAAATATACATGTATTAGATATAATTTTACTTATTATAATATGAGCCCTACCTATATACACATCTATATTTGATTAAAATTTTACTTTCAAGACCCAATTATATATTTATTATAACACGAGTTCAAATTATAACATATTTATATTAAATAGAATAAATTTATATAAAAGAAGAAAATATATAATATTAATATAAATTCTTAATATTATAAAATTTTATATTAAATATAAATATTTTTAATTTTCGGTCAAAGTTAATTAAATTCAACCGTCCAAAAATCAAATGAGACAATTGAAATGGGACGGAGGGAGTATTAGTTATTCCGTGCAAGGTTATAAGTTTGCACCAAGTAATAATCAAAAGTTGGTCTTTGTAGGCCTCGGCCAAATCTAAATAATACCGAAACTTCCAAGTTTCTTAAAATTCATTAGACAACAAGTTGACATATCGATGGTCATTAAGCAACTTTCAAACTTCTTAAAATTCATGAGACAACGAGTCGACAAGCCATTTGCTGCTGAGAGAAAACTTACCTTGTATATATCCTCAGCAACATCAAAATAGAGTTTGTTTTTGCAGCTCGAGTTATACTGCATCAATTATGAGTCGAATCCGCATGCAAATTCGTAATTAAAGTTAAATATAGATCAAGAGATGCAACTTTGATCTCTTTTTAAAATTTGAAACTCATGCTTTGGTATAAAAAGAATTACGGCATAAGCATGTGAAGGTGAGAACAGATCATTCGAAACTCGACTTGCAGTTGAGATTAGATGAGAGTCTCTCTTGTCCCCCTTCTTTCTTTCTTCCCCTTTCTAACCCTAATTTCTTTCCTCTTTCTTTACTTTTCTCTTCTCTTCGCCTTTCTTCTTCTCCTTTCCTTTTCAATGATTTCTCTGAAGATCTTTCTTCTTCTTTTGTTGATGAGTCCCTCTTTGAGGATTCGCAAAGATTCGTTCAGTCTCTTTTTGGACAGGCCTTTTGTGCCTATTCCAATGACCTCCTCTTCACACGTGTTCCTCTTTTCGCGTCCATCATATTCCGCACCGATGTGGAACATGCTGACCAGAGGAAAAAAACAAGACTACTTCAGCTCTTAAATCAAGCTGTTAGACCATAAAATTTCTGGCGGTTAAGGATGTTCCTAGTCCTAATTGGAATAATTCAGGTTTGTCACATTCTTCAAAACCTCATCTCGAGAATATTAGCAGAAATTCTGTCATGTGTTTGCCATCTCCCATCTTTTGGATTTGTGTTAATGGCGGAAGCTACTATCTTGTCTAGTTGTTTATTGATGATATATGTCTGATTGTTCTAAAAAGGGTTACTAACATTGATTTTAACCTTATTTGGCTTATGCCCATGAAGTGTTTGATTTTTGTTCTAAATCATCTAGACTTGTGGAGCAATTATGTTTTCTTGATGCCTTTTCTTGTGTCTCAAATAGGATCTAGTTCTTTTGATTTTTAAAATCATGATGTATTTTGCATAAGTTTTGTACACTCTTTGCCTTTTCCTTTTTTGGCATTTATGGTTTTGACAAAAGCTTTTTATATCATTATTTGAGATTTGTTTTACTAGGCTAGTCCTCTTCTTGGCACGAAATAAGGTCAGGCAAAACATCTTTCCTTATGAACCTCAGAGCACTCTTCAAATGAGACAATGTGATTTGTCTAAATCAATTAACTATGCTTATATTCTAGAAGTCTTTGTTTTTGTTCCTATGTTGGGACTAGGCTTTACACTTGAGATTGATGGTTTGTTGTCTAGTTTGCAATCTTGGATTAAACAAGCCCCTGTTCCATTCTCTCATGACAAAGTAATCATCTTTGGTGGCCTACACTTTGATTTTGTTACTCTCTATGGCTGCCCTGTTTCACTAGACGATCTTGATGATTTTGACAAACATGAAAGATTGAGCGTTGCTCATATAGATATCACTTTTTTGGTCTCTAATAAGATGCAAGTTGATCAAGGTGAGGAATATCAAAGCATTTTTTATCTTTGCCCCACATTTGATGCCTCATGTTGTGATCTGAATTTTAAGACAGGTGTTACTTGGATTAAGGATTCAAAGGACTTCCATTGCCAGGACTTGGGTCAAGACAGTTCCGCTAAAAGGAAAAGAAGTAAAATATGGAAGGTTGAAGTGAATCAAGAGCTTGACAGGCGTACAGATGGACATGCAACTTCCCAGCTCATTGCAGAACAGGAATGGCAGGAATGGAAGGCCACCAATGAAGCTCAAGACAACCACATGGTCAAAGATGAAACTATGGGCACTGCTGCCAAAGATGTTGATGATGATGGCATTGTACCAAACTTACTCGTTAATTTCAACCTATAATCAGATTTATTTTTTTGTTTGGATGTTGTTGGTTGTTGGTTGTTGTTTGTTCAACAATTCACTTGATTTAGGAGTTTACTCCCCTGAACTTAACTCTGTTGGAATAGGGTGGTCTCACTATAGTCCACCCTTGTAGGTTACGTTTTTAATATAATATACTTAAATTATCTTTAAAAAACTCGTCTTTGGTGTCTTTATCTCCTAATTTACATAGTCATGGCAATATGCGTAAAACAAGCTAGCGACAAACCATAAGAAAAGTGAAAGTCAGGACTCAACAATGTTACATACAACTTTGAGCGTAGAGAACCTAGTAATTAATATTTAATATTGATCTCAAACTCAAAATTAAAACACAAAACATAGAAGCAGAAATATCAAGCTGAAAAATAAATGTATATACATTATTTATTTAAAATCAAAATACATGTGAGTGAAAACTCTCAGATACATAAATTAATATACAATTGCTAGCTAATCCAGATCATAATTAATCTGATCAGAACTCCATAATTACTTCATTTATTTTTATATGCCCCTACTTGAATATTCGCTGCTTGAAGAACATTCCCTTCCCTTAGAAGTGGCGGCATCTTGGATCATTAAGGGTGCAAGTCAAGGATGTGGTTGATTCCATGAGCCACAACACGAACGGAGACATACATATTATGATGGAGTGGAATCTCAGATTGAGAGGATTATACAACTACCTATGACTATGGGTGAAGAACCTCGACAGTCCACACAAATGTTGAATTTACTAGTTATCAAGGCAAACATTACCTACAATGCAATCCTTGGGAGGACTGGGCTGCATTCCTTCAAGGCGATAGCTTCTACATACCATTTGAAACTCAAATTCCCAACTAGGAATGGAGTGGGAGAAGAGAGAGGAGATCAAAAAATGGATAGAAGTTATTATGTGGCCGCCTTGAAGCCTGATGGCACTGGGGGCAGGTCCTCCACATCGAAGACTTGGATGTCAGAGATCAAGAAGAAAGAAGGGGGAAGCCCGCAGAGGACTTGGAGATCATTCCCCTGGATCCTCTAGATCAAGAGAAAGTGACATATGTTGGGACTTCACTCCCCAAGGACCTGAAACAACAGCTGGTTCAGTTCTTGCGAGACAACAAAGATGTCTTTGCTTAGACAGCAGCCGACATGCCAGGGGTAGACCCCAAACTCATGACGCATCAGTTAAATATGGATCCTAAAAGGACAGCAGTCAAGCAGAAGAAAAGAAATTTTACTCCTGAAAGGCAAGAGGCCATTAAGAAAGAAGTGGAGAAGCTGTTAGAAGCTGGGTTTATTGAAGAAATCAAGTTCCCTGAGTGGCTAGCAAAACCATGTGATGGTCAAGATGGCCAATGGAAAGTGGAGGATGTGTGTGGACTTCACAAACTTGAATGATGCTTGCCCAAAGGAATGTTTCCACTTTGCAATGATAGACACGTTGATCGATGCCACAGCTGGGCACAAGATGCTTAGCTTCATGGATGGCTTTAGTGGCTACAACCAAATCAGGATACACCCCAATGACATCCCTAAGGCTTGTAAATAAAATTTTCAAGCACCTCATTGGAAAGACCGTGGAGGTCTACATTAATGACATGTTAGTCAAAAGCTTAGACAAGGCAGATCATCTTGAGCACTTAAAAGAGGCATTTGAAGTTATGAGAACCCATAAGATGATGTTGAACCTAGCCAAGTGTGCTTTGGTGTAGGATTTAGGAAGTTTATAGGTCTGATGGTCTCAAAAAGAGGAATCGAGGAAAATCCTGACAAGATTCAAGCAATCTTGAACATATGGAACCCCCTAAGACAATGAAGGATGTCCAAAAGCTCACAGGAAGGGTAGCAGCCCTGGGGCGCTTCATATCCAAGTCCAGAGAAAAGTGTCTGCCCTTTTTCAAGGCCCTCAAGAAGGTCAAGGACTTTGAATGGAATGACGAGAGCCAAGCAGCATTTGAGGAGTTGAAAAATATATGGTTGAGCCACCATTGCTTGCCAAGCCAACAACTGAAGAAGTATTATACCTGTACCTTGCTATCTCTAGCTCAGTTCTGAGTGTTGTTCTTGTGAAAGAGGAAGCCAAGGTTCAAAAACCCATTTATTATGTAAGTAAGATTCTTCATGGTGCAGAGCTGAACTACTCAAAGGTTGAGAAGTTTGCCTTAGCATTGATAATGGCTTCAAGGAAGCTACATCTGTACTTCCAGGCGCATGTTATTGAAGTCTTGACAGACCAGCCCCTGAGAAATATACTGCACATCCCCAAGGCCAGTGGAAGGCTAATCAAATGGGTCATTAAGCTTGGAGAGTTCAAAATCAGATACAAGCCAAGAACGGCCATCAAGGCCCAGGCTCTAGCTGACTTCATGGTTGAATGTACCATTCCCAACTAGGAAGTCGGGGGAAAGAAGAGAATAAAGAAAATAGAAAAGAAAAAGAGGAAGAAAGAAAAGAAGAACTCAAAAAATACTGGATGCTCTTTTTTAACGGAGCTTCATAAACAAAAACTAGTAAAGCTGGCCCAGTTTTGCAAAGCCCGGATGGTTTTATTGTCGAATATGCAATCAAGTTGGATTTTCTGACTTCAAATAACGAGGCAGAATACGAAGCTTTGATAGCTGGGCTAGACCTGGCCAGAGCCCTAAGGGTGAAAAATATGAAAGTTCGGGGCGACTCAAGCCTAGTACTCTCTCAAGTGAATGGGGAGTTTGAGGCCCGCGAAGAGACTATGATGAAATATTTGAGAATTATTAAAGCTCAAGCCACGCAGTTTGAAAAATATCACTTTGAGTATATCTCGAGAGAGGTGAATGTGAAGGCTGATGCCTTGTCTAAATTTGCATCATTAGAGATTGAGAATTACTCTGGAAGTGTTTATTTTCAAGTCTTGAAGACCCCGAGCATTGATGCTAAACTAGTAACCCCGATTGGGCTGGGAGCATGTTGGATGGATCCCATCAAGCTCTACTTGGAAACGGGAAAAACACCAACTGACCCCATGGAGGCACGCAAGCTATCAGTGAGAGCCTTGAAGTATGCCTTCATAGAAGGAATACTTTACAAGAAATCATATGTGATACCCTACTTGAAGTGTTTGAGACCCCATGAGGCTGGAGCTGCCCTAAGGGAAGTTCATGAAGATATATGTGGCCATCACCTTGGAAGCAGGGCTCTTGCTCATAAAGTAATGAGACTAGGATTTTATTGGCCTGAGATACTTAATGATGATAAAGCTTAAATTAAGAGGTGTGATCGCTGCCAAAGGTTTGCACCCATCGTTAGGCAGCCCCCTGAGATGCTGATATCCATCAACTCCCCACTCCCCTTTGTTATGTGGGGAATAGATATCTTAGGTACATTTTCTATGGCCATTGTACATAAGAAATTCCTCATTGTCATCATTGACTACTTCACTAAGTGGATAGAAGCCAAGCCCTTGGCTAAGATTGACACTAGGAATGTGACTCAATTCTTCTAGGAAAACGTTATATACAAGTATGGGTTACCCAGAATCCTAGTGACGGACAACGGAACTCAGTTTAACAAAAAGGACTTCGTAGAGTATTGTGTAAACTATTACATTGAACTACACTTCAGTTCAGTAGCCCATCCACAGTTAAATGGGCAAGCTGAGGTGGCTAACAGAATTATCCTAGACGGACTCAAAAAGAGGATTGAACGCTCTCAAGGGACTTGGATTGACGAACTACTCCCAATCTTATGGGCATACAGAACTACTTGTAAGGTTTCAAAGGGGCAACACCTTTTCAACTAGCCTATGGGGCCGAGGCAGTGGTGCCCGTCGAAATTACTCAAATGTCACCAAGAGTGCAGAAGTTTCAGGTTGACACCAATGAAGAAGGCATTAAGTTGGATCTAGACTTGATAGACAAGCTATGTGATGAAGCCAACGCCAGAATTGTAGAGAACCAAAAGAAAGTTTCATTTTACTACAACCTCAGAGTCAAGAAAAGATTCTTCCTCGAAGGAGACTTAGTCCTGCGAAAGATCGAGGCATCTGGAGCTGGACCCAAAGGCAAGCGAGCTCCAAATTGGGAAGGACCATACCAAGTGAAGGAAGTCACAGGACAAGGTGCATACAAGCTCCAAACTCTTGAAGGGGTTGAAATCCCAAGAAGCTGGAAAGATGTCAACTTGATGATTTATCACGTTTGATTGAAAGCCTTGAGGCCTAAGCATTTTAAATATTTACCTATTAATTTGTAAGCCTTGGGGGCTAGACTTGTTTAAGTTAGAGAACTTGGTTCTCTCTATTATATAAAGGAATTGTTTCCCGTTATCTTCATTTTAATGACAATATTAAGTTTCGATAAACCTTTACAAGTCAAGCGGAAGCTTATTGATTATGTTCAAATTAAACATGAAAACAAATAAAGGCATAAAGTGCATAAATACAAAGGCTCGAAGGCAAAAGTTTACAAAGAAGCCTTGTATGGCTGAGATAAATAAAAACTACAAAGATGAAAATCCTAAACTACTCAGCACCCTCGGTATATTCGGCATCGTAACTCCCCGAAGACTCTCCCGAATCACTAGATTCGTCATCCTCCGATGAGCCAGAATCAGAAGAACTCTCATCAGTCGATTTCTGAGGGATTGCCTCAGGAACAATCTTCTTTGGCACAACGCGGCGAGGAGAAGGAGTAAAAGTAGGCTCATGAGCCCTCTTTGGCTTGACATCAGGGTTATCCTCCTCATTGCTTTCTTCCTCTTCTTATGCCTCGATCAACTGCTTCAAGGCCTCTGCTGACTGTGGGCTTTTAAAATCCACCCTCGGGTCAAACAAACCTTAAGGCTTCTCTAGCATAGCCTTAATAGCCTCATTCCACCTGATGGTGTAGTTGGCCGGGTAGATAAGGTCGTCGTGAGCCATTATCAAATCCTGATACTCCTCTGAGGCCATATACTTATCAGTAATGGCATTTTTGTCAGCCTGGAGTTCGACCACCTTGGCCTGAGCCTACTTCAAAAGCTCCTCCTTCTCGGCCACCATCTCCTTTAAATGTTTAATTTTGGCATTCGCCAGGGTGACATCCTTCTTATGCTTCCCTGCCTGAGTCTTCCATGACTCGGTCTGATGCAGATAAGCCTGGAAGTAAACATTATCCTGAAAGACTACCAAACCATGAGTGAATTGTAGGAAAGCCTACAAACTAGGGAAAAACCAAGACGTATGTGTGCTAAGTGTGTAAAATTGAAGACAGTCAAGAATACTTACCGATGCCAATGCTTGTGCACCAAGAGCCTGGGTGCACTCTTAGTCGCGTCCTACCACTATTTCCTTGTAATCACAAGGAGTAATAGAGTGGAGGGACCAATCTTTTAAGTGGTATGTGCACCCGACCACCGTGTTAGATTTTCTGAATCATCATCCTGGTCTGTAGGATTGAGATCGTGGAACTTTGGCAGTCCCACTGCCCTCAGCCTCATTAGGCTCAGTGTGAGGCTACAAAAACACCAACGGATCCTTGACCTGCCTAGGATCCTGCTTCAGCTTAAGCCGTTTCATATGGCCAGTCTCTTCAACTAGTGGAATCGTCCACTAATTGATCTGCATCGTGGATAAAAATAAAACACGGAAAAGTTTAATAACATGACAGCATAAAGAATGTGAGGGAAAGCTAAGTTAAAAGTTAGTATCTTTGTTAGAGACCCTGGAAAGACCGACGGCTTTTAGCCTGCACTCGTCCAGGATAGCCCAAGACACTTCCAAGGACTCAACCTGAGTAAGCACAGCGTATGCGGCTTGTTCCGCCTCAAAGAGCACGATAGAGTCGGCACTCTCACCGGCCACCTTCCCAAAAGAGGGCCTAAAAAGAGTACCCCAGTCACCTTCTTCCCATTTTATTTGCAGAAAATTTTCCTTCCAATTGGAATTGTAACTACAAGAAAAACTGAATCAAACAACGGTTTTTGTCCGTTGTCTGAAACCCTGTTTTCCCGTTAAGTATTGAGGCGCTGTCTGATATGCACTTCATACAACGGTATGCTAACTGTTGTCGAACAAATTGGTAGATAATGCCCCATGTTATGGAAACTGTTGTATAACACCTAGAAACAACAACATGAAGTTTAAAAACCCTTGTCTGAAATCAATTCAGTCAAGTGATTTATAAATAACACATGTTGTTGTTCTTGGATGAAGACAATGGTTCTCCAAATAGAAAGAGTTGTTTTACCTAGTTTTACACAACTATTTTGCTAATCAATACTATTGTTACAAAGTTGAGTCCACAAGTATTTTTAGAAACAAATGCAACACATAAGGGCCTTTCTCACAATTATTTCTTATTCCAAAAACTTTTGTTGTAGTTCTCCATAGACAACCGTTTTGTTTCTTTTAATGCGTTGTATTTATTTTATTTACACAACTAGGATAAGATGAAATATTTTATAGTGTTTGTTGTGTTCCTCTATATTAGACAGTAGTTTATGTACACAAAAAATGATTTTTAAATAATACTCCCAACCAAAAAATGAATCAATAAATTTATCAATACACAAATTTCTAATTGATCTACAATTTATATGTAAAAATTGCATACATAGCAATCTCATATCTCTACGAGTCCTACAAAATTTTAATGTAAAAATTGAATACATAACCATCTCTATAACAATTTTCATGTCCTTGGCATTTGCAACATGTAACTCTAACAATTCTTCTTTGGCATGCCACTCCATATACTTCACCAATGCCGAAAAGTTCAACAGCATTACCATCAACACATGTTTAAAGCATTAAAATAGATAATAGACAGAGATAAAAAAATATTTAGATGGATCTTGTCGCAAGTGTATTTCATGAAAATTATAATAGATGGATTCATTATGATCAAGTATCTGTGGGTGAATACCACTGGAACTGCAACTAAAATAAGAGCTCTAACTTTTAGAAGAAATATGTTTGCAGCTTGAATTAGAGCTTCAAGTGAATATAAAGCTTCTTGTAACACCAGCAGCTGCTCCACTGCACTTGACAATTGGGGAGTTGTAATGTTGAAAGCTTCCATAGGTTTCCCATAGTTGGCGTACCTATTACAACCCATTATAATTACAACATATATTAATTAAGACACACGGCAATACATACTTTATCCATCCCCAGCAAACTATAAAAGATGATTCAGTATTCCACCAAGGCAATTGAAGTGTACTAACCACACAACTGCGATACTATTTTTATCATTAATAAATCCACATATTTACAATAAAAATTATTTCTTCATCCATACAACTATACAAGTATGTCTGTTACAAGAAAGTAGTGGCTATATAATGGAGTTAAATGAAGCTTATACATTAAGTCTAGCATCACTGCAATATGATCACATGCAGTCACTACTTCACTGCATCCGCATTGCTTGTACATGCGTAAAATATACATAAACATGAAGACTAAGCCACATTTTAAATAAATACATTTGAATTCTTTTGCCAACATATATTAGAAAATGGAAACGAGATTTACTAAAAAATTACCCAAGTATGAGATAAGTGACTGTTAGTGGACTTTTTTGTCCACTATATACGTTCCAATTTGGCTTAAATTGATCGCTAGTGCCCAAGTATTTAGTGTCTTTTGATGTGTTTTATGTTTTTGGTGTGCAGATTCCCAAGCGAAGGAGAATTGATGAATATTTGCATAAATTGGTGGTACATGAGCTAGGAATTAAAAGGAGGAAGATCAAGGCTTGAGCTGAGGTCGAAAGAAGGCAAGACGAGTCGCTAAAGGAGCAAAGTTTCAAGGAATTCAACTGCAGGGCAGAAGCATCAGGCGCGCCCTCCCTTCAGCAAGCGCGCCCGCGCTCCTTTAAGCAGGCGCGCCCGCGCCCTGCCAAGCGCCCCCGCGCCACATCCGAGCTCCAGTTGCTGATTTTTGCAGTTTGGTCCGTTTTGAAGCCCAGGAAGCAGCAAGCCCATGGATCATTATTTTATGTAACCTAGTATAAAAACATAAGGATTATTATTATTATCTATCTAGAAAATTCAGTAAGCACGTAGGGTTTTATTATCAGTCAAGAGGCAGAGTACTTTGTGAGCCGTCAAGCTATTTTTCTTTTGTAATTTTCTACACGTGGATTATCGGTTGTTTCTTTTACTCTTGCAATTAATATCAGTCTTTTATGTTTAATTGTTTATTTATTATGTTTTCATATGAACCCATGATGTCGGCTAGGCCAATTATGGGCTAATCGTTGTCATGGGGTTTTAATGGATTTTTCTATCGATTCTAGATATTGATTATTTTTATGCCTAAGTGTGTGATTGTTATGGATATCCTAGTATGGTTAAGCTTATTCGTTGTAAATGCGTCGCGAACATTTATGATTGTTTGTTAAATCCTTGTGAATGCGAAAGTGGATCTAGGGTTTAGAACATGCCATGCTAGCATAGGTTTTTGCATGTTAAGAGCATGTATTAATTTGTGGTGTAATTCTAACCGTCTTGCACTGACTATGTGATTTTATGGATTCTTGTGCTTAAGCCATTATGTTTTCAATCTCTATAGACATATAGGGACTAAGTATAGTGGTTGACTATTTGACTTCTATCTTTTGTGGATGTTCATTAGGAGGGTATGCGTGCAACGAAAGTTGGCGTTTATCAGTTTAGAGGGTCTGATCAGTTATCATCACTTTCACATGCTAGGTTGAAAAAGGCATAAGATTCTAGATGAGATAGTTAATGAAGTTAAAATCCCATGTTTATTTAATATAAGTAATTCTTTAAGTTTTAATCATTAGTTTAATCAAACTCCAGTTGTTATTTTCTTATGCAGTGGTAGTTAATCATACTCTGGTGTATAAGTGAACTAAACGTAAGCAAGTTGAGTCTCTGTGGGAACGAATCCTACTTATTTCTGTATTACTTGTGACCACGTTCTCTTGCGTGAATAAAGTGCGAACAAGTTTTTGGCGCCGCTGCCGGGGACTCGGTTCATTGTTTTATTTAGTTAATGTGCTTATCATCAGTGGTCGTTAGATATCACTGACTGAGATTCGTTATTAATCGTTCTTGTTTGTTACGTGAATTCAGGTAATTGATCGTGTATGCGTACTCGTTCTCAATCGAGTAAGGAAAAACTGGAAGAACACTTAGACGAAGAAGAGGGAATTGCAGTTCCAGAAATTGAACCAGAAATAGTAATGGGGGATCCAGTGAAAGCTCTTAAGGGTTACTCTCAACCGAAGATCAATGACATTCAGTCAAGCATTGTTAGGCCGGCTATTGCAGCTAATAATTTCGAAATCAAGCCGGGCACAATTCAAATGGTTCAGAATTCTGTGCAGTTTGGGGGTTCACCTGCTGAGGACCCTAATATGCATATCAGAGACTTCATCGAGATCTGTGATACCTTTAAAACCAACGGGGTTTCTGAAGATGCTATAAAACTGAGGCTGTTTCCATTCTCTCTACGAGACAAGGCAAAGAGCTGGTTGCATTCGCTGCCAGCAGGTTCTATAACTACTTGGGAGGATCTCGCACAAAAGTTTCTGACTAAATTCTTTCCTATGGCTAAGACGGCAGCCATGAGGAATGCTCTTACACAGTTCAATCAACATTCTGGAGAAACGTTGTGTGAAGCTTGGGAAAGGTATAAAGAGATGCTTCGAAAGTGTCCCCATCATGGGATGCCAGATTGGATGGTCATTAATGGTTTCTATAATGGATTGAATCATTCACGACCTATGCTTGATGCAGCATCTGGAGGAGCTCTTTGGGCCAAGAGCTATGAAGAAGCTTATGACTTGATTGAAATGATGGCTGCCAACGAGTATCAGAATCCTACTCAGCGATTGCCGCAGAGTAAAACTGCAGGTGTTTTTGAAGTGGACGCTGCCACTGCTATAACAGCTCAACTACAGGCTTTATCTATAAAGGTGGACGCATTATCCAAGGCAGGAATTCAGCAAGTCGCTATGGTTTGTGATTTATGTGCAGGCGCTCATGATACAACTCAGTGTGCTATTTCTAGCGATTCAGCGTATTTTGTCGGCAACTTTCAGAAACCTACACAACCGGCACCTAATACATATCACCCCAACAACAGGAATCATCCTAACTTCAGTTGGAGCAACAATCAGAATGCCAGTCCACAACCATCGCAGGGTCAGCAATTTGGAACAAGGCCTTTCAACAATTCTGTTCCTCAACAATCTTATGCACCAAGACAATCATACAACCCTCCTGGTTTTCATCAACAATCTCAGGGAGGACAAGGGCACTCAAATGAAAAGTCAGAGATGGAGGAACTGAGAATGATGTATAAGAGTCAAGCTGTAACGCTGAAGACATTGGAAAATCAAATTGGTCAACTAGCAAGTGCTCTTCTACACAGACCTCAAGGACAATTACCAAGTGACACAGAGGCTAACCCAGGCAAGAAAGAAAGCAAGGAACAAATACACGCTATTACATTGCGTTCTGGAAGGGTTACGAACAATCAGGAGGTCGAAATTCCACAAAACGAAGAACGTCAGCATTCTGGGCAGGAGGTGCAGGGCGGGCGCGCTTCCTCAGGCGCGGGCGCGCCTCACCTTACTGCCGGGAGGGGAATTTCTGCAGAAAAAGTTGCGCAGGAGGAGCCGATTAAGGAAAAAAGAAATGATTCAGAAGAGAAAAGCAGTTCAGAGACAGACAGTGTTCACAAGGAAGTATTTCCTCCTCCACCATTCCCTAAAAGGCTTCAGAAGCAAAAATCAGATAAACAGTTTGCTAAATTCTTGGAAGTTTTTAAGAAACTACACATCAACTTACCTTTTGCTGAAGCGCTGGAGCAAATGCCAAGCTACGCCAAATTCATGAAAGGCATTCTATCTAGGAAACTGAAGCTAGAAGAGTTAAACACTGTTGCCTTGACGGAAGAGTGTAGTGCAGTATTGCAGCAGAAGTTACCACCAAAGTTGAAGGATCCTGGTAGTTTCACTATACCATGCATAATTGGGAATTTGGCGTTCGACAAATGTTTGTGCGATTTGGGAGCAAGCATCAACCTCATGCCATACTCTATATTCTTACAACTTGGTCTTCCTGAGCCGAAGCCAACTAACATGTCACTGCAGTTGGCGGATCGTTCAATCACTTATCCGCGAGGAATTGTCGAAGATGTGTTGGTAAAAGTCGACAAACTAATCTTTCCAGCAGATTTTGTCATCCTTGATTTTGAAGAAGACAAGAAAATCCCTATCATTCTTGGGAGACCATTCTTGGCAACGGGAAAGACATTGATTGACGTACAGAAGGGAGAACTCACCATGAGAGTGCACGATCAGAATGTCACATTCAATGTGTTCAAAGCAATGCAATTTCCAACAGAAGAAGAGCAATGCTTTAAAGTAGATGTAGTGGAATCTGCTGTGCAAGTAAAAATTGAACACATGCTTATGGATGATACACTGGAAAAGGCTCTACGTGGGGACTTTACAATTGAAGAGGAAGAGGTTGAAGAACAGGTACAGTATCTGAATGCTTCTCCTTGGCAACAAAAATTTGAAAAACCAGAATCGTTGGGTTTATCTGAATTGAGAGAATCACATCAGCGATTGAAACCATCTATCGAGGAAGCACCAAAGCTAGAGCTCAAACCATTGCCTGATCACTTAAGGTATGCTTCTCTTGGGGAATCATCTACTTTACCTGTGATTATTGCTGCTAACCTTACAGGTCCTGAAGAAGAAAAGCTGTTAAGGGTTCTTAGGGAATTCAAATCAGCCATTGGGTGGACTATTGCAGACATTAAAGGAATCAGCCCTGCCTATTGCCAGCATAAGATCCCGCTGGAAGAAGGTAGTAAGCCAACAGTGGAACATCAGAGAAGGCTCAATCCACTCATGAAGGAAGTAGTGAAGAAGGAAATTATTAAGTGGTTGGATGCAGGGATTATCTATCCTATTTCTGACAGTGCTTGGGTGAGTCCAGTTCAATGTGTGCCAAAGAAAGGAGGAATGACGGTGGTAACTAACGAAAAGAACGAGCTCATTCCTACGCGGACAGTAACTGGCTGGAGAATATGCATGGATTACAGGAAGCTGAACAAAGCTACTAGGAAGGATCACTTCCCTCTTCCTTTCATTGATCAAATGCTAGACCGACTGGCCGGCCATGAATACTTTTGCCTTCTGGATGGATATTCGGGTTACAATCAGATCTGCATTGCTCCAGAGGATCAGGAGAAGACAACATTTACATGTCCGTTTGGTACCTTCGCTTTTCGAAGGGTTTCATTCGGGTTATGTGGTGCACCTGGCACTTTTCAGAGGTGCATGATGGCAATTTTTTCAGACATGATTGGTAAGACAGTGGAAGTCTTCATGGATGATTTTTCAGTATTTGGGGTTTCTTTTGACGAATGTCTACACAATCTTAGCATGGTTCTGAAAAGATGCGTGGAGACTAATCTGGTTCTCAACTGGGAGAAATGCCATTTCATGGTACAGGAAGGAACTATTCTTGGACACAAGGTGTCACGTCGAGGCCTGGAAGTGGATAAAGCAAAAATAGAGACAATTGAAAATCTTCCACCGCCTACTTCAGTGAGAGGAATTCGTAGTTTCCTCGGTCATGCAGGTTTCTACAGAAGATTCATCAAGGACTTCTCCAAAATTTCCAAACCTTTGTGTAAGCTGTTGGAGAAGGACGTTCCCTTCAAATTCGATGATGATTGTATGACAGCCTTTGAGACATTGAAGAAGAAGTTGATTTCAGCACCTGTGATCATCGCCCCAGATTGGAATGAACCTTTTGCTATGATGTGTGATGCTAGCGATTTTGCAGTAGGGGCTGTTCTTGGTCAGAAGAAAGACAAGATTTTTCATGTTATCTACTATGCAAGCAAGACACTCAATGATGCGCAATTGAATTACACAACCACAGAGAAGGAGCTGTTAGCCATTGTATATGGTTTTGAAAAATTCAGATCATACTTGCTTGGTACGAAAGTGACGGTGTATACTGACCACGCAGCTATTAGGTATCTGCTTTCCAAGAAGGATTCTAAACCCCGCCTGATTCGATGGATTCTCCTACTTCAAGAATTCGACGTGGAGATCAAAGATAGAAAAGGGACCGAAAATCAGGTAGCTGATCACCTCTCACGATTGGAAGATCCTGGTAAATCACGAGACAGTACTCTCATCAATGACTCATTTCCGGATGAACAACTGTTTGGAGTACAAGAAGAAGAACCATGGTATGCTGATATTGTGAATTATCTGGTAAGTCAAATTGTTCCACCTGAGTTGTCGCCAGCTCAACGGAAGAAATTCATGCACGACGTCAAGTGGTTCCGTTGGGATGAACCATATCTGTTTAAACAAGGGGCTGATCAGATTATCAGAAGGTGTGTACCATATAGTGAGACTGAAGCCATTCTAAGGGATTATCATGCCACAGCTTATGGAGGCCATTATGGAGGTGAAAAGACAGCTACTCGTATTCTGCAGGCAGGATTTTATTGGCCATCACTATTCAAGGATGCTCATCAGTTTGTAACCAGATGTGATCGTTGCCAGCGAGTAGGCAACATTTCAAAAAGGGATCCTTAATGTAATGCTAGAGGTAGAAATTTTTGATGTGTGGGGGATCGACTTCATGGGCCCGTTCATTCCATCTTGCAATAACCAATACATCTTGCTAGCTGTGGATTATGTCTCCAAATGGGTTGAGGTCAAGGCACTTCCAACTAATGATGCCAATGTAGTGCTCAACTTCCTTCACAAGAACATTTTCACCAGATTTGGGACTCCAAGGGTCATTATCAGCGATGAGGGTTCTCACTTTTGCAATCGAAAGTTCACTAACCTGATGGCAAAATTCCACATCAACCATCGGGTGGCGACAGCATACCACCCTCAAACCAATGGTCAAGCTGAAGTATCAAACCGTGAGATCAAACGCATTCTGGAAAAAGTGGTAAGTCCTTCGCGGAAGGATTGGTCTTTAAAACTGGATGAAGCTGTGTGGGCCTACCGAACTGCGTTCAAAACACCTTTGGGGATGTCACCATATCAACTAGTCTATGGAAAAGCTTGTCATCTACCGGCAGAACTGGAACACAAGGCTTATTGGGCATTGCAGAAACTGAATTTTGATTATCAAGCCGCAGGGGAAAAGCGGATGGTACAAATCAATGAAATGGATGAATTTCGTCTACAAGCTTATGAGAATAACAAGCTCTACAAGGAAAAAGTGAAAAGATGGCATGATCGTCGGTTGACAACAAAGGTATTGGTTCCTGGTCAATTAGTTTTATTATTTAACTCTCGTCTGCGATTGTTTCCAGGAAAACTTAAGTCAAGGTGGTCAGGACCCTTTGTTGTGAAAACTGTGTATCCACACGGAGCTGTGGAGATTTATGAAAAGACCCCAGATCAAGCGTTTAAAGTCAATGGTCAGAGATTGAAGCCGTATTTGGGAGAACAAGTAAATCGCGAAGCTGAAGTCGCGATTCTGTCAACCTCGGATTGAGGACCTGAAGTAACGTCCGGCTAAATGACGTTAACGACAGCGCTCGTGGGAGGCAACCTACGGCTTGAATGGTAAATTTTATTCTTATCAAAATATATATATATAGATATATAAAAATAAAATTAAAAAAAAAAAAAAAAGCAAAAACACAAAAAAAATTGAAAAATTGCAGTAGCCTCAGGCGCGGGCGCGCTCCGGGAGGCGCGGGCGCCCTGAGTGCGGCTG
Organism: Oenanthe sinensis; assembly: GCA_028671895.1. Taxonomy (NCBI): domain Eukaryota; kingdom Viridiplantae; phylum Streptophyta; class Magnoliopsida; order Apiales; family Apiaceae; genus Oenanthe; species Oenanthe sinensis. The sequence continues at coordinate 13,088,936 of CM053799.1, forward strand.
TTAAAAAACCGAAAAATAAATAAAAAGTATAAAAACAAAAGATATCAGCAATTTTATGTTTTAAATCAGTTTTTAGCCCAAGCCCAGCCACTCTAACTTGTTAAAAGCCTTCACACACCCTAACCCTAACCTAATTTTTACTTTTCATCTCTCATTCACACACATACATACAAATATACACGCACTGCATCTCATCTCTTCACACTTCTACAACTCAATCAATGGCACCCAAGAGATCTAGGCGCTCAGGGACTTCAAGTTCTTCTTCGAGTGGGGGAGTTGTGCCCCAATTCAATTCACCGGAGGCCCAAGTTGAGTTTGCACGATTGATGACCAAATCTGTGGTCAAGGAAAGGGGATTTATTCCGGGTGTTCTTGATGGGTCTCTAATCGCGATGGTTAGTGAGCGCGGTTGGGAGACCGTGTGTGAGGCTGCGGAGGCGATACCATTGAGTATCGTTAGGGAGTTCTATGCCAATGCCAAGCAGGAGAAGAATGGGTATTCTGCAGTTCGAGGGTATGTTGTGGATTATACTCCTGCCGCCATCACTAGGGTTTTGACTTTGCCAGCACCGCAGGAGGGAGTGGAAGATTTTGGGTTGAAGACCCGTGGGGAGGTTGACCTTGAGGCCATCCTGCGGGATATGACAGTTCCCGGCACTACTTGGAAGCGCAGGGCAGGCTCTACTGAGCCGGTTACCTTCTCCGCCATGGCTTTGAACCCGTATGCTAAGGCCTGGAACCTGTTTCTGTGTGCTAACATTGTGCCATCGTCACACACTCATGAGGTGACAGTGGATCGGGCTATTTTGTTGTGGGGTATTCTCAGCGGGCGATACATCGACCTAGGCTCCCTTATCCACAGGCACATGATCCGATTCTTGCAGGGCAGTACCACTGGCGCGATTCCGTATGGCTCAGTGGTTGTTCGTCTGTGTGTTGATGTGGGTATTCACTGGCCGGCGGAGGAACAGTTGCAACTTCCTGCGAGTGCCATTGACACGGCGGCGATAGCTCGACTCCCTGAATGGGACGGTGGTGTACCGCATCCCCGTGGCTTGGGGTATATTGTGGGTGGTGAAGTGCCACCAAGACAGCAGAGGGAGGCTAGGGCTGGATCTTCTAGGGCACCGCCAGCTGTGGCTAGTGCTGGTATGGGTGAGGCTCATTTTAGGAGGTTAGCACGGCGGATGGACGCAGTTGATGATCGGCAGAGCCGGTTTGCGGCTGACCTGACTCAGGCTCTTGGTGCAGCTTTCCTAGCTACAGGTGTACAGGTCGATTGGCCTGTTTATGGGGCTGGCACCGTGTATCCCCCACCGGATTCACCCGAGGAGGGTGACTCTGCTGAGGATTGAGGTATTTCTGCACACTTTCTTCGTTTCTTGCCTTCAATGGGGACATTGAATATTTTAAAGTTTGGGGGTAGGAAATGGAGATTGTAGTTAGATGCATATAGGACATGTAGTTGTAGTGTTTGTCATGCATTTTGTTTTAATTGTCCATATAGAGCATTTTGTTTGAAAATTTTTGTTCATATGAATCCATGTTAGTTGCATTTCATAGCATGCATATTTCATGATCTCTTCGGACGAACTAATTCTGTTTGATAAGTCGATGGCAATTGGAGTGTGGTATTGATGAGCAGAGGGATGATTTACAGTCCTTATGAAATTGATTTGCATGTTTCAGAAGCACATTTATTTACACAGTCTCGTCGGTTGCTTTTGGGCTAGGTTGAGTCATGCCTATTTAGTTGTTTTAGAATTAATCGCATGTTTATATCTAGAATGTTTGTTATTCCCTTGATAATGTACGAATACCAAAGTATAAGTTTGGGGGAAAACAAAGATTCATGCTGATTGTTAATGTTTGTCAAGTATGGCTAGGCGTCAAATGGCTAGTAGCCGGCTCATATTTTTATGAGTAGTCTAGGGTTGGAATTGAGAATTCTCATTCCAGATTCTGTTTAAAAAAGAAAAAAGAAAAAAAATAGAAAAAAAAAAAAAGAGTCATGTGAATAATTCGAGGCAAAATTAACCAGGGTGAGCTCTTTAATACTCGGGCAATTAAGTTCGAGGGGACTTTGTGCCTAGTGACCTAAGGCTTTTTATAGTCTGGGATCCACTAACCTAACGCTCGCTACATGGGTATTATTGTATAAGCCTTTAGGGGTCTCATCCATTGCACGGTTAAATAAGCCTATGTATTGTGTTATGTGTCGTAGTGGTGGTTTAGCAATAAAGTGTGATTCCCTGCCTAACTCAAATGAATGACGGCGGTGTTTGTATGTTATGGAGTGTTTACCACTCATTCTGTTTATAAGCAGGTGATTGTCTTGGCGAAAAATATGTATGATTTTGATCTAGTGTCAGAGTATATTTGATGAGCATCGCACACACACACGTTTCTGTTCATATAGTATCGGTATAAGGGGACTTGGTCGAGCTCTGTTCGGATGTATCACATCTCTTTGAGACTTGGGATTATCGATTGGTTTTGGTGAGTTCGAGGGGGTCCTTGCATCTTCATAGTAGTTGCATTCATGCATTGCATTGCCTTAGATTGTTTAGAGTCTGTTTATGCTTGGGGACAAGCATCGGTTTAAGTTTGGGGGTGTGTTAGTGGACTTTTTTGTCCACTATATACGTTCCAATTTGGCTTAAATTGATCGCTAGTGCCCAAGTATTTAGTGTCTTTTGATGTGTTTTATGTTTTTGGTGTGCAGATTCCCAAGCGAAGGAGAATTGATGAATATTTGCATAAATTGGTGGTACATGAGCTAGGAATTAAAAGGAGGAAGATCAAGGCTTGAGCTGAGGTCGAAAGAAGGCAAGACGAGTCGCTAAAGGAGCAAAGTTTCAAGGAATTCAACTGTAGGGCAGAAGCATCAGGCGCGCCCTCCCTTCAGCAAGCGCGCCCGCGCTCCTTTAAGCAGGCGCGCCCGCGCCCTGCCAAGCGCCCCCGCGCCACATCCGAGCTCCAGTTGCTGATTTTTGCAGTTTGGTCCGTTTTGAAGCCCAGGAAGCAGCAAGCCCATGGATCATTATTTTATGTAACCTAGTATAAAAACATAAGGATTATTATTATTATCTATCTAGAAAATTCAGTAAGCACGTAGGGTTTTATTATCAGTCAAGAGGCAGAGTACTTTGTGAGCCGTCAAGCTATTTTTCTTTTGTAATTTTCTACACGTGGATTATCGGTTGTTTCTTTTACTCTTGCAATTAATATCAGTCTTTTATGTTTAATTGTTTATTTACTATGTTTTCATATGAACCCATGATGTCGGCTAGGCCAATTATGGGCTAATCGTTGTCATGGGGTTTTAATGGATTTTTCTATCGATTCTAGATATTGATTGTTTTTATGCCTAAGTGTGTGATTGTTATGGATATCCTAGTATGGTTAAGCTTATTCGTTGTAAATGCGTCGCGAACATTTATGATTGTTTGTTAAATCCTTGTGAATGCGAAAGTGGATCTAGGGTTTAGAACATGCCATGCTAGCATAGGTTTTTGCATGTTAAGAGCATGTATTAATTTGTGGTGTAATTCTAACCGTCTTGCACTGACTATGTGATTTTATGGATTCTTGTGCTTAAGCCATTATGTTTTCAATCTCTATAGACATATAGGGACTAAGTATAGTGGTTGACTATTTGACTTCTATCTTTTGTGGATGTTCATTAGGAGGGTATGCGTGCAACGAAAGTTGGCGTTTATCAGTTTAGAGGGTCTGATCAGTTATCATCACTTTCACATGCTAGGTTGAAAAAGGCATAAGATTCTAGATGAGATAGTTAATGAAGTTAAAATCCCATGTTTATTTAATATAAGTAATTCTTTAAGTTTTAATCATTAGTTTAATCAAACTCCAGTTGTTATTTTCTTATGTAGTGGTAGTTAATCATACTCTGGTGTATAAGTGAACTAAACGTAAGCAAGTTGAGTCTCTGTGGGAACGAATCCTACTTATTTCTGTATTACTTGTGACCACGTTCTCTTGCGTGAATAAAGTGCGAACAGTGACCAACAACATAAATACAGTTGATTGAATTCACATAATATAACACTACATAAGCAAAATTCAAATTTAATTAATTATCCAGCAAAGCACCATACCATTTACTAAATCATACAGGGTCCTAGATGCCTGATTGACACTTTCATTCCAAACCGCTGGAAACATGTACACTTCATGGATGCCTCAGATTTTGATCCCTTATTGTTATAAACAAATTCTCAATATAAGATCATGACATGAACATATATCATAATACACACACAACCTAATATACTACCATAATTAACTCCAGAAACTGTAGTAATTCACTAACCCATTCCATTTCGATCAAATCACATTATGTGAAAGTGAGAGCTTTTTTGTGGTAGCACTGTATATGTCCTCAAATGAGAGCATAAGGGGATGCATAACTCCTCTCCTTTCCTCTGTCTTTGTCCCCTGCTGCTACCACCACCATTTGATAATCAACAAGACACTTGTCAACAATTATATTCAACAAACATAACCTCACAAACCCCCAAATAAGTAAGATAGAGTTAATAACACAACAACCCATAATAATATTGTCACATAACTCACCAAATGGGTTCCCACCACTAAAGAGGTTGTCACCACCAAAGAAAGATTGGAATACATCGAATGAGCCAACATTAACTTAAACAAAACCCCAAATCAAGACAATGGACATAAATAGTTGTATAAATAATTGAAACAAAACTACAAATGGAAATTACATAATTGAAATCATTTTACCTTAAAATCGAAACCCAAACCGAACAAGTAGTAATTCAAATGCCTGAAATCAAAGAGAAAAAAGTATTATTTGAAATGAAATCGAAGAGAACATAAACTAAGAAATCAATTGAACATAAAATGAAGAAACCTTAATTAATTGATTGAGAAGCCCTAATTTGAAGATGTCTCAAACCAAAGTCTCAGATAGAAGCCTTAAATCAATGAATTTAAGTTATATAACCCTTGCAAATTACTTATATAATCAAACATAAACTCAAAATACAGTTATACACCTTCATAAATCTCAACCACTAAACATAAAAAAAATAAAAATCAACAAAATAACATACACCCACAATACATACATAATTTACAGTAATAGTGCATAATTAACGGGGAGAAAAGAATAGTACCATGGCAGTGAGAATAGAGGAGTCATACATCAAAGAAATAGTCTTGACCCATGATTTTCCAGCAAGAATTCCATAAAGAGCAGCAATGGAAAGTGGCCATTGAAACAAAAGCTCAAGCCAAACAATCCCTACAAAGAAATGGGGTTTCTTGGCAACCAAATAATCACCATATTCTTGTGTGTACCAGTTCTTGATATTGACAAGAACATCTGGGTATAGATCCCGAGGAAGACACGTTTGGGAGTCAAGAATAGGAGCAGCCACTGCGATTATCAAGAAAAATAGGAACAATATTGCATCTATAAGCCTTAAATCAGATGGTAAAAACCAATTGAATTTGAGAGAGCTTATGAACTGGGTGGAGCGAGAGATTGAAATGAGAGGGCGGCTGTGAAAGAGGAATGAGCGAGAGATTTATTATGTGTTTATGGTTGAGAAATGGGTGGGAAATAAAAATTTGGTAAAGGGGGGAAACTAATTATTGGTGTAAGCGGGAGTTGGAGTACCGAGCGATTAAAAGGGGTTGAGATATTTGTGTAAAATGATTAATTTATCTTAATTATTTGTTAGGAATGGAGGAGTTGTAGAAATGTGAACCCAACACAAAGAAAGGCTAGAAGAATTCTTACATTGAAAAATTTTGTGGAACAAAGGAACGGTCATTTTTATTTTCTTTTCTAAACAAAGAACCATAAAATAATGGATGAGCATACATCCGTTGGTGCAATCTGGCAAGGATTGATTTGTACATCGGCCAAGAAAATAGGGATGAAATCATGCACAGGAAACCTAAGCTCCGCCAATAGGGCATCTACGTAGACAAATAGTTGGTCGGGTTTCTAATGACATGTTCTGTCACCAGGCCTAACCAGAGAAATGGTAAAACGAAGGGGAAAGTTAAATAACCTATTGTAATCATCTACCCGGTCAGTATCAAAAAACTTATTACTATGGCCATAAGAGTCAAGGTGTGATAGACTAGGGTGTTTATCCCCCCTTTGGTTTATCATAAATATCAAGGACATGTATGGAGAAAAATGGGAATACGACGAAGGGGTTTACCTCTCTTTGTAGACCCTGCGGTCATGGCAGCCAACCTTGATGCCTTCTTGTCAGCCATCGATTTCTTCGATCTACTTAATACCCTTGAAGAAACTAAAAGATGGTTTTCTGAAAATGCTTGGGAGCTCGAGAGTGTTTGAGAATTTTAGAAGTGAGAAGTGAAAGTGTGAATAGTGAGTGTCCTCACACCACTCATATGTAGGTGACCCAGCCGGTCATACGACCGTTAGAAACCAATGAATGGACGATTCCAGGTCACATGACGGTTCCAGGTCATATGACGGTTGAAAGGCAAATCAATCGGTACGACTGGTTAGAGGGCTCAATTGACTAGGCCTATAGTCGAGGCCCACGAGTGCCTAAAAAAAAGAATACATAAAAATATAAATTCTGGAACCCTGAAGAAGGATCTATAAGTTGGGCCTGTAAAGTACAAGGCCCGCCACACAAATCAAAAGCCTTGAAGGTCTAGACTTTAAAACCCAAGGACGAAATTGAAACCTAAAACCTTTTACGAAGAGGTCCAATTAAGGCCCATATTATCGAGGGCCCAAAATTGACAGGGCTCAACTCATTTCCAATCCAGAAGAAAGAAATTTCGACTTAAATGGGTATATGAGAGTTAATTAGACCTCAATCCAATTCAAAAATAACAAACCCATGAGGCCCCAAATCATTTCGACTTGGGTGGAGAAATGATAGCTAATTCAACCACATTCCAAATCAAACAAAGCCATGAGGCACCAAATCATTTCGACTTGGGTGAAGAAATGATTGCTAATTTGACCACATTCCAAGTCAAAAATAACAAAGCCATGAGGCTCTAAATCATTTCAACTTGTCCGGACAAATGATAGCTAATTCAACCACATTCCAAGTCAAAAATCATAAATCCATGAATCCCCAAAACATTTCGACTTGGACGGTGAAATGACTGTTAGTTCGACCTCATTCCAAGTCGAAAATTACAAAGTCATGAGGCCCCAAAACATTTCGACTTGGGGGTGAAATGAGTGTTAATTCGACCTCATTCCAAGTCAAAAGTTACAAATCCATGAGGCCCTAAAAGAAATCGACCTGAATGGTAAAATGAGGTCTAATTCGACCTCAAACTAGGTCGACAGGCCTTCAAACCAACATAGACATCAGCCTCAATTGGAATGCGAAAAATAAGCCAAGAAGGCCTATTCGATCTCAAATCCCATCGACCTGGATGGGGAATTGAGGTCTAATTTGGCCTCATTCCAGGTCGACAGAAAAATAAGCCAAGGAGGCATGTTCGACTTCAAATCCCATCGACCTGGATGGGGAATTGAGGTCTAGGTCGACCTCATTCCAGGTTGATGGAATCAAGGAATTGAACTTGTCGACCTTAATCCCATGAATCAACCTGGGAGAGGTTTCGAGACCCTATTCGACCTCGGCCCAGGTCGATGAGGAGCTCAATCCCAAAATTGACCTAGGGGTGGAAATGAGCCCCAATTCGACCTCATTTCATGTCGATTTGGTTAGGCCCACAAAAATTTCTCCTTTGTAAATTTATTGAAAATAAAGTCCTTGGGGGGACAATTTATATAATATTAATTCTTTTAAAGGGATTAATAACAAAAAGGCCTAAGCCCAAAAGTTGAGATAAAATTGACTGAAACGAGTCAACAGCCCGATAAGGCATTGAAAACCCTTTGTGAAACTTTTACAAAAACTCACGAAATTTTCCCAAAAGTTGGGGGGCAAATGATATGGGTAAAAAATAACCCTAAGGAAATAATGAATATAGCATTTATTATTTCATTTATTAGACCAAGCATGATCCAAAGGCTTGGGCCCTTGAAAATAACAAGGAAAATAAATCATAGGATCAACTGGATTTGTAAGTTCAGTGCACAAGCTATGTTGAAGCCATAGGCCCTTTAAGCATTTATTATTAATTAATTTCGTAATTAGTTAATAAAGGATTAGTAAAGACCCAAGAAGTCCGTTGAGGGCCCTTATCTTAGAAAGTTTAGAAACCCTAACGTGGGAAGAGTCCATCGAGGGCCCTCATTCCTGGAAGGTTACAACAACTTAACCTCACTAAGAGACTTGACCACCAAGTCTCCTAACCCTAATCTAACTCTAAGTCTCTCATGTTCCTATATAAAGGGTCCAAACCCCTCACAACAGAACTACGTTTTTTGGCTTGATTCTCATCACTTGAGATACGTAGGCAGCTTACGAGGACCCGAGATAGTCACAAAATGTAAGTGCATCCATTAAAGCTCGAAGCTCCCCCCAAACCCTAGCATTAATTACACATTAAAGATGACCTAGTTTTTAATCTGTAACAATAATGGGGTTTACATCATTATTAAAATAATCTTGAGGGTTGGTATCATTCGGATCACATTCGTTGATTATCATTACTACTTGTATCAATAATCTTGGTCAAAACAGTCCCATTACTCATGATTAGTGACTAGTACTAGTACTCATGATTTAGTAACTAGATTTTTTATATAAGATCCGTGACATATATACTGTATACAAAATACTAAAATGGAAAACACTTTTATCGCCAAAAAATATATGGAAAACACTTTATACATCCAAATGAGGTGCATACTTTTACATGAAAACACTTTTCATGTACAAATATATCACACATCAACACAATTAATTAGTTATAATTAAGAATTTTGAGTATACTAATTTTATTGTAAGTTCTTAATCTCTTCGCATCAACATTATGCAGTGACGATATTAGGGAGGGATAACCCAAGTTGAACTAAGAAAATCATAAAAAGAAATTATTTTGAGTAAAAATATTGACGGTATACTTAATGAGTAATGGCAAGTTACTAATTGTCAGTTGCCATTTCTAGATAACATTCTTTTTCAAAAACGTGAATAGTGTGACCTGACTCTTATATTTGTATTAAAATTTTAATATTAATATCTTTCATTATAAAAAAAATTATGCGGATCAATATATAACCCCGATTCATACTTAATTGCATTCTCTAAGACCATCTACAATGCTAGCCAATTGCATGCATAGAACCACATGAAATGGCCATGGCCACTTACTGCCAATTCCATTTTAAAAATCAAGCGATATAACAATTTAAGAGAAGTGGGCATGACCACGAAGTTGGCCATGGCCACTTACTGCCCATTTATTTTTTTAATTATTTCTTTATCTGACACCGCTGCTATATTAAAGTCAGTATACTTGGTTGAACATATCTCCCACTGCTATATTAATGTTAGTATACTTGGCTGAACATATCTCTCAGTTCCATAATAATCGTTAATTTTTCATATCGCAATGTTTTAAATTTAATATTTTCTCGTGTGATGCTTTTAATGTAATATTTTTCATGTATTTTTTTTAATAATATGATGCATTTTAATTATGAGATATGTCTTTTATTTTAATAATATTTTAAAAAAATTAATCATTTTAATTTAAATTATTAAAATTAAAATATGATTAAATTAAATTAAAATTGAATTATAAAATATCACATAATTATAGTTATAATATAATAAGAATAAAGTGGGTCCAATAAAATGTGGCAAATGGGCTTAGCATTGGATGAATTTGACTATTTTTTTATTGTGGCCACTTTACAATGAGGTGGCATAAAATGGGTCCCAAAAAATTGAAAAATGGACTCGTCACATTGTAGATGCTCTAACTTTACATTTGTTAGGTAAGATAAGTGTTAAAATATCACATAATTATAATTATAATATAATAAGAATAAAGTGGGTCCAATAAAATGTGGCAAATGGGTTTAGCATTGGATGAGTTTGACTATTTTTTTGTTGTGGCCACTTTACAATGAGGTGGCATAAAATGGGTCCCAAAAAATTGAAAAATGGACTCGTCACATTGTAGATGCTCTAACTTTACATTTGTTAGGTAAGATAAGTGTTGCGGAAGGGGGTGAATGTAACTTGATTAATTATATTAATTCTTGCTAATAACAAGAAAGAATAACAATTAACAAGTTTTATGGTGCAAACAATAAAAACGGATAAGCAAGATAATGCTACCTGGAATAGACTATCAGCTTCACTAAAAGTTTACTGTCAACTTTTAGCTCCTCCGTGGTGACAGTATTTTTGGGTCTGCATACGTTGCTGTCAAGCTTTGATAGTCTTCTAAAATATATTGTCTCCAAAGCTGCTGTCAACTATCCCCGCCAATGTTGTTGTCAACTATCCCCGCCAAAATTACTATCAGTAAAACTTGTTGTCTTCAATTCTTCATTCTCCGCCAAATATACTGTCAAGGGAATAGTTGACAACAAAGGTGAAGTTACTATCAATACAAGTTTGACAGCAGGTTCAGGCTCCTTGACAACATACTTCACCTTATCACTCCTAACAGTAGCTTTCCTAACAATGTCTTCTTTGTCGGCTTCAAAACCCATCACCACCTGCTTCAAGCCTCTTTAACTCCTCAGCCAACACCCTTATAACTTCAACCCTATCTTCAGTCACTGGAAGCTACTTGAAATAATTGAAAGCTTCTTTCACAGACCTTGGCCTATACAAACCTTGTCAAGATTCATTGATCTGTACTTACCAGCCTTGCTTTGTTTCTGGTGACAACTCCATTGATAGTAACTTTTTGCCACCAGCCTTGCTTTATTTCTGGTGACAACTCCATAGTCATCTATCTTGTTTCTGAAGACTCACTTAGTACCAATTACAGACTTGTTCTTTGAAAGTACTTGACAGTAGGTTTCCTTCCTGTCAGCAACTTATATGGTGTTTTTCCAAAAGTCATGTTTACCACAGTCCTGTTTTGAGTATAACAGGTTGTATTAATAGCTTCACCCCAGAAATAAGTAGGAAGTTTTGCTTCACTGAACACGGTTCTTGCAGCCTCAATGAGAGTTCTGTTTTTCCTTTCCACAACACCATTTTGTTGAGGTGTCCTTGGCGCAGGTCACCCATGCCCGAAAGCTTGCGAAACCACGAATTTGTCCTCGAAATTCCATGATTTACACCCCATGTGCGCACGTGAGCGTTGGAGCAACACCATACTAACACAACTTAAACACTACATAAGTGTTCTACTATATAAAGACATGGAAACCCCTTTTCCAATTCAAGTTCTCATTCTTAATTTTCCACCTTCAAGGAACCAACTTTAGATAATCATATCTCATCCATTCCTTGATCATTTTAAATACTTAAATATGCATCGGAAAGATCTCTCGAAGAAGAATGTACTCCAACCATAACTTCTTGCGCCCACGCGCCCAAGAAACATTCAAACTTAGGCTCAAAATGACTTGATAATGTGGAACTTCTACCCACATTTTCCAACCGCTTGTTCATAAGATGATTTGTATGAATCACATCGACTTGGAGATTAGTAATTATCTTTTTGATGTAACTTGTTGGTCTTTTGATGTTATGTGTTGCTGCATTTTTCTAAATGAGTCTTTTGTTCTGAACAATCACTTGACATCCATCTATCTGCGATTTTTTATAATGAATAATATTAAAGTTCCAGGTTTTTTCTTAATAGATAAATACCATGTGCCAATAGATAAATACCATGTGCTATAAAAAATCACAGGATGAATGTGACAATACCATTCGCCTTTCTTAGGCCCCGTTTGCTATTATTATTGTTACAGACAGTTACAACAGTTTTTTACTGAAAAACTGTCAAAAAGGTGTTTGGTAAAATTCAAAAGTTGCGGTCAGAAAAAGCGTTTTTGTCTAAATACTGTTGTTAGAAAAAACATGTCATCCATGCTTTTGGAAAAACTAATTTTCAGTTTTTGCAGGAAGTAACAACAAATTTCATCATCAAATCTCTTCAAAAATATTATTTTTATATATTATATCTCAAAATATGTATGAATAAAAAAATTTATCAAACAGTCATCTAATTTTTTTAACATGTTTTTCACTAGCACTTTTTATCACACTCCCAAACGGACCCATAATATGTTAAAAGAAATTCAAAAGAAGCCCTTAATAAAATTTTGCATCACAATTTAACAGAACATTCATTAGCAGCAAGCTAACTAAAAAATTCTGCAAATAAAGCTTATAGACCACAAAGAATTTAACATACACTTCATTTTGCAAAGAATTATTCGATTCAATAGAATCTATTGTGTAGAATATTCAAGTAAAGCTTATGGACCAGAATTCTGATTCAACTGCTATGCATATACATTCGTAGAAAAATCAGGGAGAGTTGAATCCATGAAACCTTTAATATTCGACTTCGATGTTAAATTCAGTAAAATTTAGTATTTTGATCACTTGATCAGGAACAATCACATCACTTCGCGCACCTTACTATTACTGTGTAGTAAAACATATTTGTGGTCTCCGCTTTTTCACATCATGAATGTATGTTTTTATAACTACAGGCGCTGGAGAACACAGAATCAACTGCAATTGATAATATCACTTAAAGTGCCATTTGAAATTAACATTAAAATTGCATGTCATAGATTTAAAACAGTAGAGCCCCTTGATCCAACTGTCGTCACTCGTGACAGCGAAGACGTTTGTTCTGTTGACAATAGTCTTTGCCCCGACAGAGTAATAACATTTACCTATGCCTCGTATAAATGTTATAATTTCGTGACTACTTTTGGTATTGGTTGTTCTTGAAATGAATGGTAAAGACCTGGAGATTAGTTATTCATCTGCTGATCAAAACATGTTTGTATAATTGAAATCTACCGTCCTGCGTTTATTACTAAACAATAATTATTTACAAGTCAAGCTCTACAATACACATTTCTTAATATATATTAACACAAATTCAACAGCAGCCCTTAAAAAACTTGTACCTCACAGTTGGAACAGACCATTCATCAGCAGCAAGCTAATAATAAATTTTTACTCATCATTTGAAATCCGCCTGAAAAAATTTACTGATTTTTAAGGAAAAAACATGAATGAAAATAAAAAGTTGACTGATTTTTCCAATTGAGTTAGCTCCCAGGTAATGGTGCTCAGCTAGAGTCACACCAGATTATAATTGAATCAAAGTGACACTGATGAGGCAGTTATATGAAGAGGAAGATAGCTAGGCTTTTTGAGGTGCGGTGCAGGATCACACAAGCTGCATAGCAGAGGCTGTTTCGGGCCTCAAAGAAGGGAGAGTGCAGCTGAAGTTGGTGAAGGTCATGTGGCACTCAAAGAGCTGCTAATTAAGTTAGACCAAAAACAAGGTAAAGGTGGAGTGTGATAGCTTATTAGTGGTGCAATCTGTGAAAAGTAAAACAGTTATGACTTGCGTTTGGAGGGGTGACATGAAGACTGTAAACAGCTTCTTGCTTTATCGAGTAATGTAAGTTGTAACATTACATTTTGCCAAGAGGTCTGCTAATCAGGTTGCTCACTGCCTTGGCAACTGTACACTGACTGCAAGAATTCCTGGGGAGTAATGCTCCAGCTGAACTATTATCTAGTATTGAGGCCGATTTGGTCTGACGAATGAAATCCTTCTGTTTCAAAAAAAAAAAAAAAAATACAGCCTCTAACAATTTCTGGAACTAATTTTTTTAGTCCTGGTTTTAGATCCTAAAAATTAATAATTTCTATTATCCTTGGCATTTGAAGATGATTTGATATTCTCAAATTATTAAATGGGTAAGCCTATTTCTTGAAGGACATGTTGAAAGAGAAAGAATGGTGGTGAAAAACGAAGCAAACTCATAGTTTGTATATGCCAGCAGAATGTATAGATCAGGTCCATTTCTTCTCCCATTCGTTCCTATCCGCAGATTTGATTAGACGCAGTACTCCCATGCATAGTTTGATGAGGTGAACAAATACAACACAATTATAAGGCATTTTAAAAATACATGTGATGTGTTAGAAATGAATAACTACTTTAGTTGTGTTATTTTGAAAATTTAGTCTTGAAAAAGATTTATCACTCAGTACATCCTTCTTCATATAACACCTCATAGTTTTTTAAAAATTCAATTACAATTTTTAAATAGTCACACAGTTACAACTTGAATTGTTGAAATGGTTGTTATCAAAAAAAGAGAAATATTGATTACTGGTTCTTTATCAACATTATGCATATTAAGTATAATTCCGTTTCTGCAATCTCTGTTTGCAAACTAGAGTGAATATTTCTCCCCTTTTATAGTGTGCTTCAGGTATTCAAGTATTCTATGGTTGATACTGCATATAAAATGTGTGAAGAGCCTAAAGGCTGCACTTATTAACATCTATTCGGAGAAAAATTAATACAATTGCTGACTAGACGCAAGTAAGATGCGGGTTATGACTAGAGACGAGAGATACTTACAAATTTTCAAAATGCATAACCAGGCCAAATGAATTCATAAAAAGCACTAAAATGCTGAAAATATGTACATGGGTACAAGTGTACAAACAGTACTAGTCTCCTAGTCCAACATATGGTTTGATTGATAGCCAGCACAACATATGTTGAGACTGCAAAAATGATGACATAATAATTGAGTCTATATAGATGTCTGCACATCCCTCTTAAATCAACAGAATATTGTTATGTACCTGAACATAAGCAGAAAAGTTGAAGAAGAAAAAAGCTTTAGTCTCATCAGGCTCACTACACTCCAGCATTTTACAGGAGGACCAAGGAACAAAGAAGCTGAGAAAGAGCAAGAATACAAATACAAAACAATGCCATATTTACTCTTACCTAGAAAACCTCAAACTGCAATATGACCTCTACTTTTGCTTATGCAGCCACCTAAACACTAACCACTTCATTTTTTTGGACATCAACTGTTACAACAATAACATGAGTTATAGGATTTGAAATGTATTTGGTTGTTTAGCTTGCGAAAGCATTTGAACAACTTCTCTCATGGTAGGGCGCTCTACGCTGTGCTCTTGAACACATAGCATTGCCACAAAAAACAACTGCATTGCTTCGTCCAAGGGGACATTTTTTAGGCGCTCGTCGAGGATTTTCACCACCCCTTCTTTGCTCCAGTTTGTTTGAATTTTAATCCATTGAACAATATCCAAACCATCTTCTCCGAAGCCTCCAACTAGAATGACAAATATGAGGGAGCACAGTAAGAGGCCCAATGCAAGCATTAGCTTATATTTCCCGAGTACTTTTGATTTTTTAGCATCTTGATCTTTGGATTGTAATGGCAAGGTTGATGATATGTTGCATGGCCTCAAGTTAGATCCACAAAGGTCAGGATTGCCAATGAAGGATGTGGAGTTGAAGAACATATATTGTCCTGTTTCAGGAATCAAACCATTAAAATTATTATGGGAAAAATCTGCTGACGTGAGGCTCTTCATGTATCCAACTTCCTTGGGTAGACCTTGGCTCAAGTGGTTCCATGAGATATTGAGGTAATTAAGTATATGAATTTGGGACACTTGAATTGGGATAGGGCCTGTGAGATGATTTTGGCTCAAGTCTAAATATGCAAGTGAAGTACAGTTTCCAATTTCAGGTGGGATTTTGCCAGATAAATTATTTCTACTCAAATCAAGTTTTAAGATGCTTTTTAACTGGCCTATACTGTTGGGAATTTCACCTGTGAAATTATTTCCACTTAACAGAAGAATCTTTAGGCTTGAAAATTTTCCAAGAGAAGTAGGAAGAGAACCTGACATGTGATTGTTTGAGATATCCATCTCATCAAGCTCAGATGACACAATGCTGTCTTCCTCCTCGAATCGCCCCGACAGGTAATTGTTCTGGAGTTGCATGAGTGACAGTTGAGGCAAGTAGAGGAATCCTCTTGGTATCGATCCACTAAAAAAGTTCTGCCCCAACCTAACTCTTGACAGCGTCTCGCAATTCCCAAGATTATCTGGTAAAGGCCCAAAAAGAAAATTGTTGAGGAGTATCAAGATCTTCAGTTTTCCACCAAAGCATAGAGAGTTTGGAAGAAAACCGGTCAGCTTGTTGGTAGAGAGATCAAGTTCAGTGAGCTTGCCATTCTTTCCAAGATTCGAAGGAATTGATCCCGTAAAGTTATTCCTCCACAGATTCAGAATTTCCAACTTAGGCAACTCCTCGATGAAGTGAGGTATATCCCCATGAAGTTTGTTGATGAAAAGATTAAGAACCACAAGTTCTTGAAAAGCTGAAAACTCATCTGGGATTTCTCCTGTTAGACCATTGAGTGAAAGATCGAGAAATTTCAAGCTAGTGAGGTTTCCCAATTGAGATGGAATTGTGCCAAATAACTGATTTTTTTGCAAGTACAATGTATCTAGTTTTCTCAAATTGCCTAATTCAGGTGGAATAGGACCTTCTAAGTCACAATTAGCGAGGTCCAGATGAACCAAGTTGATCAGCTTACCAAACTCCTTTGGAATCCCACCCTCGAATTGATTAAAATAGCCCAAAAAAAGCTTCTCCAGATTAGTAAGATTGCCAAGCTCACTAGGAATATTACCGTGCAAATCATTACCTGCTAATGACAAGTGATTAAGCTGGAATAGGCCTCCAAAGCTAGGTGGTATAGTACCCGAAAAGAAATTCCCTCCAAAGTTTAAATGCTTCAGTCTTGTTAAATTAGTAACACTTGGAGGAAGTGAGCCTGAAAAACCATTGTCATAGGCATCCAACACTTCAAATTCTAACAATCTTGAAAAATCCCAGTTCAGACTTCCGTTGAACTGATTACTCGAAATATTAAGATATCGAAGCCTCGACAGCTTATGAATTTCTTGTGGGAAACTACCTGAAAAACCATTTCCAGCAACTGAAATATTAACAAGTGTCCTGAGTTCAGTGATTGCAGATGAAAGAAAGCCAGAGAGATTCAAATTAGAGATGTCTAGATTAAGTACGAACTTTTTTTTAGCATCACAACTTATGCCAGCCCAAGAACATACAGAATTATAATTTGTAACATTCCAAGAATTCAAAATAGGGTCAGAGACTTGGAATGATTGTTTAAGAGATACTAAGATTGAGGCCTGTCTTCTGAGTGTCAAACCATGCAAAGAAGTAGATGAAGAACATGGCAAAGTAAAAATAAGAAAAAATATTAAAGAAATGATAAGAAGCTTCATATCAGAAAAATTAGTAGGCATGGGAATGTTGTGGTTGAAATGAGGTCATATAGTCTTTTAAACAATGAAGAAAAGAAGTGGTGAACTTCAAGAACTCCACTGAAGATGATGAGTTATAATGTTTTAAAGATAAGTGAATATAAAGAAGGAATGATAAAGAGGGTCTTAGTTGCTTTTCATGCATGATATTCACTTTGCCTTTCGCTTTGTATTTTTATTTCCTCTTCTTTTCCTGTATATGCTGGGATTTATCATCTTTAACTTTATGAAAGAAAAGCAAAAGAAGTATTCTGATGCACATAATATAAGCAGATGCAGGGCCAAGATAACAGTAGAATTTACCAACATAATTCAAAAATTCTCTATCTCTTGTCCTTGTAATTTTGCACAAGTCCCCATTATGTAGCACACACACAAAAATTGGTCTTTTGGTGAAGTTACATTCAGAGAAATGAGTAGTGAGTGGTAAATGGAGGGGTCACTCTCTATCTATACACTTTAGACCACTTCAAGAAAAAAGCAAAAGCATATTATTCTTTATTTTAGAGTTTGTTGGGATTCATTAGCTTTTTTACCACTCACTAGATATGAAAGTGAGAGGGAAGATCCTGAACCTGAACAGTATTTTGAATGAACCAATTATTCATGTGAGCCCTCAGATTATTAATGAAGCTATTGTATCATGTTTCCTATGTTCACAATGCATGTACCAGCTTAATGTGGCTTGTGATTGGTTGGTTTAAAGATGAGTTTCGTCGATCAAAAGTTCTACAAATATATGTAGGTCCCATTGTACCCTTTATTAATCACCCAAGTATAGAACACTAGCTTATTGGAGTGTCTTTCTGTTGAGTTGGGAGTCTTTTTAATGAATTAGTCAAATTTGATTGACAAATTGATTTTTCTACTTTGAAGTCAATTGAAAATGTGTAATGTTAAATCGAGTTGCAAGCGGAATTTGAGGTTTAGAATGAATTTTTTTTTATCAAGTAAACTTCTATAAACAAATGAGTTTAAATCGAGTTTAAAGAACACGATTGGATAGTCTAAGTGATAAAGAGTTTATCTTTTGTGTATACTGAACTTGACTTGATACGATTCCGCTAGTTAATTCTCCTAACTAAACAACCCAAAATTAAACCAGCATTTTCAGATAATTCGAACAGATATTTCTAATTTTTAGCCAGTAAAGGAAGGTACTCCTCAAATTTATGGAGACATCTTTTGGACGGTAGAGAAACCGATTACATGACAAAATAGAGCGAACACGATCTGTTTGTAGCACTATGCATTGTTATAAACTTATAATGATAAACCCTGGCTGAAAGACAATCATCATGTATTGGATTTCTTTAAGCTCCCCTGACCCCCCCTAGCCATATCATCATATTCTCCGCTCTGCACGGGAGTACATTCATCATTTTTCCATTATACCTTCTTTTGTATTTGTACCTGGATCCTACAAGGAACGTACTGCTGATAGAGATATCAACTTCAATTTTATATTACTACTAAATAAATAAGTGTGGGAAATTGGGAATTCAAGAAACAATGCTTCATACCATCGCTAAACATTGAATTTATAGATTTATATAGCCCCCGTTGCCTCTTTTATTACTCCCTCCGTTCCTTTTAATTAGTCATTTTTGAGTTTTTTACACAAACCAAGAGGTATAGTAACTACACTGTCCTATCATTAATACTACTATAAAATTACTCTTATAACCTCTTATAGAAAGAAAGTGAAACGAATGGATAGTAATTAATACAGGGACAACCATTGTAAAATTAAGTATTTAATATGCCTTGAAAACTGAAAACGACTGATAAAATGGAATAAGAGCAAAAGTGTAAAACGACTAACAAAACGGAATGGAGGGAGTATAAGTTACTTATAAGTACCTCCGTCTATATTTACATGTCAATTTTGACTAGAGTTAAATTGATTAATTTTTTATTGAAATTTAAAAATTATTTGTTTATGATTTTAGAAAACTAAAATAAAATACATTTTAAAGTAGATCATATATACTTTTTAAACAATGTAAAATTTTAATTTTTTTTCAATTATATATTATTATTAAATTACGGTAAAAATGAATCAATTTGACTGCATAAAAAGTAAATTGGACATCTAAATAGGGACGAAAGGAGTAACATTTTTCAACTCATAAATTACTTATAAGATAACTCAAACGCCTCCACAATTGGTCATTGAAGTAGCGTTTGAGATTATCTTAAAAAATTTGGTTCGACTACATTTCGAAAATTTCAAATATTATTTTTTCGAAACTAGACATTGGACTCGTATATTGTTGACATTAATGATTTTGTAAATATAATAAAATAAAAAAGGACATAATCACAGGGACAAAAATAAAATATAAGCTGAAATGATTAACAAAAAAATAGAGTAAAGAAGAAATTATGAACAAAGAAAATTTCAAAATCAGAAATGGAACTTAAAAAAAAAATATTGGACCAGTTTTCTAAAATCAAAATAACAATAAACAAGTTCAATAAAAATAATAGTTAATTCCTGCACAATTATTTTAAAATTCAAAGCATTAGCTAAGAGAAAATAAAAGATTCAATATTGGACGGAAATTTAACTATAATTAAAAGAAAAAACAAATATAAACTGAAAATATTAAAATATTAAAATATGAATCCAACGAGTTTTAATTATTTAAATTTAAAAGGCGAGTTTTAATTATTTAATTATTACGTGTGTGTGTATATGTTATGTATATGGACATAAAATTTGGAATTTTTTTTGAATCCGGCGTCAGTGTACCTAGTGCGGTCGCACTGGCTGCACTGTGTCAGGACCGCCCTGCTCGTATATTGTTGACTTAGATTCCGTTTGGTATTACTGTTGTAAATATTTATAAAAAACTGTCATGATTGTGTTTGGTAAAATCCTAAAGTGCGTTTTTGATCTAAAAATTGCTATTAGAGAAAATATGTTACCATACTTTTAGAAAAAACTGCTTTCAGTTTTTGTAGAAGTAGTTACCAGTTTTATGATCAAACATTTCCAAAAATATTATTTTTATATATTGTATTTTAATATATGTATAAATTAAAAAAAATATCAAATAATAATCTAATTTTTCTGACAATATATTTTCCATCTGTACTTTTTCTCATATCGAAACAATTTTAAACAGGAATATAAACGGAGTGTTAATAAAGTAACGTACTAGTGAAAGTTAAAATTTACTACTACAGTATAATGTATACAGGAGCTCCACTTAAAGTACAAACGCGGCGCCTTTATTTCACTGATTGACTTCCACTAAAGATACATTATTTGAAGGAAATAGATCTCTCTTATCGAGAAAGTAAAATATTACATTTTATTATCTTTAATAATGGAATATTGGAATAGGTCAGCGAGGACCACTGTCAAAAATCGATAGATAGATGGAGGGTCCGTGTCAATTAATCGAAAATCAGGTTAATACACGTTTTTTTTAAATTAGGTCAAAAATCGATTGAGATGAAAAAAATCGATTGAAATGATTAAAAATCGGTTGAAATGGTTAAAAATCGTTAAAAACTATTTTATTTTAAATAAGTCAAAATTTTAAAAAAATTAATAACTAATATATTTTTATTAAAATTTACAATAAATATGGGTTATATAGCCCTAAATCCTTCATAAATTTCAAATACATTCTCTCAAATTTCTAATAATTATATGATATGTTATGTACCAACTATTAAGATTAATTAATAAATAATGATTATTAAGTATAAACTACTTAAAAAGTTAATGATAGCTGGTTTTTACGTAAATCTTTACATCTATTAATGATATATGATATTTTTTCATTTTAATTTTGTAATAATTTGAAAATATTTAAATATAACTATATATTATTATTTATTAAATTAAATTATTTCCAATTAATCAATTCAATTAATCAACGATTACCCGATTAATCACTACACTGTACCTTTACGGTCTAACTGCGGCCAGTATGGGAAAGCGCGGTTCGGTTCGGTTCTGTTCGATTTTTGGCTAAAACAGGAACCAGAACCGTATATTTTCGATTTTAAAAATTAAAAACCGTAACCGCAACTAAACCATCGGTTTCGGTTTTAAAAAGACCGGTTCGGTTTCGGTTAAAAACCGGATAAAAAAATGAAAAAGTATATAATTTAAATTATTATATATTTACATTCAAATATTTGAATCATATTTCGCATAATAACACTACAAAAAAAGACAAGAAACTGTAACAAGTTAAACTTACCGTAACATGTAAAAAACCTTAATGAATTTATATAAATTTTATATCATCAGAATGATGTTTTCTCATACAAATATTCAAATATGCAACTCTATTAAACTATCACATTTTTAATTGTGAAGTCAATCAGTATTGTATATACTAATAAGGGGATTTTTAACAGAATAGTTTACTTTAAACAATAAATCATGAATATGTATTGTGATTTATATTGCTTCATTTATAAGATAGACAACTCTTGTATACAACTATAACTCAAAATTAATTTTAGATTTTTCTGATAGAGTCTAAATGTTGTAATTTTATATAATTAACTTTAGGAATTTTTTTAAAGATAACGGTAGATACCTTTTACCATATATATATATATAAAAATTATATATAATAAATTTATTTATTTTAATTATCGGTTCAGTTTTAACCTATAACCGAAACCGGAACCAAAACCGATCAATCGGTTCAATTTTTTCTTTTTCAATTTCGGATCAATTTTTTCGGTTCAATTTTTATCGATTTCGATTTTTATTCAATTTTTTGCTCACCCCTAACTATCAGGAGACGATCACACGACGTAAGTGAATATTGCACTTCACTTTATGAAGTTGCGTGAATATCGGATTACGAAGGAAATGCGTGGAACAAAGATTTTGATTCTTCTAATAATATATAGTCCACTCATCTTAAATTGTTTGTTCTTAGCGTTTTTACGTATACTGGATTTATACTTCATCATATGAAATCTGAATGATTTTATATACATTTATTTATTTAATATTAATATATATATTATTTTATTTTAAAATCTTTCATATTATAAAATATATATATGTAAATTATATGTAGTTTTCAACTATCAAATAAATTTTTTATTAAAAAATATATACTATTTTACACAATTTTAATTTGAAATATTTTAACTAGTCGAAACCCTAATTTAGATAAAATCTCAATTACGCTTATTATATATATATATATGATAGAATAAAATATAATTTTAAACTATATAAAAATTTTCTAAACAAATATCTAAATATTAAATTTATAAAAAAATTAAAAATAACTTATAAAATTATATTTTTTATATAATTTAAAATACGTGTAACAAACTAAATGGACAAGTAATCCAAAATAAATAGAAGGGATATAGTACTACTAAATATTTTTTAGGAAAACATTTATGATTTGTATTCGCTATTTAATGACTATAAAATATATACTTTACCTTTTTTTATGCATGCACATATTCAAGTGTATTTAATATATTCAAAATTAGAAATTAGAAACTTATTTCATTCTCTATTAATTTTATAGGTAAACTGTATTGATGTTAAAACGAAAATATATTAGGTCATTCTTATATACAATTAATGGCTAATAATTTATTTTTTTAGCCAAACATCAAAATATTGTTAACCGATATCTAATAGGTTTGATCTGTTTAATCATATCAATTAGATCAACTATGTGCATTCGACAATGGCACAATTTTAAATCTATACTATATTATTATATTATTATAGCCGAAATATTAAAAGTTTTGTTGGGTCGGTACGGTGAGCCTAATAATATACATGTTTATATTAAATATAATTTTACTTATTATAACATGGGCTCCAAATTTATACATATTTATATTAACTAAAATTTTATTTTAGACATGTCCAGATTATAATAGAATACTATTTATCATACTTAACTTTTATAAGCTCAAATAATATACATATTTATTAAAAAATTATTTATTTTATATAATTTTTAACTATTATCAAAATAACTCTTTTAATTAATTTATTATCATTAACATCGTTAATAAATTTATATAAAATATGACAATATAACATGTATATTACCATAAATTTTCACAATTATAAAATTTTATAGTAAATATTATACTTTTAAAAACATAATATAAAAAATAAATTTATTTAAATATTAATCATCTATTAGTCATCCCGTGCTTAGCACCGGTTATAAGCATGTAATAAAATGATTCAAATAAAATAATTTAATATATTATAAAAGAAAATTGTAAATCATTCAATAACTATGCCAAAAAATACAAAAATAGAAGCTTAATTAGATAAATATGGATCTAATAATTAGATTTAATATCATTTTTTTCTTGAATATAAGAAATGAAAGAGCAAATTAGCAGTAGCAGCAAATAACAAAAAGAAAAAGAAAAAAGAAATAGTAGATCAATCACAAATTGATTGAGTTTGATTTGCTACGTAAATTATCGAGTCACAAAATTGATGAGACACGTAAGCCCACTAAAGAAGAAAAAAATTGTATTCAAATACAAACCAACTTGTACAATTGCCTAGGATTCATCTCCACTTATTGCCTGTGCTAGATTTTGTTCGTACATAATGGCAGAACACGAGATATCAATTGTCTTTTTTTTTTTGCTAACTAGTTTACCTATACATTTTTAATGATTCAGTTGTTTAATACTCCCTCCGTCTCGTTATACTTTTCCTGTTTTGACTTTTTGTACTGTTTATTGTAAGCGATTGACTACTAATTTACACATAATTTATAAGACAAAATATAGTCATGAGTGATTTTGTTTGATTCGTATTTGTGAGTACTTTAATACAATAAATTTTTTATATTTAATACTAATACGAAATTAAAGATATTAACGATCAAAAAATGTGTGTTGGCAAGCGTGCACATGATTAACAGGAAAAGTAATAAGAGACGGAGAGAGTAATTGAGAAGTTGATGCGTATATTATTTTTTGGTTAAATTCATATTATTTACGTCAAAATTACTCTTTAAAAGCAAATTTATTACGGGAATCGAACTATAATTCATAACGTTAACATTAGAGATATTTTTATTACCACTTATAATTTTCTGGCTCACATTTTTAGGATTTTTATTCAATTAATCCAAGTATTAATAGATGCCGTTTAACGACGGTCGTTATGAAGTTATTTAAAATTTTAATTAAGTAGTGATTCAAAATTGTGCGATGATCCAATTAATAATGTCAACAACAATATATATTACTTAAATTTTGATGTTAATTTATTTTTTCCCAGTAATATTTAAATTAAATATAAAATATTAAATCTAGAAAAAACTAAAAACCAAATGATGATTAAAGATCACTACTCAGTAGAGGTTCCAACTCCCAAGTGAAGCTAGTCTTCAGGTTTTCACCAGGAGCAAAACTTATTACAATTCTACCAAGCAGTTCCATTTTTCGTTTATTCTCAATCTGTGTACTTGAAGCTCTGAAAATTATGGTACATAAAAACCATGAGTAGGTCAATTTATCCATAAATAATGCATTAAAGAAGTAAAGAGATAGTTCTTTGTTGCACACCATTCCTTTAAAGGATCTGTTTTCTGCACATTCGTCTGACTTCTCTGATTCTGGTTTCGCACGATCCAGAGCCTAAGGCAAGACATAAAAGTGTCGTAAGTTTCAATGTGATGTGGATAGCGATAAACTGGGAAAAAGAGGAGTTAAGATGTAAGACGAAGATATACAAAGTGTTAGGAACATCAATAGAATATAGAGAAATGCCACAATTAGGGAGGACACAAAATACCACATCACACATGAGAAATGTTCATCTACTCAATAGAAATGGAGATACACATCTCTATAAAAATTCAAAAGATATGCATCATATCGTACACATACTTGTCATTTCCTTATATCTTAAGCCAAAACTCATACTTGAAGTTTCGATCACATTATCATTGTTTTGTTGTTAAAAAACCTTCACCCTATACCAGAGGCAATGAGGCATTTATTATCAGTTGCTTTAAACCATGATCAAAGGAAAGGCAAGTCAAAATATGACCTCTTCTGTGGCTTAATCGAACTTTAAAGTTTGGTAATGTCAAATATTATATACATTATGCAGGTCTGCTCCAGTATAATATGGATAAATCTGTATAACAGAATATGTGATTCTATATCAAGTGTATAAGGTTTCAAGTAAAACAGAATATGTGATTCTATACATGTAGCATGTGTAAACTTTTTTTTTTTTTAATTATTAAAAAGCATCTTATGTTCTGCGCTACTCAAAACAAAATAAAAATTGAAGTATAACCTGAATCAATGAGTCCACACGACGTCTCATCCGTGTATGCATGAAACCTTCAGCACACTGTTCAGAAGACCGTAATTTGACCGTAGTCTGAATGTGAACATTTTTAAATTACGAAGAACACATCTACCATCTAGCTATGATATGACAACAAGGAAAGGTGAAGATTGAAATATATTGAAGACTAACAATCTATCTTTAGTAATTATCATAAATGCTGGCAGAGTTTCCATTCCGTGTATGAAGTTCTCTACATATTACAGCAAGTCGAAGTTATACCCTAATATTCCCATTTATTATAGGTAGCACATCTAGAAGAGCACTTCAATACCTACGACTCTATGAGTATGAGAACTATAACTGAAAGCAAAATTGGCTAGGCATTTACCCATTTAAATCTAATCTGGTCTATGTGACACCTTATTGTCTACATAGAAAGAATTACAGCTTTCGACAGCATTTCATCAGGTTTCTCTGGTCTTGATTTAACTCTCCTACGATTCTCTACTTAATTTTTAACATTGAACCACCATTATTAATTATCTTTTTTTTTCTTCTTGAAAATTTAATGATTTGTATAATTAACAAGACCGGAACTTGAGGACTTCTTCTCCACGAAGACCACAATTTCAGAATCTTTTATGATTGCAGATGTAGAAATTTTATTGAATTAATTAAGCTTACAACACTAATATAGGGGCAGAGAAACCTTACCTTAACATGATAGCTCACATAAGCATGAAATGTTGATAAAATCCAAACAGTTCTATCTAGTTTTTTGCCTTCCACATGTCGTGGGAGAATGACTGCAGCAGTCAAGATACAATATAAAACCAGTAAAGAGTTAAAAGACGGAGACCTAGAAGACTAGGAAATTACCAAAGGTAAAGAATCCAGCATTTACAGACAATGATTCAGTGGTAGCATTGTCCAGTTCAGCAGGAGCATTAGAAGACCACGTACAGGAAGGTGCAGTATAGAGTCCAGCAGCACGCCTTGTTTCCGCCAAGTCCTGAATCATAATAAATCTAAATACACAGCAAAAACTGACTCGTTTTTGTTCAAAATGAGAAATGAGAAATTCGCTAACAAAAGCAAAATTATTATTTAGACATGACCTAGAGATATTGGAACGCTGTACACATTTCACAGTAAACTCACCAACAAGCATTCCAAGCTCACTGATAAAACTTATGAAGTTTCCATATACTTTATAGTATATCTACTACTATCTAATGACAGGATTTAACAAAAAGCACTGATATCCTAACAGTACTACAATGTGAAAATGAGGATAGCAAAATCAGTAAGATCACTAAGACTAAATCCCCATAACCATAACTACAGCAATTTGAGGCAGTAAGCCCAGCCCAAGCCTGTGGTTTGAAATACGAAACCGAGACTCGAGATAAGATAACAAACTAAATGGCAGACCTGCATCCTTAACAGGCTACTTGCCATATATAAAAAAAATGAAATTTTATTAATTATTTGGATGTTATCAGTGAAGGGACAGGTAATACGTAATGTGATTAATATATATTATGTCAAAGAGTTCTTAGATATAGTTCCAGTACCTGTAGGAAAGACGTTGCGAGCACTGTATCAATTGAATCCTCGAATTTCATAGGATAAATCACAGTAACCTTCTCTTCCTGTCATATACAACTGCAAGATCTTACTTAATTAATAAAAGTGGTTCCTCCGACACTATATGGAGCAATGTAGAAATAAAAGATTCAAGAACTGGTACTTAAAATACATAAACTGCAGTTGCTTACAGCCTTTAACATCATAAGAAATATAGAGTTGTCAATAGCAGAAGTCTGAAAATATCAAAATAAAAAAACGCTACTCCATTTGAAAGTAACACCAAACAGCATCAATTTAGAATAGGAAAACACAGTAGTCCTATGTCAAGCATTAATTGTAAAAACAAGAGCAGGCAGGAGCTGGAAACGATTAATGTATTATATAGTATAACAAAGACCTGCATTAGCCATGCAAATAACTGCAGATATTATTAGAAGTTCATGCACATATTATCTGTTGACAATTGATGTCACTAGACGACATTACTGTATTAGAGAAAAAAAATCACCCGAGGAATAAGGAAAAAGCACTCCTTTGGCCGATGTACAAGGGCAATGAGCCTATCTTTGGCCAGGGCTAGAGTCCTGGAAGCAAGATGTTCTAGAATCATTCTTAATGGAGCACCTAGTACCACTTCCCTCACAGCTGCAATCTTCACCAAGATATCATTTCTCTTCTCTATTTGAAATAAACAAGAACTGGAAAAGAAAATTTTAAAACAAGTTTGAGTTTGATTATGGACTTAGTCACAACCACAAGCTTATAAAGGAACTGGTAGAACCTTTATTTTGAGGAAGTTTTGACAAATTCAGTTCGAGTGTGAGATTAAAACCATCATTTGGAGGAACAATAGATTCCACCACTACACCATAAGCTTCTTTAACAGCTTCTGTGGCACCACAAGGAAGCCCCTTTTCAAATATAGTTTCTGCAGGTGGTGTGGGAAATGATACCGATAGAGTTAGAAATTCAGGGGTTTCAGAAGATCCCTGAAAGATACCATATCTTTAAGTGAGATATCCAAAGTGCATCAGTTCCTCTGGATGTTAATTTTACTCAATATTTTTCACAGTAAATAATAATGTAGCATCGATCTGTTAAATCACCTTAATATGGTAACTAACATCACTAAACTCGACCCATTTGCGTTCAAGATCAACTCCTTCGTCTGTACTGCAATATTAAAAGGAAAAAAATCAACATTAAAAGACAAGTACAAAAATTTTACATTTCTTTGTGTTCCAAGACAATTTTACATTTCTTCGTGTTCCAAAACAACCATTATGGTTTAAAAGACTAAAAATTACAAGCACTACAAATCATCGTCAAAGTACTAAAAATCATCGGTCTGACTTAGACCTGTCAAACTGTGTCGTGTAATGTCGTGTTTCGTGTACTTTTGGGTATACACGAAAACGACACGATTACAAACCGTGTACTTTGAACTGTGACACGAACACGACACGACTTGTACACGATCAGACACGACATTTGTGTACCATTTGTGTACACGAAACGAATGGAAACGAACTGTTACACGAAATTGTTAAAATTTTGAAATATCTTATAAAAATATTTTTATAAATTTATTAAGTTATATTATAATATTATTTATTTTTAAAAATTATTTATATATTTATCTATGTCATATACTTCGTGTCGTGTACTCGAAGGGTAAATACAAAACCGACACTAAATTTTGCTCGTGTACTTTCGTGTCGTGTACTAAAAATGCAAACACAAACACTAAATTTTCGTGTCGTGTCCAAAATTGTCGGGGTCTAGTCTGACTAATACAAATCACCCGTTTGCAGTCTGCATGCTAATTTTTTTTGCATTCTGACGCCTCATTAAATGCTGCATTTCTATACCATACTAATCCTACAACTAGTAATATCAGTAACAAAATTTATCATCTACTCCAATAAACAGATATTTCAGAATACAATTATTTATAAACCATAAATTCCATTTCCACTAAAAGTTTATACAAGGGTTCTACCTATTTCATATTATCAACTAATAACACATAAAAAAATGGTCAGTAATGAAAGTAGATTAAAAGAAATTGTAAACATACTTTTCAACCCGATTAGACAATAAATCCAGCAAGTACTTGGAATGAGAAGACAATAAAATCATAGACATTGGCTTAATTTTATTATTTTGTTTAGTAGATACTGCAAAGAGTCAAGTTTAAAATTCTAGTGTAGATATGGAAGAAAGGTATCAGGTGTCGTGTTAAGCGATACTCTGGCCTGTTTATTCTCTTTCGGTTACAGTTAATATATACCTTGTTTTTTATACCCTATTTAATTTTAATGGCTAATTACACGGGTAATGGCTCTATGTGTCACTATTACAATACTAAATGCCCAAAATGGCACAATTGGGTGGAATGGTCCAAAATGTCACTCCAAAATGTTACATAAAGTTGAGTTTTATTGAAAACGCAAGATCGTGTCGCGTTTGATTTTTTTTTCCTCCATTTTTTTGGGTCAAAATGTGACTTAAAGTTCTGTTTTGCCGGCTAAAACGCTATTTTAAGTTGGGTTTTAGGGCAAAACACTACTTTAAGTTGAGTTTTGAGCAATTTTTTTAATATTTTAAAACCCAAATTATGATTTATTGAACCCTAAAATATTAAAAATCGTTAAATTATGATACATATTTAATTTTAAAACATATTAATTAAAAAATATGCATTTGAAACCTCAAAATTTGAACTCAAAATACATGAAGAGCAAAACTCTACACTATCTTGGGTCTTGGAGTGACATATAGGGCCATATTACCCATAAGTAACATTTTGGACATTATTTTATAAAAGTGTGCCATTTTGGGCCATTTCTCTAATTACACCATGGTTTCTTAAACCTACAAGTCTACAACTATAGAGTTTTATAAATTATTTTTCAAATTTTTCTTAAATAAAAATTTAAATAAAGGAAAATTTAAAAATTAATAACTAATATATTTTTATTACAAATTTACAATAAATATGAGTTGTACGGTCAAATAAAGGAAAATTGGTCAAAAATCATTATACTCTATAACATGGGTTTTTAAAATATATTATTGTCAAATATGGGTAAATAAAAATTATTAAGTTTTTTAAAAATAAAATAGTTTGTTAAAATATGGGTAAAAAGTTAAAAGGAAAATAAAGGAGTACGGAGGGAATAGTATTATTAAATTTTATTGCCTAGATTGTTCTTAAATTAAACATGTAATTTTAGTAAAAATATTTATTTATGTAATAAATAGAAAATAATTAAGTTTAATAATTGATAAAAAATAATTAAATAACTTATTTTAATTATGTAAAATAGAAATTAATATCATCATTAATATATATAATTTATAAATTTCACCTTTATTTTTCAATATGTAATAGTTCATGAATCAATGTTATTCAATTAAATAATAACTTAATATTTAAAGTTGAAATTTTCTCTTCAAATCATTAATGAAAATCACTCAATTATGTACATTGTACTTGAAAGCAAAAAATATTGTGTACAAACTCTTAACCCAAAGACCAAAGTCCAGCAAGCCCAAAGTCTTTATCTATTTTAATCCACCATCCCTTTTCCTGTGAAATTCAAACCAAAGTGCAAAAACTCAAAGCTTTAATAAAATTTGTATGTATTTCAAGACACAGAGCTCAGTGGTAGTGGTGATGTAAAGATGAGAATTGAAGGCAGGCGATTCAGAAGGTTTAGCAGATCCTCACACAATCAAACTCTTCTTCCTCTCCGTGTCAGACACCTCTCCAACACTCTTTCTTGTTGGTACTTCAACTTCACACACACACACACACATCTATTTATAATCACAAATCTTGTGAATTTATGCATGTGGGTATGTGAGTTTTTGATCAAGTTTGTAACTTTAACAGGTACTGTGACTTCAAGTCATCAGCTTTCAATGACCGACTTTTCCATTTTGGAAGAAGATATTCCAGGTTTCATTTTCATCCCCATTTGCATTTACAAATTTTCTATTTTTTCTTGAATTTTAGTTTTCAGTGGTAGTATTTGGATAAAAAATTAATAAAAATTTTATCTTTCAGGTTAGTTGCTAGTGAATTTCTGTTATAAATATTTGGTTTTGCGTATAATTTGAATAGGAGTGGTTTTATTTATAGTGACACTGTTGCTCAGGTACCTAAGAGTTTGGTTTTCGGTGGGGATTGGTTTTAGTGTCACTACTCTTTTCGGAGTAACTCTGGTTAGTAGCAATTTCAATTTTTATTGAATGTTAACTTTATCGCCTGAATTGTAATCTGTACCATTGCTTTGACTGGTATTCAGGTGCTTCTTTGGGAATTAGCTCGATATGTGAATCTGTTTGGTGGCGACTACAAAATTATAAGTCTCTTAAGTGACTCGCTGTTTGGATATTCCCCTTCAGTGAGCATTCTATTTTTCATTGTTAAATTGCAACTGAATTATAAATTTTGTACAGTCTTATGTCATCTGAATCCTATTGTCTTATAATGTTGTACATGTTTTTTTTACCTATTTGTTTATACAGATTTTCTCCCTTGCTGATGCTGGATACATATGTATATCTACTGTCATATCTGTGGCTGCACATGAATTAGGGCATGCTCTTTCTGCTACAAGGTCAAGATTTGAACTCATTATTTTTCTTTCGATCTGTTGTTTGCTCTTGCCTTCTAGAGTTCTAGGTATTAGTTATCGCTTTTCAAAATTGGTTTCCTGTCTTATTTCAATTAAGTAAAGAAATTAGAGGGGCAACTCTAGTCAGTTTATTCAATTCTTGAAAGTAAGAGCAAGCTTGTATGTTTTACATTTATATATCTATGTGGAGTAGTGAACAAAGGTCACAGTGTCACGGATTTATAGTTGTTGGCGGAGTTAATGTGACTATATGAGTACTTTATTACCCTGGCTGAGAGGCGGATTCATATCTGTTCTTACTCCTAAAGGCTGTGCATTGATCACATGCATATCTGATGTGTTTTATATGAGTTGTGTTTTTCCTTTATCTTGAGATTGATGTTTTATATTCTAGTTTTTTTTTGTACCTGTTAAGTTGACCCTGCTTTAGTGATTATTAATATCTTTCCGTGGCTGTGGCTGAGACTGAATATATATACACTCTCTAATTTTTCATGAAAAACTTAAAAATCAAAATTCAGGGTACATAAGGTGTCGTATAAGTGATCCGTTCTCTTTTATATAGGCACTAGGCAGTCTACTGTTTGTAGTTCTTCCTCCCCTACAAGGATAAGCACACAAAAGAAACTTAACAAAAAAAATGAAAAGAACATAAAACAATTGCTTAGTGGCACTTTAAAGAAAAGAAGAGTGTATGGGCAACTTTTCAATATCAATGCTTAGTAAAGAAAAGAAGAGTGTCTGGGAACACTTTTCAATATCAATGCTTAGTGGCTCTTCAAAGAAAGTAGGAAACTATTTATTTGGCTTTGGGATTAGTTAAATTGATGCATAGGTCACTTTGGGCTTCATAGATGCACTGGTATGTGATCTTGGCTCGTAAATAAAATTAGTGATCCATCATACAGTCCTCCAAATAGGTTGTATATCACTTGATTTTTTGCATTAATGTTAGCTGTATTGACAATCTTATTTGTAAAATCATTTTTAGATTCTTAGTGTATTCGTACATCTCACCATATCCTATTCATACAAATCCATGTAAAGAAATTGTTTCAGAGAATCTAAATTATGAGTTTAAATGTTTAATGGTATCCTTAGATCACAAGTTCATGATATGTAATTATTTAATGCATTTGGAAATATCATATGTGAAGTGGATGGATCTCATGATTTGGTGTCATAGGGGCTGCTTTTGCCGGTAGCAGTGAGGGCATACAGATTGAGTACATTGCTGTTTTTTTAGCTGTTCTCTTTCCAGGAGCTCTGGTGGCCTTCAATCATGAGGTGGTGCAGGCTCTACCGAGAGTCGCTGCTCTTCGAATATACTGTGCTGGCATTTGGCACAATGCAGCAGTGAGTTGACTGTTAATTCACTTTTGGGCCCATTGCTTTTATCATCAGAATACCATATTTTGCTACATAAATGTTCGATCTTGGAATTGATTACCTTTTTACTTCGACTACTATTGCAGATTTGTGCTATATGTGCATTGGCAATGTTCCTTCTTCCCTTGATCTTATATCCAATATACATACACGGTGAAAGCCCTATGGTACTGTGTACGAAAGTTAACTTGTGAAAGGTTGTTTTATCAATAGTGTATATTTAATCGATAGAATTGTTTAATTCTCTCACGGACTTGTGATAATTATGTTGCACTAGGTGTTGGACGTGTCGTCTGCGTCACCTTTGTATAAGTATATATCTCTAGGCGATCATATTGTTTCATTGGATGGCATGCACATCCATGATGCAGAGGAGTGGGTGGAGATCACCAATATGCTACATCTGCAAACAAATCAAAACTTAACAGACTACGAGGATTTAAAGGTTCCCAATAGAAGGAAGGGGTACTGTGTTCCAAGATCTTTGATTGAAGGGAGTTATCATATCCAGTCAGATGCTAGAAGTACTTGCCCGGATGAACTCTCTTCCTTTATAACTATTCCCTGCCTGCATTCAGCTACATCTAATGGTACTTCCAGTGAAGAAAATATAGAGAAAAGAAGTGATCATATCCACTGCTTGAATGCTAAGGATATTGTAGAGCTTAAGAAATGTGGTGATGGATGGATGGAAATTGCAAGCACCGAAAGTAGCTGTTCATGTTCAGAGGTTTAAAACTAACTACCGCACGTGTTGCATTCAATTCTGTATACATTATATCTTTAGTCCATGAATCAGATTTTTGTTTTTACTCGATCAAAAGGAAACTATTGGGTTTGACTGGCACTTTTGATAATTGAAACAGGAAGCACCTTGTCTGGCTCCTATCCAAACGCCGGGTGTTACATGGACCGAGATCAAATATGCAAGACCATTTTCCGTAATATGTCAGCAACTCATGAGAGAATCATTATCAAGTGTTAACAGTTCAAAAATTGAAGAATCGGGCTGTGGAGGGACTTTTGTTTTCATTGGTGATGTGTTCTCAATGGCACATTCAGTTAGATTAACTTCATATCAACCTCGTTGGTCTATACCTTTTGGTGCTTATCTTCCAGATGTCCTTGAAAAGCTTCTGAAGTTCACATTTCATGTCTCTCTGATGCTAGCGCTTCTCAACAGCCTTCCGGTATATTCAAACTTACTACATATTTGTATATGTTTATGAAATAAGCTAATGTCGTTACACGTCACCTTTATTGCATAATCATATAAGCACACGCGTGACACCATAAAGAGTAGCGCTGCAAGATACATCTTTAGGCAATCATTTGACAACATTAATGGTGAGAATGTTAAAAAGCAATCTGCCTTATTTCCTAAACGAAGTTAAAGCAGCACTTGTGACCTGCAAGCTGAGAGTCTTGAGACTGCTACATTATTGACTTGTTTATTGGATTTTTTATTTTTCCTACAGTCTTTTGATTATATCAGTTTATCGACCGTGTTTTCTATCCATCCATAATTAGTAGCTGGATATATGGTAGAGGTCTTTAATGTGGATAGTTTGTAATTGTCACCCACACCTATTTCTGTGCATTACATTTTCCCTCTGCTTTCAAATAATTGTCTTCCATCTCTTTTGGACGTATTTTTAGGTTTACAGAAAGCATATATGTTATTTGTGGAAAACTGTAATGCAACGTATTTCGTTTGGCAAGTTCTTGACTCAAATTTCATTACTTTGCATGGGCTTCTCCGGGCTCATGCCTTTTTTCTAGCCAATCCGAAGCCTTCGTCTAGCCTTTACACAGGCCTACTAGTTTTATCAAGTTCATTATTGTCAGGTTCTTAAAGCTCTGCAGCGCTGCCAGCTGATATTGTGCACCTTGTTGGCTTGTTATGTTTTGTTGTGACAATTTTCTTTACACTAGTAATGTTTTTTTCAAAACCAATCATCTCCAGGTGTATTTTCTTGATGGTGAATCCATTGTAGAAGGGATTTTACCCTTCTTCAGGTTGATAAGCCCCAGGAAGAGGGAAGCACTTCTTCGATCATTTCTACTGGGAGGGACGTGTATTTCACTATTACTTTTTTTGAGGATATTATTGCTGGTCACCTTTAGAAGCTAATTATCTAGTTTCTCTTGTATTTTGATAAACAATAGTAATGTTGATGGTCAAGTTCGATTTGAACATGACCAGTCACATCTGTATGTTGTTCATTATTATTAGCATGTCTGTAAAAAGTGTAGCCTGAGTATGTTTTGTTTAGGAGATAATTATTATCTCTCTAGTTTTTAAGCTTCATAATGCAAACTATTTCGGTAGTTCCTTTTTCTCTTCTTTCTTAATTTTCAAGTGCATTGGCTCCTGTTGCCATCGTATATGTTGGACAGTTTCCGGTTTGTGAATTTTTAATCTATCTGCTATGTTAGGGTGGTGGAGAATTGTGCATGGGGGACATTGCTATCAATTTTATTGCATGATGCGAAGGCTTATACGAGGTTACAAACTATACTCTCAACAATAAAGATCCTTGTTGCATATTCAGGTAGAGGGGTGCAATGTAGACTTGACCAAAACAGAAAAAATACATTTCTTCAATGGTATTACGCAAAAGAGGGTTATTAATATTTTGACCATTCAAATTTTATTCAATGTACACATAAATTATCAAATAAAAAAACGTATCTCCGTGCTATTGAAGTATGTTTTGTATATCATGGTCACATTTTCTTTAAAATCTATATATTAGCGTTATTTCTATATACGATCCAAAATATAAGATATATATTTATTAAACAATTAAAATTATCCCCCAAACACATTTAACTTTTATTGAATTAGTTATTTTAATTGATTAATTATCATCTAAATTTATTAAAAAAAATTACATAAAATAAAAATTAAAACATACATATAACATAAACTCTCAACCTTATAAAACCTTAATATAAAAAGTTTATATCAAATCAAATAAGAATAAAAATATATAATATTAGTTTAAATTCTGACTAATTTGTGACGTACAACATATGCCGGATTAAATTTAAATTATATGCAAGAATTAGCCTAACAACTTTGCTTTAAATAAAAAAAATTAAAATATTATTATCAAACAAAAGTGCAAAACTTATGGTTTGATTTTGTGGTGAACCCCTAAAAAAACATGTAACAAACTAGAGAAATGTCTAAACCAGGCACTTTACAGTATTTGAAAGTTTAAACTATGCATCGATTTAGATATTTTAAAAGCAAAGTTAGATGATTATTGTGCCATTGTGTGCATCAACTGTGGGTCCCACTCATTTAGGCAAAAATAAAGAACTTGAGCTGCATATTTTAGACCTTGAGCCCAAAACGAAAAGGAACAAGAAGATGCTTCTTCATTCTTACAATTCCAGAGACCCAAAAAGACAAGATTTTTATCACAACCCACCTCATAATTATCTATGTTCTTCACCATGTAAGCTTCAATCCCTTCATTTTTCTTGTAATTCTATGTCTTTTATAGCTTTCAATTTATTCACTCAGCATAGTTTTGTAAAGGGTCTTGATTGTTGTTCATTGTATCCTGTATCTTCTTGTTTTAAAACTGATAAATTGTCATTTAGTTCTGTTAATTTAAGTACCTTTAAACAAGATTTTAGTGGGGCTAGGGGTTTTGTAGGGTTTAAGCTTCAGTGTAATTCAAGAACTTTAAGTGCACCCACCAAGATTGTTGTTAATGGTAAGAAGAAGAAGTATGGGGGTGTGTTGCCTTCGATTTTGCGGTCGTTAGAGTCTGGGGAAGATGTTGAGAAAGCGCTTAATTTGTATTATGGGAGGTTGAATCCGAAAGAACAGACTGTGATTCTTAAGGAACAGAGTAGTTGGGATAAGGTGCTTAGGGTTTTTGAGTGGATGAAGTTGCAGAAAGAGTATGTTCCGAATGTGATTCATTATAATGTTGTGTTGAGGAAATTGGGTCGAGCTCAGAAATGGGATGAGCTGAGGCTTTGCTGGATTGAAATGGCTAAAAAGGGTCTTTTGCCTAGTAATAATACTTATAGTATGCTTGTTGATGTGTATGGAAAAGCTGGGCTTGTAAAAGGAGCGGTTTTATGGATAAAGCATATGAAATTTAGGGGGCTATTTCCTGATGAGGTTACGATGAGTACGGTTGTGAAAGTTTTGAAGGATGCTGAAGAATATGATGTGGCCATTAAATTTTATAAGGATTGGTGTGTTGGAAAGATTGATTTGGATTCTTTTATTGGTTCAGATATTGGTTCGAGCTTGGAACCCATGAGCTTCAAGCATTTTTTATCGACCGAGTTGTTTAGGATAGGTGGGAGGAGCCTGCCTTCGAATGCTTTGCCTACAGTAGATGCTGAAACCTCTGTTCAGAAGCCTCGACTAACAGCTACTTATAATACCCTGATTGATTTGTATGGAAAAGCCGGGCGTTTAAAGGATGCAGCTGATGTCTTTGCTGACATGTTAAAATCTGGAGTAGCTGTGGATGCTGTCACTTTTAATACGATGATTTTCACATGCGGAAGTCATGGACATATATCGGAGGCAGAATCTTTGCTTATTAAGATGGAAGAAAGGGGAATTTCTCCTGATACCAAAACCTACAACATATTTCTGTCTTTGTATGCTGGTGCGGGAAACATAAATGCAGCCATTAAGTGCTACAGGAAAATTAGGGACGTGGGTCTTTGTCCCGATGTTGTCACACATAGAGCTATTATCCAGGTACTATGTGAGAGGAACATGGTTGAACTAGTGGAGGTTGTGATTAAGGATATAACAAAGTCTGGCACATGTATCGACAAGCAGTCTCTTCCTCTCATTATAAAAATGTATGTAAGTGAAGGTTTAAATGATCGTGCTAAACATCTTTTAGAAAAGTATCAATTTGATGGCGGTCTAAAATCTCGTACATATGCTGCTATCATAGATGTCTATGCTGAGAAGGGGCTTTGGGCTGAAGCTGAGACTGTATTTTACTGTAAGAGAGATTTGGCTGGACAGAAGAAAGATGTTGTGGAATATAACGTTATGTTCAAGGCATATGGTAAAGCACAGCTGTATGATAGAGCCTTTTCACTCTTCAAGAGCATGAGAAGTAATGGGACCTGGCCAGATGAGTGCAGTTATAATTCTCTCATTCAAATGCTCTGTGGAGGTGATTTAGTTGACCAAGCAAGGGACCTATTATCTGAAATGCAAGGAGCAGGATTTAAACCTCAGTGTACAACATTTTCCGCCCTAATTGGGACTTATTCGCGACTAGGCAGGCTTTCTGATGCGGTGAGTATCTACCAAGAAATGGTAGAAGCAGGGGTTAAACCAAACGAAGTTGTTTTTGGGTCTATAATTGATGGATTTGCAGAGATTGGTGAAATTGAAGAAGCCCTTCACTATTTTCATGTCATGGAAAAATCCGGTGTTTCAGCTAATCAGATAGTCCTTACTTCTTTGGTTAAGGCCTATGGTAAGGTTGGTTCTGTAGAGGGAGCAAAAGAAATGTACAAGAAGATGAAAGATTTTTCGGATGGTCCTGATATTATAGCTACTAACAGTATGCTCAATCTATATGCTGATCTGGGAATGATATCGGAAGCGAGACTGATATTCGATAATTTGATAGATAAAGGTTGGGCAGATGGGGTTTCATTTGCAACCATGATGTATCTTTACAAGAACATGGGTATGCTTGATGAAGCCATTGATGTTGCAGAGGAGATGAGACATTCAGGATTATTAAGAGATTGTGTTTCATATAACAAGGTAATGGCATGTTACGCCACAAATGGGCAGCTTGTTGAGTGTGGTGAATTGCTGCATGATATGATTAATGAGAAGCTTTTTCCAGATGCTGGGACCTTTAAAGTATTGTTTACTATATTGAAAAAGGGTGGCATTCCATCTGAAGCAGTAAGTCAGCTTCAATCATCTTACCGTGAAGAGAAACCTTACTCCAGAGAAGCTGTTTTAGCCTCTGTATACTCAGTCGTGGGTTTGCATGCTTTTGCACTAAAATCATGTGAAGCCTTCCTAAAGGCAGAAGTGCTCCTAGATTCTTTTGCCTATAATGTTGCAATATATGCTTATGATGCTACAGGCGGAACTAACGAGGCACTTAATATTTTTATGAAAATGCAAGATGAAGGGCTAGAGCCAGACATGGTCACTTTTATATATCTTGTAGGTTGTTATGGAAGAGCTGGCATGCTTGAAGGTGTTAAGCGTATTCACAGTCGATTAAAGTATGGAGAGATTGATCCTAGCGAGTCTTTGTTCATGGCAGTCATCAATGCCTACAGAAATGCCAATAGGCAAGATCTTGCCGAATTAGTTACCCAGGAGATGAGATTCGCCTTTGACACACAATCAGATCCTGAATCTGAAATAGATGAGGTTGGTGATAAAAGCCCTTTAGATTTTTAGCTCACAGATTTAATGTATATTTTGAATGACAAGCTTTATGCTGATATAGTGCAAACCAATATTAGTCTACTTTTGTGGAGGGTCTCATTTGCCAGATTTATTGTTCTATCTGCTTGTGTTTAACTTCTTATTCTAATTTTTGTGACTTTTCCAGGGATTCTTTATTATTTGTTAGGTCTCTCTGTCTGTATCATTGTTAGATTTGCTAGCAAAGGATTTAAGATGTACGCTTGTGGTTATTGACATATGGTTTATAGTATATGTGCATTTTAACTAAAACTCTTATCTTGTGTTTGGTTGGAGAGATTAGAGAATAAGATGGAACGAATGAAAATAAAGGGAAACAATGGAGGTATGAGGGAAGATTTGAAAAAAGAAAATGAGTGCAAATTTTCTATGATTAGATCTGGGAAGAAAATTCATATATTTGTCATTTACAATTCATATGGTCTATCACGATATTATGTATCATGATGTCTGTTGGGAAACAGTGAGTTTTTAGATTTTACTATATCTGCATGTCTTTATCGAGTTTTAGTCTATTGTCATATTTGCTGGTCTATTTCAAGTTGGATTTTATTGTTACATCTGCAGTTCTACTGAATTTACAGCGATTGTTATTACTCATACTTTTCTGGTAGTACATTGGTAGGAGATGTGACAATCTGTATAGTTTACCGATATAAATAGATTGAGCCTTTGGAATGGAGCTTTCAGCTTTAAGATCCAGAAGAAGCTATGAATTTTGAAAGTTGGCAAAGTTCGGAGCAAAATCCCTTCTGCTTTGAAAACCAAGGAACCATAATACAGTATAAAATAGGAGATAGTTGATTATGGATAACTTGCAAGAATCATTCGAGACCTTTTGAAAGATTTAATCTTTTTTCCCCATTAATTTTCTTATCGTAAGCATGCGTGTTTAAGTTTTGCTAGTGACCGAGTAGAAGTGATTAAACAAGGAGTTATAGTACAAGCAATTTGATATGAATTTTTTTTACATTTATTCTGCCATTTCAATTAGGGTCCTAATAAAGTTTTTGGTATGATGGTAATTTACATAAAAAAAAGTTTCAACTTTTCTAGTCCCATCTGAGTTTAAACATGTTATAGGGTCTCATGTCTAGAAATGATGGATTATGAGGCAATGATCATATCAGCTGAGGTGGAAGGACATGGTGCTTCGTAACTCACAGTTGAATCAGTAGTGAAATACCTACAGCTTGCAAATTAGCTTTTTTCTCAGGCTGAGCTCTACCATTTCCATGCAGACATTATGGAACCGGTAATTCTAGTTTACGGAGGAGGGCATATGGATAGCTGTCTGCCGCACAACGCCAACCAATATCTATGAATCAATCCTTGAGCAGAAATCAAGTCCAATTCCTTCCACCTATGCCACACATGATAGTATCTAATCTTTTTACTGTAACTAGTTATGTGCATATTAACAGGTGAAAAATGGTCTCCTTAGTGTATGCACGGCATTCCTGTCAGGTGAGTCTGCAACAAGGATGTGGTCGCAGGACTTTGAGTTTATGTATGTTTGTAAGCTCGCCATCCATATACACTTAAGTTTAACTTTATTTTAATTTCCTTAGCTGAATGCACCATATATCGTGCGGTTCTTCCAAAGTCCCTAAGGGTAGAATTCTGGAGAGCCAAAATTGCATTTGAGCTATGATGGTTGAAAATTGAGAAATTGACAAGTAAAGTCCTTAAATATTTTTGTGAGACGACCTCTCATCTATGCGTGTAAACATTTTGTAGTTTAGAGACACTGGGCTAGCTTTTGCCAAGGATAATGATACATGGGACCTTTTTTTTTTGTCAGAATGATACATGGGACTTTAATCAAGTTAGAACACAACATTGAGTTTGTATTTTTGTTGTCAACAATCAAACTCATCAGGGATAATAATAATATCAGCATAGCTTCATGGTTTTTTTTGACAGGTCGGTAGCTTCATGTTGTGTTGCAGTAATAATAAATAAATTGTATAATAATTTAACTTCATATTGTACGGTATATGTGTATGTATATATATTAGCACAAAATCATTTATGTTTTTATATAAATTAAATTAAAATAATAATAATAATTAAAATCAAACAATACATTCACTACTAGAAAAAAATATTGTACTTAATTTATTAAATAAAAATTAGTTTAATTAATAACTCTAAAATATTGTAAATCAATTTTTTTTTATTTTTTCATTAACCAAACTACCCTTATTTTATTTATTTGTTTGGAGGCTGGCGGGTTATGAGGTGTGATACAAAGACCAAAACCATCTTCTTTCTTCAACCCTCTTCCTTCCCTGTCTTGCAAGAAACCCAAAATTATATACACACAATACACACACCCATACTCCTCAAAAACCCGAAACAAGAATCCCAAAATACCCAACAAGAAACATAAAGATCACTTTTTTATCAACCTACAAATCAAGAAAGATCATAAAACAATGGAGGGTGTTGAAGAGAATGAGATGAAGCAAAGATTACAAGAATTGCAAAAACAATTGGGGAAGAAACAGTTGTTTGAAGAAGCTGTCTCTACCATCTCTTCCCTTTTGGTTCTTTCTTATCCCTCTGCTTCCCCTTCTCTCCGCAGTTTGGTATGCCCACCTTTTTTTGTCATTTATATGTCTATGTATATGTGTGTATTGTATATATTGTTTTGGTTTGTGAATTTGAGAATTTTTTGATGGGGAGCTAAAAGTTTCAAGATTTGTTATGTAGACAAGAATTTGAAATGATTTGAAAGAAGCCCTTTATGTTTTTATGCTAAAGATTTGATCTTGAAGTTGAAGACACTTTGTAATTGAGTTTAGTTTTTGGATTTATGATCTTTTTTGTGATATTTGAAGTGGGTTTGTTTAATTGATTGATAAAGGTGCAGTCTTTGGGTGTTATCGAGTTGAACCTGAATTGTTATTAGAGTGTGATTGATGTAGTCTTGAGGCTATGATCAAGGTGGTAGACTTGGTTTGAGAAAAGACAGCCGGGTATGTCATTGGCGAAGTAATGTTTTTAAAGATGCATTGATTTGAGTAGTTGATTTTAAAGAAAATTTCTGTACATTGATTTTCCCTTACAATCTAGTCTCTTCGTACAAGTATAAATATTTACATCTGTTGTCTAGTTATGTCTTTGATAGTCTTAATTTTCTGGAAAGCGAATGCTTGGGCTATATTATTAGGGTTATTAGTTTGAACTTCATATCTTTAGATGTTTATCTGGAGATTAAATTATATGCTTTCACGTGTGGGGCAGCGTAATTGTTTCTTTTATTTTTTTTGTAGATAGTTTCTTTTATTTTTCTTTAGTTATCTATATTGAGCGAGTCCAATGCTAGTTGCAAAATGATTATAGCCATTGCTATAATATGGAAGCAAAAATTCAATTTTGATGCTAAAATAGAACTTGTATTCCAAAGCTAATTGCAAAATGCAACCAAATATATTTGGTGATGTATTGTGTTAATCATTAATTATTTCTCTCCCTTTGTACTTTGTTGATAATGTTATATGGATAGATATATCCATCTTTAGTTGCAAATATCCATCATTGGTTGCAAATTCGAACCAACTATGCATTCAAGTATGGCATTGCATTGGGCTTATGCATATTTGCATTCAAGTATGACATTGCATTGGAGTGATATTTTTATGCATTTAGTTCCATCTCATGACAATGCAACCAATTATAGCATTGCATTGGACTTGCTCTTACTAGTGGATTTGGAGATGCTAAGGTGGCTGTGTTCAAATGGAATTGCCTCTCAAAATTTAAAAATCAGCACACAAAAATTTCTTAAGTACCTTGTTTATCTTTCTTGCTTTACAATGGTTTTGTTTTAAAATTTAAACAATCATCCTTTGCAGTTTTATACCGTTGTATGCCGGGTTGCTACAATTTTAAAAGCAAGATACACTGCACAAGGATTTTGGACTTCTGGGCTTCAGTTATTCCTGGAAGCTGAAAAGCTTGTGGCTGAACCTTCTCAAAAAGATTATCTGCACAATTGCATTGCTCAAGCCAAGGAACATCTGAGTGAATTGGACAATCAATCTGAGGGTGTAGAAAGGGTGCAAAATCGAACGGGAGGTATGCTAAGACTTTCTCCGTAACTTTTTGAAAGTACATTAGCATTACTTATTTCCTCTATTATTACTACTAGTACTCTCAAAGAAAACTCACTGCCTTATTATCATTGTTTATCATCCTTCAGGATATCTATTTGAAGGGCATCTTACTGTAGACCCAGAGCCTCCACAGCCAGAATGGTTGGTGCAATCAAACCTCCTCACTGCTGTTGCCAACTTTGTACCAGCTACTACCTCTGAAAC
Organism: Oenanthe sinensis; assembly: GCA_028671895.1. NCBI lineage: Eukaryota > Viridiplantae > Streptophyta > Magnoliopsida > Apiales > Apiaceae > Oenanthe > Oenanthe sinensis. Next base: position 13,132,975 of record CM053799.1, read on the forward strand.
AGGAAACAGTAACACATCTGAAGAAGCCACAAGAATCCTCCAAGGGCTTGTAGATAGACTTGATGACATAGTCCCATTGGTAAATACCCTTTCTTACATTGTTTTTTCCCATCTTATATGTACCGATTTCCCTTTGTTGGAATTCATATATCTATTAGTACTTTTACATACACAAACAGAAAAGTATAAAAAATTGATTAAGCAAAATCAGAGCTCCTTTTCATAACTAGTGTTGGTGTATATTTATGTTAAAAAAACATGGGGTTATTTTTCATAAGAATGCACAATTGCAATGCTAACACAGATAGAGGTACTACATATAATACATAAATTAATCAAGACCTATTAATCTTGGCGTAACAGTATTGGTGATCTTATTCTCTCCCTGTTTTATTGTACATAAGTTTATGGATGAGGGTCCTGCAGCCCCAAGAGTGCCACCTGCTAGTAAAGAAGTAGTTGCAAATCTTCCAGTTATTACTGTAACAGAAGAAATATTAACCAAGCTAGGACCCGATGCAGAGTGCTGTATTTGCAAGGAGAATTTGATTGTAAATGACAAGATGCAGGAATTACCCTGCAAGCATACCTTCCATCCTCCTTGCCTCAAGCCATGGCTGGTAATCAATATGAATATCTCCATAAATATCTAGAGATTCAAACATCCTTTTTTATTATTTTAGTTTCTTCCATCATGAAACGAAAAGATAGTTCAAGTGAAATACTATGATCTTATTTCGATCATAAACTTGCATTTCACAGGACGAGCATAATTCATGTCCTATATGCCGACATGAACTGCAAACTGATGATCATGCCTATGAAAGCTGGAAGGAGAGGGAGAAGGAAGCTGAAGAAGAGAGGAGAGGGGCTGCAAATGCAGTTCGTGAGGGTGAATACATGTACGTATAGGAAGGAGCAGTAAAGATTATTGATTGAAGGCCTGGATTATTTGTTATGCAATATTTTTCTCCAGTTGGAATAGCATTTGTAACTATTTGTTGGGCCTTTATAATTTATGCTTTGATCTCTTGGGCCATGTTTGTTTAAAGGAATTGTACTGCTCAATTATTACATTATAAGACTATTTTCTCATGGATTAGATTAGATTTTATTTTTAGTTCTTCTAGTGAGAGATTATTATACATTGTGATCCTAAAAAGAACTAAAAAGTGAATATGTTCATGGAAATGTATTAATAAATTTGAATATGATTAAATGAGTTCTAAAATTATGATCATGTTTGTAACATTTGATTATAATAATGACACGTAAGTTTTTACTTTATGCTTAAGTTTAACAAAGTAAAGATACTACAAAATTTGTTTTAAATAATTACCACAAGTAACGAAGTTAAGATAGAAAATTAATACTCATAATAATATAATAAAATTTATATATGGAAAATGTTGATATAGAGGACCACGATATACCATACTATTGTTTTGTTTATATTTTTCAAAGTAATTACCGCCTAAAAAAATGTAAACTTCGTGGACGGTTTAGAAAAATACAGAGTTGGTGAATGGTCTATGGAACAAAATAGTAACAACCCTCTACCACCCCATCACACTCTCTCAGAATCATCATTCCATGCTACCCCTCAACCCCAACATAAACCCCAACATAAAGTAAAAGCAAAATCAAAATAAAAAAAATTTCTGAAATATACGACTCTAGCACTCCCCTTAATTTCTCAAAAAATCTAGACAACCAATCTTTCCAATATCAACCTCCTCAGGCTTCTTACTCATGGCCTAGGTGCAATTTCACCCCACGTCCTATTCCTGAAAACTTCAACATTTTACTTCCTAACCCAACCTTCCTACAAGATTTTAATGACTTATACACCACTCCTCAAAACAACTATAGCCCTGCACTATGCTATTCTTCCATATCCTCTATAGCCCTGCCCTGCACTAACCATTTAACATAAAGACGAAAGACTGTCACAAGCTCCTTTGCTGGAAGATCTTGGCGGTGAAATAGGCCTAGGCCTCCATCATGCTGTTGATGATGAGGAAATGACTGAGATCAGATCAGTGGGAGAGCAGCATCAGATTGAGTGGGATGATACCATAAATATGGTTACATCAGCATGGTGGTTTAATTTCCTCAATACCATGGAAAATGACACCAATAGCAATGGGTTTGGCATGGAATTTCCACCTTGGTTGAATACAAATGACAATTGTGTTCAACAGTTAGACGAGCAGCACTTCGCTGACTAATCCCAAACTCCTGCATTGCCACAGTAAGTTCATTTTCTTCACTAAATCTTAAATTCTAATAATTTTCAAGTTTATATAGAGGTGTTTTTTTGTTACTAGGCGGGTTATCCCTTCATTATTGGATTCTTTTTTATTATAATAATAATTATCATTTTTCAGTTGAACCAGGAGATGGTTGAGTAGGTTTTATTTTAACACTCTTATTAATTATTTTGACAGTCTTTCGTCTTTATATTAAATGCTTATTTAACTGATGTGGTTTATTACATGATGATACCTATTGTTGTCTATTTGGTCATTTTTAGCTAAAATATAACTAATATTTGGTTATTGCTGTGTGCATAAAATTATATACATACACACACATGCACACTAGATAAAACTTAATTAAAGAGAAAAGGGAGCAATGTTCTGTAAACTGGAATAGGATGGGTTGTATAGTTGTATGTCATGGGCTTCTGTTGTGTACTTTCTATTCTATTGCTATGTTGGTTTTATACCTTAACCTTAAACTTCGGAGGGATAAAATATTTTTTCAAGAATTTTTTAAAGTCTTCAATAATCTACAATTACAATGTTGTAATATTTATTTAGAAAAAAATTGCAAGTTACTAAACCTCTATGATAGATGTAGTTTTCTAACACCAGTGCCTACTATAAGTTTGGTTTGGATTATCAGATCAAAGGTATGATCATTTGATAATTTACGTACAAATAAGATGATACCAAATTATAAATGCAACACAAGTGAAAATCAAAGAGGATGAATGGACAAATGGCCAAATGTAACTTTATTTAAAATCTAAATGCTTGAGCTTTGTACGGAACAATTATTTGTTGAACCGGAAATTCTTATTTCTCTCAAGGATTTGCTGTTGTAGATGCAGGATCAGGACTTTGCAGCTGCAGCTGATAAACAAGATACACAATGTCATCAATAGTCACAGCAACATCAAGCAATTTTCGACTGAGCATTGATGTTATAGTCCTACCAACATCTTTCAATGCAATGTGGCACACTCGTCCTTGCAGCTTTACAGCCTCGTTCATCACATTTTGTAACAGTTTTGAATTCGATAGAACATGAGGCATGGTCTTATCACTCAAACGTCGGATCCTGGAAAGTGTTTGGCGAGCTACCATTATGTGTCCTACCAGACCCGCCACACAATCTTTAAGCTCTGGTAACTGCCCAGTGGTTTTTCGAAAGCTATTGAGTCGAGGGATGGCATTAATAAATTTCTCAAGGTTTTGAATATCGTGAATGGTTTGTTGGATTACATCTCGAGCCACTAGCCTTTTGGTATAAAAGCTTTCTTGGATGCAGTTTCGATGTTCAGTGTTGTGACTGGCCATGACTAAATTATTTGGAATCATAAGCAAAAAAATGACTAGTACAGTTGAAGATGCAAAGATATTTCGGGTAGCCATCACTCTTATTGTAAATTTTTTTGGATTTTTGTATCATAGTGACTGTTTTCGATTGCATTTTATAATTGAAATAGTTTGTTTTTAAGTTAGAAAACACAATAATTTGGGAGTCAGTTGTGGGAGTACTTTTGCTGTGTGCCAAACATGCTCACACTACTCTCACCTATGTTGAACCAACATCTTCACCACTATTTCCTTGTCATAAAACATTCTGTAACGTGTTGATCACTTTCATATAATTTTGGTTCACTATACACTCAACATTTAACACAATTATCACAAAAATCTAATCAAACAGAATATGGCCAGCAGTAAAATTTACAGACAGAAAATATGAGTATATAGAAATTTGGGTAACAGCAGAAGTTGTCATCTACCTATTAATGATAATTATTCATTGTCTATACGCTTCATAAATTAAAAATAGCACGTTTACACGGTCACACCAATATGCTATCACTGCTCACAAATCTTGTAAAACATTTAATTACTAAATCTTGGAAACTTATTTATCCAAGTAGAAAGCACAAACTCCATCCAAATTTAGTTCTTACAGCCTTCAGAACTTGAGCTCTTTAGCTGCAGTAATTTTAGGCAATCAATCAAAGCCAGGGATTCCTTGAAGGTTTCCTTATGCGGCGCATCGATTTCCAAACAGCACTGTTGCACTTGAATCCTGATCCATAAGCTAGCTGCCAGATCCTGTCGCCTCTCCTGACGCATTCATTTGCTTCCAGATAAGCCAGTTCATACCAAATGCTGCTGCTTGAGGTGTTTCCGAAGCGATATAATGTCATCCTCGAAGGCTCCATGTTCTTTTCACTGAGCTCGAGGTTCCTCTGTAGCTCATCCAGCACCGTCTTGCTTGCTGCATGCATGCAAAAGTGCTCGAAGGCGAGCTTGTAGTCTGGAATATAAGGCTTGGACAATTGGGAAGTGGTGCCTGATCCACCTCCAAATAAGTATTTTTTCACTAGTGTTGCAAAGAAAAGTAGCTGCTCTGAAATGGGCAGCACCAGGGGACCAAGAGTTGTGATGTTTGTTTTGATTGCTTCTGCCCCTATCTCCACTATATCTCTGCTGATTCTCAGTCCCTTGTACCGCTGATCATCTTCTTCTTGATATACGCTCCTGATCATATAAACAGATTGATCATTCATATTTTTCACCCCAGCAAAATAATATCTATCTGTGTTCTTAATATTTGTCACACAAGCATCTGTCATTTTATTTACTTATTTCAGACTTATTACCTATAGGATTTAGACAAAGAGATCCTTAGACGGTAAAGAATCTATATATCGCCTTGTAACTTTTCTAAACATCAATGATACTAGGCACTTCAGTATAAACAGGAATTCTTGAAATAGTAACCACGAAAAGTTTAGAACACACACCTGAAGCTGCGATCATCTGCCCCTTTGTGAGTGCGTACAATGTGCTCAAGCCTATACTTTGCACTTGTAAAGTCATGACGACGATTAGACAAAAGCACAGCAGAGCAACCCATCCTGAAGAAGCAATTAGGGATGAGCATGGAACGGTCTTTTCCTGGGTACCAGTTGTACCCCACCATCTCAGTACTCACCACTACAGCATAGTTATTAGGATTGGCTTGTAGCATGTCACGTGCCAAGTCTAGGGCAATGATCCCAGCACTACATCCCATTCCTCCAAGATTAAAACTCAGAATATTTCCCCTCATTTTGTAGTGATTTATGACCATGGCAGAGAGTGATGGCGTCGGGTTAAAAATGCTGCAGTTCACCACCAAGATTCCAACATCTTTGGGCCTTATTCTGGTCTTTTCAAATAGCTCATCGAGTGCTCCAAAAATCACTGTTGAGGCCTCAGCTCTTCCTTCTTTCATTGTAGTACAATTCGCTGATGACATTATGGCTTTTGGCACATATGTCTCATCTCCAAGTCCTGATGAATATAGAATTTTCTTTTGGAATTCAATGCTTGCTTCGTCGAATTTCCCAGACTTTCGTGCTAGTTCAATGAATTGATGCTTTGAGACCTAAAAGTTTTGATTAATATAGTTAGAATCATCTCAAATGCATGTCTATGTTACCAGAAAAAATATATACAAGGACAACTGATAATTAAGCCTTAATTTGGTGATTGTTCATAAATCGTGCTCTCAATCTCTCAAGAAAATATTAATCAAATCTAAAATACATCGCCAAAGCTAAATAAATAATGTTTTGCAGCAGTCAGCCTTTAGAGTAATTAAACTAGTCCATATCCTTCAATCAGTTTCCTCTCCTATATTTCTCTGAAACCTTGTTAGATTGACGTGATTCAAAACAAGTTCTTATATCACTCGATCTCGCGTGGTTAAGTAATAATCTAGAACCTCTAAGATAATATCAATTCTGGAAAATATGATTATAGCGTTAAACAATCAAATGGAGCACATTTTTTGTGCAACGTAGGTAACAATATGACCAAGCCCCCGTTTGTTTCCCAAAATATATACATTTTTCAACTTATAAATTACTTATCGGGTAAATCAAACGGACCCTAAGTTGTATACAACTGTATATAGTAAAAAGCCAACCATTCCTCCGGTCATAGAGCAGAGTCTAACAAGTACATGAAGTGCAACTACAGTAGACATATTCACAAGTCATCTATTAGTAATTTCTTCACCATGATCATCACAATCATTCCAGGAAAAATTAAACAATCAACTAATTAACATGGTACTAGAATTAATTGCATATATATATGTAATCGAACAATTAAAAATAACAATACTAGCAAATTACATACCTTGAAATCATCATGGGGCTTGTAACAAGCAAAATCAAGAAGATAAATGGAACGAGGGCGAGACATGAAGTAAACAGAGAGTGTAAAAACAAAGACACCAAAGAAAGCAAGTATAGTTGCAAGATCATAAAAAACCGTGATGTTCCATATCTTGCTCCACATTTCTTCCCTAGTAAGACTCCCAACCTCTGCTCCAAACAAAAGTACAAGTACAGGTATTGTTGCTAAATATATCCCATGATTTATAAGGTAATGATAACCTAATCTCACGTACTTCAACTTCACTGACTGCAGAAAGTCCGGCAACTTTCTTCGAACTCTTACCGAAAACGTCATCGATCCTGCATCAGGCCCGGATGACTCGATTCCCCGGTTGACTATCTCCGTTGACAAAAGCTCTTGTTCTGCTGCCATAACTAACTTTGCATGTACTACAACAATTTAATTTCTTCTTCTTCTTCTTCTAATATTACTATTAAACATGCACAACTAATTAAACTAGGTTAGGCTGCTCCACATCTCGTCTATATATAGGATGATGCATGACAAGGTGTAGAATAGTTGGGTTGGGTACATGAAGAGTAGCGGTTGACAAGGAGGTAGAGGTGGGTGAGAGGGAGTTAATGAGAGCCCACAAGTTGGTTTGTGTAGTTGAGATGGAAGACGAATTTGAGTGCTTTAAATTTGTGACATTTAATTGCATGTACAAAAATGTTAGTTAGTTGTTTGGAGTATAAGTATATCATATCGATCTGTATATGTAATTCAACACGGGTATGGGTGGGATATTTAAGCATGTTACTTTCGCTTACACGTCTGCCACAACATTTAGGTTTACTTAATTAGTAGTTCCAAACGCTGTGTTAATCAGCTAAAGCTCTTCATTTGTTATTAATAAAGCCTTCTTTCGAGTTCATCATCTTTAATTAGGGTGCGTCTTATTGGATTTCAAGCATAGCTTCTGATCGAGAGCATACCGATGACTCTAAAAAAGTGCCAGCCTTTTGCTCCCAAGAGATTTGTTGCCTCCACTTTATGCGATTTGATTTGAAATAATATTATTTTATTATTATTTTGAAAAATATATATAAAGAAAATTTTATAAATTAAAATAAATATAACTAATTTTTATCCAATAAAAATAAAAATAATATATATTTAATAATTATACAAATATTTCAAAATTTTATCATATATTTTAAATCATATATCAGTCCTTCAGTAATTATAATTTTATATATTATATTTAATATAGTAATTATAATTATTTTAAATAATTTTTATTAATTTAAACCATGATGAATTATACTATATTTATTGAATTGATTTGTATAATTATATTATTTATAATTTATAAAATTATAAGTGATGACAATACAGTAAGGTATTTTGTAATGAATATGAATCTATATAATTACGTATATTTTTATACAAAAATTAAATTTAATAGCTTAACCATATAATCACTTTTATGAGATTTACTAATTTGTTTTTATTAAGTTTTTCTATTAGATTTCTTTGGCACACCATTATTTTCTTACATTTAAGCCCAAATTTGTTTTTACATATACTAAAGTATATTAAGCATTTTTTTTAACAAATTCACAAAAAATTCATTTAAATTATAAAATTATAAATTCCTTGTGACAACACAAGTGCAATAGCCATTTCTGAAAGTCCTGTTCAACACTCCAAGACTAAGCACATTGACATCATACTTCATTTAATTAGAGAGCATGTGGAACAAGACATAATCAAATTAATATATGTGCCCACAGAGAAACAACTTGAAGACATTTTCACCTAACCATAGGATGAAAAGACATTCAACATGCTATTGGGTGAATTTGATATGTTGAATTTACCTTGTTAATGTATTTCTATAGTAAGTTGATTTAGTGATAAAAAATATTAGTTAACTGAAATTCACTGTTAATTAATAGTCTGTTAAGGTGTTTTGATTTCTATCACAGTGGATAAACATGATGAAATTTCACTGAGAGGTTAACTAATTTATTTTTAATAACTTAGTTCATATGGTATTAACAAAAAAATAATGTCAAGTGTCTTGGCAATATATTTTATCTATACTGTCATATCGTGATAAGTTAGTGTCGATCACTTGAGGAGTATTGACAGTATAGTGCGAGACTAGAAGTTATTGTAAAAAAATATACTATCGGAATTCATTGACAGTACATTTCTTCAAATCCCCGCAGAACATACTGTCAACGGTTAAATTAGGGTTTGTTGTTTATTTATTTATTCTCTAACCACTAATATTACTGTCAAGAGTGTTTGTGATTTCTAGCACAAGAGTTACTGTCAAAAAGGAATGAATCTAGCATACAATTGTCAATTCAATCGATTGAAATTCTTCCTTGACAGTTTCTTTTTCATTTCATATAAATACAAACAGTAAATTTACTCTCATTCTTTACTTCTTCTAAAACTCTTTTACTCTCAAACGCTCTAAAACCTATAATTCTCTCTCTGTAACTTCGTCTTCTTCGTTCTCTTTCCTCTCTAAATTTATTTATCTTTCTTTTCTCTGCAACCATGTCTGGACCACAAATCATTTGTTCTCTTACCCAAACCAACTTCACCACCATGGCTTCTGTGGGTGAAGATGGCGAAGCCTTCAAACCCTTTGTTGGCTTCATGAATAACTCTTACCTCTCATATGCACTAAATCAAAGCCCTATGTTAGATATTCCCAGGCTGTCACAGTTGTGGACCTCTGTAACTTGTGAGGGGGAGAAGGATGCAAGCACTATCACTTTCCAAATCAACAACACTTCTTATACCATCAACTCAACACACATCAATGTTGCTCTCCATATAGAAGCGGAAAGATGTTCGTTCTTTCAGGAGCCTGCAAGTGAAGCTCAACTTGTAAAATTCTTCAAAATGGTTGGGTATACTGGACCTAAAATAAGCCCTGATTCTGATGATTGGTATCCTTCCGGTGGAATGGATAGAAAGTACTTGGTGAAAGAGTGGAGCATGAAAATAGATGATATCACTCAAGCTATGTCAAGTAAAACTAGTGGCTGAAGTGAGGTCCCAGCCTACATAAAGAAGATTGTGCATTCCATGGTGCACAACTACAGGATTGATATGAGCAAGATCCTGATGCCACTATTCAAGTTGGTGCTTGACAAGAAGGATATCAGAAAGCTGGTAATCTACTATCCTAGATTCTTTATGGTTATTATAATCTCTATAGTAGGCATAATTAATCTTAATAATATACATTGCATGGAGTCCCCCACTTTAAAGAAAAACACACATTCCATTTTAACTAGCAAACCCCTAAATTCTGAATTGGGTTTGTTTATTACTGACCATATGCATTCTATAATAAACTTAATCAATTTAAGAATTATGAGAGATTTTAATGTTTTCTCTTTGAGTGATGAGAATGGTATTGACATCACCATGTCTAACCCATACTTTAAACCTTTTGAAAGAGCTAGACCTTCTAGAGTCTCCAAATCTATTAGCCAAGAGCTTGGTTCCTCTCAAAATGACCAGGTTACTAAAAGGAAGAGAACCTCAACCCCTAGGTTAGAAACTGTTCCACAGAAATGTGGTGAAACTGCACTAGATGTAGCAAATAAGGGTGATAGTCAGATCATATAATCCACAGAGGGCGCTGATGTGCCTAAGAGGAAGAAGACAAGGTTACAAACCTCTGTAACCCAGTCTGTGTTCTCTCAAAAGGACATATAGCTTAATAGGGACAATAGTTCACCTCTAGGTGTCTCCTCTCAATAGGGGCATCTATTGAAATTGGTCAGTCTCCCATGGCATAATGTATAGAGTCTGCACACTATGTTGAACACACTCAGCATAAGCCCACACTTGAAGAAAGATATAATATATGGATAGAAAATGTGGAACACAACTCATTCAAATTTAATGCTTCTCACTTTGACACTTTTGGGGAGCCAAATGTCAATTCTTTATTTTAAAGTTTAGATGAGTCTGCTATAAGTAATCCACAAGAACCTTCTACTCAAAGGGTAGAAGATATTAGTGTCACAGCCTCAGTTGCTGTTAAGGACACGGGAAAAGTTGTTGTCACAACTTTCAATAACATTCATTTAAAGGAATCTGTCACAACCTTAATTGCTGTTAATGACACAGTTGTTGTCACTCCTCCTGATAGTAACTTTCAAGCTCAGGATGTTGTCAACACTCCAAATCCAGACAACACCTCTCATATTCCTGTAGCTCAACAGATGGATGAGGCACAATGAAGTGATTATATTCCTCTCTCCACAGTTTACAAGGTAAAATCTAAATCAAATGTGCAAGGTGTACCTGCTCAGTCCCTTGCACCTAGGTTGAGTGAGGGAGAGAAAAATAAGAGAAAAAGAAAAGAGAGAAGTGAACATAAAAAAATTTGAGAGGCAGAGAAAGACTCTAGAAAAAGGAGAGGGCCATGAGCCTGGCCAAGAAAAAATAGAAGAGGAAACCACATCATCTAAGGCATTATATTTTGAGAATAAGGATGGGAGGGATGATGAGATCATCTAGAAAAAACAAGAGAGTGTGAGAACCCTAAAAGCCCCAAAATCTAAATTTGCAACTAAACAAGCTGATAGAAAGTTGAAATCCCTTTCAAAGAATGTGTCAAAATTATTAAAGAAGGTAGAAACTGTAGGGATGAATCAAATAAATTTGGTGGAATAGATGGAAATGTTTTGAAAAATCAATGAATGAAGGTTTATAGGCTGTCTTTGATAGATTGAAGGAGTTTCATGCAAAATTCACAATCCCTGCAGCTGCCAACTGAACTAAGGGAAAGAAGGATACTGTTTTTATAAGTACTGAGATTATTAGGAGTGATAAGGTGGCTGATGATGCAAGTAAGGAAGTAAGGAGTGATGAGGAGACACAAGCTGCATCTCAAGGGGAGAGCCAATTGGTATTGTTGTCCAATGTGGCTACTGAGATGGCTGAAAATCTTGGAGGCAATAAGGAGAAGAAATTTATGGAGAGGCCTAAGGAGAAAGACATTGTGATTAAGGAGGGAGTTGTGAAGGCTTCTATAGTTCATGTAGCTGGCAAAGGCAAGGATAAACTCTTTCCTGCGGATAATGATAACTTAATAATTGAAGAAAGAGAGGATTTTGATGATGAACAAACTTCCTTGCTTATGGTGGATGAGAATGAAAATAGCAAGGTGTTCAAAGATGCCAGTTTTAACAAAAGATTCAATGGCATGAGAATCTCATCTAATAGGGAACCCAAGAAATTCTCTGAAACTATGAGACAATCAACAGTTAGAGCTGCTGCGATGGTGTCAAAAGCAATAAATGACTGATCTCTATCAGGACTGAAGGTGGATTCAACCGGTACATAAGTATTGGGTACTTGAGTAAACAAGAAATAGATTTTATTGAAGCCATCAAACTCAAGATTAAAACAGACAAGTCCTGGTTGAATGAGAATTTGAAAAGAATTTAGCAGAGAATGGTAGTTGAAAAATTGCCTGAAATAACGCATCACCCTCTATACATAAAATCCAGCAGCTCTGCAGTGGCAAGTACAGATCTATAAACCTTGAAAAGGTAAGCTTGTGTAGACCAATGTCTATAAATGAAGCTCTCAATTACTTTAAGCAACTTCCAATAAATGAAGAAAGAAGTAAAGTTTTGAAAGTATTGGAAGAGGAGATAAGGAGACTTGAAGAAAAGAGAACTAAGAAGTTAGAGAAGAAAGATCAAAGAAGAGACAACAATGATGATAATGATGATGGAAAGCCTGATGGAGGTGCAGATAGCTCTAAGTCCAATAACAATGGTGATGAAGGGACCTATAAGGCTGTGAATAAGGATGAAGAAGCAAATAAAGATGAAAATAAGTTTACAGGTGGAATTAAAGGTGAAGTAATGAAGATGGTGGTTCTGGGTTTTGAAATTGACAAGAAAGATGATGTCATGCAAGATGCTATCAGAAGTGATAAGGTGGAACATACTGTCATAGAAACAAAGCCTACTGTCAAGGAGCCTGAACACATTGTCACAACTAATTTGACAGCAACTTCCAAAGATACTGTCAGGAGTGATAATGGGGAAGGTAATGTCAAGATGATAAAGGTCAAGGCAAATATAAACAGGTCAATGAGAGATGAAAATTACAGGTCTGGTTTAACCAAGTCCATAGCTAGCAAAACAAGTAAAGAGAACATGCCAATCATGTCAAGATGGATTCTGAAGCCTACATTTGTAAATGAAGAATGTTTTGATGTAAGGAGGCCCACAATCAACAATTTGGCTTAAGCCAAGGCTGAATCAATGACAAAGGTTGTTGTTGAGTGGTCTGGATTCAACTCTTTGAGCAAAGTAATCATTTTCTACTCAAATGGAGAAATGGAGGAGATGGATTATAAAATAGAAGATGTAAATTATTTCTTAATCAGAAAAATGTAGATAATCATCCATGGCTCAGATATCAAGACTCAGGTCTTCAGGGGGATTCTAATTATAAAATTTCTAGAATTGATGGATTCATTCAAGCCTCATTCTTTAAATGGTATTGAAGTTGAAGAGCCTGAACCAGTCATCTACTCTGATGGACTGATGTTTGAAAATGATGAAGGGATCAAAGAATTCTGGAGTATGGATTATTTACAGGACCAGAACTCTGAATTACTAATCAAGTTGGAGGAACAATTATCTAAGTATCCTTATCTTGAGGAACAAAAACTCATTCCTACAATCCAAAGAATTATCAAGTCAAAGATGAAGAAGGAATATGAGAAGAAGGTGGATTATGAAAGGATTCAACAATGTCTTCTAAGAAATCCAGAAAGAATTATATTCTATAATACAGGTGGATCAGCTGAAGAGATCACCTTTGAACATCTGAAGACATTGGCTGAGAAAGAGCCTCATATCACAGAACTCATCAAGAGACTGTAATAACCCATATTTTTGACGCATTTTTTTAATTTATAAACGACCCTGATGAATAGTGATTCTACGGATTATGAAAACAAAATTTAGCCCACACTAAGCAAGTGATGGAATATTGGAAATTCGAGGATGTAATGTTGTTTTATGAAGAAAATGAGTAAATGCAAAAGCCGTCAAAATCTGAAGATTTTCAGTTTTACCATTTGTTTCGAAAATGACGAAATATTAAGAATACGAGAATTATATTACAACAAGAAGGATTACAATTTAGAAACCCAATGGTTTGTTTTGAATAAAATTATTTAGAATATTAAGAATTTACGATACAGAATTCCTACGATGAAATTTTTTCGGAAACTAATTGAACTTACGTGGAGAATTAATGATTATGTGTTGGATGATAAGAGACTAATGAGAATTTCCATGCAAACTAGGAGAGTTAAAGACCAACCAATTCAACTAGATCATCCAATTACCAATAAGGAACCAAGTTCCCTAAAACATGGAAAAGGGAAAGGTGATCCCTAATTCATGGAACTTTATTAGTACTCGGCCTTGACCTTTCAGTCTACCAAGCCATACTTGTATGAGAATTAAGCCATGTAACAATACATACACATTATACAAACACAAATACACCAATACAAAAAGCAACCAAAGTAGAAAAAGCTTTCTCCCCCATTTCTTTATTCCATTCGGCCCAAACAAGAGAAAAAAGAGAAAATAAATTCAAAACCCAAGCTCTATACCTTCAAAAATAACAATATTTTGACCATGGCTTCCATAATTCATAACTAAGGTATGTTCAAAATTTCATGGCCATCCAATTAGTATAGCATAGCCAAATCCTTGCTCAACGATGAGGGTGAATAGTAACTCCGAAAATGACTAACTTGTTTCTTAATTGCTTTTGCAAGTTTAAGGATGATATGCATAGATCAAGGCTCCCATAAGGCTTACAAGCTCTTATTAGTATGTTTAAGGATTCAAGAAAGGTATAAAAATTCTCCACCCTTTTTTTTATGTTGATATATAAGTATAGTTTAAAGTTATGTTCAAGTACATGTTAGTTCATGGAGTTTGGATTTCAAATGTTTGGATCTTGATGGTTGATTGTTATGGGTTAATGTTGGTGGTATATTCATGAATTTTATGAACTGATTTTGTAGTAAAGATGGTTGGGTTGATGATTGAGTTGATATTAAATGGATTTAACATAGTTAAATTCGGGAATCGTTACGATTATAGTCGTCATAATATCCGTTCGCATATAAGCCTGTTTTGAATAAGATTTACGAACTATCAATAAATTATTTCTAGACACCACTTCCCAGGAAATTTTAGATCTTGTTTATAGTTTGTTTTGGTATAAAAATAATGTCGATATGATTTACGGTTTAAGATAAACACGCGATTTAGTGAAAGTAGTTCGATTGAACCAAACTGCTACTTTAATATCACTTTGGGACTATTATTGGACTACTTAAGAGTTGATTAAAATTATGAAACTTAGACCATGTATGCAAGTTTTCCCATCCTTAAACTTTTACTTTCAAAATGTTATATCATTGATCTTGCATATGAAATTAAATTATGCTTATACAAGTTTTCTAAACATGTGTTTTATATATTACTGTTGTGATATAACTGTTTATCGAAATCTACGAATTGATTTAACTGCTGTTTAATTATTCATTAAATGTTTTGGTTTATATACTATAAGATAATATAAATATAAGCTGGTGTTTATAAATGCTCTAAGTGTAAAGTGGGTATTCATATTTTCGAACGTAGACCGGAAGTCGGAAGTGTTATTCTAAATATTATCGTAACCTGGAAGTTGCCGGAGACATATTATTTAAATAGTGAATAAAAATATTCAAATATTTATATTTTGGATATTTTTATTGATAAATATTTTAAATAGTGTTAATAAATATTATTTGAATATTTATTTAATTATTGAATATTATTCTGAATATTCATTTAAAAAGAGTTTATTAATTATTTATTTAATAAATATTATTTAAATGTTCATTAAATATTCTAAATTGATTAAAATTTATTTAGGGTCTTTGATAATTATTTAAAATATTGTCTAACCTTTAGAAAATGATTTAAATATAGGAGGGGTTCCCAAATATTTATTTTACATTTTATTAATTTTTTAAATAAGAATAAAACATTCTCTGACTTATCAAAAATTGGGAATCTAGTCTAGGAAGTAAATAAATGATTTACTTTCCTCGAATACGATTTTGTTTTGGGATCATCGCCCTACTTTAGTTAGGGTTTCAACTTATCAAAATTAAAGAGATTTTTCGAATAACTCCAAGGTCAAAATTAAATTTTCAAATGATTTTCATTTCTCGATATATAAGATCAGTTGATGGAAGTCAATACCTACATTGTGATATTATTACTTCCTCAAATATACCAGAAGTAACAAAATCAGAGATAAGTGAATCTATTAACAAGTATGATATAGTTGGGGAACTAGGATTAAATTTCGGTTCCAGGTTAGATAGATGAATCTATTAACAAGTATGATATACTTGGGGAACTAGGATTAAATTCCTGTTCCAGTTTTATAGATTGTTCTAGTGGACTAGGAGATACAGCGTAAGAGGCCGAATGACGTACGGTCCAGCACTTTGGCCCATATGAGGTCTAGTGTGATTCCCAAGGGCGGTAGAATTTCCGTCAGCTCCCCCTTCTACATGTAGAGAAACAATAAGAATTACTTCAAAACTGTGAACGTAATAAGTTCATTGGATTTTATCTCAAATGGTTTAGATGAATTATGAAAGAGTGGTAACACTATACTCGATAATGTTTTATTTTGTATAATGAACTTAATTGTTCGAATTATATTCTTCTAAACTTCATGTTAAGTATAAATACTTTTAACAGAAAACTCCGACTATATGTATCGTCGATCGAAAGATACTTTGTTATCCTTACCATATACTGGTAACCTTATGTTATACTATTGAGATAGTAGTGATTATCATATTCTTGGATGAGAGTTACATAGATAATTGGGTGAATAATTTGCTGAGCATTCTTTCGCTCACTCTTGCTTTATATTAAATTTTTCAGAGAAAGTGATAATGCATTCGATTGGCTTCATACTTCAAGGAAGGAAAGTAGGAGATTCACCTTTGAGATGGTTTAGTTCAACACTATTCTACAGCAGTAAGTTGGATAAATTACAGTATTGATCTAGTTATTAATGTGACTTCATGAAGAGGTTATCATTGATAGCGTGAGATCCTGGATAAATATATTTTATTTGTAATGACTAATGATACTTGTTGTATATCGTTTCTAAGGCTATAACTTGTATGTGTGTGAGAGAGAGGGGTTTATGATTTGATTTCATTGGATTATTGAGTTATTAGAAGTTTTAAATGATTGGATGGTGACGTGACAACTCAAATCCCTGACTCCGGGTTTAGGGGCGTTACATGACAACTGCTCAACATAAATTTTTTGAGATATTTGATCTTAAAAACAAAGCCTTGGAGATATAGGATTTTAAGAAGAAGGAAGCAAATGGGAAGAAGAGAAAATTTGATGCTGATTTTGAAGCTACTATGAAGGAAATTGACAGGATCAATAGGCAGATCAAAGAAACTGAAATTGATTTGAAGTGTGCAAAACTGAATGATCAATTCTTAAGAAAGCCTAATTATGTGTCTCATGTCTTATTTAATCCTTTAAGGATCATCATTGATAACATTGAAGTAAAGTCTGTGGATTTCAAGACCCTCAATATTGAAAATCTAAGAAGAATCTACAGACTCACCATATGATCTGTTCTAGAATCTGAAAGAAACCTGAGTACTCTGGTTGGAGAAATCATTAAGTCTAGATCTCATGAAGATGATGAAATAGACAGGATGATGGTGAAACAAATTTTCTCATCTTCATAAGATATATTCATTGCAGATGAATTAGGAAATTAAGTATATGAGAATTTCCAAAGGTCCTGTGGAGAACTACTACACTTACAAAGATTTGAGAGATCTATACTATAAGTTAGTGAAGTTAGCTTTTGTGAAAGGCAGAGTGTTTAAACTTGTAACACTATATCTTATGTAACTCAACTAAAGAAAAGATACTTAACCCGAAGTCAATCAAGAACGAGAAGTCACAATGAAATCAATATAAATGAAGACAAAGTAATTGATACAATTCAACATGTTAAATATGATCAAACAAAGAAGAAATCATTGGAAGAAGTTCAAGTCAAAGTTGTTCATGCCCCAGTGATTTGTAATTCAATGAATCAAGATCATAACTATTAGTATCAATAAGACTAATTGATTTCAAGTGAAGAAGAAGGAAAGCAATTGTTGGAAAGCCACATTTCTAATTGAACATGGCAATCTATTCAGAAGCAAGAACTCTATCAAGACTAGTCACTTATGAACCAGACCATTGCATCAAGTGTCAGGACATTGATAGCAAGTTTATGTCAGCAGCAGAGATCCATGTTCAAGAGCTTGTTGAAGAATATTGAAGACACGAAGAAATCACAAGTTCAAGATGTTGCATTGAAGTTTCAAGTTGAAGCCCAGAATTTCTCTAAGTACTTACAAGGGAACCTATGTAGAAATTCCTATCTAGAAATTCTGGATAAACTTCTACTTAGAGCCAAGTAGAAATTCTGGAGGAGAAAATATTTTCTAAGTACTCAACTCAGGAAGCTATCTCGAATTTCCTATGTAGAAATTCCCAAGTCGAATTTCCTATGTAGAAAATTCTGGAGATGAAAATATTTTCTAAGTACTCAGGAAGTTTGCTATCTCGAATTTCCTATGTAGAAATTCTACTTAAAAGTTCGAGATAGCCAAGTAGAAATTCCTATGTAGAAATTCTACTTAGAGTTCTAGATAGAGCTAAGTAGAATTTCCCATGTAGAAATTCTACATAGGAAACAGTTTCAACATGACACATGGCATCATCCTGGTGGCAGATTTCCAAGCTTTCAAGACATGATAAGATTAACGTGGACAACATTAGGCCACTCACATCTTATCGTTTGAAGACTACAAGTCATAGATTACAAAGTAGTATAAATAGAAGTACTTGTGTAACATTACAAAGAGAGCAATATTCGAGAGAAACACTTGTAATAGAGAGAGAGTATATTCACAGAGCTTAGTATCATTTACTACCCTCTTTACTTCTGTTGTACTTTTGTAATGAATGTTGTAGCAACCCCTTCAAGTGATATATAAGACATATATTCCTTGAATCTTTGTGTTCATTTATTACATAATATTTATTGCTCCATAAATATTAAAAGTTGTATTCACCCCCCCTCTACAACACATTTGGACCTAACAATTGGTATCAGAGCCTAATGTTTGACAAACAAAACATAGATCCTTGTGTTTGGTAGAAGATTAATGAGTTTTCTCTTCCAGATCTAATTTTCGAGTTTTTCTTGAAAAGTGTGCCTTAATTTTTTTTCAGTGAAAACTCATCCCAAAAATTATTTAAATACTCCAGGTGTGATTATTTAGCTTGGGTGGATTTTAGATAATTTTTATGAATTAATCTGGGTACTTTGGTTTGTAGTGTTCTTCATTGTTCTTGACAAAGAAGACAAACCCAGTAACTTTTGAGCTTCTTTTCAAAAAGACAAAAAGTGTAAAAGGTGTTATTGGCTTTTGATTGGACAATATACTCACAGAAAAAGGGAACTGTCAGAAGACTCTGTACCTTTCACGTGGGTGTTAGGTGAAGTTAGGTGAGATTAGTCATAAAAGTCAAAAAGTGTGAAAGTGACCTGCAGCAAATTTTCTCCAAGGCAAAAGTTCTACATAGAATATCTACTTGACAATTTCTACTTAGAAATTTCGACTTGAACAATTTCTACTTGGTGAAATTTCGACTTGGCAAAAAGTTCTACATAGAAATTTCGACTTAGCCTAGTCTTGTGTACTTAGAATTTTTTTTGTGACCAGTTTTTGAACTTTGATTTATTTTGAGATAATTCAATTTTCTTTTAATTACTACTCAAGTAATAAGAAAAGTTTATTATCTCTACTTTAAATCTATATTAAGATGGCACCTAAAAATCAATTCAAAATTCCAATGTTCGACCGAGATCACTATGAAGAGTGGGTGTTGAGAATGAAATTATACCTTGAGTCAGTTAACCCTGAATAGTTGGAAGTCCTTGACAAAGGTAAATTTGTTCCAATGGTGGTTGTTCCTGAGCACATGGAAGGAGATGTGGTTGTACCACAGCGGTCTGAGCCTAAAAAGGCAGCGGACTTTTCAGATGCTGATAAGGAGCAGATAGCCTTTGATACATCCGTTCGACAAACCTTGGTGGAATCCCTCGATCACGAAATGTTTAATGTAGTTAAAGGACTAACTACAGCCAAGAAGATCTGGGATAAGATAGAGGTCGTCATGGAAGGTACAGCTGAGGTTAGAAGCAATAAGACACTCATACTCAAGATGGAGTATGACACTTTCAGGATAAGAAAAGGAGAAAGCATTACAGATGTCTATCTGAGATTCAGTCAGTTGGTTTTGGATTTGAATCTGAGAGGTATAACTCTCCCCATTGTTGAAGTCAATACGAGATATCTAAGGAACCAGCCAAAGAGCATTGAACATAGAGTCTACGCTGTAAGAGAAACCAGAGATTTGCATACAACTTCTCTGGAAGAGTATTATGGAATACTAAAGACCTATGAGCTAGAGACCTTATAAGATCAAGCATGGGACAATGATTCAAGAGGAAAAGAAGTGGCATCAGCATTAGTTGCTAATGAGGAAGAGTCTAAAAAGGCAGTGGTTGCAGAAAAACCAAGATCATCACCGGCACCACATCAAGTTGAGAATGATGATGAGTGCACCTCCAATAGTGATGATGACTACTTCACCCAAGAAGAGCTGGACAACATGGATGATAGTGTCGTGGCATACATGGCAAGGAAGTTCAGCAATATAAGGTTCAGGAAGAGTAACCGACCGCAGAGAAAATCTTCATCCTCATATCGGGTTACTAGGGGTGGTAGTAGTTCTTCAGGTTACAAAGGGAAAGGTAAGAGTACCAGCTACAAATCTCCTTTGGATTTCAAAATGAAGTTCAAATGCTTTAACTGTGGTGAAGCTGGACACTTTGCTACCGACTGCAAGAAGCCAAAACAGACTTATCCAAAAGAAACTTATGAAGCCCTCAAAAGCAAGTATGAAGCCCTGGTGAAGGAAAGACATGGAAAGAGAGCTTTAGTTGTTACAGAAGGAAGAGCTTGGGATGATTCAGATGAAGAAGAAGTTATTCATGCAAACTTTGCCCTCATGGCTGAGACATCAGAAGAACCAGAGGTACCAGTTCTAACCCTTAAGGAAGAAATGTCTATTGATGATTATACGGTGCAGAACGGGGCTCTTAGCGAAGAGATCTATATGTTGTGCAAAAGCCTAAACACTTCTCAAAAGGAACAGAAAACACTTGTTGCCAAATGCAGAATGCTTGAGGCAAAAGTGGAAGAGTTAGAGGCTGTTTGCACTGTAGATACTTCCCTAAGAGACTCTATTAAATCTTTGGAACACAAGCTTAGCCTTAAAGATGAAATAGAAGCATGTCTTAGGAATAAACTAGCTGAGTTAGAAACAAAATGCGAAGCTTATAAACTAGCTGCTAGTAAGGTGAATGTTGACGGTGATACATTTAAGAAGATAACTGGAGTTGGTGTAGGTCTTGACTATTCTAACTTATCTAAGAAAGAAGGGAAAAGACCTGTAGACACTAGTTCCAGTAAGACCATGACTGAAATACCTACTTTTCTTAAATCAGCTGTCAAACCCATCTTTAAACACTTCGTTCCTCAAGTAGAAAAAGAGACTGAATTATTAGTTAGATATGAGATAGAGATGGAAGATCGAAAGAAAGAACAACCTGTAACTCCTATTAAATCAGTTAAAATCAAATCCACTAGAGAAGAATCTAGACAAGGATTAGGAGCTAAGGCTGTTAAACAACAGAAAAAGGAAAAAGGCATAAAAGAGGTTAAGGCAGAACGTGTTAAGAAAGAGTGCTATCATTGTAAATCTACTGAACATCTTTCTTACGCATGCAAATCTAACATGAATATTCCTGTTACTCATGCCATGCCTGTACCACACACAATGAATAACATGCATATGAACCATGCACAATGTGGTCAACCTAATTGTATGCCATGCACTTTTAACGTCATGCAAACATTTGTAAACTTGATGAATGCAACTAGCCAATCATGTCAAAATTCTACTGCTAGTTCTAATGTCAAAAAGAAGCATGTTAGAGCTAAGACTGCCAGTCCTCCTAAAGTTAGGAGTGACAAACCTTCTCCTAAGACTAACAAAATTGTCAAGTCTGAAAGAGGAAAAGACGAAGTCGAAAGCTCGAGTAATGTTAAAGTAGGTGCATCTACTGTTGTTAAATCTGATAATTCTCGATCTTATAGAAAAGCCGGGCCCAATCAAACATGGGTTCCGAAGAACGCCTAACCAATCTGTCATTGCAGGGCATTAAGCGAAAAAGGAATAAAGTTATATGGGTGCTAGACAGTGGAGCATCGAGGCATATGACAGGAAACAAGTCCCTGCTTACAGAGTTGGTTATGAAGGCTGGCCCTTATGTTACCTTTGGAGATGACAGCATTGGTGTGACAAAGGGATATGGCAAACTAAAATCTGGTAATGTCATCATTGAAGATGTTTCCTATGTTGAGGGACTGAAACACAATTTGTTGAGTATTAGTCAATTTTGTGACAAAGGATATGAAATTGTCTTCAACAAGAAAGGTGTATCAATCACTCACATTAAGGAAGGTTCGTTGGCTTTGAGAGGAGTTCGAAAGGCAGATCTTTTTGTTGCTGATATGGATTCGGCAAACCAGAATGAAGTGACCTGTTTCTATAGCAAAGCGTCAGATGATGAAAGCTGGCTATGGCATAAGAAGCTGTCTCACTTGAACTTCAAAACGATGAATGCTCTCGCAAGGCGAGAACTGGTGAAAGATCTACCTCAAATGGAGTTTGCTCCTAAAGGACTCTGTGAAGCCTGTGAAATGGGAAAGTCAAAGCGAGCATCGCATAAGAGTAAAGAAATTTCTAGTGTCACTGAGCCTCTGCAACTCCTTCATATGGATTTATTTGGCCCAGTGAATGTCCTATCATTGTCTAGGAAAAGATATGCTTTGGTAATCGTGGATGACTTCTCCAAGTATACATGGGTATTGTTCGTAATGACAAAAGACGAAGTGCCTTTTCAAATCATTGATCACATCACTGAGATTGAGAATGTATCAACACTCACTGTGAAGACGATAAGATCAGACAACGGCACAGAATTTAAAAATGCAATATTGAATGACTTCTGTGTTTCTAAAGGAATACGTCATCAGTACTCAGCCCCGAGAACTCCACAACAGAATGGAGTAGTTGAAAGGAAGAACAGAACATTGGTTGAAGCAGCAAGAACTTTGTTGTATGAATCGAAACTTCCTCTATACTTTTGGGCCGAGGCAGTGAGTACAGTGTGTTACACTCAGAATAGAACCTTGATCATAAAAGATAAAGAAAAGACACCATGTGAACTAATGAATAACAGAAGACCAACAATCAAATACTTTCATGTCTTTGGAGCTAAATGCTATGTACTTATAGATGATGAAAATCTAGGCAAGTTTGAAGCAAAGGCACGTGAAGGAATATTTATTGGTTATTCTACAAATACGGTGGCAGCTTATCGGGTATTCTTAGTGAATGAACGGAAAGTGATTGAAAGCTACAATGTCAGATTCGACGATACCAAACTCCCATCAATTTCTAAAGATAATAGTGAACCTGAGTCCCTAAAATTTCAAAATCTGGACTTGGATGAAATTGAGGATGAACCTGAGTTAGTTGTTACATCAAATATACCAAGTGTTCGTGAAGAAATACCTGAATCTAGTAGACAATCGAATTCTACAAGATCAGAAGATACTTCTTCCGCACATTCCGGCAATAACTCAGGGGGAGTAAATAACAGCTCAAGGACAAGTGTTCAAGAGTCGAGGAGTAATGACACTAGTTCTGTAGGAGCTGGCACTGACTCAGGGGGAGTTAGTGGAAATAACATAAGTAGTCAGCACAACAATTCAGGAAATCAAGCTGAATCATCAAGTCAATTACCAAGAGAACGGGTATGGAGTAGAGATCATCCGTTTGAATTAATTATTGGTGATCCAGATGCTGGTGTGACTACTAGAAGATCTACAAGAGCTGACATGGCTAATATCTGCTTGTACTCTGGGTTCTTGTCCAAACAGGAACCTAAAGAAATAGAAGAAGCTCTTGGTGATGCTGATTGGGTGATTGCAATGCAAGATGAGCTCAATCAGTTTGAAAGGCAGAAAGTTTGGAAGCTGGTACCCCGACCAAAGAACAGATCAGTAATTGGAACTAAGTGGGTATACAGAAATAAACTGGACGAAAACGGACTTGTAACACGAAACAAGGCTCGTTTGGTAGCAAAAGGTTACTCTCAACGAGAGGGAATTGATTATGATGAAACCTACGCTCCAGTTGCAAGACTTGAGGCAGTCAGGATGTTCTTGGCCTTTTCAGCACACAAGAACTTCAAGGTTTTTCAGATGGATGTGAAAAGTGCCTTCCTGAATGGAGAGCTAGAAGAAGAAGTGTATCTGGAACAGCCACCTGGCTTTATTGATCCAGAACTTGAAGATTTTGTGTTTCTTCTCTTCAAAGCTGTCTATGGCCTCAAGCAATCCCCAAGACGATGGTATGAAACCCTATCCTTGTTCTTAATTGAAAATGGTTTTATTAGGGGAGTAATTGATAAAACATTGTTCTACAAAAATGTAAAGGGTGATTTGATACTTGTTCAAGTGTATGTGGACGATATTATTTTTGGGTCATCTAATGAGCGCTTGTGCGAGAAATTTGCCAAGTTAATGCAGGATAAGTATGAGATGAGCATGATGGGGGAGCTGTCTTTCTTCCTTGGATTACAGATCAGTCAAAGAAAAGAAGGAATCTTTATCTGTCAATCCAAGTACATCAAAGATTTACTCAAGAAGTACAATCTTGAAGATGCATCAGCAGCTAAAACTCCCATGCCAACAGCCACGAAGCTTGATGTAGACAAATCAGGTAAACCAGTTGACATCACAAGCTATCGAGGTATAATTGGCTCACTTCTCTATTTAACTGCAAGTAGACCCGATATCATGTTCGCAACGTGTTTGTGTGCAAGGTTCCAAGTGGATCCTAGAGAGTCACATCTCATAGCCGTCAAACGAATCTTTAAGTATCTCAAGGGAACACCACATCTAGGGATTTGGTACCCAAGAGATACAGGTCTTAATCTAATAGGCTATTCGGATTCAGACTATGCAGGTTGCAGGATCGATAGGAAAAGCACATCTGGTGCTTGTCAATTCCTAGGCAGAAGATTGGTGTCCTGGCAAAGTAAAAAGCAACATACAGTATCTACTTCTACTGCTGAAGCTGAGTACATTGCTGCTGGAAGCTGTGTAGCTCAAATACTGTGGATGAGGAACCAATTGAAAGATTATGGCATGGAACATACAAAGATTCCAATCATGTGTGACAATACTAGTGCCATTGCCATGACCAACAATCCTGTAGATCACTCAAGAACCAAGCACATAGATATCCGGTATCACTTCATCAGAGAACATGTCGAGGAGGGGACTGTGGAGTTACATTTTGTACCCACAATACAACAAATTGCAGATATATTCACCAAACCTCTTGATGAAGTAACATTCAATAGGTTGGTTGGTGAATTGGGGATGCTTAACACAAGTTAATAAATCCTTATATCTGTAAAATCCAAGTTTTTGATCATTTACATATGTTTGTTTTCCTTGTTATTTGCCTAGTTGAAAACATATGTAAATCATTTGTAAAATTGCTCAAATTATCACTTCTACATGCTACTTAATCATTATGAACTTAGACTTTAAAATGCCTTATTAATGATTATTATATGTTGTATGATGTGGTATTTTCCATAAATTCACTGTGCTTTGATTGTAATTTTTGATAAAAACTTTGAATTTATGCTCATTTAATTGCATGAACATAGGGGGAGTTAAATTCATGAATCTCTAAATTTGCCTTGATTTTAGATGAATTTTTCTATGTTTATCATGTATTTTTAATGTCATGAGAAGGTTTAGAATTGTCAAGGAATGGTTCTCTTAATGGTTTTGAATAAAAATCCTTGAATTGGTATTTATTTTAATCTGGCAAAATTTAATTTTTGTATTCCTTGAAAAATTGCCAAATTTTACCAAGTACCTTCAAAATTTCGAGATAGGGTCTATCTCGAAACTCATCTCGAAATTCGGCTTGAATTTCGACTTTGAGCTTCCAGGAGTGCAGTTTTGAAAATTCTAAGTCTGGTAAATTTTTCGACTTAGTGTCTATCTCGAACCTTATCTCGAAATTCGACTTACAGTTCGAGATAGAGTTCCAGGTGTGAGAGATTTGAATATTCCAAGTCTGGGAAAATTTTCGAGTTAGCATCTATCTCGAAATTTATCTCGCAATTCGACTTGAAGTTCGACTTAGGGTCTATCTCGAAATTCATCTCGAAATTCGACTTGAAGTTCGACTTAGGGTCTATCTCGAAATTCATCTCGAACTTCGACTTGAAGTTCGACTTAGGGTCTATCTCGAAATTCATCTCGAAATTCGACTTGAAGTTCGACTTAGGGTCTATCTCGAAACTTATCTCGAATTTCGACTTGAAGTTCGAGATGGGTTTTCCCTCAGAGGTTTCATGCTGTTTAAATTTGTTCAAGTGAATTTAATTCGAATTAGCCTTTATGTCGAAACTTATCTCGAATTTCGACTTGATGTTCGAGATAGAGTTCGACATAGAAGTTCGACTTAGAAGTTCGACATAGAGTTCGACTTAGATTTCCCAGTGTGTGTACTTAAGTTTTTTTATTTTCACAGGGATGTTTTTGTCATTTCACTCTATTGTCTATATATACAACACTAACCCGATTTTACTTTCACTTTTACCCAATTCTTTTAAAACCTAGTTTTTACAGCAGCCCTCCCTCCAAACCCACGACTGTTCATCTTTGCAGTTGAATCTCTTACATATAACGAATTACTGTCCATTTTTTTTATTTCTCCGTCTGCATCATATACATACGATTATATTGTGCGTAGTTTTGTGTTTAAGTTGTGACTGTTCCTCTTCACATATCTATACATACTCACACTTATACACACACTTCTCACATACATATTATTACTGCAGATTTTGTTTTCACAGTAGTTTGTTAGTGATTATTGTTTAACTCCGTAGTTTAATTATCGATACAACATCACAGTTGTTTTCTAAATTAAAAGGGATTACAAACAAATTTTTTTACTAAACAAAAAAAAACAAATGACTCACCAATTTTCTCTTGCAAAACATAATTTTTATAATATTCCGACTGAAATTGGTGATCAACTCCCGCGTTTCAAGTTTTGGGTACGATATCTTAATTTGTACTCCAAAGCTAGTACTGCTTTTACTGCAAAACCTACACTGGTCCATGATGCTTTGCAGCAGTTATGGACTAGTGGAGTACCTTTTGGGAGTAAATCGACCCCCTACGGTTTTACTTTTACCTTGGAGGGTCAAAATTTTGAGGTTACAGAGGCTATTTTTAATACAGTTCTTGGTTTTCCAGTCAAGGATTCTTATGACCCTGAACCTACAGCGGCTGAGCGCCAGAATTTTTTTGAAGCAATTGGATGTTATCCTCCCCCTGGACGACTATCCACTTCAAATATTCAAAAACAATTTTTTCATGTGGAATGGAATTACTTTTTCGAGGCCATTACTAGATGCTTTCGGGCACGAGAAAGAGATTTTCATCAAATTTCCATTCCCATGCAAATTTTTGGTGTTTCCCTAGCCCAGGAACTAAACATTAATTATGGCAGGCTTGTTCTTTCAGAATTAGTGGCTACAATGGGATCACCTGAAACCAGAGACATTTCACACAATGATATTGTCTGCTGGTATCCTCGTTTCTTGCAAATGCTAATCAATCATCTCGTGCCTTCTAATGCTTTATCACTTAGGCAGGCATTTGTTCGAAGTCCCACCTCTGCACCTCTAGGCATGGGCACTAAGTCACTAACAACTATTGCTAACCAGGATAAACATCAGGGTAAACCTATGTTTATTCCTGAGAACATTCAAGTGTGGCTCTCTTATGATGCAGGTGTAACTACTCTCGCGGGGACTTCACAAATCTCATCACATGCTCAGAATCCATCTGCCCACAATGAAGCATTTCAAGGGATTCCTGATGAGCATATTGATGACGAACAAGATGAGGGCCAATCTCTCAGTCACTTCACAGCCAGGCAAAGGGAACAGCAACCGTCTCCTAGGACAACACATGCTGATTCTGATTCCTCTGTTGGCCAAGGTAATGAAGGAGGTACATTCTTCGAACCTAACACTCATTCCTCCTCTGATTCTGATTCCGTGGCCCAAGATTCTGCTACCCCGCAGGATCTATCCCAGGGTGATAGCCATATTTCTGCGTCTGATTCCCTAACTTCTTCCCTATCACCCCTGTTAACGGGAGTTAAAAGGCCGGCATCCGTAGAATTAGGTGTGAGTGCTGATGAGAGTAACCCTGAAGTGCAGCCAGTTTTACGGAAGAAAGCCAAAATTTCACAAGCTGCTACTTCAACCGCCCAGTCCATCCCTAGCGTGTCTATCACAACCACTCCACCTCACGAGAGTGGTTCTCCCCTTGCACAGTCAACACCTAGGATGGTTGCTGAGGATTCGATGTCTTCTGAAGAGCCTGTTCCTTCAGTTCGGCCGGAAGTTTTAAGTGCTTCGAAAGTACCTTCATCGGTACGTCCTGATGCTGCAGAGAGGATCGGTTCTACTGTTGTACTTGAACACTCTGCAGCCTCTCAGCCTGAGATTCCACCTCAGGACACAACAGGATACATAGATCCCATAACTGTTCCTAATTTTTCTTATCCAGTTTATGCAGGTACTGCTTTGACTCTGGGTTACTTTATTGAAGACATACACGAGCGTGAGACAGGGAGTGAGTGCGAGCGTTTAGGGAGTGAGGGACCTTCATTTTTAAGGCCCGAAACTGAGCATAAAACACAAACAGAACGATTTTTAGAGCGAGAAAACCTAAGCCAAACACCGTCCCTTATTCTTGAAAATCTGGATACACGTATGTCAGAAATGGAAACTCAGATGAAGCAGTTTGGGCAGTCAATGGGGCAGTTAGGGGTTAATGTTAGAGATCACAAGAGAGCTCTTGATGACTACGCAGCACGAATGGCAGGTCAAGCTGAAGCTTTACAAGATATGACAAACAAAGTCAATGACCTGGGCCATGCTGGTGGTCTCTTGGGCAGCACTCTGTACGACAGAATGGGGAGTGTAGAAAGCGTTCTGCATACAATGGCCACGGCAGTCAGTCGGATGATGTATGCAGTTCGGCATTTGGTTCCCCCGGAGTGCTTCGACGAACAATTCAATCAACCTCCCCCGGATGATGGTGGTGCAGGTGGTGCTGATGCACCTTCTACTGGACCTTCTGGTTTTGGTTCAGCTGCTGGAGGATCTGGTGCACCCGGTGATGCTCAGGATAACTCACCTAAGGGGGAGAAAGGAGAAAATGAGACGAAACAACAGTCACCCCGAGCTGAAGAAACGACTGATCAAATGGTGACTGATGAGGAAGCTCAGAGAAAGCGGAAGGGTAAAGCAGTGATGGTTGAACAAGAAGAGCCATTCGCTGACTTTGGTGATCGACAGGAACAGGTGCAAATTGATTCAGATTCTGATATGGAGGACGTACCCCTAGCACACACAATTAAGAGATCCCTGGAGGAACAAGGTGGAGGTGCTGGGGCGTCTGCCGATGAGATTCCTGTCGATGAGGAAACCCTGAAAGCTCAGCAGTTAGCTCTGGAACAAGCTCAATTTTTCAAAATGAAGATGATGCAGGATAAAGCTGTTTTTCTTGAGAAGCAAGTGGAGCTCAAGGAAAAGCAGTATGATCATGAGCTTGCCAGACTAGCTGATCCTCAAGTTGATCTGGACAAAAGGAGGATTGGACAGAAATGGGACGATGCACGAAAGATACTGATGGGGTCGTGTGCACATGGAGTTCATAATAAGGAGGCAGATGACTTGTTCTTCAACTTGAACATGAAGAATCCGATGACGATGGACTATATAAATGCTTTGAAGAGAATGATTTCTAAAGTCCGTGTTGGATACAAATCGGTGGATAATGAATGGCAAGTCATCTTGTCTTTAATTGATGGAGCCCCGATGTCTTTTATGTATGTCGATGATCAGTTTATGTCGAGAAGATCTGCGTCAGAGTTGTTCTTGCTAGTAACTAAAATTCAATATTCTCAAGCTGAGGAGCTAAGCATTCTGTATAGAGATCAGTTAATGCAGTTAGCAGAGGACAAGGGACCAGAATTCTCAACCAATCCAGACGTTGTCAGAATGGTTGTTGATGGAAAGATGAAGAGGGTTAGCTTGGAAGAAAATGACTTGATGGCTCTATCGGTGGAATCCCTTAAAGCTGTTTGCAGACAAATGATGGGTAAGGGATTCACCTCGGATATTAAAGAAAAATCAGTGGAGTTCATTGAGAAGATAATCTTCCAGAAGAGCAGTGAAATATGGAAGTGCGATGTCGTTGCTCCAAATCCTCTGGATAACGTGAAGATTGAGCCAGAGCTAATGCAAAGAAAATGGGATATTCTACAAGCTGTGAAAAGCGTAGATGAAGCTTTGACTATTCCTTCAGGACCCCTGGAACAAGGAGAGATAAGGGAGGCAGTTGGTGTTCCAGGAAGAGAAAGTGTATACTGGATTCATTCTTACACAGATGATACAGCTGATGCCTTGGTGTTCATTGATGCAGACCAGAATCAAACCTTCTTGCATATGAGTAGGAAATGGCTGCTGCAGACTCAAGATGCTGCATTTCTAGACAAAGTCAGAGATGAATTCAAATTGGGAGATGTAGAGGATAGGTTTGCAGATGAAAAGCAGAGACAATTAAAGTACTTATCTGAAGTAGTAAAAGAGAAAAGGAGAATGGAGTCAGATGCGGCTAGTAGGTTCAATACCAACCGTGTCAAGGGCTACCCTAAAATGATCTACTGTCAGTTCAAAGCTGATAAAGCTCATTGGAAGCCTCAGCTCATCATGAAAAACTTTGAGGACATTCCAAAGATCAGAACTACCCAGGAAGTTGATAAACTAAGAAGGCTTTTCAGACATCCATATCCAGAACCCAAGAATCCTCTGGAAATGGAAGCAGTAAGTTTGCTGAATGCGAGATGGGCACAACTACACGATCCAGTATACAAAAGAGAACAGCAAAGGAAAGAAAGGCGCAGAAAACAAGGAGAAGATAAGCGCAGTGCTGTTAAGGAAGTTAGGAAGGGGAAACGGAATTAGAGTTAAAGTTCAAAGGGATGTGAACTTGAAGTTGGAAAAACTTCATATCTTTTGGTTGCTCTAACTCACTTGAGGAA
This sequence comes from Oenanthe sinensis, assembly GCA_028671895.1. Lineage (NCBI taxonomy): Eukaryota > Viridiplantae > Streptophyta > Magnoliopsida > Apiales > Apiaceae > Oenanthe > Oenanthe sinensis. The sequence goes on from CM053799.1 coordinate 13,163,966, forward strand.
AATTCACCTGACCACGGTATGCGAGATAGGCTAATTCACCATACTGTAACCGTGAATCAGAGTGGATCCAATAAGGTGATATGAGTTGGACTGAAAGGTATGAAATAATCCAGGTGATAGAGATCATTTCAATGGTCTTTAATTCGAGGTTCGAATTTTCTTTCTAGCTTATGTTTATTTAAAAAAAAAAAAAGGTTCTTTGTATTGTTTTCAAGTTTTCATTCAATTGAAAAATGTACAAGACATTAATGTTACTTATCTTTTCTCGTCTCATTATTTAGTTGAGTTATCCTTCTTTAATTTGAATGTCATTGTTAGACAATCAAATAGGGGGAGATTGAAAGGCAGAGTGTTTAAACTTGTAACACTATATCTTATGTAACTCAACTAAAGAAAAGATACTTAACCCGAAGTCAATCAAGAACGAGAAGTCACAATGAAATCAATATAAATGAAGACAAAGTAATTGATACAATTCAACATGTTAAATATGATCAAACAAAGAAGAAATCATTGGAAGAAGTTCAAGTCAAAGTTATTCATGCCCCAGTGATTTGTAATTCAATGAATCAAGATCATAACTATTAGTATCAATAAGACTAATTGATTTCAAGTGAAGAAGAAGGAAAGCAATTGTTGGAAAGCCACATTTCTAATTGAACATGGCAATCTATTCAGAAGCAAGAACTCTATCAAGACTAGTCACTTATGAACCAGACCATTGCATCAAGTGTCAGGACATTGATAGCAAGTTTATGTCAGCAGCAGAGATCCATGTTCAAGAGCTTGTTGAAGAATATTGAAGACACGAAGAAATCACAAGTTCAAGATGTTGCATTGAAGTTTCAAGTTGAAGCCCAGAATTTCTCTAAGTACTTACAAGGGAACCTATGTAGAAATTCCTATCTAGAAATTCTGGATAAACTTCTACTTAGAGCCAAGTAGAAATTCTGGAGGAGAAAATATTTTCTAAGTACTCAACTCAGGAAGCTATCTCGAATTTCCTATGTAGAAATTTCCAAGTCGAATTTCCTATGTAGAAAATTCTGGAGATGAAAATATTTTCTAAGTACTCAGGAAGTTTGCTATCTCGAATTTCCTATGTAGAAATTCTACTTAAAAGTTCGAGATAGCCAAGTAGAAATTCCTATGTAGAAATTCTACTTAGAGTTCTAGATAGAGCTAAGTAGAATTTCCCATGTAGAAATTCTACATAGGAAACAGTTTCAACATGACACATGGCATCATCCTGGTGGCAGATTTCCAAGCTTTCAAGACATGATAAGATTAACGTGGACAACATTAGGCCACTCACATCTTATCGTTTGAAGACTACAAGTCATAGATTACAAAGTAGTATAAATAGAAGTACTTGTGTAACATTACAAAGAGAGCAATATTCGAGAGAAACACTTGTAATAGAGAGAGAGTATATTCACAGAGCTTAGTATCATTTACTACCCTCTTTACTTCTGTTGTACTTTTGTAATGAATGTTGTAGCAACCCCTTCAAGTGATATATAAGACATATATTCCTTGAATCTTTGTGTTCATTTATTACATAATATTTATTGCTACATAAATATTAAAAGTTGTATTCACCCCCCCTCTACAACACATTTGGACCTAACATTTTGACTATGTCTTTGGTTATGCCAAATCTGATGATGAAAAGAAGGCTCTGAAAGCTCTTAAAGAATTACTTGAAATGATGACTCCCAAGAAGAGATAAGGAAGGCAGCTCAAGCTAAAACTGAAGAATTGCTCAATCTAGAAGAGTTCTTAGTTTGAGAAAAATTGTACATATAATTTTCTGAATATTTCTCTGTACAAACACTTCAGTTACTTTAGTTGAGTTATCATCTGTAATTTACTTTGAATTTGTCTTTATTTTACATAAAAATAAATTAGGAGAGATATTTAGGGATTGTGGTGTTAACAGTGTAATCAACTAAAAGTTACTTAATCTTAATTTTTAATAAGCTAAGTAAAATGTACTGTCATATGTATATTGACAGTATATTTAGATAGTCACTTGAAACAGTATGTTTAACAAATCCAAGTAGGTGACAGTAAGTTTAATAGTTACTGTTTTGTACAAATGTAATAACTTGATCCATGTAGTAGAAGTTCATAAAGTGTTCATGCATAACATGGTTTAAATACACGACAGTAACATTCAACAATCAAGCATATGGCATCATATTCAAGTGATAACACAATGGAACATGTGACAATAACTATTCACTCGACAGTAAACTTGACAAAGAATGAAGAGTTGAAGACAACAAGTTTTACTAACAACAACATTGGCGGGGATAGTTGACAACAGCTTTGGAGACAATATGTTTTAGTAGACCATCAAAACTTAATAGTAAAGTATGTAGAGCTGAAAATACTATCATCATAGAGAAGCTAGAAGTTGACAGTAAACTTCTAGTGAAACTGACAGTTCGTTCTAGGTAGCAGACTAAAATAGTGAAAACACAAGGAATAATTTGAACATGTCTATCTAGTCTGTCAAGTCTACTACTACAATTTGGAAGAAGACAAGTAAAAGATAAAGCGTGTTCAATGAGTCGAAGATTTTTGCATATCTCAGAACTGCTTTATCTAAAATAGAATGAAGACAAGGTTGAATGAGAAAAACACAGTTTTTATTTCAATCTTTGTTCTAGGACCAAGGAAAAGTGCACATGTAAGTGGGATATGTATTTCAGTATCAATACATATATCTCACATGTACTTTTTTCTTATACAACTGAGCTAGATTTTCTCTCAAGTATAGAAATATTAGCAAATTCATTGTTATTATTTTTATTGAAGCTGGAATCCATTTCCAGTCAGTTGTAGCAAACCAAAAATAATAAAATTATTTTTAAAAGTTTAAAAACACTGTCTTCTTTATCTGTTTTGATTGTTTGCATATTAAACTTGTTAATTATAAATCATGTTTGTTGTTAGCAAGAAACTGTTATAATTAATCAAGTTGCATTCAACCCCCCCTTCTGCAACACTTATCTTACTTAACTTATACATATTTTGAGATATTATATATATAAATAATATTTTTGGGGAGTTTTGATGATGAAACTTGTATTATTTCATACAAAAGTTGAAAATAGCTTTTTCGAAGAGAAATGGCCTGAAATTGCACAACTTTATAACATAATGCTCAAAATGGCACTCACGGGTGGAATTGTCCAAAATGTCACTCCTTCACGCTAGATAATACAACATTTTATTTTTACATAAAAACACTACATCGTGTAGTATTTTCTTTAAATATTAAAATATATATTCCAAAACCAAACACACCTTCTACTCATAGCGCAGACACACAAATACATACAAGCTCTCAACATTTGATTCTGTTCTTCGGGTAGAAATTGATTTCCCTAAAGCTAGATGGGATGAAAGAGACAATAGTAGAAGATCTGAAGAGGTTTTCACACAAGCAACATGCCTCCAAGGGCACTTGAAAGAGAATTCTCAAAACTTGGTCATAAGCAGCCTGAAACAGGTTTTGACGATTTCGATGATGAAGAAGACGATTTGGAGAGTTACGAGTTAGATAACCAGAATAGGGACCGAGGACATGGAACTGGTACTAATGATTTCTCTGAGATTGAGACTGATTCTAAAAGTGATGATACTAAAGACCTTAAAGACATGTTGAGTGCTACAAGGAGAACCAGTTTCCCTAGAAACGCTAAGGCACCAAGGCCAATGCATCGAAATGCAGCTTTCTCGGGATCTGAAGGCGATGAACTAGATGGTTGTGTGTATGTGTGTGTTTGTTTAGTTTCAAGTGAAATTTCATTAATGAAAACGCAACACAATGTTGAGTTTTGGCTATTTTAAAAAAAAAACTTTTTTTGACTTAAACGTGAGATAATCCCGTGTTTATCTACAAACGCATTTTTACAAAAACTCAATTTCATGTCACGTTTTGGTGTGACATTTTGAGTCATTTCAAATACTGACCATAGGGCCAACACCTTTTTTCCAAAAGTATGAGTATATGCTTTCTCTAACAGCAGTTTTTAGACTTTTTTCAAACAACAATTTTTTAGTTTTACCAAACTTTCCTGACAGTTTTTCAGCAAACACTTTACTAACAGTTTTTTAGCAAAAAATTATTTTAGCTGTCTGCAATTTAGAGACGAAACTAATATACTAAATTAGGTTTAGAAAATTATTTTGACTAATAACATGGTACTAAAATAAATTAATATAACTTAAAAATACCTATTGAGATCATGAGTACTCGTGACATTCGTAACCGGACATCCCCTCCTCCGGTCCCGTGACACTGATCTTACAATTCAATTACAATCTCCAGTGTTCGGATTAACCCTTTAAGGTACGTCCTACAAAGTTTTAAGTGGTATGAATCCAAATTCATTCAATCAATCAATTTATGTATCTAATTAAACAACTATATATATTTAAACCTAATTAAAATGAATTAGGTAATAGAACAGTTTTACTAATTAAACTGATCAAATCGTTGAAAAAATGGCGTTACTAGCAATGGGCCAATGGCGGGACTGATAGCGTTATAAGTCACTAATTAGTAATTACAAATTAATGGTGTCCTTGATAATTGGCCAAAACAAGAAAAAAAGTCATAAAGCATTTAAATAATTTAACACTTGACTGAGCTAACTAACATAATTGACTCATTCCTATGGCTATATATGAAATATTAAATAGTTTGAGGATGCGACCTGAATGAATTATTAAGCCCTAAACAAATCGAAACTAGTTCTGGATCGGGTGTTTAAATATTTCTTATAAATCGTTCATATGATTTTTTTATAATTACAAGAGAAAATGCCTGAGGGAAATTGTTAGAAAACAAAGGGTTTAAAAATAAAAAACAACTATTTTAAAATTTGATTCGAGTTCGATTTTATGCATGTCATGGATTGGTTGGAATCTACTTATATTCTTTGTTAATATAGATTAATAGATAAATAATATTGTTTTCAAATATTTCCCCGTTTTATTACCACCATGTTGAAATTTATTATAAAAATATGATAGAAATATACTCTTCCCTCCAAATTTTCTTTATTCAAATTAAATATGATTATAATATATGTTATATATAATATTTGATCAATACAATTACATAAAAAATTCTGAAATATTCATAGAGTTAATCACTATTTAAATATAACTTTTTAATTTGAACAAAAATAAATAATAATTCTAATTAGTTAAATTCAATATTTAGAGTCCGTTTGATAAAATTAGATGTTAAAATATTAATTTTAAGTGGTTGGATAACTATATTGGTATTTGTAAGTTTATCATGAAAAAATGATCATTTATAAAAACATATACTCAGTAATAATGAAAATGAAAATTTGTAATTTTTTTTAAATAAAATAAATTATTGAAAAAATTATCTCCTTTTATGCTATTTTCTTAATTTTAAATTAATTTATAACTTATTACAAAAATACATAAATTTCAAATTAAATTCAAAAAACTTCTCATCAACTTAAATTAACAAAGACCCTCAAAGTTTCTTAATTCGAAGTGCAGCTGATACAGCACTTCCTCAAAGTCTACTAAACTAAATAGACTCAACCTGCAGTAAAAGGAAAGAGAGTCGCATGAAAATGTTACTGCCTTGACACAGACTTATGTAGTTGTGCATTGAAAAGCTACTTAATTTATTGCAAGTCGTGACCAGATAAATGAGATGTTCAAAGTTCAAACTTAGTACAACTAGAATACACTGTATATGTTCATTTCCTTCCATAAAATAATTCCACTACTTTTTTTTACGAAGTAATAGGCACACTTTTCTAGAACTTATTAGTGTGATCCACTGTTTATAAACTAGGTTAAATTACCTATGTGGCTATTTGCATGACCTGAAATGAGATAACTTTTTATTGGCTCACAAATCTCGAACTTCTGCTAAAATAGCTCATCGACTTGATTTATCTTGTTTGGTCCGTTGCTGCTCTTGTGCAAAATGAAAGTTGAGTGCATGTATAATCTTGAAGGGAAAGTTAAGTAAACGGAACACATAGGGTTAGATCCAACTAAAAGTGGGGACAAATAAATGCAAGGATAATATTCTCCAACTTCTAATGATCTGTACATATTCAGTGTTTTGATAGTGAGTTTTCTACTGCTCCGTCAGTGCCTACTTGGTGGTCGGTTTGATATTTTGCACGTACTTTAATGTGCATAAAAGATATAGTTTAATAAAAAAAATTCAAATTTATTTTTTCTAAATAAAAATTTAATATTTATTAAAAAAAAAAATTCTAAAAATAATTTATGAAATTATATGTTTTATGTGCGTTAAAATACTGTGTAAAAAGTCAATGAGTCAACTAATCACGAACAGATGGAATATATGTCTATTACATTAATCTAGAATCTCATTTTTACACATTCAAGAATTCATCTTATCTTTGTTTCCAATATAAACGATTAATTAATAGAGCGAAATATTAGGTTAATAGTCACCTTAAAGTGCAAAAAATTGAATTTTTTGGCTTCTTCATTCAGCCATATATGAAGGCAAAGCTAAACACTGGAGTACTTATTTTGTAACATGGGTCGCCTATAATTTACACAAATTATTGATTGCTCTTGAGGAGTCCGGTTCACTATACTAGATTGGATACAGCCGTATATACAAGTACTAAATGCCGTTGCATATTTATTTCAATTTTCAATAGAGTCCAAGTAAATTTCAAAATTATTTTCGATTGACGAATAGAGTCTAAGTAAAATTTAAACATATACATGAATGATTGATAAACATTAACTTGTACAATACAGTAGTATATATCTCATGTAATTTTAATAATAATTTATTTTTTTCTTTCAAATTAAATAATTTTTCTAAAAAATTTAAACTTCATTTTCCCCCCATAAATTTACATAAAATTATTTATCAACATACGAAAAGTACAGGTATTACAGTGTATCTTTCAAATTTTAGTTATGTAAATATCTCAGCATGCAAGTCATATGTGGCGTGGTGAGAGAGTATTCAACAACCCATGGTATCATATCTACGTAGATATAAAAAGTTACTAGTATCTAAAATATAAGTATCCGAAATATAGTATTTAGTCTTTTACAATGTATCCAAATATAAATCCCGGAGTTACTCTATTATAGCGAATTTTCTACTTCGATAATTGTGATATGGGCTTCGATAAGGAGTGGGCTTGACCCGGATATTATTGGGCCTTTCCTTGGAGGAGTCCCTGGCCCTGGACGCAGAAATCCGGTCTCGTCCTGTTAAAATAATGATGATTTGTATATGCTCGCTTATGGCGAGAAAGTATATACCTTATATCGAAGAGTCATGTTGCTGTACTATGAAGAACCTTACTCCGTATTTCACGAGTTGTCCTCGATGGAGAGTTTTAAGATAATACTTACCTTTAACTTGGAATATCATTTCTATGTACTCAGGTTGTTTTTGTCTGGGAGGTTAGGACGTGTTCCAGATTCGAGGGGGGCCTTATACTAGGTTATGACTATCCAAACAAGTATGAATGTAGAGATCTCTTCCAAGTGGGCTTCGATTTCGACTTCAAGAAAGAAATCTTTTTCTAACGAGTCTCTACTTCAACAAAAACTATGTAGTCTTCATTCTCTATAAATATAAATACGTAGACACATTGTAGTTTTGGTCTGGAGGAGCTCCCCTAGGTGCTTTCGTCTTACAATACAACACCAACAAATACAACTGAAAATCCACTTTTTATGTTAGCATATGGATGTGAGGCCTTGGTATCCATGAATATTAGAGTTGGTTCTTTCAGGAAGGATAAGTTCGATCAGAGAGCAAATGAGATAAATCATAGGATTCACCTAGATTTGATAGAAGAAACAAGAGACAACTCACGACTTAAGTTGGCAGCCTATCAACAAAGAACAACGAGGTATTACAACACTAAGGTTAAAATAAGGCTAATTTAATTAGGTAGGAAACCTAGCTTTGAGGAAGGTGATACCACACATGAAGACAACAAGTCATGATGTTTTTGGAGCTAATTAGGAAGGTCGGACCATACAAGGTCATAGCTGTTTTGTGGGAATGAATATATAATTTAACTACTTTGCAAGACAATCCCATTCCACGAGTAAAAAATGACCAACATTTCACTACGCCATAAGTGCTCATAGGCAATGCTTTTAGAAAGCGTTGCACTGAAAACGTTGCGGTAGCTCTGAATTTTTAGCTCTTTTGTAACACTGCTAAAATAGTATTGCATTAGATAAAACTTCGTGTTGCATATTATTCACGGTGTTGCAGTGAATGCAACACTAACGAATGGTGTTGCATTAGCTATTTTTTTTTAATAATTGTTGACGTAGCAGTGAGCTAGCGCTGACGTGGCAGTGAGGGCCCACCACGGATGATGTGGCAATGAAGCCCATGCTGACGTGGCACTGGGGGCCCCTGCTGACATGACAGTGATGGGCCCCACTATTGACGTGGAAAATGGACCCCACTAATGATGTGGCTCTGGTGGGCCCTAATGCTGACGTGGCACTGTTGGGCCCCACTGCTGACGTGACACTTGTGGGCCCCACTGCTGACCTGGCCCACATTTGTTTCAGCTTCACATTTAAAGCAACACTAAATTTTGTTGCATTTATACCATGGTGGTGTTGCATTATGACCAATATGCAATACTTTCAGCGGTGTTGCATTACACAAAAAAGTGTTGCATTAGAGGTCAAAGGCAATGGCCGCAGATGCAACACTCAAAAAGTGTTGCCTTTTTCAATTTCAGACCTAAGGCAACACCATTTGGCACATAAGGCAACATCAGAGAGCATTGCATATGAGCACTTATGGCGTAGTGTTTGAAGAAGTATTATCAGTAGAGAAAGCCCATACTCTAATACTTATTTATTTTCTAAGACAATCTTGATATGGTAGTAGATTAGTAGTAAAATAAATTTTCTCTTACTCCGAGGGGGTAGTAGATATATGTCATTTCTAGTAGGAGATGAATTTATGGAGATTAAAATTTCTTTTGGTTTTCAATTTTTAAAGTTATTGGAAACATTGTGAATATTCACACCAGAGTTATTACAAATAAAGATTTGATAACTTTTACATTTGCTTACGAACAGAAACATAGGAGGGCGTGTCTTGGCAGATATATATGATGTTGTTTTGTTGTGGCACTAGTAGTATAAAGTCAAGAAAATTTATGTATAAGAATCTGGTAGAAACATAGCAGGGCGCACCTTGATGTATGAAGACATCATTCCATGACGATTTGTTTTTAAAGGTCTTATGACTTAAAATGAAGTTATGAACCCACAGATAAGTATAATAGTACATGTAAGCTATAAGATAAATGAGAAAAATGTAGTTATGAAATACATAATATAAAAAGACATGATAACTGAGAAAATATAAAATAAATCATTAGAGTCAAAAATTCTCTTAGGAAGCGCCCTACAAGGAGTGCAACATATTCATCATCCAAGAACATGTTCAATTTAACTTATATAAGTTGCAGGGGACCCGCAACTTAAATTAGTTTACAAACATGAAAGTATCATGATTCAGCATCTTTGGGAGGAGAGGGAATTCGAATAGATTGGAATGGCTCAACCAAAAGGAGATCTCATGGCGCTTCATCAAGTGAGGGCGCATCCTAGGTAGCTAGAAGTTTTTGCCACCCCCTAATAGGATGTGTGCCTCTTCTTCCAGCTACTTGGCAATATTGCCTAACATTTAATTTTTTTCTTTCTTTTTTATAATAGTTGTAGCCTCATCCATATTGAATTTAGTCATTCATAATTTGACACCTTACCAATGTCTCTCTAGTTAAAGTCAGGTTTCAAGGCTAAGAAGCCACTAACATAATTTTGGAAGCCTGCATTAAAAGCATCATCTTCACCTTTGGTCTTGTCGTCTTCAAGCTCCTTAAAAGCTTTCTTTAAGGCTGTGACCTCAATCTTAGACATGGAAATGTTAAAAATGGTAGTGTTAAGTTGTTGTTTAGAGAATTTAAAATCATCATTGGTGCCCCTGAGCTCCCTTTTCATCTCAGATATCTCTTTATTTTTGTCCTTCAATTTTTTTACCAAAATCGGTAGAGGCAGTGCCCATGTCCTTAATATAATGATTCATTTCCTTTGCTAAAGCCCCCACGCGCACCTTTTTTTGTTTGAGGAGGTTACCTCTAGTCATAGTATAAAAATACAATTGAGCTTCGGGATACTCCTTGCCTCACCTTGAAAGATCCTTTCTCTTTACTCAGACGAGTTGCATTCATCTGGTAGTTTAATGAGGATGTGTCCTGCATTCGAGGTGGATCTAGTACTCTAGCCTCTAGTCAAGGATTCTAGGAAATAGTGGTAGCGAATTGACTTAATTTCATGGAATCCGAGTCAATGTCAAATTCATGAAATCCTTGAGCCTTATGCTAGGTTATGACTATCCAAATAAATCTCAATGTAGAGGCATCTTTCAAGTGAGCTTCGATTTTGACTTCGAGAAGGAAATCTTTTCCTAACGGGGCTCTACTTCAGTAAGAATTAGGTGTGCTTGATTCCCTATAAATAGGGATACGAAAGCACATTGTAGGGGTTAGTAAAACTACAACTAACCTATTTTTCTCTGGCAAATAAAATGATAATAATTCAAAACCTTGCAATCTTAGCCTCCAATATTCATCAATCACCACACTTTAGTGGTATTCATCCTTACTTGATCTTTTTCTAACAAAAAAAATTCAAACTTTGTTAATTCTCAGATTTCTCCATCAACAGACTTTTTAGCCAAAACCAATAATATTATATTAATGTAGTTAATGGTGTTGTGTGAACCAACAATTGCCAATTGAGACGAGCATTAAAAATTTAATCGTGTCATGGTACCTACTTATGATGGTGTGGGATACTCTGAACATGAACTGCATTTGGAGATCTTCTTTGAAAGTCTTCCTAACATGGTACATGGTGGTCTTGCGATGATATATAAATTTGTCATCACTCTCTTTCTCTTTCTAATTTTTACTTCCCTATTCTCCTCTCCCTAGTTTCTTCTCCCTCAAGTTATCCTATCTCTCTCTTTTTTGGTTCTTTCTCAATTTTGTCCATATTATTCTTTTATTTATCTGTATCAATATTTATATATATTGTTTCTACCAGTGCTTTTTTACGGTCATTTTATTTATGTAAACCCTAAAAAAAAACATTTAACAGTAATTTAAAAAAATAGGTACAAATAAATAACTATGATAAAATTTAATAAGAATGACGAATCCTGGATTAACGGGAGATTCCAGAAAAGTATTCAACTCAAATGCAATAATAAAAATGATTTATCTTGAATATAAACCGTCAAATTAATTTTATTACAAACAAATCTATACAGGTTTGACTCCGGACTTCTTATAACCCGGCCCAAAATAAATAATATTATATTAGTGTAGAGTTAATCAGTGTTGCGCTACCCAAAGACAAACCCAAATTTATGGAAGAAAATTTAAGATATACTTCATATGCGTTCATTTTAGTCTTATTTAAACTTTAAAATTTTTAAAAGTTAAATTAATTTAAATTTGATTATTGATTAAAAGTTATTTATTATTTTCACAAATTTATAAATTTCTTATCAAAATAAATTAAATAAAATATTTAATAATATTTTCTGAAAATTATAATAAATTATATAACATGTTTAATTTATTAGTCAAAATTAATCAATTCAACTTTTAAAAATGTAATAAAGTTGAAATTATGGGACAAGAAATATTCTGATTGTTTGCAATCTTGCAACAGGAGCAAAAGTTTCGTCATAATCAATTCTCTCTTGTTGAGAATACCCTTTTTCAAAAAGTCTGGCTTTATTTCTTGTTATATTGCAATAACTATCAGTTTTGCTCCTGAACACCCATTTGGTACCTAAAATTGATCTCTTCTTTGGTCTAGGTATTAGCTAGTGTCCACACTTTATTCCTCTCAAATTCATTTAGTTCCCCTTGCATTGCAGTTACCTAGTATGCAGCTTTGCAAACTTCTTTAACCTGCTTTAGTTCAGTCTGAGATACAAAGCTGTGGTATAGACATTTATTCTTAGTAGCCCTCATGGTTTGAACACCACTTTCAGGATCACCAATAATGAGATCAGGTTGATGATCTTGTCCATTTTCTGGCAGGAGGTGGTTGAGTTCTTGAACTAGATGCTTCCCTATGATTCAAGGCTTCTTCATAAAAGAATTTTGTTGAGTATCCATAATATTTTTTGTTGTCCCCCCCCCCACATATGCGCTATCATCAGAGTTTGTGTCATCAGAACTTGAGTTAGCTAGTCAGAGTTTGACTAGATCTTGGTGAGTTAAAATCTGATGTATTTTCTGATAACTCTGTTAGCATAAATCCTTGAGTTGAATCGTTGTGTGTTGTTCCCCCTTAATATTTACATTTTCAACCAAGACATCTTCATGATAGATCAATTCATTAGAGTTTATGTGATCATCAGAGTTTAGAGGATCGTAATTTAATAATATATTTTCAAATTTTAGACTTTCCTATGCATCTTTATCATAGATTAATCCCGTAATCTTCTTATCATCAAAAGATACATGTATTCATTCCATGACTACTTTTGTTCTCAAATGATATACTTTAAATGCTTTTGATGACAGAGGATAACCAATAAAAATTATTTCATCAGATTTTAATTCAAATTTATCAAGTTGTTCATGATGAATTTTAAGAACAAAACATTTTCAACTAAATATGTGAAAATATTTCACATTTGGCTTCTTATTCTTCACTATTTCATATGGTGCCTTTCCATGCATGTTTATTAACGTACACTTTTGTGTGAAACATGCAGTACTTACAGCCTCTACCGAATAGTATGTAGGTAGTTTTGTTTCATCAACCACATAACTCTTTATAGAGTTTTTAAACTATGTTCCATTGTAACTTTTTTAGCATTCTTACATGATCAAGACTTTGACCTTGAATTTTAATCCCTTTTCTAGCATTCTTACATGATCAAGAAGAACAGTAGGAGTATCATTCTTTCTATGCAGAAAATATACCTAGATATATCTTAGATATTCATCAACAATAAGAAATGAATATATCTTCTTGCCATTGAACATAATGTTAACTGGAACAAATTAAATAAATCAAAATGCAGTAAGTGAAATGGTTCATCAATAGAGGACTCGGTCTTACTTTTGAAAGAAGTTCTCCTTTGTTTGATTTTCTAGCATGAATCATATTGGCCATAAGGAATATACTGAGATTTGGGCAGTCCACTCACAAGTTTCTTCTTTGCTAGTTCATTAATGTTTCTAAAATTGAGATGACAAAGCCTCTTATTCCAATTCTAACTTAATTTCTTTAGTAGATGCCTTGCTTATCAGACAGGTAGCAGGACCATCAGAGTATATTTCCAAGTTGGTTTCAAATAGAATATTATGTTTATAACCAATTAAAACCACTTGTGTTGGTTTTCTTGCTGATTACTTCACAATGTGTCAAAAGAATTGACATAACCTTTGTTTGGGATTTGACTAACACTCAAAAAATTATGTTTCAGTTCTTCCACCAGAGCTATATTTATTCCATCCACAAGAGAGATATTTTCAATGATAACATTTCCGATTTCCAAATTGTCATATCCCGTTGTGAATCCCTTGCTGTTATCTCCAAAGGTCACTATCGGGCCAGCTTTCTCAATCACATCTGATAGCAGAGCTTTATCACCATTCATATGTCAAGAACAACCGTTGTCGAGAATCCACATGACATGCTTGTTCTTTGCTATGCCCTGCAACCACAGATTGATTACTTCTTCTTTGGCACCCAAATTTGATTGGGTCCAAGAGGCTTAGATAAGTTAACAAATTTAGTTGTAGAAATTCCCTTGTCTTTCTCATTGACTGTGCTTTTGCCCTTTGGTTTAGCCTTGACATGTGTGTCTTTAGGCTTAGGAACAGGGGCTTCCTTCTTAGACTTAGGAGGACTAACAGTCTTTGCCCTAACATGCTTTCTATTCATGTTCACATCTGTATTAATGCAAGTACTAGATGATGCATTCATCAAGTTTATATATGCAGACATGATGTTGAAAGCACATGGCATGCATCCTACTTTACCGCATGGTTGATGAGGGACATACATGGCAGGCATGGCAATCATATTAGAAGTTTATGTTTTAACTACTTTTATCTTTTTGCATGCATGCGTAAGATGACCAGTAGAATTACAATTGTTATAGACTTTTCTAATAGCTTTGGGAGAATAGGCAAAATCATTTTTCTTATTAACACTTATCTTTCCATTTTTGTTAGCTTTCTTCTTTTCATTCTTGTTGCCTGAATCACTTTTAATCTGTTCCTTAGGTTCTATAATTTTTACAGATTTCTTAGGCAACTTATCTTTATCTTCTTCCTCTTTCTTTGTATCCTCATCAATGATTTCTTATTTCATTAAAATTTGTTCTTCATCTAAGGGTTGTATGACAAATTTCTTGTATAGGGGCTTAGGGACATTTTTTAACACATGTGGAATGTCATGCTTCACATGAATTTTCTCAGCAATTGATTCATCATGTCTCTTTCCTGCCTTCTTATCATAGTCAAATCATATATCCAGTTTTTTGACCTATGACCTGTTTACTTATTGCCTCCTTAACAAGATTAGCAGATTTATTATAAGCGTGAAGTTTTAACTCTAACTCAGAAATCTTATTCCTAAGAGCAGTTTCTACTTCTTGGTTGCATTTGTCTCTATTTTGCAGTTATTCTACCTTCTGTCTAAGATCTTCTAAGTTAACACATGCAAGCTCTAGTTCGTCATTTCTAGCTTCTAGTATTTTATTCTTTAGAACTAGTTTAACATTTTCTTCTTCTGATGCTAGCATGCTTGTGTGCATATTAAACATTTCTACACTAAGATCTTCTACAGTTTTCATATAATCAGAATTAGACATGTCAACTGTGGAAAGAAATGATACCTTCGATGACTGAGGTGATGCCTCTGAAGAGTCTGCCATTAGAGCAACATTTCCATATGTCTCTTCTTCATCGTTGTCTGAATCATCCCAGCTCTTTCCTTCGGCTATGTAAGCTCTACCCCGATGCTTCTTTACCAGTGCATCATACTTCTCTTTCAATTCCTCATACAATTCCTTTCTTTCTTTTCCTTGCTTAGGCTTCCGACATTCTGTAGCAAAATATCCGGGTTCATTGCAGTTGTAGCACTTAAACTTACTGCGGTCTACCATTCCAGTATTATAACCTCCTTTGCTGTAAGACCTTGAAGACGAACCACCTCGGTTGTTGTTTCTGAAGCTAGAACCACTGTAACTGGTGTTACTCTTGTATTTGTACTTAGGGTTCCTTCTAAACCTGAGGTTTTTGAACTTTTCTTCCATATAGGTCATTGTCTTATTTTCCAACTGTTCAAGTTCTTTCATTGAGTAGAAGTCATCTTCATCACCTGCTTGAGCATTCTCTATAAATTCAGCTTCTAGAATCTCTTTTTTCTCAGTTACAGGTTTTTCTTTGGTTGTCTCTGTACCAGCAAAATCTTTAGCTACAAGTGCTGTTGTTTTTAACAGAGATGTATTCTTACTGTCCACTGTTCCTGAACCATAAATGATATGTCTTTGCTCTTGCTCATTTCATGAGTCTTGAGCTTCCCATATAGAATTTCGATAGACATGTCATTTATGTCACTTCTCTCTCTGATGGCAGAGATATTGTGTTCAAGATGTGCTGGCAGTGTCAACATAAATTTTCTGTTGATCTCCCTATGTGAGTAGGCCTTCCCATGCAGTAACAAGTCATTCAACAATTTATTATATCTCTCAAAGACTTGAGTGATACCTTCTCCTGGAAGTGACTTGAAAGCTTCGTACTAGGATGTAAGAATATCGAGCATGTTCTCCTTCACTTCTGTAGTGTCCAGTGAATCCATTAGGATACATTGAAGATGATTATCCCATGCTACTCTTTCTCTGTCAGTGTCAGTGACTCTAAAGGCTCCTTTGGGGCAAATCCCTGAGGAATCCATTCTTCGTCATCTAAGATTTTTTCTGGGGTAAGCTTCTGAAGAACATAGGGTCCATTTTCCAAAATTCCCATGTATTGAGAATTAGTTGATTTGATGAAAGTGGACATCTTCTTCTTCCATAGAATGTATTCATTTTTGTCAAAGGCTGGGATTTTGATGTTACTAAGTTTTTGGGTACTCGTGGTTATGAAAAATTTTAAATCTCAAGAAATAATTAAATTTTGAGAAATAAAATTTTAATTCGAATTCTTGATGATTAATAGCCTTTTTAAAAAAAATGAGTGGATTTAAAATCTTTAAAAAATTCGAAATTGACATTTCTTTAAAAATAAGGAAATTTCAATATGAATTTTTCTAGATCTAAAAATACACTTTTTTTGTAAAATTATTTTTGGAACTTGATTTGTAACTTCAATTAACAAGCTCTGATACCAATTGTTAGGTCCTAAATCATCATAGAAGGGGGGGTTGAATATGATGTTGATAGATTTTCATTTAATTGCGGATTAAGTGTGTGTGTTCTAGAGATATAAAAATGGTAGATATTTAAACACAGTGATTCGGGAAAATAAAGATATATTATTAAATCTCTGAGGTACTACACTTCTAATTGAGAGATTAGCTTCTATGGCTTCAATCAATATTACAATAAGAATACAATTGGGTAATTTAATGTATGGCTTTAATGGAGCTTCTCGTCTGTTTGTCTTGAATGTAGAAGATGAATGAATTAGAATTGTCTATATTGATTTAACCCATATATATTATGTAGATTTTTTGGAAATCAATTGAATTGATTTTCCAACAATGCTAAGTCATTTGTTGCGCCTGCAAGAGTGTTAATGGAGTATAGGCGCCATAAGAAGGTTTGTTGCGCCTCAACATTTTAGTTGTGCCAAGGAGAGGGTTTGTTGCGCCTCTACACCCATTCTCTTGTATAGGCGCCACTACTGCTTTGGCTTAAGCTTTTGTTGCGCCATGATTTACTTTTTTTGTGCCTATACACTTGTTCCCCTATATAGGCGCCACAAAGTACTTGGAATGTTTCTTAGCTTTTCCCTTGCGTCAATAGAAGTTTGTTACGCCTAGGATTTATTTTGTTGCGCCTATACACTTTTTCTCCTGTAAAGGCGCCACAAATGCCTTAGAAAATAAGCTCGAACTTTTTCTTTTGCCTTGGTTATTTTGTTGCGCCTCATATAAAGTTTCAACTGTGTCGGAACCACCAAATGTAGTAATACTTGCCTTCAATAATTTCTTGAAATTCTTGAAGTATTTACCACTTGGTTTTCACTCTTCTGGCTTGATCAACTGATTTTCTTCTAATAAATCAAGGTGATTCTCTTCTTATTGTGCTAACGCTTAGTGCACTGGTCTGATTCACAAATGACTAACACTGAATTGAATTCCCTTGACTTCTATTCTGTTTCAATTGATTAATCTTTGACTATTGCATTGCTTCTGATCACTGAAACCCTTTGATATTTACTCAAATCATTACACTGTCTTTAATATGAAATCTTCTGAATTCTTATTCATTGCTGAGGCCTGAACATATTAATAAACTTCTCTCATTGACGTTCAGTAATCCTTTCATTTTGAATGTTCTGTAATGATGTATGTATGATTCATGTTTACATGTCCTTCTGGATTCCTGTGCTGCATATTAGAATTATATGACTATCTTTGTTTCTTAGTTGAGTTATCGATACCACTATTACATGTTACGTTACATTATGCTTTACAGTTGCATACCATTGTAGACATCCTTACTATCTCTTCTGATGTTAGAAAGGGGAAGAAGTATTTTAAAGGCAAATGCAAGGTGGATGTTATGTTAAAATCTGATAAACCTGGAGAAGGTGATGGTGATGGTAAGGGTGTTGACAAAAGCCAAGGGAGTTATAAGGGTGGACAGAGTTTACAAACATAAATTTTGACTGATCAAACTCTGATTCCTTCAGGATCTGGAGTAAACTCTGATAAACAAACTCTGATGGATCTTGATGCAGAATTAGCAAAAAGGCTTGAAGAAGAAGAAATGCCTGAGAAGATTGAAGAAAGAAACATGAAGGATGCAGAACTGGCAATGAAATTATTTGAAGAAGAAAATCTAGGAATAGATCCAATTGTTGTTGAAGAAGAAGTAAAGAAAATTGGTACTGACATTGCTCAAGTCCAGTCAAAGAAGAGAAAATATGTAAAGAAGACTCTTGTTCAGAATAAGATATATGTTCAAGCAAAATCAACCGTGCCCAAGCCTATTCAAACAAATCCAACTCCTAAAATTCAAAAGAAAGCACCAGCAAAACCTAAAACTCCTCTCACTATGCTTGGTACTACATTTCTACCAGGGAGAACAAGTTTTGAGGATGATAAAGAAAAACAACAATCTTTGTGCAAAAAGAAGAATCATGATCTTCTGTGGACAAAATCTGAAAATCTGACTCTCAATGCCAGACTTGGTAAAAACAAGGGTGGTATTGGTGATTCTTAAGCTAAAGTCTACAGAGGTGAAGCAAACACTTTCAGAGATCCTTTTTCTTTGAAGAACAAACATGAAGAATAGTTATCATAAAGTCATTTGGACAAGCTAATTGTTGTTCATATAGTAAAGGATATCTTTGATGGTGCTGACCAAAAGAAAAGTTGCTGTATTTTCTAGAAAATGGAAGAGTAATGAAGATAGCTAAAGAAGATCTAATCCATAAGTCATCAAAAGAATTTGAATATGTTCTTTATCTGTTGAATGATGAAAATGAGGTTACAGATAAGTGGGTGAAGATTTTGGAAGGAGTTATTGAGGAAAAGAAGAAGTATGAGAGGCTTTTGACGGTAAATTCTAAGGAGTACAGACCTGGTTATTTACTTGAAGATGGTGTAGAAAAAGAGATGGTTAAAGGGGATGCAAAGGTGAATATGGTGTTAGGTATTCCTACACTAATACTGAATCCAAATAGATAAAAAGCTTGTTACATACCTCTAGATGATAGAATGGAAAGAACATCAATATATAACTTGAGAGCTGTTATTTTTCAAATTGATGATTCTAGTGACCAGATGAAAGAACTGAAGGAGAAGCTGGTTGAATTATTGAAGTTGACTAAAAAGAAATTACTTGATCAATTTCTGTCTAAAGGCTTTTCATACAAGAGAATTTAAGTCAAGGTGAAAAACTCAAACTCTGGTACATTTGTCTATATGGTTATACTAACATCATAAGTTGAATTTATGTTTTATTGAATAAAGCATAAATTGGGGGAGATTGTTAGAAATACAAACACTGATGTTGTCAAGGATTACCACAAACAGAGTTTACTAAATATCAGAGTTTAAGCTCACGTAATCAGAGTTTAGAAGCTGTCGACAGAGTTTACTCAATCATAGTTTACTCAAACAGAGTATACTCAAACAGAGTATACTCAATCAGAGATTATCAACCGACAGAGTTTATGATCAGAGTTTAACAAGTATGGACACAGACAAATCAGAATTTGATTTGGATAAAGAAGGAATAATTCAAATACAATTTTATTGTCTTTCTGAAAGCAATCTTTTAGAAGATAAAGATGGAAATCGAATAATGATCATTATTTTTATTGTATTTGGATTTGTAGCTGTGTATTATATAAACACAGAATTAGATTTTAATTGCAAGTAATTCATTCAAGTTATATCATTCTCATAACTCTTAATAACATTAATTTTCTTGAGAGAGTTTTGTATTCAGTTTATTAAAAGTTAATACAAAACAGTATTTTTTTTACATACTTGTGTTCATAATCGATTGTTTTGATATTATTATATGTAACCCCCTTTATATAATAGTCTATTTATCTGGGCAACATGATAGCATAAAAAAAATCGGTTGACTAAATATGACCAAATCTATCTTTATTAGAATTAACAAAAAAAATTCTTACCTCAGATTGTAACTTGAACTCTATTAGATATCTACGGGAATATATGCACAAACAATTATTTTCTCTCTACGGAAACCGCCTATACATATTTAATTATTATTCATCCTAAAAATAAATCTTATTAATATCAATTTATATAATTAAGATATATAATACAAAAATATTTATACAAATACTAAGTTCATATATGTATTAAACAAAATCTTACTTCCATGGGTATAATTTATTTTATTATTATATCTTATATATAATAAAAGTAAAAATGATTTTATCCAATCATTATTAAAGGTCAAAAAACCGAATCCTAATAACCATAAAAATATTTAATATATGGGTTTAACGTCCCTAAAGTCGTCTTTATGTATTTATCTAAAGTTAACATAAAATATAATAAAATATCAAGACTATTTTTTATAAATATATGAGGGTGAAATCTATTATTATAAAAATGTCATCCATCTTTTATACTTAAAATGTACGTGATTTTAGGTAATTTATTTATACTTAACTTTAGAAACCTTTTTTCTGTATATTATATAAGATATTAGAGTAAATTTATAAGGGGAATCACTTATAGCAGAAACTATTACATTGAGAACGCGGAATCTTAATGTTATGGAATAAAAATTATGGTGTAGTTAATGCGATGTGTGTCTGAGCTTAATGAGCTTTAATGGTTGAGCTTGTATTTCGTAGCTTTATACTACCCTCACAAGATGCCTACGTATCTCAAGCGTATTGAGAATCAAGCCAAAACGTAGTTCTAAGAATGAGGGGTTAGACCCTTTATATAGACGTGGAGATTCTAAGAATTAGAGTAGGCTTAGGAATCCTTGGTGGGCAGGCCACCTCCTAGAAGGATTCCGGTTTATAGAAGTAGTTTCCAAGTAGGAATATGTTTCCTTGTTCATTGAGGTGTCTTGGGGGCTACTCCTTGAAGTAGTTTCCATGTAGTTGGACATAATTAACTAGCTGTATATTTAGCCAATTAATTAATTACAAATTTATTTACTACTAAGGTATCAAGCCTCATTAACTGAACCTCTCTTTTGGACCAGATTAGGTCTAATTAATGCCAAATTAATTGTGTCTTTAGGGCTTATTTTCAGCCCATATCACTTAATAAATAAGAGTTGTGTGGAATTAAAGAAATTAGTTTTTTTATAAATAATTCTCCGATTTGCGGCTAAGAATTTCTATTTGAACCTTAGTCTAAGATATTAAATACACATTTTATTGTACTATTATATTATATATAATATATAAAAAAACATGTTCATCACATACTTTAAATTTTTCTTTTCTATTTGATAAATAAAATAATATAAAATAATAACTTAAAGTTTATTTCTCATTAACAAAATAATAAAGTCTATTATTTCTTGATCCAGGTCTTAAATTAAATATATTATATAGTTATTTATAAATTGTAATTAATATTACACTACTGAAAATCGAATAACATAAAAAAATTTATTCAAATAAATAATTATATTATTTTTAACAAATACATATATATTATATCTCATATAATATTATATTTATTAAATTTTATATAAAATAAACATAACAGAGATCTTATAAAAAATATATTTAAATGTAATAAGTATAATCTTAAAGATATTAAGCATATCTTTGATATTTTCAAAAAAATCATGTTCATAATATTTTGAATCGCAAAATTTTATATATTTATATATTAATAATATAAATTTATATTTTGTGCGATGTGTATATTTATTTTTAAAAAATTTAAATTTTATATTTATTTTGGTTGATGTATAAATATATAATTTAAATTAATTAAAGAATAATAAACTTATAATATATTACAACCTTTTACAATTATAAAAATAATAATAATTTTAAATTAAAAAATTTATTAATAAAATTCTCTTGCATCGCACGGGTTAAAATCTAGTAAATATAATCATAATAATAATAATAATAATAATAATAATAAGTGAGATCATATTAGTTTAGTTATAATAATAAATATTGTATCAAAAAATGCAATAACAGTATATAAATACACAAATATATATATATATATATATATATATATATATATATATATATATATATATATTCTAAAAAATAATGTTTATATTGCATCATTAAAAACTTACACAAACAAGTTAAGTTCTTTCAACCGAAATACTTATTTTTATATAAGTATTTTTACGTTCTCGATTAATCCGTCACTAACATTATTATCCTTGAAATATATTGATTGGGAAGACATTTTATCACTCGCTTGACGTTCATCCGATAGCTTGACGTTCATCCGATAGGTGAATTCTCCGATCCGACCCGACCGTCTGAAACAAGGAATTCCGGCTTATTAGAAGGTATTCTAATAATCACTTGCAGTATATTTTGATCATTTCATAATTTTTTATAGTTTTTGTATTAATTTACCTACCATATATGTAGATCTGTAAATTATATAGATACTTTTTTTACCGTAGAACAAATTTAATCGGCCAAATGAAATTTTACAATGAGAAAAAGAGACAAGTAGAATTAATTAATATTTTGTATATGAGTCGACCTCCCTTTTATTACTAAAAACCCTACCTAGCCGCCCCTTCAGATCTACTCACTCTTTTATCAATTAAGCATTCATCCCTCTTCACAAATCTATTTTTGTCCATCAATCCTCTCATCTCTTGAATTTTTGTCTCAAATGTCTTGAAAAGTCCATTCGTGTTCTTCTTTTCATTTGTCTAGAGCTCGAAATATCAAATAAAATATATCTTTAGATTCAAAATCTCCTACTTAACATCATATCAGGATTTGGTGTCATTCCGAGATCTTTGATTTTTTCAAATTTTTGTATCACTTTACGAGAATGTTCGCTTGTCTTGATATTTGTTGTATCGCTTTGTGCGAGTTTAATTTTGATGTTGATTTTTGGAGATCCGAAAAACTCATATCGAAACTCGGTCGGTGATGAATATTGCAAAAACTCACCTTCACAACCAAAGATTGTCCATCACATGAGGGCATCTGTTCCTCCTAATGAACATTGATCTAAAAATGGTTTTTATTGTGTAAAATTCAACTGTGATGCTGCTTCTATATGCAGGGACATTGATATAATTTGGATTGTTTGGGATACCATCAATTTTATTTTTAATTTCAAGAATATTTGTATTCATTTTGTTAAGCGATGTGGAAACAAAGGGGCTAATTATTTAACTTATTTATTTATTTTTCAACCTGGGTGCATGGTTAGTTGGGAGTTTGTCTGGGCTGAGTACCTTTCAAATTATTAATGGAAACTTTTTTAAATTTGTCAAAAAATTTAATATTTTTGTATCATAATAATTATATGGTATTTAATTTAATAAGTAATTTTTTATATTTTAATTAAAATTCAATTCAAATTAGAGATTATTTTTTTGACAGAATTCAAATTAGAGATCTTAATATGTTGCGTGTGTTTTGTCGGTCCATGTCTTTGTACTCATACTTCAAACTTCGATGATTTCTGCTTATGTATTGCAGGAGTTGAGTTATAAAATCACGAGAGTTTCATGATCTTGTCCAGATTAGTGATTACAATCTTTCAAATACTTATAAGATAGTTATGAATTGAGTCCCATATTCATTCTTGTTATTTACTTTATGTGTCTTCAACGTTCTTGATGTTAGAACTTGCATATTCTGGTAAATTGAAGCTACATGTAAGGCAATAGTATCCAGGGGAATTCTTTCAAACACAAAAATCCCAAAACCAGTAGGACTCTAATAAGAAATCTGAGCTAGCAAATGATTTCATTCATACCATCAACATAATCCAATTCAACTGTTAATTATTTAATAAGTGAATTTCCATGTTAATTAGTTGCATCTTATTGTAGGCCTACCCATCTATATCATCTCTGCATTAGCAAAATTTTCTAGAATTTGTTTCCATGGTTAAATACCAATTATAACAGAATAGAGGATGTTGTGAATGCAGTTTTTTTACTCTTTACTCACCCTTGAATAATAATAATGCAAAGATTTGTAATCGCTTGCAGTTGCCCAGGCTTTTCGTGACGTCTGATTTTGTAACATCTGTTTTAAATTTTGTTAGTATTGCACAAGTTTGCTTTACTATTAACTCAATGCTTTTGTAATAGCCTCGTACCTTCTGATATATGTATAAAGTGGAAGATATAGTCCGGCATTGCTTACTATACATAAAAATGTGCAATTCATTCCTCCGTGATATCTGTATTCTCTATTTTCTTAAAAATTATTAATGTTGAAAATTGGAGTGTAGACTGTGTAGTGATGGCGGGTTGTGTTGAGTCCATCACTGTTCAAGTTGTGAAAAATATTTCAGCAAAAATTTTATGATGTGTATATCTGCTTGTTCTGTTATAAATAAAGAATTTCATCTCAACATAGGATGTACAACCTTGAAATTTGAGTTTGAGGTTTTCAAATTAGTAGATTTCTATGTTGCAGGTGCAATCTTTGGTTTGGCTTTGACTCGAAAAATCAAGGTAAAGAATATGAATGTTTCAAGCAGCTCAGGAACAAACTTTAATAAAATGAGCAACGTGAGCAGGGGTCCAGCTTTTGACTTCAGCTCTCTTCCGGTTGATGCTTTAACCAACATATTTTCTTTTTTGACGTCAAAAGAAGCTCTCTCTATATGCGGCTCATGCAAGAAACTAAAGCATATGACAAACTTAATACCAAATGTTGAAATCAAAGAAACTGCAGATGATTGTCCCATCAAGAAAAAAGAATTTGTAGAATCTATTTCCAAGTTCCTGGCTAATCATGCTGGTCTAGTTAAAAAATTTCAGCTTTCATTCTGTCCTGGAGAATACACGAGTGATGTTCTTTGCTGGCTCTCTTTTATTGTGAAAAATGGTGTTGAAGAGATCGATCTTATGTTTAAGAACTCAGGTGAATTTCTGGTTATTATTCCAGCATCTCTTTTGACTGTCGGAACATTAAAAGTGCTGAAATTAAGACAGTGTGTAGTTGATGATCTACCATCTATTACTGGTTTGAAGTCCCTGAAATCGCTTTTTCTTGGAGACATGGACATCTCTAATGATGTGATGCGCTTACTTTGTTGCCATTGTGAATCTCTACGAAACTTGACCCTAAGAAAATGCTCAGGGTTTGAGGAGATTGAAATTGTAAATCCAAGGAGCCAGCTTGAAATATTAATACTGGTTGGCCACTACTGGAGTCATCTCAGGTTGAATATATTAAGTTTGAAGGCTCTAGAAATTCATACAAGACAAATGAACTTGTCTTTCATTGGTTGCCCGCATATTGGTGAGCTTGTCTTATGCCGAGGAGAACTCCTCAAAATCACTCAGGAGGAATCTGAGAATATGAAGGCCAATATAATTAATAAACTTCAGAATGTAAGGTCTTTGCATCTAGCTGGCTGGGCTTTTGAGGTAATAATTAGTTGCATTTTTAATATTTAAATGTTAAAGTAACAATGGCGAGAATACATATTGGTGTTAATTAATACTTCAGTATGCAGTATGCCAGTTGTAACATCGTAGTTTTCTTCACGCCACATGTGAATATATAGTAACATGGCCGGGTAGTTGTATTAATGAGGATATAGTAACATAGACAATGAAATATATGTGTGAATTTTATGATTCTTTGTTAATTCTTAGTGTTTTTGCGTCAACCTAATACAGTTTGATGTAATTTTTTTCTTTTTAGCCAAATTTTTGTGCAGTTTTCTCAACTAAGCATTTCTGTTTTCTCATGTTTTTGTTTCTCTGTAACAAAAAAATATTATTTAGTCATCAAAACCAGTTATATAATTTTCATACTTTATGCTTATCTTGTTAGTATTCTTCTTTTCTGCTATGAGTTTATAGATCACAATAATATCAAAGATGAAATTTTTTGAGAGCTGAGATTCTCTTAATAATATCAGAGAGTAGTTTTAAGTTTTATCTGTATGACTGCTGAACATTTGAGTAAATGCTCCATTTAGTGTTTAAAATAAATTGCATTTTTACTATATTTTAAGTAATAACTTGGAGAAATACGTTCTAATTTTTTTGGAATACATATTTTAACTCTTATCAATATTGTTTCTTTGGTGAAATTGAAGTGTTTTTCTGCATACCGGTCGATAGAGAATTACAAATTGACAAACCTAAAGGTTTTGGGTTTGGATTTCTTCGATGTCTGCCTATATAAACAAGCGGAGCTTAATTATCTGATCAAGCATGCTGAGAGTCTGAAAACATTGCACATATCAGTGAGTTTCTTTTTCCTCTTTTTTTTTTGCATAAGCTTGATTTCTTTCACAGTTACTCTAAACACATTATAAGAGTTCTTGTAAAACTATTCATTATCAGTTTTTTTATTAATTTGATGAAATATAATTTAGCAAGTTATACCGAGTGCTCAATTACTCTGTTTAAGTAACGCGTGGCTGAATACACATTAAATTATTTTGACTTTGCATATCGATTGTTAGCTTCGGTTTGAATTTACTTAGTTGTGATCAAATACTATTTTATTAAGAAACATAATGCGGGATAATGAATAACAGAAAAACAAAATTGATACTCCTCTCATGACACGAATTTGCTGTGAAGGGTGATAAGTCTCAAATACTTGGCCCTTCTCCTCCTGCTCATCAGCTCTGAATGTGGTGCAGCTGTTGTTGGGTCACTGCAAAACAATGCCGGAGGGGGGTTTTGACCCCACGACACCTCCGGCATTAAAAATGAGCTAGAGTGGGTTTTGGAAGAGATAAAGACTATATATTAGAGAAATGAGAAATATCTATATATGTATATGTAGGTGTATGGAAGAGTGAGTATGTAACCCCTTAACATATTTTCTTTGGTCTATTTTTTAGGCCAAATATTTATGTTTAGGGGTTTATACCTGTAATCCTGTCCTTTGGTTGAGCTCAAGCTGTGGTCTGTGTACCCTCTAGATTATGTCCATGTGTCCGGGGGTCTTTGTGTTTAGCGTGTGCCCGGAGTGCGTTTCCGTTTAGATCGACTACCGCAGGTGTGCCTTATCTTTATTATGACATATCATCATTCTTTTTGGGCGTGGTCATGACTCAGACACGTTTCCTTTTGTCATCGTAGGCTGAGCCCGAGCTTTACCTGATCTGGGCCTTGCATCCAAACCAATTTTCTTAGAGTGTATTTCATCCTATCAAAGGGTACGAGTATTAACGCATAGCTGCGTGTCAATGCTCAAAAGTGATTGAAACTAGGCGCAAAACCTATATAATCAGTTATATGAGATGACTATTTCTACTTATATAGGAGCATTACATTGACTTTATAAATCGAATCATAGAAACCGATCCAATCCTAACAATAAAAATAATACCCTCACTAGTTATAAATTAAGTTACCGGTCTTACCCTACTAGCCATGTTGTCTTTCTTGGACAGGTTGAAGCAAGAATAATTTTTTAAAAACATCCCTAGACTCACTAAGGGATCCCTTGGGTTGCAAAATATAAAAATATGGGTGGTTGTCAGTCTGAGATTTTTTTCCTTTACCCAGTGAATAGTACATTGGTGAACATTAATTCCTTGACAATGAATAGTACGTGTTTGTTGCACCTTTTGAGACAGCTATGGATATTATCCAAATTCCTAAATAACCGTGTGTTTTTCATTTAATACTGAACATAAACGAACCTCAAACTTTTTCAAATGTCTCCATGATTGTTTCATGACCCGTAGCTTTTTGGTACCATTCCCCACAAGAACTTATTATGGTCAGTGCGGCTTTTCTGCAAAAAAAATTAGCAAGCTCTATGTTTTTCTGTGATGCCTCCAATTAGTTTTGGTACGACATTGGTAAATTTTTCCCATTTTGTAATCAGTATCTAGTTTTGTTTTTGTGCAGTGTCAACTGCTGTTTAACATTTAAACTTATTTTTGTGTTTTCATGGGTTTCAGGTAAAACCAAAATACGACGGTGGAGGAGATTATTCAATTTATATTGATAGGAACTTTGAGAGAGTGTTTGCAAATTATTTGGACAATATATCTGAGGTAAAGCCAACAGTTGGATTTCGAAACAATTCTGCTTTCAGCAGCACTCCTCTCCAGAATATTGAGATCAAAGATTTCACAGGAACCCTATATGAAGTAAGTTATATTAAGTTTGTTTTGGCACATTTTCTGCACCTGAGGGTCATTAAAGTGACTCCGATCAAGGGAATGGATGAAGAGCAAATTCGTGCTTATGCAAAGCTCTTCTCAAGGTTTCCCAGGGTTTCTACAGATGTATACATGCTAGTGGGATCTGAAGAAGTGTGGAAAACAGAAGAAGCTTGATATTCCGGACAAAGAAACTTGTGTTGAGTAAAAAATTATGGATGGCAAACCTTTATGTATTTTTCAGTGCGTCATTTTTACATGAATTCCATACAGTAATATATACTCCATCAGTCTCATCCATTTATTTACGTTTTGGAGAGAAGGTCTGACATAAGGTGCATATAAAAGTATAGTTCCATAATTTATTTTAAAAAAAAAATCTGAATAAAAAGTTAAGCATTCAATTTTTATTCAAAAACATAAAATTGTAAAAATAAGTTACGGAATTATACTTTATATGTACCTTAAAATGCGTGATGGATCCTCTTTCCGAAATGTAAATAAATGGGTGGGACGGAAGGAATATGTTTTAGTGGGTCGCTTGTTGAATTATATATTTTGCTCGATGATTGCAATTTCAATTTATTTTCTAAGATTAATTTTGAAAATGATTTATTTTGCATTTATTGTATTTTTCAAGTTAATTCATATTTCATTCGTTGCATATTGTAATTATATAGTACAACTTATCGATTTGATGTATACTATGTATATTCGTAAAATTTCAATTATATTTATAGTTTCCATATACCTTTTTCTTAATGAATCAATTTGTTATAAAGAAAATACAACTTCATAAACAACTTATCTCAACTTCACTTTATAAAGCAAACTTTCAAAGAAAAACGATATCATAATTGTAATACAATATCTTACCATATGTAATCAGTTGAATGCAAACTTTCATTTTTTATCAATCAACCGAAAATAATTAGAATAGAGATCCGCCCCAGTGATCTAACGTTCATTGACCTTTTCTAAATCTATTTTCAAATGCATCGCTTTTTCCCTTAATATACATATAAAGATTTATACAAAATGCATATTGGACAAACTTTCACATATTTTTTACCTTTGAAATAAAAACTAATTGCCAGTTAAATAGAACAAAAAAAAAGATTAGAATTAAATCGAACAAAAATAAGAGATTAAAAAAGTGAAGAACATGATAAAGCCGAAGAAAGAAAAATATTATAATAATTAAAGTCCACACAACTCAGTTTTATAAAAATTAGTTTTGGGTGGCACCTAGACGCTAAGTGGGTGAAACGCCCCAATTCGGTGTTAAGCAGAAATCTATGCATTTTTTGAAAGAATCTGTCAAAATCGACATTAGATGGCCAAGATGATCAAAATCGGAATTATGTATTATTATGTTTTTGAAAATCAGTCAAAATCAATATTAAACGGTCACCACAAGAAACAGAATCAGAACCGACCGCTTGCACGGTCGATTTTAAAGACAAAGCGGTCGGTTTTAAACCCAACTGAAAAAAGTGGTCGGGTTAAACCTGATCGGTTTTGGTGAAAAATGGTCGGGTATAGTCTTGATCAAAATCGGTATTATGTGGTATAAATCGGTCAAAATCGGTTTTTTTTTAATTTTTATGTGTATATTTATATATTATATTTAATTATTTTAATTAAATAATATTGAAATTATTATTTATAATATTAACATTGATTTTCTATTATTAATATATATGTAAGTAATTTTAAAAAATTATATTTATTAGTTAATATAATTATAAAATTTAAAAATAATATTTAAATACATCCAATTAATGTCTCGATTAATCATTCCGATTAATCTTCGATTTGTCGATTAATCCTCGACCGCCCTGACACGCACAATAGAACCTTGCCACAACTTGATGCATACCAAACCCATCAATCTACTACATTTCAATTTAAAAGAACTAACCATTTCAGTATACATTAGTTATTGCCTTATATCCTTATAAAGTATGACTCGGTTACCATTTATACTAATTCAACTCCACACCTTCATATAAATCGGACCCAACAATCCAACATCGGTCAGTCCAAAAGTATCGATAATTTTTTTAGTATATATTAGTTATTGATTTATACTTATAAAGTTCTTACAATCGATGTGGAATGTTACAAATTTGTAGGTATAATGTGGAAAGAAGAGATCAATTTGTTACAACTGAGTTTAAATAAAAATAAAGAGATGTTGAAAGAGTAATGAGAATATAGATAAGAAAAGTTGGGAAGGAATGAAAGTTAAGAGGGAAGTGAAATAAATAGAGAAGATGGATATAATAAAATGATATCTTTTTATAAATATACATGCATATATATATATATATACTAAAACTTTTACATATCTATACTAAAATGAAATAAATTGAGAAGATGGATATAATAAAATGATATCTTTTGATACTGGACGGCCACTGCCTGAATCTTTCCAGGTTGAATATATTAAGTTTGAAGACTTTGGTTGTTCGCAGAAGAAACATGAACTTCTCTTTTATTGGTTGCCCGAATATTGATGACCTGGTCCTATCTCGCATAGCAGCAGGCGGAATCACTCCGCAGGAATCTGAAAATATGAAGGCCAATATAATCAATAGACTTGGGAATGTAAGGTCTTTGCGTCTAGAGGACTGGGCTTTTGAGGTAATGATTAGTTCTTAATTAGTTTTTCTTTATGTTCAAATGAAGTGATGAAGGTGAGCATGCATGGTCATGTCATTCAGCACGTCGCCTCTAACCTCAATTTTATTCTATGCTACATTTGAATACATTAAACAGGTGGTTATACCTACGAGCATTGTAACATAGATCACACAATACTGCATGCGTGAAATGTGTATCTTATGATATAATGTACGTGCCATACTGCCATATGTGCAAGCTTCATCCTAATACCCTTTCGTTTACATAATCAAGCTTATAATATCTTTTCAGCTTTTTGTTTGTCAATACTAGCTAGAATTTGTAAATCCTTTTTTAATTATCAAGTAGTATCACCTTGATAATCTTTAATTAATTACCTTTCCTTTGATAGTAGTTGCAGAGATGCAATTTTCTGAGATCATTATCTGCATGTATTATCAATTATGCCAGGGGAATATGCGAGTGTACTATAGTAGTTAGTATCTAGTATCAATTGTTTTTTTCTTGTCTTCACCTTAACAAGTGGGAACTCAGAGAAATTTGTTTCACCGGCCTCTATTCTTGCTTTAATAATTTAGGAAGACATTTAAATTCTTAGCAATTCTTTTGTTGGTGCAAATGAAGTGCTTGGCATATCAGTCGATAGAGAATCACCAATTCACAAACCTAGAGGTTCTGGGTTTGGATGTTCATGTCTGCCAAGAGAATCTAAGGGAACTTAACCATCTGATCGGTCAAGCTGACGGTTTGAAAACATTGTTCATAACATCGGTAAGTTGTTCTTGCATAAGCTCAAGTTTCTCTTATAGTTGCTATAAAATTGGAAATCATCATCCTTTTCTTGAATTCGTTCAGAATATTTTGGCATGTTATAGTGTGCATGATATATAGCTCAAATAGTCTATCTGGTAAAGAACCTCGTGGTGCAATAAGAAAATCAAAGATAGGGGGTTGCTAAATCCATTTTTACCTTCAGTAACTAATTCAATTAATGTTTAAAAAGAGTTGGTATCTTAACATGGTCTCAAAACTATTTTGACTAGGATGCCAAGTAAAATAAACTGTGACTCCACCCCATTCATTGCACTACTCAAACGACTTTAGAGTGAAGTGCTATACTAACACATATGCTGTATACATATTAGTCCCTTCTTAGTTATAACACCTTGGAGGCGTGGGAATATTTAGTCCCCAAATTTAAAAATTATAGATTGACAGTGGGCATGCATTCAACTAAACTCAACTACTATAATGCTAATATCATATCATCAGAAAATTATAATAGAGTAAAGGGAGTACTATTGTATTAATTTATTAGGTTGAAGATAAATGATTTAGAAGTAAGACGACTCATTTACATAGATTGACGTTCGTAGATAAGTAATGAGATAAATTGAATAGAGTCTGGAGAAATTGCCAATCCAATTTGATGTTAGAACATGTGAGTGTAAGCCCCACACTGGAGTGTCATTTTGAGGCTCGATTTTGAGCTTATATGACAGCTATTAAGTTTTCAAAATTTCCAACCGTAAACTGTCCACAGACATTTAGTAATTCTGAAGTTGAATAACCAGTTTAATTTGTCAAAGCTTTTAGTACCATGCCCACTATTTACGATATTATTGACAGTCACTTTGCTGTCATATATCTAAGCATGCTCTTTGTTTTCATGTGAGCCCTGTAAATAGTTATTCTACATTAGCACAATATTCTCGTGTTGTAATTAGTTTTAGTGAAAGTAGGGATCCTAGTGCTAGTGATCGAGGTTCTGTCTTTCGTTCTTCTATTATTATTTGCATACTGCAAAATGATGTTTTCACATCATATCTTGTGTTTGTTTTTTATGGTTTCAGATAATAAAGGGAGACTATATAGGAGATTATGCAATTAATAATGCTCGCAACATGGCGAGCGTGATTACATATTCGAGAAAGAAGCCAAAAGTTGACTTAAGCAACTATGCCGGTGTCAGCAACAATGTTCTTCAAAATGTTCACATGAAAACTGTTAAAGGAACATTACAAGAAGTGACTCTTATTAAGTTTTTGCTGGCACACATTTCGCACCTAAGGGTTTTCAAATTAACTCCAGTCGAGGGAATAGATCAACACCAATGTCGTGACTACGCAAGGCTTTTCTCAAGCTTTCCTAGGGTTTCTCCAAATTTGTGCATGGTTGTTGGATCTGAGGTATGGAAGGATTAGTTTCTGAAATTAGGACAAAAGGAGACGTGTTGAGAATTGTGAGAAAAGAAATATGGATGGAAAACCTTTCTGTATTTTACATTGTGATGTTTCTGTTACAATTTTTTAGTGACTTGTAATAATACATCAGGGATGGCTGAAATATGCGTTTACTTGAGCACCTATATGATTCTCATAGAGGGCATGGAAACTTGTAACGTTCAAGTCTTTTTGGATTGAACTAGCTAGAAGCTAGGAATAATAATTTTGTGCTCATGCATGTTTTACTGCCAGCTGGCCGGTTGTTTATGATTCTCTTAATTATGCTGGCAGTTTAGATGTTTAGAGTTCACAGGGCTTGTAAGAACTCGAGATTGAAGTTGGTGTAGTCATGGTCTCAGAAAATGTGGCTTCAAAATGCTCGTCTCAAATTCAATATTGATCCCCAAGTATAGTGGCCCAGTTTAAGATAATAATGTTATCTATCATCTTTAGATATTCAAGAAATATCATAAATATTGTTAGAACATTTTCTTATGTGAAATATTTTAAATGGAGTGCTTATTGAAAATTCCAGCATTATTGCATTATGTTCTAATGCATTATGTACTAAATTTCAAAACCCAATTATTCCCCTTCTAATCGCATCACGCCATACATACATCATATGTATTACTCCCGTAATCACAACAATTACTGATAATTTCGATAATATTCTCATCGGCAACCTCCTCTTCCCTATATCACCTTTTCATTTTACCCCTCTTTATGATATGATAATCTGCTTCTCTGCCGTTGGATGGAAGTATGGAACCACGAACGGCCTAAATTAAAAAATATTTTCCCCGTTCCGCACTTTTTAAGAGGAAAAACCGCCTTTCCATGTTTTTTCCCAAGGAAGGGGACTTTTGTCGAAACGACATTTACCTTTTCCTCACTTACAAACCGCATAAAGGCTGGATTTTAAAACTAACAGTTTCTAGTCAATCAACTGAGTGGCTTAAGAGAGAGCAGCATCATGAGTGATGCGAAAATAGAAGACCTCAAGGAAACCCCAGAAAACCAAATTAGTCTTGGTCTTGATGTAGTCTCTAATTTAAGCAATGAGCTTGCAAATGTTAAAAAGGCTGCAGTAGTGGATTGTGATATGGTGACAACCACTGTTGTGAAGCTTGGTGTCTCACTAAAGCAATCTGAAAAGCTTCAAGTCAATCAACTGATTGGCTTAGCAGAAGAATGTGAATTCCGTGATACTACTTCCAATGTATGTGTAGTTCTCAGTCACGGTAGAGAACATCATGATTTGTCAATGGTGAGGATTCCCCGTTGCTCCAGTTCATATAGCATCAGAAGACAAGCAGAGTCCAAAGAACTTTTCTTGTCTGCTCGTGGATGTCCATTGAGCACAACAACAAAGCGGCCTGGAATGGTCAAGGTGATTTGTGACACGAAACTATTGAACCCTTGCCTCTTTTCAAGGCCATCCGTAAATTCAATTGGAGATCTGCATTGTATGTGGCTACATAGTCAAGATAGCTGAACATATAATTTCAATGCACAAAAGTGAAGTGGAACTGTCGAGTATGATATAATTTGTTGTTGCATAGATAACTCTCACTAACCTTGATTTCGCCTCAGTTGTCTCAAATTTAGGCAATGGCCATTGTTTTCTCTTGCATACATCATAAAGAGCGATTCGCGGCCCACCTTTGTTCCTATTAATTGAATTGAGTGCTGCACCAAAGGATTTAACAAGAACAAATATAAAAGAGGTCAATTGGTCTATACAAGGCAGTGCATCGTTCTAAATTAGAGTGTTGAGCTCAGAACACGCATTTCTGTTCTTACAGTGTAAAGTTTGTTCTTCATTCACCTTCACATGTGAATATTACCAACACAGATAATAGAAGAGATGTACAAACTATCCTAGATAGTAGTTCTACATCCTCGCTGTGAGCTGCAACAAACTCCATCCATTCCTCAATATACCAAAGGGACAGCCAAATTAATTTCTTTGGTCATGTGCCAAGTGAGTCATCTTACTTGATATGTTCCTTCCAAGACCAAATAATGCAATTGATTTGACTGGCCTACTGGATTGCCTAATGGGATATTAATTGTGGATAACGTAATCATGTTAACCACAGTTTGACATCAATTATTTGTATAGATGAAATATATATAGTTTGAGTCCAAGCTTTTAATTCAAGATTTGTTAAGAAAGCCTTCACATCTACCTATGACTTGGACAGGCAAAATACCTATGTTCACGAAGACATTTGATATGCCAATGCTTATGAAGGGCTCAAACTGCACTAATAAAGGTATCGTCTTTGTTTTATGACCATTCAGTCAAACCAATTAGCGAAGTCATGTAAAACAAAAAGTTTAGTCGTCCACATATATGATATATCACACAACCTTACAAGCTTTTATAGACTAAAGTCTGAGAGTTTAATCAAATTCTATTCTACGTGCTACTGCATATATTGTATAGCTCCTCGATGTGCAAGTACTGTTATTATTGTTTCTTTGGTAAATAAAATGGATGATCTTAAGTCGACCAGGTCAGCACGATATCTGGAATAGCTACTTCACATTTATTAAGTGAATAACATTTAAATGACCCATACCGAGTATATTATCTTCGGAACCACCATTTACACAAGGATTCTTAGTTGTGGTTTGAAAATCACACGTCTTTTGCTTTTTGGGTGATGGAAAATTGGACAAAGCTTCACTGCATGCTTGTCTGTAGCTCTTAATTACTGAATCCATAGAAGATGAAGCAAAAGCAGGATCCTTAGTTTGTTTTCGCAGTGAAAATCCTCTAACCTGTGTTGATAGAAAACTCAAATATATGAGTGATGAAATGTCATAAAAGCTTAATTCACAATATTTACATGTGATGGATGTTATGGTCGGTCAATAATGTTAGAATTTATGTATGGAATAATATGTGTTACATTCAGACAATCTACACAAGTAAGATTTCTTTAAAGCACTAGTATAATAACTAGAAATATGCATAGATCATCAATCGTAAGATTAGGATATGAATATTCAAGTCCTAAGGAAATAAAGACCTAGCACTACACAGGAAATCCATTAATTTTTCTTCTACAGTGTTTAGTGATAAATTGCAGCGAGTGCAAAAGAATATTTCAGGAATAAACAGTGAAAAGAAATGAAATATAAAAAGATTAGAATATGTATCCAAAATAAATACACAGGTTACTAGGGTAAAGCATACCTCTAGATATTTTAGCAACTGAAGAGCTGCTTTACCCTTCGCAGCTTTCCTGCTTTGCCCAGACCCCTCCCCAATCAACCGTGTATCTTTAAGCTGTACAGTAAGCTCAGCAAAAACTGTTTCTCCTTTGATAAGACAATTTTCTTTCATGAAAAGCCCGAGAGAGTCACACAATTCAATCAATTCACGGAGCGGGGGTAGTTCAAATTTATCAGGGGTGACAATTGGCGATAATATCGGCTTGAAGACTCTCCACGCCTCATCAACATTAAGCCTGCTATCAATTAATATTGCCCCTGCAATACTCTCCACCAAGTCGCCAAGTGCCTGTAACAGACATGCAGTTTGCAAACTGTCAGACGAGGAAGATAGAAGAAAAAACAGCAGATCCATCAGCAAGCATAAAGGTATTTTATCCAATATTATTAGATGAGTAGGAGTATACATCTGTACTTTATCATCTTTATATCCCTAGTTAAAGAACTTCTGATCTTACTTGGCTTAGCTAGAACCATGCCATTTTCATTGGCCAAATCCTTTATTTACAATACAATAATTGGCACTCTTCCATTTTCTCTCTGACAGGTCGACAACCTTCTAATTGGATTTGATTTTGGTTTGCTACTTTATTCTTATTTTTACATTGCTTAAAACATATATAATATTCAATTTTAATTAGAAGTTATCAATCGTAGAATTCAAGATCTTTTTTAACAGTTGGGACAATCTTCATATTAGATTTAGATTTAGTTCTTTATCTTTTCAATAATTTTTTAATCAACTAAAAAGAATATATTATTACATAATTTAGATCCAATAAAAACCAAATTGAAAGAGAAACAAATTAGAACCACCAAGGTTTAACAAAAAAATTTAACGAGGGTGCATGCAACACACCTAATTTATCAATTTTATTCAATGACATCAGCCCATCTAAGGTTCATTGTTCCACAATTAGGGTGTATGACAGGTAAGGTTCAACATAATTATTTTGTTGAACTTAGTATAAAAAGTGTTGAACCTTAGTGATTCTCAATTTGGTTTCCATTTAGTTGGTTCCCATTGGAACTAGACCTTATTATTGTATACTAGATTTTAGCCCGTGCAAAGCACGGGTTTTTGTTTATATGTGTTTATTATCAATTTAATATTGATATAAATATTTATCTATTAATCTTTTTTATTTTTTCAATTGTTTAAATTAAAATCATGTACCTTTAGAACTAATAATATACATGTTAAAATTTAGCATATTGGTGATTATATTCAAAAATAAAAAAATTATTGGCATTTTTTAATATTAGATTCGATTTAAATATGTTTTTAGTATGGTATAGAACATTAGATTTATAATATTATTATTACAGTATTAGAGTTAACTTATAAATAATAAATATGTAGTTGTTAAGAATCAATTCTAAACCTAGTACTTGGACAGACCCTTTTACGCTATTAGATTTTTGTTAGTATAATATTATTTGTAACTTATAAATTATTGTAAAAAATTATACAATTGTTCGAAATCGAACCCTAGACCTTGGTATAGTTATAACTTACAATTATTATATAGTTGGATAAGATTCCTTTTACGCTTATGATATATAGGATTTAATTCGAATTCCACTATATTTGGAAGATTCAGTTGAAGATATGATTCTAAGTTTTGAGTTTATAATAATATTGTAGCACTACATGCATGCTTCTTGGTTTACATATATAAAAAATTATCCTAGTTGGATTTAGACATTTAGTTAGAAAAAAATTAGTTCATAGCAATTTTAATAGATGAAATTGGATTCATTGTTTAATTTTGTAGTTAATTATATATATAATGTTATATTTCTACACTTTGGTACTCCGTATTAATTATATCTTCTTAATAATTATATAATATTATATGTAGTTGTTAGGATCCCTAGACCTTTCATGGTACTTGGATAATATCCCTCTTATGTTTATATTATATATAGGATATAATATTTATAACTTCTAAATAATTATATAATATAATGTAGTTGTTAAGGAATCCATCTCTAAATTTTTGGTAGTACTTGGATAAGATCTTTCTTATGCTTATTATCTAAGAAGTGTGGGTGTGGGTGCGGGGTGCGTGATACAGGGATACGAGAATTCGGCAAATCAAAAAATATGGGGATACGGGTGCGGCGGGATTCGGAAAATTTTAAATTATTTTAAATATTATATATATATATATATTTCAAGAGTAGCATTTAAATTTTAAGTAAGTTTATTATCCTTAACTATTGATATAATAATTACTTAAAAACACAAGTGATGCATTATGAAGTGTTTAAGTGACTAAATAATTAACTAATTACTTAATTAATTGATCAATAAGAATCTCCGAGAATCCTCGAGAATCCCCACGAATCGAAGAATCCCCAAGAAGGGGTGCGCGGTGCCATGGGTGACCGCGGGTGAGGGAAGAATCCCTGCTTCCTAGCTTATTATATACAGGCTTATAACATGTGATATGCATGGGTTTTCTTTAATATTTTATAGTGTAAATAATAAATTTTAATTAATTAAAATAAAATATAATAATATATTTTGTGTGTATCTTTAGAACTAATAATATTAATATTAATTTTAATATGTTGTTGACGGGATTTGAACATTAAACATCGTAATACTTTAGATATTAAAATATAGATTATTTTTAGTATTAGATCTAACAGTTCTAATATATTTGTTTTAAAAGATCTAATCACACTCTTATAGCCAAAAGAAAAAAAGGAGATTACACATACTCATAATCACACTCTTATAGCCAAAAGATATATATTCCCTCTGTTTTTATATATTTGACATTTTAGATAACGTGTTTTGTTTTTATATAATTGACCTTCTCGCCTCTCAAAATTGTCTAGCTGATTACTCCCTCCATCCCTAAATATATGTCCATTTTGACTTTTTTTATGGTCAAATTGACTAATTTTTGACTAACAATTAAAAATTATTCTTTTATAATTTTAAAAAACTAAAAAATACATTCTAAAATAGATTTTATATACTTTTTAATAATATAAAATTTTAATTTTTTTCAATTATATATTATATTTAAATTGCAGTCAAAGATGAGTAAATTTGACCGCACTGAAAACAAAGTGGACAACTAAAAGGGGACGGAGGGAGTACTTTTCAAGGTTACCCAAGTCTTTTCATATTTCAATATACAGACTTGAAAACTACTACTCCACACTATAATAGAAAAAACAAATACTTCATACTCTATTTTTAGCCCTGTATACTACTTTTTCTTTAAACTTTTACTATTATTATAATAATAAATTTTATATAAAATTCTTTTGTCATTAGATATAATAATGATAATAACTTAAATTATTCAATACAAGATAATGAAATAAAAAGATATTTTTAAAATTAACTTGAAAATTAAAAGCTTTGCTCAATTATTCATTAAAGAATTAAAATACTTATTGACTAAATTATATATATAATATAATATAATAAACATATTTTGAAAAAATATAAATTATTAATAGATAATTCATTGTGTTGTATATACATATTTGGTTAGTTACAAAGATGACGAAGTTATTATTAAATGATTCTAAAGCATCCTCGAGAGAGAATTTAAAAAGAGTTAAATTGTGAAAGGATAAGAAGGGAGTTGTGATGAGTATTAATTACAAAGTCAAATGAATATTGGTATGTGTAAAAGGTCTTTAAACGTCAAATATATAAAAACAAAGGGACTAGGGAGTATATAGGTTGTCCTTAAAAATGTGACACATTCAATGATACGGGGATACCTCTATAAGTTTAATCAAATGAGCCAAATCGAATGCACCATAAAATGTTATCTACCGTTATCCTCTAGTTCATCACCCACCCATATTCCATCAACTTCGTCCCAAACACCGACCCATCCAGGCCTCTCACCTACACTTGATCCAATTCACTTCCACTTGAACAGTGTATTTCTCAAGGTTACACCGCATATCAAATTATATTCACAATAATGCCGCTCTCTTCGCGATCAGAAACTCACCATCTTCATTTGCATTAGATAAGACTTACCCTACTTGGGTACACATGGTCAAATCACCATTTGACTTCAACAATACATATTGTTCTCCATTTTCATCTATACTACTCGTGTCAATAATTAAGAGGATTTCGTATATACAACTATATTATAACTGAAAACAAGCTTGTAATTATTCAACAAGACATTGCGTCTTTGATTGCGGGTTCACCTCATTTTCCTTGCACAATCGAAAACATGGTAATTACATGTTTTTCGATTTGGTTGAAATAATAAGGCGAACTCGAGTAAAGTGAGCATTTGGTCAGATAACTACAAGCCCATTTTGAAGCAATAACAGGATTATAATTTAGTCATTGTAGACCAAATACTCTGGAATTGTAGACACTATCAGGGTAGTTGAAAATGGCTAACAATATGTACTACTCAAGCCAAATACCGATGTGACCATGTTTACTCAACCAGAGTTGGTCTTGCGAAATGAAGATGCTGAGTTGCCGATTTGGTATAACAGGCGTTCTTAAGAACTTAATCTGAAATTCAGTGATTGTAAATACACCACTCTAGTGGAATTAATTTGGATCTACTTGAGGTAAGCAATCTATGAAGTTTGGGAGGATTAGATTTGGTTCATTTGATAAAAAAAATTGGAGGCACGTATGGAAAGCTTTCACGATTATTTTGGGTGTAAGTCTATAAGATTTATGATCTCAAATACTTGTTTATGTCCTATGATTCCCTCTTTTTTTTTCTCTTTTGAAGCCTTGATAGTATTTCTAAACTAAAGGTGGAATGCCAAGGTTCTTCACACACGGTCATGCCTGGTTCAGATGCTTCTCTCAACCTCCAACTCTCTTTTTCTCATACTGAAGCACTTCTGTTACTAATATTCCAGGTGTCTGCTTTGATAATCTTGTTAATTGATGTATTTCATCACTGAATTTAGTTTATGGTTGTAGCTCCCTGACTTGATATATATCTCTAGTTATTTTTATTTGGTGTTGAATGTGGATGTAGAACTTAAAACCTTATTTAATATGTCATTTTGTAATCAACATCTACCCCTTGTTCTTATTGTAATTAGTTGTATTATGATGCTAGTTACACGCATGTACAAGAAGTCAACATCAGGCTTGTGAAATAAGAAATTTCTCACCTTGGGACATTTTGCAGCTTGGAGGGCATTTGTATCGGTGCACGAAACCGAAACAAAACTTGCATACTCAGTTATTTGATTTGAGAGAATCCCAGAGCAGTGTCTGAGATGAAGATGAAGTTTTCTTCTTACAGCAGCTTGTGCAAAATTTTCATTATTGACAGAGGCTGATCTCAAGTCTGTTAACTCCCCTGGATCGATATCCAAGTGGCTTTGGTACAGGTACAATGTAATAAGTATATCCAACACGGAATCTCCCAAAAATTCAAGTCTCTGTGTAAATTTAATAGAAATATATCAAATCGTACGTCACCTGCTCATCAAATTAAACTATATGTTAACTTAATAAAAAATAACATAGACAATGATATACTATGTACCTCATAACTATAGCCACGGTCTACCACTTGGTCGTCAGAAGCATGTGTAATGGCCTCTACTAACAAACCCTTGACCAAGAATTTATACTCCAACTTCGCCTCCAGGATCTCAATCTCTATTTCTTTTGGGTTGTAAGTATGGAGAGATGCTTTTTTAATGGCTCCGTCAAGCAGCAAGGGCTGAACTTCAACATCCATACCGAGCCATTTCATCAATTGAACCGAGGCAACCAACCCACCTCCAACATAGTAGGCTCCTATAAGTGCCTCAACGCAATCAGATATAGTCTTGGAGCCCATCCACCTATGGCCCTTATCACAACACTTGCCAATTTTAATTTTTGTGTCTTCGGTTACAAAGTCACTATCTAGAGGCACTTCTGGTGTATCCACTCCATGTTCACATGGAAAAAGTTGTATAGATAGTTGTCCAGGAGCATTCCATCGTACTGGATCAAAAGGACTATCTCGGATATAACCCTGCCGAAGTGCCAATAAATAATGTGAGATAATTTTCCGGAACAATTATTTGA
Source organism: Oenanthe sinensis (assembly GCA_028671895.1). Classification (NCBI taxonomy): domain Eukaryota; kingdom Viridiplantae; phylum Streptophyta; class Magnoliopsida; order Apiales; family Apiaceae; genus Oenanthe; species Oenanthe sinensis. The sequence continues at coordinate 13,206,278 of CM053799.1, forward strand.
GTTAAAGATGCATTAGTAGTTCATCATTTTCATCTTCAATTAACATGCCAAATTTGAAGTTCAATAAGATTATAAATTTTTCTTTTGGGATTGAATAAACTAAATGCACAAGTATAGTACTTATTTGATTTTCAATTGTGATGTACCAAGCCTTCTATCTCCGATAAAGACAAGAACTTTGAAATTCAGATGAGTATCCTACTATGCTTTGACACTAGACATAAAAAGAAACTAAATGAATGGCAGGACTATACATCTGTGAATAGAGCTAAAAATATAATACCTGTATCTTTTTATCAGTTCCAAACTTATGCAAAGTCGAGTTACGAACTGCATGTGTGCGATAATCAGATAATTGTCCTTCATGTTTGTCAGGATATTTAAAAAAGGGATGGCAACTTAAAACATATTTTAAAACTGAATCTCCAAGTAACTCTAATCGCTCCATGGAGAAACTCGCGTTACATTTCATAGTTTCAGAGCTTCCAAAATCTGAAAATTAAAACAGAATAATTAAACTATGTAGCTTAAAAAAAATTATAAAAATAATTGAACTCAGGCAAGTAACAGACCAGTGAACTTGATATTTGAAAATTGCTGGAGTCACTCTTAATCTCATCTCGAAGCTGGCTGGCCAACATTAAGGACTCCAAACGGTGTACTGCTGAGGGTAGCAAGTACATTGACTTTAAAACACTTAATCTTACATCAACAGCGACAAGAAGTTCTGGTGGAATGCGAACAAGGTTGTACGGCTTTCTGTTAACCTTTTTACTGCTGGTTCCTTTTTTCTTTTTACTTGAACAACCTAATATTTGCATTAGAAAATAAAGTCAATTACAATAACAGAATTCAATGTTTTGTGTCATCCAGATGTCAACTTTAGTGGGGAAGTAATACAATATTTCATACATGTTGTCACTTTATACTGAGATCAGATAGCAAACAGACCTTCTTTGAAATCAACGAGAAGATTGTGGGCTTTATGGCTTTGTTTCATTAGCAATAGAGGCTGTCCAGGATGTACAAGAGATATCCCATACCTTGTCAAGGGGAAGAGTTAAATAATAAGTTAAGTTTAGTGAGGTCAAAACTGTACACAAAGTAAACATAAAATTCAGTTACGGAATAGGATTCACCAACTTCTTCTCAAAATAGTCGGTGAAGGACGAATAGTTTGAAGGGGCTTCATCAGAATCTCCATCAAAACTACATTCAGCAGAAGTTTCCATCAGGACTTCAAGAACAGTATAAAATCTTCCCGTGTGGACAGACAAAACAACCATATCTTTGGTGTTGGTTATAGGAACTGATCTATTTGCAAAGTGTATATTGCCTATACAACCAAGATCACTCCCAACTACACCACCATTCTTTGAACTCTCAATAACATTGCCTGATTGTTCAGAACTCAACCAGGCATTTTTTTTAGAAACTCAACCTCAGAAACGCAAGAGTCTATACCCGCCCAATCAATTTTCCATGGTTCCTGACTAGGATTGTTTACAGTCTCCAACGGTAAAAGTAAGTACATGTTGGATGGGTTCCATAGTGAGACATCTGCCTGGAGCAAAAACTCTCTTCCTTCCTTCGAATCGGAGCGGACAAACAACTTTCCAAAAAGTCCATTGAAGAAAAATTCTTGGAAGCACATTGATTTTCTCACCTAGGTACGACATAATGAAGAATCCATATAATTATGTTTAGTAGAGATAATTATTTCTAAAACATAGATATTAAGACAAATTTATATGTGTACCTGTTCTGCGTTCAGATGAACTTGTCCACATGAAGATACTGAAGACTTGACAAACTTTTCGACCAAGTATAAATCCACTTCCAAGTTTGCCACATCATCTTCAAGCTTCGACTCAATTAGCAAAATAAAACTTGAATACTGTTGATTAGGAATGTTACAAACAAAATCCAATTTGTACGCAAAAAAGGCTATGTTGTCCATCCCCTTGTCCCAGGTCCCAGAAAGAGCTCGGATGCAGGTCGTTCCATGTAATTCTTTCCTCTTTGTTGTTCCTAAAGACCAGAAAAAGTAACACCAAAATGATAATTATAGATAAAGATCCGCAACCAAGTCCTTATAAAGATGTTAACAATCATATAGATGCTGACCAAAATGCAACAAATATAAATCAACTACCAAGATAATCTCCACAACAGAAGTTATTGAAGGAAACAAAGTAACAAATTTTCACGTGATAACATGTTTTAGGTGTTCAGCTTCTTAATATTAAGTGTGGGTAACCATATTGTCCATCCTGAATGCAAGTCAAAAATAATATGACTAAAGAAAAGATGCTCATGGATTTTACTATATTTCTTTATTCCTGTATCTATCAGACTGTCCAAAACTAGCAGAATATTGTCAAGTCAATGCCACGAAAGAATAAGTTGCAGATCCTGTACCCCAACTATATAATTGAAAATTGATGGAACATTTCTTTAAAGATTAATCACAACTTACAAATAAACACCAAGTACTTTATCATAAAGCATCAGTCGTGACATTTTTCAAGATATATCCTTCTAGTAGTGAAAGTCTACAGGTATACACACCTGCACTTGAAACTTTGTTTTCCCCAGTGGTGTCCTTTTCTCTTACTGATGCTCCAGTAACATCCACAGCATCTGCATTTATGTCTTTCTTACAAGGTTTTGAGAATGAGGCATCCTCTTCTCTGACTGATGCTACAGAAACAGCCACATTATATGCATTCATGTCTTTCTTACAAGATTTTAAGATTGAGGCATCCTCTTCTCTGATTGATGCTCCAGAAACATCCACAGCATATGCATTCAGGTCTTTATTACAGAGTTTTAATATTGAGGCAACATCTTCTCTGACTGATGCTCCGGAAACATCCACAGCATATGCATTCAAGTCATCACAGGGCTTTAAGCTCGATGCTCCAGTAACATCCACAGAATATGCATTCATGTCATTTTTACAAGATTTTAGGATTGAGGCATCCTCTTCTCTGACTGATGCTTTAGTGGCATCCACAGCAATTACATCCATGTTACAAGGTTTAAAGATTGAGGCATCCTCTTTTTTGTTTGGAACAGTATTTAACATAAGATACTTGCTTTGTATGATATTAAAAACCTGGAATCTTTGCTTAAAATTTCCCCTGCAAAATAATTTATGCATTGCAAGGAAACGCAATGAAGTCTCAAAGTTAGGTCAAACTCATGAGTGCCCATTTAGTTTATGCATTACAGTTCATTCTTCCATTTAATTTCATCATAAGTGCACCGATATGTATTTAATACCATATCATGGGTATTGTTATTGGTAATCCATTTTAATAGAATCCTACTTGGGGTACAACATACATACCTCTCTAGCATCATCACATACTGGGAATCATTTTGACGTGCTCGGTCTTGTAATTGAACATAACTACAGATCGTTGTTGGCAAGTTAAAATATATCACGGTAGAACAGTTAGGCACATGAATTCCCTCAAAATCAGGAGTAAATATAAGGTTCACCTGACACAATGTAAAAGCTAGGCTTGAAGTTTGCGCTAATTCAATTTCGATAATGCCAAAAATTGATCTTTGAAAAGAAACTTATATCAAAACAAAATAAAATTGTAATAGTCAACTAATAAAATTTTAATAATGTAAACTTATGCAACCTGTAACAAATGACATATAAACTCCTACATTTTTGGCATATATACCTTTCCAGAGCAAATTGATTCTAATGTTTCCTTCTGCAACTTAGGTGTCTGAGCATTAAGTGAGTTATTAGTCCCAGTCAGAGATGATGCCGATATATGAGATAAATAGGTCATTTTCTTTAAAACTCTTTCAATAACTTCAGCTGTTAAGATTTGATCAACAAAAACTAGGCAAAGAATTGGTTTAGCTTCCCTGAAATGGTGGCAAACAGGGAAAAGTTTGAGAATTACATAACTTGTAGATTATGTGGAAACTTTGACAACGTTATTTTACCCAAATGATTTGAAAATTCGAAGGAGTTCATAAAGCTTTGGAGATAAAATTCCTGTAGACACCGTCTTCGAATAATTGCATTCCACGTCAAGCAAACTTTCATGGCCTGAGGAATTTGCAATGTATATATACAACTACCGATTAATAAATAGATAGCAGAACATTATTGATGATCAGTTTGAGACAATCATAGTGTTGAACTGTAGATGAAAAAACTTTACAAGTCTTTGAAATCAAGTCCTGAATAAAATCATCAGGTTACAGAGTATGATGCTACGTGTTACAACAAATATATTTAAATAGTCGACAAAGTTGCTCTTTAAATGAAAGAAAAATAAAACAACGTAGTATCAACAGAAAATAAAGACACGTGAGAGTTTGGAGTCTAAACATTGTCAGGGACATGTTGCACTAAGAGCATCTCCAACCTAAAACACCAGCTCCAACCCATCACAATAATCCACAGAAAATAATATAGTAATGAATATCTTATTTCCTTTTCTAATTTTTACACCAATAATAAATTAATATTATATTTTAACTCTATCACAAAAATAACTTCTTAATTTTATAATTAAACTAATATAACATATGCCAAATAACAATTTTGAAAAAACCCTGTCTAATTATAATATTGCGATATTAAAATATATAATGTATTTTTTTATTAAAGGAAAAAATTATTATAACTTAAAGTTAATAAAACTATAGTGTTTTAAGTTTCATATTTATTTAGAAAACTCCTTTACAAAAATAATAGAGATTATGATTGATTTTTACTAGTTAGATTGATAAAATTAAAAAAAATATGCTAATAAATTATTTTGGATATAAATGGAATTATTTATTTATATCTAATGAATTGAAGGGTATTATTGGGATTTTGATTTATTTTATTTCTAAACTACACAGTCTACACTAAATGAACTTTTACTAAATGATGCAAGTTATAGAGTAAGGTTGTGGTTATTTACACTAAAAAGGTGCAAAAGGATAATAATAGTGTTATATTTAAGGTCCAACTCGGCTTTTTGGTAGAAATCTTGCAATGTCCCACTAGGACAGACTCAACAAGATTATACTATATAGAGGTTCTCCGTCCACACGAATAAAGCAAAATCGAAATTGTTGCATCATTTAATATTGGAGTCAAAGCAATAGAGAATTGAACATGGCTATTACGACGTAAGGTCGAGCCTTGATTTGATAATCCGGGTCAAATCGCAACTCTTTTTCGAAATCGGGTCAAATTCCGATTTCGTATCACACATAAGGCCGAAGTATACTGGCTCAAATGCAACAACTTGGATAATTCTTAAGCATGACAGACCCAAAAGATCATGATTTGTTGGTGCATTTGCTAGTAGTACTCTACCTTATATTTTGAACTAAAGTATGCACGTGTCTCAATGTTGGAATGGGACTCGGGTATTACAAACTCCCCCATTTAAATTTTTGACATTCGAACAGATAACTCATAGGCCCAGATCGTACCTCTCTCGCCATTGTGGGATAATACTGACTAGATGTGGGATAATACCACCATCTTCGTATATTCACTTTTGGCAACTTGACGTATCAAGATTTTGCTCACTTCCAGCAACTTGATGTATTAAGCTTTCGAGAGTTGGCTTTGATACCAAATATGACACTTGGGTAAAATCCCAAGTCTTTTCCAAAATCGGGTCAAATTCCAATTCCGTATCACACATATGAGTCAAATATGATCCACTAACATTAAGTATCGCTTTTATTTGAACTATATAAATGATTATTTATTCTAAAATAAACATAATATTATAAAAATATAACAATCACAAATTAAAAACATAAATATATAAATTATAATGCATTAAATATATATGATGATAATGGATAAACCATATTTTGTGAAAATTTAAACTTACAAAAGATATTAAGCAATTATAAATTGGCTATTTACTTAGAAATATAATGAGTTAAAAATATAATCGGTTTTGTACCGAATACACATCATAGATCATATTCGGGTAGGATCATTTTATGAAAAATAATATGTGACATAATCTGAGCGGGCATATATGAGTGCAAGAATCATATTCTATCCGGATTGAATTTTTATGCCAAATTTGGATAATTTATAAAACGAATATGAGACATGTATCATATTTTCGAGCCGGATATAAGCCAAGATACCGGATAGGCCGGATCAATTTATAGCACTAATTGTACACCATAATCATGGTTAAAAAGACAACAAGTCGGGCGTCGTAACATGATGCCCGGGTACCTTCAAGTCGACTAGTCTACTAGTCGACGATTAATCATCGTGATAAAAACACTAGAAGGGAACATTATGAACGTTTTGAAATTGTAGATTAACGTCAATATTAGGTTTCACAATTTGTTTGTTGATGCTTCCTACTCCTTTTTTCATATCTTTTTAATGTTCACCATTCCTCACTACCCGGGCCACTTCCAACTCCTACATATTTTCCTTTTGAATCCTATATAATAATCTAAATATGCATAAAGCATCAAACACCAAGTAACTTTTAACAGTAATCAGGCTACAGAATGCTTAAATAGTGTTTGGCTATTACGGAGAACTAGCAAAGAGGTAGACAATATTGTTGAAATATATTTCAAGAAAAAGGTGGCTAATGGCTATCAACATGATGTAATAAAATCAGGTAAAACATAATATTTATCAGGGAAAGGGACTGGTGGAGAGAGTGTAGAAATGATATAAGAAAGACAGCATGTGAAAGTATATATAGAAAGGCATTCATATAATGGAAATATGGAAGAATATAGCATACCTTGGGGCAAGTGTTCTTCAACAATATTAAAAACCTCTTGAAGATAACAGTTATATTGAGAAGAACTTTTGGTATAAAATTCACAATCTTTATCAACATCAGGGGACTTCTCTGTAAAGATTTTAACAGCCTGTATTAAAAAAAAGTCAAAACTAAAATGAAATATAAGGCCCCATATATGATATGAAGTTGTACAAAACGTATATCAGTATAATACAAAATTACAAAGTTAAGTGACAAAAATCTTAATCTTATGTGTAAACATGGTTTACTTTTGATTCAATATAACTTCCACTATGTTCATCCAAGACAAATATAATTACAATGCGTATAATGGGTTCTCCTAAATGTTATCTTCCTACATTTTTTTTTTATTTTTCTTACAACCCCTCTTCACTAAGTTCATCTAAGGAAGATAAAAATATTTACAAATGCATATAACAGGTTCTCATAAATGTTATCTTCCTACATTTTTTTCCCTTGTAACCCTCTTTGGATCTTTAAGTTAATTGCAACAGAAATAATCATACCTCAAGAGCACATATGAGACCAAGATCGTCAATACAATACAAAATATTTTGGTGGATGATAGAGATTCTGCTTCTAAGTGATGCCTGTGTATCATCTGTGTCTCTGAAGCTATCGGAAAGTGACGCTTCCAACACAAGCAAAGAGCCATTAAACTGTACCAAAAATATTGAATATAAATTGCATCAAATTAACTTGAAGTGAAATAGTAGTTACCAATGACACGGAAAATCTGAGTACAGACAATTACACCCTTCAAGTCCACAGTATCCCAATTTGAAAATCAGTATTTCTAATTTTTTTTATTTTTATTCATAAATATATCTTCATGGTAAAAAAAAACAAATGAAAAAAAATATTTGTTAGAGCAAAATTGGATTACAAGTTTACATTCATATCACAGTTTGAACTTTAGGAATCACAAATCAATTGCTTTAAAATGACCTGTTGACTATTATCTTTCTGTGGAAAAAATGGAGTGTGTAATCTATATATAGGCTATGCTTGCTACATCTTATAACGAAGTAAAACAAGTTACTGTTCTAGAAAAAACTTGTATCCTAACCTTCAACCACGTGGACTCCAATTTCACTTTTAAATCAGAATTGGAGCACATAGATGGGTCATAAAATATATAAGATTCTGTTGTAGAGGGGATGACCAATTCCTGTTCCCCTCTGATCTGAATTGGGTATATCTGCATTTGAAAAATAAACTTACTGCACTGGTAAATCAACAAGTAACATATACTCAAGTACAACTTTGGAGTTTATGGAAAACCACTATAAGAAAGTAAGAAACAAATAGTACCTGGGAATTTAATATGGCTTCAAGTTTTGATATGTGAGGCTGAGAGTCGCAGACAGAAAACAAGCCTGCTAACAAAAAGTATATTAGGAGATGCACATAGCTAGATCAAAAGCAGCAGTGTTAATTTCATATTAACCTTGTTTCAAACTAAAGGAACCTTGTGCTAAGCTAAGACTGGTGATTTGAACTTTCCAGAGTAACATATACATTTAAGCAATAGATGAATTTAATTGTCTAATAACACTACTGCTAACCCATGTAAGTTGTAGCCATACTACAGACTCCCATTTATAGTCAATTTGTTCAATAATTTTTCATACAAGTTATAGTCGGTTGTTTCTTAAATGCAATAGCTTCCAAGAATACTTGTTTTGTATACAGAAAATACAAAATCTTACCTTTTTTAATTACAGGGGATGCAGTCATACCAAAAATCTTTGGCTTCTCTCCGGAATTGTGATAAAATTCCTTATAAATCAATCATAATTAAACCTCAGTAATAAAAAGGCTAGAGACTATATCAAAATACAACCATTTACAAAACTATAATTATAATTATAGTAGCATGACTGAATAAAAACCTTAAAAGAGCAATTTCCCTTGGATAGTGGATACTATTCTTAAATTATAAAGGTTAAGCCTTTTTGACAGAGCAATTCTACCTTCATTAATTTTGCATAAGGGTGGTTACCCGTAGTATGGTGGCATTCATCAAGTAACAATAAGCATATCATTTCGAATTTCAAGAATGCTTTCCTTAATGCACCTAGCAGGATTTGAGGGGTCATAACCATAACCTGAAGGTAAACACACAGAAACAAGAACATGTAAAACGAGTAACGTGATTATGTAGTAGAAAAACGTTAATATTGTGTCAAGGTTTGAAGATTCTTTACACAAGCGCGCAAAAAAGAAAGGACATAATAAGAAACTTATATGCTTACTGATTCTTTTATGTTAAAACTTAAAATGTTGAAAAAATAACAGCCAAATCAGCATATTCTTTAGAAATGTTGGAAAACAAATTCGTTTTATTCATATTCAGACACTATAAAGAGAGAGAATTTAACAAAAAAAATATTAACCCATGGACATTATATTACAATCATGCCAGCATCCACAACATATAGAAGGGATCTTTCTAATCAAAAAGAACAATTTTACCTAACAGGCTTTACCATTTACTATGCTTAATTCAATGCAAGCATAAGGCCGATATCAGTACTTAAATAAGGTGAGAAATATTGCCAAAAAACATAATAATAATAATAAGGTGAGACAGAGTATATAAGAAGCAACTCACATCATTTTGATTAATCTCCCTTTCCCATGATTTAGCATCCCAAGAATCAATCCCTCTCGCACCATAATATTCATCAACTTCAAGCTCAGTATAATCCTTCATAACCCTATATTTCTGTAATGTACAAACTGAGAACTTCTAAATATCTGAGAGCACATTAGAAAGTAGAAACCCATAGGCTTGGACTACTTTGACCTAGTTTGATACTTCGAGAATCAAGAGATGACTAACAATATGCTTAAACTACACAGAGAGAATAGAATCTATCGAGATACTCATTAAGACATTATTAATGTAGGATATCTCAAAGTCAACATATGAGTTCTCATTAGGTAGGAAAAAATGCTTTTAATTAGCTAAAAGTAACAAGATAAAAACATGCCTGGTGAACAAGCCCAACAGTGGGTGCCAAGAAAATGATCAATCTTCTTCGACCACTAAACTTTACAGATTTAGCAATTTCTTTAATCAGCATAACCGCAATTAATGAATCATCAGCCCCTACTTCTACATAGGCAATTGTGTTTCTCTTCTTAGCAACTTCAAAAACCTCCATTTGATACCTAAAATTTAAAACAAATATCAACAGTTAATAAACATTCGTAAAAATTAAAATCACCCCACATAAAATAAATACTACAGATACAAATAAGAACATTCATATACATATAAGTGCATATACATTAACCTTCCCAAGAAGGAAAAAAAAAGTTAACATATTTACTGAACACCCCATATACATAAAATAGATATACACAAGTGCATTCACATAAAGGAAAACAACCATACATAGATATGCAAATAAATCAATTTACTCAAAAATAAAACATTGAAACTAGATTAACTTCCCCAAGAAAAGAGTTACTAACACTTTCACAGTTTACTAGATAACACACCATACACACACAATAGATGCACACAATCACATACACATAAAGAAACAATCATACATACATAAATGCATATACATCAATGAACTCAAAAAAATAACTTTTTTACAAGATTAACTTGACAGTAATAAAGGGGGGGGGTTACTGGGTAGGCTTAGAATTGAGAAGAGTAGAAGTAGCCATCTCCATTGTTTCATCAGGTGGGCAGTATTTGTAGTCATCAAACTTTCTCTTCTTTAAAATCCTAATTGCTTCTTGAGAATGCATCATTGATGATGAGACTCACACACCAAAGATGTGTGCTTTAGATAAAATAATCTAGAACTTTTTATTTTCAAAAATCTTTTAATCTTCCCACAAGGGCTGGGCTAGATCATCAAGAATGAGGCATCACACACTCATGCTAAACATAAAACACATATATAGATACACACACATATATATACACACAATAAAATTAGGGACAATTTTTTTTTGTGTTTTAGGATTATTGGGAACAAGCCCTTGTTTGGATTTCGTATGTAATCAGTTTTTTTGAGGTTTTAGAGAGACAAGAGAGGCTTTGGTTTGGGTTTGGGACTGTACTTGTAATAATCGTATGTATTGGACTCTACTAGTACTATAAGACTTTCATGCAATTATTATCTATTTCTACTATGTACGTTTCAGCTGTAACTTTTCTATAAATAGGGATAGTATTTATTATTCATAACATAAAGTTTTATTTATACTTTTTTCTTTATGTGGATGGTTTTTTTTTTGAAATATATTATTATATCATATAGTATAGGGGGAATTTGAAATTCCAAGAGATTAAATTCAATAAGAGATTCTTTTTTTTCAAAAAAAACGAATAATAATATTCTGAGGGAAAAAAAGAGATTCTTTTTTTTTTGGAAAAAAAAAAAAGAAACTTTAAACATTATGAGAAAAGGTAGTATTATTTGTACTTGGTAAAAATAAAAATATTTGAATAAATTAGTAAACCATATCAGAAAAAACGGGATTTATGATAAATTTGATTATAATTTCATCTAAATTCGTTTGAATATCATGTTTTTAATTGTTATTATATCGCCTAAATAAATGGATCAAAGATTTGATACGGTTAATTGCTTAATTATTCAAATTTTATACTGACTAAAATTTAATTTGATAAATATTTTACAACTTTTTTATTTGTTTTAATAGACCTAATTATAATTTCATACTCAATTGGTACAACTCAAATTGTCCCACATAGATGTGATCTTGTTTAATAAGAGTTTAAAAAATCAATTAATATAAAATCCAAGACTATAAAAATTAAAAATGATAATAATTGATTGGGTAAATTAAGCTATAGTGTAAAGGAATTCTATCAGTTACATGTCATTTAAAGGAAGAGGAACAAAAAATAAAAAAATAAAGTTACAGGATCATAAACAGAACCGCAAGTACTGAGACTACCCAGATTTAAGGGCTCATAATATCTACCAAAATGTAGTTGTTAACTGATTACAACTAAATGATACAAGTTTCTGCTTTCTCTTCTTTTATCTTTTCTTTTACTCGTATATGCAGACGGGTTTGCTGATGTGTCAAAAACTCCACTACGTCCTGAATCAGTAAATCACAACTCGGAGTAACCCCGGCTGAGGTTCAGAGAAATCGAGGCCTTCTTCCTCGAGCAGATAACGCTGCACGGCAGTTGGCAGTCTTGCTGGAGTACGAGAACCTCTAGTATGGTGGCCAGTCCCAACACATATATAAACCTGCAAACGTTGGTCTGCTGATCTTGCTGCACTTCTCAACATTGTCAGATCCCGTTTCAGTACATGGATGGCTTCATTCACATGGAGCCCATGAAGATCTATCAATCTTTCTTGTCCTCTTCCATTTCCTTGCATCCCTGAGTAATGTGGATTTCTGCAATTTAAGAGGTTCAATTACAGAATTAACAGACATATTGAAAAATCAAGGTCAAATGGAAACTGAGTACTTCACCCCAACTGTAAAAAGATTTACAGCATATCAGCTCCTGAGTATTGTTTATGGAACAGGTGCACTTCCAACAAATCCAATGCATTTACAGAGAGAAAGGGGTTTGATTTGGAAAAAACATTAGCAAATATAATTAAATATAGAGGCCCTGTAAAGAACAGAAATCACAACTTCACAGTACAACATCCCAGAGATGAGGACACTGTTGTACACTGGTACTTATAGGGTGCTGCTTACTGCTAGATATTGAAATTGTCACTCAATGCATATGGAAAGATAAGCACCCCTAAGAAGCAAGGACAAAGTAAGAGATGCCAACCAAGTTCCTTCCTGACCCTCCGACCATGAGTTGAAAAAATGCATTAAGAGCAGCAATGAGACAACAAACCTCTGACGATAAATAGATTCTTGAGCCTTAGCATGGGCTGCTTTCATCTGCATGTTGTGCAGCTGTCCTTTGACGCTCAGTTCTTTAGCCAGTGCCTTGTTACCAACAAGGTATGCCTGACGCGCCTAGTTTTGATACAATTAATACGATGGTTAATAGATACAGGACAAAAATGCAATTTTATGGAGTCAAACAAACAGCACATGTGATTATCATAACGGAAAAAATGAAAATGGTTCAACTTTATACAGCATTGGGCAGTTACAAGAAAACATATTAGTGTAAACATTATTAATATTTAATGTGAATAGTTGCTATATTATCGTAGATAACATAAAAAAAACTGACAGAACTGAATTTTTACAAATCAAAGTAGCAGTAATATAATATAGATAACATTAAAATATTAACAGAACTGCTTTTATTACAAATCAAAGTAGCAGCCCAATAGGATAACTGCAAACACCATAACCACACATATTATCCTCATATTATTCCCTTTCTTTTGACGATCATCCAAGCGGGTGATTCAGCTCTTAGTAGCCAATTATTTCTTTATAAAGTAAACAGAAGTTGGTTCCTGGAAACTACATTTCCCAGACCAAGCTTGAAGAAATATTATCCCATTAAATCGCATAACAGAAGTCTCAACAGCTTAATCTTTGAAATTATATATCCAATAAATGATGAACACACCAGAACTCTATACCGGGCAACAAACAGAAACATTAAAAGTTTCAACTATGAATTATAAAGAGAACTCAATAGAGCTGTACAAACTGATTGACACACACACCAGGCAACTACTCTGTACCAGTGTTAGACCTTTGCTTTATATGAAATGAACCAACACTCCAGCACCAATTCAGAGAGAGAGAAAGATGCAACCCAGGGAATATAACAAAACCAACTATCAGAAGAAAAAAGGCAAATAGAACATAAGCACGCACCTGTTCAAAATACACATTACGCAAACGAGCATAGTCACGAGCTTCCTCGCGTGATTCAGAATACATATTTGCTGCCATATTAACAAAGGTAAAGCCTATATATGTGCGAAAGTATAAAAAAGGAATTTTTGCCTCTTGAGAATATTACCCACGGCTTCTCCTGTTTCAAGCCAAGCAGGTGCTGCACGAGCTGGACTTCGACCTTGCACCCTATCACCATAAATTCCCCTTCCTTGCCCGCCAATGTAAGAGCCAGCTGAAGCATGAGAAGTTCTACTAGAGCCAACACTCACATCTGAAGAACCATTTCCATCATACTTCCAAATACCAGAATCCTGGGATGCCATTTTTCTCACAGCCGAAGCAAAATCTATGGCCCCTCTGGTTGGTATGGATGAACTGGATCTGAATAAAAGCAAGTTTTCCTTCTCAGAAGGTCGATAAGGACTACCATTTGGTTGGAGTTCATCTTCATGGTATTTTCGTATGCCATTTTGACCATCTCCAGCAGAAAGTGCAGGAAAATCAAGTGCAGTAAGATTTGGAGCTGACAATGCCTTCGAATTGTGGCTCTGATTTATACCACCTTCGATTTGAAGCTGCAAGGGAAAATGTAACGCATTGTGAACTCTATCCAGAAAACAATGAATCAGAAGATAAGTGCAGGCCATCGCAGATCAAGAGAAAAAGATAGGATTTGAACATATGCATCCACAGAAGATCAGTGCAAATAATAATTTGTCAACATGTAGCATAGATTATAGAAAACTTGTTAACATCAAATGAATACAGATTTAACACTTTCTTGTTGACCAACTTGGATTGAAAAACAGATGATCAGAAGAAAACTAGTAACCCTCTAAAACTAGAGAAGATACAAAACTCAAAATAATTGACAAACAGATGATCAGAAGAAAACTATAACCCTTTAAAACTAGATAAGGTACAAAACTTAAAATATAGGCATACCTCCAGCTGAGTGAGCATCTCAATGGTCAGGTTCAAGTCACCGCCATTAGCATAGTACACCTCTGCAAGGCTTTCAGCAGCAAAACCAGGAAACTGCGAAGCTAAAAACTCAAGATGGTACATATCTGTACTCTCAAGCAGCTGCTGCTCATTTAACATGTCGGAATTTCCATTATAAGAGGTACCCTCCCTGACACCGTTCAAAAGATTATCATTGCTTATTTGTTTGTCCCAAGGTTTAGCATGCACATTAAGATAACTGGCTGAGAGTGGATCTTCAACATATGGTGCAACAGAATATCCCATCTTTTGAGGAAAGCTACCACCATCAATTCGATGTGGAGATAATTCCTGCTGTTCTTTCAACATCAAGGCACTACCATGAGAAGCAGGGAACCTTGACATTTCATTGACATCAATCAAAGACATGGATGAGAAGGGAAGGCCATTAACTCCCGGGGTCTCATCTTTCTCCATGACCTTAAAGTCAGGAGTGATATCATCAGGGAGTTGGCAGCGCCAGTATTGATGGGCCTCTTCATCAGAGTTATTTGAGACAGATGACTCTGATCTATCTAATACTGTTTTTCCTATTGCTCTGTTACCACTGCTGGCAAATCTTGATGATGAATCTGATGCACCAGGGCTTCCTGGAGATAATCTAAGAGCAGAGGGAACAAATTCGGTGGCATTAGGATTTAAAGTTGTTAACTTTGAAACAACACTTGGCTTTTTGTCAGCGGTAAGAGCTCCTTTGTTGTACAAGCTCATTCTATTTCTTTTTTATTTCAAAACAAAATTTATGTTACATGCATACGGAGAAATGGAAACTGAAAAAAAAAATCTGCAAGTTGTAGCAGATGTTACCCAAGTCCTGCAAAAGAGAACGCAGATATAGAAAGATGATTAGTCCGATATACACAAATCCCCAACATTCCCGTAACGCAACTAAATTAGGCTTTTAGTGTTAAAATTTCACCACCCCAAAGTCGAAAGTTCCACACACCAGTACCGTAATTTAAATAACAGAAACTGAGGAGAAGTTGATCCCATATACACAAATTCCCAACATTCCCGTAACGCAACTAAATTAGGCTTTTAGTGTTAAAATTTCACCACCCCCAAATCAAGAAAGTCGAAAGTTCCACACACCAGTACTGTAATTTAAATAACAGAAACTCAGGAAAAGTTTAACCCAGGTGGTCCTACATAACACCATAACATACCACATGCAATCATTCATGAATCAAGACATGATCTAAAATACACAAAAGTGTTAACCGAACTATCTTGTAACACTAAACTGATAAGAAAATAGCAAGTTATGACCACAAACATCAACAAAAGTAAGAATTTTTATAGCAAATTCTTTAATGAGCACATAATAACCATTACCATCATACCAAATTCATTGCCACTTCAAGGTTTTAATAAATCAGAAAAAGTAACTCCACATCCACATATCCCATAAGCATTGACACACGGTAACAAGTCATCAACCACAGAAATCTTAATCTTAACTCACCAATACAGTCCAAAACCAAATAAACTCATTACAAAACAAAACTTTGCAACTTTAATAAACAAGTAAATACTTATCTCAACCAAATCTTTCATTAACCATTCAAATAAATACAAAACTAAAAATACATGCACATACATACACACACAAACAATTCTACTATAAAAGCACATAAGCAAATTACAGCATATCTAACATAAAGTTGAAAGCTTTACAGCCCCAATCTAACTAATAATCTAACTAATAAGATATCAAAATTCATACAATCAACTATACACACAATTATCCAACAACCCACATAAAATTCAGTAAAAAAAACCAAACAAATCCAACCCCAGCAACAAATAGTCAAACACAATCAACTAGCCACAAAAAGACTCAAACTTTACAGAGATCTGAGCCAAGAAAACACAAAAACAAGACAAAAATCAAAGTAGAGATGATAAAAGAGAAGTTAATAGATCTGGGAACAGCAAAAAGATTGAAACTTGATACCTTTACGAAGCTGAATGATTGAAGAAACCATAGCAAATCGATTCA
Organism: Oenanthe sinensis; assembly: GCA_028671895.1. Taxonomy (NCBI): domain Eukaryota; kingdom Viridiplantae; phylum Streptophyta; class Magnoliopsida; order Apiales; family Apiaceae; genus Oenanthe; species Oenanthe sinensis. Next base: position 13,222,940 of record CM053799.1, read on the forward strand.
TCAACTGGGGATGAAGAAAAGATGAAGAATCAGATAGAAATACTTACACAGATAAGATTTTTCTGGAATGTTCAAGCTTTAGCCTCTGCTGTATGTATGTATAGGTGTATAGTATGTCTATGTATAGGTTTATGTCTATGTATGTTTATGTGTATCTCTCTGTATGTAGAGTTGAGTTGTATCTATCCTTTTAGTTTCTACACTTTTTTTCTTTCTTTGTTTTTTTAAAGTGTGTGTGTGTGTGTGTTTCGGTGATTTAATTATTTTTGCTGACCACCACAAAATAAAAGAGGAGCAGCCGACCAGAAACTTAACCCTTCGCCACTCGAATTGACAAATTAAACCTTGTCCATGTATCGACTATCTTTCATATTTTGTCAATTTTTTAATTTTTAAAGTATTTTTTTCACAATAGATATGGTTTTATACAGATAGATAAGTAATAATTAGTTTAGATATTCTTAGCTATAATATTTTGAAAAAACTAATATTATATATATTTTAACATATTACTCACTCACTCTCCAAATACAAGTTAATTAAAAAAAATGTACACATATAAAAAAATATTTATTAAATAATGTTTTTTATATTGACACTTATTATTATATTGAATAAGGAAAAGTCAAATTTTATAAATAAAAATTATATGAATAGTTTCGACTAATTATATATAAATATTTTTTAAAGGCAAAAACATATGTATTAAGTGATAGGTTTTAATATAAAAATAATTAATATTTGAGTAGATTTTTTAGTTAATAGTGACGGTTCAAGATATTTGGCCCGTTTATTTCCTCTTATTGAAAAATACATACATTTTTTACCGTATAAAAAATTTCAAACGAGGTCGATTAAAGATATGTTTACAACTAACAGTGGCACTCCAACATATTAAAAGTGATGATTAATATTTGTCAATTAAAGCAAAAAGGGAAAAAAAAATAGTGAATGGCTTTCGCGTATCTCGATGATCAAGGTCATAATTTTATTCTTTAATTTATTTAAATAAAAAAATATTAAAATCAGCTCACATATATGGACGATTACTATATACAGTATAAAAGAGGTTTTTGGAAGACTAATTTTATTCTATCAAATAATACATAAATTAATTTAGTGAATGTACTTTATTTTAAGTCAATTAGTTTTACACTATTTTCCAGAATTAAAATATAGAAAAAATTCTTTTTATATTATGCTTTCGAATTTTTTAAAAGAGGAGAGAAATGATTAGTAGAGGAAATTTGTAAATCTTTTTTAACAGATACTTCTTCTCAAAAACGAGATAAAAAACGAGATGATTATTAAGTAAGTTCTTATATAACTTTTTAAAATATATCCCTCTATCTTTTTTTAAAACGTTGTGTTTTCTATTCCATAAAACTCAGGAGCATATTAGAAAATAAAATTTTAAATTTTTTTTTCCTTTTCCCTTCTCTTTTTTCATCTTCTTCCATACAAATTTCTAGAGTACAATATTAAACATATCTGACTTAATAATTTTTATGTAGAATTAATGATGATGAAAACGAATATCTTCTTGTCATTTCAATTACCTCAAACTATGTGAAGATATTATAAAATGACACTCAATATCTTCGGGATCGTACTGAAAATTTGAGATACCAAGTATCACCATTCTCAAAATAATAGACCACAAATTATTTATCATTTGTCAAAAAAGACTTGATTATTTGGTAGAGTTTATGATACATCGTATTATAGAGAAGTGTATGGAACATGCTCTAGAGAAGCAAAATGTTATATCATGAACTCCCTTGTTTCCCTTATTCAGCATGTACTTTTAAAAAGGTTCAGGAAATTTTAGCCGATAAGAATTGGACATCTGTTTTAAGTTATGAGTCTGATAGTTAAAAAAGAACTAATAAAAAAATTGCTAACACACACACAAAAGTTAATGAAAAGTTGAATAAACTTGTTAAATTTGTTAAGGCTAGTAATGGAACAAACACTTCTGATAAGTGTTCTAACAATTCCAAAAACAAAGTGTGTGAGAGAATAAATCAGTAAATATTGGTTTACTTTCACAAACACAGCTTAAGGAAAAGATGAAAGTTGTCACCAACAAGAATAAGCCTAAATGAGTAAAAAGGAATAGGAATGGAAAGGTAGGAATATCTGAGGAGACTGATTATAAGAATATACCTGATGCACCTAGAAAGACCTGTTTCACTTATGGTAATTCTAATCATCTTGCTATTGACTGCAGGTAAAATAAAAAGAAGAAACCTGAGAGACCTAAATTAGAAGTTAGAAAACAGACTAGATATAGGCCACAAATCCTTGTTTTCATTGTGGTAGCTTATGTCATTCGATTTACACTTGTAAAGAATATCATAGCCTGTATTTCAACTATTATGAACTCTTGCCTCATTTGAATAAAACTCATGTTTCCTCTAGTTATGCTGCAAAACAAAAATATGTTGTAAAAGCTGATAGAAGAAAACCAAAATCTGAAAATGAAAACTTTGTTAACTTAAACTCCGATAAAATTACTTCTGCTGTAAAAGTTAACAATGTTAATAAGAAAGGATCCAAACTTGTTTGGGTCCTCAAAGCCTCTAATTAAGTTGCATATATGATTGCAGGGAAACAGGAAAAACATCTTAGTGATTGATAGTGGATGTTCTGCACACATGATTGGAAATAAATCCCTACTTTCAGAGTTTGAGGAGAAGGCTGGCCCAGTAGTATCTTATGGAGATGGCAACATAGGAAGAACATTGGGATATGGAAATATTGTGATTAACAATGTCATTATTGAGAATGTAGCTCTGGTTGAAGGACTCAAGCATAAACTTTTGATCGTGAGTAAAATGACAGACAAAGGTTATTATGTGGAATTTCATGAACACGTTGTGAAGTCAAAAGTAAAAAGACTGGAAAAGTGGTTCTCATTGGTCACAGACATAACAACCTATTTGAAGCTGGCTTGGAAACAAACTCTAAAGGATCATTAACATGTCTCCATGGAAAAGCAATTTCAATGGAAAGCTAGAATTGGCACAAAAAGTTGTATCATCTGAATTTTGGCAATATAAATGAACTGGTGAAAAAGGATCTTGTGAAAGGTCTTCTTAAAGCTTAATTTCATCCTAATGGCCTCTGTGACTCATGTCAAAAGGCAAAATAGAGAAAGTCATCCTTCAAAAGCAAGACCGAGTCTTCATTTGAAGAACCCTTCCACATGTTACATCTTGATCTATTTGGTCTTATCAATATTATGTCAATTGGAGAAAAGAAGTATACCTTGGTAATAGTTGATGAATACACAAGATACACTTAGGTGTACTTTCTACACAAGGAGGATGAAACAGCTAAGTTCATTTTTGATCATATTACTATGAGTGAAAATAGATCAACACTCAAAGTGAAGATTATAAGGAGTGATAATGGAACAGAGTTTAAGAACTCTGCAATGAAAGAATTATGTACAACTAAAGGAATAAAGTAACAGTTTTCAGCCCCTGGTACACCTCAGCAAAATGGTGTAGTTGAAAAGAAAAACAGAACTTTGTTTGAAGCTACTAAAACTATGCTGGAAGCAGCAAAACTTCCCACTTACTTTTGGGAAGAAGTTGTAAACACTGCTTGTGTTACTCAAAACTGTACATTGATCAACAAGCATGAAAAAACTCCTTATGAAATGATGAAAGGATGGAAGCCAAATGTGAAGTACTTTCATATATTTAGAAGCAAGTGTTTTATTCTAAACACTCATCCTGAACAGCTCAACAAGTTTGAATTGAAAGTAGATGAAGGCATTTTTGTTGGGTACTCTACAACTTCAAAAACTTCTTCAAAGGTCTTCAAAGTGTACAACTTAAGAACAAAATTAGTCATGAAATTCATAAATGTCTCCTTTGATGAAACTAAGATCATAGGATTACATAATGAACAAGTTCAAGAATGTCTGAGATTTGAAAATGAAAATCAACATGACATAGACACTAAGGACACAAACACTTATATTCTAGACTCTGATTCCCAAAACTCTAAATAAATAGAGATTGCAAATGAAGATATTGCACATGTTGAGGGGGAGCAACACCAATCTTCCACAGAGAATATTGAAACAACTTGTGTGATTGAAATATCAGAGTCTGATCAATCTCTGACAAACATAAATTTTAATAACTCAAACTCTGTAAATACAAACTTTGAAGTAAGCACAACTTCAGGGGGAGGATCAGCATTTACTGAGGAATCATTTTATGATGCCACAAATAATGGGGGAGCATCTAGTTTAAGGATTCTTCCTCACATCAGAAAATGGACCAAAGATCATGCACCTAACTTGATAATTGGTGATCTAAATATTGGAATTTAGACAAGGAAAGCAACTCATAATGAATGTGTGTATCATAACTTTCTATCTCAGACAAAGCCAAAGAAAGTTGAAGAAGCGCTTAAAGATGCAGATTGGGTTACTGCAATGCAAGAAGAATTAAATAAATTTGAAAAGAATAAAGTATGGACACTTGTTCCAAGACCAAAGAATAGATCAATTGTTGGCACCAAATGTGTTTTCAGGAACAAGACAGTCTCTGATGGAATCATTATAAGGATAAAGCAAGACTAGTTGTCAAGGGTTATTCTCAACAAAAAAAACATTGACTGTGATGAGACTTTTGCACATGTTGCTAGACTAGAAGCAATCAGAATTTTTCTTGCTTATGCTACACACAAGAAATTTAAAGTCTACCAAATGGATGTTAAAAGTGCATTTCTAAATAGAGAAATTGGAGAGAAAGTCTATGTTAAATAACCTCCTCGCATTGTAGATCCAAAATATCCAAATCATGTCTACGTGTTAGACAAGGCACTGTATGGACTTAAACAAGCTCCTAGGACATGATATGAAACTCTGGCTCAATTTCTACTAGAAAGTGGATTCACTAGAGGTACAATTGATAAAACATTGTTTTACAGGAATCAAGGTAAGGACTTGTTATTGGTTTAAATATATGTTGATGATATAATATTTGGGTCTACTAATGAGAAATTGTGTGAAAGGTTTTCCAAGCTAATGCAGTCCATGTATCAAATGAGCATGATGGGAGAGATCAGTTATTTCTTGGGACTTCAAGTTAAACAAACTGAAGAAGGTATCTTTATAAATCAGTCCAAGTATACAAGAAATCTACTGACAAAATTCAACATGCTAGAATCTGTTACTGCAACTACTCATATGGCCACAACAACCAAGTTGGATCAAGATACTAGTGAGCCTATTGATATGACAACCTATAGAGGTATAATTGGATCACTCATTTACTTAACTGCAAGCAGGCCAGATATCATGTTTGGAACTTATCTTTGTGCTAGATTTCAGACAAATCCAAGGGAACCTCATTTAATTGATGTTAAGAGAATTTTTAGATGTCTCAAAGGTACCATTAATCTTGGTTTATGGTATCCTAGAGAATTTGACTTTAAAATTATAGACTATTTAGATGTTGATTTTGCAGGATGCAAAATAGACAGGAAAAGCACCAGCAGAAGTTGTCAATTTTTAGAAGGAAGAATTGTTTCTTGGTACAGTAAAAGCAGAAATTCATCTCAACATCAACTACAGAGGCAGAGTATAATGCTATAGGAAGTTGTTGTGCTCAAATTCTGTGGATGAAAAATTAGGTGTTGGACTATGGTTTGAACTTTTCTAAAATTCCTATTTATTGTGATAATCAAAGTGCAATTGTAATGACAGAAAATCCAGTTCAGCAATCTATGACAAAACACATCAGTATCGGATATCATTTTATTAAAGAACATGTCATGGAAGGAACAATTGAAATGCATTTTGTTCCAACTGATCAGCAACTAGTAGATATTTTCACCAAGCCTTTGTGTGAAGCAATATTTACAAGATTGGTCAATGAGTTGGGAATGGTTACAGGAGTTCAAGGACAACTAGCAGATTAACATCCTCTATTAAACTTTGATAATTGAATCAGACTTATAAATTCTGATATCATCTACTATCAGAGTATATGGTAAACTCTATCATAGTATGTGGTAAACTCTGTCAGAATATGAGTTAAACTCTGACGTTAGACAATGTAGTCTTTGATTCGTAGTCAATAAGTCAACTTTAAAATAGTTATTTGTTATTAAATAAATTATTATTATTGATTTATTTATGTGAGATTATATATACATTTGTGACGTCATATTTGATATTCTCTGATTAGAGTAATCCTGGATGTGTGTGTGTGTGTCACAAAAAATGGTTCATATTATGCATTAATATATGTACACATATACACACACATCTGTTGTATTCTGAGAATTATTTCAATCATTTTTCATCCTCTAATTCAATTTCACGTGTCCCACTACAGGTTACAAAACTAATTACGAGGGAATAGTTTAATTCATTTGTATTTTATACTTTGAATTAACATTATTCTCTCTTATTTTCTCTCGTTCTCTTTCAAAAACCCCAAGTCTCTCAAAACTTTTTCTCATCTACAGCTTCACAAATCGATTGCAATGGCCTCCAAGAATCTGACTTTCGGTCCCTATACATTTGTACCCAACAATTACTATTCTCTTCAAGAAAAGGAAGATGAAATTCCTGACTTTCATGTCATATAGGACCTTCTTGCTCACAGCACTATTGGGTATGCTTTGCAAGAACCAAAAACAATCTCAGCCAGGGATGTGATATAAATCTAGTCTACAACAAAGTTCAATAATGCTGATGATGATATGGAACCAACTCTGACTTTCAACTGCAATGGAAAGCATGTTATCACTCATGCGGTGGTACATCAGGCTCTTCATCTTCCAGAGCTTGAGGAATATGATGATCTTGAGAATGACAGCACAATCAGGTCATTCTTTCGACAGTTGGGCTACATGAATAGTCTGAAAAAGTTGGGCAGTCTCACTAGGTCTAAATTGAGGAAGGAATGGAGTTTCTTCTTCGATTGCATCACAAGGGCTTTCACTACTAAGTGCACCAACTTTGATGCAATCCCCCAACTCTCTCAACAAATTGGGTATTCTCTAAACTATAACAAAAACTTTAATTTTGCTTGTATGATAATTAGGTTAATAGCTATGAAGCTTAGTGATGATAGAATGACCGTTTATTATGCTAGATTTTTGCAGTTAATTTTTAGTCATTTATTGCCTGATGTTCATTTTGATAATGACTCTGGTTTGCTTGTTTTTCAAATCAACAAAAGGTTGTTTGCTGATTTGGCAAGAAAGGATGTCAAAAGAGGGACATCCTTATCTAGATTATTTTATCCTGCACAGGTCATGCATTTTCTTCATCAGACTTTGCCTACTGTGTATGGAAGTGAATTCCTCTCAGTGACTGAGGATCAGATACCAATCACCCACTCTGATTCTAACCCAAGTCACCCACCAAATACTGATACACAAACTCTGACAATCTCTGTTGTCTCCCAAAATGAATCAGTTACAAAATGCACATCTCATACACAGGGATCATGCCTCAAAAGAAAGGGCAAATATGTGGATAAGTCTCCTCGAAGAAAAAGAAAGCTTATTGATGAGCCAACAGACTCTGATGACAGTGCTGAGGGCATGGATTTTCCGATAAAGAAATCTGTCAAACCTGTCTCAAAATTTCCTCCTGCTTCATTCATGAAGCAATTTCATGTCAATCCTGTGTCAGAGCCTGCTAAGAAGAAGATGATACTAGTTAAAGCCAAAATCTCATAGTATATTCCTTCGGTTGCTGTTGTAAACTCTGAACAACTAAACTTTGATGCTGTAAATCCTGATGTTGCTGCTTCTGCAGGAGAGAGTTTAGTGTCCATGAAGAAATCGTACATGAGTGAGGATATAAATCAAATCAAGGCATCTCCTTCATGCTTTGGTTTCTCAGTTGAAGACATTATAGATGACACTCATGTTAATCCTTTTAACAGTCCTGTAATCACTTTCGAAGGTGCTGCAAATGAGGTACCAAGTAAAGATAAAAAGGGAACAGGAGCTGGCAGTTAAATTGTTGATGTGAGATGTTGGGATAAAAATGATAATGACAATCCTAATACGCAAAATATTGATCTTGCTATATCATCAGGCTCAGTAGTATCTTTGATTCCCTTACCAACTCACCACCTAAGAGGGTACTTGAATTATCTTATGAAAGAGTTAGGGAACAAGTTGCTGAGATTGCTAGAGATATGGCTGCTCAAAGGACTAAAGATATTGATGCCATGGAAGAAACCAAGAATGATTCCCTGATATTCTCCGAGAAGAAGAAACAAAGAGTTTCTTTTGGCTCAAACACACAATAACATATCTCTCAAAGTAAGGTAGCAGTCTTTGAAGGGCCAGGTGTAACATCCTGTATTTTTTAAGAATATATTTAGCTATTTTATTTAATATTATGAATAATATTAGTGAGTCATTATTGATTTATTAGATATTTTTATATTTAGTTTATTATTATGATATTTTAGAAGATTTATTATCAACAAGAGAAAAAGAAAAAAGAAATAAAATAAAAAAGAAAAGAAAAAGGAGAATTAGAATTAGTGTGGGTATTAGGGTTTTGTAAGTTACATAAATTTTCTTGGAGCAGCCATAGAGAAAGAGAGAGAAGGAGAAGGAGAAAAAGAAAAGGTCATGGGAGGTTGGTTTATGGTTTTGAATTAGGGTTCATGTAATTGTGAATATGAATTTCTTGAGGATCATTCATGTATTTGGAGGTTTAAGGTACGAATATCTTCATTACACTCTCTTTGTATTCGTAACACTCTCTTTGTTCTCGTTTTGTTATTCAATTCGTATGTATATTGTGTATAGTTGTATCCATTTTGATTCTTTCAAAATTTATATCTTATTCCTTCTTTATATGATTGTTGTAATTTTATACTACATGGAAAGATATTTCAATTATCTACAACCTTCGTTCTTTGTATTTTCTGAAATTATGCCTACAAGTATGTTAAAATATGTCTTTTGTGTAATCTGATGGTTTATTCATGTTCATACGCTGTAATTTCTAAAATTCATAGTAATTTGAATATTTGTTCAATAACTATGTGTGATATCATTCTAGAAAGACCTTTCCGATATCTTCATTCTTTATTTATATTCCGCTGTCAAATTCTGTGATCTTGTGGTCTTAAATCTTAAATTATTATTGTGATCAGGTGCTAATTATGTTCTACCAACCCGTATTTGTTTAATTTCTGAATCCGCTACTTCTTCGTTTTTGACGATCTTTATCATTCTGGAAATATATTTGAATCGTCTACAAGATTTGTGTTTTGTACTTTTTCATTTGGATTCATACTAATAGATTTAATTGTCTTTCTCTAGAACTGGTCATGTCTGATTTTGTTTTGTATAGTCTAATTTATATAATATTTGGATTAGCAATATTCAACTAAGTTATTTTCGATTGATTTGTGATATATGTATTATTATTATTATACTGCTTTTCGAGTAAGATATATATAAGACTTACATAACATATTTGTGATTATATTTTGACTTGGGAGACATTGTAAGACTCTGTCATGAGTGGAGAGAATCTCGTGCTTGGCACTACCTATACGATGTATTTAAATTGTATTGGCGTGTCGCCGGAGTTATGGGACACATAGAGTCATGACTATTGTGTATGTTTATTTTAGCCATTTGGGTAGCATTGTGTTTTGTACCGTGCAAGCCCTTATAAGATTTTGGATAGTATTTGATTTGTTCTATGCAAGCCCCTGTAAGTTTTGATGACTACATATTCTGGAGAATCGAAATGTAGGACATCCTGTAAGTGTAAGATTGTCTCTCATATTAGCAGTAAGTAAATTTTCATTTCAGTATTTGGTCATTATAATATGTGACTAGTATGTGTAGAGTAAAAGTAAGAATATTTGTGATTAAAAAGTATGTATGTTGAAATTGTAAGATAAGTATATATCGTGTCTTTTTATTTGTTTATATTGTGAGTTAAGCATGACCAGTATCTTTTGTCTCTTTTGGTTTGTTTCATCATTCTTTATTCGGATATTTTATTTGTTCATATTGATATTGTTCTAACCCTTGTACTCTTTGCATAATTTTATATCTGTATATGAGTCTTTCGCTCACTGTCGGTCTATGTTTCTTTGTTTCCTCCGGCAGGTTAGGTGGGCTACTTTATGGGAAGAGTGTGAGTTGCTGTTTTTAAGAAGTTATAACTTTTTATTGGATTTTTTGAAATTTTATTTAAGTGAATAAGTTCGGAATGTTAAACCAGGCCCACAAGAATCTGTTGATCAAAGTTCAATAGAAGCCAGCTTACCAGCAAATGAAGTCAATTTGGATTAGAGGTACAACCCACAAGAACCTTCAACTCAAAGAGTTAGAGAAGTTGTTAAGGCCCCAGCCACATAAGAACCATCCAATCAAAGTTTGGATGCAGGCACACAAACTTTGACTGAAGATCCTGTTGTTGCTAATGCTGAAGGCCAAACTCTGGTAGAGTCTAGCCCACAAAAACCTTCACCTCAAAGTGGTGAAACAGCTATTGAACAGACTTTGGTCCCATAAGAACCAATCACCACCAATGTGATTGTAGACCAAGACAAGGAACATCACATAAACTCTAAATCTAGTGCAGCAAATGCTGATAAATCAAACTTTGATACTCATCCTTTGGCACTCTCTGATGCAATAATGGTGCATCCACTTTCTGCAAAGCCAATGGACACTTCATTAGCCTCTACAACTTTACAAGATATAATCTCTGACTTTTCTTCAGAATTTACATACTCTGATAGCATAAGTTCAGGATTTATCTTTCCATTTTTATTGCTGAAATGACCATGGATAGCCCTGAAAGGAACCCTCTATTCATGTGACCACAGATACCTCCTATCAGCCACCTTTTATTTCTGTAGGACAATGTGATTTGAGCCTTTCTTGTGAGACTAAGGTAAAATGTGTGAAAAACAGAAATAAAATAGAGAGGTAATGAGAAAACACTGGTTCTAGCAAAAGGAGAGATAGATTTTAGACAGAAGTTAGTTACTTCTAGTGAGAAAACTCTGACTATTGAAAGTCATGATATGTGTGATGTGAGAAGTAATGAGATTACTTTAAAAGAAAAGAGTGTCTTAGGTTGTTCTGTTCACTGTGCAGGTGCTTAGAGTATAACTCAAGGATGAGATTGAACCTACTCTTGATCAGGAAGGTGTTGTCAGACACATTAAAAAGGGAGCACCTACACATGAAGATCTTGTTAATCTTGAAAAGTAAAAACTCTGGGATACAACTTAGAAATTTTCTCATGAAAAGGTGAACTAGTATCATGTTCATGATCTTGTTCAAAAGGCAAACTCTAACATATCCTCTGATGAAATGAAGATCTTGTTAAAGGCCACAACTGTGTTTACTAAGGCTCTTCACAGTGAAATGAATTCTCTGCATGGGGATGTCATTAATCAGGGGGCTTCTGTTCATACTGTTGTAACACTGAACAAACAGGCTATTGCAAGAAATTTACAACTCTTTCCAAACAGCACACCACTTTGGAGTCTAAGGTGGAGACTCTGAATAATGGTGTCTCTTCAATTCAGGATTCATTGACTCTTTTCATGAATCATCTTTCTATCCATCATGATGTTAGAAAGGGGGAGACAGTTTCTAAGGACAAATGCAAAGAAGATCTTCCTCTAAAATCTTTTGATAAATTTGATGGTGATGGTAGTGAAAAGTATGATAAAGTACAAGGGAGTTATAAGGATGGTGAATGTGAATACACAAACTCTGACTCCTTCAGGATCTAGACAAGTACAAGGGAAGTAGTAATCTCTTATTGAAACAGATGTTGTAGCACAGTTAGATCAAATCAGTAATGATGCAGAGTTAGCAAGAAAACTCCAAGAAGAAGAGAAGCCTGAAAAAGTTGAAGAATGGATAAAGGAGGATGAAGAACTTGCAAAGAAAATGTTTGAAAAAGAATATCCTGATGTAGATCCAGTTGATGTTGAACAAGAAGTGAAAAGGATGAATATTGGTAATGACAATGCTCAAGTCCAGTCAAAGAAAAAGCAAGCTCTTATTCCAAAGAAAACTCTGATCAAGAAGAAACCTGCAGCATTTGTACCTGCTAGACTCAACAAACATCTAAGCCTGTGACAAGGTCAATTAGAGGTGCAAATGCAAATGTTGTAAAAAGTCAATCATCTCAGTCATCTCAAACAGTTCAATAGAAAGCTCCATCAAAACCAAAGGCTCCACTCATCATGAAGGGAACCACATTTCTTCCAGGAGGAAATAACTTTGAAGATGAGGAGGAAGAACAATAATCTATGGTTAGAAAGAAGAATCCTGATCTTCTGTGGATAAAAATTGATTATCTAACACTTAATGTTAGACTTGGAAGAAACAAAGAGGGAATTGGTGATGTTAAAGCCAAAGTCTACAGAGGAGAAGCAAATGCTTTAAGAGATCCTCTTTCTTTGAAGGACAAACTTGAAGAGGAGCTATCACAGGATCACCTTGGACAAGCTCATCGATGTTCACTTAGTAAAAGATACTTTTGATGGTGTTGCTCCTAAGGAAAAACTGTTGTACTTTCTAGAGAATGGAAGAGTAACGAAATTATCTATAGAAGATCTATCTCACAAGTCATCAAAATAACTAGAATATGTTCTTTACTTGCTAAATGAAGAATATGACTCTACTGTAAAGTGGGTGAAAATTCTAGAAGGTGCAATAGCAGGAAAGAAGAAAAGTGAGAAACTGATGATGATAAACTCTGAGGAGTACAAGCCAAGGTACATGCTTGAAGTTGATACTGAGAGGGAGATGAACAAAGGAGATGCAAAAGTCGAAATTATGTTGGGAATTCCAACACTGATGCTAAATCCTAATGTTCAAAGGATTTGTTGCATAACCTTAGATAAAAGTATGGAAAGGGCACCAATCTACAACTTAAGAGCTGTTATTTTTCAGATTGATGACACTAGTGATCAGATGAAGGAGTTGAAGGAGAAGTTGATGGAATTATTGAAGGCAGCTGAAAAGAAATTACTTGATGATTTTCTAGCTTGAGATTTTTCCTACAAGAGAGTATAAGGAAAGGTAAAAAACTCAAACACTGATGCATTTGTCTATAAGGTTTCTGACATCATCATTGAAATTTATGTTTAGCACAAAGTATAAATTGGGGGAGATTGTTAGAGATGAAGAAATGATACTGTCAGAGAATGCCAATCAGCGTCTACAAAAGCTGATTAGAGTCTAAGTGATATCATCAGAGTTTAGTCATCGACAGAGTTTACACTGATCAAAGTTCGACAGTTGGTATTCGATAAATCAGGACTTGATTGGAGACAGAAAAGGAAGTGTTTGTGTGAATAACAATTACCTTATTGAAGCTATTCATTTCGAAGATAATGATGGAAATTGTATCTCTGTATTTATTAATCATTATCTTTGAATTATTTAGATAGGTAGATGTGTACTATATAAACACATGAATAGGTTTATATTGATGTATCGTTCAATACATATTATTCTCATAACCTAGTAGATCTTAAGAACATTGATTTTCTTGAGAGAGTTTTGTATAAAGTCTGTCAAAGTTAATACGAAGAGTATTTCTTTTATATACTTGTGTTCTAGTTTACGATTATTTGGTACTATTATATTCAACCCCCTTCTGTAATAGTTTATTTACTGGGTAACAACAATTATGGTCGATAGCTCAAACTGAATTAGCTTCAACCGGATATGGTAAAGCGGGTACATGTAAATATATCATCTTCAACAAATGGCATAATTGTATTTCCAAAAAGAATGGATTAATCAGCTATTGTTTCTGTTTTATGTTTGTTCGACGTGACTATTTTGGTAGATGTTGTGTGCCTTTTCATTATTGAATTAATTCCTACTAAAAAATAACTTATTTAATTTCAATACTTATATTTCTAAAAATATAAACATACATTTAAGGTTTAGATCACATTAACCATATATTAAAATTTAATTTTTATATTATTAATTATAATAATAATAATAAATTAAATTTTAAAGTTGAATTGTATTAGTTCTAAAAGTATTAGTAAAAATAAATGAAAATAATTATAAAAAAACATGAAAACAAATTTAATGTAAAAATATTTATATTTATATTAACATTAAATCAATAAAAATGTATTAAAAAAGCTTGTATTTTACGCGAGATATATGCTACTACATAAAATAAATTAATATTCACTCTATGTCTCAATCATAATTTTCAACAAATTGTTTAAGTTGTATAAACTATAAAGGAATACTAATACAACTTAAATTAAATTCTTTATTTTTATAATTAAAAAAAATACATATCTATACATGTGATACTGTAATATAATAGTACAATTTTATAATTTTTTGTACTTTATTGTTAGATCATTTAAAATAAATAAAACAAAATTATTAGATTTAATCTTATAATCTTATATATATTTTAGTATCTAAACTGTTTTCAAAAATTTAAGATTCGAATATGGTCAACAACATATTAAAATTAAATATGTATATTATGAATTTTAAAGATATAAAAGGGTACGAAACTTTTGTTTATTAAGCAAAAGAGTTCAAATTTTATCAAGTATGTACTATTGTATTTTATTTTATTTCAAACATATATTATTATTATATTATTGTATAAATTAATTAATATAACTAAAAATAATAAAACATTTTATACATTAAATAAAATTAAATATATATAATTATAAATTTTTTGAAATAAACCCATACAATAACTAAAATAGCTATTAAAAATATATATATGATAAAAATAATATTACGACCTATTTGTTAACATTAATTTCATTTAAAATTCTGGATTTAATGAAATAATATGTTTGGATAATCAAATAATTTAAATTTTATGTGAATTTCAAAACGTTCAAATATTAATACAAATATGAGAATTTGAAGTGACATTTAAAACCTTGTCATTTGAATTCCGTTAATTGAAATGCATAAAATCCAAATTTATGTTTTCAAACACCGTCTAAAAAAAAATTGAACATAATACGAATTGAACGCTTATAAATAGGGCTATCAAAAAAATTCAAAATATTCAATATCTGTTCGGAATATTTATATTTGTATTCGAAATAAACCAGATATTATCCGTATCAGAAATAAACCGGATATTATCCGTATCCGACAATTTCGGATTGGTCTATCCATATTCGATAATATCTTAATCCGAATTTAAATATATATAATATAAATATATATATTATTAGGTTCAATTTATAAATATATGTATTTATTTATTTTTAAAATTATATATTTTTCTAAGATATATATAATTATTATACATATATATCACATTAATTCAGAATTTTAAAAATAAAAAAATTATATTGAAAATTTATTTTTTTAAAATATAAAACAAGACTCTGATTCAGATATTATCCGGATCCGAATATTATTCACCGAATTGAAAATTTATTTTTTTTAAATATAAAACAGGACTCAGATTCAGATATTATCCGGATCCGGATATTATTCACCGAATTCGGATTCGGATTCGAATTCAGATACATTGTTTTCAAATATTTTCAAATTCGAGTATGAATTCAAATTTTCTAATTCGAATATAAGCATATTCGTATCTAAAATATTTCTTTGACAGCACTACTTACAAAGTTTAAAAGTAAAAGTATAGTCAACGCATGAACCTAAATATACCGATTCGATGGGCTGTACAAGGTAACAATAATGCGAAAACTTTTATTAAATTTTGCAGAATTGTAATAAAAAATGTAAAAAAAAGATATTTAGATAAATTTTTTATTATAATTTTTCAAATAAAATTATGATTCTCCACTATTTTTTTAATTTTTTATTATGATTTTACAATAAAAGTTTTCATATTTTTCACGCTAAAAAATTTACGCGGGATGGTTAACCCGGAATATAATAGTACAAAAATAAAATTACAAGTACCGGATTCTACCAAGTTAAAGTGTTGAACACGTTGTCCTAATTACTTGTAAGCATCTCCCACCCATACATACACCCTCTCTGTATCTATTTACGTCAAACTTCTTACCCTAACCAGCAACCACATTATTACAACCCCACTTACAATTCTCAAAACTCACCCTCGATCTCCTCATCTCTCTCTCTCTACTACATACATCTGCAAAGTAAAAAATCAAAGCAAAGATGATGCACATGACATTCTACTGGGGAACAAAAGTTACCATACTATGCGATGCATGGACTACAAACTCATACACTTGATACGCAATCTCTCTACTTGTTTGCTTTCTGATGGGCGTGTTTTATCAGTTCATAGAGGGCTGGCGGATGAAACTCAAGCTCATCGTTTCATCTCCCCCGCAGACTCTAAATGTTCCTTTGATTGAATCCAAGATTGCTGGTGCCGGAAAGTCTTCATCGAAAGTAGCTGGAGCTCTAGTGTTCGGAGTTAATTCGGGTATAGGATACATGTTGATGCTTGCGATTATGTCGTTTAATGGTTGCGGTTGTGGTAGGGTTTGCGGTTGGATATTTCGTGTTTAAATTTTCAGTAATTATGAATCAGGTTATGAGAATGGAATTGAAGTTATGAGCTGTGAGGTGGATTCGATTATTGAATGGGAATTGAATAAGTCCTTTGAATTTTCGTGGTCTGCCGAAGACTAAAACGGTCCTTTGAAAAGTCCTGCTTCAAAAAGCAGAGGAAAGCGATGATCATATATTGATTTCGTCGATTTTTAGAATTAGAACACGTGATCAATTTGGATGGCAGAATGATGGAAACTGAGTGAGCAAGTGTGAGCTTCTGGTTGGCTTCTGGGCTTGACAATTTACCCATCTACGTTAAACTAGAGCACAAAATCTTGGATTCACACTCTTTCAAAAGTGTAATGTACCCGATGTGAGTGCGACTGTGTGAAACAGCTGATCTAATCCATTAGTCAAAACAGTTATTTAAATCAGTTAGTCAAAACAGCTAATTCAATCTGTTCAAGCTAACAGCTAAGCGTAATTGCCAAACAAGACCATACTCATTGACGGTTATAAAAGTAGTTGGTATTGTTAAGATTTTCCTTATTAATTAACCTATCATTGTGGTCTAGTCGATAACCATATTCTTCTCTTGATAATACTATCTCGGTCCCAAATTAACGGTGTTGTTTGACTTTTTGTGGTCAAATTAATCAAATTTTAATTGAGAATTATATATAATATGCAATTAAAATGTTATAAAAATATATCATTGAAAAATATATTTAAATTATTTTAAAATGTATTTTTCTGTTTTTGATATCATAAAAAAATAATTTGTAATTCTCGATCAAATTGATTACAAAAAACTCTAACATGACAGTCAATTTAGGACGGAGAGAGTATACAAGAGATCACTGTTTAAACCTCGTTAAAGGTAAGGTGCGTGCGAATTCATCTATCTATCAATTCACCATGCTTAATTTCAGTTTCTCAGCTAGTTAGTAAATGGATTTGTGCCTTGCATTAATAAAAACCACATTAGGCATGCTCAATTAGCTAGAAATATGCTAGTACACTACGATTTTGTTGTCATCAAATTGCGCTACTCAATTTTCCCAGACATTAGCGTAGACACAAAAGTTAAAAAGTAAACATGAAACATAGAATCAGTTATCCTTCAAAGTTCAATTTTCTTGGAGACAAGGAGAAACAAATCTAAGAGCATCTCGACGGTATTAGTTAAATTAGTTAATTAAAATAATATAAAATAATAGTTGATTAAAATTTAGATGATGAAAATAATAATTTGCTCTAATGATATTAGCTATAATGGTTAGGTATTTTTTAAAATAATAATTTTAAATCATGTAGATGATTTCAAACTATTGAATCTATAAAGAAAATAATATTTTAATTTGGCAGGAGTTGATGTAGCAATTATAGATAATAGTTATCCAATCTGTAAATATAGAAAACCTTATCTAAAATAATATCTAAGAGTATCTCCAACCATGTTAGGTAAAATGAATAGCTAAAATATAATAAAACAATGATTTGCTAAATTATAGATAATGGAAAAGGTATTTTGTTCCAACCATATTAGTTATAACCGTTAGCTATATTTGAAAAATAGTATTTTGTTATTATAATTATTGGAGGGAGATGAGATGGATATACAATAAGTTTGAAAGGAGATAAGGTGGAGAGGTTTAGAGGATGAGAAATGGATCAAAACAAATTTGGAAGACCAAAATAGAATATCTATAGTTATACCTAACATGTGTGTTCCCTTAGAGGGGTTTAATTTTCAGAGAATAGGTAAATTGATTGGTTTTTGACTGCTACATAAATAATCAATATACCGAACAGGTCTCTGTAATTGGAGATGTTCTAAAAGGTTGTTCCTTTGAAGAAACAAAAATGAAGACGGTTAGCTATAATTATTGTCCGCATATGATATGTCTAAGAGCAAAGTATGGGTTGGACATCATTAAAATTCTTACAAAATTAGGGTATATATCAAAAAACAATCAGATATCACGTTTAAAAAATAAAATTAATTTTTTCAATGCGCCCATACTATGCCAATATTACCTGCATCTCCATATATGCATAGCTTGGGTAAAAATTCCGCGTTTAGAAAAAAAAAGAACAAATATATACTGAATTTCACGTGAATATCCATGCTTTCCCAGTAATAAGAGGTTAACTTTAATTAATAGAGAATGAAAGTAGTTAAGAGAGAATAAGGGAAAATATTATGTTACACTAACTGAAGTGACGCTTTGGCCGAGTGGTTAAGGCGTGTGCCTGCTAAGTACATGGGGTTTCCCCGCGAGAGTTCGAATCTCTCAGGCGTCGTATATATTTTTATAGTTCAACCAACACATCATACTATCATAGTGATCAGTAGTGGCTTTGTAGTCTTGACATAATGACATTAAAAACCCGTAAGCTAGACCCTGTCGCAGGCCACCTCAACTAAATACATAAATAAGACACCGATGGAACATTTTCCTGGTATCACAAGCCAGACATGATCTAATACTTGTAACAAAACTCTATACAACTTAAGTCTCTTTCAACCAACGTCATGACTATCAGCTTAGTCACCTTATTCGGTGGAATAATTCGTCGTACCATCGACCACGGTGTGTGGCAATGGCAACAACAAATAAATTTCTTCGCAAAATCCTATAATTTGTATATTCCTAATTTAGTGTTGTTCGGGGGCTCCTACTCCACGTCTACAGAGAGATCAGAGATATTTCAATCGAGAGCGATGGGAAAATTGATGGACAAGTTGGGAGTGAACAAGTACCATGTTGTTGGAACAAGTTATGGTGGCTTTGTTGCGTTTCGGATGGCAGAGATGTGGCAGGATAGGGTGGACAAGGTTGTGATAGCAAATTCGGCAGTTGATGGTTTATTGAGTGATAATATAGAGTTGGTTAAAAGAGGTAAGGTGGAGAAGATTGAGGATTTGATAATGCCAGACAAGGCGTCAGCTAAGGAAGTTGATCATCTTGTCTGTTTTCCGACCAGCCTCCTATGTGCCTGACTTTATTTTGAATGATTTCATCAACGTAAGTACCTTGTTAATCTTTTGTAATATGATCGTCGAAATTCAAATAATTTGCATTTGCATGATGTTTCTACTAATCATACTCGAGTTATGGACTATAATATTGTCACATCCATAAATTAGGGATATCGAATCTGAATAATTTGCAGTTCTCATGATGATAGTAGTGTAGTTGAATAAGGTACGATAAGTTTGCAAGATGTTGCTTATTAAAATTTCCAACCAGACAGGAGGATTTGTGAAAGGACAAAACAATAATTGGATGCGATAAGTCTGAACTGGTAGGCTCAATACTTTCTTTCATGAGCCACGTTTTTACGAAAAAATGAAACTCTTAAAATTTTAAGAGTCAGGCTGTTGAAACAATTGTTTATACAAAATTCTTTATATTTATACTAATGAAAGGCACGTTGTGTCTTAGTCTTCGAAGAAGAAATGTTTATAATACTAGTATACAAAATTGAGGAGCAGAATGAATTACAAACAAGATATCATTGTGTGTAAAATATATTGAAAACAGAGGTTGTACAGCAAAAACAGAAAGGAAAAGCTGGAACTCTTGAGGGGGCTGACTATCGGATGGGACGATATCATGAAAGCATCTCCTCTTCACCAGGTCCAATCGTCAATAGCTTTGATTTCACACACACACACACAAATAACGCAATGTTGGATTGAAGCTTAGTACACCTTAAATTAATTGTCGTTTTAAAAATGCATGTGTAGGAGGTGTTGCTAGTATGGGGAGAACATGACAAGATATTTCTGTTGGACCTAGCAATGGAGCTCAAGAAGTATGTCACTCTCAATCTCTTTACCTCTCCTCGTACATTTCAGTTAATAAACACAAAAAATCTTGATATCCATGGTATTGGTCTCTGCATTTGTCTTGGCGGAGAATGAATGCTTGAGTACTTTAAGTAAATGTAATGGTCACTACTTAAAGGTAAATGTAATGGTCACTGAATAATATTTGTGTGCAGGCTTCTGGAGAAGAATGTAAAGTTACAAGTGATTAAAAATGCATCACATATTCCACAAGTTGAGAATGCATGGCAGTTCAACAACATTATTGGAACTTTCTTAAGGGACTCTGCAGACCAAGGCTTATCTCTCATGCCCAATAAAAAATTGCAAGATTGATCTGCCCTGGTAAAAATTTGGAAAAAAGAATGGTCGCGAATCTGGTTTGCTTTGCTTAAACTTGATTAAAAATTCTAACAACATCCCGTCTTGGAAAAAATTCGAAACCAGCAGCTGAGGACAAACCCCACCATGGTAAAGACTCTACCAGCAAATCTTATTCTTGAAATACTCTCCAGGACTCCTGTGAAGTACCTGGTAAGATTTTAAGTGTGTTTCTAACCTCCATAGAAACACACTTAAAATCTTGTTGTTTATGTCGACAACATAAAATTTTCCTGTCAACCATAGAAACATAAAATTTTCTCACCTCATCTTGTTGACAGGAGTCCTGTAGAGTATCTCGAGTACAAGATGACATCAAAAGTACAGTAATTCACTCAAACATTTGGTCTATAAATTATGTTGTTTATGTCATAAACCCATACCCAACTCAATTAATTCGAATTGAACTCTTTCTAATCCAACTTAATATCAGGTTTTTTATTTTCGGTTAAATCGACCGAAATAGGGGTCAGTTTGAGTCGATTTAATCGGGTTTTATAAGGCATGAACAACCCTAGTTTACGAAAAATATGACTTTAAAAGTTCGTCTGTTCAACCTTAAAAGTCAGGCTCCTTCAATGCTCTGCCACTGTAGCTGTAGTTTTGTATTTGTATATATAGTGCCCATTTAACATATTCTACTCCATACCCTTCACCCTGTCCCTTCATTTACCTTGTCTGCCATTTTCCCGCCTTAAAAATCCAACCTGTTGTTTAATACCCCCTCTCACTTGCCTTTCCTTTAGTTTCGACAAGGAAAAAAATCATAGTAAAAAACCCCCCAAACCCTAGAGCTTCCCTAACCTGAAAATGGTGAAGAATGGAAAAACAAAGAGAAAATATCACAAACCCATTAAACCCTCGAGTGGTCCCTCAAACCCCACCACTATAAAAACACTCCCACCTCATCTTGTACTCGAGATACTCTACAGGACTCCTGTCAAGTCACTTGTAAGATTCCAATGTGTTTGTAAGTCTTGGTTTGCTCTTTTACATCATCCTACTTTTGTACAAATGCACCTTGAGTTTAACACTTTAAGAAATAAACTTGTTATATGTAATGTTTGCTGTGATAATAAGTTTGCGAAAAAACATCCTTCTGGTGATTATAGTCGTAAACTTATTGCTTTGTTACGCGTAACTGGACCTGCTATTCCTCTCCACCATGTTGATAGGCATTTTACTAATAGGCCTAATTACCCGAATAAAATTAATTTCACTGATTTTTCGAAGAATATGGTTCTTGCTGGTTCTATTAATGGCATTGTTTGTCTAGCTCATTATAGAGAAATGTTGAGCCGTTTTGTTGCTTTATGGAACCCGGGTATTAATTACTGGAAGCCGATTGCTCTTATAGAAACTAAGTCTTGGGTTTTTATGTCGGTTGGGTTTGGTTTTGATGCTGTGACAAGTGATTATAAAGTTATATGCATTGTTCCTGAAACTTTGATTAAGAATTTTGGATGGTCTCGGGTTGAGATTTACTCGACAAACCAGGGGTCTTGGGAAAATGTTGATGGGAAGGGAATTTTTCCGTTCTGGCCTAATAGTGATTTACGAACTTGTAATTTTATCATCAAAGGTGTTCCGTATTGGATAGGGCTTGATGCAGAGGGGTTGTCTGTTTTGGGAAGAATTGATCCTTTAACAGGGTTGTATAAGAAAGTAATGTATCCGCGCAATCTCGAGCATAAGAGTACTTGGATGAGTCCTGTGAAATGGAGAGACTCAGTTGCTGCTCTATATCATTTCCCTGGTGAGTATCCGAATCGGATGATTGATTTCTATGTGCTGCTGGATGAGAACACTTCTAAATGGACAAAGATGTATAGTATTGGGCCATTCAGTTTTGAACGTGTTTTTGAACATTTATGGGTTCCTCAGTCCTTTAGCACGGGAGAGATTGTACTCGAGATGTGGACGCAAAATGGGGATATTATACAAAATTTGGATCGTTATTTCTATGACCCTAATACTGATCGTGTGTTCCGTAACAATGAAATTGAGGCATTAGATCCGTTTTGGTACGAGTCTTACAGTCACGTAGAGAGCCTAGTATGTGTTAAGGGAATGATACCGATTGGGAAGGAGCACAAAGACAAGAAGACTAACCCTAAGATGAAGAACTGGTATTTGCAATCATGAGCTTTATTTTTGTTATGTGTTCATACTGTGCATTATGATTGTTATAAATCTGTGTGTGCTCAGCATGCTAAATGGTTATAGATTTAGAGCATAATAAAACACAGTAACTGAACTACAAAAAGTTGGTCTAGAGAGTAAAATGCTCTGCCAGTGTGGTTTCAGTTTTGTAGTTGTTATTTCAAGTGGCCCGTTAAAGTTAGCATATTACAGCTAAGGAATCAGAAATTAGGCCATGCAGGATTAGTTTTATCGAATTAGGTTGAAATGCACAAAAATACCAGGCCTCATTGTACTGCCATGTGCAGCAATACAATGTTCTATAATATAGTTTCTTTGTTGGGCATATTGATACCTTGGCATACTCTACCGCTGGAGAAATAATAAGGCTGCTATTTTAATCTGATATTACAATCTGGAATATATGAAAATAATATATACACACACATAAATGAGATATTTTATGTTTCTAAATTGGTCGGTCTGTAACTTATTGATACAGCTACTAATAGTGGACTTATTACTTATAGTATTGCACCACTCTGGTTTGAGAAAATCGTAGATTATTCCGGCTGTGACACATCGTGCCATATCTGGCCTTTTGCATAATATATGTTGATTGTCTATCTATATAGTGTTTCTTATAGTTGCATAACCCATGACCTCTTCATGGAAAAGGATACACCTTTACCAATTACCACTATAGGCTATGAAATGCTTTACCAGATGCTACTGTAATTATCTTGTTCTATGAAAAGCTTATATACATGACTGAGGTTGTTTTGTTGCTCCCTTGCAACATTTGTCATCTGAATATATGTACGAGTCTTACCATTTTTTGTGTTGCAGTTCATAGGTACATATATTATAACAATAATTTCCTAATTTTTGTTGGGATGGCGTGTCTTCGTACTGTCTACACAGCTATTGTCAGTCCTGGTGTAACTCCTATATATTATATTGGTTTTCACTTGCAGGACTGAATTCTTGTCCAAAGAATTTGAATCGGTGTTGCATCTTTAACTAAATATGCTGCTGGGAGGGTGGTGCAGGCAGGAGTGAAGCCGATAGAAAACTATTAACTTCTGTTGTGTATGCTAGTACTATGCACGTGCAATGACATTGAAGTAGAACTTTTGTTTGAATTTCAAATTACATCAAAATTTAGCTTTGTATGCAACTTTTGTCAGTTGGAGGGGATCATGTAACTTGCAATGGAGAAATGTTGGATCAAACAGTATCATGTCACTTTCTTTGTTGTATCATTATCGGCTTATCGCTATTCAACAGTGATATCTATGGACTCAACAAAAAGATGTTATTTATAAAGATTTGGGGATGCAAACCGTAGCAATTTGAAAATATTGACAAATAGTGGAGAAAGTACATAGGTTTGGGAGAGCTACAATGCATTTAAAAAGTGCGTTTTTAGTGACACACATATACGTCCTCACGTGATACAGGAAATTCCAATTATACACCCCATAACTTTTATAGGGCCCCACATCCTTAATATCAGTTTTGTAAGTAATTTACCCGTCCGAATTTTAAAAACTGAGAAAAGAAAGTGAAGAAAAAATAAAATAATTTCATTTCAATTTTGAAATGAAAGTTTGGGAATAAAAATGTGCATAATTTATATTCACTTTCACTTTCTTCCTATTAAAAATTTGGAAGAATAAATATAAATGAATGTGAAACTACTTTAATTTTTTTCACTTGTTTGCCTCCCTCTTTACAACTATTAGTAATTCTCCTTGTTTTCCATACTCATAATTATTATATTATATAAAGTATAGTGTGTATATATATATAAGAACCATGATCAAAGTTAATAGCACATGTTAGTTTAAACCTCGTTTATTTTTATTTTCGTATTATGACTTTTAGCGCCTTTCATGCTCAAATTCTAATATAGACTATTTTCAACTTATTTATTAAAATAGTGTAAAATTTACACTATTCATAGATTTAATTCCCATTTATTAAACTTTTTTTCGATAAACTACATTAAAATAATAATATTTTTTTGTCTACAAAATATATTCTCAATTTTCTTTAACTAATTATTGGTATTTATATGAATAAAGAGGGTTATGCTAATATTTATAACTTTAACATCTTATTTTTATACAAGAAATTAACCTAACTTTATCATCTTATTTTTATACAAGAAATTAACCTAACAGTGTCTTGAGGTTATCTCAGGCCTATCTTTCTCTTGATTTCAAAGTTTACATTTCAAATTCTCAAAATTAGTATTTTAATATCTTGAATTTTAAATATAATTCAAATTCAAATTCTTTTATAATCTAATAATCTAATAATTGTCTATTTGAAAACATAGATTTCATTTAAAATTATGAATTTGATCAAATGATATATTTGAATAATCACAAAATTTTGAATTTAGATTTCATTTGAATTCCAAGGAATTCATATATTAGTACAAATATAAGAATTTAAAATGACAACTTAAATTCTATCATTTAAAATCCATTATTTAAATTGAAATTCATGTTCCCAAACACAATCTAATGTCATTTGACCATTTGACCATATTCAAAATATCAAATAAAATTCAAGTTCCCAAATAGCTATCTAGGAAATTAGATTTTCAATTTCTCATTATTCAATTCCACAAATGGATTTATTGATGGGAAATGCAAATGAACAAGGAATATTCTTTTAGTAAGTTGAATGTTTTGATTGAAATGTATTTGATCTAGAGGAGCCATATAATGGCATTATGGTATAACACTGACAACTTTATAAAGTACAAGAACCAACAGCCTACAGAAGTAAATAAATAAATGAACAAGTTTTTCTACAGCAGACTGAACCTGAAGTACAAACTAGATTCCTAAAATTTTGGATAAAGATTAATGAAAGCTATAAAATATACATTAAATCACAGGTGTCTTGGCCAGAACAGTATTACAGCCAGAAGGAAATGGGTGAGAACATTGGCCAAGGCATCTACCTAAGTGGAACCTAAATAGAGCTTTACAACATCAAAGGCTTGTGTCTACACCTACCTATATAAGAATAGGGCCTAAAGTGAGAATCTTCAGGAGGAACTTGTTACCTTCAGCTACATGATATATACAATACTTGCCAGACATCACGTTCTTTAGCTTCAACGAAGTATCCAGCATTTATCTGATTCCCAAGAGCGTAATTCACCCTACTGTATTGTGGCTGTGCATGATATATCATTATTTGTGACTTAATCACACCAACATACACAGACGGGATCTTCATATATATTTATTATATGCATTCTTGCATGGACAAAGCTGGCCAAGAAAGGTCGTCTGTGCATGGTCTAAAAAGATACATCCAAGTAACCAAGGATGCTGCACAACACTACTTGCTGAGCAAAAACTGCACGGACGGATTTTCAGACAAGACTGATGGAACTTCTATATCAGAAGGATCTATTGGAGGAATTGCCATATATATGTCTTCAGTGGAAAACGGAATACTGCAATAATAAAAAATGAAAACATCTATAATACCATCTGAAGACAAATTATTTAATCCTGTCGTGATACAATGATACTAGTACTAGCTTTAACATATAGAATAAACCATATAATTGACTACAACCAGGCCCACATAATCGAAGAAGTTCATGCATTTTACCTTAGATCATCATCGAGCAGAAAAGAATTTGATGTTAGATTCTGAGAATCTTTGTTCAAAATCTCTCTCATTTCACTGACTACCTGAAACTTTATACAAATTACTTGACATACAGGGATAATGACTCTATTCACACACAATAAAAAACAACTATCAAACTTGCCTCGTTTGAGACACTTTGGGTTCCATACTTGTCATCCCAATACATAGTACTTATCCGATAAATTTGTCTCACGGTCAACGCCTGCCAAAGTCCAAAACAAGATAAATGAGCATAAAAAATCTTACTCTAAATAGAATACTCACCTGAAAATTTGGAAGTTAGCACAAGAGATGATCATATGATGATTCAAATTGAACTTAACACAGAAGGCCATACCGGACAAAGATCCTGCCTAATCTCTTCAAGCGATTTCTTTCTCTTTTGATGGATTACCTAAACAAATTTACGGATGACCAAATTAAAACATGCCAACAATATTGCAAGTATACATATTTGTAGCAGCTGCAGCTCAGTTAATCATACCAGAAAACCAACAGCTTGCCGAATATAATTTAGTTCATGCCAAGAGGTTCCTGCAAACTACAATTGGCAATAATTTAGTGCCAGGTCCATAAGATTTTAATTCCATAATACAAGGACCACAAAGTAATAAAACTTTTTACACCTCATCCTTTGCATTGACGATCCATTTTTCCAATTCTGCCAGACCAGATTTCACATATTCCCCATTTGTAAACGTGCAACATTCTCTCCGCAATAAAAGACTGGCAATGAAGAAAGTTTCTATTACATTAAGCCAGAAAACTGTTCAACTACAAAAAAATAGAAGCCATCATAGAGTTACCTATTAAAGAGTGAAATATTGATGAATGAGAAAACTTGGGTCGCCAATTTACGAATGAAAAATGAGGGAACCTGAAAAACAGAAGTATTGGTTTACATGTACACAAAATATAGTAGAAATGCACAATTTAAGCATAAAACTTATTTCCTTTTAAAACAATTTAAACATACATGGTTTGAACGTAGACGATTCATAAGAGAATCCAGAAATTTGATAATGCTATCCCATTGACTACCAGGTGATTGTTGAGGAGCATTTCCGGGTGATCTTGATGACTTTCCACCATGAACTCGTTGATTTTTGGGTGCCTTTACCAAGTGATAAAATTACATAAATCAAAGACTTGATGCACTTGCATTGCAAAATCGAAACTTGTTGACAAAAAACAATTTCAGAACATAATCCTACCAAAGCATAAGCGGGTTCAAAAATAAGCCTCTCAGACATTCTAAATGGTAACCTCTGATTCGGGGGCGTATAAAAGCATTTTCTAGCAGGCAGTTTAGCCCTCTGATTCGAGGGTGTATAAAGCCTTTTCTAGTAGGCAGCTTAGCTACAAGGGTCATATAATATATAATTGAAAAGATTATCTATACTGAATTTCAAAATTGTACTTGCCTAGGTTAAAAAACCGAACTTGTACATCTCCTTTCAGTTTTAGTCAATTCAAAAATTAATATAATAATATATATGCACTATTTGTTGCAAACTTTTAACGTTGTAGATTTTCAGAACAATTCTTTAATTATGAATTTAAAGATAATGAAAGGGCTCCAAAGTAACAATCAGATTAGCAGAACTATATAACAAAAATAGTAAGATTTTAAATATTTCCAGTTTTAATAATATAATATATTATAGACAAGTAATAAGTCAAATAATCCCTGTATTCAAAAACTTTTAGCTCGTTTACCATTTTATGTCAAATTAACTAAATTTATAATACAATTTACATATATGTATGATTGTAAAAATTATGAAAAACATATCACTAAAAATTATATTTAATCTAGTAGTTTACAGATTTTTAAAATAAAAAATATATAAAAAATTAAAAAAAATTGCTCAATTTGACAGAAAATCCTTGTCAAATAAAAAACAAAATCGAATATCAAGAATTTTGCAGGATTTCCCTGCCAAAGTGTATTGAGATCGAAACAGACCTTTTCATAGATTCTTCAATCTTATCGTACATAATCATCAATTCCAGACTCATGTCTCTGCATAGGGCCTATGCTCGACTCTCGAGAATGAACTGTATCGTAAGTTCGTAACTCATAGCATTCTACCATACTGTCTATCAATACCCTCAATACCCGACACTTTATTGTTGCTAATAAAAATAGGGTCTGGTGTGTACTCATGTAACACATTTTAATTGGTAGAATATATATATATATATATATATATATATATATATATATTATTTTAATAATCAGATTCAATTTTTTTTCTCAAATTTATTTAATTTTTTTCTCAATCACTAGTCCAACTACGAAGTCGAGCATTGTTTGATCAAAGTGACATGTTAGACTACAAACCATACAGTTATCAGATAATTAAAGAAAAACTGAACCGAAAATTGAAACTGAAATCTTGGAAATCATGCATGAGAGCACAAGAGCTATTGTTGACTTTGAAAGTTTTTTGGACGTCATGCAGAATGTGTATTGAAGCAGCTCACTGATAAACAGCAGCCAGGTGGCATTCAATTTTTTTTCTCTCTTTCCTATACTCGGTGACTTGACAGAAACTTGAAATATCTTTAAAATAATTAGTCAAACCATAGTTTATATTAACCAGAAATCAATACAAACCTGGATGCAGAGACCCAACAACGGCGATATTTCCTTCTTCAGGTTATCACGAATCAAACCAAAAATCTTCTCCACACAAGCAGTCAACTGTTGTTTAAATAGAATAGCAGGATATCGTGCCTCCGTATGCGATAAGCCATCCTCATATCCAATATATTTGAAAGGAGATTTTAGGCCCTAAGAACAGCAAACCGAAAAGTATATAAAATGTATTGCTATAGAAAGAATTGTATTTATAATTGTTGAAAACAGAAACAGAGTTAAGAACTTGCTCAAAGTTTAGTGCCTTTTTGAATTACAAAATACTAGTATCCATTTAAGCCATATATGTTAATAATAGTGGTACCGACATTTTGGTCTATTCTGAAGGATTACACAGGTACTCTGGGAATAAGTGCATAAGATATGAAAATCAGAAAGTTTTATGGACTACTGATGCAGAGCTATGGAGTTGGATATCTAACAAACAGTTAATTCATGTTAGAAATTAGGAATTTTATTTAATATGCAACCGATACATAATTTAATTAAACTATAAAGTAGATTATCCATCAACTTCTCCTACTCAAGGTTGTTACGGCGCCGCGGTGAGTTGCGGCGCCCGAGGACCTTCACAACAATACGGCATCGTAGCGTTTGTTTTGGCTTCCATACGACGTCGAAAAAAATCATAATACATGTAATATTAAAAATTTATTGCTCTACATACTAAGTTACTAATTACTAACAATAACACTAGTACTACTAAATGAAAAACCATTACTTATAAAATATAATACCATACCAAGTCAAGTAGAAACAAATTGATTAATACACAAAGGTTAAAACATAAGATTATCAATTTTTAATTAGGCAGGGGTGCAAGGCAATGGCAGCAGGGTAGTAGGCAGTAGGACATTTAAAGGAAGTCATCAAGCACCAAATCCTCTCAAACGCCACTTCCACCTCCCTCATGGCTACTACTTTCGTTTGCAACAGATGGTTCACCATAATCATCAACTTCTTCATCATCAATTGGAATATCTTCTTCCTCCATATCCACATCCATCTCCACATCCGAGTCAGACTCATCTTGCATTTGAGTATTTTCGTTACATTTGCGCCGAGCATATTTAAGATCAACACTTTTACCATCACCACGAGCAGCTCTTCAGACATTTCGCGGCTCATTTGCATTTGATGCACCATTTGCATCATCCACGTGAAGCCATATAGGGTCATCTGCCACACATTCATTTTCCCATTGGAATTCCTCAATGACTAATGGATTAAAACCCTTCTTACTAGTACGTAATTTCTCAAACCTTGTTGTTATCTTCTGATTATATTGCACATAGACCAAGTCATTCAATCGCTTCCATTCTAATAGGTTTCTCATCTTCGTGTGAATCTAAAAAAAAGCAACAAAGTTAATTTACATAAACTTAAATTATTCAGATAATTTCATGTTCATATTAATAATACTTAGTGGTACAAGTACTTACAAATTCGAAGGTACTCCAGTTTCGTTCACATCCCGAAGATGAACAACAAAGTCCAACAATCCTTTTTGCAAATTTTTGAAGTTCTTTAGTACGTCCCGCGTAGCCGCTCCACCAATCAACTAATTAAATAAAAATTTACGTGATGAATGGTCCAATAGATAGATTATATATGTAATTATGCATGTTGTTTTACTTACGAGGTCTTTTCTTCTTTCGAAGATCAATTAGTGTTTCCCTTGTAAAGTTGTTCCTTGAATTCTCATAGTCATCAACCTGGTCACTTATAGAAACTCGCAAGTCTCTATCTAACACCATGTGTTCAACAGCATCGTTGAAGTCTTCCCGTAGAGTAGAAGCATAATCAATATTATCCCTTTGTATATCAAAAAACTTTCCAAGATTTAAAAACAAAGCAGCTCCGTACAACTTTGTTCCCATCTGATTATTCCACCTCCTTACAATGATTCCTATCAAAAAAAATTTGAGTCTTTTTCTTTGGTATGCTCCATTACATATTGGATTTCAGACACTGCAGGCATCTCATCGCCGTCAACAATCCTTAGTGCCTGTAGCAGGGGCTTTGAAGCTACGATGCAATCATAAACCCCATTCCAAAATGTAACAGAAGGCACAAAAGACTCCACCTTTTGTCCATTTAATGTTTTGGACAGCTGTGACTTCTGCAACCGAAGAGAATCTTTAAAATTGAACAAGCATTGCAAATTAAGAAATGCAGTGGCGAATCTGGTAGCTCCAGGTCTTACAAGTTCCCTTTGACCAGTTTTTTCTCTCATGAAGTCGAGAATCCTACCATGCCTGTAAATGAATGTAGTGATCCTTCTTGCATTTGCAATGACCTTCTTAAATTCTTTTATTCCCCCAATTTCTTCCATCATAAGATTGATGCAATGAGCAGCACATGGAGTCCACCAAGGAAATCGACGCTCAAGTAAGTGACCAGCTGCCTTATAGTTGGCACCATTATCACTAATCACCTGCACCACATTATGAACCCCAATCTCTCGAATTTTGCTCTCAAGCAAGTGTGCTAACATCACTGCATCATGTGATTTATATGATGCATTCACAGATCCAAGGAAAAAAGTACCTTCGGGGCTGTTGACAAGAAAAGTTATCAAGTGCCTTTGTCTTCTATTAGTCCATCCATCCACCATGATTGTACAACCAAATTTTTCCCAAGCCTTCTCATGATTTACACGTAACTCTTCTATTTTTTTCTTCGCTTTTTCAAGCAAAGGAACTCGAAGCTCATGGTAAGATGGAGGTTTCAACCTAAGCCTGTATTGCCCTACAGATTCTATCATAATCTCGTAGCTCAAAGAGTGTGCAGCATTGAAAGGTATCCCATTTTCATAGAAAAAGTTGGAAATATGCATAAAAACCCTCTCCTTCTCTTATGGAGTTTTTGTATATGCTTCAATTGTTGTTTGAGTTTTGTTCTTATCATGCCTGTCTTTAACAACGTCTTCAGGACTTTTTCTCAACATTTGTACAATTGTCTTGCCTTTATTTGCAAGGGGCTTTGGCTTGACAAAATCCAACATCGAAATAGCCTTTTTCCTGCACATGATCTTCATTGTCTTCCTCACCACAATCGTCAAAATCTAATGAAACTTTCTTCTTTTTTTTACTCAGAATATACTCAAGCATCTCTTTTCTTAATTTTTTTGTTGTATTTGGACAAATTGTAATGTCCCCGAAACCTCCCCGAAACCTCCAGCAAGATGTTTTATTCGATTAATTCCACCGGTCATTTGTCTTCCACATAAGATACATTCGACCAGGTCTCTTTTTTCTATATTTGGCCAAAAAACATATTTCCATCCTGGATCACTTAAATTTCTTGGTTTTCTCTTTGGATCATCTTTAGGCTGAATTTCATTGTTAACACTATGGGAATTCTCCATATTATCTCCAGGACATATTTGTTATCTAGAGGTTAAAATTTTAAGCAATAAGTTACCATATTTGTTTTCTAGAAAAGGAATATTTTTTTAAGTTAAAAGTTATTTTAAACAAAAGAATTAGGAAGCCAAAAAAATATATAAACAGATTTGTAAACAAAAGCCCAACTTATTTTGAAAATATATATACATATACTAATACATATAACGTAGAAATAGAAAAGAAAGATAAGAAGAAAGAGAAAAGAAGAGAAGAGAGAAGAAAAAAGAGAAGAGATAAGAAGATGAGAAGAAAGAGAAGAGATAAGAAAAAAGAGAAAGAGATAAGAAGATAAGAAAATATGTATGTATATGTTATATGTATGTATATATTACCTGTTGTTTGGACTCTGTAGTATGGAGAAGAGAATAAGAGATGGAGTGATGAGTTTGACGGCTTCTTTGCAAGGTATATTATTAGGGTTTTCTTACCCTTTTATATGTAAGTGGTTACTGGATTGGGCTGGATCGGGTAAAGCCCAACAGGCCAAACTTTTTAAAAAAAGTCTAATTTTGTGGCGTCCTAAGTCGTCTGTAGCGTCCTAAGTCGTCCTGGGACGTCCTGTGGCGCTGGATTGATGCATGTTCGCATGTCGATATCGACGTTTTAAGCTTTTTGCACGCCATAACGCCAAATGGACGCCACATGGACGCCTTAACAACCTTGCTCCTACTAAATATATATTATTACAAACTGAATAAGTTGTTGGTTGGATTGTTATGCAACGGAGCCTAGTTGGCAATTCTCTTTACCCCTCAGACACTTCTCCTCATCTCCCATATTATATTCTATGCTTTTATGACCTAAAGGCTAAAGCATATATAGAATTAAACCAGTTTCAAAATTATATATATAGTATTTAACCAGTCACTTCATAGTTTCACACATTAAAGTCTACAAAACATTCCTAAAGTCTGCATAGTTCCTTGATATTCAGGTAGAAGGCTAGTTAATCGCCAGGTCCCAGGCAAACAAGCTTGTGGGTCCATTGACCCCTCAGTGCTGGGTGCAGCTCCACCACTGCCTATGAAGAAGATGCCCATAAACACGGTGTGATGAAGAACAAACTTCCAGAAAGGCAAAAAAGAGGTCAGAACACAGTGCATTTCACGGAACAGAGTTGGGTACATAACTTATGCTCTTGAAACATATATCAGTTGAGTTACGTTGGGTCTTCTAGTGTAAAACCACAAGCTGGTGGCTTGGTCACATGTTGCACTTGGTGTCGAGTTTAGAACCATAGAAGCAAAATTGTGCCCAAGGAGTGTGCCTTGGCAGACTTACTTGAGTCACATGAAACCTATGCTTCAACACCTTTCATTATGCATGTATGATTGCTAGTGTAAGCAAAGCTATTGAAGGAATGCAGCAAAGGAATTGCAAAACTTACTTGTGCAATCCTCCCATTTAGTCCAGTGGAACCAGAAGAGCGCTTAGAACTTGCAGACAAGAAGCCATTAGAACGTATATTTCTCTGCAGGAGGCATAGAAGCGCCGACGCATTAGACAGCCAGTAAGGCAGTATTGAATTTTCGTCCTCGACCTGCATAAACAATCAGCATGTAAAATTATCAACGAAACATACTGTCTCAATGAACATACCAATCTCTATAAATGGGGCATCCCAACCCTCTTGGTTTGGAAAATGTCTCGACTCTCGATTGACACTTCTCCGGCCAAAAAAAATCCAGAAACATATTACCAGTGAGTGTATGAAGGGTATAACACCTATATGACTAAGCCCAAATTTAATGACTAAGCACCTATATGTTATTTTATTGCTTAATCTCAGATACATAGAATTTTTAAGAATATGATTTTGAAGATGTCAAACTCGATATTTTTATAACAATACACTTCAAACCAATATATTAAACGGCATGGAACAAAAACGTAAAAACCGAATGTGGGAAGGGAAATAATAGAGTGCGGCGAAGAGAAAAATAGAGTGTGATAAAATTAGTTATCTGGTTCATCACCTTTAGAACAGTATTGATTTCCTCAATGATATGGTCAAAGATAGCAGTTCTCTCGGTCTCAAAGGCATGCCAATGTAGAAGGCATTTATAAATAACACAAGCAGCAATTGGTTTACCATCTTTGAATCCCAATTTTTCCCGTATGCACCGTGAGAGAATTTCGTAATTCTCCTGCAACATAAATTGTTCAACATTATGTACTATGAAGACCTTATTCTCCGAGGGAAACTGAATTTTCAAAACTCAAACATCTCAAAAAAGTGACTTATTACAGAGCAACTCCCAGATCCAGAAAGTACATATTCTATAATTCAAATTAAGACAAGAACCTGATGCTTTTCCAAAGTTAGCTTTGCACGCCGTGAATCAGATTGACCTTGTGAAGGTGGTTGAATAATTTTTGTAGGTGTAGGTGATTCCTGTAAAAGAAACAATATAATGCATTACTTAAAATAAGGCAGTCAGAATTTTCATTTTTGTAAAGAAATACAATTGATGGAAACTTACAAATGTAGATCTTTGATCAATGGACGAAAGAGCAAGTTCACCTGAGAACTTCTGTTTCAATATTTGAGATTTGATAATTAACAAGCATTCCGAAGTAATTAAAAGATTTGACAATCATATAAGTTCTTTGAATTTCTTTACAAGCTTAATACCAAGAGCGTATAGGATGGGCTTACTTACATCCATATATGGCTTAGCAAAGGCAGACAAATTGCTTTTTGGAGTTGAACTCAATGTTTTTTGCCGGAGAACAAGATTCTCACCGTCTAAGTTTGAGAGCTTCTCCTCCAAACTGTTACCGGAGAACATTAATATAAATTAAAGCAACTATCTGATATAAATAACACCACAAACTTGCATGTACAAAAATCTTATCTCATGATGCAATATTTCTTCAGCACTGAAGAAAATAATCGATTATTAAAACTGTACAATCAACCAGAAGGCAGATTCCACAAAATACCACATACATTGATCACTAATTCTAAGATACAACATGTAAATAGATATATTCCAGTCATGAATAAATACAACTTGTAATAGATTAAAGCAAAAATAAAGTAGGAAGCAAAACATCTATCAAGAACATTTGAGCATTGGTGCATTATTGCATAGTTGTCTTGCAAAGTTAATGTATATCTTGCAATATCCCAAGTAAATGATCATTACAACAGAAATAGATCAATAGGGTTCACACTTAATTACGTACAACAATTATTGTTATTATTATTATAAACTTTTAGTGTACAATAATATCCTCAATCTCATTGTCTGGCTCAGCTTTGTTTAGAAGTTCATAATAATAAATATAAACCTAAAAGTTTATTTTATAACTTTAAGTTATTCATTATTATTATAAAATAAAATAAACCTAAAAGTATTCATCCTTAGCACAAAGATATGATAAAATAAATGTCAGCATAACAGTAGAGTACATCGAAGAACTGTCAAGTGATGAGCTAGACCTTCGCAAATCCTTCTGTAGTTGGGAGCATGTTTGTTCAACTTCCCTCAACTTTTTAGCAGCAGCATCAGTATCTTGTTTAGCTTTAGCAAGATCTCGTTCTAGTGCTAAATTCTTTGCCTCAAAGGCATGTAAGGAATTCTGCAAGCAATATTAAAATAATAGAATCTCAAAAGTCAAAATACAACAAAATATTTTAATCTCAAAGTCCAAGTGACCTGACAAACCTCAACTCATAATAAACGAGGAAATAAAAACAGTAGCTACAGTAATACATTTAACAATACTCTTAGCCCCATTGCAAATGTTGCAATTGTGAGTCAGTGAAATGAACAAAACAAGAAAACAGACATCCATAGCCCATTCACGAAGCAAATGCACTATGTAAATTGTCCATATCAAAATTCAGATATATACATTCTTCTAGAGCTGTGCTGTAATACATGTGAACAAAGCTACCTTCAAAACTGCATTTTCATTTCTTAGATCAGCCAATGAAGCAAATTCTCTTTCCAGAGATGATTTTTCCTTCGTTGACAACATCAGTTGATTTTGCAGTACAGCGTTCTTGTTGCATTCATTAACTGTGGCCAACTTAGCAGCATCCAATTCAAGACTTAAAGACTCCACTGTCTTCTGAAGTTTTGCAATTTCCACTCCCTTAATTTCTTCATTTGACACCTGGGTTCAAGATTGTTAACATTAAATTGGATACTAGTAGTTCTTTTTTTAAACGGAAAACAAGGCGACACAACAAACATGACAAGCTTACTAATTGCACGAGGTGATAAAACTGCAACTTAAGGGGGGGGGGGGATGCATCTCCGACAGTCTAAATGATCTGTTATCTGACCGGTCCATCAAAAAATTAACCCAATGACATGCAAAATTTGAAAATGCTAAAGACTACATTAAAAAGTGATTTGACAGGAATGCATGGGTGGCAATTTTCATTCATTCTACAGGTAAGACAATGGAATTCATTGACCTCTCCAAGAAACTCTTAACTCACTCTTATATTACAAAAAGTTGACTCTTAGAAAATTAGTGTCTATCCATCTCCAACAATACTCTCTATACACACTCTTCACTTATTTTTATTATCAGAAGTACTTGAAATCCAAAAGAGTACAACGGAAGTGGAGAGACCAAAGTATAAAGGTATTCCACCTCAAAAAAATGTCAAGTCATGTGAACTATCTTTCACATTTAACTGTTTAGTAAATGTCTTTTGGAAATTCACCATATTGATTTAGAGCCTGTTTGGGTATGTTAAAAAAAAAATTAAGACTTGATAAGCACTACCCATAAAAGTTTTTATACCTGGATTGTTTTGTTATTAATCAGTCAGCCAAAACCCATGATCTTGTCTGTGGATTCGGGACGTATCCCGTCCGTTGTCTGAGCGAGAAGCAATATTTACCCAAATTGATTTAGAGCCTGATAGATTCGCTACATATATATTGCTTTTCACCCAAACAAGGGACATGATATGTTCCTAATCCAAGGACAAGATCATGGGTTTTGGCGGACTGATTAATAACAAAACAATCCAGATATAAAAACTTTTATGGGTAGTGCTTATCAAGTCAAAACATCAAGTATATAATGTAAAACAGAAAAACCTACCCGCAATCTTTTTTCCAATTGCAACCGCCATGTAAGATCATCCAACTGCCTCTCGAGCTTTGTTTTTGCAAGGCGAAGAGCACCGGCCTCGTTAGCCTCCTGTTAAGAAAGAATTGTTGATACTTAATATGCCACCAAAGAAAAAATAGCGACATAATCAAGAAGGGGGAGAGAAAGTATGTGTTTCACATATACAACACCAAAATATGTTTAAAAACTTGTAACACATGGGGATTTCATAAGAATAAGTTCATACATTTGCAAATTGCAACCTAATTTGGTTATAAAACAAAACTTTTCAACTTTGCATCACATAGAACAAAAGTAATCATATAAAACACAAAACATAAAACTCTAAGAGTTGTTGAGACGATCAGCTTAAATTGGACACTTGTCAATATGTCAATGGTATCATCTAATATTGAAAGAAAGAAACAAGCAGCATATGCTTTCAGGTAACACAATTTTGCAGGGTATGAAGAGCTGAAAAATGCCATTTGTAACAAGAAGAAAAAGGATCCATCAACTTGATAAACTGAAACCATAATCTACGTGCAAAAAACTTGTTCACCTTTTTCAGTTTCCGAAGCTCTCTTCTTGCCAACTTTCGCCTCCATAGGCACTGAATTGCTATTATGTTAGACTGTCGATGACTATAAGCAGCACGCACCTTGCGCATCCTCCATTGAGCCTATAAATTTTAGAAACAAATGAGGACATGTATAAATAACTGTGGCCATCAGAAAGGTTTAGTTAGTAAGAGGGAAGATAGCAAGATATCAGTTGGAAGAAACTGGCAATGAGCTTCCGAGTTCACAGGTCCTGAATTGTAATCTGGTACACAGATCAATGCCAGTCTTAAACAGTCTATGCAATGAATGAAGATGTGTTATCTAATTTGAGACCTAATGAAATGATATGCCTTGTGCCATTTAAAATACCAGTAGGTTCAGATTTCAATATTTATACCGTCCATTCATGGTATGCAAGTATATGATCATGCAATAACATACAGCTTAAAATTGCATATGGAATTTGGAGCTAGATGTTGGTTCAGCATACAATTTATGAGGTTCAGTAAATAAACTATGGAAATAACAAACCTTGGACCATTAGATATGATAATATCTTCTAACGGATTAAGAAGGGGGGAAAGTCGCATCAAATGAAGGCCAAGAGGAATATGCAGGGAGAGGAGGCCTATCTAGATGCTTGGTAATCGTGTAAACAATCATTAAAATATAACTCTTCCATAAAAGGGCGTGCATGTTGATATCTTTTCTTAGTATCTGTACAGCAATTAGCAGGATATGTTAACTAGATAAGAAGCACGTTAAGGAAATATGCTATGTACACTATCACGAATATAAAAAACAAAAACAGATAAACCCTCTAACGCTCGTACTCAGGTAGGGCACCCACAGCCACATATGAAATGTAGGATAAAATTCAAGGGTATAGCTTCTCTAAGTTATATAACAACCTTTTTAGTTTTTGTTGATTAATAACATTTAATTATTTATAATATTGTATATAATATACTATTCAAGCAGCTCTTATCAATTGAGTAACATATATGCAGGATGTAAAAAGGTGCCAATCTGTCTCTATCTGCCTCTACATGACTGTGCCTGCTACTTAGTGAAGTGTTATTATATTTGAGAAAAGAAAATTATACATGCAACAGATTATTCACCTGAATCATGGTCGCAGCCTTATGTCTCTTTCTATGCAAAAATCTTTGACGAGTTAAGAAACCATGTATGCATGCTTGCATAAGTAGGGCCGAGGAAAAAAGTTGCATATAAGCATGTCTGAACAGCCATCTCCTGACATATTTCTGAATTAAAATGGCAGCTGCTGCCTCTCTTAATGAAGCATATGTTCTACGAGCAAGATAACCTGCAGAAAGGCATTATTTATAATGCAAAATAGCTTCAAAACTGCACCACATTTTTAAGCAACACAAGTCCTTAGACTGCAGTACAGAGAATGAAAATATGGAGCCTATACCAAAGAAACTAGCTTCCATCACTCAGACCACAGCTGATAAAGCCAGGTGGATAAGTAGTGCAGTAGACATGATGTCAAGAAAAGAGTGAAACGGACCTAAGGGATCGCTCAACGACCTCGATCATCAAACTAAAACTATGTATAATGTATGACTATTCTGCTTGTTCAGGCTAATAAACTTGTGAACCAGCAAGTTAAAATTGATATGTGCTCTCATATTGGTTAATAGATAGTTGTCCATACCAGAAAAGAGTAAGCAGCGATAATTAGTCAGGCTTATTTGCGTATTTCCTATAGAATTTCTCAGGCATTAGACTATAAATTTCAGTATGACACCAGCTTGCAAAATTAAATATAAAGGTTACAGCTGTGAAGCTTATATTTTCAAGGTCAGATGGATTTTTCATGAATATTGATATAAGAGTTTAGACTTTCGTAATATCGACATGTGCATGCTCCAACGAGGCGCCATAGAAGCTAAACCAAAAAATTACATTTTTTTTGTTATTCTTTTGACAAGTAAGAAATTCTTTGTAAATACACC
This sequence comes from Oenanthe sinensis, assembly GCA_028671895.1. NCBI lineage: Eukaryota > Viridiplantae > Streptophyta > Magnoliopsida > Apiales > Apiaceae > Oenanthe > Oenanthe sinensis. The sequence goes on from CM053799.1 coordinate 13,263,226, forward strand.
CCAGGAGAGACATATACACACAGGATTAAAGAGGAGCACGATAAACACCACAATGCTGACACACAAAGCTAACAACTACAAGAACATAAAGATTGCTGCCTTTAATATGCTAGTATAGAAGATCATCACATGCAATGAAAAGCACTAGCATTGTATCTGATACAACAATTTCACTAAAATTACACGAGACTTTTCATGCATATTTCATATCTTTTTTTGCAAATAATTTCATACGCTTAATATTTTTTTTGTTTAATTACTAATGCATATGCAATTATATATAATCTACAGAGACAGCAGTCCAACAAGATAATTAATACTTAATATTAAGTAAAAGGAAAAATTAGAAACCTCTGCAATATGCTTGTAGAGAAATTGCAGAATTCCGATTCACCATGAATTCCCTACGTGCAATAAATGTCTTTAATCGGCCTTGAATACGCTTTGCAGCAACATCCAAGACCTCCGCTCGTTGAGAGTCCAAAATACCAATCTGGCCAGCCCTGAGAAAGACTTTAGTCTTCCCCAACTGAAAATAAAATAGAAGTAAACAGTCTGCCAGCCAAGCTTCCAAAATTGTAATAAAATTTCACCGGAGCTTGTTCACGGCATGAACCATCTAAGTATCCAAGAGGTAATATTAACTACACTATAAATTGTTAATTGTTCAGCAGATAACATGCGGTGTATACCTGGAAATTCTCAAGCTTTAACTTCTTTAATATTTTCTCAGTCATGGATTTTTCATCATAACTGCAATTGTTTTTAATAGAAAACTTAAGAAGCTGAAGTGCATTATTCAAGGGATAAACTCATTGGGCATCAAAAACAAAGAGAGCACAAGCAAGTCATTAAAAAATTAGATAAATCTGTGATGAGCTGCTTATGCAAACGGCCTACATAGAACCATTAAAGATGAACACACTGGTCCCACAACCAAACTGAAACTCCAAACAAGCTGTGTACTGTGTACATAAACTTCATTTAGTATACAAATGAAGCAGCCACTTTGCTGCATAAAAACACTGTTTAGCTTCTTGCTCCAACCTCATTACTTTGACATTGTCATCTACAGGCTTCAAATATGACTGGTGCTCTATAATATATATTTAAGAAAGAACTGACTGGTACAACCTACACTATTTCCATAAACTGAATCTCAAGATTCAGGAAAGCTAACGCCAACTTAAGTAGCAACAATTTCAGAAAAATGCTATCCAGACAACATATTTTGCTTTGTTTGACTGATTGATGTCAAGCAGGGAAAGTGTCCACCTATATCTGTTTAAGTAGTTCCTAAAATCATATGCCGAGTTCTTTCAGAAAACAGCTTAAAACTTTTAAATCTGCAAACTGCCAAAGCAAACAACACAATTTTCCTGAAAGTATGGACAATATTTCAAGGGGAACGCATGAAGTTTAGAGAAGCCATTTCTTTAATTAGTAGTATAGTCGATATCATCACGACTCACTAGAAAAGATATTACATAAAGAAAAAGATTAATCGTGGACAATCATTCCAAACAAAACCCAAACTTAAATGAAGCATGAAATAGCTACCAAACTGACAAGTTTGATGAACCTTGGTAAACTTTTAACATATATACAGTTATACTTGAAAACACCCATCAGAAGGAAGCACCTATTTCATGCTGTATATTTAGGCAAGAAATGACTACAAAATCAAACATCTCCCCCCCCCCCTCTTTGTGTGTGTGCGCATGCAAGCATGGATGTATGTCAGTGAGTAAATAACATCTGCAAGGATTAATTATCATTGTAAACATGTCATAACTTGCACAAAAAAGAACTTATCAACTTCATTGGAAAAAAGACCAAATTATATGGGCATAAGCAGTATGGAACAACAGTTTAGTACCACAAGCATGAAACTTAGAAACTAACCTTCCTTCCATTACTTCCATGGCAAGTAGCCCAAAACGATCTACAAATTCGTGATAAGTCTTCCGAGTGGGATAACCTGCTAAACTTATCCGAACAGCCTCTAAAACTCCCTGTTGAATTTTACAATTCACAATAGTACCATATATTATTGAGCAACACATACGAGATTTACTTGTCATCAATAGTCAACTGAGCAAATTAAGTGCAAAGGAAATCAATTGTACAACTTAAAGTGCAAGTAATAGAAATGAAAGATTAAGGGTTCACATGCCAAGTATGAGAGTAGGCAAGTAGCAGGAGGATATTAGACTCGTACTAGCTTGCCAAGAGTATAGCGACATTCTCATATCAACAACCTTGGGATAAGCACAAAGATATTGGTGAAAATTAAGAGAGTAGAAGTTGAGCAATGGACGTCAGGAAGCTATTTAAAGTATGGACACAACCAGAGCTACCATCTAATCAACATTTACCATGTAGGTTGCTGATACTATGTAATTATGCTTATTGTAATGAACAGAGCACAGGTACCCCAAACAGGAGCACAAAAAATGATAAATTGTCTTAAAACTACATACTACATAAACAGTGAAGGAGAGGAGAGGAGAGGGAGGGGGGTATGATTGTATTCAACGGAATCATCTTTTTGTTTAGTCTAGATATAACTCTCATGTAAATATGTAGAAATTGGTGAGATTATATACTACGGCTCCGTTTGTTTTGCACAAAAAAAACGGAAAAGTTGTTCCTGCTTTTTTCGTGTTGTTCAGCTTGGGGGGGGGAATCTTGAATTTTTTTTCATTTTCTGGCACTTGCTTATTTTAGACTTTAGAGAGAGTATTTTCCTGTTCCTTGTTTTGTTTGAGAAAAATAAAATATCATCCAGAGGAGGAAAATTCCTCGGAAAAATGCTATGATTTTAGATAAAATAACTTCCTCTTTTTCAAAAAGGAAAACACTTTCCAAATTCTTTAATTCATAAGAATAATTTCTTACACCTATGAGTAAAGACATTACAGAGGAAAATAAGTTATTCTCACAGTAAAATGTTTACAAAGAGAATATTCAAGATAATTTTCAGCAAACAAAGGGAGCCTAGGACACTATAAACTTTTTAAGTATTCAAATAAAAGAGTTCCAAAATTGCTTCATTCATCTTGACACCGAACCAACACCCATTTACCATTTAGTTTACAATATATGTAGTTTATCCCTACAAGAACAAGTATATACTCACCAAAATATAAAAATAAGAAGAATAGTAATAATAATAATAATGATAATAATAATAATAATAATAATAAAAGAACAAGTACGTACTTATATAAGAAAGTGATCTGACCAATGTTATAATTGTGTAAAGTGTATTAGGTCGGCTCAATACTGATAACTAAGATGCTAAATTCAAACTTTTAATAACCACCTCACAGAATCAAGACAGGTTGGTGAGTTTCACTCTCTATTCCTTCCCTCGTAGTTTATCAAAATTTCATTGATAAATTATTAAAAATCTTCATACATTGACATAATGAGAATACCAAAAATAATCTTATGCTCACTATGATCTAAAATTGTTCTTCACAAACAAAATTAGCAAGACTTCAGGAAACAAAAAAGCATTAGTGAAGTTAGCGGAAAACTGTCCACACGTTTTAAGAAGATATCAAAAAAGATACCGACTACTAGGGAAGAGCAGAAAACAACAAAATCAACTGATCAGAAAATGAAATTTTTAACAGAGTATTATCAGCAAAAGAAAAGTCAAAAAAACATGTTCAATTATAAAAGAAAAAGGATACTAACCCCACACCGCAACTGATGTAAAATACTCTGATTTTCAAATTTTTGAGGCCTGTTCAAAGAGTTTGGCTTCACACATCGGATATAATGAGGCTCTGTCGCACTGAGGGTCTCCATGAGAGCTTGAAGTTGTTGCTACAATTAAACAAAAAAAATTAGTTGCAACTTATATAGGCTTTTGAAGCACAACATGAACGTACCCTACCATGAAAAATCAAAAACCTTCACACGTATACAAAAAAAAACGTTTTAACAACTAGACATCTTAAGAGACTAAGACAGTGTCTCTGCTAAAATTTGATCCCAAGTAATTGCTACCTAGTGAAAGTACTCAAGCACACATTTCTCTATTGGATTTGTTCTGCGTATTTTCGCACATATAACCTCCCTTGTAGTCAAAATAGACAAATTTAAGTGAAAGATATATAACTGCATATACCTTGAACCGAGATGCCACTGAAGAGAACTTGTATGAAGATCTTGAAGATTCCTCTGCTACACGAGGAAAAAGACCAGAAACAAAGGAGCACTTGGAGGAAGATAAAAGATTGCGGTGTTCAACCACAATATAGTCACGGTTTTTGTCTAGAAATGTATCCGTCTGATATGTGACCTTCAGAAATATAAAAAAATTGGTATCATGATTAATGTTCTACATTAAATCAAATCCTTATGTGCAATATGCAAGTAGTTACTAGCTAGTATGGTACCTTGCCCGCATAATGGGAAAGAGTAAAATCTGTTTCACAAAATTTTGCCTTGTCCAATCTAGGGTGGCTGCCACAATTCCGGAAGAGCTTGTTTGAAAATGTTCCATGAGTTGATTTCGGGAACATGCTGCATAATCAGGAAATGAGGATTATAAAAAAATGTAACCAACCAACTCAGAAAATTATTACAAACCAATTTATAAAAGAGAACTAATTTGTACCAAGCTTCATCCAGAAGAGCAATTATCCCTATAGGCTTCTGCAAATCATGTTAAAAGCACCATTTAGAATGTAAATACCTTGTGACATCAAATTAACAAATAATTATAAAATTACAGTTTGACAGTGAGCAATACGACGATTAGAGAGATAAAAAAGCAAAGTGCGTCAATGAGTTTAAATATTATTACTAACTCTAGCAAGTCTGGAGCTTTATCAATATGACATAGTCACCCTAAAACAAAATAGTATGATCACATTATTCACATCTATCTTATCAAAAATAAATAAGAAAACAAGAATTGATGTTTCCTGCAGACATGTAGGCTCTAATAGTACTCCACCAATAAAGAGATAACTGTATACTTCTCAAAAACTACAATAATTGCATATAACAGTAGATACATGGTATTAATAATATATAAATATACATATAAATTAGCAGTCTGCAAATGATTAAACTTAAGGGAACCTTCTCTATCAGATCCAGGACATCTTGGTTATCAATAAATTCAATATAGCTCCAATTGATTTCTTCCTTGCGATATTCTTCTTGCTCCATCTTAAATACATGCTAAAAGATCCATAAAATACATGACAAAAAACAAGTCAAACCTTGTTTGAATGATGGTGTACTAAAAACAAAAACAACGAACAGTTAGTATGGACCTCATTGAAATGCTGCTGAAGCTTTTCATTTGCAAAATTAATGCAGAACTGCTCAAAACTGTAGAATAAAAAAATTCACGGATTAATAGCAAGAGGGATATGTACCAAATGAATAAATTTTTTAGTTCGCAAACATTTCTCCGTTGATCTAACAACTTCTGTGTATTTAGATCATGCTGTGCATTTAAGTTATTGGGTAAATAGGAACAACCTCAGCCTTTATTTCTTTTCAAGCGAGTTTGTGGGACTACGTAGGTGGGGGTCACAGGAAGGAATAAAATTAGGTTATAACATGATATTGGTGGCAAGGACATTCATATAATATCTCAATAAACAAGTCTTATAATAATATGTGGGGTTACATGACTAATATAAGAAATGGAAACCTTAAAACATAACCTAATGGACTAACGCCGTTAAACAATTAAGCTTATTATAAATAAACTACTCATTTAATAATCTTACTAGCCCCACATATAAAATACATAGAATAACAAACTATTTATCTCTATACTAAACAAATATAAACTAATTAATAACATATTTATTAATTATCTATTTCCACTCCCCCGTCAAAGTACCAATTCAGGTCCCAACAAAACTTCATCTATTTGGACTTTGGAGCATACATCCAATATAGGTTTCATTGTTGAAACCATTATGCGCATCGAGGAGCTAAACTCCATGGAGCCTAGGCGTGAGGCGCTTCTTTAAAGCGAAGCACACATTTTTCAAAAAATTCTAAAATATATCACCTAGGTTTATATGTAAATTACTTAGCTTTCTAACATAATTTATACTTCATATATATTAAAATAGCATAGTTTATACTTCATAATATATTATATCACACTTCTACGACAAAACAATCATGAAATCCAGCATTAAGATTTGAAATTTAAAGTTCATAGCTAAGTTTTAGGCTTCCAGCTTCCAACATTTTTTACTGCCAAAAACTTCATTCATCATCTTCATATTGAAAATCTTCATCCAAATCATCTTCACATCTTGAAGTGTTCCCTTCAAATTCAAACTCTAGCTTTTCCTCCTCTTCTTTGTCCTCGTCTATTAATATTGTTTACCTGAACTTGAACTTGACACAAGGTTGATTTTGACTCCGATTCAATTTTGAGGCTGATTTTGATTGTGACCTGGAGTTATACAAAGGCTCTTTAGCACCAAAAGCTTTTGCAATTGTTGTCCATCCTAATGCATTATCATTAGATAAGACGGGACCATTATCTTCCCCTGATTCCTCATCTAGTCTTCCAACACAGGATCAATTTAATCTCTTAGTTCACAGCATCGTTTCAATGCTCTGTTTTATTTACAATAAACTAAACCATTTAATATTTGTATTTGTTGGAGTCTGTTCCTTTTCTTACGTCGCTGAACATGACCTTCTAGAGGGTTCTTTTCCTTGTGAAGTGACGGATATGGGCTTTATTGTTTTATTTTTGTTTTTGGTTATAGTTGTTGGGCCTTTAACTGATCCAGTAACACCAAGGCTGTTTATTTTTGCTCAGCTTCAACAAAGCGTAGTTTTTTAGCGCTAAGCTTGTTTGAAGTTACTGCGCCTCACCTCTACCTAGGCGCTTAGGGTGCGCTTTGCGCCTAGGCATTCTTTTGGCAACACTGAATGCGGAGCATACAAATTTATGAGTATTAGAAGGCATTACAAAACATAGAAATTTATGTCAATATGCTGGGGTCAAATCCAATGTAAGTTGCATTCTCCAATCCCACTACTCAGAGTTTGTTAGTTCGTCAGAGGTGGCTTTGATGCATTAAGTACCAAGACACGTACCAACATATCTTCGTCTATTTAAAGCACGAGTTCATGTTAAGGTCAAATAAGTATAATTTGCATTTCAAAATTCATTTGCAAATGAACATGATTCATATGTGCTTTTGCCCTCGCTACACATATTCAAACCCTGCAATAGAATTTCTACATTTCACTAGTATTGTATTGCTAAGTACTGAGTTAATTGTAAACTGAATTTTTCAAACATGAGCCCCAATTTCTCTCAAAATCCTTGCTCAATCTTTTCACCCTTTCTTTCCAGTTCTCCATTTAATACTTTTAGACACATTCATTTGCCTCCCACACTTCAAATTTTTCACATTTATCATCTCTACTTTAAGATACAAATTAGCTTTTCCTATCACACACAAAGTGTGCACTGTTATATGTTATATGTCAATTAAACTATTTAATATTTACCGAGGCATAACAAATGAATTCCAATATGAGAGGACCTGTTATGCTTAAAGCACTCAAATCCATATATGTCCAAGACCCCTATTTGCATCCGAGAATTAAGATCTTGCCCAACTGATCTATTGATCTTCTCAACCAGCCTGCAGCATGTTATCACAAGACAAATTTATTATCATAAAAGACACTTAGCCCAATAGATATAATCAGTCATTTTGGCAGTAGCTATCATACCAATCAAACAGCCTAGCATAAACGGTCTTTGCCAAAGCATCACGGCTTGCAACAGCGGCACTACAATCAAGAGCCTTGACAATATTTCCTTCACGGGTATGAATTGAACGGGTGGAGAGTGTTGCAAGCAAAAGATTTAAGTCACACCTGAAATACAATGCAAATTTATAACATTTACGATTTCACAAAATCAACTACACTGATTTAATCTAGAAACGTTTTTGTTTTGCATACAAATTCAAGATCTAAAATTCAAACAAAGTATGTCATTTAGTATGTGCACAGAACTGTCAGAACAAAAATTACATTAAGCCAAATTTGTGGTTATTTGTTCTGCATCAGCATTTTAGTAACTGATACCTCAGAAGTGTGTTTGTGAAGTAAAGACCATTCTAATACCTTAAAATGTGGCAATGTTTTCTCTTAACAAGCTAATTATGTGATAATCTGCATACAATGTCACGTCTAATGGAGATAGATTAATATACAGATAAATTTAACTAACAAAATTATAGATATAAGCATGTAACATGTATCCAGAAAAAAGAAATACTAATATGATATAATCTAACTTTTTAGCAGATTATGATCAGCAATGTAAAATGGTTAACATTTTCTAGCAGAAATTTAGATTTTTTAGCAGGCAATGTAAATAGGCAGGGCATTTTCCATGGCTTCAGTTATTGTTTTTATGCCATCTATGACTCCATATGCTAAAATATAAACATAAGTCCCAATCCCGGCTAGAGGGTCCTTGGCTAAAGCTTACTTCCCCCAAATATTTGCTTACTGTTTAGTTCAAACAATATCACAACTTTATTTATATTTACCTTTTGAGTGCATGGGTTAGATCGTAAAACAATTATGACAAGCGATCTCATTTTAATTACTTGCCTTGCTAACATTTTGATCTTCCAGTTACCTCATAAGTGTCCTTCAAGTAGACTTTATTTTAATATTTTACAGAGCTACGATTGTAAACCTTTTTATTAATAAGCAGATTTACAAGGCAATCTAAATACAAGATCATTTACAGGAGATAGAAACATATAAAGGTAAATTTACTTGACATTAGAAATAATAAGAAAAGGCCTAAAACATGCATTCTATAGAGTATAGACTATATAAATATTCAATTTACTTGCTTCAATATAATGAATTCGGAATAAAGCCTTCAGAATTTAAGTTTGGGGGATTAATTGTTTGGATAACCGTACACCAAAATCAAGTGAAGGAAGAATATGGGTATTAAAAGAAAGGGCAAACAGGGCCTGATCTATGCTCTATAACCTTCCATATCTTCTTTGTACAAATCTTTGAAGCAATAATGGCTAAGATTCAATGAGATGAATTTTAATTGGACAGCATATTTGCATGCATCGCAAACAGAGACTCGTTTTTTATCGCCTGTGCCTGATGGTTTCTGTGACTTCTTACATGTCATTTATATTATACTTGTAACAAATTATTTCACATCTACTCAGTTATTGATTAATATATATACTTGACTCTGACAAATTCACAGCTTTGTTTCTTTTTAAATTAATTATGCTTATACTGATCAGGGTTATTTAGATCCATATGGTAAAATGGTCACATTTGCAAATTACAAAATTTCAGAAGTTAGTGCTTACTTCAGTAGGTTCATTACTTGTATATATCGCAATTAAAATATATAAAATCATACTATGCTATAACCACGGAAACATGACTTCCGGAAACCACACTACATATAGGCTCTTATGTGGGATGAAAACTAGCATGGTCATTCGCAAAAGATGTAGGCCACCTAATCTAGGATTCCTGGAGTTGTGACGATATGTTACTTAACTATTTCTTTTACAAAAGAAGGAACCCGAGAGAAAAGCCAGGCTCACAGGCATAAGGAAAATTCTCCATAAGAAGTCACAAAAAAAACCCAGTACAGTACAACACCCATGTGTGAACGTTCCAATATCAAATTGTAGGGGGGGGGGACAACAAAAAAACCGTTTCATTATAGGTCACCCTAACATAGAAAAAATTAGATATCGCAATACATTCACCTACATGAAAAGACTAGCAGCCATCTGCATGTGGAAATTGGAATTCTGATCCTTTATTACAGATGAGTCGTGCTCTTTTCCCGGAGCAAACTCAATGTTTCCAAGATGCAGTATCGCAGCTAGAGTTCGAAATATCGCTTCCTAAAAAGGACAATCAAAGTGAAGACCAGGAATACAATAGCCAAAGAAGTATAGTTAACGCATGCCTAATGCTTTACAAATGCTTGAAACCTGTTCATCATGACTGATCCCAACAATATCCATAGCCCTTCTCGTCCGCATATATTCCTCGGCACTGCTTACTCCATCTAGCTCATAAACACTACTCTGGTTCAAGTAATGGAAGTTGCTTGGATGGGCTAGCCTGTATGAATCTGCAACCTACAGCAGGAGGCAGGCTCAAACAAATGGCAAGTTGATTTGAAACATTCCAGAACACAATAAAACAAATAGAAATAAGAATCAAGAAGGGTTTCTTAGAAAATAAATGAATAAATCAATTCAAAGAAAGCTACTAGACATGCTCCTCACTTTTAAATTTAATCTACGGTACAGTCCCGTATATTGTTGGAAAACAAACAGTGCCTTATTTATCTTTCTTCCCTCTCATTTTATGTTTAAAAGAAACATTGTGAATAAAAAGACAGCTCCTAACAGCACTACCACCCCTGATAGAAGGTTCACTCTCTAGGCTACGAATGAAATTTAATAATATTACCATCACATTAAGTTCTGCTAAAACAACCATTAGAGGGGGTCAATCAGTACAAAAAACAGAAAACAAAACAGACATAATAGATTAAAAATTACACTTCAAAAATGAATATTTCACAATCTATATCTGCCCAAGTATCAACATCATGCAACTATGCAATAAGGTTACACTTCTCAAACTATCAAACACATCCAGTAAACTACAAAACTAAAGTACTATCCTTTACATAATATGATCGAATTGATCTTTGCAAGTAAATATTAATCCTTCGCTCCAACACGTTTCCCACATCACAAATAATCAGGGAAAGCATGTGCATTTGCTAACAGCCCCTCTCTACATCAAATCAACATTAAGATGAATCAAAGTAGTGGGCGCACGCAGAAAAGGTTCATTGGCAAATGACAACTCATCAACATTTCTGTCAGTTATGTTTTAGCAACTGCTGAATACTCATCAATATCAGATGTTGACAGTTGACACTAAACTGTCATAAACTCCCTCTGATGCTGACAAATAGATAAATTTGTACATTTTACATATTATCCAGAGATAAAACTAACTGTGAAATATTGAATGTTCGAGTTATATCAGGAAAGCAGATTATTAGAAATGGTGATAACAGCCAAAAAATTAATTATATTCCTTCTGTTATTACAATAATATAGTCACAGATAAGGATTAGTTCTCTTTTCAATAGAAATTTACTTAGCTTTTAAGTCAGAAATATAACCTCTCAAAATACTCATCATCAATCAGATCAGAATTATATATTAATACAATATATTGGGTTTATATTGTGAGAAAATGTCTCTGTAAGAAAATTATCCAAGAAGAATTCCCAAATACATAATCCTGCGACGTCTTAAATCACACTCCCTCTAGTTCTAAGGGGCCCGTTTGGCTTACCAATAAAAAAAGTTTTAAAATGGGAGCTTAGCTTTCTTTTTTCAATTTTTTTTTTGTTGTGAAAGTGGAAAGTATGACATTGTCAAAATATAAGATTTTTCTTTAAAAGTGAGTAATATTTAGGGTAAAAACTAGTGTTCGTTTCTCACGCTAGTCTTTGAGGCTCAATAAGAGAAGTTGTTTCAGATTGTCCTGCATGCGGATTTCACCACCTACTCTTACTTGCATAAAATTGCCATGAAGGTGCACTTTCTGCCATTTTCATGTATACTATATTACTAATCTTAAAAAAATATACCTAGAGCCAACAATTGATGTGTTACCATAAACTCAGAATTATAAATAACCTTACGGCTTACTCATTATAGCATGATCTGCAAATGACAAAGAAGCTTAATCCCCGTGATATTTAACATCACAAACACAAGTCCCAACATGATAGCAGATAAAAGAAAAGATACCCTTCCAGAAGCACAAAGCTGGTAAAAGCAATGGTAATTCCTTTCAGGGTCAGTTATTTGAACCACACGAGATCTTTCCAGAAGATAGGTTCTGATTGCAGCTCCCGATATTCTACCATTTTTATCAAACTGAATCTCCACAAATTTTCCAAAACGACTGCAACGAATGAAAATAATAATGATTTACTAGAATTTAATTAATACACTTCCTTTACAATAATCAATCATGTTCTCCATATTCAAGACGAAAGAAAACATATTTTAAAGGTAGTTTGGAGTATACACTTTGTCTTGAGATACAAGGGGTAACAACGCAGCTAAAATAATCATGGCAAGTCTAATATTAGAGAAACCATGAGATCACAATTTACGTTTTGACAAAGGGAACAACATTTGTTAACATCCATAACATAAAGCAGTAACCAAAAAACTGAAGTACAATGAAAACCTAACACTAACCAGACTAACCTTGAATTATCATTTCTAGAGGTTCGAGCATTACCAAATGCCTCCAACAGTGGGTTCGACTGAATCAAAGTAGAATTTAACAAGGTCAGTTGATCTGTCTAACACATAATCCCACTCAATGAAGAAAACAAGGTCAGTCTAAGTGCCTGACAAATACGGATATTAATCTACAACGAGACCACATGTAGAAACATGAAAATTCCAGAGGCCAAACACTATGTTTATTATCTATGTATTAGACAAAGACTACAAATATACATAGAATTTTAACGGAGCAGGTTAAAATTACTTCTAGGACTTGTTGTTCAACAGTCCTATCATCACTGGCAGCACGACCACCGACACAAGTAAGATACTGCATTATCAATTTCGTTGTCTCAGTTTTCCCAGCTCCGCTTTCTCCACTAACTAATATTGACTGGCTCTGAGACTCACTCATCATTGCTCTGACAAAGGAAACACAACCCGATCAAAACACTTTTGCCATTAGGCATAACAGGGAAAAAAAGAGAAAAAAACACTGGGTCTCAACAGACCTGTAAGATGCATCAGCAACAGCAAATACATGAGGACTTAACTCGCCAAAAGGAGCTCCCTTATATTGCTCCATCATGTGCTCATTATAGAGATGAGGAAGCTTGGTAAATGGATTTACAGCAATTAAAATGCTCCCCGTATAAGTCTGTCTCCAAGAATAAACTAGGATTCAACTTGTCACTAAATGTATAGTGTGAAGCAACCAGTAAAAGAATTAACAACGAGCATAGATATTAGCACCAAGACAAGTAATGTTCTTCCTAGTTCCAACTGTATACATTTGAATGCACATATGTGGTCACTAATTTAAGTACTACTCTAGCAAAATAAAGCCTTTATATATACTAGTATGTAACCCATGTGAAGCATTGGAAAAAACTAAAATATATTTTTTACTAAATTATTAAATATATTAATTGATCTTAATATTATATGTGATTATATAATTTCTTTTTACACCGAAACTAATATCTCATCAACATTTAAATTATGTTTAAATGATTAATTAATTTACAATATTACAAATTAAATTATGTAATTATTTATAATGGTGGGATTAACCAAAAAAAATGAGTGTTGTTGACAAGGATAGAGTTGAATGTAAGAATTTTTTATATCATTTAACGAAGTTAAGAAGGAAAAATTATATTATTATTCCAAAATAGAAACAACTCCTTGAAAAGTGATTTTATTCTTACACAAAAAATACTTGTAATTGCATTTAAAAACTAATAACAATCAGCTTAAATAAACATATTTAGATGTTATTATACTGGTATATTAATATAAATTTTTATTATATTTGTAAGCTTTTTTTTATTCATTAATTTTTCTTAATGAATAACAAGGATATAAAACAAATTCTTATGAGTAAATAATTGAAAATAGCCAAAAACAAAAAAAAATTAGAAGGTGAAAGCAAAATATGTCTATAATGAGATATTCGAGGAAAAAACTTTTCGACTTTTATCAATTATTGTGTATGAGTATTTGTTAATGAATACAATTTTGATCAACAAAAATGAATTATAAAATTAAAATGTAAATACTTGTATCGGCATTGTGAACGCATGGTTTTCTAATAAACAATAATAAATTAGTAATAATTAATTTAATTATGTAACGATAGAGAATCGAACCCTTAATTTGGATGAAACCAAATTTGGTACTACACGGTGAAGAGATATAATAAATAAATTATTATTTAATTACGTAATTGTAGATAACCAAACATGATGAAACCAATTTGGTAAAAGAATAAGGGTAAAACCAATTTTAGTATTATAAGGTACCATGAAAAGGGATTTCGGTTATTAATAAAGGATATAAAGGGGTTATTTGGTTCATGATGTCTAGGTATGGGTTTTGTCCATTCTAAACCTATACCTGGTGTTTGGTTAAAATATTTTAATTTTAAAACTCATACCTAAAACCAATACGGTATGGGTTTTTGATATCTTAGAGGGGGTGGGTTTGAGTCATGGGTATGAGGAATCAAATTTAAAATTACGATTTATATCTTTATTTATAAAATTACATGTTAATCATTAAAATAAAAAATTAATAACGATGTTGTTTAATGTTTGATAAATGATAGTGATTTATTTTTCATATTAATTGCTTGTAATTTTTTACTCATTAAAAAAATTAAATTAATAAATTCATTTCATCACTCAACCAAACACATGATATCAGGAATGATACTTCATCCTCATACCACCTTAACCCGATTCCTGATTTCAACCCGATACCCGTCCGTGAACCATACGACCCCTAAATAGATATCATTGAAAACTATGTATCATGTAATATATCCCTATTTGTCCTCTCATTATGATGAAACTTGACCCTATTTGTCCTCTCATTATGATGAGACATAATTACAACTACATATGCCCAACAATTAGGTTTTATTATATATAGAAGTTTGTGCAACAAATATTGTATTAATTACCCGTGAATTGTCAATAAGACAAATGCTCAACACTATATGAGATTTAATTATTTCAAGTATAATAAAATTAAGGCTCCCGCCAAGGTACAAGGGACGGGGAGTGTTTAAATTTTAGCACATTTGGAAACTATACAAGTCTATAGCCGGTGCAAAGCACAGATTCAACGTGATTATTGAATGGATATTAATATAAATATTTATGTATTAAAACAATTTTATGTTTTCAATAGTTTAGATTTGAATTCTTTACCTTTATTTAGAGTTGATAATATGAATATTAAATTTTAATATGTTGTTAATATGATTCAAACTCTCAACTTTTGTTGGTGTTCTTAGTATTAATAATATAATTTTATTAGGTTTCAACATGTTCAGGAGATTCAAACCTTAACATTATAATAATATATTTGGAGATATTAATATTTGATTTAGTTATATTGTTAATAAGTATAGAACCATTGACATCTTGTAGTACTTTAGATAAGATCCCTTTTACATATGGGATATAATTGAAGTTATAGTACACACATTAATATATAATGTATTATGGTGAATATAATTACAAATTGGTTTCCCTTTGAAGCTAATAATGTTAAATTTGCAAGTCTTATCTTCCCTGTACAATTATATAGATTTAAGTCAAAGCATATCCAAATATGTATGAGCTTAGTTTTGATTTTTGAATGATATGGCCAATAACATGATTTTTCTCATACTTCTCGCTCTTGCCTTCTTCAATTGTTCTTGAAAGAATCTACACATAATAACATTGTGGTCACGGCGCTAGACTAATTGTCGACTAGTCAGTTTCAGAACTAGAGTCGGTCGACCTAGTTGGTCGACTAATGCAAAATATGGTCAAAATTCGATCCATGCTAACTGAATATAATGAAAAAACGTGTTTTCTAAAATCTTAATCAACATACTAACCTTAATTTTTCTTAATCTCTTTGTTGAATTGAAACTAAAATATATGTGTCAACTGATTAAAATTGATATATATGTATGCACAGTATGTTTGTATATATGTATAGTCAGTGTGTGTGTGTGTGAAATGGGAAAAGAGATGCTAATGATCAATATACACAGGGGAATATTAACTTTTGCAGTGAGTAAACATATATATAAGATAAATATATTTAAATATTATTTAATTTATCGACTATTCAACAAACCAAATATATAAGATATATATATATATATATATATTATTAAATTGGTTATTATTAATTTATCGATTAGTCACCATTAGTGGACGGGCTTGATCTTCATCAAGTCAACTCAATTTACCGACATGGCAACCATAATAATAAATATAAGAAGTTATGTAAGAGCAAGTCCAACAGTTTACCTATTTGATGTCCTAGTCTAAAATTTGGATAATATCATGAAAAATGATACTGCAACAATGTCCTAGTGGTTACCTAAAACACCAGGACATGCATCTCATTACCTATTTTTAGGTAACCACTAGCCATTACCTATTTCATTTCTAAGAATAAAATAATCATTTCCCTCCTTTTTTGTTAATTTTTTCTCACCTTTTTTTTCTATTCCCTCATTTTCAAGAGTAGTTAGATTCAAATTTATTATTATAATAATAGATAATGAATAATAGGGATTGTTGTTGGAGTTCACCTATCTTAGTCATTACCTAAATCACTAGGACTTGTTATTTTATAATATATATATATATATATAGGTAACTAACTAGGACACTGTTGGACTTGCTCTAACACAATTTTTTTTACTTTGTTGTCTTAGCACTACTCAAAGATAAATGATAGATTGTCTTTTCCACACAACATAAAATTATATGCACAAGTATAAGTATAAAAAAAATTAAATGTGAATGAAAATATATGTACTGGAGAGGAGTAACACTTCACTAAATAAATTCAGACATGAAGCTGCTTGGAAGATACATATGTTCAACAAAGATAACCCATGGATATCGCATAGGGAAGAGACAAAAAATAAAGGTTATTTCACTCGTAAATTTTAGATGGCAATGCTTAATTAGGGATGTATAATCTACACTTCCGGGAGATTTGAGGACCTTAAATAATCCATGAAACATGCGAATGAATTAAGGTAGATCTAACATATCTGAAAATACTGAAACTCTTACTCTTCCCACTAAATTCTTGCAAAGTCTATCATCCATCCTCCCCTCCAAAAATACACACACACACACATATATAAAGATTTCATGAAACATAATGTAGCCTAGCAGCCTCCCAAGGCATCCAAAAGCAATATCCTCATCAAATCATGTATTGTACATATATAGTTTCTATTCAAATTAAGTAATAGTTTATAATAATTTGTAGTCTTAATTTATTGGTATATTTCTATAAGATATACATACTATCAACAAAACTTTTTGGGGATACTGTTACAAAATTATGTGAATTCTAGGCTTGCAATTATTAAAAACCAACCTATATGGCTTCTCTAAAACAAATATTCTTATGGATGCTTGTAATCAGAGATCTCATCCCTTGAAAAGTAGAAAAGATCTGAATTAAAGAAAAACATATACCAAAAGAATAAAAAATGAAGACAGTTATTGCAATAATCGGAGGATTTTAAGAATTGGGTTGGCCTACACCTTATATCTATAGTATGTCAATATGGGCCTCGTGCCCTTTCAAGTTTTCGACTACATACAATTGGAAAATCTAATAAACCATCAGAATACACAATTACTAACAGAAAATTACCCAGAGTGAAATTTAGAAACTGATAAAATGAACAATAAATATTTTTCCCCAGTTTATATATTTAGTTATTTACAATATGTGTGTAATCTATGTCATCCATGAACCCCTTAACATCATTTCTAGTCATATATCCAACACACAAAAGGACCAAAACTCACATATATTTCATTAAGAGCATATCTCTTCTTCAAGTTATCAAGCACTCCAGGCTCATTCAAATACGTCAATTTAGTCATATCATCAACTCCTCCATGATCTGCCTCTTCATCCCTCAAAAACAACTTCTCCGGCAAAGTCAATACCTAAATCATCAATTTCCATCAGTATTCCCCTTCATCAAAACACTAAACATCAAATCTAAACAAAAAAAGTCCAATAAACACAAACTTAATACATCATAAGCATATATAAAATCCATCAGTTTTCCACTTGATCGATTCGTTTCAAATATAACTTGATCATATCATTCAATAAACACATTCTAACAATACGGAGATAAGTTTATATAGTTGCTAAAACATCAAAATCCACCTCTACATCAATTAACTCGGCAACAAATTCAGTTAAATGAACACTGATTCAACATATCTTACCTAGTTATACAAAGATATTAATTTACAAAGATCATCAGAACTACACGTAACTTAATAACTGTTAGAAAATGGAAAGTTTGAGACATATTTTGTATATGTTCTTGATATAATTTCCAGAAACTAACAATTGGAAGTTGTTCCTTGCTATGAGAACTTAAACTTTCATGTTTGAATCTAAGACATTTTCTTAGTGTAATCCATAAAGAAATTGAGTTGAAGTTGCTTGTTTGAAATGGGTTATGTGGGGTTTGTCCCACATTGAATTTGTAAAGGAAGGATAATAAGTTTATATAGCATCTTGTGTTAGTGTTGTTTACAACTACTAGTGTAAGTAAAATGCTTATGTCACATGATGCTATTGAGTACTTTATATCTTTTAATTGCAAATTTATTTGATTTATTTATATTGATTATTTAATATTAATATTAAATATATTGAGTAAGGATTATTTAAATAATCAGACTCTATATATATATTGTAATATTAATATTATTTAATCTGAATAATATAAGTAACAAATAAAACCCATCTTGCAAAACTCTATTTTCTTTGTAAAACTCTACATCCCACATCGAATAGAATAAGAGAAGAACAACTCAAAATGCCTATATATTGAGGCGTGCACATCTAATTGAGGAGAGCATCTAGCTTGTGTGCCTCTTGCTTGTACCTTGCATAATTAAAAAATAAATTGCATAGGTTGTCGGGCAAATTGAGGTGTGCCTCTAGCTTGTGTGCCTCTTGCTTGTACCTTGCATAGTTAAAAATAAATTGCATAGGTTGTCGAGCAAATTGAGGTGTGCCTCTTTCACCTACCTCGCATATATAAAGTGCATAGGTTTTTTGGACGAACTGAGGTGCTAGTCGTTGTTGAGTGCTACGTATTTGTGGACGAAGTACTCTGTGTTGTTTTATCCTGGAAGTGATATTGCTGCAACCCAACACAGCGTAGTGGGGCAATAATCTCTTCAAGAACAATCAAGACTTCTTGCAAGACTTGGCGACTCAGCAGTTGTTTGGTTCTATCAGTGTATGCGTAAAGCTTCTGTTAGAGCTAAGTATTCTATATTTTCTCTTATGCTTACAGTTACTAATTTATATGTCTAGTTTTACCTTCATGATTTGTTTTGTTAATTGGTTTAATCTGCATGTTCTTGTTAAATTATTTATATATCTGTCACATTGTTGTGTGTAGTTTTTAATTACGCCTCAACAATAACTCCGCATCGGAATTTCATCGCAACAGTTCACTAAACACCAATTCAAAACACACACGAGCATATATAGTAAGAGAGAGAGAGACAGAGAGATAGAGAGAGTTGGTACTTTTTTGTTGAATTGAGTGAGGAGTTGAACTTGTTTGCCAAGAAAGTCGGTGACCTCGGCCGGAAGCCAAGCGGAGTCTCTATCCTGGACCCACACTTTGGAACCTTTACGTAGACTCATCGTCCCTCACTCTGTACTCTTCAATTTTGCATCACCAGATTTAAAACGCCCAAATTTGAATTTTGACAAACCCTAGAGACAGATGAGAGAGAGAGATTTGTTTTTATTTGTATTAGTGTTGCACACAAAATCAAAAAAAATTGAATACATTTTGGAGGTGTCGTATTCCCGCCCTAGCTAAAATTGGGTTTGGGTTTGGGGTTTTATTTGAGGTCGGTCTGGGTTACGGTCTTATGGTCTTGCCGACTCATTTCAAACCATTATTTCGTCCATCCCATTTGGCTTTTTTTGACTTTCAAGTACATTAAAAAAAGATAATAAAAAATGAGTAAAATTACTTGATAAGTGGGTAAAATGGTGGCACCGATCAATATTTAATACTCCCCATGTTTAATTTTATCTGACGTTTGACTTTTTGACACACATATTTTTGGGAGTTTTAACTACATATTTAAATTTATTATTTTAAAATTTTTCTTTTTTTGAATAAAAAAATTAAACAAAAACTTTTATTCATAAAAAGAAATTTTAAAAAATAATAATTATAACTATATAGTCAAAGATCTTAAAAGGATGTGTCAAACAGTCAAATATTATCAAACAAATGGAGTAATATATTTGAAGATAGTGGAGGAAAGTAGTATGTGTAATAGTATTTATTTAATAAAAAAGAGTATAAAATGGATAAGTAGTAGGTGTAATAGTAAAAAGTTGTGTTCAAAAATAGTAAGTAATACTCCCTTCGTCTCACTTCAAGTGGTTTATTTGACTTTTTAACGGTCAAATTTAATTAACTTTGACCGAAAATTAAAAATATGTATATTTATAATTTTCAAAATCTAAACAGTACATTTTAAAGAAAATTATATAAACTTTTCAAAGATATATATTTTATAATTTTTTTTAATTATATAATATATGTAATATTTGGTGAAACTTTAAAATGTTTAATCATTGAAAAGTCAAATCAGCCACTTGAATTGGGACGGAGGGAGTAGTATGTTCATTTCTTTTGGAAGTCCCAAAAATGAATAAGGGTCATACAAAATGGGACGGAGGTAATATTATCGACTTATCGTATTTTCATCATTTATTCATTCATTTCATTTCCCTGACAAAAAATAAATCATTTTCATTTCAATAATTTTTATATTGTATAGATTGACTAAAATTTATTGAAATATATATTTTATGAATAATGCTAGAAGAGACCTAAAATATATTTCTGTGTGGCTGTAGTGACACGACATAATAGAAAATTTTAATTCATGCATTAATGTGAATGACCTAAAATATATTTATTATTTTAACAATCAATTAAAATTAGATAAGTGTTTTTTGAGAAATTTTTTGAAAAATAATTTGGGGACTCTAGCATTTCTCATATTTTATATTATACAAATTTATAATTCATGGGATGTATGGATTTTTTTAATATTTTATAATTTAGTTGTTTTGATTTTAATAAACTTATATTAATTAGTTGTACAACAAAATTTGTTTAAATAATTTATATCAGCTATACTTATATATTTTTGACAGAGTTTTATTATAAGTAATAAACTTGAATATTAATAAACTCAAATTATATAGGATTTAAATATGGCCAACGATGAAACACCCCAATTACACATCGAGTGATTTTAATTCAGTTTATATGTCGGAGTAATACTATTACTCGCACCACTAAATTACCCATATCGTTACATTTAAGATAGTGTATTCTAGACTTATTTTATTTGTGATATGGACATATGGTTCTGGGATTTGATACAAGTTTAAAAAGGGCGTGAGATTTGAACAGAATTGTCATATATGGTATCAGAGCCAATTCTCGAAGAGTAGTGGTATTATCCAATAATGAACAATAGGTCCGGAGGTGGGGGATACGAAACTAACCGATATTGTCTCGCAATGACTAGAGACGTACAATATAGACCTATGAGTTATCGATTCGCTTGATGACGATGTTGAGAATTTAAGCGGAAGAGTTTGTAACACCAAAGTCTAACATCGAGACACATGAAATCTTTAATTTGGTTAATAAGGTGTCAGCGAACTCTCGAAAGCATAATTCGTTAAGTTGTCGGACGTGAGCATACGAAGTCTGATAATATTATCCCACAATGACAAGAGGGCCAGATGTGTGGGAATATAAAATCAACCAATATTGTCCCTAAATGACTAGAAAGGTATGATTTGAATATACGAGTTATTGGTTCGCCCGAAGGCAACATCATAAATTTTATATAAGTTATAAGGTGGAACAATACTAGTAAGTACAGTAACAAATATCATATATTTTGAGGAGTTGTGGTAGACTTATGAATTATCCAAGTTGGTACATTTGGATCAACGCACTCTGGATTTATTTGTGATACGGATTTGGGATTTGATCCGGTTTTGAAAAAAACTCATGATTTGACCGGGTTATCATACATAAGATTACTAATTTATATGTTTGTTATTTAACTCGTTCCAATATTATTCATTATTAATATAAATATTATAATTATAGTAAAATTCACAAAAAATTAAGTAACTTATTTATGTGTGAAACTCGTTAAATATTTATTACTAAAATAAATATATATCTCAATAATTAAAATTTATTATTTAGCATAGTCTCATACAATTTATTATTGATACAAATAATATAATTCTTATAAGATTAACAAAAGGGTAAGTCATATTTTAATTTGTAGAACTCATTAATGATCATTTGGTTCGTGGTATATAGTTATAAGGTATGTGTTTAATCATTTTGTGTTTTGTTTATAGTTTTAAATTATAAAATTCATAACTCAAGATCATAAAATATGAGCTTTTGATATCTTATGGGGAAGGTGGATTGAGAAATCAAATCAAAATTTATTATTTTTATCTTTATTTATAAGATTACATCTTAATTCTTAAAATAAAAAAATTACAATGACATTGTTGAATGTTTGATAAATTATTATGATTTATTTTTCATATTAACTGCTTATATTTTTTTACTCATTAAAAAATATATTAAATTAATAAATTCATTGCACAGTTGAACCAAACACATGATATCAGAGATGATATGTCGTACCCATACCACCATAGCCCGATTTTTGATTTTAGTGTGATACTACATCGTGAAACAATTGACCACTAAATATTTATGAATTTGTTTTATAAAAATAATTATATTCTCTCAATTATTGCAATTTATATTCATTACATGCAATGTCATCAAACTCGAAGAATAATTATAATAAAATATAATATAATTGTGACAAGTCTCAGTGTTGAGCATAATTACCCGAAACTGATTTAATTTGGCCGATCCAAACTGTTCAAACCGAAATTTTTGATTTTTAATGGTTTAGTTTTGGTTTTGGAAATTAGGAAATCGATTTTTTTTGGTTTGGTTTTGATTTTCAATTTTAAACCGAACGAAATAATCGAACCCAACCATTAATACATATATTTTATAAATAATAATTTTATAATTTAATTTAAATATTTAAGTGCCAACCATTATTGTAGTTGTTTCTCCATTTGGAAACTATTTTTCACTTTTATCTTCATCCTTATTTATTATTACTAGTTAATAATTAATAGTTCTTTTTTTCTTCTTACTAAATAATTTCTTTCTTTTTTGAAAATTAAATTAGTTATTTTTTTCATAACAACAAACAAGGTAACACTAGAATTTTTTATATTAGAGAGTTATACAACTATCGTCTTTATTTTTTATCTAAGTGTTTTGTTAAGAGACAAATAAAATTAACACCTACAATTATTTATTTTAGTTTAGTAAGAAAACATAATTTCTAAAAAATATTTTAGTATTAAATCGAAACCAAACCAAACCGAACTAATCCGTTAAAAATCGGTTCGGTTTCTAAATTTTCAAAACTAAAAATTTCGGGTTAGTTTGATTTAGACCTCCAAAACCGCTCAAACAACTACTTTGGTCAAATCTCAAGTTTTTTTTAAAAATCGGGTTAAATCTCGAATTCGTTTCACACATCTGACGACAAACGTAAACAAATTTAAATGCAACAACTTGTTAATCTAGAATAACATCACAAATCTCAAAAAATCATGATTCCGGAACCAATTAAATGACAAGAATATTTTCCCTTATATAATAAATTAAGAATAATGCTAAGGAACCAAAAAAAAATCCGAAAAGTTTACCAAATGCCACATGTCTTGTTCAGATTGATTGTGAAAGTAATTAATCAAATGGATCACTCTACATTCAAATCAATAACATCAATTAAAACTCGTCTTCTTACCATATGCATCATGCCGCATCATTTTAATTTTTTTTCTGAAAAATTTGTTTAGTTCCGTAACATTACTCGTAAATGCTTTCACATATTTCATCTCATGTTTATCAGTAATTCATTGGATATGATTATGTACATTTTCTAATCATATTCGGAAAACCAACCACTGAGATATCTTGCGAGGGAACAACTGAAGCAAAGGACGGTTAAAAACAAATTCTTATTTCCCAGTGTAAAGTCTTCATGACCAAATTTAATGAAGGATTACTGAGGTTTTTGAAAATTTCAATAAAACTCATCAATAACTTACAGCTCCAAAAAAAATATTATTGAGACAAAATATCAACTTGAAAATTTCATCAGACTCTTCCGGATCATTTAGAGCATAAGGTGGAAAATGAGGTGATTTGATTAAAGTGGTGTACTCAATTTAGATTTTAATAATTTATTTATAATTCAGATTAAATACCCCCAAACGTTTTAGAATATAGATTGAATACACCTAAATTTACTCTAGAAAATCTCTATAGTAATCTGAGAGGCAAAATAACTGACAACATCTTGTGCCTTGGTTGCTAGTGAACACTAAAGAAGCTTGACATACAAACCCCAAACCAACAAATCTATATCGAAGAAATTGTGGATGAGAAAACTGAAACTAAAAAACCTATTGTTGTGGCTGAAATAGATGAGGATGAATTTTACATGTCGATGAACTTAAAAATATGGACAATAAATCAATGACTTTCATGACAAAAGAGTTTTTTTTGCAAACTTGAGGTTCAAAAAGCAAATATCGTTCAAGTCAAAATCTCAAATTAGTTCAAGCAAAAAGGTCCAAAAGCAAGTTCCAAATGTGGAACTTATTAGAGATACTTATGAATTGTGATATTCTCACAATGTGCAATAATTGTAGCAAGGTTTTACAGTCCATAATAGCATTAAAGGACACAACGGCTGTGCAGCAGATATGTACAGTGCTTTATTGATGGGCAAATATGCAGTATATGTTTCCACCTCAAGATGTGAACCAAAAGTTACCCAAGCAGAGTACATATGCAGTGGTCCCATGACCAAATGCCAAGCTAACTACTTCACACACACACACACAAAATGTGAAACTTGGTACACATTTAAATTGTAACTGAAAGTCTGTTCAAGTCTTACTCAACTGCTACTATAATAATTGGCACTAGAACTTTTATACAAAATTTCCATTATCTAGAATGATTTTGCTCTACCTAGGTAATAATTATGATAAAATTTCACATTTTCCAACATTCAGTCTCAGAGTCACGGTTTCCTTTATCCACTGTTGTAACTGTTGTGAGATATTACCTCTCCAAATTTCAAGAAGAGTTGGGCATCTGAGGTACTCATGGAAGAGCAGTTTACCAAGTGAGGAGTCTTGAGATTTGCATATTCATCCATGTAACAGGGTACTTTAGCAGATGGAGCTGGAACTAGAGCCGGTGTTAATCCTTTCTTTGGCGATGTAGATGGTAATAAACTATCAAGGACGCGGACAACTTCATGCATTGTTGGTCGATCAGATGGTTGTTTTTTGCTGCATAGAAGAGCTAGTTGAAACACCTTTTTAACATCTCCAAGATCATTGCATGTGTCGGATATTTCCGGCTCAACAGTTTCCATGACGGTATTGTTAGCAGTCTTGGATAATATCTGATACACAAAGGAAATGAGAATCAGCAGAGGTGAAGTACAGATATCCAAAGACCAACAAAATACTTGTGCATTAGTGTAAAGAAACTTGAGCAAAGATCAGCAGGACAGACATAAATATACAAAATGCACATTTTGCCCATATTATGCAACTTTAATTGGAAATCTTGCAAACACATTTTTTAAAATCTAGATGAAGTGAAAAAATCATTGCCACTTTTAAATACAAGGAAATATACATTAAATTCTTCTACTAAATACGTTTCAGATGGTGCTCAATATAAAATTACCAAAATGAAGTGGAGATGGATTACTAACCAAGTGATGGAGGTTCGACTCATCATCCACAGCTTTCATTCCAGTCAACAACTCAAGTAGCACAATCCCAAAGCTGTAGACGTCGGACTTCTCAGTCAGTCGAGAAGTGCGAGCGTACTCTGGATCTATGTAGCCAATGGTGCCCATAACGTAAGTACACGTGTGAGATTTTGATGTGCATAAAAATTTAGCAATGCCAAAGTCCGTTAGGTGGGCCTCATAGTCCTTGTCCAAAAGAATGTTTGATGACTTAACATCCCTGTGAATTATGCGAGGACTGCAATCATGATGCAGATATGCAAGCCCTTGGGCAGCTCCTAGTGCTATTTTTAGACGAGTTTCCCAGTCGAGCCTTTTTCTCTTCGTAGGGCCTGAAAAATAATGGAGAAAATTAGATAAAAAAGAACGACTTTTTAAAATAATTTCTAAAGTATCACATAGCATATATGCAAAAAATATGTTCGTTATGAAACAGAGGGACCTTTACGAGTGAAAGTAACATAAACTGAAACAATCTCTTACCGAGATATATTGTGCATACATGTATTATATTTTAATCAAGGAAATGTGTACAGCTGGGAAGACTCACCATGAAGAACATCCCAGAGGCTACCATTTTCCATGTAGTCATAAAAGAGAAGGTTTCCTAACGGAGACAGAGAGTATCCTTGCAGGCTGACTAAGTTCCGATGTTTGATACTCCCAACCGTCTCAAGCTCTGTCTCAAATTCCTTTAGGTACTGTGGGTAGTGAGTATACAATTTCTTTACAGCCACAGGCCTGCAATTTTTCAGAACACATTTGTACACAGTGCTTGATGCACCATAACCAATCATATATTTCTCACTCAGGCTCTCTGTCATCCTCATGATATCTTCATACTTGTGCAGTGCCATGTTCATGTGTAGGACTACAAGCTTTGGGGTTGAGTATTTAACTGTCCATGTAAGAAATTCCAAGAATAGTTAGCAGGAACAAGTTACCCTATCTAGAGCGACTTGACCTCCAAAAGCATCTATCTAATGAACCATGTTAAGTTGCTAACTGATGTGCTTCTCATATACAATAAACTCTAGAAGGTTAAAAATAGATAAGTTTGGACCTCTGACATTTATAATTTAATGAGAAACTTGGACCTTCATCATAGATTCGCATAGATTCATCATAGAATGATAATTTACTATTATGATGAATGTACAACTGTCCTTGTGAAGACATATATAATTTACTACTAACAGTCAAATTTTATCCATAGAATCTATCAACTGTTTAAAAGTCACCAAATAGTTTGCTATAATAAAAAACCTGGTTTGATAAGCGATCCATCCATCAAGGGCGCTGCTGGATAATGTGGCATGCATGCTGCAACCAGTATCATGAGAAGAACCACCAGGGCACCCAGAGCAATCCCCAAAATAGCTGCTTTAGATATTGTCACTGCGTGTTTAACAATAATTATGAATTTAATGAGAAACTTGTACATTCATCATAGATTCGCATTTTGCAAAATCTATATACATGCGTTAGCTCTATTATAACTTATTGTTCACCAATATCTAGGAGTCTAGGACTGAGCCACATGACACTGCTTATTCATATGCCTGTCACAATCCAAAGCAATGTATCTGTCATATTACTTCATTTAGAGCATCTCCATTAGGGGTTGCCAAGGTTGATGTGGCATGGCACTCTTGGTTGTCTACCTATTGGAGTTGGGAGGTTGTCAAGAGGTGGTTGTCAACCAAGGTTGCCAAAAGCTGGCAACTTCCCAAATTGGATAAAACACACACAGTTGTCCAAAAGCATATATAAACTATATCCCAATTTATATTATCCCACACTATTATATCATTTCTCTAATTTATGTAGTGAACGGCATTGGCAACTTTTGAGGTTGCCAACTACTGGAGTAGATTTTTGATAAAAGAGTGATATGGATGAAAGGCAAAATAAATTAAATAATATATATGATGATAGGGCAATGGTTGGCAACTTCTTAAACAACCTCTATTAGAGATGCTCTTTAGTGACGAGGAAAATTATATTTTCAATTTATGCATCTTGCGGAATTCAATTGGGTAAGCCACATTATTTCTTTTGGAAAAAATGAATACAAATTATGTATCTCTTAATATGGAACCAGCTAAAAAGGAAAATGTATAACGACCCTTAACACAGTATATAATCTGATATTCACAGGCACAACGATGTAAACAAATAAAGCAAATAGCTAACTATGCTTACCTCGCCCAGGAGACCGAGATGCATGGCAAGGGGAACTGAGCCAATAGCCACAAATATGTGGATTCCCTAAGAAGCTGCAAACAACATTATGTAAAGATTTCAATGTACAATTGACTTTATGCCTACGCATAATATTTTGAAAATATCTCATGTGACGACTCTTTTGGGATACTGCTCATTTCCGGTGCGAAAACATATATAAAACCATCAAACTTAACTAACCTGTCTGGTGAAAAGCCCGAAAAGTTATTTCCTTGAGAAATATCCCCAGCTAGGTTATTATAAGAAACATTTCTGCAAATATACAATTAGATCAGTTTAATTAGAGAATACCAATAATTCATTACAAAAAAATTTCACTTACAGATTTGTAAGACTGAGGCAGTTGACTAAAGACATCACATCTCCTGTTAAATTGTTGTTTTCAAGTTTCCTGTCATTATCAGTAGGACAATGGTCTTAGCACTATTAAAAGAAGATACCAGTAAAAATTTGTATGAGCTATATTATCAGTTTAAACTTTATAATTGTAATGGCCTAGAAAAGTTAGCATAGACGGAATAGATAAAAGAGACTTACAGACTAAATATATTCTGTAGCTGGCCAAGTTCTTTAGGAATAGGACCAGACAGCTTATTGTGCGAAAGATCTCTACAATACAGAACATAACAAGTTAAAATTGAAATCTATTTCCACCAGACATGATATTCACAATCATGCCATATTAAAGTCTCTTACATCTCCATGACACTTCTTAGATTACTGAACTCCACAGGAATTAGTCCAGTTAGATTGTTCTTACTCAAGTTCCTATCAAAATATACAAAAGTGATTAGTGTAAAATATCTTGTTTTTGTTCAAGAAATGTCAATAATTATGACCTGGCGAACTCACAGTTTCAGAAGATGTTCCAAATCACCTATCGGAGATGGAATTGCACCAGTGATCTTATTATTTGAGAGGTCCCTACACAAAAGATCAAATACTAAGTATTAACAGTTCAAAAGTCACCACCAGTGATGCATCAAGGACATTTGATCTCCAAAACGAGAAAAAAGAAAAAACTGAGGACCAAATATGAACTTCATACTCACAATGTATCCAAATTGCCAATACGGGATAGCTCAATTGGAATCGGGCCCCTGAGATTGTTGGACGAAAGATTCCTAGAGATGAAAGATAATATGAATAGAATTGATTATTGACGTTTACTAAAATATAATTACTAATGATGATAATAATAAGACTGCATTCCAGAAGTATTAGCTCCCTAAAAATAAACTACAGTTGACACCGTAGAAGAGTTAAAACCTATGATTAATACTTACTACATAAATAACATTATTTTACACAGTTTTTCAATTCATTTCTTCAATGCAATAAAGGTAAAAAAGCATAAGGTTTCTAACTTACAGATACAATTAATTTCCTTGGAGCGAATGGATTCAATGCAATATATGCAAAAGATCATAAGGTTGGTTAGTAACTCACAGATATGTCATACTTTCAAGCCTTTCAAATGCAGAAGGTATGGTCCCATTTAGCTTGTTCCCGAATACGTTGCTGTCATTAACTTAAAGAGATTAATATAGCCATCATGTATAGTAACAGGACTAAAGAGGATACACTTACAAGCTATTAAGATTAGTGCAAGAGCTAAGATTATCAGGTATGGGCCCTTCAAGGTGGTTGTTGGCAACATTTCTGCATCCATATAGTACAATCATATTGAGTAAGTTACTCGATCTAATAAACCAGATTGCCCAACTAATAATGAAAAATTACAACAAAAAAGTTACAGGTCAAACAAATCCGTGAGCTGCCCAAGTGCTGGTGGAATATGGCCAGAGAGCTGATTATCATTCAATTCCCTACATTGACATCAATACAATCATCATTCATGTGAAAATGTGTTGTAATATAGTTAAGTATATGTTTTCAAAAACCAATATAAACAATGTCATTTTCACTGTAAAAAATAACTGATGTCAAATTTTATAACAAGGCATCCATACAGATAGTGGAGCTTTGTCATATTTCCAAGCTCTGGAGGAATTGAACCATTGAGCATGTTTCCATGCAGGTACCTACAATGTGAGACACAGAGTCTAGTATAAATAAAGATAGACACATGAAAAGGTCAGTTGTGTAACCAAAGAAAATAGGGATAGTCAGATGTTTATCATAAAGATTGAGTAATTGATGGTAATTAGAAAAATTAAAGTTGCCAATCACAGGAATATGTCCTCGTGTGTTGAATGAATGTTATGAAGCAAGCTAATAGCAGCTCATAATTAAGATGTACTTACAGCTTTTCCGTAAAAGTCAAGTTTCCTAAAATGGAAGGAATTGGTCCAGTCAACATGTTGCAGCTTAAATCCCTGATTAAAAAAAAAATTATAGTTGGATTTAATTTGTTCCTTCTTTACCTACAAGTAACACATACAACTGGTGCAAGAGACAACTGCCGTCAAAAATCCCACTATACGCACACACATGACACATATTATGTCATATTAAGTTCTAGAGATGATTTTCACATAAAATTGGTTTCTTACGACAATATCATGTTGTTAAAGTATAATGTGGAATCACTTACAACACTGCAAGTGCCTGCATCAAACCAATCACTGATGGGATATTTCCAGTTAGCTGATTTCCTTGTAAAGATCTGGTATGCACCACGAATGCAATTAGCAAAAAATTAAATAGAATGTGCATAAGAAAACAGTGTTCATACTTTAAAGTTGAAACTTACAACGTAGCTACTTGCAAAAACCCAATGTTGAATGGAATATCCCCAGTCAATTTGTTATAAGACAGATCTCTAGTAAAAGAAAGAGAACACACATGTTTGAGTTAACCATGTAAACATCATTCATAATAGTAAATAGTTAGTTATTTGAAGGGGAGGTACATACAAGACCTGGAAGGCAGTGCAATTCCCTATGCTTCGAGGAATGGTACCGGTCAAACTATTGTTTCTTACATCACTGTAAATAATAATGCACATAAAATTAGATACTAGAATAATTAAAGATGCTGCACCAACACAATAGGACCAAATCATGAATTACTTACAAATACCACAAGCTTGTGAGTTGACATATGTCAGGAGAGAGTGATCCAACCAAATTGTTGCCTCGCAGACCTCTGGGTATTTTAACATCAAAAAATAAAGTAATTTAATTTCCAAATTAAAGTACTGGAAATCACATCTCATTTTTACTTACAAATACTGGAGAACTTCATTCCAGTATATCAGTCTTGGTATTTCTCCGCTCAACTTGTTTTGTGCCAGGTCCCTAATTAAAAAAAAAAGGTACATCAGGGATCGTGACAACAACGATATCTAAAGTGAGTATATAAGATATATCAATTAACTTACAGAACTTTCAAGTTTGGAATCTGAGACAAAGTTGAAGGAATCGGGCCAATCAAATTATTGTTTTTCAGAACCCTGAATTTTCATATTATGAACGTTATCAATCAAAAAATTAACAGCTGATTTTAATCTAGAACAAAAGCTATAGGAGATGTGTTAAATGAATACACGTACAGGTTTTCCAGTTGCTTCAACTTTGATATTGAAAAAGGTATGTCACCATATAATTCATTGAAGGACAAGTCCCTAATACAGTGTAGATAAAGTTGGAATTGAGCAAAACAAAACGTATTACACGTTATATCGTACAATCCAAAACATATTACACATTATCAAGCAGTTTTTAAGTAAATCATTCTACTAGCAGTAATTATAAAGCAGAGGACACCAATGTACAACTTACAAATTTTGCAAGGCCACACATTCACCAATCTCATCAGGGATTTGCCCAGAGATATGATTTCCCCTCATATCTCTGTTCACATGTTAATACAGGAATTAATGTCTAACTTAACACATGTAACATATGTACAAAACATATAAACAGTATTTTGACAAGCAACTAAAGTGGTTGCATGGATGATTCGAAACTGTACATGGAGAGTAGGCTTGTAAGATCTCCAATAGCTGTTGAAATTTCCCCATCAAGATTCAAGCTGGAGAGATTACTACATTTTATCGAGATAAATTTAACAAAAAAAGTCAGAATATTTAATTTACAATATCAAAAAGATTCAAAAGAGGGTTTCCCTAAGAGAAAGAAAACCACCAAAGCATGCAAGTTGGATAAGTATATGTATGTATACATATAGACAGTTACATACATAAAGCAAGACAAGAGTGTTGGAAAAGAAAAGACATACAGTGCAACAACATTGAAGGTGGCATTATCACAAGTAACTCCTCTCCACCCACAATAATCTGAAGATGGTGAATCCCTCCAGTCATACAATACATTATCCACATCCCTAAATGACTTCTTTACTTCCAACAATGTTGCCCCTTTTTCAAACACCACATATTTAAACAAATAAGTACTTGTAAACCCACATTCTTCATCTTCAAACAAAAATCACATGAAAAACATGACAAAATATATGGCCTCACAAGTCAAAAATAAAAAAAACAAAAGCTTGACAACAGTTATCACCTTGGTCTGAGTTTGAAGAAGCTAATGCAAACCAAAAGAATGGAAGCACAAAAACAAACAAGGGCATAACCAAAAACTGAATTTTCCTTCTTTTTGAGCCCACCCGGATGAAAAATGCCATAGCAACAGCTGAAAAACACTAGATTTTCTACAGGAGGTTTAAAAATCCAAACTTTGGATACAAGCCTTGATATATCATAGTTGTAATGTTATATATGAGTGTATGGTTCTAAAGGGTGTGCATAAATCACGTATATTTAGTCAATGACATAGAAAGATGGAAATAATGATAGCTAAATTTAGAGGGTTTGAGCAGTATCTTTTTTCACCTTGAAAACAGTGAAGTTAAGTAAAGTTACAAGAAAGGGTAATGGTGAAAGAGATAGAACCAAGAAAGGACCGGAGAGAGAAGAGAGATGATGGGGTGTGTGTATTATTTGATGAAGAAAAAGATGAGAAATGGTACAGGCCTAGGTTAGCTTAGCTTGTTCTGAGCATAAACAGATGTAGTTGTGCAGTTGCTTTTACACAGCTATTATTATGTATGCATTTGTATGTGGTGTCCTTTTACATTTTTACAGAACTTTGAAACTATTGCATATATATACTCCCCAGTCTTCCATCAATTTTTTTACAATTTCTTTTTTAGAATGTCCCGATCAATTATGTACATTTCGAAACTTATCAAAAATAGTAAAATTTTATAATATAAAAATTAACTACATTCACTTATTTTCTCTACTATACTCACTTTAGAGCATATGCACCGGTTAGAAGATTAAAGCAATTCAGCTGTTTTTTTGATGGAGGCATATAAAAATTGTATGCAGCGCTTAGCAATTGATACCATCAATTTTCAAAGGACCATCAATTCAGCACACCCACCTTTGATAATCAACGGACTTGGCAACGGACAGCAATCTTGTGGGCCCCTGTTTTTTCACCCTTTTTTGTCAAAACTTTTTCACACAATTAAAACAATACAATGGTTACATATATTTTGTAACGGTCAGATATTTTGTTTATAAATATCAATCATTTTGTGTTTATATCTCACACAAAATTTTACAATACCCACATTCCTACCTTCTCAATTTCATTTTATTTTTAAAAAATTTATACATATAAATACATAATGGGTACTAATTGGCTCCCTTCCGAAGAATTACAATTATGTGTTTCGTGGGCTCGACAATCTGTAGATCCGATCACCGGTCGATATTCAAACAAGAATAATTTATGGGGGCGAATTCATGAGGATTATGCAAAAAATTGGTGTGGCACTCCCGAGAATCCTCATGCCGAACATCGTTCAAAAGTTGCCCTTGACTCACATTGGGCACCGTTGAAGAGAGCACTAAAAAAATGGCATTGTGCCAAGAATCAAGCTAGCAGACATAGTGCAAGCGGAACCAATTTGGTGGATGAGGTAAGAATTTTTTTGTTAATATGTTATATATTATTTGTGTGATAACTTAATATGCATAATTTGTCGTTTTATTTAGATAACTCAAGCTCAAGGATTATATTTCAAGGACATGAATAAGACATTTGACAAATGAGAATGTTATGAAGCAGTTGCAGCACATCCTCAATTTGTAGACGTTTCTACCACTTCTCCTCCGTTTCAACGAAACTTTCCAACACAAATGGAATCACCAATTAATTTGAATAGTGATGATTGCGTTGATGAAGAAGGTTTCACGACTCCAGAGTCTAATCGAGAAACAGAGGGTCCTTCTAGTCCGGTTAGACCCATGGGCGTGAAGGCGTCCAAGCAAGCAAAAAAGAAAGGAAAACAAGGTATGACAAAAAAAGATGAGATGTCTATAGCAATTTTTAACAGTATGCAATGTAACCAAAAACAACTTGTGGAGGCCAACATCAAAAGAGATGAGGAAACCCTTCAAATGTCGAGGGAGATATTAGAACTTGAGAAACGAAAGGAAACAAGACAAGCAAGACTTGATGCTCTAGAAGAACGAAAATAAACAAGATTGACAAAAGGAATTGCTATTGAAGAATTAAGGGAGCAAACAAAGATCATGACAATGGATACTAGCCAAATGACTCCTAATACGAAGAAGTGGTTTAAAAGAAAGAAGGCTGAGATCATGGAATAAGTGAATGAGACTACTAGTGATGGTGCTTACATTCCTCACTTTGACGATGATTATTATGATTAGATTTAGCTATGTTTTCCGTTTTTTAATTCAACTATGTACTATGCTTTTTAATTTAACTATGTTCAATGCTTTTAAATTCAATAAAAGAAATTTATTTAAATTGTCAAGTCGTACATTTCAAGAGATAATAATTTGACATCTATAACTATTCATTGGCTTCTATTGCCCAGTTGTGCTCTACCAAATCATTTTGGAGCATTGTATGGACATAAGCTGATTCCAAGTTCTCAATACGGTCCCAAAATGCTTGTTGATTTCTTCCATCTCTTTGTACTGGTGCAAAAGGAATTCTAACTCCATTACAATCTACCGGCCCATCATAAACCTGTGATGCTGATGGATTCATTAGATCTTCTTCAACTGACTCCACAAATTCATCTTCCACAAATTCATCCTCAACTATCATGTTATGCAATATGATGCAAGTCATCATGATACTTCTAAGTGTGGAACGTTTATGCATCCTAGCACCGTGGCGAAGAATTGCCCATCGAGATTGCAAGATACCAAAACACCTCTCTACATCTTTGCGATATGCCTCCTGTTTCTTAGCAAACAATTTTTGTGATTGAGTGGCAGGATTTGATATGGTTTTTACAAATGTTGAATACCTAGGATAAATCCCATCAGCAAGATAATAAGCATTGTTGTATCTTTTGCCATTGACGTGAAACACCACCGTTGGGCTATTTCCTGCGATGACCTTATCAAATACGGGAGACTGACCTAGAACGTTAATATCATTTTGAGCTCCAAGCACACTAAAAAAAGTGTGCCACACCCAAGTGTCATAGGAAGCGATGTCCTTTTCGGCCACTATAAGCCCCGCCCCACCCGCTTGGACAATTCTTCCACTCCCAGTGCATACAATCGATACTTCCAATCATACCTGGAAATCCTCTTTATTCGCCCCTTGCTAGAAGCCTTCTTAAATCTGCAGGTGTTGGAGCACGAAGGTACTCTTCACCAAAGAGTCCTTCCACTTGCTGACAAAACTTTTTCATGCATTCAAGTGTAGTTGATTCTCCCATTCTACATATTTCGGCACATTGATCAGCTGCTGCACCGTAAGCTAGCATTCGTAATGCAGCAGTCATTTTTTGTTGGGGTAGCAACCCCAATAATCCAATTGCATCTGTTTTTTGATGCCAGTAGGAATCGTGAGTGCAAAGAGCTGTCATGATGCGATTGAAAACATGAGGGCGCATTCTATATCTCCGACGGAAGTCGTCTTCACTGAATATTGGACGATCAACGAAGTAATCTTCCATGAGATCATTTTTTCCTCTCGATAGCCTTTGTCTATGATGATTGGGAGATTTGCCAGGCCGTGAGCCGCGTCCTTGTGGTTCATCTGAAGTGTCGATGAAGTCCATCACCATTGCCGCTTTGGTGACCATGGTATTCATGATTTCAGACTCTTCTTGACTGTGTTGTTGCCTCTGACTCAACAATCTTTTTAATGCATTCATTTCGACAAAAAATTGTAATGATTTTGAGATACTATAATCAGAAGATCATGATATTATTTATGGACAAATTTCCTGTCTACAAATTTAGATCAAGACACGTGTCATTACGTGATTCAACGAAAATCTTATCAAAAATCTAAACTTATCCACAATCTTATCAAAAATCTAAAATTATTCAACAATCTATTATTGAATATTATTTGTGGGACCATTAAATAATAGAGATGAATTTAAATTTATGTTGTAAAATGTAATTATTTATTTGATGAATAGTAACCGATGAATTGATGGAGTTTTATGGGTGCATAAAAAGTAAGCAAAATAATTATTTTTTCATAAATAGTAACCAACTCCATCAATTCAATCCATGAATTGATGGCCCTCATGGATGCATATGCTCTTATATATTAAATATTAATTAATCTCACAACTTCATCACTATCCTCGTTATTTTACCACATTATCGTATATATTTTCTTAACCTCCATTTTCAATTTAGTTATAAACAATTGGGTTCACTAGGCTGCATGTCTCTTTGGTCTTTATCAGCAGAGACTTAAGGGACTGTTTGAATCAACTTTTTAGTGTTCCCAAACACACCATAACTTCTCATTACCTAACAAAAAATGGCTGAGCAAGTAATAAACAACTCTTTTACACACATAAAAGTTACATCTCCCTCCAAAGTCCAAATGACAATAAATTATATTGTTATTATACATGAACAATTAATTATATAATTTGTAATTCATAAATCAAATAAAATTTTCTAATTAAATATTTTCTAATTATACATATTTATTTATTTATATAAATAAATTTCTTTTATTATTATAACTAAAAATGAAAATAGATAAGTTACATACTTATAAACCCTCGGAGATGCGAGTCAAAACTTGTAAACCAAACAATGCGTTAGAGATAATGCATGAAACCTTAGGTTTATAAACGGAAAATAATATATAGCTACTTTATTTATACAGTCTTGGGTTATACTGTAATGAAAACTAAAACATCATAATAATTAAAAGTTCGAACATAGGTAGTAATGGGAATTTTCCATTTCTATTGTGCATAATCTCTAAAATTGTTTATTATACGTGAATCCTCTTATTATTTATACTAACTTATATTCCGTGCACGGATGAATTTTTTAGTTTTTTTAATATTTTTATATGATTTAAATTTATTTTTAATTTGTATAATAATAATTTAAACTTTATTTAATTTTATGTGTATATATGTTTTTTATATTTATAAATGAGTATTTATAATATCAACTCAATCTTATCAATCACTAATTAAAATTTATTTTTTATAGTCATTGACTCTATATATATATATATTTAATTTAAATTAAGAAAGAAAATGAAAGTTTTTCATTTTTCATAAATAAACTAAGAGAGAAAATTAAAATTTTCACTTTCCACCTGTAAATGATGCTAATTTATGTAGTAGCACAAATAAATTTTTTTATATATGATTTGAATTTTTTTATTGGTATAATAATAATTTAAACTTTATTTTATAGTATATGTATTTTTTATATGATTTGAATTTATTTTTATTGATATAATAATAATTTAAACTTTATTTCATATTATATGTATATATTTTTATATAATTATTTATATATATATATATATTTAATAGGATAATGTTTGTGTGTTTTGTATGGAGATGTATTTTAGATAGGAGATTAATGTGAGATATTTTATTAAAATAAAAATATAATATTATCCGTGAAAAGTTGTATAAAAAAAAGATTTTCGGGGATAAAGTTATATATATGATATATATTTGTATGATTCACTTAAAATTGGATGGTTATGCTTTTTTCTATCGTTCACCGAAGTGTTTTCAAAAAAAGTTTTGGCTATAATAATATAGTATAGATGAGTCGGGATCCATCTATTTGCGATTTTTTTGTCAGGTTAATATGAATTTTTTTATGTAAATTCAGATGTTCACTTTATCTGTTCACGCTTAAAATAACTCTTTAGGATTTTTACCAATTCGCTGTAAGAAAAACTTGGAGTTATTGTTACCAAAAATCGTTTGTTCCCTGTTTATACATATGACTTTAAAATAAAGTAAAATTAAAGGTACTTGTATTTTCACTTTTAACTTGCATAACCCAACTATATAACCAAGCATGATTTTGGCTTGTTGTGTTTGTTCCATTTCATTTTACTCTGTGAAATGTGTACGATATAAACGCAGAAAATTCACATGTCGTTGCTCCCCCTGTGGAGAAATGTCTGACTCCATGCATGCAGTGGAACTGCAACCTTACCAGAGTTTTGTTTTGGCGACATATTGGTTTTAGAATATGCTAATTAATCTTTCATTAGTCATAACAGTAAAAAAACCATTTATCTTATTCAAATGTAAATATATATAATCACTGACATACATGCAAAATTTTACTTTCAAAATCTACCAGAGTAAACGTCTATGTATCATTGTCGATCATTATTATTTTTTTGTTATACGTGGTGTCCGGACGAGCTTGTACATCGACTAATCTTAGCGGATGACTAGTTCACTGTCCCATCACCAATTACATATTCAAAATCTACATAATATGCACCATTGTCAATCATTATTTTCCGCTATCCAAGTGGCGAAACCAGAAATGGAAAAGACACGGGATGAAATTTAAAATAAGAATTTTTTATTGATAATTCAGAATCAGGCGGGGTTCAAATGAAAAATATATTGATTTTTAAGGTTAAAACATGACTGATATGAAAAAAAAATTCACTGATTTTTTCAGTTCAGTCGGGGCTTGAGCCTAGATTAGCCTCTCGTCCTCCCGTCATGACTTAAATTAAGAGTTTAAATCTTAAGAAAATGGAAGGGAAGGAAGGGGGGATAATATAGTACCGGTAAATCACATGCAAGGCGTTTTAACAGGAAAAAAATGGGTCCAGAAGCGAAGCAAAGTATATTATATGTACCTCCTGGCTTACCCACTGCCCCCAATCAATACTGCCTGTATTTATGGTTTGGTGAACCCCAGCTGGCCAGCCCCCATTCATTTTCTGATCATCATCCTCTACCAGCTTTTTATCTATTAACAGGATTCTCATTTCCAAATCTCTGAGTTTTGAAGTCACTGCAAAATAATTGAACCAATATTCAGATTTAACAGTGACAGTGACGGAACCAGAGAGCTTGAGTGGTACTTAAAATTTTAGTTACAATTATTTTTAAAACCTTGATTGATTGATTTGCCTTGAAAATTAAAATTAGTATAAATTCAATGAAAATTTTGATTCAGCGAGCACCTGACCAATGTGTGTTTGAGAATTGAGAGGAAGTTATAATTCTCATTTTTAACTTCACTTGTTAAACTACTACTCTATTAGTGTTTGGTGAAATGAAAATAAAAATTGCAAAGTAGAGGCATTTCGAGATCTAAGCCATAGAGCTGTGCGTCGAATAATTTGTATATTTATTGTCCCTTTGATTGGAAGATGACACGGGTATCACTATTTAAAACAAATAAATATCTTCCATCGTTCTTGGTTCGACTTTAACTCATTCCAAAATTTCTTAAAATATATACTAATTTGTAAGGTTATAAGTCTGCATATTGAAAAGAAAAAAGAAAATAAACAAATATCCATTCGTTGAGAAGTTCCAAATGTTATCGCAATTTTTTCTCGCAAGTCTTATATATATTTGTATACGTGATCATTTTTCACGCAGGAGATTGTGAGTTGTGTGACAAGTCAATCCCCTACAACTGCAGCTTCATATAACACACTGAGAATTTGCGATGGAATACAGATATTGTGTTAACTTCCTTTTTTTCTTCCAGGATTGTGTTAACTTACCGTTATGAAAATTTAGAAAATCTTTAGGGAGCTAGGGGTGTTGGTCTTTATTGTCGCAAATTGAAATAAAATAATCCAAAATATCACAATTAAAAAAATGACCCTTTGTATCACATAAAAATGCAACTTATGCGTTTTTAATAAACGTAAAATTAAGATGCGTTTTTATTAATAATTTTAGTTTAAAATTTTGGGCAAAAATATTTTTTCAAAAATGCATTACAAAGTTGCGTTATATTCCAGACACACATTTTGATGATGCGTCTTCTCTTGTAACTTTCGGATGTGTGCTGGCTGCTGCACAGTTACACTACTTCAGCCGCATGTGCTTTTCTGGGCCCCACATTTTCAACTTTAATATAAACTTTACATCCTGTATGTAATTTTAATACCTAATACATAAAATGAAAAACAAATCATTATCTTACTTTATTAATTAACCACGTTTATGAGTGATACACATGGCCCTTGTTTTTTAATTGTGTTTTTAGGGCCTTTTTTAACTTAAATTGTGATATAGGGGTCTTTTCTCGGGAGTTGGAGGCAGCACATTTATATAGTGTGACGGAACCACAACTCCAAAGTATCTGGCTCTGAAATAATCAAATAATAAAATTCTCGCTAAGTTTTCAAGTTCAATCACAGCTTCATCCTGGGTAAATTTCTGTTTTGCCCCTGGGTAGGATTCTGCCCTGATAATGTTGTAAGAAACCACATTTAGTTGTAATGCTACCACCATCAGATTCTGGAATCTGATAGATAATGCAATGTAGAGCAGCATCAACTACATAGATTTTACTCAAAGATGCATGAAGCAATAAAACTCGTATGGAGTCTACTCCAAGATATTGTTCCCTTGTCAAAATCATATATGCAGAATATCTCTGTGAATGTTTTTTGGGCTCGACATCAGTTGATCAAAAGTAACACAATTAACTTGCAGACAGGGAATTAACTAAAAAACAACCTTACATAGAGGATACTCAAGTTTTTTTCACTGTAGATTATGAAATAAATTTCTTACCGTGCGCTGTGACACATTTGGTGCTGTCACATATATGCCCTTGTTAAGGAGAGGCCGCATGATGTGTTGTTCTTTAACATTTGTCAACCATCATACCGTCGCTACTTGATAAAACAATAAATGTGATACTTAAAATGAAAATGACACAACTCGTACTGGTTCCTTCTGCGTTAGCATAGAGGGTAAGTTCCTCTTCTTTGCTCCAAAGAATTAGTAAACAAAAAATAGATGAAAAACTACAGAAATGAGAAATTAGAGTCTTAATGTGATTGCCTGTTGCTGATATTATTCATAGCAGTCAGGGAACAATAAGAAGAGAAAAAAACTATCTGTATCATATGAGTTGAAACTTAAATTGGCATAATCAGCCGGTAAAAGTAAAGAAATTCTACCCTATTAAGGGCTGTATACTAAGTTAAGGATAAGAAAAAGGTTGAAAAAAACTAAAGTACGTTTGTGCGCTATTGATTTTCTATCTGCAACCTGCCAACGAGGCCTCTGTGCATAAACTAAACCGTAGATGACAAGTTCCAGATTATGAAGACACAT
This sequence comes from Oenanthe sinensis, assembly GCA_028671895.1. Classification (NCBI taxonomy): domain Eukaryota; kingdom Viridiplantae; phylum Streptophyta; class Magnoliopsida; order Apiales; family Apiaceae; genus Oenanthe; species Oenanthe sinensis. Next base: position 13,304,966 of record CM053799.1, read on the forward strand.
CAAACATCTTGGTGATTCAAGTATTCAGATCCAGGAATTGGTAGAGGTGAATACCGCAAATAAACTTCTTCAGCTTCAAGCATGCCTACATGTTCTACTAAAGAAGTCATGTTCAGCCCAATAATTCTCACCAGCGGATTTGAGTGGCCATCCAGAAATAGATTAGTGATCTGTTAAAACAAAAATAAAAAATTTATAAAAATCATAAACATGCTTTCAATTTAGTACAATGGAAGAAGTGTAAATCATGATACTGATTTATCAAAATTGAAAAGGAAAGACAAGACAACAAAAAACATTTATGCAGATTTGCGTTGATATATATATCAGTTCTTCCGGAAACATGAATCTTTTACATATGGCAGCCATCTTCTGTTCAAACTTCTCAATTTCTCAACAGAAAAAACGGGGCAGGAAATGACGCAACTTCTTTTAATTACCCCTCATATTGTGTAAAAATATAATGGAAATGTAACAAATTGGACAAAAAAATTAAGTTCTCCATCAAATCATTTTCTTGTCGCATCGAAGATTCAAAATTGAGCCTTACAATATGAATGAATACCCAAATTATTCTGAAATCTTTCTTTCTTTTTAGATAGTATAACAAAAGGGGTAAGCCATCAAATATATAGCATCTGCATTGAACAAGGATACCTGTGTACATCCAAATAGTTTGAGCAGCTTGAGTGACCAGCAGCTGTCCACAATCAATCCCAGTGCCTCATCTGTTACTTTCCGACACCATGACAGATCCAAACTCCTCAACTTTCTTGAGAATTTGGCAAGTGACAAAGCAGTGCAGGAGCCAACCTGTCAACAGTTGGTTAATGCATGAGATCTAGGAGATGTGTAAGGCACCAGGTACATGATTGGTAAGATTGGGCCTAAATAACACAAATATTTAGGACAACATTTCAAGAAAAGTGTCCCTTAGTAGTTAATGAGGAAGAATCTTGATATATTGCAGAGCCAGAATTCTCGACAGATTGATTACCTAAATTTATGATGTGTTTCTGCATAATTTCAATTCTTTCCGTATTACACTTTGCAAGTTTATATCCTCCAAAGAGGACCGAATGAACCTTCTAAGGTACTTCTGATGCATATATATTACATCACCTGATGAGCTCTTTCTTCCATTTGTGGATTCAAGAGTTATGGTGGACTTGACAACTATCTTATCCAGTGTTATAAAAGCATTTGTATCAGAAAAATATTTGACCTACTCTTGCTTTCTTCGGTCCTCTGCAACAACTTCTATATATGTTAAAAATGATTGGCCTACACTCGCCTACACTCCTTGGCCCTTGCTCCGTTTTAGTTTTTTTAGTCCCAACATCATTCTTTTGTTCTTTAGATATCTGCTTTTATTAGGACTTCACAATCTCTGAAGGAACTTTGGTTCTTGTTCACAATTCTCCCTTTAAAGCTATGTACGAAAAGAATGTTCACAGTAAACAATCATTGACTCTAATCTTAAAAATCAATTAATTCGCTTTCATTGGAATAATCTGGTATATTAGTACCACTTTAGAGCCACCTTTATATGGGATGTGGTGGCAACACAATGCATATCTCAGACATCATTTTGAACTGCCGAGTCATCCAAAATATTTCAAATATTAATTTAGGAATTTATACTAAAACATACCTGACTAACATGATTCAGTGAGAGCTCCTCTAGGGACCTTCCAGCTATGTCAATGAATGCAGAAATAGCTTCATCGCTGTCATATATAAACTGAATCATCAGATTATAAATAGAAGAGAAGCAATACTTAGTGACTGGAAAGATACTATATCATTTTAAACAGGCTGAGATATAATTAAATATAAAAACGTGCAAAACCAATGAATGTGCAAATCCTAAATGAAGAGTTCTGTGACTACAAGCAATCTATGATTAACTGATTTATGTTTTAAGACTTGAAGAAATAATGCGTTGAGTAAGCCAGTATTCTACACGATATTGTAATATGGATATCAATGGTACTGCTTTTATCAAAGCTGATTTAACCGGGTCCGACAAACATAACCACAGAACAAAACTTACATAGTACTGTAAACTTTAAAAAATTATTCTGACATAAATATTATGTAAAAAAAGCCAGAACTTGAGTGTAACGTACAGAAACCTGAATTCATTGCGACAGAGTTTGAGGCTTCGGATTAATTTACAACCATGGGCAAGATTAGATAATCCCACGTTAGTCAAGTTGTACAGGTTTTCAATGTTGAGGGCACGCAATTCAGAACAAGTTTGACCAATAATATTCAAAGAAGAGTCGGTCAAGCTCCTGCAACACAGTGAAAAAAAATTATATTGCTGAAGGGCACGTTTTAATTATCAGCTCCTAGTAAATGAAGTCGAATAAACTTACCCACAATTGGACAGATCAAGATCCTTGATATTTCTTCCGCATGCAGTGATAATGTCACTAACAACTGCATCACATACATTTAGAATTCCTGCTACTGACAAAACTTCCAAATGTTCAAGCTTCTTTAGTTCTGATGCTATATGTTTAGCATCTATTCTGCTGCAATTATCTATATAGAGCTCTCTCAAACTGGTTCCTAAAGCATTTGCTAGATGCTGGATGCCAACGTGGGTGAGGAGGGCATTCTCACCCAAATTTATAGAACATAATGCAGGTGCTAACTTAACAAGGACTTCCAAGGCCTCATCTGATAAACGGCATGCTCCCCTCAGGGATATGATACCTAAATTAGGCAAGCTACTCGAAGACCGGGCTAAGGTTTCGACTATTATGTCATCAAAGACACACTGTCCACAAAGGTCAAATTGAAAAACCTACAAAACAAAAGGCCAATTATATCTTTACTCTAATAGTAAAAATAATATATTTTAATTAGCAAAACAAATATAATGATAAATTCAAAAAGCTCGGAGGTCTATTTCACATTTCCTAAAGCATTTATGTGACAACAGTAAAACAAGGTTGCTACAAGACTGCAGTAATAGGTTTGAACATTTTGAAATTACTTGCAGAATCAGAAAGAATGACATGTTAATGGAAAAAACTTGATTACCAAATACTGTACATGGCCAATACTGAATGCAAAATTACAAGTAGCTACATGAAGTAACAACTAGTCGTAGTGGCAACCAGATTTTGGAAAAAACAGCTTAATTTAGTTTCGAGATTAAAAAAAGGATTCATGGCCAAGGAAAAATCGTTCACACCATAAAAATTGCAGCTTTTGATGTATACTGTAACCGGTATGGTGAAACACTTCTTTTAAAGTTTAATCTTTTTTGTTATACATATAACACTTGCTTCATTGTGAGAATAAAAATGTTGATAATAAAATGTTCTCTTTAAAAAGTCAGACATTACATAACAGTAACGTAAGCAAGGGGAATTAACATTTATGCACTACAGACATTATTAAGCAACACGTGATATCTACAAAAGAATAGGATATAGGAACACAAATTCTTTAGGCATGGCCTTGAGCTTCCTTTCGAATTAAATTTACCCTGAACCTGAATCATTGTAAGAGATTTAGTTGATCAATAGCTAAAGATGGGAAACGAAAATTCTATAACACCCTGAGTATATATTGGTAAGGCAACATGTCTAACACTGTTACTGCAGGAAGCTGCAGCAAAATGGCAATGTTTTAGATGACAATTGTTTAGATATACATTGTATCTTGTAGTCAGTTGATGAAAGATATTCAATTTAGTTAAAGGCGCAGATGTCACTTCAGACTTCATCTACATTCTTCTAACAAAAGTTAAACCTTCAAAAATATCAAAACAATTGATAGTTGTACATACCCTCAAATTTTTTGGGGCAAAGCTCCCAAATGACGTTTTGAACTGGCTGTCTGTAATCCAAGAAGCATTCTTTATACGTATCTCTTCTGGAGACCCTCTTACAAATAAATCCAAAACCTGGACATTCATTTTGCGGGAATCACAGAGTATGTTACTAAGTCTTTGCTTCAGGAAATTCGGGACGCCTTCAAGTGAAACAATTGTATCAGCATTTTCAGCAAGTACTTTCAAGGAAAGATCTAGCAATGAAGGAACAAAACGCTTTGAAACAATATTATCACGATCGTCAGAAGGTTTCCATCTTATCAGCTGTTGCTCATTGGGCTTCAATTTTTGCTCTCTAAGTTTGTTTAGTGCAGTAGATGGAAGTTTCTGCTCATTATCTATACTCCTATCCTCTTCTAAAGGACGTGCAAATCGACGATTAGCACGCTTCCTCTCCTCGATTTCCCTTTGTTTATATTCCTCAGCCATCCTCGCCTGATCTTCCCATCTTAATTCAATTTGTCTGGCATCCTGTTCCCTTCCCAATTCAAATTCTCTGGCTTCCAGTTCCCTTCTTCGATCAAATTCAACATCTTGTCTATTATTTAGAACTTCAAACTGTATAACTTCATTCTGCTGAAGTATTTCAGGTAGACTCAAAACAAGGTTCGAAACTGCAAGCTGCGCCTGATTTTCCAATGCACCTGTCAAATCCAATTCACTTGTCAAATCCATTTCCACTGAATCCCCACCAAGCGATATCCAAGGTTCTCCAACTTTTGCCTTCCCCTTCTCCTCTGTAGTGTATCTCCTACCACCGCCCGCACTTCCACCAACACCTCCATCTCCCTCATTAATACCCTTTAATCCAAGATTAAGATCAAGCCCTAAATTATTTCCGTAATCATCTCCCACCTCAATTCCCTTCCCCTTTCCTTTATAATCATCCACCACAGCTAATCCCTTCCTTTCATCTTCACTTTCATCCGACGAAATGTTAACAACTTCCACACATTCCTCATCAAAAATCGAAACATTAAGATCCAGATTCAATTCCTTCTTCTCTGCCACAAATCCAAAAAAACTCTCTCCAACTTCCCCCAAATCACCTTTCTCCGCACCTTCAACCCCATTCATCCTCATCTCCGAAACACCCGACCCAAGATTCGATCTTTCACAACCCCCCACCTTCTCCCCATCAACACCAATCACTCTACATCTCTTCTTCCCACCAACCCCATCACCAAAATCCAATTTTTCACAACCCCCCATCTCTAAATCACCCCCAATTTCATCAATCACCCTCTTACCTTCACTCTTATTCCACGAATTCAAATCACCCATTTTGCCCTAATCAAGAAACCCCCAAATTCCAAATCCCAAACCCTAAAAAATAAGAGCTTCACAAAAAAAACCCAATTCCCACAAGACTCAATAAAGAATCTTGAAAAGTTATTGGAATAAAAAAACTTGTAAAATTTCAATATTTTGTTAATTTGGATTTTATATAAGCAAGAAAGTAATAGTATAATTGAAATATTCATATTGATGAAATGGTGTGTGATGTGTGTGTGTATATATAGTGAAAGTAGCAAAGAAACTTACCTACTGTCGTGTGAATCGATATATATAATGAATAACGAATATATATATTTAGAAAGAACGAAACAAGATTTGTTAGATAGTGACCGTTTTGGAAGGAAGAAGCTTCTTTTTTTATCGGAATTAAAAAGGGCTTTGCCGCCAAAACGATTTGTTAATTTTTTTTATAAATTGATTAATTTTTTTGATATGATTTATAAATTTTATATTATTTTTATTTCAAATTTGCTCTCATTTTTATTTTTTATCGATCATTTCAATATGATAAATCAATTTTAGTAAAAACGTGTGACTATTTATTACTCCCTCCGTCCCGGCCAAATGTTTACATTTGGTCCGGGCACGGAGACCAAGGATAGTGGGTGTAATAGTGATTTTATTGTTAAAATAAATGAAGTAGTGGGTGTAATAGTGTAAAGTGTTGAAAAAGTGGAGTGAAGTAGTGGATGTAATAATATATTTATTGTTAAAAGTTACTATTTTTAGTAATGTAAAGAATTGGGTGGGACGTCCCAAAAAGGAAAGTGTAAAGAATTGGTTGGGACGGAGGGAGTATAATTTAACAATCGTGTTATCGTTATATACTATTGCATTGATGTTGGAAAAAATTATGATATTTTTTTATTTAGAAATTTATATGCTTATTTATATTTATACTATTTATAATAAATAAAAAGAATGAGTATCTTCTAATAAAAATTAATAAAGAGATTGGGAATCAACTATGCTCAAATATAAAGAATATATATATATATATATATATATATATATATATATATATATATATATATATATATATATATATATTAGAGAGATTGTTTGTTTGACATAATTTTATTACTTTATTGGATAACCGATACTTTCTTTCAAAATAATAATTTATATTTAAATTTATCTTAAATTGTATTGTCTAAGTAAAAAAAAAACCTTTTTTCCTTTTGATGTATTCTTTCGACTCAAACACTCTAGCTTTTTTTATTATTGAGATATATACATCCTATATTTATTATTCACATCGTCATAATAGATACCAAAAAAACAACAGATAAGATAAAAACATAGACTTGATAGACGCGTCTCTAAAAATTATATTCAGGGATTACACATTCAAATCTTTAGAATATTTACATAATTATAAATTAAAAACAATATCTAATATTACTATCTAGTCCTAAGAATTTAAATACATTTAACAGATTTCATTCAATTAGGTTGAAGAAAAAATCGAAACGAAACCGAAATTAAACTGATAAAAATCGAACCATTAAAAATCAAGCCGAAATATAAAACTGAAAAATTAAAAATCGAACAGTTTTGAATGATTCATTTTTAGTTATAGATTATAACTGAACTGAAAAAAATATTCGAACAGAATTGATATAATATGTATATATATATATATATATTATGTATAAAAAATATTAAATACATTTTACTTTTGTAAATATAAAAAAAAAATGTGTTATGGTCTTATTTCATATTGGGCTACTAGCTAATGGACCTTGTAGGTTTTTTGGGTCATATTTTTAGTAGTCCGTATTTTACTATATTTGCTAGTAGTTTATCTGATTAAGCGACTAGCACCGTAACACAAATGACAAAACACAAATATATAAATAAACACACAATTTCATATCTTCTTGTTTAAGATATTAATTAGCGAGGCTAAGTGCTGAAGTTTCTGATTTCAAACAAAATTATAAGTTCTGTATTTGAAGATAACATTTGCTCATTGTATGTTTAGTTGTATTTGTTTTTTTTAGGGGGAAGTAATTCCATAAATGAAGTGTATCAAAATACAATTTTGAATGATCAGAAAGATTTTTTTTATTCAATAAAGTTAATCAGCTGCCCAACACGATCTTAAAAAGTATGATTTCTAATCAATAAAGGGTTCTCTCGTTTGTTTATCGTATCGGCCCCGAGATCAAAACTGTCAAAAAATATAAAATATCTAAACGTGAATTGTGAGTTCTTATCTTTTTTCTCTATCTCAATTCAAAGAGGTATGTATGTTTCTGTATTTATATTTTTCCAATCTCAATCTAAACTGAAATTGTATGTTGTTGTATTTATACTTTTCCTCCGTATGTATTGTATTTATAATTTACCCATGCGTATGTTTTTCCCTGAATTTTATATTTGATTTGTTATTTTGAATAAGAATCGACATTTATTAACCTAGTTTGGATTATGCTATAATGATTTTGCTGGTTAAGATAATATATTTGATTCATGTAAGATTTATAGGTTTTGAATTTGAGGCCAATTGTTTGCTTATCGAAAAGGGTTTTTAAGTAATCGAGTCTGGTGATTCTTTTGTCTAATTGGTTTGGGTAGTTGTTTATTCTATGTTATTGTTGTGTTCTTATTTTGATATATGTGTGTGACTATATGTGTATCTATATGCGAGCGATGACATATATTAGAATTTTGATTTTGGTATAATAGTGTTTTTAGACCATAAATGAGTAAACTAAATATGAAAAGTTTGTATTAGTTTTATAAGTTATTAGTTTTATATCTGGATTATCTCTATCTCTGCCGTTATTGTACCATGAATAGTACTATTCATTGGAGACCATACATGGTGGCTTGTTCTGTACTCTTGAGGAGTAGTTTTGGCCATAATTGATGGTGGATTGTACAATGTGTGGAATTGTTGTGTCAGTTTTCATTTTATTTTTTGCTTTTAATTTCATTCATGGTAATTTATTAACAACATTTATTCTTCGATTTCTGTTTTTGAATGAATAGTTTTTAATTTTTTTTACTAGTATTAAATGCAGTATTGGTTGTAAACTTTTAAAATGAAGTTTACTAGCTTTAAATAAAATTTGTATTCTATTAAATAATGTTTGTATTTAACCAAAGTGATCCCCTTTGGTTAGGGATCCCCTTGGTTAGAGTAGTATACAATAATGTATTATATTAGTTTTTTAAATTATTGGACGATATATATTAAGAAAGTTTCTTGTTTTATTTTCTCTTTTATTTTTCAGATACACGGAAAAAGTTATAACTAAAGCGGGGTGTGAAGCAAGTTCAGACATATCAAAGAAGTTGTTAACTGTTTGCTAGTATATATTGGTGTTAAATTTTGGGAGTTTCCTCTTCATACTTTAAATGTTTTATTGTATAAACGTCCAGAGACATCTTATGTATGTATTTCGGTTAGATGATAGACTTTATTGAATGAAAGAAACCTTTTGATCAATATTGTATCTTGACTCCTATCATTTATGTAATTATTTCTTCTTGATAAAAATAAATAAATAAATGAAGTTCATCAGCTAACCGAAAGACATACATAAGATGTCTCTGGAAGTTTATACAATAAAACCTTAAAACCTGAAGAGAAAACTCTCATAAATATCAAACATATAATTATAAGTAAAGTAGTTGATATTTCTGCAACTTCCTTGATATGTGTAATTGTGCCTCCCACTTCAATTCAATTTAATCATTTTTTGAGTGTACCTGAAAACCATAAGAGAAAACAAATAAAAGAAAACGTCTCAATAAATATCATCAAATATTTTTTTAAATTATTCTCATACATTACTAAATAATTATCTAACCAAATGGGATCTCTTTGGTTAGATACCTAAAAATAACAAATAATATATATATATATATATATATATATATATATATATATATTTAAACAATACATTATTAATAAATTTTATCATTAAGAACTATAATAAAAATATTAATAATAAGAATATCCAAATTTATTTTTTACATATTTCTAACAAACTACATTAAAAACTAATAGATGAAATTAAAACTTGTCATTCAAAACAAAAATTGACAAATAAATGTTGTTAATGAATTACCATAAATGAAATTAAAAACCATAAAATTATAATTTGAAACTGTCAAAATAAACTCCATATTGTACTTATCAACCATCAATCACAATCAAAATTGCTCCTCAAGAAAACAAATCAAGGCACAAATTAAAATTGTCAAAATACAATTACACACTTTATACATTTTAACCATCAACCATGACCCAAAATTACTCCTCAGAGTACAACCAAACCATCATATATGACCTCCAATGAATAATTATAATAATGGTACATTTTTATTTAAAATTTTATCAAACATTAAAATAAACATATACAAATACCTTCTACCTAATTCAAATAAAAAATAATTACTCAAGAATAGCAGTAAGAACATATTAATGGAGTTCCATCTGAACGAGAAAATAAATAAAACAAATACAATAAAAGACAGATAGTATTTTATACACGAAAACCATAAGATTGGTCATGTGATAGATAATTAATTCTGAATTATGGCATGCTTGTACCAAGCCTTTGGTCTCTTTACCTCCGCTGGGAAGTCTTGTAGTGTACCATTTGCTAGGAATTAAAGCTTTCTTTAAAGTATTAATATATGAACAATCTTGCAGTAATTTAGCATACTTGATAATGGTTACAGTTTTGAAATCGAAATCGAAATCGTTGTCTTGGTTGCAGTTTTTAATTTAAAAAAATCAAAATTCATGATTCTGGTTTCAATTTTATATAAAAATTGAGTTGAACATATATGCTAGCCTTAGAACATATAGTTTAACCAAATTTAAACATATACTTCTATCTTAGTGAAATGAAGAAGAAATTATTGTGGGTACGAATTTATAGTCGAATAGACGTAAGAATTTTTATAATCATCATGTTAATATATAATCGTATAAACTTAGTTTTCGTATATCTAGTTTAAAGGTTAAATTTATGTCAACTGTAATTGAATTGATTAGATATAAAAATATTTCATTTATGCCTTAATTTTAGTGGAACCAGGCATGGACAATAAATATTGTAATGAAACAATATATAGTTCATATGCTCGAATAAATTTCGTAAGGTAAATATAATCGAATGGATTTATGAACAAGTAGTCGTATAAATAATTTATGAATTTGATGTTATAGTGTTTGTTAACTAACCATTATACAAACTAATAAGTAAAATATTATTATTTGAGTGTTATATAAAGCTTAATAAAATGTTAGTTTTAGTTGAATTAACTATATATTATCAATTTGACCTTATAGTACTATTTTTGTCATGCCCATTTTTACATCTAGCGAGCTTCTCTATTGATTTATAATAAACTGGTTAAGATTTTTGGTTCATGTAGTTAACTTGATCATATATTTATACTTTTTTTTGTCTATACGATTTTTTAACATACGTCAAACCGGAGGTGCGGTAGATTACAATAAAAATAAAAATAAGGATATCATCTGCATTCCTCATATTTCCGGGTTCTTGTCATGTAATGAAATGTCTTATAACTTCGGTTAAAAAACTATTACCCGATACATTATTCAATTAATTAATTGAATTATCACAAAAATAATTGAAACATTTTTGGAATGAATAAATGATTTGACGACATGATTGCATCATTAATACATGTGACTGAAGCAATATGAATATGCTCATCAACTTCGGAAATTATATTGAGCTCGGTTGACTTTCTTTTTTTCTAAAAATAAATAACTTATTTTCAGGGAGAAAACAGAATTTGAGGTCTAAATTTGGGGATTACCAACTAATCAATAACCAACAACAATAAAATAATAAATCAGGTGCGCACTAACCCCGTTAACATTCAAGGATTACTATCAGGTTATAGTATGAAATCAAGTAGCCAAATACTAAAATAAAACTAAATCACTTTATTACAAGCTCATTACTAATCCACAAACTCAAATCCATAAGTCTAGATAGGTTTTGAGTTTAGGTTTAGTTTTATTACAAGCACTATCTACAGACATACTAAAACAATTTAATATCTGGGAGGCCCGAAGAGCGGACTGTCCCGGCACTTGTCTTTCCATACGTCTGCAGAAATTGCTGGTATGGCTCATAATGACAGTCTGATAAGATTTAAATAGAAAATAAGAGTGAGTCAAAGAAATGCTCAGCAAGTATATATAAAACAATCGAAATAAAACCAGGATATATAATCTGAATAAAGAATGGAATGTAAAACAGTTTATAATAAAAACTAAACAGTAAATAAATCACAATTTATATTGAAACTAAAACAGTGCAGTATGTCATAGAAATGAATCAATTGTCAATAACAATATATAATAGTCATGCTAACAATATGGATTGGATAAAAATATAAACACTATTGCCACCTGATCAGTTCAAAAACAATGGGATCTCATTATATCCTATTGTATATTTCTATACTCATAGATATAACAATGATTCACAATATGTACCAAATAGGCAAGTAATGTTAGTCTATAAGAAGATGGATTGGTTATCATATCCTCATTAAATGTTGGACCCAACTACGGAATCACTTACGCTAAAAATTTCAATCCAAATAAAATAAAGGTATGCTTAGTTTTAAATACAGACCATATCCTCATTATTTAGTACGATAGCACAAGATATGATGTGTTTATTATAATCAACTTTCAATATCAAGAGTATCAATATCAAGTAACTCTGTTGCACAACAACAATATTTAAGATTCACAAATAGCTCTGAACAATAACTATTTATCATAATACGAATAAATGAAAACAATAAATAAAAGTGTTTATAATGATCAAGGAAAAAAATACTTGTCTGGTAAAGTAACTGGTAAAATAACTCGCTAAGTGCGGGTAAGCTGATAAACTACACTAAACCTCTATGTGGTACCTCATTCGTCTCTACAAATAGAATATTTTATTTTAGACAGCTAGACAGACATACAGCTCTAAACATACATCTATTTCATGTTCTAGTGTCTAACCATACGTGGTATTAATATCGAATAACAAATAATAGTCAGGTAGCAACAATTAGTAAGCAGGTAGGCACGTAAATCACATAACATGTAAGACTCAATAAGAAACGATCAATCAGATAATTATTAGAAGACTCTAAAATATTATTCGAGTCAAAGTGGATCATTATTATCCCCTCCGGATAATTATTTGATCCTTTAAATATTTTATAAAATATTAGTCCGAGTTTAGAAATAAATTTAGGAATTTTAAACTATTCTTATCATTTTCGGATTATTTTTAGGGTTTCAAACAAATGTATTGAATAAATAAATAATAAATAAATAGAAATAAATAAATCATTTTTATCTCTCAAAATAATTAAATCTGATTATTTTTAATTATATTTAAATATTATTTATTTATTTAAATTAATTTATTAAAATAAATTAATCAATCAATTTAAATAAATTAAATTATTATATAAATAAATTAAATAAATTAAATTAAATTAATTTTGAAATCAAAATAATTTATTTAAGTTTTAAAGACATTTTTGAATTAAAGAATAAATTTTGAAATAAAACTAATTTTTGAATATAAAAACAATTTTTAGTCTCAAAAAACATTTTTGGTAAATGGATTTAGGGTTGGACAAGATCAAACAAAGTTAGAAGGTAGGGGATGACCATAATAGTTCAAGAACACCAACCGGAGTTCTTAGGCTCGCCGGAATATGGCAAGCCTCCGTTCAGCCCTCAAATCAACCTTAAATGACTCGATTAAAAAGGCAAACTAAGATACAGACTACCAACAACAATAAATCCACAATTCAATCAAGCACACAAGATCTGCTACTCAATTTCCCATCGGAAATTGCTAGGCCTGCAAGTAACACAACCAAGTAAGGTAGAGTAGTAAATGAGCTTTGTAAGCCATTTTCTGGCCAAATCAGAATAAAGTCTGACCACCGGAATGGAGCAACGCAAAACCAACATAAAGCTTCACTAAACTTATATCAAAATGATGATATAGCCTCTAAGAACTCAAACCCATACACAACACATATTAACAATCACCATACAGGCCAGAGTAACCTCGACTGCCATGAAAACCGGTCAAGAATCCGGCGAACACAAAAAAGACTCAGAAAAATTAAATAAAAATACCACTAGTATGCTTTTGTTACGATCTAACTACTCATGTAAGTTAATTAAACAACCAAGCAACACATAATAACTTGAAAAAATCAACGAAATACAGTAAATCATGAATTCGAGTTCAAGAGATTTTGGGTTGAAATTGGTATTCTAATCGAGTAGGTGATATCACAAGCTTCGATTTGGCTACTAGAACGTCAAGATTGGACTCCGATAACGTCTTCAAATGATCCTTTGATCTTCAAGAAGAGAAACCCTAATTTGAAACCTTCTTCCCCAATTCGTCCGGCTGTTGTTTACTATTTTTAGTAATAAACTGATTTTTTTTTAATTTTTGAAATATTTATATTTTTGAAAAATTTTGGGGCTCTAATTTGATTAAAAGATAAATTACTCCATAATTAAAATAAAAAGTCCAAAAATAATAGTTATGAGATAAAATATAAAAATAAATATTTTTGAATAAATACAATATATATGTCAAAAAATATGAATGTTTCAGAAATAATAAAATAAAGTCATTTTGAGGATTTTACCATTTTCATAAAAATAAAGGTATAAAAAACAAGGTCTCGAGTCTAATATAGAGGCTGAGTCCGATAATCACAAATCGAAATAACCTTATTATAATGATATAAAAATACAGTAAAGTAGACTAAAATATTTTATGCTACACAGAAGTCACATAACATATATCAAGTAATTTTTCTATTTAATAAAAATCCTAACACAAATAATTGCGTTAAAAATAATCTAAAATATAATAAATTATAATACAAGATATTTAAATATTATAAAATACACATAATTTTTCTTGTTGTTACATGTGACACCTTCCGAATCCGGGATCTAAATTTGAGGGTCACAAACCCAAACACAACATTTTATAAATTAAATATGTAGTTGACCTCGCTTACCGACTATGGATGTTTAACAGGTTATAGTATGAAACAAGATTCCAAAACTTAAAACTGGAATGTTATTACAAACCAACTCAACATTATTAGCAAACCTCGATCACAAGTTATCCTAATAATAAAATGTCTAGATAAGTTTTATTATAAACCACTAATTACTGTCATCCTACAACAGTAAACCAAGTACCTGCACACTGTCGCCCTAGCTCTAGGGTCTCTATGAGTCCTCTTTCTAGAGATACGATATGTGCGAACCATCTTCTATATTAGCTGGAAAGGTACATAATGAAAAATAAAAGTGCGCCAAAAATACGCTCAACAAGTGCAGTATATCTCAACAATAATAAAAGTGTGAGTACTGATAAAGAAACAATCACATAACAACAATATCCCAATAAGGAAGGCCAAATTGGTGAACTGTATTGGACACGAACCATCCATATTATATCCCCTGATTAGAAAAGAATATAATATTGACTTATACCCATATGTATAAGCCAAAGAACCATATCTGGTAACCAAACACACATGGCCTAATATAATGCTAGACTAGTCTCACTAGCTTCTTACGCAACGCTGAACCAATACCAGCAACTACTGGTCTCTTACGCAACCGTCCAATCCAAAACAAAGTATCCGGAATAATCGGCTTGCTTAAACACAAAACCAATATCAATATCCTTCAATTTTCATAATATCATTTTCAATAAGACAAGATATGATATGGTTTAGTTCAATCATTTTCCACAATATCAATAATGCTCACAATAAGTAATTTTGTTTCGTAATCAAGAAATTTAGGATTCACAAATAACTTTGAACAATAGCTATTTGTCATGATATCAATAATTGAAATAGAAAATAAAAGTGTTTGAGAGTACCGGGAAAAATAAATAAATACTTGCCTGGTATAGTGAGGATCATATCGCTAAATCGGCTACTACCTAGTACCCGTTCCGTTCGTCTCTATACATAGAATATACTATTTTAGTCGATCAGATGGTCACAGGTTCTAAACAGAATACTAACTCAATTTCTAGTGTCTACCCATGCGTTATATTAATACGAAATTATCAACACTGAAATTATAGAGCATATAGACACATAATTCACATAGCACATAAGTTAGATCATAAAAAGATTCGACTAAATATTTTTAAAATATTATTAGAATCAAATCAGATCAATATTATCCTTTTCAAATTATTATTGGATCGTTAAAAGGTTTCTTTCGTAGAGAAATTTTGATTTAAAATTATTTCCCCGAAATTCAGATTATTTTTCTATTTCCAGAAATATTTGTTCCGTTTAAAACAGAAAAACGGATCAATTAATATTTAATTAATATGAATTAATCAATTAATATTTAAATTAATTTATTATTCAAATTATTTATTTATTAATCATATTTAAATAAATTATTTTTTTAATAATTAAATACAATTAAAATTAACTATATTTAAATAATATTTAAATAATAAAATTAATTAATTAAAATTAGTTAATCAATTAATTAATTTATTACTTAAAATAAATGAAAATAATTAAATTAAATTTATTTTGAAACAAAAATAATATATTTCAAATTTAAAATCAATTTTTGAAATCAAAATGATTAATAAACCAATTTTTAATTATTAAAATTGATTTTTCGAATTTAAAATAATTAAAAATAAAATCAAAATCCAAAAATACTATTCGTGTAATTAGGGTTAGGAATATCCGACTAAGGAATCCGTGAAGAACATGGACGGAAAATCAAGAATTTGGCCGGATTTTTCCCACATTGCAGTCGGTTGGCCGGAATCGGGCCAAACTCTCGCCAACTTCGATTTTAGCCAGTTTGATATGTTTTTATGCTACACATCCCAAGTCATTCAAATTCATGTTTGATTCGAAGAACAACTTGAAGAACACAAAACCTATTTTTCCAAAAAATTGGGGATTTTTCTGAATTGTTTTAAAAAATTTATTAATTAAAATTCTATTTATATTTTTGGAAAATAATTAAAAAAATAATACCCGAGAAATCAATTTAATGTAAAAATTACCCATAATTAAATTAATAATCCTAAAAATAATAATTATGGGATAAAATTATAAATTTTTATTTAGAAATAAATATAATAGTTATGTCAAAATTTCCCCAAAATATGAGTTAAAAAAAAACAAGATAAATCATTTTTGAAAAATCTATGAAATTGTAAAATAAAATTGTCAAAAGCAGGGTTTCGAAATCTCATTAAGGGCTCGTTCCGATTACTATAAATCAGAATTTCATTTTTCTAAAATTACAACAATTACTAATAAATAGTATAAAATATAATATGCTACACAGAAGGTCATATATCACATAACATGGAATTATCTTAATTAATAAAATAATTATTCGAATAAAAATGCAGTAAAACTGATATAAAATGCAGTTAATCTCATTTAACGCATAATTAACCATTATTAAATTTAAGTAAATTTCCCGATCGTTACAGAACCGAACTTTTTAAAAACCGAAATTTTTAAAAAATATATTATATTATTATTTTTTAGTTTTAATATTATTTTCTATTAATAAATTTATTAAAATAGGAGATTTTACTCGTAGGTGTCAATTAGGTGATCTGTGGAAGTATGAACAAAATAACCTTTGTTCAGAAGGCCTAGCGAGTTCCTTCTTTTTTTTCCCGAAGGCGGTCCTTTTCTTTCTCCTGACTTTTTTTCAAGTGATTGTGTGATAACGTTTTTCTTTTAAACATTAAGTGAATGAACCAATTAAAATAATTTCTATAGTTTAACAACATAAAATTAGAGCTAACGCCTAGCGGGCTTATATGATTTAATTAAAATATAATATAATATAATATAATATAAACCATCAATCTAAATATTTAAATTTAGTTTGAATGAATTAAACCATGGATATATATATATATATATATATATATATATATATATATATATATAATATTAATAAATAATATATATAACTCGTTTGGTTCGGTTTGAACTGAATTTTTCGATTGAAAACCAAACTGAACTGAAATTTATTTTGATTTAAATCAAATAAACCGAAATGACCGAATTTTAAAAAATGAAACCAAATTGAATTGAAATTCAATAATTCGATTTAATTTTTCGGTTTCTCGTGAATTAGGGCAGCGTGAAACTAAGTCACCCCTAATTATAAGTATATCAAGTCAGATCACAAGTCCATAAATCTATATCCATTTCACTGTTCAATATCTTCAAATTTTGAATAATAAAATCAGTGAAGTTAATAAACGTCGATATAATATTCTTGGAGATGGATCAATACGCAATTAAAACATAAATGTAACAGCTCGCATATTGCTTTTAAGTCTAAAGGACCATTTGTGCAATCTGCAACATGTTTTTATAAAATAATCAATCCAGTAAAAAGTATTAAAAAACACTCTCATTTAATTTGAATGACTAAAAATTATTGATTTATGACGGTACTTATGTACCATGGTTTCCCCAACTCGAGAGAAGATAAAGACATAGTTCAACAGTGATCGTAACAAGCATAATTGAAGAAGATAAGAGGAATATTATCGTCTGAGGAAGAGGTTGAAAATCGGGTCTAGATGACTATAGAAATCATAACCCACTTAACAATTCATTCGTCATATTTTGATATTTGCCAAGTACAACAAACAGTTTCATAACATAGCCAAGGTTTTATTGTATTACATATGATACATCTCAAACATCCTATATTAATTTTACACACAAAGTTGTAGCAACTTTCAGATTACACACATTTACAACATTACACAAAGGAGACGAGATACCAGCTAAAGATATTTCAACCAAAGCAAAGAAGTACAAAGAAGATACAAGAATCCTTAATGCATTACATAGAAGCCAAGCTGCTGAAGATGCGTTTTAGACTGGAGCATGCCGCACGCAACCTGCCCATACTCACCGGATGTATCTGCCAACAAGCACAATATATTTTGAACTTAGTCGCTTTCAGTCATTCAGTGATGAAAAAAGCAAGTTTGAAAAAGAAAATGTGTATGCATTTAAATAATAATAATAATAAAGAAAATATAGGTAGCTTTAATAATTATCCACACCTTTGGACAAAAACGGACGTCAAGTGTCTCTAGCATATGACACTGCTCTATGGCAACTTCAACAGCATCTTCATTGATGTTGCATGACTGCAAAAATGCCAACAATCCAAAATAAATTAGTTTATGTAAAATGATCTACAAACTCGTGTAAAATGATAGCATAAGAACAAAATAACAAGAAATACATAGCATAGCAATAGTACTTTGGGTGCTAAAGAATTATAGTGTTACACAAATACACATCATACAAATTAGTAATAACAATACAACATCTTCAGTTTTTTTAAATTATCGATGTAACACGTAATTATAAGTAAAACATTTATTAGTACAAAAATACCAGCATATTAATTAGTAGAACTGTAAAATTTTCAATTTCAGAAAGATGTGTTTGATAAGTAAACAAGAAAACAACTGTCTATAATACATTTAAATTCGTCTTCGAAATCAATGCAAAACGTTTAACGGAATATATGCCAAGTTTCAACACTTGACAATGTCGTAACATTTTATACTTCTGCAGATTTCATGCCCATCAACATATTCTATATTGATGTAACAAAGAAAAACTTAGCAAGTCCTTGGGAATGTAAATTGTCCCCACTCTAAGAAAGAGGAAGAAAATTGGGTAGCAAAAATTCATACCTGAAGGAAAAGACTGGTCAATTTGGGGCAGTCGAGCTTTAAAATTTCCAAAGAGCAACAATTGCTACAAAGAATACAAGTGAACACATGCTACAAAGAAAACGTAAGAATTCAATAATATTAACATTTAAATGGAACAGAGAATACCTTAGATTGAGAAAGCACAAGTTTAAACATGCAAGGTCAACTTCTTTCAGATTTGCAGACAATGAAAGGTTCAATGATGACAAATGTAAACATCTTGCTGCTGACGGAATAATAACCTTCTTGATATTCGCACAACCAACACAGTTTAGGATTTGCAGCAAACGATTAGGCTGCTCAGCTGATAACTCTATATCAGTAGCCAATTCAGAACCCCAATTGAGGTCATGCATGTTCACACAACCATTTAAGCTCACATGAGTTAAATGTGTACAACAAGCAAGAAGTTTCTCGATGGCACTCTGGCACAGAGTTCCATAGGATAAGTCCAACTCACACAGTGAGGGAAGAGCACCATTCTTGTAAAGAGGCTCCAGTGACGAGTCGGTTAGATACTTGCATGCTTGCAATTTTAGAACCTACAGTCAAATAAAGATATATATATATATATATATATATATATATATATATATATATATATATATATATATATATATATATATATATATATATATATATATATATATATATATATATATATATATATATATATAGTTGTAATGATGATGATGATGATCATGTAACCCGTCATAAAAAGAACAATATGTTATACTGCAATCCTATTCATATTTGCAAACTCAACATTTCAGAGATGCAGGTCTAACTTGTTGCAATAACACAATGCAGAGTGTCTACAAACATTGCTGAACCTCATAAAACTATATTAAACAGACTGCAACCAAGGTGAAACAGTTTGGCTATTACAGTAATTTATGTACTTCAAACACATCTAAAATCTGGCGATCATCAAAGCACTATAACCCTCCCAACTTAATTTGAAAAAATGTTTCTCGGACAGTTGGTAAATTTAAGTTGCTTGTTTCCTCACATGTACTCATCGGCATTGTAATCACCAGTAGCAAATTATGTAGCATTAGTTTCTCAAAGCAAATTTTGAGAAGTTTGTATTATTACAATGCATTCTGAGACTCTGACCATTGCATTTGTCGACCTCAATGACCAGACTTTCTTTTCTAGTTCGTATGCTATCATTCAGGTAAATGATTACAGGTGCAACGCAACATATCCACACAGTAACACAGAAGAAATCTCTTGGAAGTTGTAGAAAGATTCAGTACCAGTGGCCAATGTGATTCCAAAACTACCAATGAATGTATTAACATATCTATATGGGGCCTCACATACTTATCATGCAAAAAAAATGCAAGCGCCATACTGAAAAGAACATCAATAAAGTTGGATTAAAGAAATGTACAATATACCTTCAACTGCACACACGAGTCGAAAACTGGCTGCAAATCCATCAAGAAAGTGTAGGACAGATCAAGTGAGGCCAAATGTGGAAGCCAGCGCAAGGATGAAAGTCCCTGGGGCCCAACTGAAGGGCATGACATTAAGATTAATGATTCAATGAGAGGACAAGAAGTTGTGGTTGCAGACAAGCAATCATCTTTGAGTTGACTGCAAAAGAAACACATGCACATAAATTATCATTTATCAGCTTCAACACGGAGGACGAACCAACCAAATTTAAAGCAAGTAGGTGTCTGCTAATAAGAAATAATAAAACCAAAAGAATCAACATCACCTGCAAAATGAAGCATCCAGAGATGTTAATAGAGAGCAATTAATGAAAGCTTCAGATAATACACCACACCCTTTCAATTCGAGCAACACCATGCGTGCTGCTTCAATATGCAGAGAATTTAATTTGGGACAGATTCCTAAATTAAGTGAATAAAGACCAACCTGAAATAAACACAAAAAACTTCATATTTCATAACACGAGAAAAATGACTTTAAGCTTACTACGTATGGTTTTAAATACACCAGTGCTTTCATAACGTGACAAGCTTGATACATATTCATATAAATCATAAACATAACAAAAAGCTTCAAGTATATTAAGCCTGCTACGTAATTAAATGAGCACAGAACTATAACAATGATGGACAAGCGCATTACAATGCTTGACGTGTGACTTCCCGCACTAGAAATTCAAGATCTTTTATTTAAAAAAAACTAATTTTTCAAAAGATCTCACCCTAGCCCTCATGTTTAATTTAGGGGGAAGAATTGCATAAATTTACAGCAGACGTATTTAGAAGATTACTTTGCAGTGCAAACGTCATTCTGGTTGCAGCCTTACTAAGAAAGTAGCAATGTAAGAAGTCCTTCAAATTATAATTCTTGAATGCATGAGTGTTTCGGCTAGAAGATAAGCATTTTAGAATCTGAACCTTATCCAAAAGTTACCTTTTAATAACAAAAAAACAAGGAGGCTCTTGATGATAAGTATACTTGAAGGAAAATGCATGATAGCCTTGTGACAACATGTACTGTTCTCAAGTCAGCTAAAATCAAGGAATGAATGTACTCGTGTTTTGTATAATTTGTTCTCTATTTTTTATGTTGTGCAAAATGAGGTTGGAATGTGCCTATGGGTTTCTTTTGCACTTGGATCTTTAAATGCTTTCTTGCCAACTGTGTAAACACTGCAATGTGGTTTTAAATGAAATATACTTGCATAACATAAGCAAGAACGTAACTAAACATAGGTCAGAATGTTGAGAAAGCATCGCATTATACATTCAAAATTAAAAAAATAAATAAGGAAGATCATGTATTAAAGCAACTAGATTATGCGTATAATAAGGACCGAACGTAAATAAAAACACGTACTGGGCAAAATGACGCTAATTCAAGATGATCACACCCATCCAGAGAGACATTCTCGAGATCAGGGCAGTTGAGTTTAAGAGAGCTTAAAGCACGGCAACCGGCGAGAGACAAATTCACCAAGGTTGTACTGTGGAAACTCACAACTGTCAAGCTCTGCAAACAAAAAAAAAACAAATGAGATTCAGTTACAATATATACAAACCAAAAAACAATTCATTACATAGATTTATACTGACATCATGGAGAGATTGAGAGAATGATAAACCCCAGGCATACGCTAAATTAAGACTCTAGCCAAACCCTCAAAAAATAAGCCAAACTAACATGTCACTAGGTAAATCTAATGTATGGATTATGGAATACATTTAGTTGTCTTTACTGTTCGTAATGTATTTATCTCTACAAAACTTGACAAGTACTTAGTTATGAAAAACTGTGGATTCTACAGCTCTTTCTTACTTAGCACGTAGGTAAGAGGCAAAGTTGGTTTACACGCAAATTTTTCTTTTGGTGGCACTGGGTTTGCTGCTTGCTAGACCGAAATTACTAATAAGGTGTATTTTAAGACCTAGCAAGATCCCCTGGTACTTTTAGCCCCGAATGACGTATATTCATATAAGCATATATACACATAACAAGAACCTAATAAAAAAGAACACAGATTTAAAGAAGATGACAAATTCTGAGGTTGGTGTAAGAACATAGACCGAAGATATTCGTGAAAACTAAATGTGATGGATGTTAGTAGCAACATTAACTACCACATTCACTTTTTAGAAATTTGAAATTTGTGGGTAATAAAATCACAAACCTCACAGTTATCAAGAATTAATGTTCTAAGCATCGGACATCCACCGCCATCACTAAAAACTTCACAAATAGAATTTGTCAGTGATTCACAATCTGTAAGGTCCACCTCACGCAAAGACTGACATTGCAGTGCTAATGTAGTCAGACTTTCTTGTTTCTGCAAGACTAATTTCTGCAAGAAAGTAACAATGTTTCTTAATCCATTAAGTACACATAAATTGGTAAGGATAAAGGAACCAGTAAATCCATCAAACCTACTTGCAATGAATTTGATGTGAGGCTTATTCGCTGGAGGGAAGGGCAATTAGAAACTTTGATGGATGAGAGAACCACACTCCGCAAATTTAATTCAACGAATCTGGCAATGATAAGTAATATAAAACCTATGTTGAACAAGATGCTAATAACATGGAGTAAAAAGTTCATAGAAGAAAGAATCATAAGGTAACATATAATATAATTACTTTCGACAATGTACAAGTCTTATGTTCTGCAGGCGAGGAAGATCCAACAA
Organism: Oenanthe sinensis; assembly: GCA_028671895.1. NCBI lineage: Eukaryota > Viridiplantae > Streptophyta > Magnoliopsida > Apiales > Apiaceae > Oenanthe > Oenanthe sinensis. The sequence goes on from CM053799.1 coordinate 13,328,118, forward strand.
AACTGATGTCAATAAGCTACAATTATCAAGCTCTAATACCTGTTACAAATTCATTAAATTGTTTTAAAAATAAGAGCTGAAACAAATATGATGCAGAAGACAAATGCAAAAGCTACACAAAAATGAATTTTCCAACCTCCAACATATAGCTATAAGATATAGCAGCCATCGATGCTGAAGTTATTCCCTCACAACTGTGAAGCTTGAGAACTGTCAACATTGGCAGTCTTACAGACTTTTAAGATAAACCAAAGTTCATGTTAACAATGATATCTCTCGATAAATCAAAATTAAGGTAAATGATAAATTGAAATTAAAGGGGGGGGGGGGGGCATCTTCTATATTACACTGAATAACAGAGGTTCAAGTGTTCAAGTACGTGCAAGTTGCAACTGACCTCAAGTGAGATGTTCTGGCAGTATGAAGCATTCAGAACATGCAGACTGGCACATGTTTGAGCTATCTCACGTAAAGTCTCATCACTAACACATGAGCAATTCGACATATCCAAAGACTCCAAAAGATGACATGATATCGCTGCTGAACGAATGGCAGCATCTGAAAGCTTGTGGCAGGAGGCTATATCAAGGTCATGCAAAAGAGGGCAGTTCAGTGCAACATGTGCCATACTACTCCTCTTTAAGGACAGGGTTTGAAGTTGAGGGCACCTGCAAACAACATATCATTACAGCAGAGTTTAATGGTAACTTAAATTAAACTTGAGCTGAATTTAAATACATTTTCACACCTGACAGAAATTCGAAGCACCCGACATTTCACAATCTGAAGATGACGTAATTGATCATGATATATGGGTATCTCTTGCATACCATTGCCAAGAGTAGCATCATTAACAATCAAGTTTCTCAACTTATGGCATCCCGTCAACTCTTGAAAAAAGGTCTCTCCTAGTTGTCCTTTACCCAGTATTAGAACCTCAAGATTTCTGAAAAGAACCATATATGTCAGCAACTACATGTAGAAAACATTAACAAGTTTTGCACAAAGGGAAGAATACCCACCGTAGTGAAGAAACGGCCTCCATTGCTAGTAAGTGAATAGCAGGTGCACCGATAATATTTAGTTGAGTTGCTTTCGGATACCGTCGACACATGTCCTCGACTAAAAAAATTATAAAGTCAATGAGCATTCCACGATTCATATGACAAATCTACATAAATTATAATAATTAAATATAAAACAATGTGCAGCTTATAGCATAAAAAGCAAGAATGTACAACATTCATAATATTAAGTTAACCATACTTTGGCAGCAAGTTCCAATACAAAATCTGTATAATAGTTATCTCAGCGATTAAATACCATATTAACAGAAGCTCCACTAGATCGAGAGAAAACAGTAGTCAGTTATCAAATTTAGATTGTGATGAACAGACCTCAAAAATAGATTAGCTAGGAAGTATTATAAAGTCCTAGAAAAGCTGCATAGAACTAGGAAGGCAGTAAACCAGATTTTTTTTTTAGAGGATTTAAAATTTTATACAGAAAATGTATCCTATCAGCCCAGAAAGAATACATGCCTGAAAGTTCATAAGTTAATTAAATGATCAAAACAATTCTCACATTGTAGTAAAGATATGCTCCGGTTCTCAAAATTCAAGTTTCTCCAGAAGTCTTCATGAGCACTAGCAGTTCTCCACTGCCTGCATACCTTGGCTGCTCCACAAAGATTAATATGGTCCAAGAAAGAGAAGACCTGCCAACATATGCAGAACAGTATCAGAGAAAGGTGGGGCCAGTGGAGGGGAAGAAGGGAGGTGACAGGAACTGCATAACTATACACTAGATATATAATCTATGTAAAAAACAAGCTTGAAATCGATACCATATGCAACAAATCATCAGTAAGATCCATGCGCACTTCCATATCATCCATTTGTGGAGTATTGCAATCATCTCTATTATCCTTCCCACTATGAGAAACAACTAAATTTCCAGGCTCACCTTCGGTCAAAATTGGAGAGAGATAATGGAATTCATTTTTGAAGGAACCCTGATTGATGTTATAGCCCCTTTCAAGAAAATCGGAAGATGCGGATGCAAATTGGCAATCCCAATCACTGCAAATGCTTCAGAATTCAGTACCAAATACAAGAATACAATATAAATATCATGTCTGATATTACAACTACTGAATCCCATCAAAAATTTATTATATCAATATAAATTACAAACCGAACTAGACTTATAAATTTGTATATATAGCTACTTAGAAACATAATATGTAACGTAAAAGTGAAAACATCATCAATGATTAAAAAATAGTAGGGATTTACTTTCCAAATCAGCATCATTCAAATATTCTACAAAAATCCGAGAATACATGAATAATCTAATATGCAATGAAATTAACATACTGAATTTCTTTTACACAAATAAATGATAGATGAATCATTATTTTATAATGTGTAAATTTTTAGTACTATCAGATTATACATATATGATGAGGAATTGAGAAATCAAATTATGTGTAAACAAATATTATTTTCATTGACATAAATATAAGATTACATATTATATATAAGTAATTGTTATTTCAATTATATAAAATATATAACATAATATAATATAATAATTAAATAGTTATATATATTACATTATGTCATTAATTGATATAATTATCATATGAAAGTGTGTAATATAATATTCATATATTCTACATATAATTACAATCCAACTAAAGAAAAAACTAATTAAACAATTCCCAGGTAGTGCAGCGGTATGGTTTGGTTATTAGAAGCGGGTTGGTTAGGCGTTCAATTCTGATGGCTTCAAGGTTTTAAACAATCATAATTTATACAGTCAAAACATTCAATTTAACAAAATCCCCTTACTCCTATTGTTGGTTGCTGTTACTGGAAGGTTTTCATTACAAAGTTACAGAAGTACTTTTTTCGGTAAAGGTCAATTAAGAAATTTAAATAATCATCCACACATGACTCCACTAAGGATAGAGGTATCCGCCTTGCACATAAAACCTATAATGTGAAATATAGCTATGTGATATTTGGCAAAGTAGGATGCTCTGTGGTTCAAACAAAAAAGAAAGTAGGCTGCTCTGTCGCTTGAAAAGGTAATAGAGCAAATCAACTATTATTACTTTTCTGGAGAAAGGAGACCAATAATCTAATGAAATTTTTGTAATTTATAAGTTACAATTTCTGTATTTATTTAACATCCAAAATTAAAATAACATGGCATGATACAGTAGTACATTGTTATACATGATGCATGTAAGCGTATTGAGAGTTTTTTCTTTTAGGATATGGCAACATCTAATAGCTATTTAAGATGCTATCCAGACTTGGGTATGGAACAGACAAACACTAATCTAGGAAGAAACATCCAACTACATATCTAAGAGCATGTTTGGTTTACCTTAAATACGTAAAGGTGATTTTTTTACTTTTAAAGTATCAAACGTGTTTGAACAAATTTCCTTTAATTTAAAATTTTACAGCACTTGTGAAACACTGTTGAAGTTAAAAAGTAGCTCCAGGACACTTTTTGCTTTTCTCCTATTTTTCACTTTACGTCCATCTACAGGTCAATTAGCCAAACAGACAGATACGAGCTTATTATCTACTTTAATTTACAACATGCTAACTTTACTCAAGCCCAGGCTATATATGACAGAATACTGACTGGGTGGTGCTAATTACAACAAAATCTGCTATCTTAGACTTGCTCAGAATTCACGTGGCTTACTGGCTTGTAGTAAAACAGATTACGTGTTTGCAAGTACTTTGCTTATTCTTGAGTATAAGAGAGTTGATGATTCCCTGTGCTAACTATACGGGGATGTTCTTTTCCCAAGATATCAACTGAATCCCTACATATCACTGGGAACATTATTTAGAATTTTGCACCAAGAATGTACCATCTTAATATTCAATGTCAATTGTCAACATCATGTGCAGTAAACAAACTATCGTCAAGCCAAAAATTGCATTAATTTGATAGAATTCAATTTTAGATAATTAAATAAAAACAATCGCATAGTGCATTCAGAAACAAATAGAAACTCACAGTGAAAATGAATGAACTTTAGGCCTTTTATTATGAGTATCATGATCAAGGTTCTCCCTTTCCAATGCGGCCGACGATGAAGGCTCACCTTCGAAAGCCGAATTCAGATTAACTCCCATTACACTCTGGACACTGTTTGACGATTCAGCCATGTCATGAAAACTCCTCAAATTACCACCTCCAAGAACTCCATCCACACCACATCTTTCAACTAAAAAACTTTCCGCTAACCTCTCAAACTCTAATTCTTCGACACTCTTAGCTTCCTCTCCAATTCCCACGCCCCCAGAATTATTCTCCATTTCCCCAAACTCGAAAACTATCTTCTTTAATCCCCACTTCTCGAAAAATCCTCAAGAATCACAACAAACTAACAGCTGTTACCTAAAAGGCGACGCATTTATGTTAAAAAGTCACACATTACAATCCAAATTTCCCCAATTACAAAAAATACATAAACCCTAGAATAACAAATTAATTCATCAATTGAGCTAAGGGACAAAAGGGTAGTTCATATATATCACTAATAATGTAAAGATTGAATCTTTATCAATCTTTATGCTTGTATGTCAACATAAATTCATCAAAAACGAGGGGGAAAAAAGAGGCAAACTGCATAGCAAGAAAAAAAAAGACTTTACAGTAATAGCGAGAATCGTAGAGGGAGAGTGAAAAAATATTACAAGGGTGGATCTGATCAGATCTTTAAATGTTGTTCATCAACTCTGTGTATTCGTCTCTGCTGTAAAGATCGGCGGTGATGAAGATAAATATATGTATGTATAAAATGTACTGTAACTGTTAAGTGTGTATAGACAAAAGGATTTTATTTCCTTAAAATGTTCTTTTTATAATGCTAGTATTCGATAGTGTTGCAGTAGTTAAATGAAATTATATACTTTATATAATTGAAATAAAAAAAATGACATGATAGGTAAAGATGTAAATTCTTAAATGTTATTAATTATTTAATTAATTTATTCATATTCGATTATTGATAAATACAAAAATTAATTTAGTAATATTCTTAAATTTATTTGTAAATAAAAGGATTAAGATTCGATTATCAACCAATAATCCAATATCAATAACTAACTTAATATTATTTTAGAAAAAAATATTCTAAAATTGCATAAATATAACTTTTTAATTTTGTTGTAAAAGATGTCGACTAATCGGGATTAATCGCCGATTAATCGATGCTCAGTGCCATTCCAAACTGATTTTACACTAATCAGCTTATGAAACGTTTTTTTATAAAAATCAGTCAAAAATCGAAACTAATCGGTCAAAATTTAGAATATATATATATATATATATATAATTATTTAATAATAAATTCAATTATTTAACTTGTAAGTTTGTTCTCTCTTATTTTTAAATTTATATAGTTAGTTAAATCTATATTATGTATACAACATAATTATATATATAAAATAATATTAAATTGATCCCGAATAATCCCTGATTATCCGATTAATCTCTATTCGGTGCACCACCGATTAGTTCCGATTCCCATTTTTTATAACATTATTTTTTTTAATTTAATTATAAACTTGTTAATAAAAAAAAACTCATGCATCACATAGGGTTTAAACTAGTAACAACAATTTGTGTTGAAGCATATTTTTTTGTGTATTGTTCGGGGTGAACAATTATTATTAATATTAATTTTAAATATATTATTTTTATAATTTAGAGATGTGGAAGAATTTATAATTGTGTAAATATTAATTAACTTTATTCTAATAAATAAATAAAATAATTATATAATAATATAATAAATATGAGAGAAAATAATTCAGGGGGTTTTCAATTGATGAATGTCTAATTTGTGTCTCCTGTTTTGTTAAAAATAATTCTTTTTATGGTTATAAAGTTCTCTCACAAATAAATTATAATGTCTATAATTATCACTTGAACGACACTCCCTGTATTAAACAAGACAAATCCATAAATTATAAAACATCAAGAATTGTAAGTCTAATAATTTAAATATCAATTTTTCGATCTAATACTTAAATTGTGTTTATCAGTACTAGAATTACAACTCCTCTCCTGGTTTGTAATAATTCTATGAATACAATTAAAAGTTTATGACTCTTCTAACTATATTAAGCTTTCAATGACATATTAATAAATAAAAAGAATTCACAATATAACTAAACAAACATAATAAACTAATGAATTCTAAGATTAAATGATTACCTACTCATGATAGATAAATATAAATATATAAATTAATAACACAAACTGTAATAACCTGGATATTTTCCAAATTTTATTATTATTATTTAAATATTTTATTGATTTTCTCAAAAGAGGAGGAATAATTTTTATTTTATTTTATTACAATTGGATGCATTTCTATATTTTTATTATTATTCTAGAAATTATTTTCGGTTCAATGGGGCTGAGTTCGGTTTAAATTTTTATATTATTTTACTGATCGTGTCAGTATCTCGAGTTGCTATTTTTATTCGGATGAAAATTTCATATCTTACAAATCATCCATCCAATATTCGATATCTATATATATAAATGACCAGCGCTTTAAGGACTATGCATATGTATAATTTTGGTTAAGTTTTGAGAACGTTATTTTCTGGACTGGTTTTCCTTTTTAATTTATTTAGGAGTATAGAAAGGTGATTTGATGATGGTGATCAAGATAGGAGTCAGTACGACATGTGTTTGTGCATGAGGATTAATTTCGAATTTTTCTGAGAATATTTTCCGGTCATCAGAAAGGACTCATGGGGTGTCCGTAATTGATCTTATGGTAAGACTTTTAAGATCCTGACTTGATGCTTGTAAATATTCGGGCATGTTAGTTTATATATATTAATTTCATAATTTTTAGAGATTATTTTTATACCCCGTAAATTTCCTGTTGATCAGATTTTTGAGTTTAGGTGACCATGCTTCTTGTTTCTGGCAATTTTATGTGTATAGGTCTAATTTATTTTATGGGTTAAAATCGTTTAATTTATTTTAGTATAGTTGGATTGTATTGTTTGTGATTGATTTTGAGGGACTGTGATCCCGGGAAAAGTTCATTTTATAAATCCCTTATTTCAAAAAAATTTCTTGTAATAAAAGATTTATTCTAAGTTTCAATTATTATTTGATTAAAAATATTAATTAGTTAAATATTTAAAAAAATGTTTAATGTTATGTTTAATTGTTTAATTTGATAACGTCATCGAGGGTAGACGTTATAAGTTTTAATGTATGAATTAGAATTGTTAGTTTTTATTGCTTTTTATTCAAGGATTAATTGTTTATCTATATTCGTATCTCGAGGATTAATTGTTTATTTATATTCATGTCTCGAGGATTAATTGTTTATTTATATTCGAGTCTCGAGGATTAATTATTTGTTTATATGTAAGTCTCGAGGATTAATTGTTTATTTATTATTCGAGTCTCGAGGATTAATTGTTTAATTATATTCGAGTCTTGAGAATTAATTGTTTATTTATATTCATGTCTCGATGATTAATTGTTGTTTTATAATCAAGTCTCGAGGGTTAACTAGTTGTTTGAGGATTAGTTAATAACTGAGTTTATATTTTATTTATTGGTTTGTTAGATTTGATGTTAGTTTTCTTGTTAATAGGAATATGTCTGTGATAAGTATATAAATATAGTTAAGTTATAAACGCTCGTAGAATATAGCGAGATACTTCAAGGACTAAAGTACCGCATTATATTTGACTATAAATGTAGACGTGCGGACTCGATCTTGATAGTTCAGACTCGTAGCAACCGCAGGAACGTTGGATTGAGGAATTATTAAATGGTGATACTGTGAGACACTACTGAGATAGAAGAAAGAAATAATTTGGTTACTTCGACTGTATGAAATTGGTGAAACCCAAAGGCAAGTATTTTCTCCTTGATCATCCTAAACACTTTTGTTTTACTATTTCGATTGTTCATGTCATGATAAATAGTTATTGTTCAGAACTATTTATGATTCATGTATTATTCTGTGCATCAGAGATACTTGTTATTTGTACTCTGAATATTGGAAGATGATTATAATAAACTCATCATATCCAGCGAATTATTGTATAAATAACGAGGATATGGTCTGTAGTTGAAACTAAGCATACCTTATTTACTTGGGTTTGCTCTATTGGATTGGAATTCTAGCGTAAGAGGCTCTGAAATAATAGTCCAGCATAGCGTAAGAGGCTAGTGGGACTAGTCCAGCATATTTAAGGGGATATGGTAACCATTCCATCCTCTTATAGGCTAACATTACTTGCCTACGGTACCTAACTGAAATCTAGATTATGCGGTGTGGCATAACTAGTCCTATTGCTTTTGAACCTGATCAGGGGGCAATAGTGGTGTGTGTTGAGTATCCAATCCATAGTGCCAGTTTGGCTATTATATATTGATTTTGAGCAGTTGATTCATTTTAATGACATACTGCATTGTTTCAGTTGAAATAAACTGTGATTTATTTTAATGTTCAGTTTTTGATAATAAACTGTTTTATATTCCGTTCTCTATACAGATCTCATATATTGACTACATTTCAATTGTTTATATACTTGTTGAGCATTTCTTTGGCTCATTCTTGCTTTTCATCATACACTTTTCCAGACAGGATGAGAAAATATTAGCCTTTCAGAAAAAGTAGATCGACGAGATTTATCCGCGTAGCTCGGAAGAAGAAAGTAAGATGTCTTTATGAAGAAGTTTTGATCCAGAAAGTCTGTATCTGGAGTAAGTTTTATTTATATATTATTATGTTATATATATGGTTTGGTATATAATAGTGTCGACTGCTGGTATACTTTTTATCGAAGTTATACTGGTAATATAAGATTGGTTTAAAGAAATTGTTGAAATCAATTGTGGAATTTTATGGATGGGGTCACAAACGAGATTCGATTTGATTATTTGAGGTTTATAATAATTGATGTTTGGTTTCTGGATTCTTGTTTTTAGAACTATAATCTAAAAGATCTCGGTAATTGGGGTCGTAAATGTAGAATTCAAATATTGAATGACTACAGGTGGTGTAAAAATGTTATTGAATAGGTGATTTTATATTGAGGTATTTCACGTGACGACCAGATCCCTGACCCCGGATTTGGGGGCGTCACAGTTGGTATCAGAGCTACAGGTTGTTAGTCACTGAAATAAGCAGAGATATAGTCCGTGAAAGATTTTTGGTAGATCACATGAGATAGGTTTATATTTATTTGAGATATGTTTACATTCACATGAGTTAGGTTATGTTTGACTTTAGTTTTAAGTCTATGTGTGAGATTAGTTATTACGAGTCGACGACGAAGTAGGGTATCGATAACTTTAGGACGTGGAAAAGAACAGTTTGGAATCGAACGATGGTTCATCTCAGGAGACGACAAAGAAGAAATCGGTGTAGACCTTGGCAATACCTTTCTCACTTGGAAAATATTTTGATTACTTTCCCATCAGTTATTTATTTTGACACTTTTTCCAAAAAGATTTTTTATAAAGAATATATTCTTCCATTTGCTCGTTATATACCTATATTTTCTTTTCCGGTTATTCTTTTCTCCATAAATAGAACATTTTGAGTTTGCTCAGATTTAATCCAAGATGTGCATCAAAAATATTATTCGTCAGAATACATCAATATTAATCTGATTTTTAATTCATTTCCTATTTCTCTACTTCAACTGAGGCGAACAACCTTATTTATAGGGGACACAAGGACTATCTGTCTGTGTGATAGAAGTTTGATGGGACGCCATCACTTGTGAGTTGTGCATTACAAGAAGGCTAATAACCTTTACTTGTAAGTGTCTTAACTAAGGCACACAACATTAAGTTCTTTTGATCGTATTGATCACTCAGTTATTTTTACATTTCAAATGGGGTTACTTCAAAATTCAAAATCTTATAAACTCAAATTTTGTGACACTTTCTTTGACATGAAATCTTTCCTCTTCAGAGTTCTATGACTCTTGTTATCTCTAAAAGTTTTCAAGGTAAGCCAACCAGGTCAGAATGAATTAACTTTGCTGACAAGAATTTAAAGCTGTGATAGGGCTATTGATCTAATTTGAGATTTTGGGAGAAGTTACATACGAATTGACGCAGTCACTGGATTTGTAAAATGCGCGTAATATGTTTCCCGTATCAAGTTGAAGAATGGATAATCCTAATTGGTAGGCTCATGATAGAGCGTAAATATGTGGTGGTACGATCAGATTTGTCCTATATAGAGAAACTAGTAGAAATTTTAGACCAAAGGGAACGAGTGTCAAGGATTAAATATTTAGTATTATCGAGAATGTTATGGAGTAACCATTAAGTTGAAATGTTAATTTAGGTATCGGGAATCGAGAGATTAGCAAATGGAACCCTAGTGCTTTTCTGAGATGATTCCGAGGACGGAATCCTTATAAGGAGGGTAGAATGTAATAACCTGGATATTTTCCAAATTTTATTATTATTATTTAAATATTTTATTGATTTTCTCAAAAGATGAGGAATAATTTTTTTTATTTTATTACAATTGGATGCATTTCTATATTTTTATTATTATTTTAGAAATTATTTTCTGTTCAATGGGGCTGAGTTCGGTTTAAAATTTTATATTATTTTACTGACCGGGTCAGTATCTCGAGTCGCTATTTTTATTCGGATGAAAATTTTATTTTGAGTAAATTATTTGAATATTCAAAATTTAGTATTTTTATATTTTTGAATATTCTAAATATTTAAATATTTTAAAAAGTTATTATTTTTTTATTCGTTTTAAAAAGAATAAAATTTATATTTTTCCCCAAAATATTTTTATAGATTTTTGGGATTACTTAAAAATTATTCAAAGATTAAATGTGATATTAAAATGATTTTAGTTATATGTTTTATAATTTATAAAAGATTTTAAAAAGAAAAAGTTTTTGGATATATATATATATATATCCTAAATCTACCCGACTCTCCCATTTCCTAAAACTACCCAGACAACCCCTAACCAAAATATCTCCATCTCTCTGTTTCATCTCCCTCTCTCTGTTTCTTCTGTCTGTATATATTTATTTTATTTTCTTCTTCTCCCCGCTGCTATCTACTCATGCGCTGCGCAGTCCTGCCCCTTTCGCTAGTTGTCACCTGCTGTTAAGTCTTCTTATGGTACGCGTTTATATATATATATATATTTAAACTTTAAAAAATTCATATCTTACAAATCATCCATCCAATATTCGATATCTATATATATAAATGACCAGCGCTTTAAGGACTATGCATATGTATAATTTTGGTTAAGTTTTGAGAACGTTATTTTCTGGACTGGTTTTCCTTTTTAATTTATTTAGGAGTATAGAAAGGTGATTTGATGATGGTGATCAAGATAGGAGTCAGTACGACATGTGTTTGTGCATGAGGATTAATTTCGAATTTTTCTGAGAATATTTTCCGGTCATCAGAAAGGACTCATGGGGTGTCCGTAATTGATCTTATGGTAAGACTTTTAAGATCCTGACTTGATGCTTGTAAATATTCGGGCATGTTAGTTTATATATATTAATTTCATAATTTTTAGAGATTATTTTTATACCCCGTAAATTTCCTGTTGATCAGATTTTTGAGTTTAGGTGACCATGCTTCTTGTTTCTGGCAATTTTATGTGTATAGGTCTAATTTATTTTATGGGTTAAAATCGTTTAATTTATTTTAGTATAGTTGGATTGTATTGTTTGTGATTGATTTTGAGGGACTGTGATCCCGGGAAAAGTTCATTTTATAAATCCCTTATTTCAAAAAAATTTCTTGTAATAAAAGATTTATTCTAAGTTTCAATTATTATTTGATTAAAAATATTAATTAGTTAAATATTTAAAAAAATGTTTAATGTTATGTTTAATTGTTTAATTTGATAACGTCATCGAGGGTAGACGTTATAAGTTTTAATGTATGAATTAGAATTGTTAGTTTTTATTGCTTTTTATTCAAGGATTAATTGTTTATCTATATTCGTATCTCGAGGATTAATTGTTTATTTATATTCATGTCTCGAGGATTAATTGTTTATTTATATTCGAGTCTCGAGGATTAATTATTTGTTTATATGTAAGTCTCGAGGATTAATTGTTTATTTATTATTCGAGTCTCGAGGATTAATTGTTTAATTATATTCGAGTCTTAAGGATTAATTGTTTATTTATATTCATGTCTCGATGATTAATTGTTGTTTTATAATCAAGTCTCGAGGGTTAACTAGTTGTTTGAGGATTAGTTAATAATTGAGTTTATATTTTATTTATTGGTTTGTTAGATTTGATGTTAGTTTTCTTGTTAATAGGAATATGTCTGTGATAAGTATATAAATATAGTTAAGTTATAAACGCTCGTAGAATATAGCGAGGTACTTCAAGGACTAAAGTACCTCATTATATTTGACTATAAATGTAGACGTGCGGACTCGATCTTGATAGTTCAGACTCGTAGTAACCGCAGGAACGTTGGATTGAGGAATTATTAAATGGTGATACTGTGAGACACTACTGAGACAGAAGAAAGAAATAATTTGGTTACTTCGACTGTATGAAATTGGTGAAACCCAAAGGCAAGTATATTCTCCTTGATCATCCTAAACACTTTTGTTTTATTATTTCGATTGTTCATGTCATGATAAATAGTTATTGTTCAGAACTATTTATGATTCCTGTATTATTCTGTGCATCAGAGATACTTGTTATTCGTACTCTGAATATTGGAAGATGATTATAATAAACTCATCATATCCAGCGAATTATTGTATAAATAACGAGGATATGGTCTGTAGTTGAAACTAAGCATACCTTATTTACTTGGGTTTGCTCTATTGGATTGGAATTCTAGCGTAAGAGGCTCTGAAATAATAGTCCAGCATAGCGTAAGAGGCTAGTGGGACTAGTCCAGCATATTTAAGGGGATATGGTAACCATTCCATCCTCTTATAGGCTAACATTACTTGCCTACGGTACCTAACTGAAATCTAGATTATGCGGTGTGGCATAACTAGTCCTATTGTTTTTGAACCTGATCAGGGGGCAATAGTGGTGTGTGTTGAGTATCCAATCCATAGTGCCAGTTTGGCTATTATATATTGATTTTGAGCAGTTGATTCATTTTAATGACATACTGCATTGTTTCAGTTGAAATAAACTGTGATTTATTTTAATGTTCAGTTTTTGATAATAAACTGTTTTATATTCCGTTCTCTATACAGATCTCATATATTGACTACATTTCAATTGTTTATATACTTGTTGAGCATTTCTTTGGCTCATTCTTGCTTTTCATCATACACTTTTCCAGACAGGATGAGAAAATATTAGCCTTTCAGAAAAAGTAGATCGACGAGATTTATCCGCGTAGCTCGGAAGAAGAAAGTAAGATGTCTTTACGAAGAAGTTTTGATCCAGAAAGTCTGTATCTGGAGTAAGTTTTATTTATATATTATTATGTTATATATATGGTTTGGTATATAATAGTGTCGACTGCTGGTATACTTTTTATCGAAGTTATACTGGTAATATAAGATTTGTTTAAAGAAATTGTTGAAATCAATTGTGGAATTTTATGGATGGGGTCACAAACGAGATTCGATTTGATTATTTGAGGTTTATAATAATTGATGTTTGGTTTCTGGATTCTTGTTTTTAGAACTATAATCTAAAAGATCTCGGTAATTGGGGTCGTAAATGTAGAATTCAAATATTGAATGACTACAGGTGGTGCAAAAATGTTATTGAATAGGTGATTTTATATTGAGGTATTTCACGTGACGACCAGATCCCTGACCCCGGATTTGGGGTCGTTACACAAACCATTAGTATAACAGTTTAAATACGAATAATACAACTTGAAGAACTAGTTTGAAATCCATGTAAATCCATTCACTCTTTGCCTCAATCTTTCTCTTAAAGTGTTTGTCTCATTATTCTCTAAAAAATACGGCTATATGATAATATAATATGATATTGTATGATGGTTCTTTATTAATCTATAAAATCCTAAATACTTTATAAGGAAACAAAAATAATATCTAAAATAAGTTGAATTCTAATTGTGAAATTCATAATATGTCTTTGGGGTCTATATTTATGGAATGCTCTGATTGAAATTTTGATGATGGCGGTAAAAATGTTCAAATATTCAGAACTCAAAGACATGGCCCAAACTTGAATAAATTCAAATTTTCTTTTATTTTATCTCCAAATTTAACTATTTATTCTTCAATTTTTCCAATTTAGAAATTCTTTATTTTTTACAGTAATATTTAGTTATGTACAAAATATTGGAAATATGAGAATAAAATTCTATAATACATATATAAATATATGCTCTATCAAATTGTTAGAGGTTTATTAAAATTTAACTATAAAATATATTAAAATTTAATAGTCTTCAATCTAAAATTTAAAATATTCACCAAAATCTTATAATATTTAAAATTTAATAATTTTTATTTTATAAATAGTACATTTTGATAAATTTTATAATATTTTTTGTACCATTTTGAAATTCATAAAATTTTGAAATATCTTATCTAAAGGGGTGTGTTTAATCTAGTATTTAGAGATTTTTTTCTCGATTTAAAAAGTATTATAAAGTTTTATAATTTATTTATTATTTAATTTAAATTTTAAAATAACTATTAAAATCTAATTTGATCATATTTAAATCTAGATTTTAATCATTATAATTTAACGGTATTCAAAATTTAATAATTTTTTCTATTTTATAAAATAATAAATTTAATAATAATTTTGATTGTTTTTAAAATTTATTTAAAATTTACAAACTTTTGAATAATTTTATTTAAATACATAAGAATTTACCGAGTCACTGAGAATCAACCTATAATTAAAATTAATTATAGTATTTTAAAATTTATAAATTATTAATATTTCATTAAATTTAAATTAAAGTTTAAATTTAAACTTATATTCCAACTTATTTTGAAAATCTAATTATTTCAAAAACCTATTCAAATTAAAAACCATATAACATTTTAAAATTTTAATATGGTTAAAAAATATATAAATTTCTAGTTTAAACATAGTGCTAAACTTAATTACTTTTAAAAAATATTTTAACAAAAATATAAAATTATTTTATAAAGATTTCAAAATAAAACATATACAATTATTTAAATTCAGTAACTAAATTAAGTAATGGACAAATATATGAACAATGCCGAACACACCTTAATTAATCAATTTGGGTTCCTATGGGCCAGGTTCGCAGAATGTACACTATTGATTTGTCCTGGACTTGGATGATTGCTTTAGCAATAGGCCAATAGCCCAAGAACAATAATGTAACTATCCTAATTTCTTCAAGTCAATTGTTTGGGCTTACAGTGGTGGACTGTGGTGGGCATAGTATTGATTTAAGTGAGTAATTAAATCAAATACCTTACGAGGTATGTAAATATTGATAGTACATGCCCGTGGTGCCATTGTGCAGCTGAAACGGGAACTCATGTTATGTTTATGTGTGATTTTGCAAAAACCTTATGGAGAACAGTGGGGTTAGATGGCCTGGTGCATTGTGAAAACTATGAGTCACCAAAGATAATCTTTGAAAGAATCTTTAAATATGCAACGAAGGAGCAGTGTGTTCAAGTAGCCATGTTGTGTTGGAGTTTGTGGCATCGTCGCAACAGATGGGTGTGGGATCACGTAAATGGGTCCATCTTTGGAGTTGACAGTTCTGCAAACTGCATGGTACAAGCATGGATGGAAGCTCAGATAAAGGAAGGGAGCAGGAGGAGCACGAGTGATCAAGGAGATCGTGTATGGTCCCGTCCTTCGGCTGGCTGGGTGAAGATTAACATCGACGCGACTGTTTTTATGACAGGAGAGATAGGAGTTGCTGCTGTGATTCGTGATGAGTGTGGAGGCTTTGTAGCAGCTCGTGGGTGTCGAGTCTCGGGGGCTTGGAGGCCGAGTGAAGCGGAAGCAATTGGTTTAAAGGAAGCATTGTCGTGGATCATTGCTCGAGGACTTAATAAGTGTGTGCTGGAAACTGATTCTTATATCTTAGCAGAGGCGTGCAAAGGCAATCCGGGAAGAGCTAATTTTGGTATTATAGTTATGGCAATCCGGAGTGTGTCCAATTATGTAAGCACATAAATCCTATGCAAATTCGTTTTGTTTATCGGTCCGCGAATACGGTAGCTCATACGCTTGCACAAGCTACTTATTCCATGTCGGGCGTAGGGGAGTGGTCTGTCACTCCGCCTCAGTTTCTTACTCATGTTTTGGAGTTGGATTTGATTTAGTAATGCAAGTTCGGTTTTACTCAAAAAAAATAAATCAAATCCTTTGTTAATATGACTCTTCTCATAGTGGTAATTCAAAAACTATGCTCAAAACAAAAAATAGAGAAAATTTCAATATTATTTTGTGGACCACAATAAATTTATAAAATGTTTATACGTCATTTCTTGAAATTTCCAATAATTTTATATTTATAATTTAGTATTGAAATGAAAATACATTAGTTCAATTTATAATTAAATATAGATATAAGATAATAAAATTATCTTTTAATTTTGTAAAACGACAAAAATCCAAAATCCAGTAATATCAAATAATAGAATTCTTAGTAATTTAGGGTAATAATTATTTTATTAATAAAAATAAAAAATACATATAAGTTATTTAAAAACAAAAAATAAAATAAATATTCTAACATTTTAAGAAATAACTGCGTACTGTTGGATCACAGAAAAGTGTTGTAAAATAACTCACGTGGCTTAGTATTAACAATCTAATCCCAACTCCCAAGCTTAAAGATTGTAGTTTATAATCTTTAGAGAAAAGTGAAGCCAAGAATCCAACGATTATAGTGTCTTCTTTTAAAACGTACAGTAATTTCTGAGATGGTGCCAAAAGTATAAAAGATTTGAGAGGTTGTAATGAACTAATGTAGTTCTGTAAACAGTTGTAAAGCTCACTGTTTCATTTTGGGACCATTGTTATTTTCTACCACTATAAACATAATATTTGGATATATATGCTTGTTGTATATTTACATCCAGCTAGCTAATTAGTGCTACACAATTACAACACCAATAAAATTAAAATGAAAAGGCAACTTGAGATTATGGTTTATGTATATTACCCCTAATTGTTTTATATCAATGAAATATTATTTTTTTTCAAAACATTCATTTTTTTTTTTATTTTTTTGTCATAGTGGGGTTCATTTATTAACAAAAAATAAAATAGAGAGAAAATACATGGAGCGCTATTAAAATTAACACTGTTAAAAATGTGTTAAATGACTAGAAGATTATTGGAGGTGCTCTCTGGGTAAGGTATAACAACTGTCAAACACCCCGCGTAATTAGAAGCCCAATCTTTGTGACGAAAATCAATTTTTTTCCTTGACCAATTCTCACTTGACATTTATAAAATCTTACTTTGTGCTATTATTTCTACTGTACTTTTTAGTGGCAAATTATCTGAGTTGTCATGTGTCACTTGTAATTAGTAAATTTTTTAATAAAAATATGAGATATGCCAAACACGAGACCCTAAACAGAGAAGCATCAGATACTTTATCGCTATTCGCTTATGCATGGAAAAATAAACACTCTTACAGTATAACAGTATATGTATACATATATACTACTTTGTACAAAGCTGATTGGAATTGGTTGGTTCATATTAAAAGTAAAAAATCTATATGATCATGTTATTATTTGAATACACTTTAACACACAAATCAGAATCTAAATCTAAACCTGGTTTGAAATACAATGACCTATTTTTCGACTTTTCTCTACTTTTTATGAGAAACAAGAATTAAAAAGAGAGATGCAGTTATAAGGAAAAGAAAATAAAGCAGGAAAAAGGAGAAGGTGGGAGAGAAACAAGAAAAAGAGAGATGTAGTTTTAAGGAATGTGGAAACCAAGTAGATTTGATTCATCTTCGGAACAAAGCAAATCAACATGGTTAGGAAAAAGAACCTAATCGTTTTAAGAGATCATCGAATTAAGCTAGCTTTTTGTGGATTTGGTCTTTTTCTCACGTAAGAAAAATGAAAAATCTTAATGTTGCATGTCTTCTCAAACTTCAGACTCATTATACGCTTTTTCCTTGCCCCGTGATTTAGTTGATACCTCTTTAATTTGATGTATATATTTATTGTAGATGGTGTTCTAACCCGAATTCCATATCGAGAAAAAAAAAATATTTTAAATATAAGCACTTAAATAACTCTATTAATATGAGATTTTTGGGAAGGATAGAAAAATAAAATAATCTTAATGAAGATCAAGATAAGTTCCAAAATTAGTTTTAGATTTGAGAATCAGGGACACCACTTTCATGACCCGAGGTACGTACGCATGATACGTAACAGAAGTTTGCACAAATTTGTTAAGGTAGGCAAAGCTGATGAAGGTGTACAGTTTCTGATATAAGGTGTACATATTGTTGGAAAATGTGGTTAGAAGCCCCACATTGTCAAGTCATTTTGAGCCTGAGTTTGAATATTTCTTGGTGTGTGCGTGTAATAAGTTATGGTTGGAGTACGTTCTTCGAAGAGAGAACTTTTGAACGCATATTTAAGTATTAGGCAATTAGCACACGTGGTTAATTACGCAATTGTGTAACGCACAATTTTTCCCAAGTCTATATATACATCTTATATGGTCTTAGGTTTTACTTATCTCGTAACCACAACCGTCCTCAAATAATCCTTTGTCCCTGGTGATAGTTTTTTTACTCTGTTCAAACTCGCTGAAGGTGCTGTTTCTTCGTGACATCATCGTGTTAACGTTTTATCCCGTGAAACTATCGACTCAAGCATGCGGTGATAGGCGAAATAACTTTGATGAGACTGTTTCGTACTAGACTTGGGATATCTTCCGTTTCATATCCTTTCTCTTTAACAGTTTTGTTTATAGTCATATACTGATCTGTTGCTTGCACACACAATCACTCGTATTATATTATTATATTTTTTGCAGATTGTTTAACACATATAATATTCCTTTATCTAAATTTTAACAACTTGCATAACTTTTTCCAAAAAAAAAACAGCTTGCATAACCAGGTAAAAATTTATTTCTAATGGGAAATGATTGAGTTTTCAAAGAGAATTTTTACCCGAACTTCCGCACTCTACATCTCACTGGAATATTATAAGTTCCCGCTAGCTAGAACTCGAATTATCAATTTCTTACCGGAAGAAGGTTTTTAAGAGAACCTCAAACTCTATAAACGCCATATTTCCACTTGGATTTTAACGCGCACGCTCTTAATTAATTATATGGAAGTTAACTTACGTGTGTTTCAAAAAATAAATAGTAATATGCAGTTAACTTCATAATCTTAATTAGTTATATATTTCATATTTAAGATAACTCCCCCCATGGATTGGAGTTGATGAGACATGCATAGAGGTAAAAAGAAAATCGAAACTTTTATAAGAATTCATATACACCGATGATATATGTGTTCTAATCAATTGCATTGGACCTTTGGACAGAAAATACGACAAAAAGAAGAACAATGGAGCTCTATTACTGAAGACTAATACAAAGTAGCTCTAGCTAGCAAGCTAGGATTGGTGATGATTCCTCCTAAAGATCTTTTGCCCTGGTGCAAGAATGGCCATGGGATCGAATCTAGCCTTCCTCTCTACAAAACGCGGCCATTGATCCCCAAAATGTCGCTTCCATCCTTCTTCGGTATTGTAGTGAGGGAAGTAGAGCTTAAAATCAAAGCCATTTCTCGCGCAACAGTTTATAATTTCGTGATTCTGAGCCACTTGTTCTTCCACTGAAGGTCCCTTACGGCATGGTAGAGCAGAATCAGCAGATCTCAGTAATGCTACTAGGTAGAAGATTTCGCCTTCCGGTAGCACCACCGATGTACGATTGTCCCACCTAAATGAAAAAAATGGAATGTTAATTTGGTAAGATTATTATTCTACTCGAAGCATTATTACATGAACATATATAAGAAACGTTTGTGATAATTGTGGGGAGGGCCTGCGGGGACCTGGTTACAAAATTGTGAATTAAGAATATTGGTGGGATTTGGTCCAGAAAAATAATAATTGGTGCGCGGAAAGACAAATACGGTGTCATGTTTGTCCTCAATTATATATGCCACTACTTTGCCTGAAAGCTACTGCACTTTGTACCTCATTCTCCACGAGAAGATATATTCACAATGACAACTCAACCTCGCATTATAGAGTATGCTTCCTCAGTCCTAAATATATGTCATTTTAATTAATCATATTATTTAAATTTTGATCGTAATTTTATAACATTTATTAATATTATGATATTTTAAAAATTTGCAATTGGGTAATATACGAAATATAGTTTCACATTTACGAAATATGATTAAATTTTAAGCTCAATTTGACTAAATTAAAATTATTGACAAAAAAGGCATTTAAACGAGAATGAAGAGATTATAATATATCCAATGATTTTGGTGGAAGGAGTGAAAATAGTAAATTATTTTCACGCCGTTAAATTAAAATATTATATTATAGTAATCTAACAAAACAAAGGGAATATTATATTTTTTTGACAATTTAAAATACGGAGTATAATAGGAAGGGGTATAGCGTACTGCTGTACATTACATAATCATCAAAGTGAATAAAAGATTTCATAATCAACGTACCATGCAGATTTGGGAAACAAACGGTACAACATAGGAGATACTACGGGTCCCAACGTTGTAAAGTACGATGGGTAATGTGGGTCATGCTAGCTTAGCTGAAAATTATATGACTTAACTTCAAAATCTCAACTATCATATCTTTAAAAGGTTCTCTACATATCTGCCGACTCCAACTAGTTTACCACTCCAATACTTTATACACAAAACTCCTACATTTCTTACGGGGATCGGGACCAGGAATTTCCTGGCCCCGATCCTGATAAATGATAATTATATCCAGTTTAGTAATAAAATAAGTAGACTATGTTGATGTTGAAATTAAAGGAGTGGAAGCTTACTTGGAACGATTAAAAGGGTAGACCAGCATGGGTCCACCGATCCCATGATTCAAGATCTGGTTAAAGACCAGACGATCAAAACAAGCAATGTCTGTTTTAGACACAAACAAGTTGAGCCAAGGGTGTGGGGAATCCCATGCACCGCTACATCTCGCTTCTTGTTCCGCATGTTTTACTCTCAACACAAACTCCATGTAACTCAACTCCATCTCATATCTCAACCCCTCCACATATCTCAACCCTTCAATTAATTTATCAACCACCTGCAACAATCATAATAATTACTAAATTAATTTCGTAATTATTGTATTTTTCTAGCAATAAACAAGGAACTAGCAGGAGCATAATAATGGGCTATTTCGGCCGGTAGTGAACTTCTGGTTGGGGCCCAGTTAATGAAAATGGAATTACTGTTTTGGGCCTGACCCAGTGGCCCCCTTATTTTTAATTGCTATTTTGATAACTTTTGGGTTTGTCGTATCAGAATAAAGGATTGGACATGGCCCATGGGGTAGTAAAGCAGTGTGTGGTGAAAGCACGGAGGGTTAATCTGGGTAATAAAGACCCGGCCCTGTGGGTCTTATTGTTACACGTTGGTTGGTGTCACCGTGTCAGTACACTACACAGCGCATGGTCAGTCTCACATTAGCTGCCAATATTCCAAGAAGATTATTTAACTTTTGTAATGCCAATTCAAAAAACAAATTTGTATTGTAATTAATTGTTTATCACTACATTAATTCACATATGCTAGACCTTTTGTGACACATTCTGCTGTTGGACTAGCTCTAAAACGCCTTGTTCGTACTACTAAAAATATATTAGTGTGACTCTCTCTCTCTCTCTCTCTCTCTCTCTCTCTCTCTCTCTCTCTCTCTCTCTCTCTCTCCGGAGAAACCTAATTGCTTTATAGTCCACATCTGTATACTTATGTCAAAACTGAAAACCCAGTCTTTGTTGCTAAATCACCTACACCGGGGCTCACCTCCAGCTCACTAAACACAGAAGTCACTTCTTATTCTTAATCTTAATCTAAATAACTTAACCTTAATACTAAACAATTAAGTTGTTATCTATGTGCATTTTTCTACAAATAAACAGTGATTCGGGTCCGCAACATGACTAATTAAAGTCAGTTGTACTGGGAAAAAAATACAAGCACAGAGCCAATAGAAAAAAAGAAGAAGCTAATTTTCCACTTAAAGAATAACTAATCCTAAATTTTTTCTATTTCATTTATTCGATCCATAATTTATCATCATTCAAAAAAAATTATTAGAAGTACTTTCGAATTCGTGTCACTCAAAATTAAACTTATAATTCAATATTATATACTGGAGTAAGATAGTAATGTGTTACTTAACGACCGAATTTATAAGTTGATCAAAAAAATTAGGTAATTAGACCCTACACATCTGTCACACAAACCCTACACGTATTTTAAAATACAAAAAAATATTTACACATCCTGTTAAAAAATTCATATAAAAAATACAAATAAATTTAAAAGTAAGGGGGAGTATATAGACATGTATACTTTGAGATGTCTTTGTCAAAAAATGTATTGAGATGCAAGAACAACTCCAATGCAATGTTATAATTAGTTCTATTTTTATATTATAGTATTAAATGCTAAAAATCTCAATTCCAAAAGAGTGTTATATTCGGATGAATCCATGCAAATATGCATCATTGGTTCTATATTTGAAACTAAGGATAAATCCATCTTTTATTGTCACATCATCAATGACTAGAAGATAGGTGAAAGTTAAAAGAGTTTGTTAAAATATTTAATGAAAGTAATTAATGTTAGTAAAAAATAGATAAAAGTTAAAAATGATATTTAAATATGAAACTAGTTATAAAATTAGTATTAGAGTGCAATATTTATTTTAACATCAAAATATATTTTTTAATATTATATTATAAAATAGTAATAGATATTTAGTATTGTACTTGTTCCGACAACGCAACTTTAGTTTTGGGTGTTACAATACCTGCCACCCATATACGCAATATATACAGTTATACACAGGCAAATCATCCTGTACATGCAACAATCAATCCAATTCATTATACCAAAACATGCAAATACCCCCCTTCAAATAATGCATCATGCATATAATAAAACGTGAATGAATTAAAAGTAACCGAGAGTAAAAAAAACATACCGCATTCACTGATGAAGAATCATCGAATTTACTGTAATGCAATGCAAGTTCAAGGCAGTAAAGAACCGGACCGGCTGAGCAAGGAATCCGGGTCGGGTCAAATCTCTGGTTCGAATAGAGTGGCACTGATTTATATCCATTGATTGGGTCATCATTGTTGCAAAATACAAATCCCTCGACGTAATCAAACGAGTCACCACCTTCTGGCAAACTCACTAGAAGCTCGGCGTCTTGAGTGAACTCAGCAAACTCGGAGTAAACTAACCTTATCCATCTCACCTAATCAAACAAACAATCACACTTCGTTAACGTGTCATCGTTCATGCAAAAATAATATTAGCATCCTAAATCACTTAATAAAATAAACTCCTAATACCTATTATATATCGTAATATATTGTACTCCTAATATTTAAACGTAACATCTTCTCGTAAAAAAATACGAAAATACACGACACGATAAAAGGAGATACGATGATATGACAGGTTAGAGTGTACCATTTCGGGAGCGGTTTGAAGCAAAATACTAGCTCTAGTAATGATACCGAATTGAC
The DNA here is from genome assembly GCA_028671895.1 of Oenanthe sinensis. Classification (NCBI taxonomy): domain Eukaryota; kingdom Viridiplantae; phylum Streptophyta; class Magnoliopsida; order Apiales; family Apiaceae; genus Oenanthe; species Oenanthe sinensis. The sequence continues at coordinate 13,351,904 of CM053799.1, forward strand.
CGAGACCTCCTAGAACAGAATAAAAAAGCTCGGAGCTTTGATTCTCCGAACAAATTACAATATCGCCGTTTGCAGTCACAACTTCTAGTTCCGTTACATTTGACGTTTGCGGTCCGTATCGAAACGCCTGGCCACTAACGCCGGCGTTAGATAACGTCCCGCCAACGGTTAACCCTAGATAATCCGTCCACGACCTCGGCGCCAATCCGTACTCCAAAACGCACCGTTTCAACACCTCCTCCCACAACACCCCCCCGCTGACGTCAGCGACGGCGCCATCACGGAGACGCTTGACGGAGAAAACGTGATTCTCCTTCGATCGCATGTCGATGACGAAGCCGCCGTCGGACATGGCCTGGCCGTTGATGGAGTGACCGTTTCCCCTGGCGGCGACGGTGAGATTGCTTGTATTTCCGGCGAATTTCACGGCTTTGGAGATGTCGTCGGCGCCGGAGGGTTGAATTACGGCGAGAGGCTTGGCGTGATGTAAGCCGCCGAAATCGGAGGAGGCGAATGAGGTGGAGCGGCACTCGATTGTGCCGCGGAGGTCCAAGGCGGAGACGAGACGAGTTTCATCACTGTCCGCCATTGTTTCCGTCTCGTTCTCATGAACAAAATGTTCCAAGTAAACTATCATGTTAAAACTCGATAGTATAAATAATTTTCGGCAATTTCGTAAACGACACGAATACACCAAATATTTATTTACGTGTAGGAGTTTATAAGAAAGAGAGCTAGGGAAGTTTGTGGTGGTTTCTATCAAGGGGAGATTTAAATAAACACGATTAGATTATTTGATTTAGTTAAAGAAGATTTGGGGGTTTATTTAATTTAAGTTGGGGGAGGGTGATGTAAGCGAAAGCTTCTGAAAATGGGGTTGATGGTCTCATCTTTGTTCATATCTCATCTGTCTGCCACTTCCACTTGTTGTCTCTAATCTTCTTTTTGTTCCTTGGCTTTCTTTTTAAATCTTTTTTTACCGCCTGTTAAGACAGAGATATTGTAAATAAAAAATGACCAGAGATAAAGCAATTTGAAAAACAAGTCTTGTTAATTTTTTTTAATTATACTGTACATGTCTGTTTTAAATCAATAATTTTGAAATATACTCCTCTTCATCCCTAACTAATAGTCCTTTTAATCTTTTTATACATATTCTAACGCACATAAAAAATGTAGTTTGATAAATTATTTTTTGATTTTTTTAAATAAATATTTAATTTATAAAAAATCAAATAGACAATTAATTAAAAACGGAGAGAATATTCATAAAAAAAGTTTATTAATAAAATTGTATCCGGTAAGAAATTATTAATATTAGGAATTTTCGTCCGCTACCAACAATTTTACAAATTTATGAAAAATTTGTGTTTCCTCACTTGTCATCTGCCATCATTTTTATAAACTTCTTCATGTCACTTACAATTATCCATTTCACTTGACTTAGAATGTGTTTTCCAGTACAAGACACGTTAAATAGTAGTTTAACTAACAATTATCCATTTACTCTAAGAAAAAAATTCATTTTATTTGTGTTTTATTGTCCTTAATGTTGTTTATTTTATGCATAAAATCCTCTAACTGTGAAAAAAAATAGTGCACTAGGAACCTCAAGTTTCTGAAATTTGTATCTTAAAGGTGTGTGTACATATATACATGCACATAAAATATCTATATACTTATATTTGCAGCCACTTATATGATATATTAGTGTAGCTCTCACAACAAGAATCTGTGTAGAGAAGACAAAGGAATATATTGAAGTTCAATTTAAATTACATATTATATTCTATATATAATAATATATAATAATAGTAAGAAAGATCTTATCCAAATACTGTCAAAAGTCACATGATCGATTCTTAATAACTACATAATATTATATACTAATTATTTATAAATTATAATTATTATTAAGAATCCTAACAATTATAATTTTTCTTATCTCGCTTCAAATGATAATTCAAACTCTATTAGATATCTTAGTAATTTTGAATTTCAGAAATCAAAATTAGACGATTTTACAACCCACGCGAAACTTACAAAATTATATTTAATTCCGAGGTGGTCCAGCATCCGAAATTCAACTGGAATATCGCGTAATTTAGACATTAAAGACAATTACGAATTTTTATCGGAGAATTATATTCCGTTTAGGAAACCTTTTAATAATATATAGAGACATATCATATATCAGACATTAATATGTATTATTATTAGATTATAGTAGAGATAATATTAGAGTTTTACATACATAGAAATAGAGGGAGTCCATGAATTTCCTTGTAAGAGAGGATTAAAGTTTTTCTAATACAAATATTTTCTTTAAAAATATTTAATATATTATATAAGATATTATAGCAATTTTATACGGAGAACCAATTACATTTATATGAGAAATTATTATATTTAGAAACCTTATTAATTTATTGGTTTGGATCGAATTGAAGAAATTAGATTTTTTTTTTAAAATAATTATTTTGATGATTTGAGTTTTGATTGGATACTTTTGTAAGTGGCGATGCAATGGTTTAATTTTGATGATTTAAATTTTGAATTTAATAATTTTTAGCTAGTGTGGTTATGATGGTGGTAGTGGAGATGATGGTGATGTTATGGCGGGAGTTGTAGTGATGATGTAGTGGGAATTGTGCCAAAGATGTAGTGGTCGTGAGGTGACAGTGATTGTAATAGTGATTACGATTATAGTGATGACGGTTTGGTGGTGCTAATGTATATAATTATAATATATTTATATATTTAAATTTTAGTGATTTTGATTTTAAATTTGTTGATTCTAATTCGGTTCTTAGCTCTCATTATAAGAGAATTCTCATTAGAGTAACCCCTATATATATATATCGTCATGCTCTAGTAGAAAGTAAATTAGAATAAAAAGTAAAAAGTAGGCCAAATAAGGATCCAACCCAATACAATCTCACACTAATCAAATACACTTTCACTGTTTCACACACACAATCCCACCTAATTCCCTCCATTTTTAATTTAATTTTTCTCATTAATTGGTGAACTTTTTTCCAAATCAAACTTCACCATATTTTTTTAATCTTCCAACGATTAGTTTCCATACCATATATGCTATATTTCAACGACTTTCATCTTTTCGGTGATCTCCTTCTGTATTTATTTAACAAAACTGGTGATTTTGGTGATTATTATAATACAAATTAATGATTATTATAGTACAAAATAGTGATTTATCTAATATAATTTAGTGATTGCATTTCGATTTGGCAGCATATGTTAATATTAATTTTAGGACTCTGATGACGTGTTACTACCATGTCAACAAGTGATGACGTGGCAGTGGGGTTCTAGTGCCACCTCCTCACATGCTGACATGACAGTGGGTCCCACTGCCACGTTTATTTATTTAACAAAACTGACAATTTTGGTGATTCTTATGATATAAATTAGTGATTGTTATAGTACAAAATAATGATTTATATAATATAAATTAGTGATTGCATTTCGATCTTGTAGCAGATGTTAATATTAATTTTAGGACTCTAATGACGTGTCACTTTCCAAACACACTGGAATGGATGATACAAAGTCCTCCAACATTTCATACTTTTGGAGTGATGACGTGGCAGTGGATCTCAGTGTCACGTCATCATTTGATGACGTGGTAGTGGGCCCACTACCACGCGGCAGTGCCACATCATCACTTGATGACGTGGCAGTGGGTCCCACTGCCATGTGGCAGTGCCACGTTAGCAGATGGTGACATGGCAGTGGGCCCCAGTGCAACATGTCAGGGGTTAAAATATAAAATATGTTAAGTAGGGGGGCATAATGTAAGATTTAAAAGTAGAATAAAAATAATTTAAAATTTTAAAACTATTTTCTATTTTCTATTCTAAGCTTACTTTCTACTAGATCACTAGTGTATATATATATATATATATATATATATATATATATATATTGTAGACAAAAAATTTGTATATTGTTACTTTAATGAAATGATAATATAAATAATAGATTATAATTTAAGCTAAATTTGATGTAAATAATATAATATAATTTTATTAGAAAATTAAATATTATAAATTATATATCATATAGTTATAATCTTATTTATATAAAATGAATTTACAAAGGTAATGATATTCCAATTGAAATAGAAAAATATATAATAAAATATAGTCGATTATCGAACTCTTTACTTTAATTGTATTTTTAAAACAATTAATATAACTATTTAATGTCGATGTTATTAACGAGATTTGAAATTTACACATTTTTTAGTAGCTTAGAATATTTATTAATATATGATTTAATGTTTTTGAAGATGTTTAATAATGAAATTTATATTTCATAAACGTTATAAGCAGCTTATTTTTCTTAAAAGTTAATTTTAAAATTTATCAAATATTTTTTATCTATTATATATAAAAAATTTCATTACTATTTATAACAAAAATACTAAATGAACCTATATATTGGGCGCTGATTATTTTTTTAACTAATTTGTTTAATTTTATAAATAAAAATATGAGATGCAGACTAGTGCCACCATGTCTCCATAGGAGGGGTTCAAAATTTCAACGAAACAGGTTCAAGGAACCAGTTCAGAATACCAACATGGCAACATTGTTCAATAAGCTTGGGTAGATTAACTAGAAAGCATACAAGATAGACTAACTCACAAATGAAATCAAATGTCCTTGCATAGCCTCCTACTCTTTGCCACATGCAAGTGGCCAAAACGTTCATTGTTCACGCTGGGCAATTCAATAACTTTCGCCCTTCTTGCCTCTTGTTGAGTTTCATCTGCGGAGGAACCTTGGTTGTCTTCATTTGAATCTGCATCCGTATCTGAGCCTTCCTAAACTGACATCACTCTTTTGCCTGCTGCCTTGTCTATGTTTATAGATTTGCCTCTGTCCTTGTCCTTCACATGAGTGGTAGCTACCTGCACAGAATTCTTGTCCTTGCTTCTCACTTGAGTAGAGAACACCTACACAAAATTAGAATTGTCACTTTTTGTTGAGTTCTCCTGCAAGACTTTTTTGTTTGCCAGTCTTTGCGAGGTTCTTTTTCGTTGATAGACCATTGTCTTGTCGCACTTGCCTTCCGAGACATTGTTCGATTGTGAAGTATCACTTGAAGTAATATATTCAGTGCTATGAGTAAAAATCGTTCCTAAGTGACTAGCACTCCCTTTGGCAAGGGGAATGATGTCTAACAACGCAGGGCAGAGCACATTTTCATGACTACAATTGCAGGTAAAACATATGGGGCATAGGTCATCATCAGTGATGTACCAGACTTGAATCCTAGCTAAAAAATGGATAGATTGTCCCGACATAGGGACATGAACAACTGAAGGCTTAACACTAAGGGCTTTGATTTCAACAAGCACAAAGGCTTCCAAAGCAGGGTCAAGATTTTGTAAGTGGTTCTAAGTATGTCCAGCAATAACAAGGGGTGTTCCAGCCGCATTACTAATGTCACAAATGCTATCAGGGGACCAGTAGTTAAAATGAACATTGAGAAGACAAATCCAAATCTTCTGGGTTCTATCAGGTTACATACTATGAAAATGTTCCATCCAGGGGTTTAAATGTAATTTAATGGATCTAACAGAAAAAGGACTATAATGTAACGCTCTCTTATAGGATTTATAGGTATCAAACATCAGAATGAAATAACCAACAAAGTGCTTAGAAACTTTAATTAGACTAGCAGAAGCATACTTATCAAGCAACAATTTAACAACCTCATCACTATCTAAACCCACAAGACTTGCAAAGTAGCCTAGGTAACAATTCTTCCAAAGTTTTTGAGCATTAGCAAATATAGCAATAGAAGGTTTAATACAAACAATATCATTAGACTTGAATATGGCATTTCTTGGTGTTGAGTTGGTTTCGTACAACTAACAAGATTAATGTCCAAAGCATGTAAATCTTTAGGTAAAGAGTTTGAGAAAACATGTCATGTAGACTTAGCTTACTCCATGAGTACAAAAGATTGAGTTACGGTGCCAAACTTCTTTGCCTGAGCTAGCTTTGGTGAAGATCGAAAGCCATTCAAGTGAACGATGAAGTTAACACGAGGCTTAGAGAGATCCGAGTCAGAGGAAGAGATGGAAATGATGGACATTATATAGAAACGATGGGAATCAACGGAGAGCAAAGTTTCGGAATGGGTATTGGCGGCGAAATTAGGGAAAGAAACAAGAGGGAAGAAAAAGGGGAAAAAGGGAGAGAGAGCGAGAGAGAGAAAGTCGACTCTCGTTGAATACCATGCTAATTTGACTCATGCTATTGGATGATGATTATTGTGCTCTTTATTATTTTCATCTAATATTTTAACTTATAATTTACTTATTTATTATACAAGTCAGATAGATCCTATATAATAATCTAAAAGTAGGATATTAGGAGTTAAACATACGTAATAAATAAGGTAGTTTAATAAACCATAATTTATAAGGTAATCTGCATCCCCATAGAAAATGGATTATGAATCAAACCAAACTATCCAAAATGTATCCGCACGTAGTATAAATACGATAGGATAAAATGTTTACTGACATTATTTCAATTGTAAAAGAAAATTATAAATCAGTTTTACAAAACTTCTTGCAATACAATCCATTATTGTTTTGTTGTAAATAGTAAAATTTGTGTGGCCGTCAAATAATATTCCAAAAGTTGATTACTTGATTGGTCTCTGTAGTGAGCAGTGACCTTTCATAATTGTTGGGGGTTACAAACTAGTTGATTCATGCTGAAATTAAGTGATTGAGAAAGAACACGAAGACACAATTGAAAGATTGCTCGAAATTGTTGGCCTTTTTGGAGTATCAATTCCACTTGATAGATTTATTTATTGTCGAAAATATATTTTATATTGTAATGAATTTGAGACATGACCCATATATATAATGTTCGGGAGACGCATAATATATTTTTGTTTTTCTTATACATACACTTTTATTTTGCCAAGTATTTTAATCCATATTCTTTGTTTGTTTTTAGTTTCTCTTTTACAATAAAAAGTGTATCTAAGTAGATGCATGAATCAGAACATAACATTTCGGAATTATTATCACTAATTTAAAATAAAAATATTATTTTAGATTTGATTGAATTTTCTCACATGCACCATGACAGAAGTACCAACTATACTTGAAATCCATCAATTGCTGGATCAGTTTGGCATTTTTTTTCTTTTTTTTCACAGAAAGCAATTGCTATCGTTTATCACTTAAAAAGTCCCCGGCTGCTATTTTACTCGTATTTTCTTTCTTCTTGTTTTTTTTTCCTTCTTTTCACTTCATCCAGCTATATTATATTATTATACATGGTCTCGGTGCATGATATATACCATTAACTTCAATCATGTATAAAATTGCAGGAAAAATAGATTTGATGATTATAAAATATTGAAATCAATAAAATCGATGAACAAGAAATCGTTGACCCGTGACAAGAAATTCACTGCCTTGAAAATGATATGCGGCGCGACCGATGTATTAAAACATATCGCCGATCCGTTCTCTAAGATTTACTCAATATTCTCACACAAGTGCACTCTTGAGTGAGAGTTTGGAATCTATACAAATTTGTACCCAAAATCATAAGAAAGAAAGTATATATATTTTATCAAGGGTATTTTTCCTCCACAAAATCCATGATCTCTCTCCATCTCTCTCATAGAAGAAGATACAATTGGATATCTGTAACCCCTCTAAAATAATAATGGATAATCAATATTAATAACTAAAATCAACTAATAAATATAACATATATAACTCCCGATGTATATATATATATAATATTATAATAAAACTCATAAATATATAATATATATCATATAATCAATAATATTCAAAATTCTAAGTGGGGAATAAAATATATTAATATATGAAATAAGACAGCAACTATTATAATATAACTCATATAATGAGAAATATAATCATATAATATAACAAAGATTTACTTTGAAATATCATTACACCAACAAAAATCTATATGGAATTGTTTAATTTTCTTGGTTGAGTTAATTCTTTCGTAATTTATACTATACATATTACAAGCTACTCTGTACATATAATATTAGTCATTTTCGACCAACAAGACAGGTCTATGTATCTGTTCAAAATAAAAATAGATTCAGCAAGTTACTGTACTTGTTAGTTACTGATCATTTTTTCAAGTCAGTCAATAAAAAAATGTGGAATTCTTATTATATACGACCAATGTAATTCTAACCATCTTATGATATTTACTGACCAATTTGCGAGTTAATTTTATTTATTTATTTACTTTTTGTAGTGCTCGATCTGTACATATGATGTTAAAAAATATACTAAATTTAAGAAAATTATTTCCGTGAACACCATAAATTTTAGCTTAGATTCATATACAGTAGAATTTCAATAAATAAATATTCGATAAATAAATAATATTTTTAAATGAATAATTTTTTCAATCACAACACGATAAATGAATAATTTTTTCGATCACAACACGATAAAGTAATAGTTGCTACAAGAAGCCAATAAATTCACGTCTTTTGCAATTGATATCAAGTAGACGAAAAAGGAAGTTATCATCTAAAATTGAAAGTGCATTATTTTTATATATGCGACTGAGAATCAGGCAATACCATTAGCTAATATATTCAATTTAATTATTGAAACTGGGTGGAATGGGACCATTAGCTAGGATCATGTCCTCATGATGTTAGATTTCTTCACTATAAATGCTGTCATTAGTTGGCAGTTGATTCATCTAGATTAATATATCTTCTAATAAATTCTCACGATGAGTCCAACCCATGAGCCATGACTATCCACAGGCTATCCACGGGTATCTGTTCACTTTTTCGTTATATTGAAATTAATTTAAAGGAAATAGACCCTAGAACCATGCTGAGAATGATCCAATAAAATAACCTTAGCAATTTGATGGTAATAAAATAAAAGTGAAATATCGATAAGAATAAAAAAATTATCAACTTAAAATGGAAGTTGTTAATAAAAAATGAAAAGAAACAAAATTAGCTAGGGTTCTATAATAAAATTAACGAAGCAATATGTAGTAGAAAAAATAGGAATATTTTTTACGGATTATATTCTGCCAAATTCAAATTCTACTAATATCAATATGTGATATTTAAATCCGTGATATTTAAATCTATGATATTTGCCTTCGTGGTATTATTATCTGTGATATTTAAATTTGTAATATTTAACTGGAGACTCGGAGACCGAATAACAACAGTTATATTAAAATAATATAGATGATTTAAATGTACTTTTCCTCTTATTCATCTTCCTTTAATACACACATAAATGCAGTATACAATTAAATATAAAATCACATAAATATAAATACTAATTTATATATTCATAACTTCTGTACGTAAGTGTATTCAGCGTATTATTTTACATTTGTTATGAATTAAAAACTAGGATGTATTTATTGCGATGTGTGTCGGAGCTTATCGAGATTTAATGACTGCATTTATGTTTCGTAGCTTAGTTCTTTCCTCACAAGATGCCTATGTATGTCAGTGCATATGAGAATCAAGCCAGACGTAGTTCTAAGAATGAGAGGTTATGCCCTTTATATAGACGTGAATCATATTAGGGTTAGTAACATTGGAGGACAAGACACCTCCTTGAAGGATTCTAGATCCTTCTGATAGAAGTAGTTTCCATGTAGGAATATGCTTCCTTGTTGATTGAGGTGTCTTGAGTGCTACTCATTGGAGTAGTTTCATTGTAGTTGGACATAATTAATTAGGTGTATATTTAGCTAATTAATTAATTTTGAAATTATTTAATAATTTAGGGTTTCGAGCCTCATTAAATGGATTTTCCTTTTGGACCATAGTATGTCTAATTAATACTATATTAATTATGTCTTTAGGGCTTATTTTTAGCCCATATTAACATTATAGATTTTTATAATATTTTATATTATTTCACTCAATGTGTTTATTTAACTATACATATATTTTTTCTGCAAATATAAACACGGTTTTGCTAGTATAAATATTATATTTTACAAGTAGAACAATATTTTACACTACATTTTGCGTATATTCATAAGTATATAAAGGTATTATACTTATTATTTTGCATTTTATAAATTTGTATAATTTTTTCACTCAATATACTTATTTAATACTATATATATTTGTTCTCCACTATATTCTGCAAATATAAACATTATTCTGTAAATATACACACTATTCTACAAATATAAATGTAATGTTCTGCAAGTAGTACATTATTCAATATGTGCAAACACTATGTACTACATGTATATACAATATGTTCTGCAAATAAAATACTATATTTTAAAAATGAAAATACAATTATTTTATAAATGTGATGTAATTTTTGAAATGTGTATTTGATGTATGTATTTTTCTTTTTCATACATATCTTTTTAAGAAATAACATTAAATGATTGAAGTATTAATTTATGTCATTTAATTCACTCCTTTAATTTTTAATATAATCTAATAGTTATTAGAATGGTCTTAGGGTCTCCAATTTAAGTTGGTCTCCCATATAACCCAACTCTATAAAAATATGTATTTTATACAATTTCAGGCTTTATCTGATGAGAATATAGTTCCTTAGATTATCTCAAGAAAATTAGCTAAGTTACCAGTGTTTTTTAGTAAGGATATTTTTTTTAATTGTATATGATTCTCTATAATTATAATAACAATTTATATGAAAAAAAATTTAACCTCACGAAAGTTACGTGTGCTAATCTCAGTAACACTAATCTCTTATCTAATATATACTTACAGTTTTCAATATCCTGTGATAAAGAAAGCTATAATGCTCTAGTGCTTGACTGCTTGTAAATTGTTAAGTTTTTTTTAAAGTTAATACGATCGACAATTAACAAAATCAATGAATTTGCTTAGGTTACATATATATCATGACTTTTTTCAAAAAAAAAAAGGTTACATGTCATGACTGACAATTTATAAAGTCAATGAATTTACATATTGGCCTCGTTTAGTTATCAAGTTTTTGAGTTACACAATTATAAACTAACGAAGTAAGTATACATACAAGATTTGTTTGTATGAAGAAGAAGAAATATTTCTTACTCAAGAAGTTTCATATATGATCTGTTGTGTACAATGAAGCTCTCAAGTACTATTTATACTACTGCATCTATACATACAAATAGACTAACAAACTTGTAACTAATTATGTACAATTGTCAATCCATTTCTTGTAAGCTAGCTTGACTTTATTTGACCAGGAAATACTTGTAGTATTCACATTTAGTGCTTTAGCTTCCCCTTAATCTAATGACATATTATCCCCCCAAAAATTAGGAGCTGAGTACAAATACACAGACCCAATTTGGAAGAACATGACCAATGTAATACTTTGCCAAGTCCTTTAGTGAGTAGATCAACAACAATATCTTTTAAAGGATTTTTAAGTACATGGAGCAAACCAGAAACAATTTTCTCCTTGATGAAATGACAATCAAGCTCAATGTGCTTGGTACGAGCATGATATACCGGATTAGCACTTAAATCAATAGCTGACTTACTGTCGCAGTATAAAGGAACAGAGTAGGTAGTAGGTAAATGAAGATCATGGAGCAAGTTGAGCATCCATATGATTTCATAAGAAGCATCTGCTAATGCTCTATATTTGGCTTCTGCAGAACTGCGAGAAGTAAGGGTCTATTTCTTATAACGCCAAGAAACGACAACATCACTGAGATGTAAATAGTAACAACCAACTGAACGTCTGTCATTAGGATCTCCACCCCAATCACTATCACTATGTACAGTGATATTAAGATGATTAGTAGCAGGAAAAAACAATCCATGTGAAATAGTACACTTTAAATACCGCAGGACTCTAATAATGGCATTCTAGTGTTTAAGTCGAGGTGCATGCATAAACTGACTTAAAATTTGAACTGCAAAAGAAATGTCTGGTCTGGTGGATGTGAGATATAATAACTTGCCAACCAATGCTTTATATAAGGATGGACTGATGAGTAAAGGGCCAGAAGCATCGTTATCATAGAGCTTGAGATGTTGATCTAAAAGGACAGTTAAAGGTTTGCAATCTAATAAGTGTGCAGACTTTAACAAATCAGTGATGAATTTTTGTTGGTTAACAAAAATTCCCAAGAAATTTCTGATGACTTCAAGACCTAAATAATATTTGATGCATCCTAAATTCTTGATGTTGAATCTATCATCAAGAAGCTGTTTAAGAGCATCAATGGTTGGTTTATCATTACTAGCAATCAAAATGTTATCAACATAGATGATAACAGCCAAAGAGACAGATCCATGAGAGAAAGTAAACAATGAATTATCAAATAGAGATTGCTTGTACCCAGAAGAAATGAGACAGGTGGTTAGCTTTGAAAACCACTCCCTGGAGGCCTGTTTCAACCCATATATTGACTTTTTAAGTCGACATACTAGATTACTAGTAGTTGTTAGACAACTTGTAACCCAAGGGCAATGTCATGTAAACCTCCTCTGAAAGATCCCCATGTAAAAAGGCATTATTTATATCTAGTTGTTCAATGAACCAACCCTTAGTTAATGCAATGCTAAGGAGACACCCGACAGTAACCATCTTAATAACTGGTGAAAAGATGTCATGGTAATCAATTTCAAGGGCTTGAGTGTAGCCTTTTGCAATTAAACGATCTTTGTACCTTTCAACCTGACCATTAACAAGATATTTGACTTTGTAAACCCATTTTCAACCTATAGCTACTTTACCAGGTGGTAAATAAACCAGATCCCAAGTATTATTTTTTCAAGAGCTGTTAATTCCTTTTGCATTGATTCGATCCAAAGAGGATCATGAACAGCTTGATAAAAAAGTTGGGGTTCCTTTATTAAAGAGGAATGTGCTGCAAAAGCAAAATGAGCATGAGAGATGGGATTTGAGATATAAAATTGGAGAAATCATATTTAGAGTGGTTAGCTTTGGTAGAAGTGGGGGTAACATTATCTTTCCACCAAATAGGTCGAGAAATAGGCTTAGTAGACAATCGTATAGCCACAGGGTTGTTGAAAGATGTATATGTATTGGGATGATTCTCAGGGATCTCTTCAACAACAGGGATATGTGAAGAAATATGAGGCGTAAGATTTTGTGATGCATAATATAGAGAATCAGAATTATATGATGAAGGTAAGGTAGAAGGTGCGTTAGAAGTATGACCATGAGATGTAGTAAGTGTTGGAGATATGTTAAAATCTGAATGAAAGGTAAGCCATTCAATAAATGAATGTGTTGTGGGTGTAGCAGACTTTGAAATTTTACCTAGTAAAGGAAAAACATGTTCATGAAAGACAACATGCCTACCGACAAATTTTGTATAGTTGTCAAGATTGAGTAATTTGTAGTCTTTTTGATTAAAAGGATATCCAATAAAGATGGATTTGATAGCTCTAGATGCAAATTTATCAGTAGAATGTATAGAGGCAAAACAAAAGCATCCAAAAGCTTTCATGGAAGAGTAATATGGAGAAACATTATATAATTTCTCATATGGTATTTTATACTGAAGAACTGAGATAGGTAATCGATTAATGATATAAGCTGCAGTTAAGATACACTCCCCCCAGAATTTGAGAGGAAGTCCAGCCTGTAACCTCAGAACTCTAGCAATCTCTAATAGTTGTTTATGTTTCTGTTCAACTCTAGAGTTTTGTTAAGGGGTATATAGGCAAGACTTTTGATAAACAATACCAAGAGATGACAAATATTGACTAATAGTATTGTTAACAAATTCATTACCATTATCAGTTCGAATGGACTGAATAGATATATGGAAATGAGTCTGATCATTACTCAAAAAATCAGTAAGAATCTTAAAAACATATTGTTTAGTAGGCATAAGATAAACCCAAGTAGCCCTACTAAAGTCATCCACAATTGTTAGGAAATAAGAACAACCATGATTAGTTACCATATGATATGGACCCCATACATCAAGATGTATTAATGAAAACATTTTAGTAGTACAAGATAAATTGTACTTAGGAAAAGACAATTTACATTGTTTGGATAGAGGACATATAAGACAATCTAATGTACAAGTCAAATCAGACTTAATAGCAAAGCTATATTGAAGTACATTATCATATGTATACCCTAACCGATAATGCCACAACTTTGGCAGGAAAGAGCTATGTTTGGAATTAAAAACATTCTTATTTACAGAAAAAGAAGATGCATTAGACTTAGCTAGAGACTGATTTCTGGACTGAGAATTGACTTGACTGGTAGAAAAGACATCTTGAGTTAGATAGTAAAGACCATCATGTTCTTCACCAATGGCTAGAGGTTTCTGGTGTTTCTGGTCCTGAGAGACACAGTGATTGAGAATAAAAAGAAGCAACACAAGCAGTGTCATGTGTGAGTTTAGAAACAGACAATAGATTGCAATGAAACTCAGGCACATACAACACATTATGAAGTGTAATGTGTGGAGTAAGAAGTACAGTGCCTGTGTGATGAACAATAAGAATTTGTTTATTTGGAAAAACCATAGAAAATAATTGTGTTAAAGGTTTAATATCTTGCATTAAGGATTTATTAGAACACATATGATTCTAAGCACCAGTGTCAATAATCCATAATCCAGAAGAATGGGAAAGAACAAATGACGACATATTATATGCGATACCTGCCATGAAGTTCATTGAATTCATGCAGTCTTCAGGTAAGAGAGGAGATGAAGATTGTTTAGACATCATCAGTGCCATCATTTGGTTAATCTAAGCCATTTGTTGTTGTAACTGATCCAATGAGATGTGTGAATTCTGAACATGATTGGTGGTTTTGACCTGATTTGAGTTTGTAGTAACAACTGCAACATTTCCTTGTGCCTGTGGATAAGGCAAATTTCTGAAACCATGAGAAGTCTTAGGCTGAGAAATATTAGTTTCACCCTTCTATTTTTTCTTTGGAGGATAACCAACCAACTTGAAGCAGTTCTCTTTCAGGTGACCATCTTTATGACAGTAAGTACATTTCAAAGCAGATTTAAGAGTAGTTGACTGTGTCAAGGATGAAGCAGCAGGGGAAGTATTCTTGTTTTGCACTGTGGCCAAGAAATGACTATTGACAAGATGACCTTGTTTATGTTTTTCATCTTGTTTGACAAGAGAGAAGGACTGAGTAACAGATGGCAAAGGGTTCATCATTAGAATTTTCTCTCTAGCTGGTGCAAAACTATCATGTAATCCCATGAGGAAATGTAGTAATTTTTTTCTTTGATCCATTTCTTCTTGCAGCTTATAAGAACCACATTTACACCCACACTTGCAGACAATAGTTGGTTCTAAGGTTGTATACTCGTCCCATAGGTTCTTCATCTCATGGTAGTAGATTTCTACTATTTTGTTCCCTTGTTCCAAAGTGTGAAGATCTTTCATCACTTGGTAAACTCTATGACCATCTAAACTAGAGAACTGATCATATAACTCTTGCCATAACTCTTGAGCTGAACTGACAAAATCCATACCATTACTAATGTCTTCTGATATGGTATTTAGAATCCAACTTATAACCATGTCATTAACCCTATCCCACTGCGTACCAAGAGTAGAATCATCAGGTCTTGGAAACTCCCATGTCACAATGCCTAATTTGTTTTTGGCTGACAGGGCTTTGGTCATGGACCTTTTCCAAGGTCCAAAGTTCTCTATACCATTGAGTTTCTTTGATATCAAGATTAGTCCTAGATGATCAATGTTTTGAAGATACAAAGGGTGCAAAATAGAGTCAATTGACACATTCTCATAGCAAGCATTTCAATCAACAACAGGAGGAACACTCTGACTAGTTGCAGTACTATCACTACTAACATGATCTTGAGAGTGAACATTATTCATAACAACATTAGAAAACGTTCTTCGAGACATCTCTAAATAAACATGAAACAAATAGAATATGACCTAGAAATGCCAAATTTGGGGGGGGGGGGATCTCAATCGCAATTGACATACAACGCCATTAACAGTACTGATTTTAATTGGCAATCAAACTAATTGAACTATTTATAAAAATGCAATTCTGTGTGTATCTGTGTAAGTATCGATAGAACATGTACGGTAAAAAAATCGAGAAGATTCAAGTAAATTGTAGACGTAGTTGAATCTACATCTTACGGAATTGACGCGGGAGACGACGAAGAAGAGAGCATGGTAGCTCTGATACCATATAAACTAACGAAGTAAGTATACATACAAGATATGTGTGTATGAAGAAGAAATATTTCTTACTCAAGAAGTTTCATATATGATCTGTTGTGTACAATGGAGCTCTCGTGTACTATTTATACTACTACATATATACATACAAATAGACTAACAAACTTGTAACTAACTATGTACAATTGTCAATCCATTTCTTGTAAGCTAGATTGACTTTGTTTGACCAGGGAATACTTGTAGTATTTATATTTAGTGCTTTAACAGTAACTCAAACGAGGCCATTATATGTTTGTTTTTATTCGTAACTATTTATGTACTATCCGATCGAGTAACTTAAGTTCGACTATATGCATATAAAAATTTTAGACGTATTTATATATTTATGAATTTACTTGCCTGTTTTCTCTAACAAACAATTATTTATATTTTTTAATATATAAATTACTTGTTGGATAAATTAGCGATACATAAACATATATGTCTTAATATATATACAATTTAAATTACAATTGATTTTGGGATTGTAGCCTTTGCTATATCTATGTATTTGTAGGCTAGATAATAGATTTTAGTTGACCCCACAAAATTTTATACTAGAAAAGATGGGTCAAAATTAATATTGACTACTTATTTAAGGTTAAATGACTTTTGACTATAAGGATTCAACACTAATTTTATAAGTAAAAAAAATATCATTCAAAAATTTATAATTTTAACCTATTAATTTATATGATGAAAATAATTTAACTAAAATCTATTGAAATTCTCTCATGTCTTTCTCAAGATTATAGTATTTTTGATGATGACATAACACTTAGAATCATAATTTTAGTTTAAGTTTTGTAACTGATCAAAATATATGTGTTCTATAAATATCCATTAATTATGATGCATGTTATCAATTGATATTGTTACAACCGATAAATATGATAAGTATAAAGTTTTATGCATTGATACTAATAATGGTCGATGGAAAATCCAAATTGAGTCAACTGATGTTGTTGGCTCGATTGAAAATTGTTGTTCAACAGATGTGAAGAATAGGTTGTTCGATTGATATTTGAAGACATAAATTTATACAAGTGTGTTAGATATGAAGAAATGATGTTGTCAGAGTCTATCCAACAGAGTCTATCAATCAGAGTTTACAGAAGCTGATCAGAGTCTAAAAGATGTCACCAGAGTCTACAAAATCAGAATCTATTCAACCGACAGAGTCTAAGATGATCAGAGTCTGTTAAATGGTAATTCAATAAATCAGGACTTGATTGAAGATAGCAAATGAAGTGTTTGTGTAAAAGACAATTACCTTTTTGAAGCTATCTATTCCGAAGATAATGATGGAAATCGTATCTCAATATTAATTAGTCATTATCTTTGCATTATTTAGATAGATAGTTGTGTACCATATAAACACAAGATTATGTTTACATTGATGAATCGTTCAATACATATTATTCATATAACCTAGCAGCTTTTAAGAACATTGATTTTCTTGAGAGAGTTTTTGTATTAAGTTTTGCCAAAGTTAGTACAAACTATGTTTTGTTTATATATTTGTGTTCTAGTTTCGATTGTTTGGTACTATTATATTCAACCCCCTTATATAATAGTCTAATTACTGGGTAACAAAGTGAAAGATGATCAACGGATAAAGAATCCACGAAATCAACGACAAAGACTCGATGGATGAAGGCCTCTCATGAGAGTCATTAAAAGATATACCGATTGATAAATCAAATATAAATCGATGGATGTAAAGAGATGTTGACTGATAAGCTTAATAACTAAATATCAGTTAGCTACTTATCGATGAAGAAAAAGATAAATTGTCAGGGATCTTTGCAGAGCTATGGACTACTTGGAAGACATTCATTCTTGTTTTACTGTGAAGTCTCTTGGAAGCAAAAGAAGGTCATCCCAGAAAAATCAGAAAACAAGAAGATTCATAAATTGCAAAATGCAAAAGTAATGGTCCTGTGCAATAAGTTTCTAATTTTAATTTTATTTGTTTTATTTGTTCATAGGTTAGGAACTTAGTAAAACTTGTGATATATATAAACAAATATAGTAGCAATAAAAAATAAGCACTTAAATAGGGTTAAATATCAAAATGGTCACCCAAGTTAAGGGCATATATCAAATAGGTGATTGTAGTTATCGAGGACTCGTATGTACCATTACAGTGACAAGTAATGACAAAACTGTTAGTTAATGAATTTACTTAACGGAAAATTGATTGTGATGTTAATCTATATAGATTATACAGCAGATTGGACAACAAGTTGAGATAAATGCACGTGAGATGATATTTTAAAAATTAAGATAACAGCTACCTCGATATTCATATTATTTAAAAGAAAAAGAAATGTTTTAAAATCACAATCTTTTTTCTTAATTTACACAAAAATAAAATTTTTTATTTTAAAATCTCAATCTTTTTTCTGAAATATATAAAAAATTATATTTCCAAAAATTCAAATTTTCTTATATAATTAAAATATTTTATTTTAAAATCTCAAACTTTTTTTTGAATTATATATGAAAAATTATATTTAAAAAATTAAAAATAAAGTATTTTCTATATCTTAACTTTTTGATGAAATAATAAATTAATAATACTTTTAATATAATATAATTTTTTTTATAACTTGGGGAGAAATAAAAAAACAATATTATAAAATATGATTTTCTTATTTCAAAGATCTAAAAGTTATAAATCATTTTTTTAATATGGAAATAAAGTATTTTTTCAATATCAATTTTTATTTTTAAATTAATGTATAAATGAAGATTTTGCAAATAGCAAAAAAATAAATATAAATTTCTTTATCAAATTTTAATATTTTTAGTTTTTTTTTAGTTTTCGGAACTTGAAAATGAAAATACCATATTATATAATTTTTTCATTTCATAGGTCCCCAAATCATAAAAAACAAATTTTATATTATTTTAAAAATATTATTAATTTAATATCTATTCAAAAATTGAGATTTTAAATTTTTATTTTTTTAGAAATATAATATTTATTTATAATTCAGAAAAAAGATTAATATTTTAAAATAATTTTTTTACTTTTATTAGAAAATTTTAATTTTTGTATAAATTAAGAAAAAAGATTAATCTTAAAAGAAATGTATATATATTTTTATTTTATAAAATACATAAATGGATATAGCCGTTGTTTTAATTTTCAAAATATTATATCATTACATTATGATTCACACGCGCTAAGACATGACTAAGATATGTTGTCTAACGTTTTCGTTTAATCTTTGGTGAAGTCTAGTGACCACTTTGATATTTAACTCCACTTAAATATCTTTTCTACTTGTTCTCTCCCAGGAAGAAAAAATAATTGTAAGAACGAGTAGAATTCCAATGTAAAAGTAAGCAGCTGTATCAAGAATATACATAATTTTCTAAGAGAAATAAAATTTCATTAGTGGATCTACCAGTTATTTTAAAATCATTGTTCTTATATATTCATTGTTCCTGAGGTTCATATGTCACCACTCCTCGGGTGATGGCCTTATTTACCTTATTTTAAAAAGAAAAGGTCCAAAATACTTAATTTTAAAAAACTGACCCTAAATACATCTTAAACACATTATTTCGTATTACATATTACAGAGACACGCTGTTTCGTGTTAAGTATTACATTAATACGGTGCATAGTGTTCCGTAACATGAGTTTGACACTGCTTTGCTAATTATTTATTATACTACTACAATATTCCAAGTTGTGCATTACACGTAGACATGGCCAAACCAGACCGGAACCGGCTAACCGGACTAGACCGGACCGGGTCAAAACCGGTCAAACCCTGAACCTGAACCGTTTGAACCGAAATCGGCGGTTTATATCTTGTTAAGCTTCAGGTTCCGGTTCAAGATTTTCACGAACCGGAACCGGCGGTTCACGAACCGAAACCCGCGGTTCACGAACCGTGGCCATGTCTAGCCTCAACTGTTGAGGTGGAACAGACATTTAGGAGGAAATATTTTGGATTCAAGGAGATCAAAACTGGCTCCCGAATCTTTAGAAACACAAGTTTGTGTTGGAAAAGAGCAGAATTAAGAACACAATCCAACATCGCTTCATCATCCTCATCCGACGAATATTGCGGAGATCCTACAACAATTCCCACCACCTCCGAATTGGGTGGATCGAGTTAGGATATGTTATAAATATTATTGTAATAAATTATATGGTTTGTTTTATTCCTGTAAGTTGTAAAACATATTAAATTTATTGTAATATATTTACTTATTTTTAATAAAAAATATGAATTAATTTAATGATATTTCTTATATAAATTATTTTTTTATTTATAAGGTTCGAACCTGAACCGGAACCGGATCTTGAACCGAGTCAAAACCGGGTCAAACCCTGAACCTGAACCGTTTGAACCAGAACTGGCGGTTTATATTTTGTTAAGGTTCAGATTTCGGTTCAAGATTTTCACGAAACAGAACCGGCGGTTCACGAACCGTGGCCACGTCTAATTACATGGTTGATACAAAAAATGAGGTCCTACATTTTCATACTAATGATACCCCAATTCGTCTTACGTATCACGTCAGTAAAAAAGGCCATCCATCTTTAAATTAAGACATTTTTGGCATTTTCTCCTTATTCTATCCGTTTTATAATTTTTATATTCTGTTTTACTCTTAAATTTGAAAAAAAAATTGATTAATATTCAACCCCTTTCTACAACAAAATTTGATTTTTTTATTATAGTATATAGAGCATAAACAACAAAACTTGACTTTAATCCTAAATTTTAAAATAAAATAATAATAATAATAATAATAATAATAAAGTTATCATCTAATAATTAAAATTAGAATAAATAGTGCATTTTATAATAACGATGAATCACCATTATTTCTTATAATAAATTTTTATTTTTGGTTTGCAACAGTAAACCTTAAAATTTTCTAATTATACTTTGTTTGTATTCAATATTTATCCAACTCATTCAAATTTTCACTTGCTTTTTAATTGATAGTTAAGTTGGAAGAATAATTTCACCTAATAAATAAATTATAAGAAAGTGATGTAAATGATTCTAATATTGCCACGTTTTATTCTAATATTAAAATATATTATAAGAAACATACGATTTAAGAGTTAAGTTGATAAAATTCTTAGAACTCAATTTTTAATTTTATAACATTTTCATCTTAATCATACAACTATTAATCTAATGATTATAAGAAGTGTTGGCCATATATTCTCTTTCGTCCCTTTTAGTGTACTTTTAACTTCTTACGTTATACATACAAAACATATTTTCGTAAATTATTTTTCAAAATTTCTATTTTAAAATGAAAGTTGAATATTTAAACTTTTGTTTAGAAAAAAAATCAATAAATAATTTATTTAAATATATTTTTTATGCGTGTTAAAATACGCGTAAAAAATCAAAACAACTAAAAAAGAACAGAGTTATATCCATTTGTGTGTATATGGACCAATTTTGTAAAGAAAGTATATATTAGGGTTAAACATCAAGTAGGTAACTGATTGCGTCCAAATGTATCAAGTAGGTGACTAATTGTAAATTTGTCTCATTTTACTCACTGATTTCGAATTTTTTATCAAACTCTTTTTCCGGCCACCTCAAACATTTTCCGGCAAAATAAAACATGCACAAAAAAAATCCAAAAATAATTTATATGCAGTAAAACACCCCGACTTTGAACCTCCTAAACTCGGAATTATCGAAATCAAATTCTAAACTCAAAATCAAAATTAAATAAAATCTCACTCAAATTTATTTAATTTCAATTTTGAGTTTTGAGTTTGATTTCGATAATTCTGCGTTTAGAAGGTTCAAAGTTGGGGTGTTTTACTGCATATTATTTTCAGATTTTTTTGTGCATATTTTGTTTCGCCGGAAAATACTTGAGATTGCCGAAAAAAGGAGTTTGATAAAAATTTAGAAATCAGTGAATGAAATGAATCAAATTTGTAATCAGTCACCTACTTGATACATTTGGACGTAATCAGTCACCTATTTGATATTTAACCTGTATATATTAATCATTTTATTATAATTTTTATATACATATCATGAATAGCATTTTAGGGAGAAAATTTTATATAGAGTTATAAAGTTAAAGAGAGAATCACTATATATAGACATAAGATACATATATTTATTTCATTATTCATTAAATATAAGTATAAATAAATTAAAAATGAAGTTATATAGTTTTTTCCTTGAAAAATATTGAAAAGCACTCATAAATTTAAAAAATAATTTAAATTAATTCCGTAGTAGAATCAAATCATCTAGAATGATTTTACAGTAGAATAATATTTAAAATGAATTTTTTCACTTACATTTTAAGTATTAAAGTTTTTGTGAAGATTATATATAGTTAATATTTATAGTAAAATCAAAATTTCCAATTTATAAAGCATGAATATGGTTAATTTTAAAATTATTTATAATATTTTTTTTGTCAATAGAAACTTTCACCTCAATGAGTTGTACCGAAATATAATTCCGTAAAAATAGAATTCTTTTAGCAAGAAAGTTGATCATCTAACAAAAAAACATGCATAATATATCTGGAAATTTAGATAATAAAATTTTAATATCTAAAAATAGAACACCTACAATAGAATTCAAAAAAGTAATTAATACCACATTTGATACAAAAAAATGACAAAACTATAATTACAAAATATACGATATAATATTATTTAAATAATAACATAATAAAATCTAACTAAACAGGATCCATTTGGTTAGATACATAAAATTAACATATAATAATATAATATTTTAGGCAAATTTATAAATACATTAATACAAAATTATTAGTATAAACTATAGCTTAAAAAGTAAATAAGGGAATAATAACCATATATTGAGTGATAATAGTTTAAAAATCATTCAAAATATTGTCAAAATTACATTAGTAAATTTAAAGGATCCCCGCATGAGTAAATAATAATAATAATAAAATGTTAAAATAATTGAAAGTGCTAACTACCAATATTAATATAAATGATTAAATATAACTTATACTCATTAAAAGTTAAAAATATTAACATATTGATAACAAATTTAAATTAAGGCTAAACATTATCTATTATTTATATGATTTTATATTAGAATTGAAATATTCTTCTCCATAATTGTTGGACCAAATCAAGCCTAGTCTATGTATTTATTTGTCTTGCTATAACATAGTTAGTACTTCTGTAATAGGGTATTGACTTAGAAATTTTTATGTATTATTGCAGATAGAAATTTGACCAGATTATATTTCAAGTTGTAATTAAAGTCAAGAATAAAGTCTGTTAGAATATTCAAACAGAATCATGCAACAAGACAAAGAAGACTTATTGGAGAAATAAGGAATACAATATGAGAATTCTACTAAGGCAATTGCTCATTCAAGAAGTCACCCATTCGAGAAGTTAGAATTATGCAAGTGGTCGAGAAGTCTTAAAACACACTCATTAGCTCAGTATTCGATCGAGAAGTCAGTCATTCGAGAAGTCAAGATATTGAAGTCAATCGAGTAGTGTGAAATGTTATTCATTCGAGAAGTCCAGAAAATCAATTCGAGAAGTTAGCAAAAGGAGCATTCGAGAAGTGGTAAAGCTGAGTCAATCGAGAAGTCACAGTTTTAAGTTTACATTCGAGAAGTCTAGTATAATCGAGAAGTCATCAAACATAGTATGCGATCGAGAAGTCTAAACATTCGAGAAGTCAATCATTCAAGGACTAATCGAGAAGTTACAGCTAGTATTCAATCGAGAAGTCAATCACTATGACTTCTCGAATCAATTTCAACAGAGTACTCGACTGTTTCAATGAACTATTTTTAAGGAGAATTGCAGAAGAACAAAACAGATAATTTGCAGCTCTGTCTTTGCAGGACAAGTCAAGCCTATGAAGATAGAGACAAGTCTACAATAAAGCTGGGAAGATAGTCAAGACAAATGATAGAAGATATAAGACTGAATGTAACAGACTGTCACAACAGTGTTAGCTAGAAATAGATATTAGTCAAATGTAAAGTATGTCTTGTCTATTTCTAGTTTTAGCTAAACTGTCTTATGTGAGCATGTGCAAAAGACATGTTGTCTATATATTTTATGCAAAGCCACATTTGACAGTGTCTTTGATTTTTACATTGTAATTTTCCTAGAACAAGAAACTGGAATTCAAATTGAATTTCAGATTGTAGCAAAGATTCATTCTAATAAAATTAGATTGAAATTTACATCTTGTGTTTACTTTACTTACTGTTATATGCTATCATAAACACTTGTATTGTTTCAACAGTTTAATAATCATTCAAACAATTAATCAAGTCTTCTTTAATTTACAAAAAGAGATCAAGAAAGATTTGAAATATGCATTCACCCCTCTTGTAAATTTCTGGGACTCCTTATTCCTACAATAATTATATATAATAGTTTTCCCTCTATTAATGACCTACATATTATATCTTAAAAAAAGAAAAAATAAACAATATACAATTATCTGTGTATTATTATATATAAACTATATTAATTATATTTGCTTAAAGTACCTCATTATACTTGTTAATTAGATTGTTTTTATATATTAGTAAATTATTTTTTATAATCAAAATTTCATTTACAAATTATTTAAGTGCTTTGATTCGTAGACTAGTAGACCACTACACCCAGAAGATTGTTATATAAATTTATGCTATCACAGAATAAATTTTATATAACTTTTTTATATAATTAATATAAGTGAGTGAATGATTTTGTAACTAATAAATGACTCACATTTATATTTAAATTATTCAGAAGTCTATAATATATTCAAATATCTACATATTTTATTTACTTGATAATTTGTAGGGTCATCAGTGTTGTACATCTATAATGCCAATTTAGCCTTAAAACTATTATCCTAGTAGAAAATGAAAATTATTTTATTATATTTTTTCCTAAATTTTTATATAAAACATTATATTCTATATATATTAACCATAAAGTCTAATTAATCTTGAAAAAACACGTGGCACCAAACACGTGGCGCCAGACAAGTAGCATTATACTTTTATTCAGAATGTACGTTACGAGTTACAAAACGGATATGATAATTCTATTAGTAACTTTACAAATATTTAATTTAATTTAAAATTATTAGATAATATATCTATAGAATATAAAATTATATTCACACTAATAAAATCTAAAATTCAGAAAACATAGTACTGTAATATTTATTCGAAAATATTAATTCCAAATTCAATTTAATAATTTTTAAAAAGTAGAAATAATTTTAACAAAACCCCAAAATCTCTTTATACACACCTCCTCCTCTGTATGTAAAATCTGTATCTATTTGTATACTGCACACAAAACATATACAGATACACAAAAACGAAGCGAGTTAAATTTACCGAGCTGACTCAGTGAACGAACCATGTGGATACGGTTCAAGTTCAGAAGCGCCCTGAGCTTCGACGTGGTAGATATAGGCGACCGGCCGGCGATCTCACTCGGAGAACTCAAGGCGAAGATTATTGCTCATAAGAATCTCAAATGGTGTCATGACTTCGATCTCGTTCTCTTGGATCATCTCTCTGGTAAAGGTATACATATATGCGTGTGTGTAGATATATATGTGTAATTCATTTGTGATTTGCTCATGTTTTGCTATGTTTTGTGTTAATCTGGTTGTATATGCATATAAATGTGTGTGCGTGTGTGTGTAAGTAGATGATTGTGTTAATCTGGTTTTGTTTGATTGAATTTAGAGTATAATGACGAAAATTATCAAATTCGGAGCAATTCAAGTGTGATTATTAAGAGAGTTCCTGCAGGATCGGTGCCTTCAGCTTTGTAAGTTTCTCGGAAATCATGTCATTGACATTTTGTTATTCATTTTATTATATGTGGGATGATTTATCGTGTTTTTATTTTTTTTGATCTCAAGTGAATTATTGTTATATTGCTAATGAAAAAAGAATTGGGGAATTGCAGAGAAGTAGTTAGAATTGGAATGGAAAAGAAATTAAGTGTAGGGTCGATTAGGTTTATAATGTTTGCATGGTTTTGCCACGTTTACGTAGTTTGACCTAATAGAGGGGAAACTAAAACAAAGGATATATATATTTATTCGGAAAATTGCATGTTTGCATTGTATGTGTACGTGTACACGTGCAAATCAATGAAAATTTGTCATTTTTGGGCTTATTTTAAGTATCCTCCCGGCGTCCTACTTCGAGAATGTGTTGAGTTCCTACTTGTGTATTTGTGATGACTTGTTGAAAACTTTCTTGTCAGGAAGGATGTTTATCGCAAACAATGCCCATGTTTTATATTGCTTGTTGGTAATTTAGAAACAACGAAAGTGTATGATTTCTTTCCTTATTCTCGTGTGTACCATTTCGTGATTTTCCATACTTGTTTTACTTAAATGGTTCTTCTTATCCTAATTGTATTATGTACTTCCATCGTTTCACATGCAGCTTAATAGGACAATATATTTTTAAAATTATTGAAATTTTTGAATGTTAAGACCGGTGTTATTAAAGTTGTGCCCTAGGCGCAAGGCGCGGAAAACTCACATTGCAACTTGAAAAAGGCGCGCGCCTAACCTGTTACATGCTTCATTTAAGTGAACCAATTTCATTTATATTAAAGAGAAAAAATTGTGGGCACTGGGAAGTCCCAATTATCAAGTCCTTCCTATCCGTTGCAATAAATTTTCTCCCTTTTTACTCATCCTTTGTTCTTCCTTTCAGATCTGCGATCTGCTTCTTTCTTTTCTTTATCTTTTTGGATAATTTCTCCGCTTAAATGTTTCATAACGTTGACTAGGTAAATGTAAGATATATAGTTTCTCTGCTTCTTTTACTTTTTCTGTAATAATGCATTTTACATATTTATGTATTGGTAGCCCTCAAAAGTTTTGCTGATAAACTATGCTTATTGAACAGTAAACAGATATGTAAGCACTTGTATTCTCTTGCTTGTTTTTAATGGTGTATTACTTTTGCAGGCCTTTTGATTCAATTCAAAATTTGGGGATGAAGAAGTCAGATATTGTTCAAGAAAAGGTGCAGTATGCTACACATGTCTAATCTTATAGCTGCTTGTTATTTTCCTTCTGTCTGTTACCTTTCCCCAAGACAATGCCATAATACTTGCAAAGAAGTTTTTGTTCTTTGTATTGAATGATCTTTATAGCATTATTATGTCATGGCTACATTTTGTTCACGTCTGCGTGTCAAGTTGTTTGGGCTAAAGTTGATTATATCTTTTTATTATCTTATTAATAACTTTCCTACTGTTTTATCGAGTAAATCTTCATTATTCTTATAAATATCTTTACTAATATTGATACCCTTTATATTTGCAGGGTGGAGAAATGGATGACTTGGATGATTTTGGTATTGATTTATGTCCAGTTCCTGAGAATATCTTCCCATATTCTGATATAGAATCTAAAGAGAAGAATATCCGTGACACTGAGAAGGCAAATATCGTAGGCTTAAGGTATTACTATTCTTGGCCTCCTATTTCTACAATTCACTATTTCTTTAATGAAAAGCTCATTGCCTTATGCTCTTTGTTTAGATAATTTATTCTGTTCTGAACTAGATGTTACATGCTTGATGTTTTCTGTCAATTTTTGTAACACATTCATATTTTCATAAATTGGTGAGTATCCTATTGTGTCATATCTCCTATATGTGTGTAACTTTGTATGTATATCCTTAGATCTGATACATGATCTTTTTTTTAATAACATACTATTAGTGTATGCTAACGGGATTGATTGGATGAGTGGTTTTCAGGTTAGGGGGGCAAGAGCTTCAAGCTAATGACCTTGTTGAGGTCATCCCCAAAGGTGGGTATTACGCCTTGTGTTTCTTCAATCACTCTTGCTTTGTTATACTTACAATGCTGCAATGTCAATGTAGGTTCCGATCATAATGGCACCAAAGGAAAATTACCATCAGAAAAGCTGGAACCAAAAGAACAAAAGCACGAGAAGCTGGAAAAGTATAAGTGTCTCCTTTTCATTTTCTTATCCTTCTTATGTTTAGAAGTTCTGACAATTTTTATTTTTTTTGGGGAAAAAAAAAAGAAAAGCGATTCACCTGTACGATTTAGCAGAGAAAAATGCTTCTTTACCATCAGAACTTAGATGCCCAATTTGCAATAAGTATATCAAGGAGGCTATGATGATACCTTGCTGCCGTTATAGCTTTTGTGAAAAATGTGAGTTGTCGTACTAATCTGTCTTTCTTTGAGTTCGAACTCTCCATACTGAACTTCTTGTGTGCTTGTGAATGGTAGAGAAGCAATGGGTTCTTAACATGATTGGAAAATTGCCAACTTCTCAATCCTATATCATGTTGTATTTATTCACTTATTTATATAATGTATTTTATACCATTAAGTCTAGGAAGTATTATTTATTGCTTGTGGTTTTTGCTTTCTGTGATTGTGCAGGTATACGTGGAGTTCTTATTGAGAAGTCAAAGTGCCCCAGATGTTCTTCAGACAAGTTCAAGGCAGAGCATTTGCTTCCGAATTTGTCACTGACGCAGGCAATTTTGCAGTTTCTAGATACTCAAATTGAAACCTCTATTTCAGAAACTGCATTGCGGAGATATGTCCCAGGTAGAAAACTTGTTACTAACAAATTTTCTGGTATTACTACATCCATTAAGCTGGCAGTGAGAGAGATATGGATGACTCATATGCTTTAACTAGTACATAATCTTCAAACACAAAAAATTGCAGATGCAGAATCTGGCATCCAGGGTAACGATCTCTCTAGTGCTCTGAATGATTTTCAAAAGAGGCAAAATAATTTTCTTTACCCTTCTGCTACTGAGAAAGAGTCAAACCGCCTTCTGGGAGGATTTTTTCATGGCGAGTCGCTGATGAAGAGAAATGTTCATCATGCACTTTCCCCAATTCAAACTGGATATCATCCATGTCTTGCTGATTGCCAAGGAGAGAGTTATCCTCTCAATTTGCCTCAAAATCATGCACAAGAGAATGGTATGGAGTTCAATATGATATATTTCGTCTTTTTGGAATTTTAGTGTCATAGTTTACTCTGTAACTGCTACAAGTCTCCTGCTTAGCTTTTTACTTCTCCATGCAAAGATATATGGTCAGTGTTAATTTTACCTCTCATAACTGTTATGTTGACAGGCATTTTGACTAATGACTTAAATTTTGGCAGGTGAAGATAAAAAAGTTTCAGCTACTGCTAGATACAGTAAGGTATGTACCATGACTACAATCCTTTCATGTTATCACAACGTTGACTTCTGTATTTGGGTCTTATCAATTTTTTAGTTGATTAAAGTAGTAACCTTCATAACAGCATATACTGGCAGCTCCCCTGACTTACTGTGCTAGTCAGATGATGAAATAATGGTTCTTGGTTCTCTAAACACTCTAGCCACATGGTGTAATATCTTCACACTTTAGATAACCCCCCCCCCCCCCCTTTCTCGATTTAAATTTGACCAGTACTCGTTCACTGAAGTAGAACAGACTGAACAGTAAACCTTTTATGAAAAGAATATGAGTTTTTATTCATTAGATAATTTAGTTAAATTATTCTCAGACTTTTATATCCAGGCACCAAATTCTTATGCCTCCAGATATTTGCTTCATTACATTTTCTGCTCCATACTTTATGTCATCATCTCAAAACGTAGATCTTATGTTGTGAACATTGTGAAGCCATTCTCTCTTTTCTCCTTATCTTGACAAGTCAAATTATTTGTTACAAAGATGAAATTTTAACTTGAACCGATTGAGACCACTGACATGGATCTTTCAGGGGGTACTCATCATGATGTCATTTGATAAAACTACAATTTTTTTTAAAGAGAGAATTCTTCAATCAAGAAACTGTAGAATAATAGCTGGGCAGAAGAATTTGAAGAAGTGCATTTGCTGTCTCATATCTACAGTCCTTTCACTGGTCGATAAAATATATGTAATATGACACTAAGCTTATCAGTCAAGTCATAAAGAATTAATTGTCTTTACATATAGGTTTGAACCCTAGAGAGCAAAAGGGCTATGCTATATTAATTTATTTAGCAGGAAACTACACTAATTAATTTACTAATGTTAATGCTGTAAACCCTAACCTGCTGAAACTGGAAACTGTGGAATGTAATTTTATTTTATTTTACGCATTATGTATTTCTTTTTCACCATTTTTAAAATATTTTGTTGGAGATCAGGCAGATCGTACATGTTATATGTGTGATGCTCCAGACCATATTGTAAGAGACTGCCCCTTTGCTAACGGTCCACATCCTATGCTACGGACAGGTAATGTACTGTGCCTCCTATCTGTTATTTCACAGATTATAATTTTAAGTGTGCTGCAACTTTTTTTTGTTTAAATTCCAGGCAATTCTATGTATGCAGTGGGGGGTAGGCCAACTTTTGCGACACCATATTGGAACAACACTGCATTTGGTCCTGTCAGGCCTTTCACTACTATTTATGCAAATCATGGAATGATGCCCTATAATGCATCTTTGTTTCCTGCCTCACCTCTTGGTGTTACTTCATACATGGCATCTATGTACAGTCACATGCCTGCTCATAGGTAAGTTGATATAATGTCTTTTTCTGTGTGTTTTAAATAGGAAAACCCATTTACTGCATGTGCAGTTAGATTGACACTTGAAACATCTTGCAGCAGTGTTCCAAGGATGGCAGGAATGGAACCCCTAGCAGGAAACAGATCAGAAAACCCCTCTAGGCATGAAGGTTTTTTGGGAACTCAGAGTTTTGAAGTCAGAGGGGACCATTCAAATGAATACATGATGAGGTAACTTGTTACTCTAGATGAAGCAAGATACTGACTAGAAGTCCATTTTTGTACCCTCCAAAAAATATTCAGACCCACATCTCTTGTCTGGTTGTCTACTCAAGTGTCTTTATGGGTGTGGTGGTCAGTTGTCAATCATTGTCAGGAAAATGTGATTCACATATCCAGTCTCCTGATAGCTTCAATTAGTTTTCTTTGAAATAAGCAAGCACTGTTCACTATAAATCCGACTAATTATTCACATAACATGCATTTGCAGTGAACGCTACTCGGGGCAGAAACAGACACGAAAATCACGAGGAAATGATCTTCATGCTGAATATTTTGACCGTCACGCGCACTCTCTCCATGATCGACATGTAAAGAATCCCACTGGTACAAGGGATAGGAAGGCATATCATGCTGAGAGATCAAATCCTAAAGCGGAAAATATGTTCAACAGCTCGGACATATATGTTGATGAAAGGCATAGTCATCGCCATCATAAAATCACTAGAAACCATTGTGAGCGAAGGGGGCATTTCGGCAACGATTCGAATTGGAATCAGCAGAAGGGCCAGAAAGATAAAAGAAGGGTTTACTCTGATATAAAAGGCTTTAGTAAGAAGCATGGCAGCCAGTCTGGCGAGGAACGAAGTTTTTCTAAGGATCAGAAAAAGCGGCGGAGAGATGGAGATCAAAGCCGGAGTTTCAAACATTCTAGAGATGGCCCTAAACACATTCGAAATGAATTATATTGTAGGTCCAAAATGTTCAGGTGGGATGAGGACTGCGGAGAAGATAATTATAATTCAAAGCGGAAAAGAGTTTACTAAAAGGAAAAGAAAATAAAAAAATGGCATGGCTTTGTGGAGGTAAATGTGTAAATGAAGTAACATATATAGGCCATGCGGTACCTGTGCAATATAGTCAGTTATCTTGTATCCATTTGGGTATAGTTAAAAATCTTAGTTATAAACCTTCGATATTTAGGTAAAAGTGGCCAATACAACTTACTAGATGAACATAGGAAGACATGCTAGGATCTAAATTTCAACCTTCTGTTGGTTTTGTTGAATACAGATCTTTTAGAGTGGTGGATCTTTGGACAGTAAAGTCAGAATTAACTTTTGTTTTTGTGAGCTAACCCTTTTGACATATCTAACTTGAGGTGCGGAAGCTAGGTAGAAATGTTTTTGCCGGATAAGTGGTTGTGTAAAGGTAGGATTTTGATGTTCATCTGCTGTTCAACCTTCCTTTTCCACGGAGTTACTGTAGCTGTTTAAGGTATGTATTCTACTCGATAAATGCTTTGTCTCCTCACCGTGTGTGTGAGATTTGAAACGAAAGAAAGAGAAAAAATGAATTTAGCGTGGTCTTCCCCATATCTCTCATCCAAGAGAGTTCTATGGAGAGAGGAAAAGGGGTGGTAGGATTCAAACCCAATTCACAAACAGAAACAAAATCAACATTATATTTAAAACATTAATAGTGCCCTCAATGCAACAAATAAGAAGTTAACTGTAATATAATGTCTTCTCATAAATTTACAAACAGAAGCTGCAAGAGAAGGCATTCTCTTTTTTTTTTTCTTCCAGAATTTTGAATTCATTTCCTTTCTGTTTTCAATCTCACTAACACGGTGGTGGTTTCAGCATTGCATTAGTTATTACTTATGTACTAAATATTTAAAATTTCTTGCATCTCAATAATTATATAATATAGAAATCTAAATGGAATTATTTGCTCAAGGAAACCTTTGAATAACTTTTTTACTTGCACAAGTAGCCAGATAGACAGGGATCAAATTTGACTTTGTGATTGCCACGTTCAGATATCAAGACCATTTCAAGAAAAAGGTATTAATTTTCATTGATTATATATACATATTGTAAAATTTGTGTTCATGTTTTTGATATATAGCCTTGGTGAGGAAAAACAATAGATTTGGTATTTGACTTGATGAAGCATCTAGTAATTTTTTTTTATAAAAAAAATCAATATAGTAAAATCCATTATATAGGTAATTGCAAGACCTAGTGTAGCGATTTTCCTCTACCCATATTAAAATAGGAGTTTGATGGTTCAAGCCTTTGATCCTAGCAAAAAAATAAAAAAATTCATTATGTTAACCTAGAATAATGTAGTTCTTTGTGTAGAAGATAAATATAGTGCCTGCATATGATTTCCTAACATGTTCATTCTTTTTACAAATGGCTGTTGGTATTTTGTTCGAATTTCAATATTTGAAAAGCATTGCCTGCATCTATTTGATATATCCATCTAATATATGTATTCAACTGTATGCATGTATGCTGTAATGTGAATGTACACACACACACACACTATATTTTACCCCAATAACGCCACGGTACCGGGTTTTTATGACAAAAAGGATTGATTAAAACATCAAATAAAATAGTTTCCTGTATAATATTAGTAAATTCTCCTTGTAAAAGATATGCTTTTATGTTTTTGGTTGCTACTCCCCAAAAGATTTTTATACTTCTCTCAGCATATCCAAAATATCCTACAACTCCATTGAACGTAGACCCGTCAATTCCTCCTACATATATAACTAGTTTTAATGCAGACTTTTTCAATAAAAGATTATTATACGCAAATTCTAAAATTTTAGTGAGTATGTTTGCAAAATATTATTTTGAAGTCACTAGTTATGTCAATACAGGTCCGCAGAAGGGTTTTGTACATGGATTGGTATTTTTTTTTTGCCATAGTTGATTTTCTAGAAATATACTCCGTGTGTGTGTGTGTATATATATATATATTACGATTTCTAACTTTTTGAAAGAATGTTTAAATGTTGTTGCGATTATAACAACATGAAAGAAAAATAATATCTATTGAGTTAGACTGACAAGTATTATATAAATTTAGTTTTATTGTAATATAATTGAAGGTGAATGAAAAAATTCAAAATGAAAGTATAGAAGTGTTAATAGTGCAAATCGTATACGACGGAGTTTGTAAAAATTATAGTGTGCCCAGGGGCTGGGCAATTGATCCCCGGATTTCTGGAATTAAATCATTGAATTGTAATCTAAATTTGTCCAAACAAGATGAGGGAATAGGTTTGTAATTTAAATCCGAGTTCATTTTGATTTTTGGTTATTGAGTTTGACTATAGTTAGTTTTTTAGCGAGTTTAAAATCTATCAAATTTAGAGTTTGTGTTTGATGTGAGTTTTTAAACATGAGTCGAGATTAAGTCAAAGTTTAAACTATGCAAAATTTTAAAGTTTTTTTTTATAGAATTTAATTACTGAGTCGTATTCGTTAAAGACTCGGAATAGATTTGAATTCTTGACGGAGTCCAAGTGGTATTCGAATTACATCTTATGAGGTAATAATTAAAACTATGTATTTGTATATTTCTGAGTGAGTATTTTGGAAAGATAATATACAAATTACCATTGCACACTTGCAGGTGGTTTTTTTTTTTTAATAAGCAGTATAATATTTCTTTGATAATGAGACCATGATTAGCTACTTGTATTCTTATCTGTATTGTAATAAGCGAATATAGTTATAATTGTTAGTTAATAGGTTAATCCTAGAATGAATAAAGGTTGTTGGATCTTTTGAAAATTTAGATATTTAGATCCAATACTGAAATTTATTTTTTATTTTTAAATCTAAACTACTAAAATAAAGGTTTAAGATTCGAATTCGAATAAAAACATATTAAAATTTAATATTTATATTATTAGTTCTTATAAAAAGAAATTTCATCAATTATATTTTATTGTATTTAAATTTTTCTAAAAGTTTTTGACATGAATATGAATTGTAATATTTGAGTAAAAAATTATAAAATATTAAAATAAACCTGCATATATTATAATTTTATATATTTAATGGTTCAATTACATGCTGTCGTTGTAGTATAATGGTAATACTAGCAATCCGGGTTCGATTCCCGGCGACGACATTTTATTGACAGGCTGAACATCCTTTGTTTGACCCTCTCCCTTTAAATTTATTTCATGTATTTTGAATATTTCTTTCCCTTTGTAAAATATGTTATTAAAATAAATATAAGCTTATAATTTGCGTGGTATATAGTTTGAATAAATTAAAGTAAATATTTTTTTATTATTACTTAATAGAAATTTTTTGTATTATTTTTTAGGGGTGAGGAATTTATGTTAATATGTATGATTTTTTTAATTTTATTTTATGTAAACTGTTACAAATTTGGGTGATAACAAATTAATTTAAAAAGCTAATTTGACTATAACTAAAATTTAGAAATAAATCCCGTCAAAAAAAGGTTTAAAAAATAACTAAAATTTTATTTAATTTTAACATGTACAGGATTTGAGCTCATAAAAATTAGGGTTAATAACTAAGAGAAAATGCCCTAATATCATATTTTGATGACAAAGTGCCCAAATTATCATTTATAAAAAAACAATGCCTCATTTACCCACTTCAACACGCATAATACATTTGTGTATACTTAAAAGAAGGGAGGAGCTTCATTGAACCAGACTACCAGTTATATGCAATAAACCATAAATATATATGAGGAAAATTTTGTGGATAACTAAATAAAAAAATAACCAAGTAACTCTATTTTTATCCACGGGATATTAAGAAAAACCTAACTCTATTTTTATCCATTGGATATTAAGAAAAACCAATGAATAGGATATCATGTCACCATATCAAAAATATGAAATACATGATCCTATCTTTCTTTAAAAACTTATATGTCTCATCCACGGCCAAACATATTTATTTATACAGCTCTTAAGTTTATAACTAACTTTAAAAAAATGTACGTACGTTTATTTTTTTACCTATAATTTTTGTATCATTATTTTTCTGTACGTGTTCTTTAATTTTTTTGTATCCTATAATATTTTTTAAGTTCTCCACTTTATATATTCTATTTCTGTTTATAATAATTTATATGTTGTACTTTTTTTGGTTTGCAATTTTATTTTGTGTCCTATAATTTTACTATTTGCCTCCAAATTTAAATTTAATTTAATGCAAGTTATATAACAAACTTGTCAATAACTTTTTTATGTGCTCAAAGTTGTGTATCGCACTTTTTGAATAAAACTTTTATATATGATAAAAAAATTTATCTATTTTTTTATTTATTGTATTCTGTATTCTGTATTTTTTTGCAAAATGTATTTTGTATTCTTTTATGTTTTTATCCTTTCATAAAGTTTTGTAGAGTGCGTTATTTAAATAATTAATTTATTGGTTTTTATCCTTTCATGAAGTTTTTGTTTTGATTTGCATACTCAGTTTGTGTGTATATTTATAGATGATAATGTGTGTAATGACAACGTCCATTTAGGTACAGAGGATAGCGTGCAATTAGATATAAGATAAGTAAAATTCTTTAATACTATTCATTCATCTCATATAAAAATTAATGGTGGTGATGATGGTTACTTCGTTACTCAACTAAATTGATTTCCTCCTGAGTCAAGGCATATATATATATATATATATATATATAGTGAAATTCAGTGGAGACCATCATTTTGGTGGAGACCTTGAAGACCGAATCAGGACTGTCCATTTCAATCTAATACAAACGTGCATGATATAACGTAAAAACAGTTACACCATACACCGTAATTATAGTAATGATACATTCACTCATATATTTTTGTACTGTAATAATATATTTGTGTACACTGTACCATTGTGTATTGCAATGATATACAGTTACACTATACACCATTTTCTGATACTGATGGTGTAAGGACAATGTTCTGTAGTTTAAACAAAACTACACATGTCCTATAATGATATTTTTTGTGTTACCATATATTTGTGTTACACAATGATACTTTCACTCGTATTATCAATGTCTTGCAATGATATATTTGTGTATTGCAATGACATACAGTTACACCATATACCACTTTATGATATTGATGGTGTAAGGACAGTGTTCTGCAGTCTAAACAAAACTATGTATGTCATGCAATGTATTTATGTTTAGACTACATAATACTATCTTTTTTAGTTTTTTAATCGTAGTCGCTAGATGAAAATAGATCGTACAATTTGAATATAGTTCTGCACGGTCTCCACTGAACCCAACTCTCTCTCTCTCTCTCTCTCTCTTTATTTCTCTCTCTTTCTTTATATATATATATAGGGGAATGCTCAAAAGAAAACTAATATTTTGGAGAAAACTAAGGTACTTTTATCAACCGTTGACTTCTAATTGATCTGATGGTTCTTATTAAATTAGAATATTAGTTTCCTTTTCAGTTGTTTGACATTTATTTACATATATTTGGAAACTATTACAATTTTATTAATTATATAATGAACGGTGCAGATGATGGTCTCTAAATTTCCTATCTAAAAAGTTTTCTCTAGATCCCTACTCTCTCCCTCTCTCTCTTTTTCTCTCTCT
Source organism: Oenanthe sinensis (assembly GCA_028671895.1). NCBI lineage: Eukaryota > Viridiplantae > Streptophyta > Magnoliopsida > Apiales > Apiaceae > Oenanthe > Oenanthe sinensis. Next base: position 13,389,388 of record CM053799.1, read on the forward strand.
CTCTCTCTCTATATATATATATATATATATAGCGACGTGACTTTCCGTTTATTATGAAGATCGTGTGTCTTTTGTATATATAAATTAAGTTATTAGTATTGGCAGTTAGTGAAAACAAGAGAAAATACAGTGACGCCCACCATCTATTTGACATAATGTTTGAATGGGCTTGTTATGATATGTATGAGGTGTATTGGGATTTGTGTTCATATGTGTGAGAGCAGGTGTACTGGAAATTGGTGAAGCACATAGAAGATGATAGTGAAATAGGTTACACTCACTTTTTGTCTCCATCACTGGTAATTTGCTCATCACATGTAAATGAGAGTGTTTGTATCATACATATTTGTGTATTACACGAGAAGTGAATGTATTAATCAAGGAGATAAGATGTAGCAATGGGTTTTAGAGAGTAGTATTGCCGTTATTAGTGGCCGGATGCCCTATGCATTTTTGTTATGCGTGTTTCCAGACGGAGCTCCATGGTACTCACATATTTATTATGCGTGATCTGTTTCCGGAAAACTCAACGGTGTACAATACACAATACATGCATTTGGTTTATACGAAGTCCGGGTACGCATTCACATAATGCGAATTTGTCTGGTTATTTTGGGCAGTAATCCCACCTATTGTTATTTTGGGCACTATAATTTAAAATTTGGTTATTAAGGGTTTCCACCCAATAACTAATGAGTGTAAATATATTATAATATAATTATGTATATAGTTCGAATCTGTTAACAGTAACAAATTTTTCACAAACTCACTTTGAATAAGAAGCTGAAATCATTTTTCACTCAATTATGATATTATAAAATTAAAATTTACATTATAATTTCTTGGTTTTATAATTTCTTGATTTGTTAGCATAAATATTATAGGTTTTAAAAAAATAATGTTGTATTTAGCCCCTCTATGAAACACTCTTTGAAGAAAATATTTAGTTATGACCAAGAAAAGAGGTACATAATTCTCACGAATAAATTCTGGATAAAAAAATTATATGTAAGAATTATAACATTTCGTGATTCATTGACAAATACGAAAATGTGAGACTATTAATTATAATTATAATTAAATCATTTTAACTCCCAACGAAGCATGGTACTTTTTACACCACTATGAGTAATAATATTAATATAAACATACTTTCAAAATGAAAATTTTATCTATTTAAAATATTCGCATGGATAAAAAAAGTTCACTTATTAAAAAAATTGGGATTAAACCCATTTTTTCCCATAATTGGATTGAAGATAATCTTAGGTAACTACGTGAGATTTTAACAAATTATATTTCTTCTATTTTATAAATTTAGTTTTATTTAATTTTTCAGAGGTTTGATTTTAATCAAAATATTTCTCTTTAATTATTTCTTTCAAAAAAATTTAGAAAATAACTTGAAGAGGTTTTTCATGCAAGTTACATGAAAAGAGTCAAATAGGTAATACGAGGGACGACTGTGTTACACGGGTACACCATTCCCATCTACCAAATATTATACATTTCCATATTATATTCTACTTTGGTAGAGAGCCAAAGGTCGTCATACCCCCTTTATGATTATCATGTTATTAATATATAAATGTCAAAATTTTAATTAAAATGTTTATATTAATATAATGGTAACTTTGGCCCTTGTTAAGAAAAAAATAGTTTATTAGACTTCTACAATTATTACTATATATACGTGAATGTATTTAGAGGGGGCCGAATAGGTGTTTTAGTTGACTATATCCAATTTTAAAAATATTATCAAACTGTTATAGCTGACTGTAATGTGGACATTCTGCTGTGCCATATAAAACTGGCTTACTGCTTTCGATCTGTAAATAATTATAGCAGACTAGAATGAATGCTATGTAGAAAATAAATAAAAGCAATATGTAAAGAAAGCACACGACGTTTAGCTAGGTTTGACCCCTATGTCTAATAGTCTACGTCTTGGTCCCTTACCAACTTGGTAAGATAATATATTATTAATCAATTATAAACCAATTATAAGAGTAATAATATATCTCCATGTTCCCAATTACTACAGTGGCTTGCTAAAATCTCAGCAATCCTAAGCAGAATGATTACAGCTTACTATTGTCTTCTGCCTTGCAATCTGTTCTTGAACCTTGAATTCCTTGAGTCTCACTCTTGAATCCTTTTGTTCCTCGAACCCTTTGCCTTGTAGAAATAATACAACTGAATCAAAACAACCCCTTGTTCTACACCTAGAACCCTTGCCACTTAGTGATTATAAATACACTTTGATCAATACAAAGAATGAAAGTGTTTACAACTCAAATTATATTATCTAAATATTAGATCTCCAATATAGAACTAAGCTCAGTTCAGAGAAAAGTCGAATAAAGCTTTTCAAGAATACGAGTTGTAGTGTATTGGTGTATATTACCGAATGAAAAACTATATCACATTATATACTGAAAGTATACAATGACTCTTTGAAATAAGGAAAGAATATAACGTTTAAAACTGAGAATATTTCAAATACATAATTATAGGAGTAGAGATAAAAATGAATTTGAATTTGCTCCTATAATTATTGATATGATAGGAAAGTAGTTGTGGTTCGAAAAGGAAATAAAAACCAAATCAACTACTTCCTAAAATTTAGGAAAATGTTTTTAATAAAAATATATGAACGTAGAAATATATTAAAAAACGTAATATGTACGAGAATGCACAAATATATTTATCTTACACAAAATCTAAATCTGTTGAGCAACCGCAGAAAGAATTATGCTTTCTGTAGGATTCTGTATCAGCAGGTTGTTCTAACAAGACAGCATGATGTAATGTTGTTAAACCTATATCATGCAAAACAGAGTCAGTACATGCGATACAGCATGCTATAATAGTGTAACAAGCATTAGTAACAGATATACATTCTCACAAGTACTCTAGCTTACTCAACTTCTGTGATCATCAAAATCGTGAGGGTTACAATATATACTAGTTTATATCTCGTGCGATGCACGGATCAAATTCTTTTAATATTCTAATATTTTTGTTTTAATATTTTTTATATAATTTGAATTTACTTTTATTTTTATAATAATAATTTAAATTTTATTTAATATTATATCTATACATTTTTCTATAATTTTTCATATACTTTATTTGTACTTGTATTTTAATAGGATAATGTGTATGCGTTTTATTTATAGATGTGTTTTAGTTATTGGATTAAAGTGATATATGTGTTTTAATTAAGAGATTAATTTTTAAAAATTAGGCCAAAAAATAACTTTTAGTTTTATAATAATAATTTAAATTTTATTTAATGTTATTTCTATATTTTTTATATAATTTTTAATATATTTTAATTATATTTATATTTTAATTATATTTATATTTTAATAGAATAATGTTTGGGTGTTTTGTTTAGAGATATGTTTTAGTTATGAGACTAAAGTGACATTTGTTTTTTTTGTCAGGGGGAAATAATTCCATAAATAAAGTGTATCAAAATACAATTTTAAATGATCAGAAGGATTTCTTTCATTCAATAAAATTTATCATCTAACCAAAAGACATACATAAGATGTCTCCGAAAGCTTAGACAATAAAATCTTACAGCCTCAAAAGGAAACTCCCAAAAATATCAACAAATAAATACAAGTAAAGTAGTTGAAAAGTCTTCAGCTTTCTTGATATGTGTATTGTGTCTCCCACTCCAAGTCAATTTAATATTTTTTTTCCGTGTACCTGAAAACCATAAGAGAAAAAAAAAGAAAATGTCTCAATAAATATCATCAAATAATATCTTAAAGTATTCCCATACATTATTATATAATTATTTAACCAAAGGGGATCCCTTTGGTTAGATACCTAAAATTAACAAATAATAATGTACATATTTAAACAATACATGAATAATAAATTTTATCATTTAAAATTATAACTAAAATATTAAAAATAAAAATATCCCAATTTATTTTTTATATGTTTCAAACAAACTATATTAAAAGTTAATACATGAAATTAAAACTTGACATTCAAAATAAAAACTGACAAATAAATGTTGTTAATGAATTATCATAAATAAAATTAAAATTCATAAATTTATAATTTGAAACTGTCAAAATAAACTTCACTAACTGTACTTATCAACCATCAAACAATGTCAAAATTGCTCCTCAAGACAAACAAATTAAGACACAAATTAAATTTGAAATTGTCAAAATACAATCACACACCATTTTAATCATCAATCATGACCCAAAATTACTCCTCCAGAGTACAAGCAAGTCATCATATATGGCCCGAAATTACTCCTCAAGAGTACAAACAAGTCATTATATACGGCCTCCAATGAATAATTATATTCATGGAATATTCTTAATTAAAATTATAAATTTTATCATACATTAAAAATAAATATATAAAAATACTTTCTACCTAATTCAAATAAAAAAAAGTTACTCAAGAACAGGAGTAAGAACATGTTAATCGAGTTCCATCTGACCTGAGAAAATATACAAAACACATATAATAAAAGACGAATAATATTTACACATGAAAACCATGAAGTTATACATGAATTAGATATTCATAACAAGATTTACAAAGACAATTATAAAACAAGCAACACTTGTAATCTAACATATGGACTCAAACCATACACGGTACTAGTATTAATATGTGACATGATACCAAATAAGAGAGGGGGAAAATAAATCTAACATGAACAAATAAAAATAACGTTGACCAAACTTACAAGTCATCTAAGTTTATGCTAATAAAATAAGATATAGAGTATAAGCAAATCAAATCGAGAGATACAGATGTGAATTGAACAAACTTTAGATAATGACAAGCTTCATAAAAATGAGAATATCAGTCGATCCAATATAAACATACATAGGCCATGTTTGACAATTAGCGATTAGCAGGAACAGATTGAATTAACTGTTTTGACTAACTGATTTGAATAACTGTTTTGACTAATGGATTGTATTAACAGTTTAAAAAAAATTGTTTGCTAATAAGCTATTTGAATTAATTTTTATATTTAAACTAGACACATGACAAACCTCTAATACAAAAAATTCCTAAAAGTAACTTTTTCAAAATTAGTTTTTTCATCTCAATAAGCTATTTCAATCAGTTAACTACCAAACACACATATTAGATGATTGATTTGGTCAAACCTCTAATTGACATAAATCCTCTAATTTCTACTCAATCCTATAACTTCCAAGTAGGGCTATAATATACTCACAGAGAGAGATAAAGATTGAGAGAGGAGATTAGCCTAACCGATTTATATTATTAAGATTGATTCTTCATCATCATTGTGAACTCGCGATTCATGCCGATGTGAATAACATTCCTTAAAATTGGGTGAATTCCAGGTGTTGTTGGTCATTGATGAGAGAGATTAGTTTCATATCAGGGAGAGATGCCTATGGGAGAGATTAGGCATGACTCCAAATTGTTGACGAAAATTTTAACTACTCTAAAATTACCTACATATTAAAATAATGACATGTGTTTTAATTAAAAGATTAATGTTTATAAATTATGCTCAATAATAATTATTCGGCCCAAATTCCGATTACCAAACTTTTAATGTTTCATCTTTAATAATATATTATAGATTTAATAAGATGAATGATAACTTTCTTCATTATTGTAAGTTTATTTATATTAAAAGAGAAATATTAACAAGTTTAAGTATTAATTTATTAATAGATAAATTTCAGGAAAAAAAACTGCTTTAAATTTCTTATTCATTATTTTTTGTGTATTTGATCACTGAATATAATCTTATGCAGATGTTACGTAAAAAATTTAATTTGACCCCTCCATGAAGCAACTTTGGCTCCATCCCTGCTATGTAGCAACCTTTGTAGAATAGATTGGATAAACATGTAGAGATAATGAGATATACATACGGTGATCAGCATCTCAATTTTTACGTGTAAAAGATGGTTACGCCTTACCTTGTATAGTTATATTTAGTATGGTACCCTGCCTTCACACCAAGGCACCAAGCCAGCTACTCTTGTATATACATTATATATGAGAGTAGCTGGCGAATTTTGCCCTAAGGTCACATGAATCTCAGAGCCGTCTCTGTTCATATATAATGAATGGGCACCACGACAACATCGAAGAGCAAATATCGATGATCAATGAATCATGGTTTGAATAGGAGATTGATGCTGATATCAAATGGTCCTTTGCTATAAATAGGTGCGTTTAATTACATGCACTTCTGTTTCTGTAATTTATATATATATAAATTATTTTATTAGAAAGTCTGGGGTACGATTAGAGGTGGCCAAACAAGCGGAGCCGTGCCGGTTCGTCCACGTGCCGGTTTGGCCACCTCCTGACTCGTGGACGGCACGTGAAGCTGTTCGGGCCGTGCCGAGTCGAGCCGGTTCTCAAAAAAGCTGACTCGTGTGCGGCTCGGCGGGTTAGGCGGGTTTATTTATTTATTTAATTTTAAAATTTTAATTTCATTTAAAATTTTAAAAGTGTTAAAAAAATTTACGAATATTTTTGAAATAAAAGAGGATGGTACTTCTATAAATTTTATTAATTAAAAAATATTTTACAAATAATTTGAGAGGATTCCTCTCTAAAAAACGGAACAAACCGCTTGTACATATTAAAAAAAATATTAAACCAAAATACACAATATTCTGTATATGAAAGATGGAAAAATAATTATTAAACCAAAATCGATATATAATTATATTTTGATATCTTACTATTAAGTAATATTAAGTGATATTTATTTTAATATAATTAAAATATATCTCTAAGATACATAAATCTTTTTTTTTTTGCTATATCAAATTTTATTATTTTTAAATACAAATACAAATGAGCACGGTTGGATAGCCCAAGTGGTTGATGGCTTATCCTCTGTCTTCCCAGGTCATGGTTCGACCCTGGCTCACCTCGAGAATTTCTTTAGAACAGATACTCATTTGTAAGGCTATACCCAAATTAGTCAAAAAAAATACAAATACAAATAAATAAATGTGAAATTATATAAAAATATTCTCAAATATAATGTTTAATTAAATTAAAATTATTAGTTAAAGGCTAAAATAAATATAAAATTAATTAAATAAAATATTAAACGTGCCGAGTTAGGCGAGCTAGGCGGGTTAGGCGAGCCGGTCCGTGCCGGTTCCGGTTCACTCCAAACCAACTCGTGCACGGCTCGTTTTTTAAGCGGTTCGTGCGGGCCCGATTTCAGGTGAGCCGGGGCGAGCTAAAGGGCGAGCCGGGGCGAGTCGGGGCGAGCCGACCCGCCCGTTTGGCCGGCTCTAGGTACGATATATAACATTTCATGTTCAACAATGCAAAGGATGCGCGAGATGTTAAACATTCCAGACAACTGTTATACTTGGATAATATGCGGTATCCTAGCAATTTATGCATGTTCAAATTCAGCTTTAACGAATGCAATCGTTTGGGTCATAATTCCGAAATCTTGATCACTAGATTTGTAATAATTTTAACATTTAAGGGAAAAATAATCTGCACATTTTGAATGCAATTCTCAGCGCCACAAACTAGACCTTTATCTTTTTTACATGTAGTGTGCTGCACAGAGGGAGAAGCCAGTACCAAGACATAGTTCTTCTCGATACCAAGCGCTTTGGAAAGGTTAATTTTCTTTTTACTAACTAGTAAATGGGAACGATCATCAGTTTAGGGAAGCTCTAATTAGTACTATCGAGTCAATTTATCAAATTATCATTCCAATATACACCAAGTGAGCATGTGTGTTGTGTGCATGTAAGTAAAGGTTTTGGTGCTTGATGGAAAGATGCAGAGTGCAGAGATCGACGATTTCATTTATCACGAGTGTTTAATCCATCCTTCACTCTTATGTCACCCCAAGTAACTATGATACAGAAATTGAGGTATATAGCTATGGCATATGATAATTGGTTGATAAAACAATTACACTGAATTGCAGTCCTAAGAATATGTTCATAATGGGAGGCGGTGAAGGGTCTGCAGTCAGAGAAGCAATCAAGCACAAATCGATTGAAAAAGTGGTCATGTGTGACATTAATAAGGTACATTTCTTAATACAGCACAATAATAAGAAAACACGCGCATATGATGGAGCCAGGGTGAGGCTAGCCTGGGTTGAATCCTGGCTGGTCTTGAAACAGCATTAAGAATATTTTCGAGCCCAGTTTGATGATTTTGTAAAATTGGTTGAACATTTTTAGCAGTGCTTACTGAACTTCAAAAAGCAGCAGGTAACATATATGTGTGTATATGTAGATATATGATAGGAGGTGGATTCCACTAATGAGTTGCAGGAGGTAGTTGATTTCTGCCGTAGACATTTGAGTGCAAATAAAGAAGCTTTCTCCAGCAGCAAACTTGATATAGTGATCAATGATGCCAAGTGAGTTTACAGTTTGTTTATAGAAAACTTCCGTGACATGGGATTAGAAGTAACTAACTGCATGATCCGATTAGAGGAGGACCTTGTTATCAACTCTACACCAAGTCATTCTATGACCAAATTCTGAAACCGAAGCTCGATCACAGTGGCATTTTTGTTAGTCAGGTAACTAATAAATTCTCTAACCATGCAAATACATTTCAAGTAAATTATTAGTTCTCTTAGGTAGTGCATATCTTTCCAAGTAAATAAGCTTAAGACTCTGCTTCATTGCATGTACATTGCACAGGCTGGACCTGCTGGATTGTTCACCCACAAAGAAGTCTTCTCATCTATATACAATACTATTAGACAGGTCTTCAAATGTAAGCATCCTTTTTCTGTTGGTAAAAGCATATTACTCATTTACTCTTTTTAAGCAATTTACTTCCTAATTTCGAACAAAATATCAGAGAAACCCATCCCGCAAGCCAAAAAGTTTTAGTAAGACAAAGATAGTATATGCTTTTATACAATCTGCTAATTGTTTAGTAACAGTCTTTTACTACGTTTGTGCAGATGTAGTGGTATATACAACACATGTGCCATCTTTTGCAGATATGTGGGGGTGGGTTATGGTAAGTAATAAGAAGTTTCTTCCTTGGGATCGATTAATAATTAGCATCTACATATATATGTTATGTAAATTTTTGACAAATCCAGGCATCAGATCAACCACTATGCATTGATTCTGCGAACATAGTCAAGAAAATTGAAGAAAGTGTCGAGGGAGAACTAAACTACTTAGATGGTGCTTTCCTCTATCCATCCACTAATTTGAACAAGACCATTTCCCAATCGTAAGCTTTGAAAACATTTTTAAGGTTCTGTTGTGTCATGTTTTAAGGAACAATGTTTTGAAGTGATAGCCGTGTTTATTTATACAGGCTGAAGAACGAAACTCATGTCTACTCGGAGGAGAATGCAAGATTCATCCCTGGTTTTGGAGTGGCATATTGCAAATGAAATTAAGAAGGGGGTTTTTTCCTGACAACTGATGCACTGGAACAAGGACGATAATTTGAGGACAAGAAATTATTGACTTATATAATGCATATAGAATAGTGTTTAGAAGTGTATAATTCTAGGCTGCAGAGTTGAGTGTTATGCTGGGAGGCCTCCCAGCTTGTCTAATAGTTAATACTTAATACAAGTTAATATCACATCTAAAATTTTACCATGTTATGTCATGATTTTTATTTTGTATTTTTTTTGGGTGAGGTCTCAATTACAGAGGTGCTTTCAATAGCTTCACTATCCCATGTCTCAAACGAACGATACAAATTAGACAAGATTACTAACAATTTACAGTTTCGCATATAGTAGGGGAACTGAGGACATGATAACATGCAGTCTTCTAATAAAATTAAGGTCCATTTATTAATGGTTTTTACTAACACCTTACGGTTTTGGTAGAGTTGGTCACGAACAAAACTTACTAGAGCATAATAAAAATGAAAAGTTTTATAGATCACACATTTAGTTAACACAATAGAGTAGTACATAATCATATCATCTATAGGAAGTACTAAATATTAGATGAAAATGCACACAAAACATAACTGCAATTTAAGCCCTCTTGACAGGGTCAAAGTTGGAGACACCAACAACAGCCCCAACAATGGCAATGAGCACAACACCACCTGCACCAATGCTGAGCAAGAAGTTGTTGAGAGATGGGGTGAGAGTAGAAGCAGCTGAAGCAGCCTCTGGCATGACCATTGAAGCTGTCAATGCAGCTGCAGTTAGTCCTGTGATTGCTTTTTCTTTGAGAGAAGCTTGGACTTGAACCTTAGTTTTTGAGTTTTTGACAAACACTGTCTTTTTTGACAGCTTCAATGGATTCAAAAAAGGACCAGAAGTTGGTGATTGGAGGGTCTTCTGGCTAGCAGTTGTAAGTGGCATTGCCATTGAAACAGAAGCCATCGTTGTGATGATTGTTAGTGCTTGTGCTTTGTTGTTTTGGTCTTCTTGTTTGTGAGTTCTAAGTCTTTGGTTGGGAAGTAGGTTAGATATGAGGTGGATAGACTATGAATAAAAATGAGAGGTGGAAGTTTCAAGTATTTTTCTGCTGATGTGTCATTTCTTCTGTCTTCTGTGGCTCTATGATTGGTCTCTGATCATGCTTTGTGGGATAAGGTTATCCATATCAGAAGAGTTGTTTTCTTCTTTTAATTCTTTATTTATTATATGTCCATATTATTCTAAAAATCGGTAATTAATCCATATTTATTAGCTTATTGAATTGATTAAATTCTTAGTTATGTAATTAATCATTCTAATTAATCCACAATTTATCCGATTTATCATATTAATACGTGCCGATTCACACTTTTTACAATACTGCATGTCCATATTTTTCTTTGATTTTATCAGTATTCTCCGTGGTTCTAAAAATTCCTCATTCAATTTTTGAAATCCTATTAACCGCTATAAATTTTATTGACCAATATATTTTACGATAAGTTATTAGATTGAAAATCATACTTTGATTAAATATAAATAATTATAAAATTTATGATATGATAAATATATATTAAGTAATAACTAATTAATAAAATATGATGATAGATTTAATGTTATTAATAATATTAAAATTTATCTGATTAATCCTTTCACCCATTAGTTCCTACTATTCATGATTTTTATAAAACTAGCTTTCTTTGTTAATTTTTATTTATATATTTTTTTGTTAGATAGTTAATAAATTTTGAACTACAAGTGAGGAGATTTAAACTCTAAAACTCCTCTAACTGGCATGTTTTAAGATTTTATTTCTTTATATCCGAAGCAAAAAAGGATAAACAGATACTTCTGTGACAATCGGGGCTGGTATATAAGTATGTTATTATAAATTAGCAAAAAAAAAAGTTATGTTAATCTATGGTATTGGTACTTAATAGTTCATATTATGGGTATTAGATATTATAATTATTCAAACTAAAATTCCTTTAATACAAAGTTGGCTGAAAATTCATACAGAAAGGCACTAGTTAAAATAAGAAGCTATGCCTGACATAGAGAAACTCTATTTAATGTAAGAATGTCTGTTGTTTGGTAGAAATGACAGGCAATAGAGAATGTCTATAGCTATCTTGAATGCGCAGTCAGAGGCACATAATTGGATTTAAAGAGTAATGAACACTAGAAGCATAATTGATCTGAAGATAATTTTACAAATTTGTCTCGGGCAACATAATGCTTAAAACAAAACAATCAAGTTTTACATCTTTTGTCCAAGTTGAGTAAACAAAAGGGTCAATAACTTCCTCCAAGCAACCCTTGTAAGAGTCAAGTTTCCGCAATCACCTGGCGAGATAACCTTAGGAGCAGCTTTTAAATACAGGTTCGAAGTCCATACAGCTTTGTGGTGGTACTTAACAGTCACATTTTCACCACGCCAGCAAACACTCTCCGGACAACTGTAGTAGGGCATTCAAATTTTACGACATATTCATTATAATCATACGAGGCACAAGTTGCAACGCTGAAAAGGAAAATGGACCCTAGATATGTTATTTGCAGCCACTGTCAACATTCATTCTTAGCTTCCGGTGACAATTATTCATGTAAAAATTCAACAATATTTATATAACTTTCGCTTTTAAAGGGTTACACCTATACGTGATAAGATAGTATCGTATCAACTCTGTTCGTCTCATAGACCATGGACACCACAACCAGACAAATATCCAAGTTCTTGAAATTTTGTGTGAATAAGATTGCTTTTATGTGATGATCATATGGACCTTAGACTTGATAAATTACATTAATTTAACCACCAAGTTTCGATCGAAAATTACTAATTTAAGAATTATTATGGGGACATACCTGAACACAAAACGAGAACAAATCATCTGGCCATATCTGAATTCACAACTTGAACTTCCTGTGGAAGTAGATTGTATCTGATACCTAGCTCCTCAAATATTTTCTTCATCTCTATGACCAGTTCAGATCTTCGCCGAATCTTCTCTCCAAATTCTTGAAAGTTCATTGTGTGATTAAAAAAGAGTGTCATCTTTATCTTGTTTACATTCTCAATCTCCTTCACCATCAGATTGTGGTTCGGATACCAGTACTGGGGAGTTCTCTCTAAATACCTGGCCACAATTGAAGTAATAGTGTAATACCGAGAACAACTGACAAGACATAACATACTGGTTTAAGACAAAACTAGCCAAGTTCCATTGCCGCTTTTTCAATAAATCTTAATAAAAAAAATGAACTCTCTTTTTAATAAATAGGTTAAGACCAAGGAAACACTGTACTTTTTAATATTCTCTCTTAGAGACCCAATCTTCTCTATTGGTGTTGTGAAGCAAATAGAAAACTCCAGTGAATCTCCCATATCTGGGCTTCTGTAGAAGTTGCTAATGGGCTTAGTAGCCAGGACTGAATTTGGATAGTATATCTTCTCCATATCATATCTCAAGAATACTGTCGTTAAAATGTTCATTTCTTCAACTATCATCTGCCGAAATGCACACAGATATATCAGTTAATTAATCACTCCAACAAGATCCAATTAATAGTATCAGGCAGTAATTACCTGTACACCATCAATGACACATCGGTCACCGACGTCAAATGGGTGCATCACAAATACAAATATGATAGCTTCAAATATTGTTTTGCAAGTGTTTCCAAATAAAAAGGCTGCCGCAACAAGCTGTGATGAAAGGAAGAGGAGTACTTTGGTTGTTGCAATTTCCACCAAAAGTAGCCAGACTACAGAAATGATAAGGATTAAAATCACTGTAACAAGTGTATTCAATTGTTTCACAGCTGTTTTGGTGTCATTTAATGCATGCGCTAGAGCTTTTCGACCATTATAGACCTTCACCTGCATCAATGACAAGGATTTAAATCAATAATCACTATTTTTTTGCTAAATAACTAATATTAATCATTACCAATCTTATATTAAGGTTTTTTTAGTAGTAAATCATACTACAAGCTGAAAGAAAAGGTACATTTCTTTTTCTTTCTTTTTTTATTTGAAAACAGGTACATTTCTTTTTAAATGGTAATAGAAGGTTTTTGCTAGTTATATTAGAGACTAGAATCCTGCAGTTTGTTGACCCCCTTGCTTTATTAGCAACTCCAGCATCAGGAACGGGATTATATACAGCCTCCTTTAAGGTTACGGGTTTTGTCTTAATTTAATAGCTAGAATGTAGGTGTTACAACTATTTATGTGAATGCAACCCATCTGCACTAGGACCTTGTATATGGCGTCTGTCTTATCGTGCTAAATGAAAGTAAGTCAATAAGTATAAAATTAGCATTATAGAGTTTTTCTACCTAGAAAATCTAATTTTTAAAACTCTATTTACTTTAGCCCATCTGATATAGTTTAAAACAAGTATGCAGTAGAATTGATGTTTAATTAGGAACCAAATTAAAAAAAGAGAGAAATACTACTACCTAGTTTTGATATAGTAGATAAAGAATAGAAGCTTACCACCCATTCCGTCAAAGCTTTCTTGTCTATCTGTCCCGTTTCAGCTACATCTATCAGAGGAAACACAAAATCGACCTCCTCCTTAAGCATGAATCTCCTCAGATCCAATTCATCAATGTACCTAAGAATTGTGCATGTAAATTTTAAAGAAATTAAGACTACTGCAGATAGGGGAGGTACAGTAACAAACAGTCTTGAGAAATTTGCTTACATGGAACCAGGCTGAGCCACATTACCATAGATGTGATAGGCAGCTGCAATTGCTTCCATCTCACTTGTTATTTCCTTATCAGTCTGTTCATTGTTACCGTAATAATCAGTTTCATCCAGGGAACTAGAAATGGTGGACAACCCTGAGTTAGATATTACATCCACCAATATTTTCATAGTCCAAGCAGAAACTTTTTCTTGCTTTATCTGATGCAATTTGTTTATGTCAATCACCGCCTTCTTAGTCTCATCCTTCTTCCTTTGCTTACCTTTCTTCGTGCTTCTGAAACTAAATTGACTAGCACTGTTTTCTCTTCCTAGCATCCCAGCCGACTCCAGAAGTGGAGGCCCTGATAGGACCTGGAGAACATACTGATGGAAGATTGATTCCTGAACTCTATCAAAGAACGTATTTACATGGAAAGAAGCAGCCAACATCTTAAGAAGCAACGTCTTAAAGAGCCACAGGAATGAGCAAATGAGCACAGAAACAATAGTCCACGTGATATAATCCAAGACCCTTGCCGCAGTGGCTGATCGATGAACCCCATTGTTGAACAACGAAAGCCAAGTTATAAGTATCAATGTCCACCAAAGACAGAACTGGGCACTCTTCTTCAAGCCGTGAACGAAATATAACACTTTCTTTCTGAACAAATAGTTCATTTCAATCACCAACACCACAAAATGCATAAACCAGGTAGTGAATAACATACCAGAAAAAGTAACCATTACAAGCAAAGTCCATTTCCACAACTCCAAACCCCATATCCTTGTATGCTCCAATTTATCAATGGTCAAGCATGAAATCAAACATCCCAAAATAACTAGAAACACTAGCCAGTCTATCAAAACCTTAATTTTCACCTTCTTATACTTCAACTTGTTTCTGTTACTTACTTTTTTGTAAATCTCTTCATCCTCATCCACTCCAACACCCCCAGGGGAAGCCATCAAAGGCGTCCCAGGAGTATTCATCGAAAAATTCCTATTTAAATCTTTAAAAGAAGTATGAGCTGAAGCAGCCCTACTATTAGGTGAGGCCTGAGTAGACATAGTTCTAGCAGGTGAGTTTCCACTAGATTTCAAATACCCTTGAACAAAAGAGCTATCTTCTTCAAGCATATATGACTCAACTGAAATAGGTTGTTCTCCAAATCTTGACTTGGGTTTCGAGTACACTGACCTGGCAAGTGCTTTTCGCGGGGATGTAGTTTCTTTCATCGGGATTTTAGGAGGTCTGTTGGGACTTGGAGCAAACTTCACACCTTCAAAATGGGAATCACTCGAAAGTGTGCGTGGCGAGTTCTTAACATCTCTTTCTTGGCCAGAGACCATAACAACAACCTCACCACTTTTCTTGCTCTCAATCATACTAATCTCCCCTTTTTTCGAATTACTAACATTTGCAGCCATTATTAAATCCCTACCATAACAAAATCAAACAGATTCCATAATCCTCATACAATTACAAATTGTGCTAAAAGGGGAACAACAAATAACTAAATTAGAGCCTCATATCATACAAGAACAGAATAAAAAAGATAACTTTCTTAGTTGCACATTAGCATTTGACTAGTAACATTAAAAACTAAATCACATCTTGGACTACTTGAGCTGTCCAATACTTTAAACACAGTCAAGCAAGTTAGAAACTGATTAATATATTACTGCATAACTGCATATACATATATGATATATGTACACATATACACACACACAAACATTATTGTATTGTACTAGTCTAAGGTGTAGTTATTAAAGTGACAACCCATTAATAAACAAAATAAAAAAACACAGTACAATGAAGTGGGGTAGCTTATATATAGACACAACTAATATTGTAAGTACTCAAGTGGTGGAATCTTACCGGACGGCGAGTCTCCGAGAAGCAAACTGAGAGTGTTTTGAAGCAGAGCAAGTAGACTATTATGACGGCTAAGGCTAAGTCACACATGTAGGTGCAAACGTGACAAGACTTTCCCATGTAATAATAATATATAGCCGATAAATGGTCCCCAAATGAATTTAAAAAATATTCCTATACATGACGATAGTGATACACACGTTTAATTTGTGATATTCATGTGCGTACTGATTCATTAAAAAAATATAAATATTTAAAAATTATATTTGGAATT
This sequence comes from Oenanthe sinensis, assembly GCA_028671895.1. Classification (NCBI taxonomy): domain Eukaryota; kingdom Viridiplantae; phylum Streptophyta; class Magnoliopsida; order Apiales; family Apiaceae; genus Oenanthe; species Oenanthe sinensis. The sequence goes on from CM053799.1 coordinate 13,405,655, forward strand.
GTTTTTTCAAAAATGTTTGCGAGTTCTAGTTTATTTTATGATAAAATGGATAAAAATAATCGTTACTAATTTTAAAAAATTGCTTACTAATAATTAAAAAAAATTAAAACACGACTCTTGAATGATATTTTTTCTAAATTACATGATTTTTCCCTACCTTTACATTCACTTTAACGACACCAATTAAAATTTTTTGTTTTGTCAATCCAGTGTGTTAACACAAAAAATATTTTGGGAACAATTTGTTCATAATATTTTTAATATATTTGTATATAAGATATGTAAAGAAAATGTTAGATATTTTCTAGAATAGAGTAAGATTATGATTTGAATACACAAAACATGTGTTTATTTTCCGGTTGTACAATGTATCATGCATGTCATTCCAAAAATATTGATTACTAGAGTGTTGAAAAATGTTATTTCAAAAATGTCATGTTCGTGTTAATAGGAGCAACTCACATCTTATATATAATCAGAAAAATGTTAGGTATGCCAATTTCTTTTATAAATACTGAGTTGATGGGACCATACGTGTATACATATGCTCCCACAAATCAAAATTTATCATATGTAATGCCATATCATTTGGGAAAAAAATTAAGACAATTTTTGGAATACCTAATACTACTCCTATAATTAATTCAATATCGACATAAAAAAATATGTTTGGGTTTATATAGTATTTATTTCTGTCAAATTTTAAATATACTAAAAGCATTTTAAATTGTACGGAGTATCTTTTTATGTTATATATTAAACTAAAAACATACAAAAATAAAATATTAATAGAAATAAGATATCAAGTTTGAAGAGAACTTGTTAGGTTGGGCCTGAGTTTTAAAAATATAACCCAAAGTAAATTTATTTACACACATACATCGGATTTAGTACTAATATATCAGGAAAACTTTTTATAAAAAATCAAGTATTAATTGAAAAATATATATGTCCTACATTATATTTTATTTATTATATATCGTAGAATATAATGCAGGATTAATACTACCTATAAGGTTTTTCATTAAATTCAACTCATATCCATCATATGTGTATTATAATGAGTATTCTAAAGAATTAATCAAAAAAAGTGGCTCTTTGTTTTAATAATATAATTTTGAGCAAAGTCGTCGAACATAAAAATGGTACGGGAGATCATATAAACAATTTTTTGAGTATAATGATATATTTAAAGATATATAATACTTCATGAATGAAAAATCAAAAAAAAAACTTCATGAATTAATTAGGGCGATCTTTCCGTTTTCATTAATGACTTAATATTTAATTTATCTTTCAAATTTTTGATTTAAATTATAGGGTATTATAAGAATTTTAAAAGGTAAAATTAAATTTAATATATTATAATTTCTTAAAATAAAATTGTATATATTAAATTTTAATTATCTTTAAACCTAAAAAAATATATGCCTTTATAACCATGTTTTTCTTAGCAACTTTTGATATCAAAACAAAGAAATGTGTTCATCAGACACTAATGAAATTGTCCAACTGGAGTGGCTTTCGTCCTAATAATAAAAAAAGCAACTCTGAAGGGTAATGTGGACAACAAGGGTGGGCACAAATTAACTTGGAATACTGATTGTCTTCCCAAGTGTCAAGGGGATCTTGGGTTCAAAGATATGAAATCTTGGAACCCTGCCCAGATTATCTCCTTGTTCCGTAAAATCTTGAAAAAATGGACGGCATCCCTTTGGGTTCAAAATTTATTATTACTTCAATATTTTATTGATTTTTCTCAAAAGATGAAAAATAAAATTTTTATATTTTATTCCAGTGGGATGTATTTTCATATTTATTTTTATTATTTTAAAAATTATTTTCGGTTCAGTGGGGTTGAGTTCATTTTATTGATCAAGTCAGTATCTCGAGTCAGTATTTTTCTACGGGTAAAAATTTTATCTGTTTGAATTGTGAAATTATTCAGTAGAAATTTTATTTTTAAATTACAGAATAATTCAGCATTAATATTCTGTAAATTGTGTTCTATATTTTTTAATATTATGTAAATTTTTTGTTTGTTTTGCCATTATTTCTCGTGTTTAATGATTTTTGGTATGTTCTGTCGTATTCTATAGTTATTTGTTAATCAGATTTTTACAAAATAGGATTCGGTTTCTGGGTTACTCAAATAAGGAGTTCATGGCTGCGCCTTAGCCTATATCTATACTGTATTATTAAAATCGAAACATTAAAAGTTTAGTAATTGGTATTTAGGCCGGATAGATACTATTGAGCCTAATTTTTTAAAATTAATTTCTTAATTAAAAAATCACAAATTAATCTCCTAACTAACACACATCTTCTAAATAAAATACACAAATATTATCTTATTAAACATTAATCTCGTAACTAAAACACAACTCAAATTAATCTCTTAACTGATACATATCTCTAAACAAAACACACAATATTATCTTATTGAACATTAATCTCCTAACTAAAACATATTTTACATTAAATTTTTAAATAATACACATATATAAATAAAACACACAAAAATTATCTTATTAAAATACAATTACAATTACAAAAGTATATGGAAAATTTTATAAAAACATATACATATAATATTAAATAAAATTTAAATTATTATTATAAACGTTAAATTCAAATCATATAAAAAATATTAAAATAAAAATTATTTAAAATATTAAAATAATTCGATTCGTGCATCGTACATGATATAGGCTTTATATATATATATATATATATATATATATGGGCCATTGCTTTAAAGAGGGGTATGCTATAGAATTCCATAGAAAACCACCTTATATGCATATAAAATAGATATTTTTTTGTTATTCATCAAATATAAGTATAAATGAATTAAAAATGAATTTACATATAAAAATATTGAAAATGACATATAATAATGAACAAATAGTAAAATAATTATATAGTAGAATCATATTGCTCAGAACAGAATTCTATAGTAGAATCAAATTGAAAATCATATTTTTCTCTTAATTTTTAAATATTAAATTATTTGTAAAACTTATACATAGTTTGTATGTTACATTACTATTAAAATTTATTCGTTATTAATCTTAAATATGATTAATTTTAAAGTTATTTATTTTATTTTGAAAAAAGATATACTCTATATATATTATTGTTAAGTAGGATGAGTTTTACAGAGGGGCTGAATGCAACTCAATTAATTACTAAAAATTCTTGCTAACAACAACAAGAGTCATAATTAATCAGTTAAAAATGCAAACTAAGCAGATGACAAAGTGTTTAAACTTCCAAAATTAATTTTATTAATTTTTGTTTCGCTACAACTGTATGGAAAACTATTCCAACTTCGATAGATACAATAACAATGGGTTTACTAATGTTTCTATGCTTGAGAAAATTTTAGCTCAGTTGCATAAGAGAAAGTACTTGTGAGATATGTATATTTATACTGAAACACATATCTCACTTACAATTGTACTTTCCCTTGTTCCTAGAAAAAAGTTTGAAATATAAACTTTGTTTTTTCCATTCAAATTTGTCTTCATTCCATTTGTAGATAAAACAGTTCTGAAATATGCAGAAATCTTTGACTCTTTAAGCACTTTTTACCTTTTGCTTGAATTCTTCCAAGTTGCAGTAGTAGACTTGACAGGCTAGATAGTAATGCCAAAATCATTCCTTATATTTTCAATATCTAGTCTGCTACATGAAGCAGACTATCATCTTCACTAAAAGTTTATTGTCAACTTTTGGCTTCCCTTTGGTGACAGTATCTTCGGTTCCGCATACTTTGGAGTCAAGTTTGATAGTCTTCTAAAACATACTGTCTCCAAAGCTGCTGTCAACTATCCCCGCTAATGTTGTTGTCAACTATCCCCACCAAAGTTGCTCTCAGTAAAACTTGATGTCTTCAGATCTCCATTCTTCGTCAAGTTTGCTGTCAATGGAATAATTGTTGTCAGTAATACTTACTGTCTTCAAATCTTCAATCTCCGCCAAGTTTATTGTCAATGGAATAGTTGTTGTCGTATGTTCCAATTGTGTTGTCACTTGTAATGTATTGTCATGGGCTTGAGTATCAACATTAGATTATCAACATTCTTAAGTATAGAGGGTCTGACAGTAAATTTATCCAGAATAGTGTCCTCATCTACCATATGTTTCTTACCATTTTTCTTCTAATAGTTAAACCCTATAACTGCTTTTTGATTTTCAGTATTATCAGCGTGGTATGATTTTAACAATGAAGAAGAATTTTTGTAGGCTTTGATTGTAAGTTCATTTTCACTTATCTGTTTCTGAGAAACTCCTCAATCTGAAAAGCACAAACTACCTTGTTCTTTAGAAATTCATTTTCTTGTTGTAAGGACTCAAAAGCATTTTATCTTAGTTCTAGTTCTTCATTTTTGCATTTTAATAATTCTTTAACATTTGTCAGTTTAAAAATCTCATCATTAGTAGTTAGCATGCTTGTATGAATATTAAAGATTTCAGAACTTAAACTTTCAACAGTTTTCTTGTACTGAGATGCGGTCATATCAACGGTAGTAAGAAAAGGTAGCTATCTTGATGAAGGATGTGACTCTTTGTCAGAGTTTGCCATTAGAGCTAGGTTCCCAAATTCTTCCTCCTCTTTATCATCAGATTCCTCTCAACATTTGTCTTCAGCTACAAATGCCCTACCTTGTTGCTTCTTGAGCAAGGCATCATACTTTGCCTTCAGTTCCTCATAGTCATTGTTATTTCTTCTCACTTGCTTTAGCTTTTTGCATTTAGTTGCAAAATGCCCCATCTCACTACAGTTGTAGCATCTTATCTTTGATCTGTCCACAATTTCTGTCTTATATCAACATTTTCTACTTCCTCCAGATCTTGATGTGTTTCCTTTATCGAACTTGGAGCTTTGAGCTTTGGGTTTGAAAGACATGCTCTTCTTGAACCTCGGGTTTGAGAACTTTCTTGCCATGTAGACCATTATTTTGTTTTCCATGTTGTCTAGTTCTTCCATGGTGTAGAACTCATCTTCACCACCATCCTTAAGTTCAAGAGTGACACTCTCATCCTCATTAGTGACCTCTTCAATCTTGTTCTTTTATTGATGTTGGGGTTCTTGGATCTGCATCATTTTTGGATCTGGAGCCACCAAAGCATTTGAGGTATTGGTCATCTTTCCTCTTTGACCAAACTGAATAGCTCTCTTTTATAACAACTCTAACTCATAGGTTTTGAGTATGCCATATAAAATTTCAAGAAAAACTTTTGATAAATCACTTCCTTCTCTTATGACAGTAACCTTGTGTTTCAGATGGTCAAGAAGTGTTATCATGAATTTCATGTTTACTTTCTTCTTGTCATAAAACTTTCCATGCAGCTACAAGTCATTTATCAATCTGTTGAATCTTTCAAACATCTCAGTCAACCCTACATTTTACTTGGCCATAAAAGCCTCATACTGAGACACCAAAATTTGTCTTTGGTTGTCTTTTACCTCTTCTGTTCCTTCACACAGTATCTCAATGGTTTTCCACATTTGTTTGTCACTTGTGCAGTTGACAATGTTGCTGTACATAACATTGTTAAGTGCTTCAATAATTATGAACTGTAAACAATCATCCAAATATAATTTTTCTTTTTTTATATCATTGTACTCTAAAACCTTTTAAGGAACCTAGTGGGCAGGTATTGTCTCATCATCCATTGTGGTTTCAGGTACATATGATTGATGAATAAAAGGACCATTTTCTAAAATGTCATGATAAAGTGGGTTGGCTGTTTTTATGAACAACATCATTTCCCCCCCCCCCAAAGATTGTAATGTTCTTTATAAAATATGGGTATTTTTATACTGGTTACTTTCTATGCACTCATCTTAGATCTTTTTAGGTTAGATATGTTAAACCTGCAGCTTTGATACCAGTTGTTAAGTAAGATAAGTGTTGCAGAAGGGGGGGTTGAATGCAACTCAATTAATTACTAAAGATTCTTGCTAACAACAATTAGAGTCATAATTAATCATTTAGAAATGCAAACAAACTAAGCATATAAAATGACAAAAGGTTTAAACTTCAAAAATTAACTGTCTAGAAAATAATTCTAGCTTCGATAAATACAATAACAATGAGTTTGCTAATGTTTCTATGCTTGATAAAATTCTAGCTCAGTTGCATAAGAGAAAGTACTTGTGAGATATGTGTATTTATACTGAAACATATATCCCGCTTACAAGTGTACTTTCCCTTATTCATAAAACAAAACTTAAAATAAAAACTTTGTTTTTTCCATTCAAATTTATCTTCATTCCATTTGTAGATAAAGCAGCTTTGAGATATGCAGAAATCTTTGACTCTTTAAGCACGTTTTACCTTTTACTTGAATTCTCTCAAGTTGCAGTAGTAGACTTGACAGACTAGATAGTAATGTTAAAATCATTCATTGTATTTTCACTATCTAATTTGCTACATGAAACAGACTATCAGCTTCACTAAAAGTTTATTGTCAACTTTTAGCTTCCCTTTTGTAACAGTATCTTCAGCTCCGCATACTTTGTTGTCAAGCTTAATAGTCTTCTAAAATATACTGTCTTCAAAGCTGTTGTCAACTATCCCCGCTAATGTTGTTGTCAACTATCTCTGTCAAGGTTGCTGTCAGTAAAAGTTACTATCTTCAAATCTCCATTCTCTGCCAAGTTTACTGTCAATAGAATAGTTATCAATAAAACTTGTTGTCTTCAAATCTTCATTCTCCATAAAGTTTACTGTCAATGGAATAGTTGTCGTCTGCTCCAATTGTGTTGTCACTTGTAATGTACTGTCATAGGTTTGAGTACTTGAGAACTTGTTGTCTGAGTTTTAAATCATGTTGTGCATGAACACTTAGTGAACTTTTACTACACGACTCGTTTTTATTCTTTTATACAAGACAGTAACATTCAAATGTAATGTCACTTAACTAATACTTTTAACTGTAATGTTTACAAGTGACTACTAACTATTCTGTCAATGATTATATGACATTATGATTTACTTAGCTTATTAAACTTAAACTAAGTAAATCTATTGATTACACACAATCCCTAACAATCTCCCCCATTTTGTTTCTATGTAAAATAAAGATAAATTAAAGGTTAATTACAGATGCAAACTCAACTAACATAAATTGAAGTGTTTGTATAAGAAAAGTATACAGAAAAATTACAAGTACAAATACAACGGATTATTTTTCTTAACTAGGCTTCTCTAGACTGAGCTGATCTTCAATTTAAGCATGAGCTTCCTTGATTTGGTTTCTTCCTTTCATATAGCAACTCCAAAATTCTCAAGGCCCTCTTTTCTTCTATTGTCTTGGCATGATTAGACACACAGTCAAGAACTAGTTTCACCATTGTATGAGAAAGATTCTTCAGGTCTTGATAAAAGTAATAAGCTTCCACAGGTTCTTTGGTGATGCATAGAAATTTGACTCCAAACTCATCAGAAAGAAACATGTCCTTGAAAGATATGTACACTTGTTTCACCCTCAAGTTGTCTACTTCATCATCTTCATTAGACCTTGCATTAATTATCCTTCCAGCTTCTGTACTCAGATTTCTTTCAACTTTTAGAAGAGATCATGTGGTTAATCTGAAAATTCTTCTTAGGTTTGCAGTGTTGAGTGCTCCAAAATCTTCAACTTTGACTTCAATGTTGTCTATGATGATTCTGAGTGGATATGTAAAGACAGGAAATACATAATCAGCTTTTCTGGAGAATTGATCATTAAGCTTGGCACACTTTAGATCAATCTCAACTTCTTTGATTTGTTTGTTGATTCTTTCTATCTCCTTCTTTGTGGCTTCAACATCATCTATAACCTTACTCTTCTTATCTTCCTCAACCCTCTTCTTCTTCTCCTTCTAATCACAAATTTCCAGAGCCTTCTTATTGAGATCAAACACCTCAAAATTTGTAATATTAACGAGTTATCTCTTAATGAGTTCTGTGATTTGTGATTCCTTTTCAGCTAGAATCCTTAGTTTATTAAATGTGATCTCTTCTGTAGATCCACAAGTGTTGTAAAAGATTATCTTGTCAGGATTTCTAAGAATTCATTTTTGTGTCCTCTCATACTCAACCTTTCTTTCAAATTACTTCTTCCTTTTAGCTTGAATGATTCTATGAATAGTTGGGATGAAGTTTGTCTCCTCATGGTATGGATATTCTTCCAACTGCTCCACCAGCTTCACTAGGAGTTCTACATTCTTATCTTGCAAGGAATCCATGCTCCAAAATTCCTTAACTCCATTTTCATTGGCAAACTTCACACCATCCAAATAGAATGCAGTCTCAGGTTCCTCAACATCAACAAAATCCAAGGGATGGGTTTCGAAGGACTCCATTAGCACCAAGAATTTTCTAATTAGAATTCCCTTGAAGATTCGAGTCCTAATGTCTGAGCCCTTGATGATAAGTAACATCTTCCTGACCATGAAGAAATTTGCCTCCTTCGGTTCATGTCCCATCACTTTAAATTCTCCAGTAGAATAGTAGACATTGACCCTGCTTAGGGAATTGAGCTCAGTCCATTCAACTACAAACTTGGTGATTGATTCTGCCTTTGACTCATTCAAGTTGTTGATTGTAGGTCTTCTGACATTCAGACAATTATCATTAAAAATCTAGGATCAACTGGATTTGTAAGTCCAGCCCATAAGCTCTGTTAGAGCTCTAGGCCCATTAAGCCTTTATTATTAATTAATTAATAAAGGTTCAATGAAAGGCCTGAAGATTCCTACGAGACCCCTTATCTATGAAAGGTTCTAGAAATCCTATCACAAAGATAAGACATCATCTGCAAGAGTCCAACGATAACTCTCATTTCTAGAAGTTTCAAACAACCTTATCACAAGGATACTTGGCCACCAAGTCTTCTAACTCTAATCTAACTCATAGGCCCTCGTGCGCCTATATAAAAGGCCTAACCCCTCAACATTAGAACTACGTTTTTTTGGCTTTATTCTCAAACATTCTTGAGATATGTAGGCATCTTACGAGGATCTGGTTTAGTCACGAAACGTAAGTGCAGCCATTAAAGCTTGAAAGCTCTCACCAGTCATTAATCATTATTAACTGCATTCGACTTTGCTCCATGATTCAAGAATGACACACAATAAATAAATAAACAATAAAGATATAATTCTGGAATCTCGTGAAAGGATCTGGAAAATGGGCCAAAAAACTAAATCAAGCCTTATATTGATCAAATGATTAAAGGCTTAGGAGTAATTGGCCCAAATGATTAAAGGTTCGCTAAAGTCCCACATTGTTGAAAGCCTAGACGTATTAAATGAAAAAGTCTAAACCAAAAATAAGTTTGGCTTAGGCTCATTAGGGTTCAATCTACCATAGTCCTTGAAGGAACAGAAAAAATCGACTTGGGTGAGGAAATGGAGGTTAATTCGACCTCAATCCAAGTCGAAGAAAATTTAGTCATTTGACCGATTCACCAATCGACTTGAGTGAGAAAATTAACGTTAATTCTACCCTCAATCTAGGTCGAAAATTACCAAGGCCATGAAGCCCAACTCAAATCAATCTAGGTAAGGAATTGAGTGTTAATTCAACATCAATCCAGGTCGAGAAGCATCAAGGTCATGAAGCGCGAAATAAATCGACCTGGGTGAGGAATTGAGTGTTAGTTTGACCTCATTCCAGGTTGGAAGAAATCAAAGGCAATTGAGCCTCATCGACCTCAATTTCATCGACCTGGGTGAGGAATTGAGGTCTAATTCGACCTCATTCCAGGTCGATAGGAATCAAAGGCAATTGAGTCCCATCGACCTCAATTCCATCGACATGGTGAGGAATTGAGGTCTAATTCGACCTCATTCCAGGTCGATAGGAATTAAAGCCAATTGAGCATCATCGACCTCATTCCAGATCGATAAAAATCAAAGGCAATTGAGCTTCATCGACCTCAATTCTATCGACCTGGGTGAGGAATTGAAGTCTAATTCGACCTCATTCCAGGTCGATAGAAAACAAAGGCAAATGAGCCCTATCGACCCCAATTCCATAGACTTGGGTGGGGAATTGAGGTCTAATTTAACATCATTCCAGGTCGATAAGAATAAAAACCAATTCAACCTATCGACCTCAATTCTTTTTTGACCTAGGGGCAGAATGAGCCCTAATACAACCTCATTCCATGTCGAATTGGCCAGTCCTGTAAAAATCTTCCCATTTTTTAATCTTTCAAAAAATAGTATAAAAATCTTTGGGGACTTCAATATTTCTGAAAAATAATTTCTTTTTTTTAAAAATGAATTAATTATAAAAGGCCCGAGCCCAAAATTAAAAGTGAAATTTATAAAAATCTACTAAGTTAATGCCCGATAGGCATAAAAAACCCTTGATAAAACTTTTACGAAAACTCATGAAGTTTTCCCAAAAGTTGGGCGGCAAATGATATGGGTAGAAAATTACCTTAAGAAAATAATAAATACAACATTTATTATTTCATTTATTTAACCTAGTGTTGTCCAAAGGCTTGGTTCTCTCGAAACGGACAAGGAATAATAAATCTAGGATCAACTGGATTTGTAAGTCCAGCTCATAAGCTCTGTTAGAGCCCTAGGCCCATTAAGTCTTTATTATTAATTAATTTCGCAATTAATTAATAAAGATTCAATTAAAGGTCTGAAGAGTCATACGAGGCCCCTCATCTATGAAAGGTTCTAGAAATCCTATCACAAAGATAAGACCTCATCTGCAAGAGTCCAACGAGAACTCTCATTCCTAGAAGGTTCCAACAACTTTATCACTAGGAGACTTGGTCACCAAGTCTCCTAACTCTAATCTAACTCCTAGGCTTTCGTGCACCTATATAAAGGGTCTAACCCCTCAACATTACAACTACGTTTTTTGGCTTGATTCTCAAACATTCTTGAGATACGTAGGTAACTTACGAGTACCTTGTTTAGTCACGAAACGTAAGTGCAGTCATTAAAACTTGAAAGCTCTCATCATTCATTAATCATTATTAATTGCATTCGATTTTGATCCGTAACAATTATATTAATATTTTAATATTTTTATAGATATGCAATATATATAAGAACAATCATACAAGTAATTAATAAATGTAGTTATGAATAAAATAATATTTTTATATTTAATATTATAAAATGTAAATATATTAAAAGAATTATAAAATATAAAATAAAATATATTAATTATAATTAATATATTTTAAATATTTAAAAAATATTTCATGCATGGCACATGATTTAAGCTAGTACTCCTTGATTTTTAGCATGTATGTTAAGATGCATTGACCACATGGTTCATTAAATTATTTTTAAAAAGTTTCTTCTATAAATAAAAATTTAATACTTAAATCTTTATTTATAAAAAAAATTAAAATAAATTTATGAAACTATCCAATCAATGCACTTTAAAACAAAAATTAAGGAATTTTTTAATTTAAGACGGAGGGAGTAATAAACTAATGTTAGTGACATACAACCAGGTAAATACCCCTCCCTGAACAATTTTTTTATCATTCTCCGTCGACATAGCATTTCTCAAAAATTAGAAAGTAGCTGTCCACTAGGGCTGTCAAAAAAATCCGAAAAATCCGATATCCGTCCGAAATATCTGTATTCGTATCCGGAAAAAAGCGGACATTATCCGTATCCGGAAGAAACCGGATATTATCCGTATCCGAATCCGAAGATTCCGGATACGGATATGGATATAGGCACATCCGTATCCGAAAATATCCGTATCCGAAATTAATTATATATAATATATATAAATATATATTTTTTAATATATATAATATATAATTATATATTTTTAAACTCATTTATAGTTATAAGCCTACTTATATATTTTTATATATACACTTATAGTTATAAACCCATTAAATTTGATTCAATTATATTTTTTAATTAGCTCAACTCTAATGTCTATTTTAATTTAATAAATTAATATATACACTACACATGGTTATACTTTAAAATCTATATTCAATATATATCAATTTATATTTCTATAGTATTTTATGCATTTTAAATCGTATCATATATATCACATAAATAATATATATATACAATTTAAAATTTATTCTATTAATTTTGTAGTGTGTGTATATATATTCATTAAATAAAAAATTTATATAATTGTAAAAATATTATAGACATATATAAAAATATCATTTGAGTTTAATATTATTAATATAACAAAATTAGATTGAAAAGATAAATAAAAATTAATTTTTTTAAAAATAAAATAGGCTTAAATCCCTTTAACTCTTAACTCAATTTAAAAAAATTAAATTAAAATTTTAATATTTTTTTTGCAATTTTTTTGAATTTTTAATATAAATTTAAAAAAATTATTAAAAATAGGATTCGGATCCGGATATTATCCGTATCCGGATAGTATCCGTCGGATCCGGATTCGGATATTAACTTTTAAAAATTTTCGGATTCGGATACGGATTCGGATACAGATACGGATTTTCGGATTCGGATTCGGATATAGCCAGATCCGTATCCGGATTATCCGTTTGACAGCCCTACTGTCCACGACATGGATCAATAATAATTCAAAAAACAGAAGGAACAACCCACCGGCTTTAAATATAAAGCAGAGTCCTGAACCCTAGACAGGTGGAGCAGTACTACTACTACCTTTTTATGAATATCCACTATTTATACCTTTTTCATGTGTATAAAAATAGTGTACAAATATTACTAATAAGCATCCATCTTATTCAAAGTCATCTATCCTTTATGAATACCAAAATACTTGGTTTTTATTATACAAACAAAAAGATAAATATATGCGGAGTTTCAAACCTATATTTCATATTTTTATTGTTGTTTTAACATGTGAATAGGAGTACTTATTTTTATAGGATAAACCATAAAGTGTTAAATAAAATTATTATTTTATTGTATAAATGGTTTAAAATTTAAAAAGTACATATATTTTTAACTTATAAATTATTTTATTTATTAAATATATATTGTTTATTAGTAAAACCCAATAGAGCGGTAATTTGGGAGAAAAATAGTAAATAGCTTGTATAACTTAAAATAGAGTCTTGTTTCCATTTTAAAATGCATGTCTTTGACTTTTTACACCTAAGTTAAGATACATAAAATAATATTTTATATATTATTATTAAAATGTTCTTTTACTAAATAAATATTTCAATATTAAATTTTTGTTTAGAAAATGAATTTTTTTTAAAATAAATTATAAAATTATGTTTCTTATGTTTAAAGAAGATATATATATTAAAATGAAAAGAGTATTTCTTAATGTGGATTCATCAATTTATTTATAAATTAAGGTGTTATAATATTTTTGACATAATATTACACTATGAGTATTTCATTATTTAGATCTCAAGATATTAAATTTTAAATTGTAACATGAGCATCTGGCTGCAACCACAATCCAGTTATCTATCAGATTTTTGATGTACTAAATAGTTGCAACAACATTATAGCTTTTATATAGGGAAAAAAGGTAACTCACATAAGATTATAAGTTGCTTTCATGCAAATTTAAAATTTAATGATATTTTTATAAATATTAAAAATTATTATAAATTTAAAAATCTACATTTATATATTTATATAATAAATTGGTATAATTTTAGGTAGCACTCTAAAATTATTATTAGTTACATGATTCCCTTTTATATATTAGATTTTAGAGAGAAAATCAGACCCCCAGCCCTCGATTTATTGGGAGCTGGAATATACGCACTGTTTGACACTTCTTACCAGTTACTTATATATTAAAAAATATGTGAATTTTTTGAACTTATAAACTAATTATATGAGGAAACAAACGATTCCATACTTTATAATACGACATGTTACTTGCATACAAAATAGATGGAAGGAAGATGGTTCAATTAATAAAGGCAGAAAATTATTATTACTGGGAAGCCTATCAGATGTGAACATGCAATTGGTTTGTGACAGTGCATATATGTAGATTGTACTCACCTGCCGGTGGTGGTCAAACGGGCGGGTCGGCTCGTCATTAAACTCGTCCCGACTCGTTTGAGAACCGGACTGGTTTAAAAACCGGCACAAACTGTTTAAAAAATGAGCTGTGCACGAGTTGGTTTGAAGTAAACTGAAACAGGCACGGACCGGCTCGCCTAACCCGTCTCAGCTCGCCTAACCGGCTCACCTCGACATGTTTAATATTTTATTTAATTAATTTTATATTTAATTTAGTCTTTAACTAATAATTTTACTTTAATTAAACATTATATTTGAGAATATTTTTATAATACGACATGTTACTTGCATACAAAATAGATGGGAAGGAAGATGGTTCAATTAATAAAGGCAGAAAATTATTAATAGTGGGAAGCCTGTCAAATGTGAACATGCAATTGGTTTGTGACAGTGCATATATGTAGATTGTACTCACCTACCAGTCTACCACATGTACACTACTCATTGTCTCTATATACATGCAGATTGTATATTTTAAATTTGGAGGGTTTAATGAAGAATTGATTTTAAAATTGAGAGACTTTACAAAAATTTAAATATTAATAATAATTTAGTTGCAAAAAAATATATTAACATTTCTTTTTCTATTTTTATGCATATATTATAACTAATATTATTGATTTTTTATCATTTACAAACTTGAATTTAAAATAATTTATAAAAATATTATTTAGGACAGCTATTCTAATACTAAATTTAGACACTTATTTATTTTATTTCTTAAAATATCTTTTATACTAAAATATTTTTACACAGTAAAATTTATATCATAAAAATTAGATGTGACGGGAGAAAGTAAACTAGTATTTTTAAAGTTAAGAACATTTACATTTGAGTGAAACCTTCCTGCTCCCATTATTTCCAAACTATATATTTGTCGGTAGAATTAAACAATATGCTGTATGTATAAATTCTATTACTACTTAAAAAATTTGAGAGGGTCATCTAGAGGTCGATACTGGCTGCCCACTGTTCCTACCATCCGTTTTTACCAATTAATTTATTTTTCTTTATGTCCCATTTATCTTTTATTATTTTTAAACAATATAGTATTCTTACAAAATTTATCAAGTGCTATTATTTTAAACGTATTTTTGTCCCTTTCCTTTTTGTCATGTTACTCTCTTTAATCTTCATATCCAACCTAAATATCAATGATTAGGTGGAATTGAGGAGGTACTATTTAAATAAACAAAATTGCATGAATAGGTTAAGAACATATTGGAGGATCAAATGCTATGAGCCCTGAAGAATGCCCACCTAGTCTGTTAACATTCTAGTTGGCCCAAAGATATACAAACACTTAAACTAATAATATCATAAGCCCATGAGTATTTAGCTTAGATTTTCTCTAATCCTAATCTTATTGTTACTATGTTCTTATGTATGATAGTTAAGAGTGCCTGGATAGGGCTTTAAAATACAGTGCACATTTTGTTCTATTTCACAAAATGCACTTGAGATCCTGAATTGATCACTTTCACATTATTATTCACCCTGTTGAAAATGAAATAATGTGGATTCAGTTTTTAAGGTTCCTTTTCGTGTACTAGTCTGTCAAGAGGTTGTGTTCCATTACCAATGCCATTGGCAAGCCTATCTCCTTTAGTAGAGAAACATGGATATATACTTCTATGTGTAGTCCTACTCTTTCATTTTGATGAGCATAAGATTCTGCATAGAGACATCATTCATTAACAGAGTTCATAAAATCATCAAAAGTATCAATAATTTTTACAGTTGGAGGAATAGTCATGGAAGAGAAACTTCATATTCTTCCTGAAATAGTAGGCATAAGTTTTAACTCCTTATCCCGAACCACTAGCTTGAGTAGATTCAGAGAGGCATATATCACTAAGGCTAAAGATAGTACCAACATGAGTATCTAGCTTAAGATTTAAAAGGAGAAATCCTTAAGCTCACAGCAGAGCTTAATATCATGAGACGTAGACAGACACGTATCACAAGATTTACCCTCTAAGAGGTACCTTAAACCCCTGGCCATGAATCTATCTGAGTGTTCAAGCATAGCAACAAGAACATAAGTAGGTTTAGACCCACAAGACCTGCCTTTCAAAACTTCTCAATCTCTACAAGATCTCACCGTTGAGCAAGATTCAGCCAAGATGGAGGATGACACGGAGCAGAGCCTTTAGTTCTGTTGGTGATTGTGGTTGGATTGGCGGTGCCTGCAAATCAGCATTCTACAGTTTACAATAGAGCTAGAAGCAAGAGGCTCAACTCTGGTCTAGGAATACACTTGACCTTTGTTGTAGTCTTTTGTTGATGATGTGACGTTGTACGGAAACTTACGAAGCGTTAATTTTAAAAACATACAAAGGTCTTTTATAAAAAAAAAAAATTCTAACACCTTGAATAAAAAAAAAGAGAAAACTTTGAAGGATTTTAGTTCAACAAAAGATCCCAAGTAATGCATCATAATGTTATTTATATAGAGATACAAAATCCTAAAATAAAATAATAAATAACTCCTAATTAAAATTTATTATTAAATTAAAGCAGTGTGATCATACAATTTCGAGCATGACCATGCATATTATTTTGTTTCTCACGACTGTATCTCTGCTTTAGCATGAACACACAGTTCTCTTCAGCGTAGCATCATAACGCTTTATATCCCTCCATGTGCCGCTTGCTACTCCAATGAATATCAATTTTGGCATGGTCATGCGCCATACGAGTCTCGGCATGATCATGTTGATTTGTATTTTTCTTTTAATTGCTCATACATCAATCTCCGTTATCGCTAAAAAACTCGACCCCGAGTTTTATCTAGATAAGGAACTGTATTTTCTTGTTGCTTATATCTCTATAATGGTATCTTTGGAGGCAAATGTATCTTTAAAATTGTCTATCTGAACTCCTCAATAAGATCAATATATTGTAACAATAAATTTTGAATCAATCTAGTATAATCTTGATCAACCAATGTCAATATAGAACTTGAACTAATTGCAACTCATTTAAACCCATCAATTATAAATACAGATAACACACTTTAAAATATGGATCCAAGACACTCTTATCCTCCGATGGATACAAAATGTAATTCTCATTATTATTTATAAAGTCACATATTCTCTCTATTTTTGTGATAGAATTTTCAATCAAGTTAATATGGTCTATTAAGAATTAATTGATATGCATAAATACCAATCTCATAAAAAGTAAGAGTACCATTGCTCCAATGTTGGCAATCATATACCGATTTATAAGTGTCGAGGGATAGTTTTGACATGCCTTTCACATGATGTTCATCATCACCATCATTCTCTTCTACATATATATTTTAAAACTTTCTTTGTTGTGTTCATATGCATCTTCATTCTCGCCTTCTTGTTCACCAATATTTTTGGTCAAAATATACAGATATAATTTCACAATTCACATTCGTATCGCCTCCTTCAACGATCTCTACTTCTTTTAAGTCTTTCAAATATTTTTTGGATTATCATCAAACTCTTTTCTATCTCCTATATCTAACCAGCTATCACGTTTTGGTTGAGAAAATTTATCGAACACATTATTAACATGATTAGGTTCATCCTCTTGTCTGCACTCAATATGAACCGGCTGAAATCTCTTCAACATCAATTGTTTCATACATCAGTATATTCTGATGAGTCTTTTACTTTATCTCTCCCTCTGCATAACAAGTTTATACCACCATATGGAAGCAACACTATTTAATCAAACCACTAGCATATTAACCTGCATATTTTTAATACATTAAAAAATTTATCAATTCAAGAACTCCTCAACTCCTAGAGACCCATAGAATAACATATTTCACCGATATAATTTTTCTCATGTCGGAGGACTCTATTCAGATCTTTCCTTTCAACTTGTTGATGGTTATTGTTGATCATATTCATCGATTTATAAATATTCATCTGATATGTCAAAGCCTGCAAGACTATTGATAAAGCCGCAATAACACATGTTAGGTCTTTTTTTGTTATTGATTCTATCCTAACGAATCAGGTAACGAAAAGACAGAAAAAATCATGTTATGATGTTGTTGGATTTTTGTGTGAATTATTTTATATAATAATATAATAATTAGAAAATTAATATTTTGTATCATTTATTTTTTTAAGAAATAAAAACTGATGCTTTTGAATTTTTTCTTCAATTTTTTTTGTCCAGGTTCATTTTGTAACGGATGAATTATAGCTAGCAAGCTTGTAGGGTGCCTTGTCTGGTGCCTTTTATTTAATTCACACGCTCCCATGTATTGACTATAAAAGGGTCATTCTTTTCACTGCATGAGAGTAGACGACTCACCTCAATATTATAAATCAAGCTCCCTCACTAGTCACATCTCTTGTTATATGTATTAGTAGCAATTAGTTACACACCTCCATTTTTATACATAATATTTTATGTACCACCTGGATATCTACCATCACTTATACAGTATCTCACATGCAGATTTTGTTTTGGTATTACTTTGATTTTGTCGGCTTCAGTTTGTTCACCGAGTCCGACTTTATTGTAGTACTGTTATTTTTATTTTTTTATTTTTTTCGACGTAAACTTGAGCATAGCAGTATCTTTTGGGTGTAAATCGATCGATATTTTCTAAAGTGCAAGGATTTATCGTAAATAATTTTTCTTAGGTTGTTCTATCCTAGGGACAGCATGGCAAACGTGAATATTCAGCACTTTTCGGATAATGCCGTGAAACGTCTTAAAGAAAGCGTGATCTGGGACTTATCCCAGAAAAATCCGGTACACTCGTTTTTAATATTCATATTTTAATATTCGTAAAATATCTAAATCTATATTTTGCAAATACTTTTACAACAGATGTCAACTGACCCAAAATAGAAGCGTAGAAAAAACAAGTGTTAATCTTTAAGAATAGAGAATGACTATTACACGAGAAATCTTTCAAACACCTTGAATCCACAAGGTAATCATTGAATCCACAAAAAAAATAAGAGAAAACTCTCTAGGTTTTAATTCAAAATACATAAAAATGTTGTTTATTTCAGTATACAAAATTCTAAATAAAATAATAAATGAATCCTAACTAAAATCAATTATTAAATAAAATTAGCGTGATCAAGCAGCTTGGAGCATGACCATGCATATTATTTTGTTTCCCACAACTGCAAATCCCTGCTTTAGCTGAACACACAGTTCTCTTGAGTATGACCATGCTTTACATCCTTGTTACTCCAATGAATTCCAATTTCGACATGACCATGCATGTCTCAGCAAGACTATGTTGATTTGTCTTTGCCTTCTCATTGCATCATGATCGATTTGATGAACTTGACTTCTCTGCTGGTTTTCTTGAACTTGTAAAATGATTTATTATTATTTTTTTGTAGGTGAGGTAAATTGACTTCTTATTTGTTAAAATATAAAAATTAGCTAAAAAACATGATTCACCTAACTTTTACCGAGTAATAAACATTTGATATTACTCTTGGACATAATTTTTAGAATAAACATAAATGGTTATGGTGTCAACTTATAGCTGGTGGCGGGTAGGCTAATAGAGCAAATCAGATGGTGGAGACCTAACAATCGGAGATTCGAGGGGACAAGGATATGGGTTTGGAGATTTTAGGGCTTTGTTTGATTTTTTTACTTTTCAGTTCGAGACTTTCTTTTCTCAGTTGCATGTTTATTTTCTTTAGATGTATTGTTTTTCATTTCTCCAACTTTTCAGGCCCTTTGGATTTCAACTGTAACAACAGAGTAATAAGGGTTTCGAGTCTAGCACTTGAAAATATAGCTACTTTTTGCTTAATGAAATTTTAATTAAAAAACTTGTATTTTATATTAAATAATTAGAAGTTAGAAAAATAATTTTGATCTACCTCGGATGCTATACAATATCTTTTTCTTCTTCTTCTACAGTAATGCCAAATAATATTTTAGTTAAAGGGATGTATCCAATTCAAAATTTAAAAAGTGTAATACTTGGTGTCTCAAAAAATTTATTAAATGATGATGTCGCTGTTTTTGATTGGTTATTAATGTGCATACATAGAGCGGCATTATTTTTAACGATGATTTAGCCAACAAAATATTATCAAAATAAACATTTGAGAATATTTTGGGTCCCTAACATTGGATTAGTACTATTGTACATATTTTAAAAGATCATAGTTGATTTTAATTATAGGCTCATTCTTCACAGAGTCCGTGTAGATATAAATAAAATCTTTAAAAATTTCACGGATTTCAAAAATGATTAAAAAAACACTGAAATTCATCAAAATCCACAATTTATTAGAATTAAGAATAACCCTCAGATTTTAATAGATGGTTTAAAATTCAAATTAAATATCATTAAATTTTAATTGATTTTTAAGAATCCAGATTTAATACATTAAGATTTTAAAAGATAAAATCCTTACCGAATACGATCATATTTTAATATACTTATTAAAATCTAAATTAAAAACACCGGAATTTCTAAAATCTAAAAAAATCTTATCCCCCATCGAATACCCCTTAACAATATGAGATGAGATATTCATATCTACATACGAATAAAATACAATCTTCGATATATTAGATGGCCATATATACAAAAGAGTGCCACCGATAAGTTATATACCATTATTGCTCCTGTTCTCAATTGTTTAGAAATGGAATTTTCAAGACTTTTCATTTGCAGCATCTTCTTAATGCTCTTCTCCACTTTGTATCTTCAATCGGAAGCTGTAGTTAATCGCATTCCGACTCTTTACGATGTGGTCGGACCTACTGATTTTGTATGGGGTAAGCTAAGATTATAGTAACAAAAAATTAAGAAAAGTTTACTAACTTTCTTAAAACATTATTAATTATAATTTTACATAATAATTTCATGAATGTTAAGAATCATAGTGTTATAATTATTATTTTTTAATGGAAAGTGTTATTTAAATTTATCGTGCAGGTTGTAACAATTGCCCAAATGGAAGAAAATGTTGTTTGTGTCAAACTTATCGAAAACAACCAGTTTGCTATTTGTGCTGTTATGAAAAAAATGAACGGAGCAAACTTGATGCCACATCGCCACCCGGCCCACCCCTTTTAAACCATCCTTGATAGAAGTAATATTCAGTTTTATATTAAAAATATATATATAATTTTTATTATATGAGTTTTGATGTTATGTAATTCTGAATCTATTATGAACGTAATAAATATAGTTTTTTTATTGAATATTAATTTTTTATGTTAGATATATATTTTATTTGACTCGATTTTTATTTAATCGAGTTAGAGTTGGAGTTCATTCGTCTAGCAATTATAATGACATATTTTGGCATCCTCACATGTATTGTCGGTTATAATAATATAATATAAATAGTATATATTTGTGTTTGTATTTAAATTTGATAAAATTTATGTATTCTTTTTAAGAATATATTTTTAACTAAATGACTTATATCTTAAAATTATGCTCACTAGTAAATTAACTAATCTGGTCCGAATATCAACTAAAGACGATCAACTACTAAAATCTTAATTTTTCATTCTTGCCCCTGACCTTTATTTTTAATATTTTATGATTTTATTACACATGTTATATATATATATATATAATAGCATATAATTCGTATGATGGGCGGACCTTTTTTTAATATTTTATGATTTTGTTACACATGTTATATAATAAATATATATATAATTTTATAAAATTTTAATGTAAACAATAAATTATAATTTTTAACTAAAATAAAACATAATGTAATAATATATTTTGTTTGTATCTTCAAAATTAATAATAATAATTATTAATAATTAATTTTAATATGTTATTAACGGAATTCGAATCTTAATCTTCTTTTTATAGTATTTTCAATATTAAAAATTATATTATTTTTTAATAGTAGATCTAACAATTATTATTGATTTTTAGAGATATTTAATATAATTATTTTAAGGTTGAATAGGCCTTATATTGGGAAGCTCTATCCGAACAACCTCGAATGTAGAGTCCTCTTTCAAGAGGGTTTCACTTGTCTTTTATGTATTTGATTCGAAGAAGGAAACTCATTTTCCTAATAGGTCTCTACTTTGTCAAGAAATACATGGATTTGATCCTCTATTTTCCCTAAAAATAGAGGTACGTAGACACATTGTTGCGGGGTCGGAATTATTAGAACTCACAGCCGTCAGAGAACAAAAATATTTAATTATTCTGAAATCTAGCAATCTCAGCCCCCAATTTCATACAAACCATCACGCTCCGGCGATAATTCAGTCTCGCTAGATCTTTTTTCGACAAAGAATCTCGATATTTACTGATTACCAGATTTTTCAATCAACATAAACATTACAAATAATTATCAGACAAACATCAATCGAGTGTATATAATTGTAAAAAAAATCAAACTAAGCGTAAACTATATAAGTATTATTAAAAAAAATTAACGAAGATATATATATTACGAACACATTCATAAATAGCATATGAAATTTTGTAAAAGCTAAATATCCAAGAGAGAGAACGTAATTGTACATTAAAAAGGACTGAATTTTTTATATAGATCAATCTCGATTACAAAATCATTGTCTTATTATAATTCTTGTCACTTCTAAAAAATAGTAACTTATTTCTTGTCATTTGCTAAAAATTAGTTACGAAAATTCCATATAAAAATCATTATTACCTTTTTATAATTGTCATCTCTAAAAATTAGTTACAAAATTTCCATATAAAACTTATTTCTTGTCATCTCTTAAAAATAGTTAATTCTTGTTTTTCTTTTAATTTTTATAATTTTTATATTTCATATAAAACTTATTTCATAACTTTTTTCCTTTTAAATCTTATATATCAAATCTTTTCAAATATTTTTGAATATTAAATCTTTGCAAGTTTTTTCTAAAATTTCGATGGCTGAAAAGAAAATTATAATTATTAGTATTTAAAATTGTGAAAATCCGAAAAAATTAGAAAAATAGAATGAAGCGATATTAGGAGTGTCACCACACCGCACTCGTATTCTCCTTTATATATATATATATATATATATATATATATATATATATATATATATATATATATATATATATATATATATATATATATATATATTGATGATTTGGAAAAGATAATAATTTATGGACACATAATTGGTCAAAAATATAGGCACAATGTTATAATTTACGGTGAAATATTTTCAAATATTTAATAAATTATATTTCTTATTTACTCCAATAAAGAATATTGTATTCACAAGACCACACCCGTATGTACATAAAAGTCAAAATATACGAATCATTTCTACGTAAAAGTCAAAATATATGAAACTTTAAAAAAAAAAACCCATATCTCCAACGTCAGAGTATTGACCTTAGATCCCGATGTCATATAAAGAGTCCTAGTAACAAGTCTTAACATTATTCTTCTCCATCAAACAAACATCTGACCTTTTCAATAGAAGTATCAATAAAAATGACATTTTCAAAACTTCTTATTTGCATCATTTTCATAATGTTTTCTTCAACATTTTATATTCAATTGGAAGCTGCAGTTAGTCGGATTGTTAGTCTAAACAAAGCGGCACGCTCACCTCATAATATTTACGAAGTAAGCTAGCTAGTTTATGTCATGAAATGTATAGAGAATATGCTATTTAGATAATTAGATTCTTAAAATTTGAGTAATTAATGATTTTATATGATAGTTATATGTATTGTAAAAAATTTGGTACTATTGATCAAAATTATTGTGCAGGAACCCCATGTCCAGGTTGCCCTGGTACTAGAGAATGTTGTTGGTGGATTTTTTGTTGTCACCAAGGAACTGAGCAGGTGGGAAAGGGTGTATTGCCCCTTTAAATCATCCTTGGTAAACTAAGGAATGAAATGTTTCGATATAATTGTATCGACTATAAATACATGTTGTATCGTTTAGGCGACTAAAAATAAATAAGAGCATTTTATTGATTTTGTCAATTTTCTTTTATTTTACCTATTTCTGATCATATTTATTGATTAAGATTGTAGGTTTATATGTATATACAAATAACTTTTAAATAAAGTATTAATTTTAAAAATGGTACTTAATTAATGAAAATAAAGTTTAATGATAACTATTTTTTAATTATAAATCCGGAGACTATATATGTAATATGTACTATGAGCAGAATTTGCAATTGAATATTGAATTTCATAAAACTCAATTCTTATTAACGATATTAATTAAGAAATTTATCAGAATGTTTTTTGATTTTTTTTCAGAATCTTTCACTTTTTGAAGTAAATTCTCTAATCAAAGTAACAGATTTGATTTTATTATTTTTTTATCAACTTTATTGTAGGACCGGAAGTCCAGTCCGATTCGAGACCTTATGAACGGATATGGATTTATTTAAAATTAATATTATCAATTAAAAATCAAAATCTATAAAAATAAATATGAATTATGCATGATCCGACCCAAGTAAATATAGTTATATATATATAAACTAATAAAATAAAAATTTATAAGCTCTGTTATCAAGTTTAGACATGAACTTAATATCCATATTTCTAATGTATAATTAATTCTTATTTGTTGAAACACTATCAACATTTTGCTTGTGTAAAATGTGAAATGATGTGTGTATTAATATCATTATGATTGATTGAAAAATATATAATATAATATTAGTTCACTGATAATATTAGTTCACTGTTCAATTGTTTAACCTGCAAGTATTAAAAATGTTATTCTCATATTTTAATATTAATTGAAAAAAGAGTAAAAAATTAGTTAAATTAGACATCCGATCCAATTACCCATAAAGAATAGAGTGAATATGTACTAAGTTTTAAAATATTTGATACTTAATTCGATACGATTTTTTTTAAAAAAGAAATTTTGAGTATGAATTTAGGATGATTTAATTCAAATCCAATCCATTGACGGACCTGACTCAAAATCCTTGTAATCTTCTTCTTTTTCGCGCATCTTGACTAATCTCAACAAATGACACTTAAATTCAAATTACTTTAGTCGGGAATCACTGTCAAGGCCATTCACTGGTCAGCATCCCACCACCAAAACCACCCACTTAAATTCGAATTATTTTCATAGAAAATCAAAACCAAGACCGTACGCCTAACGAGGAAATCTCACCCTTATCTTACCACTTGAACTACCCGAGGTGGATACAGAGTAATCTTCTTGTACACGAAGAAAATGAAGCATTCATAATATCATCGATTAATAAAGCATTTAAAAAAAGCATTACACGACATTTGCAGAGTTTTCCTACATATTCATTTTTTTTCTTTTTTACTCTACACCTTTTTTTTTTTTTTGAAGTTTGATGGATTGATTGAATTCTTTCGGGAAAAAAAAAAGAGAAAAGAAACTAAAGTGAGTGAATAAGACTCCAGTGGAAACTGACCGAGTGACTGGCATAGGGATCAACAACATATGTATGGTACATATATAATCACAAGAGTTCAAAAATAATAATTTAAATTCACAAAAACAGGAGTCATAGTATTGATTTGTCTCTCATGAGAAAGCAAAAGCAATAAGAACTAAAGTAGAAGAGCTGTTACATCTCTATTAATCCAACAACACAAACTGTCTTAATATGATGCTTTTGTAACTTTTCCAGGCAGGCATTCTTCTTTTTACAGTTCACTGCTGATGAACTCTTAGTTTTTACTCTGTTTATAGTAAAAGCAATTCTCAAAACCTATCAAATATCAATGATTTACCTATTTCATCATCTCCGGATATATTTAGTTTAATTTACCCGTCCCATGACATAATTTCTAACGATGGAAGGATATGGAATGATGAAAGTGTGTCCGAATCCCTATGACAAAGAAAACGGGACATTTTCACAACAAGTAGAAGCAACATCATAGAAAACATATGAATTCCAAAGCTAGAGAATAGAGAAAAAGAAATCAAAAGCTTTCACTTTCCCTCTTCCCCATTCCCACGGAGAAGATCTGCCTTCCACTTTATGTATATTCTGCTCCTCAATTCTACTTCGTTTCCAATCTTAAGCTATAATTCATTGTGAAACAGTATAGTTTTGGGCCATTTCTTATAGCAAAAATGATACAATCAAACAAGAAATATATAACATGAGTATACACCACTCCTTGTAATTCCCTTGTTAAGCATTTGTCCACAAAATTTTAAGAACTACAACAGACAAGATTCGAAAAATCGAAATGAAATACTATCAGTTTATGAGAAAAAGAGAACTAGAAATTGTATTAATAATAGAAAGTTAACTCATTTTTCAAATGTGTTACACAGACTAAGGAATGTAACCAGTAGCTATGGCACGGTTCTTTTCCATATAGGTAGTTTCATACACAGGAAGATCATCAGAGAACCTATCATTCTTAAAAACTGACAGATGATCAAGTTCGAATAAATCCGAACTTGAATCACTAGCTGCATCGTCTTCATAATCATCGTCAGCATCAGCATCAGCATCAGCGTCATTCTCCTTGCAATATTTTCTGGCAACAAAATCGTGCTTCCTCTGATTTTGTTTCAATTTCTCACCACCATTTGTTTCGAAGTTATCAGCATAAACACATTTGTGACCACAAGGACGAGAATGTTCATCAACTATGACACTCATCGGAAAGAAACTTACTGTTCTTTTGATCCCATTGTTGAGTTTTTCCTTAGAACTTGTTGAATCCTTGCTTAGACAAGACCTTGAAAACGAGGAAGCCGACGAACATTTGGATGAGTTTCGTGTTCTATGAGAAAAGTCATAAACCCCATTGTGATTTTCATGTAAATTCTTGGTTTTCTTTGGATCATTATGTGTGAAAAGAGAGTTGATAAAGCCAGTTAGCCGACCACCTGGTGAGATGGGCTGCTTCATTTTCTTTAAATTTTCATAAATCTTGACAGCTCTGGTTTTTGACTTGATCAGTCCCTCTTCCGTTTTATTTGTTCGATGGTTACGATAATCATCAAACAAATGAAACTGATCTCTCTTCTGGACATTAGTCCTAATTGGTTTTGGTGCGGGAAAAGAACTAGGTTTCGAGTTTCCCGCTCCAAAAGATTCAGTTTCGGAGGATGAGAAGCCTCCGAAACTAGAATCTGAAGAACAAGAGCTCGAGCTAAAAAAAAGAGGATCATTGTCCTGCATTAGGTACTTCTCATTAAATTCAGGCAACAATGACCCTCTTCTAGCTGAGACCTTCTCATTAACTTTCTTTTCCATCCATTTCTCGATCAAACAAGCTCGTCGAAGGCTTGTCATATCTTCATCTTCGACAGTTCTACCACTAGCTTTTGCTCTGTCACTACCACCATTGATATTGTTGTTGCTGCTATGTATTTTCTTCACATTCTTTTCTTTGGGTTGCTTGAAAATTTTATGATTCTCATCACTACCATCAATCTCACGGTAGATTTCATCAAGAAGACTAGAAGAAAACGATGGACTTTTCGTATTTTTCCTCACTTTCTCTGTTCTCTCCCAAGCATACATTTTCTCTTGTATGTTTATATTTTGTGAATAATTTCCTAGGCAGTGCAAGTATAAGAAAGAGAATGAAGAAAAGGGTGTGGAGAGAGACAAATGAAATGATGAACAGAATTGTTTTTCTAGAGGGAGAGTGCAATGAGGGCAATCTTTCACGCCTTGTTAGGAGGAGGAAACTTGAAGAAGAATGAAAGTGAAGAAAATAGAAAGCAGAGGCAGACACTTATAAAGGCCAACTACCCAAGTGTTCTTTGAATTTATCTAGATATTATATTCTGATTCTCTAATGATTCACAAATAACTCGAAATAAATGTATGAATTTCGACAAAACAAAACCGAATCAAAACTAGATATGTGTAAAATATTTAGGTATTCTCGAGATTATTTTTATAAAGACCTCAAACTATATACTCGACTCCGAATGTTCTTGTGAATTATGGCTAATATCGGGAATATAAGTGCTGATTTCAAACCCAGAGATTAATCATACTCTGACAATTTTACGTAGAAACAACTGATTTTATTAACTTTTATAAACAAAACAGCACACACTTAATATTCAGAAAATATTTTTTTTATCGCATTTGCTAAATTATCACATATATCTTTTACCAAGTAGAAAGATAACAACAAATAGTCATATACATGTAATTAAAGGAGCAATTAGATCATGCTAAGTGTGAACAAGTGTTACAAAGATTGTGCTATTATCAAAAAAACTAAATAAAAAAGGGTGAGGATGTGAGATTTATTGTGCACAGTTGCCTTTACTGTGGGGTTACAATGGTAAAAAGGGTCCACACATTGATGGATCTGATAAAGATTTTAGATATCTGTTCTAGTGAAAGTGCAACATAGTGGGGGTGGCAATGACTGGATTAGTACTGGTGGTGAATTTACTACTGCTTGTTCATATACATTATTCTTTTACTATACTAGTAGTGTGTTTGTACTCCTCTAATCTTTAGCATGCTTTTGGAAAGAAAAAGCTGCTTCCAATGACTCCAGTTTTTGAACGTCTACACCTGGTATAGTGTACTAGAAATTCAAGCTTCTTGGATCAAGTTTATAAATAGCTTTTTAAAGTGACATATTCATGGATTTGTAAATCGAAAATCAATCTCAAATGTAATGCTCAACGTATAATAACATGGTGCATGCGGAAAACTCTTTGAATTTTCCGTCCATTAATGTGAGTTTTTAACTTATAAACTACTTATAAGATATCACAAACGGTTATTCAAATTTTACTAGTTCTAGATTCAAATATCAATAAGTAACAAATTTTACTTGACCAAACGAGTGACTCGTGATTTAGTTGTCGAGTATGAGTGAAATTGCATCCTGTCACCATTTTCACATATTAATCCGAATTTAAAAATGGGGGGGGGGGGGGGGGTGTTCAAGTTGGGATGGAAGTGATTAGTAAGATTTGAAAACCAACAACATAATTCAACTGTTCAGAGACAGAAAAGGATGTAGGTAGGAATAGTGGACCTTCTGATGATACAACATAAATATATGCATGCATATGTAGCTTACTTTCAGCAGAAGCATATGGACTTGCTTCTTCCCTGGCAGGGAAGGCCTACAGTATTAATTTTATCAATAGGATGGAACCATCACGTGCTTTCTTCTTTGGGTTCATCCTTTTGTTCGATCTTCTCATGACATAACAGACTCACTATTCCTTACAAAAAAACCAACCTTCCCCTTCAATGTTCTCTAATTATAAGTAATTTATTTATAATAATACTTATCATAACATGGAAAATAAATTTCATTTTTTTTATTTTTAGATCATATTTATTATTAACATTACGACAATTGTTTAAATTCGAGTTTATGTTGCAGACCTTCCCCATGTATGTATAATCTAAGCTATATATATAAAAAGAATGAGAAATTTTCCTAAAAGAACAACTGCAATTGGTAACATTATTGATGCAGCTACATTGTCAGCAGGAGAATCAAATAATTTCGAGAAACGCTGTAGGCGGAGGCATAGGTTTACAATTAATGAAATAATATTTATTGGACCACTTTCTTTTTATTTCCAAATTATTATCTCACAGGGACAAAAAATGGACCACGGCTTCAACCCTATTGAATACAAAATTAAAATACAGAAGAACGAATATCTGTCTCAGTACACTGCACGACCATGGCCAACGCTACTTCAATGTACGGATTACATCATCAACCTGCATACCACCATTTAACCGTCTGCATTTTCTTGGACAAAGTTTATATTGAATTTGATTTCTATTTTGAAATTTATAAGAGGGGTTATCCAAACTCATTAAACTCCCTCTATCCAATTTTATTTGGCTGAGTTTTCATTTTAAGTTGTCCCAAAAAGCTGTCTTCTTTTCTTTAATATAGATTTAAGTTTCATCCATACCCCTATTAATTATATATTGGTAATATACTATTTGTATTATTTAATGCAAAAATTATTCCTTTATATCAATACATTAATGCAATTGTAAGAGTATTATAGTTGAAATAGTGATAAAATTTACATTTTCTTAATATATGTGCAAAAGTTAAATAAGTCAATTAAAATGAGACGGAGGGAGTATAAAGTATTGATTGATTTTATTCCGTAAAATTTGATAATAATATTTATTAGAGTAAAGTTTATTATGTTTACTTGTACTCCGTTAATTAACGTACCACTTGTAATATTACATTTCAAAACTACCATTGTAATATTAAAATTTGCATCCGTTTACATTTACACAAATTCCTTGAGAATTTTTTTTTCGATTTTCATTTCAATAACTATTCATTTGAGTTGAAACAAAAAATATATATAATATATATAATGGTTAAACAGTGAATTACACAAAAAAAAACATAAAATTGGTTAAAATAGAGAAAATACGCTAATTTTATAAATATGGTATTATAAATGGTACTATGACGGTTAAAGTACGAATACATATAATGCACTGTACTTTATTTATTATGTATAACAATTAATTATATTAAATGATTAATGATGTTGGAATGATACATTCACTTTCACATTTTTTTGGTAAAAATTATAGGTATTGATTATACATAGGGTAGGGAAAACAAATTACTTAAAATTTAATTTCAACTTGTCATTTGTTTTATGGGAAATGTTATGTATTCCAAAATTTGTCTCATGTATAATTGGTACATTTTCTAATAATAATTTGAATAAATTGTTTCAAATGCTCACAAATCAAAACATGTCACATATCATGTCCTGTCATTTGGGAAAAAAAATTAGGAATTATTTTTGGATACGTCACATTATTCTTATTTTATTTAAACTTGTCATTTAATTTATCTACGTGGGCATGATGATAAAACGATTGACAATTTTTTTTACGATTCTCACGGAGGTGCTCTGATTAGTTAAAAAAAATGATATGTACACGTCAGTAGTGAATTTCCACATGGCACTAATAAATAACTTGTGTTAATTGCACCACGCGCGGCCCTGTTGAGGAATGCGAGGTAGGGCCCACGGTGTCCACGTGAAACACAAACTCTGACATGGTGCCATGTTGTCTGGTGTTGCTTTATGGGACGCTTACGTCATCCATATTGCAGGGATAGGGACATGAAGCCGAATCAGAGTTGGACACGTGGGTGACATGGCCCCACCTATTTATTCTGGGGGGACACTAGGGAACCAAGAGGACCATGCACATCTCTAAAAGCTGGTCGCATGGAAAATATACATACACCAAAACGATATGTCAAGCTAAACCAGCAAGTTGTACTTGTGATTCAGAATTTGTATCTAAATCATGTACGGAGTATTAAACAAAAGAAAACCACCGTGGGGTTGTAGATGGTAGACTAAACATAACTTATTACGACATGCTATGTAATGTACCTCTGTTCCATCGCCATTCATCAAACTAGGGAACGAACCAAAATCCAAGTTGAACCGACAATCTTAAAATTGCACCAACACAAATTAAATTGATGATTATTGATTTGGTTGCGGTTTCAAATTTAAAAACGGTACTTAATTAATTTAATTTTAAATTTTATATAAAATCCAAATGATTAAAATCGAACTGTGTCAATTTAATATATAATATTATTTTCATGCCATACTTTATTTAAAAATCTGAATTTGGATTTAATCATGTCTTTTTTTTTGAATAATTAAAAGAATTTAAATTTAGACTTCAAATAAAATCCAAAACATTCCAATGTTAATATAAATTTAAAATTTTAAAATAACAATTCAATTTATATTATTTTAAATTTATCATTTGAAATGAATTCTCCGTTCTCAAACTCTATCTAAATATATTTGTCTATTTGAGTTTAAACTTATTACTTAAGTTCGAGTTGCTCGGTATATATACAAAAAATATATTTAAAAAATTAATCTTAATTAAACTAAATCAAAGTCTGCTCAAATATATTAAATAATTAATAATTTAAGCTCCAAGAGAGTTCGTGGGAATATCAAACTTCTAATCTTTGTTTCGGGAGATGTTAAAAGTTAAATTCGAGGCTATACTATGTAGCCATATGTAATTTCTATATAAAACGTGCGATAATTATATTAGGATCTGCATATCGTTTTAAATCAATATTAACATAGCTACTGATATATGCTCATCCTAAATTTATTTATACTTCTGGATTGAAATGTCCCTAATTTTAATTTTAATCATTAAAATATATAATGTTAAGAAGGGTATTTCAGTCTAAATACTTAAACATGGTGTGCATAAATAAATTTAGGCCGTAACATCGATGCCAAAGCATTATGGATCACAACTCCTAAAACAAGGAAATGGGTGTGTCATCCCTTGTTTACCTACGAAAGATTGTAATAAGAAACAATAAAAATGAGGAACATGAAGCAGGAAGGTTGTGAAAAGGAAGACATTAACACTTGGCCCAAATCTCATTGTACATGAATCTTCCATCACCAAATAACTAACCATATTATATTCTTCCAAATTTTGATGCTTTATTTGGATCACCAAACACAAATTTGAAGCAAACTTTTAGACAGGATCTACTCTGAATATCTTACCACATTATCAATAAATTCATTAAGAATTCAATCTTTGAACATCTACCAACTGGTAAAGATCACCACGAAATTGATTTTGTAGCGGAAGGTTCGTCCTGGAAACATATTCAAAAACACAACATATATTAAAAGTAAAGAAGAATATAGCACAGTAGATTACTTAATGAAGATAGTGGATGGTATGTCACCTCCTCAGCTCTATTTGTGAGTAATCAATCTCCGATACGATCACTGCCTCATCATGTTCTGTTGTAGCTAGTATTTCTCCAAACTGTGGTATATATTCAATAAGTGCCAATAACAGCATCATATAATCTACGAGAGTAAATTATGCAACATTTAAACGATTGAACTTTCACACAGTATATGATCTTCGAGCCATTTTTTTCTGTAAGAGGAGTAACTATTGATTAAGAAAGGATACATGTGTAATGTGACCCAAAATCTGTTCTAAGAAGCTCAATCAAAATCGAGTAATAAAATAACATAACCGATTAACTGGTTTTTTAACAATCACATATTTTAAATTATTCAATCCAAGCTTACTTTTATGCTAACTTGCTCAAGTAGTATAATATTGTAAACGAGTCATCCAAACTGACTGACTTGAAATGATACAGTTATTGAATTGATCAAGCAAACTCATTTTCTGTTTTAAGAATAATTGCTAACATGATGTATGCTCGTGTCAAAATATAGAATGTGCACTTGTATAGAAATGAAAGAGAAACGAAAGGCGATGAATTTAATGCGAGTTGGCATCCCACATCCCGCCAAATATGATTCGCATTAGTAAGATGTTTACTTACCGGACCAACCAATGTGGAATGCCCCCAAGCTACATAAACTGAACCAACATCTCGAGCAGGAGAACAGGTTGCCACATATAGCTGTCAAAACAAACGACAACCAACAAAAACACATAAACCAATAACCCTATAGATCCTAGCATCTACATTGCATAAGTTTCTGGTTGTCCTCTGAGCATACACACCTTCTGGAAATAATATAATCAATCTTAAACTGGCAAATGTTGCACAACAGAATTTTATAGTTTGTCACCAACTGTTAACAGTCTCTTCTATTTATATTTCAGTTTCCAATTCAATTTTCTATGTGGACAGCTAGAAAATACAGGGTGCAACGTATATGTACATAAGGTACTCCCTTTGACTTATATTTAGGGCTGTAAAGAAGCTGATTTTTTATACGAGTTCCTGAGCGGTGGCAAGGGTGCTCCTAGTGCAAGAGTGGTTTAGAGTTTGATTCTCACTTCTACTCTCCGTACACTAAAAAGTATTTAAACTGTCAAATAAAATTCTTAAACTAAGATCCTAAAGCAACGACCAATGAATGAATTATGAATCCCAATTGGATGTCTCTGGTCCAGATTCAAGTCATCCGTGAGCTATTTGTTACAAATTTTATTATATAGTAAGAAGCTTATATTAAAACAATATTCTATCAGTTACTCTAGGATGATCAATATCGTCTCATTTACTATGGAAGATCTCACTGAAAAAACAGTGAGCCGTGAATGAACAAAGCAGATTACTTGCAGCTCAGATGACTCTTGTATAATGCATCACACTAGTCAAATTGCTCTGTGGTCCAGAAGGACTCTACTAATAATTACAGAACATAACAGGAAAGCTTGACAGTTCTGTCTTCAAGAAGGACTCTACTCATTAATTATCATTGCATAAAATAATAAACTTCATAATTTGTCCCTACTTCTATGCTCTTTACAAGTGAAGGGAAATTCTAGACTGCACATAATAAATATATATTGCAAAAACCAGAACAAGACAGAGTTTTTGAAATACCTGGTTATCTGCAGCCCTGCATATTAAAGAAAATTTTATAATTAAGATAAGCGAAGATAAACAGAACAGTATAGACCATGCATGCTCCTATAATTATTTTACAGAAGGGAATAAGATTTCAAATTCTTCTCCCTTTTAATGCCATCAAACCGACATCTTAATTCATCCATTTCTCACTTCCGATACATGAATACAGAGTTCTGGTGAATTACAAATTTACAACAAGAGATAAGCAGCCTAGCTTAATTAGGTTATCATATGCATGCGATGAAAACATTAAAAAAATTGAAATTTCGTTTTTCTATAGACCTGACATGTAAATGGAACTCTGAGGTTCTAAAATATCCTTTAGACCATAAAAATTCCACAATTAGTCTTGTACGTAAAGCAGGCTATTAAAAATAAAATATTCCAAAAACAAGTTGAATTTTTCCAGAAGTCCTATGTGTTGTACATGATATGGGTGTGGTGCTGTAAGTTCTGAAAACAGGAAAGACGAAGACAAAAGTTAAGTAAAATCTTGGTCAATAAATTACACAAGATAGCAAGAGATCCGTGCAGTAAAAATATATCAAAGGAAAAATAAATCATGCCTGTTACAAACATTAGTACCTTGCCCTCTGCGATAATTCCCAAAGCAACTGTCCAGTTGTCATGTTGAAAGCACCAGGATAACATATCAAATGAGCACCTATTAAGCACATAATTTACTTATCTCAATAACGAAATCTATATTCAGAGATGACAGTATTTATGGATTTAAGATATACTTTTATATATTCCAAAGATTCTCACACATCCTATTTCATTGATACATATTTTAGTTGTTGCAAAGTGAATGTATGTATTAGAAGGTAACTGTAACATGAACTTACGATAATATTAGAAATCAATTCATTGATTATAGAGATAGATATTGTGTTTGCTGAAGTTGTAAAATATATAATTTGATGTCTTAATAATATAACTGATAATTATTTAACGTGAACAAAAGATAACTAAAGAATAAACTGTATGAATATACCTCTAGCTGCATACAAAATTGCCAGTTCCTGAAAGCGGATATCATGGCAAATGCCAATACCAATACGCCCAACCTCTGCAAAATTTAAATGGTTTATAAGATTTGCCAAACCTTCAGCCATATAACCAGCAACAGTGCTAACTTGTATGGTTTTGAATTTTGAGATATTCATGTTAAGAAAAAACTCTCAGTGGAAAGACAAGTACTTATTTCCAAAAAAATAAGTACTTATTCCAAAAAAACTTTGAGATAACTGCTATACTAAGTGATGCGCGTACACATACTCTTCAGCTTAGTATTATTAAGATCTATTAAGCAGTTCATTTGGCCTTTAATGAGGATGCCTTGGGGATAGTTGATACCATTACCTCAAAATCCAAGCACCTTAGGCTTAAGCAGTCCTAAAATAGTGGTTTACTTGTTTGTTTATGTTCATGATTTGTAAAAGGATTTTTAATCCGTCCATAAGATTTCATTGCAAATGTGTTTAGCACACACACATAAGTAGACGTGAAAAGGAATTGCAACGGCGACAAAGAATAAGGTAAAAATAATGTTCATGAGTAAAATTTGGAGGATGAACCTGTATCAACAATAGTTGGAGCCTCCCCTGCTGTAAGAGTCTTCGACTCTTGAAAGGTAATGTCACCCGGAATATCAATATCAAAAAGATGCATCTGTCATGTACTCAAACACATAAGTTATGTGTCAGCAGTTTGCCGAGTCACACATTTCAGTACTTCATAACAATAGAAAATATCAAAATATCATCAAGTGTTTTCCATGACATTTTCTTTTGTTAAAATAGAAAATCCACAAGACGTCAGGCCTTTCAGGTGTTTGGTCAATATATCTATATGATACATTGGTTCTGGAAAAAGGATATATCATTTAGAAGTATACAGTTTAGTACCAAACATATGTCAATTGTTCTTCAGCGATATGAATGCACAGTTGCAACTTAGCAAATATTTTCCTCTAAAATCAATATGATATCAAATTTAAAAATTAACTTCACGCTACACGAACAAATCTTTAATAATATCAGACATTGTTTAAAAAAATATTACCAGTGTATTATACTTAAAAAGCCAATAGTTAGAAGTTTGAGATCCACTGTATTGGGCAGTATGTTTCAACCAGCCACCATAGATGTCATAACAACTGAAAGCAAACTATATGTTATTGTAATGTATATAAGGATAAAATATTACCTTTCTATGTTTAGCTATTAGCTTTCCATCAGTATCGAGAATGCAACAAGTATTGTACAACTTATCCCCGCTTCTTTCAGGTATAGAGCCACCAACTATTGTGATCTTCAAGCTGCGAGCAACTTCAGACAACATCGCAGTTGATGGAGATGCCTCTCCACCAGCATCAATGTCTTCGGCATATACTGGGAAGCTATCATGAGAGTATGGACTATTCCATATTTCCTGATTTCAAAAGGAATGGGAATCATGACTTTCTCAATTTCCAAAATCAGCATAGCAACTGCTCTTTCATAAAGATGCTGCAAATCATGTTAACTTTGCATAAAATTGTCTTCAGCATAGTACGGCGGAGATTTTTTCAGTTCTTTATTTATGAAGACAAACAGAATGATGTACAAGACAAAAGCAAAAAATACTCTTATTAACTTAACTTAAAAATAAAATAAAATTTGTAGTATCATATGTGAATTGTTAAGTAGTGACTGCCTGACTGGTAATTGTGGGCTTGGTTGCAAATAATTATCAATGTGTTGTTTCATTGTCAGTCAAGATATCCTGACAAGAGAAGCCATTTTTTATTTCCAAAACTTTTGGCTGGGTGCATCAGGAATGGAAAAATGCGACTTCATTATACAGATACAATACCTGAAAATGCCACCAAACGACTCAAATAACCCAAATAACTCCGCTTGTTAAACTGTTATTCCTTTAAACTTATATATATATATATTATCAAATTTCAGTTAATTTTGTAGCAACATGAAATTGACACGTTTCCACCCACAAACATGACCCTAAACCCGAAACTAAAACATATGAAAATGAAGATATAAAGGAATAACTGGAGAAGAAAATTAAAACATATGACAAAGGAAAAATGGAAGAGGGAAACTTAAACATACAGGCAAAAGAACAAGCTTGGCACCCATATCAGCAGCCTTCATAATAGCATTGCGAGCATGAACAATGTTCCTCTCCTTGTCTGCTGTCACCGATATTTGGCACAGCCCAATCTTGAACTGCACACACACACACACACACACACCAAGCATTAAAGTTTGTCAAAAAGATCAAATCTTTTAAACACACACAACCCATACACAGAAACTAGACAGTACATCTAATAGTAATTTGTCCAATCTTGAACTGAACACACTAACACACAGACGCCCACACACAGAAAGCATCTAACTTTGTCAAGATCATATCTTTTAATCTAACACAACCTATACATGCAATGATTTGTGTGTATTTTATAATTAGATAGAGAAAGAAACTGACTTTGGTGATTGGAGGGATGTGCAATTGAAGTGCCGGAGGAACCCTAGCTTGGTCAGGCTTCCAAGTAGAACCCATTCTTACACACCCACAAATTGGCTTCTTCTAATCTTAAAAATTACTCAAAAATCAAGATTTTTATTTCTATTACACATCTCAACTTCAAACCAACATTCAAAATGCTGTTTTTAATTTTTTTTCCCTATGGGGTTCTTGATTTTATCTTAGTCAACCAAGAAGTCAACTTTTTACAACAAATCCACATTAAAAACAGTGCCGTTTTAATTATTATATCATGGGTCACAACTAGAGCCGGGCAAACAGGCGGGTCGGCTCGCCCCGGCTCGCTCTTAAACCCCTGACCGGCTCTTCCAAACCGGGCCGGTTCAAAAACCGGATACGGAACGTTAAAAAAATAAGCCGGGTACAAGTTGATTTGTAGTGAACCGGAACCGGTACGGCACAGCACGTCTAACCCGCGCGAACCGCGATGAGCAAAATCGGCACGGCCCGGCACGTGCAACTCGTTAACTTTTATTGATATTTTTAATTTTAATTATATAAATATTATATTTTATTAGATTATTAATAAGATTTAAATATTTAATCTTTTTTGAGATCCTGAAAACTATCAATATCAATATTATACTTTTATTTTGTATTTTTAAATTTGATTTGCTTCGTATATTTTTAATATGTTTATTATGTACTAGCGGTGGATTCCGTTTTTTTAGAGAGGAGTCCTCTCAAATTATTTGTAAAATATTTTTTAATTAATAAAATTTATAAAGGTACCATTTCTTTTTTATTTCAAAAATATTCGTATAATTTTTTAATCCTTTTAAAATATTAAATGGAATTAAAATTTTAATAAATAAATAAACCCGTCGAGCCGCACACGAGTCAGTTTTTCTGAGAACCGGCTCGACTCGGAACGGCCCGGACAGCTTTACGTGCCGTCCACGAGTCAGGAGGTGGCCTAACCGGCACGGCTCGGCACGGCTCGGCACGGCATGCCACACTCGTTTGGCCACCTCTAGTAACAGCTCACAAAGTCACACCCGTTTGATTTGGCCCACACCTATTTGAATACTATATAACGGTAATAAGTGCCTCTTCCCCGCCAATTTTTTTCATTCCCTCCCTTCTCAATCTCTCCTTATATTTCTGTTTTAATCAATTTCTTGGCCCCCCTGGATACTTAAATTCATCGAAAAACGCCAGGCGCTTAGTCCACTGTCAAGCACCATGAAAAAAATCCCCCTTTTCAAATGGCAGACCCGGATGACAATATCCTTGATTTCGATGACACAATTATAACTGTTGATGAGTTGCTGATGCCTCGAAGATCTCACCGAATTGATCAACGTTCTGGCAAAAACGTAGCGAATCAACATAATGTTGACGAAAACATAATGTTGAATGAGGATATGAATCAATTTGGACATGGTACTTCAGAAGCAGGCCCTTCTCGTGTTAACAATCAAAGTAATGAACATATTCGCAGAAAATGTTATCCAGAAACCTCGGGTTGTGGAAATCCTATTCAAATTCCAGAGTGGCCAGTCCCTGCAAAGCCATATGCTTGCAGTTGTTGTCAAGTACTAAGGGAAATTACTCATACTATTGGTATGTGCATGTGAATTTAATTACGTAATTTGGTGTGTTTTATTTCGAGATTCATTCTTTTATTTTATCATATTTCAGAGGGAGAATCTAGGAAGTTTGAGATTCATGGAAGACCTGGTATGATTTTTCATGGAATTCTTGAAATATGTCGCGGTGATATGACTGCTCCAAACAAAGAGTACCGTATGTTTAAGTTTGATTTTTTAACGAGCATGCCCATACTTGTTTATTGACTGTACTACTTTTTTTCCTAACAAGACTGCATACATTTATGCAAATTTGAAGCCATAAACTTTACTCACAGTATTTTACATAGTTTTTGCAAGGAAAGTATACATAGGGTGAAGATGTTCCTAGAACAATATTGCAAAGGGCAAAAAGAGGCTGGTTATACCATGGTGAAAGATCCACTTTCGACATTCTACCAAGCCGTGTCGGTTGGATTGGATTGGGATTGGGATTTAAGTTTTGACAAAAATGACTTTCTTCAAGGATCTCAAACACATATGGTTTGATTTATTTAGTAATAGTTGCATTTTTTTCTTCCTAGTATTATCGTTCTTCTTTGAGTACTTCTAAATTTTGTATCTTTCTGCAGGTTATATGGGGCAACCTAATCTTACTCAACCCCGGGCTCAGAGCAATGAAGTGAGGTCAAATAAGAGAGCAAAGAAGAGAACCCACCAAGAACAGGTTTCACAACACTTATTATAATTAGCATTTAGCAGTCACAATATATGACAGTGTGCAATCATCTCTATTACAGTTTGTATTTCTTTCGTTAACCAAAATTTTATTTTCTTTTCTAAAAATCTGTTGAATTTTTCGATGCATGCCATATTTTATCATGAAGTTCTAGGGCTGTGTAATTTACATTATGTAAATTGCTGACTAATGCAAAAGGACAGAATTAAGACCTTGACAATTTTGCCCAATATTTCCATCTTCCGCAAGATGCTGCTGCTAAAGAAGTTGGAGTTTCGTCCGGTATATGTAAGAATATTTGTCGCGGTGGGGGTTTGAAAAGATGGCCATTCAGACAGGTCATTTATTTACATGTTCACCTGAATTCAGGATATATCTATACATCTTTTACGCGTATGCTAAAATGTGCATTCTAGTTACCGTAATTCTCAATTTGCAGATAAGAAGCCTTCGAAAAAAAATAGACCAAAGAAGAAAAAGTCTGATTACAGCTAATCCTCCTGAAAGGGCACTTGTTGACGACGATGTACAGAAGAAGTTTAAGCAAGAGATTGCAAATTTTATCCTCCATTTACATAATACACAATTATATTTGTACTATTGCAAAATGTAGTAACTTGATCAAGCTGGGAGACCTTTCTTTCCTCTATATAGCTGTAGGGGGGAGATGGGAATTGTAGATTGGATTGAAGGTTGGTGGTTGCATATGCAATCATATGAAGACTGTAAATATATTAGGCAAGTATAGAACGAACCTGTTGTTGTATAGAACGAATTAGTTTTGTATTAGAAATTAAAAGTTCTCTTTTACATTAAAATGTTGACATTACTAATATTCATCTCATTTTTACACCTGATGTAAAGATGGTTTGCTTATCTTTTGTGCTTTTGTACTGATTTAAAACTAGGAAATACATGTGATAATGCAGTATAGAAGTTTTCTCACTACACTTTTAAATGTTAAAATTCAAATCGATCAATTATTGCAAGAAATGACATGTCGAACAAATATGCATGAAGGAAGGCGCGAGAATTCTAAAGCATCAGGTGGTGCACACCAATACACTCAAATGCTCATGCTAATAAGTGGTGTGATCGAAAAAGAAAGCTAAGCCAACTCCAAAGGTAATGGACACTTCTACCTTGTATATGATCCATAAAATTCGACAGTTCATCAGGGTGGTTTACAGTTTAAAATCCAGTTGGAACATTGTGCAATTGCGAGCACTTAAAACCAAGTGTATATGCCAAACTAGAAAACAAAGCATTACTAAAATTGCATATCTAAGGATGTTAGAGCAGCTGTAGTTTTTGACCAAACCTTGCTTCTGCACTTCAAATTTTGTGACATTCAGCAATAATTTAATCGCATATGGTCTAATCCTGAAATGCGGGAACATCATACAGACATACACTGCTCTATTTAATGAGCTTGGTGAGTGAGTATCGAATCTTCCTACCAAACCAAACGTGCCCAGAATCGTTCTCCCGGGGAAGGGAGTTTTAAGATATTTATGTACAGAGACTTCTGCTCATTACAATTCTCTGGATATAACATGAGTACATGACTACTTGAGTGCTGCAGGAATAATTACAAGTACAAACATTAACAAATTAAAATTTCTTAATATTTTTTTAAAGTCATACTTGCTTTATTTGCTATAAATGAAATAAATAAATACCTACATTTTAATTATCTATCTATACGGGAAAATGGAAAAACTCTTGAAACATTCTTAACATTCCGGTCCTATAAATTCTAGCCAGGGACTTGCAAAGTCCGGTCCGCCCTGGTTAAAAGTTCT
Source organism: Oenanthe sinensis (assembly GCA_028671895.1). Taxonomy (NCBI): domain Eukaryota; kingdom Viridiplantae; phylum Streptophyta; class Magnoliopsida; order Apiales; family Apiaceae; genus Oenanthe; species Oenanthe sinensis. The sequence continues at coordinate 13,447,661 of CM053799.1, forward strand.
CTCCTATGAGTTTATATTATGAAATTCCAGAGAGCTCTAAAATTTTTAACAAAACACGGTGAAAAATTCTTAGATAATATTACTTAATTATTATATAAATATAAGTATTTATTCATAAAAAATAATCGTAGTGTGTTTATGCGCATATCAAATTGTATCTGATAAATGCTAAATAAATACATGGAAGCACAATGTTGAAATTTGAATTATAATTTGACAAAAAAATATTAATAGACTCGGTCGTATTATGTTTGGTCACACCTATTTGAATCGTAACGGTAATAACTGCCAGTTCCCCACCATATTTTTCTTAGTCTCTCCATTTGATCTATATTCTTCAATCCTGTGGCACTTGATACCATCTAAAACCCATCATTGCCGCGCTTGGGTCAGACAAAAAAGCAAACATTAACAAAAAAAATCTACATGGCAGACCCCAATAGTCATGTCCCTACTAACTATGATCCAACACAGACTTTTGAAAACATGCCTGACGAATCTTTCAACATTGATTGTGGATTTTCTGATGATCATCCTTTTGGCGGAAACATAATGTTGGATGAGGATATTAATCAACTTGGACGTGATCATCGTGCTGGAAAAACCATAATGTTGGAAGAGGATGTAAATCAACTTGGACGTGGTCATCGTGCTGGCAAAAACATAATGCTGGAAGAGGATGTTAATCAACTTGGACGTGGTCATCGTGTTGGCAAAAACATCATGTTGGAAGAGGATATGAACCAACTTGGACGTGGTCATTGTATTTCCAAAAACATAATGTTGGATGAGGATATGAATCAATTTGGACATGGTACTTCACAGGCAGGCCCTTCTGATGCTGTTAATTATCCAAGTAATGAGCATATGAGTGGAAAATTTAATCCAGAAACTTTAAATTGTGGGAATTGTATTCCACTCTTGCAGTGGCCACTCCCCCCAGAACCTTATACTTGCTCTAGTTGTCAAGTACTAAGAGAAATTATCCATACTATCGGTATGTACATGTGTATCTAATTACGTACTTTGATATAGTTTAATTCCATATTTATGTTTTGTTTCATTATATTTTAGACGGAGAGACTAGGAAGTTTGAGATTCATGGAAGAATTGGTATGATTTTTCATGGAATTCTTGAAATACGTCGTGGTGTTGTGACTGCTTCAAATATACAGTACCATATGTTTGAGTAAGTTTGATTTTTTTGAGTGCATGTTAATACTTTTCTTTCTAACAATACTGCATAATTTTTTGCAAGTAAAAAGTATTTAAATTACTCTGTTTCTCACATAGTTTTTGCGAGGAAACCATACATGGTGTAAAGGAGTTCCTAGTTCAATACTGCGAAGAGCAAACAGAGGCTGGTTACACCATGGTGAAAGATCCACTTTTGACATTCAATGAAGTCTTGTCTGTTGGATCGGATTGGGATTTCGGTTTGGATATTGATGAAATCCTTCACGGATCTCCGATACATATAGGTTTCGGTTTCTCTATCAGTAGTCTAGCATTTCTTTCCCCAGTAGGCCAGCATATATATGTAACATTATTCCTTGAACAAGATCATTTAAGGGTACAAATATTGTGGTTGATTACATGTTATGCTTTATTTTTCTGCAGGTGAAAATGTAGGGCAACAAGCAGCAGCCATAAATATTCAACCTAATGTTCCTCAACCTCAGGCTCAGGACAATGAAGTGAGACCAAGAAGGACCCATAAACAACAGGTCTTGCACTAAGACTTCTTGTTATGCACACTTCTGTTGCAATTTGAATCTCTAGATATTTTCTTCGACAATGAAAATTATTTTTATTTCTATAAATCTGTGAATCTTTGAAGGCATAATACATTTGTATCTTGATGTTCCATGGTTGATCAATTTGTATTCTGTAACTAGCTTGCTGAATAATGCAGAGGGATTTTATTGACAGTCTGAGAGTGAAAGATGTTATCCAATATTTCGATCTTCCACTAGAAGATGCTGCTGAAGAACTCGGAATTGGCACCACTGCACTTAAGAAAGTTTGTCGCAGAGAAGGATTGTGTTCTTGGCCATATAGACAGGTCTTCTAGTCTTCCTGCGCTTAACTGAATTCATGATATATTTAATTATTTCATCTTTATTTTTTGTGCATGCTAAAATTTGCCTTCACAGTGACAATAATCCACATTTTGCAGATAAATGGCCTCAAGGATAACATAGAGGAAAGAAGAAAACATCTGAATTCAGCTAATAGTCGAATAAGGGCACGTGCTGAGGCCGATATAGAAAAGTTTGAGCAAGAGATAGCAAGTTATTATATTCCTTACCAATAAAGATGATCATTTCTACATATCTTACAACTGTAAAATATTTTTATTTTGATAGCTGTAGAGGCAGTTGGGAATCTACAGACTGGATTAAACTTGATGGTTGCATATATACACTAATGAACACCGTAAATATTTGATGCATTGTATTGTAAATCTATATACGTGATGTGTAACATCCCGTATTTTTTTCAATAATATATTAAGCTATTTAATTTAATATTAAGAATAATATTAGTGATTTATTAATAATATTATTATTTGAATATGAATATAGATATTTTATAATTAGGATATTATTTTAGAGATTATTGGTTAAGAGAAGAAAAGAGGAAAAAAAGAAGAAATAGAATAGAAAGAAAAAGAAAAAGGGTTAGGGTTTTGTAATTTACGTAAGAAAAGTTGGGAAGCCATAGGAAAGATAGAAGAGAAAGAAAAAGAGAAGGAGAAGGAGAGGGAGAGGGAGAGGGAGAGTGAGAGGGAGAAGAGAAAGAAGAGGAGATGAAAGGGCTCAAGAAGATAGTTTATGGTTTGAATTAGGGTTCATGTGATGGGGTCATATGGATTTCTTAATAATCATTCATAACTTTAATTTTTAAGATAGAGATATTTTTACACACTCTCTCTCTCTCTTTGTTATCATATTGTTAATATACACATTTCTTTGTCTTCGTATTCGTATCATTACTCAAATTCGTATTGTTGCTTCAAATCGTATGTATGTTGTGTAACAATTGTATCTATTCTAAATTATTATAAAATTCGTATCTAATTCATTCTTTATCTGATTGTTGTGATTTTATACTACCCGGAAAGATATTTCAATTATCTACAACTTTCGTTCTTTACGTTTTCTGAAATTCGGTGCATAAGTATGTTAAAATATGTCGTTTGTATAATCTGGTTGGTTATTAGAATTGTTCTGCTGTAATTTCAGAAATTCATAATAAATTGAGAATTCATCCAAAAATTATGTATAATGTCATTCTGAAAAGGTCGTGGTGTCGTAAATCTCAAAATACTACTGTGATCAGGTGCTGATTTTGTTCTAATAGCTCATATTTGTTTAGTTTCTGCATTCGTTACTTATCCGTTTTTGACGAACTTTATCATTCTGGAAATATCTTTGAATCCTCTACAAGTTTCATGTTATGCACTCTTTCATTTGAGTTCATTTTGATAGAGTAAATTGATAGTTTTTCAGACTGGTCAGTTCTGATTTTATTTGTAATAATCTATATTTTATGATATTTGGCTTGAATATTTTGAGTAAGATATTTTCAGGTCTTTTGTGATATGTGTATGACTAGGGAGACATTGTAAGACTCTATCGTGAGTGGAGAGAATCTCGTGCTTGACATCACCTATACGGTGTATTTAAATTGCATGAGTGTGTCGCCGGAATTATGGGACACGTTGAGTCATGACTATTGTGTATGTGTGTTTTGACCATTTGGGTAACATGTGTTTTGTATCATGCAAGCCCCTGTCAGATTTTGGGTAACATTTAATTTGTTCTATGCAAGCCCTGTAAGTTTTGATGACTACATATTCTAGAGAACCGAAATGTAGGACATCCTATAAGTGTATGATTGTCTCCTATATCAGTAAGTATATTGACTTTCAACTAAATGATTTGAGTATAATTTGTAAGTGATAAAAATATATGGTGTAAGTGTAAGTTTATTTTTATCGGAATTCAAGTGTATATGTTAATATTGTTCATTTAAGAATTTTTGAATTTTTTCTTCTCTTGTTGTTGTTATTACTCATTGTCTCAACATTCAGTTTATATTCATATTGTCATCATTTAACCTTTGTTAACCTTGTCCATTTTTTATATATATATTCGTATATGAGTCTTTCGCTCACTACCGGTCTATGTTTCTTAATTTTCTCCGGCAGATATTCATTATTAGGTGGTCTACCTTTTTGGAAGAGTGCGAGTTGTTCGTTTTGAGGAGTTGTAACGATTATATTTAGATTTGAATTTGTATAGTTAAATTATATTTTTATTTTTGAATTTTAAGTTGCTAGATATTGAGTTGTTGTAACTTTTTATTGGATTTTTGGAATATTTTATTTAATTAGATAAGTTTGAGATTTTAAATGATGCACTTATAGACAAATGATATGAATCTACTATATATCTTATAAAAGAACACGTGTTTCTAACCTATATCCAAGTCTGGCTCCTGAGCAAATTAAATGTATATAAAAAGACTGTTCTACCCTTGTTTGCCCAAACCTGCATTCCAACCTCATATATATAGTATAAATAATATAAATAATATATTATATCTTTTGCATCTTTATTATATATACAGTATTATTTATTGTATTTACCAACGCATTAGTGAAAATATTGATATGTTATTCTGGGTGGTGCGTATCTTTATGAAAGTTTAATATCATTGTGTTTTGATTCTTATTCCTAGCATGTTCTGTAAATGATAAGAGGTAAAATAAATTAGAAATCATCTAAAAATATTATAATTATAAAAATTCAAATTAGTCGCATGCCTTGTACGGGCACTAATGCTAGTTACGATGAGGGGAGCAAAACACATAATCGTGACTTTTAAAACCAAGCCAATTCAGCAGTTTAACACATAAAATCAAGCTGCCAATTCAAGTGGACCAATGTGCTCGATATATAAGCATAAAGCGTGCTTATACACACGAGACATCTGGGGAACCAAGGCCATAGTCTAATTCTCTTTCGATTTTGTGAACTTGTCTGTCATAAAATTAAAAAACATTCACAAGAATATATGAATATATCATGTTGGGAAATCAAATTAGTGCATACATGATATGGCACTACAACATAATTAAAACACGCTACATAAGTTCTCTATTATTACACTATAAATCATGCATTTTATTAATTTTTTTAATCCAACCGTAGAGATGAAATATTTATACTAAAATAAGAATATATACAAATTTTCATTAAATTTGAAGTAGTGTAGTATCATTTTTATAATAATATTATTTGTCTATATATATTCAACGACATGGATTTATTATAATCTTATTATCATAAATTTATAGTTTCAAATTAATATATTACATGAAAATTTGTACATTGACTTATTTTGATATGAAATTAACATCCGTACGGTTGGATTATTTTAATAATAATTAATTTGTTAAATTTTAAGCCGCACTAATGGAGAACTTCTCTATTATGTACTTTAAATACTCTTTTCCCATTACATATTTACATGGAATCTAAAAATCATAAGAGCATCTCTAACTTATACTTTCTTATTAGCTATATCTTTATTTTTGCTTCTCCCGGGAACAATCTGTTAGCTAAAATTTTAGATAACTCTAAAATGGTTTTTTATATTTACAGATTGGGTAACCATTATCTGTAATTGTCACGTAAGCTTCCGCCAAATTAAAATATTAAAATGTTATTTTTAATAGATTCAATGGTTTGAAATCATTTACATGATCTTGAAATTATTATTTTAAAAAATAGCTAATCATTCAAATTACTCTTTTCATCATCTAAATTTTAGCTAACTATTATTTTATATTATTTTAACTAATCAATTTAATTAATATGCTCCAAAAGCCCTTATCCACCAAAAAATGGCCCAAATTCTAATAGCCCCAACCCCAATTCTAAATGAGGCCCAAACTCTCAACCTAAATCAGGCCCAAAATTGCATATACATATTTTCAACCATCCGGATTCTTCACAAATCTCTCAAATCCAATTAATAGCAAAATTTCAATTACACACGCCTTTTCTCTCTTTCTCTCTCTCACACACACACATTAAGGTCAAAATAAATTCCCAAATATTTCCCTCCTATCCCCGTCTGCAAACATATATATATATATACATATATTATATTATACACACAATTTTCTTGATCTATTTTCTTGAAATTGTATTTTCAAACAGAACCCATTTTTAATCTGTATCTACCAGTGATGGATGGTGGTCAACGGTATAATCCTCGAACTGTTGAACAAGTTTTCAGAGATTTCAAGAGCCGTAGAGCTGGCATGATTAAAGCCCTCACCGTTGGTAAAGTTTCCACCTTTTTGTTTCTTTTTATTCAAGAACATTTTTTTTTGTTTTTTTGCTGAGTTTTTATTGTGGGGTTTGTTAAAAAAGTGATTAATTTGGAGTAATTTTTGTGGGTTTTGCAGATGTTGAAGATTTTCACCAGCAGTGTGACCCAGGTTGGTTATTTTTATGTTTTTGTCATTGTTTTCGAATTAATTATTACTGTGAAGATTTTAATGTTTGTTTTCTTACAGTTATCTATACTTGTAAAATTGTTTGTTTTTTTGTATTTAATATATTGTGCATTATGTACCAAGGGTCTTTGTTGTAATCTTTTATAGTAGGTGCGAGTAATGTAAGCAGTTCCCCCCTGACTATTTACCATAATGTGTTTAAATGGAGTTGGATATCGTGTTTAATGTGTTCAAACTGCCCACTCATCTCACAAAAAAATATCAAGTAGCTACGTTATCTCCACAACGACTCATTTAAGCCACTAAACAGTTAAGATATATCATTTCGCCAACTTTTAAAAAAAAATTTAATGATTAACATTAAAACACATGCATTACAAATCAGAATTGATGAAACTATGTCTTAACAATTTTAATGTTAAGATATATCACTTCGCTACCCTATGTGTTTTAATGTTAATCGTTAAATTTTTTTTAGAAGTTAGCGAAGTGATATATATTAAAAGTTTAGTGGCTTAAATGAGTCGTAATGGAGATGAGGTAGTTACTTGATATTTTTTTATGAGATAAGTGGGCTGTTTGATATAAAATCCATTTGTTTTGTAATGTGTTTAAACTGGATGTTGAGTTCAGTCTGTTTGGCCGACTCTTGTTGAATTAGAAAATAATTTGTTTCTGTGTAATTCACATCTGCGTAGATTGCATGCTTAAGTCAATGGAACGAACAAAGAGAGAGATGTATGTTTAAGTCAGTTTTTTGGTAATTTTGTTTGAAGGAAAGGTAGAATATATTAGTTCATGTTCCACTAGATGTCATTTATTAGCCGACTTTGTGAAGTGTTTTTTAAACTGAAAGTGAAGGAGATTGCCGCTAGTCCAGTATTATTTACTATCTTAATAGTAAGTACAAATTTTATGTATTATATCCCCAATTTTTATATTTGTTTTTTGGCATTATCATTCTGTAGGCTAACCCATTTTGTTTTATTTTAATTGTGATTTGTAAGGTTATGATATATCTGATTTAGCTTTGATATATGATTTGAAGTGTTAAATAGTGACACGTAAAAAAGGTAACATGATTACGAAAGGTGGGTGAGTCTCTCATGATAACAGTTCCAAACTTAAAATTAAAGATAGAAATAATACAGATATACTAGAGTGATCTATGAATTATTCAAATACCTGGCCTCTTGGTTCTTCCTGGATCCTGCTTTCTTAGATTAGTATGATTCGTTTGTTTTTTGTGTTGATGATGTATAATAGGAAGTATGCTTATTGTATATTAAACTCATGTGCCCAGATTTAGCTTGTGCCCATTGATTTACCACAGTGCACAACTATATTAAAAGCCTTTATATAAGTTTTTTTTTGCTAAATGCCTTATATAAGTTATTATGGACTCCTTTTACAGAAATTGCAAGTTGCTGAGAAATTTCTATTGACTGCTTGAATCATTGGGTCTGTAGAGTCTAGACTTTTTTGTTTAACTATTCAGTTAAAGGCTGATATTTTTGTTGATGACTCAAAATTTATGTGCATTTTACCTATGATCAGTTTGTTCTGTTCGCCAACTCAAATCACTTGGTTGGTATGCATTCTATTGAAAGTTTGGATGTGCAAAGCAGATAGTAAATTCTTGCATAAATAATTTTTTCCTCAATTGAAAAACAGAGAAGGAGAATCTCTGTCTCTATGGGTTTCCCAATGAACGGTGGGAAGTTAATTTACCCGCCGAAGAGGTTCCTCCAGAGCTTCCAGAACCAGCACTCGGTATTAATTTTGCCAGAGATGGCATGCCAGAGAAGGATTGGTTATCTTTGGTTGCTGTCCACAGTGATGCATGGTTGCTTGCTGTTGCATTCTACTTTGGTGCTAGATTTGGATTCGATAAAGCTGATAGGTACAGTTTTCTTTGTTTCCGTCCTGGATGATTATTGGTATACCCTTGTTACCTTGTACAAGATTTCTGTGTAACATAAATGTGGTTTTATTCCTGAAATAAACAAGTTTCATTTTGATAAATTTGTGGCACTCTCTAATCCATGGCTTAGGATAAATTTGTGGCAATGGAATGAAAGAATTCACAACTTTTTTTATTATGTTGTCTTGTTTCCCTCCATAACTGGATATAATTTAACAGTAAACTAGGTTGCATAAGTTAATCGTCTGTTATCTTATTCAAATATTCAAGTTTCCAGTTTTATTGTCTCGTAAAAAATGTTAACTTCTACTATATTTTTCAAAGTATATGAATGGGAAATTGTTTCACATTAGCTCATTTACAGTTTGTGGGCTGTATGTATATATTATTATCTTATTCCATAAAAAGATAGTATTTTAAACCTAGGGGTAATGACTTGTGTGGAAAGAATAACTTATCTTGGTCGTGTCCTTTTAGGAGGATTGGCATCTCTGCTTCTTCTCTCTATTTAGGTCCAAGCATAAATGTCAATTGTAAAGTGTGCAGTAGATCAGGTAGAATGCATGCAGTATGTGCATAAAGACATATATTCTCATCCCAAAACTAATATGTATGACATTTGATGCTGATATAAATTGTTAACACTTTTAGATTGAAACATATAACTTCATAGCAGGTCTTATTTAGTAGTATCACAAAGTCATTACCTCATGCAAGATGTATACGAAAAAAGTGTCATTAATCTTGGTGGCACTCTGAAGAGCTTTCTATAGAATGAATAAGATGCCTAAAATATTGTAGCTTTCCTTGACCTCAAGGATGCTAAGCTTGCATAATGATATTAGAAAAAAGCAATAGGCATATTGATACTAGACGTATGCACACTATTCTTTATGTAATCTTTAAACATTCCTTTTTTTTTTGGATTTTTGCAATTCTTGATGGGTGGCTATATTGTTAGCATTGATTTAATGTGCTGAAACGTGGTATTTCTAATCATTATTATAATAAATGTTTGGACATGTCAATGTGTAAATACTGTAATATGGTACAACTAAATTGCAGAGCAGGGTGTTAATCTTGTTATTTACATGAAAAGTGTGAATAGTCTAATGAGAAATGATTAGTAGGCGGATGATCTAACTATTCTGTTTTATTATATGGTGCCGCCATTTTGAAAGTATCCCCAAATGTTTCATGCATCTGATACCGGTTTAATATTATTACCAAACCAATTTTTATAGTAGAGAAACTAGTTTGTTGATAGAATCATTTTTTTATGTTGGTAAATTTTATTGTAAGGTCCTCGTGGTTGAGTGAGTGAATATTGCACATTCTTATGTGTATTTACTTTGTACCATATTCACCATGAAAAAGGGGAAGACGAGAGTGCATGTTCTGATTTTGTCCTCAATAAATAGACATATATCTAACTAGTTAAGTTCACTTCACAACATTATACTTGGGGGCTGTTTGGTTGGGGGTAATGAGAAAAGGGAAAGGGAAACAACATTGTTCATTCCCTTTGCTGTTGTTTGTTTTATAAAAACAATCATTCCCTTTGACCTTTTTAAGTTTTGGGTTTACTCAAAACTCCTCCATTCCCATTCCCCACCTCTCCCAAGGTATTTCTTTTCCCTTTCCTTTATCTCTTTTTCTCTCTTATACACCTACCCATTTCCATCCTCCATATAATTATATTTTATATTAATCCCAAAAATAATAATATGCACAAAATAATTTATTAAAAAATAATTATTTATTTCGTTTCCGGATCAAAACCAAACAAGGAAAACAATTCAAGCCCATTCTTTTCCTTTCTCTTTAATTCCCTTTCTAAACCCCTTTCCCTTTCCCCAATGTAATCCAAACGCCCCCTTAATACATAGCTGCTTTTTAAAAATTGGAGAATAGTGCTGATCTGAATCAGGCCAAGTCTATAAGTCAAGCTTAGCTTCTTTAGAGTATTCAGATTTTACTTTTAGATATATTTCAAGTGTGAACAATATACTGACCGGAAGAAATAAGAAAGTAATCTTCTGTTTTTCTTATACAATTCCTATTAGTCATGTATAATCTTTAAAATGGAAAAAAAAATAGATCTTTTTGTATTTGGGAGGGAAGAAGGCTCTGTCCGGGGCCTAATTACTCCACTAATGGAAGATTTGTTCATTTGTCGGCCTCTGATTTCTGCTAGATTGTTAGTTCTTCGTTGTTGCTAAAGAAACGTGTGTTCAGTGTTTCCTTGATCTCATCACCCTGTATATGACATCTGAATGGTATTAATTTTCAGGAAGCGTCTTTTTAACATGATAAATGATCTCCCAACAATATATGAAGTTGTGACAGGGGCAGCCAAGAAGCAATCTAAGGAGAAATCTGCTGTTTCAAATCACAGCAGCAGCAAAGCTAAGCCAAATCCAAAGGTAGTAAACCCTTCTACATTCTACCTTGTAAATTTCATAAGATTCTGCAGTAAAGTGTTTTTAGGTTTTGTTGATGCTGTATTAAGGCAATATAACCAACTGGATATGCCAAACAAACAATAAATCATAACTGAAATGCATATCCAAGGATGTTAGTGTAGCGGTAATGTGTAAGCAGTTCTTGTTGTTGCACTTCAGTTTTTGTGGTGTTAGGCAGTAATTTTATTTCCTATGATCCTATTCTGAATTGTGGACATCTTGTACTGTTCTAATCATTTTTCCTCCCAAGCTAAACCAAACATGGCCAGCACTCCTCACCTCTCCCAAAAGGAGGGTTTGGGGGAAGGGGATTATATGTATATATATATATATAAATGTACAGAGAGAGTAGAAGTCAAAGCTGCTCTGTATGTGCACATTCGTTATACACTCAAACGTATCACTGCAGGCTTTGTATTCCTCATTATGAATTAAAAGCTTTGGATATAAATTGAGTGTATAAGATTTAAATGGCCATCTCTATTTCTTCTAGTCGTGCATATATTATCAGTTTCTGAAAACCATTGGCATTGAATGTTGGATAGTACATTTGTTCTAGAAAGAGAATATGAGTTCGACAAATTATATATATACAATATTTGATCGCTAGACAATTTTTTGTCTGTTTTTTCTTTATGACACTCTTATGGTGAAGCAGCGAGTGACAGAATCTCAAAGGGAGGTTCCAAAAAGTTTACAACAAAAAGATGATGAGGAGGATGAGGAAGGCTTGGAAGAAGAGGAAGATGAGCATGGAGATGCATTGTGCGGAGCGTGTGGAGAAAACTATGGGCAAGATGAGTTCTGGATCTGCTGTGATATCTGCGAGAAGTGGTTCCATGGAAAGTGTGTAAAGATCACCCCAGCTAGGGCTGAGCATATCAAGCAGTACAAATGCCCTTCTTGCAGCAACAAGAGGGCACGTCCTTGACAGCTATGCAGACCTGTTGGATCTGCTAAATTGGCTAATTTGTGGGTTCTAGTGCCTGGCAATGAAACATGCATTTGATAATCACTCTTAGATATTGTTGTAGGTCTTTAATTGTTGAATCGGTTTTGTAGCTTTCAAGTTTAAAAGTTTGATCAGTTTGTGTAGGCTGCAAACAAATGCTTTACCTTATTGTTATAAATCAGGATAATAATTTCGTGCTAGAATGGTTACATACATGTTTTGTCAGTATTACCTTCCATATATTTATTAACTAATCATCTTAGCATAATGGTGGTGGATTCTGTGATATTACCATCATCATAGCCCAAGAATCATGGATTCAATGTGTGATTAAACTGTTAAAATAAGCAGTAGTAACCTAGGTTCAAGTTGATTCTGGTCTTTGGTTCTCAGTATTCTCGAGTACATGCTCGTCCATTTAGTTAATCTCCACGCATGCATAATCCATTTACTAGGGTGAGCTTAATCTGTCTTGTTTGCAGCCTAACCATGTCTATTTCTGTTTGTCACCTTGTATAGCTTTCAGTGTATTACATGCTGTTTTGAGTAGATCAAAACAATGTACCAGTGTTTATTTATTATTTTCGATAAAAATAGAAGTAAAATTTGTAGTATTATAAATGAGCTGCTTGTTTTTAAGACTGTGTATAAAGTGCAAAAGTGGTATTGTGCACCATCTTATTAATCACCTGTCAGTCTTGTGCAGTGCAACTTTCTTCAAAGTGAGTGAAGCATTTTCAAAAGAACAATTTTTTTTGCCATTTCATTTCCCAATGAACTTTGCACCAGCTTCCGTTTCTGTGGAAACTTATTATCTTTCAACTCTAGTAAAAATCTCAATATATGAATACTGCAAATGAACAAGTGCTAGAGGGTCTAGAATGAATATGAAGAAAAAAGTTGCTTGCAATTACTCAAGAAAAGAAAATATTTAGTTTCATCCAACTAGGTTAGTAGTTTCAACTTTCTGGTATTACGCAGGTTTTTTCATCATAAAATGGTTATTCGATCCTTTTTTTTACGTTCTACATTTTATCTCTGTGTTCTATAAAAAAACCTCATTTGTGTTCTCCGGCCAACGTGACAACGTCTATTTTAACAACCAAATGATACACCGGACTGGTAGCTGAAACTACATGCCTTGCTTAATGCAGTCACAGAAGCTATTAACTTAACATTTCTGAATACTGAGCTTGTGAAAATTGTTCTAGGCAATTTCTAGTGCATGATTTGCTTTAGCAATGCTGCTTAATTTGTGTTAAGTTTTTGTATATGAGTTGGTGCAAGAGGCAAAGTCTTCTGGTTTTTATCCGGGTTGGGTTGGTGGTGCAGGACAGATGCAGATACTAACTTGCATTTGCACCAATGCAGTGGTCCATTCATATAGAGATGCAAAATCTGTCGCTAGATTATCCATTCTGCACATTGTTATTATTTACTAGAGGAATATATGGCCCCATTCACATAATATATTAATATGACAGTCTCATCTTTTAATGATTTTTACCCCTGGTGTCTGCTGGTGAACTATATATGCTACCCAACTAAGAACTAACTTCTTCTACTCAATAATTGGCAATGAGGTCATTTATATGCATAATTTAGTTTTCAATAACGTATGCTTATTCTTAGGCCTGTCGGGTGGTTATGCTTTTTCTATGAATACACAATGCATACGTTCATTCTTTCCTGCGATTACAATTTTATATAAATAAATCTCCCTTTTCTAGCTCAAAATTTGTTATAGTGATGACAAATATGAAACTAAACCAAATTTATTTTTTCTTCTGCCTCGGACACTTTAGTGATTAAGGGGTAAAAACAGTACGGTTAAGAGCTAAAACGGGACGCTTAAATTTTTTTTCTCGATCCGCGCCTGGACTTGGGTAACGAATGCTAAACTTTCTTAAAGAATTTACTGTTGAATCAATTAAAAGATAGCCGAGGTCGACTAGAAACTATTATGAACCAACGATACAGAAGCTTTTAGCATCTAAAAATTTATTGGAACGGCCGAAACTGCAGACCCATCACCCATGCATATGTGACTGATGTTAACTAACAAGTAACAACAAGGTTGCGAAAAATGACATCAGGACATTTCACTGCACTAATTCTCTGGTTTTTTGGTAGACATCCTCTTAAGAAACTCGTAAGTAGCGATCATAGTTGTTGCAGACATTGAAATCGAAATCCACCTTGGAATCAACCCTCTATAACAGGCACACATTCCGCCATCATTCACTAAATTTCTCACCGTCTGGATAACCTTTGGACGCCCTCCTCCTTCGTCCAAAACTTGCATTCTTGTCTTGACCGTATCAAGTGGCATTGTTATCAAGGCTGAAACTCCACTAGCCAGTACTGAACTTGCAGTCTGCACTGCCACCACAGATGTTGAACTCGGCCTCAAACCACCTTCATCTTTATTATGGAAATAACATCCGAGACTGCCCCAAATCAATCTATTAGCACCTGAATATGATCCCCACCACATTGCATTTGATGGTGCATACGTTAAAATTGAAATCCCAAACCCCCTATAAAGTCCTCTCAAACCATCAGAATAAACAATCTTTTGAAATGCATCAATCCCACCACTATATTTAAGCGTAGCAGAACTCAAATTACTTCCCCCCTGTACCATTAACCTCTGGCTAACAACATCAACAGGAGTCCAAACTAGTTGTGCTACTATAGCTGCACTCAATCCAGCAGCAGCATTTGCAATTGGAGCTGCAGTCACTTCCGACAATCCCAAATTACTAGCGAAAGAACTCACATTACTTTTAGCAATCTCAAGTGTACCCATGTACAGAGATCGAGCTGGGATTGTACCCATCAACGAAGTACTAAAACCTCTATAAAACCCTCGAATCCCTTCATTTTTCACAATCGAACCCGCTAATTTATAACAAGGAGCACTCCTAACTAATACTTGCTGTCTTGTTTTTAAAACCACAATCGGATACAAAGCCCCCGACACACCCGAAAAAAGAACACTACCTAGGCAGAAAAACTTGGACTTGTTAAGCTTTTTCCAATCTATATCATCTGGGATATGAATATCAACACATGAACCATCTCTAGCATCCCTCAAGCCCATTTTTTCTACTCTCAAAGCACAGCTCTTCTAGTAAACTAATTAATCTGTCTTCTAAACAAACTGATCAATACATACATGTAATTAACATGTGTGTCTACATGACAACATATATCAAGATTGCTAAACTGAATTACTAGTAATTACACTAGCAATAAGCACTTAACAGGAAACTAAATCAAGCCCTGATCCCAAAATCAGATTTTTACAAGTTGGTCGACCAAAAATTTGTACATTACAAGGTCTTGTATTACATAATTAACTAAATACACACATGCATGTATACTAAATAATAAACTAGACACAAGCACTACAGAGGATAAATCAACCCCTAATCCCAAGATTAGATTTTTCAAGTGAGTGGAGCTCAAACTTAAAGATTTAAACATACATATGTGGTGGTGAGATTAGTAAACTAGAGTTTGAAGTTGCCTGCCACATAGCTACAACATATATATAGCTAACAAAGGTGGTGTGGTGTTAATATACAAGTGAAGTGAAGTTATTTGTAGGTGTATACAAATTTAGGTAAGAACATCACTCACCGGAGTGGTTCAAGGCAACTATGGAATATGAACATATATATATATGGGATTTTGGTGGGTAGCCATAGTTGGCTGTGAACCTGCAGCCAACAGATCTGAACCGTTGGTGGTCAAATCCAACGGTCAGGAAGAAACTATTGCGCTATTGCTACTCCCGCAATGAAATATTGCGTTAATGGAGTGATGTTTCTATGCCCCAAAATACCTTGCAACATATATATATGAGTTGTATAATTTGTTTTGTAATAAAATATTAGTATTTTTATATTTGAATTAAAAAAGAATAGAAGTTTGAATTATAAATTTTTTATTATTTTTTTACTCACCTAAAATCAATATTTAAGAATATCCGTACAGTTGAATTGTCCCAAAAATTATTTAAAATAATCATTTTGTAAATCGGGAACTAGTTTCGATATACTAACCAATTTTAATATATTTGTATTAAAAAGTAGTAGAAGATTGAATTGTAAATTTTTTATTATTTTTATACTCACCTAAAATCAATATTTAAGAATAGCCGTACGGTTGGATCATCCAAAAATTATTTAAAATAATAATTTTGTAAAACATGAACTAGTTTCGATATACTAACCAATTTTAATATATTTGAATTAAAAATGAGTACAAGATTGAATTGTAAATTTTTTATTTATTTTTTACTCTCCTAAAACCAATATTTAAGAACATCCGTACAGTTGGATCGTCCCAAAAATTATTTAAAATAATCATTTTATAAACCGGGAACTAGTTTCGATAATCATTTAAAATTATTTTGAATGATCCAACCGTACTGATGTTCTTTAATATTGATTTTAGGTGTGTAAAAAAATAAAAATAAAAATTGCAATTCAATCTTGTACTCCTTTTTAATACAAATATTGTAAAAAAGACTAGTATATCGAAACTAGTTCCCAATTTGTATAATGATTTTTTAAATAATTTTTTGGACGATCCAACCGTATGGATGGTCTTTAATATTGATTTTAGGTGTGTAAAAAATAATAAAAAATTTACAATTAAATCTTGTACTCCTTTTTATTACAAATATTGTAAAAAAGGGTAGGATATCGAAACTAGTTTCCAATTTGTAAAATAATTTGTTTAATAATTTTTTGGATGATCCAACCGTACGAATGTTCTTTAATATTGATTTTAGGTGTGTAAAAAAATAATAAAAAATTTATAATTCAATCTTGTACTCTTTTTTTAATATAAATATAGTAAAAATAGCTAGTATATCGAAACTAGTTCCCGATTTACAAAATTATTATTTTAAATAATTTTTAGGACGATCCAACCGTACAGATGTTTTTAAATATTGATTTTAGGTGAGTAAAAAAATAATAAAAAATTTACGATTCAATCTTCTACTCCTATATATATGTTGCAAGGGTATTTTCAGGCATAAAAATATCACTCTGCCGTAATATTGGCACCTTCCTGGCCGTTGGATCTGACCACCAACGGTTCATATCTGTTGGATGTGTCTTCATTCTATCCTACCGGGCTGTGGATTGGGACTCATATATATATATATAAAAGGTTACACCGGAGAAATTTTGTTGAAAGTGTTATGGAAACAAATGTTTAGGTGATCGAGGTGAAATTAACAAGACGTGGGAGTTAATAAAAGTACAACGCGTGGCAGACTGCTCATTATTGTAAATACTATAGTAATACTTTTAGATCAGAACTTTTTTATTTATTTATAAAAATCACTCATTTATAAAATAACGATATTTATTATATTATAATTACAAATTTTATTTTTATTTTATCGAAGTTCCGCTATTATAACGTGATGAGGTTCGTTTTTTAAATATGAGACGGTTATCTTGAACCTTTTTTTTGGGTGAAGATAATTTGTGACTCTTAAATGTTACGGTACCGATAATTTTAAAGAAACAAATGTTTTTAAAGATTGATTTTAGATAATTTATCTAAAATTAAGAGTGTTTTGAATTAATATATAAACTGAATGACATTTTTTTAGTAATAGTTTCCAGTCCTTATATTTATAAAAATAGTTTTAATGTTGTATTATAATATATATTAATTTTAGCTAAATATTTAAAAAATGATTTTAAGGCTATTAAACCTAATTTCAAAATATATTTTTATATACTAAATATAACAGGTGGTAAGAATTTTTTTATTTATTTTCATAGTACCTATTTATCAATGAAATTGATTTATAAATTTAGTTGATAGTATTTTATTATAAAGTTTATTTTTACGAACTACACGACCAAGCTTAATTTTAGGACTAGTTTTAAAAGATAACATGGAGAATTGAAGACAGTGTGGTTATGGGCTAGGGCAAAAAAAAGAGTAGATTAATTGTATAGAAAGTTAAAAGTTAGGCCCGTACAAGAACCCTAATTAAGGCCCAGATGAGCTTGTTAATATTCGTTGATCAGCCAAGTTTATTTGTTTTATGTTTTTAGTAGAGTATGTTAAACTACTTATTTCATGCATGCATTGATCAAAAACGTTATATATATGTTGTGTATTTTGTATATGTATATACATGCTTAATTATTGCATGCTCTCAACTGAACTGATTTTTCGAACATTATATGTACTTGTGTTTGATTTTGTGGATAATATATAGGTAATGCTATAATTTTGAGGAAAGAACTAAGAAGCATAGTACTAAAAAGATGAACAAGGTCTGTAAATTTCTGTTAGCCTCTCACTCATTTATGGTACCATAGAGAAATATAAATGTATACTCTTGTTTCTTTCGTCAAGGTTTCTGAAATTCAGAGGAAAAAGAGAAATGCTGAGCACTGCAAGTCCCGAAAAAGGAAACTAAAGAAACTTCAGGTGTTGTGTGTGTTTATGCCTTTCAGCTTTATTAACCTATTATATGTTATCGAATTTGGTTGACATGCTTTTCTCGATGGTAGGAGGACAAGGAAAGGAAAAGAAACTTCTTATATCAAAAACTATGAGTATAATTCTTACGTTGGTCTTTGTATATTGGTTGTTTCGATAGAACTTGTATTCATGTGAGCTAGGATTGTTTTGTTGAAAATGTTTTGTTGTGATGTTATTTACAGGAAGTACAAAATTGGAGATGTTGCACAAGCACTCATGTGGACTTCAAAGAATTTGGGACAGGTTTTTGCATTATATACAAATAAAAGAGAATAAATAACCTATAATTAAGAGGGGGAATTACTCTGAATGTTATACTTAGCTTGAACTACATTTGACCCAGAGCAACTCCCTATTGACTACTGAATATCTGAAATTCGTAATCTTGTCTTCAGTTTCCAACTACTACAGAATTCAAGTCTATGTTTAAACATGGAAGGTGGATCTTCGTTATTTTGTATTATTTAAGACTCTTTAGCAGGTTGAAACTTTTCAAGCAAAACGGAGGAGGGAAGTGCAATTTAGTAAGGCTGGACTCAGATTGCCAACCAATAATCATCCTATCAAGCGAAAGACCAATGACAACACCTCTGAATTTGAATCTCAATCGAAAAGAGTACATTTAAGGGAATACTGTGATGTCAGTAGCGTTACCCATCCTTTGAGAGGTGACAGAGAATTCATGCAAGATGATGGTTCTATCTGTGGCTGCATTTTTGGTGATGTTGGACGATATGAAGGTCCTGTTCGATTTACAGAAACTTCCTATGAGAATAGTGAGATACAAGTGCCATTAAAACAACAGAATGTGTCGGCCAATAGTGTTTTTATTGTGCCAAAAGTGGACAAAAATATGGTAAGTTTTTAATGTTTCTAATTAGTAAAAAAAAGATAAAGTTTTAATGTTTCTGGACTGCCTATGCAGGGATCTGAAATTCTCTAGTTTAGGCACTTGCAGAAAATACACTTCAATATATTCATTGGATAAATCTCTACTATCTACTTAAGTAGCCTGATGAATTAACATGAAACAGGATAGGATACCTGAATATCAAGCAGGGCATCTCAGTAGTATCAGTAATCTGGCTAATGGGCACCCTGATGGAGCTCGAACTCCCCCTGTAGCAGTACATGTATCAAGACCGCCTGAGATTGAAAATACAAGAAAAGACCTCCCAATTGTCATGATGGAGCAGGAGATAATGGAAGCTATCAATGAAAATATTAGTGTCATTATATGCGAGGAGACAGGTTGTGGTAAGACTACACAAGTTCCTCAGGTGAGCTAGTCTGATAGATATATACTCCCTATGTACAAACAGAGAATGGCCTATGTTTATAAAAAAAAATAAAGTTTTCTAAAACGAGCTACTAAACAGATGGAGTAATCTTTTTGCTAATATTCAAAGAATAATATTATGCTTTTAGTAATGGTCTTAAATTATAACATTTGATCTGGATGGTCTGCATCAGTTCGTTTACGAGGCCGGCTTTGGTTCATCCCGGTCATTGGTGAAAAGTGGCATGATTGGTGTTACCCAACCGCGCCGTGTTGCAGTCCTTGCAACTGCGAAAAGGGTGGC
Source organism: Oenanthe sinensis (assembly GCA_028671895.1). NCBI lineage: Eukaryota > Viridiplantae > Streptophyta > Magnoliopsida > Apiales > Apiaceae > Oenanthe > Oenanthe sinensis. The sequence continues at coordinate 13,467,657 of CM053799.1, forward strand.
GTTTGAGCTTGGTCTTCGTCTTGGTAAGGAGGTGGGTTTTCAAGTGCGACATGACAAGAGGTTTGGGGATAATTGCTCCATAAAGTTTATGACTGACGGGATATTGCTTCGAGAACTTCAGGTATGAATATCATGAGCGTTGATGTTCTTGTAACGCATGCTCTATAAATATTATAGTAGAAGATTGCCAACCTTACTTTTTCTTGCAGAATGATTTTTTGTTAAAGAGGTACTCGGTCATAATTCTGGATGAGGCTCATGAAAGAAGTCTGAACACCGACATACTTATAGGAATGCTTTCTCGTATTATACATGAGCGTCAGGTGAGTTTTGGATTATAAAGGTGATTTTTTATCATAATCAACTAGCATTGCAGAACAGGTGCAGGACATGGGCCTGTTTACAAATAAATATTTAACTATCTATATTTAAGATATTATCGATTATCGATAAATAGTACATGGCTTCTGAAACTATGTATACACTATCTAAAATCTTAATTTAATAGTATAGTATAGATAGATAGAGTATTGTCCATCAGATTTATCATGTTGAAATTTCTTGTACTTCCTTTCCGGGGCCTGATTTATTTCTTGCCATGAATTTTTTTTTATTTTTGTCAGAGAATATACGAGGAGCAAAAGAATCAGGGTATCCATCTAAAAAAAAGGATGAGTCCTGAAAAGAAAGTGCATCCATTGAAACTTGTGCTGATGAGTGCCACCTTGCGGATTGAGGACTTCGTGTCTGGAGGAAGAATATTTTCTGAATCCCCACCTGTGATTAAAGTTCCAGCTCGACAGTATCCGGTGGATATACACTTCTCACAGAGAACAGAAATTGTGGATTATGTTGGCCAGGCCTATAAAAAGGTCTTGTCAATTCACAAGAACCTTCCACCTGGAGGTATACTCGTATTTGTGACTGGACAAAGGGAAGTAGAGTATCTTTGTCGAAAACTTAGGAAAGCTTCTAGAAAAATGGTCACAAATAGGTCAAGACAAATTGGAAATGCACCTGCTTTGTTGAAAGGGAATTGTGCTGAAGATCATGGCATCAATGAAGTAAGTGAAGCATATGAGATTAAAGGAGACTTAAGCCTGCAGCAAACTGATAGATATAGTTCCTACGATGATGATTATGATGATTTGCTTGAGGATGAGTCGGATGCTTCTTTTGACTTTGATGAAGATAGTGATCTGGAAGTTTCCGGCAGGGATGTTGATTTTTTTGCTCAAAACAATATGGGTTCTAATGATTTCTTTAGGGAGGATGGAAACTTAACTTCACTGAAGGCTGCTTTTAACACTTTGGCTAGGAAATATACTTTGAAGCTTAGTACTGACGGAAAACAAACTGCACCTGGTACTGCAAAAAGTTTAGAACACTGTAATCTGAGTTCAGGGGAGAACACAGGGGAATCTGATGTTTCCCCTGTGAGCCCAATGTGTGTTCTGCCCCTATATGCAATGCTTCCTGCATCTGCTCAGCTTCGAGTATTTGATAAGGTGAAGGACGGAGAGCGCCTAGTAGTTGTTGCCACAAACGTTGCCGAGACCTCTTTAACAATCCCAGGAACAAAGTATGTGGTAGACACTGGAAGAGAAAAGGTCAAGATGTACGATTCTGCAAATGGAATGGAAACATATTAAGTATAGTGGATAAGAAAGGCATCTGCTGCACAATGTACTGGAAGAGCTGGAAGAACAGGGACCGGGCACTGTTATCGCCTCTATTCTTCTGCTGTCTTCAGTAATGTATTTGATGATTTCCCAAATGCTGAAATTTCTAAAATACCTGTTGATGGAGTCGTCCTTCTCATGAAGTCCATGGGTATTGATAAGGTATGTTTTCTTTGATTTGATGCTATTTGATCATACTAGATTTGACCCTTTATAATAAATAGTTCTAGTTTATCTGTATTTTATCTGTAGAAATTGCGCAGTAAAAAATATATACATATTTTCTTTGTTATTGGGAGTGTTCTACACACAACACACATGTATCTAATCTTGTGCCAAAGAAGATTTGTAACCATATATTCTTGCTTTTTTCTTAAGTGATAACATAAATTTTTTAACCCAATAGAATATGCCAGGAAACCATTATTTAGGAATGGACGCCTAGTGAGTGTCACGGCAATCAGACTGTATTACAAACAAAGGCATCCAGTGTGCACACTGTGCAACACTTATTACACAGCCGCATGGCAACTCATCTAGATGGCTAAGCACACATGCTTTACCAAGCTTCCAGCAAGCATACATGAGAATTTCTGGTTACATTATAATTATAATTAAATCTGTAATAAGAAATACAAGTTGAAAAAATGGGAAAAGTGAGTACAAAATAGTTTTTTTTTTACTTGTGTAGATTAAGAAAGTAAAACTAAACTTGTCATCATTAAGTACGAGAATGTTTTTGTGTAGACACACATTTATTATGTCTACTATGTCATTCTTACTATAATAAGGTGCGAGAATTGACTAATCATATTAAGAATCAAATTTGAGATTTATCATTTAACTTACATCGTGTATTTTGTCGTCTCTCTACATTTGGTACATCTGCTGTATGGCCTCCAATCATTTGACGTGTGGTTTAGTTCATTTTCTCAACTTATGGTCCAGCTATGTGCAATTTGTTTTTGTGAGAATTTATTACTTGGTGGTTTTGTATTACTATTTTTATGACTCTTAATTTGTTTCAGGTTGCTAATTTTCCATTTCCCCCCCCCCTGGAGTTGCTGCTATAAATGCAGCAGAAAAGTGCTTAGAGGTTCTTGGAGCACTTGATACTAATGAGAGGCTGACCCCTCTTGGGAAAGCAATGGTACACTATCCTATTAGTCCTCACTCCTCGACATTCCCGGATGCTTCTAACTGCCATTCAAATACTTCAAAAGGATAAAGGCTGTTCCCGACCTAATCTAGTACTTGCCTATGCTGTTGCTGCTGCTGCAGCTTTAAGCTTATCAAATCCTTTCATTACACAATTGGAAGGAAACCATGATGAGAAATATGATACTGGAGCTAGTGCGAAAGTTTTAGAGAAGGAAGAGAAATACTAAGGAAGAAAAAACTAGAAGAAGCTTCTAGAGCATCTCGTGAAAATTTTTGTAACCCTACTAGTGACATTTTGAGCACAGCTTATGCATTGCAATGTTTTGAACTCTCTAACAGCCTCATAAGCTTCTGCGCTAAATATGCTTTACATCTTAAAACCATGGAGGAAATGTCCAAGCTTAGAAGGCAGCTACTTAAACTAGTATTTCAACAGAGTGGCAATATTCAACAGGATTTTACATGGACTCGTGGCAAAATGGTAGATTTCGAATCTTCTTGGAGGGACTTATCTAAGGAGAAACATTTGTTTATGTATGAGGAAAAACTCTTGGGCCAAGCTCGCACAGGCTGGGTAGATAGAGTTGCTAAGAAGATTAGAGCATATTCAGAAGGAGATAGAAAAGTTAATGCAAATTTTTACCAAGCCTGCACGGGAAATGAAACATTTATTCTCCATCGTAGATCATCTCTATCCAGGTCAGCCCCAGAATATTTGGTATACAGTGAATTACTGCATACAAAACAGCCTTACATTCATGGTGCAACAACTGTAAAACCAGAATGGCTTGTCAGGTATGCTAGTTCTTTGTGCACATTTTCTGCGCCCAGACTCTATTGAACGTCTGAGTGACCAAGTTTTGTGTCGGATGACTCCAATTTATGACCATCTGTGGCAGCTCCCAGTCCATAGTTCTATAAAAGATGATACGCAACGGGCTGCAATGCTTGCTTGTTCCTTGATTAGAGGTGCTGTTTTACCCTGCCTGAAATCCGCCCGGAAATTTCTAGCAGCTTCACCTGCTATTATTTTGACACCAGAATCATCAGTACATAAACAAGTGGGAAATCTTCTTTTTAGATTAAAAATCAGAATGAAAATAATTGATAGTTGTGCTGTGTTAAAAGAGGTGTGGAATGAAAATCCTCTTGAATTATATCCTGAATTTCTTGATTGGTTCCAGGAGAGATTCCATAACCGGTTTGAAGAACTTGGGGCAGATATGCACCGGGAGGTTCTTTTAGATCCTGAAGAACCCTTTGCAAAAAAAAGAGTTGCGAGGTAGAAAAAAGTGTAGTTAGATGCATCAAGTATGAATTCAGTTATTTATAATTTCTGGGGCACAACTGCTGGAGTAATTTATGAGATGTTGGGGTGTTAATATTTGTACATCCGCTTATAATTCATCTCTTCTAGATATTGCAAATCATTATATATGAAAGATTTTCTGCCGTTTTGCTCCTTGTGAATGCTCTGGTTTCCTATAAAATGATGGTCTACAAATTGCCAGTCCATGCAATATTCTTGTGATTAATCATTAATTTAAAAGAAAAATAAATAAACATGGAAAGTTGATATACGATGCTCATTTAACATCATGAAAAACCTTAGAGCCAGAAGAAATTGTTGTTGTTGTTATTATTGTGGTCATATTTCATTGAACAATTATTTTGGACTAATTTCCTTTTGAGATGTTTTGCAAATTTATTAACGATGTTTCATTTCTAAGAGCTGTAGCCTGTAGATAATTTCACTGAGTTGGTTGACTTCTAAAATATAAGTACAACGTACTCACATGCTGAGTCGCTGACTCGGAGCATCTGCGAGGCTTTTGGCTATATTACTTGGATATAAGAGATTAAGAGATCTTCAAGAGTGATATGCAAAATTATTAGCTAAATAAAATGATCTTCTATAATTATTATATAAAATTTTAATTAAAGGAAAGGATGTTCACTCCAATTGTATTATCTATAATAATAATCATGTAAAATTATACATAAGATGTTTATTGGTTCGACAAATATAAAAAATTATCTATAATTTTTTGTTAAGAGGAAGAAGGCGGTAGTGCATCGATTTTTAGATATCCTCTAGTTTAGCTAACAGACTTTCGGCCTATGCTCTAAGGTGACAACTATAAATATCTGTACTACAAATTAGCAAAACACTAATAATGGGAGATATAGTTATCTAATACAATCCTTAATCAAAAAACAAGTCAGAAGTGGAACATTCTAACACATTCTGTTAAAATCCAATAAGCCTCTAACATTTTGTCTACATTATTTCTCAAAATACCTGTGAATCTCCACAGCTCGAACCAACATACAAACGTTGTTGGCCAAGAAATGATATCTTTGAAGCAACAGAAATAGAAGTTTGCCCCATTACAATCCACCAAAGGGCACAAAGATATAGACAGGCTTCCAAAACCCAGTTACTTTCAAGTATACGTCTGATAAACAACATCCAACATACACTAATCAGACTAATGGATGCTTATTGACAAAGTCAAGCACTCAAGCCATGAACAAAGTCAAACCATCAATTACACTGTAACTATCAACTCAAAATTGTTAAACACCAACCAAGTTAAACCATCCATATAGTTTTCTGAAAATGCATACAATGCACTGATGCAAAATAATCGATTCTGTTGGTTGAATTCTTTGCTAAATTAAATATTAAATACATAAATAATTTATATGAAAGTTATTTATGTACAACATTACAATTTGAACAAAACATGTACATCACATATATCAATCACTAATTAATAATATAGATACTATTTTCCACATTTGCTAGTTCCTTTTACAATTACTACATTGTCAAAAATAATAAATTGTAGAATGCCTCACAGAGCATTTAGCTCGGAGGCGCAACAATGCGCAAATACAATTGGAAACAATGTCATTCCTACTATGAAGCAAGGGAAGGAAGCTCCTGTCCTATTTTTCACTTCAAAAGGCTAATAACATATACAATGGCATTACTTGGATACACCTAAAATGACTCCGCAGGATGATTCATCACTTGCATGGTACAGACGGAATGCTGCACTAGTAAGCCAAAGCCCAGGTGAAAAAACAGATGTGCCAATAACTATATTATAAGCATATAAGAATCTTATATTATAGACCTACAAACTGAAGAACCTGTGCTTATGATTTGCTTTTAAACTTCCTTTGCGCTTTCAAATCCACCACGATCACAGTTATGTTGTCCTTGCTTCCCTTTTGAAGAGCACGATTTGAGAGGCACTCGGTTGCTGCTTGCGCCGCAGGATCAATTATTTCACCCCTCTCCCTGGGAAGTGTGGCACCGTTTTTTTTATGCCAGAAAAGAATCCGTTTTCGAGCAATTTCACATACCTCCTCATTGGTCATAACATCCCATAAACCATCGCTGGCGAGAATGAGGCATTCATCTTCTCTGGTTCGAGGAATAAACATCACTTCAGGGTCTGGGATAATCCAGGGTTTTAAATACCTATCACCTGCAACCAAAAGCAATGTCAGTTGAAACACTACATAAACAATCTCTAAAGTTTGGCTCACATAACTAATAGCCCAAAAAGGAATAATAAATGCATGCACAATGTTTTCTTGACAAGGATCTTCTATTTTTTTCTACAAAGAAATACATAAAAATACAGAAAGACATGACCAGTAAGGGTGAAATAAAGATCTAAATCAGCCAAGGGCTTTTTTTTTACAACTATGTATAAACTGCTCGCTACAAAGTAAATGTCATATCTATTTCCAGTGAGAGACTCGAATTAAAGTTGATGACAAACTAAGATTGCACTGTACTGGCTGGATTACTTGACCCTGTACAAAGATTGTTGAAGTCAATCTTATATGGACATAGAAGAAAACACTACAATCTCATATAGCCTTTATTATTGGAGGGACATCTCAACATACTGGATCTCAGATTTATGGAAAAAACCTCTTCCTGGATAACAGTGATAGTAATTTAAAATTTAAATTACACATCTGATATATGTATTAAAATTATTAAAAGATACAAGGTAAAGCTTATTGACCATATTAATTGCCTCACAACTTTATATAATGGTTCGACCTAGTCTTCAACCCAAACCCATATTCATAGGGTCTCATGTTGTTAGACCTTACGGACCTCACCTGGAAAAATCGTACTGCGGGAAAACGGAAGATGTGAATTAAACATTTAACAAAGACATTTTCATTATTTCCCTTGTGTGTAGCAGTAGTTTCTTAAGACTAATATATTTTAGTAGATTTGTCTTTAATGCGTCATTGTTTTCAACATGAAGTGGGTGCGCGACCCGTATTGTGTCCCAATAATTATGATTAATCAGTTTTCTCCCAACATCATATGTTCTACTGTTTTGCCTTCATATTTATGCACAAAACAAAATGCCAAACACATAAAATGTTGAGGTAGCTCATGTCAAGTGGTCAATTCAGCTAACTTTCATTTAAACTTATTTCCAAGAACAACTTAGGAATTACAAAACACTCTCATTCTGATACTTGGCCACTTGGGTATCTATAATCTCAATTGAAAAGCTACTCTTTACTTTCATAAGACTGAGTGCAGCATAAATTCACTGTTTCCCCTCATGTGCAATACATGCTACAACTATCGATTCACTGATAAAAAAAATTACAATTGACACAGAATCAGATAATAAGATGAAGATGAGTGCTTCCCAACTGTCCAAAGTGGAAAGCCTCAGCACAGTAATTATGAAGATCTATAAAAATTCAAAAGTATGAAGTCTAATTCTACCCAAAAAAACTAACATAAAATTTGGGTGAAAAGTCCTATTCTCTAATGAATGTTTCAGACTTTCAGTTTTACACATAATTTATTGTTAGGATATACGTACCTATGGATCTTGACATTGCAAGAACACCAAAAACACGATGGCCATTCCACTGTATGACTTTGCCTCCAGCTGCTTCAATCCTCGCATATTCATCTTCGCGGTTTGGCTACATTAGTTAAACAAGAAATAAAATAAAGAGAATATTTTTTGTTGACTAAAATTTTTTATTATTGCACGCCGTGCAAATAAGCAAAAAGAGAGGTTACTTTATGATCCACTGACAATGCCACGGGTTCTTTTCCACGGCACAAGACCACTCTAGAATCGCCACAATTGGCCACAATGATATGAGAGGAGCAGACAATAGCAACAGCAGCAGTAGAGCCAACAGTTTCTGGAGCAACTGGTGCAGCATTAGCTTCTCCTCCAATCTCAGCATCAACCTTGAGAAAAGTATTGCTAAATGCTTTCCTCCACTGCTCTTGACAATCGTCATTAGTACTCCCGTCATTCAATTTGTCCACAAGGAGGACCAACTCCTCAGCCAAAGCAGAATGAAATCGCTCTCGACAATAGTTTGCAACCTGAAAGTTCAAATCATCAGCCATACACAACACATACGATTCTAAATTGAAATCGATAAGCAAATAGAGGAAGAAGCATAAGACCATAAGAAAGAGAGGGAGGAGGGAGATCTACCTGAGAGCCACCATGACCATCATAGACTCCGAAAAAGTGAGCTGTCAAGTGACTCAAACATTTTGTCACTCCATCAAGTGCGCGATCACCAATTAGCATCTGAATAGGAATTTTCATAAACCTGGGTACAGTTGCAAGTGCATCCTCCATTTCTGGTCTCCTTCCACATAAAGATGTGAATCCCCAAAGGGGTACATAATCGATCTCAAAAACACTGCGTGCGCCAGGTCCCCCAGATCCTTGTTCTGGGGGTAACTGGCCAACTGCAGCTGGTTTGTAACTCGGCCCATTAGCAAGATTATCCTTAATACCCACAGTGACAGCAAGTGAATCTTTCACATCCGCTGTCACGTCTGACTCTATGAAACCTTCAGGTTTGGTTATAATCACAGTACTTCCGGTATTTTTATCGGCAACTAAAGAACTTGGTCTTCCCACATCAGACAGAGCTTCGAAAGCTAAAATTTCATCAGCGCCCATGCTACTAGAATCACTTATTGCTGAAAAAGAAAAAGAGCTATCTAGGATATGATCCCCTTCCACCGATAATAAATCATCCTCCTCGCTTTCCTGGATTACAGCATCATTAGAAATCAAGTCATTTTCCTTTCCAAACATCAAATCAGACACCGTAGTCCCGACACTACTTTCTCCAGGCACAGACACCCCTACGCAATTAGAGTCCATCTCAGAATCATAACAAATGATATCCTCACTCTTACCCGAAGTATACTCGACGGGACTTTTAGTTACAGAGTCAGCCAATAAACTTGTATTGTCAGTCATCAACTTGAGCTTAGTAATATCCATATAGGTTGTGTTATCGCATATTAAGTTACCTAATCTAAATGGAAAAGCAACGGCTGAGGCCATTTTCTCCATCAATATCACTATTCGGGTTGTAGAAAAAGTTACCTTCCAGCCCCTTTAAAGTTAAACAGCCTGTCATTATTCAACTAATTCACCACCTTCTAATATCATCCGGAACAATCTCAACACAAGACACTGGATGTGAACAGAAACTATTCAACACATATTGAGCTCAATACAACTATAAGTAAACAAAGTCTGTTGCCAGTCTCCTTGCTAGTCCTCGAAATGGAAATGATTAATCAGATCTGGTAAACATATATAAATACCTACTTCCATTTGTAGAAAAGATTAACCAAACTTGGAGAGGTCAAACTCCTCTGGACTCTTCTTTATCTACCACTATCAACTACAGTGAAATGAAGAGCTATAAATCCACAAAATTCAATAAAATTACACACAACACAAACTAAAAAGTGTATTAAAATCCAACCCTTTTTCTGTAAATGCAAGAAAGACACAAAAGTGAGTTTGTTCATGAGAAAGAACCTAGGAAAGGCAAAGTAAAAGTCCCAAGTATCACAAGAAAACCATAGATTAACATCAACAAAAAAAGTTCACTTTTTTACAATATTTTCGACTTGCCTGGATCTAAGGCAACCTATATCAACCTCTTGAATAAAGTACATCTATATCTATCTATCACTTCACTCTTGGAAACAATTAATATCACTTGAAAACATTAAAGTAAGCATTTTTAAGTAAAGTAAAGATTTCAAGAATCCTTACCTAATTAATCTTCTTGTTCATCAACAGCACAGCCTCTACACATCATATAAAACTTCACTAGAAGACCAAAAGAATTAAAGAATCAAGAAATGGGTAGCTTAGGAATGTAAAAAGTGAAACACAACTCAATGTATGTGATCACTCAAAGGGTGCCCTTTTCTTGATTTTGTTGATTTTTTTTATAAAAAAAAGTAGAGATATTTTAAACTTGGTTATGAACAGAAAGAAAGAGTGAAAGATACTAAAGATGAAACAGAGAAAAATAAAAAAATAAAAAATATTAGATATGTAATAATAATAATATAGTTAAGAAAAAGGACAGGTGTCAAATCAAGAAAGGAGAAACAAACATAGTATAAAAACAGCTCCACCCATTTTTCATGCTCTTGCCCCCCTTTGCCTCTCCGGTCCAAAACACTTGCTGTCCATTTCACCATCAAATTATTAAAACAACCCTTTTTTCTTATTTTATTAAAATTCAAATCTTTGCTATTAATTATTGAGTAAACAAAGAATTGAATAAACCATCAATTTGAAAAATTGAATAAACCATCAATTTAAAAAATATTTTCACATAAAAATGATTTTTTATGGGCGTAATTGAAATTTATTAATAATAATAAATATTGAAAAGATTATTTTAAAGAGACTTTATTATATAAAGTTGTTGGTTATAATTTACAATCATTATAAGAGTTCCGATGTTTTAAATTTAATTTATAAAATATATAGACGGCTTTGCGAAAAATTTGATTTTTTTTACAAAAATATATTTATTTTGTTTTGTTTTATTATAAAATATGTTTTTTTTGAAATTTTATACAAAAGTATAACTTTACAATCAAAATTAAACTCAAATGTAATTAGGAGTAACTTAAATTGTTTTAATAAAAATTACACTTGATTGTATTTGATTATAAATCGAATATAAAGAAAATGCATTTGATTTTTTTAATTGCAAACTGTATTTTTATAAATATTTTCAAAATAAAATTACAAAAAATAATAAAACATAATAATTTTAATAATTTTTCAAAAATATATTACATTGAAATAGGAGTAGGTACCAAGTTTTAAATAAAAATGAAAGATTTGTTTGGCATGACATGTAGAGGAATAGGATAAAAATGTTGGAATAAAATAAAAGGGGTTGAGGTTTGGTTGGTGTAGAATAGTCCACCAATAGATGATTGGTTGGACGGTGTTGATGAACCTCGTCTTTTCCCCGGATGCCACGGTTTGTACACACCAAAGTTTTAACCTTTTCTTCTTTAACATGCATTTTTAAATATTTTAATTATATAATTAAAAAAATTAATTAATTATTTTCACTCGAGTACTAAATCAACCTTTTTAACACTAAAATGAACATAATTGATTGAAGCCTTGAAGGCCTCGAAATCCCTTCTTTGCATTAAATTTATCTATATAAGATTATTCCTGCTGCATAATCTTCTTTTTTACACCAATAAATAATATTGGCCAGGCTATTTAATATGTACTCCGTACCTCACAACGAGGGAAAATAATTACCTTGCTTTTATTAATTCATAGTTGTACTTGATACTATTTTTTATTTTCTCTATCATATAGAAATTAAGATGCTAGATTTTTATATGATAAATTTTAAAAATATTACTACTTCCGTCCCACCCAATTGTTAACGTTTCGAAGAGAAGGTCCGGCACGCATTTTAAGGTACATATAAAGTATAGTTCCATAACTTATTTTTAATTTTTTTTTTTTGAATAAAAATTTATACTTTATATACACCTTAAAATGCGTGTCAGACATTCTCTCCGAAACATTAACAATTGGGTGGGATGGAAGGAGTATTAAATATGATTATTAGTTTTTCACATATCAACATACGAGCAAATAGGCTATAGGTCTAAAGGTTTTTATTTTTTGAAACGGTAGCATTTGTCAACTGCAAGGGCAGTGTGGGCTTGAAACATTTCTCCTCAACAAATACATGTACAAATTACAATGTTACCATACCAGAACATATAGAAATATTGTATCAACTACAAAAGTAAGCAAGCAAGATGCGTCCAGCAACTACTATTAGCATTATCCCACTTAGAGAAGAGAGTGAAACATTAACAAGCAAGTATTTCAACACAACTACAACGAGAAGCCCAAGTACGATTCTTAGTAAACACTTTGACCAGAAACTGCCACAAGAGATGGCAAGTTTTATATATTGCCAGCCTGGGCAGCCAGGTCACAGACTACCATTGACCCGTCAGTAAATTGTTATGACAAAACTCTTCCGTTGGGAGAGATTGGTTCCTACCAGTTTACACAGCATTAGGCCTTTATGAAGTTTTCAAACAGCACTGTACAAAGATGACGGTAATGACCTGAATCAACACACAGACTTATAGTCATGGTTTCCTTCAATGTCTTTAATCATTATGCATATATGTATCACATTATGGTGACATTGCACCAGATGTAGTGGCCACCATTTGCACATCTTCATCTACTTTCCACTTGATTGTGTGATCAACATTGGAATTGCCTGCAGGTGCATCATGTTAAACTACTATTAATAATGACAGACTAACATATGCATTCAGTCAGAAAATGGAAATCCTCATAGTCCTACCATGTATTGAGCTGATGGCTGGCTGCTCTGGTGGCACACTCATAAAATCTGTAAGATTTGCACAGGGATAAAATGGAGTAAGTTTTAGTCAACAACACACATATATAACAAAATAAACACACCCAGATAGCTTTAAAGGTGAGCAGGAATATGTTACAAATGTTCCAGCATGGAGACAACAGATATACAATCTTCATTCCACCCAATTAAATTATCAATTGTTTCTTACACCTGTAATTAACCTAAAAAAATTGTCAGCTTAAACAAATATATCTCTAGCTTTTGTACAAGGATAGTAACAGAAGCATATATATATATAAAATATATATGTTCTGCTATTGTAATCTTGTCTTTGATTTTCATGTAGTAAGTTTATATAAATACTAATGGAGTAACATATCTAATACATTCCACTTCTACAGATATAAGAAGGAAAATAAAAGTACTTGTTTTCCATAGGCACCCAACAAAATTTGGCAACCACAAATTGAAAATTGATGTGCAACATAATCATAATAATGTAAAATGATACTCCCTCCGTCCCACCCAACTGTTATCCTTTCGGAGAGAAGGTCCGGCACGCATTTTAAGGTGCATTAAAAATTTAATGTTTAAATTTTTATTCAGAAAAAAAAAATTTTATTCAGAAAAAAAAATTAAAAATAAGTTATGGAACTATACTTTATATGCACCTTAAAATGCGTGTTGGACATTCTCTCCGAAAGGATAACAATTGGGTGGGACGGAGGTATTAGTAATTAAATACTCAAATACCATCAAGTATTAATTCAAGATAAGAGTAATAGTTCAAATCAAAATATAAAACACACCAGAAGAATTTCGTAATGCTTTGACAGCATCAAAGTTCTTGTATGTATACCCCACGAAACTTAGGTCTTTTGGAGTTGTTGGAATCTGAAATAAGTTGTACATAGACAGAATCAGATATGATGTAGATCAAGGTTAAAGAAATTATGGCTTATATTGAGGTTATATATAGTTTGAATTTGGAGTACTAAACACTAACTGTAATAGCATCTTATATTTAGAAGGTAGGTACAGAGTAGCATTGTACAAATGTTCAAATAATATTATTATGGATAAGATGCGAAGTACTAAGCACATAAAATCATTAATCCCCAAACTTCACTTTCATATGAAGCATATAAGAATATCAGGTCATGCACTCACATACAAATGCAACCAGAAATCATTTAATGTACATAATGATGTAAACCTAACTTCTACAGTATTAAGCTCACTATACATGGTACTGAATTTTCACGTACAGAATGACGGATCATTACACTACATATATGTGCTATTTATGACTGAAGTACAGATCATTTGGCATCAAGGGCCTCAGCAGCATTAGTAACTTAATATGTAGAGTCTTGCTAGGATAAATATACAGATGACCTTGAGCAACAACTCTCTTACTGCTAACCTCTCTGTGAAACCCCAGCAACTCTTGTTTTTAAACTTACATCACATCCTTATACTGCTCCCCACACAAAACACATCAATTAAATTCTTATTATTATTATTCCTTCCATGGTTTTATAACATGCTTGGCTGCTAAGCAGACAAAAGTTATGGTTCATAAGTAGTTATAACATCCCAGTCATTTACACTGAACTGGTGGTAGGTGAATTCTTCCAATTTATATGGCCAATTGGACAGGACTGGCTCTCGTTTCACGGAACTGGTTAAACCAATCGGTCCATTCTGGTTTTTAATACTACAATTACATGTTTGCAACAACAATAATATCAAATATTATGCCTTCAGATCCTGTATCGTCCCATGTTTCATCACACAAGTAGGCAAATGACTTAACTATCACATAAAAGGCAATTTTCACAAAACACGATGATCGCAACTACCAATTCTTTGTGCATGATATTAACAATGTGGATACCAAGATGTGAATAAAAGCAGAATACCTTCCGTGTGGGTCCTGAGCTTGTTCTTGCTGGAGTTGGAGGTATCAACTACCAAACAAAAGGTATTAAAAAATAAGGACTTCTAAACAGCGAACAGAAGTAAAATAAATTGAGTAAATAATTTTAATATTTGCAATAGCACATCCAAAGAAAACAGAGGCTGAGAACAATTTAAAAAGTCATTTAATGGGCATTTGAGCAGGACATTCAATGCAGAAATTACGTAATACTATATGAAATTTCTATCAAAGGAAAAAGTTTCCTAAAAAATTCTGGTATCTCTTTGTAGCCAAACAAATATTTATATAATAGCAGATTTTGTAGGCAATGCAAGTTCCATCTTTAGAATGTTAATGATAATTAGCAATTGGAGACCAATACAATATGCCATGAAACATGGTCACAAAAGATTTGCACGTGCAACACGAAAAACAGGTACGAGGTATATTAGTTTCAACATTTTTTCCTACATAAAATTAGGTACTTGATTCCAAGTACACGTTGCCTCACTTGATACCAAGGAATGGCATGGTCATAATATAGTAACATGTGATTGTGAAAGATACCGACAAATAACAAATTACTATACTTTAAAAGCACTTGAATAGATGAGTGTATAGAAATTCTCATTTTGCCACTTGCTGATAAAAGAAATAATGATTCTTGGCATAAATCATTACGACTGCAGTTATTATACTATGCTAAATATATTCAACAAGAGATGATCAAGGATAATACTTCATCAAACTTCATAAAATTCTGGGTATCAAGCTCCCCGTTGACTTCTGGTTTAAATGCTGCCTCCATCTCATATAGTTTATCCCATAACACGTCCTTGAACCAAGGGTGAGCCTGATAGTATACTCATGTAAGTATATGACGATAGAGATTCATAAAAACAACAAAACATGAATGTATACAAACCAATACCTTAATTTGGTGCGCACCCCCAGTACCCAGCCTATGTTCAACATCACACAATAATCCAGAAATTAGATCCTTAGCCTCATGTGACAATCTTACATCTTCTGGAAATTTTAGGTATGTTCTCCAGTGAACAATCTGACAACCATAAAAAAATATTTGTGCCTCTATTAGATGGCCAACATACCTAAGAATACACATAGCTAGTACTCGGCTTCGGCATATGATATATATATAGGGTTTTGTTCACTGGAGTACTCTTAAATGAAGTAATAATTGAAGTACTGCATGCCCTACAATATGTTCTGCGATATAGTGTGTAAGCAAAATATTTAGTACTCCATTGAATTTTTGCCCTATATATATATACACTATACATACCCAATCCCTCTACCTAATAAACCCAATTTCTATCAATATGCAGTGCAGATTTGATATAATACAATACATCACATGCTTTCGATAACTTATTAATGTTGAACAATTCTGAATGTGGAACTTATAATAGTTAAAACTAATATAAAAGTTGTAGTTGGACAGAAAGAAAATACTTCGCCAGGGTCCCGCTCTAAGAAGTTCATCTACGAACAGCTGGAAAAGTGGCCATCAACACAATGCAACCTTAATCATGCAAATTGTAGGATATATCATTCCGGACATTATATTTCCTACTATGGGTTAGAGTGTGACAACACATTTTATTATTATAATATTATTGTATAATTGTATATATTTATTAAGTTTATTTTCCCTTTTTATGCTTGGTTTGTGTTTATTTTGATTGTGCAGATATTAAAGATTTGTCAATTAAAAGGAGATATTTGCATTGATATCAAGAGATCACAACATATCATGATGAGTCAGCGAATCGTGATAAATCAAGCAAGAATCATCTATTCAGGGAAAGCTGAGCAAGCAAATAATCACAAGGATTATTATAAATAAATAAAAATATCTTTGTAATTAATTTTCCCTTGTAATTATTTTAGTATAAATAGATAGGCTAGGCCTCTTGTATTCATCGATCTTTTGCACTGTATTGTTTTACTTCTTCTCTAGCATAGTTGTTCTTTCTCCCATGTACTCAAAGCTTGTTCAATAAAATCCAAGCTTCATCTTCAATTACTGGTATGAGTTCCTTTACTTTTATCATGATTGTCTCAATGATACTAGGCTAAAAGCCCTAGCCCTTTCTAAAGGGCGGATGTAGTCGGGTTGAACAAACATGAATCTCGTAGTGTATGTGCTTAATTGAGATATATTTATCTTATTAGTTATCTCCAATATCATGTCTATGTTATGAGTAATTTCATGCGAGCAACACAAGTAGAGTTGGGAGTTCGTATAGTTAGGATCCATATGATTTTGAGAATTGATTTAATTGGTAATATTTTTACTAAGTAGTTTTTACCACTTTTAAATAATATTTGATTTGGAATCATTGGTTGTCCTAATTCCAAATACTTATGTGTTTAATTGTTAGTAAAAATTAATATTTAAATTACACCATGATTTTTATGTGTTTAGTTGTTGAATCCGTCCTTTATATTGCTTGATTATTGATATATTTGAGTACTAGTTTAATTTGTTTTATAGATTAAAAACTTAATTCGCGTTCTCTGTGGTTCGACCCGTACTTCCTTACACCCGTATACTTGCGGTTTTTATTACTTAAAAGATTTTTTTTCTCAACAAAGTGACTTGACTTTAATATGTAATACATTTACACATGCAAAATAGAAATATAAACCATTCAGTATTCTAATATACAATATTTTAAGGCACATGCTTCATCTACAAAAAAATGAAGCTGCAGCCACAACTTTGAGATGGAATATATCTATTGCCTAGTCATCAGTTGTAGTAACTAAATTCCATATCAAGGCATGTGAGTTCAGTTAACCTATGTATGGTAAGTTAGTATCCAATTTAATTCCTTTCTGCTAAGAATATCTATATATTTTAAAAAGATAATTATATAAATAATCAGAGATATGCAAAACAGCAGAGGTCAATTAACTGTTTCTAATTCCTACTTCCATTTATGTTATGTTGTTTAGCCAGTAGAATGGCTAACATAACTTAATGAAAATTCCATTATCTAAAGATCTTACAGCTGGGTGAAACAAAAATTGTAGATATATGTTAATAATTTTGATGATATAATAGAACAGATATATATATAAATGTCATAATCATACCTAACCACAATAGCAAACACAGCAGAAGCAATATACCTTTTTGCAAGTGGAAGCAGGATGATCAGAATAAAATGGGGGATAACCCACAAGCATCTCATACATTATTGCACCTAAAGACCACCTGTATGAGCATAGCAAGTAAGTTTAAACGAATATATATAATGCAAGAACACATTAATTTGTTCTCAGAATAGCAAGTGTCATATCCAAAAAAAATCTCCAAAATAGTTCAAATACATTATGTGCTATGAAAAGACTATGAAAAAACAGTGGGGAACCATAACAAATGACTATGCTCGGATATAATTAAATCCCACTGAAACTTGTTATTTTTGTACCCGTGCCATTATTGCCCGGTATTTATTGTCATGTCTCTTCTATAGAATTCTTAGGCTGATGATGCTTTCGTATATGCTTTATTCTTCTGTATTGCTTTGTCAAACCCGGGGTCTTTTTGGTAATAGTCTATTCATTCTAGGGCGTGCCACGTATATTTAGTTGGTTCCACTTCATTCTTTTGATAATTTACGTAGGAGGTGATAGCCAAAAATACCTGTTTTTTTTAAAAGGCAACAATAATACCCATTTTGAAAATTCTAGCGAAGAATACCTACAGGATACACTTCCGATGGCAAATGCGTATTATATAAATAACATTTACAAAAATTGTGCTACACATACATATGTGTATCACCCAAAAAAAATTGCAAAAAACTTTGACTTTGTTTTCTACCCCCAAAGAATATAAATGTATGGGATACCCAAATGGAAAATGCATATTATGTCGGTAAATATGGTCAAAATTTTGAAAATGGGCATTTCGTTACTTCTAAAAAATGTGGCATAAATTTGTCATTTTTTTCTTATGTACAGCAAAGCCAAAATGAATACATGACTTTACTTGCCATCTCAAGATCCATATCATGTAAGATGCATAAGATGTGAAACTTGACAAAATATTATGAACTAGAGCAGGTTCATTTTTCTATTTACATTCTATTAAATGAAGATTAAGACATTTATTATTCTAACGCTCTAAGCACATCTGATGTGTTAGCTGCTCAAACAAAATAATATTATTGAATTGAGGGTTACCAAAGTTTTTACTTTAGAAATTACTAGTTGATCAAAAAATTTACAGCTTGAAGAACATTGCACATTACAGTATGTTACCTAGACTCTTTACTTCAGCTCGAGTACCCAACTCGAACAGTTGATACTCAGATATGGGTATGGAGATTCAACACTTCATATTAGGCCAAAAAAAAACCAAAATATTGACGACTACAACACTTAGAGAGGCATCCATGTCAGACACTAGTTGAGTCCGGGTAACATAGTTTAACATAGTATAGAGATTAAATGACCATCTCATTTAAATTCTAATATTTTGGGTGTTATATACATGTGTACTCAACAGGTGGTCGGTTTCCGATAAACAATTCAGACTTCACCCATGTAATTATGACAAGTTCAGTTGAGATCATAAAGTATGAAATTTCAAGAACTTATTTATAAACACTGCTCTAACAATTATGACGGAATTCAAACTTCTATTAAATCTATTTGCCCAAGTCTTCGTGTAGTACCAAACTTACCAATCACACTCCATTGCATATCCTCTCTTTAATAGTACTTCAGGAGCAATATAGTCTGGTGTTCCAACTGTTGAATATGCCTACCAACACATAAGAAAGAAAGGTTTATTATTGCCACACATGGCATTTTAAGTTTCCATTTTAACTCAAAGCATTAGTGCATTTAATCGATTGCAAGATTCATAAATAGTAACACTATTCCATATAACATGCTATCCCCTTGCAGCAAGCTATTGGAGATTTTTGGGACCCTTTCTATGCTGCATTAGAACCTCCAATGCTAAAAGACAGGAATTTGAATATAAATCAAGTGTAGTTTAACTTGAGAATTTAACTGAAAGGACCCATATAATTTTTAGACGATTTGAAAATTCAATTTTTATTTAATTTATTGGAGAGAAGAGAGACAGTCTACTCGAAAGAAGAGGATTTAAAATCAATATTTAAACCATAAAGTTAATAATCTGTGTAACTGCATTCTAAACTGTGTGTATATTGACTATTAAATATTATCGATATTCCGTATTACACATATAACAAATTTGCATACCAGCTTTCTTCTGTTCATCTGCCAATGCTGGAGCTGCTCTTGGGGGCTTCTCCATCTACTTCCGTTATCTGAATTAGGAATAGAGCCATCAATATCCATATCCATAGGTTCATTCTCATTCAGTGTGGATAAAGCTCTACCCTCCAGAGGCTTAGAAAGACCAAAATCTGAGAGTTTCATGTGCCCATTCTTGTCAAGAAGAAGGTTATCTGGTTTGATATCCCTGGAGATAATATATGAATATCAGATAGTTAAGTTCCAAAGTTCACCACAGTTTATTGCGAATCAAATGTAGACGTAACTAATATTAAAATGTTGTCAGAGCTATGCCAGGACCTGTGGATGTAATTATGTTTGTGAAGAGATTCTATGGCCAAGACAGTTTGAGCTATGTAAAACTTTGCAATGCCTTCAGTAAGTGTGTCTTCTCTCATCAGCAAAGTCATCATATCACCACCAGGAAGATATTCCATAATTAGATATAAATACTCATCATCTTGGAACGAGTAATATAGCTTAACTATGAAGTTACTGGCAACTTCTGCCAGCAAGTTCCTCTCAGTTCTGACATGTTCTACCTGTAAAGGAAAGAGTTAAATAATTATTCAAGACCGTGTAGCTTATTGTTAATCAAGTCACCTCTAAAGCATTGGTGTTAACCATAATCAGATATATCAGAAGAATGACTTCATGTTAATTCTAGAATGCAATCCACACCACATTAAAACCTATGAATATCTGTAGTAACTAGGGACAAGCACAGCACAGAAATATGCCATTAGAGTCCTCTCATTAGTATATTTGTACCAAAACTAATTAAAACAAGAAGCAACATAGACAAAGCTTTAGAAAATCATCATGCCTAAAAATATATTAGCAGTTATAATTGCAAACAAGTAACTAAGCAACTTAAGAGAATTAAAAAAAAAATCATTAACACCAACAACATTAATGATTTAAAATCAAAAATTGTACAAATCAAACTAAAATCATATGTATAAAGAAAACACTGTAATCAAGTATCACTAAGAAATGAATGTCAAGAAATCGTCCTTTCTGGTCCAATGCTAGTCAGTGACTTAAAAATTTGGTACTTATTGTGCAACTGGTGAGGGACTCGTCATAACAGGATTAACCGTTCTTTAATTAGCTCACCTGTCCCTTTTTTACCATTTCAGTCTTTTTCAGTTTCTTCATTGCATATATGGTGCCGGATTTCTTCTCCCGGCATAATCGAACCTGCAGTATTAGTAAAACATTGGTGCTAAGATAAGTAAAAAGAACTGTGAAACAGTAACATCACGAGCAAGATCCTTTAATCAAGTCTCAGATTATGAATACAGAATTATATGGATGATCCAACCATATCTGTATAAGAATCGAGTAGACAAGGAAATGAAATTAGATGTATGTTTTTTCTGCATTAAGAACTACATATGCTCAAGCTCCACATTGATCAGGCTTGGTTACAAAATCGGCTGTTGTGATGATCAAAACTCTATAAGTTGATAAAGCATTTGCATGCACGTCATCAAAACCACTAAGTACTAACCTCGCCGAAGGCTCCTCTCCCAATGATGGTCAAAAGATCAAAATCTTCAACACACGTCTTCTGCCTTTGTAGTCTCATAAATTCTGTCTCCTTTCGTTCTAAATCTTTGATCAAATTTTTCTGCTCCTCCACAGGCACATCTGAAGAAGCTAAGTTTCTTTCAAGCATCCATCTCCTGAAAGGAAAAATAGATAATAATTGATATTAGCAGCATTCATCAAGAGAAAGAAAATTTAACTTAAAACTAATTATGAACATACTGAAGTAAAAGAAGATTTAGTAATGAACAGTTTGATACAGTTTTATTCTAAATACTCTGTAGCAGTACAGCATATCAATCCATCCATTAGAATATACAACTCACTATCTCAGTTGTCTCCTATATTACATTCCATGCCGTATCCAGAAATAAAATATCTAAAGTAAATAGTCCACAAGGTACCTTTTCCCGCTTCATCTATAAGTAAATACATCTAGCTACACGACAATTTTCTATTTATATACAGTTTTGTCAATCTTAATTTTAGAAACGACCCGGACCATATATTGAATTATATTCAAAAACTAAATGTGATAAAGATACATGGGGACCGAAAGGGTCAAACAAGCAAAGGATTTGAGTGGTCTTATAGGCCCATTTTACATGCAGTTTCTTTTATCAGCCATGCAGCGGGGAAGGCATTAAACTTGCGTGGTTAAAATGCAGAACTACAAATATTTCTATATCTTGAGTTCCAAACAAACCTTCGACAACTAACTATGGGTCCTCTTATTATATTTCTTCTTCTTCTATCTCTATTTATTAGGCAGATACCTTTTTTTGTTTGCCACAACCAGACAACTCTTTTCCATCCCCTTTGTACACCAAGAAACCCTATTCCACATCATCATACTTTAAACTTAAAATTTATTCACTTGCCAACTAGCCTCATAAACTATACCCTAATACTACATATCCATTTCAATAATGCAGCACTTGAATATCCATACATCCATTACTATACAGCAGTGGCAGAACCAAACATTAAAAGGAATCAAGGTTAAGAAACAAGACCTATCATACACCAGACCATGCCCTATTTTCTTTACTTTCAAAAGGGCCTCCGATAAAATTCTTTTATTTTCAAAATTCAGCTGGGTTTTATCAAAAACATAAACATTTTCCCGAAGGAACCAGAGCAGAGGCTAGCCTCCTAAGGTTCCGCCACCGAGCATGCATAAACCCAAAGCAATAAACTTTAACTACTTAATGAAAAACCAACACACCATTCATTTAATTAGGCATCCAAAGCTCCCAATCTTCCCTAATCAAGCACAAACTTACTACAATCAACCAAAACTAAGTTCAAAAACAAGTAATTAACAATAAAGATAACATTTTGAACAACCCCACATAAATTAAACACACAAATAACCAAAAAAAACACTAGATCTCACAAAACCAACATAACAAAACAATCAAAACACAAATAATATTAACTTAATGAGCAAGAAAACAATAAAAATCGAACCTTTCTTTGCGTTCTTGAATATTCTTCATCTGGGCCTTATAATGATTCTCAATGTATTGTTTAGCAGCAGCAACTTTCTCCATTGTCAAGCTTGAACCAAGCACTTCTTGCTCTTCCTCCATCTTGTTCTTGCTTCTCTCTTTAGATTTCAGCACCAAACACTAAGTAAGTTTCTCTCTCTCTCAAAAACACAGTATAAATAAACATATGTTAGTAGTGAAACGGGGTCGTGCCCTTTGTTTATCTCTCTAGAGTGAGCTCAGCAGAGAGAGAGAGAGAGAGTGAAAAGGACATGGGGGGATCAGGGCGTTTATCTGGTGCTTGACGGTCAATGTGTGTTTATCTCATGTATTTGCACTAATCTAACACAATTACACTACTATATTATTAGGGATATGTTGTTACATGTAAATTGTTTGATAAATTTATAATCTTAATAATACTTGCGTCGTAAATTCTTGTCGAATAAATAAATTATTTTTAGCTTTATCTAACTTTAATTAATGAACTTAGATTTTGTGGTAATTAATGTACAAGATTTTGCCTTGAGAACTACAGTCTACTTAAATGTGCATCTACTTTATATTGTATAAGTATATACTGTGATACTCCCAACATTCCTTTTACTTCTAATAAATGTACAAGTATATAATTAAAAAAGTATTTAATTATAAGGCTTATTTCTATAATTACCTCTAATAAATGTATTGAATAATGAAATAAATTTGAAAATGAGTTGCACAGTTGAACATGGAAATAGGAGTAAAGGGTAATTTTGAAAAAATAGATAAAAAAATATTGAAAAAAGATATAGACAACTATTTTGAGAAATTATTTCACCCTCCCAAGGATCCAGTAAAAGGAGACGGATGGAGTAATATAATACTCCCTCCATCCCAAATTAGTAGTCACTATTAATTAAAATAAGTGTTGCACAAGGAGAGGTTGAATGCAACTTGATTAATTATGAACAATTCTCGCTAATAACAAACAAGAATAATAATTAACAAGTAAATGATGTAAACAAACTAAGCAGATAAAATGACACAGTGTTTAAACTTCAAAAATTAATTCTATTAATTTTTATTTTGCTACAACTGTCTGAAAAATAATTTCAGTTTCGATAGATACAATAACAATGAGTTTGCTAATATTTCTATACTTGAGAAATTCTAGTTCAGTTGAATTAGATAAAGTACTTGTGAGATATGTGTATTTATACTGAAACACATATCCAATTTATAAGTGTACTTTCCCTTATTCCTAGAACAAAACTTGAAATAGAAACTTTACTTTTTCTATTCAAATTTGTCTCCATTCCATTTATAAATAAAACAGCTCTGAGATATGCAGAAATCATTGACTCTTTAAGCATATTTTACCTTTTGCTTGTATTTTCCCAAGTTGCAGTAGTAGACTTAACAGACTAGATAGAAATGTCCAAATCATTTCTTGTATTTTCACTATCTAGTCTGATACCTGAAACAGACTGTCAACTTCACTAAAAGTTTGTTGTCAACTTTTAGCTTATCTTTGGTGACAGTATCTTCGGCTCTGCATACTTTATTGTCAAGTTTGATAGTTTATAAAAAATATTATCTCCAAAATTGCTGCACCTATCTCCGTCAATGTTGCTGTCAACTACTCCACCAAAATTGCTATCAGTTCCAGCTGTGTTGTCACTTTTAAACAAGATAGTAACTTTCAAATGTACTGTCACCTAACTATTACTTTTGAAATGTACTGTTTACAAGTGACTACTAATTATACTGTCAATATACATATGACAGTTTATTTTACTTAACTTAATTAAACTTAAAACTAAGTACATTAGTTAATTACACCACAATCCCTAATAGTCACTTTTAAAAAAAAATTGCCCCATAATATATATCTACTATCTCTTTTCAATATAATTTTTTAGACAAATTTTTAAAATAACCTTTTGATTAAAGTATTGATAATTAATGTAATATAGTTATCATTCAAATTATGCATTGAAAGTATATCAATCAATGTAATTAATATGAATACAAATGGCAAATTAATTTTATATTAGAATTTTTAATATGCGTAGTTTTTTTAAAAATAACATGTAAAATGGGACGGAAGGAGTAGTACAGTATAAAGTTAGGTCCCGTTTGGTATTGATGTTGCAGACAGTTACAACAATTTTTTACCAAAAAACTGTCAGAAATGTGTTTGATAAATTATAAAAACTGCTGTGTGGAAAATCGCTTTTAGTCTAAAAGTTGCTGTTAGCAAAAATATGTCACTATGCTTTTGGAAAAAGCTGGCTATCAGTTCCATCATCAAACCTTCCCAAAAACATTATTTTTATATATTATATCTCAAAATATGCATAAATCAAAAAAATTACCAAATAGTCATCTGATTTTTCCGACAACATTTTTTCTCACAGCATAACAGTTTTCAACAGCACTCCCAAACGGAGCCTTAATCTAGTTTAGATTGGTTTTTTTAAATATTACTTTTATTGCATGAATTTATATTAGTTCTTAATCTAGTTTAGATTGGTTTTTTTAAATATTACTTTTATTGCATGAATTTATATTAGTTCGAAACCTGTTCATATGTATAGTCGTATAGATGTCGAGACATGTTCCATATTATAAAGAGAGAACTTTTTTTTAAGGATAACCTTATATAATTGTCTCAAGTTAGGTTAAATATTATCTGTATTCACATCAATATCATTTTATTTTATTTTAATCACAAGTAATCTCCTTACCCTCACGAGTAGGTCACCCTCAAGCTCATTTATAAATGGAACAATGTTAAAATATAAAATTGAGTATACAAAATTGTTTTTAGATGATGCGGTGATTTAAATTTTTTTAATTAATAAGATATTAGTGTCCATTACATAATCATAATTGATTAAAATATATTATATAATATTTGAAAATATTTTTCACCCAATTTTATATACCTAACATTAATCTTATAAATTTGCGATCAAACTTTTTGTATAAAGAAAATGTGATTTTGGTGAGAAACACTTCTATTTTTTGATATACAAAACAACCGTTTTTGCATGGTATGTGTTCTCTAATACTTTTTTGATCGAGTAACTCTTTTGAGAACATACTAAAATGGAACATAAAAATGGAGTCGTGGTGTACAGAATAAAGAAGTCTCAAAACTCAGACCAAATTCTAATAAAGAATTTTAATAAATCAATAAATTTATGCTAATATTTTATCTCAGGAGATTGATAAAATTTATCGGTTGATAAGTTAAAATTTTGACAATAAAGATTTAACAAAAAGAAAAGTAACCACATGACTGGAGAGTCCGAGTTAAAAAAATAAATAATTCAAATAAATAATACTAATATATTATAATAATATAAAAATAAAATACTTATATAACTACGCAATTATCTCCCACATCTTTTTTCATTAATTTTTTATCATTTATCCTATAACATCAATAACATTTTCAATAATTGTCAACAAAAATTAAAATTTAATTATTTTTTATGACTTTTTATTTTCTTGAGAAAAATGATTAATGATATATTGTGGTAACGGGTTGATACTTGATACGGGTTTATAGGACTCGGGTTGAGACGTTCCAGAAAAAAAGGTAAAATTAGTCTTACCAGATTAAAATCCAAGCTCTTGGGAATGTAATATTTTTGAATTGGACCCGGCCTGGATATGGGCCCTCGAATTCTGTCCAAACTTTTTCAAATCAAATCGAACGGTTTTTCATATTCAGAATTTTTGTGCAACTATACAATCAATTATATCTAAATTTAAGACAGTAACTGAACTTTGCAAAGAAAATTTGAATATACCAAGTAGTGCACCAAAAATTCAACAGAAGAATTAATTTACAGACTAAAAACTCCAAAATCCACGATTACAGCATGAAATATATCTGCATTTGATTGTTTGAACATCCTCGATTCTTTAGTTGCTCAGTTCTGAATGCTGACAGCTGACCTATAACAAAACAATTGCAATGGGCAACTGTTAATTATATATGTGACTGCATTAGATTTATCAGTCATGTGCATAAGATTTAGCAGCATGGCATCATGTGCATAAGATTTAAGTGAAGGGTAGAACATATACACAATTCATGTAAAGTACAAGTACTCCCTCCGTTTGGAAATAATTGACGCTTGACTTTTTAATACATATTTTTAAGAGTTTTGACTACATATTTAAAATTATTATTTTTAAAATTTTCTTTTTGTGAATAAAAATATTAAACTAAAACTTTTATTCAATGAAAGAAAATTTTAAAAACAATAATTTTTATTATATAGTCAAAACTCTTTAAAATATATGTCAAAAAGTCAAACGTCAATTATTTCCAAATAGGGAGTATCTTTTATAATCGTGAGAGAACTGGATGACTACACTACTTTAGTGTAATTTACTACTAATTGGTTTAACAAAAGACCCTCCTTGGGAAATAGATGGGCAACTCACTACACAATTTACTACTAACAAACAGTAAAGATTCAGTTGTTTGTGCTGCACCAAACTTTATATAATCTTACTCGTAGCTCAAACAGCACATTTACTAAGACAAGTAAAGATGAATTGATATAGAGTTACCTTGGATACTGACTAGAGAAAACAATACCATCCTTCTCCAGAATAACAAGTCAGGAGACACAGTAACCCACAGACATCTTACAAGTTATATTGTTAGGCAGCAAAACATAACCGAAAAATAAAATAACTCATTTGAGTAATGTGAATATTATTAAATTCATAAGATTAATTTTAATAAAAACATATGAAAATGCTTATCCAGTTATCCTAAAAAACATATGGAAATGGGAAGTTGATTTTACTCGCATCAAAACATACTGTGAAAATATAAAAATATACTGCACTCTTATACCTTGATTCAGTTCTTTATAACAAACATCTACTAGCCTGCCTGACTAGCCACAATGCCACGTATCAGTAGACAACACACATTTACCTTAATAAAGGTATTATAGATATATAAATATAATTATTTTCTTATATTTCTTATTAATTAGATTTGAAACTAATAACGCTGTTTTAAAAGGAACGATGCGATGCGATTTATTTACCTAGCGTGTATATATATATAACACAAGTCCCAAGGAATTAATGTGTCATTACCAAAATCCTACTTGCCCACAAGTCTAATTTTGTAGAGCACCTCTTTTTAAAATTATAAAATCTCTGTCTATATGATTAAATATTTGAACAAACAAAACCTTTCATTGATTCTTCTTCCATTAAAATCAAAATATAAATAGGCCTTGTATAGTACTTTTTTCCCTCTCATAATCTTAACAGGCCAAATATAATTAATAACATACTAAATGCAATTAATTAATAAAACCACGTGACATCAGTCTGAATAAAAATGAATGACAGAATATATTTTAATATATATATATATATATACAGAGTCTTACTCCAATAGAAACCGACTTTGACTAGAAATTAGAAACCAACTTTATCCCCGTTTTTAATTTGAATTTTCCCGTCAATTGGTGAACTTTTTTTAAATCTAACTTCATCACATTTTTCTCCATCTCCTAACGATCAGTTTACATACATTATGTGCTATATTCCGGCAACTTCAAAATTAATCACAAATTTATATTACTTCTGTTACTATATTGAAATGGAAGTCGCCGGAATATAACACATAAGGTATGCAAACTGATCGTCGGGAGATAAAAAAAGTGGTGAAATTAGATTTAAAACAATGTTCACCAATTGGCGGGAAAAATTAAATTAAAAACGGAGGGGATTAGATGAGATTGTATATGAGAGGGTGTATTTTAATCGTGTGTGGTGCCTGCAGGGGCCATTAGATTATATTAAATATGTGGCTTAGATTTATTTATAATTTCTAGGTTTGATTTGATTTCTATTTACGTATTTGCCGATATAATCATAAGTAAGTGTATGATATATGGTAGGATAGGGCTGTCAAACGGATAATTCGGATACGGATTTGTCTATATCCGAATCCGAAAATCCGTATCCGTATCTGTATCCGAAATTTTTTAAAATTTAATACCCGAATCCGGATTCGGATAATATCCGGATCCGAATCTGATTTTTAATAAGTTTTTTAAATTTATATTAAAAATTAAAAAAAATTGCAAAAAAAAATTAAAAATTTAATTTAATTTTTTAAAATTGAGTTAAGAGTTAAAGGGATTTAAGCCTATTTTATTTTTTTTAAAATTAATTTTTATTTATCTTTTCAATCTAATTTTGTTATCTTAATAATATTAAACTCAAATGATATTTTTATATATTTCTATAATATTGTTACAATTATATAAAATTTGTATAAATATATTATTTAATGAATATATACACACACTACAAAACTAATAGAATAAATTTTACATTGTATATATATATATTATTTATGTGATATATATGATACGATTTAAAATACATAAAATATTATAGAAATATAAATTGATATATATTGAATATAGATTTTAAATTATAACCATGTATGATGTATATATTAATTTGTTAAATTAAAATAGATATTAGAGTTGAGCTAATTAGAAATATAATTGAATCAAATTAAATGGGCTTATAACTATAAGTATATGTATAAAAATATATAAATGAGCTTATAACTATAAATGAGTTTAAAAATATATAATTATATATATTAAAAAATATTTTTATATATTATATATAATTAATTTCGGATACAGATATTTTCGGATACGGATGTGCCTATATCCATATCCGTATCCGGAATCTTCGGATTCAGATATGGATAATATCCGGTTTCTTCCGGATACGGATATTATCCGTTTTTTTCCGAATACGAATACATATATTTCGGACGAATATCGGATTTTTCAGATTTTTTTGCCAGCCATAAGGTAGGATAAGCTTACAGCAAGTCAAGTTTATCTACAACTCAAACTGGCATATACGTAATGAAAACTCATGAAGAAGCTTTATCTTCATCCTTTTGTGTACATGCATGTAAAGAGATAATCATCTTTTGGCAAATCAAAAATAGAAAAAAAAGAACAAAGAGATAATCATGATTCTCCCTATCACTACATGCTAAAACGGGCATGCAAACATTCACATGTAATGTCACACCCATATCAAAAGCACCAAAGTTTTCTCTAAGAAAGCCAAAACTTCTGCACCGCCTTCGATATGCATGCCAAGTAACCCCCACAAGCACGAAACGTGTGCCACATTTACAAACTGAGAATTATATATCATATACAAATTTACACATGTAATTATATAAATACCCCTAAAACCCATTGTTACTAGTAACGAAAATTACATTCCTACAAGGCTATAAGCATCTATGATGGCTGCATCAGTCCTCAAACTTTTACTAATCATCATCTCAATTCTACCACCGCTTGCACTGTCCAGATCTAAACTCCCCTTTAGGCCTAACACACTTGTACTGCCCCTGAGTAAAGATAGTGCGACGAGTCTCCATGTTACAAATATTCAAAAAGGAACTCCTTTTGTAGCAACTCCACTTGTTGTTGATCTAAACAACAAGTTTTTATGGAGGACTTGTGAAAGAAACTATTCATCCACTAGTTATCGATTTCCATTTTGTCACTCAACTCAGTGTTCACGAGTCGGTAACCATTATTGCCACAAATGCTTAGGTCGAGCCAGACCAGGTTGCCATAACAATACATGTGGTGTCATGACAACAAACCCTCTTACCCAGTGGACCATCTTAGGTGAGCTCGGCCAAGACATTGTCTCGGTCCAATCAGCCCGTGGCGCAAATTCCGGCCCATTTGTCAATGTAACTCAGTTCATTTTTTCATGCGCACCTCCTAAACTATTGGCGGGGCCATTACCAAAAGGTGTACTAGGAGTAGCTGGATTAGGGCACAATCCAGGTTCTATACCGTACCAACTAGCTTCACATTACGGATTTCATCCAAAATTTGCCTTGTGTCTCACTTCCTCGAACAAAGCTAATGGTGTCATATTCTTCGGTAAGGGGCCTTATAAGCTGAATCCCGGAATAGATATTTCAGAACCAGTAGGGCTTACTCCGATCACTGTGGGGCCTAGAGGAGAATACTACATACAAGTGACTTCAATAAACATTAACAACAAAGCTCTCCCATTTGGCATGTCTACGCTTTCCAGAAAGAAACAAGGGTCCTTTCCCAATGCTTTGCTTAGTACCACAACACCGTATACTACTCTTAAGCACTCCATTTTCATGGCTACAACTAAGTTCTTCGCTGATCAGCTATCTTGGGCACCACAAATTCAACCACCAGTGTCTCCTTTTGGTGTGTGTTTCAACTCTAGTAAGATATCAGGAACTAGAGTTGGGCCTGCAGTCCCAAGTATCGACCTTGTTCTAGGAAATGGAAATGTTACTTGGAAAATAGCTGGAGCAAACTCAATGGTGCAGGCAAGACCAGATGTACTATGCCTGGGCTTTGTGGATGGAGGGTTACGACCAAGAATTCCAATTGTGATTGGCTTACTCCAGTTGGAAGATAATCTTATTCAGTTTGATCTTGCAAAGTCTAGGCTTGGATTCAGCAATTCCTTGTTGTTCAGACGTGTAACTTGTGCCAACTTTAATTTCACTACCACCCCCTAGATGAATAATATGTATGTTGGTGGAGTTCTTATAACCTTTTACTCTTTGTAGCTGGTTTTGAAGGTGTATGTTTTATCGTGTGCTAGTGTTTGGGATCCTTGCGTAGTCTATCACTTTCATTTTTTACATTTATGTATTTGCAGGCATGGCTGTCTTTCTTTTTAGTTATATATGTATAAGTTCCTTTCAGCAGATCTCTCTCTCTCTCTCTATATATATAGAATAACTAGAGAACTAAACACTTGGCACAGTATTATTAAAAACATAACCACAATTTCGACTTATACCCTATAGTAGAAAACAACAGAAATAATCTTAAATTATAATATAAAAAAAGTTATATGTACAAATGAAATGTTTCGCATGAAATACATGACAATATTACAAATGAAAACAGAAAATTAACAATATAATGTTTCTTTTAAAATTAATAATGCAATTTTATATTTTTCTCCATCTAAAATTATATAAATGTATAAGCAATTTACTAAGAAACAACTTCCGGATAATTTTAATCATAAATTATATAATTTATTAGTATTTTTTTAAATTAATATCATAAAATATTATTTTGTACGGAGTATAACTTAACTTATATGATTATATCATATTATGAATTTGGAAGATGTTGAGGTTAAATATTAATTGGAAATGTATCATACAAGGGAAAGATGAAATCGAGAGTGCTTTCAATGATCTTTTGTGGAGGTGTAACAACAATTTCTGGCACATAGGGAGAGCACTATCATAAAATCCAGAAGTTGGAGGAGATGATTGAATTAGCTGGGCAAAAAATGAGGCTAATTCAAAGTATGAAAGCAAAGAGGCAAAATGAAGGATTTATAGCCCTTTTGGATGAGAGGTACAAAAGAAACAAAACCGGAAGGTGTTGGGTCAGGAGACCTCACCGAAATCTCCTCATTACGAGTTAAATACTCTAAAGTTTGATGAATCGCCAGGTGAAGATAAAGAGGACTGGCATTCTGAAGAAATCATTTGTATAGCTTTGGGACTGGAGGACTTATTTCATCCCAAGCAGGATTTTGAAAAAAATTTTACTTGCTGCCAAAGTGTTTGAATGCACCTCTGATTTTGGGAAACCATCTTCATCCGTTCTTGTTGTAGATGCAAATGTGCTTACAAAGGTACGGGATGAGGGAATAGGTGATTCCAAGCTTACAGTAACACCAACTGAGATGATATATGATGTCAAAGGTCTAGACGGACCAAACGAGCTGGAGCTTCAAGTGCCACAGGACTTGACCAAACAATGTGATAAACTAAGGTTGCAGCGTGAAATTAATTTTACTTCACTATGTCATGAAGTTCTTCAAAAACCTATGGCAAGGGAGCTGGAGTTGTTCAGCATCATCTTTCTAATGAGATCATAGTAAATTACAAGATAACTAGTAATGAGGCAAAAGGAGGAGTGATGCCATTCATAGTTGGGGTGGACGAGCAGCTGACACTTTGGAGGCAAAAGGACCTGTGGGTTTGGGTGTTAGAACTTTTGATAAGGGTGGCAGTGATGGAAATTCATCAAGAGAGCAGGTTTCACTTTTCGGTACATTCTACCTGTTTGATTGTTCTCTCGGGACCAAACTGTTTGATAATTCTAATGGTACGGAGGAAAGTGACGTGGAGACTGACATGAAGTTGTGGTCTTTAACAGCTGCGATTTTGTGCGGTTTAGGTAAGAAGTCTAACGATTTTGGGAAGAACAATGTGTTTGTCTTTGATCCCGGTGATCTTGTGCAAAAAGATCAATCAAAATATGCTAAATATGAGGTTCACAGAAATGATCAGAAATAGAGTAAAAAATGAGGAATTTGCAATAGTAATCTCAGATTCTGGCTAATTTGGACAATGGCAGGAAATGATTAGCTTAAAGTTCTTGGCAAAAGAGCTATTTTTGAAAGAGCATCCTGAGTTGACGAGGAAGGTGATTGCGGTTCAGATTGTAAACTCAGCTGGTATACAAGGCCAAAATATTCAAAAAAAATCAAGGATGAGATTGATGGAATAATCAGAGAGATTAATCACCAGAATGTTGATCCTGTGAGAATTGGGCTGAATGTGATACTCTAGACATACAATTACAATGTGTTTGGACAATGTTGCCCTGAAATTAACAAGGTAATGAGGCTTAAATACCTTAAGGCCTCAAGGAAAAGTGCTATAAAAGCCATTTTTGATTCAGGAGGGTTTTTAAGTTGTTTCTATGAGGCTCAACTTGTTGATTGTTCTGCTGGAATTCTAAATGTTCAGCCATGGTTACAAGATGTTCTCAATGGAAAACTGATGTATACGAAAGGAAAAGAAAACATAGCAGCAGAGGCATTATCAATGACCGAGCAGTAGAGGCATTATCAATGATGTACTCGATCCAAGTGGAAGGCAGTTTTGACGTGCAATATCCACCATGAGGACATGGTTATATTTCAAGGAGGGAGGAATGTTAGGAATATTGTAGTACTAAATAATTAGTAGTAATATGCTATGTATTAATACAGGGGACGGGGGTATTTGAGTAATTTCAAAGTTAGTTACTTGAACACTATAAATAGTAGGGGATGTATTTTCAGATTATGCATTATGAAGATATGAAAATGGAACTTGTTTCCTCCAATCTCTCTCTAACTGATTTCTCTCTCTAGAAATTTCTATCTTCTTCTACAAGTTATCTCTATCTCTATTCTTCTCTCTGAACCTCTCTCTAAACTCTATCTCTGATCTGATCTCTCTCAAATCTACCTCCAATTCTCAGTTCTATCTCTTATTTAGTGCAACTATACTAAGAAAACACCAAAAATAGTTAGAAACTCAACTCGGGAACTTGTAATTCCCGACAATATCATTTAGTGAATATATAATAGTATATAAAAATGTTTTGTAAATTGTTAGAAAACAAAAAAAAAACGATAACCAACTACTATTATATTATTTAAAAATTTGAATGTGTAAGCAGTAACTTATAATAACTATCATTTTAACTGCAAACACAAGTTGAAGATTCTAAAATTGCAATACATATTCTAAAGTGATGTATATCAATATATCTAGCAAACTCTTTAAAGAATACATCGAAACTTCTCTCGTCCCAACCTGTCTACCCCAATCAAACTAAAAAAAGGTATCCAAATTCATTCATAAGGCTATGAGCTCTTTTTCTGCTTCTTGAGGTGGGAGCCCTATGAATACACTTAATTGCATGCAGTAAAAGACAAAAGTAAATAGAGAGGTTGTAATCCAAAACCCCTCCTAACCAAAATCCTAATTGCAAAATCTTCTTCTATTATATCTATTATATGATACAAATATTCTTATATCAAAATTTTTCTAAAAAATTTTTATTTTAAAATTTTTAGATCTATTTCATATCATTAAGATATGTTTTCAAATCTTTTAAATATGATTTTTTTTTATTGATTCTGGTATCATATGCATTCCTCTATAAGGCGTTGCCAATTTTTTTTGGCGTTTTAACCATATATGATGGTTGTTATATGTCGTTGAATGACGATTTTGTATCATATTGAATGACTTTTTTTTCCAGATATTGGGAGTTATATATATATATATTATATGTATGTATTATGATTTATATTAGACATACTAGACACTTATTATTCTATTTTTTTTTGTAATTTCAGATGTGCTTTTTAGTATTTTTTGGGCGTTTTCTGGATTGAATCGGACGACAGACGTATCCTGTTGATTGGAGTACGACGAGTGTCCTCTTCTCAGACATTAAATGTGTTCTCTTCTCTCATATATTAAGACCTTATTGTCTAAATTTCCGGGGATATTTTCATGTCCTTTGGTTAGATGATAAGTTTTTTGAATGAAAGAAATTTATTCCCGGATTATTCCCGGATTATTGTAGCTTGATACAATTTATCTACGAGTAAGTATATGCATGCAAAAAAAAAAGAGACAAAAGTAAAGAGAAAGGTTGTAATCCAGGTATTACTGTTCTATATAAGTTGCACAAGTGGTTTCAAAAAAAAAAAAAAAAGTTGCACAAGTATAAAACAGTTTGATTCAAAGCAATATTGAACAGAACAGTACAAAACAGTATCTATCAGTCCATATGATGCACAAGTCCATGTATATAAAGCAAGTTCAATTCATATACAAAATAATTTTTATTTACAAAAATACACAACATGTATAACTGTAAGTGTATAATTTCATACAAAACAGATTTAAAAAGTGTATAATTTGATCCACAACAGATGGTACGAAAAATATTTAATAATAAAAAAGTTAATACATGTATATATGCATGTTTGTGTGTGGCTGTAAAGAAATATGTATACACTAAAATAAAAGAGAAGAAACGAGACGAAGAAGCAGATAATGTTTCCTCAAAAACCTAGAGTCCTAGACGTTCAACCTAGTCACCTCCAACTTTCCGACTAGTCGTCGACTAGCCGGATGACTCAAAAACATAGCAAAGGGATTACATCTAACCTATTACTACTTTTGTTAGTACAGTAGGTTAATGTGTAAAAATAAACTACCTACTTAAACTATGCCTGTATATTTTGTTTTAAACCATTGTTCTATTGCTGCTAACTGATACTAATACATACTAATACACCGAGGCCAGTACAAGTAGAATATATGCTTGCTGGTACTCATTTTCTGGAAAGAAATTATCGTACATTATAAGGATTAAGGCCAACTTGTATAGCCCATAGTATCTTATATGATTACCTAGGGATTACATGCCAGAAAAGGGATAGTATGTTTTTAACAAACAAACTCGTCGAAACTCTCATCACAAATACTTAAATACATACAACATGGACACAGAGTTGTAAACCTACACCTGAATACCAATTCCACTAGTTTCTTATTCTGCAAGAACTTGCAACTACTCATACAACAGCTCAAGTAAGATTCTAATTCGATAATACCCTATTTTATTGTTAACAAACTCTCCCTATTTTTTACCCCTCAAATCAAACTCTATTAGAATTTTCAATTCATTATAACTGTCCAGAACCCCAGTTAGGAACTTCATGGTTCTAAGTTTTCTCTACACACAAAAAATATAAACTCTCTTCCACAGAAATTTCAGTTCACCAAACACCAACATTAATACTAGATTATATCTAAGTAACAGGAGAAAAGTCATTTCTTGAGCGTTAACCATAGAAATAGGATAAAAGCGCTTTTGGAATAGCAAAAGAGTTCCACATAATAGTATACCAAGGAGATTTTAACGCACAGAGTTCCTAACTACCAATAAATTAACAAATTTTGAATCCATACCATCCGAGGTTATCACATCAATGGAGCTAAAACGAACGTGAGGGATCAAATGCCTTGCCTTAATAGCAGAAACATGATTACAAGAAGGCAAAAACCAAGCTCCAGTTCTGATATTGTTGCTAACAGTAGCCAAAGGAGTAATGGACATGAACTGATAATAGAAACCATATCATGTTGGAATTGCAAATAAAAAGTCTAAGTTTACATGAATGAATTTTCTCTGGTCTCGTACTCTCTCTAATATACATACATGAGGCATGTTTATTACTCTGAATTAATTTGCAGTTTTCTGTAGACCTAAGCCGGTGCCTAGTCACCTCGGCTGCAGGCATCAGCAGATAGCAGAAACTCGCCAAGGCATCTTTGTCAACCTTTCAGCCTTGTAAACAAATCTAGAGTCAATTGCATTTAATTTGGATTTATCAGTTCTTGTGTTACTGAGTTTAACAGAGTGTTGCATATTTTCACTTGTGCATCAGTAGTCCATTTTATCTCGATTACTATCAATCAAGACAAATGGCAGTTCACTTGTTCTTACATGCGATTGGAAAAAATAAAAACAAAAATCATGTGTACCAATTGTAAACTTCATCCTGCTAATCCTTTGCTTGGCATGAATCACATTAAGTATAAGAGCATATAGATCAAATTGATCATTACATGACATCTGTACTATGGAAGGGATCTCTCAATTGGCAATCAAAAATTCAAATACAATGATAGCAATATAAGTAAAGAATTCAAAACCTAGGTTATCATCTCACTCCCCTTATTTAGAAACATTCACTGTGGCGATCCGATCACTTTCCGGTAGAATGGACCAAATAGGAGATTGAACAGCTCTTAGCCACTTGAAATCATCCACATTTTCCCAATTCCCCGTCTCCTCATCAAGATTTGACTTCTTAAGATCTTGGTCGATATCATTATAACACAAACAATACGGTGCAAACCTCACTCCACTACAATCCTCAATTATAGGCCTACTCCTCACTCTAAGATAAAAATCAGTCCCCTTGGCATGATGTATCCTAATCTGATGCGACGCCATCACAAAAACACACCCCTCCACTTCCTCAATCAACACTGACCCAAACACCGCACCCACGTAAACTTTACAATTAACCAGTTTATGAACAAACAATTCCCTTAAACAACCTATCAACCTCACCTCACAATTCACCAAATCCGAAAGAACAAATTCCCCAATTCCCTCCTCACTACCCTTAAATTCCTTCACCAAAACCTCATTTTCCTTCCCCTTAAACCCCACCGAATCACGAACACCCAGAACCCCAACTTTCTCACTAACAGGCATTTCATCAAACACCTTAGGTGCACTCCCCAAAACCTCATTTTTAATCAATTTTTTCGCCTTAAAAGAAAATTTCTTTCTGGGTATCACTTGGGAGCTAATTGTCTCCAACTTGAGTCTAAGATCAGAGACAGATTTGAGAGAAGCTTTGAGTTCATACGGAGGCAAAAAGTGAGAGCTTTGAGCAATAAGGGTTTCAAGATGAGATATGGATACACAAACAGTGTCTATATCTGATCTGGGGTTGCAAGATTTAGGGAGTAGGGAGAGTTGAGAGTCAATGGAGAGCTTGGAGTTAGAGAAATCTGAGAGAAATGAGTGTGTGGATTCGAAAGAAGAAGGGTTGATGGGGTTGTTTGATTTGTTTCGAGAATCGTGGAGGCGAGAGAGACGATCTAGCATTGCTGAGTGTTTGCGTTGAGTTGGAGAATCTAGGGCTGAACTTTCTTCATTGTCCATTGATTTAGAGAGGGAGAGAGAGATGAAAGATTCTGGGTAACTTGTTTGATCACTACAGTCGTCTCTAATTAGGACTAATGTGTATAATTTATCGGGTTAATTGTGTTTAAACGAATATAAGTTGGATTTTGTTTATTTGTGTCTTCGGGTTTGAGTAAAGCCACACTGTTATAATTGGACGACAATCACTTAAAATTAACGAGACCTAATATATATGAAAAGGTTTGTAAGTGTAATGATCGTCAGAACAAAGATTATTGTAGTTGAGTAACCTGTGCGTAAGTTTTTTGACTTTTAATCTGATTGGAAGTTGAATCTCAATTTAATGACGCATTTGTCATTTAACCTTTTTACGAGGACACTTTATCATGTAATTTCTTAATGGGTTTTTTTAACGTGTATTCATTACATATTAATAACTTAATTGTTAAATTTTGATTGGCTTTCTAGTCATTAATAATGATGGACCCCCTACATGTACAAATATCTCCATCAATAAAAATGAATCAATCCAATAAAAATGATAAAAAATTTGTGCTTAGGACACACTAGAAAGACCCTTTCTTAATTAAGTAAAACTTGCAAGACAATTTTTTTAACCAAGTAAAAGATGCGTTTAGAAACAAAGAAATACACAAATAACTGTGGGAAACAATCGAATATGAATGCATTATCGCATGTCAATGTCTTCTCAAATTATTACAAAAAATTTTACTCCCTTCTTCTGAAGAACAATAAAACATTATCTAGTTTTTGAAACTGAATAATTGAATAACTTAAAATTCAAGTTCGACTCAATAAAGTATTTGAATGGTTTGAATTGTGTTTGATTATTGTCTATTTGAGTTCAAAATTTTTATAAGTTAGAGATTAAATAACTCACTAGCAACTGGGACTCGTTTGTATGTGTTGTATTCTTTCGTGATAGAATGTATATATAGAATTATTGGACTCATTGATACGTGTTCAATTCTTTCGTGACATAATGGATATAAGATATATATGATTAATTCATATGTGTTGGATTCTTTCTAGTACAATGGAAAACCGGGGGAGGGAGGGGCAATTACCAAAAAAATATGATTAAATTTTAGTAGTCGGAAATTAGTTATACGAAACATATACTACTATAGAAAGATAAAGAATTAAAAAATCTTCTAATTAGAAAGATAAAGAATCAAAAATTTTGAGAAAAATATGCATATACAAACAAGGAATGAGGATTTTTGAACAAAAAATTCAAAAACAAGGGATTATATATATACTAGAACAATCACCATCTAATCTGTAAAGATTATGTGTCTTATTTAATAATATAATGTAGTTGTTGAAAATTACTAGTTGGGAAGACCCTCCCGCTGGACCCCTGCATCCCCCTTTCTATAAGATTATGATATGGAATCTGGCATTGAAAATGGAACGTGAACATGATAATGTAACTTCATAAACAGGGGATCTGGACACTGAAAATAAAATGTGAACCTGATAAAAAAATTCATAAATGGGAGTTAGGTCTTTCAATTGATCACATATATGATCGTATATAAATGGATATAGATTCGTCTAAATACAAGGCAATATGATTAGAGTGATCCCGTGATTAGATTGGTTTTATACCCATACGAATTTTCAGGCTGTTAATTTGAAGTCAAATATATAAAAAAATCTAACTCATACTGCACTATACCAGAAAAGTGAACTACTATTATAATTAAACTAGAAATTGTTTAAAGGATCTCAAATGTCAATACTAGTGAATTGTAAAATCAGATATAGAAA
This sequence comes from Oenanthe sinensis, assembly GCA_028671895.1. Lineage (NCBI taxonomy): Eukaryota > Viridiplantae > Streptophyta > Magnoliopsida > Apiales > Apiaceae > Oenanthe > Oenanthe sinensis. The sequence goes on from CM053799.1 coordinate 13,507,987, forward strand.
GTCCTTAAATTTATTAAATTATTTAAATTATCTACCTGAGTACTATTGTAACATCCCGACCCTTTTTCAGTATATTAAATCAATACTAAAATGTAATAATCAAATATTTATTCAATAAATTCAAGTAATAATCAACCAAAAGTCAAATATGTTAATTGAAATGATAAAAATTCAGAGTCGCGGCTCCACATATTCAGTAACTAACACACACGAAATTCTTTCAACCAAACATGTTTTATTCAATAGTAGCCATATATCAAGTAGCATGAAAATCTGCAAGACTCGCATCCTTATTTAATCCAAAACTTAATAACCTGAAATATGTTAAAACAATGAGTTGTAAAGCCCAACAAGTAATTATCGTTCGACGACTCAAAATAATATACTTTCGAAAACAATTCTTAAACTTTCAAAATGATGCTGAAATCTAAATAATTCATTCAAAACTTAATCCCACATGCCTAAGTTACGGTCACACTATGCCAGTGACACGGCTTCTATAGTTCGATGGGGGCTAATTTACGTCCCTCGTTAAGACAAGCAAAGTCTAACTCAATAAGGTATCTATGTGTTCTGGAATGTGCGTAAACTAGTTCTATTTGTCATATTATCCCAGTGACCAGGTTCTATGATTCGATGCGCAACTAAAACTGGGGAGTTCTAAATGTTTTTTCTATTTTCTATTTTCGATAATCAAATCAATCATATATTTCAAAAATATTATAACTGGATCGAATAAAAACAAATTTAATAATATAAGTGAGTAACGAAAAGTCACTTACCTCAATCTCGATTTCGTACTCTGAAAATAAAATCATAGAGAGACCTTATGTATTACTCTACAGTTAGGTACAAAATTAGCCACCAAACAACTCAACAATGTTGCAAGTACTAATACCACAACCTCTAACAAATATAATAATAACAACAATAATCATATATACATTACAATAATTTATAAACTAGACCAGTTCATAAAACAACAATTTTAGACTAAACAGATGACAAAGTCTGAAAAAGTTCAACAGGAAAGTTGTAGAAAATTCAGAGAGCTTTCCAGAATGATAAATTTCATAAAAAACGGAGAAGTAATAAGTGCAGAAAATAAATATGGGCTGCCGGAGTAGATTAGCCCATAATCAGATCAGTATTTTGTTGTTTCAGACCTTAATATCTAAGATTTTGTTAACGAAATTTCAATGAAAGATGTAGAGTTTCAAAAGACCTTTCTAGAATTATATTACACATAAGTTTTGAATAAAAACTCAATTTACTACTAATTTTCAAAATTGTGAAACACAACTCGTTTTAACACGGACAGATTTGATAAACGGCAGATTTTGACATAATTACGGACCGAATTTCAGAAAACTCAAAAAACAAAAGTTGTAGATAATTGAAATATCTTTCCAAGTACAATAAAATCACAAAAATCTGATAAATAATGAATTAAATACGAATTATACCAGAACTTAGCAAAGACACAAATCACTACACAACATACATACGACGATACAATAACTAATACAATTAACCAAATCCGATAATCAAAATTATCTATATATAATATATATTCACACAATTCAAAACAATAACCCTATTATCTATCCACTCATGTAAAGACTTATACAAAATCATGTAGAGACTCGTACGAAATCATATATACATAGATATTCACAAAGATTCAACTCAGATAAGATTTCAATAATCATTATCTTATGCAGGACCACCCTTGTAAAGATTTATACAAAATCATGTAGAGACTCGTACGAAATCATATACATATAGATATTCACAAAAATTCATCCCAGATAAGATTTCAATAATCATTCTATGAACATGTAATGGATCAATTAGACATGTTATCATAAACATACAAGCATATAATTATTGGTACAAAAAGTGTGTTCAATGAATTGGTCTACAACATTCTCTTCAAATCTCCTTTCTTCCTCTTTTGAGTCAACCCTTCTGTGTTTCTTGTGTTATTCTATTCTCTATATGTTTTATGTAATATAGTGTTTAGGTACATGCTAGTTACAACCATAATTATTAACCATACCATATTTGCTATTTCTAATTAATACTGTTATTCTAATATTTACCTATTTTCAATTTTAAACATTCTCAACTTTAAAAAAAAAAGACAAAACTCTTAACAAGTCAAACGTCATATAATTAAAAATAAAACTATTATTTATAAATAAAGCCAAAATATTTATAATAAATTAAATCACAAAAATTGGGGTTATTACAATTATTTTTAATAATTTTCTATAATATATATATATATAATTATATTAATATAGAATCATTTTTTAATATTAAAAAATTACTATACATATTACTAGGGAACTCTAAAAGTAAGTACGTATCAGTTGAAGTAAAAATTTATTTAGATATTTTTGTTTTCTAAAATTAATGCAGACAAATCCTAATTTTATCTACAAAAATGAGTAGTCTGAATTTTTGTTTTTTACACAAGACAAAGATAATTTTATTACGAGTCAAGAGATATGATAGATATCACCTTCAAAGAGCCGCCTCCCCTTTATTTTTTCTCAAGCTAGCCGGGGGGCTTCCACTGAGTTTTCTCAGGTCAAAATCCCCAACCCCTTGGTCTTTTTTCATTTTTGTTGATTTCCATTCACTAAAACTCAATTTTTTTGGTGTTTGTTTGTCTCATCTTTTGGAGTGTTTGTTTGTCTCTCCTTTTAGGGTGTTTTGTTATGTTTTTGTTTAGTTATGTTTTGATTTATTCGGTGGTGGATCTTTTGATAATGATTTTGTTGATATTTTTGGGAATTTAGAAAACCCGCATCAAAGCTGGGGCCGTGATAATTATGGTAAGAGCTCACATTTCACAACCAAAGATTGTTCCTCCTTTGAGGGGTGTCCACTTTCGACATATATATAGCTACTCCTGATTATCCTTTCACAAATCTCACCATGAGGTGAGATTTTATTTTAATATGTTATGGATAAAATTATCATAAACCTTTAGAAGTAGTTTAAATATTAAAATATAAAATATTCTTTAAATTCTTTAATATTATATCTAATAGTTCTCATTTATTTATTTTAAGCTCAAATATTTAATATTCTTTTTAAAAGTTCATGCCTTTAATTTTTGAGACAAAAAAATTTATATATTAATAATATACTTTTATAATAAACTCAATGTACGAGTTTATTTTAAATATTTTATAAGTTTCTTATTTATCTTTAATAATTTTTAATGCAATTTTTAGTTATTCTTTTAATATATGTTTTCATTGTCACACGAGTTTATTTAAAATATTTTATTATTTATCTTTAACCCAATTAATATATGAATCAATAATTTAAAGAAGTTTAAAAAATATTTTGATTATAATATATTATTATATTTAAACTTATTAAAATATTTATAATTTTAAAATAATTAATTAAATTAATAAAAATAAATATTTGTACACCGCACAGGTTAAAATCTAGTATGCATAAATAATTAAGAGGGTGAATACTCAAAATAGATTGCTTAACAGATCCGTCCCATTAATAATTCATCAAAAGTGCAGTAGGTAGACCGTGGACACAACATCGAGTCAACGACTTTGACTATTTAAAATATATGTATCTAGAAAAATTAGTTCAGGCTTATCTCTAAAAATTGAGTTTTATTTTATATTTTATTTAAATATATTATTTTTTAAAAATTATGAAGGAAAATCAAATGATTTTAAAATATATTTTTTTAATAATTATATTAATTTTAGGTTTGTGAAAGTCATGATGAGATTAAAAGTGTCACCACGAGGTGCACTTGTTTTGATTGTTAAAGAAAATGATATCGCAATGACTCAGTGTGTTGATTGCCAAAATTGATTAAGATTACACTTATGAATGAATATCCTAACCATGGATAGAGATTATCCGACCATTTGGAGGCATAATTTATCCTTCGAGGATAGATTTGAGGATCAGATATCATGAAATAAGAATTGATCCAGATGATTTGCTCATAGTTGCATTCAACAAGAGTTATGAACATTATGAGTTCTAGGATGTCAATTGGATGAATGAATGTACCTATAACTTTTATGGATTTAATCAATAAAATTTTAAGAAATGATCGGACAAATGGCCATAATTTTCATAAATGAATTTTTTATCTAGCAAAAGATGAAGAGAGAGAACGAAGAGCAAGTGATAGAGTATATATTTATATATATATATATTATAGGATTTTATTCTCATATTTCTAGTATTTTATACATAAATAGATAAATATTAATTAGAGTTTAATGTTTTATTACAGGAAATTAAGAATTCTTAAAGTTGGAAGAATTGGAGCATAAAGAGTCCAATTTGGAGATAAATTAGAATGAAATTCAAACTTAATGGGCAACTCACACATACATCACTGTTTGGGCCATAACTTGACTTCTAGAAATCAGAATTGGACGATTTTATAGCCCAAACGAAGATAATAGAAAAAATCTATAATTCAGAGGTCCAACATATATATCTCAACTGGACCAGCCCAGAAACAGATCTGGACAGCTGAGTATAAATTTCAACATTACAATCCAACTCATTATAGAAAATTGCTTGTGTTTTCTTGTAAATCATGAAAACTGTTATTTATTCGTAAAAAAAACAAATATGACAAATATTCATTCAAAAAAAAAGAAAGAAATAAGATATGTATAGTTAAAAAGAATGAATATAGGGCCCGTTTGAATAATCTTAAAACAAGTTATTTTTTACTGAATAAGTGAAAATAAGCGATAAATAATTGATCATTTATAAGTTATTAATGTGTTTGGATGATTTAGTTATAAGTTAAATAAAGTGTTTTGGTAAATAGGTAATAAAAAAAATTTGTAAAAATTATAAAATATTATGTATAATATTTAATTAAAATAGAATTGTTTAATTATATACTTTTTTAATTTTATACTATTTATAATATTAAGTTAAATTTAATTTAATTTGACTAATAAAAATCAAAATAAAATAAAATATTTTTGTGATGAATAAAGTATGTATTTGCATTTATCCCTAATATGTTAACTATGAATTATTATTTTAACAAATTTATTAAAAAACCGTGTATATGAAATTTAAACTATATATGTTATATATGTACCACATTGATATATTATCTCAATAAAAAAAGAGTCAATTATTAACATATTTTATTAAACTTGACCAAATTTTTTATAAATTAATGAAATCTCTTGTGCTTAAGACTATGAAATGATAAGTTGAATTGTGTTTTAAAAACAAATATGTCTGAGTTCGTTTCTTATAAAGCGTATACTATTTCTTTTTAAATCTATATTTTTTATATTCTGAATAGGTTTAATTAAATTATTACGACCTTTTGTCCCATGTCACTTATTTGAGCTGCCACACATACCCATAAATTGCCCAATGCTTAACACGTTACATATTTTAAAATTATAAAACCCTAATTCATAAACCCTAGTTTATATTAATGGTTAAGCGCAAAAAATCATAAAAAATTAAGTACATACCAAGCTTTAAAAATGATGTTATTAGTATTTTAATGATGGTATGGGAGTTCACGAGGAACCGTTTTATCTAAAATTCATTAAAAAAAATGGGATTCAGACAAAGGTACCCGCGTCGAAAGTTTCGGTGGGGTGAATAGTGAATTTGGGGATAAGTCTCCGGTTAAAAATTAAAATTCAGTAAGGTGTCGATAACAATTACTAATAAACTTGATTTTGATCAAGGTTAATAAATTTGTCTGTGCCGATATACAAACATGATATTTATTTGATGAATGATCCAATGGTGTCAAATTTTAAGGATGATATTCACCCTTTTTTATATATATTGTTTTTAATAAAGTGAAAGATAATCAATTTGGAAGTATAACTAGGAAATTAAATGACATTATGTAGTAGTTAACTAAACTATTTATATTTTGTTATAGTTTAAATAATTTAGTACCGTATCATTTTTTAAAATTTTATTTTATTACCGGTATATTTTATATATTTTACACAGAACTAATAGAAAAATTAAAATTGAGCAATACTTTATGATAGGGTTATCATCAGTTATCTTGAAATTTATTAATTTGTTGGCCACATACTTTTTTTTTATTTCTTTTGCAGCTAATCTTTAGTTACTATATATTAAATGAGTAAACAAAGGTAAAATTTGGCATTTTATTAGCTGTGAAATGACTGTTATGCCCATATATCTTACATATGTCCTATCTTGATAAAAGTAACTTATGTCCTTTTGTTTAACAAAACCCTCGTTCTTTTTCCTTTTCTATTTTCTCTTTTTCTTTTCTCTTTTTTTCTCTTGTTATCTATTCTTTTATAAAATAATAAAATCGTATAATAATATCATAATATAAAATAACTATATTCATATTCAAATCCTCTTCAAAAAAAAATTTAATTGTGATTTTGAATTTTTGTGAACAATGGTAAGACTCGTAATCGATTCTAGTCTCTTATCATATATTGGAACTTTTGGTATTTGTAATATTTACTGAAAAATAAATTCAAGTTTATTCTAGTCTACCGCTAGATACAAATATCCAAGTCACGATATAAGAGTAAATTCAGGTGTTGAATCAAACTTTAAGTTTATCCAGATTGATCGGAATGAGTAAGAATAAACTCATTACTTCTCCGTTTTTGAGGAATTTTACCATTCTGGAAACTCTCGGAATTATCTACAAGTTTTGTGTTTTGAACTTTTTCATTTGATGTAATCTTGATAGAGTAAATTGTCAGTTTTTTGGACTGGTCAGTTCTGATTTTATTTTGATAGTATTTATTTGGCGTGTGTGATATTTTGAGTAAGATACTTTCAATATTTTTGTGATATATGTATGACTTGGGAGACATTGTAAGACTCCGTTATGAGTGGAGAGAATCTCGTGCTTGACACTACATATACGGTGTATTTAAATAGTATGAGCGTGTAACCGGAGTTATGGAACACGTAGAGTCATGACTATTATGTATGTTTCTTTTCACCATCTGGGTAGTATTATGTTTTGTACCGTGCAAGCCCCTGTAAGATTTTGGGTAAAATTTGATTTGTTCTATGTAAGCCCTTGTAAGCTTTGATGACTACATAGTCTGGAGAACCGAAATGTAGGACATCTTTTAAGTATAAGATTGTCTCCCATATCAGTAGTATATTGGCTTTCAGCTAAATGATTTTGAGTATAATTTGTAAGTGGTAAGAATATATTTTGGAAGAGTAAGTTTATTTTTTTATAAGAATACATGTATATATGTTCATATTGTGCATTTAAGTATCCATAAAATTTTATCATCTTCTATTGTTGTCATTATTCATTGTTTCACTATTCAGTTTATATTCATATTACCAGCATGTCTAACCCTTGCACTCTTTGTATCTTTTTATATCCATATATGAGCCTTTCACTCACTGTCGGTCTATGTTTCTTTGTTTCACCCGGCAGTTAATCATAATTAGGCGGGCTACCTTTGTGGGTAGAGTGTGAGTTGCTTGGAGACCATAGTTGTATTTTTAATTTATACATTGTAAGATGTTGGATATTGAACAATTGTAACTTTTTATTGGATTTTTGGAGAATTTTATTTAAATGAGTAAGTTCGGGATTTTAAAAAGGGTCGAAGCAAGGGTCTACAGTACTTTTAAAAAAGGCCCCCTTCATGACATTTATGATAGCAAATAGCATCGTTCTCGTATGTTCAATTCCTTCACCGTTTTTCTACTTTTTGACATCATCATTTCATATTAATAATACTCATGTATCCACGGTCTTTCTCGCTGTTATAATTCTTAACGTTCTTTCGATTATACCAATAATGGTGGCTTTTCTTAATGTTCTTTCGATTATATCAATACTGGTGGTTTTCATCGTAGGAACTTCTGCTGTGTTTTCTAACTCATCTGGTCTCACCATTAGTGTTTGTATCATCTCCACTTTATCCCTTCTCCTCTTCTTAAATGTTAGCTATAGATTTTTTAGGAGACTTTGGTCTATCTTAATTTCTCTATAAACAACTTTGTAATGATTTTTTTTGCTAAGTTAATATATTTTATAGATTAAAAACCAGTACAATGATGGCCTCTAGTGAGACCACCCTACTCCCAAAGGGAGTGAAGTCAAAGGGGAGTAAACTCCTAAAACATAGATCTATTGTTACAAAACAACAACAACAAGCACCATAGTACAAATATTACACATCAAAATTTGAATTAAACATAACAAATTTGTCTTCAATCCATAGGTTTGGCAGCATTGCCATCGACTTGTGCAGCGACAGCTCTTCCCTGTCCTGGCCATTCCTTGTATTGCTTAAAAGAATATTTATTTTCATATAGCAATCTAATGATATATTTTGTTTTTAAGTATAATTTTGTACAAATTACAACTATAAAATACCGTTTAGTCTACATCTAGTCATCTACTAGCCAAAAAGCAAGCATAATCTAAAAAGCACTCCAATGGTTAAGAGCAAGTATAAAAGATTCCTTAAATGATGTCTTAAGTTAAAATTTAAGGAAGTTGACAAAAAAATTGTTTCAACAATGTTCTAGTAATTCCTTAAATCACTAGAACACCCTCTTCCTTCCTTAGAGCAAGTCCAACAATGTTTTAGAAGATGCCTTATAAATATAATAAAATATAATATCTTAGTGATTTAAGACACTATACACATACATCAATACCAACAATTTACCATATTCTCATGCTATATTATTAAAATAATACTATATTTGAATTACATTTATATTTGAAAAGATAAAAGGAGGGAAAAGAAGTATAAAAAAGAAGGGAAGTGAATATTTTATTGATAAAAATGAAATGAGTCATGTGTAGTGGTGTTCTATTAATAAGGCACATGATGGTTGTCATAGTGTTTTAGGGCACTAATAGGACATTGTTGGAGCACCCATTTATTTAAAGTACACTAAATTTTAGCTTAAGACAACACTTTAGGACATTGTTGGACTTGTTCTTATTTTTAAAAACCATTCTCTTTGTCCTGACTAATATTTTATTATAAATTATTACAAACACTCTTTTTCTCTCTCTATTATGTTTTGGATTAGTGATTGGTTTTGATATTTTTATTTTAGAATAGCTTAAATCTCTAGCTGGACAGCATTTCTTGGCGAAAACATTAAGAGATAATGGCGCTTGAACGGTTCGGTATGCCTTTTTTCTCTCCGAGCTGCTTTCGCTCCCGTTGATCCGACTGGGATTTTACGCTAGATGATACTAATCTTTCTTACGATATTTTGCACCTTAGAGATTGTCCTCATTATCCAGGACAGCTTAAAAAGACGACGAACCCTTTTTCTTTCTTTTTCAACAGAAGTGAGCGTATCCCAAAGCTCTCCCCTTCTCCAAGAATCCTTGCGCGGGCGTCTCATCCCTAAAACTTGGGTTTCGCCTCAAATCAAAATGATTTCTCTTCAAATACGCTGGTGGGGCTTTAATATTCTACTGCGTTGCACGGGTTTTGACTTCTTCCTTTATACTTTAATGATGAATGATAGTTTTAATAATAAAATATTAAATAGGGAATTGGGTACGTTAAAGAATATTGTTGGAGATGAAATTAGTAATTAATTTTTTATATTATATTTAAGGAATGAGTTAGGACATTGTTGGATTTACTGTCCAACAGCTTCCATATATGATGTTCTAAGTTAAAATATAAGAAATGTAACAAAAAATGTTGCTCCAACAGCTCCGGGTCCTTCCTTAAAATGCTAAGACATCTATCTCATATCTTATTTTTAAGGATGTCATAGTCATTCTTTACTTGATTTTTATTAATAAAAAATTACTTTCTCTCATTTCCCATACTTATTTTTTCCTTCTCTCATTTTTTACAATTCAAATATATTAATATTTTAATAATAAGAGATGAGGATAAGTAATGTTGTTGGAGTGCATGTATAAAACTAATGTCCTAAATTATTAGGACACAATATTTTATAATATTTTATTAGAAAGCGCCAGGGAGTTGTTGGACTTGCTATAACAACCTCTAAAAGTTGCCCATGTCATCCCATATATTATATTGTAAATAACTTTTAAACTATAATAAGTATTCATGATATATTTTTTTGCAGTTATATATGAATTTTGATCATTTCGTGGAGCTGTTAAAAGTTGGCAACCTGCCAAGTCCGATGATGGATAACCAACAATGCCGTATCACATGAATTCTAGCAATCTCTTGGCAACCCCAAGAGAAGAGATGCTCTTATATAATATGAATCACCTGCTAATATGTTTTTTATTTTACCTATATTGCGTAATAAATCATAGATTTTAATGTGATATTAGAAACAGAGTATACACATTGATATTTAAAATATTCCCCGAGAGATATTTGTTCGTTTGTTTCAAGTAGATTCAGTTTGAGATTGTGAAATGTAATGACAGGAACAAGTGAAAGAGTATAATCTTCAAGGCAATCGTTCCATATCCGTTGTGTATTTCCATTTATCCTATTCTGTTGATCTGTTTTATTGTTCTTAGATATTCTGTTTGCTAGTTCTTTGGATAGTGTTGCATTTAACAATAGATGCTAGCAGATGATTAAGAATATTAAGAATCATATACATGCATGATGAATATCGATTTGAAATAATAATAATAATAATAATATTTATTTTCAAAACTTTAATAATAATATATTGATGAGATATATATTTAATAAATGGTATACATAATATATTTATTAAATGGGTATCATAAAAATAAAATATAAAGGATCCGTGCATCTGACAAATGTGTATCAATATATCATGAGCAAAGGTGATGCATATTTCGCAGAAGATTATTTTTTTGGATTCGTTATTTGATGTAATTTGTTACTCGTGTGTGTGCGCGTCTATATATATATATATATATATATAGGGGTTGCTTAAGAGAAAATCTTTCTTTCGGAGAAAACTAATGTACTATTTTGGTCCTTTGATTTTTTTCAATCCAATGGATACTATCATCTCATTAAAATAACTTAATTTTAGCTAGAAGGGTATTATAGTAAAAAAATTAAACTCTTAATTATCTCATAATTTGTGCATTTATATACTTTAATACTTTCCTTATATAATTGAAATTAATTATACTTTATCTCTAATTTTTGCATGTGATCGTAATACTTACCAATTTAAACATAATCATAATATTCTTTATTACATTCAAATATTTTTCTCACGTAAATGTTGATTTTATTAGATATTTGATTTATTTTTGTGTATATAATTATATGAATACAATTATTTTTTGTCTTAAAAAATAATATTTATTATTTATTTTAATTTAAGAAATACATAATTTTTAATATATGCGTTGATAAATTTGATTTTAAAAATTAATGATAAAAATGTCAATAAGATTCATAATTTTTAGATGAGACTTTTTTATTCGTGAAATTCTTGCATAAATTTCAATTATATCATATTTTATAGAAAATGAGTTTAAAGTTGTTTTCCTAAATTTCAATGTTGTTTATATTTTATATATTTTTCAGCTAAATCAATATTATTTTTATTAATAATGTTGAATATTAATTAAAAGTAGAGTTTTTAACTAAACATTTAGTTTTGATGTCATTCAAATCGAAATGATCAAGAAAACAAATATTTAAAAATTCGTCAAATAATTATTCCAATTTTTCAAATATTCCATTATCCACTAAATATTTAATATAACATTAATATTTACTAAGATTTCGTTAAGTGTTCTATTACGTATTATGCTTAATATTATATTATAATATATAAAATTTGACAATTATTAATATTAAATATCTATTAAATGTTCTACTAGGTATTCTACTATTTTATTCTATTGTATAATAATTGTTTTATTAAATGTTGAATAAAATTTTCAAGATTCCATTGAGTATTCTAGTTTATATTCCACTATTTTTTTTATATTTGATTTCATTTAAAATTTTCAAGATTTCACAAAATATTTTAAAATTCTTATACTATTTTAAGATTTTATTAAGTATTTTAATAAAATATTTTATTTAATTTTAAATTTTTTCATGATTCCACAAAGTGTTTTAAAATTTTACAAAATATTCCATTATGTATTTTTATAAATTTTCAAGATTCCATTGAGTATTCTTATAAATTTTTAAATATTCTATTGAGTATTCTACTGTATTATCACTAATTTTTCAAGATTCCATTGAGTATTTTTGACTATTTAATAGAACATTTAGTGGAATCTTAATTAAAATATTTAGTACAATAGTTAATAGAATTTTAATATTATTTTAAATTAATAGTGAAATATCTAGAAGAATAATTAGTAGAATCTTAATAATATGAATTAGTGATATATTAAACGTTAATATATGGTATTTATAAAAATTAATGTTAATATGCAGGACAATCAATTACATGTGTGATTATTACCGTCATAAAGATAGTTTCTTTATTTACATTTGTTTCTTATTCACATTAGTACATGTTTTTTTAAAAATATTACTAATTTGCCATTATGAGTTATATATACAAATTAATTATTATTATATTTAATTAACGGTCTAGATGGAGTTTCTTAAGTTTTCTATCTAAGGAGTTTTCCCTAGATCCTTACTATATATATATATATATATATATATATATATATATATATATATATATATACATATATATATATATATATATATATATATATATATATATATATATATATATATATATATATATATATAATTGTTGCGTTTACTTATGCTTTGTCATTTTAGCCTTTATTTTTCTTTTAATTTTAAGTGAAGTACGAATCATAAATAAATTATAATTAAACATTATATAATATTTAACTCTTGTATTATTTACTTATTCTATTTATTATTGTTACTTTTTTTTATTCAAAATATTAATATGAACTTATTTATAAGAGAATAAGGAATATAATATTAACATCACTGAGTTATATCAGATTAGTACATCTTAAATTAAGTAAACAGTATATTCTTCCATGATGAAATGCCTAAACACCTATCTATTTATCAACTTTTCATTTATATTCATATAATCACTATCAGTAACCGGCATCTTATACTTTATGTCACATTTTCCCTAGTGAATCCTTATTTTCCCGGTGGATTCTTATGTCCTTAGTTTCCCGGTGGATTCTTATCTTATGTCCTTAGTTTCCCGGTGGATTCTTATGTTACATTTTTCCAGTAACTGAAATCTTATTCTTATCTTTATGTCACACTTTATCTGTGACCGGGATCTTACATTTCACGCGACTAAGACTAGGGATTTCTAAAAATCTTTTTTTATTAATCACATGTCAATATACTATATATGATATTCGATATTTAAAATAAATGAGAACAAATAATCTAACAACACAAAGTATGTTTTACAATAATACGGAGTAACAAAAAGTTACTTATAATACAGAGCAACAGATAATTACTTACATAATACAGAACAACAGAAAGTTACTACATAATACACGTACTCTCACAATATAAAACATGTTTCACATTAATATGGAGTAACGAATAGTTACTCACATAATAATATAGAGCAACGAATAGTTAATTACATAATAATACAGAGCAACAAATATTTACTTAACCCAGTTACACAAACAACAAATTCACACCATATTAGAACATATATTCAATCCTCAGTACTTAATCGAAAAACCACATATTGGGCATCTCAAACGTCGAATTTCTCCGTGATTTCAATTCTGATCAGATCTGTAAATCACCTTTTTTACCTTCTAAAAAATATCTTCTCGAAAAACTTAAACGAAAGTCGTAGATAGCAAAAAGATCTTTGTGAAAAGTCCTGAATCAATGAATTCCGACTTACGATAAATTTGTTACGAATTTTACAACGTGACTGAATTGTGTATGAAAAATCCTACGAATTTCAATAAAAAAGATAAAGAAAAAGAATAAGATTTGTGTATCGAGAAAGATTTACGACTGTTTAATCTTTGTGGCTCGAAAAAATATATGAAAGAATAAAGAGATTTTAATCAATATATAGAGTTTTAAAACCCTAATTTCTAAACATACTAAAATTCGTTATTCAAGTCTGACCCATATTCAAAAAACCCATTATTTTAATCTAATTTTAATTCCTAATTTCTATCCAATTTTAATCCTTTATTATTATTATTAATCTATTTTATTATTCGAAAAAATATGGGATATTATAATAATGGTTCAGATTTTATATTCTATTGTGATTTAAAATTATATCGGATACAATACAAAATTTTATTTAACTTAGTATACACATTAATTATTATATAGGGCCTGTTTGGCCGCCACTTATTTCCGAAAATAAGCCCTTATTTCCGGAAAAAAGTAGGGATGTATGTACTTTTTCTGAAAATAAGTAACTTATTTTTTATTTTGAAGTTCATATTTGATTTTAAAATTCTAAAACAAATATTTATCTTTAAAAAAAATGAAAATATGTAAAAAATAAAAATAAAATAAGCTACTTATTTTAAGTTTAAGGAATCTCAAACGGCCACATAATCTTTTCATCTATGCGGCTGGATTTGCAATAATTTTATTGAATATGTGAACTTGAAGAGCGTGTAAGTACAAAAGTAATTTACAGTGCCAAGTAGATTCTCTTTTCTGATATAATTGTTATTGTGTGCTACGTTATCCATCTACAGAAATTTTGTCAACACTTATTGTTGGGAAATAAAATACAATCATAAATGCATTATAAAATAAATAAAATCTAGAGAGATCCTCCTTAGCGAGAGAACCAGACACCTCAATTGTGATCGTAGATTCTTTTAATCATGACCGTAAATTCTTTTAAAGTAAGATTCTCCTAATTTTTAAATGAAGATTCTGTTAGATTGTGAGTAGATCAACGGTGGATATATAGGGTCTCTCGTTTTCTCGCTAAGGAGGGTTCTCCCTTGAACCTCTCCCTATATATATAGAGAGAGATAGAGAGTATAATTGTTGTTGCATAAATATATCAGTCAACATTTATAATTGGAAAATAAAATATATTCATAAATGTGTTGTAAAATAAATAAAATTTATAATCGTGTGTAATAAATAAGAGTTATATCGTATAACTGTTATCGCACTAACTAAACATATATACACTCTACTGCAATGACAATATAACTGTATTTAATATATGTATATATAATATAACTGTTGTTGCACGAATATATCGGTCAACATTTACAGTTGGAGAATAAAATATAGTTATAAATATGTTGTAAAATAAATAAAATTTATAATCGTGTATAATAAATAAGAGTTATATCGTATAACTGTTATCGCACTAACTAAACATATATACAATCTACTGCAATCAGTGGTGGATCCAGACTAAAATTTTAGTGGGGGTACTCGCGATTTGAAGAAAAATGATGGGTTCTAATTTTTAATATTTTTATAATTAGTTAAATTATTTTATAATTATAAATACTATATTTAAATATTTAAATTTATCTCTCGGAATATATTTATATAATTATTTTATAAAATTGAGGATCATCTATAAAATTATGAATATATTTATAAGTTTTTCACTTCATGAATTTCATAAGCTTATATATATATATATATATATATATATATATATATATATATATATATATATCCTATCTATACTATATTATTAAAGCCGAAAGATTAAAAGTTTTGGTCGTCGGTATGGTACTTGGTGAACCATAGAAAAGATCTTGACCGTCCAATTTTAAGTGAACTATAAAAATAATCTTAACCGTTGAATTTTAATAAAATATAATTTTAAAAGAATATAATTATACATACAATTCTAACACCAATAGTCCTCCTTTTATGCAAACAATCATAAACATTATAATTCTAAAGAATATAAACATTACTTTTATGTAAGAATATAATTCCGTTGATATGATAATATTATATTATATTTAAATTATATTCTATATTTTTTATTTTACGAATCTCACTTATCCTATAATTTTTATTTAATATATCATTAAAGTTTATCCTATAATTTTAATTTAATATATCATTAAAATTTATGATAACATTGAAAGTTTGGTAGTCGGTCGATATTTGAGCCGGATAATTGATTAATTATTGGGCCTAATTTTAAAATATTAATCTTCTAACTAAAATACAATCTCATATTAATCTTCTAACTAAAATATCTCACATTAATCTCTTAAGTAAAATACATCTATATACAAAACAAACAAAAATTATCCTATTAAAATATAAATATAAATAAATTATATAAAAACATATACATATAATATTAAATAAAATTTAAATTATTATTATACAAATACAAATAAATTCAAATCATTAAAAATATTAAAATAAAAATATTAAAAAACTAAAAAAATTCATCCGTGCACCGCACAGGATATAAGCTAGTATATAATAAGAATAAGAAGAATATTATCCAAATACTATCAAATGTCAAGAGTTCGAATCTCATTAATGATATAATAAATATAATATGTTTATCATATACTAAAAATAGTAATAGTCATACTTAAAATTCTACTTAGTCTAGGACATTGTTTAATATACAATTATAATAATTCAAATTATATCTATTTTAAATTATTTAAGAAAGCACATATTTAATTTAAAGTTTAACTTTTTTATTAAATAAGATTATATTTTATTTAAAATTTAAAGTTTAATTTTTTTATTAAATAAGATTTTATTATATAAATCTAATATAATAATATAAATTTTATTATATAAATATTATAGACAAATAATTTTGACAATAGATTATTTGCGGCAAGAACCAAAATAATATTATTGTTATGATGTTATAATGACATGTTGTGTGTAGCTTGTTGGATCACCAAAACACTAAAAAAACGTGTAAAACCCACTCCCTCAAAACCTCTCCCCTCCCAAAATACGCAAAACCAAACTGTCCAACCGCGTATTCTCTCACAAGTCACCGTTTTTTACCAGCACACACTACTGTGTATATATACACACACAGATACATACACACACATATATCCTCACAATTTTCTCATTTTGCCTCGAACCTTCCTCCTATATCAAGCCCCTTGCTTTCACACAACTATATAGAGTATCCTTTATCAACTCCCCATTTCCCAATACATACACCCAGCCGAAATATATTCTTTGTCAACTTAAGCTTCACCCGCGTTCACATTATTTTTCATTCAGACATTTGGTCGAACATTTCAACTGCAATTACTTTTATTTACCAATTCTCTTGCTTTTCCTATATGAAACTCCCATCTTTCTTCCAAGAAGCTGATTCTTATATTTACAGCTTGCTTAGTGATACATCATTGGGTCAAATGAATGAGAATAGTGTTGATATAGTGGGTAATAAAAGGCAAAGAAGGTCAAATAAAGGGAAAGATGGTGATGGTGGGGATGGGGATGGAGGTGGTGGGGGTGATGATAATGGAATTGGAGGAGATGGGGTTGATGGGGAGAGTGTAAAATCAAAAGGGTTGAAAGAGATTATCACAACTTTGTTGTTACTTGAGGATCAAGAAAAGGGTGATAATCAAGAAAGGGAAAAAATTAGGGTTCGAGAGAAGGAGGAGTTTGAGGAGAATTATAAGAAAAGGAGTGAAGTTATGATGGATTATTATGATAAAGTTCAAGGCTTTAATGAGAATTTGGAGATTTCTGATGGGGTTCGAAAGAGGAAGTCGAGAAATGTTGTGGCTGCTGCTGCTGCTGCTGTTGCGGTTGCTGAGGTTGGTAATTCGAGTAATGATGCTGGTACTAGTGGTGCTGGGGTTGCTGCTGGAGGTCCACAGAGACGGTTGTGGGTGAAGAATAGGTCGAAAGCGTGGTGGGATCAATGTAACAGTGCTGATTTTCCGGAGGAAGAGTTTAAGAAGTCGTTTAGGATGGGGAAAGATACGTTTGAGATGATTTGTAACGAGTTAACTTCAGCTGTGGCCAAGGAGAATACTATGTTGAGAGATGCTGTTCCGGTTAGGCAACGTGTGGCAGTTTGTATATGGAGGTTAGCAACTGGGGAGCCGCTTAGGCTTGTGTCGAAAAGGTTTGGATTAGGGATATCTACTTGTCATAAGCTTGTTCTTGAGGTTTGTTTGGCAATTAGGACTGTTTTGATGCCTAAGTATCTTCAATGGGCTGATGAGGTGACATTGAAAAAGATTAAGGATGAGTTTGAATTGGTTTCGAGGATTCCTAACGTGGTTGGAGCAATGTATACCACACATGTACCTATAATTGCACCTAAGATTAGTGTGGCAGCTTATTTTAATAAGCGCCACACAGAAAGAAATCAGAAGACTTCTTACTCAATTACGGTCCAGGGTGTTGTTGATCCAAATGGGGTGTTTACTGATGTGTGTATTGGTTGGCCTGGTTCTATGCCTGATGATCAGGTTTTGGAGAAGTCTGCGCTTTATCAGAGAGCTAATGGTGGGCTTTTAAAGAATATGTGGATTGTTGGTAGTTCCGGGTACCCTTTGATGGATTGGGTGTTGGTCCCTTATGCACAGCAGCATTTGACATGGACTCAACATGCTTTCAATGAGAAAATTCGGGATATCGAAATGATTTCAAAGAATGCATTCGCTCGGCTAAAAGGGAGGTGGACTTGCTTGCAGAAACGAACAGAAGTGAAACTTCAGGACTTGCCTGTGGTGCTTGGGGCATGTTGTGTTTTGCACAATATCTGCGAGATGAGGAATGAGGAGATGGATCCAGAGCTGATATATGAGCTTGTTGATGATGAGATGGTTCCTGAGATTGGTATTAGATCAACTAGTGCAATCAAGGCAAGGGATTCAATTGCTCATAATCTTCTGCACCATAACCATGCTGGCACTTCCTTTTTGTCTTGAATCCTTGTTGCAACATTTTGTACCCTGAAACAGCATATTTCCTTTTTGATGTTGCTTTTGTTATATCATGTCATGTAGGACTTTATTATGCGCTAGAATGTATACACAGATATTACCTTAGTTCCTATACTTGAATTAACAACTGACTTATCGAACCAGTACTGGGAATCATATGTTTTGTAATCATTTTAATAGACATCATTTTATTGATTTTAGTTTAATGTCATGAGTGTTATCAATTCATCACATTGCTTCTCAAGGTATTGATTTATGACTTGTAAGAACCCCTTGTGCTTATATGCAGAGAATGTTAGATCATGGATTGAAAACTGAGATAAACAATTTAATACATCTTGATCACTTAGCAATATATATACAGCTTAATGGCCACTGTTACTTCGAACAACAGTTGGTTATTGTGACTAGCTAGTTAGTTTCTCTTATTTGCTTTCGCTTTTTAAAAATACTTAGTAATATTTGTTTGCATTGCTAAATTCTGATAAATTAGGAGCGCTAATATACTAGTAAGTTTTGTTGGAGACTTAAAGGTTGCTAGGGTGTCGTCTGAATCATTCGATTTTAAGTGATTTATAAAAATAAAATTGCACGATAAAATATATTAGAGTCTCATTCGCATTTATATTAACCCGATTTGAAATCACATTATACAAAAGACCCCTAATTTGATTTGACAAGATTAGAGATTACTTTATTTGATTGTTTGTTGGATTCCATGTTTTGTCAATCTTGTTGATCTACATATACAAGTTATGTCTGTATAAATTAATAAAACATCACTATCGGATGCCAATGCATAAACAATTTGCAAATTCGCGGAGTTCATGCCTGACACGCATCCCTTTCGGTTTCAGACTAGACTAAACTATATTGTATATAGAATTTATTATTACTAGTAAATTAAGAGGGCGACTTTGTGAGGTGCAATAGGTACAACTGTACAAGTTTGTTTAGGTACACATCAAGAATATACCAGTGAAATAAGAAACCCTATTGGCTAATTATTTATTTATTTATTTGTCAAAATTTGTCGATGCTAAGTATAATTGTGAAATTCGAAATTCCGTTCACTGATCACTTAGATAAAAAAAAATCTTTATGTTTTTTTAATATTTTTGATCTCAAAGTATTTATTAATATATACTAGCTTACAGTCCGTGATACATGTGTTCATTTAATATTTTATAATTATATAATTATATTTTAATAAATTTTTATATTTTTTGTTTTAGTTTTTCAGTAATTAACACATTAACATACAATTTCAATTATTTTAATAATATAAAAAGATATTAATTTAAATCATACGAAACAAATTATAATAATATTCATATGAAAAAATATTATTATATTAATAGTTTTATTAATTAATTTATACAATAAAATTGGTTTAAGCCGATTCAAAATTATTTATTATTAATATAAATGTTATAAGTCTCATAAGATTCAAAAAATTATAAAGATATTTGTTTGATGGAACTCGAAACCTTAAATGTATGTGTTAACAGTTGTATAAAATTAAAATAAATAAATATTTCTCATTGTTTTAAATGCTAAGATTTTAAATTTAATTATTTTATTCTTAATATATTGAAAAGAAATAAAGTAGTGTTAAAAAATTTATCGTTGCAGTGAGATAAAAATTATAAGTGTATAGTAACTGAAAAAGTTAAATAAAATATAATCAAATAATTATTGTTTGTATCATTAAATTGATAACTATTTGGATGTATAATTTAACTTAATAAATATTTCAATAAAATAATACTTGATAAATTGATAATCTAAATTAAATAATAATTTTTGGTAGTCTTAGCTTGAATTTTATATAATAAATAAATTATTTTTCGATAATTTGATAATGTAAATTAATTAATAATTTTTGGTAGTACCGATTTGAATTTTATATAATAAATTAATAATTCAAGAAAGAATGAAGTTGTTCTGGTCAAAGTAAATAATGAAGTTGTTCTAGGAAATAGTTGGGTGGGATTGGAGAATTGTAATTAAAATATTAGAGCATGTAGTTTTGAAGAATACAGTTTGTAAAATAAAATTATTTTAAAATTATTTATTCCCAGCTCGAATATTACATAATAAATTAATATTTGATAATTTGATAATCTAAATTAATTAATAATTTTTAGTAGTCTAAATTGAAATTTTATATAATAAATTAATAATTCAAGTGAGTTGTTTTAAAAAGAAGTCCAGAGAAATTGAAGAATTATAATTAGAACTACTCTACCAAAACCAACAATTATACCCCGTCAGGGTTATAACAGTAGAGTATAGATACATGGATTCTTAATACTGTTCAACACTAATAGGCTTGAACGAGAAGAATTTATCATGAAATTACAGAAAAAACAATGCAATTTTTGAAAATCAACACGATATTTTGACAAAAAAGCCAAAATTGACATGATTCAAGTCGATTATACTAAAATGACCCGTTTATTCTTTTGAACTCGTATATTTAATTTTATCAAAATACAAACACCATGAGAAACTTAAAAATTGTCGCCCCTCAATGAAATCCACGAGGTAATAGCTAATCAATGACTTCACATTCACCCCGGTTCCCTTCTAAAGTTTTTACTGCTGATTAGCATCTTCAATTGTTTTGGTCCTACATCTTAATCAAAAGTCAAGAAGGATTGTTTTTTCACGCCACTTTGTCAGATATATTGAATGTAACATCTGACATACTCAACCACCTCGTTGATTTCTCCTTGTATTTGATCGAATGGAACATTCTCCTTGCACCCATCAACACACAGTGCAATGTTTTTCAATGCTATGGGCTCCCCAGGTGGTCATGGTCACTTTTGGCATAATTAGAAAACTAACATTAGGAATCACAAGTCAAGAGACTCAAGACTATAAGGAAATTGAAGCAGACTGTGTACAAGTGCTAAGTTTAGTACTGTTAACTGTAGGATAACACACCCTTCTAATCTGAAGCCTTCACTCTGAATACTACTATGAAGCCGAGACTGTACGTGCAAGTTTCCTCAGCTCTCTTACCATGAATACCAATAATGACAGTGTTCAAAGATCCCGAGCCTATCGTAATGGCCAGAGTTATGTTCACAGCAATTTGAAAATGATACCACAGACAAAATTATTTAGTATTCTTCTGCTAGCAATGCGAGTATAATATTCTGTTGCCATACAATGAGAATGGCACCTATGTAGTTTACAAAACACATCTTGGTATTGCAATCACTGGGCATAGTAATAGAGATGGCAGCCGAAATAGAAAATGTGCAAAGTGTATGCTCAAGGCAGATGACTCGGTTTTTTTCTTGGTATTGAACAAAATGAACAGTCAGGAAGCCTATAATTCATTTCATAATTTGTCGAACCCCTTGTTGTTCCATGATACTAATTAGTACAACCAAGCTGAGAGTACAATTTCTCAATATTATGGTCATCGTCAATATTCATCATTTATTGAATAAAAATAATATCATTCAGCATATTTATAATTCCTAATCATCTGATAGCATCTGTAGTCACTTGATATCTCAAACACCCCCAGACTATACTTATCCAAAAAAATTAAACTTTAGAATTTGAACTAAACCTTGTAGAGCTACCAGAGCAGTAAAAGCACATTTGGCATAAGTAAACTCGTTTTTGCTGCACATTCGCTGGGTGAGACAATCCAACATTATTAGCAAAAGGGTAAGCCCTTCAGCTATGAGGCTACCTTGCCATTTTTGAAGTATGACTCGCGTAACATACCAACATTATGGAGACACAACCATATGACACAAATTAAGAATTCAAATGTGACAGACTTTTTGCTCAGAAAAGGACTGATCAACCTAGTAACTGGTTGCAAAGAGACCATTTTCTTTTTGTACATTCAGCAAACAGAATATCTAAGAGCAACAGAACAGACCAGGATAAATGGAAATACAAAATGGATTTGGAAATGATCGTGGCTTAAGATCTGTTGGCTCGCGCAGTATACCTTTTCACTTGTTCCTATTATTACATTTGACAATCCCAAACATAATCTCCTTGTAACACACACTGGGACAAATATCTCTGAAGGAATATTTTAAATATCGGTGTTACACTTCTTTTAATATCTCATTAGAATCTATGCTTTATAACACGATTAAAAAAAATTATTACCATCCTGTCAAAATATATATATATATATATATATATATATATATATATATATATATTACCAGGTGATTCACATAAAGGTTGTTCTTTTAGAACTGGCCGTCTTAAATTTAGCTTTTACTTGCTTTTTAGTTATGTAGATTCTGGCTTGATGGTGCTTTATAGCTGCAATTTGTACAAAAATATTTCTAAAAAGAAAAAGACCTTTCTATGCAACTGAGAAAAGAATCGCAGTATGAAAAATAATCTTCTGGTAAAATTAAATTAAGGTGCTTCACCGGATAAAATTTATAACTTATTACAAAGTTGTTCATAATATCTTACGAGTCCTTGTTCACTTTCCTGCAAACTGTAAAGCATACACAAAAGACAAGGAGAAGGAATAAAGAAGAGATGATACAAACACTAATGGTGAGACCAGATGAGTGAGACAGCACAGCAGAAGTCCTTGCAATGAAAGCCACCATAATTGCTGTAATTGAAACAACGTTTAGAATTACACTGACGCCAACCAAATAACCTCTTATCCCTCTCTTATGAATCATTGGTGTTAAAAAGTAGAAAAACAGTGAAGAAATTGAAAATAGTAGGGCAATTGTATCTGCCACCATAAATATCTTAAAGGCCGTCAATCTTAAAAGTACTGCAGACCCCTGGTTCGGTCCTTGGTTGCCGTCAAAACCACCTGGCATAGCGAATCCTGCTGTCAAGGCTACTGTGGTCATGAGTGCAGCCACTATCATATGAGTATTCACAATTTCTCTATGCAAATTCTTGACTTCTTCATCAAAATCTTTGTGTTCATGATGATTCCGCACTTTATCTTTAATCCACTTCTCCCAAGTGTATCCGGTTCTATCAAGTGCTACTCCACCAAGCGCCTGGACGATTCTTATAATAAGGAATGTGAGATAAGTATATAAAGTTCAGGTAATATGGTAATTCAAAAATTTCAAAAATAATAATTATATATTTATAACTATGCGTTCAGTCAAACAACAAATATTGAAAAACAGGGTGATGCATACCTCGTCGATTATGGTATCAGTCTGTTTTTGATGAAACACATCTCTAGGAGTGAAATTTTTGTTGTCTACTACATCCCAATCAGCATTCCAGTCATCTGTATTCTGAAGTTCAGGAAAATAACATCCAAACTTGGCAATTAGGTGGAGAGGCGTATTTCCTTCGTTGTCTCTCTGAATAAAAAGGGTATTCTTCATATCAAATTTTAGTATTCTTCCTGACAAAATGTATCCGATCAAGTACATTTGGTATTGCATCACCGCGATATGCAATATATTTTGACCATTTCCATCTACACTCTCCCAAGCATCTGGCAAATTTTCCAAAAGTGTTCTTAAGATGCAGTGTTGTCCTTTATATGCTGCTACATGAAGAGCTGTTCTCTTATATTTTTTATCTGCTAAATACGCTACTGATTTATCTACATTCAGTAGATAAAGAATTGAATCAGACCACCAATCATCATTTGGCATGTAGTGAAATGCCGTCCACCCATTACTATCAGCTTGCTTTATGTGAATCTTTGTTCTTTGTCAATACAAGTTTCATGCATTCTGATAAGAAATTCATGATTATTATAACATATTTTTCAGTTCTTTTAGAACCTTGAGCATCGAAAAGTGGATTACTGGGGCCTACCAACACCAAGTTCTGACACCCGTTAAATTACTAGTCTTCCTAAAATCTTAAGAGGGTAAGAATAAAGTTATAATGTTAGCTTCCAAATAAAGTTATAATGTTGAGGAGAGTTAAAAGGGCGGACAAAAAGTCAATAACTAGCTTCATCATGGAATAGAAAACAAGACAAGTTAGCGAGGAATTGTAAGATGGTATATATATGTTGTATGTACCATCTTCATTAATACTAGATCTCACTACTGCAGCATGCAAAGCCGTTCTACCATTAGGACCACCAAACGTCGGGGATTCACAATTGTCAAGAATTATTTTTATTACACCACTGTAACACCTAACAGCAGCCAAGTAATTAAAGTGGAGTTTCGTTATACTTATTCTGAGGATATGCATAACTTGGATCTTCTTTTCGTTAGGTGAAGTGCAGTCTCACCTCTTGAGTTGGTCTCTAATAATAGTGATTCATCAGCACTTAGAAGTAGAATCTCTTCCACGCATCTTATACTCCCGTATTGACATGCAAGATGAAGCACCGTGTTATTTGCAGGTGTCAGTTGGTCACGGACTTTAAGCCGGTCTTTGCTCTTTAGGAAACCAATGTTATCCTTAACCAGAGCCAAATACAACTCACTATCCATATGATTCATTGTGTATATAATGTTGTATATATATGATCGCCAAAATTGCAAAGGGATCATGCAAGGAAGAACATTTACATTTACAACAATTATTCAATTGCTCTTACAATATTAGTATTAATTAATTAGTCAACTGAGTTAATTGTGTACAAATCTGAATTAATCAACATGGAGCATGTTACCTGGCTACCTTAAAATAATTACTCCTTTTTTAGTTTTTCTATATAATCTTTTTGTTTTAGAAGTAACGTAGATGACTTGTACCGAAATATAATTCCGTAAAAAACGGAGTTCTTTTATTTAAGAAAATTTATCATCTAACCAAAATACATGCAGAGATATGTTTACAAATTTAGACAATAAAATTTTAATGTTTGAAAACAAAACTCCTGTTACAGAAAAATAGAAAATAATTAGTATTCATCTGAATAGAATAGAAAAAACAAAAAACATAATTTTTAAAAAAATACATAATGCAACTATTATTTAAAAAATAAAAGAAAATTTAACTCTAAGGGAATTCTTAATACTGTTTAATACTTATAGGCTTGAACAAGAAAAATTTATCACGAAATTACAGAAAAAACAATGCAAAATTGGAAAATCAACACGATATTTTGACAAAAGAAGCCAAAATTGACATGATTCAAGTCGACTATACTAAAATGACCCGTTTATTCTTTTGAACATATATATTTAATTTTATCAAAATACAAACAACATGAGAAACTTGAAAATTGTCCCCCTCAATGAAATTCACGAGATACTAATCAATGACTTCACATTCACCCTGGTTCCCTTGAAGTTTTTCCTGCTGATTAGCATCTTCAATTGTTTTGGTCCTACATCTTAATCAAAAGTCAAGAAGGATTGTTTTTTCATGCCACTTTGTCAAATATATTGAATGTAACATTTGACCTACTCAACCACCACATTGATTTCTCCTTGTAGAACAGCCTTATTGCACCCATCAAGACACTTTGCAATGTTTCTTGTTACACCCAAAAAATAGCATTCGAGTATTTTTAGTGGGCTTTGATTTATTTGTGTCAGGATAATTCATCATTTCAGGAGAATAAGGAGTCGTTCTCGGCCTAAGATGGATAGGCTGATGTAACACCCCTTTCCCAAAATGAGATGAGGGGTTACTTATCAAACCACAAATCTGTCTATAGAGTATTAAAATCCACCTTAAAGTAATTGAATAAATCCAACGGATCTCTAAAATAATATTAAAACCTCCAAAACAATTCAAAACGATAAATACGAATAATCCCAAAATCTCTAATGATAAATAATATCTAAATAATAGCTAGAAGTCCAACTTCCTAACCAACTGTATTAAGGGTAGCTCTCCATCACACAGCCCAAGATCCCCCTAAGTACCTGCCAGAAGAAAGAATACGGCATGAACCAAATGCCCAATACAGATTGGAATAAAATTTATAAAACAAGAAGCAAGATATATAATTTGATAATAATAAATAAACTTTAATTTTTAAAGACAAGGCTGAAGTAAAGAGGGGTTAGGATATTTTATACCGATATCAAAACATATAACAAATACACACATAATAGGGTATCTAATGCGTGCAACAAACCGGACAACGTGTACGGCATATACGACGTCACCGTCAAATATCAAATCACAAATCAAATCAAATCTTTGGATGTACCCACATATCCTCAAACAAATATCAAAATGCGCAAAACTCACCACCTGAGCTATCAGAAGGATACGCCGTGACTAATCACACTGCCACGGAAGTGTCATGCCACTGGTGCCGCAATGACATGGCTGTAGTACCTCTACAACTGGTTAACTCGGTATACCCTATATCACTCTAAGGGTTCAAATAAAATAATTTTCACAATTTTAAAATCACCTGAACAGATATTTCAAATATTCTACGCAGATATGTAACATACATAATTTTCGAAAATCGCAGAGACAAATATTTAAATATTTGGAATCAGACTTTAAAATAACTTTCGGAGAATCAAAACAGTTAAAACGAATAATAACGGAAAGAACAGATTTATGAACGGAACGAATTAAATATAATTAATCCTAAAAAGAGTAGCGCTGAAGAGAAAGGGGACGAAATCTGTACCTCGAAATAGCAATCTCAGACACTAACGAAAACTCGAACTAGCAATTTCAGACACTAACGAAAACTGCATAGACCCACAAAATTTCTGGTTCACGATATATTCTTCTTGATCAAGACAATTCAATGCATCCAAGGTACCAAATAGCGCATCTGTATTTCTTTCTTACGCGGACTCCACTTTAAGGTTTAATAAAACTCACGGTTGTGTATACATGAGTCTTGTATATATACCGAATAAAATAATCCTTAACACCTAATCGAAAATATCACGTCTCAAACGTCGAACTTCTTCATAACTCCAATTTTGTCCAGATTTGTATTTTACCTTTTTGATCCTCTAAACGATGTTTTCTGGAAAAACTTAAAACACAACAATCGTAGAGAACGAAAATATCTTTCTATAAAGTCCAAAATCAATGAATTCCGACTTACGATGAATTTATTACGAATTTTACAAGACAACTGATTTGTGTATGAATAATCCTACGAATTTTACAAACAAAGATGAAGAAAAAGAATAAGGATTTGTGTATCGAGAGAGATTTATATCTGTTTAGTCTTGGTGGCTAGAAAAGAATATGAAAGAATGAGGAGATCTTAATCTATATATAGAGTTTTAAAACTCTACAATAAAACCTACTACGATTCAAATACCAATATTCGAAAACCCGTTATTCTAATCCAATTTTAATTCTTAATCTCTATCTAATTTTAATCCTTTTTTATTATTATTAATCTATTTTATTACAAATTCTATTTCTAATCAAATTCAATATAATAAATATTATGGTTAAAGAAAATAATCTTACAAATTCTAATCTAATTCTAATTCTAATTACTAATATCTAAATAAATAAATTACGGATATTACAGCTGAAGGCCGATGACATTATTTTTTTCAGGCGTTCTTAACTCAGTTATTGAAGGTCCTCCGGGGTTAATTATTGAAGGCTTTCCGTGGTTGATTGTCGAAGGCCCGACCTTCCGGGGTTAATTATTGAAGACTGTCCTGTACTGCACGAGTTGTCCTTGACGGGGAGCTTTGTGTTACAGTTGACCTCAGCTTGGAAGACTCTTTTCCTTGTACTCAGATGAATTGTCCTCGTTTGGGGACTTAGGGCGCGTCCTGCATTCATGATGGATCTGGTGGTAGTCTCCAATCAAGTTATATGGGAAATAGTTGTAGTAGACCGATTAGAGCCCATTATTTCCGTGTCAACATCAGATTCACGAAATTTTTGGGCCTTATACTGAGTTTTATACTATCCAAACAAACTTCCATGTAGAACCTCTTCCAACTAGGTTTCGATTATCGAATTAGGATTAAATAAGGGATTGATCAGGTGATTTTTTCCTAACGAGCTTCTACATTAGCAAAAATTACGTGGGCTTGATCCCCTATTAAATAGGGTTGCGTAGGCGAGATGGTTGCTAGGTGAAGTGCACTCTCACCTCTTGAATTGATCTGCATTAATGATAGTGATTCATCGGCAAGAATTACTTCCAGTCATCTTATACTACCGCATTCCCATGCAAGATGAAGCAGGCAAGCAGCGTATATTGTGAAGGTGTCTGTTGATGACGAACTTTAACCCAGTTCTCTCCCTCTGGGACACCAATGTTATCATCAACGATAGCTAAATACAAGTGAAAATCCATATTACTCATTGTGTGTATAAATCTCTATATATTATCGCAATGATTGGAAAGCAAGGCAAGGAACAACATTTACATATATAGACTGCGCTCATCTTCCGCAGGCAACTAGGCAAGGACAGTGGTGTGTGTGTGGCTGTGTGCTGTATACCTAACGCCTAACGGTAATTGTTCATCTGCTCCCAAAAAAATGAATACTCAATTAGTCAATCACTGAACTATCTTATACTGAAAATTAATACTATTACTGTAATATTTACATCTTAATATTAATAAATTTAACAATTTGATACTTGACAACTCCATAGGTAAAAAATAATGATGGTGGTCGATTTCTTCACCACAATTAGTATACTATATATGCTCCAATCCTAAAAAAAAAATTGGTCATCTGAAACGGAATTATGTACTTCCTCCTTCCCTTTTTAATTAACCTTTAATAAAAAAAATCTCAAAATAGTTGTTCATATCTTATTTTAATATATTTTTTTACATATTTTTCCAATATTACCCCTTACTCCTATTTTCCATGTTTGACTCTACAACTTATTTTCAAATTTAGTTCATTATTCCGATAAACAAAGAAACAACATTATAATTAAACATTTTCTTAATATGTGTTTTTTTTCATGAGATCAAGTAAAAGAAGACGGAATGAATATAAATTATACTTAATTGTGGACCCTGTTATATGTGTACCTATCAATATTAAGTGATCGAGTTAATCATCTTAAATTTAAGTCAACTAAATATATTCCAATAGAAGTGGAAAAATTAATTAGCGAAATTAAATATGTATGACGACATTAATTGTTTTTCTTTTTTGACGTAGACGACATTAATTGTTGATTTCTACTCTATCACATGACAACGTCTGAACTGATTTAAATATACCATTGGGAAAAAAATGATAAGAATACAAGACTAAATGATAAATATATTTATATTCAAATTTTTGATTATTTTTACTCATCGAATACGTTTTATTTTTATTTTTGATATCATAAATTTTTATTATATATATATTTTTTTAAAATTATTTTTCTCATTTTTTAAAAATTCATTTAATTTAAAAAAAAGGATAATATATATAATTATATAAATACACGTGATATATATATAGGTAGGGATTTAGGAAAAACCAATTTAGATAGAAAACTAGGAAACCTTAATCTAGACCGTTGATATTTTATAGAAGTAATAAAATTCAAAACTAAATAATTAAGGGTAATTTAGTAATATTTTTAAATTTACAAGTCTTTTTGTTAAGGATAAAGAGTTAAATAAGGCAATTACTTTATTTGGCAACTACAATCATATTAAAATTAATATTTATTATGATAACAAGACAAGAACATTCAACACATAATATATAAATCACACTAAATATTAAATATATAATATGAATGAGATTCTGCTAAGATATTATACATATTTTCATGTACTCTATTAACTATTCTAATGTAGTATTTAATATTTATTCTATTTTAATTTAAGATTCTATTATGTATTCTACTATTTATATATATTCTAATATATTCTAATAAGTATATGGGGTATTTAATATTTATTTTAATTTGAGATTCTATTATGTGTTCTATTATTTTAATTTAATTTTAATATTTTGATATTTGATTAATTACATAATAGCATATTAAGTCAATATAACTCTCTGCGGAATTTTGAAATTTTATTAGAATACATAATAGAATACTAAAAATACATAGTATTCTAATAGAATATTTTAAGAATCTATTATGTGTTCTACTATTTACGTATATTCTAATGTATTCTACTAAATATTCTACTATGGTATTAATATTAATTTTAGATTCTGTTATGTGTTTTATTATTTTATTTTAATTTTAATATTTTGATATTTGATTAAAGACATAATAACATCTTAAAATAGTCAATTAAACAATCTACGAAATCTTGAAATTTTATTAGAATACATAATAGAATACTAAAGATACATAATATTCTAATAAAATAGTCTATAAAACACACTGCCGAATCTTGAAATTTAGAATACATGATAGAATAAGAATATTATAATATATAGTATTCTAATAATTATTTTATTAAATATTTCAAAATAAAATTTAATATATTTTTTAATCAAGATTCCATTAATTGTTTTAATAACTATTTTATTAAGTGTTTTACTATATATGTCATCACATCAATGTTTTTAAATTTATATGTAATATAATATAATATATTTTATTAAATAATAATCTTAAAATTCTATTAACTATTCTATTAATTATTTTAATAACATTAAGATTCTACTACAGTTCTACTTATTAAAATACATAGCGCAATATATTTTTAAAAATAATTCAAAATAATTTATTATATGTTCCATTAAGTATTTTAGTAATAAAAGTAAAACACTTATCAAGATTCTATTAAGTATTGTACTAAATATTTCACTATTTATTTAAAAAATATTAAGATTATATTAACTATTCTACTAATTATTTTATTAAATATTTCAGAGTAAAATTTAATTTATTTTTTAATCAAGATTCTATTAAGTGTTTTTTTTGGCTAAATTTCATTAAGTATTCTAATAACTATTTAACTAAGTATTCTACTAAATATTTCACATCATCGATATTTTTAAAATTAGATGGAATATAATTTATTTTATTAAATAATAATTTCAAGATTCTATTAAGTATTCTATTTTTATTCTAATAAAATTAGCATTCTACTACCGTTCTACTTATTAAAATACAAAGTGTCATATATTTTTAAAATTAATTTTCAAAATAACTCATAAATCTTACTAGATTTTAAAGTATAACAAATAAATTAAAATACAAGTGTACGAGATAAGCGAGCAACAAATTATGTCGCAATTCAAAATATAAAATAATCTATTATGTATTTTAATAAAATTATATGAAATGTGAACATATAAAATAATTCATTATATATGAAATACACAAGATAAAAACTACATGTATACTTACACAAATTAACTCATTAATGTAATATCAATTAATTAACTATTATAAAAATTTCCATATATAACACTAATGTAAATTATTCACTTGCTCTTTTTAAGTTAAAAGTTATATATAAATGATTGAATGATAACCATCAGATCAAATTTTAATGAATGGATAAGATTATGGTTTCTTGTTTTCTCCAAAAAAAGGTTCTCTTTTGAGCAGTTGCCTATATATATATATATATATATATATATATATATATATATATATATATATATAAACGATAATAGAGGCAGTTAATTATCGGTTTTGTTCGTATAGAGATACTAAATCTACCATAATAATAATTCCGGTGGGGGAGGAGGAGATGGTGATCAAGAGCAACAACTAAATAAAAAAGAGCAATCAAATAAATATTTGGTTTTGTTGCAATCAAATAAAATTTTGATTGTTTTTTATTGTTGCACATTCACCTCATTGAAAATGAGCCACCCTCTCCCACCGGAAGCTAGCAGCGTTTCTGCTCCGGCCAACAATGTGGTGGCCGTGGCAATTGCTAGAAACAAAAGCAGCCAAAATGCTGCTAGGTGGGCTATCAATAATCTCTTGATTCGCAACACCAATTCCCCTGCACTTGTTTTAATTCATGTCACGAAACAAAATGGTACGTACCATTTTTCCAGCATTTCTTGATTCTATATGATCATCCCCATTGTGTCAATGTGTGTGCGTGCGCGCATGCATGCATGTTATCATAATAAAATTAATGTGACCAGGACCAGGATTCGTTTTTATATTGATAGTTGAGGTTGTGATTGTACTGCAGATTCTGCCGATATTGATAGTACTAGTTCAGATGCGAATGGTGAATCATCCGAGAACGAAACATCAAAGCTTATTAAAACCTTTAGTACATATTGCACACGAAAAGGGGTAAGTCAATATTGTTATATATAGATTTACCAGAACATGTCGCATTTTAAAGATGGTCAGTTGATGAACTTTCATCCAGTAGATATAAATCATGCATATTGGTTGTAGTAACATTTTGATAAGTAGTGCAGTGATATTATTGATTAAGAATTAGGGAAATGTCCTAATTATGATTGCAAATTTGCAGTACATTTAAAATCGGCTGTATTAACATCTTAATTGACCTATTGATATTCAACGAATTTGAATTCTGTTCCAGTTTAAACCGCAAGGAGTTGTCCTCAATGATGACGATGTTTCCAAGTCACTTCTACAGTATATAAATGAGAACAGGATTAACAATATTGTACTCGGTGCATCAACAGGGTACTTATCAAACATAACTTTCTCACTTGCACACAAGGACATGTATAATCTTCTCTCATTAATGTTAATCGATTGCACATACAATGTAGGAGCTGTGATGTTGCAAGTATGGTCAAAGAATCTGCACCAGAGTTTTGTTCTGTGTATGTTGTTGCAAATGACAGGCTGCAGTCTGTTCGACCAGCTACATTGAGTGCTGAAAATCTTTCCAATCCTGAGACTATGCTGCTTAATGTTTCAGTACAGCACTCAAAACAAGACAATTATATTAGGTACATGATGATTAACAAATATAATCCAATATTGAACTAGTGCAAATAACAAAACAAAAAAAATACTAATTTGTTTGTGAGGTAGTCATTGCCTCTATGAACCTAAAGGAAATGAGATGATAAACATGCATTATGTTATTTTAGAATTTATCTACCTCTTTTCATATACTTTTGAACTTTTGCCGGCAAGCACAATTATTATAGACTATAGCGATGACGATACACTATTGATCTTTCATGTGTGCAATGGGGATGGTAGCTGTCAGTCCCAGTCCCTTCACGATGATAAAGATTTCCAAGAGACATCTAGATCCGGTTCTGTTGCCCAAAACGTATCTTCCAACACTTCATCCGAATTTGACAAGGATGAAACTCACCCATTGTCCTCTGTAAGTGCATAATGACATGAGATTGGATTTATTGCTTCCATATAGAAAGGCTCAATATATTATCTTATAACATATTGTATTTGGGTTTGGCAGAAAGATTCGGATGCAGAGTTGAAAAGACTGAAGCACGAGCTGAAGCAAACCATAGCAATGTATAAATCAGCTTGCAAAGAAGCCGCTAGAGCCAAACTGATGGTAACATACTTTCTAAGAGAACTTTGATCTTATCCTGAATAATAATTTCATTTTCTTAACTTTTTATGAAGGTCTGATGACATCATAGATTATGTGAATAATGCTGATGTTGAAAATATGAAATATAGTTTCTGTAGTACGGCCCTAATTGGGGAGGAATGGATTATATAACGATGCCGCTTTTATATACTCTTGTAAAGTCATCCTTTGGTCATGAATTATGGTTTAATTCTGTACTTTATATTTTGGCAAGTGACATAATGAATTTTAATATTATTCCTTCCTCATCTTATATGCTGCATGTAGACAGACAGTTACATATGTTACAAAATTTCAGGTCAAAGAGATTCATCAATGGAAGCAAAAAGAAGCTCCAAAATATGAGCAAGTGAGGCTTGCTCACGAGGCAGCACTCGTTTTGGCCAAGGTGGAAAAGGTGAAATGCAGAGCTGCAACTGAAGCAGCTGAAAAAGCAAATCGTCTAGCTGATATGGAAGCACGGAGAAGATTGTATGCGGAGTTAAAGGCCAGGAAAGATGCAGAAGCAAAGAAGAGGGCTTTGAAAGTTTTATCTAAAAATGATGTTCGGTACAGAAAGTACACCTTGGAAGAGATTGAGGCGGCTACTGATAAGTTCTCAGATTCTTTGATGATTGGTGAAGGTGGATATGGACCAGTTTATAAAGGCAAGCTTGACCACACTGGAGTTGCCATCAAAGTTCTTAGATCAGGTGCTGCGGCTGACCAAGGGAAAAGGCAATTCCAACAAGAGGTATAATGGCATAAGATTTATCATAGTACTGTGTTATATTTGGGTCTTATACAGTTAAATAGGCTGTAAAATGCCTAATTTATATTATTCTATATATAAGTCATGTAAAAGGTGTTTATGTCATATACAGATTGAGGTCCTATGTTCCATGAGGCATCCCAACATGGTCCTTCTCTTAGGCGCCTGTCCCAAGTATGGATGTTTAGTATATGAATATATGAATTATGGAAGCTTGGAAGATAGACTGTTTCGTAAAGGTAACACCCCTTCGATCCCTTGGAGAGTACGATTCAAAATCGCAGCGGAGATTGCCACTGGGCTTCTCTTTTTGCACAATGCAAAACCAGAACCCCTTGTGCATCGTGACCTCAAGCCAGCCAATATCCTTTTGGACCGTAACTATACATGTAAAATTAGTGATGTTGGTTTATCACGATTAGTCCCAGCTCCATTAGCTGACAATGTCTCACAATATCGGATGACTGCAGCAGCAGGAACATTTTGTTACATTGATCCTGAATATCAACAAACGGGTAGGTTGGGTGTTAAGTCAGACATATACTCTTTTGGGATAATGCTACTCCAAATTATAACTGCAAGGCCCCCAATGGGTCTCACTCACCAAGTAGATAAAGCCATTGCAGAGGGAGCATTTGAAAGTATACTTGATCCGTCCTTGCCAGATTGGCCTGTTGAAGAGGCTCTTAGCTTTGCAAAGATAGCACTGCAATGTGCTGAGCTAAAGAGGAAAGACAGACCAAATCTTGGTTCAGTTGTTTTGCCTGAGCTTAACAGTTTAAGAGAATTTGGAAAGAGAAAATCAAGTCATGACCCTTCTCATAGTTCTCCAAATTCAAGTCCATATGAAAGTTCAGTAAATGCCTTGCAGGTAGGTGAAGTACTTACTACGCAGTGATTTGTTTCAAATTTTGCAAAGTATTACCATTGATTCTACAATATTTCGATTAGTTCACTATTAGTCAGATTAGGAATATATCAATACTTTGACCATATTTATTCAGAAATCAAAGGAGGGTGGGGGGAGACTTCAAAATTCTTACAAGCTTTTTCGTTATGTTTCTTTTCTACTGATTTGTGTTTGAGACATATTAAATTGTAAAGAGCGCTCTAACTTTTAAGAGAGGATTTATGGTACTAAAGTCCCGTGACACTTCAGTTTGCTTATAAATATATGTAAAAATAAACAAGTTTTGTAGACAGATATGCTAGTGACAGTATATAAGCTTCAACATTCTTATCACTGGATATTCCTTTCAAGGTGAAAGATACTTGTAGTTTGGTCACAATGTGTAACGTATTTACTAGTATTGATACCACTTGTCTATTAGACTGTGTCATTTAATCAAGTGAATCTGCCATACAGTAGATCGTCGTGCCTTTGAGATATTATTGCCTCTGATAGCAGTATGTGTGTGTATATTTCTGTTTAACTTTTCTGTGAAGTGATCAGAGGCAAACTTGATTTTTTAAGGCATACGTTTGACGACCTTCAACTGAAAGAAAAATTAGAATATCAAAATTGCAGCAGAAGGAAACATGACTAATATTTATGTTTTAGTGTCTCTTGACATATTTCAGTGGAACTAGCAAATAGGCTATTCTGAATTGTGTGATTTTATGAATGGTCAGGATATCTATAAAAATAATGATACATCTCCTGAAGGATGATAGCAAACCTTGACATTAACGCTGATGAAACGATAGAACTGGAGTGCCAGTAACCACACAGGTTCTCGTTCTTGATGATTCGGAAGTTGATCTTTTTTCATGTACATGTGAGTCTTTGTTCTCTTGAAATTTTGGGCATACAGTTTTTATAGTGACAAAAAATTAAGTACATTGTATGGGAAAGTTTCTTCAATGCCAATCTTCTTTTCTTGACATGCTCAAACTTTACAAAATGCAAAGAAAGAAAAAATAAATTAGTCCAGCCGTTTGAGTACATAATTTACGGGGAAAAAAACAATGGGAGCTCTTCGATTGAGTCTCTCATCTTCATTGATTCTTGAACATATATTAATAATTGATAGTGTTTCGTTGTTTTATATGTTCCAATATATAATCTAGGGGAAGTTCCTGTTTCACGAAACAATATAATTAAATGATACTTGCTATCCAATAGCCTAAATGTTCGAACATGGGAACAATCTTTTTATGAAAAATAAGGGCAAGACTGCCCCGTGCTTTTGTAGAGACCTTCTGGTGCAATGCGTACATTGAGACTCTATACTGCACTGAGTGCATTGAGACTTGACGCTTATGTTGGAAGTTGTGCACTGGGTAACGCCTTACATGTTCCAATAACTTAGATTCCTCTAGCTGAATTAAATCGACTATAATGTCAGCTGTTCGAATTAAGCATAATTCTTGCAGAAACTAGGTTTTTTTAATTAAACTCTGCTAGAAAGTGAAAATCTTACAAAGGAAAAAGCAACTAAAAAATAATCACCTAAGCAAAAAAAGAAACTAAAAAGAAGGAAAAAGCTGGTCCTGCTTCGTAAGGTCCCATTGCTTCACCATTGTCGTCAAATTTGTCACAGAAATTCTACTTCATGCTGTGAGTCCAGCTTTCTACAGTATATTTTACTATGTAATGCATCCATCTGTGCCTCAATCACCACCGAAAGCAAATATTTGAAAATTTGTGGAGTCAGA
This sequence comes from Oenanthe sinensis, assembly GCA_028671895.1. NCBI lineage: Eukaryota > Viridiplantae > Streptophyta > Magnoliopsida > Apiales > Apiaceae > Oenanthe > Oenanthe sinensis. Next base: position 13,545,661 of record CM053799.1, read on the forward strand.
AGCACTCTTGTTTTGTTTTGCTAAATAAAGCCAGAGTCACTTTTAAGACCTCAATCCATTCAAGCTTTCTTATTACAATTAAAAGTAACCATCTTTATTTCTCTAAATCTTATATCCTCACCACCCATCTTTCATCTCAGAGACTCAGACAATCTAGCAGTAGATATAATTAAACACCTTATTAGATCTTCTAAGCACGCACGCGCACACACATTCATTGTTAAAACCAACAGTAATGAAATAACTTTTCAACTTTACAAGCAAAGAGTAACGGTACTATAGAAACTTACTAGTTGTGGATCCCAGCCAGGTATAACATCATACACACTGACACTAGCTAGGGGTGGGTAATAAACCAAATGAAAGATCCCCTGAACAAAGTAATAATGAAGAGAACTTACTTGGTTTTTCTCTTCATGCATGGGATCATTGAAATGGTTAAATATTCTACTGCAAAATCTCAAGATCATATCTTCAAAGTACCTCCAGTAAGTTCCAGTTTACTATGCTTTAGTAATTGTGCAACTTGCCCTTTCGTCTGCTCCCCGCCTCCAGCTCCACCACTTATGCTCTCCACATCACCGAAACATTTGCCTCCTGTCAGTCTCTCGCCACCAGAACCTTACTACATTGATCAACCACCACCTTTGCCTCGTATCAATCTCTCGCCACCAGAACCTTACTATTACGATCAACCACCACCTTTGCCTCCAATCACTCTATCGCCACCAGAACCTTACTATTTTGATCAACCAGCACCGTTACTACCAGCATTTCCACCACCATTATCATATGTTCCATGGAGCGAGAATCCGTATGTCGTTTCACCTCCGGCTCCACCAAATAATGTTGCGGGTCAAGGGCAGCCAGGGACAGGGCAACAAAGGAGTTATACCTTTCCTTACTATTACTACAATATCTCACAGGGTTGTTGTATTTCTGTTCAATTTGCATTTCTCATTCATGTTATTGTTTGTCTACCAATGTTCCTAGCTTTTTAGAACTAAAAATATCTATGGTTGATTCACAGCAGGTGTAGGTTGGATTGCTAGAGGTGCAAGTTGGATTGCTCGAGATGTCATTGTAATACTTTTTAAATTAAAGAATTTGAATATTCTACGTATTAAAGGAATCTGAAAACAAAACATCTATTTGTTTAGTTCGTTTTTTGTTTCACAATCAGGCTGCAGTTGACGGTTCGGGGTTTGTTCCGCCCGGATTCCAATATTTTAATGAATTTTTCGCTTTACGTCAAAAAAACAACAACTATTGTTTGGTGATGGCTGTATATTAATTTCAAGAGTAAAATGTGATTTGTGCTACTGAAATGTAGCTCATCTCAGCACTTTGTGCATATGAACTTCAACTTCTAATAACCCTTAACACTATAATATTCAACTTTAAACTCTTTCAAGGTTTTTGGGCAAAAATTGCTAATGCATTGAGGACATGGACAAAAAATGCATTGATTCAATGATTCTTAACCTGGACTATTAGGACTATATATCCAAAATTATTAATTTAAATTATTGATTTTCAAAAAAGAAGATCCAAAATAATGATCAAATTAATAATTTTTTTAATTTCCGTATTTATATGTGTATATTCTTTTCTGGAAATTGACATATTAGTATATGGAGACCTCATTTTTCAAAAATCAACATTTTAATCATATTTTTATTCCAGTAAATTTAGATTACGTAATGCATTTCCCCCTGTTTTTATTCCAACATATTAATCTGTTTTAATAATAATTCAATTCAACAATTTTAAGTCTGAATGATAACATACATGATTCATAAAGCTGGACAAGTATATAGTTTTTTGCCAACTACTAATTTATATATAAAAACGTTAAAAGAAAATAAATTAAATATTTTACGAGGTGTGATTTTATCCCATATTAAAAATTAAAAAATAAAAGAAAACAAAATCATAAAAATTAATACATGAAACCCCTATCATCAGTGTCTTCTATTTAGACAAACAGTTTCCAACGACTAAGCTGCCGGCGGCAGTTCATCAAACTCAACTAGCTTCAGTCACACACACACACACATATTGAATAAGGCAGCAGACCCAGATCTAAGCATAGAAGATTGGTATTATTCTTACCCTTGATATATGTTTCAAGATTTTATGTAATAGATGTATGTAAATACATATATGTTGTGTTCATACATCTAATATCTACATGTTAGTAGTTCATAAAGTTGGCTCATTTAACTATCTTGAATCATTTTTTTTTCCTGTTGGTTCAGCACAAGTCACAGAATTAGAGTATTTTGTTTTATGCTTGTAATTACCATTCATTAATAGCTAATTTATTTATAAATTTTATATGAGATTTAGTATTGTTTGATGTGGGCATTGAAGTTACCTTTTGAAATTTTCTACCTTTTCATTTTAGCTACTTTTTTTTGCTGAAAAGTTTATTGTGTTTAGAAGTCTGCTGCTTTTTTAGGGTCTTTAGATATTTTTTTTAAATGTGGTGTTTTTGATTGATTTTGAAAACATAAAAGTAGGTGTGTAAATGTATGGATGAAGGGATTATGGTAAAACTACATGTATTTGTTTTCTTACCGGTTTATCTTTGAGCAAACGGCAAACCTCGGCATTCCTTATCTTTATTCCCGAGGCTTGTTGGGATTCTTGTACAATGCCAATAATTGGCATCGGAGTCCATATCATTGGTGAAGGAAAGCCAATTAAAGATTACGTGGAATAAGTTCAAGTGTGCCCATCTTGTTCAATTTGGTTAATTTATATATTATTAGAGTTTAAATTTTATGCGAGTCATATAATCTGCCACATATTATAGGAGCTTGCAGACCTGAATATCAGAGATCTTGGTATTGTTATCGAGATTGTTATGAAAAATGCGTGGGGTGGTAGATTTTCTGCATTTAATTCACCAAATGTTGTTGTTTTCTAGTTTTTCCTTATTGCCTTATTCTTGAATTCTGTGCTACATCAGTGCTAGTATTTTAAATATATTAAAGAGGCATAAACCATAGGACGCATACTCAACTTCCTCAATATAGCTGTCATGATTAGTGAGCTTATGTGAGCATCATTCTCGTTAATAAAATTTGACACTTCTTTGGACCAAAGTGTTCTTTTCTGATTGTTTCTTGCTAGAACAAGTTATAATCCTGCTTAAGAACATTTTCTTCTTACTCATCACAGAAAAGAATAAGAAAAAAAGAATTAAACGTAAGCTCTGGAAGCTATTGATAGAGAAATAGAGTACATGGAAGATATGCTGTTTCAATAATCAATATATATATATATATATATATAACCTTTATTTTGGAGAAAACTAAGGTACTGTTTTGATCCGTTGATTCATTTTCAATCCAATGGATATATTATCCCTTTAAAAAAAGTTTATATATATATATATATATATATATATATATATATATATTAGTACATGAAAATATTCCTCCTGTTTCAGAAAGATAAAAAAAATCAACCATAAAACTTACGTTGAAGACAAAATCGAACCAAATATATAATTTAATTGTAGAGTGTTTAGTGTTTTCTCCTGATGGTTTCTTGTTCTCCTTTCTCACTGGAGTTCCTTTACATTCCCAAGCTTGTCTGCTAATGTGCTATGCAACTTGTAAAACTGAAATAGTAACGAAGTTGGTATTTGCACGAGGGTAAAACTTCACCTTTCAAAGATTGTTTGTTGGTGTGATATGGAACTTGTGAAACTGAGAGTGACAAATTTGTTATTAATATTTACAAATTAGTCCAAATTTGCACTTCTCCGCATAAATCATATAACTACTTATCATGTGTTCTGCATGTATATGGATAATCTAATTTATTACCACTTCTTACCATGTATTATGCCAGATCTAAGTGGATATAGAATATGTGATCAGCAATATATATGTGATGCCATTTGCCAATCATTTCTTTTGTTAGTTCCTGTATATATGTATATTTTTTTATTGGAATCGTAATCCTAGATATATTATGCTTGCAATAGTTTTGGAATGGCATCTGATACACAAGGGAGTGTGGAGCTGAAGCAGCAACCACCAGAGAGGATACAGATATACTCCACCCCGAGCAATGAAATTTCCTCATTCTGGAGAGGTCTCTGTCCCTATCCTCTTATTCTATCGCTATATACCGAAAAATTCCTGATAGCTTCTGTGGATGGCGCAAAAGCTTGTATGAACTGATTTATTTGCTATAAACGTACCTTTCTATGTGGCAGAGAAGTATGAGAGAGAAGCTAAGAAGTATTGGGATAATTTTTACAAATGCCATCAAGACAGGGTTAGACCTCAACAACTTTTAGCTACTTTTTAAAATTATAGTGAAAAAATAGGAAAAATGTTTAATGCTACCTCGTTATTATTAAATTGAACGAAACATATAAATTAAACTCTATAAGTGTTTAGCTAAGAAAACAGTAGTTGGAATTATCATTTATATATTTGATTTGGTAATACGACATGCAGATTTGAATTATTCTTATAACCTCAGAAAGCTGAGTCTTTTATTGTTATTCTTAAACCTGTACCTATTTTGTATTATTTTGTTGTTTAGTGGTGTTTATCGACCTACAGTTAATTATAAATATATAAAACAGAACATGTTTTCAATGTTTTCTACACAACTATGTGGCTCATATTGGTTTGCAATTTCTTTCATCAGTTTTTCAAGGACCGGCACTACTTGGACAAGGAATGGGGACAATACTTTTGTGTTAGTATAATGACAATAATGATTATAAATTACGTTGTGGCTGTAATAATGCATGTATGTTTATGTTTAACTTTAACATTGGTTTTTTTTTTTGGGTTTTCAGGGAGCGGGAAAGAAAGTTGTATTGGAGGCAAGTTTCGCTTCTTCCCTATGCCTTTGATTTCTGTCCAATTCCATTTAGCACTCGAGCTCTTTATATTTCATTGTTGTATAAATTGTATTCATTTTGAATCGTTTTGTTTTAGCCATATTTATTTTGACCAGTGAAGAGCTGGATTTAGCTTTGTTATTATTGTATCAGATTTGGACACAATGAGCACATCCGCAGCTATATAGTTGGAAGTAGTTTGCAAAAGGAAAAAAAACTATAAATTTGAAAGTACTAAGATATATGACCAACTGTTCTTCATCTTGACAGACTTCAGTTTTATGATGCATCTATTTTCCTATTCTTGTAGTGGATCTGCAAATTTCTTTGCTATTGACACTTATTGAGATTGCTGTGGGAGTGCTTTAATTGCTTTTTCTATTAATTTACATGTATTGTTGTTGCCGAGCAGATTGGCTGTGGAGCTGGAAACACAATCTTTCCTTTAGTTGCTACATATCCGGATATTTTTGTTCATGCATGTGATTTCTCACCGCGTGCTGTGGATTTGGTTAAGGTTTGATTTCTCACCATGATGCTAATTATCATGTGCATTAGAGAAATTAGCTCACTTGAGCATATGCTTTATAGGTTAAAATTGAAACAACTAATATAAAAATTTCCAGTTCATGCAGAGGATTAAGTAATAATTATATTTTTATGTGTTTTTTTTCTGCTAAGAAATAAGCGGACCTTCTGTGTGACGTACTGTATTTTCTGCATTAGAAAATCTTATGTCTGTTCCACAACTATGTAGATAAGAATGTATGGTTTTTGTTATTAGGGAGTCACTGCAACATATATCTTTTTGTTTATGTTCTTACAGAGCTTGGAGCCTCCGAATCTAAACTTGTTCAGGAATCATCTTCTTTATGTTTGATTCAGATGAAATATATTCAAATATATCTGCTTGGTTTATCTCGAAAGACTTTAAGCAGTCACTAATATTTCAGCCAAAACTTTTAATTGATTCAAAATGTAGCACCTATATAATCTGGCATCTTTGACATGCATGGGTAATATTTCAACGCATGCTACAACAATCCAATTTCATCATATAATGTGGGACACATATGATCTTAAGCCTACTTGGGCAAGTAAAAACTAACCAAAATCTATTTTTCAGTTTGGTTCTAAAGAATGAATTTGGAAGGAAATGTAGTGAAAATGTACTTTATTATGGTTAAATATTTACAATTTTTCATTCCCTCCAGCCACCAATCTCCCTATTATATAATATCACAACATACACTTTTTGGGGAATGATTTTATTTCACCTCACTTGCTATTGCCACGTCAGCAGTTAATTAATTCTAATTTCTAAGTTACTATTATACCCTTATATACAATTAATTAACCTACTATTATACTCTTATGCATATTTAATTAACTTAATTAATTTGCAATATCATATTTTTAGAAAATGATTTTATTTCATATATTATTATTATTATTATTATTATACTTTTATACACATTTTCTAATTAATTTTCCATCTTCAAAAATTAGATATCTCAGAGTATGTCGTCAACAAAACTATATGTAATTATTTTGACTCGGTGGATTTCCGCACACATGTGAATTTTTCTTGCCAACACAGATTGTTTGAAAATTAGTGTGATCGCTGAATATATATTTTCAAATTATCAGACTATACTTCATGAATTTTAAAAAAACAATATATTGAAATAAAATACAAAATATAACTCAAATTTTAGAAATTACCCGTGCCTTGCACTGGTGTAAGAGCTAGTTTAAATTAGAGCTCGAACACACCAATTAGTGAAAAAATGATCAATGATCTGTTTCCTTTCTACTCAATTTATTCACAAATTTAATAGAAGATTTGCTCTCTATCATTTGAACTCCTTCCTCTTACGTCCTTCTCTTATACCTTTAATTCCGTTAATAATTCTTCATGTCATTCTTTCCACAGTTCCACCCAAATGGAGCATCCAGACTTGGTGGAAAAGATTATTTATAATGTCTAGCAGGAAATAATAAAACTTGTTTTTAATTGTGGTCGTATATTCCTTTCCCTTCAGATGCATAAAGACTTTACAGAGACCCGGGTGAATGCATTTGTTTGTGATCTGACGGCTGAGGACCTAAGCAATCAGATATCTCCAGCTTCAGTGGACATTGTTACCATGGTATTTATCAAAACCTTTATATAAAAAAAATCAAAGTCTAGCAACAGCAGCATGCTGAAATGCATACTTTCTTGATGGTCTTTCGCTTGTATGATCACAAAATAGTATGGATATTCTAGTGCTTGAAGCTGACTTGTAAAGCAGATATTTGTCTTATCTGCAGTATCCCCTGAGAAGATGTCTCAAGTGTTGCAAAACATAAAAAGGGTTCTTAAGGTAAGATATGTATATTACCTGGTATGAATTTACTTGAAATTGGCTTCTCTCTGGACAGACTTTAAGATGGTTCTCAAACAAGTTTAGATGACTAAAAAATGAAGAATGAAAAAAAATTTTTAATATTTTTTTCTACATGTCAAAACCTTAATTACAATTGTCAACCCAACTTGTTCTCCGGTTTTTGTATTAAACCTAATGATTCTCTGTCTAATTTATAATATTTGTCAACAAGATCAATCAATTAGGAAAACGATAACCCGACATTGTGTTTTTTTTTTGTTTTGCTTTCTATTCTTTTGTCTAATATGAACACCTTTTTCCCTCTTTCCAGCCTAATGGCTTTGTTTTGTTTCGCGACTATGCTGCTGGGGACCTTGCTCAGGTTTACTTCTACTGAACGATCTTGATACCATTAGATACTTGCATTCGTGTATGATTTCTTAATGGATGCTGATTTTATGATGCATATGTAGAAGCTTTTGATGACTACTTCTATGAATTTAAATGCATTACCACATGATAAACAATCGATGTATATACATATCTAATATTCTAATCGTATTCGATGAAAGAAAGAAAACAAAGAATCTTAATTTAGCAATAGCATTCCCAAGAGAAGAAAATGTGTTTGGTTTTATTTACAGTCAGAAAAAATGAGATATATAAATAGACGAGATATATAAATAGGCCATTTTCTAGACCCACACACATGTACATAGCTTTACCTGTATGGCTGTATTATTATTATATATATATATATAGAGAGAGAGTCCTACTCTATTAGAAAGTAAATTAGAATAGAAAGTAAAAAGTAGGTCAAATAAGGATTCAACCCAATACACCCCACACTAATCAAATACACCCTCACACACACAATCCCACCTAATTCCGTTTTTAATTTGATTTTTCCCGCTAATTAGTAAACTTTTTTCCAAATCTAATTTCACCATATGTTTGTCCATCTCCCAACGATCAGTTTCCATACCATATGTGCTATAAATAACAACTAATTAGTTAAATCTCATGAATGATATAATATTATTAATCTTGTATCTATATTAAATTTTATTAAATATTTATACCAAATAAAATTTAAACATCTCAATTTAATCACCGCTTAAACTATTCAATTCATTTAAAATATATTAAAAAAAAAATCCGTGCATTGCACGAGTTATAAGATAGTATATATATATATATATATAGTTTTGTTGAGCGGAGTACCTTTAAATAGAGTACAAATTGGAGACTTATATATCTTGTATTATGTTCTACACTAATTTTGTATTATATTATATGTAGAATATAATGCAGGACCTATATGGTCTCCGCTCTATTTAAGATTCCTTATATAATTTTTGCCTATATATATTCAGTCATATTATTTAAATGTAATGTTAAAAAGAGAATAAAAATAAAAAAGTGATTATGAGGGTATTTGGGTAAAAATCAAGCTTATTTATGAAAATTAATTATTTATTTCTCAAAAGTAAGTTTAGTCAAACAGCTCCTAAGATTAGATTCATTTATGTTTACATTATATACTTACGATGGAGTAAGTGTTACCAACTCTAAACCCTAACAATGGTCTTCTCTAAACGGCTTATGAATCTCGTAGTGAATTACAGTGTGGAGAAAATGAAGTCAATTGGCTCGCTCGCCACGTGTTGCCTAGCTGCCAATTTTAAGTGCAACAGAGAAGAGTTTAGATAATTAAACTATTTAATTAACAAGCCATACATTTTTTATATGAGAGTATGAAACTAATAATTATGTATTACAAACTCCGTTTTGGTTTTATACAGGAAAGATATCGGTTGCTGGTGGTATTGCTTCCATGATTCCACTATTATATGGTCTATAATCTAATTGGACGATATAAAAGAGCGTGAGAGAAAAGAAAGAAAATTGGAGAAACAAGTTCAGAGAAAAGAATTGGAGACTGAGGCGAAGATTAGGCACTATGAGATGATATGAAACTTCAATAGCAGAAAATAAAAAATAATGTCAGATATTTGGAGATATAAAAAATCTTAAAAGCTGTGCTCGAGAAGAAGAAATATTAGTAGATCTCGTGGTAACACCTAAAAACTTGTTAATCTAGAGATTTTTAATCAGATAAATGCAAGTCTTTTGGTTTAGTATTTGTAAAGTAGTTGGTTGGTGTTGACTATGGATGTAAACAGACTTCTCTGAATGAAGTGCCAATGCCCACTCGTTTCTTTCGATATCATACAGGTATGATAGCTACTGTGAAGCCGTTTACATCTATAGTCAACACTAACTACTTTACAAATATCAAACCAAAAGATTTTCATTTATTTGATTAAACATCTCTAGATTAACAAGTTTTTAGGTCTTACCACAAGACCTACTAATCCTTCTTCTCCTCGCCCTTCTCCTCGAGCGCAACTTTTAAGATTTTTTGTATCTCCGAATATCTGAGATTATTTTTTATTTTCTGCTATTGAAGTTTCATATCATCTCGTAGTGCCTCACCTTCGCCTCAGCCTCCAATTCTTTTCTTTAAACTTGTTTCTCCATTTTTCTTTCTTTTCTCTCACGCTTTTATATCGACCAATCAGATTATACACCCCATAATAATGGAAGCAGTACCATGAGCAATCGATATCTTCCCCGTATAAAACCAAAATGGAGTCTGTAATACATAATTATTAGTTTCATACCTCTTATATAAAAAATGGATGACTTGTTAATTGAATAGTTTAATTATCTAACATCTTCTCTGTTGCACTTAAAATCGGTAGCTAGACAACTCGTAGCGGAGTGAGCCGATTGGCTTCATTTTCTTCACACCGTAATTCACTACGGGATTCACAAGCGGTTTAGAGAGTTCCATTGTTAGGATTTAGGGTTGGTAGCACTTATTCTGTCATACATATATAATGTAAACATAAATGAATCTTAGAAGCTTATGTTGCACGAAGACGGGTATGGGTACATATACGGGGACGGGGACAAGAAACGACAATTTTAGGTGTACGGGTACGGCAATAAATATATATAAATAAAAATTATTTATATATAAGATAGACATAAATTTCAGCATCCTAATGTTTAAAACATAAAATTTATCACGCTCTCTCAAATTTAATTCGGGACTTTCTTGTTGATACACTCCAACCATAACTTACCATTGTAAATCCTTTCTCTAGCCATATTGCTTTAACAGATTCTAATAATTTTTCAACATTAGCATTTTATTGATAGAATAATGAAGTTCAAAATTTAGTGTAATTAGGAGGAATAGAACCACCTATGTCATGAATAGCTCCAAATATAATTAGGCAACCTAAAAAATTAGAATTTTAGAATGGGGACGAGTATTTTAGTAATTTTGGGTCCTTGAAACGTCCTTGTTCCAAGCCTACCACCCCCGGTTTTTAGAAAACGTCCCTGTGCCGTCCCCGTCCCCGAGACGTCCCCAAACTTGGGTACATCCACCGATAGACGTCTCCGTGCATCATAGTTAAGAGCTGTTTGACTAAACTTATTTTTGAGAAATAAATAATTATTCTTCACAAATAAGCTTGATTTTTACCCAAATACCTTTATAATCACTTTTTATTTTTATTCTCTTTTTAACATTACATTTAAATAATATGGAATAATATGGCTGAATATATATATTGGCAAAAATTATAAAAAAAACCTTAAATGGAGTACTAATTGGAGACCATATATGTCATGCATTATATTCTAATTATAATATAATACAAAATTAGTGTTAACATAATGCAATAAGTCTCCAATTTGTGCTCTATTTAAAGGTACTCCATTGAACAAAACTGTCTCTCTCTCTCTCTCTATATATATATATGGGAGACTAATGTTCCCGAGGTTACCTCACGTAACTCTCCTGAGGTTAAAAAAAATCTCATATAAATACACGAGGGTGTTATTGTAATTACAGAGAATCATATGCAATTACAAAAATATCCACACTAAAAAACATTAGTACCTTAGGTAATTTTCTTGAGGTAATCTTTATTCTCTTTATATATATACTATCTTATAACTCGTGCGATGCATGATTTTTTTTTGATTTTTTAATATATTTTAAATGAATTGAATAGTTTAAGCGGTGATTAAATTAAGATGTTTAGATTGTATTTGGTATAATTATTTAATAAAATTTAATATAGATAGAAGAATTGATAGGGATTGGCTCCATATATTGTTATTATTATTATTTATTAGGCTGCTTTTATATGTTATTGGACTTTATGTTAGTCCACATGTTTAGGGCTTTGGTTTATTATGTTCCGGGCCTTAGTTTATTAGCCCATTAGGTTTTATATCTCGGTATATATACCGGACATGATACTTATATTACTTACACTTTGATTATACATATTCTTGGGAATAATATTGAATAATTATTCTTGGATTCGTATATTCACTGCTTGATTATTGTTCTTAAATATTGTCTTGCATCAAGAATAATAATATTATATCATTCATGAGATTTAACTAATTAATTGTAAGAATATAACACATATGGTATCGCAAACTGATCGTTGGGAGATGGAGAAAAATGTGGTGATATTACATTTGAAAAAAAGTTCGCCAATTAACGGGAAAAATCAAATTAAAAATGAAAGGGATTAGGTGGGATTGTGTGTGTGTGAGGGTGTATTTGCTTTGTGTGTGGGTGGGGCATGTTGGTTTCTAGTTTTTATTTTTTTTGGTTTCTATTGGAATAGGACCCTATATATATATACTTGAAAACATGATGAAGAATTGTAATTATAAAAAAACTGGTGCCAGTCGGTAGTTCTCTTTCCTTGTTTTTTCATTTGTGCTTTTTCATTTCTAGACTATTTATTACAATGGTCAAGGCCTTACATCAAGGAAATAATGTAGCTTATGTTGAGTTACTTGTTATAAATTATGAAGATACAAGTTTTCAGCATCTTGGTATTATTTTATAAATATATTTTTCATAATGCTGGAAACAGTTTCTTCAGGTTTTACGTCATTGATTTTTGTGAAGTTTGATCCAAAACTGCTACGGCGCTACTTTTACACTGCAGTCTGTTATGCTCCCCTACTTTACTTTCACCTATATAATCCCCAATATGCTTCGTTTTCTCATGTCTTGTATGCAAATGGTTTAGCTCCAGTTTAAATATTTTCTGAGCACATTAGTGTGAGAAATTCTATCATAGTTGAGGAGATTTGTTGTTTTTGTGACTAATACAAAGTATTTGTGTTCCGTTTATAATCAAATTATTGAACAATATGCCCTTAAAAAGTCAGGCCATAATTAAATTCTCTCAAATTTACATAGATATATTCATTAAAAAATACATGTTCTGTTTGCATCCTTTCACTAGCTGTATGTTTTATTGACAGGAAAGACTTGCTTCCAAGGATCAAAAGATCAGTGAGAACTTCTATGTCAGAGGTGATGGCACTGTAAGTTGTAATTGGCATGTACAGTTCTAATGCTAGTATGAATAAGCTCTTCTAAGCCACCTTCTTTTTTGCTTTCTAAGCCACATTTTTATTGAATTGAATGTATAATCCCAGCGCGCGTTCTACTTTTCTGAAAAGTTCTTGGAAAATTTGGTCAAGGAAAATGGGTTTGATACCAAAGAGCTCAGTTTATGCTGCAAGCAAGTGGAAAATCGCTCAAGAGAGATAGTTATGAATCGGTTAGTATTTGATTCTGTTTTAAATTGTAATTGCGTTAGTTTCTATTAATATATGTTACTAGTGCAGTCAGTAGGAAAACTAGGTTTCCTGCTTATTTGTTGCATTTCTATATATTGTCTAAAAAATTTCATGAGTTTTGTTACTTATGTTAACTTATGTAGAAGACTGCATGGGAAGTAATTTTATATTATTTTCTCAGGGAAGCACTGGTCTTTTGAGTTGTTGGGTCATCTAATTGTTTTAACTGCTCTCTTGGTATCTGCTAAATGGCCATTTATGGCTTAAGTAATGCACTTCTTGAAGTGTTGCTTTTTTTTTTTTTCTTACTTCGTTTTCTTTTACATTTCTCTGTAGAATGACTCGAGTAATGCACTCCTTAAAGTAACTCCTTTTTTACTTGTTTTTCTTTTATGGTTCTTTGTAGAAGCTTCATACATTTAATATAATTTCCTCTTTCTTGTTTTTATTACAGAGAATATGATGCTTTAAATTTCTATTTATTTCCTGCTTCGGAAAACTAAAATATTTAGTCCCAATTCTTGTGTTACATCTGGGCTATATACGATTTTGCTAAAATTCCGCATGATATTATTAAATGTCTGAAATATATCTGCATTATTATTTATTTTGATTTCTGGTTTAAAATATGTAATTGAGAGAGTGAGTATAAGTGCATGTTTTCTGTATTCTACTACTAGTCTTAGTGTAACTGTCTTCTAATTACAGGCGATGGGTTCAAGCTGTCTTCCACTTGACTGAGACTAAAATCAAGCTACAACTCCTTTTGAAGGATAGTTCTAAGTCTGATGACAGAGTGATAGAGCCAGCAACTGAGTCTGAGATTGACATGTCTGAAGGAATTATTGAAATGTTTGGTATGTCAAATTCTAATAACGAGGTAAATAATCATTTAAGTTTTTTCTCATCCTTATTTGTCAGTGGTATTTTCCTTTTTCAAATATGATACAGATCACTCTCATTTATATAACATGTCCTGACAAAGGGGAAACTTGTTAGGGTAGGGATTAAAGGGAAGCATGACTTTTTTTTTTGGTTGGGGATGTGAATGAGTTTTTAATGGTTGCAAAGACATATCAGTTCATGGTATAATTGATTCTTGTCTTCAAAACTTCTCCCTGCTAGATTAATGAGGTAAATGTAAAAGACTGGAGTTTCAAGATAAAAGTACTTCCCAAAGAGAACCAGCACACATGCAAATCAACTGGTTTGATGCTATGGGAATCAGCTAATCTTATGGCTCATGTCCTTGCAACAAATCAACATATTGTTGCCGGGAAAAGGGTGTTAGAGCTGGGTTGTGGCTGTGGAGGAATCTGTTCAATGATATCCACTGAATCTGCTGACCTTGTTGTGGCAACTGATGGAGATGAAAAGGCACTTGAATTGATGTCTGAAAATGTTAGTTCGAATCTCCAATCCTCTTCACTGGCCAAATTAATCGTGAAGAGGCTAGAGTGGGGTAATAAAGACCATATAGAAGTAATTAAAGATTTGAATGACAGAGGGTTCGATGTCATTATAGGCACAGATGTGACTTATGTTGCAGAAGCTATTTTGCCCTTGTTTGCAACTGCAAAAGAATTGGTTTCATTTAACAAAAACATCGGTCAAGAATTGAAACCAGCACTTATTTTATGTCACATTTTTCGCAGAGTCGATGAACCATCAATACTTTCAGCTGCATCTAAATTTGGTTTTAGGCTCGTTGATAGGTGGCCTGATGAATCTGCAACTGCCTCTTCTCATAGCATTATAAGCAGTTGGTTCAGAGAAGATACTCAAGATGAGTGCATTCCCAGTACGGCGTTGAATATAATGTACTTTACTTTGTCATAATCAGGTCTTTAAACTTGTTTAGAAATTTACCGTCATATACCAAAGTTTTTGGAACACAGGATAGTTGTTAGTCCAGTCTTGGGGTTGCATTCCATGCCCGGGAAAGTGTTATATTTCATTAGGTTGGCAGTATATTGGGTTTCTTCCCATGAGTATCGTTACATCTCATACATTTGCTGAAGCAGCAGGATTTATAAAATTGTGGAATTTGATCTTATTCTTGTTTAGTATTATGTAGTTAAAGTTTAAAATCCTCTTCATGATTCTAAACAGGCATTCTAATTGTAAAGACTGACATTGAATTTGTCTTGTGGATTGAAATTGTTGAAGTTGGCATTTGCTTTGCCGTGCGATGTATTATATGATATGAAAAGCTGAAGAGGAATCCTAGTACAACAAATGTATAGTATATTTATAGTTCCATAAATTTTAACATTAGTGGCCTAATGTTTGTATCCAAATCTGACATTTAAGCTTTAATAATGCCAACGAGAGAGAAGTCTTCTTTTAACATAATTTGGAATTAAAAATTTTAAAATAGCAATATTCTAGAAAGGGATGGGTTGAATTCAATGTATAAATAGTAGTACACCTTTTTATAAGTTACTTTTACTTTTGACATAGATGTTCCGTGAAAAATGGATGGAATAATTGGAAATTTATGTCATATATTATGTTCTACAATAATTTTATAATATATAAGCAGAATAAGAAGCAAGACATGTAGATGTCCAATTAATACTCAATATATTTTAAAGTTATGAAAACAATTATCAAAAATTTTAAGTTTTCATTTGGCTATGTTTTTTTTGTCAGGGTCATTTGGCTATGTTTGAACACAAACCTAGGAGTAAAAAAATAAAAAATTTCTTCTAATCAAGTTGGGATATGCCCGAACCCTTTACTTATATAAACACCAAAAATTTTAGGTTATAACGCGAAACCTTGACTTATAATTGGAAACTATTCGGGTACGTTTGAATGTAAATTCGAGGACAAAAATTTTAAAAAAATCTTTTAACTAACCAGACGGGACAATCTACTCGACCATATTAGATACTGTCTTCGATTGTTATGGCTTATAACTTGGCCCCACAACTTGTAATACAGAAATGACGATGTCTAATCTATATTATATTATTATAACTGAACATTTTTTCCATCTCGATTGTCCAGGTTAACATGCCAATTTCAATTTTAGGTAAATCATAAAAAGATCTTAATTATTCAATTTTAATAAAATGTAATTTTAGAAATGATATATCATATATACAACTCTATCACCGATATTTCTCTTTTTATACAACTACTCACACATAATATTCTATTATAACTAAATTATATTCTATATTTTATATTTTGAGAATCCTACTTACTCTATAATTTTTATTTAATATAGTTATACTCACATTAAACTGAATTTTATCACCATTCAAACTTTTTTATTTATTTAAAATTATGACTTATAATTAAATTTTATGAATATTAATATACAAACAACAATGTATAGAAAAATGTGTAGAAAGAAATTAATAAAAAGATAAATTATCATATTAAATTATATAAAATAATTAATATATAATTTATTAATATCATATTTTGCACGGATTATAATCTAGTAGTATGTAATTTAGATCTTGACATGCATATTATAATTATTTATTTAATTTTTATGATTGAAAATTACAACGTGCTTTTTAGAATTAATTAAAATCGACTATATATATGGCCAAAACAACGTTGTTTTCGCATGGCAATTTAAAATCAGCCGATGACCTTTTTTACAAGAGTTAATTAAACACTAAAATGACATAATTAATGCATTAAAAAATAATCGACCACCATCATTTCGTCTGATGCAATTGAAAAAGGTTTAGGCGACCATTATGTATTTATTTATGTTGGCCAGTTGTATGCCCGGCTTAAATCCGACTATGATATCATCATAATGGACAATATCAACATATCTTTAACCAATCAATTTTGTCAATCGAATTAAACCCTATTTTCTTACATTAATTGTCCTGCTTTAATTGTGTCTATTTTGTTATTCATTCGCCAACATAATCAATTTATCCAACTACATTATTTTGTTGCCAACAAAAAAAAGGAAAATAATTATATGCATTCATATGATATTTTTAGTACAACGATTGATGAAAGTAAGTTGATATATATATATATATATGTATATGTATATGTATATGTATATGTATATGTATCGATCTCCACATAGGCTCCTTAATTGAAATAGGTCAAATATAGCAATACACTGTCAAATAAACCGGGAAACAAACATCCAAGTCTAGCACATCACCACCTGTCTGATCCGATCATCTCGATCAGTAGCTAGCACAATCATCACCCGGCCACCAGGAAGTGTGACGACTAAATTAAGCTGCAAATTTAATCACAAATTGCGCCACATACCTCTCTGTACCAACATTTTTATTTTTGTTAAGGTGGATATATAATCGATCCTACAACCTAGAATTTATTCACCAAACTAAGAGTAACCATATATGGGAGTAATGCAGCAATTTATTCACCGTCCTCATACTTAAACCTTGCATGTTCTCCTATTTTAGAATATAAAGGTATCTCTGATATGCCAAATTAAAACAAGGAAATAATCCATCCATTTCATCCAACATATGGTTTATAATTCAATGGCAAGATAACTATCTTTGTATAATTCACTTACTATCATACTTAATTAAGTATATATATATATAGCTACCAGGGATGACCTGTACTATAAGCAAACAAAACCCACGTATAGGGCCCCAATACATAAAGTCCCCAAAATTTTAAATTATCTGTATATAGATTATAGAAAATATATAAATTATATATAGATTAGGCTCCAAAAACCAATTTTTCTTAAGGCTCTGTGAAGCTCTGGGCAGCCCCTGATCGTTGGTATACAGTACTGGTAAATGGTGAATCATATAAAATAACCTTAGACATAACATAAAGGAGGCTGGCCGGCCGGCGCGTGTGAGGCCTTCAATCGGACTTTCATTTCAATGGCTAAAATAAAACTACTAATTAATACATGACATGTAACATGTACAGAACACTCATGCATGCAATTAATCACCTCAATCAAGACACGCAGTTGACCGAGAGATATTGTCATAGCAATTCAAACTAATGGTTCATACTTTACAGATATATTATGCATACAAATAGAGGCGACGGATGGGATGACAGATAGAGGGTGAGCACGCAGAGCTTCTAGCATCCATCATGCAAGAAATTACTATGTGTGCTCACTCTCTTCTGTCATCTTCCTTGCCCCCTGTTCAAAACACACACATCATATACATATATTAGAGAGAGAGAGAGATAGAGAGATAGAGAGAGAGAGAGTTTATAGATGATATGGTGGGGGTGACAGATAGAGGGTGAGCACGCATAAATTTAAGCATTAACATGCAAAAAGTTCATGTGTGCTCACTCTCTTCTGTCACCTCCCAATCTTACCCTGTAAACACCCCTACATGCATATATATGTACATGGAACTTGTGCTTCTGTTTGCAGCCGATCGACAATGCCCTATATGGAATGCTTCCTAAAGTAAAGTAGCTATATATATGTGTGTGTCTATATAGAGTGAGAGAGAGATTTAATTTTCTGAATGAAATAGTACTACTATACTAGCCGCTGAATATATATAGAAGTACAAATTGAAGGTTTGATGTGATAAGAAATGTTATGGGTGCTGTGCTATATATAGGGATGGGAAAGTGATAGGAAGAAAGGTTCCCTTTGAGTATGGAAGAGATGGAATAGAATATAGGAATATATATGGGGGCATGGGGCTTAATTGGCTGCTCAACCTTTTCCTCCACAACAATTTCGGTTATTAATGCTCATGCAACAGATCAATATTAGTTAGTATAAACAGTTTTATGCAGGATCGGTAAGTTTTATATAGTTAAACTTTCATAAACTAATAATCTCATGATCGGTAATTTTTATTAATTAACCTATCAAGATAAGATATACATTATTTATATTATATTGAAATCCAAAAAATATCTTGAATATATTCATTTATAAAGAATTGTCAATTTATAAAGAGACATTATTTTACCGGATCTTTCATAAACCTATCTATATGTTTTATACATGCCTCCTTCTTAGATATTAATAACCCATTTGAGTCATGGATTTTAAATTTTATTTGTTATAACTAAACACGGGTTGGAATGAATGGCAAAAACCATACCTAATTACCTAAATATCATCAACTAAACTACCTCCGCGCTGTATATGAGATTTGTAAAATTCAAATAATTTTAAATTTTAAAATAAATTTAAATCAAAAACTCAATTTAATTCTAAATCTATTGATTTTCGGATTAGATGAGATTTATTTAATTCTAAGTTCTTCAATTAGTACTAGTTCTCCATATAACTTGTGCATATATATAAAATATAATGATTATTGGAATATAAATGTTGAAGGTTACATAACCGTTCTAATTAATAATATAGTTGTTGAAACTTGAAAATAATAAGACGATAATGTTTTTTTGATAATTCTTTAGTCTACTAGTTTAGTATTGTTCAATAATATTGATATAGGAGATAATTGAACCCAATATCTTGGAGACAACCGATGATAATATAACTAATTATTATAATTAATATCATTGAAATACGAAGATTGAATAAATTTTAACTAAATATTATTTTATAATATTAATTATTTTATTTAACTATTTTAGCTACTCCTTTAAAAGTACTCGAGTAAACCACACTAGTTTTATATCTGCATGGAACTTGTAGTTTGAATCTTCCTATATCAACATTTCATTTATGACATTACACTTACCTATGCTTCTTGTAATTCTAAATTATCAGAACATTCAATAAATTATACTGATCAATGTTCATCTATTATACTAGCTTCCAACCACTTATCTGCAACTCTTCCAATTTTAATTTTGTCAACCCGCTACACTGTTTTCAATTTCAATTTAAAAATAGGAACTACATATTTAATTTATCAATTTAGTTAAACAGATAAATTGTATTTCTTTAGAATTATCGATAAGTATTTTGTATGATTTGTAAAATGAACTTACTACATTGAGAAGTGGGATATATATTAAAATTAGTTATAAAAAAAGATAAATTATATTTTTGACCGACTTGAAGGGCAGAATTTTTATCTAAGGATCCAGAATGAGAGTTCTTTTTTGTAGGACCCCTTAAGGTGATATGCATTCTACTACTATTGCGAATTCGGAAAGCTAGATGCTTTAAACCCCAGCCGTTGGATTGCGAATTGCGGTTACTAGCCTTTCTCATCTTCTAACCCTAGCCTATATTCCAAATTCACATGTTCCCTAGTCAACATTCTTTGTGATAATGGTTTATACGAGTCCCATTTGTGTTACAGGAGGCATATATAATTAATCATTAATACACAAAAAAAAAACAGTTTTTATTGTATGAGAACTAAAGTGGATCCGACAATTTATATTTATATTTGTAGTACAAATATTGCACTTGTAGGGTTTATAAGTTTATATTTTAATTAATTAGCAAAAACTTTTATAGTTTAATTAATTAATTTTCTATAGGTGAAATTAAGCTGCTCCAGCTTTTAATCAGAAAAATAATTTATGGTAAATAATTAGTGGTCAATTTGGATGATCGATGAGATCAATATGAAAATGAGATTATTTGATTCCTACCGGAAATTAATAGAAACCCCAAAAGCTAATTCAGAGACAAAAAAAACCCTAATAGGACATATAGATAGAGAATGAACTCATGATTCTGTACTTTTTTAATCGTATTCGACTTGAATAATTTTCACACAGCTTTTGACATGAATATATTCCCTTTGACACGATTAGTTAATTCTAGAGTAATTTTCACTTTACGTAGTTTTTCGATTTATCACTCTCCTATCACAACTTTAAACCTTGACTGTTTACATCATAAACTTCAAACAATAATTTAGTTTGGATATATATATATATATATCTTTGGTAAATTATGTGAACAATTTTAACATTAAAAAGGATATTTTAAATGAAAAATAAATATAACCATTTTGATAATTTGATTTAATATATATTTTTATATTATATTATTATAACCGAATTTTAAATTTTATTTTTTTTAATTAACTCAGTATTTTATTAATATTATATAATATCCAAATTATAGCTTATATTTTATAAAAAAGTCATTTTTCAACCTCATATTAGTCTATCATAAAATATATAAAAGAATTTTTATGTATACTATATAAAGTCAGTATTTTATTAATATTATCTAATGTTGAAAAATGAATTTTATGTAAAATATAATTATAATTTGGATATTATATAATATTAATAAACTAACGAGTTAATAAAAAATTAAAATTTGAAATTCGGTTATAATAATATAATTTATATTAAATCAAAGTGGTTATATTTTTTTTTCATTTAAAATATCCTTCAAAATTTATCAAAAAACATGAATAAATGCAAACTGAATAATTGTTTAAAGTCTATTATATAAACTGTCGAGATTTAAAGTTGTGATACTAGTGATAAATTGAAAAACTATGTGGATGGAAAGTGAAAATTACTCTTAATTCTATTAATGTTATCACTAATTAATCAATTAAGTACGGCTTTAAAGTTAATGAGATCTCAAGATTTTTAATTATACATATAGAAACAAGAACTTAGTGATCCACGGAACAATTCACATTCCCCAACTTAATTTATATTAGTACCACCATTCAAGGAAATAAACCAATCTTCTTTGATCTCTAATTACACGACAAAAAAAAACCGAATCCAGTGTATTGGATACTAGCTTGGATAAAATAATGCATGAACTTGTATGAGGGTTTTCGTGTGTGGAATATTGGTGGAAAAGTAAGTATTTATTTTTAAAAATTGATTTATATTATATTATTATAATGAATTTAAAATTATAACGTACCGAAATGTTATTCTATTATAGTTAAGTTTGAGATTTTTTTAAATTTACATTTAGTTTTAATTAAGTAATTAACCCCCCTCCCCACATATATATATATATAATTTATAAAAGATTTTAGCGTAAGAAACGGAAAACTTTTACTATTCTACCCAATCATAATAAAAAATAAAAAAAATAGTGCAGAACCATAATTTTATTTGTAAAATTATAATAAAAAGTTTAACTAAACATCTTTTTTTACATTTTTATTATAAAATTTAATAAAAATTTTCACGGCTAAAACATTTTCACCTATTGTTACCATATATATATATATATATATATATATATATATATATATATATATATATATATATATATATATATATATATATATATATATATATATATATATATATATGATAGTACAATAGAGACTTGATCACCTTTGAACACAAACACAAATAAAATATATAATAATAAAATTTAAATTAGTATTAGAAGAATAAATTGTAACTATATCATATATATAATTAGAATAAGGGAGATAACATGGTATAGTTGTCAGGGTAAAAATATAAATTTCTAAATATTATTAATTATTAATTTAATATATTAAATTTCAATTCACCGTGAGTATAAGAATTAACTTAATATTATTTTAAATTTATTTATAAATAAAATAATTAATCTTCACTTATCAAACAATATTAACAACTAATTTAATATTATTTTAGAAAAATTATATTAAATTTTAATATTAAAATTGAATAAATATAAAATTTTAAAAATTTAAAAGTTTAATTAAAAAATTATTATAAGTTATTTTTTTTATAAAAAAACCCATGCATTGCATGAGCCTATAAGGTAGTGTATTAGAAACAGAACAATGCAGTATATAAAGGATCTCTTATGACAACTCCCTTTAATAACTAAAAATTTAAGACAGAATTATATACATCTTCACTGCCGCCTATAAATGTCTATATTCAAATGCATGGTAAGGATTGTCGATGAATTGACGGAAGCAATTATTCTAAACTTCCATATCAAGGAAGGAAGGATGATTGATGATTCTGACTGAATCAACATGACTTCACAGGCGTCACGAGAAAACTTGGATCATTTGCTACATTATAAATCCTTCTCTCCCTCCCCAGATGGAACATATTGGGCTTAAAGATATATAATACGTATCAAAATTCCAAGGACATTTATTATGCTTTTAATTTATTACCCAGTAAATAATGATAAAAAAATTTCTTGAGTCAATTTTTTTAGTCTTTAAACATAATAAATAAATAATAATCAATAAAATATAATTCTTAATAATAAATTTTTTTTCTTAAAATATAAAATAACTGTCTCTAGGGCACAATTACTAATAACTAGCACCCGAAAACTGCTTCTCTCTCTCTATATCTTCCTCTTTTCTCAAAACGGCTAGGGTTTTAGAAAATATGTCTCTTATTAAATTAGCCCGTAAAGAGATTATATAGAGAGAGATGAATAATTTTTCTAATTATAATCTAATTATAATTAATACTAATCTAAAATTCTAAATTATATTTAATTAAGTCTCACTTAATTAATTAATTACTAATTTTAGAATTAGTTTAAGTAATTCATTTATTCTATTTATATAATTAATTAAGTCATACTTAATTAATATCATAAATAAAATAAATTACTTATTTAATTTAAATTCATAATTTAAATTATTTCTCCTTCAAGTATTCTTTGTGTGTGACCCTGTAGGTTATTATTACGTTGGCGATAATTTTAATATCTAATTAAAATTGTAAACAATGAGCGGCGTCTAGTAATACATCATTGCTACCTAAATAATAATTATAAAATCATTGATTCGATTAAGCCTTTCGTGAATAATATTCCATGTAATATAATCCCTTTAATCTTGATATTATAGATTAAACTCAAGGCATGTCTCGTGTCATCCTCTTCATAATTTAATCTTTATTTTCTTGATCGATAAGTAGACTATTGAAATCAAATCAACATTTGAGCACGACCATGCATTTTATAGTCTCACTCAAACAAGAGGCCAATAATATCACTCCTAAAATTAGGAGGATTAAATCTCATCTAGATCATTCATATTTCTCATACGATTCATAATATACCCAATGTTCACTTTTATCATCACCTGGTCAAATGTAACTTTTAATGTAATCAAAGCATATTAATTCTCGCATAGAAATATAATGATTTCAGGTCTAAGGATCATTACACCATTATCACAGTGAGAATTATTTATGACACTTATTAACATGTAGAATCTCACGGCGGGTCATTCCAGTGCCATGCATTGAGACATGCACTTATGTTCTTGACTTTAGTATCACCATACCTATGACCAATGAGATGTGGTCATCTGTCAACAAACATACTAGTCTTTCTGCATTATTATTGTCCTTGAATAATAATATTCGACTAGGAAATTTTAGGAATAAGATACTATTAATATAATCTCATTTTTAAGTCACATACTTAAAGATATATAATACGTATCAAAATTCCAAGGACATTTATTATGATTTCAATTTATTACGCAGTAAATAAAATATAATAAATAAATAATATTCAATAAAACATAATCCTTAATAATAAAATATTTTCCTTAAAATATAAAAGTAATTGTCTCTAGGGCACAATTACTAACAGTATAATATGTTTAGTGCTAGATGAACAAACATATTTCATTTCAGTTACTCAAGAAATATGAAAATGTACAATCTGAATTAGAGAAACTAGCCACTGAAGATGTACCAATGACACTTGTTTACAAAAGTTCAAACTCTAGAAGAAGAAGAAGGTGAAGTCAATATTTCTAAAGCTGGTAATGATAGGTAAATCAAGATAGAACATTGTTAAATATATTCAGTCTAGAGGAACATCTATCTTATTTATCTATCACAATTGAAATATGAAAATATATTATATGATCCAAAAAACAATTTATTATTTACATAGCTTAAAGTTTTATCTATTTTCTTATTTGTTAGTTGAACCATCCTCTATAAATTTGTTTGTTAAATATTTAACAACAAATAGGGGGAGATTGAAAGTCATATGACTAGTCCTATTTGTAATAAGTAGATGACAACTCAACTCAGATAAAAAAGTGAAGTAAATAATAAATGCTGAATAAGGAATCAAGACGAAGAATGTCAACTAGATACGAAGAATCAGAATATCAGAAGAATTCTGACAAGACTGCTACTCTACACTTAAAAAATTTCATTAATATGTTCAAGCGTCGGTGTAAAATAAAGGAGTAGTATTTCAGAAGAGTTCAGAAGATACATAAGGTTTTATGTGCCTACTACAGAAAGATTCCTTGAAGAAGAAAATTATAGAGGAAAAAC
Source organism: Oenanthe sinensis (assembly GCA_028671895.1). NCBI lineage: Eukaryota > Viridiplantae > Streptophyta > Magnoliopsida > Apiales > Apiaceae > Oenanthe > Oenanthe sinensis. Next base: position 13,570,786 of record CM053799.1, read on the forward strand.
ATAAGAAGACAAGACATGACAAAACAAGATATAAATACCACTATATCAGAAATGAGAATCAACATTGTAGTTAGTCATCCGTGAACCAGATCAGTGCACAGGGTGTCAGCAATGTCAGTGAATATTTGTCATCAAAAAGTTCAAGTGGTTAGAAAGGTTATTGTTGAAAAATAAAAGAGTTTTATCTACATCAACAATAGTCATACAGTCAAGACTTTAATTTAATTCTCTATTAATTAATTAAATTAATTAGTTAATTTAATTAATAAATTAATTCACTTAGAATTAATTTATTTCTTAAATTAATTAAACGATTAATTAATTTAGAATTATTTTAGAATGAAGAAGACAAAAGCTGAAAGCTCAAAAGATACAGGTTTGTTTGGAATGTAGTGTACGAGAGTCAGAATCCAAGATTGAATATTTGACTGGATACATGCAGTGGTGAAAAGAACTATTGTCTAGTTTAAAGAGTCAAATTATTTCAGTAACAGATGTACTTGTAATTGCAACTATAGATACAGCTAAACATGTCTGACAATACTGACTTGAAGAAAAGATGAAAAAAGAATTGACACGGAAAAAATGCAGAGTCATATATTCTTAAAGGTGGAGCCCCGGTTGGAATTGATTTATCATTTCCAAGTCAAAAAGAGTTCGGTTCCAGACGTTCAGAAGACCACAGCTTAGAGCGTAAGGATTTATTTTATTAATAAATATTTTTTTATTTAGTAAATTATATTTATAAATATCTAAATAATATTATATATTTATTTTTATAATTTATGAATTAAATTAATTATTTTTTAATCAAAGAATATAAGATGTGCGGATCTAAAAGCATTTCTACGGAGTCTGTCTATAATAAGACGAAATAGACCCATTTTCTTTTTAAATTGAAAGTCATACCGAGACCAAAAGAAAAAGTCATACCGAATGGAATTCTGGAAAGTCATACCGATTCCTCCTTTTCAAAAGGTCATGCTAGAGCTAAATTAAAAAAGTCATACCAAGCAAGAATTCAGAAAGTCATATCGATCTAAATCAGAAAGTCATACCGAATTTCTGAAAGGTCATACAGACTAGAAATAGTCATACCCGTGATTTTTTCAGAGGTCTGAAGGCTTAATAATTGTCTAAAAAATGTCCTGATCAAGAAAGTCATATCAACTTTCCACCTCTATAAATATGAGGTCAGGTGCTTTATTTTTCAAAAGTAGAAAACATTCAAATTCAGTAATTTGTCTGCAAAGTTATATTCATAGACTTTCTGTGCTGGTTTGAATTCTTAATTTCTTAAGTAGAACAATTCATGTCAAATTTGTTCTAAGGAATTAAGAAATATTTTACCGAATATTGTAACACCCTTTCAAGTTTAATACACGTATTTAACTTGAATCTTGTTTACTTACTTGCAAATTTTCTATATCTTAAATGTTTTATCATGAAAATAGAAAGCTAATAAGTCAGTCTCCCAAACACTACAAGGACTCGAACCCTCAGCAGAAGCAATAATTTAATTTCGTAAATTCTGAAAAGAATTTTAAATTGTTGTCAGTATCGCATTCAACCCCCCTTCTACGATACTTCCGGGACCCAACAATTTGTCTTTAATCAAAGTGAGCTCAAGTTGTATCTTTATGTGCTTTGTGGTTATGAAGTGCCTCAAAACTTGTTTTGTGTTGATAGTGGCATATCATATGAGCATTTTACTCCAGTTTTTCAAACTCTAGCACTTATAATAAGGGGAAATGTGTTGCCTAACACCTCTGGAGACAAGCTTATGAAATTTTATGAGATAAAACTCATGTATAAGCTTGTGAGCCACAAGGTGAATTTTAACTTACCATATGTGATTCTTGTGCACATATTTCATCTTACAAAAAGGGGGTATATGTCATATGGTTTGTTGCTCACCAATGTTTTTGAGCACTTTAAAATCAATGTCAATCAGATTCCTAACTTCCAAGTGTCTTCAACCATATCTGACAAGGCAAAAAGAGAGAGAATCCCTCTAGTTGGTTACATTGACGCACCCTTCATTGACCTTGATCCTAGTTCACCAAATGTACTTGATTCCTCTATTCCCCTCACTTCCACTCCACCCAAACCTGCACCCCCTCTACCTGAACCTTCATTTGAGTTTGACAAAGAACTTAAAATCCTTGTTACCAAACAAAATGAGCTAGAAGCCTTATTCTTAGAACTTCAAAACTCTTTCAAACTTCTAGTAGAAAAACATGAGCATACAGAGGCTAAACTTTTTGTCCTTGTGGTTTATATATATATATATATATATAATATTTTGAGGCAAAGACTAAAGTTGAATAAATATTATATTTTTGACACTATTTTTACGAGATAAAAAATATTTTATTAAATTAAAAGAGTGTATATTTTAAAGGTTTTCAAGGGAATATATTTTGAATATATTTTCTAAATTTATTTGTTCAACTAATCTTCAACAAAGTCCTGCCTAAATGTAAAATGCAGATTTTATCCCGAAAGTATCTAACTGTCTTATTTATTCGGATAAAATACATTTTAATTCAAATATAAATATTCCTTGGAATTCATATTCATCATTAATTTAGGAATATTATGTTTGAATATATTTCAAGTCAAAACTTTAACCCAAACGTCAACAAGTTCCGACAAATGGCTATCGAATATTGTTTCGGGCTATAGGGACAACGAAATGATCCCTTTCTCGAAATAATAACTACACATTTCCAATTAACTTGAAACTTGGAGAATATCACTAGAATATTTAAAAAGAATTTTAGAATTTTTCTCATAATTTTTGGGAGATTTTTATTTTTGGCATGTACTTTCGATACGTAATTGATTATTCGGTTAATTAAAAGTCAATAAAGGTCAACTCCAAATTGAGTATGATTTTGATCATGACCTACTTGAAATATTTCTAGATAGTTTCCAAAGTTTCATAATTTTTAGAGCATGGTTTGAAAAACGTCATATTCGTAATTGTATCGTTCGGTTTCTGTTAGGAATTATGAGTTTTAATGATAACAAATTTCTTAGAATTACAGTAGGGACTTAAAATTTCTGTGTAACTGGTCGATGGATATGACTTATAAATAACCATTGACTAGGAAACCAGTTATCAGTTGAAGCTTGTTTATCAACTGATAAACTGGATTGTAGCATTGATTTATGTTTCACTATCAATCGATTGTATTGCCTCGATGGATGCTATGAAGTAGTCGACTGATGTTATTGACTTCAATTTCTAGCTTCTCAACAGATGTGAAGAATGGCTGATCAATTGTAAATATTCTAATTCAGAATTCTCACAAGTGAAGTGATCAACTGATGTTGGAGTCGATGGATGAAGACACTACTCAACGGATGAAAGCTATCAACAGATACAAGTCATCAATGGATGAAGGCAATCAACGGATAATGAACCATCAATGGATAGGGATTCGATGGATAACTCAATTATCCATCGACACATCAACTGATCAACAGATATCCTATCCATCGATGGATAAGCAAAGGAGAATCAACTGATAAGCTTAACAACATTTATCAGTTGATTAAGGTTTCCCAATTTAGTTAAAGACAAGAAGTATGGGAACTGTGCAGAAACTGAATCAATGGAAGACAGTCATGTCAGGATTGTGAAGACTTTCAAGGCAACACAGTATTCAAGAAATGTATCAAGACAAAGATACTTCCAGGACTTGTCAGTTCAAAAAGAAGACTGTGCAAGTAGCTAGTTTCTATTGTCATGTAAACAATATAAGTTGTAATTTTATATTGCTATCTGTCGATAGAAATTAGGTGTGAGAAAAAACTTCTATATAGTTGTTAGAAGCACACAATAGCAAAGTGGAGAGTGTAGAAAAGCAAAAAGAACTCACTTTGTAAGCAGCTTGGTATTCGTACCAAGATCTATTGAAAGCAAAAAAAACATACTAGTGGAAAACCAAATCCACTAGTAATTTTTAACATTGTTGTGTTTTGTTTTCAATAATTTTCTAGTCAAGTTCTTAGTTACATCAGTTCTCTCTATACACAAAAACACTGTCCTTGAAATAAACTTCATTTCGCAAGAAATATACTTAATTCTTAAGTTTGTATTCAACCCCCCCTTCTCCAAACTTAGTGTACTTAAGGGCAGATAACAGTTTCACATTTATTAGCTTTATTAATTAACTGAATGTTGTTTGCACGTTTTTACATTCTTGTAAGTGGGTTAGTACTGATGAGAGAACACAAAATTCAAATTGTATACATTTCCCTTATTTTAAGAAAGTTTTGTCCCCTCATCCCCCACCCAAAACCCTAATTTTTCTCTTTAAATACCCCCCAACCCCCCACTCTTTTTCTCAAGCCATTTGAGGCAAGTAATTTCTACATTTTTCTCTCCAAAAACACTCTCTAGTCCAGAAAAATTTCATCTCTTAGAGTTCTTGAGTTATAAGCTTAGTTCTTTCATAGATCTAACCCCTACCAAGCTTATAAACACATTTACATGCTCATATAACACACACACCATACAAGTATATTTTGGATTCCAAAATACCCTATCTTAGCAGCCCCTAGACTTGTCTTTTTGCCCCCAAAGTTGTAACCAAAGTTGATATTCCGGCCATTTTTTGGCGACCCATTTTTGTGTGTTTTAGGCTTCAAACTGTCTTTTTCTCTTAATTTCTTCCTAGATCTCAAGGTTTATAAATTGGTTAGTTATATTATATATATAATATCAGTTGGTACATATTTATTAGTGTATACACCTTGCTTGCTTGATTTTTAAATGTATATACGAACTCGTGTTCTCGATCCTAACTCGTATCCCTTGATTTCGTAAAAAATATTGTTGTCTCTCACTATAGAGCACAAGGGTCATAAGTTAGTTATTTCTTGTCTATATTATATATATATATATAATATTCGGCTATACTATATATATATAGATCTTGCTTGTTTCGATTTTTAGCTTATATATATTGTTGGTCTTGTTTGCGATTTATATATACACGAGCTTTAATCTTCTCTTCTTTTCTCGTATATATAGAGAGTGAACTAAACTAAGTGAGTTAGTAGTTTTTCTTTCTCCTTAGTTGTTAATATCCTTGATTTATTTAGAGATTAAATACAACGCCTATTTACTTTAATTCCGAGTCGAAGCTCCTTTATATAAGTCTATAAATACGACATAAGAAAAAGGCTTCCTTGTTGAGTTTTAGTATCTAAACCAAGCTCTTATTACAAGTTTGAGTCGATTAGTATAAATCTCATATAGAGATATAAACTAAAGATTCCTTGAATATTTACAAGTTAACTCACTTTAATTTTGAGTTGAGTTTTTGTGTACAAGTCGAGGTACGATATAAACATAAATACTCATTGACTTATAAAATGTAAGAAACTAACTCACATTCCAAGTTATATTTGTGAGTTTGTTTTGTTATTGTTCTAAATGCCATAGTTTAGTTGTAGTCTTAATTGTAAAGGCCTTTAATAAAAAAAAAGTTAGCATACGTACTTGATTACATTCAAGTCAAAATATATTTGGTCAATATCTTGACCTTATATATATATATATATATATATATATATATATATATATATATATATATATATATATATATATATGTTCTTGCATTGCATCATACGCTTTACATATCACACTTTACTTTAGCATTTTTACTTTAAAGCACTTGCATTACATTCACAAGCTTTACATATCGCATCTTACTTTAGCATACGCATTTAATTTCGTGCATTCATACACTTTAATTTCCGCACCTTCCTTTAGTATACACACTTATTTTTTTGCATACACGTTAGCACACAATGTGTGATTCATCCTTTTGACTAAGTGACTTACCTTTTCGAGTGGTTCGTCCTTGTCTCTAGGTGACTTACCTCGACTTACATTTATATATACTATTGCTTCGGCTATTTTATATATATTTTTTTGTCACCTTGGTCTAGTAGTGTAACATACTAGTCCACGACCTTTCTATTCTAAATACGAATATTTAAGTCGTAGTACTTGTTGTCTAGACTTTGTTATGAGGTGAAAATGAAATGAGGTGATCCTTGTTCTAAGACCCAAGTCCTAGACATGCTGACAAGGAGTTGGGTGTCTTTGCACCGTGAGGAAAAGAAAAGACCCAAGACCTAAAACCCAGATCCAAGACCTATATTGTTATAGAGGAACATAGTCTACGCAGGGATTTTTACGTATCTTTGAGGAGGTAATGGGGAAGTTACGCTCCAAGATAAGGTCGTAAGGGATACTACTTGCATGTGAAGAGGTAACGAGAAGTTACGCTCTAAGACCAGCTTGTAGGGGAACTGTTTGCCTGTGAAGAGGTAACGGGGAGTTACGCTCTAAGACCAGCTTGTAGGGGAACTACTTGCCTGTGAAGAGGTAACGGGGAGTTACGCTCTAAGACCAGCTTGTAGGGGAACTACTTGCCTGTGAAGAGGTAACGGGGAGTTACGCTCCAAGATAAATCAAGTAGGTTTTGCTTTGTATTTTGAGGGGTTAACGGGTAGTTAAGGTCCAAGATAAATACTAAGTGTTATAAAAGGTTTCTCCACCACTATAAGGAGTACATCTTTTTATAGTGTAAAATCTCATGTTCAGGGAGGGACTCGGGGACTGGACTAGGGATGAGCGGATCCCTTAGGGGATTGCACCATCGCAAACCAGGATAAAAATTCCGTTGTGTACTCTATTTCTTTTCTCTTCTTTTACTTTCCACATTTTATTTACTAGTTGTCTAGTAATATTTTTAAAAAAGAAAAGAAAATTTTAAAACGCCAAGCTCAATTTTTTAAAATGGTATTAAGCTATTCAACCCCCCCTCTAGCTAATACCGCCCATTTCGGACCTAACAAATTGAAATTAATATTTTTATTTTATAATAATCTAAAGAGAAGGCATAAAATTGAGTGTATATGAGTCACCTAATAGACGGTTAAATTTGATGGGACGATTAAAATTATGAATTTTTCGCTATATAAAAAAAATTAAATTAGAAAAAGATACATCATTTATCGTGTGCGAATTAAGTATATAATTCTATAATCTATTGTATTTAATATGGCCTGTAAGAATTTTTCATTGTCACTGAATTTAATAATATTGAAATTTAATTTGACTTTAAATCAATTTCATAATATTGAAATTTATTTCTGTAATAACTTTGACAAATTATAAAATCAAGTTAGTTGATCATTATTTCAGCATGTGTTAAAGTAGAAAATAAGATACTTTTTTGTACGGTGATCATTATTTTTTCTACGATATATTTCATTTTAAGTATGGATATGTGATTTCAATTTCAGAAATACTACCTTCTTATGTTTTATAAGAATACAATATAATACTATTTTTTGATATATAATTGAAATTAATATTTCTATTTTGTAATTTGTATTAATCTAAAGAGAATGATGTTGGGTCCCGAAATATCGTAGAAGGGGGAGTTGAACACGATACTCACTATATTTGAAAATTCTTTCAAATCTTTTACGGATAAATAATTTAGAGTTCGTTTAGTGAGTTCGAGTTCGTGAGGTGAATAGTGTTTAGGAGGTTGACTTACTAATTTTCTGTATTTATGAATAAACAATAATGTTATAGAAAATTAGCAAATAATTAAATGAGACATGTTTCCGGGAATATATCTTTCGTATATAAACCCAGAGGGGTGCTACACCCAATTAAAAATATAACTGGTTTCCAAAGAACAAAATAGTTATTTGCTTCTACAAAGAGATATAGCTTAATCCTTATATAATACTTGAGTATATGTTTGTACTAATGGAATCAAGCTAACAGAGAGTGTTTTACAATGGCCCTATGTATTTGCAACATAATGAACCGGCTAGAATATAAAACTCCGGTGAAGAAGGAAGTGTTTGGCTTTGTGTCTTCTTCTTCTCCGGCTTCAATAATCTCTCTCCGTATCTCTGTGTGTGGTTGTATTTCTCAACACCTCAAAATGAGCAAATCATTTTATTTATATAGTGTAGACTTTAAGAAAGGGATTGCTGAGGGGCGATTTTGGCTATAGACATCTAATGGGCGATTTTGGCCTTAGATAATCTAATGGGCGATTTTGGCCTTAGATAATCTATTAGGCGATTTTGAACTGTGATGAGCCTATTGGGAGATTTTGACCTTTGATGAAACCATGGGTGATTTCAAGCATTCAAGTCCAATGGGCGATTTCCATTGATGTCCAATGGGCGATTTCTTCATTGATGTCTAATGGGCGATTTCTGCATTGAAGTCCAATGGGCGATTTCTGCATTGAAGTCCAATGGGCGATTTCTGCATTGAAGTTCAACGGGCGATTTCTTCATTGAATTTCTAATGAGCGATTTCTTCATTGAACAACCTTAACTTTGACTTGCCCTTGACTTTGACTTGACTTGACTTCAGAAATACCTTTAAATTATTCTTTGTAATTATTTATTTCTCTGTCATCAATTCTTCTCGCAGTTAACTGATTCCTTGATTATGTACAGTCAATTCTCCTCTTGTGGTGTTGACGCCTAGTGCACTGGTCTGGTTCACTTACGACTAACACTGATTAGAATTGTCTTCACTTACAATTAATGTCTAACTAACATTTCATCAGTTGTTCCTTTGCTTCGAGCACTGTCTATCAATAAACACTGTACATTCACTGGAATCTTTTCTGGTACTTAGACAACGTCTTCATTACTACCACAATCTTGAATACTTCATTCTCTGTTCTTCACCAATGCTTGAACATATAAATGAACTTCTTTCAGTGAGTATAGATTCAAGACTACAGCTGTCTTCTTTACCTTTTGTCTTTACCTAGTCTTCAATTCTTCTAGATTCCTATGCTTTGAACACTGTCTATCTTCAAACAATGCTAATACACTAAAATCTTCTAGTGGAACTTCTATACTGAATATTCAACAATTCTGAAACCCTGAAAGTCTTCAACCATTATTCTTCACTAAGGCATGAACATATTAATGTACTTCTCTCAATGACCTGTAGTAGCCTTCAAAACTTCTTCTAATGTCTTGATTCACTGTATCTGCCTTGTCTTCATTTCTTCCTGATTTCTGTGTAGGCGTAGAATTATTTACTTGTCCTGTTCTAATGTTGAGTTATCACGATTACTATTCATACAGCTTCGTAATCTCACCAACAATCTCCCCCTATTTGATTGTTAAACTTAGCAAACAAATCTCATAGAGAGAATAACTCAACTAACAACTAGAAAAAGTAATCTTCCAGGACTTGTAAATAATGCTACTGGTTTTTATGGATCAGATTCTGCATTTCTAGAATTTTTGAGTAACTGAAATGAAAAATGTTTGTTCCTCTAGCACTGAACTTATATCCAAGTAGTATCATCTTCATTTTCTCTGTGTTTGAGTTTCCTCTGCTTCAAAATCCTTCATAGTTTGAACTTAAAGAACTTATCATGAACAGAGCTTCATAAAAATCAATATTCCTGGGAACATCTTCAATAGAACATAGTTCAAGTAATGTTCTCCCCCTGAGAATGTGATTCTTTTTTTTTTCTCCCCTTTGAATGAACAATGGAAGTGTCAATTCTTTTTTGTACATCTCATTTGGATGAGGAATCCTCTACTGACAACTCCTTTCAAGTATATGATAAAGTTTCTTGATTCTCCCAAATTCTGTTATTTCCCATAAGGATCAGAAGATAAAATTTTCTTCTTTTTCTTTTCTAAATTCTCCCCCTAAGGATATTAACTTCTCCCATAAGGATACGAATATAAGACCTTATAATTTTTCTTGTATACTAAATTTTCCCTCTTAGTTGAGGAATCCTCCAATGGCCCATGATCTTTCAAATGGCATGTCTTTCAAAGAAGGTTCTCGTCTGTCATTGATTGAGAAAACATAGTAGTTTTTCCTTCAGAAGTAGCAAGTATCAATGGTAAGTGTTTGGTCTATGGTTTCCTCACTTCTACTACGTTCTGTTAGTGTTTACACTTAAGTGTCAAGCACTTTGAAGTATTTCACTCTTTCTCTCTCTATCTCTCACTCAAGTGTATCTCTCCCTCACTTTCACTCAAGTGTTTCTCTCTCTCACTTTCACTCTGCATTCCAAATATAGCCTTCTGTACCTGCAAGTGAAATCCGTAAATTCATTTATATTCTCATCACCTGATTCATCAGAATGAACTAAATCACTATCAAATGGAGAATTGTCTCGTAGAGGCGTTCTTGATCTATCATGCATAAGCACTGTATCAACAACAAACTCAATAGCTTTTGCTAAATCACTGTCTAGTGGAGCCTCACCTCTTTGAGATGGGTTATCCCAAGATATTAATATTTGTTAGGGAATCCTGCCTTTTTCTATCAAGGAGTTGCCTCACACTTTCTCCATAAATGGGATGTAGACATTCCTTTTCAGGATTCGGAAATGTTCCTTCCAGGAGAGGAGACGTAGTAGACAATGCAATGAATGACAATTGAGAGTCTATGTTTCCCTCGTAACCATGTGACGGGAATTTTGTATAAAATACCCTACTTGACTCATCTGAAGAATTCTTGCCAAGCAGTTGCCTCTCAATCCCAGATAAATCTGAACAAGAGATCTCCCTTCCGGGATGCAGAAGATTAACTTCTGTTTGAGGTAGATACCTTAGACAATGTAATGTATGACTAACTAGAGTCTGTATCTCCTATGAATGCATATACATCTCATTGTGCACGCCTTGCAATATGTTCTTAGAATTTATCTGTTTAGGCTTACCATCAGCGTGAGTGTCGGTGTTGTGCTTGACTCATTACAAGATGCTCTGGCTGACGAACGAATTTCAATGGACTCATCCTATTAAGAGAATGATTCCAAAGACAGTTTTATTGCCTTTTCAGCTATGAATCCTTTTGAGAAGATGCAGATGAGTTTACAGTTACCTCAGTTATATACTACTTTTTTCTCTGGAGGTAGAGCTGTGGGTGCAGTTCCGACTTCATCCTTATTTACTACATCAAGTGCAGTTTCTCCCTTATCAACCTCTGACTTACAAAGTTTTCCTTATATCTCCAAGGGTTAATATATGGAAGTGGATGAATCAGTGTTTGGTACTATAGCCTGGGTAAGAGATTGATGGATTTTCAACCCCTTGGCCAGCTTCTAAAGCCACTTGGGCTAACCGGATAGAGTCAACAAGATAGATAATCATCTTAACATTCCAGAGCATATTTTTAATCTCAAGGAGAAGGAAAAATATAATAAGGAATGGTAAAAAATTGCATTAAAGCACTTTTAGTAAAAGAGTTTTGTCAGAACAAAAAATTTATCATTTAAGAGCATGATACGAAATTTTCTTTAAGATACTTATCCCATAATAAAACGCGGGAAAGTGTATAAGGGAAAAAAGTTTTTATTCCATGTAAATTTCTTATAAGGTAAATTTCCCATAATAAAATGCAAGAATTTATACTAAAGAAGAAATTCAACTCTCTTACCAAATTATATCTCGATAAAATGACTCTTTTCCTTTAAACCTTTGCACTGCACAATTTGAAAATAGTTTTGCAAAATATCCTTATCAGATAGAAGGCAATGATTTTCTGACTCATAATGCAATTATAATTTTCATCATTTTCGTCCGCCTGATAATATCCCTGACTTAAAATAAAAACATGACAATTGGGGTAAATGAATAATATGAATCAATGTGAAACATATATTGAAACAAGTATTTAAAAATAAATCATTTTACAAGTGATTGGTACCTCGAAGTAAAAATAATTTCTCCAGATAAAATAGCAGTCACAAAGTTTCTGTCACTCTAAAGGGAAAAATTAAGATATAAAAAGTTTTGTAAGATAAAACTTTTAAAACTAGCTTTTGGGAGAGGATAAAAGATTTTGAGATTTAAAGAAAGATTATCCTCAAGAAAAGTTTGATTCACACCCAAGAATTTGGAAAATAAAGAAAGGCTGTAAATCAAAAGATTTTCAAAAGAGAAGTTTTGAAAAAGAATTTTGATATTTTCTTCTTTATAACTGATAGAAAGTGAATGTATTGTAAGATAAAACATTTTGAAAAAGAATTAGATAAGACATTCTTTTTAATACATTCAAGTTTAAAATTCAGTTAAAGAAAGAAAATTAATAGTAATACTTATGTAATACTAAACAGTTACCACAGACATGCATATATAAATCAAATAACATGTGGCAATTATTCAGTAGAACAATAAGCATTTAGACATATTTTTATTATTAGTGATTTTTTGATAAACAACATGTATTATCACTGATATTAAAAATATCACAATTAATTACACGGAAATATTAACAAAATATCGTTACTTGATAATTATCAATAATTTTAAAATACAAGAAATTATGCTTCTAATATTTTATCAAATCAAAATTATGAAACTAATAAACATTGAATTGCTTCAATCCATAATTTTAATAAGATAAAATAATTTTGCTAAATACTAAAATATTCATAAGATTGAATATTAGCATCTAACTTCCTACTCTATATCTAATAACTGTCACCCAAGCATATTGCAATTATACTCATAACAATTATTAATGATATATGTAAGCTCGAGAAAATAGTTGAAAAGAAATTCACAAATCTTTTAAATATTGACACTTAATACTTGTGATCCTAATTACAACTCCTCGCAAACAAAATTAAATTTAGAAATATTTCCCAAGTATATAAAATATTGAGAATTTTATAGACATAACTTAGAAAATACTTCAGCTTTCAACATTAGTGATTTTTAAAATATGCATTTTTTACTTAGAACAGAAATTTTAAATACTATCACTAATATCAAAAGTATCACAATTATTTGTAATAAAATATTTAAAAGTATCAGAGCAAAATATAAGAGCAATTAAGGAAGATGTCATTGACTAATACTTATCAAATATTTAACATACAAATAATTATTGTGCTAACTTATGCTAGCAAATCTAGCTACCACATATGCATATAACATTGTAAGCAAGATAATTAAACTAATAGCAAAAAGTAAGAGGTACTGGATTTCAAATAAATTCACAAGTCCTTTAAATATGAACAATTTAATATTTGTGAATTCATTTAAGAATTCCTTGTAGATGGGATTTCTAATAAATATGCACATAAATAATATCCCAAGTTCACTAACCAACTTAGACAAAATAAATTCATCAAGTTATTTAGCAAAGATCTGCAAGTTATTCTACTAAGGACAATCTCGAAAGAAATGATACCTGGTGTCCATGAGCTTATTCCTTAAGTGGTGCTGAGAGATCAACAGAGTCGTTGGAATTGAAGTGGTTTCCTTCTCTAGAAGATCAGAACATCACATTCACTACATGCTTTAAATTTCGCCTTTGCTACAGCTGTGTATTGAGTGCTTCTTCTCATTTCAGCAAGAAATCAACTTCTTCCACGAAATTGACAGCTTCTAGGAATTACTTCTCTGTCTTTCTTATAACCTGCATCATCTATATCTATATAGCCAATTAGGTTAAACCTATTATTTTCAGGGTACCTGATTCTAAGAATTGGTGATCCCCTAAGATATCTAACAATTCATAACTTAAATGTAAGATAAGATTCTCTAGTATCCACTTGGAAACTTGCACATAGGCATATCGAGAATAAAATATATGGTCTTTATGCACTTGAATAAGTAATGAGCTGATCATATCTCTATAGCTTGTCACTTCAGTTAATATACCTGATTTGCCCTGATCAAGCTTAGTGGTTTGTTGGCAAGAAGACTTGACAGGTCTTGTGACGCCCTCCCGATCCGGGGTCTAGATCGGGGAGTCACTAACACTCTATATGCATGCTCCCTAAATAACAATAATAGAAAATACGCATAAATATGACCCCGACTACTAGCCTGGACCTTTCAAGGTAATGGTATGAAACAAGCACACAACTACATCCATTTATATTTACATTTACTGCAACAAAATAATATTACAACTTCTGAAAACATCTCAAAATCTACTAATAGAATACAAGACTAAACAAAGTCTTTTCCTTCCAACTCTGCCTCGATCCTACCTGTTCCCTCTCAGCCAGCCTAGCATAGTTCATGTATGACATATTTTTCCTGGCAGTCTGTTTAATACGGACCATGATTCTCAAAAGCTGTAGATGTTAGAAAAATAAAAGAATGAGCTACAAAAGCTCAGCAAGTAACCATATAGGTTAAAAACAGTTCTAGGCTTATATATAAATTAAAAAGTCTTTTCTCAAAACCATGCTTTAAAATCATTGCTGGACCTCATTGTCCCATAATTGTAATTTAAAAATTCTAGTCAGGGTATTCATTATTCGCAAAACTTTCTTTTATAAAACCACTGGCAGGGTTAAATAATTTCAATAACTGGTGCAAGGTAAATAAGAGACTGGAAAGTAATAATCAATTGCAAGTATAAGAGTAATCTGCAGGGTTAGATGGATAACAGGAAGTAATGTCTAACAATTGAAACAAGTCAAATCAAGGTATATCTGACAGTTGAAGCTGTATATGACAGGCTATAACAAGGCATTTCATTATTCATTACTAATCATTTCAAAGTCCATTTGTATAAAACTGTCCTTTCATTAGGACCTTGCTTTTCAAATCATTTATAAAAACTGTCCTCTCATTAGGACCTTTACTGATTAAAAACAAATCATTTTGATTGGAGTTTTCTCACAACGCCAGACAATACGGGTGATCAGCCACGTAAAGTCCCCATAACGGACTAACGTCCCTCTGGACATAAAGAGTACTCATAAAGGCACTTATTGCCATTGGCCTTGGGCTATCTCATTATAGCCATTGACTATCTCATTATAGTCTTCACATAAAAAGTGTTGGACCGGCGTCACTCGGCCTCTTACGCCTCCAACCTATAGGAATCCGCAGAAACCATTTTGATCGGAATTCCTATAATAACCAAAACCTTTCTTTTTAAAGTTACCAAATCATTTGATGAAAAAGACTTCTTGAAAGTCGGATTCCATATTTAAATCCATTTTTAAGATCATTAGACAGAGGTAAATTTTATTCCAGGATAAATCTCAAAACAAGTCTTTGTTGTAATAAGGTAGGCAGAAATCTTGAACTAGGGACCAAAACCAAGTTATAGTAGTAAAGTCAGGTAGCAGGGTCAATTCACAGGTATAACAAGATGTTTTGAAAACAGTTGTAAGGCATTTAATTGTAACAGTAGTTAGGCAATAGCAACAGGGTACTTTCAGGTTAAAGTTTAAGTAACCTTAATTAAGGAAAAATGGTGTAGACATAAGTCATAGTTCAAGGTTACTGATTTAAGATCTTTAAAATTAGTTTATAAGTTGTCAATTACAGTTCAGGGATTGAAAAGTTAAAGTGCAATCAAAACTGGTATAAGGTTGCAGTTTAAATAAAGCAATTAAAGTAAGACAGGCTGTAGCTTAAAATAGTTGGGACAAGGTAACATAGTTGCAGGGTCTTAAAACAGTTTATAAAACAGTTCACTATACAGTTTATAAAACAGTGCTTAAGTTAAAAGAGATTAGGCAGTAGTTACTTGCCTTAAAAAGGAATGCTACAGCTGCTGAACAGGTAGATCGCCTACACCAGACACTAACTCTCTACTTTCGCTTTCCCTTTGTCCTTTATCTCACTGTCCTTCGTAGCTACACATAAATAGTACTATATCAGTATCTCATATACTCTCGACGTTCTCATTAACGTCTAACTATTCTACCCTTTCGTTAATTGTAACCTTTTAACATATATATAATGCACAGTTGACATATCCTACTATTCAATCACTTCTACACTAGCAAACAAGTAGCACATAGACACATATATTGATCCATAGTATTCCTGACTGATAGTCTTTCCTATACAGAGGTGGTGTGCCAATAATATTTTACAAAGTCGTTTTAATTTTAGAAAATTTTGGCAGCACTTTCTCTGTAATTGGAGCTGCCTGTCGGAATACAACCGACCCAAACAAACATCAAAGTCCTTTATACATAATACTACAATCATCTATTGCACCAATTCCTTATCAAATTAGCAACATCTATAATCATTAATAATACTACTGCCTTTCAATACGACAAGAATTCGAATATATATTATATATACATATATATATATATATATATATATATATATATATATATATATATATATATATTCGAAATATGATCCTGCAATACAAAGCCTTGGAGCACTTAAGCAATTACATAATTAATTCACATTTCCACTTAGGCAAATAGGCATACATATATTACCAAGTAAGGCTTTTATAAACTCTCAAGTACAACTCACATTGTTATTGCAAATAGGCATATACATCTAGACATCCAAAATTAACAAAGTCATTGAATTCTACTTCAGACATAGCATTTAGCATTAACATGGACTAAGATTCATATATTAAGCTATACTCGAACATAATGATCCATATAAGTCAAAATTTCAATTAATCAAGTTAATTATCATTCAACAAATTGGTGTACTATTTGGTTTTATATTTACACACCTGGCACCCATATCAATTCGAACTAGTACTCATGTACCATCCTATGTTCGAACTAAACATGCATATATAACTTGACATTTTAATTTAAACCTTATATGTACGCATGTAACTATCAAGAATTATAAGTTAACACACGACATGATTATTAGTAGCAACACAAGAATGAAAGTCGATCATAGCATTCAACATCAAAAACCCGAATTACCAAATCATGTATATGTTCGAATTTTGCAAGTAGCCAAACTTATTAAACTCCAAAAATTCATAAAGCCTTTGATTAACCTTAATCATTAGAAATTTCATCAAACCCACCTAATATTCATGTGCTAATTTAGTTATACTAAATTCGAATATAAACTGAGACATGCATTACAAAAATATGAGTCAATTACGGAACATAGCATGTAAACATACATATATATTCAAGCATAAATCGGAAAAATTAGAGCCATTGTCGGAAAAATTGATTATCAATTCGGAATATATACAAAACTGACATGCAATCACAGCAGTACTTGCTTGCATTATTACTCATACTCATCATTGCAATCGAGAACAACAAGAATCAGGCTTAAACAAGACC
This sequence comes from Oenanthe sinensis, assembly GCA_028671895.1. NCBI lineage: Eukaryota > Viridiplantae > Streptophyta > Magnoliopsida > Apiales > Apiaceae > Oenanthe > Oenanthe sinensis. The sequence continues at coordinate 13,587,897 of CM053799.1, forward strand.
AACCGAGTCGCCGGCTCGCCGGAGCTCATCGCCGGCGACGGCAACGAATGTTGAAAGGCTCGATTTCGAGTCCTTTTCATCCAAACCGTCGCAGACTACTAGTATAGCTAGATATCATTGATATAAACCTTACTAAGGCCATAAAACCACTTGCATGCAGCTCTTACACATACACATACATACGACGTTCATATATATATATATATATATATATATATATATATATATATATATACATATTACGCTAAAGAACAACTTCAACAAGCATTATCACTGGATTACTAGCGAGATATCATGGAACAACTGTATGAAATCGAAAAAAAACAGTAACATAGCAAGAGGTCGAGGTGGAGAGAAAAAGGCAGGACCTGAACAAGAAAACGCAGAATGGGGAGAAGAAAGAAGACTGCTGCTGTTTTAATAAAAGGCAGGGGTACTTTCGTAATTTCACAGTTGCTGAATTCTGGATTAAATCAATTAGTAATTCGAATTTTTATGGAAAATGGGTACAAAAACAAGTTTAATATTTTTAAAATTAAGATAATGAATTTAGAAACTTCCCCATATTTTTGAAATATTTGTCTGATAAATAAATAATTAAATAAAAATCTTTGAAGTTTTAGCACAGAAATAGAAAATAAGGGTAGAAAAATCATAAAAATAATTTTGGGCTCAAATAAAATAAACTTTTATTTTTCAAAGGTCCTAGAATAAATGAGGAACATTTTGAAAAAGGTTTCATGATTTTTGAACATTCCCATAATTAGATATGGAATTTAGAAGAGAAATATTTTCTGGATAAAACAAGTTTGAGAAAATCATATAAAAATGTTGAGGCTTAAACAAATCACATCCCTATTTTTAGAAAGTCTCTAAAATCACACATAAGCTATATATAAAATTTCATAATTATTGGACACACCAATAATTTTATAAAAATCAAACAGTTACTCAATTAAGCATGAAAAATCAATTAATCACTTAATTACAACACTTAGGCACATTGCAGTTAAACAGGCAATCAACTAGACATATAAAATGACCACATATCATATCTTAACACATTAAAACACATAAATCATATACCTCATATTATTCAAATAGATTTAATTATCTCGATCGTTACAGGTCTAGAATCTTCTAAATTGCGCATCTTCAAAATATATTTGACTTACTTTAATTGCCATCATTCTTTTGAATCAATTGTAATCCAAAAAAGAATTGTAATTCTTTCAATATGCTCATCTTGTACATACTCTGCATTTACTTAGCAAAATATCTCTTGCACAAGTTTTCATTACTAGACCCGCATATAATATAATCATGGTACACTTGTTATATTATTTATGTGCCTTGTATTCTAGAGAGATATATGTATAACGACTCTAATAAAAATCATTTTCAGGTAATAAGAAGTTAGAGTGTCCATACCATGTCCTTGACGATTTGCTTGAATCCCTAACTCCATTCATGGAAGAGCTTGTGAAGAAAATGATATATAAATTTCAATGTATCAGCAACTTCAAAGTCCAGGAGTTGTACATCTACTTCAACTTCTAACTCACCATTCAGGAGAACCCTTGTTCATATTCATCTTATAGATATTCACGCTTGAATGCTCAAATCAACTTGTACAGCCCTAATAGGATAAAGTCTCGTCACTGGTGCTGACTGTTTGATATTGAAAGACTAGAAGATCCTGTTTCCATCATCGTCGATATCTGCTACTTGATAGTAATCTTTAGCAACCAGTTTGTCTTTGTCCCTCATAATGATGCCAATTATTATCTAGTTTCTGCAAACCCTTAGTGTACCAAATTCAGCTTCGTCTTGTGGTCTGGGTTCCAGCTTCAGTAAATTTCTGCCTTCGAACTGATGGAGATCATCTTGCATTGCAATCACTCAATCTGGATCAATTAGTGCATCTTCAGTATTCTTTAGGATTCCAGATATTAGGTCCCGAAAAATATATGTTCATTTTGATTAGCACTTCTAGCCTTTACTCAATAATCCGGTTTACTAAGAACTAGACTCCAGGATTGACTTTGACTTCAAACCTTTTGTCTTAGAAGATATGTTCTTGATATATTCCTTTGATCTTCATTGTGTTGAGTATGACTAGTAGATCCTTCTTTTATTTTCTCCTCCAAAATTGCTGCTAGGATGTGTTATAGATCATTTACCTTTTTCAGTGGATTCTTTTAAAGTTCACGAGTTGTGTAGTTTCACTACCATTTCCACTAATAGGATCTGAATTATCGTCATTATCATTGATTCCTTCTGCAACCTTAGTTTCACATTTCAATGCTTGGGAGCTTGGTGTAGTAGGATGAAACATTCAGATTTTCAATCACCTTCTGGTTTTCAATCACATATGTCTTGAAAGCTTTCGACTTCAATGAGTAGCCTAGGAAATTGTTCTATGAGCCTTAACTTCAAACTTGCCAAGATGCTCATCTAAATCTTTAATAAATATCAATTTACTCCAAACACACGAAAGGGCTTCAGTGTTTCTTCTGGTTGGCCCACTACAAGAAATTTTGCATCAGACAACGGTTTTTATCCGTCGTCTGACGCCCTGATTTTCCGTTGTCTATCTCAATGCCGTCTGTTACGCGTATCAGACAACACCAGCATAACCGTTGTCTGTATTGCAGACAGATAATAGATGTGGTTTCAAAACTGTTGTATGAAAGCTGGTATAGACAATAGTTTCAGAAGCAACTATTGTCCGATATCACGTCACTCAATAGTTTTTGGGAGTCGAACTATTGTCTAATTTCACCAAAGTCCATGGTTTATAAAATATAATCTATTGTTTTTTTATGGTATAGACATTGGTCATTTTATAATAGAAGTGTTGTGTGAAATGTAGTTAGACAGCAGTTTAGTTTGATTAATATGTTGTATGTGTTACAAGTACACCACACTTTCTATTATAACGACATGTTGTCTGAATGTATAAGACATTACGTTTTATTTTTGCAAAAGCATTGTGTAAATGTGTAATCTACAACGTTTTCATTTCATTTTTATGTTGTATGTGTTTTAAGTACACCACACTTGTTGTGCTTACTACATGTCGTCTGAATGTATAAGACACTACGTTTTTAGTTTTGCAAAAGCATTGTGTAAGTGTTTAACCTACAACGTTTTTATTTCGTTATTGTGTTGTATGTGGTTTAACTACACCACACTTTTGTGCTTACTACATGTTGTATGAATTTGTAAGACACTACGTTTTCGTTTTGCTAAAAACATTGTTATGTTTTCTTATAGACAATTGATGCATTTGTTTTGACATTGTGTGACTTTTCTTTATACAACAGTCTAGTTGTTAAAGCATGGTCTGGTTATAAAGCACACGATGGTTTTGTTATAAACCTTGTGTATTAAAAACCATTGTCTGTTAGATAGAATAACAAGTATTCCAAACAATGTTCTAATTGGCTAAAAAGAAAGTAGACAACGGTTTTTGTATATACAATCAAAAGCATTATAGCGTAAAATAAACAAGCCAAAATCGAAAATCATCAAACAACCAATTCATCATTCAGACGCAACCAATAGTCTGCAAAAGACCAACCATTACAACTAACATTCACAAATCATTTTACCATTCACTTCACTAATACTACCGACCAAATCCAACCACAAGATTAAATATTTTCAGGTGAACATACCAACAAAAGAGATGGACTAAAGTATTCACTTAAAGCTTTAAAGCTATATTTACCATAAACTACACAGTGAAGCTCCCAAAAGTTTAAGATATGTTCAACCCAAAATACCCAGCTATGCGATTAAGTTTAAGAGGCGTGGTTCTTCATGAAATACTTGGCGAAATCAGTCCTTACTTCATTGAGGTCAGGCAGGCCATAACAGTTCTGGTTGTTTTTGCGTAGCCACTATAAAATGAAATCATAGACCAAGTCACAAACAGGCTTCACCATGAAGTAGTAGGATTAAGAAAAAATTCAGAAATCTGGAATCATACCTTTACAGGAAATTCGTGTTCCTTGTCTAGACATATTTCTTTCATATAGCGCATCACAAATAGACCACAATCTTTACTCCCCATTTGGAGATGAACTCCCTGAAGAAACATTAAATAAAATTATATATACGGCCAAACTATGTTTTGTAAAAGAGAAACATATAAGATATACACTAAGAAAAAGATATTACCGCAAGATTCTCCCATATTATTTTCTTCTTCAGAAACTTCTTTGCTTTGTCCTTGTACAGTTTGATGGCACTACGACAATACAACATAAATCAAGTTTAAGACACTTTTCTTAATAATTATTGATGCGATTCCAAATGAAATATATTTCTTATGTGGTACTAACTTGTCAACAACTTCTGCCCATTCTTCACTTGCAATTCTCCGTTTTAAAGGATCCATATGGTAAACTATTTGTGTATCCGGATTTACAGCCGTCAACGCCCAATGATTGCTATTATAATTTCATGAACACCACAAATGAGAACATGTATCTTTATTAAAGGATAATGATTTTATTTATAAGGGCCAGATTGATTTTATTTATAAGGCCTAGATTCACAAACTATAAATTTATATACAGGCTCCTTAAACTATATCATGACATTACATGCAACAAAGATGACATTAAGCACATATATATAGGCATAAAAAGAAGTACTAATGCATGATTATATGGGAGCAGAAATAATTGGTTTGGCTTAGAGTTCTTGAATCTGTTAGATAGGGCTTGCGACCTCTGTCCTGCAGTTCCACAACCGAGGGCGCCTATCGTCGCAGGATCAACAAATGCTACCATGTCAGACATCTTCTGTTTTGTCAAGTAATCCTGGAGTGAACTGCATAAAAAGTATACAGTCATTAAAACAAACTAAAAGTTTTATTCAAGTATTTGTAAAGCCAAAGAAAATTATAAACTGCGATACTTACTTAGCAAACATACAAATAACAGACCCCGCTATTTCACCCCCAGAGCACAAAGCATACACATCTGATAAAAATAGAGCCTTTTTACCGGTTGATCCAAAGGCTTGTTGGCATAGCTGAAAAGAAGTTACACGGCCGTCTTTCAAGGCATTTTTGGCCCAAAGCCACAAACGCTTCACATGAGGCGGGTAATCAAGACCGAACTCCAACACATACTCTTCTTCTTCTACTTCAGGTGCTTTCTCACAATCTTTCACCTTTTTAAACTTCTTTCCCATAATTTTCTTACTTCCCTAAAGTGGATTAAAAAAAGAAAATTGAGAAAGTAATGTGTTAAAGAATGTAGATCTGTTAAATTATAAAAAATATAAATTAATAATTTTATTCTTCACATTTAAAAAACAATACAAATTTCAATAAAATTATAATATATTCAATTTTATTTAGAACATATGTAGTAATTTTTAATTGTTCTTTCCCGCTTTAACTCTATAGATTTAACAAAATTTTACCTTTGTACTTCCGTTCACTGCAGTGCTTGGCTTCAGTTCAATTATAAATGCATCATTACAGGAGCAGTCCAGCAGATTTATGCAGAAGACTGGTTTGTTCTAATCAGAGTCTACAGATTCTAACTGGTAAAAATCAGAGTCTATAAACTCTGATAGGTGAAAATCAGAGTCTATAGACTCTGATAGGCCTATAACAATACTGTTATGACTCTGATTATTGTTATGTTACTTTAAAAAACAATACAAATTTCAATAAAATTATAATATATTCAATTTTATTTAGCACATATGTAGTAATTTTTAATTGTTCTTTCCTGCTTTAACTCTATAGATTTAATAAAATTTTACCTTTTTACTTCCGTTCACTGCAGTGCTTGGCTTCAGTTCAATTATAAGGTCTCCTGGCCATGAAATATAAGTTCCAACAGCTTGTTCAACGGTCTCGATTTCATCCTTGATTGGGAAAGGAATCTTTACAGATCCTTGAATTGCACGAGTAATTGACACTCGTGCATTCTGTTCTTCTATAGCTTTCCCATGAACAACATCAGCCTTTGTATCCACTGTTGCATAAGCAACAATATTCAAAGGAGAGTCGATTGCCAATTCGTACTCCATAACAGCCAATTCAGGTTTCATGCCCACGTTACCAGCTACTTGATCATCTTCGACTTGTACAACCTCCAATTCCCCTTCATTAAATTTTTCCAACTCAATATTTTCCTCGTTATTTTTTCCCGCGCCAGTATTCTCCTCGTTCTTTTTCTCCAACTTAGTCTTCTCATTCTTTTTATCCAACTCAGTCTTCTCCTGAATCTGTTTTTCCTCTCCAACAGACATGTCATCTTTAACAAGATCCAATTTTTTTCTTGCACCTTGCAACTCCAACTCCTTCATCATAGCATGTGCGCCCATGGAACAACTCCCTTGTTGTGATCCAATATTTGGACTAGAATCAGACTCAGCAGTCTTTCCCAAACATGCTGCTTTCACCTTTGCCATCTCATCGGCCCAAAAGGAATCTCGCTCCCGAATTATCTTTTCAGTCTCTTCTTTCATAAATTTATGAATACTTTCTTGGATTCTGTCCTCTATTGACTTGCCTTTCTTCCTCTGCCTCGGAAGTTTAAAGTATGTAGACTGCTTGACATAAGCCCCTTGCCCACGTACTCGTCCTCCATGCTCAGGTTTACCGAGCACCTTGGTCAAGACATCATCGGAGCCTTCTACCGTCACTTCCCCTTGTTTAACTCTTTCTTTCATTTTCTCCTAAAATATTGACAGCAAATGGAAGTAGTTAAGAAACAAAAGCACTGTGAATATTATTTAGAAAATAAATGGTATGATAAAGTTAAAGTTACATAAATGAAAAACTTACAATCTCATCAGCAATTTGTTTAATTTTTTCAGACTTATAGTTCCCATCTTTATCCTTGCGTGTAAGGAGCCACGAATCTGATCTATCTATCTCCATTTCAGGATCACCTTGAAACTGTATGTGTAAACATGTTTGAAAAATCATACAGTGTCATTAAAACAAATAAACATATTTATTATACATGTTTTGTCTAATATGAGCCACGATTACTAACCATTTCATGCTCTAGGTTGGAATAACCCTTTCGAGACATGTAGTGATCATATTCACTCATTTTCCTCCTTTTTTGCTGTATGTTGTGGATGCCCTTGAAGAACAAAGAAAAAATATTAGAAACAATGTTGTACTACTAATTACTTTTGCTATCTCGGAATTTTGTAAACAAATAAGGTAAAAAACTCACAGCAAAATCATCAGATAGACGGTCAGCAACGAAAATGTCTCAGTGTGCCTTCTCGATGAAGGAGTAATCAGCCGGAGGAAACTCTAACAACTCACGCTGATTTTTATGCGGAGGGATATAAGATGTTGTTAATTTACACTTGAACTCCCTCCATTTCGAGCAAGCCGATTTCATAACAATGTTCCTCGCTGTTGGTGGTACCACGTATGCCATCTACATAATCAACACACAACCGAAAGTTTTCAGTACCACATGCAGTACCAACAATTAAGACCACATGTAGTACCAAAACCCCCCACAATCGTTTTCAGTACCAAAAACCCCTTCCAATCATTTTCAGTACCAAAAAATCCCAATTCACCTAACAGTTTAAACCCCCCCAAATTAAGTCATAATTTTACAAAAATAAAAAAATAATTAGTTATGGAATGCAATTTGTTTTACCTGTACACAATCCTAAATTTTATTCTTCCTTTCCTTCGGGACATGTTTCCAAGAATCATACCATATGGGGGCTTTAGTTCGGGCAAGAACCCCAATATAAGATGCCATTTCAGTGGCTGCTGGACCGTATGGTTCACCCTTTGCATTAAAAAGCACTGTGAGCTTAATCCCCATCATCTTTCGCCTAACAATCCTATGCATGGTAACTGGTCCTCGTTTTAAAAGCCTAAGGCCTTCTTGTTTGATTGCCACTGGTGTTTCCTCTTTTTTTTCTTCTTCTTAGCTAATACAACTTTTAGGTTCTTAGAAATAGACATCTTCTTTACTGATTCAGGCGATTCAGGGACCCCTTTTTCTTCAAGAAACCCCTTGTCTGTTTGCCCTTTTTCTTCACGAACCCCCTTTTTCTTCACGGGTTGCGATATAGTCGCCTTGTTCTTTTTCAGTGCCTTCAAAAGGTTTGCAGTTACATGGGGAGCAGATTTCGCCTTCTTCGAAGGGGCCATAAAGGAGAGAGAAATATAGTGAGAAGGAGAAGAAATTGGGAGACAGACAGAGAGAGAGAGAGAAGAAATTGGGAGAGAGAGGGAAATGAAAAGTCGGAAAAAGGGGGGAATAGAAAGAAGCTGGGCTTGAAAAAAGGGGGGAAATGAGAGTCGGTGTTAAAAATAAAAGGGGGAAATCATTATTTAATTATTTATTTATAAAATTCTTGATTTCTGTTTTTTAACCAGAAAAAAAATATTTTAATTATTAATAAAAATAATATTTTTATACAAAAAATAATTATTTACAAGTAACTCTACCGGACGCATCGAAATGCGTGAAAAAGTCAAAGGGTCGCACAAAATTGGACGGAGGGAGTACTTTTTTATAAGTTTATATATTATCAACATTATAACACTATTTTAAAGAAAATAACGACTAATGTCACCCGCATTTTATTAATCAATTATAAATATGTGTCGATTCTAAACTGGTGTTTTACATGAATGATGTTATCGTTCTTTACATAATTAGCATAAAATCTATTCGATGCATTGTTAACATCTGCTAAATAAAAACGGTAATATGATCATGTCGTTAGAAAGGTCTATTTATGGTATACTGGATGACATTACTGAACTGCTGTGTTACATGAATGCTGTTATACTACTCCCTCTGTCCCTAATTAGTTGTCCAGTTTGACTTTTCAGTGGTCAAATTGACTAACTTTTGACCGAAGATTAAAATTAATCCGTTTGTTGTTTTAAAAAACTGAAAATCACATATTAAAATAGATTAGAAATAGTTTTCAATGGTATAATTCAGGATTTAGACGAGAATGGCTAAGCTTTATATATACAACGGTAAAAATGAAAAAACCGTTGTCTGACATTGTTTCAAACCTCTAAACAGTGGAACCATTCTACAACGGTTTTTTGTTAAAGAGTATTGTCTGAATGCAACTAATATAACTGTTTTATCAGGTTTGGAGCTTTAACAAACCGTTGTATAAATATCATTTTGTACATACAACGGTTTGTATACCAAAACCGTAGTCTGAAATTGTTTCAAACCTCTAAACAGTGGAAACATTCTACAACGGTTTTGTGTTACATAGTATTGTCTGAATGCAACTAATATAACAGTTCTATCAGGTTTGATACTTTAACAAACCGTTGTAGAATGTCATTGATTCAAACTCTACTCAATTCTCCCACTTTAGAAACTCTACTCAATTCCTTTCTCCTCTTTAAGAAACTCTACTCAATTCCTCCATTCTTGACCATCAATTCCTCCATTCTTCACTCAAATCCTATCATTCTTTACCATTACACTGAAATCCTGCAGATTCTCCACCATTCCCATCCCCTACACTGAAATCTCCTCATCCAAAAATTGACATTTTCGTGAAGAAACTTTGTGCAGGCATACATTCATTCATCTCATTTCATCGTTAGTGTTTTCTGGATATTTAAGCATCCATCCATCTCCATTAAGGTAATTTTTCATGATATTTGTTTTCAGAAACTGAAATTAGGGTTCTTCCTTATATTTGGGGATGCAAAAATGAATTATGTGAATTTGGTGAATTTATTTTGATTTGTATTGATAATGATATGCTAATTTGTTGTCTATATTCATGTGTTTGTAACATAATGTAACAAAAAAAATAAAATAGAAAACCAGAAATAACATAATGTAAAACTTCACAGATTAAACTGCTTTCACCTAGACAGTTGTAGAGGGTGAATTATATGTCATTGGAAGGATCTCGAAGTCTAGTATATTATGCAACAAACGGTTCGTAAAACGGATTTTTTTATAAAGAGTTATAGCTATTTTAGTAAAGGTGTTCCTATCTGTCCAGAATTGCAACAATCTGTTGGGCTCCATTGCTATTTCTAGAGCTGCAGTCTAGTGGCTTAGAGATAATCTTGGTATAATCAGTGGTGCAAGTGAGGTTGGGAAATTGGCAGTAGAGGTTGATCCCACAGGTGGAGTCTATCTTGTTCCAGCATTTAAAGGATTATTTGCTCCTTAAAGAAAGGTGGAACTAGTATTCGTGAAAATCAATGCATCATTACAGGAGCAGTCCAGCAGATTTATGCAGAAGACTGGTTTGTTCTAATCAGAGTCTACAGATTCTGACTGGTGAAAATCAGAGTCTATAGACTCTGATAGGCCTATAACAATACTGCTATGACTCTGATTATTGTTATGTTACTTTAAAAGATGGATAGGTCTTGGTTAAAAGCTGATAGAAGAACACGTGAGTTCAAAAGAGGAGTCGAAGAATTATTGTTATTTGCATTTGAGAACGGATATGATGAAAATAAAATCAGCTGTCCATGTATAAAATGCGCACATAGTAAATCTTGGAATGCTCGAACAGTGAGGGACCATCTTTTCAGCAATGGTATCGATCAGACCTACACGCATTGGATTTGGCACGGAGAGTGTAATACAGAAGAAAGTGAGCCTATCACTGAGGAGACCGGCAGTTCACAATCCGTGGATCAAATCCCGCTGAAAACAGAGAATTGTTGTAGTGATGATGTTTCCCTAGATTCCTCAGATTTATTTAACCATATTCAATCTAAACATGAACCCCTTTATCCGGGATGTGAAGGAATTACAAAGATGTAGGCTTTAGTAAAGTTATACAACTTAAAAGCAAAATATCAGATATCTGACTGTGGCTTCTCTGAAATTCTACTTTTGGTTTGGTCTATGCTTCCAAATGGCAACAGTTTTCCTTCTTCGTTCAGTGAAGCTAAAAAAAGCTTGTGTGCTTTAGGAATGGAGTATGAAAAAATACACGTATGTCCGAATGATTGTCTACTATATCGTGGAGAGAGAGATGAAGATGAGACGAGGTGCCGTATTTGTGATGCCTCTAGATGGAAGTTAAACAAAAAAGGGGATGAATTGGAAGGGATTCCTGCCAAGGTATTATGGTATTTTCCATTACTACCACGTTTGATGACTTTGTTCAACTCACCTCAAACAGCCAAGGACTTGACTTGGCATGACACAGAGAGAGTGAAGGATGATAAAATGAGACATCCGGCAGATGCACAAACTTGGAAAGAAGTCGACACCAAGTGGCCAGATTTTTCTTCAGATCCTAGAAACCTTCGATTAGCTTTATCCTCGGATGGATTTAATCCGTTTCACAGCACAAATATTGATTACTCTTGTTGGCCAGTTTTGATGTCAATATACAATCTTCCACCGTGGCTTTGTATGAAAAGGAAGTATATAATGTTATGTTTCATGATATCCGGACCAACTCAACCCGGTAATGATATTGATGTGTTCCTTCAACCACTTGTGGAAGATTTACAAAAGTTGTGGCAAGGGAAACGAGTGTATGACGCTTATAAGAAGGAATATTTTTTATTAAGAGGCATTTTGTTATGGACTATTAGTGATTATCCAGCCTATGGCAACTTATCGGGCAATATTATTAAAGGGTATAATGGGTGTCCTATTTGTGTTGATGAAACAAAAGCTATGAGGCTGGTTAATTACCGAAAGTGTGTGGTCATGAGGCATCGGAGGTGGTTGCCCCGTCATCACCCATATCGTCGGCAGAAACAAGATTTTGATGGCACCGTGGAAAAAGAATTGGCTCCAGTTCCATTAACCGGAGAGCAGGTGCTTGAAAGAGTACAACATTTAAAGGGTCATGTCTATGGTAAGACACAAAGCCAATCTCGATTGAAGAAAGGTGATGCTCGACCAGTTTGGAAGAAGGTTTCTATATTCTTTGAGCTTGAGTATTGGAAGTTTTTTCCGGTTAGGCATGTTCTCGATGTGATGCATATCGAGAAAAACATATGTGAAGCTTTACTTGGTACCATGCTTAATATACCAAAGAAGACAAAAGACAAGGAATCAGTCCGTCTTGACATGGCCGAAATGGGAATAAGAACAGAACTAAGGCTAAAAACTCCTGGGAAAAAAGAGAAGTTACCATTGGCATCTTGGAATTTAACTCATTCTGAAAAAAAAGCTGTTTGCTCATCCTTTCTTGGCATGAAGTTGCCTGATGGTTTTTGTTCAAATATTCGAAGTCTAGTTTCAATGGAAACGCTTCGACTTACAGGAATGAAATCTCATGACTGTCATATGATTCTGCATCACTTGCTCCCAATTGCGATTCGATCATCACTGCAAAAACAGGTCAGGAACACTATTATCAGGTTCTGCCTCTTCTTTAAGGCAATTTGCAGTAAAGTCATTGAGGTTGATAAGTTGGAGAAAATGTAGTCGTAACTGGTAGAAACTTTGTGCCAGCTTGAAAAATACTTCCCCCTTCCTTGTTTGATTTAATGTTTCATATCTCGGTTCATCTTGTAAGAGAAGTTGAGCTTTGTAGACCAATTTTCCTTAGGTGGATGTATCCTTTTGAGAGATACATGAAGACATTTAAGGGACATATAAGGAATCGGGCTCGTGCAGAAGGTTGCATTGCTGAGTCCTATATTGCGGAAGAGGCGGTTGAATGTTTAGTGGACAATGAAGAAGCAACTATTGGGGTACCTAAAAATGGTAGACATACCAAGGATGGCATTTGCAGGCCATTATCCGGTGCAACTGTGATAACCCCGAGCAACACTGATTTGCACGTAGCACATTTATGTGTTCTACAAAATACTACTGTTGTTAGGCCATATTTTGAGTAAGTAAAATTACTTTCATTACATTAACCATTTTCTGCACTCTTTTAACTAGAAAAATCCAGTCCATATTTTATGTCTTTATTTCATTATTTATGTAGTCTCTTTTACTTAAATGCAGTGAACACATGGCATTTTTAATGACCAAATATCCGGAACATGAAAATGATGAAATGTGGCTGAAGAACAAACAAAATGAGAAATTCCCAAAATGGTTTAAAGAAAAGGTATTATGTGTGTTTAGTAATAGTTTTCTGCATGTTTTACAAACTACTGCTCATATTAATCATTTTGTAACTTGTATTTTTTTAAAAAGATTGCTTCAGATTTGGTTGATGAAAAAGAGATATCGCAGGAGATAAGATGGATCGCAGATGAGCCTAACAAGGCTGTGCCTACATTCAGCGGCTATAAAATGGACGGAGTTATCTTTGCTACCAAGGATCGTGATGATACGCGTGAAGTTCAATGTAGTGATGTGTGCGTTGAAGCTGATACAATGATAGTGTAGGGTAAGTATCAAAATATTGAGCACACATCACATACATATTATGGAGTTATAACAAGTATATGGGAGTTGGACTATAACTACTTTAGGGTCCCTATTTTTCGGTGCAAGTGGGTAGATATAAACAAAGGGGTCAAGGAAGATGACTTGGGTTATATATTGGTTAATTTGAATAGGCTGGGGTTTTCAAACGATCCATTTGTGTTAGCAAAACATGTTAAGCAAGTTTGTTTCATTGACGATCCTCTTGATAAATTATGGTCCGTGGTGTTGAAACTACCCGAGAAAAAGTACTATGAAGATAATGATGATGAAAATGAGGGATCCGTGGAAGTAGAACTTGAGAATGACTGTTTTGTGCCCAATTTACCCGATGCTGATTTACTTGAGGAAGAGGAGCATAGCTACATGCGAGATGTAGATGAAACAATTCAACTTTCTTGATGTAATTTAATTTAATTTGTGTACTTTTAATTACATATACTTTGTAATATGATAAATGTGTTTGCTAGTTTGAACATAACAGTTCTTGATTGATGTTATGTTGCCTGATGTTTGTTACTGTAAAATCAGACAACGGTTTTTAACTACCAAACGCTTGTGTGAGAGCAAAAGAACTTAGAGTACAAAACCATTGTGTGTTGCATGCAATTCAGACAACAGTATTCACAAACCATTATCTGATTACATTTTATGCAACGTCTATCAAAACACTTGTCTGATTTTAACAACGTTTTTTATATTCAGATTGAAAGCATTGTCTGAAGAAACTTCAGACAATGCTTTCAAAAAGCGTTGTTAAAATCAGACAATAGTATTTAGTCACCGTTGTGTGACTACTTTTGAAGCAATATATGAGCAAAATAGTTGTCTAAGTTTTACAACGGTTTTGAGGACCATTGTAAGACAAACTGTTATACAACACTACTTTTAAAAACCGTTGTAAAATGGATGTCTATTTTGCTCTTCTAGATAACACTTTTTAAAACTGTCTTTAAATTCATGATCAGACAATACACCGAAAAGCTTGAAAAAACAGCCGTTGTGTGAAAATTCCAGCCAACACTTTTTCGTCGAAGTGTTGTCTGATGTGTGTCGTCTGATTCAAAATTTCTTGTAGTGGCCATTAACTCATTTGATGTCTTTTCACGATCTTGTTGATTAAAACAGCATGCTATGTTATTTGTTTCAGCTTCAAAGTACCTTTATTAGTGCAGACTTCATTTAGAACTTCATTCATGAAATTGAGTTCCAATATCTGACTTCAAAGTTTTCACAGCTTACTCTGCTTCCAACTTGATCTACTGGATTTGACCAATTACCATCTGTGATATATTATCTGTTGAATGCACGAACATCACCAACTTGTAATTAGGGTTGTCATCAATCACCGCTAAGCATATTTCTTTCATGCCATAATTTGCTTCAGTGTGATGTTTTCATTGACTTCTCTATATGACATAATTCAAGATGTCCTTTAAGATAGAATTCCATATGAAGCAGTCCTCCCACCAATTTCAAATTTATCAGAGAATCCATTGTCTTGTTCACCAAGTGTAAGAGCTTCCTATGTCATAGCTAACTCTTTATAGATAAAGATTTACTGAATAATTCACTTTACCTTTGCATACAAAATCCATGTCAGCTACGAACAAAATTTCTCACTCTCAGTTGAGTGAGCTTTCAACCTTCTTGTTTGAGATCAAACACTTTTCTTTTTCAATGCTTTTCCAGAAAACCCTTGACAAAGAATTCCCTGGTGCCTATAGATAGTGCTTAAGTCCGTTGACAGGAAAGATGCTTCCATTGATGACAATTCCAAAAACATGATAGCCAAGACCCTTGTACATCATTTACTGTCATCTCCAAAGGTTACCATTGGGTAGGCTTTCTCAACCAACTGTGATAGTAGAGCTCCAATCTTAATCAAATGTCTCTTGCAATAAATGTCACGAAATCATATAACTTTTGTCTTTTGTTACATACTCTGCAATCACAAATGATTAAACATCTTGGTACTCAACTTCAATTGAGTCCAGATGGGTTAGAGATATTGCTTTAAATAGTGGTAACAACAGCTTCAACTTTAACATGTACAAACTTATCTTTGACTGATCACTTCTCATTTACAGCAGCCTTGACAAAGTAGTCTTAAGGCTATGAGATTAGTGATTCCAACCTAACTTAAGGTGGACTAGCAGTCTTTATCCTATTGTGATTCTTATACATGCTTTGCCTAAGAGTATGCAAGTCCTAATATGTGCATTTTCAAATTTAAATGAATAAGCATGAAAATAAGAACACATGGTACACATTCAGCTTCAATGCATTATAGATAAGAATTATGCAATTCAGACATGTTATGCATATTAAAAAATTCAGTACTATCTACTTTAACCATCTTACACTAATGTGACAAATGTAAAACATATTTACAGATATTTAATAAATTTCTAAAAGTACATGGAATAGAAGAACTGACAAATTGATTACTAATTCTTCCTAATCCATTTCTGTTGTTGTCTAACATTTTAATTATCTCTAATTACCAAAGTCAATTTTAGATTAAGCTTCGAATCTACAAATGTTACTGACTACTTAGATAATTCTACCATCTTTTAGTATTTTACTCCTTAACAAGCAATACATGATATGATATGACATTTAAGTGCAACTATATGAGTGAAACAGATTATATGAAAACAAGAACATAAACAATTTCAAGTAAGAACAAATATAAAATATCTGATCTATGACCTGTTTGTCTATTAGTAATTTTCACAACATTAGAAGAGGTATTAAATCACAGAAGATTTAAATCAAGTTCAAGCAAATGTTCAGGGATACACCTAACTCTAGAACACCCTATCTAATTCTAGATATTTATTTTACTACATATAAAATCAAGTATGAAATGTACTTATTTAAACTCATGAATCCTAGCATGCAATCTTATTATTAGCAATCAATTAAGCATTTAAGTCTTAAGATGCTAACATGCTAACATGAATATAATACATTTCAAAACTTAATAATCATATAGTTCTGAATTAGATGCTAACCTGTGAAGTGCTTAGTGATTCATCTCCAGTGTTGGTCATTGATACCAGATATCCATTTGGTTCATCACTGTCATTGATAGAATCAGCCTTGCATTTAATTTTATCAACAAATATTTTCCCTTGCTGCATACTCACCAATGCTTGAGATTCCTACTACAAACCAACACAATATTTGTCATCATTTACTTGTATAGGCTTCTTCAAACTGTGTAGCAAACCTCTGATCTTGTCTTTCCAATATAAACCATCCATGTCTTGTAACCGCCTCTTGAACTGGTCTTGAAAATCTCCTTTATGGAATCTATAGGTAACGACCTTAGATTTAGAATTGGGATTCCTTCTGAATCTGATGTCACTGAACTTCTATTTGCCCTGCAAGATTGACTTTCAGTCTAGTTCTCAGGTTATTCCAAAGTGTAAGATTCACTTATAACACCTTGACCACTACCTTGAGCTACAACATCTTCAATTCAGTTTCTTGTATCATTTCGTTTATGTTCAGAGGTTCTTAACCATAAATTCAATCAAATTTGGTTCCTGGGTCACAAATACAGTGGATATGCTAACAAACTGCTTTACCAAATATTATCTTCTTCAGCTTCTGTTCTAGTTCATAGGCCTTATGCACATACAGTTCTTCTACAGACAATGTGGTTGTATCATTAAATCCCTGTTGGATGTAATCCTATGTTCTAGATGATCTGCAGTGTTAGCACGAACTTCCTATAATCACCCTGTAGAATAATCTTTAAGGCTTGTATTGATATTCCAGGTAGTTCAATCTGTTCTCGTTCACTACTTAAATCCCTTAGATTTTTCATCCAAAAATTCAACTTGAATCAACCAAAAACTATATCCAGATTAATCTCTTCATTTCCAGCATCCGAATAAACAGTGGGATCCTATGGAATAGACTTCTGAGGAAATTAGTACCACTTCTTCTTCAAAATGTTCCAGAATTAACTTCATTGGATAATCTTTAGTCGATTTTTATTGTCTTTAATAACCAGAAAAATCTTCATCTTATATGGCTTTCATTATAATAAATTTAAATTTTAAGATTTATTAAATTTATAAAATAAACTAATTAAAATTTATAGCATAAACTAATAAAAGTTTATAAAATAAATTTTATAAAAGTTTATAAAATAAATTTTAATATACAATTTATAAAATAAACTAATTAAAATTTATAACATAAACTAATAAAAGTTTATAAAATAAATTTTATAAAAGTTTATAAAATAAATATACAATTTATAAAATAAACTAATTAAAATTTATAACATAAGCTAATAAAAGTTTATAAAACAAATTTTATAACAGTTTATAAAATAAATTTAATATAAAATTTATTGAATAAACTAATTAAAATTTATAACATAAACTAATAAAAGTTTATAAATTTTTTTATAAAAGTTTATAAAATAAATTTAATATATAATTTATAAAATAACTAATTAAAATTTATAACATAAATTAATAAAAGTTTATAAAATAAATTTTATAAAAGTTTATAAAATAAACTAATTAAAATTTATAACATAAACTAATAAAAGTTTATAAAACAAATTTTATAAAAGTTTATAAAATAAATTTAATATACAATTTATAAAATAAACTAATTAAAATTTATAACATAAACTAATAAAAGTTTATAAAATAAATTTTATAAAAAGTTTATAAAATAAATTTAATATTAAGTTTATAATTAAATTTATTTAACTCGGCCTCCTCAATCTTCAAGACAGCTTCGACACGGTGAGTTTCACTGAGTTGTGGATCTTGATTTGTATGTAAATCAGTCTACTCTGATACCAATTGTTGGATTCCGAAGTATCGTAGAGGGGGGGTTGAATACGATACTCACTAAATTAGAAAATTCTTTCGAATCTTTTACGGATAAATAATTTAGAGTTCGTTTAGTGGGTTCGAATTCGTGAGGTGAATAGTGTTTAGGAGGCTGGCTTACTAATTTTCTGTATTTATGAATAAACAATAATGTTCTAGAAAATTAGCAAGTAATTAAATGAGACATGTTTCCGGGAATATATCTTTCGTATATAAATCTAGAGGGGTACTACACCCAGTTAAAAATATAACTGGTTTTCAAAGAATAAATTATTTTTTTGCTTCTACAAAGAGATATAGCTTAATCCCTATACAATATTTGACTATGTGTTTGTACTAACGGAATCAAGCTAACAGAGAGTGTTTTACAATAGTCCTATGTATTTGCAACATAATGAACCGGCTAGAATATAAAACTCCGGTGAAGAAGGAATTCGTTTGGCTTTGTGTCGTCTTCTTCTCCGGCTTCAATAATCTCTCTCCGTATCTCTGTGTGTGGTTGTATTTCTCAACACTTCAAAATGAGTAAGTCATTTTGTTTATATAGTGTAGACTTTAACAAAGGGATTGCTGAAGGGCGATTTTGGCTATAGACATCTAATGGGCGATTGTGGCCTTAGATAATCTATTAGGCGATTTTGGCCTTAGATAATCTATTAGGAGATTTTGGTCTTAGATAATCTATTAGGCGATTTTGGCCTTAGATTATCTATTTGGCGATTTTGAACTGTGATGAGCCTATTGGGCGATTTTGACCTTTGATGAAACCATTGGGCGATTTCAACCATTCAAGTCCAATGGGCGATTTCCATTAATGTCCAATGGGCGATTTCTTCATTGATGTCCAATGGGCGATTTATGCATTGAAGTTCAATGGGCGATTTCTGCATTGAAGTCCAATGAGCGATTTTTTCATTTAATTTTCAATGGGCGATCTCTTCATTGAACAACCTTAACTTTGACTTGCCCTTAACTTGATTTGACTTGACTTCAGAAATACCTTTAAATTATTCTTTGTCTGTCATCAATTCTTCTCGCAGTTAACTGATTCCTTGATTATGTAGAGTTAATTCTTCTCTTGTTATGCTGACGCCTAGTGCACTGGTCTGGTTCACAGATGACTAACACTGATTAGAATTGTCTTCACTTGCAATTAATGTCTAGCTAACATTTCCTCAGCTGTTCCTTTGCTTCGAGCACTATCTATCAATAAACACTGTACTTTCACTGGAATCTTTTCTGGTACTTAGACACCGTCTTCATTACTACCACAATCTTGAATACTTCATTCTCTATTCTTCACTGACACTTGAACATATAAATGAACTTCTTTCAGTGAGTATAGATTCAAGACTGCAGCTGTCTTCTTTAACATTTGTCTTTACCTAGTCTTCAATACTTCTAGATTCATATACTTCGAACACTGTCTATCTTCAATCAATGCTAATACACTGAAATCTTCTAGTGGCACTTCTATACTGAATCTTCAACACTTCTGAAACCCTGAAAGTCTTCAACCATTATTCTTCACTGAGGCATGAACATATTAATGTAATTCTCTCGTTGAGCTGTAGTAGCCTTCAAAACTTCTTCTAATGTCTTGATTCACTGTATCTGCCTTGTCTTCATTTCTTCCTGATTTCTGTGTAGGCGTAGTATTATTTACTTGTCATATTCTAGTGTTGAGTTATCACGATTACTATTCATACAGCTTCGTAATCTCACCAACAAAGGAAATAACTTGAGTGGATACGAGTCGCCGTGGATACAAGTCGCCAAATAAATGATTAAATTTGAGGGACGATTAAAATTCTGAATTTTTCAATATATAAACGAAAAAAAGTTTAATTATAAAACGATACATCATTTATCGTGTGCGAATCACGGGCCATAATCCTAGTTTTTATGACATGAGTTAATTTTGTTTGTGCGCCTGTCAGTGGTGATCAATACTGGTGATTTCTATAGTTATAAAGAGTGATTTGAAAATGGTTTCTGCTTTTTAAATTAATTTGGTTTTTGGTTAGTTTCTACCAGATATGTAGGTTATAGATATAGGCCTAGTTTCAAATTATCTAATTTGACTTTTCGATTTGATATCCCAAGTGATAGAGAGTTTATCTTGTGTGGTTTCAGATTTTGGGTTCAAACTCTGTATTGTCACTGTTAAAGAATAAAGTTAATTAAAATTAACAAATATAATTAGTTATACACAAGAACTGAATATGAAGATATACTTCACCATGCGAAGATCTTCAGTTTCAGCAAAGCACTTTATAAAGTATGTATGCTTTTCATTAACAATTCAATTAAACACTAGTGTATAGAATCGTTTGACATTTGTTTTAATTAGCTGGAGGACATGCGTCAGGCCTTCCCACTGATCAAGAGTATAATTAATTCAACTGACTAATTAACTAACGCATGCAGATTTAATCAATCCACCAATGTATTTTTATAATTAACCAACCATCTAATCCTATTTAAGCATCTTGATACGCTTTGTAAGTTGTACCTTACCTTTTTTAGAGTGGGATCGAGATGAGGAAGTTGCTTACATATGCAAAACGATTCGAGCTCCCCTGATTGGCTCTGGTGTGGAAATTGATTGCATAAAATAACTTTTGTGAGCTTGTTTTTTTATTCAAATGAGTCAGACTCATGGATGGTATAAATTATTAGAATATAATATACTATAAGATTCTGATAATTTCTACTCCTAAAACCATTGATGAACCGGTTAACTTAACATGGTATCAGAGCTCAGTGGTGTTAACAAGGTCTCGAAGTCAATTCTCCCCACCCGAGGGGAGGAGATATCGAACATATAGTGGCTTCCGATTCATAAATCTGATGCGTTTGTGCATACATATATATATTTTTTACTAGTTTATTAGGAGAATGCTTAATCTTTAATTACAGGCCAGAGGGTAAGGTTCATTTTCACCTAATTATGTATAATAGGTGTGGTGGGGGTGTCCAGTGGGCGTCATGAATCACACAAATAATGGTAGCGGCATCTTCTTCTCTTGCAAGGAAAAAGAAGGCAACTCCTTTTATTCTAGATAGTGGTGGTAGCCCTAATGGGATTAATGGAGGAAAGATAATAAAGTCTGTTTGACTGCAAGCAAGGCAGGCATTTATTTGCATGCATGTTCTCTCCTGGTTCTCATAATTCAAGCATATATGTGATCTGTTGGAATACTTTCGGCCACGATGAGACATATATGCATGGTGGGAGGTGTGGAGGTCCCCTCCCTATCTATCCTTCCACATTGCTTCTTGGAGTGAGCCTTTGTAAGTGTGTATACCTCCCCATCCACATGCATCTCGATCTCCAAACTTGCATGCATGGGAGGTTTTCTTTTAACAGATTTCAGATATTAAAAAGTTTCCACTTCAATTATTCTTATTTATTATTCTCACACTAGGGTAAAAGTATTGCTCGCAAAATGAGGTGATGATCTTTTAACTTAAAATTGAATTTTTAAGTGGTAGTAGTACTAACATATTACTCCGTATGTATATAGACTATAGTATATGATCCTAGCTATTAAACCTTATTTTTAACGGCCCTGATCCACCCAATTGGATTGTCCAGCATACTGTTTTGTTACCTTGGACACTTACGATTAATAAAAAAAATTTAATACGAAACTCGATTGATTATTAAGCGAGAGTCTCCTCATATTTTTTTAACGGAATCTCGCTTATTAACGAAAACATCTGTTGAGACGAATCTCGATTAATAAGTAAAATCCATGTAATTTTTTTAAAAGAAATTTGACTGTCCAATATCTAATCTAATCGTTAAAAAATCATATGCTAATTAACCGCAAATTAATTGCACAGCACATGAATGTTTGTGGATCAAATCCCTTTTTTGACACCTTCATTTCTCCATCCTAAGAGAGTTTTTTTATTGTTAAGAGGGTTATTAAATACTAAACTCCTACTAGGATGGTTTCTTCAGTATCATCTTACATGTGCAGTAGAGGCTGTAATATTGTGGGGTTCGAGGTTATTCCAATGGAATAATTTTAATTTAATATATTCTCCGTCTAATCTTACATGTCACTTTTAGAAAAAATACGCATATTAAGAAGGGTGAAATCCCTTTATCTAACTTTTTTAATAACACCGGTCCAAAATATCAATTGACGTAAAAAATGCCCAAAATAACAATTTGTATATGCAACGAATGCGTAAATCATTCTCGCGTATTCCATAAATGTGCATAATACTTTGCTATGTAACTTCTTTGATTTATTCAATTATGCCCAACCTTGGTGGTATAAAAACCTTCACACAAAGAAGCCAAGAAATAAGCAAGTTGCAATAGATAAAATTCCGGAGAAAGCAGATTTTTTGACCGAAGAAAGTCGGATGATTGCAGTATTAATTTTTACCACCTTTTTAATTTTAGGCTATATCTGCAATGCTTTATTTGTGATTTGGTATATGTATCTTTAATTTGTTTTGCAGGCCCGGTACGCGGATATAGTTGATCGGAACCGGGAGTATTTTGCATGTCAACCCAATGGAGAGGAAGAAGCTGCCCATCCGCTTGAATGATGGCTTCAAGCAACTGTTCCGGGGAGTACAAGACCCCTGAAGAATCGGCTTATTGGATATCTTTGAATCCCGGCATCAAGCCTCATCCCAAATCTTTCCGCCAATTATCTTGCCCGGACCACCGGTGGGGCGAGATCTTCAAGCCAAGGCGGACAACGTGGAGGATCCTCCGTCTCGAACCCACTCTTTTATAATGTGGTGGAAGGTATATTGCGTGACGTATAAGCCAATCTGAGCACCTATCATTCTCCCCCCATATTTGCCCAAGTAGAGAATATTGTCAATGTTGCTCTTCAAATGCAAGCTAACCCGTAATCTGGTTCACAAGCATTTTTAAATGCTATTGTTGGGGAGGCAACTCGCCTTATTGGGGAAACTCTCCAATCGGTATATAAAATATATGAAAAAGCAAATGAAGAGGTAAAATATTTTAATTATTAATGTGTGGTATTATAATGTGTCTACTTTCTGTTCTATTAATGTATATTAAAGAGTTTGTTGATCTTATATGTAGGCGATACGAAGGGCTCAACAAGGTGATCATGATCATGATGTCGGTGATGGCCAAGGCAATAGGGGTGATGATGGCAGCCAAGGCAATGGATCGGATGATGGCAGCGGAGACGATGAGCATTATGACGGTGGCGAAGAGTGATCTCTTCATTTTGTTCATGTAATAGACTCTATGAATGTGAATATTTGACATTGTTCTATGTTAGTTGGATTGGTTTAGTTTCTATTATGATTTTATTTATGTTGGATTTTATGTTGGTGAATGTTAATTTAGTATTGTGAATTGGTTTATGTTGGTTTGATCGCATTTATTTATGTTATGATTTTGGTTATGTTGGATTTGGTATTGTCAATTGTATATATATATATATATATATATATATATATATATATATATATATATATATATATATATATATATAGTTTAGGGATCGGGTTGTCGGGTTTGTACAAATAATATGGTAACTGTCGCAAGCCCGACCATTTTTACACAAATGGTGGGTTTTAATAAAACCGACTGTCAGTCAGTCAGGAGTATCGGTTGGATTTAGACTGAGTTTTTTCTTATTTGGTCATTGACACGTGTGTTGGACCCATACACGTGGCACAACAACGTCAACAAAGTGGGGTCAACCTAAATCCTGACCACCTCTATCGTACGGTCGATTTTACGTAAACCGGCCGATATTCAGTCAATTTAAGCGGTCGGTTTTGAAGCTTATGTGGCAGTGCCACGTGCGTTGGTTCCACTGTCATGTCAACATTATGGGATCAATACGAGTCAACCCTGGTCAAGGCTAAACCGATCATTTTTTCCCAAAACCGACCATGTTTAACTCGACCACTTATTTCTGTCAAGTTTAGTTAAAACCGACCGCTTTGGTTTTAAAAACGACCATTCCGGCGGTCGGAATAAATTCTATTGCTTGTAGTGTATATGACTTTTTGAGTTTAAGTCTTTAAACTATTTTTTTTCGCAATTGAGTCCTTAAACTATATAAATTTTGGATTTAAATCCTTAAACTATTTTTTTCGTAATTGAGTCCTTAAACTATATAATTTTTGGATGTAAATCCTTAAATAAAATAATTTTTTAATTGAATTATTAAATTAATTTTTGTTTTGAAATTAGATCCTTTTGTCTAAACTTTTTAACATTAATTTAATTATCAATGGGACATTTACTTATTTTAAAATATATATTTAAAATTTAAAATTAATTTTTAAACTATACAGAACACATATATAATATTAAAATATAATATTTGAAAGGTCCCAAAAAAAGGGTAGCAATGACATAATTAAGATAGAATGAGGTTAAATAACTTAATTACTCTTTTATTAATATTACTGGCATTTAAAAAAAAATCTTTATAGAATAATGTTATTTTAATTTAATTAGGTCACATGAGAAAATTAACAAGTGTCACATTAATAATTATATTGACATTTATTAAAAAAAATTAATTTAATGACAGAATTAAGAAATTATTTTATGTAAGGACCGAAACCTAAATATATATATAGTTTAAGGATACAATTAGGAAAATAAATCATTTAAGGACTTAAATCAAAAAAAAAGTATATAGTATAAAGACTCAATTACGAAAAAAATAGTTTAAGGATTTAAATCCAAAAATTATATAGTTTAAGGACTCAATTATGCAAAAAAAAATAGTTTAAGGATTTAAATTCAAAAAAATCATATAGTTTAGGATGTCTTAATTGATTTTCCCTTATATTTATAATTATTTTATTATTCATTTTAACAACATCGAATGCACATGGAGTTGAGTAATTTGGGCATCTTTCGCGACAAACAAATGGTAATTGGGGCAAATAATAGTGGATTTGTGTTAATTAGGTCATTTTCTCTGTTAAGAACTTATATTTATATTAATTTAATTGATTGAGATAGTTTCAATGCATAATTTAAATGATAATTTAATTTTATTAATTATTAGTATAAGTACCAATACTATAGTTAAGAATTATTTTAAAATTTTATATATATAATTACATTGGAAATAGGATAATGAACATGTATTATTGGACAATTTTTTTATATCAAAAGTGACTACTCTATTAATTTGGGACGGAGAGAGTAATTTTTTCTTGCCATTATTAATCTAGCTCCGTGAACTGTGTTGCAAAATTCATGGAATTCGAATCGTAAATTGAAATCGCCTCAGACGTTATAATTCTTAATTATTTGTCAATAAACAAAATTCCAGATATGTTATTCGAAATATTCATATTTGTATTTTTATGAATTTATTACAGGTGCAATTTTTGTAATCATTTTTTATATAGTTTATCCATATAATCAATTAAAACAAAAGTTACAAAATTAATAGAGTGATCATATTTGTCAGTTTCATAGTTAGCACATTGGATAAATAATAATCTCAATTAGTTAACAAGTGTCCACCGTATGTTTAGTTTGATTATTCATCTATAATAATTTAGAAGGAAGAAATTTTTTACTTATGATTTCATTTTAGCTGGGTTGTCTCAACGAAGCCCATAAGTTTTAATCCAGTCCAGTCTGAACTCACCGCAGGTTTAGAGCCTTTAGGCTCACATAGAAAAGCAAACTAATCAATGTAACTAAAACTTTTGATTAAGAATAATTGGAAAAAAAAATACTTAAAACTTCCTTAAAATATATAACTTGTCTTATTTATATTAAAGATAAATTGTAAAATAAACTATTATGCTCCCTCACATAATTTTGATTTTATTGACTTCTTAAAAATTAAATTCAATTATTCTGATCGATATATTAAATATTTTTTTATATATTTTTTAAAATAATATTATTAAAAGTTTTAATTAATTTATTCTAAAAAATAAATTATATATTAATAAAATTATAAATGTATAATTGATACTCCTTCCATCCGGTATTTCTTTACATTTTAAAGAGAGTATCTGACACGCATTTTAATGTGCATATAAAGTATAGTTTCATAACTTATTTTTAAAAAAAAATTCTAAATAAAAGTTTAAATATTCAATTTTTATTCAGAAAAAAATAAACAAATTATGCAACTATATTTTATATGAACCTTAATATACAAATCAGACCCTCCCTCCTAACTGTAAAGAATTGAGGGACTGAAGGAGTATTACTTAATCAAATTTGACTAAAGGGCGTTTGGGGAAAAGGAACGGGGTTTAGAAAGGGAAAAAAATAGAATAGGAAAAAAATGGGTTCAAATTGTTTTTTTTATTTAGTTTTGATCCAGAAATGAAATAAATAACTATTTTTAATAAATTATTTTGTGCGTATTATTACTTTTAAGATTAATATAAAATATAATTATATAGAGAATGAAAGTGAATTGTTGTATGAGGGAGAAAAAAAAAGAAAAAAAATATGATCAAATAAATTCAAAACTTAAAAAAATCAAAAAAAATCGTTTAAAAGGTAAAACAAAGAAGGGACATGATCATAATTTACAATCTGGAATATTTTGGTCATTTTATTCTTAAATTGCGATTAAAAGGCCTTTCTCCCCTGTCTCTGGAGACGGTCTCCACAAAAACAACTCTACGCACACTAATCAAATTTCTCAACTCCGGCAATACAAACCTTTCAAAGACGTACTCAAATCAATCTTTTTCTTCAATTAGTAAGTTATTCAAGATTATATATATATATATATATGTATAGTTTGATGTGTTTATATAAATCAGTTTTAGCTTTTTGGTTCTTTGCCGTTGGTTATATGTATTTATATTTCACTTTTTAGTTGGTTTTCTTTGGTGGGTGTGAAGTGGTATGTGTTGATTATTATAAAGTTGATAAAGTTTATTTTGAATGAAGTTCTTGGTACTGATTTGATGATTTCATGTGATTAGAGTAGGATTTTACTTGAAGAAATCATTTCTAATTGGATATATGTGTGTGTGTATGTGTGTGTGCACGCGCGCGCTGTTTAAGGTTTTATGTGGGTTATTGTTTAATTCAGTACTGTGGTTATAGTTTGAGCTGATTGCAAAAAGTTCGAATTGGAGTATATTTGTCATTTCCTTCCCTAAATGTGTTATCTTGATGCGATATTAAACATGTGAAGTGACCTTTTATGAAGGAGAATATTTAGTATATGAGGTAGATTGAAATATGTGTTTTTTTGGCACTTTCTGTGTGTATGTGTGCGCGCACGTGCATGATTAGATGTTTGTAGGCTAGCAAGATTGGGTTTGTAATTTGGAATCCAGACACTCACTTTGGTAATGGTGTATAGAGAGGTTTTCCTACACTATTGTCTACTAATTTTGGTCGATAAACTAATAAGATGTGTATGTTAGAATTATAGATAGTTTTTGGATACATCATTGTTTGATTTTTTTTTTCTTTTTCTGAAGTTGAGTTGTGTCGTAGGCTTGTAGCTGAGGATGTAATTAGTATGTAGCAGTTGGTATTTGAAAAAATATTTCATTGCATACACCCACACTAAATATTTCAACTCCACTATGAAGTGCTAAAAACAGTGATTCTGGATGTCGACTGAGTTTGATTAGTTGTAAATTGTTTTCTGATCAATCTCTCATGCTGTAGTAATGAGCCTTATGTATATTCTATTTTTCCAAGTGGCTGAAGGTGCCTGGGTGGTTTCTACTATATCTAAGGCTTGGCCTACTCTAGGAATGTACGTCTGCAGTATTGTGCCATATATATAAATACGACTTTTAAAATTTTTGCCAAAAAAGTATTGGACATTATAAAGGTAGTGTTAAATATCAGCATGGCATAAGTAAGATGATGTCACTACAGTGACATCATAGTTATTGTAGCAAGAGTAGCCATCAAGTAATCACTATAGCAAGCTTTGGGAGGAAGGTAAGTTTATTTATATAAAGGTACTTGGTGTTCTTTTCTATAATAGCACTGAAAATATAAAAAGTGCAGCAGAATGAGAAACAAGTTTCTCATTTTTTTTAATCCAAACAAAAACCTATTTTTTTTTAATCCAAACAAAAACCTAAAAATGGAATCCAAATCAAGGTATTAGATTATACCAGTGTTGAGCATCATCTGGCGACACAGGCGTAAAAGTCCGGCTAACAAAAATGCAGACACTTGCTTAGATGAACTGCCTGAAGTTCAAAACGTCACCACACAGATTATTCCATCGTCTCCTTCAGGTGAGTTCATCAGTACCCTCCTTTCTCGAATCTAGTAAGTTTTATCTTAGAAGATATATATACACATACTTACATATTTGTGATATATAAGATGTATTGTGTTTATCTGACCAACGACATTGAAAATATTAGGCATATTAGTCTAGCTTCAGTTACTTATATTTTGGGTTGGGTTTAGTGAATATCAGGGACTTGGCAAATATTAAAGTAATCATTATTCTCTTTCAACACACATATATTTAGTTAATTGTAAGTTAAGGTTTTATTTGTTGGTCTAAATTTAAAACATGTCTGGAGTTGTGGATAATTCGGTTAAAAATAAAAATACTACTCAAGGTGGG
The DNA here is from genome assembly GCA_028671895.1 of Oenanthe sinensis. Lineage (NCBI taxonomy): Eukaryota > Viridiplantae > Streptophyta > Magnoliopsida > Apiales > Apiaceae > Oenanthe > Oenanthe sinensis. The sequence goes on from CM053799.1 coordinate 13,616,742, forward strand.
GTTAAATTCAGATTTCATGGCACCCCCCATATGCAAGCCCCAAATTTGATGGAAAGAATTTCGTGGAATGGTCAGAGTCTTGCACACTCGCACTTAAATCTTATCGGTTGATGAAATACATCGATGAGAAGACTGACAAGCCCCTAGCGCGTGATACAAGTTTTGAAGATTGGAATAGCGAAAACGCCATGGTTAAGTCATGGTTATTTACACCTATGGAGTTATGTGTTCGCAAAACCTACCTCTTTCTTGATACTGCGGCAACTATTTGGAATTCTATCACCCAAACCTACTCATAAGTCATATGGCTAAACATTTCGAGGTGAAGCAAAAAAAATATGGACTTTGACTCAAGGGGGTAGAACATTGGTTGAATCTTATTCGGAACTCAAATCACTATGGCAGGCCATTACATTGTTATCTATTGTAAACAAGCTAAACGATCATAGAAGTACCAAAAATTGGTACAAGAAGAAAGAGTGATGAAGTTCCTTGTTGGATTGACAATTGAGTGTGTTTCGATATAAAATTAACTCATTGAACAGATTCCCTGTGTGTAGCTAGAGAAGAGTCAGAGGAAAGTATGATTTCGACTGCTACATCAAATCTGCATTTTTATAAAAAATGTTCAACATCGGGGCATGCCGGAACAGATCATAGTGCCTTTGAAGGATGAAAAAGATGTTCTCCGGTGTGACTATTATAATAACTTATACCATTCTCGTGAAAAATATATTGTGTGGTCGTAAGTTTGAGTTCCGGTATCCCAAAATTCTCAATTACTTAATCCAAAGATAGGTCAATCCCAATATAGGTAAATATCAAGATGGGTCTTCAAATTAGATCCTAAGATAGGTCTAGTTGGACGCTTAGGTTATGCTTAAGGTTCGTAGAGTTCCACTCTTCAGTGCCAAGATAGGTCTTTTCATCCTAAGATGGGATTTCGAGTGAGTGGGCATGTTAAATATCAGAAATGTAATGACATAAGTAAGAAGTGACATCATAGTTATCGTAGCAAGAGTAACCATCAAGTAATCAATGTAGCAAGCTTGGGAGGAAGCTAAGTTTATGTATATAAAGACAGTTAGTGTTCCCTCTTGTAATAACATTGAAATTATATAAAGTGCAACATAAGTAATAGTATTAAATATACACACAGTCCACGACACCAACTATTGTGTTCAATCTCTCTTCCTTTTATCTCTCTATAATATGTCCAATATACATTTAAATCTTGACAAGTAGAACTTTCTTTCTTAAAGTAACTTAGAAACACGTGGTATGGGAGTGACATTCCCCCTCCTCGTTTTCTTGTTAATTGCTTCTTTTTTTCAACTCTGAAACAAATCTATATTGTTTAACAAGGCAATAATGACAGTCTCTATCTTTTTTCTATATATATACACCATTACATGTCTTATTTTTATTTTGCAACCATGAAAATGCACAAGTCCTGAACAAACAATTTGTAGTTCTTTTTCTTTCCCTTGTGAAACTTCAAATTATTTTTTTATTTTTTGCTGCTTCTCTTTTTTGGAAAAAATAATCAGATTATAAAGATGCACTTTGTATTGTTGTAGTCTCAACTCTCAATTATCTTTGATTATGATTAACTTTTTCCACTTTGCAAAACATATCATATTTATAAGAGACAAATTTACTCGAAACTTCATTCAGTCATATATTTCCATTAGTTGTGTGGGTGCAGCTGGGGGTTGAATGCTTTGTATGTTTGATTCTTTTTACCTTTTTTAATGAGAAAAATGCATCTTTTATATTTACAGATATCATGGCTGGAGCTGCACCAGAAGGTTCTCAGTTTGATGCACGTCAATTTGACGCAAAAATGACTGAGATGTAAGTGATCTAGCTTTAGATTCAGTTTATTATTTTACACCATAAGCTTTTCTAGTCACATACAAATATGTTTGACTATCTCCATTTTTTTTCATTTTTTATGAAAACTTTGTGTATTTGATTGGGCATGCTAATGACAATATTCCTCTTGTGTTTGATGAACTCGATGAACAGACTTGGTGCTGAGGGAGAAGAATTCTTCACATCATATGATGAAGTTTATGACAGTTTCGATGCTATGGGATTGCAGGAAAACCTTTTGAGGGGCATCTATGCTTATGGTAGAGGAGACTTTAATATGTTTTTCTATATGGTTGTTGTGACTATATGTTATATATTTTATAAGGAGGACATCCTCAAATTAAAGGAATAATGCACTAGTTTTCATGACTACTACAAGGGTTATATATGCTTCGGCAGTAACCTATCCATCTGTTGACTTATTGATTAATATGATGTTTTCATGGTACGTTCTTCAGATCTAGCTTGAGTTTTTCAAAGCTCCTTTAGAATTTTCTGATTGTTTGTTCATGGGGGGCTGTAGCCACCAATTCTTTGTGTGCCAGCTAACTTCAGTTTATAATTAACTCTCATTGAACAACTTTCAGATAAGAAGAAACTGATAAATTCTCCAAATTTGTGTTTTTGTTTCTATATTTTATAAGGTTTTGAGAAGCCATCCACAATTCAGCAGTGGGGGATTGTTCCATTCTGCAAGGGGCTAGATGTTATTCAACAGGCACAATCTGGTATCGGTAAAACAGCAACTTTCTGCTCTGGAATTTTGCAGCAGCTTGATTATGGAGCTGTTGAATGTCAAGCGTTGGTCCTTGCTCCCACTCGTGAACTAGCGCAACAAATTGAGAAGGTTATGCGAGCACTTGGTGACTATCTTGGTGTGAAGGTTCATACTTGTGTGGGTGGAACTGTCGTCCGCGAAGATCTGCGAATTCTCTCAAGTGGAGTTCATGTAGTGGTTGGTACTCCTGGCTGTGTATTCGACATGCTGCGAAGACAAGCACTTCGTTCAGATTACATCAAGATGTTTGTTCTTGATGAAGCAGATGAAATGCTCTCAAGAGGTTTCAAGGATCAGGTATTTGTCTTTCCTATGATCTGTAATCATCAATTCGTGGATGTTGCTGTATTTAATAGGCTATCTGATGCAATTCTACCAGGTTATATCTGCTTATAAATTATATTTGTACAAAATGCATGATTTCTGTTTTTTTCTCTTTCTTATAATATGTTAGTGTTGTAACATTTCGCTAGACACACTTTGATCTTAGGGATACATTTTGACACTCAAAGTTGATACGAAAATACACAATAGCCCTCAATGTACAAAAACGTATCTCCGCGCCCTTAAAGTTTGGCACTTGTACATCATGGCCCTCAATGTCGAGGGTCATGACTCATGATGTACAAGTGACAAACTTTAAGAATGGAGGTACGTTTTTGTACCTTGAGGGGTGATGTGTATTTTCATCAAAACTTTGAGGTTTAGAATGATAATAACCCTCTAAACTGTGGGAGCTGCTATATTTAATAATACTATCTTAAAACTGCATACTGCTAAAAGCTGATGCATCTCTTTTAATGTTTACTTTATTGTTGCAGATTTATGATATCTTTCAGTTACCACTGAAAGTTCAGGTTGGAGTTTTTTCTGCCCCTATGCCTCCTGAGGCTCTTGATATTACTAGGAAGTTCATGAATAAGCCTGTGAGGATTCTCGTAAAGAGAGATGAGCTTACTCTTGAGGGTATTAAACAGTTCTATGTAAATGTTGATAAGGAGGAATGGAAACTGGAAACACTATGTGATCTATATGAGACTTTGTCCATTACCCAGAGTGTGATTTTCATCAATACCAGGCGCAAGGTTGATTGGCTGACGGACAAAATGCGCAGCCGTGATCATACAGTGTCCGCCACTCATGGTGACATGGATCAGAATACAAGAGATATAATCATGAGTGAATTTCGCTCTGGTTCTTGTGTGCTCATAACAACTGATCTCCTGGCACGTGGTATAGATGTCCAGCAAAGTGTCCCTTGTGATTAATTATGATTTGCCGACTCAGCCAGAGATTTTACCTTCATCGAATTGGACGTAATGGACATTTTGGAAGGAAGGGTGTTGCGATCAACTTCGTTACCAAGGATGATGACGGATGTTGGTCGACATACAGAAGTTTTATAATGTGGATGTGGTAGTCGAGGAGTTGCCAGCAAATGTTGCTGATCTTCTTTAGTGTGGAACTGATGTGATGAGGTAAAGTTTTCGAGAAGTTACCTGCCATCCTATCTAGTAGGGGTTTACTAGACACATATCTTGGATTTTTGACTTCAATTGTGATAACTGTTGTGCATTTTGTTGTATTTTGATTTTTCAAATTTTGGTGGATTTATATGTACATTATGCTTCCCCTACAACTTGCAGTAGGGGGTGTTTGGGGGTGTTTGAACTAGCATCAAAGAGCTCAGTGGATGATATTTATTTCTAACTTTGTTCATGCCAAAGTTAATTTTCTATAATGGTGTGATAATTTGGTACTCTGCTTGAAAGTTATATAAATTCAGAATCTGAAAGTAATTTGTGTTGATATCTTGCTCTTGTCACGTTTATAGCTTCTACAAATATATATGTGAGAGAAAATTAACGCAATGATATCTGTATTTATTATCTATGTTTCGGAACTCTGGTATCTACCTACATGTATATTACAGTTCACATCTAGGAATGTCGCATCATTCATATATCTATCATTCTTATTTTTGGAGGAGATTAACTAATAGCAACACACAAAGTAAAGCGTATCATATATAAAATACTAAAGCATAGGATCCTATTCGAACTTAACCTAAAAATATATAGAATTAGTTGAATATAATTGGTCGAATTTTTGGATCAAGACGTTTTATGCATGTCTACGAAATGAAAAGAAAACAAAACTGTAGACATCATAGTAAATAAAACTCTAAAAAAGACGACATGAGAATTACGAAAAGTACAACATATTCACATAATTAATTTTAGACACCATAGTAAATAAGAGTCGGCATAATTAATTTTAGACATTATAGTAAATAAAATTCTAAAAAAATGAATTTCTATTAATTTATTATCAATTAAAAATGAATTTTCGAATAATAACGAGTATTAACGTATATCTAATGTATGTATGATCGATACAAAAAACATATTCTTTTATCAAATCTAAAACTTTTAGGCCTTTTAAATTTCTAGATCTGCTTTCATATATTTCAAATTTGACCTCTGTATTTGTTTTCTGTTTTCATATCCTTCGTATATGTAGTTTTGAACGATTTTAATATCATATGTGTTGACTTTTTATACCTATATATATGGCATGACCATTTTTTATAGTATTTTGACCCTATTTGAGAGTGTTTATATGTCGTTTATGACGATCGTGTCATATTAGATGACTTCTTGAAAGTTCTATTCCATAATTATATACTCCCTCCCACCCACCCACCCACTTCTTTATGTTTCGGAGAGAGAGTTTGACATGCATTTTAAGGTGTATATAAAGTATAGTTCCATAACTTATTTTTACAATTTTTGTTTTTGAATAAAAGTTGAATGTTTAAATTTTTATTCAAAAAAAAATTTAAAAAATAAGTTACGAATCTATACTTTATAAGCACCTTAAAATGCGTGTCGGACCTTCTCTCCAAAACGTAAAGAAATGGGTGGGACAGAGGGAGTACAATTTATTTATTTCACATGTTTATCAACTTATATGTCTTTTTCGATATGTTTTGGTATTTTTCAGATTTACTTGGACGAGTTATTACTTGTAGATGAAAGATAAATGCGGGAGCAGAATTTTAGTGTACAATGTCTGCGATTTCGTAATTTATTCTCTATCAGGTGTTATCCTTTCTAGTATAAAGATGTTATTATCTAAATTTTCAGTGGACTCTCTTTCTTATGATAATCGTAATTTAAATTATGATACATGAGATTCGTTAAGTATATTAAGGGATATGTACTTCAAATTATTTATCAATGAAACGTTTATCATTTTAAATAAAAAAATGTATATATGATCATTTTACATGCTGTTAGGTGACATAAGTGTTGCACAAAGGGGGGTTGAATGCAACTTTGTTAATTATATCTGATTCTTTATAACAACACACAAGAATAATAATTAATAAGTTTTATGGTGCAAACATAAAAACAGATAAGCAAGATAGTGTTTTAAACTTCAAAAATATTTTTTTTTTTTGCTACAACTGACTGGAAATGAATTCCAGTTTCGATAGATACAATAACAATGAATTTGTTAATGTTTCTATACTTGAGAGAATATCTAGCTCAGTTGCATAAAAGAAAATGCTTGTGAGATATTGTATTTATATTGAAATACATATCTCATTTACATGTACACTTTCTCTTGTTCCTAGAACAAAGCTTGAAAAAAACTATTTTTTCCATTCAAATTTGTCTTCATTCTATTTGTAGATAAAACAGCTCTGAGATATGCAGAAACCTTTGACTCTTTGAGCACGCTTTAACATTTGCTTGTCTTCTCCCAAGTTGCAATAGTAGACTTGACAGACTAGATAGACATGTCAAAATCATTCCTTGTAACTTCATTATCATGGTCTGCTACCTGGAACAGACTGTCAGTTTCACTAAAAGTTTACTGTAAAATTTTAGCTCCTCTATGGTGACAGTATCTTCAGCTCCGCATACTTTGTTGTCAAGTTTTGATAGTCTTCTAAAACATACTGTCTCCAAAGCTGCTGTCCATTATCCCCGCTAATGTTACTATCAACTATCCCCGCCAAAATTGCAGTCAGTAAAATTTATTGTCTTCAAATCTTTATTTTTCGCCAAGTTTACTATCAATGGAATAGTTTTTGTCAGTAATACTTGATGTCTTCAAAACTTCATTCTTCGCCAAGTTTACTGTCAATAGAATAGTTGTTGTTATATGTCCCAATTGTGCTGTCACTTGAATATGTTGTCATATGCTTGAGTGTTGAATGTTATTGTCGTGGATTTGAACCATGATGTGCATGAACACTTTGTAAACTTCTACTCCATGGATCAAGTTATTACATGTATACAAGACAATAACTATTAAACTTACTGTCACCTATTTGACTTTGTTAAACATACTGTTTCAAGTGACTATCTAAACATACTGTCAATTTACATATGATAGTATATTTTACTTAGCTTATTATAAATTAAGACTAAGTAACTTATAGTAGATTACACTATTAACACCACAATCCCTGACAATCTCCCCCAATTTTTTTTATGTAAAATAAAGACAAATTTAAAGTGAATTGCAGATGCAAACTCAACTAACATAAACTGAAGTGTTTGTACATGAAAATTATACAGAAAATTACAAGTACAAATACAACAATTTTTCTCAAACTAAACTCCTCTAGACTAAACAAATCTTCAATTTTGGCTCCAGCTTTCTTGTTCTGATTTCTTCTGAGAATTCTTTCTTTCATTCAGCAATTCTAAAAATCTCAGGGCCCTCTTCTCTTCTGTGGTCTTGACATGCTCAGTCACACAGTCAAGTATCAGTTTCACCAATTTATAAGACAGGTTCTTCAAGTCTTGATAAGAGTAGTAGGATTTCACTGGCCCTTTGGAAATGCAGAGATATTTAACTCCAAAATCATCAGTAAGAAAACTGGCTTTGGAAGATGTGTATACTTGATTTACCCTGAGTTTGTCCACATCATCATCTTCCTTATACCTTGCTTCAATTAATTTTCCTGCTGCTGCACTCAAGTTCCTTTCAGTTTCCAAAAGTGATCATGTTATCAGTCTGTAAATTCTTCTTAGAGTTGCAGTGTTGAGAATCCCAAAGTCTTCAGTCTTCACTTCAATGTTGACAATGATGATTCTCAATGGATTTGTGAAGACAAGAGACACATAATCAGATTTTCTAGAGAATTGATTATTTAGCTTGACACACTTCAAATAAATCTTAGCTTCTTTGATTTGTTTGCTAATTCTGTCTATCTCCTTCTTTGTAGCTTCAACATCAGCATCAAATTTCCTTACTTTCTCCATTTCTTTCATTCTCTTCTTCATCTTTAAATCACAAATGTCTAGAGCTTTGTTCTTGAGCTCAAACACCTCAAAATTTGTAGTGTTGAGTAGTTGTCTCTTGACGATTTCTGTGATTTGAGGTTCCTTTTCAGCCAAATTCTTCAATTACTCAAAGGTGATCTCTTCAGCAGATCCACAAGTGTTGTAGAATATAATTCTATCAAGATTTCTGAGAAGATATTGTTGAGTCCTCTCATAATCAACCTTATTTTTAAACTCTTTCTTCTTCTTTGAAGAGATGATTCTTTCGAGTGTAGGAATAAATCCTTGCTCCTCGGGATATGGATATTCACTTATTATTCTACTAGCTTCAACATAAGTTCAATGTTCTTATCCTGCAAAGAATCCATACTCCAGAATTCTTTGATACCATCATCATTTGTAAAATTCTAGCAACTTCTAGCAACAATGTACTCAGCTTCTGCAGTTGAAGTTTATACTGAGTGTTACTTTTTGCTAAACCAAGACACAAGTTTGTTTCCTAGGCATTGACAGGTGACTGTAGTACTTTGAGTGTCTATTTTGCAACCTGCATAATCTGAATCTGAGTAGCCTATTAGATTAAAATTAGAATCTCTAGGATACCATATATCTAAAAATCCTCTTAATAGCCACTAAATGAGATTCTCTAGGATCATCCTGAAACCTAGCACACAAACATGTAGAGAACAATATGCCTGGCCTACTAGCAATTAAATATAGAAGTGAGCCTAACATGCCTCTATACCTTGAGATGTCCACTTTAATTTCCTTAGTATTCAATTCAAGTTTAGTGGCAGTGGTCATGAGAGTTTTTGCAGAAGAACATTCACCTAAGTCAAATTTCTTCAACAAGTCATGAATGTACTTAGTTTTATTTATAAAAATACCATCCTTAACTTGTTTGACTTGCAAACCAAGAAAGTATGTAAGTTCTCACATCATGCTTATTTCATACTTACTCTGCATTAATTTGGCAAATTGTTTGCAAAGTCCCTCATTAGTTGAGCCAAATATAATGTCATCCGGATTTGGAAAAGAATAATTGAGTCAATAACATTTCTACAAAATAGAGTTTTATCAACAATACCTCTTGTGAAGTGATTCTCAATGATAAACTGAGATAAGGTATCATACCAGGCCCTTGGTGCTTGTTTCAAACCATAGAGTGCTTTGAGTAGATAGTAGATAAAGTCAGGGAAATTTGGATCTTCAAAGCCAGGATGTTGTTCCACATAGACTTCATCTTCTAATAATCCATTCAAAAATGCACTCTTCACATCCATCTGATAGACCTTGAAATTAGCATGTGCAGCATAAACTAAAAAGATTCGGATTACTTCTAGCCTTGCAACTGGTGCAAAAGTTTCATCAAAATTAATTCCTTCTTCTTGTGAGTATCCATTTGCCACAAGCCTAAATGTAGAATGTTGATTATCCATTGAAGAATTATCAATTGATGCATTATCAGTCGATAGATGTCTGTCAACTGATAAATTATCCATTGATGTTGTGACATCAACTGATATTGGGTTTCTGAGTACTTGTGAATTTATGATTTTTGCTTCTTCATCATCATCCACACCAATTGATTCATTCTCAAAATGCAGTGTCATGATTTCCTTCATCAAACAAGCCTTGAATCTTTTTATCATCAAATACTACATGTACAGATTCCATACCCAATAAATATAGCTTCATCAGCCTTGACTTCAAATTTTCCTAGGTTTTCACCTTGATTCCTTAGAACATAGCATTTGCAGCCAAAGACATGAAGAAATCCCACTTTTGGCTTTTTGTCTTTCTTGATCAATTGATAAGGTATCTTTCCTTGAGTTTGATTCACTATGGAGATGTTTTGAATATAGCATGCTGCATTTATGGCTTTAGCCCAGAAGTATGTAGGTAGCTTGGCATCTTCCAACATAGTTCTAGTTACTTCAATCAATGTCCTATTTTTCCTTTCAACTTCCCCATTTTGTTGAGGTATCCTTGGTGCAGAGAAAGTGTGTATGATTCCTTTAGATTCACAGAACTCCTTCATTGTAGAATTCTTAAATTCTGTTCCATTGTCACTCCTTATTTTCTTTACATCCAATCCAAGACTTTTCTTAACTTCTCTTATGTGCTTGATGATGAGATCACTAGCTTCATCTTTTGAATGCAGAAAATAAGTCTATGAGAATCTTGAAAAGTCATTCACAATGACTAGAGCATACTTCTTCTTTGCAATGGACATGATATTCACAGGACCAAACAAATCCATGTGTAATAACTAAAGTATCTTCTCAATTGATGATTCCAATTTTGACTTGAATGATGCCTTCCTTTATTTTCCTTTCTGACAGGCATCACATAGTCCATCCTTAACAAATTCCATCTGTGGTAAACCTCTCACTTGATTTTTCTTGACCAACCGATTCATGGCCTTGAAATTTAAGTGAACTAATTTTTTATGCCATAGTCAACTTTTATTTGTACTTACTTTAGAGAGAAGACAAGTCATTTAGTCTGCACTTGTTGAGTTGAAGTCAGCTATGTACACATTTTCTTTTCTATTCACAGTCATAACTAGGCTTCCATCTTTCTTGTTGGAAATTATGCATGCTTCAGTTGTGAAGCAAACTTTATTTTCATTGTCACATAGTTGACTTATGCTTAACAAATTGTGTCTTGAGACATCAACTAATGCAACAGGTTCAATGATGACATTCTCTTTCGAAATCAAGCCATATCTCATTGTGTATCATTTACTATCATCTCCAAAAGTTACTCCGGGGCCAGTTTTCTTCTCAAACTTTATGAGCAGGGATTTATCTCCAATCATATGTCTTGAACAGTCACTGTCTAAGTACCAAAAATTTCTTCTTTTTTCCAGCACATATCCAAAAATAATCAAGTTGATTTTGGTACCCAAGTTGCCTTGGGTCCTTTCTTTTGATTTTGGTACCCAAGTTGCCTTGGGTTCTTTCTTATTAGTTGTTACATTTGGTTTGGTTTCCAACTTTTGTACCGTTGGTTTAGGTAGTTTTACTTCCACTTCAACCTTAGGTGTTGGTTTCCTCACCTCAAGATTCTCAGTGATAATATTTGGAATATTAATGCTTGCAGAATTAGAGAAATTTGGAGTATGAAAATTGTTATGCAGATTTCAGGGCATAGCAGGCATATTTATGTTGGCAAATGCAAGATATGGATTAAACATATAAGGCATTAATGCATATTGAGCATGAATAACATGAGGATCAACTAAATGAGGGTAAACAGAATTAGAATGCATGTTAGGTATAACATGCACATTGGATGTTGCAGGCATATTTGACTTGCATTGCACAGATAAGTGATTCTTACTACCACACTTAGCACATATCTTTCTAGGAGCATACTTATCAGATGTGTAGTTATTGTACTTGTTTATGCCTACTTTACCATTTCTTTTCTTTTTTCTTTTCATTAGGATTAATATCAGGCTCTATCTTTTCTAACTTTTCCTTCAATTGGTCTTTAGATAAGAAACCTATATTGGCATTTTCAACTTTGATTTGAGATTTAGAGGAGCTACCTTCTTTTACAAATTTAACAGGTCTGTTAAGCTTGGTTTTTAAAACAGATTGTTTAGAAGTTGATGATTCCTCAATTGATGGGTAATTATCCGTTGGGATAATATTATCAATCGATGGATAATCCTTATCAGTTGATTCAGGATTAGCAATCGATTGCTTCTTTTCCAAAGATTGATTTTCATCAATGGCTAATTTCTCAAGAGTCTCAGACAGCATGGTGAAAGAATTTGTTCCATGAATGTCATTCATCTTCTTACTAGCTTTACTTGACATGTTCAATTTGTCAATGGTTCTTAGTTCTTCTTCTAACTTTTCTTTCAAGTTTTCTATTTCCTTTTTACACTCAATTAGTTCTTTTCTAGCATCTCTGTTTTCTACCTTGAGTATGTCCATTTGCACTATATCACTCTCTAGATAAATATTTCTTTCAGTAAGAGATTCTAAGGTGCTCTTGAGTCTAGTGTTCTCTTTGTTTAAGGACTTGAGAGTGACATGCAAATTATACAATTCATTTTACATTTCAGTAATGGTAATATTGCATTCATTTTTGGATAACTCAGATAGATTTGTAGAAATTACTTTATTACTAGAAAAACTAGCTTTCTGATCATCGTGATTGGCCATTAGTGCAAGGTTGATGTATTCCTCTTCTTTCGAATCATCCTCAGCAGCCCAGTCCTTTTCTTCTGTTAAAAAAACCTTTTCTCTTTGTCTGAGCAAATCAAAGTACTTCTTTTTATAGTCAATACCATGACTAAACTTTGATTTCTTCTCCATTTTTGGCTTTTTGCATTCTTTATAAAAATGACTATTCAATCCACAGTTAAAGCATTTGAATTGAGTCATGTCCACAAGATTTTTGCCTTGTTGATTGTCTCTCTTAAACTAAGATCCATGCCTTTGCATAGGATTCATCTTGAATTTGAGTTTTGAAAATTTCCTTGATAGAAAAGCCAAATATTAATCTATTTCATCCTTGGTATATGACTCATCATCTTCAACTATTTCTTTTCTTTTACTAGTTGAAGATTCATCATATCTAACACTACTTGCACTATTTCTATGACTTCCCTTCTTCCCTTCTTTGACAACAACATCTTCACAGGATTCTGCAACTTGCTTATCATTAGCCACTAAGGCAACAGACTTTTCTTTCTTCTGACTTTTCTCAATCTCCTCATCTTCCTTTAGTTCCAACTCGTAGGTTTTCAAGATTCCATACAGCTTGTCAAGAGTATATTCTTTAAAGTCAGGAGATTGTCTTATAGAAACGGTCATTGGTTTCCATTCCTTGGGTAAGGACCTCAAGAATTTGAGGTTGGTATCTTCAACAACATATACTCTTCCATATAGTTTTAGCTCATTCAATAACTTTTGAAACCTACTATATGTGTCATTGATTGCTTCGCCACTCTTGAAGTGAAAGACCTCATATTTTTTAATCAAGAGTTGCATCTTGTTCTTTCTTACTTGCGTAGTGCTTTCACATAGAGTTTGAAGAGTATCATATACTTCTTTGGAGGTTGTACAGTTGATAACATTATCAAACATATCCTTGTCAAGACCATTAAATAAAATATTCATAGCCTTTTTATCCTTGTGTACTTCCTTTTCATCCTCATTTGTGTATTCACTCACAGGTTTAGGAATAAGCTTGTCTGGTGCTTCAGTATCATCTGCATTCACACTTGTAACTATCTTCATAGGCACATGTAAAGCTTTCTCTATGCAGTTGACATATGAAAGATCAATGAATAGCAGATACAAGTGCATTTTGACTTTCCAAGGAAAGTACTCATCTTTCTCCAGAACTTGAATCTTCACTCATGTGTCTTTTTGACCCATACTTGATGTAATTAGACCTTAACTTTCTGTATGTTGAAAGCTAAGCTATGATACTAATTGTTATTTTCTCTTGAGTACAAGAAGTTTATAGAAGGGGGGTTGAATATAAACTTAAGAATTTTATAGAATTCTTGCTGATACAAGTTTGTACTTTGATAGATTTTTGTGTTTGGAAATGTGTAGTGAAGAGAACTATTTAAACTATGAATGGAATACTAATATATTGAAAACAAAACAAGAAATTTAAAAATTACTAGTGGATTGGTTTTTCCACTAGTGTATTTTTACTTTTAATTAATCTTGATAAAATTACCAAGTTGCTTACAAGATGTGAAATTGAACGAAGAAAAAACAATATAGTAAGTTCTAGCTTTTCTATGATTTTCTTGTTTTTTTTTCTTTCTCACATCTACTACTTGTTACAATGGACTGCTAAGAATATATATATATATATATATATATATATATATATATATATATATATATATATATATATATATATAGTAATTCATATTCTACATCTATTTCTCTATCTATCGATGGATAAAATATGAATTAAAAATTACATTTTACCATGTATTCACTAAAATAGATTGTAGCTACTTTTCACAGTCTCCTTTGCATTTGTCTTGTTCTGGAAAAATCTTTGTCTTGATCTTTTCCTTGAAGACTGTGTTACCTTGAAAGTCTTCACAATCCTGACAGGACTGTCTTCCATTGATTTAGTTTCTGTAAAGTTCATATTCCTTTTGTCTTTAACTAATTTGGGAAACCTTGATCAGCTGATAATTGTTGTCAAACTTATCAGTTTATCCTCATTTGCTCATCCATCGATGGATAGGTTATCCATCGATCAATTGATGTATCAATGGATAGTTAGATTATTCATCGACTCTTTATCTATTGATGGTCCTTTATCCGTTGATTGCCTTTATCTGTTGATAGCTTGTATCCATCGAGCAGTGTCTTTATCCATCGACTCTAATATCTGTTGATCACTTCATTTATGAGAATTCTAACTTAAAAAATTTACATTTGATCAGCCATTCTTCACATCCGTTGAGAAGCTATAAATTGGAGTCAATAACATCAGTCGACTACTTCACAGCATCCATCGAGGTAATACAATCAATTGATAATGAAACATAAATCAAATATTACAATCCAATTTATGAGTTGATTAACAAATTTCAACTGATAACTGGTTTCCTAGTCAATGGATATTTATAAGTCATATATTCATTGACCAGTTACAATGAAATTTAAATCCCTATTGTAATTCTAAGTAATTTATTATCATCAAATCTCATAATTCCTAACAACTGTCAACAATTAAATTAGGGTTATTGTTTATTTATTTATTCTATAACCACCAATGTTACTATCAAGAGTGTTTGTGAATTCTAGCGTAGGAGTTACTATCAAAAGGGAATGGATTAAGTATACAACTATCAATTTAATCAATTAAAATTCTTTTTTATTTATTTCTTTTTCACTTCATATAAATACAAACAGTAAATTCACTCTCACTCTTTATTTCTTTTAAAACTATTTTACTCTCAAATGCTCTAAAACCTCTAATTATATCTCTGCAACTTCGTCTTCTTCGTTCTCTTTCTCTTTAAATCTCTTAACCTTTCATTCTAATACAACCAAAAAAGACCTTAAATTGTTTGTACTCTTACCCAAACCAACTTCACCACTACGACTACCGTGTGTGAAGTAGGAGAAGCCTTCAAACCCTTTATTGACTTCATGAACAACACATTCTTATCGTATGCTTTAACTGAGAGCCCGATGCTAGAGATCCCAAGTTTGTCACAGTTGTGGACCTCTGCAACATATGAGAGGGAGTAGGATGACAGTACTATAACCTTCCAAATCAACAACACCTCTTACACCATCAACTCAACTCACATCAACACTGCTCTTTATACTGAAGCTGAGGAGGGTTCGCTATTTCAGCAGCCTTCAAATGATGCTCAGCTAGCTAAGTTCTTCAGGATGATTGGGTACACAGGACACAATACAATCCCAAACTCAGAAGAATGGTATCCATCACGGGGAATGGATAGGAAATATCTTGGAAATGAGTGGAGCATGATAATGGATGCTGTCACTCGAGCTATGTCGAGCAAAACCAGTGGCTGAAATGAGATCCCAGCATACATTAGGAAGATTGTGCACTCCATTATGCATAATTACATAATTGATATTAGAAAGCTCTTGATGCCCTTGTTCAAGATGGTGTTGGGAAATAAGGACAGCAAGAGGCTGGTAAAGTATTATCCTCAATTTTTTATGCTTATCACTCATTATATAGTAGGCATAATTAATCTAAATAATGTACAATGTGTGGAGTCCCCCACACTAAAGAAAAACACACACTCAATGCTTTCTAGTAAACCCCTTAATTCTGAGTTTGGCTTTTTTATTACTGACCACGTGAGGTCTATAATAAACTAACTCAATTTAAGAATTCTAGGAGATTTTACTGTCTTTTCTTTCAGTGATGATAATGGAGCTGACCTCTCCATTCTTAACCCACACTCACAACCTTTCAAATCTGTTAGAGCCTCAAGACAGTCTAGGGTTGCTAGCCAATAATTTGTTTCCTCTCAAAAGGATCAGGTTTCTACAAAGTAGAGATCCTCAACCTCTAGGCTAGAAATAGTTTCTGAAGTTTTTGGGTGGGTAATTGCATTAAGTGTAGTAAATAAGGATAAAATTGTCAATGAACCCACAAAGGGTCTTCTTGAGCCTAAGAAGAAGGCAATGACATTAACCTCTATCACCAAGTCTATGTCCTCTCAAAAGGGCACAAAACATAAAAGGGACAATAACACATTTCTAGGTGTCCCCTCTCAACAAAAGGCATATATTGAACTTAGCCAGTCTTCCATGGCATCCTGTAAAAAGTCAGCATCACATGTTAAATTTACTCAATATGAACCCTCACTTGCAGATACACACGTGTTTGACTTTGAGCACAGGGAGAAATCCTCATTTCATTATGATGCCTCTCATTTTTATTTGTGGGAGCAGCCTATCATGGAGTCCCTCTTTGGAAGTACACAAGAACCTTTCACTCAAAGGGTGAAAAAAAACTGTCCCTCCATGGGTTAAGGATGTTGTCACAGCTTCTGTTGCTGTTAATGACACAAGAAAGGTTGTTGTCACATCTGATAGTAACATTCCTTTACAAGAATGTGTCACAGCCTCAGTTGCTGTTAAGGATACAGTTATTATCACTCCTTTTGACAGTAACTTTGAAGCTAAAGATGTTGTTATCACTATAAATCCAGACAACAACTCTCATATGCCTGAAGCCTCTCAGGACAGTGACTCAGCTCCTATCCCCATTATCCTGAAAGTACATTCTAAACCCATTGTGCAAGGTGTACTTATTCAATCCCTTGCATATAGGATGAGTGAGGGTGTGAAAAAGAATAAAAGAAAAAAAAAGTGAGCATAAAAAAATTGAGAGGCATGGAAAGACCCTGGAAAAAAGAGAGGGCCTTGATAAAAGATAGAACTAAAAAATTTAGGGCACGAGGCCCTGAGTGTGAGTTTGTGAAGGATGATGAGATCATCCAGAAAAAACCAGAGTGTGCGAGAACCCTCAAAACCTTAAAATCCAAAGTTTTAACTAAAAAAACTGATGGAAGGTTGAAATCCCTTTCAAAGAAGATGTCAAAATTATCAAAGAGGGTGGTAACTGTAGGGAGAAATCAACTGAAGCTGGTGGCCAAGATGGACAACTTTGAGAAATGTATGAATGAAGGCTTTCAGGTTATTTTTGATAAGTTAAAGGAGTTTGAGGCCAAATTCTCAATCCCTGCAGCTGCCAACTCAACTAAGGGGGAGAAGTGTGAAGTATTTGTAGATACTGAGATGGTGAAGATGAGTAATAAGGAGACTCAAGTTGCATCTAAGAGGGAGAGTCAATTGGCAGTGTTGTCCAAGGTGGCTACTGAAATGACCGAAAATCTTGGAAATAACAAGGTGGAGAAAGGAATTGTGATCAGGAAGGGTGTTGTGAAGGCCCATGTTCATGTATCTATGAAAGGAAAGAAGGAATTATTCAAGGATGATGCTGGTGATTTTATAGTTGATGAAAAGGAGAAATTGGATGATGAAGAAGTATCTATGTTGATGGTGGATGAGAATGAGAACAACACAATGTTCCAGGATGTAAGCTTCAATGACAGGATTAATGATCTTAGAAGATCCTCAAACAGAGATCCCAGAAAATTTTCTGAAGCTGTGAGTTAGTCAACAGTTGGAGCTGCTGTAATGGTTTCAAAGAGCAATATATAGGTGATCTCTTTTAGGACTGAGGGTGGTTTCAGCTGTTACATTAACATGAGATATTTGAGCAGACATGAGATAACTGTAATTGAAGCCATTAAACTCAAAATCAAAACAGACAAATCCTAGCTGAATGAAAATTTGAAGAGAATCTTGCAGATGATGGTAGTTGAAAAATTACCTGAAGTAACTCCCAATCCTTTGTGGATCAAGTTCAGTAGCTCAACAGATGGGAAATATAAATCAATGAATCTTGACAAGGTCAGTTAGTGTAGACGAAGGTCTGTGAAAGAAGCCTTCAACTACTTCAAGCAGCTTCTAGTGATAGAAGAAAGAATTGAAGTTATATGGGTGTTGATTGAGGAGTTAAGGAGGCTTGAGGAGAAGAAGTCCAAAAAGATGATGATAATGATAATGAAAAGCTTGATTGAGGTGCAGGTAGTTCCAAGTCCAACAATAACAATGATGATGCATGGACCTCTAGAACTGGTGATAAGGATGGTGAAGATGGAGAAGATGAGAAAATAGTTGGTGAAATTGAAGGAAGGGTGTTGAATTAGATGGTGATGGGTTTTGAAGCTGAAAAAGAAGATGTTGTCAGGAAAGCTACTGTCATGAGTGATAAGGTGGAGTATACTGTCAAGGAGCCTAAACCTGCTATCAAACCTGTATTGACAGTAACTTCAAAGTCACTTTCAGAAGAAGTGAGGAAATAGTTACTGTCAAGAAAAATCTTTATCTCTAAGAAATACAAGAAGGCAAAGTCAGAAAGGCCAAAGCCATATTTAGGCAGAAAACCCAACAGGAAGCAGTGGAAGCTTGTGTCTGAGGTGCTGAATGAAGAATGCTTGGATGTGAAGAGAGCCACAATCAACAACTTGGTTGAAACAAAAGCAGAATTAATCACTAAGGTCGTTGTTAAATGGTCTGAATATAATTCTTTAAAAAAGGTAAATGTCTTCTATTCTACTAGGTTGATTGAAGAATTAAACTATGAGTTGAAGAGTGCAAGTTATTTCATGATCAGAAGAATGATGCGAATCATTAAGGGCTCAGATGTAAAAATTCAGGTCTTTGGAGGGATGTTGATCAGAAAATTCCTAGAACTTATGGATTCTTTCAAGCCTCATCCTTTCGATGGTGTTGATACTGAAGAACCTGAGCCAGTAATCTACTCAGATGGAGTGATGTTTGCAGATGATGATGGTGTCAAAGAATTCTGGAGAATGGATTATTTGCAGGACAAGAATACTGAACTTCTATTGAAGCTGGAGGAACAATTAAGTGAATATCCATATCTTGAGGAGCAATGATTTATTCCTACACTCGAAAGAATCATCTCTTCAAAGAAGAAGCAAGAGTTTGAAAAGAAGGTTGATTATGAGAGGACTCAACAATGTCTTCACAGAAATCCTGATAGAAATATAATCTACAACACTGGTGGATCTGCTGAAGAGATCACCTTTGAGCAATTGAAGAATTTGGCTAAAAATGAATCTCAAATCACAAAACTCATCAAGAGATAACTACTAAAAATTACAAATTTTGAGGTGTTTGATCTTAAGAACAAAGCTCTAGACATTTGTAATTTAAAGGTGAAGAAGAGAATGTAAGAAAGTGAGAAGGTAAGGAAAATTGATGTTGATGTTGAAGTTACAAAGAAGGAGATATACAGAATCAATAAACAAATCAAAGAAGCTCATATTGATTTGAAATGTGTCAAGCTAAATGATCAATTCTCCAGAAAATCTGATTATGTGTCTCCTACCTTTACAAATCCATTGAGAATCATCATTGACAACATTAAAGTGAAGACTTAAGACTTTGGGATTCTCAACACTGCAACTCTAAGAAGAATTTTTAGACTGATAACAGGATCACTTCTGGAAACTGAAAGGAACTTGAGTGCTGTAGGAAAATTAATTGAAGCAAGGACTAAGGAAGATGATGATGTGGACAAACTCAGGGTAAATCAAGTATACACATCTTCCAAAGCCAGATTTCTTACTGATGATTTTGGAGTTAAATATCTTTGCATTTCTAAAGGGTCAGTGGAAGCCTACTACTCTTATCAAAACTTGAAGAACATGTCCTATAAATTGGTGAAGTTGGCACTTGACTATGTGACTGAGCATGCCAAGATCACAGAAGAGAAGAGGGCCCTGAGATCTTTGGAATTGTTGTATGAAAGAAAGAATCCTCAGAAGAAATCAGAACAAGGAAGCTCAAGCCAAAATTGAAGATTTGTTCAGTCTAGATGAGCTTAGTTTGAGAAAAATTGTTGTATTTGTATTTGTAATTTTTTGTATATTTTTCCGGTACAAACACTTCAGTTTATATTAGTTGAGTTTGCATCTGCAATTCATTTTAAATTTATCTTTATTTTACATAAAAACAAGTTGGGGGAGATTGTTAGGGATTGTGGTGTTAACAGTGTAATGAACTATAAGTTGCTTAGTCTTAATTTATAATAAGCTAAGTAAAATGTACTGTCATATGTATATTGACAGTATGTTTAGATAGTCACATGAAACAGTATGTTTAACAAAGTCAAATAGATGACAGTAAGTTTAATAGTTATTATCTTGTACAAATATAATAACTTGATCCATGGAGTAGAAGTTCACAAAGTATTCATGCACAACATGGTTCAAATTTATGACAGTAACATTCAACACTCAAGCTTATGACAGCATATTCAAGTGACAACACAATTGGGACAGACAACAACAACTATTCCATTGATAGTAAACTTGGCGGAGAATGAAGATTTGAAAGTAACAAGTTTTACTGACATCAATTTTGGCGGGGATAGTTGACAGTAACATTAACGGGGATAGTTGACAATAGCTTTGGAGATAGTATGTTTTAGAAGACTATCAAAACTTGACAGCAAAATATGCGGAGTCGAAGATATTGTCACCATAGAGGAACTAAAAGTTGATAGTAAACTTTTAACGAAGTTGACAGTCTATTCCAGGTATCAGACTAATATAGTGAAGTTACAAGAAATGATTTAGACATGTCTATCTAATTTGTCAAGTCTACTACTACAACTTGAGAGAAGACAAATAAAAGTTAAAGTGTGCTCAAAGAGTCAAAGGTTTCTGCATATCTCAGAGCTGCTTTATCTACAAATAGAATGAAGACAAATTTGGATGGAAAAAACATAGTTTCTATTTCAACTTTTGTTCTAGGAACAATGAAAAGTGCACATATAAGTGGGATATCTGTTTCAGTATAAATACACATATCTCACAAATACTTTCCCTTATGCAACTGAGCTAGATTTTCTGTCAAATATAGAAACATTAGTAAATTCATTGTTATTGTATCTATCGAAGCTGTAATTCATTTCCAGTCAGTTGTAATAAAGCAAAAATAATAAAATTATTTTTGAAGTTTTAAATCAATGTCTTGTTTATCTATTTTTATGTTTGCACCATAAAACTTGTTAATTATTATTCTTGTGTGTTGTTAGCAAGAATTAAGTATAATTAATCAAGTTACATTCAACCTCTCTCAGCAACACTTATCTTACCTAACACCTGGTTCCAACAATATTTGAATTACATACTACTGCAAAACCTGCAAAATAAACGAGGCCTTATTAAATTTTGTCTACCTAAGAAATTAAAAAAAAAACACAAAAGCAAATATACAGTCATACTCGTACCCTGGTCCCTGTATCAGATAGACACAACAAAAGTTGACGCACACACTAGTCTATCTATCTCTATTTTTCTTGCAAATTCTGAACACCTGCGGCGTACCTAGGAGGTTGACAAAACCCTAACCCTACTTTTTAAATACCATACTCAATTCATTCTCTCTTTGCGATCAGTAAGTTATTCATTATTATATTTATTTATTTACATGTATGTATTTATGTATGTATAGGTTGATGTTTTTATATGCATCAGATTTTGCTTCTTGGTTCTTTGATATTGGTTTTTTTTTGTATTCTTGATTGATTGAATTTATTTTTACTGTTAATGGGTTTTAATTGTTAAGTAAAATACTTGGTTGTGCTTCATTTCTACTGAATTATAATAAAGTTGGTAAATTTTTATGTGGGTTTGTTTAGATTGATGTTCTTGTGTGTGATTTTGTTTGATAGAGCAGGGTTTTTTTAACATGTTATTTTTCATTGGATATATACTATTTAAGGTTATATTTGGTGTGGATTGTATATTGGAAATTGCTTGGATAGATTATTGTTTTATTCGGTACTGTGGTTATAGTAGGAGCTGATCGATGAAAGTTTGGATTGGAGATTAGTTGTTGTATTCTTGATTTACCCTGGAATGGTTTTAATCATGTGAATGACCTGTTACTAAATGGAATACCTGGTATATGAATTTGATTGTTATATGCTTTATTTCGGAAATTTCTGTGTGCATAATCGGGCTATATAAGAATCTGTAAATGTGTGCACGATTAGACATTTAGAATAATTTGGAATCCGGATACTTACTCTGGTAATGGTGTAAAGAGAGGTTTTCTTGCAGTGTTGTGTACTTAATTTGGGTGAAAAGTAATAAATATGTGTGCTTGAGTATACGTAGGTTATGTCATTGTGTGGTTCTTTTTTTAAGTTGAGTTATGCTGGTCTTAAAAAATATATACATACTTTTTGCCCCAATAATTTTTTCCCACTCCACTACTCTTGAATTGCTAAAAACAGCAGAGTTCTGAAGATCTACTGATTATGATTAGTTATAAAATGGTTTATGGTTAAATATTAATATACCATGTGGTATATATAAGCCTTCTTTTTAGTATATTTCCTTCTTTTGGAAATGGCCAATGAGCCAAAGCAGCTAGGGTGTTTTCCTTTTCTCCGAGTTCTTTATATACATACTAACCTTGGGCTGGCTGCTTTAGAAGTGTACGTATGCACTATTGTGCCATATATATATATATATATATGGTTAAATTCAATGGAGTACTTTTAAATGAAGTACAAATTGGAGACTTATATGTCCTGCATTAGATTCTGTAATATATAATAAGCAGAATATGATGCAGAACATATATGTTCTCCAATTAGTACTCCATATAAGGTTCTCCATGTAACTTTTGTCTATATATACAAGTATACAACTTTTAAAAATTATCCCAAAAAAATATTAGCCTATTTTAGTTAAATCTTTCTTCTTTCAAATAACTCAGAAACACGGACTACAGGAATGACCTTTTCCTTGTTTTCTTTTTTATTCCTTTTTAAAACTCAAGAACAATTTATATTGTTTAATAAGGCAGTTAGTGATGGTTCTATCTTTATATATATATATATATATATGGATGTGGACAATCATAATACCATTACACGCCTCATTTATGATTTTCAACCATGGAAAAATATAATTTTTAACCAACAATTTTGTACATTTTCTTTTTCTTTCTTATATGAATCTACTGTACACGTCTGATTTTACTACTAATTTTTTAAAAATAAATAGCATATAGCGAGGAACTTTTTATTATTGTGCTAGTTAGGCTCGGTTATCTTTGAGTATGATTACAAGCTTTTTCCACTTCACAAAACAAATTAGTTTTTGAGATACAATTTTACTCGACCTTCATTCAATCCATATATTTTCATTAGTTGTTCGGGTGCATCTGGGGATTGAATGTACTTTATATGTTTGATTCTTTTCTCCTTTACTTACGAGGAAATGTATCTCTTATACTCAGTAATCATGGCTGGAGCTGCACCAGAAGGTTCTCAATTCGATGCGCGTCAATTTGATGCAAAAATGACTGAGATGTAAGTGATCTATGGTTTAGGTTCAGATAATTGTTTTCACTCCAAAAGTTTTGCTAGTGACATACAAATATGTATGTCTTTATACATTTCTTTTTCTTTTTTACTATTATGTAAACTATTGTACATGCTAACAACAAGAGTCCTTTTTTTTATGATGAACTCATTGGAGCAGACTTGGTGCTGAGGGAGAAGAATTCTTCACATCATATGACGAGGTTTATGATAGTTTCGATGCTATGGGACTGCAGGAAAATCTTTTGAGAGGCATCTATGCTTATGGTACAGGAGACCTTAATTTTTTTTCTATATGGTGCTCCTGAGTTGTGGCTATATGTTGTAAAATGTTTCACGAGGACTTTTGGAGATTAAATGAATAATGCACTAGTTTTCATGACTACTTTATGATGCAGGACAACTTGTATAAAGATGAATAACCAGACTAAAAATGAGAATAACAATAAACTCGGGTGGATTAACCACAGAAAACCCACTACCCCAAGGATTTACCCAAAGAACACACTTAATTTATACATTAATATGATGTTTCATGGAACATTCTTCCTGTTCTAGCTTGAGTTTTTTTTAAAAGCTCCTTAGAACTTTTTGTGGCTTGTTATCCCATAAGGGCTGTAGTGTGCTGGCTGACTTTAGTTTGTTATTAACATTTATTGCATAACTTTCTGATAAGCAGAAACTGATAGAATTGTCCAAATTTATGTTTTTTTCCTGTCTTTTCTAAGGTTTTGAGAAGCCATCCGCAATTCAGCAGCGAGGGATTGTTCCATTTTGCAAAGGGCTAGATGTTATTCAACAGGCACAATCTGGTACTGGGAAAACAGCAACTTTCTGCTCTGGAGTTTTGCAGCAGCTTGATTATAGAGTTGTTGACTGTCAAGCGCTGGTTCTTGCTCCCACTCGTGAGCTAGCACAACAAATTGAGAAGGTTATGAGAGCACTTGGTGATTATCTTGGTGTGAAGGTTCATGCTTGTGTGGGTGGAACTAGTGTCCGAGAAGACCAGCGAATTCTCTCAAGTGGAGTTCATGTGGTGGTTGGTACTCCTGGCCGTGTATTTGATATGTTGCGAAGACAGTCACTTCGTTCAGATTACATCAAGATGTTTGTTCTGGACGAAGCAGATGAAATGCTCTCAAGAGGTTTCAAGGATCAGGTATTTGTCTTTTCAATGATCTATTATCTTTATGGTCATCAATTCGTGGGTGTTGCTGTATTTATAGGCTGCCTGATGCAACTCTACCAGCTTATATCTGTTTATAAAATAACAAGTTTCATATTTGTACACAATTCATTGTCTCTGTTTGTTTGCTTTCTTATAATATGTTAGTTTTGTAACATTTTGCTCTAATGTTTTATTGTTTCATTTGAATGCTCAAAACTGTGGAAGTTGTTATATTTTATACTAGTATCTAGAAATTGTATACTGCTAAAGACTGATCAATCTCTTCTAATGTTTACTTTATTCTTGCAGATTTATGATATCTTTCAGTTGCTACCACCAAAAGTTCAGGTTGGAGTTTTCTCTGCCACCATGCCTCCTGAGGCTCTTGAAATTACAAGGAAATTCATGAATAAGCCTGTTAGGATTCTCGTAAAGAGAGATGAGCTTACTCTTGAAGGTATCAAACAGTTTTATGTAAATGTTGACAAGGAGGAATGGAAACTGGAAACACTCTGTGATCTATACGAGACATTGGCCATTACCCAGAGTGTGATTTTCGTCAATACCAGGCGCAAGGTCGATTGGCTGACTGACAAAATGCGCAGCCGAGATCACACAGTCTCCGCCACTCATGGAGACATGGATCAGAATACTAGAGATATAATTATGCGTGAATTTCGCTCTGGTTCTTCTCGTGTGCTTATAACAACTGACCTCTTGGCACGTGGTATAGATGTCCAGCAAGTGTCCCTTGTGATTAATTATGATTTGCCTACTCAGCCAGAGAACTACCTTCATCGAATTGGACGTAGTGGACGTTTTGGAAGGAAGGGTGTTGCGATCAACTTTGTTACCAAGGATGATGACAGGATGTTGGTCGACATACAGAAGTTTTATAATGTGGTAGTCGAGGAGCTGCCAGCTAATGTTGCCGATCTTCTTTAGTGTGGAAGTGATGCAACGAGGTAAATGTTTTTGGAAAATTACTTGCTATCCTATCAGGTAGGGGTTTACTAGACACGTGTTTTGGATTTTGGACTTGGTTGTGACAACCATTGGACATTTGTTGTATTTTGATTTTTGCAAATTTTGGTGGATTTATATGTATCCTATATTTACCCTACAACTCTCAGTGTGGGTGCTCAATAGCTGAATTTTATTTTTAACTCTGTTTATGCATAAGTTGTTTTTCTATGAAGGTGTGAATTTTTTATCCTAGAATTTGGAAGTAATTTGTTTTGATATCTTGCAGCTGTTGTGTTTGTAGTTTCTACAAAGTTACACTATTTATGTTTCGCCATCTCTACTTTCAGCCTGTGGCTGAAAGTGGCCACCATTGATACGTATTGGCTGAAAGTTGTGCTCCATTTTACCTTTTCAATGACTGTTTCTAGTGGTGGGTTTATTTCTGTTTCAGGCTGGTTTACAGAGGGATTATTACTGTTATCTCTAGATCTCTGTGCTTTCATGGTCAGTTTGACATTGAAGTGGCTAACAGCCACTTGTGGAAAATCGGTAAGTGTTTGGTAGATTACTTAATGTTGGGGTTTTTAGTGATGTTTAGTGAAGGGTGGCGTAATTTTTTTGGGAAAAAATAATATCAGTTCACTTCGATTTGCGGAAGTGGTAAATCCTAGTTTTTCGTGAAAGTAGGCTCTGTTTGAGATTGTTGTTTAAAACTGTTGTGCTGGCTGTTGAAAAAAGTGTTGGCAGAGAAAGTGCTGTCAGAAAAATTATATGACTGTTTGGTTATTTTTTTGATTTATTTATATTTTGAGATCTAATATAAAAAAATAATGTTTTGGGGATTGTTTGATAGTGAAAAATGTAGTTACTTTTTGCAAAAGTTGAAAATTAGCTTTTTTTAAAAGCATGGGGGATCTGCTTTCTCTAAAAACAGTTTTTAGACAAAAACACTTTTACAGAAAGCTGTTTTTAAAATTTATCAAACAGTTTTTTACCTGCTTTTCAAAAATAAGTTGCTGTAACAGCAATCCCAAACATACCCTTAGTCAAAACTAGAAAAACTGTGAGGACCGGATGTATTTACGAGGAAGTGTGAGTAGCTTTGCTGGCCTTTTCTTATACAATTAGCTTGGAAAGAGTGTGAGTGGAAGGGTTGGTGAGTAATGGACTTATGTTAACACCAGATTTTGTAAGTTTATGATGATAGGGGCTGGGGGTGTATTATTTGGCTGTTTTCATTTGTAGTTCATCAACTTGTATCATTAGCTAACTTGTTGCTGAATCAATATAAAGTAGATTTGTTGTATATGGCTACGAAACACAAAAGCAAAAATAATTCTCCTGTTTGTAATATCATCGGATTTCAAGATACAATTAGATGCCGCGTCTTATGGAGCATTTTGTTGTATTTTATCTGAAATAGAGCATATATATAATTACAGAGTATATGAATTGATTTTCTCAATAATCTTCTTGACCAATCCTGGTTATAAATTCTTGGACACAATCATTAGTAACATGATTCCCCGTTAAACACGCTGTCTATGTCCAATGACAAGGTTCAAATAATTATCGTGCTAAATGTGACTGGTTGATTATAAATACAGTTACGCAGGAATACTATTTTGTTAGATACTTACAAAATTTAGCATCATCGAAAATCAAATAAGCAAAAGTCATCTTACATTGTGCATCTTATTTTCCTTGAATCCTACTTCCGAGGAGATTATTGTATACATTCGATTTAGTTGAATTACGTGAGCAGGAGTAAAATACTAGCATATACTCGTAGTATATATTTCCATGTAAAACAGAATATTAGTGGAAGCCAGATTGTCAAACATGTTTCTTGTCTACTGATAACAGTTAGGCTTACATATAATTCAATCACCCTTTTCAGTTCTTTATTTTTCCCTCTCTTCTACTCATATACAGAGCCATTTGAAAACCAAAACAAGAATTAAGGCATATTGGCCTTCTTGTTTTGAGACATATAATGGGAGATTACAGATCAAATTCATATGGTAATGGAGGTTTGCAGATGGAAAGATACTGTGGAGCCAGAAGCACTACGGCAAATCCTCGAGATTTCAGGTCTTACAGTGCTTCTTCATATACATCAACATATACAGCTCCATCTATCCAAAACAAGGACAAGAAGTTGAAGAAGGGCAGTAGTGTAAACGGGACATCTTCGAGATCATCTATCTTCAGTGATCCAGAGTTTCAGAGGAAGAGAAGAGTTGCTAGCTACAAAGTCTACTCTGTTGAAGGGAAAGTCAAAGGGACTTTTAGGAAGAGCTTCAGCTGGCTCAAGAATAGGTTCTATGAATGGTTCTAATTTATTTTTAGTTCATTGATATCTTCTTTTTACAAAGCAAATCGACTTCAATTTTTTCCATCTTTGTTCTCATTCTTTAATCTTTCTTTTGCTTTTCACCTTAAATTTCTGCTTGCTCTTTTGTTATTGGATACCATGATTTTTATATACTACAAAAATTCGTAGCTTTAAATCATTTGTGTCAGCTTAATTGTTTTGTCATTGTTACTGATAACGCTAAATTCTAGCCGATCTTCCTTCTTCCACGGTGCCATTGTCATTGTTACTGATAACGCCATTGTCATTGTTACCACTGGGACTGGTGAATGCTGAAACGTTTTCAATTCATAGATTATTCATTTCTTTCGTCAGCACCCCGTCTTTCAACTGAATAGTCGACCTTTTATTAACAACATGACATACGTATAATAGGCCCTTTATCAACATGGCGCACGTATCTGCTTAGGCCTTGGGATAAAGCTATTTAGATCCAAAAATATACTACGCTTCGTCAACTGGTTAAACAGAAACCAAAAGTGAGTTCTTGGGTGATTTCGAAGATTGATCATATATCTTTAAATTGTTATAGTATTCTTTATAGTAGACTGTGGATCTTATAGTGGACTGGGTAGTTCGTCCCTTTTTTGGGTTTAGCCTTTATAGTACAATTTTCAAGTACTAGGTGCGGATCTTATCCTATTTTTGGACTCTGATACCCAAATTTCTTAAAACGATCATATAATATCATCAACATAGCTTGAGAAAATTAATTGTATATGACGGAAATTTGATTTGGAAAAAGATATATATATATATATATATATATATATATATATATATATATATGTTCCATCTGAATTTGCTCAACTACACAAAGACCACAAGCTTATCTTCCAACACGTACGATCGATCATGAACAACCTAATTAATTGGCTACATAAGTAAGAATTCTTAGGATACGTATTGCCATTTGTGGTTGATTGTAATTTATGATCATCTTAAACTTGAGTCTGTTCTTTGCACCTTGTTTTGCTGTGGGGTGGTGTGACTAAAAGGGCTTCAACAGCGTGCTACCCATGTCTTGTTGTTTATGTGTACAAATATAGCTAGGACATTGTTTTCAATTTTTCGTACTGTTTATACAGTTCTATTTATAATAGTAATGTAAAGAGTGCTTGCTTGGAATGTTTTTGCAGGCTTTTCTTAATCTGTAGATGCAATTTTTGTAATCTTAGCAAAATTGTTGTTCCGGTGAACTCTAACCTATTTCGTTTGTCTTTCTATCATTGTTGTTCTCATTTTGCACTGCTGGAGGTAAATAAAATCGATCAAAAGGGTGTTACCCTCATATCAATTTGTATATATTAAAATAATCTAATTTTTGTTCTGCTGAACAAATATTACGAGCTGATTTCAGCAGATAAACAAAAGTGAACGATACCAATTGATTTATAAATTTTTATCAATTTTTTTTTAAAATTTTATAGAATTAGTTTTTTGATACAATTTAAAATACATATAAAAAATTTAAAATACAAATAATTTGGTACAAGGGTATAACATTTATGAAGTAAAAATGAACTTATAAACTAGCATATATTTTGATACTTTACTGCTTTAGTGATATGAACTATTGGCATTGCTCTTTAAAACGATAATTTTGATTTATACATTTTAAGTCGATAATTTTAAATATAAAATTTTGAAATTGATTAAATTACCTGATCATAAAATAATCACATATACAATTTTAAGTTTTATCAATAATAATAATTTTATTATATTATATAATTTATGGATAATAAAAAATTTAATATAAAATTTAAAAATTATAAATAAGTTGTATGTGATAATATAATTTTATAAATAAAATTATTAAAATGAATAAGTCATTCAAAAACATACTTCATACCAACTTTTAATTTAAAATAATTTTTTAACTTAAAAATTAGAAATCATTTTAAGTTTAAAATTTTAAATCTAGAAAAATAGACTCTATTACAAGTTGTTTTAAAAGATTTAAATAATTAGAGAAAAATATTTATATACATTTAAAAATCAATATTAAAATATACCAGAAAGAAATTAGAAAAACACAAAAGCAATTTTACAACCATACCCTGTGTCACAAAACAAAACATTAGACACACTCGCACACTAGTCTATCTCTATTTCTCTTGCAAATTCTCAACTCCTGCGACGGACATCCTAGGAGTTTGACAAAACCTTAACCCCACTTTATCAGATCAATCTGTCACTACAATCAGTAAGTTATTCATGATTATATATATATATATGTATGTATGTAGAGATTGATGTGTTTATCTTTGTCAGATGTAGCTTCTTGATTCTTTGATATTGGTCTTTAGTGTTCTTGATTGATTGAATTTATTATTAATTTTTAATGGGTTTTTTTTGTTAAAAAACTTGGTTTTGCTTCATTTCTGCTAGGTTATATTTAGCGCTTGTTTGGCGGACATTACAATTAAAATACCTAGGAACTGTAACTTCCTAGAAAGTGAGAATATATGAAATTGTTTGGTTAACAACAATGTATTAAGGACAAATGGCTTAGAAGTGTAACTTCCCGCGCAACACATGGGAAGTAAACTTACACTTCCCATGAATTATGTTTTCCTACCTATCAAGGAGGAGTACTTCCCAGGAAATTCATAAAGGAATTTAATACCAAGGAAATACAACTTCCTATGGAAGTGACTTCCTATGTTTAACTAAACAACAAGCACTAAAGTTGATAACTTTTTATGTGGTTTTATTTGGATTGATGTTCTTGTGTGTGATTTTGTTTGATAAAGCAGGATTTTTATGTAAATGTGTCATTTTTCACTGGATATATACTATTATTCTGTTTAAGGTTATATTTGTTGTGGATTGGAAATTACTTGTATAGACTTTATATTGATTTGGATCTATAATTTCAGTGAAGCACACACGTAAGTCAGGGATGGCCGGAATTATTATAAAATTAGTATTAAAATACCTAGACGAATTTTTTATTTTTATAATTTCATTGTAACATTTTGTAGTTTTAGATTTCTCACCCTCAAAATATGTTAATAATTAGATTTTTTTTTTGGGTTTATGTCCCTGCATAATGGAGTGATTTTATATTGAATTACATGTATTTTGATGATTTTAGGAATTGATGAAGACATCTTTTTTTTATTTTTTTTTACTTTGGTTGAGTAAAGTTGTTTTTGATGGAATTTTTTGTTTAAATTATTGCTTTATATATTGTTTTTTAGATTAGGAATTTATTTACAGTGTGAGAAGTTTCAATCTTTAGGCCTAGTATGCTGAATAATTTTTTATTTCTATCTTTTGTTTGATTGCATTTTTTTTTCAATGTTTGAGATATTAGTTATACAATTATACCCGAAGGTGGCGTGATGATCGGAATTCAAATTAATGACTTTTCATTATGCTTTCAATGAATTATCGTTTAATTAAATTAGTCTCTGGGACTAGTGGACGGCATTTATGAAATTTCTTTGATTTTATTTTGTTTTTGCGTATAAATATGGTCATTTGCTGAATGTAAATAGCCATAGACTCATTCCTCATTTGGATTGTAAGATGTTTAGCCATTAGGGTTCTCAACATCTTGAAAAAAGATTGGATTTTCTTGTGAGAACTCACTTATTTGGTGAATGATATGTTAATTTTGTTTGCTCTAAAAGAAGTTCAAGATCTGTAGCTTGTCTATCCTCTCTTATTGTCATAAATCGTTATATTTTCTTGTCTTTTTATTTTATAGGATGGCAGTCAGTTCTGGATTATCAACCAATTTTGCAGGTTCTCTATTAAGGTGTTTGTATATATTCCTTTTTTTAAATCTGCATGAACTTATTAGATTGTTTGATTTGTATAGTCTACCCGAAGCTGTTATTTAAAATTCAAGGGGCACACCTGATTCGACCTACTGTTGAGAGCAGGCATAAAATCATTAGTTTCCCTCAAAATTTCGAAAAAGTAAACTTTTTTTCTTGAAAATGAAAATTAGGATTCATGGTTTATATCTTTTTGATGTTGGTTGACTGTCTATATGTCAGAGAGTAAAAATGTATAATTCTTTTCGAGGAGGTGGTGGCACCAGATATGTTCAATCAGTTGCAAGTAACCATCTTGAGTTTACTTATGACGATGATGTCAGTAGAGAATCCTACTGGTCAACCAAGTTGAAGGAATTTTTAAGGTATATTATATGTAGTACTAGAATATAGATGTAATTACTCTAAAGTAAAACACTGTCATCTTAGAATCTGAAAATAAGAGGCATCACCTTATTAAATGTCTGTGGCATGATCATTTTCAGAGGTTTGCGATTTTTACTTATGTTTCTGGCTGAGCAGCCCAGTCAATTGAAATACATAGAGTGGCCAAGTTTCCAGAGCACGGTGAGTACTAATTACACATGCTTTATTCAGTGATGAAAATATTTAATGCTAATACATTTTACCCTGTGAATTATAATGTGCGTGATCACACGTCAGTTGTGGACCTGTGGTACTTTGAGATGTTACATACACAATGTTACTCCAACTTTTTAGTTTCGATCAGCATACCTATGTCTGGACATGGCACTTATACCATGTCGGATCTTTTGATTGAAATATGGACACTGATCAACAAAAAGACCACTAGAGATACTTAGGATGCAAAAAGGAAAAAAAGAAAAGAAATAAGGTTAAAAGTAGTAAAATGCTTTTTTTTGCTGATTAGAAAGTGCCTACTTGCAAAGTCCTTTACTAAATTATATAAATATGAGTTATATTGTTAATATTTGCTATAAAATTTTGTGTCCAACATTCTTTTTTATTTAAAAATTATGATGTGTTATCATACCAGTGTCCAAAAATAGGATGGCCCCCATGTCCCAAATTTTAAAAAATGTGAGTTTGTCACTCATATCTGTGTTGTGTAAAACACTGAGTTCCATAGTTAATACATGAGTTGGATTTTGTCATCATATTTGATTGATCATATAGGTTAAATGCAAAGTTTATACTTGTGTTGTACTTTTCAATATGCATACAACTTAATAATTTAATTAGTGGATAATAAGCTAATGTTGAGATAGAAACCATATTGATTATTGATTAGTGGTGGTTTATTAGAATTTTAAATGCAATGGAATAGTTTGTCACAGGGAAAGAGAATATAAAAATCTTCATAAGCACAAAAACATAACGCTGCTGGGTCTTGCATCTTGCCAGGCAATTCGTTTTTGGT
The DNA here is from genome assembly GCA_028671895.1 of Oenanthe sinensis. Taxonomy (NCBI): domain Eukaryota; kingdom Viridiplantae; phylum Streptophyta; class Magnoliopsida; order Apiales; family Apiaceae; genus Oenanthe; species Oenanthe sinensis. The sequence goes on from CM053799.1 coordinate 13,649,912, forward strand.
CCTTAAGTTGATCCCATGAGACATGCATTGCATAATTAGGGTTGTACCAAGCCGAGCCTAGTTTTTCTCTTCTGAAGCGCAGTTCATCAGAAAGTAAAGTTCTAGCCCCAACCAGAGCTTAAAATCTTGTTTAATTTTAGCCCATTTATGGTATTTATAAGTTTTGTTCACAAATTGCTTGCGAGCTACTCATTTATAGATGAGGTTTTAGGGCTGCCAACTTCGGAAACCACACATGAGATAGTGACACATGATTTCAAAATTTTTAAAAAACGAGGAAAGATGCTCTGTTGCTTTTATATATTCTTGTTTTGTTAAACATATTATATGAGTATACTAGATAGCACAAACAAACACATATGATTATTGGAACAACTAATTATGTAGATCCACTAATCATAATCATGCACTTGGTGGAATAGATACTAGATATATATATATATGTGTGTGTGTGTGTATATAAATTTATACTGATACACATGCATATATTGAAATTGAGATTGTAGAGAGAAGTCATAGATACGCGACATGAAGAGAGCGCCTGTGTCATTCTACAAGTCTCTTCCTTTTTGCATATGGCATCGCCATTCCCTTTGCAGCATCCACTAATTCGAAATTTAATTTGAAAGCCATATTTGGACCCAGACGTTTATGGGATGCCGCTAAATAACCAATGAAAGACCAGTGCTTTTCCGAAAATACGTGAAGTGATTTTTTGAATAAAATATATCTTATATCTTATATACCTATATATTATGCTATGCTTGGTTTGGTTTGGCTTGGGGCCAGGCCGGGCTGGGTCAAGATCAATCTGAAACTGACCTGAATTTTTTGGGTAATTTTTTTGTTAACCGAAACTCAAAAATCCCGACCCAAATTTGAATTTTTTCTAATTGGGTTTCGGACTGGGTTAGATTTTTTCACCCATACGAAGTTTATGTGAGTTGCTCATTTACTATTGTTAAAGTTACCACATTGAGAAGGAAAAGTAAGTTTATATTCCTTATTGTACAAGAACAAGTTTAAACATTTAAAGTTAGTTAAATTTATTTGAGTCTAAAGTGATGTAGGACAACTTGTAAGAATAATGTTTTATAGAATAAAAACGTTACAAAAGATTTTGGTAGTCCGGGTGGATTGACTTGTACATGGATAAAATTTCACCTTTTATTCAATTACATTTAACAAACAAAAAAATACTAAAAATGTGTATTATTTTGCATAAAACCTAACAAAACTATCACTTAATTTACCATATTTAGTGAATATGGACAACATTTTGGGACACAATTAAGGAGACGGGGAAAAGAAAAACGGGACAAAACAAGTAGATGATAAACAGCTTTGTCTCCCCCCCCCCCCCCCCCCCCACAATCTTGGCTCCAACACTGTTTGCAGGCATGGGAAACTGAACCTACACATGCTTGATAAAGTCAAATTAAAAGCAATTTATCTTCTCTATGATACTAATGGTTTCATGGTAACTGCACTTGTATTTCTAATTGCGGTCATTTACAGATATGCTATTAACTTTGTGTGCAGCTGAAGACTGCTACTCTAACACTTGTTATTGTAGCATTGCTTATTGTTGCACTGTCTTCGGTTGATGGTGGACTCAGTTATCTCTTGTCTTTATATTTAAGGAGAAACAATGCAACATAATGTGTGGGCGGATCTTTTATTAAAAAATTGTTTTTCAGACTAAGTGTTAATATTATTTCTTGTTTAAGATGAATACAGTGTATCTTAATTTTTATTTTTGTTGTCATATGTATGTTAATTTTTTTGGTTGAAATATAATTAAGTTTTTTTTAATAACTCATGTTAATGGAGTAATTTGGTGATCACTGGAGGTTTTTGATACTGCGATAGTGGTCGATGACAGTGAGGAACTTTCGAAACGACGGCTGTGGGCAGTAATAATTTAAGTGCCCCGGCAAAAATTATTACCAACACCAAAAGGATGGTCTGAGAAAAATTATCAACTTGTAGCAAGTTTCAAAAAATGGCTAGATCCAATCCTATGTTTGTTCAATCTTTTGTACTAGGTACTTGTAGCTTTTTCTTTGTTCTAGAGGAGCTGTAACACTTTTCTGGCGGGGTATGCCCTAGATAATGTTCTAAACTCATTTTTGGTATAAATTTTTTACTTAGTATAAAAAAAAAAAGAATGTTGCAAACAAAATTCAGAATTGGTACACTACCCACCTAATTACTAAAAGTCATGTTGATCTCGGTATCTATCATTTGTATATTCATCTATGTCGATTGTATCAATTTTAAACACACTTTTCATCAAGAGACGTTTGATTTAGTAGTATAATAAATAAAATGAAACGTGTTTTTAGAATAGGTAAACTTCTTGTAAAAAAAAATAGGTACTCCATCAGGTACTTTATACATGCATTTCAAAATTTAAATAAAAAGAGTTCTACTCAATATTTTTTTAATAATACTTTTCTTGAATTAAAGGATTTTAAACATATTTTTATTTAAAAACATTATTGAATAAAACTCTTTTTATCATGACTTAGAATTACGTGTGCCCTGTAAAAAGGGTCAGAGGAAGTAAAACTAATATCTGCTCTTTGATCTTTGATTATATATCTTTTTCTATTTACGAATCCATACTTCAAACACAACATATATGTGTTTTCAACATATATATCTTTTTCTATTTACGAATCCAATTTTGAAGCAGCGTATATGTGTTTGTAAAATCTAAGAGAGGTGTGTATGAGATATTAATTTAAATATTAATATTTAATCCAGCTAACAAATATTAATACACGCAAGTAAACATTATTAATAATTTAAAAATTAATAATTTTCATATAATATATAACAAAATTAATTTATTTAATGACTCAATAATATTTTAAATAAAATAGATTTATCCTGATACTAACCAAATATAAACGATCCCTACTTTGAAAATAAACCCAAACTGTTATATGAAAATAATACATGTTTTATGATTTATGAACAATATTACATGTTTTAAATTTATTTTTAAAATAATTATTAAATGTCACATATTATATTATGATTAAATTTAATTTAATTAATAATATAGATCCTCATGCATTTACGTAAATCTCATCAATAAAAATATTTCATAATAATATATTATTATGGATTCATTTGATTTATCTTATAAGTAATTTATATATTTATATGAAACCCTAAACTGGATCTATATTTAAGTTATTTGAAAATATTTTTTGAAATATAATTTAAGACATATAACAATATTTTTAATTCAAAGGGTAAGCAAAGCCAAACCCAATCAAAGTGTGAACAGGTTCAAATACAAATAATCTTTTGTATAGAAAAAATATAAATAAAAATGACAACAAATCGTTACAACTCATTAATTTAAACTAAATATGAAATCGGACGCATTTAAAGATTTAATATTTAAAATTATCTAAAATCCAATACAAAAGTTTTGAATTTTGGAATGAGTTAGAGTTTTGATTCAATTTATATAAAAACAAAAAAAATAAGAAATACTCCTGCTACTTTCCATGTGTCTTTCTGCACTCTGCCTCTTGTGTTTTCAATGTTTAAATTTCAAAAACCAAACGGTTGTTCATTTGCACACCACTCTGCCCACAATTTTTGTACCCACCCTCCATAACCCCACTCAATCTTTCCCTTGATTTTAATTTCATTTCTCTTTAAAGCTCTTCTCACCTCTGTTTATTTATAAATCTAACTTCTTCTTTTTCAAGAACCATATTTATCATAGATTTTCTGCAGTATTCAATACCCAAATCTATTAAATCAAGAACTTAACTCAAATGGGTGCTTCAGGAAAATGGGTAAAAACTTTAATTGGACTCAAGAAGCCTGAAAAAGATCACCAGGTATGCCCTTTTCTTGAATAAAAATCTCATCTTTACTTTGTTTTATATGGTTGCTAAGTAATTTGTTTGTGTGTGTGTGACAATGTTTTTTTGAATAAAAATTGCATCTTTACTATGTTTATAGTGTAGCTAAGAAGTGTGTGTGTGTGTGTTTTCAATAAAAATTTAATCTTTACTTTGTCTTAATAGAATAGCTAAGAAATGTGTGTGTGTGTGTGTGTGTCTTTGTTTTTCAAATAAAAATCCCAACTTGAATGTGTTTCATAAGCTAACTGAGAAGGGTAATGTGTGTTATGAATAAAAATGTTATCTTTACCATGTTTGATAGGGTACCTAAAATGTGTGTAATGTGTTTTGTGTAGGAAAAATGTGGGGGGAAGGGTAAGAAATGGAAGCTGTGGAGGAGTTCATCTGGGGATTTAGTGTCGTCGGCTTGGAAGGGATTTGCAGGGAATCAACAATATAGATCTGTTAATTATTCGGACGGTTCCGATATATCATCACTTAACGGTGGTGATCCTGCTTTCACAGCTGCTGTTGCTACTGTAGTTAGAGCTCCTCATAAGGATTTCAAGGTTGTAAGGAAGGAATGGGTAGCTGTTCGGATTCAAACAGCTTTTCGTGGATTTCTGGTAAGCGTGTTTCTTTTGTTTATGCAATATGATTAGTTGTGTGAATGTTAATTTATTGTGAAAATTGAATGAAACAATGAGTCCGCATACATCTCACCCTCAGCCCTCGGTTATACTCTACTACTTTTGAGCGAGACATACCGAATATGTTGAATTTGTTTTTTTCTAGATGGTAGGACCCAATAACTACAGATTTAATTTAACTTACTGATACTGTGATACATTATATATTGGAGCTACTCAGTTTTACTGTTTTACATTATGCATTTGAAATGAACTTTTCTAAATACTTAATTTGAATTTCTAGAGTGTCTATTTTAAGTAGTGAAGTGATTGATGCTAATTTTCTTTAAATGGGTAAACTTTAGCTGTTACATAAAATACATTAGATACTACTTAAATTATTCATGTAAGCTACTCAACATTGTGTCATACGTGATCTTATACTTAATTAGATCAGCTAAGATGTTGCTTTCGACAATTTCACAACTTTTGCCACGCTGTTATATGTTATATATTCAGTCATTTTACCTGGCATTTCTTCTTTCACTAGCTACTTGTGGATTCTTTGTTGTGACAGTGCTTTTACTGGTTGATAGTTTAGTTTTTTAGCATTCAATTATTTCCGATTTTGACAAATGTAGGCAAGAAGGGCTTTAAGGGCCTTGAAGGGAGTAGTAAGAATTCAAGCATTAGTACGAGGCAGACAAGTGAGAAAGCAAGCGGCTGTGACCCTTAGGTGCATGCAGGCTCTTGTTCGTGTTCAAGCAAGAGTCAGAGCTCGCCGTGTGCGTATGTCCATGGAAGGTCAGGCTGTGCAGGATATGCTAAATGAACGCCGCAGCAAAGCTGAACTCCTAAAGGAGGCTGAGGTATTATAAATTTCCTTGATTCCATCATTCCAAGTTGTTACCTATAAGCTTGGAGGTTTCTTAATTTCTTTCATAACGTGTTGTCAATCTTGATTTCTTTTTTCTTTTTATTGTGTATCAATTCATGTTGTTGAAATTCAGGAGGGATGGTGCGATAGTAGAGGCACAATACAAGAAGTGAAAGCAAAGATACAAATGAGGCAAGAGGGAGCGTTCAAGAGAGAAAGAGCCCTTGCATATTCTCATGCTCAAAAGGTATATCAATTGCAAATTTGATCACTGAATGTTCTTTTACTTAATGTCTTCTTCCCAAACAGTGGTCAAGATCTTCACTTCTGTGCATTCTTTCAGCAGTGCAAATCTATTCAAAGCTCTCACTCCCAGACTAATATATCGATAGCATCCCGCAAAAATGAGTTTATCAAAGATAGTTTGGGCTGGAGTTGGTTAGAGCGTTGGATGGCGGCAAAACCATGGGAAAATCGATTAATGGAAAAAGTCCACTCTGATCCTTCAGAAGTAACTCCACCTCCTAAACCCCGTGCAGATAACATCAAATCAAGCATTTCAAAATCTTCTGAACCATGCTCAGTACAAATTAGAAAAAACAACATAACCACCAGAATTTCAGCCAAACCTTCTCTGATTGGGCAAACCACTCGTTCATCTTCAAGTCCAAGCTCTGAATTTCACTATGACAAGAGCTCAGCATCACCTTCCTTCTGCACATCGACAACTCCTCTTTCCGGAAACACAAACATGACTTCAAATAGAACAGATGACAACAGTGTCAGTAAGCCAAGCTATATGAACCTGACTGAAGCAGCCAAAGCAAAGCAAAGATATATGTCTCATAGAGCACTCACACAGCCCGATGATGAATATAAGTTTCTCAGGAAAACCAGCATTTGGTAATGAAGATTCAAAATGCAGTCCTGGTTATTTTGAGATTATGTTGAATTTTTTTCCTGTCCAACAGCTTGTTGTTCTATGCATGTGAGATATGTAGATTATGTTAATTTTTGGTTTTATCAATGACTTGATCAGCATTGGTTGAAATTTGTATGAGTGTCATCATGCATGCAAAAATTTGGACAATTGTGTGATCATCCTTTGCCTAAGAACAATACTCTATGCCCCCTCAAGGATGCAGCTTTAATCCTTTTTTGTGTTTTGTAAATTGTAAATGTATATTCAAGAATCATTTCTTAATTTGTTCAATTTGGTGTCTATGGAAATGACAAAAATTTGCCCATTTTGGAATCTTTTTTTATATTTATTACTTCCTGGGATATTAAAATTCAAAAACATCAAATAATCTTTTAAGTAACCAAAATGATTCTGCAAGCGACACTTTAACTTAACTTTGCAGATTGATTGAAGATTGAAAATAATCTAGATAATCTGATTGAAGATTAATTTGTGTAAAAAGAGGGTAGAGAGTAGTAATATACTTCCGAAATCCAGCATTATAATATAACATAGACTAATGTAACACACCCTCAATGTTTCAAGACAGTTCTATACTTGCAACATTACACAGACATAAGATACACAACCCAAAGTTGTCCGAACATAAAGGTAAGCTTCATATGACACTAACGATGTACAAGAACCATCATATAGAGACTAACGTCAACCATCATAGCCAGTTAAGATCAAGGCGATCAAGGCTTCCACACTTTCGTGACATCCTGGTTCCTGGAAAATGCACAAAAGAAACATAAGCACAACCACATAAACATCAAAAGAAATTGAGAAAAACTGAAACTGAAATGGACAAGAGAAATATCATTAATAATCATAAAATATTTTAGATGATTCGATATCTTCAAGGATTCATGACACATAAGCCTCCTTGCAACTTTCACCATCCCTCCCCTTGCTGTATACACGGCACAAATTATAAAATTAGCCATAAGATAAAAAGTAAAGCAAGTAATTAAAAGTATGTAATAATGATTCATACACAAGATTAAGGTGGAACAAGGATGAAGTTGCAGAGACCAACCAAGTCATCATACCAAAATGCAAACACAAAATACCACTTCATTCATCTCTATGAAATTTAGCCTTCAAGAATCCGACCTGAGATATTCCAATTGATCAACAAGGTCTTGTAGCCCATCAACATCCCAACTTGATGATTTTGCCAAATTGCCAACTTCCTCGTTATGATCTCCTACAACTTCTTCCTCATTGTTCCCAACTCTGAGATCTTCACTTAGTAATTCCTTCCACATATTCTCATCGAAAGCATCCAAATCCTCATCATTTGTTGGTACATTTGGGGATCTAATGTTATCACTTGACTCTTTACCAGCTGCAGCTGACAAAAATGACTCCATTTCAGTTTCAGCATTTCCGGACATTTCTTGCTGTTGACTTGTATAATCCGAAACCCGGTCATCAAAATTATCTACACTAGGGCTCAAAGTCAGCCTTCTCTTCCTTCCAATCTCAATCTTTTTTGGATCCATTATTGCGCCATGCGTCTCCACATATTGCTTGAGAAATAGAGGATTGCTAACAGCCTTAGCAAGGAACTTCATCATATGTTGTTGCTTAGCCTCTGTCGCCTGAATTCTGTTCTCCATGGCAATGATCAAATTCTTGGAGTCGTGCTGTTGTTGTCGGAGCTTTACAACTTCTGCCATTAGCATGTTTTTATCCCTCCTCAATCTTTCAAACTCCCCATCAATGCCATGATGGCCCAATTCAACACAAGGTCCTCCTCCTTTTGGTTGTCCGCCCTGCGCTACATTTCTTCTCCTTTTTATTGTCTTTAAGAGATGCTTCTGTCCTCCCAGAAAACCCTCATGTGCAAATTCCCATCGATCAGGATCCACTTTTCTAAAACCCTAAAGCAATTGCACATATTAAGTACTTTTGTAAAACAATGACACCATGAAGTTTCGACATCCAAAAATATTTCCTCAGAACAAAATCATTAACAAAAACAAAATATTTAACCGACTATAAATAGTCTAGTTAATCTCAGGATATATCAGCAATCATGCCATTAAAAACAAAAGACTAACCAATCTCATGCACTCCTCATACAATTAGAGAATTTCATAATCACTCAGTATGTGTAACTAATGGACTGAGATGTCAACAAATAAAACCATAGAACCCCACTGAAAAAACATATATAAATACAAATTGGACAACACCCACATGATTTTTGGATGATTCAAGCACAAATACAAAAAAAAAAAAAAACTGGACCAACCCGCCTAAAATTAACAGAATTCAAGCACAACAGGTAAAAAAGATCATATTTTTGAACCAACCTACAAAAAAAAACTATCACAGTACAAGGCATATAAACTAAAAAAAAAGCTAAAATTTTTCAACTGGTATGTATGATCAGAAAGACTTACATAAGTATTGAGCTGGCGTACAAAGCTAGAGAAATTATTATGCTTGAAAAATTTAGGAAGCATGGAAACACAAAAAGTGTGAGAGTCCCAAACAATGAAGCTATTCCTTGCTTGACTCCAAGAAACCACAGCATCAGTTCTAGGGTCTTCCACCATTTCAAAAATCTTGGTTAAAAATGGAGGTGGGCCCGCTTCATGTAACCCCTCCATTGGTTGTGGTGGAGAAGAAGATGATGAAGAAGATGAAGGAGCTGCAGCAACACCTTGACTATTATCATCTAACATTACTACAGCTTCTTCTTCTTCTTCTTTTATTTTCACTTTTATTTTTTCTACTTTTTTCTTGTAATTATCCATTTTTCTCAAAAAATTTAAATTTGTGATCTGTGCCTTTTATGTAATGGACATTTGAGGAGTAAGGTGAGAGTGTTAAGTGATAAAGAAGACAAGGGGTTTGTATATGAGGCGGTGTAGAATGTTCTAGAGAAACTTGAGGATGAGAAAATGTGTTTTGTACTCTGGTCTGAAATTTCATACGCTTGTCAAATCGCAATATCCAGAGTGTTCTGCAAACTTCTTACCTGCTCTAATACATTGTATTCCTTAAAAATACCTTACTTATTTTCATATATTTTTTTTACATATTTTCATTTTTTTTAAAAGATAAATATTTATTTTAAAATTTTAAAATTTAAAATCAAATATCATCTTAAAATTAAAAAATAAGTTACTTTTTTTTTAAAAAAAATGCATACATACCTATTTTTTTTCGAAAATAAGGACTTATTTCCGGAAAAAAATCTTGGCCAAACACCCTCATAATCGGGATCTTTCCCTTGATATATTATTATTACCTCAGTCTTAAATTACTTAACTTAAAATTTTTGTATTTTTTATAAACTATTTTTAAAAAAAATTAAGTAAAAGTTTTGTATTCAAATATCTATTTAAAATACTCATTTATACATTTAAACTTAAAATGGGAGGGGTATTTATAATTTCGCATTTGACCATGAGGTTTTCCGAATAAAAGTCGGGATGTTATGGAAAAAATAACACAATTAAGACACTTCAGAGTATGTTTGGGTAAATTTTAAAAACTTATTTAAAATTAAAATTTTAGATTCATATTAATTTTTGATATTTTTATTATTCTGTATAATTTATTAGTTATTAAAAATATAAAAATATAAATAAAATTTATAAATTATACATTATTAAATAAAATTATAAAAAATACATAGTATAAATTTTAAAGTTAAATTATTTTTTAACTTTAAATCACCTTTTTACTTATTATACAAAAATCAAATTGTTTAAGTTAAAATTAAAAAAATTCTAGACAAACGGCCTCCAAGTCTCATATCTAATATCAAATGACCGACTCTCTCAACTCTTTTGCAAGGTGATAACATGAGATGGTGATGTGGGCTCGGGCCCAGGTCCAGGCCCAGCAGATATTCTAAACCCAAGAGAAATGAGGCTTCCATCACTGTGGAAGATAATTATATATGTTACATAAGTTGAAAGTCACGAGAAGTTGTTTAATGTTATTCATTGAGTTGGTATTTTTGAATTCAGTGTTTGGTTGTGAAAATTAGCTGTACGAACATGAATACCAAAATAGATCCATCAAAATAAAAGAACATAGTTAGTGTCGGGTTTAAATTTTAGTATAGCCTACATATACATGACATAATATGATAGTACATGACAAAATTACATATTTATATAAATATATATATTTTATATTTAATATATAATATATAATATAGACATTTATAAATTTTTATGGGATTGTATAAAATATATGTATACAATATACGTATTTTAAATATATTTTATACAAGTATACATATGGATATAATATTTTAATAAAAAATTTCAATAAAATGTAATTAATATATTTATTCAATATATACGGAAACACGACACGAAAAGCATGACACAATACACGAAATTATAGTTCAAACTACACACTCTCATAATCCATTTTCTATAATAAGCGACTTGAATTAAATACCGTATATACTATATAGACTTCCCTCAAATTATGGTTCGATCCCGTACTTGGCCAGTGGCCTCGAATGAAATCAGGAAGGAAGTGAGTTTTCAATTTAATACTTATTTAACTTTTTATGCATATATAAAATATTGTTAGACTAGTGACTTTTGTCTTCATTTGGTTACTATTTTTGGGGATCTGCATGAATTTAAATATTATATGTGGTATACAAATATATTTAGAATGATGCAAATTTCTTTTTTAAGTGCGTGATCCCAGCTAATTGATCATATCAAAAAATTCATTCAAAAAGCTTGCATATTACTCTACAACAACTATAAAAATAAAATGGTAATGACCAATTTGTCATCGTTTAACATGTTGACCGTTGAGTACTGGTCTATATGATACATATATTTATGTGATATGTAATGACTTTTGAGGAGGGTGTGGGAATAATATACTACTCTTTCTGTTCCAATTTATATTATTAATTTATAATTTTAAAAGATTGAAAATTACATTTTTAAAATAAATTATATATATTATCTAATAATATAATTTTTCTTAATTATATAATATATGAAATTTTTAATTAAAATTGAGTTAGTTTGATCCATAAAAAGTCAATCATGACCAAGAAATCGGGACGGTGGGAAAGTAAGTTCTGAGTAGAATAGTGAGATATTCCACTAGCGAAAAATGTGAATTATTGGACCCTAACTTTGGGGTAAAGCAAGAGAGATTCAAGAAACAAGAGAGATTCAAGAAACAGGATGCCGAGACTTTGTTAAGAGATATCCTAAGATATTGTTGAAATTAAAATGTTTTATAAAAATATGATATGTTTTTATTATTAAAAAAAATTATACTGGTTAACCAAGTCTTATAATCTATATATATTGAATTATTACGAATAAGAAAATTAGGAGATTGAGAATTTTATCATGACATGAGAGTTTAGGTGTGATGAAGGATATCAGAAGTGAGGAAGGAAGTAATTTTCAAGAGAGAAAATAAATTATACCGAGAGATTTAATAAGAAAAAAATCTTACAAGAGTGTGAGATTTGAAAAAAAGGAGATATCCATGATATGTCGTGGGTATGAGATTGATCTATAAGAGTTTGTGAGTTGATTAAAAAAAATCTGCGAGATGTGAAAAAAATTAAAAAATCTTGTGAAAGTTTATACTCGTGACGATAAATAAAAAGATCATATAAATGATTTAGTAGCAGACGAACACAGTAACATTGATGAAGAAAACGGTAAAGAAGATAATGAAATTTGAAGAATTAGAGTTTTTTTCCATGCAATTTGGACATTCAAAATCTACATGCTCCAATTTGAGGGAGGGTGTTAAGAGATATATTAGAATATTGTTGAAATTAAAATATTTATAAAAATATGATATATTTTTATTACTAAAAGATATTATATTTGTTAACTAAATCTTATAATATATATATTGAATTATTATGAATGAGAAAAATGGAAAATCGACAATTTTATCAAACTCAGAACACCGTTAGAATCTCTGAGCAGGTGATGGTGATGCTATGCATGACGATTATATATATATATATTATTCAATTACCTGATTTGACTTTGTTGCATATTATTGTTAGCTTAAAAATTTGACGCATGACACGTGAACACAAAATAATACGAAAAAAATGGATATGAATTTTGATTTTCGATACACGAAAGTATATAAACACAAAATTACATAATAAATTTTGTGCTGGATATGAGTTTAATTTTGGGTACACGAAAAATACATGAAAATATACGAAATATTAATATATAATTTTTATTTTTTATATATAATAATATATATTATATACGTATATTTTTGAAACATATTATTATATATATACGTAATATATAACAATTAACTCATTTTATGTATTCATTAGTATTTCGTGTATATTTTGTATATTCGGATATAATCATTTCGTGTTATTTCGGATCGTTTAGTGTAAACAAAAATTATACAAAAATTTCGTGTACTTTTCGTTTCATTTCGTGTAGACACAAAATATTTTGTTTTGTTTTCCGATTGATTAACCAAGTATACGAAATGATTTTGAGTCATTTTCAATTTTAATTATAAGTACACAAAAACACGTAAACATATGAAATGAAATTACACGAAATCACATGATTGCGGACTAGTTACTATGTTAATTTTTTTTGTATTTACACACTGGCGGGCGCATGCACATTGATCTGTCGACTGTCACTGTCCATCGTTATCCTCCTTACGTATCATCTTGAGGTTGATTGTTTTGCAACCTAACATAATTACGGACAAAATCAGAGACTTTTTCGGAGGCCGTAATTCTAAACAATAATTTTCAAGATCGAAGGTAGATTTTAATGAATATTTATTTATAAAATGTTAATGATATTTGAGAATTTTAGATGATTTTGAGAGAAATAAAAAATAAAAAAAATATTTAATATGTGAATCAAATACACTATATTATAATTTTAGACCTAAAAAATCAATAAATAAATATGAAATTTGAAGGGAAGTCTTGGGCGCGGGATTACGGTCATAGCTCATTTAGCCACCCCAGCCTCCTCGATCCGTCAATGAACATAATGCGTGTTTCAGTAATCGAATCGAAATTTCAACGAATGTAAAAGTAAAATTAATTTTGAATGTTTGCTCAATTTATACAGAAAAAAAGGTTATTAATTTTTAAAGTTCTGCTCCAGCAAGAGTAAACAAAAAATTGTTGTTAGTTGATGATGGTGTGGTTCAAACTGAGAGAATTCGAAGAACAAGTTGTTTAATTAGTGGTTTTATTTCATGGCTGGGAGAGGTAGAATGGTAGATGATGGGCATGATGTAAGAAGAAAAATATACAAGGGGAAAGAAAGAAAAGGAATAATTTGTTGTAAATTGGCAGACACCAACCATAGCAATACATTATACTTTTCCACCATCAATGGTGCAACTTCAACCATTGTTTTCTTTTCTTCCTCTCCATGTCATTGTGCTTCTCCTCGGTCCTACCGCGCCTCATTTTTCTATTCAAAGAAAATATACAAAATCATTAACTTGCTTAAACTTCCTTTCTCCCTAGTTAATTTTCATACAATAGCAAGTGTTTGTTTGGTGGACAATTAAAATATGTAGGAAGTCTAAATACTCATAAAGCATAATTTTATAAATTTGTTTGGTTAGCACTAATGAGAGAAATAGAAATTCTTTCGAAAATTGAATATCTATAAAATATGAAAAGTTGTTTACTCAACCCCCTTGTAACTTGCACTTCCCATATGCAATAACTTTCTATATAACTATCGAACACAATTTTACATTTCCTATTAATTCTAACTTCCAAGAAATTTAAGTTTCATGAGAAATGACTTTCTACTGTATATCAAACAAGTACTAAGTTTTGAATTTTTTCCCGTAGATATCTTAATTTTGGAACTAAATATACTTTATTTATGAAATTTTAATAATTGTACGGATTTTTAGCCATACAAACTTCTTGCTTCAGCCTGTTATGATTAGGGGAGAAATATGGTGGGAAAATGTCCTTAATGACACAAATTTATAATCAAGTTTGTTGGGTCCCGGAAGTATCGTAGAAGGGGGGTTGAATGCGATACTGACAACAATTTAAAATTCTTTTCAGAATTTGCGGAATTAAATTATTGCTTAAGCTGAGGGTTAGAGTCGTTATAGTGTTTGGGAGGCTGACTTACTAGCTTTCTATTTTTATGATATAACATTTAAGATATAGAAAATTAACAAGTAAGTAAACAAGATTCAAGTTAAATATGTATATTAAACTTGAACGGGTGTTACAATATCCGGTAGAATAAACTTTAATTCCTAGAACAAATTTGACATGAATTGTTCTACTTTAGGAATTAAAATCAAACCAGCACAGAAAGTCTGTGAATATTACAATGCAGACAAATTCTGAATTTGAACTGATTTTTCTACTTTTTGAAGTTGAACAACAAACAATGAAGGGCTGATCTCATATTTATAGAGATTTGAAAAAGGCTGCTATGACCTTTTTCAATATGACTTTATTTCAAGAAAATAAGTCTGTATGACTTATTTTAACACTTGTATGACTTATAAAAGACTGGGCATGACATATTTTGGTCGGTATGATTTACTGAAGCTCGGTATGACCTTTTGAAAGTTCGGTATGACTTATTTAAAGTCATATTCGGATTTTATCTAATTAAAATAAATCGGTATGACTTATTTTAATTAAACAAAATTGGTTCAGTATGACCTTTTGAGCACAGTACTCTCGGTATGACTTATTCAATGAGCTCGGTATGACTTATCAGTCGGCTGTTCCGGTATGACTTATCTTTAACAACTTCGGTATGACTTTCTCTTTATTCAGTCAGTATGACTTTTATTAATATAATTCGGTATGACTTATTAATAAACAGTCGGTATGACTTATTTATTAGTCATTTGAATTATATTAAAAGTCATATTAAGTCATATCTTTTATAATAAATTAATTCTACTTAAATTAATTAGTTAATTTACAAATTAAATTAAATTCAACTTGAATTAATTTAATTAGATAAATTAAATAATCAATTAACATTTGATAGTAGAATTAAAATACTATTTCGTCTTGTATTACCGTGCTATCAGTCTTGAAGTCTTTCAGTCTTCGTTGTGTCTTTTGTCATAAAACCACTTGAGCTAGATGATGAATATTTATTATTTTAGTTGACACACAAATGTACTGTCTGGTTCATTTATGTCATACTATAATAAATATTCTTCATCTTTAACATTAAGCTGTGGTCTTCTGTTCTTCTTCTATTTCACTGGCTTCATTCTTCTTCTGGAATCTTCTGTAGTAGCCACTTAAAATCTTCTGAATAACTGCTTCTCTATTTTTCTCCGACGCTTGAACATATAAATGAACTTCTTCCGGTGTAGAGTAGCAACTTCATTATAATTCTTCTGACAAGTTGATTCTTTGTGTCTAGTTGACATTCTTCGATTTGATTCCATCCTCAGTATTTATTACTTACTTTAATTTCTTACATGAGTTGAGTTGTCATCTACTAATTATAAATAGGCCTTGACATAGGCCTTTCAATCTCCCCCTATTTGTTGTTAAACATTTAACACACAAATTCCTAGAGGATAACTCAACTAACAACTAAGAAACTAATATGACA
This sequence comes from Oenanthe sinensis, assembly GCA_028671895.1. Taxonomy (NCBI): domain Eukaryota; kingdom Viridiplantae; phylum Streptophyta; class Magnoliopsida; order Apiales; family Apiaceae; genus Oenanthe; species Oenanthe sinensis. The sequence goes on from CM053799.1 coordinate 13,665,874, forward strand.
TTTAAGAACTGTAAGTAAATAAATTGTTCTCTGGATCATATAATACATTTCCAGATTTCTTGAGTAACTGAAATGAAAGATGTTTGTTCCTCTAGCACTGAACATAATATACAAGTAGTATTATCTTCATTTCTCAGACTCATCACTACTCCCCCTTAGGATGACAGAGATGATGTCTGTTATCTTCTTACCACTTTTCCTCTGTTTCTCCAACTCATGTCTTCTCTTCTCTCCCAAGGTGAATTCATTCTCCCCTTATGTGAATTATCTAACCAATTTAATAGAAGTAATAACAAACATGGCATACATACAACATTAAACCATCGCAGATATAAAAAATGCAAACTATGACATGTTATGCATTTTAGAAAATCCAGTTAATCCTATATACAAGAATTTTCTAAAATCAAATGGATCCAATCCAAGCATGTTGTTATATACCCCCTTTTCAACAATGGAGTAATCCTCTTCTAGTAAAAGTCTTTGTTAAACAATTCTCCCATTTGGATCTTGTTCAACACTTTTCCCTTTTTGGATCTACTTCTCCCTTTTTGGATCTTGTTCAACAGTTCGAACTGTTCAACACTTCTCCCCCTTAGTTGAGTAATCCTCTTCAGAATCCTTAATAATAGAAGAAATTTCATCCCCCTTAGTTGAGTAACATTATAAATCTGTAACAGATAATTGGGAATGGGATTTGGTAATTGTGCTAGTGTGTGATTTTCTTTTGTGTTTCTGACAAGTGTTTCGCTCATATACTCTCTAAGTGTTTCACTCATAGAATATATATTTTCACTCTTTCTCACTTGTGTTTCACTCTTTCCTCACAACACTATTTCTCTCTCTCAGTACGGATGACACAATCGTTTGTACCTACAAGAAAGATCACCATAGCCCCTTCAAGAGAGGTCACTGGTGGTGCAATGGGGTTTCGTAAATCCCCGTCCTCAATTGAATCTATAAAAACATTTGACTTTAAAAACTGAATTGCTTCAGGAATAGATTCAGTGAGTTGCTGATCATCTAAGATGATCTATTCCGTTAGGAATCCAGATATGTTCCATCTGGGGAGGGAGACAAGGATCTATAATGTAGCAAATGATCCAAGTTTCCTCCTGACGCCTGTAAAGGCATGTTGATTCAGTCAGAATCATCAATCATCCTTCCTTCCTTGATATGGAAGTTTAGAATAATTGCTTCCGTCAATTCATCCTTAGTATGTGACAATCCTTACAGTGCATTTGAATATACATTTATGGTTTGCAGTGTTTGAGAGTGTCCAGATGAAGTTAACTCTTTACAAATGGCCTTGGCTGACAGGCCGAATTCAATAGACTCACTCTGTTGAGAGAATGAACCTAGTAACAGTTTTGCCATTTACAAATCTATACCCTTTTGGGAGGATATAAATTAGTTAGCAGTTGCCTTGGTTTCAATTTCATATTCTAACTAGAGGCAGAGCTGCTGGAACACTCATAGATACTTCTCTTTTCTAGTGCACTAGAGGCACTTACTCTCTCACCATCTTTAATTGATAAAACTTTTCTTTTCAGGGGTTTAGTAGATGAAGTTGTATCTGTTTGAGTGTTTGGTTCTATGATCTGTGTTAGAGATTGTAGGTTTTCGATCCCTTGATCTTGTCCTATAGCCACTGAGGGCTCAATATATCAATTGTATATATATATTTTCATATCAATTGATTAGATAATATATCAAGATCGAGATTACCTGCTTTTACCTCGAGTCGATTGCTCTTGTTCGGCAGGACACAAATATGCTTTTATTATTAGTGACTTTCAGATAAACAATATATATTATCACTAACAACAAAAATCATAATTAATTGTAATGAAACAATAACAAATTATCAAACTATGATAATTAATAATAATTTCAAAAAGCAAGTAATTATTCTCCTAATATCTCATCGTATTAAAACTATGAAACTAATAAACATTTAATTGCTTCAATTCATAATTTTAATAAGACAAACTACCCTTGCTAAATACTAAATAATCATAGGAATGAAAATTAGCATTTAACTTCATACATTATATCAGAGATATATGTAAGCTCGAGAAAGTAGATGTAAAGAAATTCACAAGTCTTTTAAATATTGACATTTAATACTTATGATTCTTAGAACAATTTCTCGTAGAAAGAAATAAATTTTAAAAATAACATGAAATAATAAAAAAACTATAAAGTAAAAATATGCCAATTTTATAGGAAAAATAAATATGCCAATTGTTGATACCAATTGTTAAAAAAAATATTATTATAGCGCATGATACGAAATTTTCTTTAAGATACATGTCCCTTAATAAAACGCGGGAAAGTTGTATCTGAGAAGAAAGTTGCTATCACTTATGAATTTCCTATAAGACAAATTTCCCATAATAAAAAGCGAGAATTTGTATCAAAGAAGAAATTTAATTCTCTTAAAAAATATATATATTTACAGTATGAATGCCAATTAAATAAAACTGTACAAAACTAAAAATGTTGCATGTACCTCTCACTGTGCACGCCTTGCAATGTGTTCCTAGAATTTATCTATTTAGGCTTACCATCAGCGTGAGTGCCGGTGGTGTGCTTGACTCATTACAAAGTGCTCTAGCTGACGAGCGAATTTCAATGGATTCATCCTGTAGAGAGAATGATTCCAGAGACAGTTTTATTGCCTTTTCAGTTCTGCATCCTTTTGAGAAGATGCAGATGAGCTTACAGTTACCTCAGTTATATACTCATTTTCTTCTCTAGAGGTAGAGCTGTGGGTGTACTTTCGACATCATCCTTATTTGCTGCATCAAGTGCAGTTTCTCCCTTATCAACCTCTAACTTAAATGAGTTTCTTATATCTCCAGGGGTTAATATATGGAAGTGGATGAATTGGTGTTTGGTACTATGGCCTGGGTAAGAGATTGATGGGTTTTCAACCTCTTGGCCAGTTTCAAAAGCCACTAAGGGCTAACTGGAAAGAACCAATCGAGATAAAAAGATAATCATCTTAACATTCTAAAACATATTTTTCATCCCAAAGAGAATGAAAAATATAATAAAGAATGGTAATAGATTGCATTAAAGCACTTTCAATAAAAGAGTTTTGTCGGAACTAAAGATTTATCATTTAAAAGCATTATATAAAATTTTCTTTAAGATACATATCCCATAATAAAACGCGGGAAAGTTGTATCATAGAAGAAAGTTTTTATCCTTTATGAATTTCCTATAAGGCAAACTTCCCATTATAAAACGCGAGAATTTATACCAAAGAAGAAATTCAACTCTCTTACCAAATTATATCTCGTTAAAATGACTATTTTCCTTTATACCTTAATACTGTATGATTTGAAAACAGTTTTGCAAACCATCCTTATCAGATAGAGGACTATGATTTTCCGACTCATAATGCAATTATGATATTCATCATTTTCGTCCACCTGATAATATCCCTAACTTAAAATAGAAAATTTCATTATAATAGGGGTGGATGTATTCTTAGCAATACAGTATAAGGCCTTCAAAGCAACAACCACTGTTTAGGTACTTTGAATCAATGTGCAACAAACATTGAAACAAGTGTTTGAAAACAAATCATTTTACAAATGGTTGATACCTAGAAGTAAAACCAATTTTGGAAATATTTCTAAGTATATAAAATATTGAGAATTTTATATACACATAACTTAGAAAATACTTCCGTCTTTCAATATTAGTGTTTTTGAAATATGCATTGATTATTTAGATCAGTAATTCTAAATAATGTCACTAATATTAAAAGTGTCACAATTATTTGTAACAAAATATTTAAAAACATCAGAGAAAAATATCAAAACAATTAAGTAAGATATCATTAACTGATACTCATTAAATAGTTATCATACAAACAATTATGCTGCATATTATTTTAATTCATTTAAATCATGAGACTGATCTGACATTGAATTGTCTAACATCATAATTTTAAATCAATTAAGATAATATACAAACTTATGCTAGAACACCTAATTACCACATATGCATATAATATTGTAAACATGATAATTAAAGTAGTAGCAATAAGTATGAGGTTCTGGATTTCAGATAAATTCACAAGTCCTTTAAATATGAAAATTTTAATACTTGTGAACTCATTTAAAAATTCTTTGCAGATGAGATTTCCAACAAATATGCACATACATAATATCTCAACTTTACTAAACAACTTAGACAAAATGAATTTATCAAGCTGTTTTAGCAAATGTCTGCAAGTAATTCTATTAAGGACTACTCTCGATATAAATGATACCTGGTGTCCATGCGCTTGTTCCGTGAGTAGTGAAGAGATTATCCAGCAGAGTTGATGGAGTTTGACAGCTTCTGGTAATTACCTCCCTGTCTTTCTTATAACCTGAATTATCTATATCTATATAGCCAATTAGGTTAAACCTGGTATCTTTAGGGTACCTGATTCTTAGAATTGGTAATCCCTTAAGATATCTAACAATTCATTTCTTAGCTATAAGATTAGATTCTTTAGTATCCACATGGAAACTTACACATAGACATATTGAGAATAAAATATATGGTCAGTAGACCCACATATAATATAATCATGGTATACTTGCACTAAACATTATGTGTGTGTGCCTTGTATAAAGAGATATGTGTATAACGACTCTAATATAAAATCATTTTCAAGTAATTAGCAGTTAGAGTGTCATACCATGTCCTTGACCATTGCTTGATATCTTACCTTCGTCATAGAGAGCTTTGTGAAGAGAATGATATACAAATTCCAGTGGATATGAAACCTCAAAGTCCAGGAGTTATTGTACATCAACATGTTCAGCCCTAATAGTATCAAGTCTTGTCTCTGGTGCTTTAGTTAGATCTTGAAAGTCCCGAAGATTCTGTTTCCATCATCGTCGATACCTTCTGTAGCAACCAGTTTGGCTTTGTCCCTCATAACAATGCCAAAAATCATCCAGTCTCTGAAAACCCTTACAGTACCAATTACAACTTTGTCTTGTGGCCTGGGTTCCAGATTCAGTAGATTCTGCCTTCGAACTGATTGAGATCATCTTCCATTGCAATCACCCAATCTGGATCAATCAGTGCTTCTTCAATCTTCTTTAGGATTCCAACTGTTTAACAATTGTTCTTTCCCGAAGAGTAACCATTTACTTTGCATAGAACTTCTAGTCTTTACTCTAGTATCCGGATCACTAAGAACTAGACTCCATGAATGAATTTGACTCCAAACCCTTTGTCTCGGCAGATATGTTCTTAATGTATTCCTTTGATCTTCATTATGTTGAGTATGACTAGTAGATCCTTCTTTGCTCCCCCTGAGTTGCTGCTAGGATGTGTTGAAGATCCTTCACCTTGTTGAGTGGATTCTGTTAAAGTCCATGAGTTGTGTAGATTCACTACCATTTCCACTACTAGGATCTGAATAATCATCATTAACATTGATTCCTTCTGCAACCTCAGTTTCATCATCAATATCTGAATATGACTCTGACAAGATGTCAAGCTTCACAGATTCAGAATAGACATTTATTTTAATGCTCGGGAGCTCCTTGAATAGTGTAACACAGCCCTGATCTTGTCTTGCTACTTGTAGCCTCATATGTTTCTTCAGTTGTGACCTCTAACGATTCTTAAATCCGTTTTGTATAAGTACAAAAACTAGAATGATCATTAGAGTCAGAAAAAAAATCTTCAGAGTTCCCCACTAATAAATCTATCATATCTTTACATTTGAGCAGTTTGTGGAACTATAACATGAACAATCGTATCATCCACAATAAAATCCAAATGCTCCGGAATAAACCTACTAATACGAAATGACCACTTACCTCGAAACCGGGTCATATGCTCTGCGAATTAATTCTGAGCCAAAACGAAGAATTTTCCAAGTACAAACCCTTTTGGAAAAATGGACCAAGTTTTAATATCTTTAGATTATAAATTAAATCTATATAAATTTAACTAATAAATTTACTTAAATTAAATTTATAAAATAAATTCATTTAAATTAAGTTTATAAAATAAACCTTTTTCAAGTTTAAATAATAAACTCATTTAAATTAAATTCACAAAATAAATTTATTTTAAATAACATTTATAAAATAAATTTATCTAAATTTAAATTTATAAAATAAAATTATCTAAACAAATTTAAATTATAAAAGGAAATCTATTTAAATTTAAAGAATAAATTTATTTAAATTAAAATTTATAAAGTAAACTTATTTAAATTAAGTTTATAAAAGAAACTTTTTCAAGTTTAAATAATAAACTCATTTAAATTAAATTCACAAAATAAATTTATTTTAAATAACATTTATAAAATAAATTTATCTAAGTTTAAATTTATAAAATAAAATTATCTAAACAAATTTAAATTATAAAAGGAAATCTATTTAAATTTAAAGAATAAATTTATTTAAATTAAAATTTATAAAGTAAACTTATTTAAATTAAGTTTATAAAAGAAACTTTTTCAAGTTTAAATAATAAACTCATTTAAATTAAATCCACAAAATAAATTTATTTTAAATAACATTTATAAAATAAATTTATCTAAATTTAAATTTATAAAATAAAATTATCTAAACAAATTTAAATTATAAAAGGAAATCTATTTAAATTTAAAGAATAAATTTATTTAAATTAAAATTTATAAAGTAAACTTATTTAAATTAAGTTTATAAAAGAAACATTTTCAAGTTTAAATAATAAACTCATTTAAATTAAATTCACAAAATAAATTTATTTTAAATAACATTTATAAAATAAATTTATCTAAATTTAAATTTATAAACTAAATTTATTTAACAAGGCCTCTAGACATTCAGAATTCAAAACAGCTTCGGTACCCTGAGCTTCACTGGACTGCGGATCTTGATTTGTATATCAATCAGCTTGCTCTGATACCAATTTTTGGGTCCCGGAAGTATCGTAGAAGGGGGGTTGAATGCGATACTGACAACAATTTAAAATTCTTTTCAGAATTTGTGGAATTAAATTATTGCTTAAGCTGAGGGTTAGAGTCGTTATAGTGTTTGGGAGGCTGACTTACTAGCTTTCTATTTTTATGATATAACATTTAAGATATAGAAAATTAGCAAGTAAGTAAACAAGATTCAAGTTAAATATGTATATTAAACTTGAACGGGTGTTACAATATCCGGTAGAATAAACTTTAATTCCTAGAACAAATTTGACATGAATTGTTCTACTTTAGGAATTAAAATCAAACCAGCACAGAAAGTCTGTGAATATTACAATGCAGACAAATTCTGAATTTGAACTGATTTTTCTACTTTTCGAAGTTGAACAACAAACAATGAAGGGCTGATCTCATATTTATAGAGATTTGAAAAAGGCTGCTATGACCTTTTTCAATATGACTTTATTTCAAGAAAATAAGTCTGTATGACTTATTTTAACACTTGTATGACTTATAAAAGACTGGGCATGACATATTTTGGTCGGTATGACTTACTGAAGCTCGGTATGACCTTTTGAAAGTTCGGTATGACTTATTTAAAGTCATATACGGATTTTATCTAATTAAAATAAATCGGTATGACTTATTTTAATTAAACAAAATTGGTTCAGTATGACCTTTTGAGCACAGTACTCTCGGTATGACTTATTCAATGAGCTCGGTATGACTTATCAGTCGGCTGTTCCGGTATGACTTATCTTTAACAACTTCGGTATGACTTTCTCTTTATTCAGTCAGTATGACTTTTATTAATATAATTCGGTATGACTTATTAATAAACAGTCGGTATGACTTATTTATTAGTCATTTGAATTATATTAAAAGTCATATTAAGTCATATCTTTTATAATAAATTAATTCTACTTAAATTAATTAGTTAATTTATAAATTAAATTAAATTCAACTTGAATTAATTTAATTAGATAAATTAAATAATCAATTAACATTTGATAGTAGAATTAAAATACTATTTCGTCTTGTATTACCGTGCTATCAGTCTTGAAGTCTTTCAGTCTTCGTTGTGTCTTTTGTCATAAAACCACTTGAGCTAGATGATGAATATTTATTATTTTAGTTGACACACAAATGTACTGTCTGGTTCATTTATGTCATACTATAATAAATATTCTTCATCTTTAACATTAAGCTGTGGTCTTCTGTTCTTCTTCTATTTCACTGGCTTCATTCTTCTTCTGGAATCTTCTGTAGTAGCCACTTAGAATCTTCTGAATAACTGCTTCTCTATTTTTCTCCGACGCTTGAACATATAAATGAACTTCTTCCGGTGTAGAGTAGCAACTTCATTATAATTCTTCTGACAAGTTGATTCTTTGTGTCTAGTTGACATTCTTCGATTTGATTCCATCCTCAGTATTTATTACTTACTTTAATTTCTTACATGAGTTGAGTTGTCATCTACTAATTACAAATAGGCCTTGACATATGCCTTTCAAAGTTGCCCAAATTATCATTTATCGTTCGTGTTGACTTATTTAACCACTCATATTCGCATATTAAATATGTGTATACTGATCTATAACTGAATCTCATCCCGACACATTTTTATCAATAAATCAACAAATCTCTTTTCTATGTTGACTTCCTGTTAGACCAAATCAAACCTATTATATTGTATTTACCTGTCATATTGTAACACTCTAGTACTTCTTGTATTAAATAGTGACTTAATTTCTTTAATTATGTACTTGCAGTTAGAAGCATGTGTTTACTGTATCTCCAAATGTAAATGAATGATATCAAGAATAATTGTACTGGTAGACGATTCTATAAATCATGCATCAGGAGAATGAAGGTCACATAAAATAAGGAGTTTATAGAAGAAATTGTATCTAAGGTAAATGATCAATCGAGAAGTCATATTGATAGAGAAGTCAAAAGTGCAAACTAGTAGAGAAGTCTCAAATGACTCAATCGAGAAGTTTACTAAATCGAGAAATCCAGTTAAATAAATCTAGAAGTTAGCTAAGGAAGTAATCGAGAAGTATGTGAAATCAAGTCAATCGAGAAGTCATCAAAAGAAGTATGCAATCGAGAATTCTAGACATTTGAGAAGTATCAAGTCAAAGACCAATCGAGAAATCTCTCAAGTACTCGATCGAGTAGTCCACATCATGACTTCTCGAAGTACAATGAAGCTGAGTATTCGAATATTTCAAACAGCTATTTTCAAGGAGATTTGTAGAAGAATAAGACAAGTAATTTAAAGCATTGTTGTTATCAGGTCAGTCAAACCTGTGAAGATAATGACAAGTCAACAATGAAACGTGAAAAGAAAAGAAGACAAAGACAGAAGGAAGAAGACAGACTGAAAAAGACTGTCAAAGAATGATGTTAGCTAGAAATAAATAATAGTCAAATGTAAAGTGTTTCTTGTCTGTTTCTAGTTTTAGCATAACTGTCTAGTGAGAGCATGTGTAAATGAGACATGTTGTCTATATAGCATAGAGCACAACTTCACTAGTATGTGTGTGAAAAATCATTTTCATTTCCTTGTTTTTTTGAAGAACAAGAAGCTGAGATTCATACATAAAATCTCAGATTGTAGCAATTTATTCTAATATACAATTTATGCTAAATTCTTCTGGCTAGTGGCTACATAAATATATCTCATCAATTGTTACAACAATTACTTCACAGACATGAATTCTCAATGATTTATCTAAGTGAAGTAAACTGATATATATTTATAAATATATCAGTCATATTGTTGTACATTGTTTTTGAAAAATCAAAATTGTAGCTTGGAGTTATTTTCATGTTCTAAGTAAACCTAAAAAGAATTATTATATTTGTGCATCTTTAAATAACAAGTATGATATTCAATTCTGCTGGAATTTTTAACAAATGCATTTTTAATCCTACATTAAATTAATTTAATTTGAATTTAGTCTAAAAAAACTGTGTGTTTGATAAATTTTTTATTTTATTTTCCAAGTGGAAATAGAGTAAACTTTCAAAACTGGAGTTTGTGATTAAGTTGACATTTTTTTATGACTTCTCGACTAGGTGCAATTCTTGAGTTCTCAGTTAGTCTCAAATAGAGTTCTCAAATCATTCTTTAGTGAGTTCTCGATCAATTTAGTATTTGAGTTCCCGATCACTAGAGTTCTCTGTCAATTTCAAACTGAGTTCTCAAATGGTTTAGTTCTCGAATGATTTATTTCTTCAAATACATAATATTGAGTTCTCGATTGTTACAATTCTCGAATATACATACAAACATGAGTTCTAAATCAAATTCTGACACTTCTCTATTAAAGTAACTGTATTCATTTTTTGAGTTCTCGATCATTTAAAATCGATTACAATTCTAGTCGAGTTGTCTAAGTCATATAAATATCAAAGTAGACCTAACATTTCATTTTTACACTTAATCACAAACTCAAAGAACCATTTGCTATCAAAAGTTACATTCGAACTCTCTCACTTCTTTTCTCTAAAACCTTCATTTCTTCACTTCTCTTTTTCTACACACTACTCAAATGGCATCTTCTAGTTCCAACCCTATAGCTGAGGTATATGTCATTCCAGAAATCAACTTTCTAATTATTGTCAGAGACGCAGATGCCAAGCCTCAGTACAAGTGTTTCACCAAATTTCTCATTGACTCATATTTGAAGGTGGCACTATTGATCAACCCACCGCTATACTTGGATATACTTGAGCAGTTCTGGAATACTGCCAATTGGGAGAAGGTTGCATTGGAGAATGGGAGCTCCAAGATTCTAGTAACCTACAAAATTCAAAAGGAGAACATCATTTTTGATGAAAATGATGTGAATGCCAGTTTGTCTCTCCCAACAGAGAACCATGACAGGGTGCCAACAAAAGCTGAGCTAGAGAACTTCATAGAGTTTATCAGGTACTCTGATGAGATCAAGCTGGGGAAGCTTAATAAAAAGTTTGTTCGAAAGGAGTGGTCATTCCTATTTGACACTCTACTGAGAGTCTTCACCTGTATGAAGACATAATTTGATCAAATAAGCTCAGTTGCCTTGAATCTGGCCTACTCATTGGCTTACAACTAGAAGCTCAATGTAGGTAGGCTCATTCTTGGTGAACTCATAACCAGGATTCCCAAAAGAGGTAATGAGATTTTCTTCCATCATTTTATACAATTAATTTTCAATTATAAAAATGCCAGTTTAATTGAACTACCTGGGATGAACAAAAATAAAATTGGCTACTCCAAATCCATGACAAAAATCATTTTTGGTACATTGGATAGGAGAAGCACAGTGAATGTACATCTTCAAATCACACCTCATATGAGGAGTGTATTTGAAGGGTATCCACTAGTGCAACCTACATATGGTTATTTGCTTCCAGTAGAGGGTTTCATGGCTGCAGAAATAACTAATGCATCTAACCCAGAAACTCTTAACCCAACTGAGCCCATTCTTTCAAATCCTCTAGATGTTAGTGAGCCAACTTCCACACCCTCTCAACAAGGTGTGGTTGAAAAGAAGAAAATGAAGAAACCTGCTCCAAAGAAAAAGTTAGAAGTTGTTAGTTAAGATGAGTGTTGCAGAATGGGGGTTGAATGCAACTTGGTTAATTATTAAATATTCTCACTAACAACAACAAGAATAATAATTAACGAGTTAGAGATGCAAACAAACTAAGCAGATAAAATAATAAAGTGTTTAAACTTTAAATTTTAATTTCATTAATTTTTTCCCGCTGTAACTGTCTGGAAAATAATTCTAACTTCGATAGATGTAATAACAATGAGTTTGCTAATGTTTCTATACTTGAGAAAAGTCTAGCTTAGTTGCATAAGAGAAAGTACTTGTGAGATATGTGTATTTATACTGAAACACATATCTCACTTACAAGTGTACTTTCACTTGTTCCTAGAACAAAGCTTAAAATAGAAACTCTGTTTTTCCAAACAAATTTGTCTTCATTCCATTTGTAGATAAAGCATATTTGAGATATGCAAAAATCTTTAACTCTTTAAGCATGCTTTATATTTTGCTTGAATTCTCCCAAGTTGCATTAGTAGACTTGACAAACTATATAATAATGTCAAAATCATTTCTTGTATTTTCACTATCTAGTCTGCTACCTGAAACAGACTGTCAGCTTCACTTAAAATTTACTGTTAACCTTTAGTTTTCCTTTGGTGACAGTATCTTCGGCTCCGCATACTTTGCTTTCAATCTTGATAGTCCATGAAACATACTGTCTTCCAAAGCTGCGGTCAACTATTCTCATCAATGTTGCTGTCAATTACTCCGCCAAAGTTGCTGTCAGTGAAACTTTTTGTCTTCAATTCTTCATTCTCCGCCAAGTTTACTGTCAATAGAATAGTTGTTGTCAGTAATACTTGTTATCTTCAAATCTTCATTCTCCGCCAAGTTTACTATCAATGGAATAGTTGTTGTCAATAATACTTGTTGTTTTCAAATCTTCATTATCCGCCAAGTTTATTATCAATGAAATAGTTGTTGTCTATTTCAATTGTGTTGTCACTTGTAATGTACTGTTATAGGCTTGAGTACTTCAAAACTTGTTGTCTGATTTTTGAATAATATTGTGCATGAGCACTTAGTGAACTTCTACTATATGACTCCTTTTTATTCATTTATACAAGACAGTAACTTTCAAATGTACTGTCACTTAACTAATATTTTTAATTGTAGTGTCTACAAGTGACTAGTAACTATACTGTCAATGATTACATGACAATATGTTTTACTTAGCTAATTAAACTTAAACTAAGTACATTAATTGATTATACCAAAATTCCTAACAAAAGTAATTGTAAAAAGTGTTGAAGAATCCCAATTAGATGAGTTACATGTGGAACCTCTCAAGAGGAGAAATAAAAGTAAGGAGGCCACAATAGACCACTCTACATCCTCCCAACAGGGTGTAGAGGTTACAAAGGGACTATATATGCTACTAGGTGCACTTTTTCAACAAAGTGCATCTATTAAAATTGGGAGCCAGCCCACTCCACTTTGTAAAGAGTCCGCACCATCACAGGAACTCACTCATGTTGATGATAGAAGTGTAGTTGAAAAGGAGATACAGGAGCACATATGAATGTCTATTGAAACTTCTCCATTATTCTCAGGGGGAGTTGCTAACACTCATTTCTTCTAAAAACATTTCTTTCTCTTCTCAAATTTCTTCTCAACCAATTGTGTCTAGCCAAACATAAAAGCTTGTTGATCACTAGGAATCTAATCCTCCCGATGACACCATCAAAACCACAGAGGTTCTAGAAGTTTTTACTTCAGACTCTGTGGGGGATAGAATAACATCATTCATTGGTCTCATTAATGAGCCACTGGAAACCATGTCTTCACAAACTTAAGATAATCCGGGGGACCTTCACTCCATACAAATGGCATCCCCTAGACAATCCTCAGTCATTTAAAGGCTGTCTCCTAGGGAGAAATCACGTATCCATCCAGGACCATTGGAATCATCTGAGAAATTGGATGAGGAAATTGACACCGAGGGGACCACTGTAACAAGTGGCCATAGCTCTCACTTCTTGTCACAATGGTTGAAGCCTATGCAACATGGCAGTTCTTCAGGACTATCTACTGATGGGTTACTTTCTGAGGAAAAATTATAGGAGCTTTATGGAGATTAGATAGATGGATTCTATCAAATTGCTCAATAACTCCTGACTGCACACCTGCCAAATAAAGATTATGGTTTTATTCTATTGGAATATGCAAAGGATCGGGAGGAGATTAAGGATAAAAAAAATGAGCAAATGGTTGAAGAATGAGAGGCCAAAGTGGACGCTTGGTTGGACAAAAGGCAAACTGTGAGCATGGAGGAGATGCTACAGTGGATGAGGGAGAAGTATTTGATTTCTCTTGGATCATGTGAAAGGAGGACCTTCACTCCCTCTACAATCTATGATGCTATCCATGAGGCTGCTAATGTGCAATTACAAGCCAATCACTACCTAACAAGGGGCCTCCAGTCTGAAGTTGAAAATCACAGAAGTAAGATGGAGAGCAGAATGAAGTCAATTGATAAAAAGTTCATGCTTGGTGGTATGCATTCTCCTAGATCTGAGTCATCATTAGCAAGACTTCAAATAAATGAGATGAGTGATAAGATGGAGAAGATGGTAAAGGCCTTCAAAAAAATGGTTGAAAGTCATGCCACTCTTCAACAGAATCAATCAAGGATAAATAATATGGTGGAAGTTCTCTACAAGAACAGGCATGCTGATATGCTGCCAAAGGATGTCAAGTTACATGAAATGACTCCTTTCAGGTGGATTTATATTATCAGTCAAAAGTAAATGATGAGCAGCTCAAGCCTCTATAATTACCAAATTAACTGAGAAAGTCGAGTAACTGATTGCAGATCAACAAACCATCTCCACTACTGTGAATGAAGTTGTTGCTAGTGTGAGTTCCCTCTAAAAGGAAGTCAATTCCTCAGTGTCTGCCCAAGGCATCACTCTTCAACAAGTCTCAAATCAACTGGCCAACATTCAGACTCTTCTCTCCACTATGCCTACTTCAAGCCAAGCACCTCAAGTGCAAATATCTTCTCAAATTTGGCCAACTCACTATTCCTTTCTACAACAGCAATAAGATATCAACCCTAAGGGGGAGAAGGAAAGAAAGGAGGAGATTGAGGCAGAAAGACAAAATGTAGTAATGGCTATTCTTAGAAAAGAGGTGTTGAAGCCATGTGCAGATAAAGAATTCTTACTTGAGTTGAAGAAACCCAAAGCACATATTAAGGGTCATCACTGGGACTACAAGAAGATTTTGGAGAATGCCATTATAGCTGTAAGGGGAGTGAAATATGAGAGGAATGGCAAACTGTGCAAAGAACCAGTAGTGCAGATGGAGTCTAGCTAATTGAAGCTATCTATTGGGACATTCCATCAACTTTTTTATAATTAATTGAAGTGCATGCACAAGGCAATTGAAATAGTGACCCAGGAAGATGAAGAATTAAAGAAATTAGTCATAGGCCCTTTCTTACCTATCTCACTTCCTGAGACCTACTGTAATCCAAATGGAGTATTGTATATGACCAGAACAAACAAGCTGGCACACTTCATGTTCTTTAAACACTTGAATCAAGGAAATATAAACCAAGTCACGAGTCTAATTGATCTACTTGAAAATAAGCCTGGTAAACAGGAAGAAGACAAAGTGATTTTGGAAAAATTGAAGAAATTCATAAATGATCAAGTGTCAAACTTTGCCAATGAAGAATTAAAGAAGAAGAAGAAGAAGAAGAATGATAAAGACAAAGTTCAGGGAAAGAAAGAAAATAATCATGCACCTAGGAGTGATAAGGGAGGAAAAAAAGATGATAAAAAGAAATATGGTAGTAATAAGAAGAAGAATGGTGATTCAGTCAATGAGAAAAAATATGAAAGGAAGAATCCATCCAAGCAGCAAGTTGCTGGTACTCATACTAGTGTACCTACTCAAATTTAGGACATTAATATGACTCCAACAATTTCTGAAATTGCTAAAATCCCTAAATCCAAATCACCAAAAAGACATCTTGTTATTCCTTAGAACAATGTCAATATTTGTAGAAGGGGGGGTTGAATACAAATATTAAAACTTTTTGTGTGTTCTAATATTTGTTCTTGATGTTTGATAGAATAAGAGAATAAGTTCGAACAACTTAATGCTGAAAAATAAAACTGAACAAAGAGATTTAAAATTATTGATGGATTGGTTTTTCCATCAATGTATATTTTTGCTCAATGCTCCTAGGTTAAAAGAAACGTAGCTGCGTTTACAAGATTAGAAAACAAATCAACTGTTCTTACACATGTGCTCTCAAGCTTGAACAGTTGATTAAGAAATATGTCTAACTTGTATGTTTTCTAATAATGCTACTACACTTGTTTATATACCACAAGTGTTCTTTTATAATTCCTATTCTAAGATTGTTTCTACCTGCCTTCCTTTTACCTTTTTCTATTTTACAAAAAGGTTTGAAAGACAGCTTCTGATTGAGTCTTCACAGTCACTCTAGACTGTCTTCCATAGGTGTGCTTTTGTTCTCTGGATCTTCAACAGATATTCTTTCTGTGTTGTCACACTCAATTGATAATTTGCTGTCAAGCATATCAATTGATCCATTCTTTAATCCATCAACTGATTACTTCTTCGATTGATCTTTATATCCATCGATTGATAAAAGATGTCTTATCGATTGATAGATGTTATCAATCGATATATCAGTCGATGGGTCTTCACATCAGTTGATGGTCTTCAATCCTTGGCTTGGCTTCTTCGATTGATCCTCCATCCATCGATGCTTCAATATCAATTGATCATCCTTCACTTGTGCAATTTCCTGTCTTCACATAATTACAATTTAACAGTTTAATTTACACATCAATTGATGATCCATATCAATCGACTCTAACATCAATTGATGAACAAAATATCAATTGATTTACACCTTATCGATTGAAATAGACTAAGTACACCTATGCTACAATCCAAATTATCAGTTGATTCATATAAACACTTCAACTGATAAATGGTTTCCTGATCAATTGATATTTATAACTTTCATATCAATTGATCAGTTACAACAAATAAAATTTCTATGATTCTAAGATTAATGTTATCATCAAATCACATGTAGATTCCTAACAATCTCCCCCTATTTGTGTCAGTGTTATTAACAGGCATAAATCTACTTGATGATAACAAAAACCCTTTAAAAAAAATTACATTTAGATAGAATCAAGAAACTTAATTGGCACATTAATTTTGGAAGTACCAGATTGATATATAACTCCTGCAAACAGCTTCAATATCTTCATAATTTAATTTAGTTCCTCTTCCTCCTTTTCTCAGCATTTTCCTTTAGTTGCCTCATGAAAGAACTTCTCAATATTGCTTCATCCCTGTCAGTTTCTCCAAGTTGCCTCATAAGGTAGTGTATTTCTTCATCTGTGATTTTGTCCAGATATTTGCAGATATCAAAGAACTTTGTGTTGCCCTCTATATCTGTAAAAATCATAGCATACTTTGGCTCCAACACCACCTTTTTGACCTGTGACTTCCATAGCTTTAGAGGTGAATCAGGTTCAGCTTCTGCCTTGGATCTTCTTAACCTTGAAATTTGTTGTTGTATCTCCTGAGCAATTGTTGTGTTGAGTTTGTACTTTCTGTTGAGTAGAGGAAGAATAGTCTTTAAAACATTGTAGCTTTGCTTCATTATCACCTTCAATGAATAGATTGTTTTCACTCCTTTTTCATACTCCAACCTCATTGATTCTTCATGGTTAGAGGTTGCAGGGTGAGTCCTTACTCCAATTAATCCTTTTTCATTGATTATTGGTATTCCCTTCAAATCATAACCTTCAATTGTGACCTCCTCCTTGATTTCTTCTTGTTGACCCTGGAGGTTTTCTTGAACCACTATTTCTTGAGTAGAACTTGACCTTTTCTTGGCCATAGAAACTTTTCTCCTTTTTCTCAAAGGTTGCTCTGCCTGTAGCTCTTCTTCCAAATGCCATTGCATTTCCATCTGTCTAGCAATCTCTTCATTCTCCCTTTCTCTCCTTGAGGCATCTGAGATTCCTGTAGTGATGGCTCCTTGAAGTAGCTTTTGACTTACTGGTTCAGTCTCTTTCTTCTTCTCTTCTTCAATCACTATTGCTTTCCCTTTCTTCTTTTCTTTAAGAGCTTCAATATCCAATTGAAGAAAAGCTTCTGTATTTGAGTTTCTTTCCTTGGCAGCCTTTTGTGCATCTTCATTTAATTTTCTTGTTTGAGCAATGAACTCATCCAAGTCTCCTTTTTCTACTGCCTCTGTTACTAACTCAGTGCTTCTCCTTAGATCTTCAATTCTTTTCTTTTCTCTCTCAATCATTGTTTGAGTTTCTTTCTCCCTAGAAATTCTCCTAGCTTCAAGATCATCATCAACCTTCTTGTAATCTTTCTTTTTCTGTTCTAAATTATCTTTTGGAGAATTAGATGACTTAGATTTCTTTGAAGATTGATTGTCCATGTTACTTCTGCTTTTATCTCTTCTCGGTGCAG
This sequence comes from Oenanthe sinensis, assembly GCA_028671895.1. Lineage (NCBI taxonomy): Eukaryota > Viridiplantae > Streptophyta > Magnoliopsida > Apiales > Apiaceae > Oenanthe > Oenanthe sinensis. The sequence continues at coordinate 13,683,922 of CM053799.1, forward strand.
AACCACCAATGCCACTTGACTTATCCATACCAGAACCACCTATTCCACCACTTCCACTGCCTTTGCCATTACCACCATCATCATCCTTCTTCTTTGTATTCTCCCCCTTTTTGTTATCATCAATTGGAGGGGGTGGTGGAAGTTTGTCAAGAAACTTTTGAAGAATGGAAGCATGAAGACTTTGACCTCTGATAATATCATCCATCTTCTTTTCTAGAGAACATACTCTTGTCTCCAAAGATGTAAAATTTTTGGATTCTTTGAAAAGCTTGTCTTTGATGCTATTCATGGTGTTGAATGGTAGCTTCTCATCCAATCTCCTATCCATTGCATCCTTGTTAGATGAGATAGAGTCTTTAATCCTCTCCAGTTCCCTCCTTACTCCTGTTACTGTCATCTTTTGAATTTTCATTGATTCTCTCATATAGTGAGCAATTCTCCTTTGAGTAGGATCTTCAATTTCTCCTTCCACCATTGCTCTTCTATATTGAGAGAGAATTTCAGTCTCAGCAGCTTCTAAGGAACCATCAATAGTGCTCATCCATGGCTCTTCATCAGAATCACTCTCCAACTCTTCAGGTGCCATATAACAAGTGTCTGTTGTATTGGCGATGCTTTCCTTCAGATTCCTGGTCCTTTGATCTGTATGATCAATGCCCAAGAGTTGTTCTGCATTCCTGTTACTTGAAGTAGCCAACCCTTGATATTGTGGATCAGGATGAATGAAATTCTTTGGATCCAATTCACCAGCATCTATTTCCTCTTCAAAGTCCTTAGCAATTCCACTCCCACTAGCTTCAGCATTATTTGCTCCCCCTATCTCCTTTACTCCTTCTTCTGCCATCATTTCAATTTCCAATTCCTGTACAAAAAGTAGACTGTTTTTATCACTTTCACTCATCTCTCTATTTTGCATCAGGATCTCATCCTGGAATCTCACCTCTCCCTCACTCATTTCTTTTGCACCTACTAAGGTGGGGCCCTCAAGTGTTTCACTCTCATTCCTGGAAGAAATAGGAATGTTTTTACTCACTTCCTCTCCTTTTGCCAGGTTACAATCCTGCCTCTCACTCAACTCACTCAATCCTAAGAGTGTTTGTGCAACATCAATTTATTGATCATCAATTGATGTATTGACATTATCAGTTGAAGTGGTGTTTGGGATATCCATCGATTGATGCATACCCATCGATTGATCTTGAGTATCGATCGATGGCTTATCAGTCGATGGTTGAATATCAATTGATGAAGGAACATCAATTGATGGAGAAGAAACAGTTGAGATAATTTGTGAAGTTATGTTTGAGATGATATTGGAAATAGAATCCTGAAAATTCTGAGAAGAAGATTCAGGGGAGAGTGTTGGCTTCCCCTTGAAAAACAAATAAGGAGAATCTGAAAATGTTCGATAGTCTATCAAAACATTTTCTGAAGAAGTTTGAGATGGGGATAGAAGAATAGAAGAGATAGGAATTGAAAGAGAATGGGGCTGCATCTCATCATTTATATGAGATGCATCATGCAGACTTTGTGAAGGCTCCTCCACAGTTTCCTGTGGTTTTGCAGTGTGTGATTCCCCAAGTGCAAAGGTGACTTTCTTTTCTCTTCTTTTGTATGGTGTTAGTGTTTTGGCTTTTGTGTCCCCAATTTGATTCTGTGCCCCTGGTTGTGGGCTATTTTCAATATTGTCATCCTTTTGAGAGAATGACAATAGGGATGTGGTATTTTCCATGTTAACATCCACAGTCTTTTGGGAGACTATGGAGTGGCTAGGTTGAGGTTGCACACCCCACTCTCCTTATCCTTCTGGGTTCTTAGATATTCCCCAGTTCCCTCACCACCTACATCCTCCTCTAATCTATCTACCACACTAGTTGATTTTCTTTTCTTGGTTTTTACAACAGCAGGTTTTTGAGAACCTGTTGATGTTGGTTTCTTAGATTTGGATTTAGAGATTGGTTGTGTGGCCTGGGTAGGAGGGTTGGGGTCATTACTACCACCCTCCATAGTCACAGAAGGCAAGGAAGAATTAGGTTTAGAAGAGTTTAAAGTAGAGATAAATACCTGAACAAAAGGGGGATAGATCATTTCCACATTGCTGTGAAGATTGATCCTAACCAAGTCTTTAAAGACCCTTTTGTTTTGAGTCCAGCAATCCAAAATTTCTGTATTCCTGTCAATCTCAATATCCTTGACAAAGTGGTTAATAATAATCATAATAAATCTTGCATAATAAATATGATTAGATCTATTTATTTTATTCCCCAATTTGGCAGATATTTCATTGAGTAACAGGCTTCCTAAATTATGATATCTATCATATAAAATGCTATACCCTACTTGTTGCATACTAGTTGTTATTGCATCAAAATTACTAACCTTACCAGAAAAACACTTTATTAAAGCATCAAAGAAATATGACCATTCTTTTCTTAGATTCTTTCTAACAATACTACCTAGACTAGCATCAGGAGCAGTATAGTTGATTTCCCTAAGCATGTTTCTAATATCTGTGTCAGTGGGTGCATTTTCGGTATTATTTGCAGGAATATTTAAACACTCACCCAAGACCACAGTGGTTAGAATATACCTTTGTCCTTTGCATTCAAAGGAGATTGTAGAAAAATCATCTGCTACTTCTGCTGTTGTCCAGAATTCTTCAACTAGATTGCACACTATTTTTGGTGCTTCTGAGAGGGCCTTTGCAATTTTCGAACTCCTTAGAAATTCCATTAGGGGATGAAATTCTGTTGGGGCTTCCTCCACCATAGTGCAAGCAACGAAGTTGTTGAGCTCATAGTAGAATCCAGATTGTGAGACTTTCTTTGAAGATGCCATTATCGTGTTTGAAGATTTATAATTGAATTAACTGGCAAACTTGTTAGTAATTATAAATAGATAGTAGTAGATTAGGGTTCTTAGCAAGAGATAGATACAGAGTAAGTTCGAAGATTGAGAAAGAGAAAGAGATAGAAAAATCGATAGTAAAAATGCAAGTAAGAATTAAAAGAAGTTTTAATCTCACTATTTATATTTACTGATTTCCCAACCAATTTCTTACTCAAAATAGAACTAAATCGACCGTTGGAAGAGTATTGATAATTAAAAGTTACCAATTTTGGCAATCGATTGTTATACATACAGGAATGTACGTTTTAATCAATTGATAAAATAAGTAATCAACGGCTAGATTTTTGTACAGGTCGATTGATGACATGGACCCCTTTAAATTCTAGGTCATCGATTGATAAATTGCTTATCCATCGACAGGTACAATTATCCATCGATAGACAAATATATCATCGATTGATATATCTATCTGTCGATAGTTACCCCTATCCATCGATAAACAAATATATCATCAATTGATATATTTATCTGTCGACAGCTCCATTAATATCCATTGATATGTAAAATATTTATCAGTTGATTATTGAAGAATCAATAATTTAACATAGTCAATGGCTGCATGTACTATAAATACATAACTTGGCAGACATTTAAAGGATTAGATATAATTAAGCATACCTAAATCACAGACCAATCTATTGAAGATAGATTCATCTAATGGTTTGGTAAAAATGTCTGCAAGTTGTCTTTCACTAGGGACAAAATGTAATTCAACTGTACCATTCATTACATGTTCCCTAATGAAGTGATACCTTATGTCAATGTGTTTGGTTCTGGAATGTTGTACATGATTTTCTGTTATAGCAATGGCACTTGTATTATCACAGAAAATAGGAATCTTGTTCAAGTTGAACCCATAGTCAAGTAGTTGATTCCTCATCCATAATATTTGTGCACAGCAACTTCCAGCTGCAATGTATTCAGCCTCTGCAGTAGATGTAGACACTGAATTCTGCTTCTTGCTAAACCATGAAACAAGCTTATTTCCTAGAAATTGACAGGAACCTGTTGTGCTTTTTCTGTCAATTCTGCAACCTGCATAATCTGCATCTGAATAACCAATTAGATCAAATCCAGAATCTCTAGGATACCAAATTCCAAGATTTAGAGATCCTTTGAGATATCTGAATATTCTTTTTATTGCAATCAAATGAGATTCTCTAGGATCAGCTTGAAACCTAGCACAAAGACATGTAGCAAACATTATGTCTGGCCTACTTGCAGTTAAATAAAGTAATGAGCCAACCATACCTCTATAACTTGAAATGTCCACTTCTGCTTCCTTAGTGTTTAATTCAAGTTTAGTTGCAGTGGCCATGGGAGTTTTAGCAGAAGAACATTCACTTAAATCAAATCTCTTTAATAAATCAGAAATATATTTGGTTTGATTTATGAAAATACCATTTTTAACTTGTTTGATTTGCAAGCCAAGAAAGTAGGTTAGTTCTCCCATCATGCTCATTTCATATTTACTCTGCATCAACTTAGCAAACTTTTTACAAAGTTTTTCATTAGTTGAGCCAAAAATAATGTCATCTACATAGATTTGAACAAGAATCATAGAGCCATTTACATTTCTATGAAAGAGAGTTTTATCAACAGTACCTCTTGTGAAGTGATTCTCAATCAAGAATTTAGACAATGTGTCATACCAGGCTCTAGGTGCTTGCTTCAATCCATAAAGTGCCTTGAGAAGATAGTATACAAATCCAGGATGAATAGGATCAATAAAACCAGGAGGTTGTTCTACATAAACTTCTTCTTCTAGTTCTCCATTGAGAAAAGCACTTTTCACATCCATCTGATACACCTTGAAATTTGCATAAGCAACATATGCTAGAAAGATTCTGATTGCTTCCAATCTTGCAACTGGTGCAAAAGTTTCATCAAAATCTATGCCTTCTTCTTGTGAATAGCCCTTTGCCACTAATCTTGCTTTATTTCTTGTCACTATACCAGATTCATCCATTTTGTTTCTGAACACCCATTTTGTACCAATGATAGACTTGTTCTTTGGTTTGGGCACCAGCTTCCATACCTTGTTTCTTTCAAATTGATTCAACTCTTCTTGTATAGCAATTATCCATTCAGGATCATTCAAGGCTTCTTCAATCCTTTTTGGTTCTTCTTGAGACAGGAAGCTACTATACAAGCATTCATTTTGAGTTGCACTTCTAGTTTTGACACCATCATTTGCATCTCCAATTATTAATTCAAAGGGATGGTTGTTTGTCCATTTCCTTTGTGATGGTAAATTTGTCCTTGAAGATGATGCTTCATGATCATTGGAAGTGTTATGATCATTGTGATGTTATTGACTATTTGAGAACCCTCCCCCTGAGATGGACACTCTACTTGAAGATTGTTGAGCAGAGTTGATATCCATCGAATGATTATCAATTTATGTATTATCAGTTGATTGATGATTGTCAACTGATAAGTTATCTGTTGATGCATTGACATCAATTGATGGGAGGATTCTAGGTACTTGAACTCTTGTGATTTCCACATCATCATCACTATCTTCAATATTACTTGTGGATTCATTTTTAAAATGCAATAGATCATGAAATCCTTCATCAAACAACCCTTTAATTTTCTTGTCATCAAAAACTACATGCATAGATTCCATAACAATGTGTAATCTAAGATTGTAGACTCTGTATGCTTTGGTTGTTATTCCATATCCAACAAATATAGCTTCATCAGCTTTAGCTTCAAATTTTCCTAGATTTTCACCTTGATTTCTCAGTACAAAGCATTTGCAGCCAAAGACATGAAGAAAGTTAACTGTTGGCTTCTTGTCTTTCTTTATCAATTGATATGGAGTTTTGCCTTGAGGTTTATTGATCATGGAAATATTTTGAATGTAACAAGAAGTATTAATTACTTCTGCCCAGAAGTATGTAGGAAGTTTTGCTTCTTCTAACATAGTTCTAGCAGCTTCAATCAAGGTCCTATTTTTTCTTTCAACTACTCCATTTTGTTGTGGAGTTCTTGGAGCAGAGAAATGATGAGTGATACCTTTTTCTTCACAGAATTCTCTCATGGTTGAATTCTTGAATTCAGTACCATTGTCACTTCTAAATTTCTTGACCTTCCATTCAGTGCCATTTTCAACATTCTTCACATGATTGATAATTAATTTACTTGCTTCATCCTTAGAATGTAAGAAATATACCCATGAAAATCTTGTGAAGTCATCCACAATTACTAGGGCATATTTCTTTTTGGCAATTGACATGATGTTGACTGGACCAAATAAATCCATGTGCAATAATTCCAGAGGCTTATCAATTGATGATTCAGACTTTGACTTGAATGATGCTTTTCTTTGTTTTCCCTTTTGACATGCATCACATAGTCCATCCTTGGTGAATTCCATCTGTGGAATGCCTCTAACCAGATTCTTTCTAATCAATAAATTCATGGCTTTGAAATTCAAATGGGCTAGTTTCTTGTGCCAAGTCCAACTTTCTTCTGTATTGGCTTTGCTAAGTAGACATGTAATTGAATTTGCCTTTACAGAGTGAAAATCAGCCACATAGACATTCCCTTTTCTTTCTCCAGTTAAGAGAATTTCACCAGATTCTTTGTTGGCTATGATGCATGATTCAGTTGTAAACCACACACCATTACCATTATCACACAGTTGACTAATACTGAGCAAATTGTGCTTCAATCCATCAACTAGTGCTACAGTTTCAATGATAACATTTTCTTTTGCAATTGAGCCATATCCCAGAGTAAAACCTTTGCTGTTATCTCCAAAAGTAACTCCTGGGCCAGCTTTTTCCACAAACTTTGTGAGCAGGGACAAATCTCCAGTCATGTGCCTTGAACATCCACTATCCAAATACCAGAGATTTTTCTTCTTGTTTCCCTGCACACACATAAAATAATCAAGTTGCTTTTGGTACCCAAGTTGCCTTGGGTCCTCTTTTATTAGTTGCAGCTTGAGCCCATGTTGTCAACTTAGGTTCCTTTTGTTTTGGTGGGTTTAAATCCACTTTATCTTTGGGAGTTGACTTTTGGGGCTTTGACACCTTAGAACTCATGGCAGAATTTTCATGGATTTCATCATTTACATTAGGCATGTTCCATGGCATACCAGGCATGTTCATATTAGGATATGCAAAGAAGGGATTATACATGTATGGAACTTGTGCATAAGGCATATGAACATTAGGTGCAACCAAATTAGAAGACATGGCATTCATGAGCATAGGATTGGTAAACATGGCATTTGCAGTCATGGCATGTATATTTAAATCATTTGCAGATATAGAATTCTTTTCACTTTTGCATTGCATGGACAAATGATTTACACTACCACATTTAGCACATACCTTTCTAGGTGCATACATATCAGGAGTGTAATTATTGTGCTTATTTATGCCTACTTTACCATTCCTATTCTTTTTCTTTTTCTCAGACTTAGATAGAGAAATTTCCACAGGTGCTATCTTTTCTAATTTTTCTTTTAATTGTTTCTTGGATAAGCTACCTATGTTGATCTTCTCAGTCTCAGTCTCAACTTGATTCTTGGTTTCCTTAACAAACTTAATAGGAGTGCTAAATTTGTTCTTTTTATTAGCCATTGATGATTTACTTGTCGATGGATGCTTATCGATTGATTCAGCATCAATCGATTGATAATCCTTATCAGTTGATGAAGGATTAGCAGTCGATTGATCTTTATCCATTGAAGTATCAGCCAATGACTTGCCTATTGATTTGGGGAGTTCTCCTAGAGTATCTACACCCTGAACATCAATAATTTGTTTGGCAGTTTTAGCAGACCTATTCCATTTGCTAATGGTTTCAATTTCTTCAGCTAATTGTTCTTTCAACAATTCTTCTCTTTTCAAACTGTTTACTAGTTCATTCCTAGCATCCTTTCTTTCCTGCTTAAATCTTTCTAAACAAACAAGTTCATTTTCAAGAAACATATTTCTCTCAGTTAAGGCATCAATGGTGTTCTTTAACTTGAGATTTTCTTTGTTTAGAGATTTTAGAGTGACATGCAAATTGTACAGTTCATTAGACATTTCATTAATAGTACTATTGCATTCCTCAGATGTAAGCTCGGAAAAGTTGGTAGCTAGTACCTGATTAGATGCTGAACTAGCTTCTTCATCTTCATGATTGGCCATTAATGCAAGATTGACATATTCTTTAGAATCACTATCATCAGCAGCCCAGTCCTTCTCCTCAGTTACAAAAGCCTTTTCTTTTTGTTTTAAAAGGTCAAAGTATTTCTTCTTATAATCAATACCCTCATATGACTTTGCCTTTTCTTGTTTTGGCTTCCTGCACTCACTTGAGAAATGACCAGCCAATCCACAGTTAAAGCATTTGAATTTAGATCTTTCAACCAGATTTTTATTTTGATTGTTGTTTCTAAACTGGGATCCAGGCCTTTGAGCATATGGATTCTTCTTGAATTTTAGCTTTGAAAATTTCCTTGTCAGAAATGCAAGGTGCTCATCAATCTCATTCAAATCATCCTGAGAGCATGTTTCATTTTCTTCACACTTGCTCTTTCCTTTTCTCTTGAATGATTCTTCAACAGCATCACCAGCCATCATGACTGACTCTTCTTCATAGCCATTTTCCTTCTTCTCTTCATTTCCCTTGACTACCAAAGCCACAGTTTTCTCTTTTCTTTGATTCTTTTCAATCTCTTCATCTTGTTGGATTTCCAACTCATATGTCTTGAGAATACCATAAAGTTTCTCCAGTGTAAAATCCTTGAAATCCTGAGATTGTCTAATGGAAACAGTCATTGGTTTCCATTCTTTTGGAAGAGATCTAAGAAATTTTAGATTTGTATCCTCAGTTGCATAAACCCTACCATATAGCTTCAATCCATTTAACAACTTCTGAAATCTGCTATAGGTGTCATTGATAGATTCTCCACTCTTGAAATGGAATGATTCATATTTTTGAATCAAGAGTTGCATCTTGTTTTTCCTTACTTGTTCAGTTCCTTCACACAGAGTTTGAAGTGTATCCCATACTTCTTTTGATGAAGTACAATTTATTACATTGTCAAACATATCTTTATCTAGACCATTAAACAGAATGTTCATGGCCTTCTTGTCTTTGAGTACTTCTTTTTCATCCTCTTCTGTGAACTCAGAAATAAGTTTTGGAACATGTCTGTCAAGTGCAGGAGTTCCATCAGGGTTTACACCTGTGACTAGCTTCATGGGAACATGAGGACCTTTTTCTATGCAGTTAACATAAGAAGGGTCGAGAGAAAGAAGATGCAGATGCATTTTGACCTTCCATGGAAAATATTCATCTTTCTCTAAAACTGGAATTTTCACACCTGAATCTCTTTGACCCATATTGACTGTTCTTGATCTTTAAACTTTCTGTATGTTGAAAGCCTGCTCTGATACCAATTGTTATTCCTTAGAACAATGTCAATATTTGTAGAAGGGGGGGTTGAATACAAATATTAAAACTTTTTGTGTGTTCTAATATTTGTTCTTGATGTTTGATAGAATAAGAGAATAAGTTCGAACAAATTAATGCTGAAAAATAAAACTGAACAAAGAGATTTAAAATTATTGATGGATTGGTTTTTCCATCAATGTATATTTTTGCTCAATGCTCCTAGGTTAAAAGAAACCTAGCCGCGTTTACAAGATTAGAAAACAAATCAACTATTCTTACACATGTGCTCTCAAGCTTGAACAGTTGATTAAGAAATATGTCTGACTTGTATGTTTTCTAATAATGCTACTACACTTGTTTATATACCACAAGTGTTCTTTTACAATTCCTATTCTAAGATTGTTTCTACCTGCCTTCCTTTTACCTTTTTCTATTTTACAAAAAGGTTTGAAAGACAGCTTCTGATTGAGTCTTCACAGTCACTCTAGACTGTCTTCCATAGGTGTGCTTTTGTTCTCTGGATCTTCAACAGATATTCTTTCTATGTTGTCACACTCAATTGATAATTTGCTGTCAAGCATATCAATTGATCCATTCTTTAATCCATCAACTGATGTACTTCTTCGATTGATCTTTATATCCATCGATTGATAAAAGATGTCTTATCGATTGATAGATGTTATCAATCGATATATCAGTCGATGGGTCTTCACATCAGTTGATGGTCTTCAATCCTTGGCTTGGCTTCTTCGATTGATCCTCCATCCATCGATGCTTCAATATCAATTGATCATCCTTCACTTGTGCAATTTCCTGTCTTCACATAATTACAATTTAACAGTTTAATTTACACATCAATTGATGATCCATATCAATCGACTCTAACATCAATTGATGAACAAAATATCAATTGATTTACACTTTATCGATTGAAATAGACTAAGTACACCTATGCTACAATCCAAATTATCAGTTGATTCATATAAACACTTCAACTGATAAATGGTTTCCTGATCAATTGATATTTATAACTTTCATATCAATTGATCAGTTACAACAAATAAAATTTCTATGATTCTAAGATTAATGTTATCATCAAATCACATGTAGATTCCTAACACATCTTGTCAAGGAGACTACAAATGGAGTGATAAGGAATGAAATAAAAAGAAGTCAAATCAAGTATTTAAATTCATATCAATAGGTAAAGGTCAACACTGTCACGAAAATAAAATTCAAGAAACCTACTAGTTCATTGCTAGTTAGATGTCCTAAATGGAGAAAGCGGCTCATTGTTCCTGAAAAAGATCTACCAGTTAAGCTTATCCAAGAGGTTGTTGAAGTTGATAAAGTAAAAATCAAATAATGGAAGGCAGACAGATTTCAAAAGGTTATGATAAGGGGCAAATGAATGTTTGTGACCACTGTTGATGGAGAAGAAAGACCTTTCTACCATGATAACTCAACTTCAACCACTCATAATATCAAAAGAGTGATCAGTCTTTTTGACAAGAAATGTATGATAGATAAATTAAAAATGGTTGAAGTGGCTAAGTACTTGGCTAGGAAGTACTAAAAGAAAATTGTCAAAGTCAAGTACTTGGAAGAGATGGTGAAAAAGAAGATAAAGAGATAGAGAGATTGTCTGAAGAGCTGAGGGGACATGGAAAGTTCAGAGTATTCAAAGATCATGATAGAGTTGAGTTCAAACTAAGGAATGAAGTAACAACTAAAATCATACTCAAGTTTGTCAATGATTATCCCCTGTAAACTCTCAAGATTATTGCTAACATGCTGAAAGATGCAATTCTAATTGAAGAAGTTATGGTCAGACAAGAAATTCTCCAGGCTATAGAAGAGATCAACCTCAGAGAGGAAAAAGAAAAGAAAGCAAGATATGATCAATTAATGCAACAGCAGCAGCAGCAGCAACAACAACAACAACAACAATAAAGGTAGGCTTGATATCTTGTATTAATTTATGAAATTGTCTTTTCTTAAATTGGGGGAGATTGTTGGACCAAATCAAGCCTAATATATTATATTTACTTGTCATATTGTAACACTCTAGTACTTCTTATATTAAATAGTGACTTAGTTTCTTTAATTATGTACTTGCAGTTAGAAGCATGTTTCTACTGTATCTCTAAATGTAAATGAATGATATCAAGAATAATTGTACGGGTAGAAGATTCTATGAATCATGAATCAAGAGAATGAAGGCCACATCAAATAAGGAGTTTACAGAAGAAATTATTTCTAAGGCAAATGATCAATCGAGAAGTCACATTGATAGAGAAGTCAAAAGTGCAAACTAGTATAGAAGTCTCAAATGATTCAATCGAGAAGTCCAGTTAAACATATCGAGAAGTTAGCTAAGGAAGAAATTGAGAAGTCTGTGAAATGAGTCAATCAAGAAGTCTGTGAAATGAGTCAATCGAGAAGTCTAGCATGATCGAGAAGTCTATTAGGAATCTACATGTAATTTGATGATAATTTTAAACTTAGAATCATAGAAATTTTAATTGATGTAACTGATCAATTGATATGGAAAATATAAATATCAATTGATCAGGAAACCATTTATCAGTTGAAGTGTTTATGTAAATCAACTGATAATTTGGATTGTAGCATATGTGTACTTAGTCTATTTCAATCGATAAGGTGTAAGTCAATTGATATTATTCTCATCAATTGATATTAGAGTCGATTGATATAGGTCATCAACTGATGTGTAACTTAGACTGTCAAATTATAATTATTTGGAGACAGGAGATTATACAAGTGAAGGATGATCAGTTGATATTGAAGCATCGATGGATAGAAGATCAATTGAAGAAACCAAGTCTAGTATTGAAGACCATCAACTGATGTGAACACCCATCGATTGATATATCGATTGATAACATCTATCAATCGATAAGTCATTATTTATCAATCGATGGATATAAAGATCAATCGAAGAAGAACATAAGTTGATGGATAAAAGGAAGAATCAATTGATATGCTTAACAGTAAATTATCAATTGGGAGAGACAACACAAGTTGATAAGTTGACAGACAAAAGCACACCTATGGAAGACAGTCTATGATGACTGTGAAAACTCAAGTTGAAGCTGTCTTTTCAAGTCTGCAGACTTTTCCCAGAATGGAAAAAGGCAAGAGGAAAGGCAGATCAGAAACAATCCTAGTTTAGTCTTAATTATTTTAATACTTTTTCTAGGAATTGTAAACACTTGTGGTATATAAACAAATGTGGTAGCATAGTTAGAAAGTAACAAGTTAGACAATATTTCTTGAATCAACTATTCAGCCTTAGAGCACTTTGTAGATCAGATGATTAACTTTCTAACTTTGTAAAAATGAAGTTATGTTTTATTAACCTAGGAACATTGAGAAAAAATATACACTGATGGAAAAACCAATCCATCAATAATTTTAAAGTCTCTTTATTCATTTTATTTTTCAGTATCTTTGTTGTTCATACGTATTCTCTTAATACTCAAACACTAAGAGCAAATATTAAAATAGTAAAAAGTTTTGATATTTGTATTCAACCCCCCCCCCCCCCTTCTACAAATATTGACACTGTTCTAAGGAATAACAAAGTCATCAAAAAAGTATGCAATCGAGAAGTCTAGACATTCGAGAAGTATCAAGTCAAAGATCAATCGAGAAGTCTATCAAGTACTCGATCGAGTAGTCCACATCATAACTTCTTGAAGTACAATGAAGTTGAGTATTCGAATGTTTCAAATAGTTATTTTCAAGGAGATTTGCAGAAAAATAAGACAAGTAGTTTGAAGCATTGTCGTGATCAGGTCAGTCAAACCTGTGAAGATAATGACAAGTCTACAATGAAGTTTGAAAATAAAAAAAGACAAAGACAGAAAGAATAAGGCAGACTGGAAAAGACTGTCAAAGAATGATGTTAGCTAGAAATAGATAGTAATCAAATGTAAAGTGTTTCTTGTCTGTTTCTAGTTTTAGCATAATTGTCTAGTGAGAGCATGTGCAAATGAGACATGTTGTCTATATAGCATAGAGCACAACTTCACTAGTATGAGTGTGAAAAATCGTTTTTATTTCCTTGTTTTCTTTCAAGAACAAAAAGATGAGATTCATACATAGAATCTTAGATTGTAGCAATTTATTTTAATGTACAATTAGATTGAAAGTTAACTTTGCGGAACACGAACCTATTTCCGCTATTCCGGGTTGAGTGTTCATTTTAAATTTCGCATCTCTTAATTAAACACTACTAAATTTAGTAAAGTTACAACATTTGTTATTAGTTTAAAACAAACAAGAATAAAGAATAAAGAAAAATATTTAAACTATACATTCACCCCTCCTCTCTGTATAGTTTCCGCACAACTCATTCCTAACACTTCCTAAATTCCCATTCTTGCTTAATCTCTTTAACAAACACACCAACGGTTTTTTCTTCATTATTTCACCCAAATTCCCATTCTTCCTTGATCTCTTTAACAAACACACCAACAGTCTTTTCGTCCTTACTTCAAACCCACATACTATTTAAAAATATATATACAATTATCACACACCCAATCTAAACATATACACAAATCGCTAAAACTCGTCATACACGCTCTTTTTCAATATCTTCCATTACGCATTCTTCGCACACGTCGATAAGTGGGAGAAGAGGGATTTGGGTTGATAGTATATGAACATGAGAAAGAGTTTTTTGTAAACTAGATGAGAGGGGTAGAGTTAAAGAGGTTGGTAAGAGTTGACTACGCATTCGCCTGATGCGTTTATAGTGCATCCGCATCTTTTAAATATATATCCAATTTTGGGGGGAATTAATAATAATGCACGTAATCGAAAAATGCGTATATGAAGACTAAGAATTTACTAAATGTGTAGCTTAGGCTAGTATTCAAAGAATGCTGTAAGAGTGGTCATTTTGCGCGCTCTTCCCGCACAGTGTCATTTTGGGCGCTATAAAACAAAAATATGTCATTGAGGGATTTCACCCAAATATGGTTCAGCTAGTTGAACACCCACAAGTTTGAGATTAGTTTTAGATTCGAATTTGGGTCCAATAAATTTTGAGTATTAAAGTTTGGATAAAAAAACTAATATAAGACCGTGTCTTTTATATAAATCTTATAAGATATTTATAATAGATTAATTATTTAAATAAATAGATTATATTAGTTAAAAATTTAAATTTAGAGAAAATATTAAAAAATTTAAATGAGTTATTAGGATAGAATTATAATAGATGAAAAATAAAATTCACATTCGGGTTTGAATCGGAACCTGATATTGGATTATATTCGGATAGTATCAGTTTGTAAAACGTTAAAGTATAAAATTTAATATAGGATATAAATGCTAATATTCGTAATTATATTTGATTTGAGTTTAAATTTTGTGTGACATTCGTACTCCCTCCGTCCCTAAATAAATATCCATTTTGATTTTTTTTATAGTCAAATTGATTAATTTTTTACTAATAATTAAAAATTATTTTTTTATAATTTAAAAACACTAAAAAATACAATTTAAAGTAGATTATATATACTTTTTAACAATATAAAATTTTAATTTTTTTCAATTATATATTATATTTAAATTGCAGTCAAAGATGAGTAAATTTGACCGCACTGAAAATAAAGTGAACAACTAAAATGGGACAGAATGAATATTATTTATAAAGTGAATCCAGTATATGTATTATATTTTCAAGATGGATATGAACCTATTTAAAAGATAATTCAAATTAATTTGCAACCCTAATTACAATAAAATTAATTATTTAATAAATTCAAGTTTAAACTCACCTACACCTTGTTTGCTATAGTAACAACCTTTAATTGAAAGTAGTTAAAAAGTTTTTGATAAAAAAAAAAAATTTTTAAAATGATTTTAGTTCAAAAGGTTCTGTTAGACAAAGTTGGTCATCCATAGTTTTAAAAAAAATTATTTTTCAGTTTTTATTGGAAAATTACATGTTTTTTCATTAGACTTTTTTTAAAAAAAATTCTCCATTATATATCAAAATATTCCATATTAAAAAGATTACTAAATAATTATCTAATTTTTTAACTACACTTTTTTTGACGATGCAATCATTTTAAACCGTAACCTCAAACGAAGTTTTAATATATTGAAATTTTGAATTTGAAATAAAAATTTTAATAGGATAAATATACATGATAGCGCATATAATTAAACTTTCAAATTTAAGTTTATTTCATTAAATATCAGATCGAATCTATCTATTTACATCCCAACTACGATACTGTCGATTATATGAACCGGAATAAGACTGTGGTTTGGGTACGATTAGATTACAGAATGTGAAGTGCAAGTTTTGGTAACTTAAACAGGGAGTAAAGACTCACACTTTCACTCCACATGTCATGCATAAAAGTCTTACATTTACACCAGAAATCAAAGCAAAGTTTGAAGAAAATTAAACAAGTGCCATGTGGGCGTAACGATGAGACGTAAGCATGACGAAGAAAGAGAAAAGCAAAATGAGTTGCTAGTGACAGTGATCAAGGGTGTACATGATTCGGGTTCTACTGGTGGGGACGATTTTATGACCTAATCTAATTTAATCGGTTTAAAAAAATTTTAACTTAATTTATTAAATTTAAATTTATAATCCAATTCATTCGGTTTGGATTGGTTTGAGTTGGGATGGTCGGGTTAACAAATAAATAAAATATTATTTTCTATCAAACAGTAACTAAATTTAAAATAATTTTCATATTTTTTATCATTTAAGATAATAAGTAATTGCTAACCAAAAAAAGATAATCAGCAATTTATGCATCTATTCTAGTCAACAAAATTGCATGTAAATCAAATTAATAATGTCTGGCAAACTATCAATTGTAATCTTGTTAATAAAAAGTTGCAGATAGTCCATGCAATTTCTCTGCATTAGCAATGCTACAACAGAAGTTTATTTTGAATATTTTACACAATCCTTTATTTATTGGAATCCCAATACTTTAAAAGAAAAATCTAGAATTAGTATAAATAATTACATAAAGTGTTTAGTACATAACATTAACTTTAAGGATTCATTTGCATTTTTTACTTGTACTTTTATATTTTAAATAATTAGAATATATATTTTTTAATCAGATTAGGGATGATTGGTTTAAAAAAAATCGAAACCCGTATGCAATCCATTTAAATCGGATTTA
The DNA here is from genome assembly GCA_028671895.1 of Oenanthe sinensis. NCBI lineage: Eukaryota > Viridiplantae > Streptophyta > Magnoliopsida > Apiales > Apiaceae > Oenanthe > Oenanthe sinensis. The sequence goes on from CM053799.1 coordinate 13,700,436, forward strand.
TGATTTTCCAATCCAAATACGTTTTGATTTTAAAAAAATCAGTTTAAATCAGGTAAAATAAAGTCGATTTAGAGTGAGTCAGTCGGTTGTAATTATGTCACTTGAGAATTGAGATTATGAAAAGTAAAAGAAGGGGTTAACTTACCGACACCCCACTTTGCACACGTCATCCAAAGAGAATGGGTCCCCGTAAGTAAAGAGAGGATACTTACGTAAGCTGAGGTGTGACGAGGCAATTAAATAAGGGCAATAAATGAAACAGGCAGGAGTTCATGTGATCGGCCCCATTATCAGCCAGCAATTTAAGAAAATAAATTACGGGTATTTAATGACGTGGAAATGCACACACTTTTCCCCACTCTCACATGATGTTGCATGGGAGTATATCTCGCAAAACGGCTGCCGGATCCGAAAAACTGAACTGAAATATATGGAATCGAGATCCGATTTTATATTCGGATTATATAAAATGAATTATACAAGCTGATGATGATCCGAAAACCGATTTATCCCAAACCGAAAATTATCTGAATCAAAAAATTAATCGAAAATAATCCAAAATACTAGATAACGACTTAGAAACCGATTAAAATCAAATAGAAAATCATCTGAATCGAATATGACTCGAATTACGAGATCAAATTCATTATAAATACAAATTACAACGAATTAGAAAATAAATTAATTGAATTTTAATGTAACAGTCATATTTGAATGGGTCATAACATATAGTTTATATATTAACAAATTATTTTTTCACTAAATTAATATATTTTTACGTAAAATTCATATTTAAAATAATTTTATATCAAAAAATTAAAATGGTTATACAATCAATGTTTTAAAACTTATATTATTTTATATTACAACTGATATATTTAATAATAAAATAATTTTTTTAAATCTAATAAATTAAAAAACACAAAGAGAAAGATAATGAATAAGGTATTATTTCAATAAACTTACTTAACAATTTATATTTTTAGTTTTTTATTAAATTATTTTAATTTTAATATAATTAAAAATTAATTCAGGATTAATTTATACTGAATTTTCCAATCCGAAATAATAAAAATTTGAAATGATATAAAACAAACTTAATTCAAAATTTATCCAATTTTAATCCGAACTTGATTCGATTCAATTCGATCTAATAATCGAAAATTGATCCGATCCGAAACCAATCTGGTTAGCCGAATTATAGATCTACATGGGAGCATGTTACTGGTACAGTATCACTCTCATCGCAATCCGATTCAACTTTCACATGAAAGAGAAGTTTTACCCCTTATTCTCGAATTCTAGATTAAAAAAATTAATTAAGAAATAAATAAAATAATATAATTTTCACTCATATTTGTGCTTTTGAATTTGTGTTCAAAATATTTGAATTTTTAACAATATAATTTTTTTTCTCCTTAAAATTTAACAATTGAATTTGTTTTTGAGTAACCCTTGTATTTGATTTACAAATATTTTCCAACAACACAATTTTTTTTTACTCGAGTGTTTATGGGCGCGTGGAAGATTAGTTGGGAAAAGTGAGATGTAGCCCGGTTGTGAGGAGAAATAGCTACGTAAGAAGTCCACTTTTTTCTTCTTGGCACCCAAAAAAAAACAAATTAATACACCTTTTCTTATCGTATAAAGCATGACACTCCCACCCTCTCCTCTTCGTTGACATCAAAGCACTCCACTTGATATAATTCATACACACATCTCCAATCTCCTACACTATATAATTATTATTTTCCCAACTCACCGGAAAATAAATAAATAATATTTACATAATCATCATGCAAGGCATCAAGCGTTTTCTCCCGCCGTCCGACGGCGGAGTCCGGCTAGAACTTAGCCCCACCACCACCTCACCCCTCGCTCTCGACGTATCCGAAACAACCGAGACAAGAATCCAACGTCTCATCTCCGAGAACCCCGTTATTATATTTAGCCGCACTTCATGTTGCATGTGTCACGTTATGAAACGTTTGCTTTCTACTATTGGTGTTCACCCTACGGTTATAGAGTTAGATGAGGATGAGATCGGCGCACTCTCCCCCGCGGTCGATGAACCCGACCGCGGCGGAGCGGTTGCGCCGGTAGTGTTTATCGGAGGGGCACGTGTTGGAGGACTAGAGAGCCTTGTTGCACTTCATCTAAGTGGTCGTCTTGTTGCTAAGCTTGTCGAAGTTGGCGCTCTTGGTGGCATGAATATGGTATTGTAATAGTATTATGGTAATTAATTTATTTTAAGTATGGTATTTATTTAGGTGATAAGAATTATAATAAATTTAGGAGACGGGAAATAATTTGTTTCCGTCTTTTTTTTATTATTGTTAGTCTATGTTTTCATGTGTTTGTTAGCCAAAAAAAAATGGTTGATCAAAATTGTTGATTTTGTGATTTGGCCTAATGGGTTCTCACTTGATGAATTGTTATGATCATAAATATGAAGTTTAGATTGTAATCTTGTTGTATTGTTTACATAATTCATAATGTTAATTACTTAGTCTTTAAATTTAAAAAACCTTGAATTCATCCGTTCATGTCATTGAATTAAAGCTTCAAATATCTTAGCTGCATCTATAGTGAAAGGAAGCATATTCTTGAGTTTCTTTTCTCGGGGAAAAGGTTGATTAAAAGCACTTTGTTTATGCAAATTTGGGTCACAACTTATTGTACTCTCCTTATTCTTCAGCACAAATTGACTGATTGTCTATTGATTTCATTGGAAATTTGGAATCAAATGTGTTGAATTCTTTGGTGTAGAATTTGTTTAACAAGAAAAGATTCAAATGTTGAATTTGCTAGAGTATGAAAAATAATGATTTGACTCCCTTGTCTTTGCTTGGATGGATTGAATACCTCTGGAACATTATAACCCACTTTCAGTAAGATTTTAAGAATCTTCACCAGATGTGTAATTATAAATCTATCATTTGTTTTCAGAAACTAGCTTTTGTTATTTTCTTTTGCGAGAAGTTATTCAGCTGGGAAATTTGTGTATACTTGTGAAAATATTTAATAAATATATTATTGTAATATATTATTGAAATTTATTTTAAAATACTTATTAATTTTATTTTTAAATGAATAAATATTAATTTATCATATATAACAAAGCTTTAAAAATTATATAAAAATAATTTGTAATTTATAAAAATTATATATCATTTAGATTTTCACACCAATTTGCTTCTACTAATTCTTTAATTGTCATTGTGTTAATAAACATTTTCTCCTCTGGTGTTGGTGTCATTCTCGGAAGGGAGTTTTGAGTGATCTCCAAATTTAGATGTGAGCAAATCTCTCTCTCTTAATTATGCTACATAGGTTGTTTCCAAATTTATATATATTTTGCTATTATTTGTCGTGGAAAAGCCAACTACACTTATATTGGTATAATATCTTATTTTAGCAAAATTATATATGTGTTTGACTTATAATATCTTATTTTAGCAAAATACCTGACGGTATATTAGTGTCATTAACACGTGCTTCAATTATACCGGGAGATATGAACTCAGATCCATGTAGTGGTATGTTGATGATTCCGTCTTTCAACTTTTTTGGACCGTTGTACATAGAAATATCACTTTAAACTCACATAATAATGGTCTATATCGATCGGTACTTGCAGCTACTGCTATATAAAAACCATTCTTTCAAAATATGTTTAAATTTGATCTTTAATTTATATAAGTAATGATCTATTATTTTTTAGATGGAAACACATTCAATTTAGGTAAAAGAATAAAATTAACTTTTTTATTATAGATACTGTCTTTTTGAAAAATTAAAGTAGTTTCGATTTTTAATAATTCAATGTTTTCTCTAAAATTTCTAATTACCTTATGTATAATAATGTCTTTTCTAAAATTATGAAATTTATCTTATAGATAATAATAATTTACTTGACTTGAGTAGAAAATTTAGGAGAATTATATTTTTTCTTCTCCGTAAAAAATTGAAGATATAAATATGAACTTTTAATTATAATATATAAATAACAAATCTTTTGTGAATATAAAAAATTTTAATTTGAAAAGATTTAAAATATCTATTTTAAATTTGAAAAACTTCATAGTTTGTTAACTTTTAATTTTATTGAAACGTTTTTTATAGTAGTAATTTTTAATGAAATTCGTGCAATTATTTTTCAATTTGAAAAAGCTTAATAGTTTTTTAAATTTTAATTTTATTGAAACAATTTTTTATAATAGTAATTTTTAATGAAATTCATGCAATTTTATTTATTCGTTTTATTGTATTTTAAAAATAATTTAATGTCTTTTCTAAAATTTTGAATTACCTTATGTATAATAATGTCTTTTCTAAAATTTCAAACCTTATCTTATGGATAATAATAATTTTTCTAAAATTTCGAATAATAATGTCTTTTCTAAAATTTCAAACTTTATTTTATGGACAATAATGATTTCTCTAAAATTTTGAATTACATCTTACAAAAATCGACATATCTATAACCCTATAATTTAGATGGATAGAATTTTTTTATAATTTCGATGATCCTAACGATATAAAAGGAAGTCTTAATTTTTAAGATATAAAAATTCAAATAAAAATAATTTAATACATTTTCTAAAATTTCTAATCAACTTATGTATAATAACGTCTTTTCTAAAATTTCCAAACTTATATTATGGATAATAATAATTTATTTGACTTGGGGAGAAAGTTTATGAGAATATTAAGTAACTCAATTTTTTCATAATTTGGAGAAAATTTAGGAGAATATAAAGTAAATTAGATTTTTTATAATTTTTAATATTAATAATTTAAAAATTCAAAAAAATTAGAAAAATATATTGGTATGATTTGAGAGCGCCACCTAACCGTGTCCGTCTTTTCCTATATATATATTGATTCAAATTTAAATTATAAAACTTCTTTTATTTTTTTAAAATATTTTTTGTTTAACTTTTCTTTGTGTACATTTTAACGTGTCTTGATCGCATAATTATAATTATTGTTTTTAAATTTTTCTGAATTAAAATATTAGTTATATATTTGTATTCAAAAAATAATTAAAAATAATAATTTTAACTATATAATCAAAAGATTTGAGACGTGTGCAGAAAATTTAAAAATAAATATTAAAAAAGGAGAAAATATACATAACAAATAAAATTTAGTTTATGTATTCCGATAAAAATATGATATTTTTTTGACGAACAAATAACAGTTTTCATTAAATAGAACAAAACACACCTCCAACTATCGATACAACCAGGTTGGAAAACAAATAACATACTAAAAATAATTAGTTGATTTGTTTCCTGATTGTTTAACACACAGAATTTAAAAATTATTGAAATTAAAAATGAAATCGAAAGCAACAATATCACAATTGACCTTATCACATAAAAATCATTGTTAACCCAATGTTCAAAAACCTCAATTGCATAAGGAGCGACAACCCAGCTATTTACATGATAAAAATATAGATTTTATTGAAGGGAAGTCAATGAAAATGAAAAAAATTAAGGGATTGGAACTTTTTACCGGAAAAAATTCAGTGAAAACCCTCGACTAACTTGAGAAAAAATAAAGGGGAGACAATTATTTGAATGTAGTGTTTTTTTTTTAATTCCGCGAATACAAAGGCTCCCGTTGATAAAAATATGATATTTAATTTATGTATTCCGATGATAACATGAGCCCCGTTTGTACGATACTCTTTTCATCATAAAATAATTCTTATGTTTAATTTTTAAGTAGATAAATTGAATAAATTTTAATTTAAAACTACACATTTTATATAATTAAATTTTTTTAATTTATATAATTATAAAATATATTTATATAATTTTGAAATATATTTATATAATTTTGAAATATATTTTTTAATTATTTAAAATTATACAAAATTAATTTCAATTTTAATAAAATTTTGATCAATTTAATTATCCAAAAATTAAGTAGTATAATTATTTTGAAATAGAGGAATTATAACTCTCTACGTCCCATTTTACATATTACTTTTTAAAAAATTACGCATCTTAAGAAAAGTTAGGTAGATAATTTGTTTTATTGTCTACCCCTAATAATTACATTAAATATAAACGAGTTGCTTGTATATTTAAATTAGTCAAATATTGAAAATAGTAATACAATGGTCATTTGTGGAAAAGTTTTTAAAAAATTGTTTTGGAAAAAGAGAGTGACAAGTACTCCCTCCGTCCCATAATACATATCATTTTTGTAAAAAAATTTATCCCAAAATACTTATAATTCTCTTTTTTCAAAGCATTTTTTTAAAATATTTTTCCACAAATTATCCTTATATTTCTATTTCCAATGTTTGACTAATTTAAATATAAAAGCAACTCATCTACATTTAATGCAATTATTAGCGGTAGACAAGTAAATAAATTATCTACCTACTTTTTTTCTTAAGATGCATAGTTTTTTCAAAAGTGATACGTAAAATGAGATGGAGGGAATATTTTGGAACAATTTTTTTTTATAAAAGTGACATGTATTATGAGATGCAGAGAATATTGCCTTACAAAAATAAAAATTCTCGAATGAGTTAGAACCAACCAATGACGTAAAATGAAAGAGAATAAACTAGGGCTGCAAATGAACAGAGTTGTTCGTGAACAAAACTCGAGCTCGGCTCGTTTAAGTGAGCTCGACTCTGTTCGTTTATTAAAAGAACCTGATCTTGAACATAAAAATCCGCTCGGTTAGTAAACGAACCCGAGCCGAGCTTTATGCCTGTTCGGCTCGAACTCGGCTCGTTTAGCTCGGGATCGGCTCGAGTTCGGCTCGAGCTCGTCTAGCTCGGCTCGGCTCGGATAAAATTTATATATATTATAAATAAAAAAATATTATGAATAATTTAAATATTTATATCATATTTAATATATTAATGTTTATATGAAATTATTCATATTATATATATATTGTTAAAAAAAGAATAAGTGTATACTATACATGTGATTTTTGTTTGTTTTACAGATGCTAAGAATCAGATTCAGGCATTTGCCTCCCAATTCCCAAACCATTGCATCTCGATTCTCATCCTCATTACAGTCTGCATTCACTGTCGTCTAAGTAACACTGGAAGTTGTATTTGTGTAAACTTTACCAGATTTTCAATTAGGACTTTGCCATGAGTATTTTTTTTATGCTTAAAGGAGACTTTTATAGTTTTATGCATGCCTAATTTAATAGTTGCTCAACTAATATGGAAACTCTTTTCTAGCAAAAGCTCAAGTTTGTGAGAAATTGTTTTTAATTTTAGACTTAAACGCATATACTGCAAAAATATACCTCATCTGCTATTTGATTACTTTATTATTTGATGTGTGAAATACGAAATAGTACATCATGCTTATTTATTAATTTCAAATTAAGTTTATACATTTCTTGTATCTGATAAGGTATGCCACTTCTCATTTAATGAGCATGGAGTATAACTGTCCTTGCTAGTACACCTTTTATGCAGTCAGTACTGTACATGGCACGGTTTAGATTGATTTAGTGATATCTGTCACTGTGCTTTGGCTGTAAAATTATTATTTTAGAACCTTTTATGACTGAATGCCTGCAGAACTATTTCTTTCTGCATATATGTCAAATTCTCTGCAACCTTGACCTGTTTTTAATTGTTACAACAGCTACTTGATTGAATGCAGTCACATTTTTGTCATATCTGTGTCAGCTTTCTGCATTGCCTATAATTATATACAGCATGCTTAGCTTTTTCTGGAATTTATGCAATATATTATTTTCTTTTATTAAGTAATTGGCTATTGAATTGTACCAAATTGATTGTTTTTTTAAAGATTATTCTTTAATTCGAAAGATGTTTCATAAATAACATAGAGTATGTTACATTTGTATTATTATACATTATATATATATATATATATTAATAAATATAATACATTAAATTTGGGAATATCATTAAATTAAATATATCTTGACATCTGTACGGTTGGATCGTCGAGAAATATTTTTAAAAAAATGGAAAGAACAATTCGTGACAAAACACTAGTTACGAATTCTAGTCAATATAGTAGTGATATACTAAGATCTCCAACCAAATTAATTTTTTATTTTTTTAAAATTTGGAAATATCATTATATTAGATATATCTTGACATCCGTACGGTTGGATTGTCGAGAAATATTTTAAAAGAATAGAAACAACAATTCGTGACAATGCACTAGTTACGAGTACTAGTCAATATATCAGTGATATACTAAGATCTCCAACCAAATTAATTTTTTATTTTTTTAAAATTTGGGGATATCATTATATTATATATATCTTGACATTCATATGGTTGGATTGCCGAGAAATATTTTTAGAAAAATAGAAACAATAATTTGTGACAAAACACTAGTTACGAGCTATGTTACTCCGACTCTTCTCTTTAGGTTGCCGTACCCGTGTCGGACACTTGGACACTCGGACACGACACTTATTTCGTGTCGGATCCTTTGACTAAAATGTGGACACTTTGACCAATTTAAAGATCAAATATGAGTCAAACTTACGATTCAAAATAAATATGGGAGAATAAAGAAAGAAGCAAGAATGAGATAAGGTTGGAGACGATGCCTAATTTGCAAAGTCCGGTACAATATCATGTTTAATTTGAATTCTATTGTTACTTTTTGTTAAGATGTCTAACTTATCATACTTGTTATTAATATATTATGACGTGTCCCCGTACCCGTGTCTAAAAATAGGACAGTGTCCCCGTGTCCCCAATTTTCAGAGTTTCCAAGTCCGACACACGGATATGTGTCGTGTCCGACACTCCGTACCCGAGTCAAAGTAACATAGGTTACGAGTACTAGTCAAGTAGTCAATATAGTAATGATATACTAGAATCTTCAACCAAATTAATTTTTTATTTTTTTAAAATTTGGGAATATCATTATATTAAGTATATCTTGACATCCGTACGGTTGGATCGTCGAGAAATATTTCTTAAAAAATAGAAACAACAATCCGTAAAAGTTATTTTTATTAATTGGACTTAATTGAGTAAAAAATATTTGTTTTGTTAGCGAACAACTCGATTCGGCTCGGACTCAGTTCGAATTCGACTCGACTCGGACCCGTCTCGATTTGTTCGCGAAAAACTCGTGTTCGGCTCGTTTATTAGGAAACTCGGCTCGACTCGGTTCGTTTTAAAAAAAAGTCAAACTCGGCTCGGTTCGGTTCGTTTAAAAAAAAAGTCAAACTCGGCTCGGCTCGGGCAAAACTCGGCTCGACTCTGTTCGTTTGCAGCCCTAGAATAAACCCTCGATTATTTAGACTATCCAACTGGGTTGAAGAAAAGCGCCAAAAGGATTAAATGTGTGGACAGGTTACTGGGTGCACGGAATTTTTCATTGGGAGTAGTTTACGGTAGTTTTTGTTTTATACTCGCTCGTAAAATAAAATGACTCCGCCAAAAGTTTGGTACTACCCGAATGTATACCGTACATGCTAAACCAGAAGAACCCGATATATTAATTAAATTTATGTGATTTCAATTTTAACATAATTGAATTGAATTGAGTCGAACTAAATCAATAGAGATGCATACTATTGTAGCAGGGAAACGTTAAAACGGATGAATGAAATAGGTGGGAAATTTTTTAGTTATTTGGTGAATGATGCCAAATTGCATTTAACTGTGTGCCATTGCTACATTACATAATATATACGATCGAGGTGAACTGTGGCCATTGCTACATTACATTATATACGGATTATGCTTCACTGAGGTCCATAATTAGTCGTCTCAATTCCAACCATAATAACTTTAAAAACCTCTCACACATCGTGCGTAATTTAAAATTAATTATGAAAACAGGAGTATGTAATGTATTTGGTGAAAAAAAGATTTAAATTAAATCAAGTCGAATTTTTCGAAACTAATCCGTCGCTTGGATCTAACCATAAAAGAAATATTTACACATGCTTCATTTTTAGTATTATAACATCCGGTCTTTCCAAAAACAGAAAAAAGAAGTCTTAATCAGTGATGAAATATAACAAGCAGATGCATTATAAGATAAAGAGTTTAAAGTTCATTTCTTGTCAATTTCCTTTGATTTCATTTTCTACTGGGTTTAGATTTGATATTGGTAAGTGACAACAACGATAATATATCTACACTCATACCACACTACACAATTACATACCACTGCCACAACTTTAAACACTTTCTATGCACTAAATCACTAATAAACCACCTCTCAACCCCTCCATAATTCTCATTTACAATATATTATATAGATACATAATTCAATCACATGTAAATCACCTTTAAGCATAAGTGGCATACATCCAAAAGGTGATTAGTGATAAAATCACTAATATACCCCACCACCAAGAATCTTTTCATGTTTGCCAAGCAATAGTAGAGGAATCTTTAATTGAATCTTTCAAAAAGACAACTATATATAAATATAGTAGAGTCCACCATTCATTCATTATACTCTGCGGTAACAAACATTTTCGGGGTTATATATAAAAATTTAAAATTGAATCCTTTATATATTTTAATATACATTAAAATTATTAAATTATATTATTTTTAAATAAAATAAATTATTAAAATTTATTGTAAACAAAAATAAATTCTAACAAATTTAATATTTATTATAATATTATCAATATTTCTCAATTTTATTAAAAAATCATAATAATTTTATTACAAATATATCTTAAATTTTTGGAACCTTGTGCGGTGGCTGAGCCACGCTGCCGGCGCGGCTCCTCGTTATACTACTAAAGTGTATAGTTGTAACATGGGGTTGCTCTTATTTTTTATTAAAAAATTAAATATATAGATACCTCAACTTGTTTATAGGCAATATTTGGTTTATGCTTTTCTGTCTTACTTGGCTGGTATTATTAAAGTCCTTAAAAGTCACTTTTTCTTTCCAAGTACTTTTCCGACTTTTTTTCCTCCCCTCGTTTAGTTGAGTGAAGTCATGTTGCTTTGGTTGCTGTTATGCCCAATATTTGGATATGGGTACTAGGCAGGCCCAAAGACATAAGGTGACCGGCTCACCTCGCATATGGGCTCACATGGCTTCAAAACCCACATCCAGCTCGCATCGTGCTAAAGATGATAAAATATTCTAAGGCCCTTGACCTAGTGTGAGGTCGCATCGCTAGCTCACCAGCCATAGACTCATTCGGCTTGGAAAAGGAAAAGAGAGGAGAACCGGCCCCTAGCTCGGTTCGCTTCTCATCATCATCTCTCAGGTCGCATAGACTTGATAGAGAGACCTTCAGCCCGGCTCGCTTGGCCTGGCTCACTGCCTCCGGATCGCTTCGCTAGCCCGGAGCACTTAGCACGGATTTCTCATAACTAGCTGAAAAGCTCTTAGCCTCATGAACTCACCTCACTTGATATTATTTGCTAATCTGAAGACTACAGCCCTCGTGCTCTTATCTCATCAAGGGATCCGCACAGGGTCACCTCTATATACTGCTCCCGTGAGGCCACATCAGGCACAACTGCTCACGCGAGGCCACATCGCACATAACTCCTTACGGGGACCCCTTGCTCTACAACTCCATGACAGCCCCCGAAGCCTAACGGGCTTGGGCCATGGTAGTTACAGACATCTGGGAAGTTTGCCCTCCACATCCGCACAGACTTGAGCCAAAGCCCAGCATGTCTAAGGATTTGGGCCTGATGGACCGGACCAATACCTAGCTCATATAGGTAACTTGTCCTCTAAGAACTACGTGTAGCTTGAACCCCTATATAAAGGGTATGTAGGCCTCTTGTTTCAGTTGAGACAACAGTTGGGAGCAAGAGAACACATATTTTATCTGGTCTTCTAACGAATCAACAACAAGATCAGCTACCAAAATCCATCACTTTCCTCCCGTGTTCTTCGCGTTCTTCATCAAGTTCATCAGCAAAATCATCATATTTTGCTCCATGATTCCAGCAAACCTCCAAATTACTGTTATACCAGTTTCTCCCTATAACAATTGGCGCTAGAAAGAGGGGTGACTTGACATCTGAGGGAGAAGGATGTCTAACACTAGGAGAACCGGAAACAATTCAGAAAGTGATAGAGCTGGGGATGACGAGACCCCGAGAAACACCAACGAGAACCCGCCTCAGACTGACCCCAAACTCTTGGAATTCTTGGATGAGATGGGCCACCAGATGCTCGAGTTCAACAAAAGAATGAGGCGGATAGAGAAGAGAAGCGCCTCTAGGAAGGTTAGCATGAGCTCTCGGCGAAGAATGAGGAGAGCCAACAAGTCTAAGCAGCTCAAGTCGACTATGAAGCCTCGTGACCTCATGACCGACTTCAATGATGAAGCCGGAGATGAAGGAAATGATGAATCGTTAGAATGAGATGAGGTGCCCCCCGGTCAGGCGCGGCAGGCCCACGAGACCCCTCCCAGGTCGCTTCATGGCCCAGCCCCCTCTGAGGTGAAGGCAACCAGTGTTTTTGATAGGGTCGGAAAGAAACTAAAAGAACATTATCTAAGGAGGAAGCTGAAGAGAGCCCGAGCAAAAACACTGAGGAGAGACCCGTGAGTCCGGCACATAAAGCGGAAGGACCCCCTCGTCATCGCGGGCGTGCTAGGTCCCCACATCGTGCTCGTAGACCGGAGAGGTTCCCTCACAGAGACGAGAGGAGATAATCAAAATAGAGGAAGAAATGAGGAAGCTCAGTCTTTGGTAAGTGAAGAAGGTGGAGGCCGAAGACATGAACAAGGACCGGCTTCATCACATAGAACCATCAACAGTAATAGATCTCCCCAATGGGATAACTCGAGAAGTCACAGTCAGGCGCGGCAGGCCCATGAGACCCCTCCCAGGTCGCTTCATGGCCCAACCCCCTCTGAAGCGAAGTCCATTAGTGTTTTTGATAGGGTCGGGAGAAGACTAACGGAACATGATCTAAGGATAAAGCTGGAGAGAGTCCGAGCTAAAAACACTGAGGTGAGGCCCCCGAGTCCAGCACGTGAGGCGGAAGGACCCCCTCGCCATCGCGAGTGTGCCAGGTCCCCGCATCGTGCTCATGGACCGGAGAGGCCCCCTCCCAGGGGAAGAAATGAAGTCGCCCATAAATGTTAAGGAGGTGCAGAGCTTAACTGGTCGGATAGCAGCTTTGAATCACTTTGTCTCCAAATCATCTTACAAATGCCAAGAGTTCTTAAAGGCAATCAAGAGGATAGGGAAGAAGTTCGAGTGGACTCTTGAATGTGAAGAGGCCTTTCAAAAGATCAAGGAGCATCTAGGCAGCCCGCCTCTCCTATCCAAGCCTCTAGCAGGGGAGACTTTAATTCTCTACCTTGCTGTCTCAGACTACTCGGTTAGTGCTGTGCTAGTGCGAGAGGAAGGGGATACTCAGTTCCCCGTGTACTACGTGAGTAAGAGAATGCTCGATGCAGAGACCCGCTATACTAACATGGAAAAGCTGGTTTACGCTCTGATCCTGGCATCAAGGAAGCTCCGACCCTACTTTCAAGCCCATAAGATTGAAGTGAAAACCGCTTATCCGCTAAGACAGGTGATGCACAAAAATATAAATATCTGGAAGGTTATTAAAGTGGGTGGTTGAGCTAGGCCAGTTCGATGTCTCCTACAAGCCCCGCAGTGCCATAAAAGGGCAGGCTCTCGCTGACTTCATTCTGGAATTTCCACCTCACAGTGAGGAGAGCTCATAAGCCCTCGTTAAGATCTCGAGCACCACGCAAGAATAAATCAATGAAAACAGCGCTCCTTGGTGAACCTTATATGTCGATGGAGCTGTGAATAATGAAGGAGCAGGTGCATGAATAGAGCTTGTGACTCCGGAGGGGCACAAACTCAATACAACTATCCACTTCACCTTTCAGGCCACAAACAATGATGCTGAATATAAGGCCCTCATATCTGGTCTCAAATTGGCCTTAAAAATGAAGGTGGAAAATCTTAACGTATTCAGTGACTCTATGCTGGCCGTCTACCAAATAAAAGGGGGGTTCCAAGCTAGGGGTCCTCGTACTGAGCTGTATCTCAATTGTTCCCGACGGCTTATAATCTCTTTAAAGAAGTCAAGATCGAACAACTCCCACGGGGTCAAAATGCCCATGCAGATGTGCTGGCCAAACTCGGCTCTCAGCGCGAGGCCAGTCTATTAGGGGTCATCCCTTTTGAAATCCAGAGGAGGCCCAGTGTCCCTGAGGAACTGAATGAGCAGAAACCTTCATCACTTGAGCTAATAGAGATTGAGGTTGAAAATTCGGCCCCAACCTGGATGACTCAAATATGGGATTATATAAAAATGGGCTCATTACCTGAAAACAAGAATGAAGCTAGAAGAATCAAGTACAAAGCCGCACGGTATGTTATCAGGAGAGGCTTCAATATCCCACTTCTCAAATGTGTTGATGGGGCCGAATGTAATTACATACTTCTAGAGGTACACGAAGGCATTTGCGTCAATCACACGGGGGGGGGGGGGGGGGGGGGGTGGTTCTCTGGCCCACAAGATTCTCCATCAAGGTTACTACTGGCCTACTCTCAAGCACGATGCCTTTGAATTCGCTAGATCCTGCGACAAGTGTCAGAGGTATGCTAACTTTAGCAACATCCCCGCTGCTCCACTCACCTCTCTAGTGAGCCCGTGGCCCTTTGCCATGTGGGGGATTAACTTGATAGGAGAACTCTCAAAAGCTAAGGGAGGGGTCAAGTATGCTGTGGTAGCAGTTGATTGTTTCACTAAGTAGGCCGAGGCTGAACCATTAGCCACTATCACTGCCAAGAAGCTCAAAGACTTTGTGTATAGATCTATTGTATGCAGGTTTGGGATCCCTTACAAGCTCATCTCGGACAATGGAAAGCAGTTTGATTATAAGGAAATGCGAGAATTTTGTGACAACTTGGGTATCAAGAAGGATTTCTCAGCTGTCTGTCACCCTCAATCAAATGGCCAGACAGAAGCAGTGAATAGGATAATCAAGCACACTCTGAAGGCTAAGCTGGATGAAAACAAGGGCAACTGACCCGAAGAACTCCCTAGGGTCCTCTGGTCCTACAACATTACCCCGAGGAGCACTACTGGTGAGACCCCATTCTCCTTATCGTATGGGTGTGAAGCTATGGTACCTGTGGAAGTTGGCTCCGGATCATTCCGTCGAGATCATTTTGACCCTAATAATAATGAGGTCAACCACCGACTCTACCTCGACATAATTAAAGAGACCCGGGCAGACTCCCAAGCCCGTCTGGCGTCATACCATCAGAGGACAGCCAGACACCACAATGGAAAAGTAAAAGCTCGCCCCATCCGGGTAGGAGATCTAGTCCTACGTCGGGTCATGCCAAACACCAAGATTGAGGCACATGGAGTCTTCGGCGCCAACTGGGAAGGCCCCTACAAGGTCAAGACTGTTCTCTGGGAGGGAACATGTCACCTCACTGATCTCAAAGACAAGCTTATTCCGCGAGCATAGAATGCAGAACATCTCAAGAAGTATTTACCTTAGCTGCCCATGTAACTAGCAACATTATTTATTTCAAGACTTCATATGAATAAATCATCCTAAGTCTCGGGGGGTAGTAGTGTTATATAAACACCTCTTCGAGCTGATGTAATGACTCTGTTGGCCCTATGTTCTTCAATTATTCAAGAAATATACATGGTTTTCTTCTAAATTTTGTGCGATGTGCATCAATATTTATGAAAGGTCGTGCAATTAGGGTCGAGCTACGTCAATGTGCGGCCATAAATTACAAAGCTAGGTGAGGCCTGTTGGCTAGCCAAGCTACGCGACGCGACGTGGGGCCCCGTCGTCACATAAGTGTGCGATGCGAGGCCATAACCATGGGCCCCGATGGAACGAGCTCAGGCCAGCATAGGTGCAAGGCCATCTGGTTCAAAGATAAACGAACTGGGGCCCCCATGCGAAGCCAAAGTAGAACGGGCAGGCAAGACTAGGATCGCAGAAGCGACCTGAAATCAGTTATCAATTATGAGAAAAAATAACAAAGAAGATGAAATAAAGGCCAGCACGGAGGCGAGGCCATTCCTGTTTAAAGGTGCTCGAACAAGGCCCCCTTGTGCGAGGCCAGATCGAAATGAGTAAATAAGAAGCAAGCTCAAGAATAGCGACCTGGAAGCAGTTGGTAATTTTGAAACCCTTAAAGAATCTATGACACTGTGTGGCCAGAAATTGCTAAGGTAGGCGCGGCCTAACGGTCAGCCAGGCGATGCTACGTGGGGCCCCGTCGTCACTTAAGTGTGCGATGCGAGGCCATAACCACGGGCCCCTTTGGAACGAGCCCGGGCCTGCATCGAAGTGAGGCCATTCAGTTCTAAGGCATTCGCGAAGTCATAATCAGTTTGTCAAAGCGAGTTCAAAATAGATGTGCAATTGACAACATAAAGAAAACTACAAGTGTACAGATCGAGATGCGAGCAGATAACAAAAAGCAATATAAACAATATGATGCGAACAGAGAATAGATGAAGAAATTGAAGCATTAATATCAAGTTAAAGTGAATACAAACGCGAGGCATAGACGGTGCCCGCAACCCATCAAATTCGGTTCGCAAGCGAGCACAAAGTACTTGTTCAAAATAAACAATTACAAATAAAGAAAAGAGACTAAGAGGCCCCATCCTGGTCCTGCCACTCTTGAGCCCGCTTCGCCTCGAGCTCCGCGGCTCGCTGAGCGGCCTCCTCGTCTACTTCCTTGCGAAGAGCCTCTGCATAAGCTCGGGTGGCCTCGCCCAATTGGCCCCAGTCGAAGTCAGGAAACTTCTTCATGAAAGATTTCATGAACTTAACTTGCCCTAGAGCTGAGGCCTCAGCAACTGCCTCCTTTTTCTCATCAGCAAAGTTAGAGATCGCAGTCTCTTGGGTTGCGATCTGAGTCTGGAGCTCGTTCAGCTTCACATCAAAGGCCTTTGTATCGGCAGCTCGCTCCTTTTCCAGCTCTTTGGCTTTGTCCTTCGCGGACCGGAGATCCCTCCTTAACGAGCTGAGCTCATCCTTCAGCTTCTTTTGCTCCTCGAGCAGCTTCTTTTTCTCGGCCCCCATCGATTCGACCTTGAAGTTTAGGATGACATTTTGCTGAACTTGAGCTCGTATTTCCTTATGTCGGCTCGCTTGCCTATAAAAGAGCTCAGCCGCTGCCCGAGTCAAAGCAGCATTGTTCTCCTCGATAGAAGACTGGGCCCATAAGTTGAGGTCGCTCTCGGATACATGAGAGTGGCCCAGCTTCGCAAAAGCGTTAGCCGCTGCATGAGGAGGGACGGCGGCTACGATCATATCCTTTGCTTGATCGCTTCGCTGTTTCTTCGGGTCCGTCTTTGCGACCTCAGCGTATAACGACCTTTTCCTCGAGTCATCCCGAGGAGGCTTGCTGCCCGAGGCCTTCGAATCCTTTGGCCTGCCAGGAGGAGCAATCACCGCGACCTCGTCCTCTTCTTCGGTGAAAGGAGGATGGACTATGTTAGACTTTGACATATCTGCACAAGAAACACGAAGCGGTCAGAAAACGGTTATGAAAAAACAAAATAATGTAGAAACATGCAAGCGTGATACATATGAATGCGATGCGAGGTGGAAAATGCAATGACAAAGGCAATATACCGGACTCAGTCCGGGACCGCTTCGCAGAAGGCTTCTGAGACGAGCTCGCTACCGCCTTTCCCTTTTTGGGAGTCAGACTCGCTCCTTCCTTTAAAAATCCGTGAGCAACTAGGTACGCAGTTATGACTAATTTTCTCACATTTCTCTCTTCGACTACGAGTTGCAATATGCTGTCTGCCCGCTCTTTGACTTCGCCAGTGAGAGGAGTGCGAGGAGGGGCAACTTGAGAAATAAATTAAATAACAAAAGGTCAGTCTTAATTAAAAAGTGGACTAGAGAGGAACGAAGCGAAGTGGCCACACTTACTTGGTTTATAATTAAAGTGGGTTTGAACCCGGGTCGCATCGAACACGTAGAAGAACGGCTCCTTCCAATGCCCGACGTTGCTCGGGGCGCCGCGAAGAAGATTTTTTCCATTAAACTCAGGCCAGACCGACAAGTAAAGATAGCCGAAGTCCTTCTTCCCAGAGGACTTCAAATTCAAAAAATATCCTAGAGTCCTCGCATCGAGGTCAGGATACTTCAGCCTCTTGTACAACATGAATAAAGCAATGGCCGACCTCCAGCCATTTGGATTGACCTGAAGAGGAGCGACGTGGAAATACTTGCACACCTCCTGGATGAATGGGTGCATGGGTGATGCGATCCCAACCTTCAGAAGCGAAGTCGATAGGACCATCCGCGGAATGCGTCCACCATTCTCCTTGTAATTGAATCTGTAACATCTTTGGTGAGGTCGTGGCAAGACGATGCGACCTTCCAGCCTGTACTGTTCAACAGCTTCTGCTAAGGTCTGTGAGGTGAGGTTGGTTGATAGATCCTTGGCAGCAAAGTGCCGAGGCGAAGATGGCCTCGTTGAGGAGCTGCTCGCTTCATCACTTAATGGCCTCGCGCCCAAGAAAATTGGCCCCTCCAACTCGGGCTGTGCAGGAGGAACATAAGCCTCATCCTCAGAATCCTCAGGTACAAAGTTATAATTTTCCAGGTCGATTACCCTGGTTACAACATCATCTTCCTCGCTGTCTGAGGAGTCGACCCAGTGAGAAGTCGCCTCATCCTCGAGGTCAGGATCAACTTCGGTGCGAACTCGTTTGCCCTTTGGGTCGCGGGGCTCGTAGTATGGACTTCCGAGCTCACTCCAGCTCGAATCGCTACGGACAGGAATTGGTTGTTGTGGATGTAGGGGCTCCTCGCCAGCTTGAGCAGCTCGTTCCGCGACCCGACGAGCGATCTCCTCCTCGGCTGCTTCCTTTGTTAGAGGGCCCGGCCCGGCATTCAAGAAAGAGAGGTCGATGAGTATTTCTTCTTCTTCCATTTTTCGAGGCCCTCGTGCCGATCAGAATCTTCTATGGCCCAGGACGGGTCCATATTCAAGATAAATGAGTCTGAACTCGACTACTCGATACGAGCTATGAGTGCAGCCGCCTCGGGGCTGACTTCGGTCCCTGGGATGATTGGATGACGACGCGTGCCCGATATCTCGTTCAGCTCGCGTTGGAATTCGCGCGAACCCCTCAGTTCCTTGGGATAATGACTGAGAGGCGAAGACGTGCTAGTTCCCGAGTCGCTCGACATCTGAAACAGATGGTGAATATATATTAAGGTGTGTGCTCTTAGAATGAAGAAAGATGAAAATCTAAGTGTCCTCACATCGCACACGAACCGGTCCTAAGTCTAAAGTCGAAATGGCGACGCGAGGAGAAGTGGGGGTGTGTGAGGTGATGCGACCCGGGGGGTAGGGTCGCATCGCATAAAGTTCATATACGGATAACTAAACAAATGCTTCATATATGCATGCTATGAAAAGAGAAGACTAAAGTAATGGTTCGGGTCAGTTACCTTTGTTGTAGGAAGGAGGGCTCGAATCGCTTGAGGACAGTTGATCGGAGCTGGCTTCGCTAGAAGACTCGGATGAAGGTGGATGAACAAACCTAGTTCGCACCTGGATTCTTGGCATAAAAATTGGCAGAAAACTTCATTTGATCCTTGAGCAATTCGGACAAATTTCTTGAAAATGACTGGAAAGTCCACTTATTTATAGGCAAATGAGGAGAGAGAAATGAAGTGACACGTGGCATGATCTCAGCCACTTATCTCGATCCAGTGCATGCGACCACATGGCAACAATGTGCAGCCTCTCCTCCAACGACTATATTTTGGCTCGCTTCGCACGAAGAACCTTTCAATTGCCCTGAAGTTTAAAGGGTTTAATGTGGTCAGCTCGGTCCGTTTGACATCTGGGTCGCTGCCATAGATACATTTTTCTTGAAAAAGTGTTGATAATTCACAAAGGCTTGGCAGTTCGCTTCGCATGTCCATTAGAAGTCTTCTTCTGGTCGCTTCGCATGGAAGATTTCTTACATCAATTATTATCTGATTCCACCTCGCATCGTTAATGGCGAGGAGGAATCGGGGGGTAGTTGTTATGCCCAATATTTGGACATGGGTCCTAGGCAGACCCAATGACATAAGGTGGCAGACTCACCTTCGCATATGGGCTCACATGGCTTCAAAGCCCACATCCAGCTCGCATCGTGCTAAAGATGATAAAATATTCCAAGGCCCTTGGCCTAGTGTGAGGTCGCATCGCTAGCTCACCAGCCTTAGACTCATTCGGCTTGGAAAAGGAAAGAGAGGAGAACCGGCCCCTAGCTCGGTTCGTTTCTCATCATCATCTCTCAGGTCGCATAGACTTGATAGAGAGGTCTTCAGCCCGGCTCGCTTGGCCCGGCTCACTGCCTCCGGATCGCTTCGCTAGCCCGGAGCACGTAGCAGGGATTTCTCATAACTAGCTGAAAAGCTCTTAGCCTCATGGGCTCACCTCACTTGATATTATTTGATAATCTGAAAACTACAAAAGGCCCCCGGGGTAATATCTCAACATATTTGAAGACAGCCAGCCCTCGTGCTCTTATCTCATCAAGGGATCCGCACAAGGTCACCTCTATATACTGCTCCCGTGAGGCCACATCAGGCACAACTGCTCATGCGAGGCCACATCGCGCATAACAGTTGGCAGCAAGAGAACACATATTTTCTCTGGCCTTCTAACGAATCAACAACAAGATCAACTACCAAAATCCATCACTTTCCTCCCGTGTTTTTCGCATTCTTCATCAAGTTGATCAGCAAAATCATCATATTTTGCTCCGTGATTCCAGCAAACCTCCAAATTACTGTTATACCAATTTCTCCCTATAACCGTTGCTATATAGCAACGGTTTGTGGTACATATTTGTGGTACTGTTTTGTGATTAAACCGTGATTCCAGCAAAAAATGTGTACATATTTGTGGTACTATTTTGTGATTAAACTAATTGAGTTTCTTTTAGGTCTTGAATGTATTATTCAGGAGATGACCGGTTGGCATCTCCCTCATGACCCTTTTCTCATTATTTCATCATTATTATTAAGTGGAGACAACACTTTTACTATTACTGTTTCATTTTTTGAATTATTTGGCCGTGTGATAAGAAAGCATAACTGTTAAATTATGTAGATTCTCTCCATTATTGATCTACTGCATACTACTAGTTCTTTTCTAACACTTGATTGATGGTAATTGATGGTAATTCAGTGATTCATGCTTAAAAGTTAGAACATGCTCCCAATTTTTCATGGGGGGGAAACAAATGAATGTAAGAGAAAGTAAAGGAAATGAAACAAGTTTCATTAACTTGCTCCCAAGTTAAAAAATTAAAAAATGAAATTAGTTTCGTTAGTGTGCTCCAAAGATTGAAGAAAAGCATATAGTTAGTTGTCAAATTACAATTTTATCTTTAGATCTAAAAAGTGAATATTAGAAAATAAAGGTATATTAATAATATCATATATTTTTTAATTTACAATCACCGCTTGTTTTCATCTTCATCCCATTTTTAGAATGAAAGTTTTGGGAGGAAAGCATATAAAATTTTCATTTATTTGTACTTACTTTCCTTCTTAAAAAACTCGGGAGCATGAATAGGAATGCAAATTATCTTAATTGTTTATTCTTTGTCTTCTTTCCACCTTTTTTAAAACTAGGGAGGAAGGTGTAAAGTTTTTGGGGGCCATTGGGCCTGAACTTGTATCTTTTTTCATTAAAGAAGCAAATCTCTCAGTACGGTTCCATGTTGTATATGATATTGGGCTGATCTGGGGCCATTCTTTTGGGCCTGAACTTGTATCCATTTTCACTAAACAAGCAACTCTATTACTACGGACCCATGTTGCATATGTTGTTGGGCAAATCTGGGGCATTCTTTTGACATGATACAAAGAACTGGACATGTAACCATTAATCAAATCTTTTTTCTTCAACAAACAAATTTACACAAGTTTTAGAAAATATGTGAAAAATCCAACAAAATTAATTTTGAACAATAATAATGATATTTAAATTCACAAAAAAATTCCCACATCAGAAAGTTTAGTTAATAATTAAATATTAATTTACCCTACAAAAAATATATGTGTGACAGTGTCTGAATATATAATTTTTTGCAATTTATTTATTATTTTATAAACAGTGAAATATATAAGAGCAGCTAAAATTTGTGGAGGGAGTTAAAATATTGTTTGTTAAGCATTCTTTACCCAATTCAACTCCAATATCCTTTCTCTCATCATACAGATCTCTCATCCTCACCAATTTGACCATCACCATATCGGTCCATATATACATACAAATCTTATATATCTAATTTTTAATTTTTAGTTTTTAATTGATAAAGCAAAGCTCAAAAAGGGTAAAGATTGGATTTTTATTGGTTTTTATAAAGAGGCCATGGCTCTGAGACGCCTTCTCTCTGAGGTTAGTTCAAACCCAATTCAATTCAATCAAGAAAATCTTTTTAATGTTCTTGAATTCATACCCATGTATGTATATGTTTATATATTCTTGAAATTATCTAATTGTGTAATTTCTTGATTAATATGAAAAGCAGCTTTTGATGAGGCTTGTTAATTGTTAGTTGGGTTTTTAGGTATATATTGTTTTGATTATCTTGATTGCTTGTGTATATTGTTACATGTATTCTTGTGTACAATTTATTGTGACCCTAAAGATTTTCACTTCTTTTTAGCTTGGTTTGTTGTATTTTCTTGGGGTTTGGGCTTTTTTTGATGACTGCCTGCAACTTTTTTTGAAAATGATATGATAATATCGATTTTTTTAGGCTCATTTGTCATGTACTGAGTTGCGACTTTTTATGAAGCAGTATGTATGCAAAAAGGTGGAATCTTTACAAAAAAAATCGGCTAGCTACATTCGTTTTTGGTGGTTATTATGTTATTTATTTCCTTGCTGTGTTATATTCAAACATAATATTTGATCACTAGAAATGATCAGAATGAGGCGTATTAGGCTGTATGCTTTTTTCCCATTAATGATCTGGTTTGGCTATATGCATAAATGGCATGAAGATGATCTGCTTTATTTCCTTGTAACAGGTTGCATACAAGCAATGTCACTTCAATCAGTTGAACAAAATTTTGGCTAACTCTTATCTCACTTCACGATATTTGGGTAATGCCGGAGGTATATACCCACTTTCATATGTCAAATCTTGTGTTGAAGTCTTATTTTCAATTTTAAGTTCCTACCATTTCAAACTGCGGCATATTTGTGAAATTTCTTGATCACCTTAAGTGAGCGGTGTTCTCATTTAGGACTGTTTAGCACTTGCTGAATATGGTAATAACAACATAGAAGTTAAGAACTCTTATATTTGGTAAATGAGCATGCCATTATTTTAAATATATCCAAATCTTAACCTTCTTTTCGCCTCATACAATGATACAAGACTATAATATATGCTGTGTCTTATTGGAGATCTTTTATTTTTCTTTTATCATTTAGAATGATATAAATTTTTTCATTTATTTAATGGTTGTTTGGTTGACATCGAATATGGGGTTGTTTTGTTACACAAAGAAGGGAAGTGAAATTTCCTTGGAAGTTTAAATTCTGTCCCCCCCCCATGTCAATGTCTATCGAATTCCTGCATTGCAAGTTTGCAACAATGAAGAGTAGTTAAATCTCTTAACATATAGCAAGAAGCCAAGAAGAAACAAAGTCAAATCTCCTAGAAAAAAGGAAACAATGAAATTAACCTTTAAAATGAAACATTATATAAGTAATTCTTTCTTGTTGAAATACATCTAAAGCAATTCACGTAGTAATCATTTTGTTCGATAAATGCTTCTGTATCATCCACCTGGAAGCTAGACATTACTGTATCTGTAGGCTTTTAGTTGGATGTGGATGTACATCCTTTGAGGGTGGTAACACCATCTTCTACCCTTATTTGACAAAAAATTTCACACATACAACGAAGCTCCTGTCCATTTACAAAACACTAGTTCCGACCATTTTGCATATGCTAATTCATTTCTCGAAATGAAAAATTGGTATTAAGTATTTAATATCTGCTCTGCATTTCAAAAATTATGGTGTTAAAGAACATGAGAGAATATTTCACAAAATTGTGACCGTATGTAATAAACACGAAGAAGGCAGGAGAACAGAATATGGAGAAGCAGGAGATATAATATCAAATATTGGCTTCAGCTATGCTAGTTCTTTTATACTTCTCGAGAATATGTTTGATGCAGTTAGATCGCTTGTATGTTAGGTAGCATATAGTTAAATTATGTGATGATGAGTGGAATTCCCTATGACTCTCAGCTACAAAATTATTGCTTATGTAACAATAAGAGGTCTAGTTGGAGGACATGATAAATGCCGAGTCCTTTTTAACATTATGTTATCTAGATACGTCATGTAATCTACATGGATGCATCTAAAATTCAAAAACTAGAACAAGTTGCTATATTCTTTATTCTAGCGTATAAAATTGAGACCAAAGACCTCTTGGTCTTCAAGTATCATCCTTACTTCCTTTGCGGGAAGTCAAAGGGTTCAAGACTTGGGGAAGGAAATATGGCGTGCCAGTGTGTTCAATTAGCAAAAATAAAAATTAAAAAGTTGAGTAATTGTGTAAAGCTCTTTGCAGTACCCTTGTCATGGCTGTCTCTCTGGGTTCACGTAACTTTAGAATGGAATGTGTTTCTGAATTTTGGTTCCAAAAGAATCAAAAGAAAGGTGTTGGAGTCCTTACTCATTAAAAGAAACAAAAAGAAATGGTTTCCTGAACATTTTCTCCTTAATTCTTCTGCAGCAAAACTTTCGAGTATTCCTCACAGGTTTCACTCGAGTTATGTTGGACGTCTGGCTCGCAGAGTACAAGATGTTGAGGGATCAAGTGATGTTGCATATCTTAAAGAGCTTTATCATCGAAATGATCCGGAGGCAGTAATAAGATTGTTTGAGAGTCATTCTTCATTGCAGACCGACCAGGCCGCACTTGCTGAATATGTCAAGGCATTAGTTAAAGTTGATAGGTTGGATGAAAGTGAGCTTCTCAAGACGTTGCAAAGAGGTGAGTTCTTGATTGGAATTAAGCAGGTTCAAAATATAACAAACATATCAGTCAGATTGGACCAGGAGGACTAAAATTAGCCGCTTGCTTTAGCTAGCCTAAGCATTCCATATTTGTCAGGAATACTTTCCTGTCTGATAATGCTGTTAAGCAATAAGAAGCACAGGGTTTTGTAAATGGGCAAATTTAGTTGTCATACTACGAAAAGTTGAGCTAGATTTTCGAAAGTTATCTGTGACTGAAGATGAAGTTAAATAGGAATAATCGCTAAAGGTTGTAAATGCCTAGCTAAATTTGAGTTCTGTGCATATTATATAATTTTTGCTTTTGAAATTTAAGGACTTTGAATCAAGTTTAGTGTCTTCATTTGAGTCATCAAATATTCTCTTAAGCTAACAAGGTGCACAGGTATTTCCGGAACTAGTTTCCGAAGAACAATGGATGAAAGTATTGGTGGTCGTGCAGCTATCAGAAATGTAGGAAAAGCTACGAAAGATGGTGTCCTAGGAACTGCTGGTGCTCCTATACATATGGTGACTACAGAAGGAGGACATTTTAAAGAACAACTCTGGCGTACTTTTCGAACATTAGGCTTAGCCTTTCTCTTGATTTCAGGTGTTGGAGCACTAATTGAGGATAGAGGAATAAGTAAAGGTATTACTAATTTTTCATTTCCTGTTGCTGTTTTAGTAAATTTCCTCAGGCACAACTGTAATTAGGTGAGTTAGTGAGTATAATACCTTTTATATTTCATTTTTGTTCTATTAGACTATTACTATCTGTTTTTTTAGGAATTGGTGGACTTAATGAAGAGGTACAACCCATTATGGAATCCAAAACAAAATTCAATGATGTAAAAGGTGTCGATGAAGCAAAAGCTGAGCTTGAAGAGATTGTTCACTACCTTCGAGATCCTAAGGTATTCATCTGATTTATTTGGTTACTCTTTGATGCATCTTTAATTGTAAGTTCTATTAGGTTAACCTTGTTATACTTTATTTTATTTGTCACTGGAGCTCGTATACATGTAGTACAGTTTTGCTTTATTTGTAATTTTTACAAGTGTTTAAGCCAATATGATAGTTTAAATGTACAACTCTCCCTCGCGTTTGTTCAGCGGTTCACTCATCTTGGTGGAAAACTGCCCAAAGGAGTTTTGCTTGTTGGTCCTCCTGGCACTGGCAAGACTATGTTAGCAAGGGCTATAGCAGGAGAAGCTGGGGTACCTTTCTTCTCATGCAGTGGAAGTGAGTTTGAAGAGATGTTTGTTGGTGTTGGAGCCCGACGAGTGAGAGATTTATTTGCTGCTGGAAAGAAGCGTTCACCTTGCATAATATTCATTGATGAAATAGATGCCATAGGAGGCCGCCGCAATCCGAAAGACCAACAGTACATGAGAATGACTTTGAATCAGCTGCTTGTTGAACTTGATGGTTTCAAACAAAATGAAGGAATTATTGTGATTGCGGCAACTAACTTTCCTGAATCATTGGATAAGGCATTGGTGAGACCTGGACGGTTTGACCGTCATATTGTTGTTCCAAATCCAGATATTGAAGGGCGGCGGCAGATCATGGAATCTCACATGTCAAAGGTACTATTGGTGAATGTCTATAGTTCCTTTGCAATAATCATTTTAGTTCTGAGGTTGCCTATAAAACTGATCTTTATATTTCTTCTTTCGTTATCATCAATAGCTGTAAATGTGGAAAATACATTGTTGATTGAACTGTAGGTGTAGGAAGAGATATATGCTGTGTTTTTATCTTGCATGTGCTTTTTAGTGCCTTGATCATGAAATTTTACACCATGCAGTAATTGATTTCATTTTGGTTAATTTATTAGAATTTCTCATTTTATATATTTGTGTGTATATAAGATAGCTTCGATTTCATTGCTCGGATTATCTCTTCAAAATTTAGACATGAGCAGCAAATCTAGTCTTTTCTTTTTTTTAAGCAGCAGCAAGTCTCATCTTGGCTTAATGCCATTTGGCATCAGATTTTTCCTAAATGCATTTTTTCTATGTAGACTAAAGTTTTCAGAAAACCATGTAAACAAACAGCTTTCGCCTGCATCTCACAGAAGTGTTACATCTAGAATATTTCTAATTTTTAGTTTGCGAAAAAAACTTCAATTGACAGGTTCTAAAAGGAGATGATGTTGATCTGATGATAATTGCCCGAGGAACACCTGGATTCTCAGGTGCTGATCTTGCAAATTTGGTTAACGTTGCAGCTGTGAAGGCTGCAATGGATGGTGCCAAAGCTGTGAGCATGGCTGATTTGGAATACGCCAAGGACAAGATAATGATGGGCAGTGAGCGGAAATCAGCTGTTATATCAGATGAATCAAGAAAGTTGACGGCTTTCCATGAAAGTGGCCATGCTCTGGTGGCAATCCATACTGATGGTGCCCTTCCAGTCCACAAGGCAACAATTGTTCCACGTGGCATGTCTCTTGGCATGGTTGCTCAGTTGCCCGACAAAGATGAGACAAGTATTTCTCGTAAGCAAATGCTTGCTCGGCTAGATATTTGCATGGGCGGTCGAGTTGCAGAAGAGCTTATTTTTGGAGAAAATGAAGTTACTTCAGGTGCATCATCTGATCTCCAGCAAGCAACCAATCTTGCCAGATCGATGGTTACAAAATATGGCATGAGTAAGCAAGTTGGAGTTGTTACTCACAACTATGATGACGACGGAAAGAGTATGAGCACCGAGACAAGGCTTCTCATAGAGAAAGAAGTGAGAGAGTTGTTGGAAAGGGCATATAATAATGCTAAGGCCATTCTTACCACCCACGAAAAAGAGCACCATGCACTTGCTAATGCATTACTTGAACATGAGACACTTAGTGGGAGTCAGATTATGGCCTTGCTTGATCAACTTAAGTCCGATCAGCAGCAGAAGCTTATTTCTACTCAAAGCACGTCACAGTCCAACCCAGTTCCTCCATCAGGACCATCTGCTGCAGCATCTGCGGCGGCGGCGGCTGCTGCTGCTGCTGCTGCAGCAGCTGCAGCTGCAACTGCTGCTGCCAAAGCAAAAGGAGTTGCTCCTGTTGGGTCTTAGTTGTTGCTTGAATATTACAGGTAAACTATTTCCCATCAGAGAAACCATTGAAGTATTATTCACGGCGCAGCTGAGATCCTATATGTATATCAGTACTGAGTGTAGAAGTCAATCTGTAGATTAAGCGGAAGAGGTTCATATGAAAATTTAGTGGTTTTGTCTGTTAGACTAATTTATCGACCCTTTCAATTTATTTAGCCTTACTGTTGATGATGATAAGTTTTGATTAGCTACACCCATCACCCATCACCCACACCATCTTCTTTTCTTTTTTTAACTTTTTTCCCCTCATTTCTCTGGGGCCTGGATTGTAAAGCTATGAGTTAGGAGGCCTTCAGTGTTGTATCATACATACCCATACTGCAATATTGTGGAATTGTAACACTGTAAGATTACTAAATAAGAGGCACAAGAGTTGCATTTCGTATTATATTTGTGTATATCAATCACTGCATTGGTGTTTTGACAAGAATCTGAACCTTCATATGCTTGATGTAGTTTTCTGTGGTGGTGTGTGAAGAATTTGGATTTCTTTTTTTCATTTTAAAGGAACTTCTAGGAGGTGCATAAGTGAATCTTGGTCGCATTACTTTGATATGTCACTGTTTCCTGGTAGCTCGGTTTTAAGTCTCGGTTTTAAGTTGGACACTTGTATCAAGGCCCTTGCTTGGGGAATTGATCTGTCTAGAAGGAAAGTTTTGTTGATAAAATTATTTATAGTTGTAGAAGAATGGAGGCTTTGAAGCAGAGACCATTAATATTCTTTTCGAGATGATTCATAAATATTCACTCTGTTTTACTTTATCTGATATTTTATCTGGCTTTGACTTTTTTTCCCCATCCAAATTATGCAATCTATTAAATCATATATAGTGTTCTTCAAGGACAAGAATGAACGTGAATGACTTCGGAGGTTCAAGTCTTGGTGGAATCAACATGTGTGAGAGGCAGTGGTGGAGGTTGAGGGCCTTGAGGCTTCGAGTGAGACTCTAAGAAGAGACGGGTATGTATAGGCAGTGGTGGAAGGTTGAGACTTCAAGTTTCACTCAAGACGGGTATGTATCGGTTTTGGTTTTAATTCGGTTTTTTCTCACCTCTAGTCTCAACCTCACGCCTCACTTAAGATGGGTACGTGGGTATGTATTAGTGTATTACCGTATGTGTATGTGAGTAGGGATATCATGTTCAAAGCTCGTCGCAGAAAAAATGTGCATAAACATCGAGTAGAATAAGGTCAATCACTTGAGCTTCATTATTACTTTTTTCTTTTGTTGAAAAAAAGAGGAAAAAAATTGGAACACAGGCCGACATTGCATGTCAGTTGTTGGAGCCCATTCAAACTTTACTTTATTCGTGATTAGTATCTATTGTAACTACTGATCATTATATCTTTGCCAATCTGTCTCTTATTGTTAAATCCAAAAAAAATCCAAGTACTATATAGAAAAAAATTATAATACAAGCTACCGAACTGTAATTAACTCTAGAAAAAATAATTTGATTGATATATTAAACTAAAATTCACTCTAAAAGATCTTACTCAATAGTCTGTATGTTATTTTGTGTAGTACAAATATATGAATTTATTACCTGAACTATATCTCTCTGTACACTTGTGAGATTGCTACTGATAACATATCTATGTTCATAGAGAAATGAGATACTTCTAAAGATCTTTATCGGTGAATTCGTTACACGATTCTTGGAGAAACATAGCTGTCTGAAAACATATACTAACACTTGTAAAGTGGAATTCTTAACTTTGGTGTTCAAATACATTACTAACATTATGGTCTTGTTATAAAATTCGTTGTGCGAATATAATCTGTGAACCTAGTGCTCGACTGTTCAGCTCCTAGTTGAGTAGTTGATGCTTCATGCCTGTATTGGGTTATCCGGTGGGTTGGTTGTTGGATTTCAAGTATGTAGGTCTAAAGTACCTGTTAATTAGTGTTAAGGATACTTGTTATTGAGTTGGGAGAGACTAGTAACACCCAACAATGATATCTAAGCTCAGGTTATTGTGCTTCGAAACACCCACAAATTACGTAGTTTTGTGACAGCTTTTTGAACTTGGTCTTTTTTCCTAGAAACATAATTCATAGAAAGACTGTTCCTGAACAGTTGTAAAGGGTTCTTTTCTGCTGATCTCCCCTTTCTAGAAAAGGAAGGAAGAGGTTACGCAGTAAAAACGTAACTAGGCTACTCTACTTGTTGATACAGACTCGGAAGGGAGGTTAAGATGTGTGCAAACCTTACCTCCTAGGAGTTGAAAAACAAAACTCACTGGACTAATATATTGCTATAAGTAAAATAAAGAGTCAGCATTGCTGAGAAATGGTGTGCTTACATACTAAGGAAACAGTGTAGATACTACTGAGTTGGCATTCAATTATTGAAACAAATCTTTGGTATGTATGCCACTGTCAACTGCAACACCATTGCAGATAGTCACTGTTTTGAAAACAGTTTTTTAATTTTATTCTCGAAGTCCTCCGGTGAGTACTTGATGTATCTCTCTTGGTATCTTTCACTCTGTATATGGCTACCATATTTCTCTAGAAATGATTTATAAACAGGGAGCAACTTACTTAGTATCAACTTCTGAAGCTGATCTCGCAGGTGAATATCCAGAACAAGCCGTGTTGATTGCATCTGGCAAACCTCTTCAAATGTTGAATTAAAAGTCTTAAACCTGACCTTCAGAGAGTTCTTTGAAATCCCATTATAAAATGGAAACTTATAATTTAATCCATCATCTTTTAGACAGTGCAAAACTGTGCCCCAAATGGATGAAAAATAGTCCTGTGCTGCCTGCGAGACTTCTTTGCTCAAATTGGACAAATACTCCTTTCCAATCATCTCTAGAAGTTCTGCAGACCCTTTGACAGTCTTAGTTATGTAATCAACATTGTTCATAATGAATAGATAGCGCAATGATAAATCTTCATACAGCCTAGATTTACCCACCAAATTGATTCTCAAGCTTATCATGATCCAAATCATGTGATGTTTCAATGGGGTTCCATCCAAAGTTTGCAAAAATTGTTCATCTGCCTGATTTCCCAAACTTTTAGTTGGCCGAGATACAATTATATTTGTCAGCAATTCCTTGTAATGTGAAATGCTAGTAACATAATTTATTGCATACTCTGTCAAAGAATGAATTGTGCCTTCTGGAGGTTGAGCGTTCGATTGCTCATTAAGCACAGTATCTTCGAAGCTGGAAAACAATTTCCTTACTAGAGTTGCGAGACTATCAATAGTATTAGTGGCCCCGTGACATATATTTGCAAATGCTACAGTGTGGAACATATTTTGAATCTCGGGCAAGATAATAACCAGAACCTTGTACAGATCCAAAACAGCAAATAGTTTCTGAAATGATGCAATAGAACTTACAGCATCTGCGAAATTGTTCAACTCAATTGCAACATGTTCGACTATATCCGGGAAACAATTATCGTACGTGACAGCTCTTACACCATCAAATATCTGCTCATAATACCGCCTCTCCCCAGGAAAGATACTGTTGTAACATTTATTGGCTGCTTGTATCCATAATTTGATTTTTGCGGCAAACTCTTCATTGTCGAGACCTTGCAAGTCATTCATGCTCCAGATCCCAATGCTAAACCTCAAAAACCTTGCATCCACCGCTGACTTCCTTGATACTCTGTACACCTCAATGCAGTCCCTAAGATATCCTGTGAAGTTCAGCCTCTCTACTATGCTACGAAGGCGATAAACTTGTTCTGAGGACAGCTCATGGTGGCTGGTATGACTGGTTCCTTGCAATTCATAGCTATAGCTGCTAGTCACAGTACTAGAGTCAACAGTGGAACTCAAGGTATCATATTTGGATGCACTGATTGAGCAGTCTAATATTCCTTGAAATACCAACTGCAGTGTTTTCGTAGCACGAGTTCCATGAGACTCATAATCGGAGGTCAGACCTGGCTTGATTGATTGCTGAATTTTATCTACTGCATCCAAGTACTGATCAAATTTGTTGCGATCTCCATCATTGATTAGTCCTTTTAGCTGCAACGGAGATCCAAATTCTGTTATTACTTTTGCTGCCGACTCCAAATCTAAAAATTTAGCATCCTCACAGCTGGATTCCATCATGGCTTGATAGAATCCCATAGGTTGTATAATCTGATCATGATTAGATGTGAAACTGATTGGGAGCTGTCCTTCCTTATCTGTACAAGACGCAAGAACTCCAACCACACAATTTACTACCAGGCAATCATCTTTTAGATAACCTGATTTCTTCAGATATTTTTTCTTCACGAACTGGCCAAATCCCCACTGGCTTCCCCGTCGTTTCATCAAGAAAGGTTGCTTCTCCTGCAACCTCCCAAAATGTGTCTGAATTTTGTGCTTACCATTTCCACTTTGATCAAGCAGCATCAATTCAAAAACTGCATTCACATCAGTTTCTTCACTCTCCAGTTTTATATACAAAGATATGTAATCTTTATACTGGTCCTTCTTGCCATTGGGGTACAAAGTGATTGCCCAGTCATATCCACCTGCAGTGAAAGTATTCGACACCAAGTACTTTCCAACTTCAAACTCTTCTCTACGCGAGTAGCGATTAAATCTGAATGTATGTGAACCAGTGACTAAATCATCTACAGAGACACATGGGGTTACTGAAGTTGATGGTGGCTGGTGGACAGTGGTGTTTTCGTATGCAGTTGAAGTGATCCCTGTGGATGTTAAAACCCCGGTAGATATCGAAGATGAACTATTAGTCTCTGTGATCTCTGATGATGATGAAATGCTTGTTTCTTGGTAGTCTTCACCCGTTGTGTCGGTAGACATGGATGGGTAATGCAGTTTTAGTATAGGAGGTAGAACAAACATAGACATTAGTATAGTTTAACAATTTGAGTATGAAGTTAGCAAATACAGTTTTATTGGATGAGATAGTGAGGGTGGGAGGCATTGACTTGCTGTTTGTAGTCTTCCTATCCAATTTCCAGGCTCCTTCATCTCATCATCTTCTTCTTTTTTTAGTGCTAAAACGCGTTCAACTTTCATAATCTATTAGTCTATTACTATTATTTATTTTGTTTTATTATTATAGAAATGATAAGAGTGAAATTTTTTAATTCCTTATACTCATATCTGTACTGTCTAATATGCTCTTGTTTTATTTTGGATGGCTCCCACAGTGTGGGATATCACACCTTTATTCTCAACTCAGAATATACAAGTGACACTTGCTAAGGTATCTTCTCCTCGTCTTCTTGTCTATGCTGCAATAGTTTTTGGTTTGGCCCCAGTTATCTGTTTTGTATCAACACGTTCCTTTTTAACATTAAGTTGCCCAGATACTTTAACATTAAGTTGCCCAGATACTTTATTCTAGTGTCTTAGTGTGTACTTTAAAATGAAACAGTATTTAAGGATTTCCGTCTAATTGAAATAAATCTAAAGTAATTCATGTAGTAATCTGCGGTATCATGGTCTTGCATTGTCTCGTGTGTTGTTTATGGATTGATTCTGTTAAATGCTTATCTATCATCAACCTTTATCATTAGTTTATCCCCGTATTTTTAGTTAATTTTGTATAAAATTGGATTTTATTTATGTGTTTTAATATTTTATTGCTGGATACAAGAAATTATTGGATTGGAGTCGAAGGGGATTATTTGGGCTTAATTCATACAAAATTCGGATTTTTGGACATCTTTTACTGTCTTCACTGTTTGGGCATCTTTTACAAGTCCGTTTTAGGCCGGAAAATAATTATTGGAAAATTCGGAAGAAGACCTTTATTTCTATCATGGCCCCTGCTCTCAACTTTCCAGAAAAGCCTAGCAACAGAAGTCTATGGATTTCTTAGATAGAATAATATTCTATTTAGGATTATCTCTTGTAATCTCAATATTTGATTAAAAACAAAACACTTGCAAATAGATATATATCTATTATAGTTACAAAACGTGGGGGATAGATTAGACGTGAGTTTTAGAGAAGAGAGAAAGGGAAAGAAGGGGAGAGAAGAACAAGACACTTGAAGTGGACACTGCCTTTGGATACGAGAAGATTGAAGGCTTCATAATGTTTAGGTTGTCTTGGAAGAGTAGCATAAATTGAGACTCATTTACTATAACTTGGTTGTTTAGGTTGATTGTATTTGTTCGTTTTAAGTTTTATTTGAAAATATAATATATATGAATTAGATTTGATTTTATCATTAATTTGATAAATCTTATTTAATTATATGTCGAGATAAAATTATTTAATTTCTTTTATAAAAATAATTTAACTAATTTTGACATTCCACTCGTTTGATTGTCACTTTGAATAAATTTAAATGATGATTATTATATTAATTAGTAACTTTCTAATGCTAATTTAATTTATATTTATCGTTAAGATAAAATAATTAAAATTTTATAAAAAGACTGTAGCTCACACTTTTTATTTGAATTAAAGTAATATTAATATATTAACTAACCTTAATGGTCATTTTGTCTTTTTAAAATCTCAATATTTAATTTTTGATTTAAATATTACATAGTTATTTAATATTATATATTTTGTAATTTTAACTTTATTTGTTTATTTGTATAAATAATTGTTTTGGTTATTTTATATGAACATCACATTATGTAATTTCTAGTTCATAAATTATATAAATATTTTTAAATATATTTTATAATTTTATTTTTTTTTATAAATAAATTTTTTGATATTATATTTTAACAATAAATTAAATTACATACTCATAAATCAGATACACATAGTTTTGATTTCTTCATTAACCACACTTTGTAACTTAGTTTTAAGAAAATTTAAGTTACTACATAATTAACTAAAACTTCAAATACTTAGGTTCACGGAAATTTAAGTTATTAGAGCAACTCCAATGAGCTATATTCCTTATCTATATTCAGCACAGGTGGATAACTACAGGGGTTGAGAGCAAAAATTGGGCCTCCAACGTAACTCCTCATCCCCAAAAAAATTTAGGGGGAGAGAAAACTCATCCCCTTGTTTTGGGAACCAAAATTCACTCCCATATATTCTCCAACTCAGCCCCTGCTTCCATCTCCCGCTCTATTACCCCTCTCACCTAAAATCACATCTAGTCTTCTTCATCATCAGTCCTCTACATCAATTCAAGACTATTCAAGACTTGTCTGCTTAATAAGGTATGAACCCTAATTTATGCCTGTCATTTTTAACAAAAATTAAAATATACTCTTATATCTATGTATGAACTTATAAAGTAATTAATCTTGATTAAGTATGCATAGAAGCCCCATTTTACATGTTTATTTCATCTCTGTTCTGTTCAATTTATTTGATATACTTGATCTTCTTAGTTAATGATTTGATTACATGAATTAGGAACTTACCAGATGCATTATATATACTATAATGAGTGCATCTAAGTTCTTTCCATTTTTACAAGCATAAATCCAATTAATTTGATTTTACATATAGGTGAACGATGTCATACTTTACATCTTTGTTGAATGGAAATGTTTACGAAGTTGAGGATATTGATTCAACTCAAATCCCCTCCCAAATACCTACATTTAGTACGCAAGAATGTACTCAACAAAAAAAGGGTAGAGCTACTAATTTTTCTACCGAGGAGGATATTTTACTTGTTTCTGCTTGGCGAAACATAAGCATGGATCCAATACAAGGAAGTAATCAAACACATCAAACATATTGGGAAAGAATTGCAGCCTTTTACTATCAGAACAAAACATTTTCTAGTGACCGGACAGCTAATTCATTGTCTCATCTGTGGTCCATTATAAATTGTTCGGTGTCCAAATTTATCGGGTATTACAATAAAGTTCAAGAATTAAATCAAAGCGGACTTAGCGAACAAGACAATGTACATTATAAATTCTCATATTTTTTTAATTGCAGTGTACAACCAACCTTGTATTATCGTTGTTTTGTGTTTGTTTTGTTAAAGTTTTTTAACTGGAATTACATTGGTAGTTTTGTAACTGGAATTACATTGGTAGGTAACTCTTTCATTTGCTAGTTTATTATATAATAATAAATAAAAAAAATCAGATAACACGAGTATTAACTAGTGATAGTAGTGATAGATTAACCTATCCTTTAATATGTAAGTATACCTGGAGAGTGAGGCTTGGCATCCAGTGCTCCATTATTTTTTGAATTCTACCAATTTGAATCTTTCTTGCTCCGGTGCTCCATTATTTTTTGTTGTTTTTTAAGACAAATAATTTCACTGAGAAATGCTTAAATGCGTGACAGATGCTCTAGCATGATTTTATATAAAGAAAAGAATAGTTTGCAGCTTCTTTTCTTTGTTTAGGGGATGACTGGTGGCACAATTACTATATAGCTAAGCTTCTTTTCTTTGTTCTGCACCATTCATAGGTACGAGACGCAATGACAATGTATTCAACCCTCCAAAAGAAGACCTTCCAGTTAATACACTGCTGGACAGAATTGCGAAACTGCCCAAAATTCAGTTCAACTTTGAAAAAGAAAACCAGAAAATCTCCTCTTGAAAGCCCTGCATCTTCTGCAAGTGCTCAAAGTCAGTTTATTGGCACTCCTGTCCAGGAAATTGAAGAACAAATGGAACAACCAATGGGTAAAAAAGTTGCAAAACGTTTAAAAAACCCGAACAGGATGCAAAAGATGTTGAATTCATTACAGCTTTAAATCAAGTGAAAGATACAATGAGTAAGTTGTCTGAGGCGAGACATGAAAAAATTCAGCAGATGATTGAACTTGAGAAAGAAAGGTTTAAGGCAGCGGAGGAACGAGATAGAGCAAGGGAGGAACGAGATAGACGGATGTACGAAATGTCCGTCTTGGGAATCGATACTAGTACAATGGAGGCACCACTCGTTGAGTACTATAAATCTCTCAAAGCTAACATTTTAAATAAGAGAATTTCATGAACACTACTTATTGTGTAATATTATGTTAAGTCTGTTGGATTCATTACTGGATTTAATATTGTGTAATATAATGAACACTATGTATTGAATCAAATTTTTTATTAATTGTCAATCATAGCAAATATATGAAAGAAAAAGACAAACTAAAATAGAAAAGAAAAAGACAAACTAAAATAGAAAAGAAAAGAAAGAAATGTAGTTACTCCATTTCCATGCCATGAATCTCCCAAAGGTGTTCCACAAGATCATTTTGTAATTGAATATGAGTCTGTCTGTCCCGAATTTGTTGATGCACCTGTAGAAATTCTTTGAAATCCCTCGTACGAGTACGACTAGTGGAAGCGAGGGGTACAGATTCATCTAAATCATAGTTGACATTTAAAAGATGCAATTCTCGTTTGTCCTCAACAATCATATTGTGCAAAATTATACAAGTCGTCATAATATATTTTATTGTGTCGATATCCCAAAAACGTGATGGTCCACGTATCATTGCAAACCGAGCTTGCAACACTCCAAATGCCCGCTCAACATCTTTTCTAATAGCTTCTTGTGCAGCTGCAAAATTCTTATTTTTGTTTCCTTGGTGGGATGAAATGGTTTTAACAAACGTAGGCCAAGAAGGATATATACCATCAGTAAGATAATATCCCATATTATATTCGTGGCCGTTGATAGTGTATCTCACTTCTGTTCCACGACCTTATACTAATTCTTGAAATAGATTGGATCGGTCTAACACATTAATGTCATTTAACGATCCAGGTAATCCAAAAAAAGCATGCCAAATCCGAAGGTCTTTTGAAGATATTGCTTCCAAGATAATAGTGGGTTCACGAATATGACCAGTAAACATACCTTGCCATGCAGATGCACAATTCTTTCACTTCCAGTGCATAGAATCAATACTGCCTAACATTCCAGGAAAGTCGCGACGTTTGTTTTCCGCCAACAATTTAGCCACATCTTCATTCGTTGGTCGTCTCAAATATTCTTCACCAAATATTTTGGCAATTGCTTTAACAAATTTTTTCAGACTCTCAATTGTCATGCTTTCGCCAATTCTTACATAATTATCAATAGCATCAGCGTGCGTTCCATATGCAAGCATCCTTAGTGCAGCTGTCATCTTTTGTAAAGGAGATAATTCACGAACTCCCATAGCATTATTTCTTTGAGTAAAATAATTATCATGGACTGTAATCGCTTCTTGAATTCGTAAAAATAATGATGGGCGCATCCGAAATCTTCTACGAAAAGATTCCTCCGGGTATGTTGGAGTATCAGAAAAATAATCAAGATAAAGTCTAGTATGACCTTCTTCTCTATTCCGATTGAACATGCGATGATTTATTATTGATCTGCCATGACGTGATACCATATTTGCTCTATGGTGTTGATGATATTGATAAGCAACATCAGTCATTGCTAGTATAGCTTTAACTTATTCTTCTTCTGCATTCATCAACTCATGAATAATCCGTAGATTGTTTGACATTGTGGAATGAATTTAAGTATATTGAGATAGTATGTTGGGACTTTTAACTGAAATATCATATATATATATATAATAAAATATAGCTGTTGAAATATAACTGTTGGAATATAGCCGTTGGAATATGGCCGTTGGAATATGACCGTTGGAATTTAACCGTTTAAATATAGCCATTGGCATTTCAAAATTCAAAAAATTAATTAAATAGTACTTTTGAAAATATAGGGAACCAATATAGGGAATACCATTGGAGTAAACTAATTTTTGGTTACCTATATTTTAAATAAACATTATTTTATTTTATTTTAGGGGTTCAAAATGGGAAACCCCATTGGAGTTGCTCTTACGTAACTAAAACTTCAAATTATCATAAAATAATGGAACTTAGCTCCTAAGTCTACCGGGATCATCACAAAAAGTTACATACCTAATTAGGTTTCTTTAGGTCTGGTTTGTTTATTTTATGGTTACGGTAATAACTATTTTTTTTTAGAACTCTTGAAGAAAAAGAAAAGCTTTCTTTAAACTAATGCCTTATTTGTTAAAAGGAACCTGTAATTACATTGTTGGAGTAAATCAAGACAAACGAGACCACCTAAATTACACAGTGTAGTTTCTACTTTCTAGGTTAATAAAATGGGTATGTACTTGATTCATTACTATATAACTGGAACGTACGTATTTAAATTTTGTAAATAATATTAATTTTATAATTATATTGATCAAATAATTTGTGGGTACCATGGCTAGACACAATAATTAGATTCCGTTATTTTGTGTTAACTACAAGTCTACAAGTACTTTGAAATTACAAGCACCTCAAGGCTTAAAGCCACAAATTACTTTATTTAATTATAAAATCATGCATGCAACTAAATAATTTTTTTTTTTAAAATTCTAATCAACTTATAATTACGTCGTTTGATTACATGGAAAGAAAGAAGATCCTAAGAATATATTAAAATAAATAACTTTCAAGATTAATTATATAATTTCTAACTTATCTTAATTACTTTCTACCTATAATAATATTATAATTCAATCACAAAAAAGTTTAAAATTATGATAACCGTAAAGCTGACCTAAATGTAGCTCTACGTACACGTATATAAGCTTTATATATGTAACCTCGGTTGAACATTTAGAATCCTTGCAAAACTTACTGTATATATAGAGGATTATTTAAATCAATACTTCAAATATAATAAATTTAATTATGTATACAAATCAATTTTAGTTCATGAACAATTTTAGTTGATGTGTTTTGAGTGATTTTATGATTCAAAAATGTCGCTATTTCCTAAATTACGGGTTTTATTGATTGATTTAATATGATTTTATTTTGACTTATAATCTCTGTTTTTATTCATCCATAGCCTATATTACACATGTTGGTAAATAAAATGTTAATAAACATATTCACATTTTGAAATATAGTTGATTTTCAATTTATGATATTTAAAAATAAAATGTATATATATTTCTTCTTGTAAAAAAAATGTATATTTACAGAAAAATTCAAACAAAATTATAATTTTAAACGATCCTTACAAACTGTTAGACAATGAATTTAAGGACGTGACAAAATGGGGCAGTTATTTCCCATTACACCCCACTAATGAAGTAAAAACTCACGTACATTCCCGTAATTATCTCGTAACACATAATTATGGGTGATAATATAAAGAAAAATGTACTCGTACACGTACGTATATCCTTTTGAACTGAACAGAGATGACGTCCATATCTGTAAATTTAATATATATATATATAGCTCTTTCCTATATCATCTCGTTGTAAAAACACCCGAGATTTTCTACGGCCACAAAACAAGGCTAACATTTCTACAAATGACTGGTCCCGGTCCTGGCGGATCTAATGTACCACAAGCCTGTGCTGCATGTAAGCACCAACGTCGCAAATGTGCCCCGGACTGTGTTTTGGCTCCTTATTTTCCTCCGCATCGCCAGACAGAGTTTTTAAATGTTCACCGGCTGTTTGGTGTGCGCAACATCATGAATACGGTTAAAAAAGTTGATCCCAATCATCGAGAAGATGCGGTTAGATCTATGATTCATGAAGCTTATTTTCGATCAGTCGATCCGGCTGGTGGAGCTTACCGAATACTTAATAATCTTCAACAGATGTATACTCAAATGAAGGCAGAGCTCCATCTACTGCACCAACAACTAGCTATTTGTCGTTCGATACAAATAGATGGTACTGATAGTGATGATCAAATACAACATCCTCCTACGACATTTTATTTCGATATCCTCGCTCAAAATTTTGATCATGTTTTTTCACAACAATCGGCCAACCAAACAACATCTGATAACATTGTTATTGGTATTAAAAAGGAAGAATCATCTTCGAACCAAAATAAACAACTACTTCAACTGGTGCCATATGAGAGAAATGAAAAAGTAGAAACTGCAGATTTGAATGGCCCGGAAGATGTAAAACCAAATGTGCAAGGCTGATTAATGTCTTCCTTCCATTCATTTCAGGTTTGTAAATGTTTTAGTTTCATCTAAATTCTACATAAGCATTCAAGTCAATCATACATGAACGAATAATTAGATGTACTGTAATTAATCATTCCCCTTTAGCTTATTGTATTTTCTTTGCATCGGCTGTAATTTCATGAAAATCCGCGTCAGTTGATGATCGGATCGGTTGAGATTTAATATTTAAATGTTTCTTTTTTCTTTTTCTTTTG
Organism: Oenanthe sinensis; assembly: GCA_028671895.1. NCBI lineage: Eukaryota > Viridiplantae > Streptophyta > Magnoliopsida > Apiales > Apiaceae > Oenanthe > Oenanthe sinensis. Next base: position 13,741,688 of record CM053799.1, read on the forward strand.
CTAGTGTTTCTTTCTATTTTATATTTTGCTAGTTAGCTACTTAATTATTTTGTGAAACCTAGATTAGCTACTTAAATTTTTAAATACGATGATAACGATAATGCTAGCTAACAATATAATGATTCTATGAAAGCATAAATACTTGTTCTAAACTTATCGTTATGTTTGGTTACCCAATACAAGTATTCTTAAATTCAGAAATTCTTCTGAACCCTCGTCTAGTTACTTATAATCCTAACTAAATAACTCTATCTTGTATGGAATTTGGATGAGTTACGGTTGTTTGGTTTTATAAATTTTAAAATGAATAAGAGAATTTACATTTTCAAAATATCTAGGGTTAGTGCAAAATTAAAATTTCATTATTTTATAATAGATTAGCTCTGGTTTGTTTGGCAAATTTTAGCAGCTCAACTAGGTTACACTATGCTCAGTTATCAAACTTTGTAGCTACGTAAGCCACTTATAATTTTTTGGACTAAGTTATATATGGCCTGTTTGGCCTGACTTAAAAATAAGTCCTTTTGGACTTATTTTCGGGTAAAAATTTCATATTTTGATAAATGTTTTTTATACAAGTATTTAATGTATATTTGAGATTCTATAAGTTACAAAAAAAAGTTAACTTTTTCCAGAAAAAAGTTAGGAATCTCTAACTTTGTCTTAAAATAAGTTGACTTATTCTGGAAAAAAATTCCCCCAAACACCCCCATAGTAAAGTCTTTTGGATTAATAAAAATACATGTTTGGTTTATAACTTTGTAACTTCAAATTTTATTATTATATTCTTTTATTACGAACTTGATAAATAAAAAAATGTGTGTTTGATTAAAAAATATGTAACTAATTTATTGTTTAAGTATAGTAATAATAAAAAAAATTTACTTATACAAATAAATAAATATATACAATTATAAAATATGTAATATAAAAGAATATGTATTTGATTTATGAACTACAAATTACACAATTAATTTTTCATCTATAATAATAAAAAATTTATTTATAGAAATAAACAAATAAAAAATATAATATTAAATTGTTAGCTAACATTTTAACCCCCCACCCATCCACCCATATATATATATATATATATATATATATATATATATATATATATATATATATTTGAGATTTTAAAATTAAATTGACTGTTAAGATAAGTCAATATATTAATATAATATTACTTTACTTTAAATAAAATAAAATATAACATAAATAGAATTAAATAATAAATTTTAAAAGGATTTATATGTGTGTAGAATATTATAATATTGTAAATAATTTTACATAATAGCTTATCTAAATATCTTAACATTTTGATAAGAAACTCAATTTATGTATTTTTTACTAAAACTATTAGTTATTGTGTTACATCAAATCAAACAAGCTCTATTATTGAGGAACAACAAATTAAAATATTATTTTGTATTTATTTTATATTATTTAGGAAAATATTTATTATAATTCATTATAAATATTTATTATATTATATATTTAATTTATTAGGAATATTCTAGAATATGATAGAAAATATGAAAATGGTTTATTTTCTTTATTATTAAGATTTTGAATTGTTTCTCTTTTATTATGGGTTGCAATCCATAAATATTCTCACTTTTGCGTTTGAGAAAACTTAGGGTATTAATTGTGTTTGTGAATCAGGATTCATTTAAAATTTTATTAATATACTACCGTATTATTTTATATCTTAGGTTCCTTGTTCTATAAACTAAACACATATTTTTATTAATCTTAAAATTTTAAATTTGTAACCTATTTTTTTTAAAAATTAAGTTTCATATGTAACCTATTTTAATTTTGTAACCTATTTTAAATTTGTAAACTAGGCCTACCTCTTTGCTCACACGATAAATCGGTTAGTTTAAATTCTAAAACAAATTTTGGCGTCATGTACTTAACTATATTGAATTTTAAGGGCATCTCATATAAGTTTCTTAATATTATTTTTAGATTACTTAATTTTATAATTATACAAAGCAGCTGTTATCTAGTAAATAATTTTGTCAAGCTTACTTGCGTTTACTTCAATTTTACTTAGAAATAATTTGACAAACCAAATAGAAAACAATAACAATTAAAAGATGACATTCTTTATGTAACATCATGTATTTTTATTAATATATTTAGGTATATCATTTAATATTAAGAATAATATTAGTGAGTTATTAGTTATACTTATTTTATTATTATAATATTTTAGAAGATATTATTAGCAATAAGAGAAAAAGAAAAAAAAGAATAGATAAAAAGAAAAAGAAAAGGAGTTAGGGTTTTGAAAAACAAGAGATATTTTTGTAGAATCAGCCATATGGAAGAAAGAAAAAGGGAAAGAAAGGAAGAAATAGATAAAAGATGAGATAGAGAAAAAGCGGGTTATGGTGTTTAAATTATGATTATTGTGATCAAGAACAATTCATAATCTTTGACTCTTAAGATACAGATATCTTTTCAGAACTCTTTATCTTCACATCATTACTCGAAATTCGTATTGTTACTTTTAAATTGTATGTATATGGTATATTCATGTGTATCAGTTTGCATCCATTCTCATTCTTGTTAAATTCGTATCTCCTTCGCTATTTATCGGATTGTTACGATCTTATTGTGCCTAGAAAAGTATTTCAATTATCTACAACTTTCGTTCTTTGTATTTTCTGAAATTCTTACTAAAAGCATGTTGAAATCTATCTTTTATGTGGTCTGATGTGTTAATTCAAGTTTATATGTTGTAACTTTAAATATTCATAGTAAATTGAAATTGTATTCGATTTTTGTGAGCAATATAATTCTGGAAATGTCTTTTTGAGCTTTGCGTTCTTTATTTACATTCCGCTGTAAATTATGTGATTTTGATATCTTAAATATCAAAATACTACTGTGATCATAGCTTGATTCTGTTATGGCAGTCTGCATTTTAATTGTTTTTGAATTCGTTACTTCTCCGTTTTTGACGAGTCTTATCATTCTAGAAATATCTCAGAATTGTCTACGAATTTCGTGTTTCATGCTTTTACATTCGAGATCATCTTTATAGAATAAATTGTCTTGTTTCTGAACTGGGTATATCTGATTTTTATTATTATTAGTCTATTTTTGTAAGATATTTGGGTATGTGATATTTAAGTAATGTACTTTTAATTTATTTGTGATATATGTATGATTTGAGAGATTTCTTAAGACCTCCGTCATGAGTGGATAATCTCATGCTTTGGCACCACTTATACGGTGTATTTAAATTGTATGGGCGTGTCACATGAGTTATGAGACACGTTGAGTCATGACTATTGTGTATGTGTGTTTTGGTCATTTGGGTAGCATTGTGTTTTGTACCATGCAAGCCCCTGTAAGATTTTGAGTAGCATTTGATTTGTTCAATGAAAGTCACTGTAAATTTTGATGACTACATATTCTGGAGAACCGAAATGTATGACATCTTGTAAGTGTAAGATTATCTCTCATATCCGTAAGTAAATTCACTTTTGATCTATTTGATATTATTATCAGTAAGTGGTAAGAGTATATTGTGTATAGTAAGAATATTTATGATTTAAAAGTATATATGTAAGTTGATATTGTAAGATATCTATAGTGTCTTTTTACTTTTTTTTGTTATTTGTTTATATTGTGAGTTAAATATGATCAATATATTTTGTCTCTTTCGATTTGTTTCATCATTCTTTATTCAGATTTTTTTTATGTTATCAACATGTCTAACTCTTATACTCTTTGCATCATTTTATATTCGTATATGAGTTTTTCACTCACTGTTGGTCTATGTTTCTTGATTTTCCTGGCATATATTCATTATTAGGTGGGCTACCTTTTGGGAAGAGTGTGAGTTGTTGATTTTAAGGAGTTGTAACGTTTATATTTAGATTTGAATTTGGAGAATTTAGTTATAACTTTTTATTTGTAAATTGTAAGTTGTGGGATATTGAGGAATTATAATTTTTTTTGGATTTTGCGTGAAATTTATTTAAGTGAATAAGTTCAGGATTTTAAACTTTAACTTTAGAACACACGTCCTCCACAATTACAACGTGAATTTTAACTTGAACTTGTATTCACAATTTCAGCGGCTAATTTTTCATTTTATACTACGAGAATTACATTGTACTTATCTTCCAATTTGAAATTTTATTGAGTTGTACAGAGTAAAGAACATGATTATATAATGCAGATTTTATATTGCAGTATTATTTATAAGATCCATCCTGCATTTTAAACATTCGAATAAATATTATTTTCTAGCAAACAACCATGCATTAAATTGTTTTGTTAATATGCATGGCGTGATACTGAAATATTGTTAAATATGTCTAACTTTTTCTACTATAAATTTTTGAATACTGATCCTTCAAACCTTGATTAGATAAAGAATCAACCGATTGTTTACGAGGTGTTTGTTAGTAAGTAAAAAAATTATATCTCGAATAAATATAGACTCTCATCCTTAAATTAGTGGCCTCTAATATATCAAGATTACCAGCAAATTTATGTTTGCACCTTCTTATACATATATACTCCTCCTTACATTTTGAGTTGGTCGGCTGTAGAATATATATATATATATATATATATATATATATATATATATATATATATATATATATATATATATATATATATATGTACATTAGTTGTAAAAATATTTGTATTTAGAGCATATATTCTTCTCCCTTAATTATAGCCTAATTAAAGCAATGTAAACTTGTATATATTGATATGTCAGTGAATGAGAAAGGTACGGAAAATATTTTTTCATGGTATCGGAGCTTGCTCTAGGGCAATAATCTTTCTTAGTTTCCGATGTACTCTGTCTTCTTCTTCCTTCATCTACGTCAATTTCTACTCTTTCTTTTTAACCATGTCTGATCAAAACACTTTTTTCCACCCGGCTCTTGCCGTCTCCAATATTAAAAACTACATCCTTGTTGTCCTTGATATGGAGAACGTTCAATATGGAAAGTGGGCAAAACTTTTCAAAATTCACGCTCGCTCTCACAAGGTTATCCACCACATCATCAAACCAGAAGCTGGTAAAGAAAAGAAAAACCTACTACTGATGATGAGAAGGAACTCTGGTCTACTCTTGACGCTACTGTTCTTCAGTGAATTTATTCAACAATTTCAACTGATCTCTTAAATATAATTCTTGAACTCGATGCAACAGCAATGGAGGCCTAGAATAGGTTGCGTGATATATTCCAAGATAATCAAAACTCTCGTGTTGTGACGCTTGAAAAAGAATTTTCCAGTACACATATCAAACATTTTTCTAATGTGTCAGCATATTGTCAAAGGCTTAAGAGTCTCTCCGACCAGTTGAAGAATGTTGGGGCTCCTGTCAATAATAGCTGACTTGTTTTATAGATGGTAGTCGGTCTCTCGAAGGCGTACAAGGGTGTGGGAACATTAATTCGTCAAAGTAATCCTCTCCCTCAATTTTATCAAGCCCGCTCCATGCTAGTATTAGAGGAGGCAGGTTTAGCAAAACAGGTGGTTACGGGAACAAACACGATAATGATGGTTGCACCAAACAAAGAGTTCAATGATAGTCCTATTAATCCTGAAAATTCTGGACAGAATCGTGGAAAAAAGGGGGAAATCGGAACCTAAGTGGTGGTAAAAGAGGTGGTGCTAATCGTGGTGGAGCACGCAACAGAGGTGGTCGCAATGGTGGACGTGGAAACAATCAGGCACCGCAAGGTACGCAGTAGTGGCAACAATCTGGACTGTGACATCAATATCCAATAGCAGGTCTGTGGGGATGGATGCCACTATGAGCTGATCCTCCTTGCCCTTATGCAACTCCAACTGGGCTCGTCCTCAAACAGGCCCAATCAATAGGCAATCTGGAATTCTTGGACCACGTCCACATCAAGCTTTTACAGTAAGTGCACCTCTACCTATACTCTTACAGACATTAAGTTAGCAATGCATACAATGACATTAAACTCTCCGGATGATAACTGGTACATGGATACATGAACTACTTCACATATGACAGCTTCGAATGGTAATCTCTTGTCTTATTCTAATTTGAGCAGTAGTAATGATATTATTGTTAGTAGTGGTCATTTAATTCCAATTCGTGGTTTTGGACATACTAATTTGCCTCCTTCAAACCCTCTCATTTCATTAAATAATGTACTTCATGCTCCCAAACTTATCAAAAATTTAATATCAGTTCAAAAATTTATAACTGATAATTCTGTAACTATGAAATTTGATCCGTTTGATTTTTGTGTGAAGGATTATCACACGGAGGTGAGATTGATGAGATGTGACAGCCAGGGAGATTTATATCCTATTACCGCTACCATCACAAATAAAACCATTTCACCATCATCTTTTGTAATGTTATCATCTTCTTTTTGGCATGGACGTTTAAGTCATCCAGGAGCTTCTATTTTGGATATTCTTAGGAACAATAAGAGCATTGAATGTAATAAAATTAGCGGTTCCAAGCTTTGTCATTCTTGTGTTCTCGGAAAACATATTAAATTGTCATTTGTTTATTCAACTTCATGCACTAATATACCATTTGATATTATTCACAGTGATCTTTGGACTTCTCCTGTGTTAAGTTCATTAGGTCATCGTTATTATGTGCTGTTCTTGGATGATTATTCACATTATTTATGGACTTTTCCTTTGGCTAAAAAATTACAAGTCTATGATATATTCATCACTCTTAAAGCTTTTATTCATACTCAGTGTAAGTGTGAGATAAAAAATGTGCAATGTGACAATGGAAAAGAGTATGATAATGGACAATTTAGAAAATTTTGTCAAACTAATGGCATGTCATTTCGTTTCTCATGTCCTCATGCCTCTTCACAAAATGGTAAAGCCGAAAGAAAAATCCGCTCCATAAATAATATCATTCGAACTCTACTTGCACATGCCTCTTTACCATCTTCCTTTTGGCATCATGCATTACAAATTGTCACTTATCTTCTCAACATTCTTCCGAGCAAATTATTATCCAATGAGTCTCCTTTAAAAATTTTGTACCAAAAGGATCCTTCTTATTCTCACATTAGAGTGTTCGGTTGTTTATGTTACCCTCTTTATCTAGCTACTACAATCAATAAATTATAAGCTCGTTCTACACCTTTGTGTATTTTTTGGGTATCCACCGAATAATAGAGGCTACAAATGTTATAATTTATCATCTAATAAAATCATTATTTATCGTCATGTCAAGATATTTGTATTTAGAGTATATATTTTTCTCCCTTAATTATAGCCTAATTAAGGGATTGTAAACTTGTATATATTGATATGTTAGTGAATGAGAAAGGTACGGAAAATATTCTTTCATCCACAATAGACATCGTGTAGGATTTGGAGTATTTTACTAAATGCATTTTTAAATATTTTTAATTTTATCAATTTAGATTCTGGTTAAAATGTTGTCAAATTTTGGTGAATTTAATCCACATTAGTAAAATGTACATGTTAGCATAAACCATAATGCACAACTGCACATATGAAAATGTCCCATCTTTTTAAGTTCATAGCCAACAACAAAAAACTAGTTAAAGTCATTATCATTTACACGAACGAATGAAAAACGGAAAACAGAACTTACCGTATTTACAATTTTCGTTGCTCTATTATATTTCTCAATATATTCACGGATAAGTTTACTAATTGAGCTTGATGTATTTGAGGAGTAGCACGTGAAGTTAGAAATTTTAGTACAAATAGACAAATATAGAAATTTTTATGTAAATACAAAAAGAAAATTTAATATTTAAATTTTATTTTATATAAACATAAAGATAAAATTTAATATTTACAAAAATAACACTCAGAATTTATATTTAAAATTAACATGATACTAGTAATATACAGATCAGTTATTAAACATGCAAATATTGTCTTGATTTGACCAGGTAAGACTGAGAAATGAGTTATGAATTAGAATATTTGAAGTATTATTTCATACTAGGGGACTAATTTGAATTCTTATAATTATAATATTTTTAGATGACTTCTGATTTATTTTACTTCTTATCATTTGCAGAACATGCTAGGGATAAGAGTCAAAACACAATGATATTAAACTTTCATAAAGACACGCACCAACCAGAACAACATATCAATATTTTCACTAATGCGTTGGTAAATACAATAAATAATACTGTATATATAATAAAGATGCAAAAGATATAATATATTATTTATATGTATTAAAATACTCACTACTCTGTCTCAAAACTATACATACTCTATTATTCCAATAGTAGCTTTTATAAATCATAAAGATATATAAATACACATATTTATATATCATGTATTGTATCTTTATAATCATAAACTGGTATTCGTACAGAAATCTCCAAGCTTCATACATAAATTTTTTATTCATTCAGAGCATCACACATTCATATATATACTTTTTCGTATTTGCAAAATCATCAAGTGAGAGCATTCTTCTGAAATCTCAAATCTTAACCATTCATGTAACAAATAGTATATATAATTCCTGTAACAAATAAAATACAAACACTCCAATATTGCAGAGGAGCAAGCTATGGGCCTAATAGCATATATCTTAATTATACTTGATTTGATACAGGGCACTGGTGCCTATACAACATATACGCAGCTTTCATATGCGTATAGGTTCCTACTCATTACAATAATGTGTATAGATTAGATTTCCATATACTATACGTATTTTCTTAATGCGTCTTCAGACTAAGCATACTCCTTATGCGTGGTCAGCGAGTATTCATGGCCTTAGTTTGCGCTCGTCGGTATTTCAGTTACTCTCTCTCCAAAAAAAGGTACTGAGGGCCTTCACCCTTAATTAAATCTTGATAATTAAATATCCTTGTCATCAGAAAATTTTATCTATTTATCGAAATTTAAAATACATTTTCTCTATTATTGTATTTGAGGTTGAGGAAATTTATTAACTTGCCGAATATAATATAATACATATAATATAATAACTCAAATTACTAAAACATCAAAAATTTAGAAATAGATAATATAATATCTATGTTATTAAATATGTTATTATTATTTTAATACATAACCTTTTTCGGATATAATCAATTTCGTTAAGAAAATGGAATTATCTGTTTTTATGATGTATCGCAATTGGCTGGAATTAATACTAACAATGATGCAACTATACCAGAGAAGCTCGCGAGACAGTAACGGATCAGGGAGACTGAGGCTGTGATGCAGGTTTGGGCGAACAAGGGTAAAACAGTCTTTTTATATACATTTAATTTGCTCAGGAGCCAGGCTTGGATAGATGGTAAAAACATGTGTTCTCTTATAAGATATATAGTAGATTTGTTCAACATTTTATTAATTTTTTAATTATATTATAAATAATATAAATATATAAATATATATTCTCCCCATTGTACTTATTCTGATTTTGTTTCCTATTTTATTTTTCCCCCAAAAGCTGAATGATTAGGAGTTGGCTGACTGTGAACTTGGGCCGAGGTATTGGGCCAAGAGGGTTAAAGAAATTCATATGTTATTGTCGAAAGTATGGTGGGATTGAAGTCTGAACTGTGAACTAGTCACTTCGCTGTTATAAAATTTTAATTTTTTATCCAACTATAAAAAAATATATAAATAAACATCTAGATTTCATTCGTTGGGTGCAAAACAATTTTCTGCAAATGTTTTTTTATTCTCATGTGATTATTTGCTTGGGTAAATAATTTTTCTTACCTAATATTTTACGTTCAAAGGTAAAATATTTTTATTAAATATTTTACCTAATATTTTTATTCTCCTGTGAATTAGTCAAAAGTGTATTTTGATTAATTTGAAAGTGATCTAAAACAGATTTTGAAATTTTATTTTTTATATTAGAAGTTTATTTTTATTTAATTTTAAATCATTTAGAGTAAATTCAAAATTAATTCATTTACGAACACAAATTCAATCCGAAATTTGAAATTGTCATTCTAGCCAACCAAACGCTCTTTAAGTTTTATCACGAATAAATTGAAATATTTTAGTCTTCCTTATATAAAGGCAAGAATTCAGAAAATAATCTTCATGGATATATTCAATTTTTTTAACTAGCAAGTACACTAGAAATGACGAAAATAATCTCATCCATTTCTATTAATTTTTAATCACGAATAAATTAAACTTTTGAAACTTTTTATTATATATAAAAGGTAAACATGACTGTCCATGAACTACAATTTCAAGACTTAGTTACTAAACATACTACATAATTAAAATTAGAATAATTCGTTGGAAAAATTAACACTACCTATACCTTCCGATTCTTGACAGAATTGAATGTATACAATGAATCATAAATTCATATTTTTTAGTTACGAATCATATGCATTTCTGACTTTTTCAACTCACTTTCACTGATTGAATTTCAATATCATAATATAAATCAATTTAAAAATTAAAAAATAGAAAATTTTATTATTCAGAAAATGAAAAAAATGAAATTTAATACCAAAACGGGACAAAAATAATTTATTAGATCGGCCAGTAAGTGGGCCACCTAGACGATATCATGTAATAAAACATAACAAGAGAAGAAAGTTCGGTAATACTACATGCAAAACTAGCACACAAAACGAGTGGCTCAAGACCCCAAGCTCTGCCTCATCTCACATTCTCGTGTTTATCTACTATTATATCTCTACACCCGACAAAAATTAAAAAAAAAATCAAACTTTATACACATATAGAGTATGTAATATACTTGTATTATTTTCTCTTGTAATATAAATTCTACAATGAAACCAAAGATCCAACGACCCTCAAAACAACAAATAAATAAATAAAAGATTACAACAATTTAATGAGTGTGAAATGAATTAAATTAAAATGTCCATTTCCAGATCTTGACTCTGAGATCAACTTTACATTTAGCTTTAGATACAGAAGCTACTGTTGTTGCAGACTTACCTTTTGGTGTTGTAACATGCACCCCTTGACATTTAATTCTGATCCCCAACTTTTTACTCTTTAAATTATCAGCTTTCACAACTAGTTTTGTGTCTAACAATATTTGTAATGGTAACCCTGTTTTTTTCTTCAGATCCGATCTCAAAGAAGTGACTGAATCTGCATCAAGAACTTGTGAAGTTGTGTGCAATGGTGTGTGTATGTATGTGATGTTGTTTGGAGAGCTAGTGAAGGGTTTGAATGAGCCTAGGCCTATTTGGACTTGTTGGGGTGATGATGTTAAAGTTGTGATTTGTATGGGATCGTAGATGAAGATGAGCTTTTTGTTCGGGTTTGTGCATGAGAGTGTGATGTTGAGTTTTGTGGTGAGTCTTGTGGAGTCATCGGGTGCTGTTGTGAGATTGAATTGTGAGATTTTTAGAGAGGTGAATGAGAATGTGGGGCGGTGGGGTTTGTATATAGAGTAAGCTATGGCTCCTGCTAGGGCGGTGGCTATGAGGAGGATTATTATGATGAAGAGTGACCAGCAACAGAGGTAGTTACGGTGGCGGCGACGGGTGGTGTGAGGTGGGTTTTGGCGGAGATGGGCTTTGCCTGGTGGGATTGGGAGGGCGGCGGCGGCGGGGCGGGTGGTGTTGGTGGTGGTGCCGTTGGGTTTGGTGGCGGATGGATAGACTCTGTCTGTCATGTCTTATGGAGGGTTGGGATGTGAATGAAAATTTGATAATGATGTCATGTATACGAGTAGTGGAGTATTGTGTATTATTTGTATGAGTGAATGAAAATATAACACAAGATTTACACACTAGGAAATGGGAATGGCTTGGCTAGACGACTAATTTGTTTGCTGCTTACAACTCACCTTAAAATAGACTATTTTGTACTAGTATATATTATTCATTACACTCAAATTTTTCCACTCATACATCTGCCTGCAAATAAATTTCAAATTTCTGCTAACATTCTGGCAAAAGGAAAAAAGAAATACAAACTTGTAATAATATTAAAGGCCGAGAATTAGGAGCCGTTATGCACCGTCAACAGCTGCCATTTTTTTCTCTTGTTTCAACTCGTTGGCTCGTTCCCTCTAAGCCTTTGATGTCATTGTTCTAAAAATCAGATTAATCACCGATTAATTTCTATTTGGTAGTTTACCGCAGTGATAAATTTTATTATTATTTAATTAATTATTTCAATTAATACCTAATTCATCTGATTAATACATGTCATGTTCCGTGTCTTCACCATCTAATTCTAATTTTCGTATTATACAACACTGCTCGTTGCTGGTTACTACTTACCTCCGGTTCATCATATTTAAATGATTTGCTCTTGCTAACATTACCATACGTTAGTTATTTTAAATTAGCTCAAATTTAAATAAAAAAATATAAATTATTACAAAAAGTTCTCAAATATTTTTAAAAAATTCACTAAATCAAAACCCAAAGAGGATCGAGGATCGACAGTAGATGATGCTTTTATATAAAATTGTAGTATGTGTGATGTGATTATTTATTTTATAAATTAAAAATATATGTAATTTGTGTAGGCTTGTTTTATATTTTTATTTCCGTGCTTGCAACCGTGTAAGTTAAGAAGTATAATTGTAAAAACAAGTGGTGAGCTGATAACCAAGTTCACCACTCTCACGTCTTATATGATATATACTTGGCACGTTGGTTATAAACATGGCCTTTGGTTTATATTCTTTTTGGTGCTAGTCTGTGAGCTCCCTGATTAAGTCGAAGACATATTTAACTATAACGAAATTTAGCCACCACATGACAAATGATTTTGTTAACTTTCCAACTTAGTTAAAAATAGGGAAAAATGAATGCCGATAGTATATAATAAAGCAGGTCTACTAGGGGTCTAACCTACACAAAGCAAATTTAATGCAAGTCTAAATTAGAATATAATATTTTTAAATATAGTAAACTCTTTTTCTAAAATTTTGAGATTTTAAAAAAATTATTAACTTAATACGGAATATAATATAAGAACTTCAGTTAGTATTTCGAGTTCGATTTCAAGCAAAAATTGACAATCTTAATTTACTATTCAATCTAAAAACTGATTTTCGACTAGGAATATAATATATAATACTAATAAAAATTTATTCTAACACTAGTATTTTAACAAAACTGATAAATTTACAAACCCAAACTATTTGAATTAGATCCAGCTAATGCATTACAAGATGTCAAAGTTTGGGTATCGGATCGCACATTTCTCCTGCTGGGACTCCTAAATTGTTTAAAACACCAATTCAGACTGCCTTTTTTATATTGGGAAATCTTATGACACAAAATCCAAACATTATGGTCAAGTTTCGAATGCTTCAGTGTCTCGAATTTACTCAACGACATGTTGTCTCGGAAAACTTCGATCCTTGTAATTCAACTAAAACATACGGAGTATATCCTTCGTAAATAAGTACTCCGTATCGTTTTAATTTTTTACACATATTTTAAAATTAAAATAAAATTACTTATATAACTTTATATATTTGATCCCGCAAATATTTTGTATCCCTTTTTTTCAAAAAATCCAAATACAACTAATTATTATAATTAACATTGATAACACAAGTGACAATAGGTTTATTCTCTGTCGTCTCAGATTCTGGATTCAATTCTGGCTAATCCCGATATTATTTATAATAAATACTCATTTATAAGGTTATAATTCTAATTAGTCATAAAAAAAACATTTGATGTTATCTCAAGTTTACATCATCTTAAATTATTAACCTTCACAAATTTAGATTATATTCCTAAGAACCAATCATCTTACAAATTTTAATTCAATTTAAAACTTAAAATGAAAAAAAAACATTGTATTACTTCTAAAAACAAAATAATATTCATAGGGTCATCTAAGTGTACTTAGGGTACACTCTAATAACTACCTTGAGTTAACAAAATTTTAGTGGTGAAAATTTTTATACATACATGAGACCATTATTATAAATGAAAATGGAGGCAAAAAAATTTGCCAATAGAAAAACCTTTTTTTCTTTTTTTTTTCTAAACATAAGGTGCCTTGGAACAATCACGTTCAGTTAGATTTGATTGTTTAACTTTCGTAACCACGATGAGGTAACCACTTGGTTTCCCTATTCTACCTCATCAAAGGTGCTTTTTCTTAATTAATATCGCTATTTGTATAGAGTTGATTCTGCACGTATTTCAAAGTTTTTTATTACTCCTTCGGTTCCAAAATAACAATGATTTTAATTTATTATACATAATTTAAGTTGTAAAAAAACTACTTGTATATATTATTTTTACAAATTCTTTTTCTGAATAATAATTTAAGTATTATATTTTTATTTTAAAAAAATTAAAATTATATATGCGAGTAGTGTTTTTTTACACCTTAAATTACGTGTAAAAAGTCAAATCGATTATTATTTTGGTACATGAGTATATAATTATAATTGTTTTTTGAATTTATTAAATAAAAGTATATATTTAATATTTTAATTTAAAAAATAATAATAGATTTAATTATGATCAAAATATCTTAAATTATGGGTAAAAAAATTAAATAATCTATAAAAATACTCGAGGAATGTATATGGTGTATATATAATTGTTGAAAAAACACCAATAAGCAACACACTATCCACTGAGAGTATTACAAGTACGACTGACAAATGACAATTCTTCAACTTATATTTAGATAGTTTTAGGGTCCGTCTTTACGGGAAGCGATTGTTCATTAGTCCATTATTTATCGCGCATAATATTAATATAATTTTTTTAAAGTTTCTTCCACTTCATAAAAAAGACGTGAAATAATAATTATGAACAAACAATTGTTCTAAACCAATTGTTTAGTTTTAAATTGTAATTTTAGGCAACCAATTTGAATAAATCACATCAAACCAAACATACCCGGTATATACCGTTTAAAGCGGTGTCGGGGAGAATAAGATGTATGCAGACCATACCCCTGTTCGAAAAGAGTAGTGACGTTATTTCCGTGATGACCCACGGCTTAATGCATGACAAAATATAGTGAGTGACATATATATAACAAACACTACTCACATACAAAATTATATATATGAACATAATAATTCGAAAACTAATAAAACAATTTATGCAGTCAAGATTGTGAAATATAAATGAATTTCGAGAGTCAAAAACGTGTACCTTTTATTAAATGAAAATCTAGTTGTTATAGATTAAAAACTAGGGTGTATTAATTGCGATGTGTGTCGGACCTTATCGAGTTTTAATGGTTGCGCTTGCTTGTCAGAACTATCTATGTTCTACAAAGATGCCTACGTATCTCAAGCGTGTTAAGAATCAAGTCAGGACATAGTTCTAAGAATGAGGGGTTATGCCCTTTACATAGACGTTTAGTCTTAGAATCATATTATGGTTAGAAACCTTGATGGATGATGCCCTCGAAACTTGATGGTGATGCCCTTAGGGCTTAGTAGTACCCTTGGGGCATGGTGATGATATGCTTAATAAAGCTCATTGGATTTATATTCATAATATTATTTTCTCTTTCCTGTCACGGTATGCCCCTAGTGGTCTTCGAGACTGGAGGTTGTTATTATGAATAGGCCATTTGTTAAGACGTCTTTTTCTAGAATTTATATCTTCATGAGTTGATATTTCTTCATCCATAATGTATGTTCTAGAGAAATCACGATATCTATTATGATGAATGGGCTCAAAGCCTTCGATATAGATTGGAACATACTTTCTTCCCTCGTAGGTCCACACTGATAGGGAAAAGGAGGAGACAGATCATTCATTTCGGTAGGTTGGAATGGTGGTAGCCCAAGACTATGGTTTTGCATTGTCTGTAGTGGGATAACAGTTGTGAAAACTTTTAATCTCGTAGGAACCTTGTTGGATGATGCCCTCGAAACTTGATGGTGATGCACTCGGGGCTTAGTAGTGTCCATGGGGCATGGTGATGATAGGCTTAGTAATGTTTATTGGGCTTAGTGATGATACTCTCAGAGCTTAATAATGCTCATAAGGTTTGGTGATGATGCACTCGGGGATTAGTAGTGCACATGGAGCATGGTGATGATACCCTTGGGGCTTAGTAATGCCCACAGGGCTTAGTGATGATGCCCTCGGGGCTTAGTAGTGTCGATTGAGCTTGGTGGTAATGCAATAGGGGCTTAGTATTGCCCACGGAGCTCGGTGATGATGCCCTCAAGGTTTAGTACTGGTGATGCCCTCGGGACTTAGTAGTGCCCGTAGAGCATAGTGATTATGCCCTCGTGGCTTATGCCCTCAGGGCTTAGAAGTGCATATGGAGCATAACGATGGTGCCCTCGAGGCTTAGTAGCTCCCTCAAGGCATTGTGATGATGCCCTCGGGGCCAAGTAATGCCCATGGGGTATGGTGATGGTGCCCTCGGGGTTTAGTAGTGCCCTCGGGGCATGGTGATGATGCCCTCGGGGATAAGTAATGCCCATGGTAATGGTGCCTTCGGGGATTAGTAGTGCCCTCAAGGCATAGTGATGATGCCCTCAGGGCTAAGTAATGTCAATGGGGCATGGTGATGGTACCCTCGGGGATTAGTAGTGCCCTCATGGCATGGTGATGATGCCCTCGGGGCTAAGTAATGCTCATGGGGCATGGTGATGGTACCCTCGAGGCTTAGTTGTGCCCTCGAGGCTTTGTGACATATGGAGTTGTATCCATAAATTTGTCCTCCTTGTTATTCAAACATAGGTAAACATATATAGTAGTTCGAGGGACTTGTTACTCAAATCTCATCAATGTGTGATAAGTCAAGTCCTTTTTCCCTAATAAATTAATTATGAGTCTCTTTATATAGGAAAACGAACATAGCTTGTTTCACATTTTCTCGATGTGGGAAAAGTAAATGCCTTTTTTATAGGAGTTTTCAAACTCATATTCTTTGTAGGAATGTAATTCTTGTGGAGGAAATAACCTCCTTAGATGGGCTTCTAGATCATTCCTTATGGAAACCAACTCCTTATAGGAATATTTAACTTGTAGACTACTTTTTTTCAAAGTAGACAAAAATTAGATTTTATTAATAGGCTTAATTAATCTGCCCATTAATTAATTACAAATTTATGTAATAATAAGATATCCATCGTTACCAATTCAGTTCTATTTAATGCGACATTGATTACGTCTCTAGAGCTATTTTCAGCCCATATCACTAGTACATGTATATCGAACTCAAAAAAAAAATTGAAATGTTATGAAATATTTGTAGAATCCTTGAATCATTGATGACAGTTATGTAATAAACTATGTTGTGAATTTTTAAAACTAACCATATCCCAACTAATTTGTAAATGATCACGTAAGGTTGATTCATCGTGGAAAATCGTAGTCCGAAGATGATAGAAACTGCCACTCACATGTTTATATCCACACAAACACATGAATATGGATTAAGTGGACAATGGTAAGGAACTATGAAGTCTGGTTGCATGTTGGGCTTGATGGCAAATCACTTTCCATAGAATTATGCCTGGTTGAAGCAAAATGGTTAAAAATTTGCACCCTCGCAAAGTTGGAGATATTTTACACGCTGGCAGTTATTTAATAACAAAGATTGGTGGTGGAAGAATAAGTGTTTTCCCTCACAGAGCACATGAATAACAATCCCAAAAGAATCTCCTTAACTATACAATGTGAAAACTCTCTCCAGGCAAACATTGATTAATAGGCAACCAATCTGAATCATGAACCTAAATTATATACATATATTAAATAAGATTTTATTTATTATAAGACACGAGTCTAGACTATATAAATTTTATATTGAATATAATTTTATTTCCGGTCAAAAATATATATACATATCAATTTTTGTACTTATATAATAATACGGCCCAAACTATATACATACATGTATATATTAAATAAAATTCTAAGTTTTGAAATAATAATTTACTTAGTATAACACATGAACCCCTACTATATATATATATATATATATATATATATATATATATATATATATATATATATATATATATATATATATATATTTATATTAAATATACTTCTACTTTAGTCCCAAAATATACATATATATACATATAATAGATTTCTACTTATTATATAATACAGACCCAAAATATATACATATCTATATTAAATAAAATTCTAATTTTTATACCTAACTTTTAATTATTATCAATATAACTTTTTTAATTAATTTTTATCAGCCACCTCTTTAACAAATTTACATAAAATAAGAAAATATATGATATAAATTTTTAATCATATAAAATTTTAATATAAAAAATTTAATGCCAAGTATCATTAAAAATATGTTATAAAATACAATTACTTTAATATTAGCACTGACTATATTATTATAATCGAAATATTAAAATTTTAATAGTTGATTGGTCGATATTTCGACCGAACTATTTATATTTTATTAATTTCATTAATCGTTATTAGATAATAAGCCTAAACTCTTAAAAATATAATTTTTCACTTGAAAAGTATATTCCTCCTCAATATAAGATATTATATTAATGAAATATTTTTTTATTTGAAACATATATTATTTTTTTGTGTAAAATACTATACTAATAAGATAAATTTAAATTTATTTTAGAGAAATTGACTCAAAACTAATTTATTTATCCAAATAGTAAAAAATATCTCATAAATAAAATATAAATATGATTTATAATAAATAATTTCACTCAAGAATTATTGTATAAAGTTTATAACGTGATAGAAGATATTGTAGGCTTGTAGCGCTAGTATTTTTGTAGATACTTGTTGAACTCAAACGCAAATAATTACACATACTTGAGAGTCGTGAGCGGAGTAAAATTGTTATGGCTATATAAAGAAAAAGTTGTCAATAATTGAACCTCCACTAATCTCATTTTTTTTCGTCTTCTCTTGGTTTTTTCTCATTGTCCGTTCTTTTGTTATTACAACTTGATCGGAGATGACTTTACAAAGTTTCCAATTGGGATCATTTGTCATTTACTCAAAAAATGTTAAAAACAACAAGTTTTTAAACAAAATTAATAAAAATAACAATTTTCGGATGTAATTACAATTTTTACCGGATGAAATACTCATTTGTCAGTTGGGTATCTCATTTATATAAGATACCCAGCTCATAAATACGTATCTCAACAAAAAAATTTAAAAAAAACATAGATACACATATGTGAATTGGGTATCCTATATATGACACACAATTGATAAATGCGTATCATAATATAGATATTCAGTTGACAAATATGTACTGTATGTATTCTGAATACCCACGTCATAAATGCATATTCAATCCGTTATTTATAACTGTATTTCTCCAAAATTATTATTTTCATCAATTTTGTACCAAAATATGTTATCTATCTCCTTCATCTTCTTGATTGACTTTGGCATTTAAATATGGAGAGATCACTTTAGGAGTACCCACATTTATAAATCAACATGCACCAGTACGTCATTTTATATGATTATTATGGTAAATCTACTACACTTTGGAGTACTACTTTGTGATAATTTATTCTCCATTTCTCCCTATTGTTTACAGCTATAAGCGAACTGGAATGCAATTCACAAATGTTTAAATTTCTCTTCCGATTAATTAGAATATTATGGCTATTTGGATTTATTTTTATTTATTTTTAAAAAGTAGCTATAACATGGAGTAATGTATGCAATGAAACTGTATCCGGTATATAAAACTGATCACATCTGCACATGATATATAAAGGTTCCACCTAGTTCGATCTAACTATAATTATAGAGAAAAATCAGTGAAGATTATTTTTTATTTAAAAATCCGAAGAACTTTTATGTTTTACGAGCACAATATGAGCATAACATGTGTTACATATTCTGTACAATATATTTTGCAATATTTTACGAAGTCTAACCCATAATTTATAATTCATAATGTAGATGTATATAATGGATAAGGAAGCTGTATCTGCTTATGCAAATAGTATAGTGATTCTTGAGGACCAGGCAGCTGGCACATGTATAGAACGACAATAGTCTTTTTTGACCATGCCGTTAAGGCTAGCTTTGAATATTAATCAACGTGCGTGCCCTCCTCTCCAGATAAGCAACATCCAATTATATATACATACACGCACATGAAATACTAATGGATATGTTCCACAAGTCTCTTGTTAATGTAAGCCCTACCATTACATTTACATTACAGCCGTCCAAAACTAATTAAATTAATCTCTTGATTTAAGTATAAACGTATCACAAGAAAAATGGCCATTTTTGTTGTAATGTACCTCTATATTGTGTAGTGAGGTAAGTGAGACAGTGAAGCAGTAAGAGCCATAAGCTTACATAGAAACCATTAGAGTCTTTTAAATAGCTAGAAGCAAAATTTATATGAAGAAAGAAATTACTCCATGAAAAATGAACGAATTATAGAGCTGATATTTATAATTTTCAATATTTATTACATTTTATTTCTAACGATATAAGCTAAAACTCAAACTCGTCAATTTAATTTCCACAAGTCTTGTCGTACAAAATTCATTTGTTTCGCTCGGTTCTCTTCCCCCTTCAATTTTGAATATAAGCTTCTATCTAATCCTATCTCGATCATTACATTTTTTCCAACCAAACGGAACATAAAGAAGATTAACATCTTACTCTATCTAATTAAATTACTTTATTATCCAATACCTTGCTTGTGGTTTGTATTTGACAGACATCCAAGTGCAAAGAATTTTGCACAAACTTCGACTTAAGAGTTTGAAATGGGAAGTTGTTGGAAATGTTCTTATAGCAACTCCAACAATATCCCAATTTTTTCTCAAATAATAATATAATTAAATTGTCTCTTAGCTATTTAAGATACAAGATTAGTCAATATCTCCAACAACATCTTTATCCTACCTCTTAAACTAAACTAGGGGTGTATTCATTCCGGATTCAGCAGTTTTTTTATATTTTAAAAATATGAGAATATTCAATTAGGATTTTAAATAATATTTTAAAATTTGAGGATATTCAATCAGGATTTTAAACTGTACTTTAAAATTCGGGGTATTCAATAAAGATTTTAGTTAATGATTTAAAATCCAGGGGTATTCAATCTGGATTATTATTAATCAATTAAAATCTAGGGGTATTTAAAAACTTATTAACACCGATGGATTCTACAAATTCATGGATTATGTTGGATTTTCCAAAATCTTACCTCAGTATGAGAGATTCTAGTGAATTCTGTTAACTCCACGCGGGCTCTACGAATTATTTACGTAATCTATCAATTTTACGTGGAATCTTGAATCAAATACAATCAATAAAAATTAATGAATTATAAATAATACTTTTTTTCTGAAACATAATATTTTTAAATCTAAATTAAATACACCCCTAAATATGTAATGTATATTAGCAATAGAAGAGATAAGGAGAGGAGAGAGGCAAGTGAGGAGAATGATTCGGCTCTTAAATATTTGAGGAAGAATTAGGAGATTGTTCAAGGGTTTTTTTTTTTGCCTTTTGACAGAGAGATTGTTGGACTCTTAAATGCTGTATAACTTGTCATATGGCCGTGTAAACGTTAGCCACATTCGTTCCAAGTAATAGATGGTTAAATCTAATATAAATATACGGAAGTAAATATTATTGAACCATTCTGGAAATTCAGAGTAATCACTTGAGACAAACTTGCCTGCCAATTTTTACAGTTCACACCAACTGGAATCTTACAGTATTTTTAAATTCTTTTGAAAAAGACTATAGCTTATGAAACAACTCTGTTTTTTTACAACACACTTAACGATCTGTACTTGCAACTAATATGTGATGCTACAGCCTACAACTAGATGGGATACAGATTATATGACGTGTGAGATGGGATACAAAGGCATGACGAAATCCAATTGTGAGGATACTATATTTCAACATTTGGAGTCTGCAGCCAAAGTAATCATAGAATATACATCTCCATTGCGACTACAACAACTTGTCAATGATGGAGACTGCAACAAATTCAATCAGTACTTGTATGCAATGGATGAGATTCAGCAATCAATTAAATCAGGTATGATCCCCGATTATGAGACTCAGGGAACTCTTGTTAATTGTTATGAATACACCGCAGATGGTATTTCAAGGAATATTGGACTGCTCAATCAGAGGGACCAACTCTGAAGCTTTGGATTCAACTGTATTATGGCTATGAGTTGCAGGGCAGCGATTATACTGGCCATGGTGAGCTCTTCCTCAAAACAAGTTTATCGTCTCCGTAGCATAGTAAAGAGGCTGAACCCCGCAGAATGTCTTAGGGGACTGCATTGGGGTGTACAGAATTCTGTGGACAGTCATGGTTACAAGGTTTGACGTCATGGACTTGCAATATTGTGACCACAAAGATTTTGCTTCAAAAATCAGATTATTGGTACAAGCAGCTAACAAATGTTCGCTGTTTTGGACTTGTACAAGGCTATACTTGATATATTGCCTGAGATTCGAAACATGTTCCAATGTGTATCATCATCCACATATATATCTAATGGAGCAAGTAATACTATTGATAGCATCGCAACTCTAGCAAGGAAATTGTTTTTCAGCTTTCAGCATGCTGTGCTTAATGAGAGCTCGAACAATCTATCTCCAAAAGGCTCAGTCCATTACACGACAGAATATGCTGTGGATTATGCTGTTAGCATTTCACTGTATGAGGAACCGCTAACAATTATAACTTGATGCTAAGTGTTTACGGTTAATAAATCCTTTCTAGAGAAATTCAGGTGCCATCTACAGATGGAAAGGTACAACGAGAGATATATCAAGTACTCATCAAAAGACTTCCAGAATAAAAATTAAAACTTGTTTTCCGAACATCTGATAGCCCAGTAGTCCACAATGGCACAGAAGCTAAGAAGCAAGGACACGAGTGCGGGTTGCGTAGTAAGGGGACACAAGAGTTCGACAAATATAATAATACGGGGATTCGGGTGTGGGGGGACACGGCATATAAAGATATAAATTTTCATATATATATTTCATGTTTTACATATCAAAACCTATTAATAAAAACAAAAAATGTATGTGAATCGAATTAAAAACATAATATTTTCATTTAAAACACAAGAATCTATATAAACTATGTTCATTTGTGTAAAAATGAACAAGAGTATCAATATTTTGTATATTTACTAATAGACACGTATGCTTAATTTTATGAAAGTGATTAGTTAATACGACTTCTAGCCACAATTTTTTAAAAAAAATATTAATTAGGATTGTGAAAGAATCCGCGTGTCTAATAGGGGGACACGCGTGTCCTAGTATCCGACACGGGATACTGTAGAAGACATGGGATAATTACAACTTGTTCCCCATCTGCTAAGTGTTTCTCGTGTTCTGAGGAGCTGTAAGGAATTGCTGATTGATAAATGAACAGGAAGAACCTATCTGTGTAATATGTTTCTCATGTTCCGAGGAGCTGTAAGGAATTGCTGATTGATAAATGAACTCAACTCGTTATATGTATTCTTAAGACCAGATCAAAAATTATAAGACTATGCAATATGTGAACATTTGCTGGGAAATTACATGCGACTCGAATGATACGTTTTAATAATAATAAATCAAACTTAACATACCACTATGTCCCACTCAAAACCCCATGTTGGAAGAGTGAGATGTACGCATACTTTCTCCCTGTTCCAATAATTAATCTGTACACTTTTAAATTTTCCTCTGAGATTGATAATAAATGTAATTTTTGTTGTTCACCAGCTCCGGGCATTATACTTGACACAATTCTCATGGAAAAGATCGAAAAGTGGATATATGTACAATATAATTATTGTTGCTAAAATGATGCATAATACTATTATGAAACCGAGTGCTTGTGCCATGTCTCCCATGCCCAATGTTCTCAAAGTTCTTTCTAAGCAGCTCTCGGTAAAAATGTACATGTACATATGATCTGCATATAAGTAGTTTGTTACCTGGGTCTAGTTGGGTGTAGAGTGCATATTGTATATATTAAATTTAATAAAAAAAAATTACACATGAAATTTAATGGCTCAATTTTAAAGAAGTTCGGTCATACTAGATTAATTTGACTTCATTATTTCAATTTTGCACGCGGAGTTTTGATGTTACATTACGACGGAGTCTGGAAATTAAATACGAAGACTAAAGGCAGCTTCCCAATGGCTCCCACCTTCGTTATGTCTCTATAAAATTGTACTACTAGTTGCAGTCTAGATTTACATCTCCAACTTCTAAACCTCAGACTAGATCCTGGTCAAACAATTAAATTGTCTACATTTCCTGTACCTTCTACGATAAACCTGCATTTCCCATCCACGTTTACAATGGTTAAGGAAACAAGCATTTCATCATCAGCAAAGATTGTGAAAACTAACAGTTTATTGTCATCTTGGGTATCTACTGGGGTTTTAACATCCAGAGAGATCACTTCAACCGCGTATGCAGACACCAACGTCCACCAGCCACCAACTTCAGCAACCTCAGCAAATGATATAGTCACTGGTTCACATACTTTTAAATTTAATCGCTACTCGCAAAGAGCAGGATTTGAAGTTGGAAAATATTTGACGTCTGATACTTTCACAGCAGGTGGGTATGACTGGGCAATAAATGTATACCCCAATGGCAAGAAGTACCAGCATAAAGATTACATGTCAATCTATATAAGATTGGAGAGTGAAGAAACTGATGTGAATGCAGTGTTTGAATTGACGCTTGTTGATCAGAGTGGAAGAGGTAAGCACAGAATTCAGACACCTTTTGGTTTCTTGATGAGACAACGCGGAAGTCAATGGGGATTTGGCAAGTACATGAAGAAAAAATATTTGGAGAAACTAGGCTACCTAAAAAATGATTGTATGGTAGTAAATTGTGTAGTAGGAGTTCTTGCATTTGGTACAGAATTGGAAACCTCAGCCCCTGGTAATTTCATATCTAATTACTTGTCTTCATCAATAGATAATGAGATTATAAAGCTTGAGGAATTTCAAGGCATGAAGGAATCTAACAGCAAGGATACTAAGTTGCTAGATTTGGAGTCAGCAGCAAAAATAATTATAGAAATTGAATCTCTATTGCAGCTAAAAGGACAAGGACTTATTAATGATGGAGACCGCAGCAAATTTGCTCAGTACTTATACGCAGTCGATGAAATTCAGCAATCAATTAGGTCAGGTATCTCCGGTTATGACACTCACAAAGCTCGGGCTATTAAAAGTCTGCAGCTGGTGTTTCAAAGAATCTTGGACTGCTCGGTCACTGGGACAAAATCTGATGCTATGAGTGCCACCGTTTGCTCTAGTAGTGTGACTAGCAGTTATAATTATGAGTTGCAAGGAAGCAATCAGACTGGCCAAGGTGAGCTCTCGCGGGAGCAAGTTTATCGTCTACATAGTATAGTAGAGAGGCTAAACTCCACAGGATGTCTTGGGGACTGCATCAATGTGTACAGAATTTCAAGGAAGTCAGCTGTTGATGCAAAGTTTCTGAGGTTTTGCATTGGCAAGTGGACCACCAACGACTTAGATAGTTTGGACTGCGAAGAGTTTACTGCAAAAATCAGAATATGGATACTAGCAGCCTATAAATGCTACAACACTATCTTTCCCGAGGAGATGCAATATTTTGAGCAGATCTTTGATGGTGTAAAAGCTGTCACATATGAAGATTGTTTCCTGGCTATAGTTAAACATGCTGCAATTGAGTTGAACAATTTCGCGGACGCTGTAAGTTGTATTGCATCATTTCAAAAACTGTTCCCTGTTTTGGATCTGTTCAAAGTACTGGTTGTTATCTTGCCTAAGATTCAAAACATGTTCCACTCTGCATCAGTGCTAAATATATCTTATGGGGCTAGTAATATTATTATTAGCCTCACAAGCCTTGTAAGGAGATTGCTTTCCAGCTTCCAGGATACAGTGCTTAATGAGCAATTAAACACCCTACCTTCAAAAGGCACAGTTCATTCTTTAACAGAATATGCCATGAGATATGTTAGTAGCATTTTATTTCACAAAGAACTGCTAACAGATATAATTGTATCTCTGCCAACAAGAAGGTTGGGAAATCAGGCAGATGAACAGTTTTTGGAAGCTTCGTGTGGAAGCCCTTTGCGACTTCACGTGATGTGGATCATGATAAACTTGAAAATCAATTTGGAGGGTAAATCTAGTCTTTATAAAGACTCATCATTGAGTTATGTGTTCATTATGAATAATGTGAACTACATAATTAAGACTATTACAGGGTCTCCGGAACTACCAGAGATGATTGGGAAGGAGTATCCGTCAAAGTTGAGCAAAGATGTGTTGCAGGCAGCACAGAACTATTCTTCATCCATTTCGTGCAGGCTTCTGTACTGTTTGAGAGATGATGGACTAAACTTTAAGTTTCTACTTTATAATGGGATTTCAAAGAGATCTGTGAAGAATAGGTTCAAAACTTTCAACACTACATTTGAAGAAGTCTGTCAAAGTCAATTCACAATGTATGTGCTGGATATTCAGCTGCGCTCTCAGATTCACAAGTTAATGCTAAATAAGTTGCTTCCAGCTTATAAATCATTTCTAGCGAAATTCGGCAGCCATATACAGAGTGAAAGGTTCAAAGAGAAATACATCAAGTACACATCACAGGACCTTGAGAATAAATTAAAAATTTGTTTTTAGAACACTGACCATCTGTCGGCAGTGGCATAGTTACAGTTTGTTTTCAGAAGACTTGTTTGAGAGTCGAATGCCGAATCAGAGTGGTGTTTCCACTGTTTCCTTGGTTTGTAAACATAGGTTGCCACCATTTATCAGTTTCTGTGTGTTTTACCTATACCAAATTAGTACATCGGTGTGATGACTTCTGTTCAGTAAAGAAAATTCAAATAGAAACAATTCAAACAAGTATAGTATAATGTCATCTCTACCGGCTTAAGGGATGTCTTTTACAGTAATTCTCTGAAACTTAAATCCACAATTATCTAGAGAACAAGGTAATCTGCGAGGATACAAAACTAAGAATAGAAAATTAATGGATGTATCAGCATCCGACGAACTATGCAAAATCTAAGGTGCATTACTAATGTTCAGCTTTTGTCAAAATCAGGTTTATCAGTGCCCTAAATGTTCCTTACACTTGATGTACGACTAAAAATCATTTTAGTCGTAGGGAGGTACTAAACTGGCCGTCAGAAATAAAAAGAATGATGATTCGCCATTTTAATGAAATCAGTTTCAAAGAACAAAATCATTTGCAGCCTGTCAATACATTTTTATAAAGCCCCGTAGATAAAACCGAAGAAACTATTTCATCTTGTATAATGGAGTGGAGTATGAGTACACACGCGTAATATTGCATATGAATATGTATCTTTAGTGTTTGTAACTTAAACTAAAGTTCGATTTGGCCAAAGTAGGATTTCATATGATGACAGATGTTAGAATAATATAAGATCCCGGTCAGTCTCCTAATATCTTAAGATTTTAGATGAGCTGGTTACTCAACATAGTATCAGAGCTCCGGTTGGCAGGGTCTAATGGTAAGCCAGTCTCCTAACATATTTTAGGAGAAACGGTAACTTAACACGACACAAAAGTTGCTTCTGCTGAACTAAATTATAACCTCAGAGTTATCCATATACAGATTTAATCCCTAGTTATTTGACGTTTCTGAAAGCATGCAAAAATGTTGATTACAAAATGATTGGATGGAGGAGTCTGAAAATTAAATAGGAAGTCTTAAAAGAGCAAGTCAATGGTTCTCAACCTCATTTTTCTCGTCGAATAATAATATTGTACTTGCCATCTTTGAACTTGAATCTATCCCTGCTGAATTTCAACATCTTCATCATTAAACCCTCAGATTAAATCCTTGTCTTAATATGTCTACGTGTCATGTACCACCTATGACAGATGATCAGATTATACAATTTATGGCATTCCAGGGTATGAAGGAATTCAACTGCGAGAATTTTTAGTTGAGGTCAACCGTATAAAAGATCCTAATCGTTCAATTTTAAATAAATCATAGAAAATATCTTAATCGTCCAATTTTAGATGAACCATATAAACGATCTTAATCATTCAATTTTAATAAAATCTATTTTAAAAAAGGATATATATCATACATACATACAACTCTATACTCGATAGTCCTCTTTTTATACCACTTCTCACGGATAATATTATATTATATTCTATATTTTCTATTTTAAAAATCATACTTATCCTATAATTTTAATAAAATATAGTTTTTGAAAAAAAATATCAATATACCATACATACAACTCTATCATATATTTCTGACAAAAAAACTCTATCATATATTATATTTAAATTATATTTTATATTTTCTAATTTAATAATCCTACTTATCCTATAATTTTTTTTAATATAGTTTACTTACATTCAACTCAATTTTATCACCAGTCAAACTCTTTTATTTATTTAAAATTATGACTTATCATTAAATTTTATGAATATTAATATATAAACATCATTGTATAGAAAAATGTAAAAAAGAAATTAATACTAAAATAAATTATCATATTAAATGAAATATTTAAATTATATAAAATAATTAATATATAATTTATTAATAACACTCATACTTTACACGGGTTATAAGCTAGTATTATATTATATCATATATATATATATATATATATATAATTGGAGTAAAGGTGGTTAATGTGGTCGTCAGTGGTCCTGTCTCTGTCTTGGCTATGCTACCGGAGGCTCCGGGAAAGTCGGAATATGAGAGCACTCATATTGGGGTGGGCTTTACTACTTATATGATTTCAGTAGTAATCCTCTCCGCACTTGGATACCCAGCATTTACCGTAGTACACCAGAGGTGCGTCCTTCTCGGTCCTCTCGTACTAGGAAAAGGTCCTCTCAATGCTCTAACGCCCACACCAGATATGGACCGAACTGTCTCACGACGTTTTGAACCCAGCTCATGTACCGCTTTAATGGGTGTGGTGTCACCTAAAAATAGGAATTTTTTTAAGTAGTGGTGGTCACCCTACAAAATAAGAATTTTTAATTATATATATATATATGCACATATAAAAAGAATATTGTACATTAAAATAATTGTTAATATGATAATATATTTAAACATAAAAAAGTATTATACAAATATTATTTTTATATAATATATTAAAAAATATTTTATTGTATTAGTATTTCTATAAATATGTAATATATATTAAAATAATTCTATTGTAATTAACCTATGTGATTAATAATAAGATATTATTTTTACACTCAATATACATTATTATAATATTAGAATACATAATAAAAAAATATAATATATAAAATAAATTATTATAAATATACATTTTAAATATTTAAAAAGTGACTCATGCGTTGCACGAGATTTAAACTAGTATTTTTTAAAGCTTCGGTTAAGTATTTTTGTATCTACTTCCCTCCGCTTACAATTTTATCATTTATAGTTGTTATTTTTTATGGTTTCACATTTTTATGAATATTTATAAATTATAATTTTTGTAAAAAAAAGTAATGTATTTATTCTATTTTTTTAATTTTATCTTTATTCTATGATATTTGCAATTCATATATTTAATTTTAACGTTAATTTTATAATTCTAATTTTGGGGGGAAACACATATTATTAATGAAACAAGTATTAAATTTAATCCAAACAATACTATTTCTATCAGATTTCGAATAACTAGAAAATAAATTTAAAGAGCGTATCATTAATTATTATTAAGGGGTCTTGTCAGTTATGTGATTAGAATTTTGTAAAATATAATTTAATAAATTAAAAAAATTGATTTATACATTATGATGGGTTATAAACTTATAATACTGTGTTGTCAAAAATAAGACATAGTACTGTATTAGTTATGATCAATCTTTGGATCTAATGTTTAACTATCAATTCACTAATTAAAACATATTTTTTCGCTTTCCAAATTTTGACCAAAAACGAAAAAATGTCTAATTTTTACAAAATTTAGACATTAATGATTCATCTCCCGATTTTCACAAATTTAAGACATGCATGCTCCTTCCGTCCGTAGCTAATAGTTTTATTTCATTTTAATGTTTAAGTTGATTAAATTTTAATTGAAAATTACTTTTTTATCAGATTAAAAAAGTGTAAAATACATTTTAAATTAGAATATATATATATATATATATATATATATATATATATATATATATATTATAATATTTATAATTTTCAATTAAAATTTAATCAATTTAATTATAAAATGTCAAGAAGGAGTGGACTACTAATTAGTACAGTAATTAGTAATTAGGGCTTATGTTCTAAAAAAAAATTACGAAAGAAACCTCAACTCCACTGCTGGTCGCTGGATGTTGATGACGACAATAAGGGATCACTTATCAAATACACCCACCATACAGGGTATGACCATATGAGTAAAAAATGTAGACAAAATGAGATACATTTGGTCCCTCATGAGCTCTTGGTCTCACATTTGTCTCAAAACTGACCATTTCAAAAACTGCAAATATACATACATACTGTACTAGTTAATGCCATTCAGACTTGCCCCACATTTACCATATCCAACAATACATTACACCAAATTTTCAAGTTGAAGACAGAACTACCACTAAAATTATCCATCCACCATATTAAATAAAAACCTATTTTTTTAGAAAAATAATATCATTGTCTTAAACAACGTAACATCCCCACGTGCACCACCAACCAAGCAACACCATATACAAATTTTGCATATGTTCCCAACAAATGCCCCTATCAACTGGTATGACCTTCTCAATCACAAAACAAATTTGTCGTTTTCATCACCGAGAATCTTCACCACAATTACCGTTATACCCTTCATAAAACATTTGAACAAAAAGTTCGAAGCTACATCCGTTAAATTCCTAACCATAATGAAACATCAAACATTTATATAATTATATTTGAAGCAACCCCTACCCCCCACAATTACCATAATGCCCCTACATGCCTAAATGGAATCAAGAGTATATAAATAAATGAACCGAAGTAAAAGATGCAACTTCATATTCCAAGCAACCCTTACCAACCAGAATTACAATAATACCCCTCCATGCCAACCAGTTACATAAAAAGTAAATAAAGGGTATATTTGAACAAAATCAAAAATATAATATATAATCATATTCCAAACAACCCTTTACACTCCCATTAATCTTCCTTGCACAATGCATAATCAAATGGACAAAAATGCCCTTTAATGATTGTTTTCCACTTTTCAACTACAGCCCCGAGAACCAGATCTAAACATCTCATCCAATATTAACCCAAACAATCCTTTTACTTTCCCCACTTTCCGAAACAACCCCTCCCCACAACTTTAAAAACTTTCAAAAACAACCCTGAAGTTCCCAATCTTTTCACTTAGCACCTCTGTTTATAACTTCTTTGTACCTCATTATCGAATCAATCCTCTGTAACTTCAACTGTTGCTTGAACTTGTTTATAAAATCATCAGCTCTTGCATCAACCTCTTCGTCAACGTCCGTCACTTTAGCACCCTGTTCCCTCACAGTCACCGGCCGGCGTGCCTCCACAATGTCATCCTCCTCGAAATGCGCAAACGGCGACTTCATACTCGCCGACTTCTTCATCTTCGCGGGCAACTTCTCCGGAACTTCGCCGGAGGCAGGTTTAGTATCGGAAGTAGTTCTGCTAAAGTGACTGTCGGTGAGATTGGCAAAATGACTGTACACTTCATCTAAGCTCTGTGGGACCACACCATGCATTTCTTGTGATTCATCTTGATGGGGTTGTTGGATCTGGGCTTGTGATTCATGGGTTTGTGTTAATGGGGCTGTTTCTTGATGGGTTTGTTTAAAAATGAATTGGGCTTGGGCTGTTATAGTTTGATGGTCATCGAAAATGTAATGTGTCTGTGTCTCTATAGCAGATTGTAGTTCTTGATTCAAGTGTTCTTCAGATGTGTTAAAATCAAGGGCTTGAGTGAAATTCTTGAAATTAATGGATTTGATGCGTTGGAGAACAGAAGGTGGTTTTTCAAGTGTAGGGGTATTTTGGTCATTTTGTTGGTGGTGTTCAGTGTTGGTAGATTCTTGATCATCTTCTTGTTTATGTTCTTGATTTTGTTGTTGGGGAGGTGATAGGTTGGAACTGAAGAGGATGGTGCCTATCATGAGATTGAGAAGAACAAAGAGGACAGTGGGAGTGAACCAACTGTGCATTGAAGCCCAGATTGAAGAAGTATTAGACACAGTTTCTTCAAACATTTTGTGTGTATTCGTGTGTGTCTTTGTGGTGAGAGGAAGTGTGTTCTGTAGGGGCGAGAGTGTGTAGGGAAAGTGTGGTTGATGTTACAAGGGTTAGTGAGTAAAGAGAACTAGGGGAAGGGAGTGAGATGATTGATGGTGATGCAATTTTTTGGATATTTTACTTGCGTTTGCAACAAATTTGAAAATATTGTGCTGTCTATATGTAATCTGAAAAATTGGTAGTATTTTGTAGGGTACTGTATTTGAGAAAACATTATACTCCCTCCGTCCTCTATTATTTGGCCGAGTTTTTATTCTAATTTATTCTAAAATTTTGTCTTCTTTTCAATAATATAAATTTAAATTTCACTCGTACTCCTTTTAATTATTCATTTGTAATATACTATTTATATTATTTAATACAAAAACTACTCTTTTATACTTATAGATTAATACAATTAAAAGGATATTATAATTAAATTAGAAATAAAATTTATTTTTAATTAATATATATTTAAAAATCAAATCAACCAATTAAAATGGAACAGAGTAGTAATTTTGAAAAAATAAATTCACATTATCATTTCTAATTATTTTTGTGAATAACAACAACGTGTTAGTCATATGCTATGTACCTACAACTGAATCTGACATACATCTATTTTAATTTTTTTCCCAACAAACTAACTTATAAGAGGATAGATTTATTATACCTCTAAATTATCAGCACATTTTATTACATATATATAAATATAATTACAATTACAATTTTATCATATACTTTTCTTAGTTAATGTTTAAAGATTTTTTTTGTTCGTTGGTACTGTATTAGTAATTTTTGGATTCAAGAGAGGAGGGATTGTCACGAACTTGAAAAAAATGAAAAAAAATTAATGTACGTCGTATAAGTGAGAAAATGGATTGATGGACAAGATGCAAGGGTTGGATATGGGAAGTTCATGTGAGGTTCGTTTTGTATTTAATAAAAAGGCAGCAGACTGAGACAACACATATAAAAGACTAGGGAGTTAATTATAGCCACTGCTTTGTGTTTTTATTACCAACTATTTTCATTTTCAATTCTTTCGTTATTATCTTCCTTTTATATTGTACATATGCTCTTTTATATACCGTATTTTTATTTTTATTTTATTTTATTACTTAAACCAATTAATTCAACTCCAAAATCCAACCAAAAATCAAGATCAATACAAATTTTAACTTCAAAATACCATAAACAACTTAAAATCATAATGCAACTTCAACTTTGAAATCGAATCTTCTCCCAAACTCAATTTTTGAAATCTTCAAGAAATTGAATTTTCTCTTCCCAAACTTAATTTTTGAAATATTCAAGAAATTGAATATTTTCCCAAACTCAAAATTTATAAAAATTGGGTATTAGATAACTCAAAGTATATTAGGCTAGAGTAAAGTTGAAATAGATTTTAAAAAGTTCAAAAAAATCTTTAAAAAATAGTATGATAAAATAACATAATTAACAAAATAATAATAATTGCGATAAGTAGTTGGGTTAATTTTTACTACAAAAGAGCGTATATAAATACATGTTTGGAGTAGTAAAATGCAAGTGTACTTGTGTTCTGACACATTGTTTAATTCAAGTTAAAAGTGTTTTTGCCTTTTCTTATCAAACACGTTTTACCACCATTTTTAGAATCTGAGAAGACAGTGGTTTGGTTGCTGCTCCATAGCCTTCATCATGTACGGCAACATTATACTATTTGATTGTTCTGTGTCTATTCACTAGTAGTATTTGTTTAAGCACCAGTCATAATCGGAAAATCATGAATATGTACTAATAATAGTTTTAGTACTAATATAATTCATTTTTAATTTGTTGTTAGTTCTACTCTATTTTTTTTTCAATTTCTCCGGGGATGGATATCTGTCAGAATTATTTTAACATTATACATTTGTTTTTTTCGGAGTAATATTTTTGTAATCTTCATGTCTATTATCTTTGTAACTGGATTGATTAGTATTAAAATGTACGATAATTTTATCACTATTTTAAAATTATATAAATTGTTTATGTATAGAAATTTTATGGCTACTTTAAAAATAGAAATATTTATTTTATTAATCTTTAGAATACTCTTTTTTTTTGTTAATTTTAGAATACTCATTAATATCCGGCATATAGGAGAGAATTGTACCCGAACATTCTCTGCTCATTAAAAAAGAATTGAATCCACACATTCTCTGCTCATTAAAAAAAATTAAAAGCCATATATATATATATATATATATATATATGGTTGCTTATAAAAAAACTAAATAAAAAATATCATCGTTAATCAAGTCAACACATCTCTCACCATTAAAAAATTAAATAAATGGCTAGAATTTTAAAAAAAAAAAAAACTTACGTTATATAATTTAGCGTGTATGTCTTTAATTGAACCCACACATTCTCTACTCATTAAAAAAATTGAAGGTCATATATATTGGGTTCCTTATACGGGCATAGTTGGATATTATCGTTAATCAAGTTAACACACCTCCCACCATTAAAAAATTAAATAAACGGCTATGATTTAAAATAAAAATAAAAAGATTTATGCTCTATAGTGTAGCGTGTATGCCTTTAATTTTTTTTATCTTTTATGCTCTTACTATGGTCACGTGGATATTATTAAATTAAAAAAAAACTTGTACGCTATATAATATAGCGTACATATATGGCTAAAAAAAATTAAGTCAAAAAAGCCTTGAAAACCTAAACATGTCTGTACATACACTATTTTATATAGCGTACATATAAAAAAAATCTTGTACGCTATATAATATAGCGTACATATATGGTTAAATAAAGAACTAAGTCAAAAAACTTTGAAAGCCTAAACATGTATGTATATACGCTCTTTTATATACCGTACCTTTATTTTTATTTTTTTTATTACTTAAACCAACTAATTCAACTCCAAAATCCAACCAAAAATCAAGATCAATACAAATCTTAAATTCAAAATACCATAAACAACTTAAAATCATAATACAACTTCAACTTTGAAATCGAATCTTCTCCCAAACTCAATTTTTGAAATCTTCAAGAAATTGAATTTTCTCTTCCCAAGTTCAATTTTTGAAATCTTCAAGAAATTGAATCTTTTTCCAAACTCAAAGTTTATAAAAAGTAGGTATTAGATAGCTCAAAGTATATTGGGTTATGAAATGAGTAAAGTTGAAATGAGTTTTAGAGAGTTCAAAGAAATCTCCAAAAAATGGTATGATAAAAGAACAAGTGTGTTTAGTGTGTGTATTCTCGGGAGACATATAATATAGCGTAACTTTAAAATGGTAAAATGATAATTAAAAAAATATGTTCATACGCTCTATAATAGAGTGTGCGTACGCTCTATAATAGAGCGTATGAGCATATTTTTAAAAAAAATCTCAATCGTTGATTTATTTTTAAAGGTAGGAGATGGGTTGGTTGGATATTAAAAGATATCCAATTGTGGTTGTTCAACAGTTTCCTATATATATATATATCTCATTACTCTAAAAAGTGACACCTTATATTGAGTTCCGTAAAAAAACCCACCTTATATTCACATAAAATAGATTTGTTTTTTGTTATTCATCAAATATAAGTATAAATGAATTTAAAATGAATTTACATATAAAAAAATATTGAAAATGACATATAATAATGAACAAATAGTAAAACGATTATACAGTAGAATCAATTGCTTAGAATAAAATTATATAATAGAATCAAATTGAAAATCATATTTTTCTCTTAATTTTTAAATATTAAATTATTTGTAAAACTTATACATGATTTTTATGTTATATTACAATCACAATTTATTCGTTATTAATCATAAATATGATTAATTTTAAAGTTATTTATGAGATTCTACGTTGAAATCAAATTGTTCTCTCCGGACCTCAATATAAAGTGTCATTTTCTAGAGTGTCACCCAATATATATATATATATAGAGAGAGAGAGTGTGT
The DNA here is from genome assembly GCA_028671895.1 of Oenanthe sinensis. NCBI lineage: Eukaryota > Viridiplantae > Streptophyta > Magnoliopsida > Apiales > Apiaceae > Oenanthe > Oenanthe sinensis. Next base: position 13,777,877 of record CM053799.1, read on the forward strand.
GATACTCCAATAGAAACCAACGTTGACTAGAAATTAGAAATCCACCTTATCCCCCATTTTTAATTTGACTAACGTTTCTTCAAATCTAACTTCATCATATTTTCTCCATCTCCCAAATATAAATTTGCATATTATATGTGCTATATTTCAGCGACTTCAAAATTAATCATAAATTTATATTAAATGTGTAACTAGATCGAAATACAATCAATAATTTATACTAGATACATTACAAATTTGTACTATAAAAATCATTAATATGTATTATAAGAATCGCCAAAATCACCAGTTTTGTTAAATAAATATATATATATATATATATATATATATATAAATAAATATAAATATATATATATATATATATATATATATATATATATGCAAACTGATCGTTGGGAGATGGGAAAAAAATGTGGGGAAGTTAGATTTGAAAAAAGGTTCACCAATTGACGGAAAAATCAAATTAAAAACGGAGAGGATTAGATGAGATTGTGCATGAGAGGGAGTATTTTATTTATCGGTGGTGCCCTCTGGAGGCCATTAAATTAAATTAAATATGTGGTTTAGATTAGTTTCTAGTTTCTATATTTGACTTGGTTTCTATTTGAGTACTTGACTATATATATATATATATACAATGATACTCCAATAAAAACCAACTTTAACTATAAACTAGAAACTAACCTTATTCCCTTCGTTTTTAATTTGATTTTACCGTCAATTGACGAACTTTTTTACAAATCTAATTTCACCACATTTTTCTGCATCTCCCAACGATCAGTTTGCATACTATATGTGTTATATTTCTGTGACTTCAAAATTAATCACAAATTTATATTTTATTTGTTAACATATTGAAATGCAATTACTAATTTGTATTATAAGAATTATTAAAGTCACCAGTTTTGTTAATTAAATGCATATGGAGGTCGCCGAAATATATTACATCTGGTATGCAAACTGATCGTTGGGAGATGAAAAAAATGTGGTGAAGTTAGATTTGAGAAAAAGGTTCATCGATTGGTGGGAAAAATCAAATTATAAACGGAAGGGATTAGATGAGATTGTATATGGAATGGTGTATTTTAATTGTGTATGGTATTTGTAGAGGCTATTAGATTAGAATGAATATAATGCTTAGTTTCTAGGTTTGACTTGATTTTTATTTAAGTATTTGCCTATATTAGCAAATATTTTAATGGCCTATGAAATATATTTGTTCTGCCTCGATTAATACTATCCGTGAAAAAACCTGAAGGCATGTTAAAAACATTTTTATCAAATTGAAGGCCCAGATAGTATAATATAGCTATACGAGCTCAATCGAGAATTATCCACACTGTACCAGGCCACAGACAACCTACCCAACGCAGTAGGTCAAAATTACTGGCAGCAGGCCGAAAACTGCCAGTGTAAATTGAAGGCCCTCGTCAATATTTTAATTAAAGTTATTTTCGAAGAATAAATATTTGTTGTTTGACAATATCATGAAATATATACATTTTCTGGGGGGGAAATTAATTTGTGAAAAATCTTAAACAAACACTCAATTTGCCAACGTTGAATAGCATGCAAAGTAGTGCAACACTGAAATGAATAATGTTGTTTTGTCAAAGGAAAAAATGAATAATATTATATCAAATTTACCATCAGATATTTATTCGGCGTAATTGATATTAAATTTAGTGTTTTTCAGAAAAATAATACTACAAATCTCAAATTTATTCTCAAATGTCACGTTGTGATCGACTAGCTTAATTAATAATAATATATTCTTCTGCATTCACATAAATCTAACCAATTAAAATAATTCACAATAACATATTATTAATGTCATATAATTTGGAACCTAAATTTGAAAAATAATTGTATAACCGTACAATTACTCTTTCTAAAATATTCAATACAACCGCCTATTTTATTAATAAAATAAATTTATTTCTCTTATGCCACTAACCCTTCTTTTATAAAAATAAAATAACTACTTGTCAAAAAGTTGAAATAATATGTATTATTAAAAAAATCCTTTTTAATATAATATAATATAACTGATAACATCTGAAATTGTTATAATATATAATATAAATTCTTTTACAATAAGTTGCATATTTTAATATTATACATATGATATTCTCTAACCGCCACCCGCATGAATAGTAAAAAATGTACTCTACTAAAAAGATGACACCAAAGTCAAAAACAAATATGACATGACTATGACTCTATGAGCAAACGGAGAGGCATGTCGACATTATAAACACTATACTCTAAACTAAAACCGTAACATGTAATGCTTGTATCATTCGTTCAAACTCTTCCCACCCTTGAATAATGTCGACATTTTCCCCTCTCTCTCTCTCTGCATATACATACACATTTTGTACATATATTTCAACATATAAACAATCCAAATCCAAACAAACTATAGGGATCTATCTATCCTGCACAGCCCATCTGCGTGCTGCAGGATTACATATCCCATGCACCATTTTCCTCACAATGTGTCATCATCTCTTCTTGATTTACATATCTTTATAGAGATTTGTGTCATTTTATAAACTTTTGTTCATCACCCACATCAAGATTTGTTCTAATATTAACACCCATGTCATTTATTGAGGTACTCATCCCAACATATAATATGTATTAAATATTTAAGTTTCTTGAATTACGGGCTTAAAGTTTGTTTATTTTTTGCAGGAATTAGCCCCTGGGTTTTGGCTTGGGGAACTGAGTGGCAAGATCACCGGACACACGCGGTCTTTTTCTGGTAAATTCACTCTTCATTTTGTGAATTTTGTATATATCTTGCATTTATATATGGAAAATGAAGCATGTTTTTTAAGTTCATTGTACATTTTTTTTTATATGTAGTGATTGCTCCGTGCTTGAATAGTATTTGAATAGGGAAATCTTCAAGTTTATGTAAAAATGTTGATACTTTGTTTACTCCAATTTAGCAAGGTTGAATTGCATAATTTTGTTAGGTGATGTTTCATAGTTCATTATATATGGGAGGTATGAGTTTGCGAGAAATGTTTCTTTCTTTATGATTCACCGTTTAATTTGTTCTTTTTTACCAGTTGAACACTCATTATATACTGCATTGCTAGTGCATCTGTGCATGTAGATGTTATTGTTCGAGACATTAGGCACACACTAATTTATGTGATAGCTTTTGAGTCTTACCAAATTTTGTAATTTATGCAAGTAGGGTTTCTAAAGTCTGTAATTCTTTGATTTGTAAACTTGATACATACCTTGTTGCAACTAACATATTACTACAGTATGAAGCATCTCTATGTTGTCGGTTATAATTGTTTTGTTACTTTTTACTGGCTCTGATTTTAGAATTTTTTTCATGTCTCCAAAAGGCTCTTTGGTACAGAAAGTTTCTGAATCTATGTCCACGACTACTTGTGGTGACGCTAGTGATGACATGGATACTTGTCGCGATGAGAAAGCAGCTTTGTTCTTCAAATTGTTGGCTATAGCTGCCATCCTCTTTTTTGGAGTTTGTGGTGTAGCAATGCCATTAATTGGCAAGAAGCGTCGTTTTCTGCGTACAGACTCGAATGTATTTTTTGTCGCCAAGGCTTTTGCTGCCGGTGTCATACTAGCAACCGGATTTGTGCACATGTTACCGGATGCCACAGAGGCCCTTACTGATGAGTGTTTGCCGACAAACCCCTGGTCCAAGTTCCCATTCTCAGGATTTTTTGCAATGATGGCTGCACTTGTCACCTTGCTTGTCGACTATGTTGCAACTCAATATTATGAACGAAAGCAAGAGAAACAGATTCCAGCTGCCCGTGTGGATTCTGTCAATACAGTATCTGGATCTGCAGAGACCAACGAGAATAGTGGAAAAGTCTTTGGTGAAGAGGATGGAGGAGGGATGCACATTGTGGGTATGCATGCTCATGCTGCTCAGCATAGTCACAATCATTCGCATGGACAAGAGGCTTGCGATGGCCACATGAAAGAGCACACTAAATCACACTCCCACTCCCATTCCCACTCGCATGGGTTTGGTGGTGGGGACGTAGAGAGTAGCATCAGGCATGTTGTTGTTTCACAGGTAACTTTCTCTTTTTGTTTCTTCTTGACTTTATTTTGCCCTTTGGCATCTTGTTGGAGCATGGACACTTGCATCTTTTTTGCTATTGTTTTTTCTTATAATTTAAAGATCCCACCAGAAAGAAATTGACATTCATTTCTTGCGTGAGTGAAGTCTCAGCAGCAGCAGCTTAATCTTCTGATGTTGAAGTTTAACCAAATATAATGTTTATACTAAGATATATTATAGTATTAAATTAGTGGAATTATAAATATCACTGCAAGTTTCTGTCATATAGATCTATACTAATTAGGATAAAGATTTATGTGTATGACTAATCTGGCAGGAAACTTTTTCAATTGAAATGATAATCGTCTTACATAATTATTGACTGTTAAAGATTAATTATTGTTTCAATAGCCCTAATTAAATTGAGCAACTTAAGAATGGTTGGATTAAATTAGAGAAATTTTCATATTAGTCCTCTACTCCTCTATCAACGAGCTTTGGATTCTCCTTGAGGAACTGTGTTGAGTTCTACATGACCCCGTCTATCACTATTAATCTCAAACTTTCACAGCTCCCTACTTCACTGGTGGTGAACTGGATTGTTCCGATCAAACAGTTAAGTTATAGCTAATTATATATCTGGACCAAATAATTAGTAAGATTGTTACTAATGCGGAGCCTATGTTCTGTTTTTAAGCATAATTGTATCTTTTCGTGTATAGGAAGTGCAAGTCCCCTATTTGCCTCTTGCCAGTTTATGTTGTTTACACTTGAATCACCTATTTGAAGAATATATATATAGCAATACTAGGTTCCAGATTTGTAAAGCACAAAATTAAGTGTGATGAAAAAGAATTCCTGATTTTGTTTCGTGTTCAGAGTAACAGGCACTCAGAACTTTTTTTTATGGATTTTCTGTTTATAGTGACTGAAATATCTGGCATATATTGAGAGTATTTCTATTATCTTTACAGGTTTTAGAACTTGGAATTGTTTCACACTCGATTATTATTGGACTTTCTCTAGGAGTTTCACAAAGCCCTTGTACCATAAAACCCTTGATTGGTGCATTATCATTCCACCAGTTCTTCGAAGGGTTTGCACTTGGAGGCTGCATTTCTCAGGCTCAATTTAGCACCCTCCACAGCACAATGATGGCATGCTTCTTTGCGATAACAACACCTGTGGGTATAGCTGCCGGGACTGGTCTAGCATCATTTTACAACCCTAACAGCCCAAGAGCACTAGTTGTAGAAGGCATATTCGATGCTGTATCTGCTGGTATATTAATCTACATGTCTTTAGTAGACCTAATTGCCGCGGATTTCTTGAGTAAAAGAATGAGTTGCAATGTCAGACTCCAAGTAGCATCTTATTTTACACTTTTCCTTGGAGCTGGATTAATGTCGTGTCTTGCACTTTGGGCTTGAAAAAACTTTTATGCTCTTTCATTGTATCTCTATTGCTACCTTCTTCTTGCGACAAATAATAGATATGTCTTATTCTTAATACTCTTATGAGTAATTTTCTTTTTTAAGCTTTAATCATCATCATCCCTAAAATCCTTTGAAGCTCTGAAAGTATCGTATTTAATAATTACTCGAAGGGGAAATGTAAATTGCAATCTATTTTATTTTTACAGTTCAACTACCCTGCTCTGCTAAGTAGGATATCTAACTGATCGGGTTCGGGCGGTTTTCGTGAAATCCAAATTCAAATATTTTCAATATCCAAATTCAAATCCAAAAATTAATATTCAAATCCAAATCCAAATACATCGAGTTTCGGATCGGGTTTTTCGGATATCCAAAAGTTAAAAATTAATTTAATTAATTTAACTATCAATAGCGCACATATAAAATTTATTCAATATTCATTATATTTATACAATAATTTATATATATCTTTCACCGATTAATATCTAAATATAAAATATAATAAAAATTTAACCAAAAATTTGTTTATCACTTTATTAAACTTTTTTGTTTAAATCGAATCAAAATCGTTACATATTTTAAAAATTTAAATAATATATATATAACAAATAGATAAATATTAAAATAATTTTATCTTCAATAAATCTTAAAAGAAATATTGAAGAAAATATAATAATATTCTTTCTAAAAAAATAGTAAGTAAGTTAATTATATATGTAATAAATGTGTATATATATATATATATATATATATATATATATATATATATATATATATATATATATATATATATATATATATATGATAAGATTTAACGGGAAACCACTGTTACATGGGAAACTCTAAGAACCACCTAATATTTAATATTTTTTTAATGTATATATGTTCAACGCTATATTCTGTACTATATTATTAACATATATTCTATAATTTATATTTTATTATGTTCTTAAACGTATATTTTATAATATGTTCTCTCTTGTGTTCTATACTATTATAATTTTACAGAAAATACTTCTAATATTTTTATAAAATAATTAATATGTATTAGCTTTCAATTAAACATCTAAGATAATTCAACCTTAATAATTAATTGGGTCATGTCAAAATATGAAAATTAGGTTTTTTTGTTAGTGGTTCCCCGAATTCCCTGGCTAATAATGGGTTCATATTTGAACCTTAGCCTATATATATTAATCGGATTTTTTTCGGGTTTCGGGTTCAGATCGGATTTCACATATCAGATCGGGTTTCAGATCGGTATGCCTCAAATCTAAATTTAAATCCAAAAATTTTTGGGTTTAAAAATTAAATCCGAATCCAAAAAATTGGATTCGATAAATCCAAAATTTCAGATTTCGAATCGGATATCCGTCGGTTGGGATTTTTTGTCATCCCTACTGCTAAGCCCGCAACTACGGTACATAAAACTCAAAACAATAAATAATATTATTTTTTTGCAATAACTTGCATTTTAATATAAATATTGAGTCAAATTTTATTTTAAAAAATATATAACTTAATATTAAAATGTAATGTTAGAATTATATATGTTAAAAAAAAAACCCGGCCAAACTGAAATTGTCATGAATTGATTCAATTTATGTAAAACTGAAATTGAATACTAACCAAATCAGATTTGATTCGATTATATATTTATACTATATATAATCGTAAGATTAGAAGTGTTGGTCCAAGTTGAACCATAGAAAAGATCTTAACTGTCTAAATTTAGATGAACTATAAAAATGATCTTAACCATTCAATTTTAATAAAATCTAATTTTAATATATATATATATATATATATATATATATATATATATATATCATACATACAACTCTAACCCCGATAGTACTCCTTTTATATAACTTCTCATTAATAATATTATATTATATTTAAATTATATTCTATATTTTCTATTTTAAGAATTCTACTTATCCTATAATTTTTATTTAATATATCATTAAAGTTTATGAATATTAATATATAAATATCATTGTATAATAACATAACTCTAACCCCCGATAGTCCTCCTGTTATACAACTCCTCACAGATAATATTATATTAATATAAATTTTCAATGTTATAAAATTTTATAGTAAATATCAATAAAATATAATATAAAAAATAAATTTATCTAAATATCAGTCATTCATCCCGTATTTCGCACGGGTTATAAGTTTATAAATATATTATAATTAAAAACTCATAATCTGAAATTTATCCAATCCAAAATTCAACTATTTACTCGACTTATAAAGTCTATATTCTTTTATTATACAATCATTTTTAATAAAGTTTAATTTTTAAGTGAAGTTAGTGCATCCACAATGATGCCTATTTGCTGTATCGCCACATAAAATTAGCCAATTTACCATTGAAAGGAAGCGAAAGAAAACGATCTGGGTCATCATAGTGGCCAATCCCTCTTCCATCCATTTCATTACATTTTAATATTTAATACTTACTTTATGCAAAAAGAGTCAATGTCAGGTACATGATTGATCTTTTAAAAATTAAAACGTTAATATATGTAACCTATATATCAGTAACGGTACTATTTTACTTCTATAAATACCAAAATTTCATATCTTATTATTCATACTATTTAATTCTTAAAAAATTTATCATCTTTTTTCTTTACAGAAAATAAATCCAAATAATCAACCATCTTCAAATCATCACAATTAGAATTCTTAAAATTCAAACCTTCAATTTCCATATTCAAATTCTTATTTTCCAAACTCACAAAATTTTAATTTCAATTCTCAGTACCAATTCTCACATTCTCATAATTCTAAAATTTCATTTCCTTATTTTCAAAATTCTCCATATCAGTATCCATTTCCTCCATTTTCTAATCCACTATAAAAAAGTAATATAGAAAATGGAAAAATCGGACACCATTGGAGTGAATTGGCCAACATTTGCCCAAAATCTGCTTCTACTTGGGTGGCATAAAAGTGGGGTAAAAAACTTGGAAATGGTCCGATAACATTGTAGTTGCTCTTAAAGGACCCATCACTTTTTATTAGTTTGTATAAATATACTCTTGAACTATCGCGGGATGGATATATAGATGCTGAATCAATTTGTTTGTATAGATGATATGATTTTTCGCACTAAAGTAAACTGATGTAATGACGAGGAGAAACTAAGAACAGATATTTGTCACAGAGTTTCAGTACCTAAGTCTAAGTACATGATCAAGTTGTTAGATATTTTAATATAATTGGATTGACTAGTTGATCAATATGATTGTAATATTTCATCGAATAAGTCAGGAGAGTGCGGAGTGCATACTTGTTTGAGTATATTATGATTTCCGGTATTTGTGGGAGTCTGTGGGCAGCTCCCCAGCGGGGTCCAAAAGTCATGTCTTTTAGACACAACTGCAGACCTCAAAAACATGTCTTTTGGACATGCCTTTAGATTAGTTTTTGGACATGCCTTTAGACATGTCATTTGAACACCTATATAATACTTGCAAATGTTTTGGTCATAGGAATAAAAAAAGGTTGTAGAAATCACACAAAATACATAATCATTCTTTGTTCTTGCATTCTGATTTTATCCGGTTGAAAAGTTTGGATAACCACCAAATTGTTTCAATCTGAAATTGTTTGTCAAGATTTCAGAATAATCCAAGTTATCATCAACTTTTCACTACACAAGTTGTATAAGTGTTCAATGAGAAATCTATAGTTTTGCGAGTTGTAACTTTTAAAGCACTAAACTTGCATCTATTAAATATCACAAGACGTGATTTAGGGGTCATTTGATTCGCGGGATGATATCAGATTGAAATCAGAATCGGGTTAAGGTGTTATAGGTAGGGGTGTACACAGTTTGACCAACACGATCAATCCAATTCAAACAGGTCATTTTTTGGCTGATCCAAACCGATTTTTTTAAATGCGACATATACTCGGATTGAAACAATGTAAACCCGACTTCAATGGATTTGATATGAGTTTCAATTTTTAAAATCCAATCCAACTCGATCCGACTAAAAATAAGATAATTAATAAATAATCTAAATGTCCAATATATCAGCTCAACCCAATAAGATTTAGTATTAGTTCACACTGCACCCGTTACACTATTATTGTATATTTCTATTACATTATTAGTACTTAACTCATTGAACAGGAACATGCCACTGAGAAGATCACGACCAACAATATCAACATCATTGAAATTTAATGATTGATTCATCTATGTTATGATGCAGTTCAAATTTAAAGATCATATCTAGTGTTTAATCAGTTTCTTTTGATTTGTTAAAGTTCAGATATTTAAAACCTATGTTATTTGTGTTGCATAAATTATTGTAATATTTTGCTGAACTATCTCCAATTTATTTTGAATTTTCATTTCAGTTTTATTTTCTTTTGATAAAATAATTAATTATATATTTATTAACCTGATCAATCCGATCCAAACCGAAATACATTAAATGGATTGATTTACGGATTCTATTTTTATGGGTTAAGTTGGAAATTTATAAATTCGATTAAATTGGATTGGGTTGAAGTATCAATCATGATATCATATGTTTGGTTGAATAGTGGAATGAATTTGTTCATTTAATATATTTTTTAATGAGTAAAAAATATTTACACTTAGTATGAAAAATAAATTATTACTCCCTCCGTCCCGGCCAAATGTTTACATTTGGTCCGGGCACGGAGACCAAGGATAGTGGGTGTAATAGTGATTTTATTGTTAAAATAAATGAAGTAGTGGGTGTAATAGTGTAAAGTGTTGAAAAAGTGGAGTGAAGTAGTGGATGTAATAATATATTTATTGTTAAAAGTTACTATTTTTAGTAATGTAAAGAATTGGGTGGGACGTCCCAAAAAGGAAAGTGTAAAGAATTGGTTGGGACGGAGGGAGTATTATTTATCAAACATTAAACAATATCATTATAATTTTTTTATTTGAAGAATTAACATGTAATTTTATAAATAAAGATAATAATAATAAATTTTAATTTGATTTCTCATACACATGGTTCATACCCACATTCCCATAAGTTATCAAAAACTCATAAATTGTGAATTTAATGTATAAATTTTAAAATTTAAAATTTTAAACCAAACATCAGTATAAATTTATAATCAACAAAATGTATGCCTCGTGTTTAGATACCACCAACCAAACATACTTCTACCTTTCTACTCGTTTGGCAGTACAAATATACGAGTTCGTGTGTTTAAAATTTTATTAATTTATTTTTATTAAGAAACTATTTTTTTTTGAGTAAAAACTATTATTTATATATCAGTTAATATAGGAGTATATATTTTTATGCTAGTGTGCGGCTAAGATAGTACTAGTAAAATGTACTCTCAAACGCAAGTCCAGATCTGAGACTAGCCTCGAAAATAGTTGAGGATTAAAGCGGTATGGTTGTTGGGGACTTGACGTTCATTGTTTTCTATTTCTTTTCCTTTTAAAACCATTACAGTATTTTCTAAATTCAATTGCAACTTTTACTTCGAATTACCATTAGTGTTTAATATATATATAACTTTAAATTGTAGAAATATTAAACAGAATTATTTACAGGTTTAGGTTAAATATCTTGCAATTTTAATTTTTTAAACATAATTGCAAAATACTTTTGCAAGACTTAATTTAAAATACTCTTATTACTTTGGTAATAAAATATCAAGATTTCGCATAGCAAATATCGACAGCATATATATTTAAAGCTTTTTATGGGATATTCGGTGCTACGTGTTTATCATATTCTAAATTGCGATTTTAATTCTCGCTCATTTTGAAATTTATTAAAATAAATATTATTTTATAATTTTATAAATTTATTTTTAAAAAATATTTAAATTTCTTAATATTTATAGACAAAAGAAGGAAAATGATTTGAAAATTTTAATATCATATCAAATACAGTATATTTTAAATATGAACTTCTGAAAATCACTGTCAATTCTGAATTGATGAGCAAACCATGATTTTTCAAAAATTAGATTAAAGAAGCCGACCAAATTTTGTCAACTAAATTTCTACCGCCGGACATATATTAGAAAAAAATCGTAAATATAATAGCCATGTATATATTTACAAAAATCTTATCAATTATTTTTTTTTAAAATTATTACATCATGTCACGTCATTTAAAAATAATTTTTTATAATTAATTTTATATCTATAATATTTATTCCATTTTTTATATATCGTTTTAAATTTTAACACATATTTTCGTGCTTTGATTGTATAATAAAAATTATTATTTAAAAAAAATATTGATCATATAATTTAATTTAAAAGAAATTATTATACGATCAAAGTATTTAAAAATATATGCCAAAAATAAAAAAACGGAAGGAGTATTACTCTTTTTAAAATAGTAAAAGGAGCAAATGGAGAAAAAAAGATGGTCGATGCAGCATTAACTTGTGAACCAAGAATTGCAAGCTTGCAACATTTGGAATAAGCTTTTTTCTTTTCTCGTACGATCTTTTTATCAACTTGCTTCCCACATTTTAAGATGGACAGAATATATTGATAGTCTATGGTTCATTCATTGCCCGCCTTACGTGTGCCTTGGTCCCGAGAAAAAAAGCCCAGTTACACAATTTTGGTACGAAGGTCCAGAACGTTCAACGATATTTAAAAAGAAAAAAACAAGTTAAGATCGTGGAAAGAGGAGGATAAGAATCCAGCTATACACATGTCTCGTCTGTGCAAAGCTAAGAGAATGTTAAGATAAAAGGTATAAATCCATAAATCCTATAACCTGAGCCTATAGAAAAAATGAGATGAAGGGGTTTGAGAATTATGCACACTTTAAATATGCACATATATATACACACACCCTGGTAGTTTAGAAAACTATTTCTCCTTCTTCTCCAAAACTTACTTTTATTTTCACGTTAAAAGTGCCGCAAGAAAATCATGTTATTTTACAGGTTCTCAATTTCACAGTACACCGCGCCAACGAACACCAATTCAGCCCAACATGGACGGAAGGCCATGATTTATCACATATTCTCCTGTATCCTATTCCTAATTTAATGGCCGCACATTAATTTCTTCTTATCTTTAATACAACCACCACTAACTTAAATATCTTCAGCTACCTCCCAACTTCACCCTTCATTTTCTTCTATTTGCCTCCGAACACGTCACATTCACTACACATATATATCTATCCGCATCACTCAATCTTTTTCCTCCTATCCTTTCATTCACGTCATTAATTCTTATGTTCCCCGATACTAGCCCAAGTTCTGATTTCGAAATTTCTATTAAATTTCAAATATTCGAAAATTTATTTTCAAAACTCGAAGAAATTTTTTGATTAGGTAAACATGTGAGACTTTTTCAAAGAAAATTATATAAATTTCATACCAATATTTTAGAATTCTGATTTCGTCACTCTGGAATATTAAAAGCCTTTCACCAGCAAACTGTTTGATGATGTACAAAGCCATAATTACTCCTCTTCGAAACTGTTTCCAATATTGTTTGGTCTTTACCACTTTAATTGTCTCCATACAAACATTCATATTTAATACACAAGTCGATTGCATATATAAAGACATAACCTAGTGGCTAGTACTACTACTTCATACATACACTATTATATTTCCCAAGTATATAATTACATAGGGACTAAAGTAAGAAGCATGGAGAAAAATGTTGAGGCCCCGGAGACTTACATTGTCAACGATCTCATGGCATTGATGGAGATGAATGGTGTCGATGACTTGTCGTCGCAGGTTGAAATAAAAGAAGAAATGGTTGTTGAGGTAATGCATGAGCTATGGAAGGAGATAAACACTTGTTACACTGATCAATGCAACTTTAACGTTGGCTTTTCGAAAACTCCGGCGCCGGTGTGTTTTTCTGGTGTCGGTGGGGACAATGAGAGATGTGGGCCAGTGCTCTCGGCTGTGGGGTCCACGGTCATGGCCGGGGTTGGGGTGGGGCCCACAAATGGGTTTTCCGGCGAGGAAATGGGCGGAGATGGGGTGGTGGTTAAGAGAAAAGATTTGAGTTGTGGGTGTAGCTTAAAGCATGGTGGAGGGAAAATGGACGGCTATGATGGTGGGGAGTTAGATGATGAGTGGCTGGCAAGTGTTCTTTGCATGGACCCACAAGAATTTGAAGACCTGGGTGTGGACCCCATGATTGTTGATGTATGCAATAGTGATTAGTTTAAGGAAAATTAACGAAAGATTTACTAGGAGGCTAGTAATGTCGTTTGTGTTAAATATGTAGATTACTATTATATGTATATTTTGGAATATAATTAATTTATTTGATGATCACTGATCGACCAGTTTAATCTTTAACTTGTTATGGATATAGTAATGTTTTGTAAGAGTAAGTTTAATACCCTGTAAAGTTATATTTAATCATATAGGTATGATATAAAATCAAAATCATAAATGAATATTTGGTCTTATATTTAAAATTAAAAATATTTATATTCATCCTTAACATATCATTAAATAATTAATAATAGAGTACAAGCAGGTTTATTTTAAATAAAAGAGAATGAGTTGGACAAATATTGAATAAATATATAATTATTTGGTTATAAAATGCAATTAGTATGAGAGTGCAACTGTGCAAATGCTATTTTAATACCAAAAATCATTTTTTGGTGTCATATTATAACAATAGCCATATTAAAGCAACATTCTAGAGCTTGGAGATGTGTTGCGGCAATGTGGTGATATATTAAGATGCAATGGTAGAATAGTTCTTAGTCATATTAAAAAGCCGAACAAAGTAGCTCATTACTTAGCTAGAATCCCTTGTGCGCTCAATAGTTTATTGTTTTCTCGTCTCCTCCATCGTTATTGTTGGAGACACTTGTGTCGGATGATTTATTGTTTTAATGAAATCCTTTTCATCAAAAAAAAAAACAATAGCCATGACCATTTTGCATCTAATATTGGATTTGCTCTAATTTAATTCACATCTTATAAATTTTTCCATCGTTTATAAAATGAGCCGAATGAAATTAAAGTTATCATTTTTACTATTAATAACTAAATTAAATGTTATCAAATCCTGGGGTGAAGAATAAAAAGGGCTTTTCATATTTCTTGCTCGATTTTCCTTTCCTATCCGGGACTTGAGTTTAATCCTTGTCAGAAAGTGAAACTTCAAAGCCAGCAGATGATAAATATATATTTGAATTCTAATTATCGAATTCGAACCAAACTTTAATCGACTCGATATATACTCAGTTCAGCTTGTTTAAATAAATAAATCAAATTTTTATTCGAGCTCAACTCATAGAGGTGTTTAAATAAAATTGAGTTAAACGAGTTCCTACTGCTTGCAAGCTGCTCGACTAGAATTAAACTTTTAAGGGATCGTTTGGTTTATGAGACGGTATGGATTTGATATAGTTAGGGTGTTATGAGGATGAAATTTCATTATTGATATCATGTGTTTGGTTTAGTTTTGGAATGAAATTATTTAATATAAAATATTATTGAATTAATAATTAGATAAATTTATTTTATTATATAAATATTTTTATTATTATTAGTAATGTTTGATTATATATAATCATATTTTTATTATTAATAATGTTGTCAATAATAAAATAATAATATTAAAATTGATAAACACACCCTTTCCTCATACACACATCCCCTTAGTTATGAAAAACTCATACCTTGTGCCTTTTTAAGGTATAGGGTTGAAATTAAAAAAAACTAAAACAAATACAATACGAATGTTATCAATTCTAAATCCATACCTCAATCAAGAAATCCCAGAAGCAAATGACAATTACGGTAGTAAGGGTGATATTTCATGGTCGAAACACAAACATTCACGAGTTAGCTATGAGTAGATCAGCTACCTACAATTCTACAAATAATCATTAAGCAATAGTAATAATTTAGTTTGAAAATATTGCAATTTGTTTGAGCAAAACTAGAAAGAGTTTGTAGAAGAAGCTAATCAAGAGTAGTATAACCATGTAAGTGAAACAATTCATCTTTCGCCCTTGAACGATTAGACAACTTTATTCACGTATCACTGCAAAAGTATAGTAATATAATAGTGTTCGATTGCAAATATTAAAATTAATATATTCTTTTATAACTTTAACAAATTAAAATATTTATATAGTTTAATTAAAATAGTTATATAGCTGATTTTTATATAGTTTAGTAGTAGAAATAAAACTTTTGTCCCTAAAAAAAAATTGGACTTTGATTCGGAGAGAGACTAGCAACTAATGGATTTTGGGGTAAAATTAGAAGAACTATATACAGGCCCACTAAATCAAAATCCTACATGGTATTTCGACGAATCTTTTTTCTTTTATGTTTCATGTGGGCTTGCTTGTTTTTCTTTCTTATAAATAAACCACTTGAATAAGTCGCAGTGCAATTCGCTAAGTTTTATAATATTTTTCTAATTTTTTTAAAATTTTATAAAAAAAATAATGAATAAATAATTATAATACATATATATAATAGTCAGAATAATATGTATTAAATTAATCGCTAAACAAATATTTATTTTTATATGAATACATTTCATCTCATAAATAATTTTTATGAACATTTAAAAGTTATATCTTTTAAAAAAATGCATCTAAATTTGATTGTTTTATCCCTCCATCAAAATGTATTTGATCCTTAATTTTGTATAATGTATGCACCATTTTTAAATGTTCGATCATGTAGCGGCAAGTAGTTTTGTATGACTATAACATCCCATATTTTTTTAGAATTAAAAAAAATGAAAAATTGAATAGAAATTAAGAATTAGAATTATATTAAAATAATGGACTTCTAGTATGGTTGGATTTGAAATACGAATTTCAGTAGATTTGTAGTTTAATGTTTTAAAACAGTGTATATATATTAATATCTTATCATTATTTCGTATTCTTTTCTAACCACGAGTGCTAAATAGTTGTAAATTTCTCTCGATACAAATTTTTATTCTTCTTTTTCGTATTTGTTATTCAAATTTGTATGAATCTTTTGAAAACATCTGAATCGTCTTGTAAAATTCATATTAAATTCATCGTAAATCAAAATTCGTTGATTCTGAACTTTTTGGAATTTTCTTCTCGTTCTCTACGACTTTTATAGTTTGAGTTTTTCCATAAAATATCGTTTAGAGAGTAAAAAAAAGGTAAACTACAAATCTAGTCAAAATCAAAATCTCGGAAAAGTTCGACATTTGAGATGTCTGATATAATATATTCGATTGAGTACTAAGAATTGAATATATGTTCTAATATGGCGTGAACTCTTTATTTGAATAACTAAGGTAAGTAATTTTATGTTGCTCTGAATTATGTAAGTAACTTTCTGTTGCTCTATATTATATAAGTAACCTTATGTTGTTTTCTATTATTATGTAAGTAATTATCCGTTATTCTATATTATTATGTAAGTAACTATACGTTGCTCTGTATTATTATGCAAGTGACTTTTTGTTACTACGTATTATTGTGAAAGGTGTTTTGTATTATTTGATTACTTGCCCTCAATTATCTGTTTGAAATATCGTATATATTATATTGACATGTGATTAATAAGAATTTTTTTCTCCAGAAATTCCCAATCTTAGTCGCGTGAAGTATAAGATCATGGTTACTGGGAAAGTGTGACATAATGAATAAGAATAAGATTTCGTTCATCGGGAAAGTGTGATATAAGGAATAAGAATAAAATCCCGGCCACTGAGAAAGTATGACATAAAGAATAAGAATAAGATCGATCATTGGAAAAGTGTGATATAAAGTATAAGATATTAGTCACCGGCAAAATGTGATATAAAGATAAAAATAAGATGTTCGTCACTCATATAGTGTGACCGTGATTTAATATTGTGGAAATAAAAATATGGATACCTTGTTAAAATTTAATTATTGAATAAGAATTTTGAATATGTGATTTGTAAAATCTATTTATGTGCATTAAATACTTATGCGAGATATTTATAATAATTTTATCGGGTATATTGCGTGCAACTATACGATAGTCATTATGTGCTACATGTTTAAGTTATTTTTTTAAGAGATAAAATATATTTTGAGTCGTTGGACAAAAGTTACTTGATGGATTTCACAACTTATTCTTTTAATATTTTATGTTTGGTATAAGAAAATTTTAGAGTACATTGGATTTCGAGAATGTTGTGAATGAATTAAATTGACGTTTAATATTTGAGATCTCGTATTTTAAATTTAATCAATTGTATTTGAGGCTTTTAGTTGAGAAGTATAGAATTTTTGTTGCGCTTTCACTTGTATTTGTTATTATTAATTTTAGATTTTTTAAGTTAATATGCCGAAAAGGCAAGTTGTCACAATAACAATTACATAAAGGTTTTTTTTACGACATGTGTAGGGATGACAAAAAAATCTGAACCAACAGATATCCGATCCGAAACCCAAAATTTTGAATTTATCGAAACCGATATTTTGGATTTGGATTTGAGGTATACCTATTTGAAATCCGATCCAAATCCGATCTGAACCCTAAACCCAATATATATATATATATATATATATATATATATATTATAAGTATATATATAATATAAATTTATGTAATATTATATATATTATACATTATTTAGTAATTTTTTTATACTTAATTTTCGAATTTCAATTTCGGATTCGGGTTTTCGGATTTTCGAGTTTGAATTTCGGGTAAATCCGAATCCGACAGATCAAATTCGTTTTTTTTCGAGTTCGGGTCGAGTTCGAGCTTGGATAAAATTTTCGAATTTGGATTTTATCAAAGCCAACCCGATTCGACCAGATTGTCATGCCAATACGTGTGGTATCAGTGATTTTTTCATTTATAGGACATTTCACACCGCATAATTCTCTTTAGAATATTTTAAAATATCTAATAAATTGTTATTCATATATTAATAAAAGAATGTTTTTGATAAATAAATATTTTTTTTTGATATGAAGTATATTCATATATAAATGTAAATATGAATCTTAAAATGTTTTTAAAGTTATTTATCAATTTATACTCCTCATTATATATATATATATAATTAATTAACTGAATATTTTATATCCAATTAAAAATAAGTTATGAAATTATACTTTATATGCACCTTAAAATACGTGCGGGACCTTCTCCCCGAAACAATAACAATTGGGTGGTACCGAGGGAGTAGTATTTTTACGTTCATACACACTCTTCATTCTTCACTATCTAGTTTTGTGAATTTTAAATAAATAAATTCACCAAAATAAAATAAAAAAGGGATAATTAGGCGATGAAAACTTAGCGGCGAAGATTAGATGAGTTCCATCCAATACCCTGCGGCTCCAAAGCAGAGGATAATACGCGTCACCACGTAATAATAATAAATTAAACACCACCACCGAGCTACTTGATATATACAACCTATACATACATTACAGTCCAATGGAGGGAACCCCCGATGAGCTTAATTTTTTAATTCCCCACTTTGCTTGTTGAAGAAGCTGCACACTAGCCTTTTCATCGATCCCAATCTATACATACAGCTACTATATTGTTACATACAAGTAAATATTAGTAATAATTATATTTATATATATTCTGATGTGATTCTATCATCG
Source organism: Oenanthe sinensis (assembly GCA_028671895.1). Taxonomy (NCBI): domain Eukaryota; kingdom Viridiplantae; phylum Streptophyta; class Magnoliopsida; order Apiales; family Apiaceae; genus Oenanthe; species Oenanthe sinensis. Next base: position 13,796,983 of record CM053799.1, read on the forward strand.
ATGTCAAGATGAAACACTTATTGCGAAAGCTTCACATCGGCGGCGGCGGCGGCGACGACTTCGCCGATCACCGCCGAATCGGCACCGCGAGTGGCAGGTCATCGGCGGACGTGAGTCCTACGCCGCAAACGACGTCGTCTCCGTCGGTGTCGGCATTGACGAGTGGTGAATCGGGGGCGGATAAGTCGGTGGAGTTCAATTTCTTCGAGGAGGAGTTTCAGATGCAATTGGCGTTGGCGATCAGTGTTTCTGATCCCGAGACACGTGAAGATGCAGAGACGGCGCAGATCAAGGCGGCTAAGCAGCGGAGCTTGGGCTTTTCGTGTTCTGATAGTGTCGTTGAGTTTCTTTCGCTTCGATATTGGGTAATTTTCGGTTAATTCAAGTGTTTAGTTATCATTTCTAATTGTTTTGCTGTGTTGGACTGTTAATTAGGTTAGTATTGTTTAGTTTTTTCATTAATTGAAGCATGTGATTCTTATTTCTATATATTCTAAGGATTTGATTGATTAGTTTTTCTTTGCGGTTAACGTTAGGTGCTTGTTCTAGTTTGTGTTAATTATGTTAGCTGTAGTGTTTCGGTTATAGTAGATATTTGAATTTTAAATTCATTCTTGTCTAGGGTTTAATACTCACTGATGAGATGTATTGTTGTCTGCAGAGTAATAATGTTGTAAATTATGACGAGAAAGTGATGAATGGATTTTATGATGTTTATGGAGTTGCTTCGAATTTAACCACTCAAGGGAAAATGCCGTCACTGGTGGATCTTGAAGCAATTCCTGTTTCAGATAGTGTTGATTATGAAGTTATTTTAGTGAATCGAGCTCTTGATACAGAGCTTAGGAAGCTGGAGGAAAAGGTTGTTGGATTATTGTTGGATTTTCAGGCATTGGGGGCGGGGCAAGTTATGAACGGTTTGGTCCAGATTATTGCTGATATTGTTGTTGATAGAATGGGTGGTCCAGTTAGTAATGCAGATGAAATGTTAAGAAGATGGACTTGCAGGAGTTTTGAATTGCGAAATTCCTTAAAATCTGTCATCATTCCCATTGGTTGTCTTGACGTGGGACTTTCACGCCACAGGGCCTTGCTTTTTAAGGTTTGGAAGTCTGGAGTTTATCTTGAATGCATCTCTTATATCACACGTGTGTTAATGTAGTTTACTACAAATATTTTCATCAAATAGTCACCATGACTGATTTTATTTTTTTATAACCACCTTGGGGTGTGAAATTAAGAGACGAATCCTTAGTTGAATGAGATGAGCAATATAACAATATTCTGAACAACCTGTCTTTCCTTTACAATGCATCTTTATTAATAAAGTTAAAGTTTTCTACTATATGTTTCATTTGGCAGTTATATACTAGGTTTAGACTTTTTTCTCACACACATCCATCAGAAGTGAATATGAACTTTAGCCTTGCTAAAGTATTTGGGTTCTGCAACAGAATTCCTCATCTCTTCTATAAAAATTTAAATCCGGGATCCTGTTTTAATACATTGTGTTCTTAGGAAAGGCCTGACTTTTGAATCATTTCAGAATTTCTTGTTGAAACGTAATTGTGTTAAAGGGGTTTGCAGAATTGATACGAGCCATACAAGTGGATGAGTTTACACTACAGTGTAGAATCGGAGATCCATTAGGACTAAATAAAATTTTCAGTTACAACCTTGAATACTAGAAATTTGCACAGAACTGGAAACATCTTTATCAAAATATCGTTAAGCAATATATCTATATGAATTACAATTGCTAGTACTTTGAGTGAACATTTTTCAGATCTTTCTCGAAGTTAAAAAGTGTCATTGAACTATTGTCTAATAATTGAGAGATTATTTCATCAATTTTTTATGAATATATATGTATGTATCCGTGGAAGCATCACTAACGGCTTCTATTCGTAAGAAATCTTATTTTGTAAGAGATTTTTTTTATGGGTGCTAGGTACTTGCGGATAGGATCAACCTTCCATGTATGCTGATTAAAGGTAGCTATTATACTGGCACTGATGATGGAGCTGTAAACTTGATCAAAATTGATGATGGAAGGTAGTGATGTTAATATTTGAACAAACCAATACTGCCAGATTCTAGGCATTATTTTAAACATACAGCTTTTTACTGCTTATCTAGGTGTTCTAAACAAAAGTTTTGTACTGAACCTTTAACTCGACATAGCTGTTTTAGACTCTTAATTGAAGTGAAACATATAAGCTAGTAGCACTAGGTAATAAGGTAAAGGTAAGTATGTGCTGTAAAAGGATTTCTCAGCGACTTTTGTCATAAGTTCTCTGTGGTTGATTGGTCCGGTTGTCAGAACTACCAGACATAGTGTAAAAGCCAAAACATACTCTCCTTGATCTTCCATCTGTTTAAGAATGTATGTTTTGAAGTTAATTTGGAATTTAAACGTCTCATAACCTAGTGCATGCATTCTGGTTGCTTATAATCTGTTCCCATTGTTGAAATTCTGATATTTTACACGGACTACTCAATTTGGCATAGATTATCTGTGACTGACACTAGGCACTTTAGTAGGGTATGGGCGTTGGACACTTTATTTGGTGTGGGATTTTGAGTATCTACCGGTCCTCTTTATTTTATTGATGTCCAACCGGACACTCAATCAAATAATCATCAATAAAATAATTTTAACATAATATTAAATTTGATTTTCGCGATTTTTGGCTTGGCCAGCCTTGAAGTCTGTTTTCTTCTGTGTTGCATGTCAAATGGTGCACGGTTTCCTGTATGTTGCTTGTCAAATGCAGATAACTTGCCTTTGCAACTCTTTTTAGACACTTGTGTTTCAAACTGAATTTGTAAAGTGAATAATAGTGGTATGATAGGTGTTTGTCCTGCAAATACTAATGTACAGTTGACTATTTTAGAAGTCATATTACAAACAACAATAAAGTTTAAGAGAAACAATTTATGATATTGGATTGATGCAGCGAATACATTATAGATCTAATGGGCGCTCCTGGCACATTGATCCCAGCTGAAGTTCCCAGTTGTAATCTTCAAAATTTTGGCCTAGATACAAGGCCTTATGCTGATATAACTGAAAATGTTAAACAATCAATTCTAGAGAAAGTTTCCGAAACAGCTAGCAGTCATGAAAGAGTTGCCGTAGCTTCTACTTCAAATCCAGTGGCAGTATTATCTAAAGGTATCCAGTCAAAAAAGGATGATAGGAACGTTAGGGATAAAAATCAAATGGAGAGGTTTGAATATGACTTCGGGAAGCTTCTTCCATCACTATGCAAGTCAAATGAAGGTTTGTTGAGCAGTGGAGAGAAACCATCAGCTGCAAAAAAGTTGCAAGTTAAAGATGTCTCCAAATATGTCATCAGTGCTGCTAAAAACCCTGATTTTGCACAAAAGCTTCATGCTGTTTTGTTGGAAAATGGTGCGACGCCCTCTTCAGATTTGTTTTCCAATATAAGTCCCCAGTACCAGGGTGAAGAAAACATGCTAGCAAAAAGTGATATATATGATAGAAATATGGTGGATTGGGGTGCACAATGTGATCAAACGTTCTTGCCTAATGATGATCAGAGTCTTATACCGTTTCCTGGAGTGCAGTCCTTCGACAATGTTCACTATGACAGTGACCAAAAGCATATGATTAAGAGGCCACAGGCAGTACAGGAGGAACTGAACTTCCCTAACTCTGATTACATGTTACCATCATTTATTGTCAAAAATGAGGGCTCTGTGCCTGATAACAATGAAATGAAGGCAAAGATTTCGACTCATGATGCCAATACAGTTGGTTCTTCTGAGCTAGTTGCAAGTATTTTAGATTCAGATCGCACTAATGTATCTTCCATATCTCATGCGCATGACCCTTTCAATGGAAAACCCGGAAATGCTCTTGTTGGTAATAGGGATCTATGCCCCAACGCATGTACTGCAGATGTTTCCAGGAATATTGATAAACAAAAAGAAATCTGCATGCAGTTAATTACTACAGCCAATGCTGGTCAGCATATTTCTTACAGTTCTTACAATGAGAAGAATACCCCGGTGCTGAGTGATGTTGCAGAATGGGAAATACCTTGGGAGGACCTGCAAGTTTTTGAACGCATTGGTATTGGTAAGATTTTACAGAAGTTTCTACTAAATATCAACTTTAGGTATAAGATTGATAGATGTATTTATATGGTTAGATAATGCCTATGTGATTTTCTTAGTTTTAGCATGCTAAAAGGTAGAATTTGTTTTAGAGATCTCTCAGTGGTATTATACTGTAGATTGTGTAGTTCTGGCAGTAAACATCGCAAAATTAACTCAGTGTTTTATATACCGAGATAGTATTGGATTTAACCACATGAAACTAGGTTTCATTTTGCCTTTATCTTTATCATCTAGAATGCTCCAAAATTTAATGAACCAGTAAATTAGTCCAAAATATAAGCACATGTGTATCTCTCTCCAACAAACGAGTCCTGGTAAATTAGTCCCTATATGCTTCAGCACAGATACGGTTATTGTAGCTGGTGATTAAAAAGGGGCTGTAGCATTTAAATCCTCTTTGAATGAATTTAAACGAACTGTCCTTAAACAGCTGTTATTGCCTCCATGTGTCATGCTTGACTGAAGCTATCAGGCTCTAGCTGCTTAGAGAATAGAAAAATCAAATTTGTCCTTGCCTGTGGAAGAAGTATTATTTGCCCCTAATTGATCCCTGGTAATTTTCTATAATTGTATAGAGTGGAAAGGAACTGCCAAACAGAATAGCATCCTTTTCTGTTTCTGCTGACTTGGCAATTTTTATGAGAATTGCTCTGAGAATCTCTTACATCAGGAGATGCTGCAACTTTTATTTCCGTTCTTTTCTTCAAAGAAGTTAACCTTACCCCTCAAATGTAAGATCGTTAACTTTTATATAACAGTCTGTGTTGTGCAATTGTTTTTATCTTTGAAAATTTGAAATTCATTTTACATTGTAAAAAGACATCAATAAGAGTTCTTGTAAGAGTCTTGGAGCTATATGCAACATGTAGAAATGGCTCCTCTGCTAATTAACATATTCCAATCTAAAACTCTTGTTGGATATTTTTTTCTGCAAAAACATCATTTGGTAGAGTATCTGGTAACTTCTGCTGGATTTAATTGTTGTGAGTGTAATGTGATAGCCAAGTGTAGCGTCTTTTTACTATTCCCATTTTCAAATTATATAGATACGGTTGAAAGTTTCTTGCAAAAGAACAATCCTTGAGTTTATTTACTTGTACTATATTTGGGAATCATAATGTAATGTCAATGTTATTATGTTAGTATTACTTTGGCAGTTGTTTGAATAATCTTATTTATTTGCATGTGCTGGCAGGTTCATATGGTGAGGTTTTTCGTGCTGAATGGAATAGCACCGTAAGTTTTAATCCCTTTTTTTGTCAAGTTTTAATCGTGATGGAGTTGATTTTCTTATACTTTTCAATTGTTCATTAATCAAAGTGAACTTGATGGAAAAACCATCTTCCGTCAAGGTTGAATCTGTTAGTTTAATTTATACTGTTACATGATCTCATCATAATTTGTGCCTGCAACATCGTTATAGCACTGAAAGTGAGCACTGCCCTGGCATTCTAAAAGGATTTATAATTCCTCATGTTAATCAAATAATTGACTCTGCTCTTCTAGCAATAAATGTGTTACTTGTTCTAGTATAGGATACCATATGTTATTAATATTATGCTTTGGTATGGCCTGACAGGAAGTTGCTGTGAAGAGATTCATGAACCAGGATATCTCAGGGGATGCACTGGATCAATTTAAATGCGAAGTGAGTTCTATATTCATCTTGCATTTTGATTGATGAACACTTACATATGGATTTTAATTAGCCCTTTTATGTTCTGCTTATTGCAGGTTGAAATTATGTTGAGACTGAGACATCCTAATGTTGTCCTCTTTATGGGAGCAGTTACTCGCCCCCCAAATCTGTCTATCCTTACTGAGTTCTTACCAAGGTTGATCTCTTTTTCCCATGCTCATACTAGAGGATCTTTACTAGAACTTTTAACACACACACACACACACACACACACACACACACGTTCCGGGGTATATGTAATTTGTGAAAGCGCTATCAATAGAAGGCCATTTTTTCTAAAAATATTATCTTAGAATGACTATTGTTAGTTAAAATAGGATTATTATAGAAAATGCAAGAGAAAGTCTAACAGTGTGTTCCCGAATTCATATTTGGAGAGAGGGAAAGAAATGTGCTTATTTATTTTCTCTCTTATGTTCACGAAAGTTTTTAAGGAAAGAAAGAAAAGGAAGGTACAATATGAGTTAATTTCTCTCCAAATTTTTCTTCCCAAAAATTGAAAAATTGGGAGAAGATGAGAATTCACAATAATAAATATACTGATCATTTTACATACCTTTACTTTCTTTTCTTCTCTTATAAAAACTTAGGAACATAAGAAAGAAATTCATACAATTTTTTTCCCTTTCTTTTCTCATAATTTAAATTATTTTCTCTTCTTCAACAAAAAAACTCCGGAACACATGGCAATGAAAACCTCTTAGTAGTGTTACGCAATGCTCCTATTCTATATCCTTTAGAATTAATATTTAACTACCTCAACCTGAGTACACCTCTCAGGCGTGAGAATTTAAGACCCTATTTGTTTTATCCAATAAATAACTTATAAGTTGAAAATTACTTATAAGTTTATTATTGATTGTTTGTGCAGCAAGTAAAAGTGACTTGTACAAGTCAATTATAAGTTGAACTACAAAAATTACACACATGTGTATTTGTTTTGGTTTTTGCAATTTGACCTCATAAAATGAATATTATCCATTTTTAATGGTAACTTCTAATACTTTATTGTTATTTAGTTAATCTTTATCCATTGTAAGTTACATAATACTAATAAATTTATCCAAACTGATAGTTTACAAGTCAAAGATTACTTTTTACTTATAAATAATGAAAGTACTTTTAAGTGATAAGTAACTTTTTTAAGATAATCCAAACATAAATATACACTGGAGAAAGGGCAAAGAAAATGAGGCTTCTATGGTCTGCTAACAATGCAACAGACACTCTCTCCACTCCCATGGTAAAATATACATAGGATTGTAAACTTTCTAAATCATTTTTGTTCTGAATCATGAGGGTTCCAGGATCCTCTGATTACAGAGAGCTATGCACTTAAGTTAGCGGTTCTTACTTACTGCTCGAGTTACTTCATAATGATGGTTATGGTGACAAACTGACAATGTTTCATTAAGGTATCTTAAAAAATAAAGGCTTCAATGTAGACTAATACTGGATTGTGTGCAGGGGAAGTCTGTTTAAGCTGCTGCATCGTCCAAACATCCAACTTGATGAGAAGAGGCGATTGCGAATGGCTCTTGATGTGGTACAATGCCTTCATTTGACTTCTGCGATTTGTTTCACCTCTATCTCGTTAATCCGTAGTAATTTTTCGCAGGCTAAAGGAATGAATTACTTGCATACAAGCAATCCTATGATTGTGCATCGAGATCTGAAAACTCTGAATCTCCTTGTTGATAAGAACTGGGTTGTCAAGGTTGGTTTAACACCGGCTTTGAAGACACTGGCTTTCAAGTCCTCATATATTACAAAGCAAATCCGCCTTTCTTCTTCTTCTTTTTTTTTAAGCGTAAAGAACACAGGATTTATGATATACTGCTAAAACTTACGGCTAACTGTTAATCTCTTCAGGTTTGTGATTTTGGGATGTCACGGTTGTTGCATCACACATTTTTGTCTTCCACATCTACTGCCGGAACGGTAAGAGACGTGGGATATTAAAGGTGTTACCTATAAGTTGAATATGTTTATGCTCTATTTACCATAGGCTGTTGTCATTTATTTTGTACTGATTGACTACATGTACTAATTGACTGTAAATGCAGCCTGAATGGATGGCTCCTGAAGTTTTAAGGAATGAATTATCCAATGAGAAGTAAGTTCATACTCCGTCTACCTTGAAGCTCTTGTGGGGTAGTAGCAGTTTAGACAATTTTATTTTCAGAATTGCTGACAGAATATATCGGATTCGATTTGCAGGTGTGATGTATACAGCTTTGGGGTGATATTGTGGGAGTTGGCAACTCTGCGTGTACCATGGAATGAGATGAACTCTATGCAGGTTGTTGGAGCTGTTGGATTTCAGCATAGACATCTTGATGTACCAGAATGGGTTGATCCCTTGGTAACAGAGCTAATACTCGAGTGTTGGAATCCGTAAGTTTATACATTTTCTTGCTATCCTTATCTTTCAATGGTATATAATGACGTCTTTTTTCAATTTCTGATATATCATGGACTTAAAGTTTCCTATATATTTTAGTATAAACCTTAATCTTTGTGTATTTTCTGTTGCATAATACATTTAAGAGTAAAATTCAGTTTGCATCCCCTAACCTATCAGCAAATAAGTTTTCATATACATGGTTTCAATTATTTTTTTTAGCATTCCATAAATTTTAAAAGTGGGCTACAATAAAACCTTTATAAATTAATAATGTTGGGACCAGGATATTTTATTAATTTAGTGAGATATTATTATATTGATAAATTAATAATTTATTAATTTAAAGAGGTTTTACGTATGACCTTCGAATTTCCAAGTCCAATATACTAGTTACAATGTATATTAGTTAGAGATGAAAAATAAATTACAAAAATAAGTTCCAATTAACATTCTATGAATTTACATTCTATGAATGCCCCAACTCTTAAGTGCAAGTGCAATGAGGAGATTTAAAGATGAACTCAATATAGATTTGAAGTTCAACAAAAAACAAGTGACTATAGATTCATTTCTTAATAGACAATCGTAGAATTTTGAAGTGTATCACACATATATATGGAATCTTTTAGTAATTATTAATTTATAGTTTCGTTGGGACCAATATATATACATTGGGATTTTAAAAAAGTTATTATCTTATTATTTTATCTATTGGGGTCCAATTTTGTACTGGTCCCAAGTTGGGACTGGACAAATTATTAATTTGTCGAGTATTAATTTATAGAGATTTTACTGTATATAGCAATGCCCGGCACTTTTTCCGGGGAGTTTGCAGTGTTTAGAAAACAAATGTAGATGTATACTCATCAAAGATGTAGTATAATATTAATCCTTTTTCTTTTTCCCCATAATTGTTATCATTGTTATACTAACAGAAGAAGTGTTAGGGTAGCAAGTTGATCCGCTTTTAAAAGTTAGGGGATGCAATTTTTATTTTTATTTTGGAAACTATGTATATCAGAACTCAGTTTTTGATAAGTTAGGGATGCAAACTGAATTTTACGCCATATTTAAGTATATTATATTTACGGCACAATTCATTGAACTGTCTGATGGCAAAAGTGTATCAGTTTCATTAATTGCTTTTGAAACGAGTGATTAATTCATTTCTTTTACAGTGATGCCCAATCGCGACCCTCATTTGGACAGATTATTGCTCGTCTTAGATGTCTTCAGCATCTGGTGATTGCTGAGAGAAGAAAGACCAGCAAAATCAACAATAGAAATGAGAGGAAGAATACTGTTGTATGATATAACATTGCAGTTCCTGGGTCAAAAAGCGAGCCAGAAAAGCACATTTTAGGAGTAGAAGCCTTGTAGATGAGAAGTGACATGAGAGGAAACTGGATAGGGAAGTGTTATTTTCACGTAACATGGGGACTGAACACAGCCAATTCAGAATTGTCATCCTCCAGATCATTTGCTGCCCAGACTGCAGTGGGGAAGACTTTTGCTGTAAATTAGCCTTTGTAATATTTATGTAATAAATCTCACAGAAGATGTTGAAAAGAAAAATAAAAATAAAAATCGAAAGAAACACTGAATTAAAACAACAGGGAAAAAAGAAAAAGAAGAAACACTTTTTTTCTAATTTTTACCCTCTTTAGCTTTTTTTTCTGTAGTTGTAAGAGAAGAGAAGAATACAGTTTAGGAGTCCACGGAAGTCATCAAGGAAGTAATTGTGGCTTCTCATGGATTGTTGTAAACATTGATCGTTGTAATTGTTGTGTAAATTGCAAAGTGAAAAAGAAAGAAGAAAGGGATTGAACATTTGTTTATCTTTGTTTGTCAGACTGCAAATTATTTGCTTGCCTGCCTGCCTTTTTGCATTCCATTATTCTATTTTGAATTACGGGATATGGTTAAACCTGATTTTTCCTACAAACAGAACGATCAATTGTTACATATTTTTCGATGGTTTTATAGGTCAAGGTTCAGAGTCAAATACGATCAAAATAGCACTTTTAGTATGATCCTAAATATCTAGTTGATATGTGAAAAATATTGCTTAAGAAAAATAGCACTTTTATTAACTGTCTGACTCCATCAGTCCCACCTAATTGTTAACATTTCGTGGAGAGGGTCCGACACGCATTTTAATGTGCATATAAAGTATAGTTCCATAACTTATTTTTTAATTTTTTTTTCTGAATAAAAATTTATGTTAAATTTTTATTCAGAAAAAAAAAATTAAAAAATAAGTTATGGAACTATACTTTATATGCACCTTAAAATGCGTGCCGGATCTTCTCTCCAAAGCGTTAACAATTGGGTGAGACGAAGGTAGTATCAATATTAAGAATTTAAGATAGTCTCTCCTTGTGTGAGTTTGGTTTATTTTGATGTTTTTCATGTCCGGGATTATAAATTTGCAGGATTTTCATTTAAAGTTTGTGATAAAAAAATTTATGATTGTTCAAAACAGTTGGGTCACAAATGCATGTATTCATAATATTTTCAAAAAAATCGGTTGGTACTCAAAGAAAGAAAGATTCAACAACAATATATTTAAGCGTTTATTTAATTTTAATTATAATTGAAGATGTGTTTTTTCATTATTGGAAAAAAAAATACTTTATGCAATGAAAAAAATTCGTGAAAAAATCAAACCGGCCTTATCTAAGGGTCCATTAAGACGGCGTAGTATAACATCATATATGTATGTATGTATGTATGTATGTATACATACGGGCAAGATTCATGCACCTTGTGTCTTGCTTTAGCCATCTGATATTGTATTTGTATCTGACCCAACCAAGAAATCAAAACTGAAGTCTTTTATAACAAATGTAACTTTAAACACATTATTACTTAAGTTGTTAGATAAATAAACACTACCACTTAATCTTAATATAGTGCATGCATTTATCTTTAATCAATTTATTACTAAGTATTTCTTCTTCACCCACCTCTTTATTTATTGCTTCTTCATCCTCATCTTCATCCAATTTCCTTGTCTTGTGCATCACTTGTTCTTCTTGCTCACTGGTATGTTTCAAGTTTTTATACTTTTGTTCGTATTGTGTGTGTGTGTGAGAGAGAGAGAGAGAGAGTTGCAATTAGATCTCTTGTTTTAACCGAATCTTTGTATGTGAACTGGGTTATGTTTATATGTATTATATGTCCACCCTGCAGTTTTAAAGATTGCTTTTTGGACATGTTTGTTAAAATGGTGAAAGAAATTGATTATAGAATATGGTGCTCCTCTATATTTTTTTTTTTTGCTATTCTTGATTTGTACTTGGACACGTGAATTTGTTAATTTTATTTTTAGTGATATGTAGGAGTCAGATTTATATATTATCTTTCTTTTAGACTAGCTCATAATTTGGGTTTCTTATAGTGATTCTGATATGGGCACATTTGATAATTGGATCTGGTTGCTTAGTTGTGGAAGCTTTAAATGACATTGATGTTCCCCTTTGTTGATGGAGAAATATGGTAATCAACAAAGATCGAGGTTCTTTGCCGGAAAGAGATCTGACGAGGCTGAGATGCGGCGGAGCGTGGTGGTTTGTATGAGATTGGGGGCTGAGATTGCTAGGTTTAGAATAACTAGAGCTTTGTGTTCTCTGGCGGCTGTGAGCTCTAATTTTTCCGACCCCCCACAATGTGCCTACGTACCTCTATTTATAGGCAAAATAGAAGATCAAGCCCACGTAGTTCTTGGCAAAGCAGAGGCCCATTAGGAAACCTGAGTTTCCTTCTTCGAATCGAATGCAGAAAAAGCAAGTGGAACCTTCCTGGAAGAGGACTCTACTTTCGGGCTTGTTTGGATAGGTCAAAGCCCAGTATAAGGTCCAAGGACTTCATGGATCCGACATTGACCCGGAAACCGTGGGCTCTAACCGGTCCACTACAGCTATTTCCAAGGATACCATGACTGAAGGCCAGCACTAGATCCACCACAAATCGTAGGTCACGTCCTAAGCCCCCAGACGAGGGCAACCCGTCTGAGTACAGGGAAAGGATCTTCCAAGATTAGGCCAAATATGCCTTCATAATTCCCCTACGAGGGCAACCCAAGGAATATGGAGCTATGACCTTTAATACAAATAAATACTGACAATTGACCGGACTAGGAACAGCAAAGCTCGACCAACCTCCATATAGGGCGCGCCTCAGGCATACACTATAGCCTTGGGTGCGCCTGATATTATCCGATATTAGGCACCAGCAATTGATCCTTGCTTTATCGATTTCCACCTACCAAACCTTGATGATCATAGGCTCCGACGACATCAGCCTGAATCTCGTTCGTCATCAGCTCTGATCGACTTTACCAGAGGACGCGCCCATCGCAGAAAGTACACGAGGGCGCGCCTCCATACCGCATAAAATGGTATACAACAACTACCCCCCAAGTCTTGAGATCATTGTAAATGTTCGAAAGAATTTCCCCATGTCCTCACACTTGGGCGCCCCATACCCTAAATTGGACATACATTTACTTGGGAAATCTTCAACTCGAATTAATCACTATTCTGGCTGATCACGGCGCGCCTCAAGAACAAGGCGCGGCTTAAGGAAGTTCATTAGTCAGTTTATACATACATATACACGGACAAGGCAAATGATGATATTTTCCTCGATCCTCGAATCGAGGACCAATAACTAGCCGCCACGTGTCCTTCCTGTCCCGTCTATATATATATATATTGTTTTACTTCTCTTTTTGTTTTTATTCCTCATAGTTCAAGACTCTCTTTTCAACCGCAACAAACTTCTAAGGCTCATTCAAGGCGTCTCCTCCGCTCAAAAATCACGATTCGGGGTTCAAAAAGCTCGTCACTTTAGTAGGTATGTAATGCCACCTTTTTTGTTTAATTCCACCCAGTATTGCTCTTGGAATTCAAAAAGGTCTGTTCGAGTTCTTGCATGTTCATCAGTGTTCTTCGTGTGTATAATTGTATATATATGTCGTAGATCTTATTTACTCACTATTCTATTAGTTAGAATATGTTCTTGGAATTGTCATAGAGTTAGGGCGCGCCCTACATGTTACGAGGGCACCTTTGCGTCGATTTAGACCTATTATAGTTTTAATCGCCCAATTACCCTTGGAGTATAGTCGGGTATGCCCCAGGCGCGTCCTATTTTTCCTTGTTTAACTTTTGTTATAACGCGCCCAACACCACATTGGCTCCTGTTACCCTACCTTCGAGACGCGCCTTTTCAAGGACGTACTAAGTGTTGATTTTGTCTTCATTTCAGATGGTCCGTGAAGGCGCGTCTCAACTCCCTTTCCACCCTTTTCGCGAATTTGTCTTCGAAAGATTCGGCGAGACCATTACACCTACACGAATTCCCCCACCTCTTTCCTCGAGAACAAAAAGAGCGGTTCAAAGATTCATGGAGCACCTAAGTAAGAACAGACACGAGTTAGACTTCAACGAAGAGACGCCTGTCTTACCAGTCATTCCCGAGACCGTCCCCCAAAAGACGGCGTCCCGTGATGAGGCGCGCCCTATCTCAGTGAACATAGATCCTGAAACCGAAATAGAGGAAGAAGAAGTAGCAAAACTCAACAGAAGAAGAAAATACAAGGAGCCAATGGGGGAACCAGCAGAGACCTCTCTTACAAATAAAGGCGCGCCTGAAGAGGATGACTCGCTCCTATCTCCTCCTCCTTCGCCCGTCCCCTTCCGTCATTGGAAAGTTGCGGATTACGAGATTGATCTTGATTGGGCCGGGAGAGAAGCGACTGAAAAAGAGAAGGACGCAATTAGGGCGCGCCATGGAAAGTTGGCATGCGTCGGACTAAGGTCAACAGTCACTGATGTTGAAGTTGATTGGACCATGAAATACTTTGACCAAGAAGGTATGTGGGCGATCCCCTCAAGACGAATGCGTCCCCATAGATTTGACCTTCAACCTATGAAGATCCCCAGGATGGTGATCACGCCAAAATTGGTCGAGTTGGGTATTGGCGCGCCCCTTCACCCTTACTTCCGAGCAATTTGCGAATGGTACGACATAGCTCCTATCCAACTATCTCCAAACGGCTGGAAATTCGCCATTGCTTTATATACTATGTATCATTCCCTCAACTTTGGCGCGCCCACAATGGAAGAATTCAGCCACTTCTTTTCCTTGAGGCAAAGCAGTATCGGATATTACTATTTGGTGGTATGGAAGAAGCATAACAAACGAGGTTTTTCTGAGGGAAAAACTTCGAATGTCAAAAAATGGAAGGAACCCTATTTTTATGTCTATGACACCGAGCGTGTCCGGGTTCGCTTTAACAGAGTCCCAAGTAAGTCTTGTAGGCGCGCCCTACCTATACCAGTTTGCGCCCTTTTATTTTCTTATTTTAACATATTTCTTTTCCTTAGTTACCAGGACACAAGTCCATTTGAGTGGCGCCGCCCTTATTAGGGCAGAAACTGTCTTGAGCCTTCCCCAAGACCAAAAATATTTGAAGAATTTAATCACTCTTGACAAACTAAAAGAGGTTGGGTTTCTTTCCGAGAAGGTGGGTTCAATAGAGCCTGTTCCGTATGTTGAGGACGCGTCCTCAGGTGACGACGATTCCCAAGGCGTCTCCTCAAATGACAGCGACCTAGAAGGTCCATAAATTTCTGTAGTTTCTAGGGCGCGTCCATAAATTTCATCTCAGCTTTAATGTTGCATGTTCCTGTATTCTTCTTTTCATGGCGCGCCTAGAGTCATGTATTTATTTCTTTACACATTTTTTACTGACATTTTCCATTTGTGTTGTAGGTATGCCGAAAATTCCACGAGGTTGGGGCTCCACGAAGCCAAAGAAGGTTGAGGTTTCAAAGAAACAATCTGATCCCCCTGCAATCCTCAAGAAAAAGTCCCCTATCAAAGCCCAGACTTCTCTCAGGGCACCACCTGCTCAGGATGCGCCCTCTTCGAAGAAGCAGAGGATTGAAAGTTCGGCCTCCAGTCTGCTAGTTTCAACGGTTGTTGGGGAATTGGCTCACCCTCTGATAACGGATGAGGACTTGTCTTTTTGGTCTTCTCTGAAGGAAGATGAGGCTGATAACGCCCTTATCCGCTCGGCTGGAGAAGTATATTTCCATGTGATGAACAGGTCACGCTCTTGGAAAAAGGACAGAGCGCGTCTCACGGAGTTGGAGAAGAATGAAGAAACCCGTCAGACAGAGCTGACAGTTGCAACCCAGGCTAGGGCGCGCCTAGAGGCTGAGTTGACTTCCGTCAAGGCCAAGCTTTCCACATCTGAAGCCAACCTTGCCTTAGCAAACACCTCCTTGGAGCAGGTTAGAAAGGACAAGGAAGATATGGTGAAGATCATTGACGGTTTTCACATAGAGAAGAGCGCCTGGCAAGAGGAGAAAGAGGCAGTTAAAGAAGAAGGCAAGGAGGAAGGCAAGGAGCTGGGTTTTCACGACTTTTTACGCGGGTTCTTGGCTTTTGAACCAAACTTTGATTGGTCTAGGTGGGGTCCCTCTACAAAGACCTTTATAGAGGAGTTCAAGGCGGAGGAGGCTGAATCCATCGCAGCCAAGAAATCAGAGTTGGAAGAAGACGTCCAGGCCCAGCTAGCAGAAGCCCTTCAATCAACTGAGGAAATTCCAATTGAAGGAGGTAAGGCGCGCCCTGACCAAGGCGACGCCCCCATAACCACTGCTCTTGAAGTTTCTCCAATCAACTCCTTTGCTCCACAAGAATGAAAACATTTACTTTTCGAGGTGTGGGTCCTCTGTAAAACCCTACAAATTGTAAACATTTTGACTCGTTTATCTTTATGAATGATTTTTATCTACTTTGTTGGGCGCGCCTGATTTCCCTGTGGTCAAATTATTATTCTTCTCGTTTATTATTCATGCAGGTGTTAGTGTTTTGTGCAGAAGGGTGGAGGGCACGCCCTCCTCACGTAGTTTATCAATTGGACATTATATTGTCACTTTAATGCATACTTTGTTTAAAATTTGTTCATCGATTTCTGACTTAGGGCGCGCCTTATAATTCTTGTTACCTTTTTCTGATTATCATGAAAATATTCGCACCTCTTGGATAATTTTCTCCCTTTGATTGCTGTGGTAAAGTTTGACAAGGCATGTAACAACTTCTGGCACACATATTTGCCTTAATCCATCACGCATAGTTAAGATCTTTCAAAGAAAATAGTTTACCATACATCAAAACTAGCACACCATATGCCTGTTACCCCCCTGGAGTAAATTTAAGTTTTACTTCTAATACTGATAATTCAAAAATTGTCTTTAAAAACACAAAACAAAAATATAAAGGGTTTGCCCTATTGAAAATATCTCTTCAAATGCTCCGCGTTCCATGCTCTTGGAATGGATTTGCCCTCTAAGTCTTCTAGGTAGAAAGTACCCTTCCATAATGCTGCTCTGATTTTGTATGGTCCTTCCCAGTTAGGTCCAAATACTCCATGACTTGCTGTTTTGGCATGGGGCATCACCTTCCTCAGCACCAAGTCACCTACTTGAATTGACCTTTCTCTAACCTTTGAGTTGTAATATCTTGCCGTCCTCTGCTGATATGCTGCTAACCTTATTTGAGCATTAGCTCGTGTCTCTTCCAGCAGGTCTAGGTAGAGTCTGTGATTCACCTCCTGGACTTCTTCCTGAAAAATTATGGGGTTTTACTACTACAATAATCATGATTCCTTCAGTGTAGTTCAAATAAAACTTTGTATTTTCTACCTGAGGTTTGTCCCTCCTCAAGGACCCAGCTCCGATCTCAACTGGCACCATGGCTTCACATCCATATGTTAGGACGAAAGGCGACTCCCCTGTGGTACTTCTAGGAGTAGTGTTGTAAGACCATAACACCTGGGGTTTGAAAGTGTTTATCATATACCATCCTTCCATAGATTACGCATATTGAACAATTTTTTTTTTTTTTTTTTTTTTTTTTTTTTTATACCTGAGGTAGTTCTTCCGGCCAACTTCCCTTGCTTTCCTCTAACTTGGCCTTCAGGGTGTGCTTGATGATTTTATTGATGGCTTCGGTTTGTCCATTGCTTTGAGGGTGGTATACTGCCGCAAAATCTTTCTTTATAGACAAGTTCTCACATAGGGTCCTCAACTCTTTGCTGTCGAATTGCTTTCCATTGTCAGAGATCAGCTTGTACGGGATACCAAACCTGCAAACAATGGCGTTGAATACGAAGTCTGTTATCTTCTTGGCTGTTATGGTCGCGAGAGGAGCGGCTTCTGCCCACTTCGTAAAGTAATCTACTGCTACCACGGCATATTTAACTCCTCCCTTCCCTCTTGGCAATTCTCCTATTAGATCGATCCCCCACATGGCGAACGGCCATGGGCTTGTCATGGAGGTAAGAGAAGCCACCGGGCTTGCGATGTAGTTGGCATATCTTTGGCATTTGTCACATGCCCTAGCGAATTCATAGGCATCCTTCTTCATTGTAGGCCAATAGTATCCTTGTCTGAGAATTTTCATGGCTAGGGAATTACCCCCCGAGTGGTTGCCACAGATACCCTCATGTACCTCTCTCATGATGTAAGTGCACTCTTCTCCATCTATGCACTTAAGTAAGGGTTGGTTGAATCCTCTTCTATATAATGCCCCATCATACTCCACATACCTGGCTGCTTTGTACCGAAGTTTCCTAGCTTCTCCCTTGTCCTCTGGAAGTTTTCCTTTCTTCAAAAATTCCCAAATAGGTGTTTTCCATGTGATTTCTTCTAGAGTTTTTTTATCAATTGTCATAACCTCTTCCCTTGGGATGCTTGGCGCTTCCCGAATTTCCAGGGGGATGACTCCTAACATTGTAGCATTTTTTTGTGATCCTAGTTTTGCCAGGGCATCTGCCTCGAAGTTTTGACCTCGGGGGATCTGCTCTATGCGAACCTCTGTAAATTTCGTTATCAGGTGCTTGGCACATTCGAGATACATCTCTGTCTTGGGACCTCTTGCCTGATACCCTCCTTTCACTTGATATACTACCAACATCGAATCACTTTTGACAACTAAGTGAGTTGCTGTCATCTCAAGGGCCAGTTTCATTCCAGCAATGAAGGCCTCATACTCCGCATCGTTGTTAGTGGCTCGAAAGGCAAAGTGGATTGCGCTCATAAGACGGTGTCCTTCAGGGCTGATGAGGACTATGCCGGCCCCGGCTCCTTCATTATTCACTGCTCCATCAACATGCAATGTCCACCATGCCTTTGGAATTTCCCTCTCTCTTCTTAGAGAGGTTTGTGCCGCTTCTACCGGAATCATGGCATGTTCATTATTTTCAAAGTCTGGTGGAAATTCTAAAACAAAATCTGCTAGAGCCTGTCCTTTAATAGAACTCCTTGGCTTATACTCGATGTCAAATTGCCCCAATTCAACTGCCCATTTCAGCATTCTCCCTGATGTCTCTGGCCGATGCATGACTTGTTTGAGTGGATAAGCTGTCCTGACCTCGATTTTGTGAGCCTGAAAGTAGGGCCTTAGTTTTCTTGCTGCCAGTATCAAGGCGTAGACCAGTTTTTCCATGTTAGAGTATCTTGTTTCGGCGTCGAGAAGTCTCTTGCTCACATAGTAGACTGGGGACTGCGAGTCGTTCTCTTCTTTTACTAGGACAGCACTAATTGAGTATTCAGAAATGGCCAAGTAGAGAATCAATGTTTCCCCTTCAGTTGGCTTAGCTAACAGAGGCGGCTTCCCCAAATGTTCTTTTATTTTCTGGAAGGCTTCTTCACATTCTGGAGTCCACACAAAGTCCTTAGCTACTCCCTTGATGGCTTGGAAGAACTCTTTGCATTTGTCTGATGATTTTGACACAAACCTGTTGAGAGCGGCTATCCTTCCAGTTAAGCTCTGTACCTGCTTCACGGTGGTTGGTGACTTCATGTCGAGTAGAGCTTGAATTTTGACAGGATTTGCTTCAATTCCCCTATGATTGACTATGAACCCAAGGAATTTTCCTGATTCCACCCCGAACACACACTTCTGAGGATTAAGCTTCATTCTATACTTCCTGAGAATATTGAACATCTCCTCCAAGTGTCTTACATGAGTGCTGGCTTCTTTAGATTTCACCAGCATGTCGTCCACATATACTTCCATTGTCTTACCAATTTGATCTTTAAACATCATGTTCACTAGCCTTTGATAGGTCGCCCCCGCATTGATCAAGCCGAAAGGCATACCAATGTAGCAATATAGTCCTCTGTCTGTGATAAAGGAGGTATGTTCTTGATCTGACTCGTGCATTGGAATTTGATTGTACCCCGAATATGCGTCCATGAAACTAAGGAGTGCATGGCCAGCCGTCGCATCTACCAACTGGTCAATTCTTGGGAGAGGGAAGCTATCCTTAGGACAGGCTTTGTTCAAATCAGTGAAATCAATGCACGTCCTCCATTTCCCATTGGGCTTTTTTACCAGGACGGGGTTCGCTAGCCATTCAGGGTAGTAGGATTCCTTAATTAAGCCAACTTCCAATAATCTGTCCACTTCTTCCCGCAATGCTTGAGCTCTTTCACCGCTGACTGGGCGACGTTTCTGCCTCATCCCTTTCTTTGTGGGATCAATGTTAAGATGGTGGCACATTACTTTAGGATCTATCCCTACCATATCAGCATGACTCCATGCAAAAACATCCAGGTTAGATCTTAGGAAATTTATCAACTCTTCTTGTAAGGCGGGCTCAAGGTGTGAACCAATTTTCAAAACTTTTGAAGGATCCTTCATATCTACTGGGATGGATAATGTATCTTCTGCTGGCCCTGATCTTTCTATCGCAAGAGGCATTCGAGGGTCCAGGTCAAAGTTAACATCGTCTTCTTCCTTCTCACCTTTAGAGGGCGCGCCCTCCTTTCTTGGAAAACTGAGACAATCTTCTTCCAACTCAATGACGGGAAGAGATTCGGGTACTACCGCTTTGCCCTTCTTTTTTCTGGCCAAAGTTTGTTCTTCAGTCTCTTCGTCGTTAGCGTCTCCCACCACAGGCTCCGGTGTGGAAGGCGCTCCCAACATTAGAATTTGAGGGCATGGTTTGTCCTCGAGGTACCAGGCCTCTTCTTCTTTGGGGAATTCCACAGTATACAGAACATTCACTATGGCTTCTCCTCGGTTTTCCATCATGTTGGTTGACTGAGGTTGTCTTAGACTTCTTGTTTTCTCAAACACCTTTAGTGATTTGTTATAACATTCCCTTGAATCGAATTGGCATCCCTTCACACATCCTATCCCAGCAGGTGTGGGAAACTTCATAGATAAGTGGTAGATGGAAGTGATGACTCTCATCTCTTTCAGGAGCGGTCTTCCGATCAGAGCATTGTGAGTTGACTCCTGGTCCACTACTAAAAACTCGATGATCTGGGTTGATGAGAGCGCTCCTTCTCCAAGAGTGACAGGAAGACGGATGGTTCCCTTAGCGGGGATAGACTCTCCTCCAAAGCCATATAGGAAGATGTTCTCCATGGTCATGTCTTTGTCAAGAAGTCCCATTTTTCTATATGTGCTGTAGTACAGGATGTTTGCTGAGCTTCCGTTATCCACAAATACTCGATGGACATTCACCGTCCCGATCTTTACTGCTATTACTAAGGCGTCGTTATGTGGGTGATGTACCCACTTGGCGTCCTCCTCCGTGAAGGTAATGTCTGTGGATTCTCCTCTGAAGAGCTTCGTTGGCCTTGAAGAAAGGCTATTGACATTAGTAAGAGGTCGGTGCTTGGCTTCCTTTGCGTATCTTTCCATTGCATTTTTTCCATCACCTGCTATATGATGTCCGCCGAATATAGTGTGAATGCTGTCTTCTCTGACAAAGGTGGATTCTGAAGTTGGTTTCTCATTATTGGCTCCTAAGCCAGGCCTACTCTCCCTCCTCGGAAAGGGATGATCAACTTTGTATTTCTTCACCCACTCGGTGAGGTGCCCTTCTTTTATCAGTACTTCGATCTCGTCTTTCAGTTGCCGACATTCATGAGTGTTGTGCCCCGCAGATTCGTGATATTCGCAATATTTCTTCTGGTCTTTGCTTTGCCAAGCCGATGGGGGAGGAGGTCTCCTGAACAATCCCTTGTTTTTGTTGACTTCATAAATGTGCTCTACTCCGGCTACCAGGGGGGTATATCCGTCTCTCCTTTTTTCATAGGACTGAGGCGGGCTCCAGTTCCTCCTATCCGTCATACTCACCCGATTTGGACTCGTCGGCTTTCTCCTATAGTCAGAAGGTGGAGTTCTATCCCTCTTCTTCAGATTTTTGGACTTTGAATTCGATTGATTGTTGTCTTCCAAAGATTGTTCGATTCTTTTGAAGGGTTCTGCCTCGGCGTACAAGGAGGCCAAAGTTGATGGCTCCTTCCCTTGCAAATGTTTCCAGAAATCTGTTCCAACTCTCAAACCTGCAATGAGGAAACTTTTCAAGGTATCATCCGTCGCTCCCCTAACTCCTGTAGCTTCAGCATTGAATCTTTTGAAGTATGCTTGGAGGGATTCATTGTCCCTTTGTTTGACATTAGCTAGAGTTGTGACCGGAGGAGCATACTTCACCGCAGCCTGGAACTGTGTTAGGAAGAGAAGTTGCATCTGGTCCCAGGTCGTGACAGTTCCCGCTCCCAACTTCTGAAACCATATTTGAGCGCTATCCCTTAGTGTAGCAGCCAAGAGCCGACATCTAGCCAGAGCCTGCACCTGATAAACATCCATGTCCGTGTTGAATTTTCCCAGATATTCAACTGGGTCTGAGTTTCCATGATAGCGGAGATCAGTAGTACTTCGATAACCTTGCGGGAGTGGAGCGTCCCTTACTGCTTGAGAGAAGGGAGATGGGGCCTGCACCAAGGTAGTAGGCCTTCCCCCGTCGAGGAGTGTGAGAAGCTTCTTCAATTCATCAACATTTACACAACCTACACCAGGTATATTTTGCATTCCTGAAAGTTGGGATAAAGGGCTTACCTGGGGGGCAATAGCTAGGGGCGCGTCCCGAGGGATGGGCGCGGCTTGGAGAGGAGGGGGCGCGTCCTCCGCTGGGGTGACGGGCACTGAGAGGACGCCCGGCGTTGCATGGAAGGCGGGCGCGCCCACCACTTGATCGACGGGGGGATCCATGCTCTGGTTCACTCGAGTATTACTAGGCGCGCCTTCTCTGGTATTTCGATTGCTTTGGGTATTTTGCCCCCGAGGAGCGGGACGTCTGTCTTCAGATGAGTTTTCAGAATAAACAGGGGTGATGATGGGTTCGGCGTTGTGACGCCTCCAATGAGGGAGGGGCCTCTGACTCATGTAATCATTCTCTCTCGTTCCTTGTCGATTTGACACAGCCTCGCGATTACGTGGGTTTATTCTCCGTGGAAAACCCTCATCTGGGTGGATTGATCTTAGAGGCAGAGGATTGATGACGGGGCCTCCCTCTGTCTGCTTCCCTCTCCTGTGAGGTTGGTCCTCCTCTTCCCCCTGCAAAACCAATCTTCCATTCCTGTCACGGATAAAAGGTTTACGGTGCTCCGAGGTTACCTGGGCATTGTGCCTTCGATTGACAGCATGACTCGAGCGATGTGGGTGTGGAGGATGCTGGACTTCTCCTGCTAGGACTATACCCCTTTCAACATTCTCCTGATGATCCTGATTGGTAGCACCGCTCCCAAATTCTAGCCTTCTGGGGGTGACTCCGTGAAACCTTCCACCCCGATTATCTTCAAGTTTTCTGCCTCTTCCATCAAGGGTATGACCCCTTCCTTCTATCATTGCTTCTTTCCCAGGGCGCCGCTCAAGGGTGCGCAGGCGCTCGTCAAATCCATTGAAGTTCTCGTGGAGGCTCCTGACCGTATCACCAATCAGAAACAGCTGCTCCATTATCTCAGAGTTGGTCATCATAACGGGAGGAGGTCCTCCGACAATTCGCCCAACATCCGTATACTCAGGAACATATTCCTCATGGTTATGGTAATTCCTGTTATGCTGACCATGACTCCGGCCGGGCGACCGTGTTTCTTGCTCCCTTCCGCCTTTCGTCTGATGATCTTTTGGTTGAGACATCTTTTCTCCTTAGATGTTGAAAGTCCCCTCCTTCTAGCGCCAATTTGTTCCAACTCTCAAACCAAAAGATGAGGTTACAAGATTTTAGAATAGGTTTATAGTTGCTAAGAGTAATAGATATCTATCAGGCTAAGTGTTGGTTAAAAAAAGTCGATGTTGTAGTCCATGTTTTTAGGACAGATGGTCACGCTTGCACTAATGCAAGGTGAATATGTGTTCGTATATACAGCCATATATTTTCCAGTATATTATGGTGATCAACATAGTTTGTCTGGTATAATATGCTTGTCTGAAATAGTGTTATCTGAATTGGACATGTTTTTTAACTTAAAATTGTACAGATACATTTGTCTTTGGGAAGACTTTTTGTAATGGACGTAAAACCTACTTTTGGCATTGGAGATGAAAGTTCAGTACTTGCAGTTCATCACGAATTCTGGCCAGTTGATGAAATTAATCCAAAGAATGCTAAGTTCCCTTGTTGTTTAGTATGGACTTCCCTGCCAGTAGTATCATGGTTGGCACCATTTATTGGACATGTTGGCATATGCAAGGAAGATGGATCCATTATAGATTTTTCTGGATCAAACCTTCTTAATGTTGATGACTTTGCATATGGCACTGTAGCAAGATACATTCCACTTGACAGAGAGAAGGTAGGCTTCCATGCCCATAGCCCGGTTGATTTCCCTGTGTTTTAATTGTGTGCAATCCCTCTCTCCCTGTCTAGTCTATCTTACTGCATGCTTTTGGTTAGGAGTAGATATTGCTTGTATCTTATAATCACTGTATTATTGATGTTCCATTGTTTGTTTAAAGTAGCTGAAATGATTTTATTTTTTATATAATTCAGTGCTGCTTCCCTCCAAATCTTGCTGCTCATACATGCAAGCATCGTTACAACCACACACAATATGGAAGTACAATGACTTGGGACGAAGCCATTCAGTCAAGTGTTCGACAATATGAGCACAAATCTTATAACCTCTTCACGTGTAATTGCTATTCATTTGTTGCCAATTGTCTAAATCGGTTTTGTTACGATGATTCATTAAGTTGGAACATGATTAATGTAGCAGCTCTCCTATTGTTGAAGGGGCACTGGGTAGACACTTTATCAGTCGTTAGATCATTCTTCCCTGTTATATTGATGCTTTGCTTGGGGATTAGTGTGGTTAGATGGCCTTTCTTGATAGGGCTGGTATCATTATCTGCGCTCCTTGTATGTTGGTTTGTTTTGGTTACTTGTTGTGTCAAAAGTCTCTTTGAATGTTAGAATCCTGGTTTGTTAATGCTCAAGACTGATGGAAACAAAAGGCTGTGTTCGTATCACTTGCTTATTGATCATAGTAAGTGGCTAAGTGCATTCTCATGGCAAGCTATTGGTTCAATAAGATTATTGATGAAAATTACAATTCTTTTGTCATGTTAATAAATATCTTGACCTCATATCTGTTTATACTTTTATACGCCTTCTTCTTCTCAAGTTTGCGATTGTATAATTTTAACCAAACCATTTGTGAAGAAAGCCCCAAGGCTAATTCGTCTCAAACCATCCAACCTTGCAAGTTCAAACTAGATTTTTTGGTATTCCTCTAATTTTCTAGTTGCAACAAATTTGAGCAAGGCTTGAATTTCAGCGTCCTTTAATGCATTTTTTTCAAAAAAATTTAACAAGAGGGAAAACAAAAACCTAAAGATACTAGAAAGAGGATACTCTATGGTAAAAATATGAAACTTTTCTATGGTAAAATATGGAAATTTATTTAAATCCAATGTCAAATTCAAGTATACTAAATAAAAACAAATATAATTTTATTTTATTTTTATCATTCACATTGTGAAACCCTCAACTGCATAAAGGAAGCGAGCTAGATACCTTTCGAGGAAGATATCGCTAAATCAAGAGTCCAACACTGTTGTGTCGTTTATTATACAAAGATCGAAAAAACAAAATTCCTTCAAGCAGTCTGCAGCATATTGCTTCCTATATAAGATATCCAACTTCTTCAAACAAATGAACATTAAGAAATCATGGCTTTTGTTTACAAATGCACAAAAGCTACACAAGGCCATAGAGGTGGTCTGGCATCCCGACCGCTATAGACTATAGTGTTCCAATCATCCCATTTTCAAGAAAAGATGCAGACGTCCTTGTTGTAGATGTTCCACTACAAGCGTTATTAACTGTCCAGACTTGCAACTTAAGATCAAATTCAATGCTGCTAGTTGATCACAAAATGGTTCAATCCTATTTATGTTGTGATTTATGTTGTGAAGACAAGTTATGCTTATCTTCTAGTACTTTCAGTGAATATCTCCTCAAGCCCCATACTTTGGGGCCTTCCAAAGCTTGAACGCAACTTCATGCAGAAATCTATCCACAGGGACCGTGAGGTTTCCGCAATGCTGCATAAAGGAAGGAAACTATACGGTTCAAAGATTGAAAATAAGTAAAACACACAATCATCACACTTGAAAGAGCAGACAGGATATAGATACTTTTAAATTTTAGTATGGTTCTATGAGAGAACGATTTGAAATCGCAATATCTCCGTGAGGCGGTCAAAATAACATGCACAATAAGATACAATGGTCAAAAGATAAATATGCTACAAGTTTTACTTAAAACCAAGAGTAACTGAAAATATAACAAGTAGATAAGGTAATATATAATTGTTTAATAAACTGTGTGAAAAAAAGATATCTATTGGATGCAGCAGACTGTTGAAAAATACGAAATAATCAGTAAAATAATATTTCTGTTACTAGAGGAAGATGAGTTAGAAATTAATGCCCGACTTCAAACTGGTCAGATATCAGCTAATGTTGGCTAATAAGTTAAAGTGACTTATAAGTAATTTATAAGTTGAATTCTGAAAAGTACAAAATGCTTACTTATTTCAGTGGATTACTTTAAGTTTTGCAGTTTGACTTGCGAAAAATGAATATTATCCCTTTTGAAGGTAACCTTTGGTACTTTATTATAATTTTATTAATTTTCAATCATTGTAAATTATATTATTAATAAATTTATCCAAACTGATAGTAACTTATAAATCAAAAATTACTTTTTACTGATAAGTAATGGAAGTATTTATGAGTGAAAATTAACTTTTTTTTAGATATGTCAAACGGGCCCAAATGCCCAATAACTGAATAGGTACCTCTTTGAATTCTTGAAAGTAAAAATTCCTCAGTGTCCTTGCGAGTAACACCACTCTGCCATTGAGCCAGTAATATAGGACAATTAGGCCTGCAACAGAAAAAATAAATAAAAGCCAAAAATAGTATTACTTCATTGCAACTAAATTGGTTGAAGAATCAAGCTCCCATCTTACCTAACATCTGTACGAAGATTCATTCCTTTCAAACTGTAACTTTGACGAGGGAAAAGTAATGAAAGGTCAGAGTTAGAATTTTGATTAGTCACTGAAACAGATATGTTAGTATCATCATCCTGTGAGACAACCCCATAGCCCAATACAAGAGACAAGTGCAAACGAGAGCCTATGTCAGATCCAACCGGGGCTATTTGCATTACTCCACCAACCAAAGAATTAAGAAATTCGATGTCTTTTTGACCAAATATCTCCTTCTGAGATCCAATGTGAAGAAAAACCAAATCGAATTGACTAGTGTCTAAAACTTTCCCTTCTTGTAATCCGAGCAACTTCAGCAATTCGAAAGCTAAGAGATCATGGGATGGCTGGGAAGACGCTTTATTTCTATCAAATAACTCTTGCAACTGCAACACAAAAAGCCCATGTTTGCCTCCAAAGGATTTCAGACTTGAATTGTCTGTAAGGATAGCTGCTCTCATTCCCATAAACCTGAAGTAAAGCAATTTCTTTATTGTCTATATGGAGAATCACAAACAGTTTATAATGAACTTCAGTTTTAACTGCATAAAAAACACAACATTTAAACCTGTCAGATATGCTCTTCACGGAGGACAAATTTTCAAATGTTACATCATTCGTAGTACCTTCTCCACTCTGCAAATGAGTTAAATAGTTACCATGGCAAAATCAAGAATAAAAGCCATTATAGAAAATCTCAACATGAAATCGTGATTAAGGTATGAAAGAATCATATCATATGCATGCAAGTGTCACCTACATCAAGCAGTTGGGCAAACTCTCTAATTACTCTTGTATCTTCGCTCTCTGCAATATTTTATATGTGTAAATCCCAGAAATAATAGATGATACATGTAAGTGTTAACATTTATTGCAATGGACGCATGGACAGGGACACAAGTCTTCTCCAGTTCAAATTAATCACTTTGACAAACAATAGAGGTACGTAAACCAGTGAGCCAATCTACTTGAGTTAAAATGGCGAGCTTATGAAGTTGGAATCTAATACAAGTACAGATAAGAGAGAAAAGGTGAAGAAGCGTGCATAAGATCCATACAGTCTCTTTGGTTAAAAGGAATGGATGTAATTCAAGATAATATATGGAAAGCATACATGTAGCTCTACATTTCTAACTCACAGGAAGCTAAAACCAATGAACTGCACGGACTGAACTAAATCTTTAATCATATGTCAGATAAACACAACTACTAGTGAGAAAAAAAGTAATCCATTATCCATCTAAAGGCTTTTTTTTAGTTACAAACCATAAATTATATTTAACATTGTTACGATATCAACATCTTAAACTTATTATAAAGTAACATTGTTACATAACGCATTTTATATAATTCATCAGCATTTACACAAACATATATTACTTGAGGTATGATTACAAATTAATTTCAAGTGTAATAAAAAAACAAGATTACATTTTTTTCCTTTATGATAATCTGAAAACAAGATACAAAATCATGGGTATGACAAGATTGAACTAATTATCATTACTTAAAAATTACTCATAATATATATCAAAGTTAATATTTAAAAAAATGAAAAAAAGAGGGGACCTGAAGGAGGGGCTTGTGGGAGTGATAAGAAACCACAGCAGGATAAAGAAGCAAGCTTATGGAGATGGGTATGGGTCGGGTTAACGAATCGGGCCAACCCATCACCATAAATCACCAGCCCTCTGTTTGCCTTGTCTGCCATTTTATCTTTTTTCCTTCTTTAAATTCACTGCCACCAAATAGCAACCAGGGGTGAACATGGGGAGGCTTGGGTCGGGTCGGGTTTTCGTCAAATCTCGATCCAATTCGATTAGTTCGGTTTTATAAAAAATCGACTCATTAATTGTAAAAAAAAATCGTAACCCAACCCAACCCAACCCAATTAATTCGGTTTGCAGAAAATCGTAACCCAATCCAACTCAATCGTAACCCAAATCCCGCACATTTGCAGAAAATTTTGCTTGTTGCAGAAAATGTTGCAAGAGCCGGAAAGTGTTGCAAAAAATTTATATAGTGCAGAAATTTGTAGAAAATATGTAAAAAATATAAAGAATATGCAGAAAATATGCAAAAAAATCTGCATTTTATGTAAACGGGTTGGGTTGGGTTGGGTAAGGGTTAAAATTTGTTAAACCCTTACCCAACCCAATTAGTTCGGGTTTTTTAAAAATTAACCCATTTATATTTCGGTTTCGGACGGTTCGGTTTATTCGGCCGAAAAAAGGGATAGATTGGTTCGGGTTGGCGGTTTAATCGAATTTTTGTTCACCCCTGATAGCAACTATACTTCACTTTTTTCTTCTACTACGCTAACATTTAAGTTGCCCATTTTATCTATGGTGTGTTTTTATAAATTTGGTTTTTAAATATTTTCAACCCAATTACATAAAATTATATACGGATAATAAACTTATATACGGATAATAAACTGCGCAGCATGTTCGTTAAATAACAAATTCAAATCCATCCAATTTTTTTAAATATATATTCCGTTAAATTTAAGAAATAGTTTCAGGCAGACAGTTTTTATGGGAACCGGCAATTATGACATTCTTGTTTTTGGATTTTTTCTTTTTTTTTCTTTTTTGAAAGTTACTATTTACTTTGAATAGTTTTGAAAGATAGATTTTATTCTCTTTAATTTTTATTATCATTACAATTAGTTTTTTTATTCAAATTATATGACAATTTTCACTAATAACATTTATTTTATTTGTGAAAATTCTAAAATTTAATAAAAATCATTAACAGTAACATAAATGATACTATGATAGTAATTTATTTCTAATATTTCTTTGATTATAAAAGGAAAATATAATAAATTTGTTTCTTTTTTATTTTTCTATCTCCCGTGCATTTATTTTTATAATAAAATTATTATAATTTGTTTAAAAGTATTTTGTACTGGGAAAATGAAAGGAAATGTGAAATGTATTTTCCAAATTATCAATATTGACATGAAAAATGAGCCAAATACAAGGATGTAAAATATATTTAACCGTTGAACTAAGAAAACACAATTTGCGATGAGATAATTTAAGTGTTAAGGTGTTATCCCTTCTCGTCCCGGTACCTGAGTTCGATTCTCGTTTAACCGGAGATTTGTTAGAACATATAATTATAAAGCATATAAGCTAAATTATTAAAAAAAACACAATTAACTGTTGTTTTAATTCACATCTGTTTATTAATCGGCCCATTACAAGTCAACAGCCCAATAGGGAATCTCAAGTTTACAGCCCACTGCTAGACTTGGGTTCCGTTTGTGATCTATAAAAATTGCCGCAAAAAAGTGTTAGTGTAAAAAGTGCAGTTAGAAAAATTAGATAATTGTTAGGTAATTTTTTTATATACATATTTTAAAATATAATATATAAAAGTAATATTTTCGGGAAGATTTAGTAATAAAACTTAGGGGTTGTTTGGTTCATATAATGATATGAGTTTGGAATCAGGAATCGTGTTAAGATGATATGGGATGAAGTATCATTCTTCATATCACGTATTTGGTTGAATGGTGGAATAAATTTATTAATTTAATATATTTTTTAATAAATAAAAAAATATGTGTAGTTAATACGAAAAATTAATCACTATTATTTATTAAATATTAAACAACGTCATTATAAAATTTTTATTTTAAAAATTAACATGTATTTTTACAAATAAAAATAAAAGTAGTAAAATTTTGATTTGATTCCTCCTACCTCCATCTCATACTCATCTCCTTCTAAGGTATCAGTAACTCATATGTTTGAGATATTGATTTTAAAATTAAAAAAAGTCAACCAAACGACATGTATGAGTTTAAAATGAACAATGTATGAGTTTAAAATGAACGAAACTCATACATGATACCTAGAAGTCCCGAAACGACCCCTTACATTGCATGAGTTGATATCATGAATGATACTTCATCCTACACCTCACAATTTGTGTCGTGTTGTATACTTTCGTATTTCGTGTATTTAATCTGTTATACGAACACGACACAAAATGAATTCGTATACCTGAAATTCAGACACATACGAAAAAACGATATAACACGTATTACACGAACTTTCCATATGATTTTCGTGTACACGACACGACACGAAAGTACACAAAAATGGGGAAAAAAATAAAAATTAATATATATTTATTAATTTTAAATAATGAAAATTAATTAATTCACATGTATTAATTGATATTATATTAATTTTATTTATAAAACTCCAGTGTCAACGTTAAATTGGACGTAAATGATTTATTATAATATATTAATATATATTTTAAATTATTTTTATTTAATTACACAAGTGATGGCAACTCGGTCAAATACAGCAGCTCCTTCATCATCATCATCATCATCAGCTACTACTAATCAATCACACGCTGAAGCTCTTCGCCGTAATCGAGTCTTAGCTAGTAAACTGTACTTGGATGTGTGAAACAATCTGCCAAAAATACAATAATAAATCACGAGTGATTGTGTGTGCAAGCAACAGAATAGTGTATGACAATAAACAAACTGTTAAAGAGAAGATAAGTAACGAAGGATGTCTCGAGTCCAGTGCGGAACTGTCTCCTTAAAGCTATTTCACCTCTCATCGTATGTTTGAGTCGATAGCCTCCCAGGATAAAACGAGAACACGATGATGTCACGAAGAACAGCACCTTCAGCGAGCTTGAACAGAGCAAGAAAACTATCACCAGGAAGAGGACGGCTGTGTTTAGGGTTTAGGACAGAAGACTGACTTATGGTTTTCGATCCTAACCTAAAACCGAATAAGATGAATATATAGACTGGGAAAAACTTGTGCGCTACACAATTTTCTTAATTACCACGCGTTTACCTAATTAATCACGCGTTAAATAATAAATGCAATCAGTTGTCAAAATTAAATTCGTAATCAATTTCGAATTAATAATAGTATCTATTATTAAAACAAAATAACGAACTGTTATATTGACCTAAGACACAGTGGACATTCGATAGCAGCTTTGAGTTTACTGTCAGGCAAGCACGACAGCAGGTTTCCGAGTTTACTGTCAAGACTTCCAAATCGTGACAACAACTTTGTCTTGCCCGCCGAGTTTACTGTCAAGCCTTCCTCGATAGCAACTTTGAAATGAGTTAAGCAGTTCTGACAGTAAGTTTGAGTTTACTGATATTCTGACAGTAAATTTATAACTTTACAAAACTAGTCCGGATTTATTCGCCCCAAATTTTGCTGCATTTGTGTCCGCGGGTCGCCCGAAGGCTTGCAAAGCCACGAATTTGCCCTCGAAATCCCATGATTTGCACCCCCCCTGCGCGCACGTGGGTAGTGGAGCAATACCATACTAACACATCTTAAACACTACATAAGTGTTCTACTATATAAAGGCATGGAAAACACTTTTCCAATTCAATGTGGGATTTAAGTTCTCATTTCTAGATTTCCACTTTCAAGGTACCAACTTTGGATAATCATATCTCATCCATTCCTTGATCATTTTGAATACTTAAATATGCGTTGGAAAGCTCTCTCGAAGACGAACGTACTCCAACCATAACTTGTTGCGTGCACGCAATCAAGAAGCATTCAAACTTAGACTCAAAATGTCTTGACAATGTGGGGCTTCTACCCACATTTTCCAACAATCCCCCACATGGATGAGATTGTTGTTTCAGTAGCACACACCAGACAGATAGACACGGAATTTGGCTTGGTAATAGTTTCTTCGATCAGATATAGCATACGATAGGTAGAGAATGCTCCTTGAACCTTCGCTCGAATAAGCATACCGACCTTACTGGTAGACAGTAGACGCGAGTGTCCTTGAACTGTTCGACCGTTTGTGTAAGCGATGATATACTTATCACTACATCTTTTCTGACTCGTCCAGCTCTCATGATTATATCCGTTTTGGCCATGGACATCGTCCTGGTTCTGCGGGAGTTTCTAAAGAATTGTGCCTCGCAATTCTACTTTGAAGCGGCCCCACTTCTCTCCTACATAGGTGATCTTTATCTTAAGGAATAACCCGTGTTTACTCAACTGAATTCCATGCATTCAACCTTGAATTTCATGTATTCACTAAAAGATCATTAAAAGCGTAAGCTTTCTCTCGTATCATACGGGTCTCACTGTTTCTACACCATATGAACAGGCTAGGGGTTACCCCCACAGTGATTTGGTCATCATGATTTAGTTTTCCCTTTTGAACCAAGTTCTTGGGACCTCCAGTCAGCAAGGTTGGGTGTCCACCATGACGCCGTTAAGCAATAGGCTTAAGGCCCATCCCCTTAGATGATTTATCAACTAGTTCTCTTGATAACCCTTTGGTTAATGGATCCGCGATATTATTTCTTGACGGTACAAAGTCAATAGTGATAATTCCAGTTGATATTAATTGTCTAATGGAACTGTGTCGTCGTCGTATGTGACGAGACTTACCATTATACAACATATTCTGTGCTTTGCCAATAGCTGACTGACTATCACAATGTAGTCCTATTGCAGTCACAAGTTTTGGCCATCTAGGAATATCCTCCATGAATTGCGTAAATATTCAGCCTCTTGTGCGCATTTGTCTAATGCCACAAACTCAGCTTCCATCGTGGAATGAGTTATCACTGTTTGTTTTGAGGATTTCCATGACACGGCTGCCCCAGCTAGTGTAAACACATAGCCATTCATAGATTCAATGCCTTCTTGCTAGATATCCAATTTGCATCTGTGTACCCTTCAAGTACTGCTGGATATCTTCCATAATATAGTCCATAGTCTCGAGTTCCTCTTAAGTACCTTAGTACTCTTATGATCGCTTTCCAGTGATCAGCTCCTGGATTACTTGAGAATCTACTCAACTTACTAATTGAGTACGCAATGTCCGGTCTTGTACAACTCAATAGGTACATCAGACTTCCTATTATCCTCGAGTATTCCAATTGAAAAATCCCTACACCTTTATTCTTGGATAGATGTAAAGTCAAATCCACAGGTGTTTTGGCCATCTCATTATCATTCTTGGCAAACCTCTCAAGGATCTTGTCAACATAGTGTGACTGACTTAGCACGATACCTTCTGATGTTCTAGAGATTTTCACACCTAGAATCACATCTGCTTGTCCCATATCTTTCATGTCAAATCTTGATCTTAACATGTCCTTTGTAGACTTGATGACTTTTCCATTGCTACCAGCAATAAGTAGATCATCTACATACAATGTTATCATGACATATTCGTTCTCGTTATCCTTGTAATAGACACAACTATCACATTCATTCACTTTGAAGTCGTTTTCCATCATAAAATGATGAAACTTTTCATTCTACTTCATGGGAGCTTGCTTCAAGCCATATAATGACTTAACTAATCTACATACCTTTCTTTTCTGTCCAGGAACCACAAACCCTTCGGGTTGTTCCATGTAGATTTCCCCGTCTAAGTCTCCATTTAGAAAAGCTGTTTTCACATCCATTTGATGTACATCCAAGTTTCGTAGTGCAGCAATAGCAAGCACTATTCTTATGGATGTTATTCGTGATACAAGGGAGTATGTATCAAAGTAATCGAGGCCATGTTGTTGCTTGTATCCTTTAATTACAAGTCTGGCCTTATACTTGTCAATACTACCATCAGTTTTCAATTTCTTTTTGAAAATCCACTTGTATCCTAGTGGTTTACATCCAGATGGCAGGTCCACTAGCTCCCAGGTATGATTCTGCATGATTGAATCAATTTCGTCTTTGATGGCCTCTTTCCACATAGGTCCATCAGGTGATGTTACTGCTTCCTTATAGGTTTTCGGATCACCCTCTTCGAGCAAATAAGTCATAAATTCTGACCCATAGGATTTCTCTTTCCTTTGTCTTTTGCTCCTTCTTACTACCCTCACATTTTCATCTTCACTGTCTTCGTCCTCATTGTCTTCCTCTATAGACTCATGAGATCGTTTAGACGTTGTAGGATGGTTAGTTTCTGGATTATAAGGAAATATTGTCTCAAAGAATGAGGCATTCCTTGACTCCATGATCGTATTCTTTTGAATGTCAGGAATCTTTGATTCATGTACGAGAAACCTATATGCAGTACTATTTGGAGGATATCCAATGAAGATACAATCTACGGTCTTTGGACCAATCTTCACTTTCTTAGGCGCAGCGATCAGTACCTTCGCAAGGCACCCCCACACTTTCAAATGCTTATAGCTCAGTTTCTCTTTCTTCCATATTTTATAAGGACTTTCATCCTTGTTCTTGCGCATCATCCTATTTAATAGATAATTTGCACTTAAGATGGCTTCCCCCCACATTGACTGTGGAAGTTCAGAGCTTAGCAGCATCGCATTCATCATCTCCTTTAGAGTGCGATTCTTTCTCTCAGCCACTCCATTTGACTGAGGAGAATATGGTGCAGTGACCTCATGGATTATACCATGTTGTGAACAGAATTCCCCAAAAGGTTCAACATATTCACCTCCACGATCACTACGTATCCTTTTGATTTTCTCTGTTTGTTGTTTCTCAACTACTTCCTTATAGATTTTAAATTTATCTATAGCTTCATCTTTACTTTTGAGCAAATATACATAGCAGTATTTTGTACAATCATCTACGAATGTAATAAAATACTTGTTTCCTCCTTGAGTTGGAGTGAATTTTAAATCACATATATCGCTATGTATTAAGTCTAGCACTTTGGTGTTTCTTTCCACACGTTTAACTGATGATCTCGTTAATTTTGCCTCAACACAAGTTTCACACTTATGTTTTGAATCGATGTTCAGTTTTGGTATGTATTCTTTTACACTTAATCGTCGTATAGTGTCATAATTCATGTGTCCTAATCTAGCATGCCATAAATTAGGAGACTCAAGCAAGTAAGCAGAAGAATTCTTCAATTCATTTTCGTCTTTAACATACATTACATTGAGCTTAAAAAGCCCATCACAAATGTAGCCCTTGCCTACAAACATACCACTCTTAGACAAAATAACCTTATCTGACTCTATTACAATACGAAAACCATGCTTATTCAACAAGGCACCAGACACAAGGTTCTTGCGAATATCAGGCACATAAAGTACATTCTTCAAAGTCAGATTCTTTCCAAAGGTCATCTTCAGAATCACCGTGCCTTCCCCTGCAATTGTGGAAGTCACAGAATTTCCCATATAAAGCTTCTCACCAGCATTGGAAGCTTTGAGGCTAGAGAAAATCGCCTTATCAAAATAAATATGCCTAGTAGCTCCCGTGTCAATCCACCATTCTCTTGGATTAGAGCCAACCATATTCACTTCAGAGACCGTAGCACAGAGGTCTATATCGGACATCTTCTTTGAGATATCATTCACCATATTTGCTTCTTTCTTTTTGTTGGGCTTCTTGGGCTTCTTGCAATCAGAAGACCTATGACCCACTTTGTCACAGTTGTAGCACTTTCCTTGAAACTTCGAAGGCTTCGAAATTCCTCCTTTGGGTGCTAGCTTTGTTCATTTACCAGAACTGTTCTTCTTGAACTTGGAGCTTTTAACATGCTCCACCACGTTTGCCTTTTCAGTGGCAACATTAGATTTCTTTTCAGATCCTCTATTGTCTTCCTCGATACGAAGTCTAACAATCAGATCCTCCATAGACATCTCCTTTCGCTTGTGCTTCAAGTAGTTCTTGAATTCTTTCCAGCCAGGCGGCAGTTTTTCAATCACAGCAGCAACTTGGAAAGACTCACTTACGACCATTCCCTCAGCATGAATGTCATGGATAATTACCTGCAACTCTTGCACTTGACTGACCACAGTCTTGGAATCCGTCATCTTATAATCGAGAAAACGGCCAACAATCCACTTCTTAGCACCAGCATCTTCGGTTTTATACTTATGTTCAAGAGATTCTCATAAGTCCTTTGCTGTTGACTTTGTACAGTACACATTGTACAACGTGTCAGCCAAGCTATTAAGCACATAATTCTGACAAATATAGTCAGAGTGCTTCCATGCATCAGCAGCATATACAGTCTGTATATCGCTCTCAGCAGTGAGCATGGGTGTCTCCTCTTTTAAGAAGCGAGACATATTTAGTGCGGTCAGGTAGAACAGCATCTTCTGCTGCCAACGTGCAGCGGGCATAACAGGCTGAGTAGCCACCCCTTGCATCATAGGCGCAGTTTGCACCCTTTGCTGCATATATCCAACTTGGTTTTGCCCAAACGGAACACTAAACTGCCCAACAGTTATGTGCCCAGCAGGTGTTTGGCCTAACCTAAGACCGAATAAGATGAATATATAGACTGGGATGCGCTACACAATTTCTTTAATTGTCACGCGTTTACCTAATTAATCACGCGTTAAATAATAGAGGCAATCGGTTGTCAAAATTAAATTCGTAATCAAAATAACGAACTGTTATATTGAGCTAAGACACAGTGGACATTCGACAGCAGCTTTGAGTTTACTGCACGGCAACAGGTTTTCCGAGTTTACTGTCAAGACTTCCAAATCGTGACAGCAACTTTGTCTTGCCCGCCGAGTTTACTATCGAGCTTGACAGCAGCTTTGTAATATTCTTGTTCGGATTTATTCGCCCCAAATTTTGCTGCATTCGTGTCCGCGGGTCGCCCACGCGGAAAGCCCGAAGGCTTGCAAAGCCACGAATTTGCCCTCGAAATCCCATGATTTGCACCCCCCTCGCGCACGTGGGTGGTGGAGCAATACCATACTAACACATCTTAAACACTACATAAGTGTTCTACTATATAAAGGCATGAAAAACACTTTTCCAATTCAATGTGGGATTTAAGTTCTCATTTCTAGATTTTCACTTTCAAGGTACCAACTTTGGATAATCATATCTCATCTATTCCTTGATCATTTTGAATACTTAAATATGCGTTGGAAAGCTCTCTCGAAGACGAACGTACTCCAACCATAACTTGTTGCGCGCACGCAATCAAGAAGCATTCAAACTTAGGCTCAAAATGTCTTGACAATGTGGGGCTTCTACCCACATTTTCCAACAGGATGTTACTCGCAACAAGGTTTTTTATTCATTTATTTATTTATTTAATCACCTTCCTTTTTTTAATTGTTTAATAACCAACTCAACTGTTTAATTTGGAGTTTGTTGCTCTCTGTTAGGCTCGATTATATATTCGCCTGATTACAATATTGCCTTCTTCGGAATCGAGAAACTGAAAGCACTTCAACTTATTGTTTTCATATGACATCTCAATTCAACTGTTTCGATAACTTGCTAATACATTATTACAATGTAACCAAAATATGAAATCAACTGCCATTGTCTTCTATATAGGTGTTCGTTCCTATACAAACTAATTTATCGTATAGCGTATAGATTACAAATGCTGATTTAACTCTGCGATGATCTACATTATACAAAAGTGAATGAGAAATTAGTATCATGCTGTTGAGAGTGAGTGTGACCTTTGCATTATTTGAGTTGCTAGAACGATTCTCGTGCATGAATCTAAACTCAGTGGACACGATGATGAGGTGGCAATAATTGAGGCGATTGTCTTATATGTATGCCCTACGAATAAATTTAACCTACAAAAGACAAATAATGACCAATGAAGTTGCTGGTTCATATACAGACTAATTTAGCCTACAAAATACGATTTGCATTACTTGTTAGTTGTGACTGGTGATTTGTAGTTGGTTTGTCGGGTAAAATGGTTTGTGCCGGAACCATATGTATAGTATTTCCATTGACCTGATTAAAACGGAATGATGTTCGGCTAATTTGCAAGTCAGATATATGTTGTTTTGTACTTGATTGTGTATTGGTGATTGAGCAAAAATCAACGGGAGTGCTTGGATAGAAATATGGTACTATGGTAGGGATAAAACTTGGGATCAGTTAGAATTATGGTAGAAATAATGAAATCTCTTTTAAAATATATGTTCATTGTGCTATAGATTATTAATAAGAATGAAGATGGATATATTAAGTACATGACGTGTGTCATGTGGTTGTGTGCTTACTCTAGATTAATCTTCCATCATTGCAGGCATCCATTTGATTCCTCCAAGTGGGGTCGAATTTGCAAGTTCCTCATTGATGATGGTCTTCTATTGCAAGTTCCTCATTGATGATGGTCTTCTAAATAAGAATTGCATAGTGGAGCCTGCAGAAGCTACAAAAGATGATCTTCTTGTGGTAACCACTTCATCTCTAAGAGCCATAAAGTTTTGAGTTAAACATGTGATTAATATGATGCTCGAAGTATGCTAAATACACTATATTCGTTCCATTTGCAAAGATGCATGGGAGTATGAATAGGGCAAGTTTGGCCGTTAAATTCAACGAGTTCCTGATTATTTTGGCTGGTTTGAGGTTTATTTTGACATTTTAGGGGAATGGATTACAACAACATCATACATGTATTATTTCTTTAATTTCTTGCTTGCATATTTTTCCATATTTACTATTGTTAAATTATACTCAAGATTTCTCTATATTAGACGTGACTTCAGGTGAGCAATTTCCTATTGGCTGTGAAAGCAAATTGAAGAAATTGCCCTAGTGGAAAGTAGGTTTCAGTAATATGATGTGGTAAGAAATAATGGTATCCGGATTAGTATTAGAACTGCTACATATATTTAAAATAACAGGAAGCGGTAATGTTTTAAAGAACATCCCTGAGTTCTTAAATTTGTCAGAGGGGGACGATGTCATCTAAGTGTTACGTAACCTCCTCAGTTTTTTTATTCCCCAATCCTGTAAATATAAGAGTTGAGACAAAATATGAGAGGTTGTCTAAGTTCTCTTACTTCTATTATTTTTGTTGATTTCTGCTATACTTTGAAATCTTAATTTGCTTAGTAAAAGTTTTAAATTATTTTCTCAGAATTTCAATCAGCTGGACTAACTTGTATTGTTGTGACTTTTGACAGGTTCATTCTGAAGCGTACTTAAAAAGTCTAAAAAGCAGTTTAAATGTCTCTGTTATAATAGAGGTGGGTTAATTAACTTGCCAAAATTAATTACCTGATCAAAAGGTCATTTTGAATGTAATCTATCTTGGATTACATGAAAACTTATTAAATATACGTGGCAAGAGTCTTCTAAGTTTCTATTATCATCTGCCCATGCTGCCAGGGTTTAGCAAAGTTCACACCTGTAATTCAACTTTCTGGCAATACTTTTTTTAGATCCATGACCCCTCAGTAATTCTTCCCTGTTATTTAGGTCCCTCCTGTTGCCCTATTGCCAAATTTCCTTGTGCAGAAGAATGTTCTTTACCCATTCTGAAAGCAGGTAGAGATGTCATACTTATTTTGTGCTACTACTTGTCGCTTAAATGTACATAATCAGTTTGTCTAGGTGGGAGGTACCATCTTAGCTGCTAAGCTTGCAAAAGAGAGAGGTTGGGCCATCAATGTTGGTGGTGGGTTCCATCATTGTTGTGCGACAAGAGGAGGTGGATTTTGTGCATATGCAGACATATCTCTTTGCATTCACTATGCTTTCATTCGTATGAACATTTCAAGGTACCCAAGTTTGGAATGCGATATTTCACATCTGTGCATTAGTTGATTGTTTATTTAATATTGTAGCTAATTTTAACATCAATGCTACATGTTCATTTTAACAATCTACAGGGTGATGATAATTGATCTTGATGCACATCAAGGAAATGGGCATGAGAAAGACTTTTCTGGAGACAGCATGACCCTGTCTATAATGTGCTAGCCTTCTATTGCAGTGAATTGTTTGATTATTAGTGTGCTCTTCCCATTGACAGGCAGAGTCTACATTCTGGATATGTACAACCCTGACATCTATCCACTTGTAAGTACCATATCAAACGTCTTTATCTCTCGAAATCACACCCTGACCCAAGAGAGAACCATTCTCTCTAAGATTGTCTTTGTATGTGTGCATGGCTGCAAGCATGTATATCTGTTTGCTCTACTCAGATAAAACTAACTTAGTTATGCCATGTGTCCCAATCTATAATGTCCTTATGTTTTATCACAATTTTATTTTTATTTAGGATTATGAGGCAAGAGGATACATTGATCAGAAAGTTGAAGTCGGGGTGAGCTTAAGGTTTTAGTGGTAAACATAGATATTGAATGCATTCTTTCCGGAGCTTCTAACATACATGGATTTGTAAGAGTCTGGGACATCAACAAATGATTATCTGATAAAACTGGATGAAGCACTTAAGGTATATCTGGACAACCATATCAAGCTTCTATATTCTAATTGTCTAGTTTATGGAACTTCACTGTGTATTATACGCAATATCTCTTATCAAAGCAGGTCCCCTTTAGCTATATTCATAACTGGAACTCTCATAACTACATCAAGGGGATAAAGGAGGCTACTTCTCCTTATTTTATTTTTTTGGTTATGGTGAATTACAACCTAGATATCGTACTAGTTTCCTCAACATGATGTAATATATACCAATACTCTTCAAGATGTTAAACATATCTTATATATTTTCAATCTATGACTAGAAATATTCTAAGTTTTTAACTTCAACATCACATCTGTACCAAATTATACCCAAAACACTTAATTTGTTAGGTCTTTAAGAATCTCCATTCTCATGTAAGTTTGACATAAAACCATTCCTCTTTACAGGTACAACTGGGCTATCTTTTGTTGATGTTGGTGTGGAGATCACACCATCCTGTGCAATATACATGATGTTTATCATAATTTTTACTGGCCAGTAGTTTGCTGTTGGCTAAATTACCTCTCGCCGTTGAATTTTAGAACCTCTTTTGATCAATACTACTAGATTTATATATACAGTTCTAATTATTGACATTTAAAGTTTAGTGTTACTTTTTGATTTATACATGGTGAAATATTAGGTTGCTGGGAGAACATTTGATCCCGAGTTACTGATTTACAATGCTGGCACTGATATACTTGATGGAGATCCATTGGGAAAGCTCAAGGTAATGTTGCATTCAAGATGGTAATATTTTCCTCACGTTGTATATTTTATGTGGTTCCTCCCACTCCTGCGATCCCGAAGGCAGAATTCAATAATACGGAAGTGGCATCATTCACTTGTAAAAGAATAGCGGCAGTTCTATTATTTGCTGTTTGTGTGGCAAACGAAGTAACATCGTCCACTTGTAAAAAAATACTGGCGGTACTATTATTCGCAGTTTGTGGCAAACAGCGGATCATTTTCAGCAGTACCTGCAAAGGAGAATAAGGGACTGTCATATAATATTTACAGTGAATTTGCAGATGTAACGTAAGGCAAAGAGGAGAGGTTTTGTTTACATGCAAGCAAATGCATCGTAAATTTCACGACAGTGTATAATACAGTACCGTAATTTAAAATTTCTATATAATCCCAAGATTAGCATGACCAAAGGACTGAGTGAGTACTTCACAAATAATGATGTGAAAGAAGAAATACTTGGTGCTGCAAGCATAATTAACCTCCATAAGATGAAAATTGAAATGTAAAAGTATGTGAATAACTTCTCTTCTCTTTGCAATACCAGTTATGCAAGATTTTTTGTGCTGGATCATTCTGTATATATATGGGTCTTGTAAATGAGGTTGTAAGCACTGCCACCTATAAGTTTCAACGTTTAGTATACTAGTGTCACGATAAACTGCATATATTATTACTTCTTGAAGGGATGCAATAGA
Organism: Oenanthe sinensis; assembly: GCA_028671895.1. Lineage (NCBI taxonomy): Eukaryota > Viridiplantae > Streptophyta > Magnoliopsida > Apiales > Apiaceae > Oenanthe > Oenanthe sinensis. Next base: position 13,839,250 of record CM053799.1, read on the forward strand.
ACTATAGTCATAGAGGTAATACTAGAATATATTTTCATTGCTCTAGAAAAGTTTGAATTAGGAGTCCAAAAAAATAAGCTAGGGTTCAGATGTCAGTAAGAGCAGGAGGAATGAACTGAAACAAAAGCACAATGCTGTCATAATAACGAGACATGGTGTCTTAGAAACAGAAAGAAGCCCCAAGTTATTTCTTGAAAATATATTCATTCAATTGTTTTTGTTGATTGCGGTCTCTGCAGGCAAGTCCCGATGGGATAACCAATAGGGATGAGAAAGTTTTCAGATTTGCAAAGGAAAAAAGTGTGCCTCTTGTCATGGTAACCTCAGGTAACAACTTTGTTTTCTTCTATTATTGCTGCTCTCACTATGCAGCCTATAGATAATACTATTGTCTTGGTCGCGACATGATATTTTTTAATCCATGTTCAGGTGGTTATATGAAGTCCAGTGCCAAAGTTATAGCAGATTCATTAGTAAACCTGTCAAAGAAATGCTTAGTAGATATGGGTGGTTCTTCGGGGAGAATTTAACTGTGAATCGGTTCATTTCCTTAGATGGGCGATGTTTAATGTGCAATCGATCTATGGACTAAAAGAAAGTATGTAAAGAAGTTTAATGTAAAATGTCGAGTGATAGTTGTGCCTGCTGTAAAATTTGTGTACAGAAGATGATATTGGTAGTAATGTGGTAATGCTCTGTTCCTAATAATGTTAAAGATTTGTTTAGACTACTAGAATTATTTCTGTCCACGTGACACTGAGATTTTGTGATAACGTGTAAAGTGTCTATTCGCTATCTCTTAGGTCATGAATTCAAATTCTTTAGATGGCCTCTTACGAGGGTAATATTGTGTATATGCAGACATTGCAGAAGGGAGGAATCTCATATAAGTACATGGTAACGTCTTTTTCTAATAGAATTAGGACTTGGTACTTTGTGGCGGTTAGTAAAAAAAGTTGTGAATACTGTAAATCAAGTATATTCGGATCTACAATTTGAGCAGGATCAAGTGTTTTTTTTCTTTTAGGATGGATTGACAGACTACAATTTGAGCAGGATCTAAGTGTTTTTTTCCCTTTTAGGATGAAAAATGATCGGATATGAGCATATATTGCAAGGGATATTCTCAAAATGACATCAGAGAACCTGATATGTTGTTCAAGATTGCAACTGCAAGCAAGAGAAGTGTACATACATCATACATTGTGGCAAATTGAGCTATGGGCATGAAGCATATATTATACAAATACATACACACACACACTGGTAAGGATAAGGTTATAAAATCATCGAAGTCCAGATCAAAATATATGAATTTCATGCAGCTTTATTCTGAAAACTTTGCTCCTACTACACAGCAAGGTATTGATTTAATGCATCAGTAAGGTTCGATTTGGTAATGCAAATAGCTGTCTTCTGCAGCTATGCCAGTATAGGACCAACAGTATAAGTTACTTAATAAATGCAACTTGTCAAGAAATGACAACAACTAGCGTCGACTTGTATGATAATTCAATTGAGTCATCTAATTATTACGGTGTGTTCCCCAGTTTTTGCAGGGCACATGATAGAAAAGACTCAAGTTCAAAACACAACTCAGGAAAATACTGTATATGATTGTAAAATAGCACAAAATTGATAATACAAACTAACACAACCCAATACTTGAAATTAAAACAATATTTATTTGCATTCTTTTTAATATTAAAACTCGAAAACAATGCATTACTAAATTTGCTTAGTTTAGAAGGGAACTAAAAAATAAACGCAGATTAGCACAAAATGTTAAAAGAATCGTTTACATGACACATGCACGAGAGAGAAGGGTTAGCAAAATCCAAAAACTTACTCGTATTTGTTTAGCCTGCACACTCTCAGAATATGAAATGACCAATCACCATAGTTGTGAGTTTTAGGGAACAGCAATTATTAACGTGTATACTTAAAATAAAAGAGTGAACATGTATACACACAGATGTGTATATATTGATCAGTGTTCAGTGCTGTGGTTGTCAGATGTTGATTAAAGCTGAATTATAGGCTGCAGATTTTACTTAAACCAGCTAATAAAATCAGTTGTAAATAAAAGAATTTGTAATAAAAATTAAATGTGGCTACTTTATTCCTGAATTTTACAGAGAGGAGTTGAAATAAAAAGGAGAGGCAAGTGGGATGTTAGGGGACAGTGTGTGATGGGGGGAAGGTCATCCCTGCAAAGTGTTGTTTGGATCACGCTACTCCTTTGTTTTTTTCTTATTTCAGTCCTTGCTCACATGATCCCTCTCTTTACTTTTCCAAATTTCTCCCTCCTTTTCTACTTTCGGAAGCAAGGAACACCCCGTAGAAGGTAGAAGGCTAAACCATCATATTAGAAACGGAACGGGAATTGCAATTTTGATTTCATATATTAATATTTGCATTTGTATTTAATTGTATGAAATGTGTATTTTATCCTTTTATGTACTTAAATCAAATTTGTTCTTAAAATTTAATATTATTTTTATTTCTAATTTCCTTTTTTCTTTTTTGTGAAATATTTATTTCTAATTTTCTTTTTAATTATAGTTTGAACATTCTATTATATATTGATAAATTTAATAATAGTATTCTTTTTTATATATTAAACAAATTATCTCAATTAAGTAATCGTGATATTACCATCTTACTTTCGATGGGCCTGTAATGTAAAAAGATCTTTAAAATGTATAATATAGGTTAAAGTCAATATGCTCCTGTAACATTTAAATATATATTATTTATATTGGTTTTGATTCTCCTAATAAATTATTGATGATGATTGATGTCCTGTTACCATTAGATTTGCCATACTATTATTATATTACTAGTGCTTAACATCAAATAATATAAAAATGTTTATCACAAATAAAATATGAAAGTCCAAGCCTTTAACCCCAACAACTAGGGTGAGCACGGTTCGGTTCGGTTCGGTTTTTGACCGAAACCGGAACCGGAACCGCATATCTTCGGTTTTAAAAAGACCGGTTCGGTTTTTATCGGTTCGGTTTCGGTTAAAAATCCGGATAAATAAAAATGAAAAAAAATATATAATTTAAATCATTATATTTTTACATTCAAATTTTATACAATTAAATATTTGATCACATTCTGCATAATAACACTACAAAAGAAAGGTAAGAAACTTTAACAATCAAATTTTAAGGTTGAATCAACAAAATGTGAATGTTCTTTATCGTAGTATTCAATCTAAAAAGTAAATAATCATGTCTAATGATGTTTACTCCTGATTATATGCTTTTTAATTAGAAAATAGAGGAATAAAATGTTGTAAAGGGGTTGTCATATTCTCACATTCAATATTAGTATAGTTGATGTTGTAATATGAAATATAATTGAAAAAATTATGTTCTAGGGAAATTTAATACTTAAATTATATATATATATACATATATATATATATATATATTATATAATAAATTTATTTATTTTAATGATCGGTTCGGTTCGGTTTTTTTCGGTTCGGTTTTGACCTATAACCGGAACCAGAACCGAAAGTCTCGGTTTTTAAAAATCAAAAACCGCAACCGCCGGTTCAGTTTCGGTTTCGGTTTTTTCGGTTCGGTTTTCACCGGTTTCGGTTCGATTTCGGTTTCAATTCGGTTTTTTGCTCAGCCCTACCAACAACTACCCTTATTGATATAACTTAATTGTATAATAATAGCAATCAAGATCCCCATGCATTTATTTAATATTGAACTTCGAATTTCTTACCTAAATAGCAAAACATAATCCTTTGATACCAATCTAGACAATTTATGCTCTAGCTATAATGCTATATTAGTATCGTTTATTGTTGTGCGTTGATTCAATTTGGATTTTGAAATTTAAACAGATTGATATAGTGTTAAAATTTGTTAAAATTATAAAAAAGTAATTAATGATTTTAATAAAATGTAATCTATTTAATTATATATGCTTTTTTTTATTTTTCAATATTTTTATTTTAATACGTGTAATCTGTACAAACACATATTATAATTAAGTGGTGAGTTTTATTGGAATAACATGTTAATTGTATTATTAATTTATTATATTATAAGATTTATTGCGTTCATTATAAATTCAAAATTTTCAAGTGATATTTTTCATGATACCATTGTATAATTGGTTTTTTCCAATATTACCGTCACATATTTTTACTTCTATTTGTAATGATTTTGTACATTTGATTTTTCATGTATAATAATTAGTACCTTTCTACTAAGTAAAATATTATAGAATTAATTACTTCATGATTGATTACGATGGTATGTTGTGGTGGTAAAATTAATTATTTGTAATGTATTTGTGGCCTGTTTGGCTAAACTTATAAGTAACTTATAAGTTGAAAAAATTGGTATATATGTACTTTTTCTGAAAATAAATAACTTATTTTCAAATTTGGAAATAAAATTTGGTCTTAAATTTCTAAAATAAATATTAATTTTCAAAAAAAAATATGAAAATACTTTTAAAAAAAAAGTAACTTATTACTTATAAACTAAGAATATGGAAATAAGATTTGGTCACATTTGGATATCGGATATAAGTCCATTTATATTACGTCGTTAATGAATATGAACGATTGAATATCGAATATAAGTCCATAGATATTACGTCGTTAATGTTAATGGATATGAACAAGAACACTAAAATTTTATATATTTATATATTTATATTATTTTTTCTGTAAAAAATTAATAAATTATGTTATATTTTAAGATTTCTAAATTTAGATAAGAAAGATAAATTTGGTTTGTTTTATATCCGATAGTGATCGATGACCAAAGTTTTAGTTATGGTTATATGATTAACTTTCTTTTTCACTTATTTTTTTATTTTTTTTGTAATCTCTATTTTATGTATAAAGACACTTCGGTTGTAATATATAGTCTTTCTCCATCCAAAATTAAAGCTCAACTAGTTTAACAATATTATTATTATTATTATTATTATAGGATTATATTATTTAAGAGCTAAGTATCAATTCAGTAATTATTATTGTGGCGTCTAAAAATAGAAGAAGCAAACTCACTCCATATGGCCCATAATATAATATGTATATGTGTGATCTGTACAAGCACATATTATAATTAAGTGATGAGTTCATTGGAATGACATGTTAATTGTATTATTAATTTATTATATTATAAAATTTATTGTGTTAGTTATAAATTTAAAATCTTTAAAATATATTCTTCACAATATAATTGTATAATTGTCTTTTTTCAGTGGTACCATCACATTTTTTTTATTTCTATTTATAGTAATTTTGTACATTTAGTTTTTCATGTATAATAATTAATACCTCTCTGCTAAGTAAAATATTATAGAAATAATAAGTGAGATATTAACGATCAAAGTTTTTTTTTATATAGATTTTGAATATATCTCACTCATTTTAACTATGTTTTACGTGATTTAAATGTATATTTTATGTATTTTTTTCATAAAAAATTTAAATATATAATTTATTTTACAAACTAAAATAAATTCTATTATGTTTTACTTAACATAATGATATTACATATGAAAAACAAATGTACAAAACTAATATAAATAAAAGTAAAAAGTATAATGATATCATTGATAGAATCAATTGAAATATCCCAATTTTTAATAAACACTAATAATTCATGGAACTCTGATTATAGTTTTGTGGTGACTTATAACAGGTTTATTTATACAAATTTGTAGTAAATATTTATATAATAAAACTGAAAACCGAAAACACAAAGGCCATATGATATTTCATATCTATCTATAAGTTACAAGAAGTGACACTTTCACATAACAGACCCCCACAAACCAAACTGTTCATCTCTTCATACTCCATCATCATCACCACCACCACCTCCTCCTCCTCCTCCCTCCTTAATTAAAAAATCACAATAATATATTTAAAAAAATCGTTCAAATGGACACTAACCCCTCCTCTCACCATGGCCTCACCGGAGTAGAATTATCCGAACTGGAACCACTAATCGAAAACTACCACAAATTCGATCCCTTGCCAAACACATGCACCTCTCTGATCGTTCACCGTATCGAAGCTCCTGCAAAATTCGTCTGGCCATTCATACGCCGTTTCGATAACCCGCAAAAATACAAACATTTCATCAAGAAGTGCAATTTAACTGCTGGGGATGGAGGCGTAGGAAGCATCAGAGAAGTTACGGTTGTTTCGGGATTGCCTGCTTCAACAAGCACCGAAAAGCTCGAGATTTTGGATGATGAGAAGCGTATTTTGAGCTTCAGAGTTGTTGGTGGACAACACAGGCTCAGTAATTACAAGTCCGTTACGTCTGTTAATGAGTTTCAAGATGATGCTGGTAGGGTTTATACGGTCGTGTTGGAAAGCTATATTGTCGATATACCTCATGGCAATACCGGGGAGGATACCAAGATGTTTACTGACACTGTTGTCAGGTTGAATCTTCAGAAGCTCGGGGTTGTTGCATTGGCCGCCTTGCATGGAAATGATTGATTACGGTGCTCAAATTTATTACTTGTAATGTATTTGCTCATATTTGGATATCCTATATATTACATTAGATATGAACGAATGAATATCGAATTTAAGTCCATCAACGGTTGAGATAAAACCGTAAAATTGTATACATTTATATTCTTTTTTCCGCAAGAAAAACAATAAATTATGTCATATTAATTTAAGATTTCTCAATTTAGATAACAAACGATGTAAGATAAATTTGGTTTGTTTTATATCCGATAGTTATCGTTGACCAAGTTTTAATTATAGTTATATGATTTACTTTCTTTTTCACTTGGACAAAGAAGTGAAATAATTGTATTTTCTATATATTCGTTTTCGTTTGATCGATTAAATTACTAGGTTTTTATAATGGGTGATCTAGTTACGGTGGTTGAGTGAATGTGAATTTAGTGATAGCTTCGTGGGTTGGCAATGGACCTGGCTTTAGATTTATGAAATTTAAGGGATTTTATGATAAAATTTGAGGGATGTCATGAAGAAATGGTCAAAAAATAGCTTTAGCCAGCTTTGGTTCTTGCAACTTGGAAATTGGAATTGACTCATCTACTCGTGTATTATTTTATATAAAATATTTGTTGTTCATTTTCAATACTATAAAGCTGTAAATTAAATTAATACAATCTGTCGGCTCTGAACTCTGCAGGAGTGAGGAGTACGTGTAGGTGCTTTCATTCATATTCTGTTCATATAGCTTCCGTTTGTGTTTTTATATATCGCGTCTCTTTTTGAATTTTTTGCGAGCCGTTCATGCATGGATATAGAGGGAGTACATATACCCGTATAGTTTCGTTTTATAAATTAAAATATATATATATATATATATATATATTTTAATTTACAAATTACTTATTAAATAAATCAAAGATGCATAGTATACATGGTTAGATATGTTATGGTAAGTGCTTTGAATGCCTTTGATATGGACTGGTCACATCATCATGAGTTTCTTGTTCGATTATAGATGTGAAAGGCCAATGGGACACGGATCTTATATATTGTAAATATATCAATTTCGCTTGCCTGGTCCAATCCTTTAAACAGTTATTGAGTTTATAAAAAAAATATAATCATTTTAAACTATGATATGTCAAATAAGAAAAATTGAATGATGATTTAAACACCAAATCAAACCTACTTTGGTGTTATAAAAAACGGGAATCTGAATTAGTCAGTAAAAGTACCGAATAAGATTAATCGAATAATCGGAGATTAATCGGGATCAATTTAATATTAATTTTTATACATAATATAGATTTAAATAATTATACAATAAAATTTTAAAATAAGAGAGAACAACTTACAAGTAAAATAATTGAATTGATTGTAAAATAATATATATATATATATATATATATTTACAAAATTTTGATCGATTAATTCTAATTTTTGACTGATTATTTCGATTTTTGACTAATTTTTATAAAAAAATATTTTTTAACCTGATTAATATAAAATCAATTCGGAAAGTCATTAAACATCGATTAATAGATGATTAAATCCAAAAGAGCTTAACTTCATCAAGACCTAACCTACTATATAAGAATTCGTTTCATTGGTATCATAATAATAGATTTTTTTATTTGTTTCCAAAAAAAGCGCATACAGTTAAACGTTGTTAGGAAGAGCGGGGATAGGATAGAAGGGCGGCTACTTTAAATTTAAGTAACACCAACAACTTCATGTGACTTGAATGTCAACCCAAAATTAAAAAAGCAGGCTGGCAATAACAGCAACAACAATTTAATGAAACTTGTGACCAAATCCATTGTCGACTGCAGATATGTCATCACAGATAGCTGCTTCTATCTGTGCGTGCGGCTTCAATCTCTAAAATTTTCAGGCCCGATCGGTATAGTTTGTAAAATTAGAAAATACAATGCAGTCCGTGCAATCTTATGTTTTAGATTGAATTACAAACACACAAATCTTCGGAACTTCATCAAAACGTTTACCACTAGATTATGAAAGTTTAAGCAAAGATCCTATGATACAAGTTAGAGGGAAATGACCCCGGGTTGATATATTTCATTAAATTATTAGAAATTTTTCAATGAATAAATATATATATATATTATAAATTTTAATCTAAAATTATTACCATAATTGTAGTTTGATGTTTTTTTATATTGGGTTAATAAGTACTTATTTCCCAAAAAAGATAATATTAATATGTACGTTTTTCCAGAATTAAGTACTTATTTTTCATAAATAAATTTAGGCAAATACCTCATATATGTTTGTATTAAAAAAAAAAAAATTTCATACCAGAAAAGAAAATTTGAGGATGATATTAAGCCCATATTAGCCCCAACTATCAATCAATTTTGACGTAATGGTGATGAAAATGGGCTAACGATATAGCCCATACTCCGAAAGTTCTGAAGTTCAAACATGAACCAAGAGGTCCAACTGATATAAGATAGTATAAAGCCCACTTGCTAACAATTCATCGGAGATTTTAAATTGATATGTGTACCATATGCGTTAACATAATAACATGCTTGTAAATTTACCGACTATTTAACAGTTAACACACCCACAATACCAAATTTTGCAATTTAAAGAATAAACTCTGGTGATTAGACTTCAAATGTGAAAGTAATACTACGTAGTCAGTAGTAAGGAGGAGCAGGATATAATGTCCTGTAGAGATGATGTAAAAAAAAAGTTCAGACTTTTGGATCAAAATGCAGTCGGTGTTTAGATTTTGATCGGGTTGAGTTGGGTTGGGTCGGGTTTTTAAAAATTTATATTAAATTATTACTATATGATATGAGTATATTTTTTTCCAAAGTTTAAGTATTCCCGTGGAAGAAATGAGACTTGTTTTTCATGGGTGCTGTTGAGGTTCTTTTGTACATTGTGCAAACGAGTTTTGCACAAATATACATTACATATGCACATAGTGTATGTATAAATTAAATAAAAATCAGCTTTATTAAACAACTTTTATCAGGCGAACAATCAAATCAAAGGTACATCACCCCGAATATATAATCTATAAACTACTGATCCCTCTTGATTTGGGTACTCCTAGACAAACTATGTAACCACCCTTAGATGTCCTTAACTATTAAATAAATTAAGTACACAAGAAAAAGAAGAATTTAGAGATTTGCAGCTCCTTTTCAGAGTGTGTAGCCAACAGACTTTGGCCCTGTTTAAGCTACTTGTCAACTCTTTATTTTTACAGGTTAAAAAATATTTTTTTTCTTAATTTAAAAATTAATTATAGATTAAGTCAAACAATCTTTTTTAAAATCATGGATGAGAGAATGTTTTTAGGGTTGAATTGATCAAATTTTAGTTAATATATTATTTTAAAAATCTCAAAATTATATATTAAAGTGAATTAGATATATTAATAAAGTTTTTATAATCTTTTTAACTATATGTAATATATGTAATTTTGGGTTATGTCAATTTGAGCACAAACAATACAAATAAAATGGTATAAATTAATAAAAAATATTAGCCTTCTGAGTAAAAATAAATAAAAAATGTTACTACTATCGTTAAAAGTTAAAACCCAACCAGAAGTCTTGTTATTGTGCAGAGAACTTGCATGTTAGAAAAGTAATTATGCCTTACTTTGTAGTTTAAATTAAAAAAAAATTACTCTATTGGTTAAAGACTATAACCAATACTATTTTCACAGATTTTTCAGTAAATGAATAAATAAAGATAATAATTCCAATGACTTTGCTCTTGATTGCTTTCTTGCTTGCATCATCATGAAATTTAATATTAGATTTGTGAAAGTGCAAGTACAAGTACAAATATTACTACTCACTGCTGTTGCAGTAACTGGTGCAGTAAAAGGCACAGTGCAAGTATGCAAGTTATGCAACTCTCTCCTCTCACATCAATACAAAGAAACTGCCTTGCCTCAACTTCTTAACTTGTTACATTCAACACTCCATGCAATGAAAAAGTAAATAACTTTGTTACTCTTTTTACTCTTCTTTCTCATCATACCTGCCTTGTTCCCTGTATTAAAAAGCGGATATTGGAATTAGAACCGGGATTAATCCGGCATTAATCGAAATAATTAATTAAATAATCAGAGATTTAATCACTGAACTACCGAACATGGATTATTGAGTGATTAATGACCAATTTTCAGAACAATGCATGTATATAAATAAAAAAGTTAAACCCTTTTGAGTTTTTAGTTTTTTATCCCTCCAAAATGCAGAAGTAGAAATTTTAAGGCCTGCCATGAACAGAAGTTAGAACAAAATGTGTATGGGAATATACATAATATCTATCTATCTTTATGTAAGTATAATATTTTGTAATGATGTAAAGAAAATAGGCAGATAGCCAGGAGGAGGACAAAGAAGATCAGTGTTCAAAGATTAGTAGGGAAGGATGGGCCCTCTGTAAAGGCTGCAACAGAAATGAGTGGCACTGTACCATTAAAGATCAGTAGTTAGTAATGTCCTTCTCTCTACATACTGTATATGTATGCATATATGATGTACAGTACATTATTTGTATGTAGAACATGTATGTATATGTTCTTGTTTTTACTCTTGTGTGGGTGTGGCTCTTCTTGTCCCTATATTTAAATATGGGTCCATGCCATATCCTACTACTGTAAGTGACCCCCTTTTTTGGCTTTTTCTCTTTCTTGCTTTTAATGGTTTCTTTCAGATGATTGTCCTTCTAGTTTACAAGACCTCTCTCTTTTTTTTCTTTTTTGTGTTTAGCTTTAATATCTAGTGGACATTGTGTTCTCCTGTCTTGTGTTCATTATATACCATGGTTTTTCGTAGGGTCTGACTCTGAATTTTCACATTCTTGATTTTTGGGTCATGAAAAATGAACATTACTCCTTTTTTTTCCCTCATGCAAGCAAGTAAACTTACTTTTTGCATTGCTTTTTAAGCTTTTAGTCATTTTCTGCAGAGTGGATACTGAGTATGTTTTAATGCACGAAGGCTTGTATTAGCTTTTACATGTTGTTCTCATTGCTAAAGAAGAAGAATAGTAGCATCTCTTTTACAATATTACCATTCTTTGTACAACATTCCCTTGTTTTGGTTCTTTTAGTAAAACTACATACATATGGTGGCAATCATACAAATACTAGCAGCCATTTATATATCTTTTGATTAGAAAACTCATTGACTGCATAGATTTTTTGAGCCCATCATTTTAAATAATTGTAGTTGTGACAAGCCTACTGAAGGAGATTTAAAGTCCATGAAGTTTATCTGTTGGTAGATCACATTTCACAATTGTTCTGCAAATCACTGCAAGGTAAGTTTACTGTTTTCTCTTGTTGTCTTTGATTCACCTTCCTTTGATGTTTTTGCGTAGTTAGATTTACTACAAGCTTCTTACATTTTAGTTAAGTTTATATAGTCAAGTTCATATATAAAGTGTCTTATGGTTACTTTCTACTTTCTTGGGGTATATACTAGTAGCTGTGTGTGTTTGTAGTTGGGAGTTGAGAATGTTTTGAAAATCCTTTGTTTTGCTCTAGGCTTATCTTCTTGCTTCTAGTTGACCATGCTAGACGAACTTCCCCACATAATGGTTTCCGTAGCATAAAAATGTGATAGCATGCATAAACATTAAGCTCAGGCTGCAGGAGCAATACTGTAACATGACTATCAAATGCAATAGTACTTTTAACATGTCTGATTAAGTGTGTAGTTTGACTTGAAATTTGGCTTGTGAAATTATATACTTCCCTTACTATGAAACTCTTCTTGTTGAAGAAAGGGAGCACTGATTTTTTTTTCAGGAGAGGAGAATCACTGTCACTGTTGTGTGTCATTTGAATCAAAATAATGGCATATATTTTATAGGGAGCATATAAGTTGTATATAATAATAATTATAGAATCTGGTATAGTGGAATATCATTTTTGGTGTGTGCATACAGTTAAACAAGTTGTCAAGTATTCATTCACATGGTGTTGTCTTGAATTATACCAAGTTTCCCACTTGTCCAGTCAATTTCCACACATGTAATTAACCAAATTCAGATCGAGCCAGTTTCCAGGTGGTGCTTGTTATTTTAGCGCTTCTGTGAAGAATAATGTATATTCATTACCTGGCCAGGAAATGGTGGGAAACTGATTTGTAAGGGGAATTCTCCACATCGACTGAATTTTTCACGTATTTTGTTACAGGAAGTTGGCATTGCTGAGTGGAATCCTTAAAATTATTCTGCTCTTCTACATTCTTAACTTTTGGGACCATCTGAAGCATTTTTCCAAGACGAAAGTAATCTCGTATGCAAGTAGAGGCTTGCAATTCTTAGGACAATTAAGAGCTATTGAAAATTTAATATCTAGTTCTGCGTTGGAGAATCAAATGGATTCATTTACAGTGCCCATTAATATGGACTGCCAGAACCCTATGGTTGAGGATGATAAGTTTTCATGTTCAACCTCAGTCTCCGTTCTTCAGCTAGATCCACACAATTTGAATGAGCAAAACCAGATCATGGCTGAATTTCCTGCACTTTGCTTGACACAAGGTGAATTTCTGAATCATCTCCAGTGGCATCCTCACCTGACATATCATGCTGAGATACCTACATATACTGCATTCGCTCCCAGGAGTTCACAGCTGGAGAGGGTCGAGTATATGGATGGAATGCCTAATTTTGCTGCTGTGCATGCAAACATTGTGAATTTAAATGGTAAAGAGACGCCAACTCCTCCAGCATGCGCTCAAGAAGTGACGGAAACTTTTGTTTCAAATGACTACTTTGATACTGGACGGTCTTCACTTGGAACTTCTGGAAACCATGGGTACGAAGAGAGGCATACTGATTTAAGAAGTAAAAGGGACTTGCACAATATTCTTGCTCCTCAATTTGCTGGGCCAGTTCCTGAAAGAACAGAACTTGAACCATTTAAAATCATGGGAAACATGGATCGAAGTGGGTTATTATCAGCAGAAAATACAAGTATGAGTTCTGAATATACTTCTGGATCATCTAAATATAGCAATGAGCTATCACCAAATCTTTCTATATCACAGCCTGCAGTTATTTGCGCAACAACTTTTCTAGAGCATTGTTCGGAGATTAGTGGTTCAGGTTCAGAGCAAACTTCCTGCAACATTAACAAAATCTCTCCAAATTTTAGTTATCAACCTGTTCAACTTCCATGCCTGTTATCTGGATCAAGATTTCTCACGGGGTTGCAAGAAATACTTTCCGAAATGGCTACCTATTGTTTTGGAAATTCAGGGCGTGCAAGCTATTTTGCTAGTAGAACTGACTCTAGGATAAATTTTCCATGCTCTTCTAGTCATAATTCTGAAAGAAGTTATATACCAATGGATCCTGATAGCTCTCATTATGGCAATTACCTCACGACAAGGGGACAGGAAGTTGAAACCAGAAAGAACTTGCTTGATTTACTACAAATGGTACGAGTCTATTACTACTTCACAAATGTAATCATCATCACTCAACTAAAGATATATAAATAGTATGATTAACCTGGTATCAAAATGCAGAAACTGCACACTATTTATTGCGATGACATACAAGTCATTACAAAAGGGAATTTTTTTTGTTGGGGTATGTAACCTTGCTTTTAAGTTTTGACCGATCATATTGTTATGTTTTTTCTGAACTCAGGTAGACGATCAGTACAGTCACTGCTCGGATGAAATCCATAAAGTAATATCTGCATTCCACTCTGTAACTGATTTGGATCCTCGTATACATGCGCATTTCGCTCTTCAAACAGTTGATATATTGTATAAGAACCTGAGGGAGAGAATCAGTAAGTCTGTCCTTGCATTGGGAGCGCGTCTCTATGAAGGAGGTAGAAAAGAAGAGGAAATGTCATTTGAAACCTCCTTTATTCAGAAACAGTGGGCTCTCCAGCAGTTACGAAGAAAAGAACATCAGTTGTGGAGACCCCAGAGAGGCTTGCCAGAAAGATCAGTCTCCGTTCTAAGGGCATGGATGTTTCAAAACTTTCTTCACCCGTAAGCATTTCGACAGGAAGAATTTATTGTATCTGGTTAGCTGTCAGAAATGAATAGTTAGAAATAAAGTATGTTTGAACTTTGAAATAATGTGTTGCAGGTATCCAAAAGATGCTGAGAAGCATTTGCTTGCCGTTAAAAGTGGATTGACTAGAAGCCAGGTAACTCCAGATTCTGTACATGATGAAATTATACTAGACTAGATATTTAAATGATTTATTGCAATCATAATTAACTTTGACATGCCCTTAAACTTCTATTCAATTATCTGCCTTGTTCTAAAGTTCAATACTGCATCTCCTTTGACCTGTACGTGCCCATAATCAGGTGTCCAATTGGTTTATAAACGCTCGAGTTCGGCTCTGGAAACCAATGATAGACGAAATGTACTCAGAGATGAACAGGAGGAAAGGCCATCAGAACAGTGACGAAATTGATAGCCATCATAGAAACCTTGTAAGCATCGACGACCATCGGTTTAGGATGATTTAATGATAAAAGATGGGCATATTACATATATGTCTTGTAGATAATTATCTATATAATCAATGATTATGACTGTCGGATTTTTAGGTATAGTATGTGGCAACTTTATGCATATATATGTATGAGCACATCTGATCGCTGTCAGAAACATGCAAATATAAGTTGTCAATAATCAAAAGGCTGGCTGGTACGCCACTAGTAAATATAATTTGGTGAGGCAGGAAGTAGGTCATCCTCCGACCCAAAAAAAAAAAGTTTGTCAATTTCAAACCGTTCACGCAGTCTGCAGGCTAAATAGACTTGGTTAAAATAATCCGTCCATCTATTTCTCCATGACATTAAAAAAAAGTTAAAACTAAAATAAAAGGAGTATCTTGTGTATCATCCGATAGACACAGAACAATGAGTTTGCTACATATGCAGCAAAGGATAGAAGTTTTGCATTGTGCATTCTCCAGTACACACCAAACAAATGGATGGTTACATATGCTTTTTCTGAAAAGAGAGTGTGGCACAGCAAGTTGTCCTAAGCCTCTACACATGAGGGCCACATCAGATACTTTTTCATTCTATATCTTCCATCTCTTCGTCAGCATCATTCGGAGTCGTTTTCTTCTTCCCATCCCCTGTACACAATCCATTAGCAGTAGTGTTGCCCTGACTTCCACTAATCAAAGTGTCACCAATGGCTGGAGGCAAGGATATACTAGTGACCGGAGAATTATGAAATTCGCACTTTATAATCTTAGCCCGTGGTTCCTCATCATTCATATCTTCATCACGTTTCCTTCTCCCATGTGTTGATGTTAAGTTCACTGCACAGGCAACAGTCAATAGCGGACTAGGTAAAGAGTGAACCATCTCCTGATCCACACGAACCATGTTAGCCCCATTCAAGTCAAGGAAGGTGTGTAGGGTTGAGTAATCACCAGACGCTTCAAATTCAAGGTGTCCGTAGTCTTGTCTTAAACTGCACATAGTAGCTTTAGCATGCAATGTAGAGAAATCTTTAAAAACTCTAATCCCATGATTCTGTAGGCCCAATAGCCATTCTGAAAATATTTTAGCTTTAAGTTAATTATTTACCAGAAGATATCAATATTAAAACTATATACATTAAATACAGAGAAAAAAATTCATGAAATACCAAAAGACAGAACAGTCAGGTATTTCTTCGGGAAACATGTTTGTTTAACATAAGCAGCAAGATCATTTTGCTTAACAAAACCAAGTAAAATGAAGGGGGCTCAACATCTACTGTTTATAACACATGTAAATAGATAATAATCATAATATGTTAGAATTTGTAATGAAAGGAGTAAAGCATAAGCTTTAATCATTTAATCAAATATAAGGGTATAAATGACAGAGACTTACTGATAAGAGCTTTAGGAGTAGGTGTATTTGGTCTAAGTTTCTCCTTCATGCCAATTTTATTAGCTACCATGTCAATTAGCAGGTTAGGAATGTCAGATCTAGAAAAGGCTTCTGTGTAACAAACGGTTATGGCGTGTTGCCTTGCCCCATATTCCCTGTACTCCAAAAAATCTCTAAATTATTATACAATATTTTAGTATATTATCTTTGCACCTATGATAAAACTGTAATCAAGTCATTTAATCATATTACATATACCTCGCAAAATCTATGGCATTATCTGCAACAAGCAGCCATGTCAAGAACATATTTTTCAAGTGGCTTTCAGGTAACTGACTGAATCTGCCAGATTTTAAAAATGGAAGCTCGCCCAGTAAAACAGCATCATATAACACTCGTCTTAGAAGTAATTCTTCCTCAGAACTCTGTAAACATGAAACATTTTATTGGAGGATAATGCCAGTATCAGCCATCGAGTAAAATTTCCATGTAATTTCATCTATGGATGATAATCAATGTTTAACTTTTTATAAAAGTACGACCGCTGCAGAACAAGAAGATTGAGTTGGGAATTCTGACATGGGGAAGCGGTGGTATAGTGACCAGCTCAAAGGTATAACTAACCTACTCGTGTTTGATGGAGGCTAAAGAAATTCCTAAGGTAGGGAGGTGTACTTCATATGCGATGAGTCGATGAATGACATTTAGCATGAAAATAGTACCGAGCAGAGGCAGAGCCAGAAGTGTGGTTCAGAGGGAGTCAAAATCTATACTTGCTTAAAAAAATACGATGTATTGTAATTGCAATTATCAAAATAAACATGAAATAAAAAATTTATTAGCACAAGAAAAATAAAAACAGGAGAAGGAAATTAATATAAAAAAATGCTGTATTTTGGAATAAATAATATAATGATTGAAGGATAATGAAAACAAGCTATACTGTTAAAACTGTTAGAATACATTTTTTTGCTAATTAATACTTTAATTTTTTTAATAAATAATTTACCATGTCCCATTTAATAGCAAATTTTAGTTTTGATTCATGTATGCATTGGTATGTGAATAAAAGCACCAGTTGTAAACATTTAATATCCTACAATTAGGACAAAAACTGGGAAAGTGAGGGTACACCAAAGGACCCCCTCGGTCCTTAGTGGCTACGCCTCTGGTACCAACTATCAAGTCTACCTGATAGCATAACAGTACTAACCAGCAAGGCGGTAACAGGCAAACTTGGCTCCAACATCATTCTGAGAAGCATATCTGACAGGCAACACCAACAAATCAGGATAATGAATATAAAAAATCAAAAATTAGACTTCAAAAATATGGTGAAAACTAAAAATGTTAGAAAAGGCACCAGTAGTTCTTTTAGTGTTAAAATCATAGATTACCTCCAGAATTACTAGGTCGCATGTCACCAGTAGTTCTTTTAATAATTTGATATCTAGTTGATGTTGGAAAACATAATAACATTTGCTCTAAGTGATAGGGCAAAGCACGATGTGCATACTTATGACCAGATTCAATATATTCTAGTTTTTTTTCTAGTTATATACGTATCAGATGTGTTGTTATACCCAACACAGGGTTTGCTCTGGTCTAATGTGTTATTCAAAGAAGTTGAGATTTACCTCTCTAAAAAACTGCTAGACTGAGATGGTATATATACTGTAGAAAATAATAAAGATGATGCCAAGGAAGGAGTATGTGAGCTCTTCTACATTCAAAGATAATCACAACGCAAAAGAAAGGAAGCAAGATCTATGTTTGGGCCCCAAGTATACTTGCTTAGAAGTGTGTATGTAAGCCTAATTTCTAGCCACAATTTAATGTTCTTAGTGTGATCAATTGCATTGCCATTACACTGTTGATATTACTCTATTTGCACCATGTATTGAACAACATGAAATAGTTATATGTAGTACTTTCTCGTGTAGGGAACATAACATAAGCTAAAGCCTCATTATTTCATTGAAAAGCTGCATGATATACAAATATACTCCATATGATCTTAAGGATGTGTAACCAACTATGCAGGTACTGTATGTATCTCTATACACGAAAAAGGGACTGATACTAAAAGTCTTAAGTCCTTAGCTGTATCTGTACCACCAAATGCCACAGATCCACACAAACAATAGATTCTATTAATTTAACCAATGAATAATTAAGGTCACCACTTTCTTTTTTCGGCAACTGAACACACACGCACACACACTTTGCCTTTGGAAAGACTTAAATCCTCAGCCTCCATAAGGGGTAAGGGGCCGTACCTCATAGGGTGTTATATATTAATATTTTTTATGAAGTAAAAGTTATCTAAAATTAGTATTAACAAGCTCACCATAAAAGATAAAGTTCTTGAATTTCTTCAAAGTCTGCACTAGCCATGCACTTATATCCATTTGCAAGTTTATGCCACAGACCCCAGAACTAAGTTTAAACTGTAACATTAACATTAATATCTCAACCATAACAACCCCAGCTAAATAGTCTGTCCTGTAACACACATTTATCTGCAGTCGAACTTCATCACTTAGAAGTGGAAAAAATAGCCTTGAATGGTCCACAGGTTTATGGTCGCTCTCTTGATCCATTGTCCAAACTCGCATAATATCTCTGAAACAATATGACAATTTCTCTACTCCTTGTCTTTGATCCTCCAAACCACAGCACAAGATAATATGACTAACAATTCCTTCTAACAAATGTTCAATTCCTCCCTTCAAGTGCACATCAGCCTTTGATAAACCAGCACAAGATTTGTGGAGAACATGAATGATCGGAGCTATTATAGCAACCCTTTTCAAGGGATTACATCGAACTGAAAGCCAATGTGACAACTTAAACAACTCTTTAGCAACAGATAAAGGGTCTTTACGGATACACGTATAGTTATGGTATGATACTGCCAAATAAAAACAAAGGAATTCAAAAGGTGGATCGGCGAATTTCTGAAGCAAACGGGTAGATTGTACTTGAAAATCAAACAAATTCGAAAGATTACTCTGGAGCTCTTTCATGAACATCTTGATTAATTTTGTCAGCATGTTCTCATCGTACTCGGTAAGCCCTGGCCTCACGATCGTATTGATAGTTGAAGTATTCATATTCAGTGGTTCACATATATATATAACTAAATCATCAATGACTCTATTAGTTAAGTCCGGGAAAGAATTTAAGAAATGGAAATGTTTAAGGAATGTAAGATCAATACCCCAGCTCCGCAGAACAAAATTGAGTGAAAAGGGGCATAGAATTCTTTAGGTAAGTAATACTAATAGATATGAAAGGGGAATAGAATTCTTTAGGTAAGTAATACTAATAGATATGAAATCTCAAGAATTTTATTTGCACAGAAATCCAATGCTACAATTTTGATCAACAATATTTCTTTTTTATAAAATGATAAATAATTATATGATGAGATACTAGATACTTTTGATATTTCCACGCACGGTCTTTGTTATTACACATACAAACCAGCCTCCAATAAAATATTTTTTTAATAAATAGAAATTCGGACATTTATTTTAACAAGGCAATAATAATAAGAAAACATATTATCTGTAAATTTGGTACGATTTACAACACTAATTAAATTCTAACTTAAATAATTGATTTATAACATATTATCGCTCATTGATTAATTTTAACTTGTCCCTCTATTAATCCTTCCGATCAGAGGGGGCAAATGACCATTTGACCCCTAAGTTATGTATATGTATTATTATAGTTATATTTGATATATTTAAATAAAACTTATACTATGAACTAAAATTATAACCCCGCTTAAATTTAAAATTGATGCAACATGTTTGTGATGTATGGACTGTGTTGATCCAAAGCTAACTTTATTAGCTACATCCCTGCGTCAAGTAGCATCTGATAATTGCATCATTTTAAAGCCCTATATAACCAGCAACATATTACGAAAACTTACCGGTGCTTTAATCTTACTCAATAAACTAGGTTCCTTATTCAAATCAAGCCTAAATAAACTAGGTTCTGATAATTGCATCATTTTAAAGCCCTATATAACCAGCAACATATTACGAAAACTTACCGGTGCTTTAATCTTACTCAATAAACTAGGTTCTGATAATTGCATCATTTTAAAGCCCTATATAACCAGCAACATATTACGAAAACTTACCTGTGCTTTAATCTTACTCAATAAACTAGGTTCCTTATTCAAATCAAGCCTAAATATATAAGTGAGCAATACATATTTCACCATAGGATGCAGTATTATATACGTCAGGCCAGAAATGTTTATCACAGCAGAACAATAATGTTATTTAAGATGAACAAGCATTCCTGATTTCAGTCATTTAATAAAGCACCAGCAGTTATCACAATGAAATGACCAAAGACGGCAAGAAAATTTATCAGCAAAAGCACCAAAAAAATCTTACCATGAAAACATGAATTTTGAAATCCCCCGACTGCTTGATACAACGACAATTTCAAATCACCCTGCTTCTCCTTTCTTGACACCCTCAAACATAACCTCAGCAAGACAAACTGAACTATAACAGCACCAGCTAAAACCCCCATTCCACATTGTGCATCAACCTGGTTCCGAACTTCATCACTCAAAAGCGGGAAAAACAACCTCAAAGCATCATCCAATACCATACCCTTTCCAATTTGATCCACATTCCAAACAAGAACCAAATCAACAAAATTCCCCATCAAATTATCACCCAAAACCATATCCCCCTCTCCCTCGAAACAATCAATACAACATATACTAATATAACTCCCAATCCGTTCAACCAACCCCTCAATCTCACCTCTAACACAAACCTCTCTTTTCCAACAACTACACAAAATATACAAAACCGGAGCAAGAACCGCAACTCTCTGTAACCCATTACACGGTTCGGAACACGAAACAATTAACTGAAACAAGTCTTTAAGTACAACAACTCTATTACACGGTTCTTGAAAATATAAACTACTACTGTTAAATGTAAGTGCTGAATAAAACCAAATAAATTCAAGTGGTGGGTCATCCATAGTTTGAATTACCCGGTGTAGAATCATCCGTTCAGCAATAAAGCATCTTTCGCCTTTTCGAGACTCAATAATGAAGTGATTAATTGAGTCTTTTAGTATAGCTTCATAATCTTGTGAGTGGCTTAATACTCCCATAATTGGGTTTGGCGGGGTTGTTTTTTTGGTTAAAATGGTGTGATATTGAGTGGGATTAAGCTCAATTTGGTGTTAATTTAGTGTTAATTTGGGGGTTTTAGAAACATAAACCCTAGGTTTTAGGGGAAGTGGAAGAGGTGTGTGAGTTTGAGAGAGAAAGCGCGCGAGTGGGGTCTCTTGTGTAACGGGCTAATTTTTTAATTCGTACAACAAAAAATTCGATCGATATTTTTCCTTTTTTTATAATCCTTTTCATATTTCCGTCCCATAATTTTATTTTATATTGTTTTTTATAACAAATTTCGATGAAAAAATATACATTATTTCAACATAATTTTAAAAATCTGAAAAGTAAATAAATAATAATAATTTTTAGTCATTATCCTCATGGGCGCTCTCTCTCTTCTAAAATGCAGCCTAATTAAAGATTTTTGAGGGGTTACCATCAATTTTTATCGGTGAAAAGTCTCAATCCCTTTATTTTTCATTTTTTTGTTTAAAATCTTGTTTTTTTTGATAAGTTCTCAATTTATTTAAATTTTGTTAGTCTGTCCTTGTAAGAGTTTGTGAGAATTTGATGTTTTTTTTTACTGTGGGAACCCGCAACCGCTACTCTTTGGGGTTCCCACAGCCGCTACCCTTTGGATGCGCACTGACTAAACTCACGGGCTCACGTAATAGCCTGCAAACCACGTGAACCAGGTAAACCGCACAAGTGCAACAGGTTCTGGCACGGATGGCATAATCACAAATTCTCCTCTCGTGGGATTCGAACATGTGACCAAGAGGATGATATTCCTCTCTTTAACCGGCTGTACCAACCCTTATGGCGAGAATTTGGTTTTTGTTTTGCCATGACCAGATTACAAGTCGTCGTGATTTTCATAAATTTGATTCACGAATACAAGTTAATATGAGATCGTATCTATGGTCAATTGCATAGATAAATCGGGTGAAAACAAGTATATACATTCAAATCATCTTCGATTCGTTTTATTATCTCTTCATGAAAGAAGAAAAAATTTAACAACGATATCTTTAAACGTCTGTCCAATTTGTACTTGTTGATGTCGTATGAATTTTGTTTTGTTTAATGAATTGATTTCCTTTTTCAAAAAAAAAAAAATTAGTCATTCATCAAATCATAAAAATTTATTATTTATGGATAAATTGAGTCAAGTATCCAGACTTCGAAACTAATTCAAGTCGAATTGAGTTATTCACTAATATTTCATATAATTTTTCTTCAACTAAATTTTAATTTAAAAAAATCACATAATTTATAATCTCCCACTCAAATCTCATATTTAAGAAAGAAAATAAAATATGATTATATTTCTTTTTCATTCATGTCATTTCATATTTATATGTCAGTAGTAATATATTTATCTTAATTTTTTTATAAATATATGTGGCTATTATTCTAGACATAATAAGTTCTATATTAAAGGCATAATATTAAGAATTTAATTTTATTAAAATTTGAGGTTTTGCTCATATTTTTTTAACATTTTAGTTAAATATATTAAAATTTTAAATATTTTTTTATAAATCTTAAAATTTTAAATATTTTTTTATAAATCTTAAATACGAGTTTAAAAAGTTATTAATATATATTATTATTGATAAAATTTTAGATATTATAATTTTTGATCCAATATCTAATTTTAATATTCAAAATTTTGATTAGATTTTTCTGAATTTAACACTCGACTCGAATTGTGTTATATAAATTTGGATCACGAATTTTCTAAAAATTACATATTCGAATTCGATTCAGTTTTATAGTTTTTTAAAAAGTCTTCATCTACAACTAATAATCAGTATCAATAATAGTGAAATATAAAACTAATTGTTAAATAATTATTAATAAAAACTATTTTAAAAAAATCTTCAAATATTATGATTACATTATAGAAAAAAATTTAAAAATATGATAAATGAATGAATATTTTTAATAAATATTTTTTGTTTATTAACTTGTGAATTCGAGAAGTATTTTGATATTAATATTTTTTTTAAATTTATTTGTAAGAACTATTAAAATAAAAGGTATTGGTGTTTGAAGATAGTACAAATTCATAATTTTTTACAAAAATTAATCAAAATATAATTTAAAAAATTAATTATTTATGAATTAAATTAAAATTATTAAATTCAGGTCGAATATCTAATTTTGCTCTCCCATTTCCCCCAAACCCTCTCTCTCTCTCTAAAAATCTCTCCATGGCTCTCCTCTTGCGAAATTCCCACCGCCTAACCCCACTCGCAGCCTCCGTACGCGCCGCCTCAATCCACTCCACGCTCCCCACTCTGGCCGAAGAAACCCTAACTACTCCGGCCCCATACGGCCGGTCTGGGCCACCTTCCACCACATCTCCACCTGGACTCTCCAAAGCGGGTGAGTTTGTGATCTCCAAGGTCGATGATCTGATGAATTGGGCCCGGCGTGGGTCGATTTGGCCCATGACGTTTGGGCTAGCTTGTTGTGCTGTTGAAATGATGCATACAGGTGCTGCTCGCTATGATTTGGATAGGTTTGGGATTATTTTTAGACCTAGCCCTAGGCAATCTGACTGTATGATCGTTGCGGGCACTCTTACTAATAAGATGGCTCCTGCTCTTCGCAAGTATGTCTTTCCCTTTCCTTCCTTAATATTATTTCGACTTTCTTCTCCTTGCTTATTTTTGGGTAATTCAAAATGTAGCTAGTTAAATGCACGTTTTAATAGCAGCAACAGAGATGGTCATTATTTATATTCTCTCCGTTCCACCCAATTCTTATCCCTTTCGGAGAGAAGGTACAACACGTATTTTAAGATAGTTCCATTTTTTTCTGAATAAAAATTTAAACATTAAATTTTTATTCAGAAAAAAAAAATTAAAAATAAGTTATGGAACTATACTTTACATGCATTTTAAAATGCGTGCCGGACCTTCTTTCCGAAAGGATAACAATTGGGTGGGACGGAGGTAGTATTTGACATGTCCCCTAATGTGTAATTATATTTCTAGTGCTGTGAATTGAAAATAAGATTGTATAAATATCGGATTAATTACGTAAGCGTTCTCTTTATATAATGTTGCGAGACTAAACCAAAAATTAGGTGTCTAACGTTGGCTATATATGGTTGAAACTTTGATGTTTATCTGGATTGAGGATTCCTGAGTCCTGACATTTATGAAGAATATGTTGAGCTCTGAAACTGATACATTTTTGTAGAAACTGATACATTTTTGTAGTTTTTTAATATTTGTTTTAATATAATATGAGTTTTGCTGTTTAGAAAAAAACAGTTTCTAGTTCATAAAACCTTGTTGGGCTGATACATACTCCACAACTACACAAGACTTGGGATTCAAACTGCACAAGGGTCCGTGCTAATCATAGTTGCAGGCCAGTGGGTTTAGAAAAACAAAGAAAGTGAGTTCGAGTCTGACTGACCAGGAGTCATCTTCTTCCCGGGAAAATAGGATACACTTTTAAATTGCCGTTTCACAGAACAAACCACAATATGTAATGGCATTTTGTTGAATGTCGTTGCTGAAAAGTGACATTTTTTTAGTGTGTTTGAAATTAAATGAGTGAAGACAGATAGGTTGGGTATGTTTTTTATTGCAAAAAAATAATCGCGAGAATGAATTGTGTTGGTTATATATGGGTTTCGGGGATTGTTGGTGTGGAATGGTTTGGATTCAAATCAATATTTCTTTTTCTGATTTGGCCTACAAGCTTATAACCGAGATAATAGCTTATGCTTCGATATTTCAGACGATCAAAACGACAACACGGTCTTGCTCTTGCCAACAAATGAACTTTTATGAAAAACATAAAGAACAATTCATATGTTGGCTAGTGCTATGCTATGTTTCGGTGTTTGTATCGTCAACAACCAACTATTCGTTGTAGCCAAAAGAAAGAGAATACTATTGATTTAAATTAAAACCCTTCCATGCTAGCTATCCGTGACACATTTATAACAAATACAATTTTCTCACATTTTTTTCCCAATAAAGACATACCAATTGTCTTCCCTGGTCTGATTTTCTGTTTCATTTCTCATAACTATAACTAAAAAAATGTCATTTGCAAGTGTTCGAAACAACAACGGAGTGCTTTGGAATGTGTTTCCATTGGTCGCAATATCTAAGAAGGTAGCTTACGTTGATTTTTATTACAGGGTTTATGACCAGATGCCAGAGCCAAGGTGGGTCATTTCTATGGGAAGTTGTGCAAATGGTGGCGGATACTACCATTACTCATATTCTGTTGTGCGAGGCTGTGACAGAATTGTACCAGTTGACATCTATGTTCCTGGTTGTCCTCCAACGGCTGAAGCCCTACTTTATGGACTCCTCCAGTTGCAGAAGAAGATCAACAGGCGCAAGGACTTCCTCACATGGTGGACCAAGTGAGACTCTGCAGTCCGTACAGATGCTTCTGAGCAGCTTTGGCTACTTGCTTATGGATCAATAAACATATATTTTATCCTGGTTTGAGTACTGTATCAAGGAACATGTCTTTAAACCTTGTCTTGCTGGATTCTAGAAGCCAGTACTGTATTTGATGAAATGATGCTTCTCTCTTGCAACTCTTTTTTTTGTATGTTTTAGTTTTTCCCATATACAGACCTCGATGGGTTGAATCATTGTACGGTTTTGTAACTATATGTAATACCTGTGGTATTGGCTGGAGTTACTGATTGTTTTTATTCAAATCTGAACCGTAACAAAATTGTGCACTGTAATCTGTAGTCCATACTTTTGAATTGGGATTTGGGTCCGAATCTTAAATGCTGAGTCGCGAGGAATTATATTGTACTTTTATTTATATATTTTGATAAATTATTTTCAAATTTCATGTGCCATATTAAAATAATAATAAAATAAGATTTGGAATTTTACCAAGATTTCCAGCAAATATAGTTGCAGTCGGCAGTCTAGCCAGTCCCCTGTCAGGGCTCATCGGCAATTTTACCATCCCCGTCTACTTTCTTCTCCTTATTCACCATAGCGAGTCCTCCTATCAGCAGTGTACTGCTGCTCCCAGAGCCTCCGGAAATAGTTGTGATCAAATGAACTTGGAAGATAGGATGGGTGAGGCTCCTGTACATTGATCCAATCCTGATGTAGCATTGTTTGTCCAACTATCGGTCTCTTCATTCAATCCTACTGACCTGGTGGTGTTTGGACAACCATATACATCAATCTCTTTATTCTATCCTACTGTGCCAGTGTTTTGGGAACCAATGGTCTGACCGCCACAACCTGGCTTCATGTTAGGTTCTACAGCTCCTCCATTGCCCTTCCACTTTGGGGGACAGCAAGAATCGACCAAGTTAAGTCATCTTTATTACATGATCGTGGAATTATTTTCATTCTAATACACAGTTTCTCTTGTTTCCAAATCTTCATTCTTATTTCCATCAACAATCCAGACAACTTTTAACTTTACAGCTCAATTTTAACAAAATTTTGAGATTCAAGAGAAGCAGTGGTCGGATAATTGTTAGCTTAACAAAGTATAGGGAAAATCAAATAGATATAAACACATATTAACAAATTAAAGAGATAGCTCAATGATGCGCCTCGTTTGTTTCTGTTTCATAATATTACAGGAGGTTCAAACAAAAATATGACCTATACGTAGCACATTGTTGGAGTATCATATTATCATTTTTATGACATTACCTATATTTTAGGTTAGGACATCAAATAGTTAAGCAGTTGGACATGGACTTGCTCTAAGACACTATTCTTGATGTGAAATTTTAGTAAATCTTCGATTCTCACCGTGTTAGTTTCATTGTACTTCAACTGAACTAAGCCACCCTTTTTGAAGGAGTAAATAATGCATCCTTGATCAAAATAATAATAAACTGAATTTGATTATGCTTGTATATTTCTTGCTTCAATTTTAACTTTTGAAATGTTTAAAATATCAAGTCACCAAGAAAAAGCCTCATCTAAAATCAATATAATCGCTCTCATTTTTACATCACAACACACACAAGGATCGTAGATCAATGAATAACTTAGAGAAGATGAACATGTCGTAAATCTAATGAATAAGTCTGAGAGAATGAATAGACCTATTGTAAAACTTTGTGTATCATAATTTGAAAATTTTGTTATAAATAATTGATATGATATAAATATTGACGTGACATCTTCGTCATCGATACTTTTTTAGGGAAGATTAAGAATTTAAATTTTGTTAAAAATAAAATATGTGTGAGTGCCATTATATTGTTCAATTTCAAAAAAGGGTAAAAAGGATAAATACGTGCTTATATATGACCATACTAACTTATATTCCGTATGAATAATTTTTTTTTTGTATTTTATTTTTTTTTAAAATATTTTCTTTATATAATTTAAATTTATTTTTATTACTAAAATAATAATTAAACTTTATATAATGTTATATGTATATATATTATTATACATTGCTTTATATATTTTATTTGTATTTTAAAATAATAATATATGCTTATTTTGCTTAGAGAAGTGTTTTAGTTAAGAATTTAATGTTTAAAAATTAGGCTAAATAATTAAATAACTATCTGGTCCAAATATGATTTGAATTTATTTTTTAAAATTTATTTAATTTCATATGTATAAATATTATTATATAATTTATTTGTATTTATATTTTGAAAATACAATGTTTGTGTGTTTGTGTAGAGTTCTGTTTTAGTTAGATGGTTATTTTAATTAAGAAATTAATATTTATTTGTTTAAAGATTTATTTTAGTCAAGAGATTAATATTTAAAAATTAAGTTCATTAATTAAATAACTATCTAATAACTACCAACTATCAAATTTTTAATGTTTCGGCTTTAATAATACTAGTTTATATCCTATGCAATGCACGGATTGCATTTTTTCTAATATTTTAATTATTTAGTTTGAATTTATTTTTATTATTATAACAATTATTTAAAATATTATGTGTGTAAATATTTTTTATATAAATTTTACTTGTATTTTAAAGTAATGGTATTTCTTGGTTTTGTTTAAAGATATATATTTTAGTTAATAGATTAATAGTAGTTGTATTTTAAGGGATAATGTTTATGAATTTTGTTTAGAGATGTATTTTAGTTAGGATATTAATGTTTAAAAATTAAGTTGGACAGTTAATTAATTAATTATTTTTATTTTTATAACAATTATTTAAAATGTTATGTGTAAATATTTTTTATATAAATTTTACTTGTATATTAAAGGAATAATGTTTGTGGATTTTATTTAGATATGTATTTTAGTTAAAAGATTAATATTAATTGTATTTAAAGAGTATAATATTTATGAGTTTTGTTTAGAGATGTATTATAATTAGAAGATTAATATTTAAAAATTTAATTAAATAATTAATCAATTATCCATCTTAAATATTAACTACATGCTCAAATACCAACTAATAACCAACTATTAAAATTTTAATGATTTAGTTTTAATAATATAATATAGATTGTATAGATTTTTAAGTTGAAATGAAACCATTCCATTAGTAGGCATTCTTTATCCTTTAGATTTTTTTTTAAAGTAAATTTGTCTGCAATAAAAAAACAGAAAGCACATGTTAAATTTTTTATTGTTAATATATATTTTAATTTTATTTTAAATGATCAATTTTAAATTTCAATTCGCATTCTTTGTACAAATATATCTAGAGAATATTGTGTAGATAAAATTAAACTTTATAATATTTCATTTACAAAACTAAAAAAAATATATATATATATAAATTTATTTAAGAACTTAAACAAAGAAAGTCACTTCAATTAATTTTCTGTAATAAAATTAAACTTTATAATATTTGGTTTATAAAATGAAAATAATATTGGTAGGGGTGGACTATAAATCGAACACAGCCCACTAGTTTCACGATCCTTACCCACAGACTCGATCTCTCCCTTTCTAGGGTTTCGCAATCTCTCTCTCTCTCTCTCCACTTTCTTGCTACCAATGGCGGAAGAGCTTCAATACTCCATCGGCGGCGATGCGAAGCGCAAATACGACGGTGAATCTTCGCCGCCGCCTCCAATTTCCGGCCGGCGCACCACCGGCTTCTCATCTCAATCTCCCGACGCCGGAGACGCTGAGATCCAAGCCGCCAAGCAGAAGGCGCAGGAGATAGCTGCGCGTATCTTTAGTAACAGTAATGTCGATGCCAAGCGTACTAAGGTTGAAAATGGTGGAGGTTACGATTCGAGCGAAACTAGAGGTTTTAGCTCTGTACCACTACCTGGTTCGTTCTCGATATTCGTAAATGTTTATATTTCTGCTCTGTAGTTTCATAGATTTATATCGATTTGTCGAATTGTGTTAGTTATATTTGTTATGTTTAGTTTTACTGTTCAGTTTATATTGTGTGGATTTAGATGTATACGGTTTGTCTAATTGTCAAGATGGTTCATTCTCGACAACGATTTGTTGTTATAGTTTTTACTTGTATACTAGTATGTGTGTACTTGAATTGTCTAGGTTACTTGTGATTATTATGTTAAATTTTCAGGTGCTCATTTATATAGTGTAGATTTTGCCAATTTGCCTATATCTGTATTTTCTGTTAGATTGTTTGATTATCTTTTTTGCATATCTCGGGCATACTGCACTATGTTGTCGTGCGTGTATGTGTGGAATTATCAAAACTGTCTGTCATGGTTGATATGTTAGTTTTGCACTTTTACTGTTCAGTTTCAGGTGTTTTCTTGTACTGTGTAGATGTACACACAAGTATAAATGATTATATTCTGCAATGAAATGTTCAACTAGTTACACAGAAGTTTCTTTATTACAATTACTTGAATTGTTTATGCTCAGTGGCAAAACCAGGAATGGAAATTGAAAATTACCCGGGGCTTAAATTTTCTTTAATAGCATTATGTTTGCAACAGTAACAAAAATTTATAATATCAAAAAGCATACAAATAATTTTCACTGTTGCCCCAGATGATTATTACTCGATGAGTAATAAACGATACTGAATTTGTAATTTTGGTCTATTAAGGAGTCAACACAAAGTAGTAGTCACATACTCACATAACATGTGTTTACCTTTAGAAAGTATTAATAATCTCTTTGAATTTTTATCCAACTCTAGCTATGTTATTCTTTTCCTAAACTAAACACTAGATCTATTATTTTCGTATGAATGTCTAGCTTGAAAATGACTATACTAACCTCTCTAATTTATACATCGTTTATGGTACTTGCTTTGTGCTCTGTATTTGACTACAATATCAAGTATTTGCTATAATATAGACGATGAACTGATCTTATAGGGATTATGTTGTGTCTTATGTAATAGTTGTATGTTAGATATTTAGCCTTTTTGCTTTGTTTTATATCATTTTATATGATTTTTTTTCTTTCACTGATTGGTTAACAGTTTGGTTTACTTTAATTTTTCTGTATTGTTTATATGATAATGATTCAGTGTATGTCTCAGCTATTAGTGTCTTGCTGAATGCAGATTATGGACATAAACCAACTATGAATGCAGTGGCTTCAATGCCTTCTTCATATGGTTCTTACCCAGGCCCTAGCAAAAAAATCGAGATACCAAATGGCAGAGTTGGTGTTATCATTGGTAAAGGGGGAGAGACCATTAAGTACCTTCAGCTTCAATCCGGAGCAAAGATTCAAGTTACCAGAGACATGGATGCTGATCCTAATTCACCAAACAGAGGGGTTGAGCTCACAGGTACTCCTGACCAAATAGCAAAAGCGGAGCAACTGATAAACGATGTTTTGAATGAGGTAGAAGTTGTTTTTGCTTGTATTTTTTTTTATCTTTATTGTTTTACTCTTTAATCTTGATTTGTATAGAAAAACTTTAATGGCCAATTGTTGTACTGTTTAAACAGGCTGAATCAGGAGGATCTGGCATTGTTTCGCGAAGGCTACCTGGACATCTAAGTGGAACTGAAAAATACTGTCAAATGATTCCAAACAACAAAGTAAAATGCTGCTGAAGTTTCTGACCCAGTAACATGAAAGATTTTCTGCACAATTTTAATTTGATGTCTTTGTTCTTAGGTTGGTCTTATAATTGGCAAAGGAGGCGAAACCATTAAAAATATGCAAAACAGCACAGGAGCTCGGATTCAGGTTCCTGAGATTTCATATCATCTTCAATTAAAGTTGCCCATCGGTGTCCGCTAGTAAAAGAACGGTAATAATTATGATTATTTTTGCATGTGCATCTATGCAGGTAATACCTTTGCATTTGCCCCCTGGTGATCCATCCACTGAGAGGACTCTACAGATTGAAGGGACCTCTGAACAAATTGAGGCTGCAAAACTGATGGTCGATGAAGTAATCAGCGAGGTTTGTTCATTACAGTATCAAGTTGTTGGTTATGGTCTTGTCTATTATTAGTTCAATTAGAATATTAGATCATTAATTGTTTGTGCAATATCTCTCTCACTAATATATCTAGGTTTCTATTTGTATCTGCTGTTAACTTCTGCCAACATGTATAGATATTATGGTGTTCTTTAAATCGTGACTGTTGATGTAGATGGTTCTGCACTTCTGCTTGTATGTTTGCTTATAATTTCTGTTACTAAGCCTTGTTCGCATAGCTGAACATAATTCTCCAGAAACTAGATATTCGTTTATATATGTGGTTTTTTTAGTAATTGATAATGCAAGAATATATTCAGAAGTCTTCCTGTTCTTCGGCTTATTAGTCCAGGATTTTTCATTTCTATTTATTAATAGAGTTAGCGTACCAACGGAGTTTCGTTAATGTATAACTTGGTCAAAGTAATTCTTCATTGCTCTCTTGACATAGTTTCTGTGAGAGAAGATTAATAAACTTGCATATTAAATCAATATAATGTGTTTACATAGCCCTGTGGTAGCATAGATTCATAATCAATATATTCAGACTACCATAGCAGATTCTATCAAGCTGCTCTGTTTACAGTTTAAGCTTTTGAGATGACATTTGATCTTGATTACCTACATGACTGGCTAAACGTTGTTGTGTACATTTGTCAATATAGGTTGTAGGTTAGGTTAAAAGGGTAATTTTTAGTTTTTTACTGCAGTATTATATCCACATCAGTTATGGATGAAAAGCCTGTATATTTAGACTTCCTATGCAGGGGGGTCATTGACAGCCTGAAAAGAATTTCGACATTTGTGTTGTCTTTATCAGCTGGGAAATATTGGGTAGAGCTGAGGATTGGTCAAGAGCTCTAGTCTCTAGATTTGATACATCAGGTTTAATATGGATATGATAAATTTTCATATTTCTTAACTACTGTTGGATATTTTTGGGTTTATCGAGGCAACTTTTAACTGCAAGTTGGTGCGATGTAATTAAATAATAATAATTTTTGTAATTCCAGAATGCAGTGAATGCAAGTATGACACTTCTTAATTAAGTGTTGAAGTGTATAATCATTTGGAAATTTACTGGTGGTGTATCATATGTGCTGTTTATAATTGTCAGTTTAATATTAATTGAATTCAATTGTAGTTCAGACATTGGTTGATTTGCTGGTGACCCCACTATTAGTGTTTATTTCTAGACTTGGTTACAAGTCAATAGTGATATTCTTTTAGTGCTTATTTACATATTCTGTTCACAGGTTAAGTAATTTCTAGAAGCGGAGATTAGGGTAGCTTTAGACTAGCATTGTTTTCTTTTCTATAAGAAGAGAATTGCCTTAAAAATAGAGCATCTTCATATTTCAAGCCTATTATTTTTCTTGATTTTGTGGCAATATATTGCTCGAAGTATTTTGTTTAATGTCTTTTTCAGGTGTTTGACGAACTTATTAGGTGTTTCACTTGCTTGCAACTTATTATTTTCTGTCTATTTTTTTTCTTTCGCCGGGGTTCATGAACTGAATATCTCCTTGCAAGATTTCCTGTAGTGTGTTGCAAATATAACATCTGCACACATTAGTACCTCGCTTTTCTGCCACCATCTGATTGTATGGTCAAGTAAATCGTATAATCTCCTAGGGGTTCACACTTGCAACAAAATGACAATCTTGCCCTTGTTATATATGTCGATAAATGTTTATCATCTTACACTTATGTTGTTTTGTAGACATATTTTACATTATATGTAGATAAAGTATTTATATAATCATATGTATAGTCTTAGTTTTTTAATATTTGGTGTAATTTCGTTGACAAGTAGAGACTGCTATCTTTGAACTGGACCCTCTCTAAAATTTCCAAATGCCAGTACTTCAATTTGATCAATTTCAGTGCATATTGGGTAGCATAAGTACGGAAAACTACTAGAGTTTACATAAGATGATGAGCGGGATACACCGAGTATGTTTGGTTTACTAGAGTTTACACAATCCTTCAGTTAAAGATTGTTCTTTCCTTCTTTATTGTTAGGTTTACAGAAAGTCTGCCTGGAAAACAATTATAACTAGAGTGTGCACATCCAATTCTTCTTATATTTTACTTTAATATATTACTGAATTGCAAACTGAATATTGAATCGACCAGTTGGATAGGTCTTTGTATATTATCTTGCTTGTACAACAAACCTTGTATAGTTTTTGCAATCTTCTTTTGTACCCATTCACTTCGAATAGGGAGAGGATGGGACATCTGCTGGAGTAGCAATAATACCGCTCAACCAGTACGGTATGTCTGGCGCCTAACTGTTCCTATCTTAGTACAATTATACAATGTATCTTGTGTAATTTTGATTGTAAATTGACATATTTGTGTTACTATGTTAGTATTGGAAATGCCATTGTGTAGCTGTGAATGTATGCAGAATCCTTCTTTGGCCACGTATCATTCCCTTAATTGTATTATGTTATATGTTTACTGGTTTAATTGAGATTATAAAATATGATGTGCAGAATCGTGTTAGAAATCCATCAATGATGGGATATTCTCAACAAGGTTACCAGGCCCGAGCTCCTACGAGCTGGGCCCCATCTGGACAGCAACAACCTGGCTATGGCTATGTTCAGCCCGGAGCATATGCTGGACAGACACCGCAGTATAATGGGTCTCAAACACAATATCCTGGTTATCCCCAACAGCCCTCTTCTGGTGGATATGCTACGGGTTGGGACCAGACATCTGCTGCAACAACTCAGCAGACTACTCAGGCGGGTGGCTATGATTACTATGGCCAACAATCAGCTCCGCAGCAGCAAGCTCCTGGTGGTGCCCCTGGTTCTACGGATAATAGTGGCTATGGTTACCAGCAGCAGGCTGCGGCTGGCTACAGTCAACAAGGTCAGGGTTATTCCCAGGATGCCTACGGTGCCTATCATGCATCTGCCCCTCAATCGGGGTATGGTCAGCCTCAGCCTGGATATGATCAGCAACATGGTTACAGTTCTACTGGATATGGTAATGTTGCTAACCCGACAAGTGAAGGGCAGAATGCTTCTTACGGGGCTCAAGGGGACAGCACATCAGCACCGCCATCAGCTGCTGTGGGTCAGCAGGGATACAATGCTAGCCAGCTGCCTAGCCCCAATCCTAGTTATCCACCCTCAGTGCAACCGGGCTATGGAGTACCTCCAAGTTCTCAGAGTGGGTATGGAACTCAGCCATCTGCAGGATACGGGCCTAGTTATGGAGCACCACCTCAATCTCAGAAACCTGCAGCCAGTCAACCAGCTTATGGGCAGCCCCAGCAGTCACCTACAGCCCAAGGAGGCTATGTGCAGCCTGCCCCTGTGCAACCAGGTTATTCTCATTCACAGCCACCATCTGGTTATGGTACTGCGCCCGCTTCTGGATATGCTGCTCCCCCTCCATATGGTGCAGCACCACCAGCAACTCAGCCAAATTATGGGGGCCAGCCACCGTACAACAGTTCGTACACCAGTGGTTATAGCCAGCCACCTGCATATTCTGCTGATGGCAATGCAGCTCCGGTTTCTCAAACTGTTCCACCTAATGCGGCTGCGAAAGCATCACCCCAGAGTTGATGTGTGGTAAGTGATACCAGTTGGGCAATACATTTCCAGTTTTAAATTATCAGTTAATGTTGAATTTAATAGGATTTTTAATTAGGCCTGTCGTTTCAGAAACTTGTTATTCTGGTTTAATTAGTTTGACTTTCAACTGGGGATTAATCATGTTTATGATTGCGTTGCAAATGCACTGTAATTGAGAAGTTCTTATGGTTGTATGAAATGCTCGTTGGGGAATGCTTTATCAACTTTATTTTTATGTGCATCATCGGTGACTTCTAATACTCACTTTAAATTTATTCTATAATGTTTTTAAGGATTACTTTGGCAAGTTGCGTACTGGTTTGCAACTTGCAAGTATATCTTATCAAAGGTACTTGCACTCTTAATATTTAAATACTATTATGTTCTGTTTCTTCTATTATAGAAAGTTATATTTCTTGGTACGTACGTGCTTGGCAGTTACGTACGTGCTTGGTAACAGCTAAATCTTCATAAATTTGCATATTTAGCACCAATAATATTATCATTCTTCTTTAAAATTTTTAAATATCTATGTAAATTTTGTTGTATTTACTCTATCTTCCCTTGGCTAGAGATGCACAGAAAGCCCACATGCCGGGCTTTGACCAGGTCCGAGCTTGGTTTTGACCAGGCCGGGTTTAGTAAAATATGTGAGGTGGGTGGGTTGCATCGGGTTATCGGGTCCAAATCGGTTCGGATCGGACTTTTAACCGGACTTGAGTATTTTTTCATAAAAACTTTTAATATAAATTAAATAAGGGTTTAATGGTCTTAAGAGTGACTCCAGCGCAAGGTCATTTATGTGTCTCGGGACAATAAATGTGTCATGTCTTTTATTTTTACCGTTGGAGCACGCATGTCAAGTGTCCTCCAGGACACCACGGTATCCTCGGACATTTGCAGCCTTCTCAAAGCATTTTAATTATTTTATAGTTTTTTATACTTTTAACGGTCATAACAATTAACGTATATATTACCGTTACTATTTTAAAAATTAGCCGTTATAATGAATTCTATAAATAGCAGCTTCTTGAAATAATTTTGTACACTGCTTCCAACTTAGAAATATGAATTCCAAAAATTTTACATCTTCAAACCAACAAAATCCAAACCCAAATTTTCAAGTCCCAAATGCTCAATTTTCAAATTCTTATTTTCCATTCGTTCAAAACACAAATATGGATAATACTCAATCTTCAAATTCACCAAATCCAAATCCAAATCCAAATTATAATTTTCAAACTTCAAATCCACAATTTCCATTTCCAAACCCTTTCTTTCCATATACTCAAAATTCTCAATATCAATTTTCATACCCTCAAAATTTTCAAACATTAGGTTCACAATTTGGAACCCAAGAAACACCTATGAATAATCAAAATTCTCCACATTCACAAGTTTCTGCTTTTGATGGTACAAATATTAACGATCTCAATGATGAGCATGATGAATTTGAAAATTCACGAGAAATTATTGGCCAGTGGAAATGGAGTGAAGATAAACTCTTAATTAGTGCATGGATCCCTTTATAGGAACAGATCAAAAAGCAGAAGCATTTTGGGATCGAATTCGTCAATATTGTGAAGACAGTAATCCTGGTCTTATCAAGAGAGGAGTTCAAGCTATAAAGAAAAGGTGGCAACGAATTAATGAAAGAGCTCAACGGTATGGATCGTGTTATGATCAAGCCGAGCGAAAAATCGGTAGCGGCTCAAATTTAGACAACATAATCGAATTAGCTCATGATCTCCATAAAGCTAAATACAAGAAAAAGTCTAATTTCGACAAGCACTGGAGTGAGCTTCGAAGACAACCTAAGTGGAGAACTCCTTCATCTAGTGGAAGTACAAAAAGAACTAAATTAAGTGATTCTGGAGCTTATTCGTCATCGGCTAACAATGAAACACCGACAAATGACAATGATGTCGCGATGTCCCCGATTCGTCCTAAAGGTACAAAAGCAACTAAGAGAAAATGCAAAGGAAAGGCAAAAACCGGTATGGCTGAAGAGTTAGAAGAAATAAAAGCCGTTGAAAGTCAAAAATTATCATTGTTGGAAAAATTTAATCAGAACCACGAAAAGGAAATGGATCTAAAGATCATTATGGCGGACACAAGTATAATGAACGAGGCTAAACTTAAAGTGCATGCTTCCCTGCTTGAAGAAGTGATAAGAAAGAGGACCTGATTTGTAGTCATTGTCTTGTAGTCATTGTCTTGTACTCATTGTCTTGTACTCCTTGTCTTGTACTCCTTGTCTTGTAGTCCTTGTCTTGAACTCCTTGTCTTGTAGTCATTGTCTTGTACTCCTTGTCTTTTAATCCTTGTCTTGTTGTCATTGTAAAATAGCCTTGAAATATATTCATTTTAAGTTCTATATAAGTTCTTCAATGCAGTGACATTAGTCTTACACTTCTACTTCTTTCTTCACACACTTAAAATCTACACTAAAGAATCCACCATGGATAATAGTTCGGATGCAATGAAAGATTTAGTCAAAGATATGCTAGTGGATGATTCTCTACAAAAGCGGCGTCTTGAACTTGTTAATGAGCTTTATGGAGAAGGTTCTTCATCTACGCCTCGTAGGATGATACATAGAAATCGTGAATCAGGCCATGAACGGCTACATAGAGATTATTTTGCAGAAAATCCGGTGTACACACCAGAAACATTTCGACGAAGATTTTGAATGGGTAAACATATTTTCCTTCGTATTGTGAATGCTATCTCTAATTTTGATCCATATTTTCAGCATAAAGTCGATGTATTGGGAAGAAAGGGCTTATCGCCTTTACAAAAATGCACTGCAGCTATGCGTATGTTGGCGTATGGAATATCTGTCGATGCTGTTGATGACTATGTGCGAATCGGCGAGTCAACTGCAATTGAATGCTTGAAGAAATTTGTCACTGATGTGATATTGGTATTCGAAAGTGAGTACTTGCGGAAGCCAACTTCAAATGATGTTCAACGTCTACTAGCAATGGGGGAGGCTCATGGATTCCCCGGTATGATGGGTAGCATTGACTGCATGCACTGACAGTGAAAAAATTGTCCTAAAGTATGGAAATGGATGTTCTTGAGCGGTCACAAAGGCATTCCAACAATCGTACTTGAAGCAGTTGCCTCATCTGACTTGTGGATATGGCATGCTTTTTTTGGAGTTGCTGGTTCAAACAACGATATAAATGTTTTAGATCGTTCACCGTTGTTTGATGAAGTTCTAGAAGGTCGTGCTCCAGAAATAAATTATAATGTGAATGACAATAATTATAACATGGGGTACTATTTAACAGATGACATATATCCTGAATAGGCAACATTTGTCAAGACGATCCCACGTCCACAAGCTGAGAAAAGAAAATTGTTTGCCAAATATCAAGAAAGCCAACGTAAAGATGTAGAACGAGCATTTGGTGTATTGCAAGCTCGATTTGCAATTATACGTGGTCCGACTCGATTTTGGGACAAAAAAGATCTTGCAAAAATAATGAGAGCATGCATAATATTGCATAATATGATTGTGGAAGATGAGAGAGATGCATATGCTACTCCATTTGGACCTTTACCATTTTATGATGATACAACAAATGGTATATCACAACTCAATTTAGGTGAGGAACCTTTTGCTCCTTATGAACGGTATATTGAAAGAAATATTCAAATTCGTGATAGACAAAAATATCGTCAATTACAAGCTGATCTGGTGGAGCATATCTGGCAGTTTCATGATACCACACAAATTACTTAAATGTAATATTTTGTAATTGTACTTGTTTTTCTGTTTATGTAATGTATTTTAATTTTAAAATTTATATTTATTTTTCTTTTAATTATAATACAATAATTTTATATAATTAACTTTTTCATTATATTACATAAAAATATTTTAATCTAATATAATAAATATAATAAAAAAAATATTTTTATATAATATTTTACTCAAATAAATTACACTAGTAAATACTATCATTATATCAAATGTCTCCGGTAAAGTGTCCTTACCATTGAACTACACAAGACAAGTTTATTCAGGAGGACACTTTCTTACACTTACGCTTACGTGGCATATGACTTGCAACAAGAGACCATCCCCGCCCTAGGGATGCTCTAAAGGTGACTACCTGAAACATATTATAATGTAATATCAAAATCATTTGATCTTTCGTATATATAACGGAGTAGATTTTATTATTATAAAATGTAATTTAATTTTTATACTCAAAATATTTGTAATTTTAGGTAAATAATTTAAAGTAGTCTTTAAGAATATTTTTTCTATTAAATAAATATACATATGTACTAGATGAGTCCACCATAAATATTATCATTTATCCATTAGGTTGGTAATTTTTTAAAAACATTAATCGATTAATTGTGTACATGACATATATTTTATTTATATATGATAAATATAAGTATGTATAATTTTCTTAATCATAAATATGTAGATATACATGTGTTTAAATTATTTTTAATTTATAATAAATGTAAATATATATATATAAATATATTTTAATAATTAAATTTTATTAGGATTTTTTTCGAGTTTTAATTGGGCTTTTATCAGGGTCATGCTGAATTCAGGGTTTTTACCATATCGGGTCGGATATTTTCAGGTGGTCTTTTTCAGATTTTTTTGAATGGACCGGGTCAGATCAATATATATATGTGTGTGTGTGTGTGTGTGAGAGAGAGAGAGAGAGGGGCTGACTAAATAAGAGAATTACAAAACTTATTTTTTAGTCATTGATCTATTCTTAATCTAACGGTTAAGATGTTTTTAGATATTAATTGTTACTGACAAAATTCTTTTCATATACAGGGCCATTTTGAAACTTAAAAAACATGTATAATCTAGTCATATACACGTGAAAATTTTGTAAAAATATATATTATATCAATTTATTCGATTGACATCATTAACTATATCTAACTAAAACTGACATCTTCATCAATATAATAGTGTATTTGATGTCGGTGTCTTCCGTTCTATGAAAGAAAAGTTTTTGAGAAGTTCAATCGAAAAGTATAATCATCCTTCTTTCATACTGTAAGGAGTGATCTAACTCGTTACGACTGTAAAGAGTGATCTAACTCGTTCCGAGGAGTTTGACAAAGAGGTTAAAACCCAGATGAATGGATATTTTTTTTACATACTTTTTTGGTTTGCAACTAATTATATTGTTATCCGCTTTATGGAGGAGAAAAATGGTGGATTTATGTAGATTTTCTTGTACTTCATCAACAATAATTTAACCAGTGATTCGAAAGATATCGTTTATGTAATTAACTTTTAATGCAATTTACGACTTATAAATTAAAATATGAGAAGTAGAAAATCTTAATCTATTTCAATTATTTATTTTCACTTTTAAAATTTGACTTCATAAAAATATATATAAACAATTTAAAGATAATTTATAATATTTTTTATCATATTACTAATTTTTATACCTAATAAGTCATAAGTTATCAATAAATTTATTTAAACTGATTGAAACTTACAAGTCAAAAGTTATAAACTTGCTTATATTTTTTTTTTTACTTATAAATGAAAAATCACTTCTTTCAATTTAATTCAAACACCTCCATATATTTTTTAACTGATAAATAACTTATAGGGAAACAAAACACCCCAATTTATAAGATTATATTTGAGAATGAATTCTATCTAAAATTTATGGAGTGTTATGTATTATTATAGATGACTTTTAGCCTTTCATGCACCTATCTTTAATACAAGCAACCTTTGGCTCTTCATTTACATTGTAACCCCATTTCCATAGCCTATATAAGGCTTGTTTGTACTTTACTTTGTGATATGAATAGAAGATTGTTTCTTCTCTCTACTATCTAGTTCTCTCAAATTCTCCTTATATATTTTATATACACAACACGTTATCATCACGATTGGAAAAGAAAAATAGAATTGTAAGGTGGTTTAAAGTCGCACGCACAGAGGCAGAGTTGGCTAGGAATTGCAAGGTGATTTAAAGTCGCACGCACAGAAACCGAGTGGGCTAGCAGAGAAGTAGGAGCAATTCGTTTACTATCAAATTGTTTAGAAATACCAAAAGCAGGGGATATAAACTTGGTTGGTGTTGAAAAGAAAAAGGAAGGAAGAGTCTTAAACTTTGAAGCACTGTTGACACAATCCAGTTAAAATCTAAAAGCACTTTTTCTTATTCATCATGTAAGTACACTCTTAAACTTGTTTTTATTTTGTATATAAATTATGATATGATTGCTTTTATCTGCACACATGATCAACACTATGTATTTTAATATTATTAATTTAATACACACGCACATATGTCTGTTTTAATATGCATGTAATATAATATCATGATGTATAGTTATATTTTATAATTTATGAGTTATAGATCTCTTGCATGATCCTTTTACCTTAGTTGTCAAATTTGTTTGTATTATGTGATCTCATATTAATATTATATGACTTAAATTATTTTTATAGTAATTTAATATTAAAAGAGTTTATATTTTAAATATGTGTTATTATAATATTATAGGTTGATATCACAAATATTTCTCAAAATATTATTTACTTATAATAATAAATAAGATATATTGTTAAATAAAGTTTTGTTTATATTTGTTAGATTTTAATTGAATATTTTATAATAAGAGGAAAACTGTGTATTTAATTATGTCATGATAGAGATATATATCCTCTTCATATCATTTTGATATCAACGCATAATTTCGTGTGCAGTGTTATACTTCTTGTAATAGCTTTTAATTTTCGCTTTTATGTTATTTTTTATTCATGACCACATATGTGAAGATTTGCTTCGTAATAAAATAAAAAAAAATTGTAGTCTATTTTTGTAGGGATATAATGAACATGATATTTATATATGGAGATTAGTTATCATGTTGCATCCTTATAACCCGTCAGGCTTCAGTTTATTAATTTACTTAAATTTTAATCCTATATACAGTTTGTATGGTATTCATTTTTGTACTCTTATTAATTTGTGATTAATTTGTATTATGATTATTTAGTCACAATGTCGAATCTTACAAAGCTTGAATTCAACGCTCTCGATATTTCTGGAAAAAATTATTTGACATGGATTCTTGATGCTGAGATTCATCTTAATGCTATGGGTCTTGGAGACACCATAAAAGAAAAGAATACAACCTCTCAGCAAGATAAGGCAAAGGCCATGATATTTCTTCGTCACCATCTTCATGAAGACTTGAAAACTGAATACTTGACTGTTAAGGATCCATCAACTCTTTGGAAGGATCTAAAAGAGAGATATGACCACCAGAAAACGGTGATACTGCCTAAAGCTCGCTACGATTGGCTCCACTTGCGTTTGCAAGATTTTAAAAGTGTTAGTGAGTATAACTCTGCAATGTTTAAAATTACATCTCAATTGAAATTATGTGGCGAGAGTATCACCGATAAAGATATGTTGGAAAAGACATTCTCTACTTTCCACGCCAATAATATGCTCCTGCAGCAGCAATATCGTGAAAGAGGATTTGAAAAATATTCTGAACTTATTTCATGCCTACTACTTGCTGAACAGAATAACAAACTCTTGATGAAAAACCATCAAGCACGTCCAACTAGTTTAACACCATTCCCTGAAGTGAATGCTGTAATTAATAATGAACATTGGCAAAATAAACAATCTGGACGTGGGCGTGGGCGTGGATTTGGACGTGGTCGTGGACGTACCCGAGGGTATAGTTTTGGACGTGGTCGAGGCCATAACCACCAAAATATCTCAAAATTTAAAAGAAATCCTCACCACCAGAAGTGGACTAAAAATGAGGAAAAGCCCAAAGGAGGCATGATGTTTAA
Organism: Oenanthe sinensis; assembly: GCA_028671895.1. Lineage (NCBI taxonomy): Eukaryota > Viridiplantae > Streptophyta > Magnoliopsida > Apiales > Apiaceae > Oenanthe > Oenanthe sinensis. The sequence continues at coordinate 13,882,593 of CM053799.1, forward strand.
AAGGGATGAAAATACTTGTCATCGTTGTGGAATGAAGGGTCATTGGAGTCGTACCTGTCGTACCTCCAAACATCTTGTTGACCTCTATCAAGCTTCTCTGAAAGGTGCTGAAACTAATTTTACTGAAAAAGATGACCCTTTAGGTATTGCTCACCTTGAAGCACACCTTGGAGTTGGAGACCAAACAGATCCTTCAGGAATTACCCACATGGAAGTTGGTGATTTTTTTTGAAGATGTTGATGTGGATACTGTCAAAATTGGAAGCCATGAGGGAAATTATAAATAAAGAAAAGATGTTTTTTTCTTTGCTTAACTAGTATTTAAATTTGAACTTTAATTAACGTATGTAATTGGTCCTACTTTTATATTATAATTTCCTTTTAATCATGAATGAAATATTTGAGATATTATATTACCTTTATATGCTTATTTATTTATTTTTCTCTTGAAGAAAAATGGCCGGCAGCCTCTCATCATGTGTTGTAGAAAATGAGGAATCACTTTGTTTGGCGGATAGTGCAACAACACATACAATTTTGTAAAATAAAAAATATTTTTCGCATCTCACACTAGCCAAGGCTAATGTAAATACAATATCTGGTGCATCTGATCTTATTGAAGGCTCCGGAAGAGCAAATATAGTGTTACCCAATGGTACACAATTTGTCATCAATGATGCAATGTTTTTTGCCAGATCAAAAAGAAACCTATTGAGTTTTAAAGATATACGAAGAAATGGTTATCACATTGAGACAACAAATAAATATGACGAAGAATATTTATATATCACGTCAATTGTCTCAGGGAGGAAACAAATAATAGAAGAACTCCCATCATATAAATCTGGATTGTATTATACTTTCATTAAATCAGTAGAGACACATATGGTGATAAACCAAAGAATAGACCCGAAATTTTTTAATATATGGCATGACCGTTTAGGTCATCCGGGTCATAGAAAACTCAAATGGACATCCATTAAAAAATAAAATTATCCCATTGCCCAAAGATATCCCTTGTGTTGCTTGTTTTCAAGGAAAACTAATAACAAGACCATCTCCTTTAAAAGTTGCAACTGAATGTCCAACATTTTTGGAACGAATACAAGGAGATATATGTGGACCTATTACCCCATCAAGTGGGCCATTTCAGTACTTTATGGTACTTATAGATGCTTCAACACGTTGGTCACATGTTAGTTTATTATCTACTCGTAATGTGGCATTTGCAAGACTTCTTGCTCAAATATTTCGATTGAGGACACAATTTCCGGATCATGCAATTAAGAAAATCCGAATGGATAATGCAGGAGAATTCACATCTCAATCTTTTAAAGATTATTGCATGGCGATTGGGATTGACATAGAATATCCGGTTCCTCACACACATACCCAAAATGGTTTAGCAGAATCTTTTATTAAGCGGTTAAAGTTTATTGCTAGACTTTTACTCATGAGGACACATTTACCAAATACTGCATGGGGGCATGCAATATTACATGCTGCATCACTTGCTCGTTTAAGACCAACTGCTTATCATAAATATTCCCCATTGCAGCTTGTAAATGGTCAAGAACCAAGTATCTCTCACTTAAGAGTTTTTGGATGCGCAGTTTATGTTCCGATATCATCTCCCCAACGAACGAAAATGGGTCCCCAAAGAAGATTAGGGGTATATGTTGGGTTTGACTCTCCCTCAATTATTAAATATTTAGAGCCCACGACTGGTGATTTATTTAAAGCTAGATTTGCTGACTGTCAGTTTGATGAGACAGTTTTTCCTACATTAGGGGGAGATAAGCTAAAGTTTGATAAAGAAAGACAAGAAATTTTGTGTAATGCAGCATCTCTGTCTCATTATGATCCTCGCACAAATCAATGTGAACTTGAAGTTCAAAAGATTATCCACCTACAAGAAGTTGCAAATACATTGCCTGATTCATTCACTGATGTCAAGACAGTGACAAAGTCACATATACCTGCTATCAATGTTCCTTATAAAATAAAACTTCTTGGTGAAGAAAATAAAATCATGCTAGCAAATGAGTCTAAAGCACGCCAGAAGCGTGGTAGACCTATTGGATCCAAGGATAAAAATCCTAGGAAAGCAAGAAAACTTGATAAGCAAACTGATACATCAAATGACATCATTTCTAAAGAAATAGATTTGATCAATGAAGAGACGTCTTCAAAAGATGATCAAACACCTGAAACTAAAGACAATGAAGAGATCTCGATAAATTATATCATTTCAGGAAAAAGGTGGAATAGAAAATATATTATCATGGATGAGATATTTGCATATGCAGCTGCTCTTGACATTTGTGAAGAAATAGAGGATCATGAACCTAGATCAATCTATGAATGTAAAAGAAGAAACGATTGGCCAAAATGGAAAGATGCTATTGAGGCAGAATTGAAATCACTTGAGAAATGTCAAGTTTTTGGACCCATTGTCCAAACACCAAACACCTATAGGAGTGAAACCCGTTGGTTATAGATGGGTATTCGTACGAAAAAGAAATGAAAAAAATGAAGCTGTGAGATATAAAACACGTCTTGTTGCACAAGGCTTCTCACAAAGACCGGGAATTGATTATGAAGAGACTTATTCGCCGGTAATGGATGCAACAACATTTAGATTCTTGATTAGTTTGTCAATTTTGGAAGGACTCTCAATGAACTTACTGGATGTTGTGACTGCTTACTTATATGGGACACTTGATAATGATATTTATATGAAAGTCCCCGAAGGACTAAAAATGCCTGAAGCATATAACTCAAGACCCAGAGAAGTGTACTCAATTAAATTACGAAGGTCTATATACGGATTGAAAAAATCAGGACGAATGTGGTATAATCGTCTCAGTGAGTACCTTTTGAAAGAAGGATATGTTAATAATGTTATTTGTCCATGTGTCTTCATCAAAAGAACAAAAATGGGCTTTACTATCATTGCAGTTTATGTTGATGATTTGAATATCATTGGAACTCCAGTTGAACTTGATGAGGCAGCCTCATGTTTAAAAAGAGAATTTGAGATGAAAGATTTGGGTAAAACAAAACTCTGTCTTGGTTTTCAAGTTGAACATTTATCGAAAGGAGTCTTTGTTCATCAGTCATCATATATTGAAAAGATACTTAAGCGGTTTGTTATGGATAAATCTTATCCTGTAAGTACACCTATGGTTGTACGTTCACTTGAAAAGGAAAAGGATCCATTCCGCCCAAGAGAAAAAGGAGAAGAACTTTTTGGTCCTGAAGTACCATATCTTAGTGCCATTGGAGCACTAATGTACCTTGCCAATTGTACGCGTCCTGGTATAGCATTTTCTGTTAATCTATTGGTAAGACACAGTTCTGCTCCAACTCGAAGGCATTGGACTGGTGTCAAACAAATTTTTAGATATCTTCGAGGAACAATGGATATGGGTTTATTTTATTCTAAAGACTCAAATGCAAAATTAATTGGTTACGCTGATGCTGGATATCGATTTGATCCCCACAAAGGAAGATCGCAGACAGGTTACGTATTTACATATGGTGATACCGCAATATCTTGGCGATTTGTAAAACAGACCCTTGCAGCAACTTCTTTAAATCATGCTGAGTTATTGGCACTTCATGAAGCAAGCAGGGAATGTGTATGGCTAAGGTCTCTGGTCCACCATATTCGAGAATCATGCGGTCTTTCACTCAACAAAGGAATTCCTACTACCTTATATGAAGATAATGAAGCTTGTATCACTCAGACCAAAGAAGGTTACATTAAAGGAGATAGGACAAAGCACATTGATCCAAAGTTCTTCTTTACTCACGAGCTACATCAAAGGGGAGTAATCAATGTTTGTAAGATACATTCATGCGATAATTTAGCAGATTTGTTCACAAAGGCACTTCCTACATCTCCCTTCGAGAAATTAGTACACATGATTGGGATGCGAAGATTTCGAGATATATGTTGACATTATTATCATGCTGCGATGAGGGGGAGACATAAATTAATTATACACTCTTTATCTTTTCATGTATTCTTTTTCCTTCACTAGGGTTTTTCCCACAGGGTTTTTCCTAGTAAGGTTTTAACGAGGTATGATGATTGTACGAGTCATCTAAGGGGGAGTGTTGTGTATTATTATAGATGACTTTTAGCCTTTCATGCACCTATCTTTAATACAAGCAACCTTTGGCTCTTCATTTACATTGTAACCCCATTTCCATAGCCTATATAAGGCTTGTTTGTACTTTACTTTATGATATGAATAGAAGATTGTTTCTTCTCTCTACTATCTAGTTCTCTCAAATTCTCCTTATATATTTTATATACACAACATGGAGGATTTTTTGATGAAAGGTCTAATAAAAATCAAAGGAATGAAGTTTATGATTAATGTTACGCTGTTAAATGAGTCAAACAATTAATGAGTTATTCGAACTCAACTACTAAATTATTCGAATTTGGCTCGACAATAATATAGTCGAGTTAAAGTTTTAAATTACGCAAATAACGAGGCTAGTGAGCCTATCGAGCTTGTATGATTATCATCATTATTATTATTTATATTATATATATATATATATGTTATTGTATAGTTAGTCAATATATATATTTAATTGAGTTGAATTCCAAGAATTCGAATTTTTCTCAATATTGAATAAAATTGATTCAAGGTTTTGAGTCAAGTTCGAATATATTAAAATTTTGTCAATTCGAATTTCGAACTTAAAATTTATGAGTTAGTCGAGTTCGATTACGAAATATTTAGAGTTGATAGAGTTTGAACTCGAGTTGTCATACGAAACTATGAGCCTTACAGCTCAGTTTGTGGTGGTCACAATAAGAACACAAACCCGAATTGAAGCCATTCTAATAATATAATAAATTTTTTTAAAGATTGATTAAATATAATAATAATAATAATATATATTTAAATTTCTTTACTATTTACAAATGAATAAAATTATCGATCTATATATCTCACTAATATCGGAAAATTTGATATGTCTCGGCAGGCACACTATCCCTCTTTCAAATTAACATTGTTCGCTCCTTAAAAATTCCCAAAATTTTCGAATTTTAAATTTCCCACGAAAAAAAAGGAGATTTTTCACATTTTCATCAATCATCAATCTAACACCTCGAGTCTCTCTTTCGATCTTCGACTCAGCCTGACTCGCTCAACATTTAAAAACTCGGCTACCAACTTACCATTGATCTTCCGATCGAGGAGTTCAGATAAGCTTTCTCCTTCTACACAATTGGCGTAATCTATGAGGTGCTTTGTAAGTATATCTGTGCGTATCTCACACACTTTACTCCTATGATTGCAGAATGCATCAATTTATATGTGTCTATGTCCTTGTTTTTGCTGTTGTAGAAGTAGTTTTTGTGTATAATTGTTGATGTACTTTGAAATTTAGGGATTTTTTTGCTGACTTAGTTAAAAAAGGTAGATTAATGTTAGCTTTTAGGTCTAATTCGAAGTGTTGGTGTTTTTGAGAGAGAGAGAGAGAGAACTTTTGGATTGAAAAATACATCTGTACTCTATTAAATGTGAATTGGAATGGTTTGAATGAATGTAATTGAGATCGTAAGCTCCTTTTAAATCTGAATATCATACATAAAAAATGACTTGTATAGATGAAGATTTATATATAGCAATTACGTTACTAAATTACAGTCGACTCGACGCTTTGAGATGCTGTTTAGTTGAGCATTAGCTGAGCTTGAGTTCACAGACTTGAGTTTAAGCTGAGTAAGGTCCAGCACTTAGCTAAAACAGACGTAGCTTTACAATTTCTAACATTTTTGGTCTAGCTAAAACATTGAGACTGTGTTGATTACAAAACCAGAAACTTCAAAAAATGTGAAAACAAAGCAGCCAGAATGAATGGAGCTTTAAGCATAGTTTGAATTTTACTCCAAGCTGATTTAGACCTCTACTCTAGGTGTCCGGGCCATCCTAGGTATAGTAAAGGATAGCCGATCTTCTGCCTCAACTCTTGGTACCGTCCGGGCCCTCTTAGGTATAGCAAAGGATAACTGGTCTTCTGCCTCAACACTTGGTAACGTCCGTGCCCTTTTAGGGACAGGAAACCCAATCCGGTCAACAATCTCTCTTTTCTGTTGTCTCCGCCCCCTCCTAGAAATAGCAGCATTGTTGAGGCTGTTGACTTGGTTCTGAGTTCCCCTTCGGGGAATTTGAATCTCAGGACCTCTTGAGGCATTGCATTCAGCTTTAATAACAGCAATGCGTTCTGTTATAGAATGAGAGTATTTTACAATAGATTTTGTAGCATCAAACCTGGTAGATGTCTTGCTGAGCCACTTTCTCAAACTAGTAGTAGAAAAGACTTGCTTTGCCATTTCAAATTCATATTTAGATTCGAATCTTTCAAACAAGCAACCCTCTCCACATTATTTTTTAAAAGCAGGTTTCTCCACTTGGCAACCAAAGCACAATTGACCCCAAGAAGGAATCGCCTCATTCTGACTGGGTTGTGCAGCATTTGTTCTAATTCGAGCTTGATCCCTTAGTATAAACCTAGAATTACGAGTTAGGATGATCTCTATACCATCATCGCCTTTATATTCTTGGTATAACTTTGGGTTAAGGATAGGTTGGAGCTTGATAGGAATCATCTGAGGAAAAATTTCAAGTCATTAATTATAGATTTTATAACAATCTGTAATCAAGATTAACTAAAACAATGACACCCTGTATATATATTAAGCAAAAGGAAGAAAATTTAACACCCTAAATGCGAAATTTGAAGAACTTATAAATTAACATTACAGGATCTAGGATCCTCTGGTAAGTAAATCAATATATTCATAAAAAATTGATGCTACACATTTTCTGTATGTACATATGCATATGGATATAAATATAGATGTAATATTGTGTATTTTTTGTATATCCATTATTAAAAAATGAGAGCAATGCAGGCGATTGGCCTGATGCCGCATTTTAATTAAATCCTCTTCCCTTCAAGATTTGAGAAAAATCTTAAGAATCTTGTTGCACGGCTGAGTAACAGTGTAACAGTGCACTATTACGTAAACACCAAGGTTATTCTTTTACACACATATATATTGAACAAGTATTAAGATAATGCATACATAATCTGGAAATCTTGAGATAAATACATGCAATATTTGAAGTGTAGTGAACTATACACACATAATGTATATGTATTTCAGTATTTATATGTTAAGGAATGCAGAAGAATTATTTACCTTTAACTCTTTTGAATCTTCTTCTTGGCTTCTATCCCTTCAAGATTAATTTAAGAAAAATCTTCAAGAATCTTGTTGCCCAGTTAAGTAACAGTGCGCTGTTTGGTAAACCAAGATTAGATACATATATAATCTTGAAATTGTTTTATGCCATGAGAGTAATCTTGATATAAACTCATGAAAGGTTTGTACATGTTACTAAATGACTTATGCAGTGCAGAATAATAAGTACAGATGGTAAGTTACCTATCCGACTGAATGAACTTGAAATACGTGAGCCTGTGATCTTGAAATCTTGCAGATATCGGTTCTTGCAGCCGAGCGACTTAGGAGGAGGAATATATGTGTATATATATATATATATATATACGTTTTATGATGTACATGCACGTAGTTTTTTAAACTTATGATTGTACATATTATTGTTATAAGATATATTATTTGTAGATGACTTCTTTTTAATTACTACATTGTGTTTTTTTATAACATTTATTTGTAGTCCCCTTTCTGAATACATCTCAAATGTTTAAATCACATATACCCTGTTTGAAATTATAAATAGCCCACATTTTTTAAGCAGTAGTCACGACTCCCTCTCCCTCTCCCTCTCTCTCTCTCTCTCTTCTCTCTCATGTCTCTCTGACTTCATCCCTCTCATCACTCTTCCATTTTCAATTTCTCCAGCTCTATGAGGTATGTGATATGTGTATATATATAACACCCAATTGATTAAATATATATAATACCCAATCAATTTGATGTTTTCACACACAAACACACACATATATATAATATAAAGAAAATCTCTGATTGTGTTGGTTTTGTTTTGCAGTTCGAATGAGAAATTGGCTCAGAGGTAATATACACATTTACCTCTATATATTCTTACTATATGCCTCGATTGCGATTTTTAAGTGGTATTAAACTGTAATTTATTCTTAATTTGAGTTGACTATTGTTTGTCTGGGTTTCTGAATTGGATATTGGTGATTGATGTTATTTAGTGTATCTCGAATTCTCGATTGGTAATGGAGTTAGTTTAGTTTTTGATTGAAAAGATGGGATTTTTATTGAGAAATGGTGGTAAGTTTGTGACATTTTAGTTTGTGTTAAATGATTGATCTGGTGGTGTTATGTGTTCAATTAGTGTTTTTACAAGGCAGTGTTGCATTTGTCTGACTGTTGCGGTATATGCATGTTGTTTTAACGGTGCATTTGTGATTGATATATTTTTGAGGTGGAATTTGTTTAGTGTATCATCTCACGAGGATATGTAAATTTAGGTAGATTTTACAAACAAAAGAGTCCGAGCACAGTAGGCAGGTGTCAAGATAGTAATCTTTTATATAGTCGATGATTTTGACTGTTGTATAGGGACCACTTATTATAATTGGAATCTGTGCATTGCGGTTGTAATGGTTGCGGAAATGGAGACTGATTAGTTCATTTCCCCTCTGCATATAGTAGTTTACTTCTACGACTGCATTAAATTTGCTTTTCTCCTATTATGTACTTTCACAAGATGCCTAAAACATGTCTCAGCAGTATCTAGTCTAGGGTCTTCCATAATAAATTCACTTTTGCACTGGATAATGTTAGTGTAGTGATGTAATGTGTATAATGTACTATTATTGGTTTGTTTGAAAACTTTGCACAACTTGAATAATTTAGCTCTTATTTTATCTAACCATTTCTGTTTAAAAGTGGGGATATAGACTATAGAGTAGTTTGATTATCGTAGAAAATAAAATGGATGTGATTATACACCAGTACTGTGATAAGTAGTCTGACTGGTGTTTGTAGATTGGGTGGTTGATCACAAATCGGTGTTATATTTGTATACGGTGAATGAGGATATGTCAATATATGTTTCACTCCAGATTTAGTGTGTATTCCGTTACAGTGTTTTTGGATTCGCAGTAAACCTTTAATGGCTCGTTGAATCTATTGATGTGCTATCACCTTCAGAAATATTGCAAGAAACTGACGTAGTGACGTGTTGATGATAAATATATGTCTGATTTCTAATTGTCTGCATGTGGGCATGTTATCTTCCTAACCATCTCTCTCTCTGTCAGGCTAGAAAGGACTCTCAATACTTATTTGAGGGGCGTCTCTTTTTAACCAAATCATCAAGGGAGTAGATTTTACTACTTGGTTACTTCGTAGCCTCGTTCTTTTTGTTCTTTTATTTTAATAACCTTAAACATTATGTACGAAATTCAAACTTCTATATTCATCATGGTCAGGTTGTCAAGCTATATGGATGCCAGTGGAACTTGAGACTCGAAAGTGGTCTATGCATGTATCAGTATATCACCCCTATCCGGTTAACTAAACCCAACTCGCCCCCTCAGGCATATTTGATAACGAGTTGGGGGCACTCATTTTCTGGACTCGAACTAAACTGAGAGAATACAGGTGGAACAGAGTCATTCTGGAAATGTGAAAAAGAGTATTGCTCCCAGACTGGTAGCACAGATTTGGACAATTATAATTAGCACAAAGGTAGATACAAGTTTTTCAGCTTAAAGAAAAACAAAAGGAGAATGCAATCTTTACATATACAATTTCCCTACTCCTATGACTGTAAATAAAGTCCACAGAACATGAATTGCATATATTCAACACAATTGTTTTTTTTACATAAATTACCGGTTTTGTAAATTAAAGCACTCTTCAAATTTTCTCAAACTTTAAAAGTTTTGAACATCTTTTTCTCAAGTACGCCAACCCTCGAAGATGTTCAGGGAACAGTATCGTCGGAAGCTCCTTTGTTGTTACTACTTTCAACACCTTCCAATTGAGTTCTGGACATGGCGCTCCCCATTCAAATAAAGTGCTAAACGTTGATAGTACCTGTAAGGTAGACTTTGACAAAGTGACCGACTTGGCATGAGGAAGTCCTTTAATTATGTTCATCACTGTTAATGCATCGACATGACATATAAAATCTCTGTCCTCTATAAAAGAATGGAAATTTATCTCAAGTTCTTCAACAGAGGGTAGATGACACTGGTCGAACAAAGATTGCCACAGATCAATCCTCAGATACTTCACGTCCCAAGGGATCAACGCTTTCTAGGATGGTCAACCTCTCAAGTCTTGGAGCACGTACATGGAAAACTCTGTCTTTTCCGACAATGTAACAACCAGTAATGCGAAGTTCTGTTAAATTTACCAGACTCGAGAAGAGATCAACATCATCACTTTGAATTTCAGTACTAAACATTTCAAGCCACAATGTTTTCAAACCGGTGCAACCAGCCAGATATACAGTTCGGAGCTTAAGATTTGAATCAACTCGAACAATTTTTCTATACCAATTTGAGAGATTTAACTTGAGAGTGGTTAAAGATTTCGGGTTGAAATTTTGTGAAGGATAACTACGATAACCAGAGTCGCAACCAATGCTTAAATGAAAACGTTCAACATCGTGAGACTGAGCATGAGAATGAACCCTATCCAAGAGTAGTTGAGGAATTTCTGATCCAAACGTCCAAGAAAAATTAAGAAAACGAAGTTTTCTATTAAAATTGTCACGTTGTGTTAACACCATATTTACAAACTTCTCGAATTCATATGAATTCTCACCGAAAGTTTTGCGGTGCAAGTATAAATCTGGAAGTTGCATCCATAACTTGTTGTTCCATCTTTTCGATAAAACGCATGTTTGTGCAGCAGATTTGGGATCATCGAGAAAGGACAGAATGTGAATAATAATATCATCATGTAAATCACTGAGCCGATCTTTCCCGTAAACAAACTTAACACGTTTGATTTTTGCCCTCATGGCTCGTGTAGGCATAACCTACTAATGAAAAAGAATTAAAGAAGGTGTTTATATAGAAAAAAAAATACTAAATCAGTAACATAATAGAATTCGGAAAAATTTCTATTAGTTTAATTAAGCAAACCAATTAATTAGATAGGTAAGCAAACAAATTAGATAATTTAAATAATATAAGTGGGTTAATTTGGTTGAGATTCATGTACCTACTAGAAATTTCTAGACAAATTTGGTTGTCTCTGATTCCAATTAATTAAAAAAAAATCTGAATTTTTTTCTAAATATATTTGCGGAGATATGAGCAATTAATTATTAAAATAGAATAAATCAAATATCGATAATATCTTTTATTATTTCTTTTCAGAAATATAACTTGTGATTTTGCGCACAAATAACGAAATTATTTTAAACATTCTAGAATTTATATGGACATCTATACTATCTATACTATATTATTAAAGCCTAAAGATTAAAAGTTTTGGTCGTCCGTTGGTTTGGTTTGGTACTGGGTGAACCATAAAAAAGATCTCGACCGTCCAATTTTAAGTGAACCATAGAAACAATCTTAACCGTTGAATTTTAATAAAATCTAATTTTAAAAATAATATAATCATACATACAACTCTAACATAAGTAGTCCTCCTTTTATACAACTCATCACCAAAAGATAATATTATATATTATATTTAAATTATATTCTATATTTTTTATTTTACGAATCATACTTATCCTATAATTTTTATTTAATATATCATTAAAGTTTATCCTATAATTTTAATTTAATATATCATTAAAGTTTATGATAAACCCTATATACAACTCTAACATTATTTTATCTATAAGTAATTTTTATTAATATATTATATTATTATAGCCGATATAATAAAAAATTTAAATTATATATTTAAATCATATAAAATAATTAATATATAATTTATTAATCTCACCCGTGCGTTGCACGAGTTATAAGCTAGTATAAAATAAGGATGATCAAATCAATAAACTTACATGACACTTAGTAAACACACTCGACATATAATTTGTTACTAACAGTTGAGAAATATAACACTTATTCGGGTTATTCGGAACTCAACCGAAATTATACATTTATAATATAAATATTAATATATTTTATAATGTATATTAATTATATTTTAATTTATTATTTAAATAGTATATATTTTATTTTAAATAATTTTTATAATTCATATTTATTAATTTATTATTAATTTTATATATTTATTCATAAATTATAATTATTTCAGATCAGTTTCGGGTTAATTATGTATATTTCAGATCGGGTTAGGGTTAAATATTCTGACCCATTATTTGAGTCAGGTTCGAATTGGATTAAAATACGTAAACACTAACTGAAATTACCGCCCCTACGGAAAATATATTAACGTGGCCACACTGCCGTGCTACTCTAAACGAAATGTAATATTACATGCAGTAAATGTAGCATTAATCAAACTAAAAACCCTCTCTTTCGGGAATAACCAACAAGACGAAATCTGCTCATCTGTAAGTTTGTATATTTACACACAAAATATATTATACACTTTTATATATGCATGCGCGTTGGTGATTTTTACAGGTCAGCTGCCATTCCCGTTAATAGGTTTGTTATAGTGTGTGTGTGTGTGTGTTTAAGGTTTTGATATGCTTTTCCATAATGATGTTGTTTTGTAATAATTTTGCAATTTGCAATTTACTTTCTTGTGTCTACAATTTACTGAGAAATCTTGGGTTGTTTTAATGTTTTATCGTACATGTTCGATCTTGTTAATAGTGGTTTTATGAAGGAAAATGCTAGTCAAAACATTTTTTAAATGGCGTATCGAACGATGATGTGACATAGGATCGTATACGATTTATTTTTATGTTAACGATTAAATTTACACATGATTGCATGATAAGGGTGATTAATGGAAGTAGGAACAGGGAAGAAATGAAAGATATGTTGTAACTCTGGCAAGTGCTGTTATTTGGTATCCGCAGGTTGTGAAAAATATGGCATCAAAGCTGAGTCAGCTGCAATCAAACGCTGCTCAAGCATCTAAGTTTGTGGCCAAGAATGGACCTTCTTATTACAAGAAGTTAATGGAGAAGAACAAGCGATACATCAAGGATCCTCCTACCATCGAGTCATGCCAACTTTTGGCCAAGCAACTCTTTTACACTCGTCTTGCCAGGTTTTGTTCTCAACACTGGTCTTTCTTGTTATAATCAGTTGATATGATTAAGTCAAATTGATGAGGACATATAGGCAGCCTCTATACGATCCCGGGAAAGTTAAATTCCACAAAAATATGTATCCCAAGAAGTTCTCATTACTTAGGCCAGTGGGAAAAGGTTGGATTTGAATCATTTGTATCATCTTGGCACGTAGATAGACTTGTAATTTTAACGGTAATATTCTTTAGGGATGTTAATGCCGGACCATTAGAGAATATGGCTTTGCTTATACTAGGTAAATAATCCCTTGTTCTGCTCACTTTTTGTGCAATACGGTTCTCTTTTTTTAGTTTTGTCTTTTCATAATATGTTGTTAGTGTTTCATTCTATTCAATACACCTAACAAAAAAGTGTAGCTTCTTGTACATATGTGTACAGACGAAGAAATAATAGTATAACTAACTGTAAAGGTTAATCTCAGAGCAATCTATGGTTTTAGTCTTTAGATATTTGGGGCAAACTACTATCCGGTTGTGAAAGACGCTGAGTGGCTAGTCTGCAGGACACTAGTTTGTTGAGTGGTAGTCATAAATAGCTCCAGTAGTTTATTTATGGCTTTGTCTGATGTAATAACAAAGTTCTTCATTGAATGTAATTATTATCTCTTCTCTCTATCAACCTGATTGTTTTCATACATACTTTTTATGTTGTTAAGTTACTATTTCATCGCCAAAATTCACTATGTTGCATGCTTCCTTTGACATAAGTCCATAGCTCAACTTAGATACCAAAATCTCCTCTTTCTATCCTTAAATCATGTGAAGTAACTTATCTGGCTACTTTAAACAGTATTCCCAGTCGCTATGATGCATTCTGGAAAGAACTTGATTCTATGAAAGAAGTATGGAAAATGAGGAAGCAGTTCAAGAATGAGGATTACCGCACTGCTGCTCTGTTTGGGGTAGGGTGGGTGGTAGAATGCTATGCATGGTTTTTCGTTGGAGAGGTTATTGGACGAGGCTTTACATTCACAGGTTACTATGTTTAACTAATGCAATATGACCTACTTCTGGGCTCAACTTTCCTGAATAAGAGATTTAATGCTTAAACTTTTGATCAAGCAATTAAGCGCAGCATAAATTGGTATCGCATGAATAGGTATAAATAGTTTTATTTACATTGTAACGGAAATGTGGTCTCTAGCCAGACTCTGATGAATGTTTATTGTGATTTACCAATTCTTCAACTTGCTTGTTTTCTGGAATCTGAGAGCCCCTCGGGTATCATGGATAAACTTTGTTCGTTCTTTGAGATATTAAATCATCATTTTTCTTATGTTTACTGGTATGTTATGCCAGACATTTCCTTACGAGTACAATTTTGTTTATTTTTTTAAAAAAACCATTTGCCAGACACTATATAATTGAGAATTTTTATAATCCAAATATTTTGCGGCTATGATATCTAAACTCTCTCTGCACTTCCAAACTTTCTTGTACCCATTTGTTTACACTTTACAGACACATCTGTTCCTCAAAATTATTCATCAAACTTGAAACATTTATTCCCTTTCATTTCACTCTTATACCTTTACTTTTCTTCTTATTTAGAGGGCGTTATAGGTTCAAATATGCAATTACCAAAAGCCTAACCATTTAAGCTGGGTCTAGTAGCACAAGCCTGTAACTCTTAAAAAAATTAGCAAAAAAGAAAAGAAAGAAAAGAACTTAACATTTATAGAACAGGGTTCAGTTAAAACTGAATCGGAGATTTTGGTGGCAAAGTTGGAGACAAGTGAAATCATACACGAGAGTTTTGCCAGCTGTTCGAGATTTTCCATTAGGGTGTAAACCTTATGTGCCAAAAACAATATCAATCCTCACGATACCATAGAAAGAGAAAAAGAAACAGGTCCAGCAACCACTGCATTGTTGATTTGTTGGAGGGTTCGGTTGCAAAATTGGAGACAAGTATAATGCTGATTGGGGTTACAGAGTTTTTAGAAACTGATCTGCAGCATCTGGAAACGTCACTGCCTGAGATAGAATCAGACTTTTTGAAAGAGACAAAAATGAGGATATGGAGATGGTAAGGGAGTTGAGCCTGGTGGAGACACCAGCTTTTCAGAGACAGGAGTCGTGATAGGGAAGTTAATCAGCCTGTAATGGGAAAGGAGTCCCAAGTGGAAAATGTCACCGAACCAAAGTGCAAAGAACCTTTTACAAGTGAGGAATCTCAGAAGGTGAAAGTAAGATCGGGAATGGATAATTTAGGTGGGCAGGAACTTGATTCAGTCTAGAAATTAAAGGTAAGCCCGATGCTATGGTTTCATTAGGTAGTGAAAAGTCGATTCAGTTGCCTGTTAATGATGTTAATCTTATCAGCTCAAGGAAACAAATTACTCCAAGCAAGGTTTCAGCTACTCATGATTTCCCTCCATTTTGTGGAAGGAATGCTCCTGTGCCGACAGTGGAAGATCAGGTGCTATTGTGGTTCTTTTCAATGTACTGGCAGGATGTATTAGGCAATATTTGCGTTGGCTTACTAGGAGAGCTCCTTGCCATGCAGGTGATTTTATTGTGTCAAATGAATATTTTCTTTTGTATTTGAGCTACGAATGAGGAGAACAAAAACTAGGTAGGTGGTTTCACAATGTTTGATAGCAATCCTCTAGGCTAATAGACTACTCCTATTTCTTTTACATAGGATTTCATCAATATATGTACGCTTTGTCTGTTGTTTGAACCCAAAAAACTCAAACATTCCACATCTTTGTTATAACCTCGGGGCTCGCCTCATGTTTAATTTACGGAATTAAGTACTCCCTCGTTTCAAAATATATGTTTTTTTGACTTTTTTTATAATTAATTTGACCCAACTTTAGTTGAATATTACATATATTATATATTTTAAAAAATTAATAAAAAAATATTATTCAGAAGTATACCTAATTTATTTTAAAATATAATTTTCAATTTTTTAAAATTGTAAAAAAATATTTTCCCATTTTTAGCTAAAAATGGGTCAAATTGACCCTAAAAAGTAAAACATGATATGTATTTTGAAACGGTGTATAAGATCTTTAAAAATTTTAATCTCATAGTTGTCTTGTTAAGAGATTATAATTCTAAGATGGTTTCAAAAAAAATAGATTATAATTCTAAGATTGAAAAAGATAAAAAAAATTTGAAAGATTATAATTTTTAACCTTTTTGTAGCCAATCATTTAAACATTTTTCAAGTGCATAAATAGATACATGTTTACACTTTACACTATTTACCTAGATTTTGTTAGTTGACCGCAGGTTTTTTCAATTTGATGACCCCTCTAGACTCTAACTAAAGTAATCAAATTGCCATTTAACCCCTTGCAAGCTGGATTACAACTGAGTTATCAGATAGCCATTTAACCCTTTATAGAACCGCATACATAGTTCTTTAGTTTCAATTGTTCACAAATCTGTTAGAAAGAAGATGATTGAACAGGATAACATCAAGTCTACAGATCAAATTAGCAAAAAAAATATCCCTTCTCTTCACGGATGATGTATGATGCAACTATCAGAAAGCACACTCCCTTGGACAGTAAAGAGAATCACTTGTTAATATTAGCTAATCCCCCAACAAATTGATCAAAAAACTTGTATTTTCTATAGAAAGTGCGCTAGTCAGCCTTCCCTACAGACAGCTTTTCTACCACATTTTCACTCTCATCTCCCAAATATAGCAGACATTTCAAATTCTTTAATAATGTAATTTCAGACTTCACTTTGGATTATATATTATTCCTAAATGCTGACTTAATTTTGGGTGGTAAGAGCAAGAAGAATGCTAGGAATGAACCGAAAAACATTTTAATAGCATATCCTAGAGGGTCAAATTCGCCATCGTCAGATGTAGTTGCTGTTGACATTGCTGTTGCATAAGGTAAGGCTTCAATAACTGCATCTGCCAGATCAGTAATGAAGGATGAAGTGCACCCAAGAGCAGGAACACGACCCCAATTTTCGATACCAGATTCAAGGGCCAACTCCCTGTACTCCATATCAATCTCTTCAAGAGTCTCTATGTGTTCACTCACAAAGCTGAAATTAAGCTAGTAAATTAGTTTTTGACCAGAAAAAACTAGTTAGTGACAGACAGCAATGGTGGGCAGTAAAAAACAGGAGCTATCATCTTTCTCATATTTAATGGTGTTAATTAGTAATGTTGCAGCTAAAAACTTGTAGGTTAACATGAATGGTACACCTTGATTTCCACCAAGTTTCTGATACCACTAGTTCTCCCTTATCTAAAGGTAAGTTAATGTACCTTGATTTCCACCAAGTTTCTGATACCACTAGTTCTCCCTTACCTAAAGGTAAGCTAATGTTTAAATTATCTCCTATATACATGAAACTGTTAATGGAATTTTTAAGCATATTGCAGGTAAGATTTAGTAAAAAGCAGGGGTAAACTTTGTTGTTTCAATTAAACAAAACATTGTGGTGGCTAGAAGCGAAACTTTAAACAAAGGATGAAAGGATAAATTAAATACTGAAGTTATGACAAGAGAATGCCCTCCACTTGTGACTTGTGAAAGAATATATTTAGAGTTCTAAGTTCTAACTTCTAAGCCCATCAAACACTTGTGAAAATATATATTTGGAGTTACGCCCATCAAAATTCAAAGTGTAATTGGATGCAAGTATAAAATACATTTGTGTGTTAAAGCTTCAACACAAGCATGAGTAACAAAAGGGAAACTTGACCTTTACCTTACTGGGACAGCCAGAAGACTTTTCACACCATTTTGACCAAGCTCAACAAGAACTTCATCAGTATAGGGTTTCAACCACTGAACAGGACCAACTCGGCTCTAAAAATAAAGGAATGAAAGCATTGTAAGCATTCTGAAATTGGAAGTGCATGAGAGAAAAGAGGGGACAGCTAAGTTGGACTGTGCATAAACCAACCAATTTTAAGTCCTAGGTGTCTGAGGAATTGTCTTGATAGATTAAATAAACATACCTGATATGCCAGAGTATGGTTGTTATTGATTCCTCTTGATTTAAGTTCTTGCATTATCAAATAAATGCATTCCTCCATCTGGTCTCTGTAAGGATCACCCGCATCCTCAACATAAGTGACCGGTACACCATGTGCGCTGAAGAATATCATAACCTTGAAAACCATGAACCCAAATATTTAGAGAAGGTACCAAATTTTTAGATTGTCTAAAAGTTGTCAAAATAGCACATAAAATATTTAAGAGTAAAACCAGAAGGCCACCTCTTCAGGATTGGAGAAACTTTTCAACTCTTTTCCAATCAAGTCAGCCATAGACTTGACGTAACCTTCTCGTTGATACCAGGATTGTATAATAGAAACAGGCATTCTCGACAAGGCAGCGTCTTCCCTAATGGACAACTCAAGTTTAGATATGATTCGTTTGATAAAAGTCAAAGTGTCTGACTAGTAGATGTTATACATTTAGTACTAAGATACCTGAACATTTGTTCCAGGACACGAATGCTTGATCCAGTTGTAGATATAGAATATTGTGGATAAAGCGGTAGTACTACAAGCTTTGTTATACCATCCCTTTTAATCTATAATCAAAATGGTAAACTAAAATTATTTACTGACTAGCAAATATATTGACAATCACAGTACTTGGTATAATTAGCACTGTCATCAATGAGTAAAGAATATAAGACAAACAACAGATTGCCAGATGCATAGATTCATTAATAATTTTGTGGAGCATATAGAGGGAGACAGCTCTAGGTAGAAAACAATATAAACCAGATATCACAATAAAAACTCAAAACTCATGACAACATTGCTGAAATGTTAATAATCATTAAGTTGATTGGAAATCAACTCCAAGATAATATTATTCCATACCTGCTGAACAGCTTCCTCAGTAAAAGGATGCCAATAACGCATGGCAACATACACATTTACAGGGACTTCCTTTGCTTCCAGTTCCATTTTGAGAGCATTGGCCTGCAAAATAGAGACCAGCTTGTCAACATGCGGCACAATAGCTTACAATTTGGCACCCCATAAATTAATATTATTGAGTTTTCTTCCCAAACATCGTGATGTTACCTTTCTCATGTAATTGTTTATCTTCTGATTGTTTAGTAATTATACGGATTATAAACACCACAACACTACACACAACAGATACCTCTGTCTGGCATATTTACCTGCTCATCTGTTATCTTCCTTAAAGGTGAACCACCTCCAATGGCAGCATACCCTTCCTGAGATTTAGGAGCCCTAACTACTGAAATGAGTTGTGCCAATGGCCGCTGGAGAAATCGGAACAGCCTAGGAAGGCGAATGATATCCTATAGCAAAATAAAAAATAAAAAAAGATAAGAAATGTAATTAATCGAATCCGGTGTTATAATTATCAGCATCGAAATTGAAATGCACCGCGAGAAAAACATACTGGATCTGCAAACAAATTGAATAAAAATGGCTGAACATCCTGAAGTGTATCTGGTCCCCCTAAATTCAAGAGCAGAACTCCAATTTTCTCCTCCGCAACATGGGAATGAGATTCAATAGAGTTCGCGGTATACGTGCATGATCCCGCTGAGGAAAATACTTTTGCAACTAAAGGTATCGCCGAAACAGAACCATTTCGTTCCAATCCTCCAAGCACACTGTTTCCTTTTCCAGTTGATCCCAGAATTGATAAAACAGATACTTTCCGTGTAGGCACCTCAGAAGCACGTTTTACTTGATATGATTGGCTACAAGTTGGCACAACAAGTGAAGACCTAGAGCAAGACCTGCATATCATCAGACCTAATTAAAACTTGTAGCGGAAAACAATAGAAAAATAGACAAGAATGTACACCATACGTATCATAACCAAACTTACAAAATTAATTAAGAAAAAAATAATACTAGTAATAGATAACAATACGAGTCGCATAGTTAATCGAAATGGCAGTTGATTAGTAATTTATAGTTGAAATTTGAAGACGGTTTAAATCTGTAACAAACTAATTTGATGCCGGAATCATTTTATGAATTAATCGACTGAAAATTAAGGTGAAATGCGAATTGATTATCGATCTTTCACAAAATAAAAAATGAGAATCACAATCACAATGACAAACATAATCATATATGCATGTATGTAAAACTGGATATGAAATGAAAAGAAGATGAGAAATGGATCTTACAGTGAGGAATGAGAAGACGGATCAAAGGGGGGTTTAAGGAGTATCTGTGAGCTCGCGATTGCGTCCATGCCGTGCGATTCAATAAAGCCTCCAATTTCTACAATCTACGATGTTATATGTATGTATTGTGTGTATGTATGTATGTATAGTTGATATATAGAGTGGAGAAAAGGAAGGAAGGTAACAAGAAGAAAAAGCAAGGGGTTGTTAATCGAGAAACGTGTATGAGAAACTACGGCCTGCAAGGGAGGGCGTGTTTGGTATAATTTGGGGCCCTGTTTAGTGGGTGGATTAGTTGACTCTTCTTTTCCTAAATATTACTCCACTAGTATAGGCCTTGTATAATTTTCCTTTCTGAAATAAAAATAAAGAAGAAACGAATGGAGCAGGTTTGTAAAAGTATTCATTATGCTGGATGTTTTGTAGTTGAAGCTCAGGGTATTGGGGGAGGTTTAGTACTTATGTGGAAGAATGAGGGAGGAGTGGATATTAAGGGTAGCTGTAATCACTTTATAGATTTTGAAGTGTACTGTGAGCAAGTTGGAAGGTGGAGGTATACAGGGTATTATGGATGTCCGGAAAGGAGTAGAAGACAGGAGTCGTGGGATATGATTAGGGAGCTAGCTGGGAGGTCATCATTACCCTGGTGTGTATTGGGGGACTTTAATGATCTTATGTATGCGAGTGAAAAACGGGGTAGAATAGCTCATCCACAACACTTGCTGGAAGGATTTACTGATGTTGTTAATGAGTGTGGTTTGATGGATTTAGGGTTTGTGGGTAGTGAATTTACGTGGGAGAGATCACGGGGTACGAATTTATGGATTCAAGAGAGACTGGATAGGGGATTGGCGAATCAAAGTTGGAGAAACTTATTTCCTCAGGCTGAGATTCAAGTGCTAGATGTGTCGACTTCAGACCATTTACCCTTGTTTCTTCAGGTTAATAAGAAGGTGTATGTCCCAAGGAGTAAAAGGTTTCGTTTCGAGAACATGTGGATTAGGGAAGAAGAATGTTTTAATCTGGTACAAAACAGTTGGAGTCATATGGAAGGACGGGATATTGTGGAAAAAATTAACTTTTGTTGCCTGAAATTAGATGAATGGGGAGGAGGTAAAGCGAAAGAGATGCAAACACAGATTAAGGGGCTTAGAGGGGAGTTACGAAGGTATAGATCCAGACGAGATATATATGGGGTTAATAAGTATAATGAAGTGAGGTGGGAATACCTTAAGCTGCTGGAAAAACAGGAAATTTATTGGAAGCAAAGGTCTAAGCTATTTTGGTTAAGGGAGGGGGATCAAAATTCAAGGTTTTTTCACAAGTATGCTTCGGGGCGTAAGAAGAATAATCAAATACAGGGGTTAAAGAATAGAGATGGTGAGTGGAAGGAAAGTAAGGAGGAGATTCAGGATATTGTGATTGACTACTTCAGTGAGTTATTCAAGACGACAGAAGGGGTGAGGAAATTAACTGAACGGGAGACTGTTAATCGTGTTACTGAGGAACAAAATGCTGAACTAATGATGCCAGTTACGTTGGAAGAGGTTAAGCAGGCTGTCTTTTCAATGCATCCTGAAAAATCACCTGGTATTGATGGGCTGAATCCAGGCTTTTATCAGGCTTATTGGCGTGTGGTAGGAGCAGATGTGACTGAGGTGTGTCAGAAATTTTTTAGCACAGGGGAGCTACCTGAAGGAATTAATCGGACGCTGGTTTGTCTTATACCAAAAATCAAGAAGCCTCAACAGCTGCAAGACATGAGGCCAATCTCTTTATGTAATGTCTTGATTCGAATCTTATCCAAAGTGATGGCTAATCGGTTAAAAAGTTGTCTGCCTGGCCTTATATCGGATAAGCAAAGTGCTTTTGTCGAGGGACGGTTATTGACTGATAATGCACTTATTGCTTTTGAGTTGAATCACTATTTGAAGAGACGTACGCAGGGGTTGAATGGAGCTGTTGGATTGAAAATAGACATATCGAAAGCTTACGATAGGTTAGAATGGGGGTTTGTTGAGCATATGTTGGCGAAATTTGGGTTTAATGATGGCTGGATAGATAGAGTTTTGAGATGTATAAGGACAGTGACATACAGTTTTATACATGAAGGAAATGTGTTTGGGGATGTTCAACCTCAAAGAGGGATTCGACAGGGTGATCCTATATCACCGTACCTGTATATTTTATGTGCAGAAGGGTTGAGCTCGATTATTAGACGGAATGAGGAGGCTGGAGTTATACATGGTTGTAAGATAGCAAGGAATGCACCACCAATATCACACTTACTATTTGCTGATGATTCATATTTTTTCTTTCGAGCTTCAGAGTCGGAAGCTAGAAGCATGAAAAATATTTTGATGAGATATGAGGGAGTCTCTGGTCAGGCGATAAACTTTAACAAGTCGAGTGTTGTATTTAGCAAGAATACTACGACTGAAAACAGAGAAGTAGTGTGTCATATTTTGGAGGTAAAGGAAGCCAGTATTCCAGGCAATTACTTAGGAATGCCGATGCATGTAGGAAGGAGGAAAACAGAAGTTTTTAATGGGTTAACTGAGCGAGTGAAAAGTAAATTACAAGACTGGCGGAATAAAAGTATTTCGAAGGCAGGGAAGCTCACATTACTGAAAACGGCGGCACAATCCATCCCTAACTTTTGGATGAATTTGTTCCTATTACCAAATGAGGTTTGTGAGGGGATACATAAGCACATGAATAGTTTTTGGTGGGGAAATGGGGGAAATGGGAAAGGGGTGAGATGGTGTTCATGGGAGAGGATGTGTATGACGAAGGAGGCAGGGGGGTTGGGGTTTAGGGATTTGAGGAAGTTTAATATTGCAATGCTTGCAAAACAAGGGTGGCGTCTGTTGAATAATGATAATCAGTTGGTAACTAGTCTAATGAAGGCTCGTTATTATCCTAACTGTGATTTTTTAGATGCAAAGATTGGTGGCAATCCAAGCTTTATGTGGCGAAGTATTTTAGCAGCACAGGAGAGTGTTAGAAAGGGATGTAGGAAAAGAATCGGGAATGGGAAGGATACTTTTGTCTGGAAAGTGCCATGGTTACCGAGCACTGAAAATGGGATGTTAACGACTACAATGCCTCAGGAATTGGAAAATATCACAGTCCAAGGTCTGATGGAAGTGAACACAAGGGCCTGGGATCGTGAAGTAATACATGATATTGTTAACAATAGAGATGATGAGTTGATCCTTAAAATTCCTCTACCTGTTGGAGATAGAAATGATACATGGTTTTGGTGTCTGGAGACTGAAGGGAACTTTACTGTAAGAAGTGTTTATCGGATGCTACAAGGAGAACATGCTCTGCCACATAAACGGTTCTGGAATAAGGTATGGTCACTTAAATTACCAGGTAAAGTTACTAATTTCTTGTGGAGAGTTAGTCGATCATGGCTTCCAACAGCTGCAGCTTTGGCTGAAAAGAGGGTACAAATAGATACTTGTTGTCAATGGTGTTTACAAGCTGTAGAAAGTGCAGTTCATGTGTTGTTCGAATGCTCGTTTGCAAAATCTGTTTGGACAGATGAGAGGGTACAGATGGACATACAGGTGGTACCAGGGGATACGGTTTTTCACGTGTTGAGCAGACTTTTTGACAGATGTAATAAGGAACAGATTGTGCAAGTGGTAATGATGGGCTGGAGTATTTGGAACCGAAGGAACAAATGGGTATGGGATAGAGCGAATATGTCGTCGTTTGGAGTTCAAGAACAGGCGAGGAACTTGTTATATGACTGGAGGAAGATGTTGCAGGATAAACAGAAGAACAACATAGTAGTACAGGTAAGCACGCGAACATGGAGTCCACCACCACCAGGATATGTCAAGGTAAATATTGATGCGGCTGTATTCACTGAAACGAAGCATATGGGACTGGGTGCTGTGATTCGAGATGAACATGGGTGTTTTTTGCGAGCTAGAGGACGTCAATTTCCAGCAGATTTTTTACCAAAGGAGGCTGAGGCTTTAAGTTTACAGGAGGCTTTGTCTTGGGCTTTACAGGCAGGATACACAAAGTGTGTATTCGAAACAGATGCAAAATTGCTGGTAGATGCTTGCAGTGGAAATAAAGGCAGGAGCTATTTTCATAGTATTGTTAACGAGTGTGTAGATTTGTTTAAGCACTTTTGTAATGTGCTAGTTCGGTTTGTTCATAGATCTGCGAATGAAGTAGCTCACGTGTTAGCACGAGCGACTCATTTCATGTCAGATACCCAGGAGTGGGTTGATACTGCTCCTGAATTCTTGTTGGATGCGTTAAGTTTTGACTCTATTTAATGAAAGCAAGTACTTTACTTCAAAAAAAAAAAAAAAAAAAATATTACTCCACTACATGGGTGTGTTTTTATATGAAGATGTACTTGAATTTATTGTAATTATTATTATCCAAAACAACCTTTACTAATCAAAACTACTACATAAAATTATAATATGCTTTTCTATAAATGTTGACTTCAAAGTGTAAACATTATTAATATCTATTTTTCACGACTATAACATATACAAACTTATAACCCCTTTGATGACTAATATTTTAATAAATTTATTTTTTATTTATAACTTTATTGATATTTAATATAAAATTTTATAATATTAATATTTTATATTCTTTTATTTTATATAGCTTAAAAAGTAAACTTTTTAGTTAATATAAATATGTATATAATTAGGGTGTGTATTATAATAAATAAAATTATCTAAAATATGTATATCTTTTAGACCTGTGATCCAGTACCGACCGATCAACCAAAACTTTTATTTTTTCGGTTATAATAATATATGATAGTATAGACATCGAGTTTTATTCTAATATACATAAATTTAGAATAAAAAATAAACCGGATCATTATTTTATACTATTGAAATCACCCATTTATACACTATCGATCACTATTTTATATATTAAAAAGCACCAAAATTCATCAATTTTGTTCCTTGCGAAATTATTAAATCTGTTTGTTATATATGCATAACAATGACGACCAAGGATTGAGATTATTATTGAAAGAAGTTGAATTATTTAAAAAATAAAAACGAGCAGCTGACCGCGATTAATAACCGCGGCTCGTCTATATCTCCAAATTTAATATTATCCCCAAACTCATAAACCTTAATTCCCAAACAAGACCAAAATCAATTAATACCAAATCATATTAATTATATGGATACTGTACTAAGCATATATATATACAACAAATCACAATAAATCAATTAAAAATTTATAATTCAATCACGTTCAAGCTTTGTTAAAATTCGCAACAACCCATTTCAATTAACTGGGGGCAGGGTTCGAATTGGGGGGTATAGAATCTTGTATGTATATGGTGCGGGGTCGAATTGGGTAGTTTGATGTTTGGAAAGACGAGTCCTGCTTATTAACAACGGTGATTGTCCCGGATCAAAATGTCCTACAATACAAGATTTAGTTATTATAATTTTGATGCAAAAAATCTTTATTTTATTTTATTTAAATTATATGTATATATGAATATTTTCAGTCGGAGCATCTAAATTCAACTGAAAATGACAAGTTGTGTTCCGCAATCATCAGTACACGAAGTTTGAATGTTTTGCTAGCCGTCTGCTTTTCTCATTAAAAACATTTGACAATTGAGGCGTTGACTGATTGATTCCCTTTAACACGCATTTCACAAATGCAGGGTTATCACCATCCCACGTACTCTATTCCAAACACAAATGAGCACACAATAATGTATTTTTATGATTTTTCAAAGCAACTCTAAAACAAGAACTGCGTATTTAAAACTTCATTCCACACCAAAATCTGCCAATTATATATCATCATACAACATTATAGTGTATATAATTGGCATAGACCTTTTCATCGTAATAACTAACTATTCGTCGGATACCACGGGATCACTCATAAACCTGGCAAGGGAAACTGGGTTGCCAAATCTTCAACCCTCCTTTTTAAATCCAACACCTGATCAAGTAATGGAAAATCTGGCGCTGTTATAAACTTCAGAAAATCTTGAAGTTTTGGACTTGGAGATAACTTTTTGGCTTCTTGGGTAATCTTCACGCCTTCGTGTATGAAGTCTGCAACTAGCATGAAGTCTTTCTCCGTGAAACCCCTGGTAGTCAGAGCAGGAGTCCCGATGCGGATGCCACCAGGAACTATTGCACTTTTATCACCTACAAAAGCACATTTAAACCAAGTAAGAAAAATACTAAAACTAAAAATGATAGTGTTAGAATCATAGTTGCATGGATCGCGGATTGATCGGGTATGTGGTTCGAGTACGGGTACGTGAAACATTAGCTTGAGTGAATCGGGTATGATGAGTTATGAATCGGGTTCGTGGATCGATATGGGGATCCCTTTTTAATAATATATATATATATAATAATATATATATAATTATATATATTAAACATAATCAATGACTATTCTGCTACTACTATTACTCGGAAGTTTGAATTAGAGATTTCATCTCATATTTTAATCATAAACCGATTTAGTAGGAGACTGCAACATAATTAACATTCATGTCTCGTGTGTCTTGGTGTGTCTTCTCTTCCATCTACATCATCTTCCCAACTCCTTCCTTTTCTTATTCCTCTTACAGATTTACCTTTCAAAAATGATTTCAATCTAGATGGTATCAAGTTATCTTAAAAAAAAATAAAAAATCTTTCTCCTTTTCACATAATGATCACCGGTGTTAAAGGTGGTTCGTCAGAGGGGCAAACTGGAGCGTGATCCCCAACGTTCCAGGTCGAAGAGGAATCGTGTTCCGGAACGTGGGAACTGGATCGGGATTCCATAGGCTGACCCACGAACCATGCAACTATGGTTAGAATACAATATAAGATCCTGGTAAGTCAGTCTCCTAATACCTTAGGTTTTAGGAGAACTGGTAACTTAACATGGTATCAGAGCTCCAGTCGGCAGAGTCTAAGGTTCGACTCCCTGCCACCCCAATATTCTCATAATTAATTATGGACACGAAAGGCTTGTTATTGCCCCAAAGATGGGCGTCCGTGATCCACTCTCGACCCATAAATGGGCTTTCGAGTGAGGGGGAATGTTAGAATACAATATAAGATCCTGGTAAGTCAGTCTCCTAACACCTTAAGGTTTTAGATGAGCCGGTTACTCAACAGATAGTTTACACAAAAATACAAAGCGATACTCACCGGGTACGGAATTTTTATTGAGGGTGATTGATGCCATGTCAAGAATTTTTTCCACCTGAGCACCATTGACATTCTGTGGCAAAAAAATCAGATAAGCAAATATATTAATGGAAGACAACTTCTGTTTCTAGTCACATATAAGTTTAGAATTAACAAACTACATCAAATCTCTGTCCACTCAATGTTGTATCATACCCACTTCAGAAAAGAATCCAAATACTTGATTATTTAGGTGAACAGCCCTCTTTGACCTAGTTTTAGATTGTATAATGTATATGGCTGCAAGCAACCATGATATAATTTTTCAATTATATTCTCTGTAAAATTTTCAGGATCAATTGATTTTAAAATTTTAAAAAAAATCTATACTGCATCCCTATCAAGATGTCACATATATTAGCTCCTTGCCTAAAAATTTCTCAGCCTTGTTTAGATTAGAATAAAGCTAATCGTAACTCGTAAGAAATGGGTTTTATTCGTTAATAAATCTAAAGATCATCAGAACTTCAGTAGAAACTTACAAATGGCTTAAGATTCACAAGAACCAAGTGATTATCACTTCCATCAGAAACCAATTCATATCCTTGACCCATCAGTTTAGAAGCAAGACTCCTACAGTTGGAAACCACCTAACACAGAGAAAGTATAGTTGGTCAAAATTCTTACTGAATGTCCTTAAAATTGTCCATAAACAACATACGCAAGTAATACACC
Source organism: Oenanthe sinensis (assembly GCA_028671895.1). Taxonomy (NCBI): domain Eukaryota; kingdom Viridiplantae; phylum Streptophyta; class Magnoliopsida; order Apiales; family Apiaceae; genus Oenanthe; species Oenanthe sinensis. The sequence continues at coordinate 13,910,898 of CM053799.1, forward strand.
AATACCTGCTTTTGGTAAGCCTTGAACTCTGGAGTTTGTGCATACTTCAGGCAAACTGCAAGTCCTCCAATAGTGTGGTTATGTGGACCACCCTGTGAAGATAATTCAGTAACGTTTATTTTGCTTCAGAAACCGATATATAATTAAAAATCAATTCAGACAAAATAATTAGGTTATTTACATTCATGGCATTAGAGCCAAAGCATAGTCTAACTACCTGTAAACCTGGGAAAACTGCATTGTTGATGGCAGATTCTAAATCAATACCCAGAACCGGGTCTTTTTTAAAGAAGATCATACCACCTCTAGGGCCTCTCAACGACTAGTAAGAAAAATTTGTTAGCTTGTTCATACACAATATTTAACCACAGGACTAAAACAGACAAATTAATGGAATCAGCAGAACATGAAGTCATGAAGAGCACATAAAGTTGCCCACAGACACTATCTACACTAATAAAACCGATTACTATAAAAGAAAATTCAATGCTTAAAGACTTCTCATGTATTTGTAACAGACACTTTGAATTCCAAAAAGTATATGATCCCTCAACTACTCCAAAAACATCCCTTTCATATAACAACAAAATTTAGTATAACGACACTGTTTAATATATACATATGCTAACTGACTTCTAACTACATGGTCATTATTGATTCAGGGACTAGTAGAATATATCATTCTGTCGACACAAAACTTCAAAGCATTTTTATTATTACAACTGAAGGTAGAATACTTTAACATAGACACAATCATATAGCATCGTTATACTACGACGCCCACTTATATCTCTGTGGATTTGAAGGAGTCAATGGTCATCATAGGTTTGATCTAACAAATATTCACTTTTGGAATCATTACCGCAACTGTTAACCCGGTCATACCTTATGGGTCGTCGTCGTCACAATATCACAATACTCAAATGGATCAGCAACCACTGAAGCAGCAACAAGACCACTTATGTGAGCCATATCCATCATGAGAAAAGCACCAACAGCATCTGCAATCTTCCAATGCATACGAGGAACGAGTAATTAGTAGGCAAATATGAACAGCAACCAGATCCATATATACACCCAAGATAGAAAAAAACTCATCAAGCACTCTTATGAACAAGAAACGAATAATTTTACCTTTCTCATACGAGGATAGTCAAAATCTCGAGGATAAGCACTAGCACCAGCAATAATGAGCTTCGGTCGAAAGAGGTTAGCAGTTTTCTCAAGCATGTCGTAATCAACAAGACCTACAAGAAGTTAAACAGTATTTACAGTCAATAAGCATTGTTTATGCATAAATTGCATTGCACGCATCCGTAGCACCTTCCATGCCAAGGAATAGATATAGTTGTTGCATCGTCATAGTAAAATCTAATTACCTGTTGATTCATTGAGCCGATACGGCATGGATTCAAAATAAACTGAGGTTCCTGATACACGCCTCTTAGGAGTCATGAATCCATGGGACAAGTGTCCTCCGTGGGGCAAGTCCAGTCCCTGATTAATAGAGTTACAAGTTAAAAGGATGCTGTACTCCAAGACTGTAATCCAATAATTGAACAGATAATTAAATATATACCATAAGGCGATCATGTGGCTTAAGGATGGCAGTGTAAACTTCAAAATTTGCCGGTGAACCGGACAATGGCTGAACATTCACGCCCCACTTTTCTCCATCTAAATGAAATGCAGCTAAAGCCCTTTGTTGACAAAGAATCTCTAGCTCATCGATGTACTCGTTTCCACCATAGTACCTGAAAAGTATTACTAGTTCAAAAGACAGAATAGTACACTAAGTACTATTAAAGTTTTTTCAATCTGAACATATCTGACCTTTTGCCTGGTAGTCCTTCAGAATACTTGTTTGTGAGACATGAACCAACTGCTTCCATCACTGCTCGGTATGTAAAGTTCTCCGACGCAATAAGCTCTAAGCTTCGGAATTGACGTTGCTTTTCCTTGTCAATGAGTGAACGAACTTCCGGATCAACTTCACCCAATGGGTTGTCTTGAAAGCCTCTCCCATCACCTATTTAAGAAATTTGTAATGCTATAATGAGATCTATTCTTTTAAAACAAGACAATTAAACTTGACATCTCAACAATACAGAGCAACTTCAGTCATCTATAGATACCTCACGCCCTAACTATGTTTGACTTGACATCTAATGAGTACCAGAAAGGCTTTATTTATGTAAAGATTATAGTTTACTAACATAACATAAAAGAGGTTAAAACAGCAAACCACATAATAATTTTCGACCTATAATTTCAATTACACTACAGAAGTACATAGCTATTGTCATAGTTTCTTTGCAAAATATGAATTTGCAGACCTTCCTCCCATAGAATTTTCTTTAGGTGTGTACTTCGTAAATAGATATTATTATATGGGTCTATACTCGATCATAACAAGTTCCTTGTAATGACCAAGTACCAAATAATGAAGGAAACTGATGCTTACTACTACACCTGGAGGTCTCTTAAACATACCTCATCAAAATAATCAAAAAAGAGATGCTTAATTGGCATCAGTTGATTACTATTTCACATAAAATTTTCTAAAACATACCTCATTGAAATGATATGCAAATGAGAATAACTTCTCTAATCATCATACTATTGATGAATTTTGGGACAAAACAAAAACAACTCACAACTGGATAAGCAAATGGTTGATGCTCACATCATATTGCACCTATAAAACTCAATTAAATTCTTCCAACTTTTCCATTTAACCACGAGTACTTAAACTGCAAACAAAACACACTTTCTGAGGATTGAGGGATAGCCTAGCGGCAAAGACTCATCTCCTCTATGACTACGTAATGGGCTGGAAGTCTCAACCCCCTCCCTTTATAATTAAAAAACACTACACAAGGTGGAACACACAAGCACACAAAGAGAACACTTTCCAACTTGAATTATCAGCAAAACTACACCAACGCCAACCTAACTTCAATCCAACAATCAAAAAATTCTTAAAAGCCTCAAAATTTTAGTAAGAAATATCCAATCAAAGACAATTGCAAATATTATTACTATACAAAACATTTCAAGAAGTTCATGCAGTCAAATGAAACAATCAAACATGACAACCAACATATCAAGAATCAAACATCTGGTAACTACCTCCAATTCCCAGAGCAGCAACCGATACAGAAGAGCTCGACCGCCCAGTAACCGTATCAGCTTCGAGCTGCGATGAGCATCTGCAACTCTTCAAACCACTTAATCTAACTTGCTGATGTGGCAATCCAATAATTCCAGCAACAGAGCCTTTATGACCAAAAGCTACTGACCCTTTTACCCAAACAGGCTGCTGAACACAACCCATCACTGCACTTCCCTGCATACTCCTTTTCCATGTAAATACAAACACTCAAGATTTTACTACACCATTAAAATTGAGCTTAATCATAACGCAATAACAAATAAAAAGGAATCATTTTTACGTTTTAAAACACGACCCAAATAAAAAAAATGAAAATTTCAACATATAAAAAACAATCCATAAATATAAATAAAAAAGAAGCAATCTTGAGCAATTAAAATTGGAAAAAAAGAAGGGGGCCTGAAGAACATTACTTGCTTGTTGATTTTGATTGATGAAAATTAGTGAAAATAGTGGAGGGAGAAAAGCTTGGTTGGTTTTTTTGGCGAGGCTGTGTTGTATAAATATATATAAAAAGTGTGTGTATATATATATATAGATAGAGAGGAATATAAGGTGGTGTTGTCGTGGCCTTGTACAGGACAGAAACCCTAACTAGCTATCAAAATTGCGCGCCGCTTACTCATGAATCAGAGATTGTTGGAATGGCTGGGTTCGGTTAAAAAATAGATATTGGTGTATGAATTAAAATAAATGCTTAATTGTTAAATTTTGATAGAGTTATTAGTTAAATGAAATCAACTCTTGGTTACTCATACGGTAGAAAGGGGTTGAATACAATATCAATATTTAATCGTGAAATTTTGGATTTAAAATATTAAAATTTTAATTTTAATAAAATAATGTTCAAATAGAAGATATGATTTTTACCTTGAAAAGTATTACAAAATTAATATGATGAAAGTGTAAATTATTGTTTAAGATTCTAAAAAGATTTTGACATGAATTGTTCTAAATTAACAATTATAATTCAAATCAGTAACGGAAGTCTGTGAATATTACAATCAGATAAATTACTGAGGCCCCGTTTGGCGCAGCTTATAAGCTGCTTATAAGCTGAAAAAGTTGGTATATATGTACTTTTTCTGAAAATAAGTAACTTATTTTCAAATTTGGAAATAAGATTTGGTCTTAAATTTCTAAAATAAATATTAATTTTCAAAAAAAAATATGAAAATACTTTTTTAAAAAAAGTAACTTATTACTTATAAGCTAAGCCAAACACCCCCTGAATTTGAATGTTTTCAAAAACTGAAATATGAACTCTAAAGCCTCATATTTATAGAGGTTGTAAAGGTTGTATGACATTTGCAATATGACAATTTTTAGACTCTTGTTATGCCTTCAGTCTTTTTGAAATACCACGGTGTTGGACCAAATCAAGCATCCTCTATGTAATTATTTGTTTTGCTGTAACATATTTAGAACTTTTGTATTAGGTTAGTGACTTAGACACTTCAATGTATTATTGCAGTTAGAAGTATGATCAAATTGTAATTCCAAGTTGTAATTAAAGTCAAAAAATAAAGTTTATTAGAAGATTCAAGTCAAATCCTGCAACTAGACAAAGAAGACTTGTTGAAGAATAATGAATGCAGTCTGAGGATTCAACTAAGGCAAATAGCTGATCAAGAAGTCACTACGTTCGAGAAGTCAGAATTATGTAACTGGTCGAGAAGTCTCAAAACACTCATTGGCTCAGTATTCGATCGAGAAGTAGTCATTCGAGAAGTCAAGGAATTGAAGCCAATCGAGTAGTGTGAAAATGTTACACATTCAAGAAGTCTAGAAAAACAATTCGAGAAGTTAGCCAAATGAGCATTCGAGAAGTGATATGGCTGAACCAATCGAGAAGTCTCAGTGTCATGTATCCATTCGAGAAGTCTAGTCTAATCGAGAAGTCATCAAATGAAATATGCAATCGAGAAGTCTAGACATTCGAGAAGTAAGTCATTTAAGGATTAATCGAGAAGTCACATCATGTACCTAATCGAGAAGTCAATCACCATGACTTCTCAAAGCAAAATCAACAGAGTACTCGAATGTTTTAAAGAGCTAGTTTCAAGGAAAATTGTAGAAGATCAAGACAAATAATGTGCAGCTCTGTCATTACAAGATCAGTCAAACCTGTGAAAATAGAGACAAGTCTACAATGAAACTTAGAAGATAAACAAGACAAAAGACAGAAGAGATAAGACTGAAAGCAACAGACTGTCAAAAGAAGGTATTACTTAGAAATATATAGTAGACAAATGTAAAGTGTTTCTTGTCTATTTCTAGTTTTAGCTTAACTAACTGGTGAGAGTATGTGCCAATTGACATGTTGTCTATATATTTTATGCAAAGCCCCATTAGTCAGTATCTTTGAATATTATCAAGTGTATTAATATCTTGTATCTTCCAAGAATAAGAAGCTGAAATTCTCTTTGAATTTTAGATTGTAGCAAAGTTCAATTATAATACAAATTAGATTGAAAGTTATATTATGTGTTTACTTTACTTTTTGCATTATGTTTTTGTAAACACTTGAATTGCTAAAGCTACATACACCAAACAAACAGTTCATCAAAATCAAAGGGCAAAAAGAATTTGAAGTTATACTCCTAACACATGGGTATGACTTTTTATTGTTCTTGTATGACTTTTTTCAAGTGGCTTCAGCATGACCTTTTGTCTCAAAAAATCGATATAACTTTCTGTAAAAGCTTTGGCATGACTTTTCTTCAAATGCATTCGGTATGACATTTTTTAAAGTCATTTTCGGTATGACTTTTCTCACCATGAATTCTTGCACTCAATTATTTCGGTATGACTTTTTAATAAATATTAAAAGTCATACCAAGACATTTCTTTTAAAATAAATTAATTCTACTTAATTTTAAATAAATAATTTAGGAATTAAATCAATTCAACTTGAATTAATTTAACAAAAAAATTAAATAATTAATTTAACTTTTTATAGTAGAATTAAAATATTTTCTTGACTGCACAACCATTGTTGTTATACCCGAAATCCTTCCGTCTTTGCAATGTCGTCTGTCGAATAACCACTTGAGCTGGATGTTGAATATTTATAGATATAGTTAACACACAATATATTATCTGGTTCATTTGTGTCATACTAAAATAAATATTCTTCAACTTTTAACTATTAAGCTGTGGTATTCTGTCCTTCTTCTGCTTCACTAATTTTTCCTCTTTAGTTTTCTTCTTCTAGAATCTTCGTATAATAGGCACTTAAAATCTTCTGTATCTTCTAAACTCTTCAGAGATACTACTTCTTTATTTTTCACTGACGCTTGAACATTTTAATGAACTTCTTCCAGTGTAGAGGAGCAACCTCATCAGAATCTTTCTGATAATCTGATTCTTTGTGTTTAGTTACCTTTTTTCATCCTGATTCTTATTATCATATTTATTATTTACTTCTCTTTCTAATCTAAGTTGAGTTGTCATCTAATTATTACAAATAGATCTAATCATATACATTTCAATCTCTCCCTATTTGTTGTTAAACATTTAACATACAAATTCCTAGAGGATAACTCAACTAACAAATAATAAAATAATAAAACATTGAGAATTGTAAACAACAAAAAGTTCTGGTATTATATTTAACAATTTTTCATATTCAAACATGAAAGATAAATACAAGATAAATGTTTCTCTAGACTGAACATACATTAAAAAGTTCTATCTTGACATATCTATGTCTTCAATCTTCACCATATTTTGAAGTATCAACTTCACCTTTTTCTAGAGTTGAACTTTTGTGAACATGTGTCATTGGTACATCTTCAGTGGCTGGTTTCTCTGGTTGAATGGGCTCACCATATAACCTTCTTTAATTTTCAAGGGATAATTTCCAAAGCACCTCTTGCTCAACTGGATCATCTTCTTCTTCTTGAAAATCAGAAGGCTGACTATAATCTATTTTTGACATTTTCCAGATGTAAGATTTGATACCCTTCGATAAGCAATAATTCTTGATCTTTTCAGCAGCTTCTGTCTTGTCTTGAGTTCTGAACCCCTTAGATTTCAGCATAGTCTTAACTTCAATCATGTACTTGACTGAATATTTCTGTAAAGAATCCTCATCTAAATTTAAGATCTGATAATACTTATTAGTGAGAAATCTTACCTCATGAGGATCATGAATGATTTGAGGACTAACAACTTTTGCAAATTCTCTAAGTCTGTCTCGTAGAAGCTCATTCCCTGCTGGACTCCTTTTAACTTTATTGAGCATTGTCCACAATCCAGATAGAGATCTTGCTTTGAAGAACTCCAAAGAGATTCTGAAGGAACCGTTCTTGTGGGTATAAACCAAGATCTGTCAATCCTCGAGAATATGATCAACCAACACAGTGATATAATCAACTTCTTCTTTCAAGGCTTTCATGAAATTATTAATGCTATCATTTGAACTTCTAAGCGATTGATGATTAACTATAACAACTTATCTTGAAATGGACCCTTCTGTTCTTTGTCCATAGTCTTTCTGGCAGTATCCCATTTCGTACCTATCTTCAGCTGCATATTTTTCTTCTTTTCCTTCACATCAATTGCCCATAACTTCTGTTTTTCCAGGCTCACTTTTTCTTTCAGACTTAGCTTTTTCCTTGATTAGAGCTTGCAGTTGTTGGAGATTACGAAACTGTATGAATAGTAATTGTGATAACTCAACACTAGAACAGGATAAGTAAATAATACTACGCCTACACAGAAATCAGGAAGAAATGAAGACAAGGCAGATACAGTAAATTAGGACACTAGAAGAAGTTTTGAAGTCTACTACAAGTCATTGAGAGAAGTACATTAATATGTTCATGCCTCAGTGAAGAATAATGGTTGAAGACTTTTAGCGTCTCAGAAGTGTTGAAAATTCAGTATAAAAGTGCCACTAGAAGATTTCAGTGTACCAGCATTGATTGAAGATAGACAGTGTTCGAAACATAGGAATCTAGAAGAGTAAAGACAAAGGTTAAAGAAGACAGCTGCAGTCTTGAAGTTATACTCACTGAAAGAAGTTCATTTAAATGTTCAAGTGTTAGTGAAAAATAGAGAACGAAGTATTCAAGATTGTGGTAATAATGGAGACATTGTCTAAGTACCAGAAAAGATTCTAGTGAAAGTACTATGTTTATCAACAGTCAGTGTTTGAAGCAATGCAACAGTCCAAGGTTAATCAGCTGAAACAGAACAGAAGTCAAGGGAATTCAATTCAGTGTTAGTCGTTTGTGAACCATGCACTAAGCGTCAGCACAACAAGGAGAGAATTACTTTGATTTATCAGAAGAAATTCAGTTGATCAAGCTAGAAGAGTGAAAACCAAGTGGTAAATACTTCAAGCATTTCAAGAAATTGGTTAAGGCAAGCATTACTACATTTGGTGGCTCTTACACTCTTTAAGCACTCTAGAGGCGCAACAAAGCATTCCAAGGCTCATCAAAACTCTAAGGGAAGGATTTTGTAGCGCCTGCACTAGGAACTCAGTATGCAGGCGCAACGAAACAATTAAGGCGTAAGGAAAGATTAAGGCAAGAGTTTGGTGGCGCCTACACACTGCAACTAGAGTGTAGGCGCAATAACCATCAACAGAGGCATAAGGAAAGTTTTGGTGGCGCCTCTACAGGGTGAATGGTCTACAGGCGCAACATAAGTTGTTATAGGCGCAAGGAAACTTGTGAAATATTCTAAGTGACTTGTGGCGCATACACACTGGGATAAGAGTAGAGGCGCAACAAAGAGTACTAAGGCGCAACAAAGACAGTTAGTGGCGCCTACACACCATATGCACTATATAGGCGCAAGAAAGGACTTGTGCATTGTGAAGCAAATCAATTTTAATTAATTTAAAAAGTCTACACCATATAAACAAAATGATGTGCTCATTTTGAAAAGAGTGTTCTGGTTCGTCTCTTCTAATCAAGTGCCAGAGAAGAACACAGCCAATTATATACAGAGGGGTCTAAACAAACAAAGATCTTTTCATTACTCCTTACCGTAGTGTTTTGTTAATGGCCGGATAAACCTTGTAATATTTTAAGTGCCATTAAAATACACTCTGGTAGTTAAATCCTTAGACAAAATTAAAGATACAAATATTGTATAGAATTTGACTTATATATTTTTGTAGAAGCAAAGAACTAATTTGTTCTTTAGAAACCAGTTATATTTTTAACTGGGTGTAGCAACCTCAGAGTTTATATACGAAATATATATTCCCCGAAACTTGTCGTATTAAATTACTTGCTAATTTTCTAGAACACTAATAATTATTCATAATTACAGAAAATTAGTAAGTCAGCCTCCTAAACACTATTCACCTCATGAACTCGAACCCATTAACCGAACTCTAAATTATTTATCCACAATAGATTTGAAAGAATTTTTTAATTTAGTGAGTATCGTATTCAACCCCCCCTTCTACGAACTTCGGGACCCAACAGCAGTTGTTCGAATTCACATCACTAACCTTGATGTCTTCTTTTAACTTCCTCATAGCCTCTTCATAGGTAGGATCAGATTGAAAGCTTTCAAGGTATAAATGATGTAAAACCAGAAGGTGATTGAAAGTCTGAATGTATCGACCTACTACACCAAGCTCCTAAGAATTCAAATTAAAGACTATTATGAATTTTTGAAGTTTGACATCCCGTCAGAATCAAATTCAGATACTGATGATGAAACTGAGGTTGCAGAAGGAATCAATGATAATGATGATGATTCAGATCCTATTAGTGGAAATGGTAGTAAATCTACACAACTCGTGAACTTTAACATAATCCGCTCAAAAAGGTGAAGGATCTTCAACGCATCCTAGCAGCAACTTAGGGGGAACAAATAAAAGAAGGATCTACTAGTCGTACTAAACACAATGGAGATCAAAGGAATACATAAAAACATATATGCCAAGACAAAGGGTTTGAAGTCAAAGTCATTCCTGGAGTCTAGTTCTTAGTGATCTAGATTATTGAGTAAAGGTTAGAAGTGCTAATCAAGATGAACATATATTCTTCAGGGCATAACATCTGGAATCCCAAAGAATACTGAAGATGTCCAGATTGGGTGATTGTAATGCAAAATGATCTCAATCAGTTCGAAGGCAGAATCTACTAAAGCTGGAACCTAGACCACTAAAGTCGAAGATGAAATTGGTACAGTAAGGGTTCTCAGAGACTGAAAGATTATTGGCATTGTTATGAGGGACAAAGCCAAACTGGTTGCTATAGGTTACTATAAAGTGGAAGGCATCGACGATGATGGAAACAGAATTTTCGGGACTTTCAAGATCTAACAGCAAGCACCAGAGACGAGACTTGATTCTTTTAGGGCCTAAGGACCTAACAAGACCTAACTGTTGAGCATTCAAGCATGAATATCTATCAGATGAATGTGAACAAGGGCACTCCTGAATGGTGAGTTAGAAGTTGAAGCTGATGTACAACATTTCCTGGTCTTTAAAGTTGCAGATCATTGGAATTTGTATATCATTCTTTTCACAAGCTCTCTATGAATGGAGTTAGGGATTCAAGTAAATCGTCAAGGACATGGTCTGACACTTTAACTAGTTTATTACTTGAAAATTATTTTACCAAAGTTGTTATACACACATATATCTCTAGAATACAGGGCACATACAATGCCATATATGTGCAAGTATACCATGATTGTATTATATATGAGTCTACTAACAAAACTTGTGCAAGAGATATTTTGCTAAGTTAATGCAGAGTAGGTACAATATGAACATGTTGGAAGAGTTGCAATTCTATTTGGATTATAAATAATTCAAAAGAATGATGGCAATTAAAGTAAGTCAAGGATCTTTTGAAGATGCGCAATTTGGAAGATTCTAGACCTGCCAAGACTTCTTGCCAACAGACCACTAAGCTTGATCAGGACAAATCAGGTATATGAACTGAAGTGACAAGCTATAGAGGTATGATCAGCTCATTACTTATTCAAGTGCATAAAGACCATATATTTTATTCTCGATATGCCTATGTGCAAGTTTCCAAGTGGATACTAGAGAATCTTATCTTATAGCTAAGTTATGAATTGTTATATATTTTAGGGGAACACCAATTCTCAGAATCAGGCACCCTAAAGATACTAGGTTTAACCTAATTGGCTATATAGATATAGATAATGCAGGTTGTAAGAAAGACAAGGAAGTCATTCCTAGAAGCTGTCAATTTCGTGGAAGAAGTTGGATTCTTGTTGAAATGAGAGAAAGCATTCAACACATATAGTTGCATCAAAATCTAAAATTAAAGCAGCTAGTGAATGTGATGTTCTGATCTCCTGAACAAGGAAACTTCTTCAACTTCAACAACTCTGCTAGATACTCTCTACACCAATTAAGGAACAAGTGCATGGACATCAGATATCATTTCTTTCGAGATTGTCCTTATTAGAATAACTTGCAGATATTTGCTGAACAACTTGATAAATTTATTTTGTCAAAGTTAGTTAGTGAACTTGGGATATTATTTATGTGCATATTTGTTGGAAATCCCATCTACAAGAAATTCTTAAATGAGTTCACAAGTATTAAATCGTCTATATTTAAAAGACTTGTGAATTTATTTTTAAATCCAGTACCTTATACTTTTTGCTACTAGTTTAATTATCATGCTTACAATGTTATATGCATATGTGGTAGTTAAATTTTCTAGCATAAGTTTGCAGCATAATTATTTATGTGTTAAATATTTAATGAGTATTAGTCAATGATATCTTGCTTAATTGCTCTGATATTTTTAAATATTTTATTATAAATAATTGTGATACTTTTGATATTAGTGACATTATTTAGAATTTCTGTTCTAAGTAATTAATGCATATTTCAAAACTCACTAATATTGGAAGACGAAGTATTTTCTAAGTCATATGTATAAAATTCTCAATATTTTATATACTTAGAAAATATTTCTAAAATTTCGTTTTATTAGCGAGAAGTTGTAATTAGGATCACAAGTATTAAATGTCAATATTTAAAGGACTTGTGAATTTCTATTCAACTATTTTCTCGAGCTTACGTATATCATTAAAAATTGTTATGAGTATAATTTTAATATGCTTGAGTGACGATTATTAGATATAGCGTAGGAAGTTAGATGCGAATATTCAATCTTATGGATATTTAGTATTTAGCGAAATTATTTTATCTTATTAAAATTATGGATTGAAACAGTTTAATGTTTATTAGTTTCATAATTTTGATTTGATAAAATATTAGAAGCATAATTTCTTGCATTTTGAAATTATTGATAAATATCAAGTAATGATATTTTGTTAATATTTCTGCAATTAATTGTGATATTTTTAATATTAGTGATAATACATGTTGTTTATCTGAAATCACTAATAATAAAAATATGTATAAATGCTTATTGTTCAACTGAATAATTGCCACATGTTATTTGATTTATATATGCATGTCTGTGGTAACCATTTAGTATTACATAAGTATTATTATTAGTTTTCTTTCTTTGACTGAATTTTAAACCTGAATGTATTAAAAAGAAATTCTTGTCTATTTCTTTTTCAAAACATTTTATTCAAAGATACATTCATTTTTCTATCAGTTTTAGAGAAGAAAATATCAAAATTCTTTTTCAAAACTTCTCTTTTGAAAATTGTTTGATTTACAGCCCTACTTTATATTCCCAAACCTAAGGTGTGAATCAAATTTTTCTTGAGAATAATTTTTCTCCAATCTCAAAATCTATTATCCTCTCTCAAAAGCTATTTTTAAAAGTTTTATCTTTAAAAGCTTTTTCTCTCTTAATTTTTCCTTTTAAAGTGGCAGATACTTTGTGACTGCTATTTTATTCGGAGAAATTGATTTTAACTTCGAGGTACCAATCAATTGTAAAATGATTTGTTTTTAAACACTTGTTTCAATGTATGTTTCACATTGATTCATAGTACCTAAACAGTGGTTGTTGCTTTGAAGGCCTAGTGTTGTATTGTTAAGCATTCATTCATCCCAATTGTCATGTTTTTATTTTAAGTCGGGGATACTATCAGGTGGACGAAAATGATGTAAATCATAATTGCATTATGAGTCGGAAAATCATAGTCCTCTATCTGATAAGGATGTTTTGCAAAATTATTTTCAAAACATACAGTACTTAGGTTTTAAAGGAAAAGAGTCATTTTATTAAGATATAATTTGGTAGAAGAGTTGAATTTCTTCTTTAGTATAAATTCTCGCGTTTTATTATGGGAAGTTTGCCTTATAAGAAATTCATAAGGGATAGAATTTTTCTCTGATACACATCCCGCGTTTTATTATGGGAGAAGTATCTTAAAGAAAATTTCTATTGGAATCATGTTCTTAAATGATAAATCTTTAGAACCGACAAAACTCTTTTACTAAAAGTGCTTTAATGCAATCGTTTACCATTCCTTCATATATTTTTCCTTCTCTTTAGGATGAAAAATATATTTTGGAATGTAAGGTGATTATCTTTTAATCTTGATTGATTCTTTCCGCTTAGCCCCTAGTGGCTTCAGAAGCTGGCCAAGAGGTTGAAAACCCATCAATCTCTTACCCAGGTCATAATACCAAACACTCATTCATCCACTTCCATATATTAACCCTTGGAGATATAAGGAAACTTTGTAAGTTAGAGGTTGATAAGGGAGAAACTACACTTGATGCAATAAATAAGGATGAAGTCGGAAGTGCACCCTAGCTCTACCTCTAGAGAAGAAAAGTAGTATATAAATTGAGTCCATTGAAATTCGCTCGTCAGCCAGATCATCTTGTAATGAGTCAAGCATACCACTAACACTCACGCTGATGGTAAGCCTAAACAGATAAATTCTAGAAACACATTGCAAGGCATGCACATTGAGATGTATATGCATTCAGAGGAGATATGGACTCTAGCCATACATTACATTGTTCAAGTATCTACCTCAAACAGAAGTTAATCTTCTGTATCCCGAATGGGAGATCTCCTGTTCAGATTTATCTAGGCTTGAGAGGCAACTGCTTGGCAAGAATTCTTCGGATGAGTCAAGTAGGGCATTTTATGCAAAACTCCCGTCACAGGGTTACGAGGGAAACGTAGACTCTAAATTGCCATTCATTACATTGTCTACTACGTCGCCCATCCTGGAAGGAACATTTCCAGATCCTGAAAAGGAATGTCCACCTCCCATTTACGGAGAAAGTGTGAGGCAACTCCTTGATAAAACGAGGAAGGGTTCCCTAACAGATATTAATATCTTGGGATAACTTATCTTAAAGAGGTGAGGCTCCACTAGACAGTGATTTAGCAAAAGCTATTGAGTCTGGTGCTGAGATAATGCTTATGCATGACAGATCAAGAACACCTCTACGAGGCAATTCTCCACTTGATAGTGATTCAGTTCATTCTGATGAATCAATTGTTGGGAATATAACTGAATTGACGGATTTCACTTGCAGGTACATAATGCTATATTTGGAATGCAGAGTGAAAGTAAGGGAGAGAAACACTTGAGTGAAGTAAGGGAGAGATACACTTGAATGAGAGATAGGGAGAGAAAGAGTGAAACACTTCAAAGTGCTCGACACTTTAGTGTAAACACCAACAGAACTTAGTAGAAGTGAAGAAACCATAGACCAAACACTTACCCTTGCTACATGCTACTTCTGAAAGAAAAACTACTATATTTTCCCAATCAATGACAGACGAGAACCTTCCTTGGAAGACAAACCATTCAAAAGATGGACCATTGAAGGATTTCTCAACTAAGGGGGATAATTTATAGGAAGAAAAAAGAAGTTAATAAAGTCTTATCTTCGTCCTTAGGAGAAGTTAATATCCTTAGAGGGAGATTTTAGACAAGAAAAAGAAGAAAATCTTATCTTTTGATCCTTAAGGGAAACAATAGAATATGGGATAATGAAGAAACTGAAGGAATTTATGCACCAGCGGAAGCATTGAATAACATTTATTTGCATATATTCCTATGTATATATACATATAGATACAAAACTATTTTATAAATTGAAGAATACCTCGATTGCTTTCCGGCAACAGCTAGAGAAGATCTTGTTCTTCAATCCATGCAATCACCCCTCAAGTGTAGAGTGCTCTAAAGATATCCACCAAGAATCAAACTAAAAGATGAAGGAGGTGGCTAGAGAGGAAATTAGGGTTGCCTCCCTTTTAAAATATTTCTCACAAATATTAGGGTTCTAGTATTAGGGTTTATAATCCTATATTTATAGGCAAATATCCCAGCTGAGATATTTTCTATAAATATCTTATTATTAATTCCCTTTTTAATCAATTAATCTTATTAATTAATTAGTTAATGATTAAAACTATTTTAATCATTAATTCCTTTTTCTAAACTCTTTTAGAAAATTATTCTTTCTTCATATTTAATTACTTTAATTAAATATTTAATTAATAATATTAAGATCTTATCTTAAATAATTTATAATCAATTAAATCTCATTTAATTAATTTATAAAATTTGCTAAGTAATTATTTATTTCATAAATAAATAATGACTAGCTATTATTAATTATTCCTTCATATATAATTTAATTTCTTTTATGGTGTGACTCTTTAGGTTCAATATTAAGCCGGTAGTAGAAATAAATAATAATAAACATTTTATTTATTATTTATATGAATTCTATTAATTCATTAAATATAATTAATCTGATTAATTATATTTATTCTACATCATGAGTGATGCTTCTCAACATATCGCGACTATCCAGATAATACGAAATAATTGCTTATAATACTTAGAACCTGTCAGTAATTAGTTACCGTACAATTAATTCCTTCTACCCTTCAATATCCCGATTAAATACAAGGCATGTAACTCGTGTCAAGCCTATCTAATTTAATCATATGATTTCTTATTCATAATGCAAAGTTCCTTTTAATGCAAATTAGAAACTCTTTCTAATTTCATTCACTCTGGCCAGAGATTCCTGAACTTGCATATCTAAGAATAACATAGGATATTCACTTCCTTTACTGGAAGGGACAGATCCTTTATTGATCCGTTAACTATCTCCATACACAAATCACTATGCCCAGAATGGACCTAATGAATGTCCTAGAGACTAAGGACTAAACCAAAGAATAAATCATTGTGTACGAGATTACTCTAACGATCTCAAGTCTAAGGATACTTGTACAACTATTTACTTAATAAACAACTATCGACACGTGAGTAAACTCCATTAGTTGTTCTACTTATCGAGTCATGTTCAGTGAACTTATTCCTTAATAAGCACCTACATACTAGCTATAGTGTCACCACACAAATGTCTATGAGAACAGACATCCTCCTAAGAGAGCTAGCATAGTATGTACTGATCTTTACGGATTTACCAATTTCCAATTAATTATCCTATGATCAGGAACTGTTTAAGTCTAAAGCTATTATCTTCTAGATCTCATTATTACAATCTCATTATAATTCTAGAAGCTTTGCTCTAAATTATGGAACATCTTATTTAATACACTTCAAATAGATTAAGCCCGTAACATAAATACTTTATTATTATCAAATGAAATCAAATAAGAGTAGCAGAAAGTTTTTCCTAACTCATCATACATGATTGATTTTAGGTCAAACACTTTCAGAAACTGTATCCTATACTTGAAATGAGTTTTCAGTAGAGGATTCCCCATCCAAGTTGGATGTACAGAAAAGAATGGACACTTTCATTGATTATCTAAAGGGGAAGAAGAAAAAGAAGAAGAATCACATTCTTAGGGAGAGAACATTACTTGAGCTATGTTCTATATTCTATTGAAGACGTTCCCAGGAATTTTAATTCTTATGAAGCTCTGTTTATGATAAGTTCTTTAAGTTGAACTATGAAGAATTTTGAAGCAGAGAAAGCTCAAACACAGACAGAAATGAAGATGATACTACATGAATATCAGTTCAGTGCTAGATGAACAAACATCTTTCGTTTCATTTACTCAAGAATTCTAGAAATGTATTATCTGATCCAGAAAAACCAGTATCATTATTTACAAGTCTTGGCCGATTACTTTTTCTAGATGTTAGTTGAGTTATCCTCTCTATGAGATTTGTTTGCTAAGTTTAACAATCAAATATGGGGAGATTGTTGGAGATTACGAAGCTGTATGAATAGTAATTGTGATAACTCAACACTAGAACATGACAAGTAAATAATACTACGCCTACACATAAATCAGGAAGAAATGAAGACAAGGCAGATACAGTAAATTAGGACACTAGAAGAAGTTTTGAAGTCTACTACAAGTCATTGAGAGAAGTACATTAATATGTTCATGCCTCAGTGAAGAATAATGGTTGAAGACTTTTAGCGTCTCAGAAGTGTTGAAAATTCAGTATAAAAGTGCCACTAGAAGATTTCAGTGTACCAGCATTGATTGAAGATAGACAGTGTTCGAAACATAGGAATCTAGAAGGGTAAAGACAAAGGTTAAAGAAGACAGCTGCAGTCTTGAAGTTATACTCACTGAAAGAAGTTCATTTAAATGTTCAAGTGTTAGTGAAAAATAGAGAACGAAGTATTCAAGATTGTGGTAATAATGGAGACATTGTCTAAGTACCAGAAAAGATTCTAGTGAAAGTACTATGTTTATCAACAGTCAGTGTTTGAAGCAATGCAACAGTCCAAGGTTAATCAGCTGAAACAGAACAGAAGTCAAGGGAATTCAATTCAGTGTTAGTCGTTTGTGAACCATGCACTAAGCGTCAGCACAACAAGGAGAGAATTACTTTGATTTATCAGAAAAAATTCAGTTGATCAAGCCAGAATAGTGAAAACCAAGTGGTAAATACTTCAAGCATTTCAAGAAATTGGTTAAGGCAAGCATTACTATATTTGGTGGCTCTTACACTCTTGAAGCACTCTAGAGGCGCAACAAAGCATTCCAAGGCTCATCAAAACTCTAAGGGAATGATTTTGTGGCGCCTGCACTAGGAACTCAGTGTGCAGGAGCAACGAAACAATTAAGGTGCAAGGAAAGTTTAAGGCAAGAGTTTGGTGGCGCCTACACACTACAACTAGAGTGTAGGCGCAACAACCATCAACAGAGGCGCAAGGAAAGTTTTGGTGGCGCCTCTACAGGGTGAATGGTCTACAGGCGCAACATAAGTTGTTATAGGCGCAAGGAAACTTGTGAAATATTCTAAGTGACTTGTGGCGCCTACACACTGGGATAAGAGTAGAGGTGCAACAAAGAGTACTAAGGCGCAACAAAGACAGTTAGTGGCGCCTACACACCATATGCACTATACAAACGCAAGAAAGGACTTGTGCATTGTGAAACAAATCAATTTTAATTGATTTGAAAAGTCTACACCATATAAACAAAATGACGTGTTCATTTTGAAAAGAGTGTTCTGGTTCGTCTCTTCCAATCAAGTGCCAGAGAAGAACACAACCAATTATATACAGAGGGGTCTTAAAAAACAAAGATCTTTTCATTACTCCTTACCGGAGTGTTTTGTTAATGGCCGGATAAATCTTGTAATATTTTAAGGGTCATTAAAAAACACTCTGGTAGTTCAATCCTTAGACAAAATTAAAGATACAAATATTGTATAATATTTAACTTGTATATTTTTGTAGAAGCAAAGAACTAATTTGTTCTTTGGAAACCAGTTATATTTTTAACTGGGTGTAACAACCTCAGGGTTTATATACGAAATATATATTCCCCGAAACTTGTCTCATTAAATTACTTGCTAATTTTCTAGAACATTAATGATTATTCATAATTACATAAAATTAGTAAGTCAACCTCCTAAACACTATTCACCTCATGAACTCGAACCCATTAACCGAACTCTAAATTATTTATCCGCAAAAGATTCGAAAGAATTTTTTAATTTAGTGAGTATTATATTCAACCCCCCTTCTACGATACTTCGGGACCCCCCAACAGCAGTTGTTCGAACTTCACATCACTAACCTTGATGTCTTCTTTTAACTTCCTCATAGCCTCTTCATAGGTAGAATCAGATTGTTCTTCTCTAGGAAATAAAAATTCTTCATCAGAGGTTGTTTATTCTTCATCAAAGGTTGTTTCATCTTTAACTCTGCAATAGTCTTGATTGTAAGTTTCATCTATACCACTATCCTCAAGAAATTGATCTTCAAGATATAATGGTTTTTCTGGAATGTTTGATTCTGTTGACACATATTGATCTTGTTCATAAAGCTTTGCTTTGCCTTTGTCTTTCACTTGTTCTTTCTCCCTTACTTTTTCCATTTCTTTCCCTCCTCTAGTTGAGGGATCTTCTACAGCTTTTGAAGCCTCAAATAATTTTACAAGTTTCTCCATGGTCTCGTAGAACCGCTTCATTCCTTTATTCAAGTGAATCATCCATTCATCCAGCTTGTTGAATCTTTTAGTTGAGATTTCTTTATTTTCAATAATTCTTTGATTCAAGCTTTTCTCAACGTCATCTATTCTTTCATTTATGTTGTTAATCTCCTTCATATCCTCAGAATTAGACTTTGTACATTCTAGATATCTTAGATCTTTAGGAGACAAAGTGATTATATATAATATAAGAGTATATTTTCAACCACTTTAAAAAAATAATAGAGGTGGTGAAACCCGAAATGACCCAAAACTCAACACGAATCCGGTAGGTACGGGTCATGAAAAAATCAACCTGAAACAACCATGTACAATCTGACCTGACATGAAACCGACCCAGAATCCGAAATTGACATCCCTAAATGCAGAACATATATATTCTGTAATTTGTACTCCGTATAAGGGTTTTTATAGAAATTTTACCTATATATAATTAGTTTTTCATAATTAATGTTTCACTTCATTTATTATTACATTGATATTAAACTTAATATCGTTCCCAATTATATAATTAAATATATTTCATCAATCATTGGAAAAATATATAATTTTATAAATTATTATATTTCATAATTCTTTTATTTTTATTATTATCATTATTCTCCACATATTTCATTAATTTTTTTAGTATTTGTTAAGTTTAATATTGTGTTTTTATTATCTTTGATGGTAAGATATCGATCCCACATCTCTATCACATGTGATTATAAATACAATAAATATGATTAAATAATTTTATTTTCATGTTAATATAAATAATAAAATATATTATAATAAATAATAATAATTTTATCTAATTTATGGATTTTTTTTAAAATTTCATATTTTTAACTAAATTATAAAGTATATTAATTATATACCTTTTATTTATTATGATATAACATGCATAATAATAGTCAAATTTATAAATATATAATAATACTTGTATATGTTTATGTTAAATAAAAAATTATCTTATTTGACTATCTGAAAAATCAAATAACAAATATAATTATAAAACATATAAAAATATTGTTTAATATAGAAAAAGTTATAAAACATTTAAAATATTTATAAAATAAATAAAAAAATATGTATGATAGGAATTATGAGATTTGATGATAATAAATTACTTAGAATTATAATAGGGATCTAAATTTCATTGTAACTGGTCAATGGATATATGACTTATAAATATCTATTAACTAGGAAACCAGTTATCAGTTGAAACTTGTTACTCAACTGATAAATTGGATTGTAACATTTGATTTATGTTTCATTATCAATTAATTGTAATGGCTCGATGGATGTTGTGAAGTAGTCGACTGAAATTTATTGACTTCAATTTATAACTTCTCAACGGATGTGAAGAATGACTGATCAACTGTAAATATTCTAAGTCAGAATTCTCACAAATGAAGTAATCAACAGATATTGAAGTCGATAGATAAAGACACTACTCGATGGATAAAGGCTATCAACGGATAAAGACAATCAATGGATAAAGGACCATTAATGGATAAAGAATCTATGTATAACCTAATTATCCATCGATACATCAATGGATCGATGGATAACCTATCAATCGATGGATGAGAAAAAGAGGATCAACTGATAAGCTTAACAACAATTATCAGTTGATCAAAGTTTCCCAAATTAGTTAAAGACAAATGAAATGAGATCTTTGCAGAAACTAAATCAATGGAAGACAGTCCTGTCAGGATTGTGAAGACTTTCAAGGCAACACAGTCTTCAAGGAATGAATCAAGACAGAGATATTTCCAGAACTAGAAAAAGTCTAATGAAGACTGTGAAAGTAACTAATTTCTATTTTCATGTAAACATTGTAAAATGTATTATATGTTGTTATCAGTCGATAGAAAATAGAAGTAGAAGTGAACTACTATATATTGATTATTAGCTCATTGTAGCAAAGTGTAGTATAGAGAAGAAAAAAATCAAGAACTCAAGAAAAACACAATAGAGAAGTGTTCGATCGAGAAGTCTGTGTCATGGAAAATCTTCTAAGTCAATTGTTCGATCGAGAAGTCACCCTGGTAGAGAAGTGACATGTAAAACTGGTAGAGAAGTCTCAAAATGTCTCATGGCTCAGTATTCGATCGAGAAGTGTTCATTCGAGAAGTCAGGAAATCGAAGCCATTCGAGAAGTGTCAAATGTAATAAACATTCGAGAAGTCCAGTAGAACAAATCGAGAAGTTAGTAAAGGAAGCAATCAAGAAGTTTGAGAAAAGAGATTAATCGAGAAGTTTGTAGTAGTGGACCATTCGAGAAGTCTAGCCTAATCGAGAAGTCATCTAAGCTATATCTAATCGAGAAGTCTAGGCACTCGATAAGTAACAAGTCAATAGGCCGATCGAGAAGTCTCAGAAGTATTCGATCAAGAAGTCTGTGTCATGACTTCTTGAAACAAGAACAATTGAGTACTCAATTGATTCAAGAAGCCAAATTCAAGGAGATTTGCAGAAGAATAAGATAAGTAATTTGAAGCTCTGTCATGATCATGATCAGTCAAACTTTGGAAGATAAAGAAAAGTCTACAAGAAACTTAAAAGAAGAACAACACAAAGACAGAAGATTAGAATGCAAATGTGATGTACTGTCAAAAGAAAGTATTAGCTAGAAATAGATTGTGTTCAAATGTAAAACATCTTTTGTCTATTTCTAGTTTTAGCTAACTGACTTGTGAAAACATGTGCCAATGAGACATGTTGCACAGTTTCACAAGTTAGAAATAAGTTGAATATTACAATTGTATTCACTCCTTGTATCTTTCAAGAACAAGAAGTTGGGATTCAAATCAAGAATCTCAGATTTGTAGCAATTCAATTCAGTACAATATTAGTTTGAAAGTTAAACTTCTGTATTTATTATCCACAATTCTCATGTAAACACCGTAAGATAACATAAACTAAAAGTTTTAGCAAAATCAGTTCATCAAAACAAAAGCTTTAAAACGAAAAAGAATCAAATCATACATTCACCCCTTTTGTATGGTTTCTTTGTAGCTCGTACCTAACAATTCAACATCAGTGTTCTATAATTTTGTGTTCAATATTTTTTATATTTTATATTTTATAAGTATTTATTAACAAATTGTTTGGTTTATAGTAGTAACTGGTCTCTGCATAATATATGGATAAAATAATTGCAACTAAATATTCAAACTACCTCCTGTGTATTATAGCTAAACCTCTTATATTTTTTTTAATCTAAAAGAGAAAAAATGAAAAAGTAGCACAGGGAGAGAGTAGAATGGAGGCACAAGAAGGGAAAGGCGAAACATCATCACCAACAGCTCGATACACACTACCCCCATCACGCTATGCTAGCGAAGATATCATGTTCTGTATAGATATAGACAATGAATGTCTCAAAGAAATGAAGGGTAGTGGTGTTGGTGGCCGTGCTTTTACAAGATTGGATACAATTAAACAGTCTATTTTACTCTTTATGCATGCCAAGCTCTCCATTAATTCTGATCACAGATTTGCTTTTCTTGCTATTGGAAAATCCACTTGCTGGGTACCTTTCTTCACCTTTTCTTGTTAAATATTCAATCTTTTTTCTGGGTTTCATTGAATTTATGCTTTTTGTTTTTTTGATCGATTTCTATGTGTAATTTGGAATCTGGGTTGCTTTTATTTTTGGATTTGGATGATTTTGATGTGTGTATGTATGGATTGTTATGTAAATTATGTGGGTATGTTTATTGTGTTGTATACTTGGATTTAATGTAGGGTATGAGGAGGGTTAGATGTATGCATACCTTATTCGTACTGGAGTACAGTTTTTGGCTCTGTTAGTTTTCCGCAAAGTCTGACACTTTAGAGATGTTTTAGTAAAAACCCGCGAGTCTGGAAACCATTTATTCTAATTTCAATTAAATTTGACCAACAAAAAACATCAATTGAATCTGGCTACAGCCTACGATCATAATGCATCAAGATAGGGACTTGACTAATTTCCTTATATTGACAGAGAAGAAGAAGAAAAGAAGAGGATGAGAATTCTTGTGGAATTTTATTACTTTACTCAATTAGATGTTGGTAGTTCTTTACATTTTAAGTTCAAAGCTACCACTGGAATATATATATCAGCACCTCGACCCTAAAGATTAATTTATTAAGACATGGTTCATTGGTGTTTACCCTCTATTTCTGTCCTCATGTTCTACGGTGGGATCTACCTATATGTGGTATCCCAACAACATACATGAAGTCATGAACACTTGTGGTGTCACGCTTCGACTTGAAATTTAGTTTCAACAGGATGAAGCTTTGAAATTTGATTTCACTTATACTCTCACTTTATATATATTTAATATTTCTTGAGTACTTATCTCTTCTTTTATCAACCAAAGGAAACCTCTCTTCCTGTTGCTGGTGATGACACTTAACTAATGCACTCAACCGTGGGCTGTGTTTAACCTAACTGATAAAGTAGGAAAAAGACATTTTGGCACATGATATCTTTTTTCTTATTGTTTTGATTTCTCCCATAAATTTCTAGTTTTTAAAAAACAATCATGTAGTTGACTTTCGTTAAATGAAAGGGTGAAGATTAGATATAATTATAAAATCAGCAAGTATAAGTTCATCTCACATATTATGTGGCACTACATGTGAAAAATTCGAAATCAAGAAAATTATGCAAATACACAAGAATAATTGATTTTGCTCTCTTTCCACATTTTATGCGATATTGCCATATGTATTGTTCTTTTTTACTGATTGTAAATTGTCTACATGTAGTGCCACCTATCATGTCATAGAATTTTGTTTGTTATTTAACAGTCCTGTTTAACGTGTCATTAAATATATAATGCCACATAACACACACACACACACACACTCCTCTTTCTCGTCTGATGCACCCATGTTCTTCATTTTCAATTTCTTGTTTGATCAGCTAACACCCATAATCCTTTAAGCAAGACCAAATATATTTTAACTGATGACAGCCTCTTCAGAACCTTTTGTAAAGACTCAAAAGTACCAAGAGTATCTACAAAACCTTTTGTCAAGACTCGAAAGTACCAAGAGCATCTGCAAAAATTTCATTACCTTCCTCTTGATGAGTCCTTGCAATCTTTATCAATTAATGCTTCATACTTGACCACGACTCTAATACTAGCTCTTAGTAATATTTAAGACCTATGTTTCCTTTAAGTTTGTAGAGCATTAGTAACTAAAATTTAAACTGAAGTTTCATGTTTTCAATATGCAGCTACAGAAAGACTTCAGCAGCACCCTGGAATCTGCAGTAGCATCATTTAGGGGGATCACAGAGCATTCCTCTTCTGATCAAGCGGATCTCACCCAGCTATTCAGGGCAGCTTCACATGAAGCAAAGAAATCTCGTGCCCAAAATCGTATCCTCAGGCTGGTGAGCTCAATATTACTTCTGAATTGATACTCGTTAAGTAGTTACTGTACTCTTTGTTACTGATATATTGTTACAATGAAGTAGCATCCTGGTTCTTGTTAAGGACAGAGAATGTCAGTTGTACATTTTCATTCAAGTTTACTTGGCATCGTTGTATTGGTTTTTAGTATCACTGTCGATCTTATGCAATCATTCATACCAATGCAAGATGCCATGTTGAATTGAGATATAATTGAGACAAAACTGTAGTAAAATTTGTAAAAGTATATTGGTAATATTGTAAAGATAATATGAGCAAATAAATTGGGTGTTTTGGTGGTTTACCATTGAAGCCTTAGGAGCATTCTAATAAATTTTGCATTTCCAGTATGATGTAGGCAACATGGAAAAAGGGTTAAACAAGCGATAAATTACCTATCTCCGTGGCGAATCGGTTCCAATCAAAATCAATTCATAATATTCATCTCCAATAATAATAATGATTACAATCGCTTAAATAGATATCTCAACAGCTCAACTTGGTGGACACGTAAAATCCTAAATAAAAGGAAATAAATCCTTTATATGATATTCATTACTAGACAATATAATCATTAATTACAATACATATTTATATCTAAATAATAATATAAAATACTTAACAAATAATTTAATTATATGATGCTTTGCATCAATGTGCTGTCTGCCCAATGGCAAACGGTCTGGAATCTGGATATTCTTTGTTTTCCTTCATTCTTTCTACGTTCTGGAGGTGTCGTGGAATAGAATGAGATTATTAATAGACCATATATAGGTTGTCGCAATACATCACTTTCTGCCAAATGGCTGTATTTTTTTTATGGATTCGTACACTTGGGTATCTACTTGCTACTTAGAGAGCATATAGCAACTTAGCAGAAAATGTGTTTTACTCTCTTTACACAGAGCTAGCTGACCGATGTTATCTTGACTCTGACTGGGGTACGGGCGTTGACATGAGTGCAGAACCAAGGGTCAGATTCTTAGTTTTAAAAAATCTAGGATTTGTAGACGTGGATCCGAAATTGGACAGTAGTGTGGGGATTTGGCATGTAATCTTAAAATAAGTGAAATTATACATATATATATTTATTATTAATTTTACTTTTAAAAATATTAAAATAGGCTCCTACCCAATAAAACATGCACATAAATTATATATGTCAATTTATAGCATAAATCAGAAGGATAACATAGAAATAGTCATCTATGGACATAACTCTTTAGAAGAACAAGTTGTGAGGTCTCGTAATTTATTCTGAACTATATTGCTTCAAAGTGATCAAGTGTCCAGTTTTTACCCCCGAGCGATCTGACTCCGATCCGACACCCACACCCACAGCCATTGTCATGTCCTGTTCTTTTATGCTATGTTACTCGGACTTGGCTAGAAGTGTCCAACATGGATACGTGTCCAAGTATCGGACTCGGCAACATTTAGAAAAATATACATGTTTTTGGCCTAAAATAAGTGTCTAAGTCCGAGTATCCATGTCCGAGTGTCGAGTGTCCGACACGGGTACTCGAAGGTCAAATGAAGAGTCCGAGTAACATAGCTTTTATGTGATATATTAAAAATAGAGCCCTTCATTTAGCATGTAATACTGATTTGTGATCAAAATCTGCCCTTTATATTCTTGACTTGCTGATATTTACTTTTTGATCTATTGACGTTGGAAATACTTTTGCCATGTATTTGAAAGTTGCTTTAATGGCAATAATTTTTAAACTGAATAAATAACAGAGAAATGAGGCCAAGCTCCTTTCTATCATGATGGTCGTTATATATGTATGAACAAGTCATGTATATATTGATTTATTGTCACATGCAGGTCCTACTGTACTGCAGATCATCAGTAGCCCCGCACCATCAATGGCCTGTAACTCAGAAACTATTTACTCTAGATGTCATGTACCTCCATGACAAGCCTGGACCTGAAAACTGTCCTCAAAAGGTGTATGATGCTCTGGTGGATGCCCTTGAACAAGTCAGCGAATACGAGGGCTACATCTTTGAAAGTGGCCAAGGGTTGCCACGCATACTCTTCCGCCACATGTGTGTGCTTTTATCTCACCCCCAGCAACGTTGCGTTCAAGATGATATCGACATACCCAAGTCTCTCACAAAAAAGTCAGCAGCAGTTGATGCCACCACAGGTGGTGAAATTGTTCCAGTGTCAAGCCAGTAATTTAGCATGTAAAATGTAAACTGTTCAGCACACAACTTCTCAGAGAGGATACTTTGTACTCTGTAGTTGTGTGCGAAAGTGTAATCTTTTAAAACTAAACCTTGCTTTGTGTGAATGTACAAGCTTTTAAGGTTTTTCAATGAACACTAAAAAGCCTTGTAATTGTGTAAATATGTTCGTGTTTTGTTATGGTTTACATGGTCAGCACGATGAAAGTTGCATGTCAGCGAGATAATTTGCTAGTTAAAAAAATGCAAAACTGCTCTAGTTTATAATATTCCGTATATCTAAATTGCTTGCATTTGATTTACTTCTGTGAATTTAGCATCACGCTTGCAAGGATTAATAATTAGAACGTAAGATGTGGATAAGAAGATGCAAAGAAACATGATATAGAATATTTAGTTTCAATTTGTCTGAGTAAGAATTGACAATGTTTTTGCTGAGATGTTTGGAAAATCAAACAGAAGAAAAATTGTAATAGAAAATTGCATTATTTAAGATCATGTGCCGGCCGGCTACTTATAATCTACTGAGAAAACAAAGTCTTGTTCTTATCTGTCTGACAGTCAGTCTATCCACGTCTTTTGAAACAATATATACGTTAATAATACGATGTTAATCAACATTAAACATTGAAATTGAAGATATAGAGACCAATGTAGCTTGATGATAATATTGTGTATACAATTGCACTTTAACATGTCATGTACCATTTTCTTCTGTCGTACTCAGTACACAAGTCTTTCGTATTGGCACCCATCGTAAAGCAAATAAACAAAAATCGCTCCAAAATCGATCCCTGAATTTGTTCCTACTACCTTTTTTTTTTTTTTGAAAAGAAGAGTTCCTACTACCTTGGATAAACATAATCGTATAGAACCCTCGCCCATTCCTGCAGTGTTTAAGTTGTCATGCATTTATCAGAATTACTCTTTAACAATGAAATAATAAAAAGTCAGATACAAACTACATTCTTAATATTAATTATATGTCTGGTTATCAACATCAGCTTTAGATAATTAGTCTGGGGACCTAAGCACCTCCACTAATAATGTTTCTAAATTAGGAAGTAATAGTAAAAGTCAACTGGAACATGATTTACTTAAATTAATTAAAAATGTCCTTGAATAATGCTTAGTAATCTGAAATGATCTCAACTTGTTAAAGTTAGCTGTGTTTGAATGAAGAATTGCATTATAATATAATCTTCATTTTCGAATAATTAAAAGAGTTTGACCCAGTATTTACACGTCTAAATATGGCTATTTCATAATCCACTCAACTGGGGTATGAACTATATTTATTTTCTCATGATCTCATCTTAAGTGCATATCCATAGTCTACAAAATTGTCATAGCTGATAGCTGATCAAGAGGACACCTAAGATGTCCTTTAATTGAATCTTGGGGTAATCTAAAATAATATTAACACTTTATTATAATGTATTAATGAAGCATGTTGTTCTTTTAGGCTCATTGAGAGGCACTTGTTGCATGTTGTATTTTATTAATTATGTTTATTTGAAGCTACCCAGTTCATAGATAATTCTATAAATAGATTCATTCAATAGGCATTGGTTTTAACTTATATTTAAGGCAGTAACAGGAGAATATTGCATCTGTTTATATGGGAATCTGCATATCCACTTCTTATTCTTCTGAGATATATGATATTGAGCATGGCCCTGAGAATGTTGTGTATTATGAAGAACTGAAAGATGCAGCTGAAGGGAATCAAATACTTTGTTCTCTTCATTCTCAGCAAGGGAGTAAAGGGACAAATCAAGATTATGGAATAATTTATCAGGTACAGTATATGTTACATTGTTTATGAAGTTTTCAATGAATTTCGAGGATCTTCAACTGTGTTGCTAGTTTCTCGATACTGTATTTATCTTCAAGTAAATGAAACATGTAAGATTACAAGAAGATCCTAGTGTAGACTTGAAAATTTTTGTTGGTATAAAATGGAACTCTTATATTGGTTTCGTTTGAAGGTTGGAACGAAAAAATTGTGAACAAAATATAAGACTGAAGAAAACGCTGTAAGATGGAAAAGTGAAAGAATGCAGATTTGAAGAGATGCATTTTCCTTTAATAATCATTTCCGTGTCTGATTATAGAGATTAACTTCATTGTTTTCTTGAAAAGGGCTATGGAATGGAACAGGGAACTTTCTGTGGAGTCTTTGATGGGCATGGAACAAATGGTCATATGGTCAGTAAGTTGGTCAGAAATCGCTTGCCTTCATTGCTCTTAAATCAAAGAAATGATATTGTGAAATACAATTCACCATCAGCTAATGATAGAAATTTTGAGAACTGGAAAGAGGCTTGTGTTAGTGGATTCAGGGTAATAGACAAAGAGATCAAACTTACGGAAAATTTAGACTGCACTTGCAGTGGAACCACTGCTGTTACTGCTATAAAACAGGCAAGATTATTACTATTGCCTGATTTTCAATAACATTTATACATATATTATGCACATTTGAGATTAATCTATATACATTATTGCTTGTATACATACATTGCCATTAAAACAAAATATTTCACAGGGTGAAGACCTTGTTATAGCAAATCTAGGTGATTCAAGAGCAGTTCTGGGAACAATTGGTCAAAATGGAATCCGGGCTGTTCAGTTAACCACTGACTTAAAGCCATGTGTTCCCAGTAAGTCAATATGTGTTTTCTTCCATTATCACCACTTTTTGTCTTATTTCTAATAGTTGAATTCAGATTCTTAACAGCTCCGACCAGATAATCTGAACGTACTTCTTTATATTGTTATTAGTTGTGTTATTTCTGATGCAGTGGAAGCAGAGAGAATTAGATCGTGCAATGGTCGTGTGCTTGCACTGAAAGATGAATCACATGTTCAACGAGTATGGTTGCCTCATGAAGACTCTCCAGGCCTAGCCATGTCTCGAGCTTTTGGAGACTTCATACTCAAAAATCATGGTGTTATTTCCATTCCTAATATCACGTATCACCATCTAACTTCTTCTGACCAATTCCTTGTACTTGCAACTGATGGAGTAAGCCTTCATTTCCCAAACTGAATAATTAATAAATATCATGAATTTCAAATAATGAACAAACTTTTTACCAACAATTGCAGGTTTGGGATGTGCTAAGCAATAATGAAGTGGTATCAATTATATGGGCAGCAAACAGTGAAGAAGCGGCTGCTAAGGCAGTAGTGGATGCAGCCACAGCTGCATGGGAACACAAGTACCCGACGACGAGGAGGGATGATTGTACTGTAATATGTCTCTTCTTTCAGAGGAGTTTGCATCACAGCACAGAGTCTCAAACACAACCTTTGACATGAAGTAAGGTTTAATTGCATTGACTGTTACAAGTTGAGATTTGTAAATTTCATGATTACAAACATCACAAATACAGCCTAATATCTATACTCCTTGAAGAACAATTCAAAAGTTGAAGCTGCATTGTAACTCGTAACATCTTACATCGATTTTTTATTTAAGGTTTGAAAGTGCACAATCCATATCGAAGTTGCTAGTTATTTTGGGTCCAACTGTAGCATTCTCCATTACCACAAACATGCTTCTTACATTAACTTTAGTTCTAACGTATGTATGATTTACTCATTGTGATATAGGTTCTGGATTTTGTGTTTCGAGTAACCAGATTGATTTAGGTTCAAAGCAATCTATCTTTTCTTAATCATGCTTAAGATCCTTCAATTTTATAACATGTTCCATTTCTAGATCGAATGGGGGTATAAATATAACAAAAAGTTGTGCCAAATAAACAGGGAAGTATGAATGAATATTCTTTCCAGGATTGGCAATAGAACAAAGGCTAGATAAAATCACATTGTGCAAAGAAGCTATCGTATTCAAAAACTATTAAAAAATAATTTTTAATTTATGATCAACATTTATTTTGAAAACTTATTTTAAAATGGAGGGAATATTTATTTTCCATATTTTTTACTTATAAAATAACCGTTAGTCCTATTTATTTCTCTTCTTTTCCAACTTGCCGAATGACCCGACCAAGTTTTTACTGGTTTTCAAAAGCCGGGGATGAATTTAAATTTAATAATTTCTTTTTACCGATTCTTTTAGGACCTACTTATAATACAGCAATTTTTATGTTACCACAACAGCTCTTTCTCTATTCGAAAAAAACACTTAAATTATCAATTATTTAAATCGGTAGTACAAAAAAAGTTAGCTCAATTATACAATATAATTATACATACACTGCTTATGCTAATTGATCCAGATCTATATTTCACTAGCAATAACATCGAAAATTAAATAACACGTTTTCATTAATTAATTCTTGAGCATCAACATCAACCCGTATATACAGCCACAACTAATAGATCCAGATCTATGACTATTAATATAACACACAACAAATCAATATAGAAAAGCATAAACTAAAACATTATATTAAGCACAACAACAACAATAATAATAATAATAATAAAATCAATGATTAACTAGTGAATTAATTAATAAAACCTACATGAATCTCTACTAATCACCACATCAAAATCTCAAATCAAAATCATACACTCTATATCACTCTCACTCTAGAAATACTAATATAATAATAGAGCTATCAGTATAATATAATATATATTCTACTGTATCTCATGCGATACTCATAAGCTTCGTATCATAGTTTCAGTCTCTAGATCCTGAGAAAGGCGGCGATGGCGCACACAACGGCGGCGAGAGGCGGCGAGAGAGATCCGGCGGAGGACGTCGGAGATGGCGCCGGAGCGGGTGATTCGTCGGCGAGTGTAGATCCGATGAGAGAGAAGACGATAGCGAAGAGCGCGATGAGAGAGATTGTAGAGTGAGAAAGTGCCATTGTATGTGTTTGAGAGAGAGAGAGAGATGTGAGAGTGAGGACAGGAGTAAAGTGAGATGGGAAGGGTTTGTTGTGTGTGTGTATGTGTATATATATAGGTAGGGATATTATGGTTGTTGCGTGGGGTGGCCTGGGCTGTTAGCGTTTAATACAACTGCCCATGTGAGATACGTGTATTGTTGGGGGCCCAATTCCAACAACAAAACATATTTACTTCAAAACATTTATCACAAATATCCGGCAATAATTGTCTTTTTAACTTTTTTACATATTTTAAATATTGTTTTAAAAATCGGTGATTAATTTTGTTCGATAATTCACCGAATTGATTAAATTTCTGATTATTCAATTATTCATTCCGATTAATACCTGATTTATCCGATTAATCCTTATTTTGTGTCTTTATTGACTAAATCTGATTTCTGCTTTTTACAACACTGATTTTAGAGTATATAAAAATATAATTATATAATTTTGAAACAAATATTTTTTAAATAAAAACGAAACATCAAAATATTTATTTAAAAGATAAAACTTCTTAAAAATAATATGTAAAATTATCATTTTTATGTATTTTAAAATATGTAATAAAAAATCAAAAGTACATATACTTTTTTTTGAAATAGAGGGAGTAAGGCCCCATTTAGTATTGTTGTTACAGACAGTTATGACTAATTTGTGCTGAAAAGTTGTCTGAAAAGTGTTTGATAAAATTCAAAATTTGATGTTAGAAAAAACGTTTTTGATCTAAAAGTTGCTGTTAGAGAAAGTATGTCCCCACATTCTTTCGGAAAAAATTAATTTTCAGTTTTTACAGGAAGTAATAACAAATTTCATCATCAAATCTCTCCAAAAATATTATTTTTATATATTATATTTCAAAATATGCACAAATCAAAAAAATTATCAAACAGTCATCTGATTTTTTTAACAACACTTTTTCTACCAGCACTTTTTCTCAAAGTACAACAATTTTTAACGCCAATTCCAAATGGACCCTAAACCATTGATTTATTATTATAGTCGTATATTTTTGGCTGCTTTAAATCTGTTATTTAAGAAAAAGGCGGAAGTCATATGCCCTAGATTGCGAAATTTTTTTAAAAAAAAAATCACGGACCTCATTTATTTCGGTGATTTGATTTTGTATTTAGTAGTCGAAATTTCATTTCTAAAATAATAAAATAATTGAGAAGTGTGCAATATATGACTCTGAAGACAATATCTTATTATGCATATTCTCTCATTATACAACTACTTTGCCTAATTTTCTCTCATAGAAATCGTGTATACACTTAAAAAATTCATTTTTGAGCCGGAAAAGTAAAGAGGGAAACAAAAAGGGAGTCTTAGAGATTTTTAGTTTTTATGAAATTAATTATATCTCACCCAATAATACTAGTATTTAATTTTTGAGAGGTAAATAATTCATTAATTAAAAGTCATACGACATCTACAAAAATAATTGAAATTAAACGAATACATCATATGAATCAAATTAATGTTACTTTCAGTAAAACTACTATCGTCATGTTGATCATGCATTGTGGAACATCACTTGTTTGTATCGCTGGAACATGCAGTCTTGTTGAAAAGACAATCTAACGATTTGTTGTAGTACTGAGTAGAAGTATGAATACATAATGTATCCAAATATATTCAAAAATTCGACCATAACTGTGATTCTATATGAACCTTTTTCAATGAACTACTACTTTTATGAAACTTATCAAGATTTATTATCTCGAACATTAAACACACTAAAATAAGAACAAAACCCAAAAAATGGATAGAGAAAAATATACTAAATCCCTACGAAGGATAACAAAACCCAACAAATGGGTACTAAACACTTTCAGAAAGAGAGACTTATTTAAATAAATAGAGATAAAGTGGAGAAAAACAAGAAATAGAGGGGCTTATCATCAACCAAGAAGCTGATGATAGTTCCAAATCAATAATTGTTTTTAGGGTTTTTGGGGGAGAAGGGAGTGTGGCGGCTGTGTTTGATTTTGTTAGTTGAGTGTAACAATATTCTACCGGTATTTAATTAATCACTATATAACTAGATATATATTTAATTATGACAAATCAAATTAATCTATTTCTATTTCTATATATAATATGCCAACATAAGGGCAAAATGAGCCAATAAAATAGTTGTGAAATTACAAATATACCCATATATTACGAATCAATGTAGGCTTGATGATAACTTTAATCTTAGAATCATAGAATTTTATTTATTGTAACTAATCAACTGATATAAAAATTATAAATATTAATTGATCAGAAAATCATTTATCAGTTGAAATATTTATATGAATCAACTGATAATATGGATGATAGCTTAGGCGTCCTTAGTCTATTTCAATTGATATTGTAACATCCCTAAAATTTTAAGTGTAATTATTTATTTTGGAGTAACGAATTTTAGTTTTAAATTTGAAAAGGAACTTTTAGTCGAGATTTAATATTTTAAGTATATTTCTGAGAATTATTTTAGTGGTTAATTTATTATTATTTTTTTTCAAAGTCCCAAGATATCACTAAAAATCTTTAAAGTCCGAAAATAGATATTTTTATATTTTCGGGAAAGAGGAGATTCTAGAATTTTGCTAGTCATGTATATAATTATTTTGAGCAAGGGAGCTATTTTAGAAATATTAATATTGTGAGATTTATTTGGAGAATATTTATAATATTTTAGTAGTGGTATTTAATTATTTAAAATACCCAAGAGACTACTAAATATTTAATTGAAAAATAGAAGTGAATTATTTAAAGAAAAAATATATTTTAGAAATTATTAAAAAGGAGACATGAGACTGTGACCATAGAATATTTTTAATGTGGACTAAATTTATTTAAATTGGGTCAAGTATACTTAGAATGGACCTTGAGTTTATTTTGGGCCAATTTTATTATTTTGAGCCCAAGGATATTAATAAGTATAAGTAGCATTTTTAGTTATTAAAATTCATTATATATCATCATCTTCTTTCATTTAGAGACGGAAAATATTAGAGTGAGGAGAGAGAAGACAAACTTTGAGAAAAACATTTGGAGATCCGGGTGGTTGACCTTGCATGCATTTATATTTTCGGAACGAGCTCGATACGAGGAATCCAATGGTATAATTTGTTTGAAGTTTCGAAGAAGATTAAAACAGGGTTTATCGGAGAAGTTGTTTGAGAACTTGGTTTCGAAATCTATACAAGGTATGATACTTTACGTACTCCACCCTACGTTTTGAAGTAATTTTCGTACTCCGATTATTTAGTTTTGGTGTTGCATGCGACATGATTTGAGTTTGAGATTTTTAGTTAAAGATTCTATTTTATTATTCATTATTAATGATGGAGGGATATAAAAAGGATTTATTTGAGGCATTTTATAATTTTTAGAGTTTTATTTTATTTGATTGAGTTTTAATAAAATCAATTTGGGTTGGAGATTATTATTTGCAGAGTACAAATTTTACTTTACGAGCTTTATTTCCATTTTTGGAAACTGATTTTTAAGGAGTAAAAGGTGGGTTGTTAGTTTGGCAAATACCCAAAGTGAAATTAGGGATGTGTTTTGTAAATAGGTATTTGAATTAGGGCTTTTTATTTTGAATCGGGTCGGACAAAAATGGAGCGGGAGGGGGGACAAAAATGGAGCCGGCGGTGGTGGTTATTGCAGGCGGCAAAACGGAGGCAGGAGGGAGTATATCTATGTGTGTGTCTATCTGGTATGTGTGTGTATATGTGATTGTGTGTGCGTGTGTGCAGAGACGAGAGGGAGATGAGGGGGAGAGAGAGCAGCGACGGGAGAGAGAGAGAGGAGAGGGAGAAGGAGGGCAGTGGTGGTGACCGCAGGTGCCGCCCGATTCTGCCGGCCACCACTGCCGTAGTGGTGGCGGCGATGGTGGTGTTGAGTTGTTTTAATTATTATTTTATTGGGGATTGATTTAATTGAATATTTTGGGAATATTTTTGTGGAAAAATATTTTAAAAGGTGGATGTATTATTTTAAATTGGAGGAATGATTTTAAATATTATTGAGAGTTATTATTATTTTTGGAGATGATTAAATTGAGAAAAATGGAGTTGAGGTGAATATTGAAGTTTAATTAAATATTGAGGAGTATTAATTTGGTTGATTTATTTAGTTAGTTTTGAGATGGATCGACCATTTTATAAAGGAGACATTTTCGTCGAGTAATAAAAATGGTGAATTATTTTTAAAGAGAGTAAAATATTATTTTATTAAATATATTTGAAACGAGAAAATTTAGAATAAATGAGTTGGATATTATTAGAGATCGGAGTTGGAATTTATTGGATTAAATAAGATGAGAATATTATTGGAGTTGGATTATTTTACTTGGACTTTATTTTAAAATAGTGGAATAAGACAAATGAGTTAATATTTTGAGAAAATGACTTGAATTAGAGTTACTCGAGTAGATTTCGAGTTACTCGAGAAAAGTCATATATTATTTTTAAGATTAAGAGTAACGTCTTTAAAGTGAGGCAATATAGTTAATTATTAAAAGAGTTTAAAGAAGATTATTTGGTGAATATTATATTATATTTGGATATTAAAAATCCAAATAAATATGAGTTTACTAAATAAGTTATAAAGCATCTGATTTAAAATAATGATTAGGTAATAGCAATAGGGTACTTATCATGGTTAAAGTACAAGTAAACAAGGTTAAGGAAATGGTGAAAAACACAAGTCACAGTTAAGGTTGATGGTTTAAGAATTTAAAACTAGTTTATAAGTTATCAGTAGCAGTTCAGAGATTGAAAAGTTTAAGGTATAGTCAAAACTTGTATAAGGTTGTAGTTTAAGTAAAATAGTTAAAATAAGGCATGCTGTATCTTAAAACAGTTGAGATAAAGTAAAGCAGTCGCAAGATTATACAACAGTTCATAAAACACTTCATGAGTTTAAAGAGATTAGGCAATAGTTACTTGCCTCAAAAAGATTGCTACCGCTGCTGAACAGGTGGATCTCACTATCACCGACTCTAACTCTCTACTTTTGTCTTTCCTTTATCTTTCACCTCAACGTCCTTTGTAGCTACACATAAATAGTACCATATCAGTATCTTATATATTCTCGACGTTCTCTTTAACGTCTAGCTACTCTACCCTTTCGTTACTGTAACCCCTTAACATATATATATATATATATATATATATATATATATACACACAGTATACATACTCTACTAATTAACCAATTATACACTGGTAGACACATAAGACATAAGCATTCACTTTAATTATATACTACCACCATTCCTGACTGGTAGCAATGTCTATACAGAAGTGATGTGCCAATAATGTTTTAACAAGATCATTGGTTTTATAAAATTTTGGCAGCACTTCCTCTATATATAGAGCTATCTGTCAGAATACAATCGACACAATCATATATCAAATTTATCCATATAATCAACCCAATTTCACATCTCCATTTACATCATATTGAAAAACTCGAATATTATATATATATATATATATATATATATATATATATTCGAAAATACAATAATATTATAATTCAAAAATCTTAATTAACCAAACAACTTTATTCCAATTAGACCTGTATTACTCGAATAGCTCAAAGCAATTAGCAATCAACCTTATTTCCACAAAAAAATCACATTAGATCATATGCATATATCAAATTTTCGAATAGAACAATGGACATATAATTCAAAATTTTAGATTAACTACAAAACATGGCTTGCTATAATTGATTCTCCAACATTAGGGCTTGTAACAGCTAACACAATCATCAAACTCAATTTACACAATCTACATATATAAAATTTTATCATTTTCGAATATAATTAAGTATATAATATTCGAAAATATAAAATGCCCGATATACATACATGCAACAAAAATTAATCATTTTAATAAATCACTTAAACACATTGTGGTCAAACAGGCAGTCAACTAGATATATAAAATGACCATATACATCATCTTATCATATTGGAGCATAAAAATAATATAACTCATATTAATTAAATATATATAAATATCTCAATCGTTACATTCTCCCCTCCCCTTTATAAGGATTCTGTCCCCAGAATCAGCATAAGTAAACAAGTAGGGATACTTTTCAAGCATTTCACTCTCAAGTTCCCATGTGGATTCCTCAACTCGAGGATTTCTCCACAAAACCTTAACAAGCCTAACAGATTTATTCCTTAAAACCTTATCCTTACGGTCCTGAATCACTACAGGCTATTCTATGTAGGACAAATCGAGTTGAATCTCCAGGGGTTCATACTCTATTACATGACTCATATCAGGGTTATACTTTCTAAGCATAGATATGTGAAAAACATTGTGGATATGCTGCATCTGCGGCGGTAGAGCTAATTCATACGCAACTTTCCCAACTCGCTTCAAAACTTCAAAAGGTCCTATATATCTTGGACTAAGCTTTCCTTTCTTGCCAAACCTGCTAACACCTTTCCATGGAGAAATCTTTAATAATACTTGGTCACCTTCTGCAAAACTCATATCCTTCCTTGACTGATCAGCATACTTCTTTTGCCTATCTTGAGCAGCTAACAACCTTTTCTGAATCAACTCGATCTTTTCCCTGGTTTGTTGAACTAACTCTGGACCCAAAATCTTACGTTCACCAACTTCATTCCAACACACAGGTGATCTGCACTTTTTTCCATACAAAGCTTCATATGGAGGCATTCCAATACTGGGATGATAGCTGTTGTTATATGAAAATTCCACTAACGGTAGATGCTCGTCCCAACTTCCTTCAAAATCCAGTGCACATACTCTCAGCATGTCTTCAATGGTCTGAATTGTCCTTTCACTCTGGCCATCTGCTTGAGGATGATATGCCGTACTCATTTTCAACTTCGTTCCTAAACATTCTTGAAACTTTTTCCAGAATCTCGAGTTAAATCTCTGGTCTCTGTCGGACACAATCGATACAGGAACGCCATGTCGCATAACAATCTCTTTCAGGTACAAATGAACCAACTTGTCTAGTGAAAATTTCTCGTTAATCGGTAGAAAGTGCGCGTATTTGGTTAATCTATCAATTATCACCCAAATAGCATCATGATTAGCCTTTGTTCTTGGCAATCCCACTACAAATTCTATAGCAAGATTTTTCCATTTCCATTCTGGAATTTCTAACGGTTGAAGTAATCCACTGGGTCTCTGATGTTCAGCTTTGACTCTCTGGAACGTATAACACTTGCTAATCCAATCCGCTACATCTCTTTTCATGCTGGGCCACCAAAAATTTTCTTTCAAATTCTTATACATTTTTGTACTTCCTGGATGGATTAAGAATCTTGAACTGTGCGCATTGCGCAAAATTTCATCCTTCAATTCCTTAATATCGGGAATCCATACACGTGAAGAATATCTTAAAATGCCTTTATCGTTCTTTTGACTTCTTAACTCTTCTCCCGTCAATTGAGCTTTGTCTTGTATCAGTACTTGTTTCTGACATCGCTTGATCTTCTCTAACAACTCTGGCTGGAAGGTCATTATATGCACCATCTCTTCTACTGAATCAGAACCACATACTTCTATTTCCAACCTTTTAAATTCTTTGATTAACTCTTCAGATGAAATCATTATATTCAATCTCTCCTTTCTACTTAAAGCATTTGCCACAACATTCGTTTTGCCTGGATGATAGTTAATCGTGCAGTCGTAGTCTTTAATCAATTCCAACCATCTTCTATGTCTCATGTTCAGCTCTTTTTGAGTAAAGATATACTTCAAACCTTTATGATCAGTGTAAATCTCACACTTTTCTCCATACAAGTAGTGCATTCATATCTTTAGTGCAAACACAATAGCAGCTAATTCTAGATCATGTGTAGGATACTTCAATTCATGAGGTCTTAACTCCCTGGAAGCATACACAATTACCTTTCCGTGTTGCATCAAAACACATCACAAGCCTTTGTGAGAAGCGTCACTGTAGATAACAAAATTCCCTTGATCGTCAGGTAATACCAACACTGGTGCAGACACTAATCTTCGCGTTAGTTCTTTGAAACTTTCTTCACACTTTTCATTCCACACAAACTTTTCATTCTTCTTGGTCAACTTGATCATAGGGGTAGCTATCTTCGAAAAATCTTGAACAAATCTTCGATAGTATCCCGCTAATCCCAGAAAACTTCATACTTCTGTTGGAGTTCTTGGTCTTTCCCACTTCATTACTGCTTCTATCTTTGCAGGATCAACTTTGATGCCTTCGTTGCTGACAACATGTCCTAGGAATTGTACTTCCCTTAGCCAAAATTCACATTTAGAAAACTTTGCATACAACTTTTCCTTTCTTAAAATCTCTAAAGCAATTCTCAAGTGTTCAGCATGTTCTTCCTCCGACTTTGAATATATCAGGATGTCATCGATAAATACAATCACAAATTTGTCTAAATACTTCTTCAAAACTCTGTTCATCAAATCCATAAACGCCGCTGGAGCATTCGTCAATCCAAAAGCCATAACCAAAAATTCACAGTGTCCATACCTCGTTCTGAACGCTGTTTTAGATATATCCTCAGGTTTAATCTTGAGTTGATGGTATCCGGACCTTATGTCAATTTTGGAAAAACATACGGCTCCTTTCAACTGGTCAAATAGATCGTCGATTCTTGGCAACGGGTACTTGTTCTTGATAGTCAACTTGTTTAACTCTCGATAATCTATACACAATCTCATACTTCCATCTTTCTTCTTTACAAACAATACCGGTGCTCCCCATGGGGACACACTAGGCCTTATAACTCCATTATCTAAAAGATCTTGTATTTGACTTGCCAACTCTTCCATCTCAACAGGTGCCATCCTATATGGAGCTTTAGAAACTGGCTCGGTGCCTGGGGCTAAATCAATAGAAAATTCGATTTCTCTATCGGGAGGTAAACCTGGCAATTCGTCTGGAAACACGTCGAGAAATTCATTGACTATGGGAACATCCTCTAATTGTATTGGCTTCTTCTCAGTATCTACTACATAGGCTAAGTAAGCCTCACATCCTTGACGTAAGACCTCTTCGCTTGAATGATATTCAGAAACTTCTTAACTTGCCTGGTGCCTCGAAATTCAACTTCCTTAGCTTCTGGGGTTTTCACTTTTAACTTCGTATTTCTACAATCTATTTGAGCCTCATACTCTGATAATCATTTCATTCCTAGGATTATATCAAATTCACCTAACTTAAAAGGTATCAAGTTAGTGAGAAAATGACAACTGCCTATTTCAATATCACACTTAGGACAAACTTGACTCACTGGGATCTTTGCCTGATTGGCTACTTCTATAACCAAGGCTTGTTCCAAAGGTTGAACTTCACATTGTAATTTACCAATAAATTCTTGAGATATAAAAGACTTAGTAGCTCCAGAATCAATCAACACATTAGCTTGAACTGAATTAACAGGAAGTGTACCTGAAATCACATCCACATCTTGGACAGCTTCTCTCTGGGTCATATTGAAAGTTCTTGCTCTGGTTTGTGGTACTGGAGATTGCGATGGAGTTCCAGCTATCCTGAGAACATTTGTAGTCTGAGTAGGCTCCTTGCACTCTCTTGCTATATGGCCTAGCTTGCCACACTTGTAACACATGATTCCAGACTTCTGAATTTGACTCTGAGTCTGACTATTACATTCTACAACATAGTGTCCCTTCTTGTTGCACTTGAAACAAGTAACATTTGGCTTATTACACACTCCGGAATGCTTCCTTCCACAAGTCTTACATTCAGGAACATATTGTCTTATTGTCTTCTACTGATTGAATCCTCGACCTCCGTTACCATTCTTAGACTGCTGAAAGTCACTCTTCTGACCTTCTGATCTTCTGTTGAACTTGCTTCTGAAATTACTTTGTCCTTGGCCTTCTTCTCTAGCCCCAAACTTCCTCTTCTTGTTATGCTTTTCCTTTTGAGACATATCACTTTCATTTTCCACAATCATTGCCTTCTGAACCATTGCGGCAAAGCTCTGTAGCTCAAAAACTGCCACTCTGCTTCGAATCCATGGTCTCAAGCCCTGCTGAAATCTTTTGACCTTCTTCACATCAGTATTTACAAACTCCGGTACAAACCTGGCCATTTCGGAGAACTTGGCTTCATATTATGCCACGCTCATGCTTCCTTGTTTTAATTCTAAAAATTTGATCTCCATTTGATCCTTCATAAAACTAGGAAAATACTTCTCTAAGAACAACTCTGTGAACTGGGCCCATGTAATCACACTTTCGCCTTGTAGTACCTTTGTAGACTCCCACCAATAACTAGCTTAAGTTTTTAGAAAATAACTTGCATATTCTGTCTTCTTGTCTTCACTTACATTTACTAACTGGAAAGCTTTCTCAATCTCTTTAAGCCATGACTTGGCTTCTATCGGGTCTACTGATCCTCTAAACTCAGGAGGTTTAACTGTTTGAAATGATTTGAAAGTGACCGCTGGGGGTACTGGGGGTCTTTGTTGTTGCTGGGTCAAAATAGTCGTTTTTTGTTGTAATAACTGGATAAGTTGGGCAACAGTGGGGTCCATAGGGGGTTGATCTTGTGTATCACGATTTTGGGATGAATTTGATGTGTTTCTGGTCTTTGGCGGCATTTTACTATAGGGAAAACAAGCAACTTATTAAGCAATACACTACATCATATCATAAACAGTTCAAATACTTTTAAAACCATTTGGAAATTAAAATTACCATTTAAAATCAACCTTATAACATCATTACTACATAAGTTGCCTATACAACAAGGGTATAAAGGTTCTATAGAAAACAGGTTAGCACAACAGGTATGAATAAGGCAATCATAAAGGTCAACAACAGGTATAAACAAAGTACTGATAAAGGTAAGAAACAGTTATGGATAGATGTGCGAAGGGTAAATAACAGGTATATAAGAAGGTACTGGAAACTGAAGAACAACCATAAATAAATACGAGGAATATTAACATTAAAGTGCAGAACAAGTTCAAGTCAAAGTACAACAACAAGAAATAAAAGTACGAGATGAAAAGCGGAGATAAAGTCTGATCGAGTGTGCTAGAGGGCTCTAACAGATGTCCCATCTAAGCACCCAAACACCCTAACATCTAGTCGCCCCGGTGGTCCCGGTCTCGGGCAGCCCTGAGTCCAACCAACAATCTGCTAACCACTCGAGTCAACTCTCTCGTCTGCTCCACCACATCATCAGTGAAGGCTCTAGCTGCCATCTGCCGACGACCTTCCTCCTCCACCGCTCTAATCCGCTCCTCCCACCACTCAATGGGTTGCTCAGGAACTCGCAACTGGGATCGGGTAATGGCTGGCCTATAAATCCTACGGCGTATAAGGGCACGTGCACTCTCTGACGGTGGGGCACTCCCTGATGGTAGATCAGTCTGAACAGGGGGCTCAAGATTCATCTCCTCCTCACTCTCGGAACTAGAAATGACGATAGTATTATCAGAATCCGCTGTAGAATTCGAAGAAGTACCAGGAGAGGGTGGTGGTAACTCATAAATGCCACGAGCCTGCAATAATATAAAATAGTATGCAGTGCAAAAAATGAGATAAAGATTATCTTAAATCTAAAGTTGAAATCCTAACGTCTATACCACTCTTCGTTATCTAATCCTATCTTAATATCACACTCAACGAGTGATATCTTTTATTTACATTTACATTTATAATATTAGAAAATAAAAGATATACGAGTGATATTAAGATAGGATTAGATAACGAAGAGTGGTATAGACGTTAGGATTTCAACTTTAGATTTAAGATAATCTTTATCTCCTTTTTTGCACTGCATACTATTTTATATTATTGCAGGCTCGTGACATTTATGAGTTACCACCACCCTCTCCTGGTACTTCTTCGGATTCTACTGCGGATTCTGATGATACTATCGTCATTTCTAGTTCCGAGAGTGAGAAGGAGCTGACTCTTGAGCCCCCTGTTCAGACTGATCTACCATCAGGGAGTGCCCCACCGTCAGGGAGTGCACGTGCCCTTATATGCCGTAGGATCTATAGGCCAGCCATTACCTGATCCCAGTTGCGAGTTCCTGAGCAACCCGTTGAGTGGTGGGAGGAGCGGATTAGAGCCGTGGAGGAGGAAGATCGTCGACAGATGGCAGCTAGAGCCTTCACTGATGATGTGGTGGAGCAGGCGAAAGAGTTGACTCGAGTGGTTAGCAGATTGTTGGTTGCACTCAGGGCCGCCCGAGACCGGGACCACCGGGGCGACTAGATGTTAGGGTGTTTGGGTGCTTAGATGTGACATCTGTTAGAGCCCTCTAGCACACTCGATCAAACTTTATCTCCGCTTTTCATCTCATACTTTTATTTCTTGTTGTTGTACTTTGACTTGAACTTGTTCTGCACTTTAATGTTGATATTCATCGTATTTATTTATGGTTGTTCTTCAGTTTCCAGTACCTTCTTATATACCTGTTATTTACCCTTCGCACATCTGTCCATAACTGTTTCTTACCTTTATCAATACCTTGTTTATACCTGTCGTTGATCTTTATGATTGCCTTATTCATACTTGTTGTGCTAACCTGTTTTCTATAGAACCTTTATACCCTTGTTGTACAGGCAACTTATGTAGTAATGATGCTATAAGGTTGATTTTAAATGGTAATTTTAATTTCCAAATGGTTTTAAAAATATTTGAACTGTTTATGATATGATGTAGTGTATTGCTTAATAAGTTGCTTGTTTTCCCTATAGTAAAATGCCGCCAAAGACCAGAAACACATCAAATTCATCCCAAAATCGTGATACACAAGATCAACCCCCTATGGACCCCACTGTTGCCCAACTTATCCAGTTGTTACAACAACAAACGACTATTTTGACCCAGCAACAACAAAGACCCCCAGTACCCCCAGCGGTCACTTTCAAATCATTTCAAGCGGTTAAACCTCCTGAGTTTAGAGG
Organism: Oenanthe sinensis; assembly: GCA_028671895.1. NCBI lineage: Eukaryota > Viridiplantae > Streptophyta > Magnoliopsida > Apiales > Apiaceae > Oenanthe > Oenanthe sinensis. Next base: position 13,955,867 of record CM053799.1, read on the forward strand.
ATCAGTAGACCCGATAGAAGCCAAGTCATGGCTTAAAGAGATTGAGAAAGCTTTCCAGTTAGTAAATGTAAGTGAAGACAAGAAGACAGAATATGCAAGTTATTTTCTAAAAGCTTAAGCTAGTTATTGGTGGGAGTCTACAAAGGTACTACAAGGCGAAAGTGTGATTACATGGGCCCAGTTCACAGAGTTGTTCTTAGAGAAGTATTTTCCTAGTTTTATGAAGGATCAAATGGAGATCAAATTTTTAGAATTAAAACAAGGAAGCATGAGCGTGGCATAATATGAAGCCAAGTTCTCCGAAATGGCCAGGTTTGTACCGGAGTTTGTAAATACTGATGTGAAGAAGACCAAAAGATTTCAGCAGGGCTTGAGGCCATGGATTCGAAGCAGAGTGGCAGTTTTTGAGCTACAGAGCTTTGCCGCAATGGTTCAGAAGGCAATGATTGTGGAAAATGAAAGTGATATGTCTCAAAAGGAAAAGGATGACAAGAAGAGGAAGTTTGGGGCTAGAGAAGAAGTCCAAGGACAAAGTAATTTCAGAAGCAAGTTCAACAGAAGGTCAGAAGAGTGACTTTCAGCAGTCTAAGAATGGTAACGGAGGTCGAGGATTCAATCAGTAGAAGACAATAAGACAATATGTTCCTGAATGTAAGACTTGTGGAAGGAAGCATTCCGGAGTGTGTAATAAGCCAAATGTTACTTGTTTCAAGTGCAACAAGAAGGGACACTATGTTGTAGAATGTAATAGTCAGACTCAGAGTCAAATTCAGAAGTCTGGAATCATGTGTTACAAGTGTGGCAAGCTAGGCCATATAGCAAGAGAGTGCAAGGAGCCTACTCAGACTACAAATGTTCTCAGGATAGCTGGAACTCCATCGCAATCTCCAGTACCACAAACCAGAGCAAGAACTTTCAATATGACCCAGAGAGAAGCTGTCCAAGATGTGGATGTGATTTCAGGTACACTTCCTGTTAATTCAGTTCAAGCTAGTGTGTTGATTGATTCTGGAGCTACTAAGTCTTTTATATCTCAAGAATTTATTGGTAAATTACAATGTGAAGTTCAACCTTTGGAACAAGCCTTGGTTATAGAAGTAGCCAATCAGGCAAAGATCCCAGTGAGTCAAGTTTGTCCTAAGTGTGATATTGAAATAGGCAGTTGTCATTTTCTCACTAACTTGATACCTTTTAAGTTAGGTGAATTTGATGTAATCCTAGGAATGAAATGGTTATCAGAGTATGAGGCTCAAATAGATTGTAGAAATACGAAGTTAAAAGTGAAAACCCCAGAAGCTAAGGAAGTTGAATTTCGAGGCACCAGGCAAGTTAAGAAGTTTCTGAATATCATTCAAGCGAAGAGGTCTTACGTCAAGGATGTGAGGCTTACTTAGCCTATGTAGTAGATACTGAGAAGAAGCCAATACAATTAGAGGATGTTCCCATAGTCAATGAATTTCTCGACGTGTTTCCAGACGAATTGCCAGGTTTACCTCCCGATAGAGAAATCGAATTTTCTATTGATTTAGCCCCAGGCACCGAGCCAGTTTCTAAAGCTCCATATAGGATGGCACCTGTTGAGATGGAAGAGTTGGCAAGTCAAATACAAGATCTTTTAGATAATGGAGTTATAAGGCCTAGTGTGTCCCCATGGGGAGCACCGGTATTGTTTGTAAAGAAGAAAGATGGAAGTATGAGATTGTGTATAGATTATCGAGAGTTAAACAAGTTGACTATCAAGAACAAGTACCCGTTGCCAAGAATCGACGATCTATTTGACCAGTTGAAAGGAGCCGTATGTTTTTCCAAAATTGACATAAGGTCCGGATACCATCAACTCAAGATTAAACCTGAGGATATATCTAAAACAGCGTTCAGAACGAGGTATGGACACTGTGAATTTTTGGTTATGGCTTTTGGATTGACGAATGCTCCAGCGGCGTTTATGGATTTGATGAACAGAGTTTTGAAGAAGTATTTAGACAAATTTGTGATTGTATTTATCGATGACATCCTGATATATTCAAAGTCGGAGGAAGAACATGCTGAACACTTGAGAATTGCTTTGGAGATTTTAAGAAAGGAAAAGTTGTATGCAAAGTTTTCTAAATGTGAATTTTGGCTAAGGGAAGTACAATTCCTAGGACATGTTGTCAGCAACGAAGGCATCAAAGTTGATCCTGCAAAGATAGAAGCAGTAATGAAGTGGGAAAGACCAAGAACTCCAACAGAAGTAAGAAGTTTTCTGGGATTAGCGGGATACTATCGAAGATTTGTTCAAGATTTTTCGAAGATAGCTACCCCTATGATCAAGTTGACCAGGAAGAATGAAAAGTTTGTGTGGAATGAAAAGTGTGAAGAAAGTTTCAAAGAACTAAAGCGAAGATTAGTGTCTGCACCAGTGTTGGTATTACTTGACGATCAAGGGAATTTTGTTATCTACAGTGACGCTTCTCACAAAGGCTTGGGATGTGTTTTGATGCAACATGGAAAGGTAATTGCGTATGCTTTCAGGCAGTTAAGACCTCATGAATTGAAGTATCCTACACATGATCTAGAATTAGCTGCTATTATGTTTGCACTGAAGATATGAAGGCACTACTTGTATGGAGAAAAATGTGAGATTTACACTGATCACAAAAGTTTGAAGTATATCTTTACTCAAAAAGAGCTGAACATGGGACAAAGAAGATGGTTGGAATTGATTAAAGACTACGACTGCACGATTAACTATCATCCAGGCAAAACGAATGTTGTGGCAGATGCTTTAAGTAGAAAGGAGAGATTGAATATAATGATTTTATCTGAAGAGTTAATCAAAGAATTTAAAAGGTTGGAAATAGAAGTATGTGGTTCTGATTCAGTAGAAGAGATGGTGTATATAGTGACCTTCTAGCCAGAGTTGTTAGAGAAGATCAAGCGATGTCAGGAACAAGTACTGATACAAGACAAAGCTCAATTGACGGGAGAAGAGTTAAGAAGTCAAAAGGACGATAAAGGCATTTTAAGATATTCTTCACGTGTATGGATTCCCGATATTAAGGAATTGAAGGATGAAATTTTGCGCGATGCGCACAGTTCAAGATTCTCAATCCATCCAGGAAGTACAAAAATGTATAAGGACTTGAAAGAAAATTTTTGGTGGCCCAGCATGAAAAGAGATGTAGCGGATTGGATTAGCAAGTGTTATATGTGCCAGAGAGTCAAACCTGAACATCAGAGACCCAGTGGATTACTTCAACCGTTAGAAATTCCAGAATGGAAATGGGAAAATCTTGCTATGGACTTTGTAGTGGGATTGCCAAGAACAAAGGCTAATCATGATGCTATTTGGGTGATAATTGATAGATTAACCAAATACGCGCACTTTCTACCGATTAACGAGAGATTCACTAGACAAGTTGGTTCATTTATACCTGAAAGAGATTGTTATGTGACATGGCGTTCCTGTATCGATTGTGTCCGACAGAGACCCGAGATTTAACTCGAGATTCTGGAAAAAGTTTCAAGAATGTTTAGGAACGAAGTTGAAAATGAGTACTGCATATCATTCTCAGACAGATGGCCAAAGTGAAAGGACAATTCAGACCATTGAAGACATGCTGAGAGTATGTGCACTGGATTTTGAAGGAAGTTGGGACGAGCATCTACCGTTAGTGGAGTTTTCATATAACAACAGCTATCATGCCAGTATTGGAATGCCTCCGTATGAAGCTTTGTATGGAAGAAAGTGCAGATCACATGTGTGTTGGAATGAAGTTGGTGAACGTAAGATTTTGGGTCCAGTGTTAGTTCAACAAACCAGGGAAAAGATCGAGTTGATTCAGAAAAGGTTGTTAGCTGCTCAAGATAGGCAAAATAAGTATGCTGATCAGTCAAGGAAGGATATGAGTTTGGCAGAAGGTGACCAAGTATTATTAAAGATTTCTCCATGGAAAGGTGTTAGCAGATTTGACAAGAAAGAAAAGCTTAGTCCAAGATATATAGGACCTTTTGAAGTTTTGAAGCGAGTTGGGAAAGTCGCGTATGAATTGGCTCTACCGCCGCAGATGCAGCATATCCACAATGTTTTTCACATATCTATGCTTAGAAAGTATAACCCTGATATGAGTCATGTAATAGAGTATGAACCCCTAGAGATTCAACCCGATTTGTCCTACATAGAACAGCCTGTAGTGATTCAGGACCGTAAGGATAAGGTTTTAAGGAATAAATCTGTTAGGCTTGTTAAGGTTTGTCTGGAGAAATCCTCGAGTTGAGGAATCCACATTGGAACTTGAGAGTGAAATGCTCGAAAAGTATCCCTACTTGTTTACTTAGGCTGATTCTGGGGACAGAATCCTTATAAGGGAGGGGGAGAATGTAACGATTTAGATATTTATGTATATTTAATTAATATGAGTTATATTATTTTTATGCTCCAATATGATAAGATGAGGTATGTGGTCATTTTATATGTCTAGTTGTCTGCCTGTTTGACCACAATGTGTTTAAGTGATTTATTAAAATGATTAATTGATTTTTATGCTAAATTGAGGTACTCTTTGATTTTTATAAATTTATTGGTGTGTCCAATAATTATGAAATTTTATATGTATCTCCTATGTGATTTTAGAGACTTTCTAAAAATGGTGGTGTATTTAATTCTAGTCCCAGTGATTTTATATAAATCTTTCATTCCTGTTTTATTCTAGAGATATTTCTATTCTAAATTCCATATTTAATTATTGGAATGTCCAAAAATCATGAAATCTTTTCCAAAATTTTCCTTGGATATTCAGAAAGTTTTTAAAAATAAAATTTTATTTTATTCGAGCCCAAAAATAGTTTAATGATTTTCCTACTCTTATTTTCTGTTTTTATGCGGAAACTTAAAAGATTTTTAATTAAATATACGTTCATCAGAAAAATATTCTAAAAATATGTGTGAGCTTCTAAAATAATGTTCTGAATTTTAAAAATATAAAACTTATTTTTGTATTCTTTTTCCATCAAAATTCGAATTTTAAATTGTTTTAATTCAGAAAAATAGCAATTGTGAAATTACGATTTTGCCCCTGCCTTTTATAAAACCAGCAGCATCCATTTCTTTTCCTCTTGCTCTGCATTTTGATGTTCAGGTGCACTGTTCTCTCTCTCTCTCTCTCCAGCAACTCTCGTTTTTTCTTCAATTCTTATAGCAAGTATTAGTGAATTGTGTTGCTTTCTTGATCTATGTAAATGTTCGAGTGATTTTATATGTGATATTCGATTTTTTAGCTTTGCATGTGTGTATATATGCGGGTGTGTGTATATATGCAGACTTGATTGCATGCAACTGATTTGGGGACTTGGTTTATTGATTTAAAACGTGACTACGCTATAATAGGAGTGAATGAATGATTGGGTGTTGATAGAACCACCATCGGTTCTCCACCGGATCATCACCGTCAGCAATGACTCCGGGGAGCCGACTGGTGGATTATTGGAGGTTATAATGATGATGACATGTTAATTGCTATGCTAGTAACTTGAATTAGTTGGTAATTTTCGTTGCATGTATGTATATCGGGGCATTTTCAGATTTTCGAATATTATATACATAATTATATTCAAAAATGATAAAATTTTATATATGTAGATTGTGTAAATTGAGTTTGATGATTGTGTTAGCTGTTACAATCCCTAATGTTGGAGAATCAATTATAGCAAGCCATGTTTTGTAGTTAATCTAAAATTTTGAATTATATGCTCATTGTTCTATTCGAAAATTTGATATATGCATATGATCTAATGTGATTTTTTGTGGAAATAAGGTTGATTGCTAATTGCTTTGAGCTATTCGAGTAATACAGGTTTAATTGGAATAAAGTTGTTTGGTTAATTAAGATTTTCGAATTATAATATTATTGTATTTTTGAATATATATATATATATATATATATATATATATATAATATTCGACTTTTTCAATATGATGTAAATGGAGATGTGAAATTGGGTTGATTATATGGATAAATTTGATATATGATTGTGTCGATTGTATTCCGACGGATAGCTCTATAAATAGAGGAAGTGCTGCCAAAATTTTATAAAACTAATGATCTTGTTAAAACATTATTGGCACATCACTTCTGTATAGACATTGCTACCAGTCAGGAATGGTGGTAGTATATAATTAAAGTGAATGCTTATGTGCTATGTGCCTACCAGTGTATAATTGGTTAATTAGTAGAGTATGTATACTGTATATATATATATATATGTTAAGGGGTTACAGTAACGAAAGGGTAGAGTAGCTAAACGTTAAAGAGAACGTCGAGAGTATATAAGATACTGATATGGTACTATTTATGTGTAGCTACAAAGGACGTTGAGGTGAAGGATAAAGGAAAGGCAAAAGTAGAGAGTTAGAGTCGGTGATAGTGAGATCCACCTGTTCAGCAGCGGTAGCAATCTTTTTGAGGCAAGTAACTATTGCCTAATCTCTTTAAACTCATGAAGTGTTTTATGAACTGTTGTATAATCTTGCGACTGTTTTACTTTATCTCAACTGTTTTAAGATACATCATGCCTTATTTTAACTGTTTTACTTAAACTACAACCTTATAGAAGTTTTGACTATACATTAAACTTTTCAATCTCTGAACTACTACTGATAACTTATAAACTAGTTTTAAATTCTTAAACCATCAACCTTAACTGTGACTTGTGTTTTTCACCATTTCCTTAACCTTGTTTACTTGTACTTTAACCTACCCTATTGCTATTACCTAATCACTATTTTAAATCATATGCTTTATAATTGTTTTAAAACCTCTTGTTATACCTGTGAAATTGACCCTACAACCTGACTTTACTCCTATAACATGATTTTGATCCCTATGTCATGATTCCTGCTTACTTTACTGTAAAAGAGACTTGTATATAAATTTGTCTTCGAATAAAATTTACATCTGTCTCTTAACTTTTAAAAGATGGATTTAAATATGAAAGCTGACTTTCAAGAAGTCTTTTTCATCAAATGATTTGGTAATTTTAAAAGAAATGGTGTTGATATTATAGGAATTCCGATCAAAATGGTTTTTGCGGATTCCTATAGGTTGGAGGCGTAAGAGGTCGAGTGATGCCGGTCCAGCACTTTTATGTGAAGACTATAATGAGATAGTCAATGGCTATAATGTGATAGCCCAAGGCCAATGGCAATAAGTGCCTTTATGAGTACTCCTTATGTCCAGAGGGACTTCGGTTCGTTATGGAGACTTTACGTGGCTGATCACCCGTATTGTCCGGGCGTTGTGAGAAAACTCCAATCAAAATGATTTGGTTTTATAAGTAAAAGTCCTAATGAAAGGACAGTTTTATGAAATGATTTGGAAAACAAAGTCCTAATGAAAGGACAGTTTTATGAAATAATTTGGAAAACAATATCCTAATGAAATGATAGTTTTACAAGAATGATTTTTGAAATGATTAGTAATGAATTTTGAAATGCCTTACAATACTCTACTTTATATAGCATAGAACTGTCAGATATATCTTGATTTTGACTTCGTTTCATTTATTGTACATTGCTTCTTGTTATCCATCTAACCCCTGCGAAGTATTCCTAAACCTTGAAATGATTATTTTTAGAAGTTTCTTAAAAACTTTCACCCCAGACAATTAGAAACATTAACCCTGAACTGAACTCTTCAAATACATGTGCTTCTATCAGTGAAAGCCATGAAAAAAAGTTTTTCGTGTAATGAATACCAAGATTGGAAATTGTGGAGTATAATTATGGGACAATGATGTCCAGGAATGATTTTTAAGTATGATTATGAGAAAGGATTTCTAAATTTTATATAATATTGTAAAACTGTTTTAACCTGTATGGTTACTTGCTGAGCTTTTGTGGCTCATTCTTTTATTTTCTAACATCTACAACTTTTGAGAATCATGGTACGTCATAAGCAGACTACCAGGAAGAACATGTCTTTCATTAACTATGCTAGGCTGGCTGTCAGTGAACAGGTAGGATCAAGGACGAGCTAGCAGGAAATACTTTGTTAAGTCTTGTACTTTTGTTAATAGATTTTGAGATGTAACAGAAGTTGTAATAATATTATTTTGTTATTATAAATGTAAATGTAAATGAATGTAGATGGGTGCTTGTTTCATACCAATACCTTTAAAGGTCCAGGGTAGTAGTCGGGGTCGTGTATATGTGTATATTCTGTTATTATTATTTATGGTGCATGCATATAGGGTGTTAGTGGCTCCCCGATCTAGACCCCGGGTCGGGAGGGCGTCACAGGTTGGTATCAGAGGGACTCAAATGCTAGTAAACGAGGGTGATACTTGTGACATGGTAGTGATCGTACTATGGGGTATCAACATGTGGTTGTATATTTGTAGTGGTTGATCTCACTATAGAGTATCACGAGGTGAACCAACCAGTTCTATAAATACTTGTTGAATATCATTTCCTTGTTGTTAGGAATATATTCATTTGATGATATACAAAATAGTAGAACAGAGTCTAGCATATATATATATATATCTGTAAAAGAACAAGTCTTTCTAGTCTCTGATACAAGTAAATATAAATCAGAGTCTAGTTAGTTCATGTACTGGTATCAAGAGTATTTGTACTTAGAAGATTTTCTAAAAAAATAAAACCAGAGTTTTGATGCAAATCAGAGTCTGGAGTTCAATCAGAGTCTATAGACTATCAGAGTGTATAGTCTGTCAGGGACTGAAGATCATCAGAGTCTAAAGATTTTCAGAGTCTATAAAGCTGAAATTGAATTTGGAAGATGATCACAGTAATGGAAAGTCTTCAATAATAAAGGCTAATATATTGCGGATATGTTATGGGAAGAAAGAAGAATTACAAAAGGATGCTGTTAACTAATAATTAGGAATTCTATTCCTATTATAATTTGTTTTTCTGTTATTAGTTAATAGGCAGCTCTCTATATAAACACTCTATGTTACCTATTGTAATTGTCAAACTTTTGAGAGAGCATAGAGATAGAGAGAGTTGCTGTGAGAAACACAGAGAAACTGCTAGGGTTTGTGCACACCCTATGAGAGTTTATATTCATACACCAATAATACAAACAATATTAATTCATATCTTTGTGTTTGTTCTTTGTTCTTAATTTACATTAAGTTGATTTTAATCAGGCAAAAAGAGCACACAAGTATTCAACCCCCTCTTCTACTTATGTAACTGGGAAAACAATTGGTATCAAAGCTTAAAGTTTAAAATCATGTTGTACCTTTGCTTCTTGCCACACCTGATATTTTGATTTAACAGCATAACGCCCGTCTTTTGTATGAACCCAAGCAATTCTGTCACTAACTTCATGCTGAGGAATTTTAGTTTCCAAGATGGCTCTAGAGTCAACCGCCTCAAAGGTTTCTGTGACTTTACCTTCGTCACATTCAAGTAATACTGGCTTAAACCAATTACATACTTTTGCATTCCTGTTGTCACCATACTCTTTACTATCGACCATAAAATTTGATTTCTTCTGCAACTAGGGATCATCGCAAACATTGATGCTCTTCACATCCCCTAGCACCCACCTGAAACCCTTCTTCAACTCTTCTTTAGCAGCCCATATTCCCGAACATATAAAACTTGAACTTCCCGACCTTGAAGCTGTTAACATAGAATTGTCATGATAGTACATTGCTTTGAAAATTCGAGCTACAAGATAATTTAGTTTACTAATAAATTGCCAAATATGCTTCCCAAGCATTGTTAAATTGAATCCGTGCAAGTCTTTAAATCCCAAACCACCCTTCACCTTTGGCATGCTCATTTTCTCCCAAGATAACCATCTTATACTCTTGGAATTAGTTGTGTTAGAACTCCACCAAAAGCCATTTAGCATCCGTTCAATCTCTTGACAGAGAGTTTTATGGAAAAAAAACATGACATAGTATACGACGGGATAGATTGAACAACACTTTTGATAAGCACAACCTTTCATGCTCGTGACAACAGCTTAGCATTCCAATTTTGAATCTTTTTCCACACATTTTCTTTGATGAAATTGAACACCGATTTCTTAGATCTACCTATAAGAGATGGTAGACCCGGGTATCTACTCTTAATCAGGACATTCCAAACTCTTAAAATACCTAAAATTTCTTGTTGGTTGTCCTTCCTAACATTCGAAATATTAAAAACACCCGACTTTTGATAATTAACATCCTGCCCCGATAATAACTCATACGAGTTCAAAATGTTTTTTATGTTATGAGCCTCAGCTGAATTAGCATGAGGCAAAAAGCAGATGCGTAATGGTAGGAGCACATCGACTAACTTTACAACCATGAATATTACCACAAGCATCAGCATGCTTTATAGATCGGGAAAGTCCCTCTACACACAAAAGAAACAAATAAGGCGATAACAGATCTCCTTGACGTAGACCACGCTTTAGAAATATTGGACCAATTATAGAGCCATTAAAACAGACATTGTCTGAATTGAATGAACACAAAGCATGATTCATTTTATCCATACCTCACAAAACCTCATTCGAACCATTCTCTTCTTCAAGTATGACCAGTCAACCTTGTTATAAGCCTTGCTTATGTCTAGTTTCAAAATTACTTCTCCATCATTCCCTGACTGTTTCCTTTTCATGTAATGAATGACTTCAAAAGTTATCAAGACATTATCTGAAATATTCCTTCCTGGGACAAAAGCAGATTATTCCTCTGAAATACACCAAGGAAGAATCAGTTTCAGTCTATTCGCCAAACACTTTGCAAGAATTTTATACAAGACATTGCATAAAGCTATCAGCCTTAAATCTTTCATACACTCTGCATTTTCCTTTTTAGGGATTAGAACTATATTTGTGTCGTTTAACTCTACTAAAAATTTGAATGAGCTCAACCACTCTTTGCAACTATTAAACACTTCTCTCCCCAGACTCGGTGAGAAATTTTGAAAGAACGCCGGATTTAGACCATCTGGTCCCGATGCTTTGTCAGGATTCATGCTCTTTACTTTTACTGTAAAATCCTCGAATGAGATGTCCGCAACCAATTCCCTATTCCGGTCTTCTGTTACACAAACTTCATCCTCCTAATTACCATCATCATTTCTCTCCCGTCGTCGACAAACACTTTATTAAAGTAATCCAACACCACCTTATACATTCCTTCCTTATCAGAAACTACCATATCATCTTCAGTTTTCAAGTACGGAATAAAATTAGTTTTCTTCTTGGCTGAAGCATGAGCATGAAAAAACTTCGAGTTGGAATCTCCCTCTGCTAGCCAAAACATTTTTGCTCTTTGCTTCCAATATGCTTCCTTATGAAAAAACAGCTCATTTAACTTGTCTCTTTCAATGAAGTACTTTTTAATGCTATCTTCATCTTCTTTGCTGCTAAATTATTCAAAACCTCCTTCTGCTTGCAAATTTTCTCTCTAAATTTGTGAAAAAAGTTTCTTCCCCATTTAGCCATGAAGTTTGAAATAGAAATCAGTTTTGGAAGCAGATGAATCTTAGGTAAGCTCTTCCAATATCTACTAACTTCAGCATGAAAGCTAGGCTCCCCAAGTCACGTATTCTCAAACTTGAATCTGAACTGCTTTTTAATAACGGAAACATTGCAAAGATCAAGACAAATCGGCTCAGGATCCAGATGGATAGATAGGCTTTTTAATAACTGTTGTATCAAACAAAAACAAACGAGATGACTCCTATTATTCAGGTCCAACACATAGTCAAATTGCACTGCAGTATCCATTTAAATTTAAAATAAAATTGGGCCTAGTTATATTTAAAAAATAAAAGTTGGGTTGCAACCTTTAGTAGCATTCAAATATTATGTCTAAAATGTCACAAAGTTGATATATGAATATAAGAAAATGTTTCTAAAGTTAACTATAGATAAATTACCTAAAGTCACTTGCATTTTAAGTATAAAAATTAAATGATATCTTTATAATAATAAAATTCACCATCATATATTTACATAAATAACCTTAACATTGTATTATATTTTATGTTAACTTTAGATAATTAGCTAAAGGCAACTTTAGGGCATTATGATGCTGGTTTGCAATATATCTCAATTTTGCACGGGAACCTCTTCTTTTCACTCGTAAAAGACCCTGGGTTATACAAAAAACCGATCCAATTACAAAACTAGAACAACTTGGCTTATATAAACCAAAGCAGATATATATCCAGATTATCATGCATCTCTCCCTTTGCATCCAAAAGTTTAAATACAAAACCATGTTATCATGCTAACTTTTTCTATACAACACAAGTATTTGCATAATGGCAAAGTCTAGCTAAAAGATTTTTTCAAGTCTACTAGTATATTATTATAAAATCGAGAAGATCAGGCAACAAGAACCTTGTACTAGAGAAATTAACACTTAAGTTTTCATTTTTGTGTGTTCGATTCATGAGTCAAAATCCTAAGAATTTTGGCGCTAAAAGCAGCAAAGGTTCCATCGTACTTGGAGCGAATTTCCTGCCAAAGAGAGAACACACAGATGATGGCTGATCATTGTAAGAGCAGTTCTGATGTTCCAAGACTCTTTTCATGAATTCCTCTGTGATATCACCTCTTCCAAAGGTGGCAGGGTGAGGTCCACCCCTCGACCAATCCACCCAAGTGATGCTTCTGTTTGCCAACATATTTGGTGCTCGAATTGTCATCATGGTAGGAAAGTAATGCTCATCCACATAACATGGTGGTCTACAGAACTCCAGAAATTTAGGATAAAATTTGTTGTCTTCCACTATGTTGATGGCAAGCTTACGATTGACTTCAAACCATTGTGATCCTTTCCGCCATTGCCTAATGTTCACTTCGGGTAGCATGTTCTCCTTATAGCGTCCTCTTCCATGTGGCCCCGGGTCATCGAATGCACCAATAAAACTATATTTGGATTTCATTAGGTACTGGTAGGCAACAGTGAAATTGTAGAGCGGAATGCATGACTCTGAAAGAAGAATAAACCGTTCGTTTGAGATATCAAGCAAAGCATTAGCAAGAAGTCTTCTCTCAGCATCACACATACTCATCCTTCCCCATTCCGATACCTGCTTCAGAAGACACCAAGAATCATATACAACTCAAAATGATGAAGAACAATGGTATTATATAATATTCAGCAACCACTTAACAAAAAATATATATACTCAGCAACCAAAAACAGAGACACGAATTTCATTGAGAAGCACAAGCCATGGAAAACTCTAGCCCACGTAGCTTTCTATTGATAAATTATAACACCTACCTACACGCTCTATCAAACCACTGAATAGGAGCTAGCCTACTATTATCCAGACACCTACTTACAGCTTCAAATTTAAGACAGTGATACTTCCTTTTTGTTTGTTTAAGCTTTTCCCTAGATATAATCTTCATATAAGGAATAATGAATGTATGCAAAACTTCCCTCCACTGATATACTGATCAGTTTTGTTGACTTGCAATAACTCCAGTATAGCCATAATTGCCAGTTCAAAACTGTGATTCAAAAACTTTTCAACAGAAATCTCATATAGGTCTAGTATGCACCTATACGGATCTCAGTGCTTTCGGTAGAACATGATTTATGTGCTTTGAAGCAGTCCATACAAGAGCGCAAAACCGAAAAATATATTGAAACTAATAATTCCACAGGTCACTCATTTCTATCATACTTTGGAAACTAAAAATTTCTCAGGCAAGTTATAAGCTAATTAAAATTACGATTATATCCAACAGAGTACCAAGTTGCCTCTTTTTACTCTTTGCTACTAAAATCCATATGTGCAGAAAATTACCCTAAGCTGAATTGATCCTCAAATCATCTATTTTGCTGCTAAGCTAAGTTAACATACAAAAATACAACTTTTTTTCTTCTTGTTGTGGCCAATAGATGCAATCAAATTATTATATTGAATAAACGAAACAACAAAATGACCACAAAACTAGACAGCAGAGTTCACTTACGGCATACTTAAGGATGTGATTCCAAAAATTATATTATTCTTCACTTATAATATAAAATGCACCCCTGGAAACTAGGAAGTCAATTGTGAAGACTAGTCCCCCAAACTGTGTGTAATAAAGGAAGAAGCTTTAGTGAAATCATAAAGCATCTAACAGAATATCTGTGAGATGGTAATCTAACTAAGCACTGTTTATGCTTTCAATCCTGTTTCCGCAGGATACTGCTCTCTTTCCACAAAACTGTGATAACTCGCTCTTTATTTATGGTCTATAAACTGTCAAAACATTTGCAAGTACGGAAACATGGGTATAACATTGCATCATAAGCTTGGATGATAAAATCATAACAGAGCAGAGAATTGCGAAACAAAAGGATAATTGCTCCATGAACTTGCATCATCTTCCTTTATGGATTTATGCATGATAAAAACCATAGGAATACATAAAAATAGTAGACTTAGTCAACCATACCTGACTTGGTATCTGTCTCTTGTAGAAAACTGATGAAGACGGGAATTCAGGTTTAAATGATGGCAGGGAATGAACATAGATAGAATAAAGGCCATCATGTCCTCTAAAAAACCTCTCCCAAATAGGTGCCAGTGGCAATGGCCCCTTGGTCAAGAACATGAATGCAATCTTTGGAACTCTTCTAAATGGATACTCCTTTTTTTGTGGGGAAAACGATGCCCGCCATAAGAGCTCATTATCATTCATACTGTGTAACAAATTAGATGGAGGTCTGATCCAATGATCTAAATTAAGAGGCTCTTCAATGCACGACAAAAAACTAGTCCTCGACATGTTTGTCACAAATATGCTCTGACCTCCAAAATGCCGAATGAGAGATATGGTCACAACCGAAAAGATGAAACATAAAACTAGAAACAGCACAAGCAACTTAAGCAGCCTATGCGGCATAACTCTAGATTGGTTGGTTTTAATTGTAAAAGTAGGATTCTTGCCTTCCTCGACCGAAGAACCCTTTGATTGCATACTTACAAACCAAACCGTATCAATGCTCTCCTGCAAGATATTTCACTTCCCTAGCAAATCAAATCCAGAAGAAACACCCTTTCATCATTCCACACAATCTGCATTATTTACCGGGGAAAAAAATACTTCAGCGCTTACAATCATCAAAATTCCACCTTGCATTGCGAAGCAAAATAAGAATCCGGATTCAGATTTACCACAAGGGTAACTGAAAATTTGAAATCTACCCACAATTCAATAGTTTATTCAAGATTTCAAGCACAACAGCAAACAAATAAATCCTATATTTTACCATATTTACCTCATTTTCTTAAAATAACAATTATTTACATAACAGCACATGATCACAATCTATTAAAAAATAAGAATTTAAGCACATACCATGAAGCAGTGAAAAGTAAAACTGCAGTAGATCTACAAACTGAAAATTATCACTTGGGTTTCTTGAATTACACCAAGTTGAACCAACTAATAAAGTCAAATGTTAGTCAACATAAAATCAACTGAAATATTATTAGTACTAATATCCAGCAATTCAAGAAAAGAAGAGAGTGAATCAAGGGGTGCGTGCCCAGATGAGTAGAAAAACAAAAAGGGTGTTGAAATTGAGGAGAAACAAAAGAGATCTAAGGAATGTTCAAGCTCATACGTAGTATACAAGTATACATACACGTGTATATGTATGTAAAAAAAATATAACAGATAGATATTACAGTATATATTAAGACGTGTTTGATCACAAGATACACGCAGGAACATAGAGAAGACTCGAGAGAGTTTTGTTTGTCAGCTAGTCCTCCTGGTACGTTACAACTTGCATTAGAGACATTATGGTCCGTTTGGCTGGATTTAAATTTAAAATAAATAATTTATTTTAATTTTTATATATATATATTTTCAAAAAAAATTAGATAAATATTTATTTTAGAATTTTAAAATCAAATATGATTTTCAAAATTGAAAATAAGTTACTTATTTTCAGAAAAAGTACATACATACTAACTTTTTCTGGAAATAAGTACTTATTTCCAGTTTATAAGTTCAGCCAAACGGGCACTATGTTTTACTTGTTTCTTTTTTTTCCATATTTTTATTTTGAGTGCCGAATCTGATAAGCAATTGATGAAATATATTTGTATTTTTTTCTCATAAATTATTATTATATTTTTTATGTGAATATAGAACACTATATTATTTGTATTCTAACAATAATTGTAAATAATATTTTTATTTTATTGTTATATCTTCACTTTATTAGAAAATTTGTACTTTTTGTTAGTTTAATCTAACACATGAGATCATGCATATTTTAAATGCTGTTTTCATATGTGAATATTTTAGAAATGGGTGACTTTCGTATTATAGATTGGGTTTGCTTTTTCCATGAAAAATGATAGAATTTCTATATAGAAAATAATAAATTATTAGATATTTTTTGTTCTTTCTGATATTACATGTTCAATTAGTTATCAATAATATTATTTTATCATTTCCTTTATTTTAAATAGTAGCAACTAGCAAAGCACGATCAACTGATCAAGTCACTTTTCAAACGTGAATAGAACGTGTACTAGATTAGTAGATTCGGTATGTACTGCATAAAAAAAAATGAATATTCACATATCATGTCAAGTACTATATAATATATTATTTGTAAGTTGGAAAATTATAAGAAAAGTCAACTAAAACCTTAGACTTGTCAATTTATTAGATCTAATTTGACATTTAATAAATAGATATGTATTGTAATTAAACAAATTCGATTAATAAAATTTTGATATTTAATCTTCTTAATATATTGTATACACTCATATGTAAGATGAATTTAATAAAACATAATTAAATTAATATTTTTTTAGGGAATATATATTTTTTTTCTCATTTAACTCATTATGTCATTACTTTTTTTAATTTAAATAATAATTTTAAGTAAATTAAATAATTATATACATAAATTTCAAGATTATTATTCAATATAATATGATAATCAAATACAGAACAATAATTTCTACACGAGTAAACTTACACCGCCTCTTTAGTCTTTACACATGCCCCACAGAAAAAGGAAAAGTGTTACAGTAATATTTGACTATCAATTCTTATGATTCATATTTCTTTATTTGCATATTTATTATTATTTGCTAAATGCATGTTGTGTATGTAAACTTGCTTCCTAAAATATTTCTTCTGGCCTCATAATAGTACATATACACATGAAAATCGCCGGCCAATAGTTTTATCAAACTTAGCAACTGCATGTAATAATTTGTTGGAAACACAGGTTTGGTTATTGCACATGGCAACACAGCTAGGCAAGGGCAAATTCAGAATAAAAAATAAAAGAAGTAACCAGATATGTTTATCAACTTTGTTGTTCAAGCCCCTAAAGAAGAATCTCAAGTATTAGCTCGATTGGACAATTTTTGACCCGATCCTAAACCGATACGAATCTAATCTGAAAAAATAAATATGAATTAGAGTCAGTAAATATTCAACCCAAAATAACCAAAATAACAGGGTATAATCATATATGAACCCGAAATCCGAAAATTAATAAATTATATATTTATAACCTTATTTTTGAAATATTTATGTTTAAAATAACTAAATTTAATTACAATAAAGTAATTTTCACGTGCAATAATAGATACTCGCTAGTTGGTTCATAATTATTTAATAGTAATAACAATATTTTATACATGTACTACCTTTTTTTACGTATGACAAAGTGTGTACGGTACATGTTAGACATTTGAAATATAACTTTGACGTGCAATAAAAGAGAAATGAACTGTTTTTTCTTAAAATTTGTGCAAAAACAATCCGTCCATATAAATCAGGAAAGAAGGAGTATATAATATAAGAGTATATTTTCAATCACTCTAAAAAAAGTAGAGGCGATGAAACCCAAAATGACCTGAAACCCGATACGAACCCGGTAGACACAGGTTATGGTTAAGAAAAAATCAACCCGAAACAACCCGTACAATCTAACCCGACACGAACCCGATCCAGAACCCGAAATTGACACCCTAGATCTACGCCAGGCTCATAATGCACACAGCACATGTACGAAATCCCTGAATCAAAGTACACAAGTATAAGTATGATACAAACTAGCCCCGGTGTAGGAAGGAAATCATGAATGGGCCCTCCAGCTACTCCCTCAATAAATTCTCCGTATGTCAATGTCACAATGTGTTTAAATTTGGTTCCTGAAATATGTCTAGTTCATTCAACATATGTTTAAACTATTACTAGTCATTATTCAGACATTGTGCATTCAGGTTAATGTGTAAAGATACTGCGAGCAGGAAACTAAATGATGTAATCCTCCCATTCAATTTAAAATATTATGATTTTCCTGCTTTCAGGCACAGATTCGAAAACAATAAGAACATGTAGTAAGAATATTTATATGGTAAGTAATGTTCTTTGAATGTTATAACATATTTATATGGTAAGTAATGTTCTTTGAATGTTATAACATATGACACAAGTTCACCCGGTACCATCATAACATCAACAATATATATAGTTTCCTCATCATAGTTCAAAGAAGGCATTCCGATCAAACTGCTTTGCCAATCCATGTCAAACTCATACCTTTGTGTTCAATCAAAAGTAACTATAAACACCAGTTTCTTTCTTCCGGGCCTTGCACCTTGCGGCCCATTCAATGTGCCAATTCCAAATGCGAATACTCCTGGCTAGCATATGCTCTCTAAATTCTGACATCAACACCTCAAAAGTAACATGAAGATTGTATATGGCAACTGGGCATTTTCCCATCTCGTCATATTCAGCAAATTCTCCATCAGACAAGTCAATGTCCTCAAATTTGGTCCCAGCAATCTACACAAATAAAAAAGAACAGAAGCTAGAACACAGACTGTATAATGAAAATAGGGAGCTCCATGCATATATATGTTGACATACATAGAGTAGATCCAGGGGATGCTTTACATATGCCTACAACATTTACTCGTAGAAAACGAAGGGGTATCACACAACAATATATTAGCACCAAATGAAGTGTTGACAATGATAGACACACATGGAAACTAAGCACGTACTGGAATTATACAGCTGTCACAAAAAAACAGGAAGCATAAGACACTAATGTTTGTGTTTGTAATAAAATGCAAGTTATCAGAGTACTACTTTTTTACTTTTTTTAACGAACTTTAGATTCACTAATGACAGAAATCGCTCTGTAAAATATCTGAAAATTCAGGAGACGAAATAAAGAGATTTATCTTCAAGTACCCCAACTAGTTTCCAACTTCCACACATAGGAAACAGTCATATAAAAGTCACAAACAAAGAATTCCTATATCATCTTTAAACACTAAACTGAGATGGATAATTGGATATTTATATGTACACTCTCACATCTTTTAAACAAACAGACATTAGGCAAATAAAGAAAACTGCGAGTGAAAAAGTAAAGCTTATAACATTGGCTTACAAGACAAATAGACATTGGGAGAATAAAGAAAACTGCGAGTAAAAAAATAAAGCTTATAACATTGGCTTACAAGTATTGTGTTATTTCAGGAAACTTTGATCTGCCAGTACTTGTGTATGCATACATGTGCTTTTGCAGTTTGAATTAATTGATGAGATGATACAAGGAGTCATGTGCTGTACATTTCCTTTCCAATTTAATGTCATAACTCATAACTGTAAGCATTTTAATTGCATGAATATAAAGACAACGAGAAATAAGCTTCAGAATGATTTAATCCACGAAACTCGTACACTCACAAGCTGCATTTGTTACCTGGTGCATTCTAGAAATAAATCCATCAGGATCCATCTAGCTTTTTAAGTAATTCCATATTAGGGTGAAAGAGTGTAAACCAAATACATAGCGAGCATCACACTCCGATAATCCTACATCTAATAAAAGAGGCAAAATATGGCACAAACAAAAATCTTACAGATTTAGCCTTCCAACCACTGCCAAACACAAGTTCAATAGGATCGAATCCCTTGCAGTCAAGTTCCATCAGAGGGGTCGATTCTCCAATTGCGCTAAGTTCCTCAGTCAGTGGCTTTCCGGTGTTAGTGGTCACCACGGTCATAGAGCCCCATCTCTCACAGAGCTTACACTGCAACAAAGAAAGTAAAAATGTAAACCAGTAGGAGTAAGTGGATAACTGATACCTATAAAACTTCGGGGGAGAAGCTAATATTCACAAATTGATCGACCATTGCACAATAACTACAGGAAGAAATTTTTTGACTAAGGAAGCTTAACTTAAAAATTAGGCGCAGAAACCTTTGCTGGGATAATATACATGGTTCGTAAAGAACACATATGACAGGTGCACACACGCAGGGGGGGGAGAGAGAAAGAGAGAGCGAGGGAGGGAGGGCGGGACAGAGGGGACCTTCATCAAAAGATTTGGAGGATTCCTTTCATTAGACACTTTCACACTGGAAAGCACACTAATCTCTTTCTTTACCAGCTCTCCACAATTTCCACATTTCATCTATGAACCAAAGAACATTGTATTAACAATAAGAATTTATACACATATCTAGAATAAGCACAGAACAACGAAAAGGAACAAGTGAAGCTAATTAATTGCAGAGAATTCAAGGCAAGCGTCAAAAAAGATACTGCAGATGTTATAAGTTATACAAAGCAAATACAAATGATATATGTAACAGATTTCAGTTTAATTAACTACAGATAGAAGGCCTAAAGTACGACAATAGATGCTAGCGATTTCAATTCAAAAACCTTATATTATGAAAATTCTTCTGTACTTGCATATAATGTACAACAGAAAGACCTAGAACTTAGATTACGCATCTAATATATAGCACAGTTTAAAGTTATAATGAATTAATACCTAGAAATTTACGCTGAGAATGCCTATAAATGTACATATGTAGAATAAGCACATTTTAAAGGAAATAAACAAGTTAACATGAATGATAGAAGAGGATCCATCATAAATACGTAATATGAATCCAACAGAATTGCCTAGAAATCAATTTACGCCTCAAATAGCACAAGCACAAAATACAATAACCTAATAATACATGGAAATTTTCACCGAGAGGGTAGACTAAGCACATTAAAATGGAAATAAACAAGTAAACCTTAATAACATACGTCGATCAATCATAATCAAGCCAAAAACAAGCTACTACATAAATTATTCACTATAAAAACCACATTAATAACATACACGTAAGAGAAGCACGTAAAATCAACTATATTCTGATAAAACAACAGTAAAAACTCTAGATCCGAGCGGATTTCAATAAAAAAACACATATTATGAATATTCTACTGTATATCCGTAACATATAGAACACACAAACGTATATTAGCAAAGTAAGTGATGATTACACTAGGCATGGACTGAAAACAATGAGCGTACACTTATATTACATATAAAAATGTATATATATACAGGAAGTGAAGTTGATGAAAAGGTAGTGAGACCTTGAAGTAGTAAGCGAAAGCAGGATTATCAACGCCACCGGCAGGTCGGAGATTGGTGAGATTCTGGAGATCAGCGGTGAATAAAACCCTGTACCGCACCATTTTTGCTTTTCTCTGTGAAAAAGTGTGTGTGTGTGTGTGTGTGTGTGTGTGTGATGTTTTGCGTGGAGAGGAAGTGAGGAGTGAGGAGAGACAGGGGGTACAGAAATTCGTTTATATCGTACAACATTATGTACGAACAGAGGTTGCAGGCAACGAGGCAGGCAGGCATTTTGAAGTGAAATGACTCTTGTACCCACGAGCTATGCTGCATTGCGAGTTGAAATTTAAATTTGGTTAATGTTGTCGAGGGTAAAATGGTGAAATATAGAGGGCCTGTGTCATTGTGTGGATATATGAAGTTCTAGCTTAACCTCTTGCCAAACTTTGAATCACTTCTCTTTATTTTTAGTAGGCTTTTAAGGTGTGTTTTTCGCAACTCCGCTTGCTTATTAATACTAGTAACTAAAAAGTCCTGCAATATATTACCATTCTGTAATACAGTATATGCTTATATTATTACCTTTCTTGCACAAGGGTTCAGTATGTTAAATGTTACTGTATGAGCTGCACTAGTTAATACTATATCAATCAAATGTTGGTCTACAAGTATCAGATTTCTCTAGATGTATATTTTAGCCTCGACATATCGGCCGAGTTAGTAATCAACATATCCACGTGTCTCCTTGTCCTTGATGTGATTACATTGCAGATGAGATCAAGCAGAGCACTTATAATCAAAAGGAACATTTCACCATTACAAGTGCATTCAAAAACTATAAAGAAGACCCCAAGAAGGGTTACCCCATATTCCATTTCTGAATGTTACTACAATTATTACTCAGCATTTATGTCAATAAAGGCGTAAGATATTATAGGGAAACCAAATAGTGTAAATTGTAATCCTTTCAATCAGCAAGTATATTATGGTTTCCCTGTTTTCTGGCACAGAACATAAAACAATAAGAAGCACATGTAGTATGAATATTATGTAATAATATTGTTCCTAAATTGTTGAACAGATAATACACAGGTTCACCCCGTTCATAAAATCAACAATAATAGTTTCCTCAGTTGTCCATGAAATCAGCAATAATAGTTGCATCGTAGTTCAGAGGAATCATTCTGATCATACTGGTTTGCTAATCCATATCAAACTTATACCTTAACTAATCAATAATAAGAAGAACCAGTTTCTCTCTTCCAGGCTTTCATTCTCGCAGAATAGTCACGTTGCCATTTCACCATGCTTATGTCCCAGGCTAGGCGCCTCTCTCTCATTTCTGACATCATCACATCAAAAGTAACATGAAGGTTACTTATGGAAACTGGGCATTCTCCCTTTTCATCGTATTCATCAAACTCTCCATCAGACAAGTCAATGTCCTCAAATTTGGTCCCAGCACTCTACACAAATATAAAAAATGTACACACTATCACACAGAATGTATAATGTAAAAATAAAGTTCCACACATTTATGTTTTGACCTATATTAGAGAATCTAGGAGATGCAACCTATGCCTACAACATTTACTTTAAGAAAACAAAGGGATATAACACAACAACAAATTAGCACCAAACAAAGTATTGACAATGATATGGATTCATGGAAAAACTAAGCACGCATGCAAATTACAGACACAACAAACAGGAAACATAAGACACTAATTCTTTGTTTCTGAAATATTGTCAAGAGTAAAATTCTTTTTGGGAGACGAAAAAGAAGTATCTTATGTTCCCCAACTCCTTTCTACCTTCCACACAAAGGAAACAGTGACAAAGTAGTCACAGAAAAAGAACTTCTATATTATCTTTCAACGCTAGACTGAGATGGATAATTGTTGACAAGGAATAGATAAACAAATATATATATACACACACACACACACAGACGTCCTGCACCTTCTAAACAAAAATAGACGCCATGTAAAAGAAGAAACCAGTGAGTTCAAAAACAAAAGCTTTAAACTTATGCATACAGGTCTTGTGCTATGCATCATTGTGAAAATGAAAAGGCATGGGAGAACTTAAACCTTGTTCTGTTTCTGTCCATAAGTTTCTGTTATTTCTGGAACTTAAAGACAAATTGATCTGTCAGTACTCATAAATCCATACATGTTCTTTTGCAGGCTAAAATAATCAATGAGATAATACAAGGAGTCAGATGTTTATTTCCTTACCAGTTTAAATGTCAAGGTTGTAAACCATTTTCGTTACATAAATTCAAAGACAATGAGAAAAACATGTAGAAACTATATTAACCAATAGTTTTCAAAATTGTTAAGCATGTCATATATGTAAAATTTCACTTCCATTACTCAACACCATAGACAAATTTAGTATAGTAGCATGTAAAGGGAAATAAGGCATTTATCTTAAAGTGAAACAAGATTTGGATAAGCTTTTGTTGGCTGATTTCATCTAAAAATCTTGCACTCACGAGCTAAAGATAATTGATTGTGCATCTAGAAATTAAATCCAGCAGGATCAATCTAGATTATAAAGTGATTTCATTTTAGGGTGAAAGGTTGTAAACCAATACATAGTTAAGGCATTACAATACGATAATCCTGCATCTCATAGCAGTCGCACAAAGCATAGTGCAGAAAACAACTTACAGATTTAGCTTTCCAAATATTGTCAAACACAAATTCGACAGGATCAAATCCCTTGCAGTCAAGTTGCATCAGAGGAGCGGATTCTCTAAATAGACTAAGAGCTTCGGTCAGTGGCTTTCCAATGTCAGTAGTCACAGTCACAGAGCCAACCCTCTCACAAAACTTACACTGCAACCAAAAAAAGTAAGAATGTGAAGCATTACTAAGTGGGTAACTGATCCCTATAAAAACTCAGGGGAATGTGTAAAAATTCATCAAAACTGATCCAGCGTCACACAATAAATATCAAGAAAATTTATAATATAGGAAACCTGACTTAAGGATCCAAGTTAACTTTTCTTTTTCTTTATTTTTTGAAATTAGGCACATGTACTTGCTGGGATAATATCCACGATTTGTAAGCTACACACACACATAGAGAGTAAGAGAATATAAACAAAAAATAGTGAGTTTTGTAACTACATTTCACTATTGCTTTAAAGGGAAAAGAGAGAAGAAAGGTAAATCTGTCTCTTATTGTCTGTTATATTCATAAGAAAAGGGGAAAAGAAACAAAGAAATGACACTATATATGACCAAATGAACAAGCAAATTTCAAAAACTTAGTCACTATTATTATTAGTATGTATATAATTATACAAACACCTTGTCAGAGAATATCCGCATCTATGAGATTCTCTTCCTAGGCTTTTGTATGGTGTTTTATAGATGTGTCATATGGGTTAACATCTTAAATGGAAAGCACAATCCCTTATAAGATCCAGGAAAAAACTGCGGCAACACTAGCAACAAATATTTAACAACTTGTCAATTGTCATAGAGAACATGCATCAAAAGGGATCATTAGTATGTAAATGATTTATATTAGGAGCCAATTACGTATATGATTATACAAATGCCTTGTAAATAATACCAGACTTCATGAAATTAGCATAAAGATCTCTGTGTTCTCGTAGATGACTTTAGAACAAAATATAAGTCATAACAGTTCTAAGGAAAAATACAATTGCACAACTTTAAATTAGAATTTAATAAATTATAAAACACTATCAAGTTACATTCGCGTTTAAGTAGTTTTAACTAACATAAGCAGCTGTGTGTTGGTTGCTATTTTCACATACACACACAGAAACCTGACAGGGAGAGAGGGGTGAGAGAAGGAGAGAGAGGGAGATAGAGAGGGAGTGAATGAGAGAGAGGACCTTCATAACAAGATTAGGGGCATTTCTTGAATCAGGCACTTTAACATTGGGAAGCACACTAATCACTTTCTTTGCCAGCTCTCCACAATTGCCACATTTCATCTACTAACACAAGAATGTTGCAAGTTGTGAATAAATGCAAGAGTTAATTAGTAACGATCCACTTCAGAAGTTAAGAAAACTCATACTACAGAGTATAAGATTTAAGTCATAGCAACAAAATTTGATTTAACAAAAGTATTCAGGCTTCCTAATTACTATATTCCTCGTGGAAGATAAATTAAGTATGACATACTAATTAAAGCCATGCTAGTCAATCCAAAATCACAAGAAACATTTAAAAATCCAGATATGTTCTTCTAGTAGTAAGACCACTATATTAAGATAAGGCGGGGCATAATATATATACATATTAGGAGCAGATCCAAGCTCCTAAAGTGATTAAAAAAACTAACACATACATCTATAGTTTCTGAAAATATACAACAGAAGAAAAACTAATACAAATATTGCACAATATAGGTAAAAGCGTAAAACACAGCAATGACGTTATTCAAACAAGTAATAAATACTGCTATAAAACAACTGACAATAAAAGTTGAGAATTATATTACACCTGTAATAGCACAATTACAAAATATAATAAAGTAAAGACTTAGAAACTTATACTAATTATGGATATAAATGTACACATCTAGAATAAGGACAGTATAACGTAAAGGAAGTACGTGTAGGATATTACAGGATCAAGCATAAAAAAGCGGAAAACAAGCTATCGCATTAACTAATAGCTATCAAAGTAAAAAACTACATATATGTGTGCAAGTAATATCAACTACAAAAAAACCTAAATAATGACACCCGAGTAGAATAATGTAGATGTCAATGATTCCAATTAAAAACATAAATTGTGCAAATACACTGTCCATAATTATCTCGATCAGAAAAAACTAAAAAATGAAATTACGCCTAAAATAGCACTATCACCAAAAAACAATGAACTAAAGACCTA
The DNA here is from genome assembly GCA_028671895.1 of Oenanthe sinensis. Classification (NCBI taxonomy): domain Eukaryota; kingdom Viridiplantae; phylum Streptophyta; class Magnoliopsida; order Apiales; family Apiaceae; genus Oenanthe; species Oenanthe sinensis. The sequence continues at coordinate 13,982,162 of CM053799.1, forward strand.
GAAATTTACGATAAGCACAGAATATCGTAAATAAACAAGCAAAAAAGAATGATACAAAGGATCCATCATAAATACACCAAATACAAGCCACTGCAGAAATTATTCGCTATAAAAGCCACATATATACATACGAGAAGCGCACAAAACAAGAGTAAATGACTATAGATCCGAGCGATTTTCAACAAAAATGCACATAATATGAAAATTATACTGTACATCCATAATATATCTAACACAAAGACATGAATAAGCAACAAAAATGATGATTATACAATTTACACTAGCATGAAGTGGAGAAAGTGACCGTACACACATATTATACACGCAAAATTATATATATACACAAAAGTAGGTGAGACCTTGAAGTAGTAAGCGAAAGTAGGGTCATCGACGCCGGCAGGCTGAAGATCGGTGAGATTCTGGAGATCGGCGGTGAACAATACTCTGTACTTGACCATTTTTCTTCTGTGATTATCTGTGTGGATGTGTGTGTATATTTGTATGTATGTATGTATATGCTGCTTTGCGTGGGAGAGGGTACCGGGAGAGACTGTGTTGCATTCTCGTGTTTATATGGGAAACAAATAGTGGTACTGTGTATTACCGGAAAAGGAATTCTTGTGAAATGACGCATTTAGCCATGGGTGCATTGAAATTTGAAATTGTGGAATAGGGGTTTGTTACTTTGTCTTCAACTTGGAACACAAAATAATAATGAAATGTAATGACTAATTTTCAATAATAAAAATATAATCATTTTTAATAGATACATTTTTTATTTGTATTTTCCAGTATTTTGATTGTATAATTATTATAATTATTTAATAAATTTCTTTTGTAAATTATAATATTAATTAAATATTTTTGTTTGAAGAAAGAAAAATTATTTTATTTATATGATCATTTTTTTAATTGCGTATTAAAAATCAAGTGATTATTAAAATGGAATAAGGAATATTTTTTTTTATAGTTTGACTTGTTAGAGCATCTTCAATGAGACACTATAATACTAAAACAGTGTCAAAACCGACTTCAATGGGACACTAAATAGTATGAAGAATACACTAAATAATTGGATTGACACCAAATTTGGTGTCAAACATACATTTGGTGTCATCTTAACACCAAATTTGGTGTTCTCCAAAATTCCAACTATACCATCACATTTGTTAATAAAAAAAAAATTATTCTTTTAAATCCCAAAACTCAATTCTTTTTTATTTTAACCTTTTATTAGCTTACAATTTCTTTTAATTTTTATCGACTTCATAATTCCTTTTTAAGTCTAAATTTTTATCGACTTCATAATTCCTTTTTTTATTGAAAATTTATAAATTTTAGCTTTAATTATTTTTGATAAATCATAATTATAGAATCATGTTTTAGGAAGTGTTTTTGTAATTTTATATATTAATAAATGATTTATTAAAAAAGGTTATTTTTATGTAAGAATAAGAATATTATTTTTCATAAGTAAAAGATTCCTTATAGTGTAACTCCCATTTAGAGTTGTTTTTGTAAATTATGTAATTTTGACACTAAAAAAGTGTCAAAATAACACTATTTTAGTGTCATACAGGGAAGATGGGCTTAGAATGTAATATTATTTGTTGTTTGCAATATGTATGACTTTGAGTAATTTTCATCATGTTCTACTTCACATTAAGGTAGAGCACGTATCGATTCGATGCGATTTTAGGATAAAATCGCAATCACAGCCGCATGTTCTGAGTTTTATAAATCAAAAACCGTAATCGAATTGTCGGTTTCGGTTTTAAAAATTTTGGTTCGGTTTTCATCGGTTCGGTTTCGGTTACAAAATTGAAGAAAAATAAAATGAAACAAAATATATTATAATTAAAATAAAAAAGCCTTTTTGATAAATATGGAACATTCTGAAAGACTATCGAACAACATTTGTAATAAACAAAGAATTTAAAACATAAGAGTAGATAGTTCACTGCTTGTGCACTGTCCCAGTGTACGTCTTCAGATCAAATTTGCAACAGGTTGAAAGACAGCAAAGTAAATAAACAGTACTGCTCAAAGAAAAATGACATGCAATATTTTATTTACATTTTACAATATTCAAAATTCTCAAGCAAAGAGCCCAGAAGTACTCCTAAAAAGTTTATTATAGTCTAAATTTATCAACACCGAGGCAATGACTATATCACTATTTGTACTAAAGTATACTCCGTAGTAAACTACAAATGATCGTCACATTACGAGTCCAGCAACTAAAAACGGTTATAATAGTGAACATTTCGTTGTCAATTAAAGATTCAGAAAACAAGACAATGCCAGGGATAATTTACATATATATATTATTAATTAAAATTTTATATAAATTTTATGTAATATATTTATTTATTTTAATAATTATTTTAGTTTGATTCAATATTTTTCGGTTCAATTTTTACTTAAAACCAAAACTGGAATTGGAATCAATTAAACAGTTCGATTTTCAATTTTTAAATTTCGATTTTTATTCGATTTTTTACTTTATCTAAAAATTGTTTACATTTTATCACATACTAGTAATAGCAGTAGGTAGGGTCATAATTGAGTACTGTGATCAGAACAACATATATTTTAATATTTTTAAGCATACTAAAAATTGACAACTTAAAAAGAGAGCCCTAAAATACTAATCAGACCATGACATTTGGAGAGTTAAAGATGCTTTAAAAGCTGCAGCTTCTGTGAGTTTGAAAACCGGAGAGCTCGTCTCATTTTGCATTTTTTTCCTATAAATCGTATGTACAACTTCACAATTTTAATTCAACTTCACAATTTTAGCCTCTTCTTAGTTCTTCCCCACCCAACTTCTTGGCCAGTAAATAATATACGGACAACTCAATTTAGGATACATCATACAATAATACAAGTATCAGTCTATTATAAAGTTTAATTTACTTATATAAATGTTTTATCATCTAATTATTTAGTGTATAAATGTATCATAATTGACGGGGTGAGCTTATGTAGCCTTCCAAAGCATTCAGAGTCAGGACAAAAATAAAAAAATAACCTTTTGTTTAGAATAAAAAACAAAAAATAACCTGATTCTAGAAGTCCTCAACTATATTATAAAATCAAGATATGAAATTATATAAATCAATCACGTAACATGCGGAATCGAATATAATCACTTATGATTTTAAAGAAATAAATTTGTTTTAATTTTTATTGGACAATGGCTAAGAATATAAATATTTTAATAAAAAAATAACACAAATATTTGATGCTAAAGTGACGATCAAATTAGTCACCATATACGCATTCTTATAGTGAATATTTTGGATGAATATAAACACAAAAGTGTATTTGGTGTGTTCCCCCCCCCTCAAAATACGCTTTTAAATAATGCATATTACTTAATAAATTTCTCATAAATATATATCACTTGTTTAAATATATGTATATATACATGTAAATTTTTGAAATAAGGAAGAAATTGTAAGTGATTTGTGCATTATTTATTACAATGAAATTTTGTTATTTGATGACACTGTGAAAGATGATTCGGAGGAGATAGGGATCAACAAAACCGAACCGAAAACCGAAATCGAACCGTAAACCGCATGAAATCGCATAAAACCGAACCGAAAAAAATGAAACCGATTAAAAACCGAACCGAATAAAAACCGAACCGATATTTTGGTTTTGGTTCGGTTTTTAAACTTTTACGAACCGAATAGAAACCGAACCGAACCGCATTAATATTTATAATACATATTATTATATATATATATATATATATATAATAATAATAATATAATATCATTATATTTGAATTTAAATATTTTTAACTATAGTAGAATCTCGATAAATGAATACGTTTGGGACCATAAATATATATTCATTTAACGAGATTATTTATTTATAGATAAATTAATATAATATTTATTTATCAATAAATGAATATTAATTCATTTAGATAATATTTTTAGGACTTTTTTCTTAATTATATTATTATATATATATATATATATTATGTTTAAATGTACCTAAAATTCACCACAGTTATAACTTTTATGTAAATTTTAATTGTATTCATTTTTTTAAAATTCTAGATTAGTTGTACTGTACATGCGTGCATGTAATAGATAAAATACGCAGTACCATGTATTACACAAAATTAAGGATAAGATGCATTTTGGTGGAGGGAAGAAACAAAACATTTCAGAGACATTTTTCGAAAAGATATGACTTATTAATATGTTCAGAAATTATTATTGGATAAAATTTACTCATATATTATATAAATAAAAATATATTGTTTGAAATAGAGTTATTATTCATTTATATTTATATAGGGCCTATAAAGACTACATTTTTATTTATTCATTTATGCATTTAGCGAGTTTATTCATTAAGCCCAAATTGGGACTGAAGGAATTTATTCAATTGTCGAAGTTATTCATTTACCGAACATTCATTTATCGAGGTTCTACTGTAATTATACAATGTAAATACTAAACATATAATATTACAGCACATCAATACATAATATAATTGATAAGCTGCTAATCTAATTATTTTTTCAAATTTCAATTTATGTAAAACGACGAGTATAATAAAATAATAATGGTTTTAAAACCGAAACCGAACCAATTGAAAACCGAACCGCACTTTTTAAAACCGAACCGAACCGATTATTTGGTTCGGTTTTGATTTCTATTTTTTAAAACCGCACATAAGTGGTCACTGCCTCAAATCGCACCATGCTCATGCCTAGGATGAGATGATAACTCACATTTGGACTATTTTAGGTATGATATGATATACGCATATAAAAAAATCGTATATGACTCGTATATATGGCCACAAACCCACACCCCCACGCCTAAGGGAAGTGTTAAATTGGGCATTGAAGATATTATTGATTTATTGTCATATTCTACATTTTATGAGCATAAATATACGAACCTATAACATATTAATATATACGAATTTCACAGAATAAATATTTGCTATTCAATGAGACAAGGAGGATTCTTTTACAACTTGTCAAATGTCGCCATTAATGTTAGTGTTCTAAGAGGCATCGACTCGCATAGACCCCCCCCCCCCCCCCCCCCCCCCCATACAAGGATTAAAAGAACCGGAAGCTTCTGAAAAAAATAGTTAAAAGTTGACCAGCTGCTAAATTCTTTAATGAACTCGAGTTATACCACTGCAGAACGAAGTGCTTCGTTGACTTGGAATGTGCACACTTCAAAGTATGAAGTATTTTTTTATTTTCTGAACATTTCCAGGGAGAAAGATGGTTCTCGCTAATACTGCAGTCACCGGGGCAACTACGAAATTTGCCAGTGCATTATCTAAAATAAACTAGCGTCTATGATTTCTTCAACATGTAAGAGCTGCAGCAGGAAACATATATAAAATTTTATCAGTGCCACATGAATATGAAAGTGTGCACTTCACAAGTTATGCAGCAAGTTTTTACCATATGGATAAGGTTAGGGACACAAATCTTCATAGAAAACAAACAAGTATGCTTTCACGCGTATCAACTTTGTTCCACATGATGGGAAATAGGCCCTGCCACAGCTTCCCTTAAATCTTCATACAATACTTATAAAATACCACAAGTTTTCTGGAGGAAGGTTTATGCTGGAAGAAAACCATCCTGAAGCAGGACGACTAGATATTGAATCACAGTTCTTTCTGGGAACCATTTATGGCCAAGTTCAAACCGAACTTGGTGGATGAAACTTGAAGCAACAAGCATAAATCTGACATTTATTTTTGGATATACTCTATCGACAAACACTTTATATACAGAATCCACTTAATACTGTTTGTTTAGGATTTGCTTAACACACCTTCATTAGCTTCGCACCACAGCCCTGCCATTTGGTTTTTCTGTTATCATTGAGACTATCAGTCTATCACCAAAACAAAATCCATGAAATCTTTCTAGACCTGCAGTGCCATTTGGTTTTCTGTTATCATCGAGAGTATCGCCACCGTGTTCTTCCGATTGTGATGAATTCACAAGGTAGCCCAGTAATGCCTGCTATTCAGGAGTTTGCTCATAGAACTTACATAGCAAATAATGGGTCTCAAGGAGCAAACCTATCCAGAGTAACATACTCTTCAGATTTCAGTCCAATACATCAAACTATCAAAGAGAGAGTAGACTTATATTAGAGTTTAGACTTCTCTAGTGAAATGAAGCAATCAATGACAGATCCAGAACAAACCTAATACAAGTAATTATTTGGATAACTTAAAATAAAAAAAAACATAGCCCTGAGGATGAGCGAGACTACATACAATTCAAATGATTCTGCAAAGAAAACATACATTATTCCTAATATGCAATGTAATTTCTAAACTACTAATTTTAAAGTTTTGTATAAAAAAAATGTTGCAGCCCTAAAGCATCCCCAACACATACACCACAAATGATGGTTCTCAAATCTATAAACTAATAACACATCAAGGTAAATGATCGTTTTCCTTGACCAATTCTTTTTCTATTCTCAGAAATTATTTGATTTAGGAAATAATGTAGAAATTTTATAGACTTTCTCATATTCATCAGGCACACACTTCAATGTTCTTTTCGCAAGAATATCCAAACAATAAAAGGGGTTACAAAATACACTTTGAATAACATATATACTCCAATCATTAATAGGAAAATACTAAGGGCATGTTATAGTAGTAAAGTTCTATGTTCAACAAAGATAGCATACGGCTTGAACAAGTTAAACAAAAATGAGAACCATGTTATAACTGGAAATCTGTAATTACTCTGTTGTGACAAATCGAACCAAGGACAGCCAACTAAACAATAATATCATCGGCTGAAAACCATTAGAACAAGAATTTCATCAAACAAATAAACAAAATCAGATCTTAATATATTATATCATTTACATCATCAAAACTTGTATAAATCTTAGTCCTCCAAAATTGTAAACTTCATCTTTCTTTGCCACTAGGCAGTACAATAGTACATACATATATAGGCGAGGATGAGTATTTGAACTAATGTAAACCAGTAAACTGTCATGCCCAAGACATTGAGTTCACTAATTAAATCCAATCCATGAATCAACTCCATCGAGTAAAAGATCTCTGTCTCTAGCATCTAACTTTGATAGCGCAATAGTGTCACAGCTCTAAATACATAATTGCCTATATCTTTTAAATGCAAGCACGGTTTTAGCAAGGGCCTCTTTACACTATACTTGCACATTACGCCTTAAGTAAAATTCGAACACACAACCACTAGATTATGCAATTACCAATAGTTTATCAAATTATGATTATCAAAAAATGACATACCTACACGTATATATACCAACCCTCCCTTCAAAAAGTTTTCAACGAAATTCCATTTCCAGCTCACATTTTCATTTTAAAAACTTCTTAGGAGGCCTAATCTTTCTAACCTTCTTCTTTCTCCTTACGTTCTCTTTATTATCGTCAGCATTACTACTACATTCTTGATTCCCACTCCAACTCCCCACTAAACTCCCACATTTCCCTATCCTTGAACCCTCATTAAACCCTACACCGCCCTTTTCTATTTTAAACTTCACTTTTCCTCTCTTCCTCAGCAACAACTCCGTCTTCGCATTCCCCCTACTTTCTCCCTCCACCACATCTCCAATTTTCACATCGAAACACGGCCAAAGCTCCCTCTTCCTCAATTCCACCCCCCTAATCTCCGGCATCAAAGGCAACCATCTCGGAACATAATTCCTCCCATTCTCACAATTCCGAACACACGAATAACCAACTCTCTCCCCCAAACACTCCCTACGCAACGGCTTCGCAAACGGAATCTCATCACTGTACTTAACAAACTTCAACACATCAACCAAAACTCCACAACTAGAAAACCCTAAATGCACATTTGATCCACCAGCAAAACCGGTAACAGAATGAATATACTCTAGTCCGGCGACGATGTCCACAACATTCGCCTCGGTCCTCCCGGCCGCATTGGCGGCTGACGCGGCGCCGGAAGCCACCGCCTCAAGGTACTTTCCGGCGATGTCGGTGATGATCGAAAGCACCGAGTTTTGGGCCGATTTGAACCCGATTGAACGGAAGATTTGAGCGACGGCGATTCTTGTGACGGCGAAATGATACGGCGATGATGATGATGGTTGTGCGGCCTGAGATTTCATGGCGATATTTAGGGAGATGGAAATTAGGGTTTTTTAGATAAATAATGGGAAAATATGTAAAATGTGATTTTGGGCTTTGATGGTTCAGAAGTGGGTTCTTGTTTGTGTTGCTCAGCGTTCGAAACCCTGCTACGTTAGCATAATTTGTTTCACTTTCCTCATAAATAGTTGGTTAGTCACCATTTGGGTTCTCCGGTATATCCCGCACAGAACAGGGTCTGGGAGGGTAAGATGTACGCAGACCATGCCATATTCTAAAAGAGTTGGGAGGCTGTTTCCGTGAAAATCTCGGTTTAGTCCATCACAAAATATAGTGAGTGATATATAGAAGAACATAATTTTTTAGTAAAATTTAAGAGTTAAGAGACGTGTACCATTTATTAGATGAAAATCTAAGTATCAAATTCAGATAAAAAATTAAATTTTACCAATTGTTCGTAGAAGTCATTTGAATCCAAAACTTGTTTGCTCATGTCATATTCCTAGCGTTAATATTATGGAAAATACCAAAAAGTAATCGTTTTTGTAAAATACGTAAAATCATCAAAATTGTAGGAACTGATTCGGCGTGAACTCTTTTAATTATCACACTCGAATTGCTTGGAATTTGATAAATTTCATCCTTGTACTCTTGAGCTGTGAGATTGTGAGAGAAGACTAAATCAAAATCATGCATATCTGTATCCGTATCTACATTCGTATTGGAAATGGCCGGGAGAATGTGATCATTGTCCATTTAGGTGTGTGACCAATTTGCATCATGACCAAAATTGTGCTACAAACCGGAACTGTACCGCAAATGTTACTCGGTAACCAAAAAAGAAAGAATAATGTCTATAAACCCAAACACGTTCCATCATCATACAATGACTGATGATCAGAATATGAATCGCCCAGTAGTATCTTATATACAGGATAAGATTAATATTGTTGAGGATCGATTTGACTAGGGCACGTACTAATTACATACTATTGCACACATTTCATGTGCAATAAAGCGTGTAAAGAAACGGAGAGAGATTTTAAGATTAGATATTGATTAGCAATAAAAAATAATGGGAGGCCCGCACAAGTGAGTTCTGCAAAAGTAAGCAGCGTCAACACTTGGCAGCGTTCTTAGATTGAGATACGCTGCGACTGGTTCTCACCACTCGCTTTGTTTTCCTTACTCATAAATTCGTGCGTTTATAGGTTAATCTAATTGATCAGAGATAATACAAGGGAGTCGAATGGTGCAATCTTTCCTTTCCAGATAATGACATGGTTATTTCGAAAATGTTAGGCTCGTTATACATGTTAAAGCTCACTACCAGTCTGCCACTACTTGAGCCATAAATATGAACCTTGACACAGTGACATGTTATTATGAAAAGGGAAATAAGGATCTCATGGTAAAGTGAAACAAGCTTCAAGTTGGCTACCGCTACGTAATATTCTCAAACACTACATAAAAATGATGGTGAATTATACATTCCAGAAGCTATAACCAGCAGGATGCACCCAATTCATCAAGGTGATCTCTTGCAAGGGTTTAAAATTATAAACCAGATGGATACTGGATAGTTGCAACAAAAGTTACAAACTGACAATCCTATACCCGCACAGTGCAAAGAAGTGGCAAGATAGAGTACAGAAGAAAACTTATAAATTCAGCTTTCCAACCACTGCCAAACACAAATTCAACAGTATCGTAACCCCTGCAGTCAAGTTCCATTAGAGGAGCATATTTTCCTCCTCCTGTGTGTCCTTAAAGTAAATGGTCTCCCTGTGCCACTGATGAAAGAAACCGATCCAACCTTCTCGCAAAACTTACACCGCAACCAAAACGCTAAGAGAGACAACCAACTTACGTAACTTTTCCCCATCAGAACTCATGGAATGGGCAATTATTAATCAAAGATGGTCCAGCATTATCCAAGAATATGAAGAAAAACCCCAGTAAACTTTATTCAAAGATATATTTATTAATAACAAAATTAAGCACAAAATCCCTTCTGCCTTCTGCGGGTAATTCCATGATTAAAAAAAAGAAGATAACATTCATAACAAGATTAGGGGAATCCCTGAATCGGACACTTTCTCATTGCAATTAACGCTAGTTTTTTTCTCTGTCAGCTCACCACAGTTGCCACATTTCATCTACAAACACAAGACCAACAGTAATTTCATCTAGTGTTAGAAAACAAATTGAGCCCCTAGAGGTTGGTGAACCGTATTATAGGAAAATATCTCCTTGAAATTTTCTTAGTGAATTAATATAACAAACAGATTGAAGAGTTAATACAGAGCGGAATTATATCCCCGAGAAACAAAAGAAAAACTATCCAGCCTTACAACATCCCTCATGGAAAAAATAGCCAAACTTTCTATGTGTATGACCAGGAAAGCCTGTTTAAATTGTTCCACAGTCAAGCCAGGAAGCGACAAACAATTAATACATAGCGAACTTTCTATATGTATGACCGTTATTAAGCCAATTCTGTATCACGCATGATTTTACAAACTTTTATAATTAATTTCGTGTTTCCTAAAATTAATTAAGTGGACACCCCCAAAACTTTGATCTCAGGTACCCTGTATTTGTACAAGCAAGCACTCTAGGAGCTGCAATATGTCAATCTCAAATCCAACAGGCCTTCCATATGAAATCAGAACTTACGTTTACAAAATTAGAAGCCCAAGAAAAATAAACATTCCCTGAAGTCACAGCTTTGAACCAATTAATCTTGTCCGAATTAGGAGTAGACACATTGTAATATTTGGCAATATATTATACGAATTAGTGTGTGTTATAAGGATGCAAACGAAATTCTCTTTTGTAATTGTCATTTACAAAAATTTATATTCAAGAACCTTCAATTGATTGTTAAAATATTTCTGTGTACAAGTGATCCATTTGTTCCAGATCCTTAATCTACTTTGGCAACCTACGAATCTACGATACATGAATACATATAATTGTTGATTTGATAGTTTTATTGTAACCTACACAATACTTAGGTCATCCATCCAGCTGAATTCACCCAAGAGATGGCCATACCTATCTATCAAAATCGGACCCAACTGCAGTAACATACCACCAACTTCTTGTTCTACTACTCTTTTCTGCTCAAGCTCCTCTCTGCCTGGTCATCAGAATGAACAATTTTCGTAGCCTGGTCATCAGAACCAACGACATTCATCATAACATCACGATCATCAGACTGAGATTCTGCATTAGACTCCTTGAGGACATGAACTATATTTTTATCATCAGCATCAACTACTTTCATCGCCTGGTCATTACAATTAACTACTTTCATCATAACATCAGGATCATCAGACAAAGGTTCTGCATTGGACTCCGCAGGGGCACTAACAACTTCTTGATCATCAACTAACTTGTCCTTTTCTGCAATGGCCTGGAGTTTAAGTTTTTCATGTTCCATCTTTTTCAACTGATAAACTTGAGAAGCTTCTTCCTGAGTTGCATAACTACCAAGCCAGATCCGAACATTCTTCTTTTTCGGGTGTTTGATTTCAGCGACCCACTTAGATTTTCTCATTCTAACACCTTCAATCTTGATAGGAGCTTGTTGCTTGGATGGCAAGGGAACTGCACGATCATCAAAAACGTCTTTCACTGGCTGATCATCTAAAACCACTTTCATCGCCTGGTCTGCAACATCAAGGCCTTTCATCACAACATCATGATCATCAGACACCACGAGGGCACCAACAACTTCTTGATCATCAACCAATGTCTCGCCTTTTTTCACAGTACCCTGAAGTTTAATCTCCTCATGTTCCATCTTTTTAGACTGATAAACTCTGGAAGCCTCTTCCTGAGTTGCATAACTACCAAGCCAGATCCGAACATTCTTCTTTTTCGGGTGTTTGATTTCAGCGACCCACTTGGATCTTTTCATTCTAACACCCTCAATCTTGATAGGAACTTGTTGCTTGGATAGCAAGGGAACTGCACGATCATCAAAAACGTCTTTCATTGCCTGATCATCAGAAACCACTTTCATCGCCTGGTCTGCAACATCAAGGCCTTTCATCGCAACATCATGATCATCAGACGAAGATTCTGCATCGGACACCATGAGGGCACCAACAACTTTTTGATCATCAGACGAAGATTCTGCATCGGACACCATGCGGGCACCAACAACTTCTTGATCAACAACCAATGTCTTGCCTTTTTTCGCAGTAGCCTGGAGTTTAATCTCTTCATGTTCCATCTTTTTAGACTGATAAACCTTGGAAGCCTCTTCCTGAGTTGCGTAACTACCAAGCCATATTCGAACATTCTTCTTGCGCGGGTGTTTGATTTCAGCAACCCACTTGGACCTTAGCTTTCTAACACCTTCAATCCTAACAGGAACCACACGTCTTGGTGTTATGATAGTAAAATAAGGTTTTTTTGTAGGTGATCTCCTCGTATTTTTCTTAACCATTGTTTCTGAATTGTTTGTTTTTGTGATGTGATTAAGGCTCGTAGAATTGCCTTATATAATGAGAGTTGAGAAATTTCCTTTTCCTATACAACTTAGGATTAGTTTTCCTACAGTATGTTACGTAGGAAAGCATGATTATCATTAATTACCTTATTACGTAGGATTAGATTTTTAAGAAATATGTTTTGATCTATTTAATTATCTATTCAACACCTCATAATGATGCAATATTATGAATGATAAGTATCATTTTCTTTTATTAATATATGTATACATGTGTAAAATTGAATTTCCAATATCTTGTGCCGGGTTTTTCTTTGGGTGCAGATGAGAATTTGTTTCAGTGGTGGGAGAGAATTCTTTCATGCTATGATAAAGACAAGCAAGCGGAGATAGCAGCAGTTAGTTGGTCAATTTGGAGAGCTAGAAACGAGTTGGTTTGGAATAAGAAATATACTCCACTGAATTTTGTGATTGCAAACGCTAAGCAGTACCTTGTGCAATGGAAATATGCCCAGTCTAGCAGTTCGAAGACTTCATTCCCTAATCTAGTTGCAGGTGATGGAGCGATTGTTTGGGCAGCACCACAGCAGTCGAAAATCAAGGTATCAGTGGATGCAGCAATATTCGGGGTGAAAAATTCTTATGGAATGGGAATGGTGGCCAGAGATGACAGAGGAAAAATGATCCAGGCGAAGACAGTGTGCAAGGTTGGGTCGATTACTCCGGAGCATGCAGAAGCCATGGCCATAAAAGAAGCATTGAGCTGGATAAAAGATAAAGGATAAAAGATAAAGGATGGCAGAATGTAGTGTTGGAGTCGGATTGTTTAGTGGCAGTGCAGGCAATCAGAAGTAAGGCAGCAATGTCATCTCCTTTTGGTCGTATAGAAGACTGTAGAGATATGATTCGAAAATATAACACAATTGAGGTGTTCTTTATTAAACGGTCTGTTAATATGGCAGCTCATGAGCTAGCTAGAGGGTCATATTCTTATCCAGATCGCGTTTTCGATAGGAGTTCTGTTCCTATTGAAGTTCATTTTGCTTTGGAAGTTGATTCAGGAAATTAATAAAAATTAGCTTTTGTTCGTCAAAAAAAAAAATACACGAATTTATGATATACTATTATAATCGAATACTGTAACATATTAGAATGTATACTCCGTATTATATTACTCTACTTAAAGATAAAAGCAGGTGGTTAATGTTTGAATTTATTAATTACATATTGGACAATCTACATGTTATAATTCTGTGGGCCTCAGGCAACGAGGGAGGGAGACGAGACGGTTTGATGACAACTCTTTTGATCTTTTTTCATTTTCCTTGACAACGTCGGGGGATCCAGGCTTTCGATACAAACCACAGGAACCGCTGTCTTGCATGTAAGTATATTTATGGGATTTCCACCCGGTTCATAGCGCAAATCTATTATTTATTATCTATCTAATATGATAATATGAACAAATTTAATAATGTTAAATGACAATTTAATTCTTATCTAATAAGTATTATAATAACAATGACAATTTAACCTCTATGTAATAAATATACATTATAATTTAATTATATGAAATGAACATTTAACCGCTATCTAATAATTACATATTGATATAATATATTATTGATGTATATTAATTGTTTTGCAATTAATATTTATCTTCTTAATTATTCCATATTATATCTCATGCCTATTAATATATATTAATTGTTTATTTTGGTGTGATCATTCATTTTTGACGAAAAAATTATGTAAAACAATAATAACCGAAAATACGATAAATCTAACAAGTTGACAACATATAGGCCCCGTTTGGCGCAGCTTATAAGCTGCTTATAAACTGAAAAAGTTGGTATATATGTACTTTTTCTGAAAATAAGTAACTTATTTTCAAATTTGAAAATAAGATTTGGTCTTAAATTTCTAAAATAAATATTAATTTTCAAAAAAAAAAATGAAAATACTTTAAAAAAAAGTAACTTATTAATTATAAGTTAAGCCAAACACCCCCATAATCAAGTTAGTGGTAAAGTCACATGATTATGGATATAAAGATGACAAAAAATAAACTATCAAAATAGAGAGGAAGAGAGAGAAAGGGAGAAGCGGGGAGAGAGATTTAAAACTATTAAAACAAGAAGAGAAGTAAACGTTTAACGCCAAAAATTATTGGGCGGAAAACATAAAATTTAAGTGGATTAATAATTTTACGAGATAGAGAAATTGAATTTTTAGTGGATTAATAGTTTTACGAGACAGAGGAATTGGGGAAATTGGATTTTTAGAGCATCTGCAAAGACTGCAATCACATTCTTCATAACGGCTGTCTAAAATAATATATAATAACGATTATCTAAATTATAGAGAAATAAAAAAGTATTTTACTCCAATAGTATTCTCTATATGAGCTATCTATAATTCAAAACTATTTTTTTTTTGAAAACCAATAAAAAAACAAATATAAGGACAAACCGAAAAGATCTTGCACATTTGTGAATGAGAGCTTACTTGAGCAGATCATAGAGATTGACTTTCACTAGCAAATTTGAAAAAGCAATATACAGATTTTTTAAACTTTAGATAACATGTGGGTAGCGTTGGAGTGATTAATTTTATAAATATAAAGAAACATGTCACTTTTACATAATTTGTGAGTACGGTTAGATATGCTCTTAGTATGAGAATAAAGAGCTCATTTGATAGCCGTAAGAGAAGAATAAGAAGAAATATCATAAGGTGGACGGAATAATTTAGACGGTAGAAAGTGTCTAAGAATTTTTGGCAATATATCTGTTAATTTTGATAATCCTACTTCTAATTTTTTGTTAGAAGAAGAGGGAAACTTGTATTTGTTCTTGTCAATTAAACGGCTAACGACCTGTTTTGACTAGACGATTTGCTCCAATTGAAATACATTTTGCATTATTATTAATAATGGTGGGTGAAATCCTCCATTCAGCAGGGATCATTATAATATCTATAACAATTCTAAAGGTTTAAATTTTGAGGTTGAAGATATTTTAGAATCTATCTATTATATATATATATATATATATATATATATATATATATATATATATAATAGGGCAATACGAACAAATTTAATAGTGTGAAATGACAAATTAACCCCTGTCTAATAAGTATATATTATAATTTAATTATATGAAATGGCCATTTAACCCCTATCAGATAATTACATATTAATATCACATATTATTAATGTATGTTAATTGTTTTGCAATTAATATTTGTCTACTTAATTATTTCATATCATATATATTAAGAATTATGAGTTCAGAAGTTTACAGAGGGAGGGGGTGGCTGTATACTTCAACGTTTTTATTCTCTTTTATAAATTCAAGAAAACTTGATGAACTATTTTAAAGATTGAATCTTGAACAAGTTAAGTGTTTATCAAATCATAGAACAATAAATAAATACAGAATGTAACTTTCAATCTAATTGTATTAGAAAGAATCTTTGCTACAATTTGAAATTCAAATTAAACTTCAGCTTCTTGTTCTAGGAAGATTACAATGTAAAAATCAAAGACTACTGTCAAATGTGGTTTTGCATAAAATATATAGACAACATGTCCTGTGCATATACTCACATAAGACAGTTTAGCTAAAACTAGAAATAGACAAGACATACTTTACATGTGACTAATATCTATTTTTAGCTAACACTGTTATAATAGTCTGTTACATTCAGCCTTATATCTTCTGTCATTTATCTTGACTATCTTCCCAACTTCATTGTAGACTTATCTCTATCTTTACAGGCTTGACTTATCCTGCAAAGACAGAGTTTCAAATTATCTGTCTTGTTCTTCTGCAATTCTCCTAGAAAATAGCTCATTGGTGCAGTCGAGTACTCTGTTGAAATTGATTCGAGAAGTCATAGTGATTGACCTCTCGATTGAATACTAGTTGTGACTTCTCGATTAGTCCTTGAATGATTGACTTCTCGAATGAATAGACTTCTTGATCGCATACTCTGTTTGATGGCTTCTCTATTAGACTAGACTTCTCAAATGTAAACTTGAAATTGTGACTTGTCGAATGACTCAGCTTTACCACTTCTCGAATGCTCATTTTGCTAACTTCTCGAATTGATTTTCTGGACTTCTCGAATGAATAACATTTCACACTACTCGAATGGCTTTAATATTTTGACTTCTCGAATGACTGATTTCTCGATCGAATACTGAGCTAATGAGTGTGTTTTGAGACTTCTCGATCAGTTACATAATTCTGACTTCTCGAACATGTGACTTCTCGAATGATCAACTGCCTTAGTCGAATTCTCAGGTTGTATTCCTTATTTCTCCAATAAGTCTTCTTTGTCTTATTGTATGATGCAACTTGAATCTTCTAACAGATTTTATTATTGACTTTAATTACAGTTTGAAATACAATCTGATCAAACTTCTATCTGCAATAATACATAGAAATATCTAAGTCACTACTCTATTACAGAAGTACTAATATGTTATATCAAGACAAATAATTACACAGGGTAGGCTTGATTTGGTCCAACAATATATCATGTTTATTTTTTATCATTAATATTTATATGTGTATAATATATCGTTTTAATCTCATCTAATTAAATTTTTGATTTAAATTATATTCTTTTTTCACTATTGTCCAATCTATTATGACCGACTGACCATATACAAGAGGAAAAGTCATAGTGCTTAATTCTTCAAACATATATTATTTTAGTTTGATCATTAATTTTTATAAAATTATGTAACAAATAATAATCACCAAAAATACAATAAATTTAACAAGTTGACGATACATAATCAAGTTAGCGATAAAGTCATATGAATATGGATATAAAAATGATAATATATATATATATATATATATATATATATATATATATATATATATATATATATATATATATATATATATATATATGATCACAACACTACATGGATTAGGGATATTAAGCCTCATATTACCAACTCCAAATTGTATGAAAAATATATTTTTTTAATAAATACTATGATTTTAATAAGGATAAATATTTTTAAAAATATTTTTAATAATTTTTCTTTAAAAATTGAAATTTATAACAAATCCGAGAAAAAAGACCGATATGGCACATTTTTTTAGATAAAATGTTCAGAATGGCACAAATGAGAAATAAGGCTCCAAATAGCACTTCAAATCCGAAGAATTATATTGACAAGTATATTGGGCATGTTGATATACATATAACATTTACTTTAAAATGCTTGGTATGACTTTTTTGGTTCAGTATGACCTTTTAAAAAGTCGGTATGACTTTTCAATTTATCTCGGTATGATTTTTCCTTCGCAGCTCGGTATGACTTTTCATTAAAGCTCAGTATGACTTTTCATTAAATCTCGGTATGACTTTTATTTAAAAAGTCGGTATGACTTTTATTTAAAAAGTCGGTATGACTTTTTAAATAATCCGGTATGACCTTTTCTGAGCAGTTCGGTATGACTTTTTTTTTGAAGAAATCGGTATGACTTTTGAATCTGCAACTCAGTATGACTTTTGTCAATAGTCTCAGTATGACTTTCTATTTAAGCTTGTATGCCTTTTTTTAAACAGAATTTCGGTATGACTTTTAAATAAAGTCTTTTAGACTTTATTAAAAGTCATACCAAGTCATATCTTTTATAATAAATTAATTCTACTTAATTTAATTAAATAATTTATAAATTAAATTAAATTCAGCTTGAAATAATTTAATTAAATAAATTAAATAATTAATTAATTTTTGATTATAGAATTAAAATACTATCTTGACTTGTATAACCTTTTTGTTAGATCCAAAAATTTTCCGCATTTACTCTGTCTTCTGTCTAACTACTTGAACTTTTTGATGACGAATCTTCACTGACATTGTTGATACCATGTGTACTGGTCTGGTTCGCGAATGACTAACTACAATGTTGATTCTCATTTCTGCTATAGTGGTCTTTATGTCTTGTCTTGACTTCTTTTTGTTTTTCCTCTATATTTTTCATCTAGAATCTTTCTGTAGTAGGCACTTAAAATTTTCTATATCTTCTGAACTCCTTGAGATATTACTCTTTTATTTTACACCGACGTTTGATCATATAAATGAACTTTTTTCGGTGTTAAGTAGCAGTCTTGTCAGACTTCTTTTGATATTCTGATTTTTCGTGTCTAGTTGGCATTCTTCGTCTTGATTCCTTATTCCATATTTATTATTTACTTCGCTTTCTTATCTAAGTTGAGTTGTCATCTACTTATTACAAATAGGCCTAGTCATATAACTTTCAAGGACAGAGAGAAGCAGAAGTAGGAGAGGAACTAGCTATGATTCTTCAAAAGCAATTTGATGAAGAAAATGAAAAGATTTTTGAAGCTAGGAGGAAGCAGGATGATAAGAAATCAAGGACAAAGCAAAGAACAAACAGATCCTCAAAGCCTGTAGGTGTAAAGAGAAAATTGAATGTTGATGAAGGTGGAGTGGCTGAGGAGAAAAACCAAAGGAGACTAAAATTCAAAAAGTTGAAAGTGATCAACCAAGAAAAGTACAATTGTTCCAGTCAAAGGCAAGCAATTACATCCCAATTAGATCTCAAGGATTGATTGCTACAAGAGGCCAAAGGAAGAGGGGTGTGGATCTTCTTCGTCTTGAATACGAAGATGATTCACATCTCACTTTCACTTTTTCACAGGTGATGGAGAAAGACTATGCTACTCTGAGGAAAATTTATATTCTTCTCAACAGAAATTACTATTTGACACAATGACTAGTCAAGGATATCTTACAGATGATAACCACCATGATAGAGGCCCCAATTCAGGAAGAAAAAGAGGAAATAATAAAATTCTGGAATCCTAAAGGGAGGAAAGTTCTCCATGAGCCTTTCTACATGATGCTCTACATTGATAGGGATGGCAAGGAAAGATGCATTGACATTTGTAAGGAAATCAGAAAACTGCTAAACCTGGAGCTAAATTACTTGGCGAGTCAATTGGACTATAGTATTGAAGATTAGAAGATACTGAAGGGATCACTGTTCAGACAGATGGAGGAAAATGAGAAAAGAGAGATGTCTGAGTCTAGCAGAAGGAAGAAAATGAACTAGACAAATCATGATCATCAAAATTCTTCTAAAAAATCATCTGTTACTAATACTTTAATGTCTCATATCTTTTAATTTTCAATTTATGATTCTTACTATATTGATAAATGTTTAGGAATCTGTTATCATCAACTTAGATTTATGATTATTTTTTATATTCATAAATATGGGAGATTGTTAAGAATCATGTAGTATGATGATAACAAATTACCTAGAATTGAAATTTTGACTTTAAATTTGTTACTGGTCAATGGATATGTGATCCATAAATATCCATTGACTAGGGAACCATTTATCAGTTGAAGTTGTTGTTAATCAACTAATAAAATGGATTGTAATAGTGATTTAGAATTCCTTGTATTATCAATTGATTGTAATATGTCAATGGATGTGATCATCTAATCAACTAATGTTTATTGGCTTCGATTGTTACTGTCATCAATGGATGTGAAGAATGACTAACAAGATATAAATATTCTAAGTCAGAATTCTCTCAAGTGAAGTGATCAATGAATAAAGGGGTCAATGGATATGGATGATTAATCGATGGATAAAAGTCAACAAAAGTTAAATCAATGAATCTCCATCAACGGATAAAAGCATCAAGCCAATCAACGGATAAAAGGCAATCAATGAATATGGGGATCGATGGATACTCAAGCATCCATTGATACGTCAATTGATCAATGAATAACTTATTCATTGATAGATAAACAAAGAAGGTTCAACTGATAAGGTTTACAACAATTATAAGTTGATCAAAGTTTCCCAAAATAGTTAAAGGCAAATGAAATGAATCTTTGCATGAGTCTAAATCAATGGAAGACAGTCCTTTTAGGAATGTGACAACTTTCAAGGGAACACAGTTTTCAAGGAGAAGAACAAGACAAAGACTTGTCCAGAATAATGCAAAGGCCTAGAAAGACTGTGAAAGTAGCTACACTCTATTTTAGTGCAAACTTTGAAAAGTGTAATTTGTACTCATATCAGTTGATAGAAAATAGAAGTAGGAAATGGGCTGCTATATATAGTTTAGCAGTTCATAGTAGCAAATGTAAGAAATTGAACAAGAATAACATAATAGAGAGATAGAAAATTATTATAGTGATTTTCTTAGTTCTATTCATATGTTGTAAGCAGCTTGTTTCTAAGACCAAGGTTTATTGAAAACAAAACATTCACTAGTGGAAAAAACAATCCACTAGTAATTTTAAAAGATTTGTTTTCAAGTTTCTTTTCAATTATTCTAATTCTATTTTCTAACTTAATCATTCCAAACACTTAAACACTTTTATTGAACAAACTTAAATCCGCAAGAATTTGAAATAATTTGCAAGTTTGTATTCAACCCCACCCCCTTCTACAAACTTGTACTTAAGGGAAATAACACTGTGTTTTTTTGACGTACCCCTTACAGTGTTAGTTGTTAAGTCAACATTAGTGGCGTTTGCGGTGCGCGCGGTGCAACGATACAATTTTTTCCTAAAATTACAAATCAACCCGCGCTTACAATTTTGTCAAATTTTCAAACCGCAATTGCACTGCGTACTTCAAAAAATGTGTAAACAACATTAGGAAAATTCGATAAGGTGCGATTGTTTTGTGCGGTTTATAAATTTTAAAGATATTTGTTTTAAATAAAAATATAAATAAAAGAGTAAATAATATAAATATTACAAAATTATTACAAAATATAGTTCTATGATATTTACAATTTTCGGTATATATTAATTGTATAAACATGTTGAATTATACATTACAAAATAATAAAATAATAAAAAAGATTGAAAAAGTTTATAATTGATTAATCGTAATATTTGTTTCATAAAAAATCATTATTAATAAATTTGTATATTAACTTTGTTTTTTATATAAATAAATTATTATAATTAATTATAAAGATAAAATAAAAAATCTAAAAATATAATTATATATAATACCCCATATATATATATATATATAGGGTATGGTTCAATTTCAATCACATTATCAAAATTTTAAACCATAACCCACACATCACCCCTCGATTTGTCAAAAATTCTAACCCATGACCGATTTGCATTAATCAATAAACATGAGAAACACGATTAACATTTGTTGAAATTCAAGTGACAACATTTTACTCTATTATAAACAAGAATTTCAGCTATGAACCTGTTGCAGGATTGGCGTGAGGCTCAGGAGAATGATAGGAAAGCAAATACACAGGGTCAAGCACATGTACGAGTATGGTCTGTACCTCCAGCAGGGTGGATGAAGGCAAATGTCGATGCTTCAACTTTTCAAGATGGGACGATTGGTGTAGGTTGTGTAGTCCGAGACACGCATGACCAGTTTGTGAGTGCTAGGTGTAGAAGAGTGGTTGGGGTATGGAAAACATGCGAGGCAGAAGCTATAGGTATGAAAGAGGCTATGTCGTGGGTGAAGGGAATGAATATTACTCAATGTATTTTTGAAACTGATTCGAAGATTTTGGCTGATGCTTGTAATGGGAAACCAGGAGGAGAAGCTTAGTTCGGCACTATTGTTTCAGATTGTATTCATATAATGAAGCACATTGATCACGTGCTAGTTGGTTTTGTGTATCGGTCTGCGAATAGTGTAGCTCGTGCGCTAGCAAAAGTTACGTATTCTTTGTCAGATGTGGGAGAGTGACATGTCACTCCGCCTAGTTTTATTCATGTACTGCAGCTTGATAATGTTTGACTAATGCAAGTACACTATTTTTCAAAAACAAGAATTTCAAATGAATACACTAAAATACCTTTTTATGTTAAAATATTAAAAATTAGTTTGAATAAGTTCATGATAAGTATTAAATAACTATGATAGAAGTAAAATGTTAAAATATTTTAAACCTAAAATATTAAAAATTAATATGAACTAGGTATATATAATAAAATTGAATTATAAAAATTTTAGTCCATTAAAATTTTATCTCAAGTAACTTTGGTTAACGTAAATAACATTATTATAATACTAATAATTTAATATTTCAATATATATTATTGTAATTAAAAATTACAAGTTAAAAATATTTAAAAACAAATTTGAGACCTATAAGAAAAAATAATTTTAAGGTATTGTAATATCTTTTTATCATGGAAAATGAAAAATATCAAATTACAATATTTATCATAAAAGTTTCTATAATTAAATAAAATTAATCATCTAACCAAAAAATATACCTGAGATGAATTATTAATTAAATATTTATCATTAATTTACATATTTGCACAATTAAAATTAATTATTTTTATTAAACATCAAATACAGGAATTTGAAACATAAATAAACAAAAAAATAGAAATCTCTCTAGTTCTGTATATTCTGCATATAAAAAGTGCAGTAGAGGCGGTTTAATCAGAGGAGCTTCTGGGGGTCCGATCACATGGCGTCTCCTCCAATTCATTTCTCCGTGCCTCCTGACCCCGGTATATACTTACATATTTATATATATAATTCACCTTTTTATATATTTTCTTATTTAATTTCAGTTCAATTGAGTATGAATTAATGATTAGTTGCACTATTGATTGATTGCTCGTTATGTGTATTGATCCTGCATATTACCTAATTTGTGTGTGTGTGTGTGTGAGTTTGGAATTAGGGTTAGGTTTAGTGTTTGTTTGAACTATTTAGGGTTTGAATGATTGAATCTCAGCTTTTGAATTGGTAAATTATTAGAAGAAGTGAATCGGACTTCACTGTACTGCAGTATGATTGATTTCTATTGTAATAAGCATAGCCAATTTGTAGTTGTTTTTTCGGAATTATATACTTATATTTTGTGCTGCAGGGATAGCGAATTTGTTTAAAAGGGATTATATTACATACCACGTAGGGTAGATTTATTGTACCTCGAAGCATTTTCAATTTTTCTAGCTGTTGCGTCAGAAGAGAGGATTATATAACCTGAATATTTGGTGTATTGGACAAACGTCAATGGATTCTAAGATATATGTAATTTTTTGTTTCTCCTTGACTCCTGGTTCTTCAATTTTAGGGTGATTCTTTAGTTAGGATTCTACTGTCAGGTTAAGGCCAAGGAGCGGTGCGTTAACTAGAAAGGGTATCATTTCATCGATTTAATGTGGCCTAAATATGTATTAGGTGACAGGACTTGTCAAAAGATAAAATATCATTTCTATATTAGGTGTTGTTATGGGGATATTTTGTCATGTTTTAATTCTGGAAAGCTAAGTAATTATTTATTGATTTGCTTAATACCTTAGGTTTATTGTTTCTATACTTCTACTTACAGGTGGGGGACCCCTTTTTAACAATAGCAGTGTACCTCCAGTTCCCATTTATATTGTAACTCATGCATCTCAACTTCCAAATGACTTTCTACACCCTTCTCCAGTTAGGCAATTGGTGATTGGTCTTGATTGCGAGGGTGTTGACCTTTGCCGCACTGGAACTCTTTGTATAATGCAGGTAAATTAAATGCTCCGTACTTAAGTTGGGAAAAAGAAGTTAAAATCATTACTGTTAAGCTTTTGGTACCATTTTGTGAAAGTGTGAAGAGTGGTAATCTGGCGACTGTCGGAACCAAAAGTTTTTCTAGGAATTCAATGTTCTTTTTTAAATTTAGGATCATTAGAGACTTGGACAGAGCAAATCGTGTAGAGAGAAATTATATGAGAGGTGTCATTGTTTATACAAGAAGCAGCTATGGGTAAGTCGGTATCTGTGGAACAACTAGTACCAACGGCTTGAGTTCTGTCAACTAGGTAGTGGGAGAGGGATATAATATAAAACGAGCTTATGCAGGGTTAAAAGTGCGCTTATGTGAGAAGTGACCCTTCATCGCATCATATTGTTGAAGCAATGCAACTGTGCTTAAGTGAGCACATCAAGCGCGCATAAGTGAGAAGCGAGCCTTCATCACTTCGTGTTGGTGAAGCAATGTGATTGTGCTTCAGCGAGCACATCAAGCGCACAAGTGAGCTTCGTTGCGAATATTAGAAAAAAATTCTAAAATAAATAATAGGATAGTCATCAGAATCAAATTTAGCAGTCTTGAGACCCATTTTATAAAATTTAAATACTTAAATTTCTAAACAAAAAGAATTCAAATATATCGTATGCAACTATCTTTTTTAAATCAAGTACTATGAAAAAGTGTTGGTGATAAGAATTATGGGACATAGGGAGTGAGATAAAAACAAGATAGACTAAGAGAAAGTAAGAAGAAAAGATTGAGATAAAAGAATATTATTCCATGTCACAATCACATGGATCCTTAAAAGTAACCAATGAAGGGCAGCATGCCTATTTTAGATTATCATGATCTAGAAGGTACTTAGTTGACGTGGAGGAGATACAGAGGAAAAAGAATAATAACATGCGTGTGTTTGAGGGTCATAAAAATGAACTTGGTGAATATTTTGAGAGCCCTAGATAGATGAAGAAGAGGACTAGTTTATCTCAAAGAATGAACACGCTCGCTAGTTTATCTCTTTTGTTATGGTGAACAAGTTAAAGTTTATCTTTATTGTGACTTGTTTATAATATTATTGCCACTAATTTTATCATGTTTTAGCATCTACATATATTTATGTGTTGAGTTTTATGTATCTTGGCGCTTAACTTTGATGAATTGTGTCTTGCTATGCCTCATGATACCTTTGTGCTTCGCTGCGCGTTCAATAACTATGAGCTTATGAAATGGGCATGTTTGTTGTAACATGTGCTTATGACATACAATTTTAGATATGTTATAAGGTTAAATCATTTTTGTAATAGAAAGGGTGGCATAAGATTTCATTCATTTCACTGTTTTGTTCCTTAGATGGCCCCAGTATATAGTTTACTATTATTTAACTTATTTAACTTGTTGACTTGCAGATGAATAGTCGACTAGTCGGACCTCGTTGCCTTGACTTACCATTGTAGCAATTAGTTATACTGCGTCTGATTGTCATATTAGTAAAAAAATAGTGATATATGTTTCAGTTGGACTTTAGCCAAATTAATTAATTAATGGGAAAAAAATATGGAGTGAGCTGAGCATTACCTTGTAATTCACTTATTATAAACGAGAAAAAAATCCAATACGGCAATCCGTATGACCATCTGAGAATGAATCGAACTTTTTCGTGCTAAAAATATGTTCTGAATGAAAACTAAGCTTCAAACCCTATAGGATTCATCTATTTTTTAAAATATTTGAAAAAGATGTCTATAAAAGTGAGACATCCCCCTCTTTATTTATTACGAGATATGAAACCCTAAGGCAAGGGTGTAATTGGTTTTGCAGCCCCCTCTTTATATATGACAAGATATGAAAATCTAAGTTAAGAGTATAATAGTTATTGCATGCGTATAAAAACTGAAGAAGCATTTCTTACCAAGTCCGTGTGCTGTTCGTTATATGGTTTATTACATCAGGCTGGTACCATCTTTACATGCAAATTTGAGGAAGTTTAGTGTTAAAGTTCTTTTCATGAATTCCATTCTAGGTTCGAGGAGTTGTAATTTTTTTGTTATATTGTATTTTTGGGGAAGGGGGGGGCGCTCCTTTTTTTTATGTCTTTATTCTTTATTGTCTTGCTCATTTATTTTCCTGGAAGTTCATACTCATTTATTTGCCATATATTATGGAGAAATGTTTCTTCTGTGAGCTAAGGTCTTTGTAACAGATAAATTTGGGGCTTGTCTTTGTATCTAGAAATACCTTATGGAAGGATGTTTCTTTAAGTCTAAGATATGTAGCAACTGGCAAGTCTTCTTGCAAGTCAAGATATTCACAAGTTTGTTGTTCTCAGTAGGCTAACTAATTCTTCTGTGAGCTAAGGTCTTTGTAACAGATAAATTTGGGGCTTGTCTTTGTATCTAGAAATACCTTATGGAAGGATGTTTCTTTAAGTCTAAGATATGTAGCAACTGGCAAGTCTTCTTGCAAGTCAAGATATTCACAAGTTTGTTGTTCTCAGTAGGCTAACTAATTATTTCACATCTTAGATATCAAATATGTAAAGAGTCATAAAACAAAAACTACAAACGTTGAACTGCCTGGACATTGTTTTTCAGTTTACAACAGGCGGTTGAGATATGTCTGATTGTGGTACAACTGATTTAGCGTTTTAGTCCATAAATTTTGTGGGTGCTTTAGAGGGAAAGTGCAGCACTCTGCAAATAATGGACGTGTTGTGCTTTGCAAATATCGTTTTATGTTGTTATGCTAGCGCTAGGTATATCTGTGAAAGAGAATGTTAAAATTTCCATTACATTTCTGTTCATTTCTACTGGCAGGATTGTGTTTTAGATTTCTTTAATGTTCAAGATTCTTGGTATTAGGCGAGAGGAATTTTGAGAATAGTATAAATATTCGTATTTGATGGGAATGTCTCCTTTGCAGCTTGCTTTTCCAGATGCTATATATCTTGTTGATGCTATTCAGGGGGGAGAGGCGCTTATATTAGCTTGTAAGCCTGCACTTGAGTCTGTTAACATCACTAAAGTTATTCACGATTGCAAACGAGATAGTGAGGTCTCTAATGGTTATATTTGTTTCTCAATTTTATACCATGTCTTTGATGCTATAACACTTGACGTCTTTGAATCAATTCTGATTCTGCAGGCACTTTACTTTCAGTTTGGCATCAAATTGCACAATGTTGTTGATACTCAGGTGAGAGAGACTTACTTTTTTTTTTGCAGAAGTGGGTATCATTGTCTTGTTTGCTGTTTTCTTTTGTTCTCAAACATCTGTCCGTTTCCTTACTTCTGAATGCTTACAAGTTGCTGGTCATAAGTATAATGCCTAGGGTATTCATGATGTGAGCAAAAAAGGGAAAAGGGGAAAAATGATATTATTGTATTTTCATTATTGTTCGCCTCAAGTGTAAGGTTTAGGCAATGGGAGGGAAAGCCTTGAGTGATTGTTTGTGAATAGGTTAATGCATTATTTATTAATTTCTTTCTCCTAGTATCTTACCACGTTATTTTGCACTGTTTGTTTGAGCTATTGTTATTTGTAGCCTTCTCTAGCTGGATGGAACAAGTCTTTATTGAGTACATAATTTGGTGATTCAGTTTGTATGGTACTTTCTACTCA
The DNA here is from genome assembly GCA_028671895.1 of Oenanthe sinensis. Lineage (NCBI taxonomy): Eukaryota > Viridiplantae > Streptophyta > Magnoliopsida > Apiales > Apiaceae > Oenanthe > Oenanthe sinensis. The sequence goes on from CM053799.1 coordinate 14,009,946, forward strand.
TCTATGTTATACTGAATTACTTGCATTTGTTGAAAGTTCATAGGTGGTATCAAAATTGGAATACGTTTCATTAGTTCTTAATTCTTATTTGTCATATTGGCTATTAAATTTTTGCACAGAGACAATGTGGGCCTACTAAGAGTACACGTTTGTAGCCTATTTGGTAGCCGAGTTGAAAGCCATTGCACTTTTTCATTTTTACGTGTTGATTTTTCATTTTATTTTTCTTCATCACCTTGACACTTTGACAGTGGACAGTAATTCTGGGTTTCCAGTTCTGTGGAGTATTGACATAATTAAGTGGATGAACATTTAGGGGTTACAAGTAACATCTTCTTCTGTATCAGATTGCTTATTCATTAATTGAAGAACAAGAAGGTCGTACAAGAGCGCCAGACGACTACATATCATTTGTTGGGCTCCTTGCAGATCCACGCTATTGTGGTACTTGATTTAGCATTCATGTAATAATTTCGTTGGTTCATTTATTGATTGCTTATAAGTACTAGATGATAAATAGTTTTGCAATTTAGTTACTTTATGAATCCATGTCGTCCATTCATATAGTTCAACACATCTGTCATATCTAAAATTATATATGACTTGTACCTTCTGGTGGCACATCTGGCCTGCCAGACTTATCTTAAAACATTTTAGTTAAAAGTAATTTTGTGAACTTATAGTAGAATTAATATTTTCGTATAAGTTATTGTGTGTCTGTTTGGTAATATATAACTATTATGTTATCAAGAATTAGGAAAATGATGTAAACAATCTGAACTATTTTTTTCTTTTTCAATCAAAAGGCGGAAGTAACCGATAAAATTAGAATTGCCCAAATGGACCTCAAATAGTGATTCGTACTTATAATTCAGCTAAGCTGCTTTAAAGACTACCCAAACAGGCACTTAGTTGTATTTTTACAGTACAGTACTAGAAGAAGTGCTCTTTTTGCAAATAGCCATGGAGACTATTGTATATTATTATACTCAAAAAGTCAAACGAGCAGTTATTATTAGTCTTAGTAGTCAACAATCTAAAGTAAAGCAAGTAACATTGCTTTGTTATTTCATTTCTCCAAGTATTACCAACTTCACAATTATTTAATAAAGCAACACATGCGTTACTTAAATTTGTATATTTCAGTTTTCAACTTGAGGATTTAAATACAGGTGTTTCTTATCTGGAGAAGGAAGAAGTCCGCTACCTTCTTAGGCAGGTTCGTCTTTTTTCAGTAATTTAATACTTTTGGCATTGAAATTAAGATAAACAAGAGTGTTAATATTCTTCGATTTGACTAAATTTCTTGGCAATCTGAATCACAATGTTCCAATTAGTAACTTAGTTGCACTTGTGTCATTTTGCAACAATTCCAATGGGTTACCACGAGATTCATTATCCTCAGCCTGCATCATGCAATGTGTTGTGAACTTTGGTATTCCTGAACATTAAGTAAATATATTTCCTAGGCAACATTTGGTCGGTGTAATGAATTTATTTTTTCATTATCTAGAGTTTACTTCCTTGGTTCCATCATAGACCGGTGTTGTGTATTTTGTAGAGATCGTTGAAGGACTAATATCAATATCAATTTCAAGTTTTTTATTTCTTACAAGTTACAATCTAGAAGTGTGGAGAATAATTTGTGGGTGTATAATTATCTACTAATTAATCTAATAAAAAACTAAAATAACTATATAATAATATGGGAGAAGACAATCCAGGAACAAGGGTTCTTCAATTGGCGATCATGAATGTCTAATTTGTGTCTCTTGTTTTGCTAAAACAATCCTTCTTATGTTTATAAAGTCCTCTTCTAAAGTAAATTATAGTGCCTACAATTATCTCTTAAACGTCACTCCCATAGTCAAACAAGGTATGTATATTTATAGACTATTAAGAACCAATGATTATCGGTCTCACAATTCGCATATCTATCTTCCGATCTAATACTTAAATTATGTCTATCATATCATGTACAAGAATTAAAACTCCTCTCCCGATTTGTTATAATTCCTATGGATTTAATTAAAAGTTCGCGACTCTTCTAATTGTATAAATCTCTCAATGATAGATTAGCAAATCAAGAGAAACCAATCAAACCACTATATAACTAAACATACATAATAAACCAACGAATACTACCAAATTCCCGGATTAAAGGATTAGGTACTCATGATAGATAAATATATATATAAATTAATAACACAAACCATGAGTTATAGAATTGAAGTACAAAGAATACAACTTGTAGAATTCAGTTGAAGTCCGGATGAATCCCTTCACTCCTTCGGTTGAAGTTCGAATGAATCCCTTCACTCCTTCCTTTTATCTTCCTCTCAAAGTGTTTTTCTGCTTTTTTTCTCAAAAGTACAGCTATATAACCCTATATTATATTATGGTGTTGTATCTCTAATAATATATAAAAACCCTAATATATAAGAGTTTTAATGATTTACAAGGAAATACAAGTAATATCCTATAATGAGTTGGATTCTAAATGTGAAATTAGGAGTCTGTCTTTCAGGCCTGTTTCTGAGCTTCTCTAGTTGAAATTGTTTGAAATTTTGATGTTGGAACACCTTTGAATTAAAGATAATTGTGTTCTCTTCGCGTCGGCTATAATAACGCTCAGTTCTGACTTTTAGAACTCTAGTCATGGCCCAAACAGTGATTGTTTTGCAAGCTGCCCATTAAAACCAAATTTCCTTCTAATTTATCTCCAAATTGGATTCTTTATTCTCCAATTCTTTTAGCTTTAGGAATTCTTTATTTCATGTAATAAAACATTAAAATCTAATTAATAAATATCCAATTATGTAAAAAATATTAGAAATATGAGAATAAAATCCTATAAGATATATATAAATATATACTCTATCATAGACATTATGTTTACCTTTATTAACGGCCTAAAATTATACATCATACTTATGAAGTGCAGTGCAAGGTCTGGGGCCTTTGCGCTTTTAATCATAGTTCAAATTTCATTGGCCATTTAATTTTCTGCCCTAAAATCTTTTTAGTTAAATTATAGTAACTTAAGTGCTCAATATAATTAGAGAGATGAGAATGCCCTTTATTTTCATTCATGTGTAGGATACATGACTTTTTATGGCTAGTGAAATGGTTTAATTTGCAATTATGTGAGACATTAATGTTTGTTTTTCTAGAGTACAGTTTTTAAAGTTGAAAGGTAATATACACATATACATTAGTGTTGGAAATATCTTTATGTCTGCTTATTAATTAATACAATTTTTAACATTTGAAAGTAATATACCCGTTTACGTTAGGATTAAAATCATCTTTTAGCCATTTTTCTTGTAAATGTTAGAAGCTGTATAAAATAACAATTTTCTGAATTATCCATGATACATTCAGGACCCCAACTTTTGGATCTACAGGCCACTGTCTGAACAGATGGTTCGTGCTGCAGCAGATGATGTCCGTTTTCTTCTTAGCATTTATCACAAGATGGTAGAGAAATTAAATCAGAGATCCTTGTGGTATCTTTCCGTTCGCGGTGCACTTTACTGTAGATGTTTCTGCATAAGTGATAACAATTACGCAGACTGGCCTTCTCTCCCTCAAATTTCAGGTTAGCTATACGTCCATTTTATGAGCCTCTTGTATGTTTCTTTGATAGAACTGAACAACACATTTATTTGGTGATTTTTAATTGCATTATTATAATGAGCCTTGTTTATGCTTAGCACACTGAAATGTAAACTGTCAAACTATGAGAAAAAGAAAATGTTCTATACTGTCTATGTAGGTTTACCTTTTGCTACACTGAATTGTGTCCAATTTACTACTGCATCACTGGACTATTTTTCCTGTTCTGTACTGTCTATGTCAGTTTACCTTTTTCTACACTGAGTTGGATCCAAATTACTACTGTGTCACTGAAATAAGTTCACTACAGTCGCGTCAGTGGACTATTTTTCCTCAAATATTGTGATACAATATGCCAATGCCTTCCAACTGATAACAGTTATATAAGTTGGCCAATTGACGAGGAAAGAGTAGCTGAATTGCCATTATAATCAGGATAGTGAAAGGCTGGCAGCTGACGATCGTCTCATCTCGACCTTCACCGTCAACTCCCCCTCCCTCCCTCTCCTTTCAGCCCATTATGCAACCAGCTATAATTTTTTTCATTTGCATCCAAGCGCATTGATGAAAGAATGAGCAAATTAGTTATGTATAAATTCATTTGTAATTTCCACCCATATAATATTACTGATGAGAATTGGTGAATTATCTATAGAGCAAGAATGTGTATCATTGCGAGCATGTTAAAATTGTTGGCTTGTAGACTTGTAGTTCATTATTAATTTTTCTGTTAGTAAAAATAAAAGCTTTAAAGGTGATAGTCCTATTATCACAAAATTACTGTCTTGTTTGGAACCATGCCATTAACATATTAATGTGATGTTTGAAAGATTATCAGTCATGCAGATATCCTTTAGGAACAAGCGAGTACAAGTCAAATCTTCATGGGACACTGATATAGTGATAACTCTTTATCTTTGCAGCTAACCTCAGTGCAGAAAGTTCAGAAAATGCTGCTCTAGATGAAGAAATTCTGTCAGTACTTGATGTCCCCCCTGGGAAAATGGGATGCATTATTGGAAGAAGAGGGGCATCGATCTTATCCATTAAAGAGTCTTGCAAGTACTAATCTTACCAAATTTTCTCACCTATTCCTTTGTTCATACATGCAAAACTTGTTTTGTTTCTCCTAATATTTGAACTTTCTTTTAAACTGGAATGCTTTGCATCTTTGCAGTGCTGAAATTTTCATTGGAGGTGCGAAGGGTCCACCTGATAAGGTCAGTCTTTCCTTTCATACATACAATTAGGCAAGTAACATATCTCCTTTTTGTTTATAAAGCTCAATTTTAGAAGTCAAATTAAATCTGGGCCAACTCTTAATTATTCGAGGATCACGAATCATTGATGCATATGAAATCACTTTGAAATTATCCACTTGTTAACTGTTTTTAATTTCTTCCAATTTCTGGATCATTTTCGTACATAAAATGTATGCAAGGAGAGATAATGTTAGGTGTATTATTTTGGGAATACGTAGAATTAAGGTAATTTCTGTTTTGGTTTAAAAAGCGTTCTTCAAAAACTATTATCCTGTGTCACGTTATCTCTTGTGTATGCTCTACATATGCATGTGGTGGTGCCTATAATTCGCAAGTGTACCATTAGTTATGAAATGCCTTGATATTGGAATTCAGGTTGACGTCTCATTCTTGACAGCAAATTACTGCCTGCATTCTTGAAACTAACGGTTATGTTGCTAAATAATTATTATGCAGGTGTTTATAATCGGCCGAGTGAAGCAGGTGAGGAAAGCAGAGGCCATGTTAAGGGGCAAAATGCTAGAAATATATTAAGACCTGTATCCTTCATTTCCGATGTCAACAATAATAAGCTCAACAAGATATGGAATACAGTTAATGTGCCCACTAATGATCACCTGTACATATTGTCCCAGTTGTCTTGAAGCTGTTTCTATCAGAGAAGAATATTAACATTTGCGTCTTGCATTTTATATGATTTTGGAAACATCAAGTTGGTGAATGGATCTATTTTCTCAAATGTTAATTAATTGGTGTCCAGATAAAAAGAATTGGTGTTTGCTTTCATTTAAATTTGGAAATTATAGATCACATACACTCTGTTATATCGAACTTTTCAAGTTTCATGAAGTTTGAATTGTTCACACAAATATATGTTGGTCATGTTTCTATGGAATCAAGAGTTAAAGCTCTGCTCCAGAATAGCAGCAGATATTTGGTTAATGATGAGCAGGTCATGTTAATTTCATGTGTTTTATATATATGCGAACTACTAGTTAATTTGTCTAATGTTTATGCTATAATTATTTCATTAATCATACTTTTACTTAAAGCGAGAATGTTTATTATCTAGGAAAAAAATAAAAATTGCTAAATTTAATGTGATTATTCTTTAAAGGTATATAAAATGGATGTAATTTATAAAAATTAGAACCAGAAACAGGTAACACACGATTATTAAGCGTTTTATGTAAATGTCTTCTGAAGCATAAAAACTTTTCAAGTGGACGTAGTTGCTTATCCATGTGATGTGTGCAACAGCCAGTTGGATTAACATTTATTTTTTGATACAGTAAAGAAAACCAAAACTTGACTCATACTTGATCTTACAACTTTTTCAAGAATCAGCATCAATATTACACATCACAAAACATTCTCAAAGGAAACCAACACATTATCAAATCAACTGCAGTTCTTACATGAGCGTCGTCGACATGCTCTTTGCATAAAACTTGTGATTTTAACATAATGTTTAGGAACAAATTAAGAATTTTACTTTTGGAAACCACCAAATTGGTAATCTTGGCCACTAGCATTAGAAAATAAATCATCTCCCCTAGTTGATGTGAAACCAGATATACCAAGACCAGATCCTGAGCCCATAGCTCTACCCATGTGGTATGAAGGTGGTATCGCTTTGGCATTATCATCTGTTTCAGTCAGGCCACCCACAACCCCAACATCTGCTAAATTAACTTTCTTGGCTGTTTAACATATTTAAAAATATAAACAAAGAGGAGAAAAGGTTAGCATAGTAAGATCTAGGACCATTTATCAGTTTATCAGCAATAGATGGTCACAAAAATTGTCTAGCAGTTAACATCAATTTTGTTCACCAACCAATAACTGAGTTAATACAAGAAGGTTGGCCGAATCATAGTAACAAGGTTTCTCATTCATGAAGATAACAAGTTTCACTAGTTTAAAAGATTAAACAAATTGCGGGCAAAAAGAATTCCAGTTACAAAATATATTTATATATGATCCAAACTAAAGAGTCTCACTTACATTGGTATAATATTATCAAAAAAATAAAAGGTCTGATAAAGATAGAACGACACAGGCTCATCACAATTAGAGTATTATGCTAGTTTTCTTAACTCACAATCAGGGATTTCATGTAAGGAAATTGTCGGTCAATATCTCCAAAACTTTACAACTATATATGCCATGGGTGCAGGCCGCAGGGACTTGGCATGCAAGTGTCACACATAAATTCTCTATATTCTTAATTTTTTGAACTTTCTAAATAATATTACTTGTCACCAACAAACCAAATAATATTGTTTATTACTTCATCACCAAAAAAAAACCAAATGGAGTTAAATTGTATGTCTACATGAATATTCAAATCAAGGGTATAATTTTAAAACAAGTTGTCCAGAGGCCTTTAATTACAAGAGGGTGAAGTGCCTCTTTTCAACATTAAGGATCCAACTAGGCCTGCAGATCGAAGGTTCGGTCTGATCCGAGGCATTATAACCGGATATGGATTTATTTCAAATCAATCCGATAAATATTGATATGAATTATGTATGATCTGATCCGCTAAAAATGTGACCAGAGTAAATATAATTATATGTATATATATATATATATATAATCTAAGCATTTCAGTTTTGGTGTGAATAATTACCTTCTGTTGTCAAGTTTATCAGTCAAATTTTATGTCTATGTCTGAAATCGATATCCACATTCCTAATGTTTTTGGTTTTTGTTATGAAAGTTTCATTGTGCAATTAATTCTTATATGTTGCAACTTGCAACACTATCATCATTTTGCTACTGTAAAATGAGAAATAATGTCTATATTAATATCATTATAATTGACAAACAACTATATAGTCTAATGTTAGTTCAATATTTAACTTGAAAGTATTAAAATTGTTAGTCATATATTTTAATATTAATTAAAAAAAATTAATTGGATTGGATATCCGATCCGATTGCCCGTGATCCGAATGGAATGGATAGAGATTAAGCTTTAAAATATCCGACACTTGATCCGGTCCGAAAAATAAATAGCTTTGGATATGGATTTAGGGTATTCTAGTCCAAAACCGATCCATTGACAGGCATAGATCCAACACAACACCCATGTTGTGTCATGTCCCACATGGGTATGATGGCAAAACTAAAGTCTCCTAGCAACACAGGTTTGCATGAGTGGTGATAATCCACTCAGGTTTAAAATTAATTGACAAAGGGATGATCAACTGCCCACATTAGCTACTAAGAGGTCGTTTGGTTGACATCTATATATATGTGGGAACTTTAATTTTCTAGAAAGTAGTAGTTTGGAAAGTTGTTTTGTTAACAAATATATGGGAAGTAATATTTGTAGGGAAGTTAAAATACCCACACAATGTGGGAAGTTGCTTACCCACCCCTCCCATGGTGGGTTGCACTTCGTAGGAAATAGAACTACCTGCCTTTCAACCAAACATGTTTTTTCACTTCCTAGGAACTTTATAAAGGAATTAGATACCAAGATATTACAACTTCCAAAAGAAGTGAATACCTACAAGCAACCAAACAAGCACTAAGATTATAAAGGTAGGTGAAAGAAGAGCTTTGAGTGTGTATCACACTAACTATCCATATGTTGCAAATAATGGACTCGGATGTTTAATGTATAATGTACACTACAAAACAGGCCATTCATATATAACTCCTGTCTAATCTTATAAATTAAATTTAATCGAGTACTTTGTATCTTGTATTTCATTTTGGTACCGGAGATGTAACTCCGAGTAACTTGAGATTTTTGAAATAATCTTTCATTATCAATGTGCAAGATGATTAAACCAATATGAAGGTCAGAAAACATGTGAAATATTATAAGATAAAAAAGTTAAATATAGGGAAGGAAGACTTACGTGCACTTATATTAAGATCAATCAATCCACGACTTAAAGAATCTGCCCATATTCCAGATTTAACTTGAAAACCGCCAGCCTTTGGTGGAGTTTGAGTCTTTTCATTTTTGCTGCTAGGGCTGACATCACAAGAATTTTTTTGCAAAGGCTCTTTAGGTGATGAATCAGTCTGAGAAGTGAATGAATCAAAGAAATTTGAACTGTCATAATTGTTCATAGGAACTGCAGCAAATGGATCAACTGCTTTGGTCGCCATTTGCTCGGATTGTAAAGGTTTGACCTCATGTTGTGGGGGAAAGGGTTCATCAACTTTTGTTGTCACTGGATCAGGAGCAGCGAAAAAGTCAATTGTTGAAGAAGCAGGCTGGGATGCAAATAGATCAACATTAGCCTGCACACAACGAGACAGTCATTATTGCAAAATGTAGAGTAAAGCGTGAATTCAAATATATTCCTGAACATTCCCTATACTCCAGCATTACTAAAATATTTATTAAAAAAAACTAATATTTTATAAGCTGACAGAATCAATAAAAAAACTGACAGAATTATCAATAAGAGAACCATTTCAAGTGATGCATTGAACAGTAAACAGGCTTAGAGCATTTTGATGTGGGTTACAGTCTCAAATTATAAGTACAAAACAAGTGTCCAGCAAATTAGATTTTCAAGCTTGCACATATAGCTATAAATCTGAAAGCAGTTTATTAAGTAAAGAAGACCACCCATGAGTCCATGACTATTCACCAATCTAACCATGTCTACAGTTTCTCAAACCACCAATACATTACCAAATACTATACTAGCATTATGCTATATCGAGCATCGTTACATGCAAGGTTTAATACTTCTTTTAGATTGTGAATTAAGATTAAATTTAGATGGAATAAGAAATCAATATATTTGACAACCCACTAGCCATGCAAGGATTTAGATTCTTTGCAGTCATCTATCATGTCACACTTATGAACGGTACAGCCTACTAGATAATATTTCACAGGTGACCAATAATATGTAGCAATGCCAATTTCTCTTCTCCCAGTGTTGACCAAAAGGTGAAAGTTGTGCATCTTTTCTTGCCTGGCATGCATTTACTGGCTAGAATTAAAAATATTCTTGTCGAATAAAGCTCATAAGCCCAAACCAAATTCAATAAATCCTAAACAAACATTTCAATTCTCTCCTTGTGGTAAGAAAAAATCATGCAGTTCCCATTCGCTAGACACATGTTACTTTAGAGGGATAAATAATAGCATGTAAGAGGAACATATGAAGAATAACAGTGAATTTACTTGACCTAGTTAGTAATTTCAATTTCAAGTACAACTTGGGTCCTCAACCTCAAATCCTGTTAAAATTTCTAATTATATATTTTCACAGAGATCATTTATTAATTTTTTGTCAAAAATAGAGCCCATTTTCTCCCTTTTGATGGTTTCCCCAAGCTGGGGTCATCAACTCTGTAGTAGATCCCATACATACTTCTTTCCTAGGACATGAATTTTTATGAAACAATATCATGTACCAAAAAATAAACGAGAAATCCTCAAGCTTGTATAATAAAAGTCCAAACAGTCTGGAAAGCAAAACAACTACCAATATGGATGGATATTAGCAGTATACCCCCCCCCCCCCCCCTACATGTCAAGTTTTTTTATAGCATATATTTATTAATATCAGACAAGAAGGGCAACATCTAATACTACGTTTTAGTCACGCCTGATACAGTACTTCAAGACGAGTATATGACCTGGGTCTCAAAACTTACCACTGATTCTACATTGGATGGTGCTGATACAAAATCTGCATCAGCAAACAAATCAACATCTGCTGAAGTGTTACTCATAGTATAATTTTCAGCGGGAACAGATGCCGGTGTATCTAGAAGTCCCAACAAATCCACTATATTAGTGCTTCCAGCAGCAGAGTCTGAAAGTGAAAAGGCATGCTAGAAAGAGTAAACACCGTGTATTTCACTGGAAAGATTATGCAAGGACATAGCTTATCAAATATTGACGCCCAGTTTTTTTTTTAAGTTCATGGTATAATTTTCTTAGGAACATGATGACAATCAAAAGAACTTATATTAAAAATTAATTCCACTTTTCAGATTTTTCTAGAGTTACTTGTCACATTTCAGTGACACTAGTTTGAGATATATTATTCCCTTCCAGACATCGCCATACATAAACCTCCACAAGATTTAAATTTAACAAATTTGCAGCCACAGGGACACAACTGGAACAATTCTCAGGGCATCTCCAACCCAACACCAAAACACTATTACACTATTATAATGTAAAACCCACTCCAACCCAACACTATAATAGTGTAAATTTTACACCAAATGCGGTGTCAAATAAACTTACCCCAAATTTGGTGTCTTTCAAAATTACTAGCATACCCTCATGTTTATTAACAAAAAAAAATTAATTTCTTTTATGTTTTGTTTATTTCCTATTATATTCAAACAAAATAATCACTTCTGGAAAGGTTAGAAGAATGTGTCTTCTAATAAACAAAAGATTCTTTTTTAGTGTAATATATAGTGTAATGGGTTGGAGTTGGTTTTGTAGATAGTGTAACTTTTACACCAAAATAATGTAAAAGTTCCATCAATTTGGTGCAATGGGGTTGAAGATGATCTTAAGAGGACTAGACATAAAATTAGTGAAAATACTCGGGCATTGACAAAGAAAATGGTGAAAATAACAATTCTGTATGATGACTACTATTAGATTTAGATACATACTAGAGCTAGTTCCGCGAGGATCAAAATCATCAAAAGTATCTTCATATTTATTAGAAGGAACAGCTGAGCTTTGTGAGGGTATTGATCCATGTTGATCACTCGTATTCTTTGCTGGCTTTGATGCAGCAGAAGTGCCTTGAATCCTGGAGACCAATATTAAGTATTAAAGAAAAGGGAATATGCAAAAGATTGCATAGGCAAAGAGACAATAATATCTGTAGTAAATCACTAAATCGCAACAGGTTTATACATTCTTCCCCTTCTGACATCGAGAACTTGCTAATCGCATACATATTATTTTTAAAAGGAAATGCTGAACATCAGAAAATTCACATCCCTGAGTCTCGGTCTCGATAGTAGTATAATCATCCATTGACACATCAGATTACCTCGCAGACACATTTTCTGGGTTTCTCATAACTTTTTATATATTAACCTCGACAAAGTTTAGACAGTCAGAGCAAACGCATAAATCAAAGCAATATTGCTTCTATGTGGCAATTCTTAAAATTACAAAAGGGAACTACGAAACTAGGGCAGATACAAGCAATAACGTCATAAAACTTCCATACAAGTAACGAATGACAAAATGCAAGCTTTCTAGGAGCCTTTACCATTGCCTATGAGCTAGCACATGTATTTCCTCAACATGATACAATTGATTGTTTTTAGTTATTACAAACAACAAATATTGTACATAATAATCAGCCTCTCTCTCTCTCTCTCTCTCTCAAACACACACACCTAGCATATATGGCAATATAAGTTTAACACAGACCTGCCCTCATGAGAGGTTCCCGACTTTAATGTATTATCATGGTTGTCACCAGTTACTCCTCGGCGTGTCTTACTAGAACTTTTCTGAAAACTATCTTCACCAAACCGGTCCCTGTCTTTATAGCTGTCACTAAACGCGTCAGCATCCCTTGAATTACCAAATCCGCCATAACGATCACCACTCCTAAAACTACTGCCACCCAATGAGGATGAACCAGACTTGTATGTTACTCCAGTTGATGAAAGTCCAAAATACCTACCAGTGCATGTGACTAAGTTTAGAGACTTTAGAAATGAATAATTTCAGTTCATCAATACTAATACTTACTTATCACGGGTTGAAGCGGCTTTATCTCTTACTTCTTGTATCTTTTCTTTGTTGTTTAAAAGAGCCACTATGTTCTCTACCTTCTTCCGCACATTAATTCCCATATCCTTCCCACTTGGCTCAACATATTCAAAACTGGATAGGGCCTTCATAACATATACACACGTACAGTTGTAAATATACACACACTTGTATTTATAGTGGGACAGAGGGAAGTATATAGTTTGACAAAACCACTTGCAAGAATTTAGGAACAAGATCACTGAGCTGCATACGTACCGAGATTTGAAAAGTATGCTCGATTATGTCATCTACTGCTCGCTCTGATCCATTAGCCACCAAATACTCTATTACTGCTAATGACTAGCAGGCCAAAATTTTCAAAGTTAGAGCTTAAAACCAGTAATTAGCACAGGCGACAAGGAAAAAGGTGTGTACAGTCGGAGGCTTCTATATCATTTTCAGTACAAAGGAAGTAAAATGTGAAGATTAACCAAAAAACTACCTTATAAACAAATCGCCAGTTGCGGCCAGTTTCAGTCAATCTTGTCCAGAGAACATTCATGACCATCTGACACTCTGAGCTGGAAGAATCCAATAGTGCCACATAAAAATTCCAGGTAAACAAACATCCTTGAATCTACAAATAATGCAAGATCAACAGAATAGATAAAACTAGGACTTACAATTTCTTAGTAGCTTGTGCGATCTCTGCCAATACAGTACCATGAGGTCCCCAAGGCTCATCGTCAGTTGCATCTAGTACCTATACAAAAAAATAATAATACTAAAATTAAGAACAGCAATGCCGTTTAAAAGCACTTTTAAACATTAACCTCAAGGTTAGTCATTTACTAGAATCGATCGAACACTGAACCATAGCTATTAATCAATCAATCAATCAATAAGCTATTAAACCAGAACATTCAAGCTACTCTTACTACAAAGTGATACACACACACACACTAAAACATGAATCGAATACGAGAGCTGATTTTAGAAAAACATACAAGTTTTCACCTTTTGCTTGATCAATGTGCAGCTCTCGATATATAAGAACCAAAACGCGAACAGTATTTAAAATAATACAAGCATTCGTGTACATTAACAACATTCAAGCTGCTCTTACTCAACACAAACATAAATGCATACACAAACAAATCTATAAACATAAATGCTGGTAACGATAGCATTACGACAAATAAAAAGAAAGAACAAGTTTCGACCTTCTGTTCGATTTCCGGAACCTTCAAAACTTTCAAATTCACCTCCCTCTTACTGAAATACAAACACGCAATTCATATAATTATCATCAAAAAACACGAAACTAAAATAACGTAAATGATTGCAGAGATTGAGGCTCACATTTCACGAACAGTTTGATCAAACACCTTCATAAAATCCATTAATAAATCTGCACAAAATTAAAACAAATGTGAGAATTGATCTAGTAATACAATTATACATAGATCTGTATAAAAACAACGTAGAAATTAAAATTGCTCGAGTGTAAATCAAAAAAGTACCTTTGGGTGGATCAAAAATATAAACGGATAGAAGAATATGTTGTATGTATGTATGTATGTATGTAAGTATATATATGAAGAAGAGAGGTAGATCTGTAGGGAGATTTGTTCAAGGATAGATATATAAGAAATTGAGGTGGGCGGAATCAGGCGATTTGCGATTTTTTTTAATATTTTATAATTTTGTAATAATTATATATCATTTTGATCAAATTATAATATAAATAATAGTTTATAATTTATAAATAAATAATATGAAATATTTTATTTTATTTTTATAACTAATAACATCAATATTTAATATTAATATGTTAGTGATGGAATTCGAATTTAAAATGTTAATATTAGATTTGACAATTATTATTAACCAAATATGCCACCCTAAGGACCAACAAATCAATAAAATTTTCAATAGTTGTGCTTTAATAATAATAAAAAGCTTATAATTAATACACAGGTTCTTTAATATCTTATAATACTGTAAAAAATAAATAGAACAATTAATGAAGAATTGAGGTCCTTTATTTAACTTTGATGACATTGAGCCGTAGAAAGCAAGTAGATAAACTTGGTCAGAACACCTAATTATCTAAAAATCGAAGATTAGAAGTTGTGTACGTAATAAACTTGCAGCTATGGCAGTGCTAGTTACAATACTATAGAGATTAAATATAATGTTGTCTTCTTCACCAGTAAAACAACAGCCATGCTTAATGTCTGGCCTTGGATAATTAAGCCGTCTTAGGCGGCAGCTGTTGCCGCAACGCTTAAGACCTGTTGAATTTTGTTAAAAGGTAAAATATTTGTCAAGAGAGTTGAAGAACAAGTAAATAAAATTAAAAAATTATGCGACAACTTTGAAGTTATACTTGTAGACATTGGCCACCAAAAAAATTAAATCTGAGAGGGGGAACTAAAAACTGGCTACATACTGTTATCTGTTAGCATATCATTTCATTGTGCACCACAATTGCAGATAGGAACTTTATTTTTTATCACTTTTGTGAAAAAAATTGTGTTTGCGTGTGATCAAGGTGCAATAAATTAAGTCATGGAGATAACACTCTCTGAGAGAGAGAGAGAGAGAGAGAGAGAGATCCAACTGCCACCAGTGCCATGGCTGTGAAGATAATTCTTGAGAATTTCATCCTCTTGGGGAGACCATGGTCCTCTTTTCACTTTACTCGTGTCACAACAAGGTGCTCTTCCCATCCTTATCTTTTTTTCCTGTCGACAGGACCGCAACACACTTATACAAACTCAATTATATAACATGATGAAGCAAAATGGAGGCACCGATCGACTATATACACATGTATGTACGTACTCCTATGGATTAGAATCCATAATCATCACATGTACATATATGCATGTGTGTTTGTGCGTTTGTGTCTAGTTTTAGCTAAAGTACTAAGAACCAAATTAATGCAATCGGAGTAAAGTGAAAATTAGGAATCCGTTTTTGGAAGACTGACTTTGCATGGCCTTTTTCTATTTTTTTTTTTTTTTTTTGGAATTTACCCTATAAATTAATTATTATGGTTTAAACTCTTTGAAAATTTCATGGTGGTTAAGATTTGTTGGGCCAGTCAATATTTACACGCTTTGCACAATATATAACACCATGACCATTCTTAATTCTTAGCATTTCTTAACATTAATTCCATATTTAAACAAATTATTTAATTCAGATAAATCTTTGGCCAAGGAAATGTGTATTTATATTTCAAGTTGCACTCAAATATCAATACTAAAATTTAAGTTTTCTCTACAATCAAAAAAAAATTAAGTTTTCTCTATTTTAATTCTTCCTGTAAAGATTTCTTCATTCAATTTACATCAAAAAAGATATGTGCTTAATAAACAGAATTGTACGAAAATTCATTCATAGAGTTGGTTGAAAGTGATAGAATGTGTACGTACAAAATTATGTAATGCAAATCTCAATTGTAGATGATAATTTTAAAAATATAACATTAGAAATAATATATTTGTTGGTCAAAATGTACATACATATATACATATAAAATACTTTAACTGGGAAATAAAATGTTGATAATAGCAATTAATTATGATTTTAATTTTTTAATTCCGTATATATCAAAAGTATTAGGTAAATATGTTTTTATAATTTTTTATAGAAAAGCTTATATATTTAAAATATTTTTTATTTTTACTTTATAATTTATTGAAAAGATAATATAGAGAATCTTTATATCTAATTTATTGGGAAAAGATTTTTACGTAAATCTTCTCTTTTCAAGTCCAGTCTATTAAAATATTTATCTTTTGTTCAGGTATCCCCAAGAAGGGCTTTTAATTTATAGTTTTTGGTCACTGCTCTTGGTTCGTGTACTTCCATTCTCTCCGAGTATTTGTTGTTATGGGCTCCGATGCTTATTAATACCAGTACCGTGTATTATCTTTGATTTACCAAGAAACCTTAATTAACTTTGGGTTAAAGAGCGAAAAAATCCTTGTGATTTAGGAGGAGGAGTGGATAAGCATGTCATTTAATAAGGCTCAAATAAGTCCTTCAAATTAAAATTAATGGTTCAATATATCCTCTCTAGTTAGTTTTTTTTAACTATGGTTAGAAAATTACTATATTCATGTATATTGTGACATTAATATTTTAAAAATATATTAAAATATTCTAATTTTAATATTATGACGTTAATATTCATGTATATCGTAACAATATTGTTACACAAAAAAGTATATCAAAAAAAATTATATTCTAATTAAAACTTATCTTTAAATAAAATATATAAATTTTATCTCTTTTAAACACGAACACATATAAAATATGTGAAAAATTATATAAAAGTATTTCTACACAAGATTATAAATAAATTAAAATCATAGATATAAAAATAAAAATAAATTATAATCATATAAATACAATATTAAAGTAAAAATAATAAATATTAAAAACAAATTTGTACATTATATGAAATGTAAGAAATTGTGCATATTTGTCTATATATATCTATATATGTATGTAAGTAAGTGTGTGTATTTGTATGTATTATAATTTAATATTAAAATGTCACTCATATTTAGTTAATTATTAAAAAATATATAAATATTCGTCGAGTAAGTAGAATTTAAAAGTAAAATACAAACTAACGTGTAAATGTTTAAAGGTTAAAAATTAATAGTTAAGTAATAAAAAAAGTATATACATACATTAATATTGGTTAACAACTTAATTATTATTTTATAGAATTATTTAATAAAAATCAATTATATAAATAATATATTAATTTATAAATAATAATGTTATTAATAAAAAATTAATAATATAAGATATATATGTAAGTGTATATATATATATATATTTATATTTATATTTATATTAATGTAATTAGATATTTAATAATATTTCTAACCATAATTAAGAAAAAGTAATTAGAGAGACTATATCGAACCATTAGTTTTAATCTGAATGATTTTTTTTAGCCTTGTTAAACCAAAAAGACTTATTCGCTCCTATGGTTAAACCACGAGGGATTTTTCGTTCCTTGACCCACTAACTTTTGACAAACTACTTTTTCACCAGAATTATGATTTCGAATTTATGATAGATGATTGATATAATAGAGACATAGATATATATTTTAAAATTATTTATCACCGACTCCTTTTTATGGGTAAAGTATATAATAGAGATTTTTTGATATTTGACTTGAAATTATTCATCACCGACTCTTCTTTTAGAGGAAAAAGAGTCAAAAATAAATAGTAACTAGAGTACATTTTGATTGACGTGACTGATTCAGGCGTGGTAAACAAATTAGAACTAAAATCCATAAAATTTAGAAAAGTTAATAAAAATATTTTTATTTTTAAGCTCATTTGTAATTGTATTACTTTCCTAATTATATAAATATGATTGATAATCCAATGCAATCTATTATGGGTTTTTTTTACCATTTTTCTGCAACATTTTTATATTTTAGTTGTATTTGATTGGTTTCTGTAAAAACTATAAAAAATGTATAAATCCAATTTTTATTTAAAAAAATGTATATTTGAGAAAATCTTTAAAAATTGAAGATCAAGATATTGAATATATTATTTTTACTGATATGGAATAATTAGCATTCAATAATAAAAATTTTAATTTATTACAACGTACGAAGATTACAAGAATTATTTTACTAACTTTTTAATACGTCCAGAACTGCAAAATGGAAGTTGTACACTTGTACCGCTACTTGAGAGTTGAGACTGAAATAGTGAAATGCGAGTTAAACATGAATCGCAATTTTTCGCAAATTTCGTCGGTACTGCAGTCTGCAGTCCTTCATAAACATCATTCCTATTTACTTTGATATTACATCATTTATTCTCCTTTCTCACACCTCTTCTCATTTTTCATACCATTTTTTTAGAAGGCCGTGCAACAAAAAAAACAAGGGCTTTAAGCTCCTCACATCGTTTATAAATAATTTATTAATTAAAAAAAAATATATATATATATATATATATTTCAACTAATAAGTAACTTACATTTTTTAATTTATAAGTGACTTATAAATCCAGCCAAACAGTAGTCACATACGCGTATATGGCATAATCGAACCCTTTAACAATATCAAAATTTATAATAATTATTAGTTCATGTGTTTAGAAATAATTGACACTTGACTTTCTATCATATATTTTAAAAATTTTACTGTACAATTATTATTTTAAACTTTTTTATGGATAAAAAATTTAATTTAATATTTATATTCATAAAAAAATTAATAGTCAATAATTTCAATTATATAATTATAATATTTAAAAATACTAGTATTTTACCCGTACTTCGCACCTGGGTTCAAAAATTATTAAAAATTTAAAAATGTAAGAAAGTAAATTATTATCATTTTGTAGATATTTTTTTAATTTATCTAATCATTTTAATAAAACATATCTTTATTATGTTATATAAAAGTATAATAAATTTGAGTGATAGAATATTATAAAAATATAATAATAAACTTCAAAAAATATAAAATCTTACAAATTAAAAGAATTTAAATTTTTTAAATAAACGATTTAAAAATTTATTGATTCTAACAAATTATTGCAAAATTGATCATTTGAACCTTTTAATTCATAGATGTAAACATCATGATCAATAAATGTAGATATTTTCGAAACTAACAAAAAAAATCTTTTTTTATAATTTAGACTCGATCATACGTAATATATATAACTAATTAAATTTTTTCAAAAATATAAAATAATAATTAAATAAATAGACTTGAAAAATCAAATTTAGAAAAAATATTTGTTAGGGATTGTGGTATTAACATTGTAATCAACTAGAAGTTACTTAGATTAATTAGAAATTATATATTGACAGTATGTTTAGTTGTCACTTGTAACAGTATGTTTAAAAACCAAGTAGGTGACAGTAAGTCTTAATAGTTATTGTCTTGTAAAAATGTAATAACATGATCTATAAAGTAAAAGTTCACAAAGTGTTCATGCACAACATGGATCAAGACATTGACAGTAACATTCTACAACTGAAGCCTACGACAGCATATTCAAGTGACAACACATTTGAAACAGACGACGGCAACTATTGCATTAGCAGTAAACTTGGTGGAGAATGAAAATTTGAAGACAACAAGTTTTACTGACAGCAACTTTGACGGGGATAGTTGACAGCAACATTAGCGAAAATAGTTGACAACGGCTTTAGAAGACAGCATATTTTAGAAAACTATCAAGTTTGACAGTAAAGTATGCGGAGTCAAAGATATTATCACCAAAGAGAAGCTAAAGGTTGACAGTAACCTTTTAGTGAAGCTAACAGTCTGTTTCAAGTAGCAGATTAGGTAGTGAAAATTCAATGATTGATTTTGACATTACTATCTAGTCTGTCAAGCCTACTACTGCAATATGGGAGAAGACGAGAAAAAAGATAAAATGTGCTCAAGAAATCAAGGATATCTGTACATCTCATAACAGGTTTACCTACAAATGGAATGAAGACAAATTTGAATAGAAAAAGTAAAGTTTATATTTCAAGCTTTGTTCTGGAAACAAAGAAAAGTACACTTGTAAGTGAGATATGTGTTTCAGTATAAATACACATATCTCACAAACATTTTCCCTTATGCAACTGAGCTTAACTTTTCTCAAGCATAGAAACATTAGCAAACTCGTTGTTATTGTATTTATCGAAGCTGGAATTATTTTCCAGTCAGTTGTAGCAAATAAAAATTAATAAAATTAATTTTTTAAGTTAAGAGATTTGAAATTCAAAAATGAAGAAAACTAAAAATTATATATATAGAAACGTTAATTATATTGGGGTAATATTGAATATAATAAATATTATTAAAATAATATATTCCAACTTTTATTAATATATTATTGTATACAAACTTAATATAGGTAATATCGAAATTAAAATAATGAAATTTTTGTTAGACGCAATTAAAATGGCTATTTAAAATAATATATATTAATTTATTGATTAATTTATATATATATAACTATAAAATAAAGAGTGCTTTAGTATATTAAATCAAATTTGGAAGAGTAAAATAAATTTGACTAACTCATTATAGAATATTATAAGGGTATAATAATGAACTTGAAAAATATAAAATATTTTAAATAAAAAAGGCTTCAAATTTTTTAAATGAATGATTTGAATGTTTATTGATTCTAACAATTGATTGTGACCGTATAGTTGATCATTTGGATCTTTCAAATCAATCAGAGATGTAGATCTTCGGACCTATGAATGAGAATATTTCTGAAACTCACAATATTTTTTATAAATTACACTCGGTCATAGGTAAAAGTCTAAAGCATTAATTAGGTTTTTACAAAAGTACAAAATAATAATTAAATAAATAGACTTGGAAAATCAAATTTAGTAAAAATATTATTCATATATTATAATTATAAGTGATAAGTAAATAGATTTGTAATTAAAAAATGAAAAAAATTAAAAATTAAAAATTATATATATATATATATATATATATATATATATATATATATATACTGAGTATATCAGTATATATGGTAGAATTTTTAAATAAGGAAATTAATTATTATTGAATAATAATAAATAAGTAAACTAATCGTGTATTATAAATTTGAGTAATTTATTAAAACAAAGATTTCCTAATTTAAAATGGATC
Organism: Oenanthe sinensis; assembly: GCA_028671895.1. Classification (NCBI taxonomy): domain Eukaryota; kingdom Viridiplantae; phylum Streptophyta; class Magnoliopsida; order Apiales; family Apiaceae; genus Oenanthe; species Oenanthe sinensis. The sequence goes on from CM053799.1 coordinate 14,031,253, forward strand.
ATGGTTAAATTGAATAGGTTTGGAATAACCGAATTAATAACTAAGTAATGCAAATATCCTAAAAATGGAATGATCCATATACATATGTGTAGGTTTGGAGTTGGATTTTTGTAAACTTGAAATTAGTATTGTGTTATTCAGCTAGTATATATATAAAGATGTATTAAAAAAATAAAACGTCAATTATTTTTAATTGGAGATATAATTAATTTCTTAGTGAATGTTAAATTTAGAAGATTAATTTGAATCCGTCAAATCCAGCAATCTATTAGATATATAATATGGCAACATGGGTAAATTTAATAATGTGAAATGACAATTTGACCCCTATTTAATAAATATAGATTATAATTTAATTACATGAAATGACCATTTAACCCCTACCTAATAATTACGTATTAATATCACATATTATTAATGTATATTAATTATTTTGAAATTAATATTTATCTTCCTAATTATTTCATATCATGTTTATTGATATACATTAATTGTTTTATAATTAACATTTATATGTGTATAATATATCTTTTTAATCTCATCTGATTGAATTTTTTATTTAAATTATTTTTTTTCTTTACTATTGTCCATTTTATTATGACCGTATACATGAAAAAAGTCAAAGTATTAAATTATTCAAACATACATTATTTTAGTTTGAACATTCATTTTTACAAAATTATGTAACAAGCAATCATCACCGAAAACAAAATAAATTTAACAAGTTGACGGTACATAATCAAATTAGCGATAAAGTCAAATGGATATAAAAATGATAAAAAAAAATTATCACAACGCTATTTGGATCGGGGATGTTAAACCCCATAGTACCAACTCCAAATTGTATAAAACATATTTTTTTTAAGTTTTATAAATAATATGATTTTAATAAGGATAAATATATTTAAAAACATAAAAAAAATATTTTTAATAATTTATTTCTTTGAAAATTGAAATTTAGAACAAATCCGAAGAGTTATATTGACAAATATATTGGGCATGTTGATATACATGTAACATTTATTTTAAATTTTATGTATACTATAACTTTAACGTTTCAACTTTTAAAGGCTAGTAGGAGTGTATTTATTTTGACGAGGATTATTTACAGTAGAAGTTATAAATGAGTTCTCTGCATGGAGCAACTATACAATACTAAAAAAAACATAACCAAATAAGACAAGAATAAAAACAACAACTAAAAAACATTTAGTTTTTTTTGTCAAGAGGAAATAATTTTATAAATGATAGGAGTCAAGATACAATATTAATCAAAAGAGTTTCTTTCATTCAATCAAGTTTATCATGTAACCGAAAGATATACATAAGATATCTTCGGACGTTTAGAAAATAAAACCTTAAAGTTTGAAGAGGAAATTCTCAAAATCTAACACCAATAGATACTAGCAAACAGTTAACAACTTTCTTGATATGTCTGAACTCATCCTGCTTTAGTTATAGATTTTGCTGTGTATCTGAAAAATAAAAAAGAAAACAAAACAAGAAATTGTCTTGGTGTATATCGTCCAATAATTTTAAAAACTAATATAATACATTACTGTATACTACTCTAACCAAAGGGGATCCCTAATCAAAGGGTATCACTTTGGTTAAATACAAACATTATTTAATAGAATACAAATTTTATTTAAAACTAATATGTTTCATTTTAATAGTTTACAACCAATACTGAATTTAATACTAATAAAAAAATTTAAAAACTAGTCATTCAAAAACGGAAACAGGAGACTAAATGTTATTAGTAAGTTACCATAAATGAAATTAAAAGCACAAAATAAAATGGAAACTGACACATCAATTCCACACATTATACAATCCGTCATCAATCATGATCAAAACTGATCCTCAAGAGTAAAAGTACAAAACAAGTAAACATGTATGATCTCCAATAAATAGTATTATTCATGATACAATAACGGTAGAGATAGAGAGAATTCAGATATAAAACTAATACACATATAAAACTAGTATAGACTTTTCATATTTAGTTTACTCATTCATGGCCTAAAAATACTATTACACTAAAATCAAATCCCAATATGTGTCATCACTCGCATATAGATACACATATAGTCACACACACATATCAAAATAAGAACACAACAATAACATAGAATAAACAACCACACAAACCAATTAGACAAAAGAAGCACCAGACTCGATTACTTTAAAACCCTATTCGACAAGCAAGTAATTGGCCTCAAATTCAAAACCTATAAATCTTACATGAATCAAATATATTATCTCAACCAACAAAATCATTATAGTATAATCTAAACTAGGTTAATAAATGTCAAACCTTATTCAAAATAACAAATCAAATATAAAATTCAGGGAAAAACATACACATGGATAAATTATAAATACAATGCGTACAGATGAAAAATATAGACACAACACATACAAATTCAGTCTAGATTGAGTTTGGAAAAGTATAGATACAGAAACATACATATTTGTCTGAATTGAGATAGAGTGAAAAAAGACGAGAACCCATGATTCACGTTTAGACATTTTACCTTTTTTTACGGTTTCAAACTTGGTGCCGACACGATAAACAAATGAGAGAATCATTTATTGATTAGAAATCATACCTTTTAAGATCAGGTCAGGCGAGTAATTGAATGGTCCAAAAATAAAGAAAGTAAAGTAGAGTATTACGTTCTGAAGCCACCCTTCTGTTTACTTTTTTATAAAAAAAAATATAAAATATCCAGAAAAAATCAAATGAAAATGGCAAAGAAATAATTCTCAAATTCTCCTTTATAGTCAATATGTATATTATTTAAATTTATTGTAATTATACTTAGTTCCGAGAGGGGGGTACTTAAAACACTAAAAATAAGAAGAGAAATGTATTTTTAGGGTCAAAAGTGACTTGAGATAGAGAAACATAATATTTAAATGGATTAACGACGTCATGAAATACAAAATTTGAATTTTTAGTATGAGAAGGAATAACCCATTTCGTAGTTGAGAAAAGAAGAAGAAACATCAGAAATTGACTGGAATAATTTAAACATCATAGAATATTTGAGAATCTTCGACAATGTATATGCTAATTCCGATAATCCTGCTTATAATTTTTTATCAAAAGAAGAGAAAATCTTTTTTTTTCTTATCAACTAAACGGCTAACAACCTGTTTTAGCTAGACGATTTACCTCAATTGTAGTACATTTTGCATTACTATTAATAATGGTGAATTAATGCATCAATGAGTTTTATAGTATCTGTAACCAGTTCTAAAAGGTTTAAACTTTAATATTGGAGATGTTCGGGAACCAAATGGGTAACATCTCTATTGTCAATAGTCACTTCAACTCCTCCACTATTTTTAACTTTACATCAGTATAATTCATCAAATTCATTTGAGAGAAAATAAAGAGGATGACGAGGTCTAGTGCTTAAATAAATAATCAAGCCCTTCCCGTTTGATAAAATGTTAAGACAAATTAAATTTTTATCATCATGATTATTTTATTAATTATGTACTCATGTGAGACTTTTGAAACAAAATTAGACACACCTAAAATATTTTTTATTCACCAATTATATGTTTGCAGCAGTTTATACACATCTTAATTATTTATAAATAAATTTATAAGATATTTATAAAAATAACATATTAAAAAAAATAAAAAAATATACAATATTTCAACTAGAGTATACCCTGCCTTACAAAGATGTAGAGCTAGTTCCCACTAACCGGTTAAAGTTAAACTCCAAAAGTAATGCACCCCGGCTTTTAAGGTGTGTGAACTTCGAGAATACGCATGTACAGGGTCGTTTTATAATTACAACTCCAAAAATATAAAATCCGAAAGATCGGCGAAGAACATAAAAAATGATATTACTGCGGCTTCAATAAAATATTAAGGATGTGGTAATGAAATATTGAGAATATTATTATTTTTACGATCAACTTAGTTATTTATACTAGTACATGGGATCTGTTTCTCTTTTTTTTTTTAATTAAAGCAAATTGTAAAATTGAGAATGCGATGATATCAGTTTTACCTAACTTAGTTAGTAGTTACTATTAGGGTACAATGGATATCTCAAAAAAAAAAAACATTCTCAATGTTTCATTGAGAAGTCCTCAGTGAAATATTTAGGACCCTTAATAATAATAATACTCCGTAATATTTAGTAGAATAATAATATATTAAATTAAATTTTAGACAAAACTATTAGATTTAAAATAACAAAACATGTATTACACAAACGGTATATATCATCAATAAGTAATCAGAAGACTTATAATAATGTCAAAACACCGGCATTTCAGATAAAACAATAAAAAATAACTGAATGAATATCATAACAAATAAATTTTCATACATTTATAAATGAGAAGTCGTTGATAAAACTAATTTCAACAGTGATTACCAGCATGAACTTATCTTTGTCGTTGCAGATTGTGAGTTCGAATCAGGATTAAGTCCAGTTATAAATGTCATCATACACATGTGGGGAACTGATTTATGAACAATAGAGTATTTTTATAAAAAACACTTCTAACGAGGGTCGACCTCCAACCATAACTAGCCTCCAAAAAAAAGAAAAAATATGCAGATTTATTCTTTTCTTCATCAATTAAACATTCTTTCTTCTCACAAGTTCACTTTCATATTTCTTTCTCTCATCTAATCACCGTAATTCTTTTATTTAGTGCTTTGGAGATCTGGAAAACCCGCATCGAGGCGGGGTCGATGATGAAAATCGCAAAAACTCACTTTTCACAATAGAAGATTATTCATATTATGAGGGTATCAATTCCTCCAATTACAGTTGGTGTCACTGAAAGGTCTGAACATTGGACTACGACTAGAATTAATTGTAAAGGTCAATTGTGATGCTGCTGATTTCAGAGATGGTGTAGATTGGATTTCTTGATAAGCTATTGTAATACTATTTAGTTCAAAAAATATTTCTATTATGTATGTTACGCATGTAGAAATAAAACGGCTATTTGTTTAGCTCGTTTATTTGTTTTTCAACCGGGTTGTATGGCCAGTTTGTGGGTTTGTCCCAGCGGTATCCAGTCTTTTCATTGAAATGCATAATATTTTTATAAAAAAACAGTACTTTATAGAAAAAACTGGTCTTTTATGATTGATTATCTGTAATTATGTATTTGTCTTCTTTTATAATGGATAAAAAAGGTTTTAAAATATTTCACATAGTTCATATATTCATATAAAAATTTAAAATTAATATTATTTATTATTAAAAATTATGAATAAACGGTGACAATCGATTGCCCGAGAAGAATCATGCTTTAAAAGTTAAAATCATTAACTTGGAACCTACCTTCAATTGTGTGGCCCTTCAGGCTTCATCCCATCTCTATTTTAAAAATTACACTGTTCCCAACCTTGGACCCATGCACTTTGCTACCGATCTACCATGCATGCCATAACTTTGACATAATGTTGTTTCATATATTCATTTGTTTCGATTCCCTTGTCAGATATATATAAATAAATAATAATAGCACCTTACTGGTTTCATATTCTTTAACATTCATCTCATCCGAACATCTGACCAGATCAACTCCTTGTTAAATTGACCTCTCAATTTTGCATGTCCTCGCAAATTTAATGGACCAAGTCACAATTTATCTCAAGATCTGATTAGCACAAAAAAATGGAAAATTGATCACACTTGCTAGTTTTTAATTTTACACATGTATATTTTGTCTCATATAAACGAATCTCGTGTAAATAGAAAGGATAGTACTCGCCGGAAGATTTTTTTGTAAAAAAAGGACAGTAATTTTTATTTGTAGTATCATGAGCACTTTCTTCAAACTTTGATATAATAATTACATAAAAATTCATCCGTGGTAATAGAAGTTTAAGATCGCGATAAAAATATACACAAATATTTAATTAATATTCCATGTCAAACAATTCAATACTTGTATACTTGGTATTTTGGCATTTCGACATTTTCCGGTAAAATCTGTTACAAAATATGAATATATACGATTAGGGCTGCAAATGAACAGAGCTGTTCGTGAACAAAACTCGAGCTCGGCTCGTTTAAGTGAGCTCGACTCTGTTCGTTTTTTAAAAGAACCTGATCTTGAACATAAAAATCCACTCGGTTAGTAAACGAACCCGAGCCGAGCTTTATGCCTGTTCGGCTCGAGCTCGGCTTGTTTAGCTCGGGATCGGCTCGAGTTCGGCTTGAGCTCGTCTAGCTCGGCTCGGATAAAATTTATTTATATTATAAATAAAAAAATATTATGAATAATTTAAATATTTATATCATATTTAATATATTAATATTTATATGAAATTATTCATATTATATATATATTATTAAAAAAAGAATAAGTGTATACTATACATGTGGTTTTTGTTTGTTTTACAGATGCTAAGAATCAGATTCAGGCATTTGCCTCCCAATTCTCAAACCATTGCATCTCGATTCTCATCCTCATTACAGTCTGCATTCACTGTCGTCTAAGTAACACTAGAAGATTGAAAAAGATCAAACTGCAAAGTTTATTTGTGATAAAGCAATTCTTAAACCAGTATGATAATTCTAGAAACTTATTTAGTTATTTATACCACTATGACAATTATAAAGCAAATTTAGTAATGTACATGTCGGTGTAGCTACATACGCAAAACAAAGTAACAGAACATTTCCATGATAGGATAAATTTGGACAAATACAAAGCAGGACTCACATAAATTGTGAATACAACAGTCAAGACAATAATCCAGATTCCAAAACTATCAGAATATTCATCCATTAGTTTGCTGCCAATGAACCCACAAAAAACGGCAGCAGGAACTGCTATAAGTGATATAGTCAGGAAAATCGATCTTATATCTGGTCCAAAAATTAACCTTCCCTGAAGCAGAAAAACCTGCACAAAAGTAAAAATCAGTTGTCAAATTGAGTGCCCGTATATAAACTGCTATACATGCCAACCCGAAAAATATATCAGTAGGTTCTTGAAATGAAACACATACTGTCAAATATCAGTTAAGAAATTATAATTAAAAGTTTAGATTGTCCTTGTTAATTTCATAAAGATGGTATTTTTAAGGTTGGAACTTTGTATATTGATCAGTAAGGTGCAGCTACGTGTCGCATAATTTGTTCGCGAAAAACTCGTGTTCGGCTCGTTTATTAGGAAACTCGGCTTGACTCAGTTCGTTTTAAAAAAAAGTCAAACTCAGCTCGGTTCGGTTCGTTTAAAAAAAAAGTCAAACTCGGCTCGGCTCGGACAAAACTCGACTAGACTCTGTTCGTTTGCAGCCCTATATACAATCATTTATTTACATGCTTAAATTGTAATTACTCTTGCACAAGTCTTGTTCTTTGACTCTGTCTTCGGACTAACTTTAAAGATAGATGATTAGTTGATTTGATCATATTATTAATAAATAATTTATTAGTTACTTACTTACTTAATGACTAGATAAAAATGATTTTAAACGGCAAAATGGGCAATTAAAAAATAAGGTAATACAAAAGTGGTTAAGAGATAAGGATGAGTTTGTAAACTTGTCATATTCGCAAACATCCCCATCATAAATCTATTCTTGGCAGGATATGTTAACTTTGTTGTGACCACTTTCTTGATTTGTACTATTAAATTCATTATGTTTTGTCTTTCATTTCTCTGCTTCTGAACAATAAAAATTATTCTTCAATCTCATCCAATTCTTTATCCTTACTTTTATTAAATATCCCATTTACATTTCAAATTTTTTTTAAAATAATAAATTTTTATATTATAAAATTTACTCTCACCCATTACTTTTTTCCATCTTTTCAAATCTATCAATTAAATATCAATTGACTCCACCATTTTATCCACTTTTCCTTCTTTTTCATCCACTTTTTCTTCTCTTTAATATTATTTTATACAATTTTCTTAACCTCCATGTCCAATCCAAATGTAAACAAATGGGGGACCGAGGGAATATTAAGTATTTTTATGCGGTGGATGATGGTAAATATAATCAATAATTCTAATATTTTACAATAAAAAATTGGCAATATATAATATAGTGTACTCTTATAAATAATATAAACTGTGTCCGATATGTAAAAGAATAAATTTTATTATGTGTATATATAACTTGATTGATATATCATGCTGACAAAAAAAACTTGATTGATATATCATCTAATACTCCAGTTTCGAAATTAATATTTGTAATATTAAAGTTCAAATTTGATATATGATGCACATTTCTCTTATTTTAATTGATTTTTGGCAGATTTTTTGTCCACTTTTCATTTAATTACAATATATTAGTTGAAATAAATACATATTATATAAATTTAGTCGTTGAAATAGGGACCGAATCAAATTTAAAAAAAAACTAATTAAAATAAGCAATATATAAATTGTGATATTACAAATGATAATTTTATAAGTATAGTATTGTAATTAATATATTGACTCAAATAAAAATATATATAATGCATTTTATTTTATATAAAATAGAGAAATTATTTGATAGGATATTTATTTATTGGCTAAATCATTTTGTTCTACACATAATTATATTAATCTAACACTTAAAAAATTTAACATACCCATCTTGCTATGAATAAACTCAAAAATTAGAGTGAAGTGAAAGATGTATGAAATAAATATATCTTTTTGTAAAAGAGACGTAAAGCCCTGTTGATGCGTTCTTTATAAACCGTAAGCAATGATTAAAATCAAATGATAAAAGGAAAATAGATCAAATAAATGAGTTTAGTCATTGATGTGAAGGAATTTGACCAACACCTCCAGAAATATATGCTAATGATAGCATTTATTTCAGCCACGATACAGGTTCACAACCGAGTTTCCACAGTCGAGAAGCTCTTTTTAATTCCGAGGTCCTCACACAGACCTCTCATTTCCTTGCTATTAAATTGTTTGCATTATCTGAAATGAGTTTGTACGTAACTGTTATTCCTTAGAACAATGTCAATATTTGTAGAAGGGGGGGTTGAATACAAATATTAAAACTTTTTGTGTGTTCTAATATTTGTTCTTGATGTTTGATAGAATAAGAGAATAAGTTCGAACAAATTAATGCTGAAAAATAAAACTGAACAAAGAGATTTAAAATTATTGATGGATTGGTTTTTCCATCAATGTATATTTTTGCTCAATGCTCCTAGGTTAAAAGAAACCTAGCTGCGTTTACAAGATTAGAAAACAAATCAACTGTTCTTACACATGTGCTCTCAAGCTTGAACAGTTGATTAAGAAATATGTCTAACTTGTATGTTTTCTAATAATGCTACTACACTTGTTTATATACCACAAGTGTTCTTTTACAATTCCTATTCTAGGATTGTTTCTACCTGCCTTCCTTTTACCTTTTTCTATTTTACAAAAAGGTTTGAAAGACAGCTTCTGATTGAGTCTTCACAGTTACTCTAGACTGTCTTCCATAGGTGTGCTTTTGTTCTCTGGATCTTCAACAAATATTCTTTCTGTGTTGTCACACTCAATTGATAATTTGCTGTCAGGCATATCAATTGATCCATTCTTTAATCCATCAACTGATGTACTTCTTCGATTTATCTTTATATCCATCGATTGATAAAAGATGTCTTATCGATTGATAGATGTTATCAATCGATATATCAGTCGATGGGTCTTCACATCAGTTGATGATCTTCAATCCTTGGCTTGGCTTCTTCGATTGATCCTCCATCCATCGATGCTTCAATATCAATTGATCATCCTTCACTTGTGCAATTTCCTGTCTTCACATAATTACAATTTAACAGTTTAATTTACACATCAATTGATGATCCATATCAATCGACTCTAAAATCAATTGATGAACAAAATATCAATTGATTTACACCTTATCGATTGAAATAGACTAAGTACACCTATGCTACAATCCAAATTATCAGTTGATTCATCTAAACACTTCAACTGATAAATGGTTTCCTGATCAATTGATATTTATAACTTTCATATCAATTGATCAGTTACAACAAATAAAATTTCTATGATTCTAAGATTAATGTTATCATCAAATCACATGTAGATTCCTAACAATCTCCCCCTATTTGTGTCTGTGTTATTAACAGGCATAAATCTACTTGATGATAACAAAAACCCTTAAAAAAATTACATTTAGATAGAATCAAGAAACTTAATTGGCACATTAATTTTGGAAGTACCAGATTGATATATAACTCCTGCAAGCAGCTTCAATATCTTCATAATTTAATTTAGTTCCTCTTCCTCCTTTTCTCAGCATTTTCCTTTAGTTGCCTCATGAAAGAACTTCTCAATATTGCTTCATCCCTGTCAGTTTCTCCAAGTTGCCTCATAAGGTAGTGTATTTCTTCATCTGTGATTTTGTCCAGATATTTGCAGATATCAAAGAACTTTGTGTTGCCCTCTATATCTGTAAAAATCATAGCATATTTTGGCTCCAACACCACCTTTTTGACCTGTGACTTCCATAGCTTTAGAGGTGAATCAGGTTCAGCTTCTGCCTTGGATCTTCTTAACCTTGAAATTTGTTGTTGTATCCCCTGAGCAATTGTTGTGTTGAGTTTGTACTTTCTGTTGAGTAGAGGAAGAATAGTCTTTAAAACATTGTAGCTTTGCTTCATTATCACCTTCAATGAATAGATTGTTTTCACTCCATTTTCATACTCCAACCTCATTGATTCTTCATGGTTAGAGGTTGCAGGGTGAGTCCTTACTCCAATTAATCCTTTTTCATTGATTACTGGTATTCCCTTCAAATCATAACCTTCAATTGTGACCTCCTCCTTGATTTCTTCTTGTTGACCCTGGAGGTTTTCCTGAACCACTATTTCTTGAGTAGAACTTGACCTTTTCTTGGCCATAGAAACTTTTCTCCTTTTTCTCAAAGGTTGCTCTGCCTGTAGCTCTTCTTCCAAATGCCATTGCATTTCCATCTGTCTAGCAATCTCTTCATTCTCCCTTTCTCTCCTTGAGGCATCTGAGATTCCTGTAGTGATGGCTCCTTGAAGTAGCTTTTGACTTACTGGTTCAGTCTCTTTCTTCTTCTCTTCTTCAATCACTATTGCTTTCCCTTTCTTCTTTTCTTTAAGAGCTTCAATATCCAATTGAAGAAAAGCTTCTGTATTTGAGTTTCTTTCCTTGGCAGCCTTTTGTGCATCTTCATTTAATTTTCTTGTTTGAGCAATGAACTCATCCAAGTCTCCTTTTTCTACTGCCTCTGTTACTAACTCAGTGCTTCTCCTTAGATCTTCAATTCTTTTCTTTTCTCTCTCAATCATTGTTTGAGTTTCTTTCTCCCTAGAAATTCTCCTAGCTTCAAGATCATCATCAAACTTCTTGTAATCTTTCTTTTTCTGTTCTAAATTATCTTTTGGAGAATTAGATGACTTAGATTTCTTTGAAGATTGATTGTCCATGTTACTTCTGCTTTTATCTCTTCTCGGTGCAGAACCACCAATGCCACTCTACTTATCCATACCAGAACCACCTATTCCACCACTTCCACTGCCTTTGCCATCACCACCATCATCATCCTTCTTCTTTGTATTCTCCCCCTTTTTGTTATCATCAATTGGAGGGGGTGGTGGAAGTCTGTCAAGAAACTTTTGAAGAATGGAAGCATGAAGACTTTGACCTCTGATAATATCATCCATCTTCTTTTCTAGAGAACATACTCTTGTCTCCAAAGATGTAAAATTTTTGGATTCTTTGAAAAGCTTGTCTTTGATGCTATTCATGGTGTTGAATGGTAGCTTCTCATCCAATCTCCTGTCCATTGCATCCTTGTTAGATGAGATAGAGTCTTTAATCCTCTCCAGTTCCCTCCTTACTCCTGTTACTGTCATCTTTTGAATTTTCATTGAGAGAGAATTTCAGTCTCAGCAGCTTCTAAGGAACCATCAATAGTGCTCATCCATGGCTCTTCATCAGAATCACTCTCCAACTCTTCAGGTGCCATATAACAAGTGTCTGTTGTATTGGCGATGCTTTCCTTCAGATTCCTGGTCCTTTGATCTGTATGATCAATGCCCAAGAGTTGTTCTGCATTCCTGTTACTTGAAGTAGCCAACCCTTGATATTGTGGATCAAGATGAATGAAATTCTTTGGATCCAATTCACCAGCATCTATTTCCTCTTCAAAGTCCTTAGCAATTCCACTCCCACTAGCTTCAGCATTATTTGCTCCCCCTATCTCCTTTACTCCTTCTTCTGCCATCATTTCAATTTCCAATTCCTGTGCAAAAAGTAGACTGTTTTTATCACTTTCACTCATCTCTCTATTTTGCATCAGGATCTCATCTTGGAATCTCACCTCTCCCTCACTCATTTCTTTTGCACCTGCTAAGGTGGGGCCCTCAAGTGTTTCACTCTCATTCCTGGAAGAAATAGGAATGTTTTTACTCACTTCCTCTCCTTTTGCCAGGTTACAATCCTGCCTCTCACTCAACTCACTCAATCCTAAGAGTGTTTGTGCAACATCAATTGATTGAGCATCAATTGATGTATTGACATTATCAGTTGAAGTGGTGTTTGGGATATCCATCGATTGATGCATACCCATCGATTGATCTTGAGTATCGATCGATGACTTATCAGTCGATGGCTGAATATCAATTGATGAAGGAACATCAATTGATGGAGAAGAAACAGTTGAGATAATTTGTGAAGTTATGTTTGAGATGATATTGGAAATAGAATCCTGAAAATTCTGAGAAGAAGATTCAGGGGAGAGTGTTGGCTTCTCCTTGAAAAACAAAGAAGGAGAATCTGAAAATGTTCGATAGTCTATCAAAACATTTTCTGAAGAAGTTTGAGATGGGGATAGAAGAATAGAAGAGATAGGAATTGAAAGAGAATGGGGCTGCATTTCATCATTTATATGAGATGCATCATGCAGACTTTGTGAAGGCTCCTCCACAGTTTCCTGTGGTTTTGCAGTGTGTGATTCCCCAAGTGCAAAGGTGACTTTCTTTTCTCTTCTTTTGTATGGTGTTAGTGTTTTGGCTTTTGTGTCCCCAATTTGATTCTGTGCCCCTGGTTGTGGGCTATTTTCAATATTGTCATCCTTTTGAGAGAATGACAATAGGGATGTGGTATTTTCCATGTTAACATCCACAGTCTTTTGGGAGACTATGGAGTGGCTAGGTTGAGGTTGCACACCCTCACTCTCCTTATCCTTCTGGGTTCTTAGATATTCCCCAGTTCCCTCACCACCTACATCCTCCTCTAATCTATCTACCACACTAGTTGATTTTCTTTTCTTGGTTTTTACAACAGCAGGTTTTTGAGAACCTGTTGAGGTTGGTTTCTTAGATTTGGATTTAGAGATTGGTTGTGTGGCCTGGGTAGGAGGGTTGGGGTCATTACTACCACCCTCCATAGTCACAGAAGGCAAAGAAGAATTAGGTTTAGAAGAGTTTAAAGTAGAGATAAATACCTGAACAAAAGGGGGATAGATCAATTCCACATTGCTGTGAAGATTGATCCTAACCAAGTCTTTAAAGACCCTTTTGTTTTGAGTCCAGCAATCCAAAATTTCTGTATTCCTGTCAATCTCAATATCCTTGACAAAGTGGTTAATAATAATCATAATAAATCTTGCATAATAAATATGATTAGATCTATTTATTTTATTCCCCAATTTGGCAGAAATTTCATTGAGTAACAGGCTTCCTAAATTATGATATCTATCATATAAAATGCTATACCCTACTTGTTGCATACTAGTTGTTATTGCATCAAAATTACTAACCTTACCAGAAAAACACTTTATTAAAGCATCAAAGAAATATGACCATTCTTTTCTTAGATTCTTTCTAACAATACTACCTAGACTAGCATCAGGAGCAGTATAGTTGATTTCCCTAAGCATGTTTCTAATATATGTGTCAGTGGGTGCATTTTCGGTATTATTTGCAGGAATATTTAAACACTCACCCAAGACCACAGTGGTTAGAATATACCTTTGTCCTTTGCATTCAAAGGAGATTGTAGAAAAATCATCTGCTACTTCTGCTGTTGTCCAGAATTCTTCAACTAGATTGCACACTATTTTTGGTGCTTCTGAGAGGGCCTTTGCAATTTTCGAACTCCTTAGAAATTCCATTAGGGGATGAAATTCTGTTGGGGCTTCCTCCACCATAGTGCAAGCAACGAAGTTGTTGAGCTCATAGTAGAATCCAAATTTTGAGACTTTCTTTGAAGATGCCATTATCGTGTTTGAAGATTTATAATTGAATTAACTGGCAAACTTGTTAGTAATTATAACAGAAATAATAAATAGACAGTAGTAGATTAGGGTTCTTAGCAAGAGATAGATATAGAGTAAGTTCGAAGATTGAGAAAGAGAAAGAGATAGAAAAATCGATAGTAAAAATGCAAGTAAGAATTAAAAGAAGTTTTAATCTCACTATTTATATTTACTGATTTCCCAACCAATTTCTTACTCAAAATAGAACTAAATCGACCGTTGGAAGAGTATTGATAATTAAAAGTTACCAATTTTGGCAATCGATTGTTATACATACAGGAATGTACGTTTTAATCAATTGATAAAATAAGTAATCAACGGCTAGATTTTTGTACAGGTCGATTGATGACATGGACCCCTTTAAATTCTAGGTCATCGATTGATAAAATTGCTTATCCATCGATAGGTACAATTATCCATCGATAGACAAATATATCATCGATTGATATATCTATCTGTCGATAGTTACCCCTATCCATCGATAAACAAATATATCATCAATTGATATATTTATCTGTCGACAGCTCCATTAATATCCATTGATATGTAAAATATTTATCAGTTGATTATTGAAGAATCAATAATTTAACATAGTCAATGGCTACATGTAATATAAATACATAACTTGTTAGACATTTAAAGGATTAGATATAATTAAGCATACCTAAATCACAGACCAATCTATTGAAGGTAGATTCATCTAATGGTTTGGTAAAAATGTCTGCAAGTTGTCTTTCACTAGGGACAAAATGTAATTCAACTGTACCATTCATTACATGTTCCCTAATGAAGTGATACCTTATGTCAATGTGCTTGGTTCTGGAATGTTGTACAGGATTTTCTGTTATAGCAATGGCACTTGTATTATCACAGAAAATAGGAATCTTGTTCAAGCTGAACCCATAGTCAAGTAGTTGATTCCTCATCCATAATATTTGTGCACAGCAACTTCCAGCTGCAATGTATTCAGCCTCTGCAGTAGATGTAGACACTGAATTCTGCTTCTTGCTAAACCATGAAACAAGCTTATTTCCTAGAAATTGACAGGAACCTGTTGTGCTTTTTCTGTCAATTCTGCAACCTGCATAATCTGCATCTGAATAACCAATTAGATCAAATCCAGAATCTCTAGGATACCAAATTCCAAGATTTGGAGTTCCTTTGAGATATCTGAATATTCTTTTTATTGCAATCAAATGAGATTCTCTAGGATCAGCTTGAAACCTAGCACAAAGACATGTAGCAAACATTATGTCTGGCCTACTTGCAGTTAAATAAAGTAATGAGCCAACCATACCTCTATAACTTGAAATGTCCACTTCTGCTTCCTTAGTGTTTAATTCAAGTTTAGTTGCAGTGGCCATGGGAGTTTTAGCAGAAGAACATTCACTTAAATCAAATCTCTTTAATAAATCAGAAATATATTTGGTTTTGATTTATGAAAATACCATTTTTAACTTGTTTGATTTGCAAGCCAAGAAAGTAGGTTAGTTCTCCCATCATGCTCATTTCATATTTACTCTGCATCAACTTAACAAACTTTTTACAAAGTTTTCAATTAGTTGAGCCAAAAATAATGTCATCTACATAGATTTGAACAAGAATCATAGATATTTACATTTCTATGAAAGAGAGTTTTATCAACAGTACCTCTTGTGAAGTGATTCTCAATCAAGAATTTAGACAATGTGTCATACCAGGCTCTAGGTGCTTGCTTCAATCCATAAAGTGGCTTGAGAAGATAGTATACAAATCCAGGATGAATAGGATCAATAAAACCAGGAGGTTGTTCTACATAAACTTCTTCTTCTAGTTCTCCATTGAGAAAAGCACTTTTCACATCCATCTGATACACCTTGAAATTTGCATAAGCAGCATATGCTAGAAAGATTCTGATTGCTTCCAATCTTGCAACTGGTGCAAAAGTTTCATCAAAATCTATGCCTTCTTCTTGTGAATAGCCATTTGCCACTAATCTTGCTTTATTTCTTGTTACTGTACCAGATTCATCCATTTTGTTTCTGAACACCCATTTTGTACCAATGATAGACTTGTTCTTTGGTTTGGGCACCAGCTTCCATACCTTGTTTCTTTCAAATTGATTCAACTCTTCTTGCATAGCAATTATCCAATCAGGATCATTCAAGGCTTCTTCAATCCTTTTTGGTTCTTCTTGAGACAGGAAGCTACTATACAAGCATTCATTTTGAGTTGCACTTCTAGTTTTGACACCATCATTTGCATCTCCAATTATTAATTCAAAGGGATGGCTGTTTGTCCATTTCCTTTGTGATGGTAAATTTGTCCTTGAAGATGATGCTTCATGATCATTGGAAGTGTTATGATCATTGTGATGTGATTGACTATTTGAGAACCCTCCCCCTGAGATGGACACTCTACTTGAAGATTGTTGAGCAGAGTTGATATCCATCGAATGATTATCAATTGATGTATTATCAGTTGATTGATGATTGTCAACTGATAAGTTATCTGTTAATGCATTGACATCAATTGATGGGAGGATTCTAGGTACTTGAACTCTTGTGATTTCCACATCATCATCACTATCTTCAATATTACTTGTGGATTCATTTTCAAAATGCAATAGATCATGAAATCCTTCATCAAACAACCCTTGAATTTTCTTGTCATCAAAAACTACATGCATAGATTCCATAACAATGTGTAATCTAAGATTGTAGACTCTGTATGCTTTGGTTGTTATTCCATATCCAACAAATATAGCTTCGTCAGCTTTGGCTTCAAATTTTCCTAGATTTTCACCTTGATTTCTCAGTACAAAGCATTTGCAGCCAAAGACATGAAGAAAGTTAACTGTTGGCTTCTTGTCTTTCTTTATCAATTGATATGGAGTTTTGCCTTGAGGTTTATTGATCATGGAAATATTTTGAATGTAACAAGCAGTATTAATTGCTTCTGCCCAGAAGTATGTAGGAAGTTTTGCTTCTTCTAACATAGTTCTAGCAGCTTCAATCAAGGTCCTATTTTTTCTTTCAACTACTCCATTTTGCTGTGGAGTTCTTGGAGCAGAGAAATGATGAGTGATACCTTTTTCTTCACAGAATTCTCTCATGGTTGAATTCTTGAATTCAGTACCATTGTCACTTCTAAATTTCTAGACCTTCCATTCAGTGCCATTGTCAACATTCTTCACATGATTGATAATTAATTTGCTTGCTTCATCCTTAGAATGTAAGAAATATACCCATGAAAATCTTGTGAAGTCATCCACAATTACTAGGGCATATTTCTTTTTGGCAATTGACATGATGTTGACTGGACCAAATAAATCCATGTGCAATAATTCCAGAGGCTTATCAATTGATGATTCAGACTTTGACTTGAATGATGCTTTTCTTTGTTTTCCCTTTTGACATGCATCACATAGTCCATCCTTGGTGAATTCCATCTGTGGAATGCCTCTAACCAGATTCTTTCTAATCAATAAATTCATGGCTTTGAAATTCAAATGGGCTAGTTTCTTGTGCCAAGTCCAACTTTCTTCTGTATTGGCTTTGCTAAGTAGACATGTCATTGAATTTGCCTTTACAGAGTGAAAATAAGCCACATAGACATTCCCTTTTCTTTCTCCAGTTAAGAGAATTTCACCAGATTCTTTGTTGGCTATGATGCATGATTCAGTTGTAAACCACACACCATTACCATTATCACACAGTTGACTAATACTGAGCAAATTGTGCTTCAATCCATCAACTAGTGCTACAGTTTCAATGATAACATTTTCTTTTGCAATTGAGCCATATCCCAGAGTAAAACCTTTGCTGTTATCTCCAAAAGTAACTCCTGGGCCAGCTTTTTCCACAAACTTTGTGAGCAGGGACAAATCTCCAGTCATGTGCCTTGAACATCCACTATCCAAATACCAGAGATTTTTCTTCCTGTTTCCCTGATTAGATGCTGAACTAGCTTCTTCATCTTCATGATTGGCCATTAATGCAAGATTGACATATTCTTCAGAATCACTATCCTCAGCAGCCCAGTCCTTCTCCTCAGTTACAAAAGCCTTTTCTTTTTGTTTTAAAAGGTCAAAGTATTTCTTCTTATAATCAATACCCTCATATGACTTTGCCTTTTCTTGTTTTGGCTTCCTGCACTCACTTGAGAAATGACCAGCCAATCCACAGTTAAAGCATTTGAATTTAGATCTTTCAACCATATTTTTATTTTGATTGTTGTTTCTAAACTGGGATCCAGGCCTTTGAGCATATGGATTCTTCTTGAATTTTAGCTTTGAAAATTTCCTTGTCAGAAATGCAAGGTGCTCATCAATCTCATTCAAATCATCCTGAGAGCATGTTTCATTTTCTTCACACTTGCTCTTTCCTTTTCTCTTGAATGATTCTTCAACAGCATCACCAGCCATCATGACTGACTCTTCTTCATAGCCATTTTCCTTCTTCTCTTCATTTCCCTTGACTACCAAAGCCACAGTTTTCTCTTTTCTTTGATTCTTTTCAATCTCTTCATCTTGTTGGATTTCCAACTCATATGTCTTGAGAATACCATAAAGTTTCTCCAGTGTAAAATCCTTGAAGTCCTGAGATTGTCTAATGGAAACAGTCATTGGTTTCCATTCTTTTGGAAGAGATCTAAGAAATTTTAAATTTGTATCCTCAGTTGCATAAACCCTACCATATAGCTTCAATCCATTTAACAACTTCTGAAATCTGCTATAGGTGTCATTGATAGATTCTCCACTCTTGAAATGGAATGATTCATATTTTTGAATCAAGAGTTGCATCTTGTTTTTCCTTACTTGTTCAGTTCCTTCACACAGAGTTTGAAGTGTATCCCATACTTCTTTTGATGAAGTACAATTTATTACATTGTCAAACATATCTTTATCTAGACCATTAAACAGAATGTTCATGGCCTTCTTGTCTTTGAGTACTTCTTTTTCATCCTCTTCTGTGAACTCAGAAATAAGTTTTGGAACATGTCTGTCAAGTGCAGGAGTTCCATCAGGGTTTACACCTGTGACTAGCTTCATGGGAACATGATGACCTTTTTCTATGCAGTTAACATAAGAAGGGTCGAGAGAAAGAAGATGCAGATGCATTTTGACCTTCCATGGAAAATATTCATCTTTCTCTAAAACTGGAATTTTCACACCTGAATCTCTTTGACCCATATTGACTGTTCTTGATCTTTAAACTTTCTGTATGTTGAAAGCCTGCTCTGATACCAATTGTTATTCCTTAGAACAATGTCAATATTTGTAGAAGGGGGGGTTGAATACAAATATTAAAACTTTTTGTGTGTTCTAATATTTGTTCTTGATGTTTGATAGAATAAGAGAATAAGTTCGAACAAATTAATGCTGAAAAATAAAACTGAACAAAGAGATTTAAAATTATTGATGGATTGGTTTTTCCATCAATGTATATTTTTGCTCAATGCTCCTAGGTTAAAAGAAACCTAGCTGCGTTTACAAGATTAGAAAACAAATCAACTGTTCTTACACATGTGCTCTCAAGCTTGAACAGTTGATTAAGAAATATGTCTAACTTGTATGTTTTCTAATAATGCTACTACACTTGTTTATATACCACAAGTGTTCTTTTACAATTCCTATTCTAGGATTGTTTCTACCTGCCTTCCTTTTACCTTTTTCTATTTTACAAAAAGGTTTGAAAGACAGCTTCTGATTGAGTCTTCACAGTTACTCTAGACTGTCTTCCATAGGTGTGCTTTTGTTCTCTGGATCTTCAACAAATATTCTTTCTGTGTTGTCACACTCAATTGATAATTTGCTGTCAGGCATATCAATTGATCCATTCTTTAATCCATCAACTGATGTACTTCTTCGATTGATCTTTATATCCATCGATTGATAAAAGATGTCTTATCGATTGATAGATGTTATCAATCGATATATCAGTCGATGGGTCTTCACATCAGTTGATGGTCTTCAATCCTTGGCTTGGCTTCTTCGATTGATCCTCCATCCATCGATGCTTCAATATCAATTGATCATCCTTCACTTGTGCAATTTCCTGTCTTCACATAATTACAATTTAACAGTTTAATTTACACATCAATTGATGATCCATATCAATCGACTCTAAAATCAATTGATGAACAAAATATCAATTGATTTACACCTTGTTAGGTCCAAATGTGTTGTAGAGGGGGGGGGGGGGGGTGAATACAACTTTTCGAATTAATGAAGCAATAAATACTATGTAATAAATGAACACAATGATTCAAGGAATATATGTCTTATATATAACTTGAAAGGGTTGCTACAACATTCATTACAATAGTACAACAGAAGTAAAGAGGGTAGTAAATGATACTAAGCTCTGTGAATATACTCTCTCTTTATTACAAGTGTTTCTCTCAAATATTGCTCTCTTAATAAGTTACACAAGTACTTCTATTTATACTACTTTGTAATCTATGACTTGTAGTCTTCAAAAGATAAGATATGAGTGGCCCAATGTTGTCCACGTGAATCTTATCTTGTCTTGAAAGCTTGGAAATCTGCCACCAGGATGATGCCATGTGTCATGTTTAAACTGTCCTCTATGTAGAATTTCTACATAGGAAATTCTACTTGGCTCTATCTCGAATTCTAAGTAGAATTTCTACATAGGAATTTCTACTTAGGAATTTCTACATAGAAAATTCGAGATAGCCTTCTTCCTGAGTACTTAGAAAATATTTTCACCTCCAGAATTTCTACATAGGAAATTCGACTTAGGAATTTCGACATAGGAAATTCGAGATAGCTTCCTGAGTTGAGTACTTAGAAAATATTTCCAACTCCAGAATTTCTACTTGGCTCTAAGTAGAAACTTATCCAGAATTTCTAGATAGGAATTTCTACATAGGTTCCCTTGTAAGTACTTAGAGAAATTCTGGGCTTCAACTTGAAACTTCAATGCAACATCTTGAACTTGTGATTTCTTCATGTCTTCTATTTTCTTCAACAAGCTCTTGAACTTGGAACTCTACTACTGACATGAACTTGCTACCAATGTCCTGACACTTGATGCACTGGTCTGGTTCATAAGTGACTAGTCTTGATAGGTTTCTTGCTTCTGAATAAATTACCATGTTCAATTAGAAATGTGGCTTTCCAACAATTGCTTTCCTTCTTTTTCACTTGAAATCAATTAGTCTTATTGATACTGATAGTTATGATCTTGATTCTTTGAGTTACAAATCACTGGGGCATGAACAACTTTAACTTGAACTTCTTCCAATGATTTCTTCTTTGTTTGATCATATTTACCATGTTGAACTGTATCAATTACTTTGTCTTCATTTGTATTGATTTCTTTGTGACTTCTCGTTCTTGATTGTCTTCGGGTTAAGTATCTTTTCTTTAGTTGAGTTACATAAATTATAGTGTTACATGTTTAAACACTCTGCCTTTCAATCTCCCCCTATTTGATTGTCTAACAATGACATTCAAATTAAAGAAGGATAAC
The DNA here is from genome assembly GCA_028671895.1 of Oenanthe sinensis. Classification (NCBI taxonomy): domain Eukaryota; kingdom Viridiplantae; phylum Streptophyta; class Magnoliopsida; order Apiales; family Apiaceae; genus Oenanthe; species Oenanthe sinensis. Next base: position 14,053,006 of record CM053799.1, read on the forward strand.
TCAACTAAATAATGAGACGAGAAAAGATAAGTAACATTAATGTCTTGCACATTTTACACTTGAATAACAACTTGAAAACAATACAAAGAACTTTAGAAAATAAATATAAGCTAGAAAGAAAATTCGAACCTCGAATTAAAGACCATTGAGATGATCTCTATTACCTGGATTATTTCATACCTTTCAGTCCAACTCATATCACCTTATTGGATCCACTCTGATTCACGGTTACAGTATGGTGAATTAGCCTATCTCGCATACCGTGGTTAGGTGAATTTTCCTCAAGTGAATTAGAGCAACCAAAAGATATGAAGTTTTTCCAACTTCAAGTTCACATCCCTTTGAACTTTAACTCTAATTCCGTTTCCCCTTCCTAACTTCCTTAACAGCACTGCGCTTATCTTCTCCTTGTTTTCTGCGCCTTTCTTTCCTTTGCTGTTCTCTTTTGTATACTGGATCGTGTAGTTGTGCCCATCTCGCATTCAGCAAACTTACTGCTTCCATTTCCAGAGGATTCTTGGGTTCTGGATATGGATGTCTGAAAAGCCTTCTTAGTTTATCAACTTCCTGGGTAGTTCTGATCTTCGGAATGTCCTCAAAGTTTTTCATGATGAGCTGAGGCTTCCAATGAGCTTTATCAGCTTTGAACTGACAGTATATCATTTTAGGGTAGCCCTTGACACGGTTGGTATTGAACCTACTAGCCGCATCTGACTCCATTCTCCTTTTCTCCTTTACTACCTCAGACAAGTACTTTAACAGTCTCTGCTTTTCATCTGCAAACCTATCCTCTACATCTCCCAATTTGAATTCATCTCTGACTTTGTCTAGAAATGCAGCATCTTGAGTCTGTAGCAGCCATTTCCTACTCATATGCAAGAAGGTTTGATTCTGGTCTGCATCAATGAACACCAAGGCATCAGCTGTATCATCTGTGTAAGAATGAATCCAGTATACACTTTCTCTTCCTGGAACACCAACTGCCTCCCTTATCTCTCCTTGTTCCAGGGGTCCTGAAGGAAGAGTCAGAGCTTCATCTACGCTTTTCACAGCTTGTAGAATATCCCATTTTCTTTGCATTAGCTCTGGCTCAATCTTCACGTTATCCAGAGGATTTGGAGCAATGACATCGCACTTCCATATTTCACTGCTCTTCTGGAAGATTATCTTCTCAATGAACTCCACTGATTTTTCTTTAATATCCGAGGTGAATCCCTTACCCATCATTTGTCTGCAAACAGCTTTAAGGGATTCCACCGATAGAGCCATCAAGTCATTTTCTTCCAAGCTAACCCTCTTCATCTTTCCATCAACAACCATTCTGACAACGTCTGGATTGGCTGAGAATTCTGGTCCCTTGTCCTCTGCTAACTGCATTAACTGATCTCTATACAGAATGCTTAGCTCCTCAGCTTGAGAATATTGAATTTTAGTTGCTAGCAAGAACAACTCCGACGCAGATCTTCTCGACATAAACTGATCATCAACATACATAAAAGACATCGGGGCTCCATCAATTAAAGACAAAATAACTTGCCATTCATTATCCACCGATTTGTATCCAACACGGACTTTAGAAATCATTCTCTTCAAAGCATTTATATAGTCCATCGTCATCGGATTCTTCATGTTCAAGTTGAAGAACAAGTCATCTGCCTCCTTATTATGAACTCCATGTGCACACGACCCCATCAGTATCTTTCGTGCATCGTCCCATTTCTGTCCAATCCTCCTTTTGTCCAGATCAACTTGAGGGTCAGCTAGTCTGGCAAGCTCATGATCATACTGCTTTTCCTTGAGCTCCACTTGCTTCTCAAGAAAAACAGCTTTATCTTGCATCATCTTCATTTTGAAAAATTGAGCTTGTTCCAGAGCTAACTGCTGAGCTTTCAGGGTCTCCTCATCAACAGGAATCTCTTCAGCAGACGCCCCAGCACCTCCACCTTGTTCCTCCAAAGATCTCTTAATTGCATGTGCTAGAGGTACGTCTTCCATATCAGAATCTGAATCAACTTGCACGTGTTCCTGTTGATCACCAAAGTCAGTGAATGGCTCTTCTTGTTCAACCATCACTGCTTTACCCTTTCGCTTCCTCTGAGCCTCCTCATCAGTCACCATTGGATCAATCTCTTCTTCAGCACGGGGTGACTGTTGTGTCGTCTCATTACCTCCTTTCTCCCCCTTAGGTGAGTTATCCTGAACATCACCTTGGGCACCCGATCCACCAGCACTTGAACCAAAACCAGAAGGTCCAGTAGTCGGTCCAGCAGCACCACCTGCACCATCAGCATCCGGGGGAGGTTGATTGAAATGGTCATCGAAGCACTCCGGGGGAACTAAGTGTCGAACTGCATACATCATACGACTGACTTCTGTTGCCATTGTATGCAGAACGCTCTCCACACGCCCCATTCTTTCATACAGAGTGCTGCCCAAGACACCACCAGCATGGCCCAGGTCATTGACTTTGTTCGTCATATCTGTTAAAGCTTCATCTTGGCCTGCCATCCGTGCTGCGTAGTCATCAAGAGCTCGCTTGTTATTGCCGACATTAACCCCTAACTGCCCCATAGATTGCCCAAACTGCTCCATCTGATTTTCTATTGCTGACATACGTGTATCCAGATTTTCAAGAATAAGGGACGGTGTTTGGCTTAGGTTTTCTCGCTCTAAAAATCGTTCTGTTTGTGTTTTACGCTCAGGTTCGGGCCTTAAAAATGAAGGTCCCTCACTCCCTAAACGCTCGCACTCACTCCCTGTCTCACGCTCGTGTATGTCTTCAATAAAGTAACCCAGAGTCAAAGCAGTACCTGCATAAACTGGATAAGAAAAATTAGGAACAGTTATGGGATCTATGTACCCTGTTGTGTCCTGAGGTGGAATCTCAGGCTGAGAGGCTGCAGAGTGTTCAAGTACAACAGTAGAACCGATCCTCTCTGCAGCATCAGGACGTACCGGTGAAGGTACTTTCGAAGCTCGTAAAACTTCCGGCCTAACTGAAGGAACAGGCTCTTCAGAAGACACTGAATCCTCAGCAACCATCCTAGGTGTTGACTGTGCAAGGGGAGAACCACTCTCGTGAGGTGGAGTGGTTGTGATAGACACGCTAGGGATGGACTGGGCTTTTGAAGTAGCAGCTTGTGAAAATTTGGATCGCTTCCTGAAAATTGGCTGCACTTCAGGGTCACTCTCATCAGTACTCTCACCTAATTCTAAAGGTGCCGGCCTTTTAACTCCCGTTAACAGGGGTGATAGTGAAGAAGTTAGAGAAGCAGACGCAGAAATATGGCTATCACCCTGGGATAGATCCTGCGGGTTAGCAGAATCTTGGGCCACGGAATCAGAATCAGAGGAGGAAGGAGTGTTAGGTTCGAAGAATGTACCTCCTTCATTACCTTGGCCAACAGAGGAATCAGAAGCAGCATGTGTTGTCTTAGGAGACGGTTGCTGTTCCCTTGGCCTGGCTGTGAAGTGACTGAGAGATTGGCCCTCATCTTGTTCGTCATCAATATGCTCATCAGGAATCCCTTGAAATGCTTCATTGTGGGCAGATGGATTCTGAGCATGTGATGAGATTTGTGAAGTCCCCGCGAGAGTAGTTACACCTGCATCATAAGAGAGCCACACTTGAATGTTCTCAGGAATAGACATAGGTTTACCCTGATGTTTATCCTGGTTAGCAATAGTTGTTAGTGACTTAGTGCCCATGCCTAGAGGTGCAGAGGTGGGACTTCGAACAAATGCCTGCCTAAGTGATAAAGCATTAGAAGGCACGAGATGATTGATTAGCATTTGCAAGAAACGAGGATACCAACAGACAATATCATTGTGTGAAATGTCTCTGGTTTCAAGTGATCCCATTGTAGCCACTAATTCTGAAAGAACAAGCCTGCCATAATTAATGTTTAGTTCCTGGGCTAGGGAAACACCAAAAATTTGCATGGGAATGGAAATTTGATGAAAATCTCTTTCTCGTGCCCGAAAGCATCTAGTAATGGCCTCGAAAAAGTAATTCCATTCCACATGAAAAAATTGTTTTTGAATATTTGAAGTGGATAGTCGTCCAGGGGGAGGATAACATCCAATTGCTTCAAAAAAATTCTGGCGCTCATCCGCTGTAGGTTCAGGGTCATAAGAATCCTTGACTGGAAAACCAAGAACTGTATTAAAAATAGCCTCTGTAACCTCAAAATTTTGACCCTCCAAGGTAAAAGTAAAACCGTAGGGGGTCGATTTACTCCCAAAAGGTACTGCACTAGTCCATAACTGCTGCAAAGCATCATGGACCAGTGTAGGTTTTGCAGTAAAAGCAGTACTAGCTTTGGAGTACAAATTAAGATATCGTACCCAAAACTTGAAACGCGGGAGTTGATCACCAATTTCAGTCGGAATATTATAAAAATTATGTTTTGCAAGAGAAAATTGGTGAGTCATTTGTTTTTGTATTAAAAAAAACGTTTTAATCCCTTTTAATTGAGAACACAACTGTGATGGTGTAGTGAAAATTAAACTACGGAATTAAACAAGAATCAGTAACAAACTACCGTGAAAACAAAATCTGCAGTAATAATATTTATGTGAGAAGTGTGTGTAAATCGTGTGTATGTATGTATCTGTGAAGATGAACAGTTACGATGTTAAACACAAAACTACGCACAATATAAACGGTTAAACGTGATGCAGATAGTAAAATCAAGAAACAAAATGGACAGTAGTTCGTTATATGTAAGAGATTCAACCACAACTATGAACAGTCGTGGGTGGGAGGGAGGGCTGCTGTAAAAATTAGGTTGTAAAACAATTGGGTAAAAGTGAAAGTAAAATCGGGTTAATGTTGTATATATAGGCAATAGAGTGAAATGACAAAAATATCCCTGTGTAAATGAAAAAAAACTTAAGTAAGCACAGGGTAATCTAAGTCGAACTCTATGTCGAACTTCTAAGTCGAACTTCTATGTCGAACTTCTATGTCGAACTCCATCTCGAACATCAAGTCGAAATTCGAGATAAGTTTCGACATAGAGGCTAACTCGAATTAAATTCACTTAAACAATTTTAAACAGCATTAAACCTCTCAGGAAAGACCCATCTCGAACTTCAAGTCGAATTTCGAGTTGAATTTCGAGATAGACTCTAAGTCGAACTTCAAGTCGAATTTCGAGATGAATTTCGAGATAGACCCTAAGTCGAACTTCAAGTCGAATTTCGAGATGAATTTCGAGATAGACCCTAAGTCGAACTTCAAGTCGAATTTCGAGATGAATTTCGAGATAGACCCTAAGTCGAACTTCAAGTCGAATTTCGAGTTGAATTTCGAGATAGACTCTAAGTCGAACTTCAAGTCGAATTTCTAGATGAATTTCGAGAGAGATGCTAACTCGAATATTTTCCCAGACTTAGAAAATTCAAATCTCTTACACCTGGAACTCTATCTCGAACTGTAAGTCGAATTTCGAGATAAAGTTCGAGATAGACACTAAGTCGAAAAATTTACCAGACTTAGAATTTTCAAAACTTCACTCCTGGAAGCTCAAAGTCGAAATTCAAGCGGAATTTCGAGATGAGTTTCGAGATAGACTCTAAGTCGAAATTTTGAAGGTACTTAGTAAAATTTGGCAATTTTTCTGGAAAATCAATAATTAAATTTTGCCAAATTAAAATAAATACCAATTCAAGGATTTTTAATAAAAACCATTAAAAGAGACATTCCTTGACAATTCTAAGGCTTTAAATTATATAAAAATTACATGAAAAATATAGAAAAATTCATTTAAAATCATGATAAATTTAGAGATCCATGAATTTAACTCCCCCTATGTTCATGCAATTAATGAGCATAAATTCAAAGTTTTGATCAATAATTTCAATTAAAGCACAGTGAATTTATGAAAAATAACACAACATACACCATATAATAATCATTAATTAAACATCTTAAAGTCTAAGTTCAAAATGATTAAATGGCATGCAGAAGTGATATTTTGTGCAATTTTTAAAGATTATTTACATATGTTTTCCACTAGGCATTTAATAAGAAAAACAAACATATGTAAATGATCAAAACTTGGATGTTACAGATAGGAGGATTTACTAACTTGTGTTAAGCATCCCCAATTCACCAACCAACCTATTGAATGTTACTTCATCAAGAGGCTTGGTGAATATATCTGCAATTTGTTGCATTGTGGGTACAAAATGTAACTCCACAGTCCCCTCCTCGACATGTTCTCTGATGAAATGATACCTGATGTCTATGTGCTTGGTTCTGGAGTGATCTACAGGATTGTTGGTCATGGCAATGGCACTAGTGTTGTCACACATGATTGGAATCTTTGTATGTTCCATGCCATAATCTTTCAATTGGTTCCTCATCCACAGTATTTGAGCTACACAGCTTCCAGCAGCAATGTACTCAGCTTCAGCAGTAGAAGTAGATACTGTATGTTGCTTTTTACTTTGCCAGGACACCAATCTTCTGCCTAGGAATTGACAAGCACCAGATGTGCTTTTCCTATCGATCCTGCAACCTGCATAGTCTGAATCCGAATAGCCTATTAGATTAAAACCTGTATCTCTTGGGTACCAAATCCCTAGATTTGGTGTTCCCTTGAGATACTTAAAGATTCGTTTGACGGCTATGAGATGTGACTCTCTAGGATCCACTTGGAACCTTGCACACAAACAAGTTGCGAACATGATATCGGGTCTACTTGCAGTTAAATAGAGAAGTGAGCCAATCATACCTCGATAGCTTGTGATGTCAACTGGTTTACCTGATTTGTCTTCATCAAGCTTCGTGGCTGTTGGCATGGGAGTTTTAGCTGCTGATGCATCTTCAAGATTGTACTTCTTGAGTAAATCTTTGATGTACTTAGATTGACAGATAAAGATTCCTTCTTTTCTTTGACTGATCTGTAATCCAAGGAAGAAAGACAGCTCCCCCATCATGCTCATCTCATATTTATCCTGCATTAACTTGGCAAATTTCTCGCACAAGCGCTCATTAGATGACCCAAAAATAATATCGTCCACATACACTTGAACAAGTATCAAATCACCCTTTACATTTTTGTAGAACAATGTTTTATCAATTACTCCCCTAATAAAACCATTTTCAATTAAGAACAAGGATAGGGTTTCATACCATCGTCTTGGGGATTGCTTGAGGCCATAGACAGCTTTGAAGAGAAGAAACACAAAATCTTCAAGTTCTGGATCAATAAAGCCAGGTGGCTGTTCCAGATACACTTCTTCTTCTAGCTCTCCATTCAGGAAGGCACTTTTCACATCCATCTGAAAAACCTTGAAGTTCTTGTGTGCTGAAAAGGCCAAGAACATCCTGACTACCTCAAGTCTTGCAACTGGAGCGTAGGTTTCATCATAATCAATTCCCTCTCGTTGAGAGTAACCTTTTGCTACCAAACGAGCCTTGTTTCGAGTTACAAGTCCGTTTTCATCCAGTTTATTTCTGTATACCCACTTAGTTCCAATTACTGATCTATTCTTTGGTCGGGGTACCAGCTTCCAAACTTTCTGCCTTTCAAACTGATTGAGCTCCTCTTGCATTGCAATCACCCAATCAGCATCACCAAGAGCTTCTTCTATTTCTTTAGGTTCTAGTTTGGACAAGAACCCAGAGTACAAGCAGATATTTGCCATGTCAGCTCTTGTAGATCTTCTAGTAGTCACACCAGCATCTGGATCACCAATAATTAATTCAAACGGATGGTCTCTACTCCATACCCGTTCTCTTGGTAATTGTCTTGATGATTCAGCTTGACTTTCTGAATTGTTGTGCTGACTACTTGTGTTGTTTCTACTAACTCCCCCTGAGTTAGTACCATCTCCTACAGAACTAGTGTCATTTCTCCTCGAGTCTTGATCACCTGTTCTTGAGCTGCTATTTACTCCCCCTGAGTTGTTGCCAGAACGTGCGGAAGAGGTTTCTTCTGATCTCGTAGAATTCGATTGTCCACTAGACTCAGGTATAGCTTCACGATCACTTGGTATATTTGAAGTAACAACCAACTCAGGTTCATCCTCAATTTCATCCAAGTCCAGATTATGAAATTTTAGGGACTCAGGTTCACTATTATCTTTAGAAATTGATGGGAGTTTGGTATCGTCGAATCTGACATTGTAGCTTTCAATCACTTTCCGTTCATTCACTAAGAATACCCGATAAGCTGCCACCGTATTTGTAGAATAACCAATAAATATTCCTTCACGTGCCTTTGCTTCAAACTTGCCTAGATTTTCATCATCTATAAGTACATAGCATTTAGCTCCAAAGACATGAAAGTATTTGATTGTTGGTCTTCTGTTATTCATTAGTTCACATGGTGTCTTTTCTTTATCTTTTATGATCAAGGTTCTATTCTGAGTGTAACACACTGTACTCACTGCCTCGGCCCAAAAGTATAGAGGAAGTTTCGATTCATACAACAAAGTTCTTGCTGCTTCGACCAATGTTCTGTTCTTCCTTTCAACTACTCCATTTTGTTGTGGAGTTCTCGGGGCTGAGTACTGATGACGTATTCCTTTAGAAACACAGAAGTCATTCAATATTGCATTTTTAAATTCTGTGCCGTTGTCTGATCTTATCGTCTTCACAGTGAGTGTTGATACATTCTCAATCTCAGTGATGTGATCAATGATTTGAAAAGGCACTTCGTCTTTTGTCATTACGAACAATACCCATGTATACTTGGAGAAGTCATCCACGATTACCAAAGCATATCTTTTCCTAGACAATGATAGGACATTCACTGGGCCAAATAAATCCATATGAAGGAGTTACAGAGGCTCAGTGACACTAGAAATTTCTTTACTCTTGTGCGATGCTCGCTTTGACTTTCCCATTTCACAGGCTTCACAGAGTCCTTTAGGAGCAAACTCCATTTGAGGTAGATCTTTCACCAGTTCTCGCCTTGCGAGAGCATTCATCGTTTTGAAGTTCAAGTGAGACAGCTTCTTATGCCATAGCCAGCTTTCATCATCTGACGCTTTGCTATAGAAACAGGTCACTTCATTCTGGTTTGCCGAATCCATATCAGCAACAAAAAGATCTGCCTTTCGAACTCCTCTCAAAGCCAACGAACCTTCCTTAATGTGAGTGATTGATACACCTCTCTTGTTGAATATAACTTCATATCCTTTGTCACAAAATTGACTGATACTCAACAGATTGTGTTTTAATCCCTCAACATAGGAAACATCTTCAATGATGACATTACCAGATTTCAATTTGCCATATCCCTTTGTCACACCAATGCTGTCATCTCCAAAGGTAACATAAGGGCCAGCCTTCATAACCAACTCTGTAAGCAGGGACTTGTTTCCTGTCATATGCCTCGATGCTCCACTGTCTAGCACCCATATAACTTTATTTCTGTTCCGCTTAATGCCCTGCAATCACAGATTGGTTAGGCGTTCTTCGGAACCCATGTTTGATTGGGCCCGGCTTTCTTATAAGATCGAGAATTATCAGATTTAACAACAGTAGATGCACCTACTTTAACATTACTCGAGCTTTCGACTTCGTCTTTTCCTCTTTCAGACTTGACAATTTTGTTAGTCTTAGGAGAAGGTTTGTCACTCCTAACTTTAGGAGGACTGGCAGTCTTAGCTCTAACATGTTTCTTTTTGACATTAGAACTAGCAGTAGAATTTTGACATGATTGGCTAGTTGCATTCATCAAGTTTACAAATGTTTGCATGACGTTAAAAGTGCATGGCATACAATTAGGTTGACCACATTGTGCATGGTTCATATGCATGTTATTCATTGTGTGTGGTACAGGCATGGCATGAGTAATAGGAATATTCATGTTAGATTTGCATGCGTAAGAAAGATGTTCAGTAGATTTACAATGATAGCACTCTTTCTTAACACGTTCTGCCTTAACCTCTTTTATGCCTTTTTCCTTTTTCTGTTGTTTAACAGCTTTAGCTCCTAATCCTTGTCTAGATTCTTCTCTAGTGGATTTGATTTTAACTGATTTAATAGGAGTTACAGGTTGTTCTTTCTTTCGATCTTCCATCTCTATCTCATATCTAACTAATAATTCAGTCTCTTCTTCTACTTGAGGAACGAAGTGTTTAAAGATGGGTTTGACAGCTGATTTAAGAAAAGTAGGTATTTCAGTCTTGATCTTACTGGAACTAGTGTCTACAGGTCTTTTCCCTTCTTTCTTAGATAAGTTAGAATAGTCAAGACCTACACCAACTCCAGTTATCTTCTTAAATGTATCACTGTCAACATTCACCTTACTAGCAGCTAGTTTATAAGCTTCGCATTTTGTTTCTAACTCAGCTAGTTTATTCCTAAGACATGCTTCTATTTCATCTTTAAGGCTAAGCTTGTGTTCCAAAGATTTAATAGAGTCTCTTAGGGAAGTATCTACAGTGCAAACAGCCTCTAACTCTTCCACTTTTGCCTCAAGCATTCTGCATTTGGCAACAAGTGTTTTCTGTTCCTTTTGAGAAGTGTTTAGGCTTTTGCACAACATATAGATCTCTTCGCTAAGAGCCCCGTTCTGCACCTTATAATCATCAATAGACATTTCTTCCTTAAGGGTTAGAACTGGTACCTCTGGTTCCTCTGATGTCTCAGCCATGAGGGCAAAGTTTGCATGAATAACTTCTTCCTCGTCTGAATCATCCCAAGCTCTACCTTCTGTTACAACTAAAGCTCTTTTTCCATGTCTTTCCTTCACCAGGGCTTCATACTTGCTTTTGAGGGCTTCATAACTTTCTTTTGGATAAGTCTGTTTCGGCTTCTTGCAGTCCGTAGCAAAATGTCCAGCTTCACCACAGTTATAGCATTTGAACTTCATTTTGAAATCCAAAAGAGATTTGTAGCTAGAACTCTTGCCTTTTCCTTTGTAACCTGAAGAACTACCACCACCCCTTGTAACCCGAAAGAAAGATGAAGATTTTCTCTGTGGTCGGTTACTCTTTTTGAATCTGATATTGCTGAACTTCCTCGCCATGTATGCCACGACACTATCATCCATGTTGTCCAGCTCTTCTTGGGTGAAGTAGTCATCATCACTATTTGAGGTGCATTCATCATCATTATCAACTTGATGAGATGCAGGTGATGATCTAGGTTTTTCTGCAACCATTGCCTTCTTAGACTCTTCCTCATCAGCAACCAATCCTGATGCCACTTCTTTTCCTCTTGAATCATTGTCCCATGCTTGATCTTGAAGGGTCTCCAGCTCATAGGTCTTTAGAATTCCATAATACTCTTCCAGAGAAGTTATATGCAAATCTCTGGTTTCTCTTACAGCGTAGACTCTATGTTCAATGCTTTTTGGCTGGTTCCTTAGATATCTCGTGTTGACTTCAACCATGGGGAGAGTTATACCTCTCAGATTCAAATCCAACACCAACTGACTGAATCTTAGATAGACATCTGTTATGCTTTCTCCTTTTCTTATCCTGAAAGTGTCAAACTCCATCTTGAGTATGAGTGTCTTGTTACTTCTAACCTCAGCTGTACCTTCCATGACGACCTCTATCTTATCCCAGATCTTCTTGGCTGTAGTTAGTCCTTTAACTACATTAAACATTTCGTGATCGAGGGATTCCACCAAGGTTTGTCGAACGGATGTATCAAAGGCTATCTGCTCCTTATCAGCATCTGAAAAGTCCGCTACCTTTTTAGGCTCAGACCGCTGTGGTACAACCACATCTCCTTCCATATGCTCAGGAACAACCACCATTGGAACAAATTTACCTTTGTCAAGGACTTCCAAGTATTCAGGATTAATGGACTCAAGGTATAATTTCATTCTCAACACCCACTCTTCATAGTGATCTCGGTCGAACATTGGAATTTTGAATTGATTTTTAGGTGCCATCTTAATATAGATTTAAAGTAGAGATAATAAACTTTTCTTATTACTTGAGTAGTAATTAAAAGAAAATTGAATTATCTCAAAATAAATCAAAGTTCAAAAACTGGTCACAAAAAAAATTCTAAGTACACAAGACTAGGCTAAGTCGAAATTCTATGTAGAACTTTTGCCAAGTCGAAATTTCACCAAGTCGAAGTTCTGTCAAGTCGAAATTTCTAAGTAGAAATTCTGTAAGTCGAAATTTCTAAGTAGAAATTCTGAAGTAGATATTCTATGTAGAACTTTTGCCTTGGAAAAAAAATTGCTGCAGGTCACTTTCACACTTTTTGACTTTTATGACTTATCTCACCTAACTTCACCTAACACCCACGTGAAAGGTACAGAGTCTTCTGACAATTCTTTTTCTGTGAGTAAATTGTCCAATCAAAAGCCAATAACACCTTTTACACTTTTTGCCTTTTTGAAAAGGAGATCTAAAGTTGTTGGTTTTGTCTTCTTTACCAAGAACAGTGATGAACACTTGAAGAACACCACAAACCAAAATACCCAGATTAAATCACAAAAATTATCTAAAATCCACCCAAGCTAAATAATCACACCTGGAGTATTTAAATAATTTTTGGGATGAGTTTTCACCGAAAAAAAATTAAGGCACACTTTTCAAGAAAAACTCGAAAATTAGATCTGGAAGAGAAAACTCATTAATCTTCTACCAAACACAAGGATCTATGTTTTGTTTGTCAAACATTAAGCTCTGATACCAATTGTTAGGTCCAAATGTGTTGTAGAGGGGGGGGGGGGTGAATACAACTTTTCTAATTAATGAAGCAATAAATACTATGTAATAAATGAACACAATGATTCAAGGAATATATGTCTTATATATAACTTGAAAGGGTTGCTACAACATTTATTACAATAGTACAACAGAAGTAAAGAGGGTAGTAAATGATACTAAGCTCTGTGAATATACTCTCTCTTTATTACAAGTGTTTCTCTCAAATATTGCTCTCTTAATAAGTTACACAAGTACTTCTATTTATACTACTTTGTAATCTATGACTTGTAGTCTTCAAAAGATAAGATATGAGTGGCCCAATGTTGTCCACGTGAATCTTATCTTGTCTTGAAAGCTTGGAAATCTGCCACCAGGATGATGCCATGTGTCATGTTGAAACTGTCCTCTATGTAGAATTTCTACATAGGAAATTCTACTTGGCTCTATCTCGAATTCTAAGTAGAATTTCTACATAGGAATTTCTACTTAGGAATTTCTACATAGAAAATTCGAGATAGCCTTCTTCCTGAGTACTTAGAAAATATTTTCACCTCCAGAATTTCTACATAGGAAATTCGACTTAGGAATTTCGACATAGGAAATTCGAGATAGCTTCCTGAGTTGAGTACTTAGAAAATATTTCCAACTCCAGAATTTCTACTTGGCTCTAAGTAGAAACTTATCCAGAATTTCTAGATAGGAATTTCTACATAGGTTCCCTTGTAAGTACTTAGAGAAATTCTGGGCTTCAACTTGAAACTTCAATGCAACATCTTGAACTTGTGATTTCTTCATGTCTTCTATTTTCTTCAACAAGCTCTTGAACTTGGAACTCTACTACTGACATGAACTTGCTACCAATGTCCTGACACTTGATGCACTGGTCTGGTTCATAAGTGACTAGTCTTGATAGGTTTCTTGCTTCTGAATAAATTACCATGTTCAATTAGAAATGTGGCTTTCCAACAATTGCTTTCCTTCTTTTTCACTTGAAATCAATTAGTCTTATTGATACTGATAGTTATGATCTTGATTCTTTGAGTTACAAATCACTGGGGCATGAACAACTTTAACTTGAACTTCTTCCAATGATTTCTTCTTTGTTTGATCATATTTACCATGTTGAACTGTATCAATTACTTTGTCTTCATTTGTATTGATTTCTTTGTGACTTCTCGTTCTTGATTGTCTTCGGGTTAAGTATCTTTTCTTTAGTTGAGTTACATAAATTATAGTGTTACATGTTTAAACACTCTGCCTTTCACACCTTATCGATTGAAATAGACTAAGTACACCTATGCTACAATCCAAATTATCAGTTGATTCATCTAAACACTTCAACTGATAAATGGTTTCCTGATCAATTGATATTTATAACTTTCATATCAATTGATCAGTTACAACAAATAAAATTTCTATGATTCTAAGATTAATGTTATCATCAAATCACATGTAGATTCCTAACAGTAACGTCGTACCTACAGACAATAGCTCTGTAGACAAATTCTTTTAACTTATTTGCGGTGATAGAAGCTAGATGTTCAGCTTCAGCCCATATGGTGAAATAGTCCACAACTACAACATCATATTTAACTCCACATTTTCCCTTAAGAAGCTCTCCAACTAGATCGATTCCCCAGATAGCAGAGGTCTCCCCATTATAATATTATAGGAGATGTCTTCGTTGACCACCATAAATTCTGCGAACTGCATTATTGATTGAGGTTCAGCTCCCAACATGGTTGGGAGGTTCATACGTCCCATAATTTGTACTAAGTTTCCAGTAAACTCATAGAGCTCGTTGTAAGCTGGTTTCATCTCTTTGTCCAAGTAACCCATATTTTGATATGTGTTATAGGCAAACACATTGGCAGAGCTTCCATTGTCAACAAGAACCCCGTGCACATTCAGACTTTCAATAGAGATGGTGACCACTAGAGCGTCATTGTGCGGGTGGTGGATCCACTTAGCGTCCTCTTCTGTAAAGGTTATGTCCGTGGATTCCCCCTTGAAGAGCTTTGGAGGCCTCTCGGATAACTTGAAGACATTTGTGAGAGGTCGACCTCGAGCTTCTCGAGCGTACCTGGACCTTGCATTACGAGTATTTCCACCGATATATGAACCTCCAATTATGGTTTGAATGCTCCCAGCTCTAGTTGGATTAGGCTGCTTCTCCTTGTCAGTTTCTTTTTTAGGTCTATTCTCCTTGAACCTTTTGGCTTTTTGGGCTACAAACTCCGTTAAGTATCCCCTTCGTATTATATCCTAAATCTGGTCTTTGAGGTGACGGCAGTCAGCCGTTTCATGCCCATTAGTGTCATGGAAGGCACAATACCTCGACATATCCTTCCTTCCAGGAGGTCCGAGCCTAGCGGGCTTCATGAATACTCCAGTCTTGTCCACAACTTCAAAGATATGTTGAACTGAAGCCTTCAGGGGATTATACACCTCATACCTGCTAAGACTTCTGTGGGGATGGCTTCTACCTCGATTCGAGGTGCGAGCTTCAGTGGTATTCACTATAATAGAATTTTTCTTATCATTCTGAGCTTCAGCCTTTGAACCTGAAGTCTTGATGTTGGAGGTTATCTTGCTCGAACCTCTAATTTTGGGGCTGTAAGACCGGTTCCTCTTGTTCTTATCCCGTTTATTCTGCCCCCATTGTCCTTCTCCTTAGTGAGCTTCTGCAGTGACTCCTCAACCACCATATACGATTCAGCTCTAGCATAGAAGTCTCGTAAAGTTTCAGGTCCCCTGCCCTGAAGCTCTTTCCAAAAATCAGTTTCGGGCCTAACACCTGCAATCAAGAAGTATTTCAATGTTTCGTCAGAAGCTTTCCTGACTCGAGGTACCTCATCATTAAACCTCTTGAAATATTCTCTCAGGGTTTCATTCTCCCTTTGCTTGATGTTCACTAGGGTATTGACAGGAGGTGCGTAGGCAATTGTAGCTCTGAATTGGGACACAAAGAGCTTCGCCATCTGTCTCCAAGCTCTTATGGAGTTACAGGAAGTCCCTTGAACCATTGGTGAGCTCCTTCTCTTATGGTAGCAGCCAAGATGCAACATTTAGTAAGGTCTTTTACTTGATAAACCTCCATCTCAGTATTGAACCTGCTGATATACTCCACCGGTCAGCCGTCCCATCGAACCTCATGTCCTCCATACCTCTATAGTTACGAGGTAAAGGTGACTCACGTACCCTCTTAGTGAATGATGACGTGACAGTCAATCCGGCACTGGACCTCTACTCTTCCTTAAGCTTCTCGAGTGCTTTTCAAAGGTCATTCACCGGGTAACGCCTATTTTCGCCATCAGAAATCATATCCTCAATTTCATAGGAATCATGACTACCAGAGCTTTCATTATGGTGTCCTGACACATGACGAGAACCTGAGCTTCCATGGTCTCGACTCACAGATGGAGCTCTGGTGGAAAGAGTTTTGTCCAACTTGTTGCTCTTGGAACCTCTAGAAGGGGTCCTAGCAGTGCGACTTCGAGAACCTCGAAACTCGGACCTCTCATTCCTGCCACGTTCTTGTTTAGACTGATCCAGCTTGTGCCTCAAATCTTTGTCACTGAGTTTCTTTCCCATTCTGTCAAGCACACTTACGCTTTTGATATGAGAACCTCAGGGATCACAGATCTTTGCACCTCAGGTTCCTCATCATGGAACCTCGCATTGAGATCTTCCTGGTCAGTTATCACATCATCAAAATTCGGCTTGGGGCTATTCTTGCCCTACTCATCTTCATCAGAGTTAAAATTTAATCGTATGGGGGTAATATCCCGTTGCTTACGTTCATGCGAAGCTCGCTACTTCTTACATCATCGCTTCATTCTTTCAGAGGACTTCTCCAGTCCCCTGACTTGATCGCCAATTTGTTTCAAGGCGTTCATCAAGTCCTCAACAATGATTTTAGTTTTGGGCTCATCTTTACGCTCATTAGGCGACGTTCGATCGGTATCGGTTTTGTCTGACATTCTTTCATTCAAAGAATCAAATTCCCTCCTTCTAACGCCAAAAAGTGTTGTGAAGGAATTTGACAACACCCTCAAAAATATATGTCGATGATAGCGTTGATCTCAACTACGAAATAGGTTCACAGCCGAGCTTCAACAGTGAGTGGAAAGGTGATTTGGATTGTTGTTTAGACTGAATTTTTCGGTATCCCGATGAGTTAGGGGTGGTGCAGCTCTGTGCAAGCCGTATATGATCATATATACGTAATATATATGATATTTGACTGTAATTAGATAAGTAATAAATATTGTGCCCCTAAAAATTAGGAACTGATCGTTATCCTATTAAGTTGTCTGTTGTTCGTCATATGAACCTTGAACCTCATACCTCATACCTCAAACTCTCGAAACTCGGTTCATAAAAGCTCGAACCTCAATCACAGATGATCCCTAATGTTCTGTTCCTCAGCACTAGTGAACCTCATCCGTGACTGAACCTCGTGCATGTCTGAACCTCATGGTACAAGCTTCTGTAAATCTTCCAGGACAAAATCTCAAAACCTCTGTCTGTCACTGAACCTCCTTACACTGATGTTCTTTTTTAGAGGTCCAAATATATCCCTGCTAAATTTGGGGCACAACGGTCATTAATATCATTCTATCTCGAATAAAACAAGTCTTTCCATCCCAAACATTTTGCTTTTGATATTGTCATTTTCTGTTTAAATAGCCGATCGAAGTCATTCCTAAATCAAATAAATCGATAAATTATTTGCTTTTAACATTTAATTTTCATGCTATTTTAAGTTAAATCCAACGCTCATTTTTCTAAAGTTTTCAAAAATTAAGAGAGTGTTTGAGATTATTGAATAACAACAATTTTTTTAAAATGCAGGTAAATTTTATTTGATAAAATCTACTATTAGAAAAAGTAGGCACCATCATTTAAAAAAAATATTTTTCAAGTTATGCGGGAAGTTTCTACAAATTTAACTAGCAAATTTTCTTAAAAATATTAAAATTTTATATTATATATTAATATGTATAAATAAAAAATATTATTAAAATCATCTAATTTTTCTAATAATAAATTTTTAATAATGTTTTTATTATAATACGATTATTTTAAACAATAACTACAAACAAAACTAAATGTACTTGCAAGATATTATCAAGTTGCACCGTATTATTGGAGATTCTTTTGTAAGAATAATAAGTAACGGCCCCGAAATCTAGTGAGAACTTTAATCTAGTACAAATTGGGAAACAAGTTGGAGTACTATATTTATTACAGTACTACTTGGTGGTTTGCTAGCAAAGATATAGAAACCCTTCAATTAATACATACTCCGTAATTAAATATCTGTCCCCATATCATTTATTTTCAGAAATTAGAACCTGCAAATCTACTTGGCCGCCATTTTTTTTAAGTCTCCGCTGAGAATAATATTCTCTCCGTCCTACGTTATATGTCATTTTTGAAAAAATTATGCATATTAAGAATTTCTAACATAAAAATTGTTTTCCATTTATATTCATATTAATTACATTGATTGAGATGGTTTCAATGCATAATTTGAATGATAATTATATGACATTAATTACCAATATTTTAGTCAAATGTTATTTTGGAAATTTACGTATAAAATAACATTGAAAAGAGATAATGAACATATATAATGGAACAATTTCTTTTCTAAAAAATGAATACTAATTTGAGATGGAGGGAGTATTAAACAAGTAGCAGATATATTTGAACAAGGACAAGTATTAAACACGTAGCAGATATAAGAATTTTTTTACGTTGGTGCATGCAATTATTGATCACTTGCGAGTATTGTTTATCCATTGTTATCTATCTGATTATTTTATCACATATTTTCAGTGGGATTCGGGAGATCAGTTATGAAATTCAATCATATCAGACTGGTTCGTGCTAGCTCAATGTAGATTAAAATGTCACTTTTTATGCACTAATATTTATTATAAAGATACATTGAAAGCTCTTTTTTCTCAACCTATAATTAGAATGTACTAGTATCGCCAAGATTATGTTGGTGTGATTTTTAGAAAATAAGATTTTCATATTTCATATTTTCTAAAACTATTTTTTAGTTATTTAAATTTTAAAAACTAGTATTTAGTTTTCAAAATAAAAAACAGTTTTTTAATCATTTTAGTTATAAAATCGAACATGCACTTATTATTAATATTCTATTCCCACTCTATTTTGGCCCCCTTTTCCCCATGCAATGAAGGGTATTTAGCTTTAAATTAAAAAGATTGCGTTTATATAACAAATGAAAAGTTATTTAAAATTAATTTAAAGTTGAAAATGGGTAAAAGATACCTTTTTTAAAAATTATTTTAATTATATATTTTTCTGTAAACATTAATATTATCATTTAAATATATTACTTATAAATTTTAGATTATTCATTTATCTCTATAAAAAACGTAAATATATCGTTTAAAAAAATCTTTATCTTATATTAAAATACTCATAAATTTCACAATTATAGTTTATTGTTTATTGAATATCAAACTCAAAGCATGTGACAATAACAGATAAAGTTTACCACTAATATAAGTAAACAAACAAACTCTCAATCTCAAATTAATTTTTTAAATTTAAAATAAATAACTGAGATATACACAATTTCTATTATATATCCACAGGCGAATATACCTTAATTTGTGAAAGTTTTGACTTTTAAAATAAGATTTTTTTAAATTAAATACTCCATCCGTACCACTCAATTATTTACATTTTGGTTGGGTAGGGAGATTATGAAAATTATATAAAGTAGTATGAAAAAGAAGAAAAAGTGGATGAAAGAGAAAAAAATGGGTAAAGTGGTTGGTTCAATTAATATTTAATTGATAGATTTGAAAAAGTGGAGGAAAATAATGGATGAGAATAAATTTTATAATATGAAAATTTACTATTTTTAGAAATTTTGAAATATAAAGAATTGATGGTATATAAAAAAAAAGTGTAAAGAATTTGTTGGGATATAGAGAGTATTACTTACTCCGTATTTATTTTGCATTAAACTTACATAGGGCCTGTTTGGTCTGCCTTAAAATAAGTCTTTTTGGACTTATTTTTGGGTAAAAAATTCATATTTTGATAAATGTTTTTTATACAAGTATTTAATGTATATTTGAGATTCTATAAGTTGCAAAAAAAAGTTAACTTTTTTCAGAAAAAAGTTAGGAATCTCTAACTTTGTCTTAAAATAAATTGACTTATTCTGAAAAAAAGTTCTCTCAAACACCCCCACAGTTACACCGTCTCAATCTAAAAACAAGATTACGCGTTTATAACTTTATACTATAAACTAGTATAAACATGATATAAATTGTAATTATTGTAATACTTAGAATATTACTCGTATTAGTCATAACTTCGATTGAAATGTCTATTTCTTTTCAGAAAATTTCATGTTTTAGGGTCAAAAGTATAGCTGTAAAAGATGGGGTACATATACATAACAGTGTTGCAGCAACAGCAGGACAAGGACGATACGAGTTGTACGGATACGCGTACGTTAGTAAGATTACGTGGTGAAAGTCTAACTTGTTTGGTTACATATCGGTATTGAGATTCATAACAAGTTATAATATCTCGATATTTAATTCATATAAAAATTTAAAAAATTATTTATTACGAATTTTCATTATCTAGATATTGTAAGTCACGTGAATATTTACCGGTCAACGAAACAATTTCTATAATATGCTTGTACCCAACAACATATATGGATAAAATTGTACCCCACGTAATAGACTTTTCTGTAGATGTAAACTTTTGACCAAAAAATTGAATAATTTAATATACTTACACTATTTCAATTGAGAACTTATAATTTAAATAATTTAATGCAATTACCACTAAATTATGAAATAATGGTAACAATGAAATAGTGCAAATATATTAAAATAATTGATGTGAATATTGTAAACTTTTGATGTGGTTGTTGTGTGTGGGAATTTTTTATTACGTGAATTTCATATGTCCTTTATTACGTGAGTTGTTTATAATATTTAGTATTAGATATTAAATTAATTAATTTATAAAAATAGTTTATTTTACTATAAATTCATCTATATCATATACAATTTATTTTGCTTGCTTACTAAACAAACAACGTATCCCACTTTTTTAATAAACAAACAAGATCCAATCATACTCCCTTTCTAATTGATAAATTCTGTGAAACGACTTGCACTCAATTGTAGGCTTAGTTCCATAAAAGATGGGTTTTTGGTTCTAGTAAGTAATAAGTGAATTCTATAAACTATTGGCTTGTTTGGCGTGCCTTAAAATAAGTCTTTTTAGACTTATTTTCGGGTAAAAATTTCATATTTTGATAAATGTTTTTTATACAAATATTTAATGTATATTTGAGATTCTATAAGTTGCAAAAAAAAGTTAACTTTTTTCAGAAAAAAGTTAGGAATCTCTAACTTTGTCTTAAAATAAGTTGACTTATTCTGGAAAAAAGTTCCCCCAAACACCCCCTATATCCCCGGATTAAAAGTTGATGGAGTATTATTTTTGATACATTTATGTCCTCATGTCTGTTACAAATAATAACACAATATGAGAAAAGGATTGGAATCATTATATTTTAAGAAAAAGAGCACCTTATTTTACGTTAAACTGATGACTATGTTGTCGCATTATCTCCTTATATTTGCAGTTTTGCACACTTTTGGGGATGATTATTTTCGGAAATAATCCCTTATTTTTTAAAAGAAGAAGTGTGTATGTACTTTTCTGAAAATAAATAATTTATTTTTTATTTTAAAATTAATATTTAATTTTAAAATAAATATTAATTTATAAAAAATTATAAAATAAATAACATATAAGTTTAAGGAATCACAAACCGCGACTTTATCGCATAACCGCCAGTTGGTCGAATCGCGGATTCGCGTTGTTTACAGTAAAAAATTACTTATTTAAAGTAGGGGCTTGCATTGAAGTAATGTACACTTCTAGAGACTAGTAGAGGGATGGATAGGCTCTTTAAACGTCATTACATTTTGTATATGAAATTGAATTTGAAATTCATACCTATTTAATTCTCATTTCATTTTCAAATTATCAATTTTTTTTTAATTTTAATATATTAAGTGGTGTTTATTTCTTTTAAGTGTACAAAAACAAGTATTTATCTTTTAGAAAGAATACATATTTATGTATTATTTTCTAAATATAAATATATATTTTTGAAAAATAAAATAAATCAAACGCCTTGATAAAATGCTTTATCATTTTTTTTATCTGCTGCTTTATCAAAATTTTAAATTATATCGTAACAACTAACACCTCCTGAGAAACTTTTGTACCCTCTTAAAATAATGAAAAGTAACAAAAACAAACTAGGGCAGTGTTATCAAAACTTCCCGTGTCTCTTTGCACATGCTTATATTTCAATAATCTTCGAGACATTGTTTACAAAAGCTGTGAGCAAAAGTATTGTTCTAAAAAATGGGTTAATCACCCATTAATCATTCTTGGTAGTTTATTCAACTGATTAAATTCTCAATTATTCAATTAATTATTCTAATTTATACTTGATTCATTCAATTAATACATATTTCGTGTCTTTATCGATTAATTCTAATTTTCGCTTTTTATGTTACTTAGCAAAAGTAAAGGACTTCGCCATGGTATTTATCACATGAAATAGTCTATAGACCGTAAGTTAAAACTTATTTTGAAGTTTATTATTTAACTATTTTTGTAATAAAATATAGTAACTTATATAAATCATAAATTAAACCTTAAAAATATTTCTTATTTCAGTTATTATTGATTTTATAAATTTAAGTTATGTAAACGTAAAAAAATTAATAAAAATATATAAGTTGAAATTAATCTTCTTTCAAATGATTAGGCTTATAATATCAAATAGGTGACTGATTGCGTCCAAATATATCAAGTAGGTGACTGATTGCAAATTTGACTCGTTTTAGTCATTGATTTCGAATTTTTTATCAAACTCCTTTTATGGCCACCTCAAGTATTTTCCGGTGAAATAAAATATGTACAAAAAAATCTGAAAAAACTTATATGCAGTAAAACACCCCAACATTGAACCTCCTATATTCAGAATTATCGAAATCAAACTCAAAACTCAATATCAAAATTAAATAAAATCTCACCCAAATTTATTTAATTTCAATTTTAAGTTTTGAATTTGATTTCGATAATTTTGAGATTAAGAGGTTCAATATTGGGCTGTTTTAATGCATATAAGTTTTTTTCAGATTTTTTTGTACATATTTTATTTTGCCGGAAAATACTTGAGGTAACCGGAAAAGGAGTTTGATAAAAAATTTGAAATCAGTGACTAAAACGAGTCAAATTTGCAATCAGTCACCTACTTGATATATTTGAACGCAATCAGTCACCTATTTGATATTTAACCCTAACCTTAAATGAGTATCTGATCCAACCTAGTACGGGACGATAGAGGATAATCGTGCTCAGTTAAAATTATTTTTAATTTATAAAGAACAGAAAAGCAACTTTATTTAGGATAATTTAGGGCCTGTTTGGCAACTCCCGATTTATGGAAATAAGGGCTTATTTCCGAAAAAAAGTAGGGATGTATTTACTTTTCAGAAATAAGCCCTTATTTCCAGAAAAAAGTAAGTTCATATTTGGTTTTAAAATTCTAAAACAAATATTTATCTTTAAAAAAAATATAAAAATATGTAAAAAAAAATAAAAAATAAGCTACTTATTTTAAGTTTATGGAACCCCAAACACCCACTTAAACACGTCCAAAGTCATGACTTGTATTAACAGTTGGTGGTGTGTTAAATTTTATTACAACCATGGTTAAGTTAGAAATATTAACCGCTGTTAAAAACATCCTGTATATATTCTCATCAAACTTGTGCCATTCCAATATCATGTCTCAACTTGCAAGACACAAGCACAACAATGATGATCGGAGCAACTCATCGTTCAAATCCAACCGTCCAAATCCCACACTATGACACACTCAATGATCCAACGGCTGATATTCTTTCCCCATTCTCCGTTAACCACCACTCTGACGCCGTCAGTCCAGTCGACAAACACTCACCTCTGACGGCGTTACAACGTTACTTGCCGTCAATAGAGGACATAGACATTCCCCTGGACGCGTTCACATGTGATCATTTCCGCATTTATGAGTTTAAAGTGAGGAGATGCGCACGTGCGAGGTCACATGATTGGACTGAGTGTCCGTACGCTCATCCTGGAGAGAAAGCTCGCCGGAGAGATCCCCGGAAGTTTCATTACTCCGGCAATGCATGCCCGGATTTCAGGAAAGGGGTGTGTGTGAGAGGTGACGCGTGTGAGTACGCGCATGGGGTGTTCGAGTGTTGGCTCCACCCGGCTCGCTATCGGACTCAGCCGTGCAAGGATGGGACTTTGTGTCGGAGGAAAGTGTGTTTTTTCGCGCACAGTCCTGATCAGCTCCGTGTTTTGCCCCCGAGTCATGGCGAGTCACCGAGTCGACTCGGTGTTGACTCGTTTTTGACTGAGTTGCATGAAGTTTCACCCAGTAGAGCTGGGTTTGATTCCTTGACTGGGTTACGGGAAATTTCACCGAGTCGCCTCGGAATTGACTCGTTTTTGACCGAGTCATTTACGGGGTTGCCGAGTCGACTCGGTGTTGACTCGTTTGTACGGAAGTCTTCTTTT
The DNA here is from genome assembly GCA_028671895.1 of Oenanthe sinensis. Classification (NCBI taxonomy): domain Eukaryota; kingdom Viridiplantae; phylum Streptophyta; class Magnoliopsida; order Apiales; family Apiaceae; genus Oenanthe; species Oenanthe sinensis. The sequence goes on from CM053799.1 coordinate 14,077,330, forward strand.
GGGTCATCTCCGACTTCGATTCTTTATCCACCCAATGAGTCTCCACCGACATCTCCTTGTGCCTTAATTGGTGCCGACTCGGTGAGTGAACTCTGTGATTCAATTAGGGGAATGCAGATCGGGAAAGTTAGTCGGATGAGTATGAGTCCTCCTACATGGGGAGTTCAAATGGGTTCTTCATACGGGTCGCCCCGGCAATGTTCTATGATCCGACCCGGATTTATCAGTCTTCCGGGTACTCCAACTCGAAAGATGACTCGTTCCGGACTCGGTGTGTTTGACTATTGGGATCAGTCATGTGAAGAAGAGCCAGCAATGGAGAGGGTCGAGTCAGGGAAGGATCTTCGTGCAAAAATGTATGCCAAGTTGAGCAGGGATAACTCGCTAGTCCGAGTTGACTCGGAGAACTCGGGCTCTGATGCTGGGCGGATCTCGGAGTTTGTGAAGTAAAGTTGCGAAGTTATATATTTAAAAAAGCCATATTTTCGGGTAAATGGGTTGACCCATTGGGGAATGGGCTAACATTTTAATTTGATTTTACCGCTACGTTTTTTTATTATTTTTATTATTACTCTGTTAATATGGAAGGGGTTTTAAATGGGTTTTAGTATTAGCAGATGAAGTTGGAGAGGTTAAATATTATATTTTAATCTCTATTTTGTGGTATTGTTATTATTATGACTTTTGAGCAGTAAAGATTTTGTGTATAATCTGTCCAGAAAATCAAAATATGGTGTAATGATGTTTGTATTTTCTTCTCTTTAACTAATGAATTATTTTCAACAAGTTATATAATGATTGTATTTTTTCACTGGGATTTGTTATATTTTATCGACGACTCTATGATTCTCATGCTGATTCGGTCGTAATATTGTTCCAAATATTCATATAGAAGCATTGAGTTAATGAAATTTGCTTTTGGTTAAAAAAAACAGGCTTGTGAACTGAACCTCTACCAAATCGAAAGTAAAAATAATTTTTAAATTCAATTCAATACCACATTTCTTTCTAACTAATTTTGTTATTAAAAAGAGTGTAATTGAGTAATGCATAAAGGTTTATTTTTTATCGTCCCACCTCATCTCGTAAGTGGTAAATATTGATTCTCGTCCTTCCTTTTTCATTTCAAGATTTAATAAAATAAATTTAAATTACAAATTTAAATATTTTTTGAAAAAAGCTATGTTATTAAGAAAAATAGATAAATTATGTTATAAGATGTAATTAAATCATTCTCCTTATATTTTAGAAGGATCAATAATTTAACCCCATAGAAATTTCGAGATGGATTTCAAAACATGACATTGAAGAAAATGTTGTGACAATCGAATCATGATGTTGCGTTTTATGATATGAAAACAAACAAGTTTGAATAGAAAGTTAACATTAATCGTTATGATGCAAGCGATTCAAATCCACGTCTTCTACTGTATTCTCATATTCCCCTTGAGCGAAGTGTGGTTTTCGATACTCCCAAGATTGCCTCCCTTCTAATTTTGAGATCTTGGAACCCCTTATCTAGAAGAGAATAAGATGAATATATAGGCTATAGTAGGGATTCTGGATAATTATGTGGGACCTTTCAATGACATTCTGGGTCAAATCCAATGTCATTAAATATTAATTCAATCCACTAAATAATTAAAATTTACACTACCTTTCCTAATCCCGTAATTTAATTATTTAATTGGGCTCCAATATTATTTGCTTATTAAATTTCCCATGTTTAAGATATCGAATGTCCATTAATTAAATTAATTTCTGATAATTAATTTAATCAATATCTTTTATCCTTGTTCATCCACCCAACATTATAATTATGCAAGAACAAATCTGCCTCTAGGACTAAAGCATAATTATCTTTATAAGTTTTCAAGAGGACATCATCACCCGAATATTTTCGGACACGGTTTCATTTTATAGCCAATATCCCACTCTGTATGCAATGTCATTGTCCAAAACATAATATTGTGATTAACAATAAATCACACCACATATGAATCAAAACATGTGCATTGCATACAAGTGTCAATCAGTATAACCGGATTAAGAACCTAAACAATAATAATATTATAGAATCTTAGTTCTTCTTTATTGTCAGAATAGAACAACAATTCTAATATTTTAATCTCGTTCAATATACACAAAGTATACAAATATTATTCAATAATCAAGATAGATTATTTTTAAATAATACTTCAGTCATTCCAGTGGCTTGTTTAACTACATTTAAACTGTGAACATATTATTATATCATATATAGACAATGACAATCTAATCTTCTGTTATCCCATTTGATACTAGATTATCCACAATATATAATATACAAACAATGTTAAAATATGCATTCAAGATTCTCAATAAAAAAGATAATGTCATATATACTTCAAACAAATAATTGAGTATACTCTCTAACAGAAAAGACATACGACTCTCACAAATAAAACAAGAAATATATATTGTTTTTTCCTAGTTCCGAGGGACTTAACCATGATTTTGTGTCTAGCACTGTCTATTGCAAGTGTAATATGATTGAAGATTAATTATTATTAATTAATGAAGATTGAGTTTAGTGGTTTAGCTACTTTTGCATCATAAAGCTCTTCTTAAAATAATTATTTAAAAATGTGACCATAGACAGTTGACTCTACTATATCCAACCTTGTTGATCAATGGGCTGCTCTTTAACAAAACACATAGACTCGTGATAAACGTTACTAGTATTTTTCTCGCAGACAGATGTATTTTAAATTAACTTTTACGTCTTAGGCTATCGTACTTCACAAAGATTTATTCATACGATACCTTGAGAGTTTTTCAATACAAACGATCGCCACTTCACTAAAGCAATATTTATCCATACATGTATTGGAAGCTCATGTAGCAATGATCAGAACAGAAATTTCAGTGAACTTTGCTGCCTAAGCACCTTAAAATCCACTTAAAAGGGATCAGTAGAGGCACTTGTGCTAATTCTAAAATTATAAGCGAACGAACCACATTAGGCTTTAATAATGCAGTATCATCAAGTTATAATGCAGACGTCTGGGCTTCGGAATCATTGAATTACAGTAAGATATATACCTTAGTTTTTCAGCTACAAGCTAGGCATTTCAAACTTCGGGATCTGGAAGACACTTGTTCCTTGGAACATATCAATCGAACATCAATCCCGCCTGTAAAAGTAGAAATTCATTAGTCGAAGATTCAGCATCGTGAAGTTTGTTTCCATTCAAAACTCATTGGACAATGACATTGTAAGTGACACTATGTAGTCGTCTTCCATTTTCACGAGAAACTGTTTTGCTTCCTCAAATTTCCCATTCAAACAGACCATTCATCATCAGTACTTTACATGTCTGAACATCAGGCTTGAGATCTTCTGTTGAAAGATTATCAAAAAAATTCCTTCTTTGTATCAAAATGTCTGTGCTAGCTAGCTAGTAGCATCAATGATGATGGTGTAAAGACTAGTTTGAATTCCTAGGAGAGTGCTGTGAATAACATTTTCACGCTTTATACTCTTTAATTGCATTTGCCGAAAGAGATGTGATAAAAATTCTCTTCTTCTCATTCAATTTTGAATGAAGACATAAGCCTTATTTTTTTTACAATATCACAATTGTTTATATAGCCAATACTTAATCAATAATAAAGTAAACTAATATAATAAGAAAACTCTCCCTAATAATAATAATGATAACTCTCATATTTTCCTATAATAATATATTAGTATACAGGTTAACAAGATGCATTGCCTCATCCTAGGATTAAACTGGTACTGGGAAAATAATTTTATCATTCATCTCACTGCAGGACACTGGATAAAGCAATACAGTATCTAATCAATCAGAGAATTGTACGTCATAACAACATTGTATGTCACTCTATTACAAAATTCAGCACCCTTCCATATATATGAGTATATGTATTATGCATGGGCTTATTGGGCTCTTTGTAGTATGCATTAAGCAGGACAGTGAAAAAGATACACAAAGCTAGAAAGACTTAGCGGGTCATAAGATAGGCCACAAGGGTAATGAATGAATGTCCTAATATTCAACATTTATCAGTTGTAATAATTAAACTCACTTTAAGCAATAAATCTTTTAATTAACTACAAATTTTACAAATCTCACAACTTTTTATATATATAAACTTGTCCAAAACTTATCCATGTCTTTATTTATATTTATTTCTTTTTTATTAAATAATTATAAATAGAAAAAATACATTAAGACATACTGTATCCTACAAGTCTACAACACTGCGTGAGGAACATGCTCACTATATGTTAACATGGCATATCCGAAGGAATATGCAAGTCTAATAGTGGTGTCTTATATTTATGAATTATGACCTAAAATACTTGTACATTTATTTTAGATCTTTACATGGCAAATACATAAAATTTAAATTTTTTATATGAAGAAACTACGGGAAGGAATTATTCCATTGAATATACTGTCATAGGTCATCCAAAAATTATTAACACTTTAGTCCCCAATTTTAAAAACTTGGGAAAGCAAATAAAGTATTTTCATTCTAATTTTGAAGTGCAAGTATGTCTAATTTACCTTCAATTCCACTTGTTTTATTCCTTATTAAAAACTCGGGAGCACAAATAGGGAGTGAAAGTGAAACTACTTTACCTCCCTCTCACACCTGCTTTCCTCTTTTTTTAAAATTCGGTAGTAAGGTGTAAGGAATGTGATTACGATGCCTCATGTTATGCATATAATATGAATAAAAGTCTTAAATTTTACTGAATTTTTTTTGAAAGAATTTTATTGATATTTATAAATGTGTTGTTTTTTTATAATTTTGTAAATCTTACCAATTTTTATCGGTCCTTAATAATGTTTTCTCGGTTCTTAAATATTTGATATTGACATGTATAAATTAGAAAAGACATGATTAGATTTAATATCAAATTTAAGTTTGTATATCAAATAAAAGTTCAAAATTTATATTTCTATTTAATAATTATATGATTTTATTTTTTAATCTTAATATTTGTGTTAAAAATCAAAATCATTAATATTTAGAAATGGAATGAATATTGATTTTAAATTGAAATTAAATCATAATAAATTTAATTTAAACAATACTTGTAACATACGGCATTCTGGATGACATAAATATTAATTGATAAAATTTTGATTACAATTTATGTATTATTTTTTGTAATTTTAAAAGTTTGACTAATATATTAAATATACATCATGATAATATAATTTTTATAATATTCTTCTATTGGATAATATATATAACTAATATTTAAATAAATATATTTTTTAATTTTTTTTATTATTTTTTTAAAAATATTTTAAGATATATTGTTACCCAGTAATTAGACTATTATAGAAGGGGGTTGAATATAATAGTATTAAGCAATAGAAACTAGAACACAAATATATAAACGAAACACTGTTTATATTAATTTTGATAAACTTAATACAAAACTCTCTCAAGAAAATCAATGTTCTTAAGAGCTGCTAGGTTTTGAGAATATTATGTTATGTGATGACTACATCAATGTAAACCTAAACTATGTTTATATAGTATACAGCTACATGTCTAAATAATGCAATGATAATGATTAATGATTACAACAATACAATTTCCATCATCATCTTCGGAATAGATAGTTTCAAGAAGGTAATTATTTTTCATACAAACACTTCCTTTTCTGTCTTCAATCTTGTCCATCAAGATTGAGCATCAAGATTGGAGTATCCAACACCATTTTTATCTTAGTATCTCCCTTGCCCATCTCATTCTCAGTGTCATCCTCCATCATGTACCTTGGTTTGTATTCTTTAGAATCTAACTTCATTAACTTTTCATTTTTCTTAGCCCCTTCTAGATGTTTCACCACTTTGCAGTGGTGTCATCCTCTCCATTTAGCAAATAAAGAACATATTCCAGTTCTTTTGATGACTTGTGAATTAAATCTTCTTCAAATAGCTTTATCACTCTTCCATTCTCTAGAAAGTATAGCAGTTTCTCTTTAGGTATAACACCATCAAACACATCTTTCACCAAGTGAACATCAATGAGTTTGTCCAAATGGTCTTGAGTCAATTGTTCTTCAAGTTTGTCCTTCAAAGAATAGGGATCTCTAAATGCATTAGCTTCACCTCTGTAGACCTTGGCTTTTGAGTCACCAATCCCTCCCTTATCCTTTCAAATTTTAGCATTGAGAGTTAAAGACTCAGTTTTTGTCCATAAAAGATTAGGATTCTTCTTTCTGGCCACAATTTATTATTCCTCATCCTCATCTTCAAAGCTAGTTCCTCCTAGAAGGAATGTGGTTCCTTGCATGATAAGTGAAGCCTTTGGTTTTGGTGGAGCTTTTTGTTGGATTGTTGGAGATGGCTGAGATGGTTGACTACTTACAACATTTGCACTTGCATCTCTAGTTGACCTTGTCATAGATGTAAATGTTTATTGATGTCTAGCAGGTTCAGATGTTGCAGGTTTCTTCTTGATCAGAGTTTTCCTTTGAATAGAAGTTTGCTTTTTCTTTAACTGGACTTGAGCATTGTTAGTACCAGTATTCATTTTCATCACATCCTGTTCAACAACAACTGGATCTATGTTAGGATATTCTGCTTCAAACATCTTCTTTACCAGTTCTGCATCCTTCTTTAATTTCTCTTCAACTTTCTTTGGCTTCTCTTCTTCTTGGAGTTTTCTTGCTAACTCTGCATCCTTCCTGATTTGATCTAATTGAGCTACAACATCTGTTTCACTCATAGATTGCTGCTTGCCTTTGTCTTGTCTAGTCCCTGAAGGAATCAGAGTCTGTGTCTTCACAATTTTATCTCCATTATGACTCCCAGGAATTGTATCATTCTTTTCACTTCCACTACCATCAAATTTATCAAGAGATTTAAGAAGAAAATAATCTTTGCATTTGTCTTTTGAAGCTCTCCCCCCTTTCTGATATCATGAGGGATAGAGAGATGATCCATAATCAGAGTCAAAGAGTCCTAAATAGAAGAGACATCAGTACTTAGAGTCTCCACTTTAGATTCCAAAGTTATATGCTGTTTAAAGAGAGTAGTGAATTTCTTATTAAAGCCATGGTTAGTCAGTTGTACAGTAGTTTGAACTGAAGCACCCTGTTTGATAATATCCCAATGCAGAGAATTCATTTCACTATGAAGAGCCTTAGTGAACATAGTTATGGCCTTCAACAGGGTCTTCATTTCATCAGATGAGAGGTCAGAGTTTGCCTTTTGAACAAGGTCATGAGCCTAAGACCAATTGACCTTTTCATGAAAAAAAATTCAGGATGTCTCCTAGGGTGTCTGTTTGGCAAGATCTTCAAGGGTTGGTGCTCTCCTTGTAGTGTGTCTGACAATACCTTTCTTATCAGAGACTGCTACCTCACTTTAAGAGATAAGTTCTTGTGTGTCTGGGCCAAAAGAGACTCTTTGTTTCTTCTTCCTGGAGAAAACCAGGGAATCAGTTTTTCCTTCGTCCATGGCATCAGCATCCCGAGCTCTTTGAGCAGCCATGTCTCTAGCAATCTCAGCAACTAGTTCACTCACCCTTGCATAAGATAATTCAAGTATCCTCCTAGGTGGTGAGTTGGTAGGGGAATCAGAGACTACTACTAGGCTTGATTGAAAGGCATATGACTAGGCCTATTTGTAATAATTAGATGACAACTCAACTCAGATAAGAAAAAGAAGTAAATAATAAATATGATAACAGGAATTAAGATGAAAAAAGTCAACTAGACACGAAGAATCCTAGTATCAGAAGTATTTTGATTGAATTGCTACTCAACACTGGAAGAAGTTCATTAAAACGTTCAAGTGTCAATGAAAAATAAAGAAGTAATAATTCAGAAGAATTCAGAAGATACAAAAGATTTTAAGTGGCTACTACACGAAGATTCCAGCAAAAGAAAATAAAAGAGGAAAAGTAGTAAAGTAGAAGAAGGACATAAGGCCAAATATTTTAATGTTAAAAGGTGAAGAATATTTATCTTAGTATGACACAAATTAACTAGATAGTACATTTGTGTGTCAACTAATTAATAAATATTTATCATCTAGCTTTAGTGGTGTTATGATAGAAGACAATGCAAAGACGAGAAGATTTCGGTGCTAACTACAAGGGTATACAAGTCAAGATAATATTTTAAATTTACTATCAAAAGTTAATTAATTATTGAATTTATTTAATTAAATTAATTCAAGTTGAATTTAATTTATTTTATAAATTATTTAATTAAATTAAGTAGAATTAATTTATTATAAAAGATATGACTTGGTATGACTTTTATTAAATCGTTTTAGATTATAATAAAAATCATACTGAATTTGGTGTAATAAAAGTCATACCGACTTTTGTTTATCAAAAGGCATACCAACTTTCTATTATAAAAAGTCATAACGAATGATTTCAAAAGTCATACAGGTGTTAACTGAAAGTCATACAGGCTTAAATAAGTCTGAAAAATGTCCTGAATAGAAAAGGCATACAAACTTTAGTTTCCTTTATAAATATGAGGCGAGCACTTCATATTTTGTGTTAGAAAAAAATATTCAAATTCAGTAATTTGTCTGATTATAATATTCACAGACTTTCTGTGCTGGTTTAAATAATACAGAGTAATTGTTATTTTAGAACAGTTCATGTTTAATTCATTCTAGAATTCTAAACAGTTATTTACACTTTCAATATATTAATGTTGTAATACTTTTCAAGTTAAAATCATATCTTATACTTGAACAATGTTTCATTGTAATTAATATTTCATGAGAAATTAAAGTAAAATTGTTAAATCCATAATTCTATGATTAAATTTAGATATTGTATTCAACCTCATTTCTACAATATCAGGGACCAATACTGATGATAGGGTAAGATCGACATTTTGCGTATTAGGATTGTCATCATCATTTTTATCCCAGCATTTCTCATCAACAATATCACTGTCAGCCCCTGTTTCCTTTTTATCTTTAATTGGTACCTCATTTGAAACACATTCAAAGGTGAGTACATGATTAGTAAAAGGATTAACAAGAGGAGAGGTCTTGATTTGATTTATGTCCTCACTCATGTACGAATTCTTCATCGACACTAAACTCTCTTCTGTAGAGGCAGCTACACCAGGATTTACCGCATCAGAGTTTAGTTGTTTAGAGTTTGCAGCATCAATTGGAGAAATATACTCTGGGATTTTGGCTTTAACTAGTCTCATCTTCTTCTTAGCAGGCTCTGACACAGGATTAACATAAAATTGCGTCATGAATTAAGTAGGAGAAATTTTCGAGGCAGGTTTGACAGATTTCTTGATTGGAAAGACCATGCCCTCAGCACTGTCATCAGAGTCTGTGTGCTGATCAATCAGTTTTCTTCTTCTTGGAGGAAATTGAGCCACAGATTTACCCATTCTTTTGAGGCCTGAGCCCTGTGCCTAAGAGGTGTGTTTTGCAACTGATGCCTTTTGGGAGACACCAGAGGTTGGCAGAGTTTGTGTATCAGTGTTTGGTGGGTGACTTGGGTTAGAATCAAAGTGGGGAATTGGTAAACTCTGATCCTTAGTCACTGAGATGAAACCACTTCCATACATAATAAGCAAAGTCCGATGAAGAAACGTCTAACCTGTGCAGGATAAAATAACTCAGATAAGGATTCCCTTCTCTTGGCATCTTTTCTGGCTAAATTAGCTAACAACCTCTCATTTATTTAAAAAATAGGCAAGTCAGAATCATTATCAAACTTAACATCAGGCAACAAATGACTAAAAATTAGCTGCAAAAATCTAACATAATAAACAATCATTCGATCATCATTAAGCTTTACAGCTAATTGCCTAATAAGCATGCAAGCAAAATTAAAGTTTGTGGTATGGGTAAGAGAATACCCAATTTGTTGAGAGAGTTGGAAGATTGCATCAAAGTTGGTATACATGGAAGTGAAAGTCCTGATGATGCAATCAAAGAAGAAACTCCATTCCTTCCTTAACTAAGGCCTAGTTAGACTGCTCAACCTTTTCAGACACCCTGTAGCCCAACTATCGAAAGAATGACCTAATTGTGCTGACGTACCACACCAGGATTGGTAACATGCTTGCCATTGCAGGTGAAAGTTAGGGTTGGTTCCATATTATCATCAACATCATTAAACTTTGATGTTGACCATATTTATATCACAACCCTGGTTGAGAATGTTTTGGGTTCTTACAAAGCATACCCAACAGTGCTATGAGCAAGAAGGTCTTGTATGACGTGAAAGTCATGAATTTCATCCACCTTGTCCAAAAGAAAATAGTAGTTGTTGGGAACAAAGGTATAAAGACCGAATGTAATATTCTTGAAGGCCATTTCAGTTGATTTGTGAAACTTGTAAAGTTTTGAGAAACCTAGGGTTTTGAGAGAGAATGAGAAAATATACGAATTAAGATTTTTAATTCAAAGTATAGAATACAAATGAACTACACGAGTCTCTCTCTCAATTAACCTTGTAACATGTAGTGGGATACGTGACAATAGATTAGATGATAGAAAATAATTGAAATGGTTTCTGGAATACTGCATCTATGTGTGTATATGTGTACATGCATAATATGAATCATTTTTCATGATACATACGCGCCTCGGGATTTTTCCGATCAGATATTAGCAATTATGACGTCACAAATATAAATATGATATCACAGAAATAAATCAATAAAAATTAGTTATTGAAAAACAAATAACTATATAAAGTTGACTTATTGACTATGAATCAGAGACTACAGTATCTGACGTCGGAGTCTACCACTAAAGCTGACAGAGTCTACCACATACTCTGATAGAGTTTACCACAGACTGTGAGAGTTTATCATAGACTCTGATAGTTGATGATATCAGAATTTGCAAGTATTGAGTCAATCATTAGAGTGTGATAGAGGATGCTAATTTGTTTGTTATCCTTGAATTCCTGCTACTATTCCCAACTCATTTACTAGTCTTGTAAATGTACTTCATACAGAGGCTTGGTAAAAATGTCTGCTAGCTGCTGATTAGTTGGAATAAAATACATTTCAATTGTTCCTTCCATGACATGTTCTTTGATAAAATGATATCTGATACTGATGTGCTTTGTCATAGAGTTTTTAACTGAATTTCCTGACATTGCAATTGCACTTTAATTATCACAATATATAGGAATTTTAGAAAAGTTCAAACCATAGTCCAACAACTGATTTTTCATCCACAGAATTTGAGCACATCAACTTTCTGCATCAATATATTCTGACTTTACAGTTGATGTTTAGATGGATTTATGCTTTTCACTGAACCAGGAAACTATTCTTCTTCCTAAAAATTGACAACTCCCACTTACACTGTTCATGTCTATTTTATATCCTGCAAAATTAGCATCTGAATAACCTATAAGTTTAAAATCAGATTCTCTAGAATACCATAAACCAAGATTAATGGTGCCTTTGAGATATCTAAAAATCCTCTTAACAGCAATCAAATGAGGTTCCCTTGGATCTGCCTGAAATTTTGCACAAAGACAAGTTACAAACATGATATCTGGCATGCTTGCAGTTAAGTAAAGTAGTGAGCCAATCATACTTCTATAGGTTGTCATATCAACAGGCTCACCAGTATCTTAATCCAACTTGGTTGATGTGGTCATAGGAGTAGTTGCAGTTACAGAGTCTAGCATGTTAAATTTTTTCAGCAAATTTCTTGTATACTTGGACTGATTGATAAAGATTCCTTCTTCAGTTTATTCAACTTGTAGTCCCAAGAAATAGCTCAACTCTCCCATCATACTCATTTGGTACATAGACTGCATTAACTTGGAAAATCTTTCACACAATTTATTATTAGTGGACCCAAAGATTATATCATCAATATATATTTGAACCAGTAACAAGTTCTTACCTTGATTCCTATAAAATAAGGTTTTATTAATTGTACCTTTAGGGAATCCACTTTCCAGTAGAAATTGATCCAATGTTTCATACCATTCCCTAGGAGCTTCTTTAAGTCCATACAGTGCCTTGTCTAACCTGTAGACATGATTTTGATATTTTGGATCTACAAATATAGGAGGTTGTTCAACATAGACTTCCTCTTCAAGTTCTCCATTTAGAAATGCACTTTTAATATCTATATGGTAGACTTTGAATTTCTTGTGTACATCATAAGCAAGAAAGATTCTGATTGTTTCTAGTCTAGCAACAGGTGAAAAGGTCTCATCATAGTCAATGCCTTCTTATTGAGAATATCCCTTGGCAACTAATCTTGCTTTATTTCTTTTAATGATTCCATCAGAGTCTGTCTTGTTCCTGAAAACCCATTTGGTGCCCACAATAGATCTATTCTTTGGTCTTGGAACAAGAGTCCACATTTAACCCTCTCAAATTCATTTAATTCTTCTTGCATTGCAGTTACCTAATCTGCATCTTTATGAGCATATTCAACTTTCTTTGGTTCTGTTTATGAAATAAAGTTATGATACATACATTCATTCTGAGTTGCATTCCTTATCTGAATTCCAGTGTTTGGATCACCAATTATCAAGTCAGGTTTATGATCCTTGGTCCATTTTCTAGATGTGAGGAAGATTCCTTGACCTAGATGCACCCCCATTATTGGCATCATGAAATGATTCTTCACGAAATATTAATCCCCCCTGAAGGTGTGCTTACTTCAGAGTTTGTATTAACATAGTTTGGGTTATCAGAGTCCATATCTGTCAGAGATTGATCAGATATTTCAATTACAGAGTTTGGTTCAGTATTCTCTGTGGAAGATTGATGTTGTTCTCCCTCAACATGTGCATTATCTTCACTTGCAGTCTTCATTTCTTCAGAGTTTTGAGAATCAGAGTTTAGAAAATCAGAGTTTATCTCATCAGAGTCTGTATCATCTGAATTTTCATTTTCAAATCTCAGACATTCTTGAGCTTGTTCATCATATAATCCTGTGATCTTAGTTTCATCAAAAGAGACATTTATGGATTTCATGACTACCCTTGTTCTTAAGTTGAACACCTTAAATGCCTTTAAAGAAGTCTTTGAGGTTGTGGAGTACCCATAAAAAATGCCTTTATCTACTTTCAATTCAAACTTTTTGAGCTGTTCAGGATGTGTTTTATAATAAAACACTTGCTTCTAAATATGTGAAAATATTTCACATTTGGCTTCCTTCATTTCATCATTTTATAAGGAGTTTTTCCATACTTGTTGATCAATGTAGAGTTTTAAGTAATGAAAGAATTATTCACAACTTTTGCCCAGAAGTAAGTAGGAAGTTTTGCAGCTTCCAGCATTGTTCTAGCAGCTTCAATCAGAGTTCTATTTTTCCTTTCAACTACACCATTTTGCTGAGGAGTACACGGTGATAAAAATTGTTATTTTATCCCTTTGATTGTACAGAATTCTTACATTACAGAGTTCTTGAACTCTATTCCATTGTCACTCCTTAGAATCTTCACTTCGAATGTTGATCCATTTTCAATCATGGTGATGTGGTAAAAAAATGATCTCAATTATTTCATCCTTCTTATGTAGAAAATACACCCAAGTGTATCTTGTGAATTCATCAACTATCACCAGAGTATACCTTTTCTTTCCAATTGACATGATATTGACAAGACAAAATAAATCAAGATGTAGCATGTGGAAGGGTTCTTTAATTGAAGATTCAGTTTTGTTTAAAAAAAAAGTCTTTCTCTGTTTCTCCTTTTGACATGAGTCACATAGGCCACCAGGATGGAATTGAGCTTTTGGAAGACCTCTCACAATATCCTTTCTCACCAGTTCATTTATATTTCCAAAATTCAAATGACATAACTTTTTGTGCTAATTCTAACTTTTTATTGGAGTTGCTTTTTTAACGAGGCATGTTATTAGTCCTTCAGAATTTATCTCCAAGCCATCTTCAAATATGTTGTTATTTCTATAACTAATGAGAACCTCTTTGCCAGTCTTTTTGCTTTTGACTTCACAATGCATTTCATGTAATTCCATAGAATAACCATTGTCTGTCATTTGACTCACACTCAACATGTTGTGCTTGAATCCTTCAACCAGAGCTACGTGTTCAATGATGACATTTCCAAACACAATATTGTCATATCCCAATATTCTTCCTATGTTGCCATCTCCATAAGATACTTCTAGGCCAACCTTCTCCTCAAACTCTGAAAGTAGGGATTTATTTCCCGTCATGTGTGCAAAACATCCACTATTAATCACTATGATATTTTTCCTATTTCCATGCAATCATATTTGCAACTTAATTAGAGGTTTTGAGGACCCAAACAAGTTTGGATCCTTTCTTTTTAACATTGTTAACTTTTGAAGCATAAGTAACTTTATCAGAGTTAAAGTTAACATAGTTTGCATTTTCAGAGTTTGGTTTTCTTCTATCATCTTTTACAACATACTTTTATTTTACAGCATATATAGGGGAAATAGGAGTTTTATTCAAATGAGGTAAAAGTTCATAATAGTTAAAATACAGACTATGATATTCTTTACAAGTGTAAATAGAATGTCATAACCTACCATAATGAAAATAAGGATTGTGTGGCCTATATCTAGTCTGTTTCCTAACTTCTGATTTAGGTCTCCCAGGTTCCTTCTTTTTATTCTGTCTGCAGTCAATAGTAAGATGATTAGAATTACCATAAGTGAAAGAGGTCTTTCTAGGCGCATCATGAATATTCTTATAATCAGTCTCCTTAGATATTCCTACCTTTCCATTCCTATTTCTTTTCACTCTTTTAGGCTTATTCTTGTTGATAACAGACTTCATCTTTTCCTTAAGTTGTTTCTGAGAAAGCAAACCAATATTTATTGGTTTATCTTTTGACACACTACTTTCTTTATTTTTGGTAGTGTTAGAACCTTTATCAGAAATGTCTATTCCATTACTAGCCCTAACAAACTTCACAGATTTAATCAAATGTTAATTAACTCTTGTGTGTGTCTTATGAATTTTATTCCTCTTTTCAGCATCAAACTCATAACCTAAAGCAGATGTCCAGTTTTTGTCTGCTAAAATTTCCTGAACCTTTTTATCAGAGTTTGTCCAGACTCTGAAGGTTTTCTTTTCTTTGGCTAATTCAGTTTTTAAATAAGTCACTTGGATTTCTAATTAAGTTTGCATGTGTATAGTCCTTTCATAATCTTTCTTACTATTTATCATGTGCACAAGTTCAGAATCAAGAAAATCATTCTTAACACATAATTTTTGAATTTCAGATTTTAGTCTTTCATTCTCAAGAGATTGAGTATTAAAACTAACATGCAAGGTTCTAAGAAATGATTTAAATTCATAGATATTATCACTATCTATGTTGAAGATTGAATCCGGTACCTTATCAGAGTTTGTAGTGAAAGTTTCAGAGTTTGCCATAAGAGCATAATTAAAATGATTTAAATTCATAGATATTATCACTATCTATGTTGAAGATTGAATCTGGTACCTTATCAGAGTTTGTAGTGAAAGTTTCAGAGTTTGCCATAAGAGCATAGTTCATTTCCTCATCAGAGTCTGAGGAGTCCATCCAGTCTTTCTTGGATGTTATGAGTGCCTTTCTAGCTTCCTTGCTCCTGCACTCAGTTGCATAGTGCCCCCATCTTGTTACACTTGTAACACTTGACTTTTGATTTGACAAGTGTTTTTGACTTCCCTTCTCTATCTTCTCCCTTCGTGAACTTTTCCTTGTTCTTAGAATTACCAGACCTTTTCTTAAATTTGCCCTGATTTATGAACTTTCTGTACTTCATCTTTTTGAAACCTTTGACAATCATAACAACCATTTCCATCATGTTAGAGTCTGTGGATTCATTATCAGAGTCTTTATAAGAGTTTTCTTCAGACTCTGATTCACTACTTTCCTTTACTTTCACAATTTTTCCTTTTCCTTTTGAGACTGTAGGAATTTGTTCCTTAACTTTCACAGTTTTTGTCTCCACATTTAATGCAACTGTCTTTGCCTTGCCACTTTTTCTATCCTTCCTTTGTTGTAACTCCAAGTCATGAGTTTTTAGCTTTCTATATACTTCATCCAGAGTCATATCTTCCAGGTCTGCTCTGTCTCTTATCAAAGATGTTTGTAAGTCTCATTCTTCAGGTAGAGTCCTTAAAAACTTTGTGTTAGAATTCTCATTCTCATACACCTTATCAACCAAAGCCAATTCATTCAACAGAGTGAGAAATCTGTCATATGTATTAGTTAAAGATTCATTGTGTTTTACCTCAAAAAATTCATACTCCTGAATTTGAACAGATCTTCTATTCTTTTTTATTTCTTTGGTTCATTGACAATGAATCTCTAATGCATCCCAGATTTCCTTTGCAGTTTTGCAAGTAATTACTATGTTCAACATTATAGAATCCAGACTATTGTGTAAGATATTTTTTACCTTGACATCTTTGAGAACTTCTAGTCTTTCTTCAGTACTCCACTCTTTCTTGTCCTTAATAGTGTAATGTCCAGGAACTTGTCTTCCTTCAACTATAGTTGGTGGTACTAACTTTGTTGGTAAGTACTGACCTTCATTAATCCTGTCTAGATAATCAAGATCTGTAGCTTTTAGGAACATCATCATCTTCACCCTCCATGTAGGGTATTCAACCTTTTTTAGAATTGGAATTATGATGTTTTCATACTTATTTTTAGACATTATTTGAGATCTTTTAGGTTGAACGAAACTGATTGCTCTGATACCAATTGTTATCTAGTAATTAAACTATTATAGAAGGGGGGTTGAATATAATAGTACCAAATAATCAAAACTAGAACACAAGTATAGAAACGAAACACTGTTTGTATTAACTTTGACAAACTTAATACAAAACTCTCTCAAGAAAATCAATGTTCTTAAGAGCTGTTATGTTATGAAAATATTATGTTATGTGATGACTACATCAATGTAAACCTAAATTGTGTTTATATAGTACACAACTACGTGTCTAAATAATGCAAGGATAATGATTAATGATTACAACAATTCAATTTCCATCATTATCTTCGGAATAGATAGCTTTAAGAAGGTAATTGTCTTTCATACAAACACTTCCTTTTCTGTCTTCAATCAAGTCCTGATTTGTCGAATTACCATCTAACAGACTCTGATCATCTTAGACTCTGTCGGTTGAGTAAACTCTGATTCTGTAGACTCTGGCGACATCATCTAGACTCTGATCAGATTCTGTAAACTCTGATTGATAGACCCTCTTGGATAGACTCTAACAATATCATTTCTTCATATCTAACATATATAATATTTTAGATTTTAATAGAATATTATATAAAAGTTAAAAAAAATATGGAAAAAAGAATGATAATATTATAATATTTAAAATTTAATATAGATAAAATAATTATAATATTTCCTAGAGAAAGAGATGTATTTATAGAGGAAATAAACAAGTCTTTTAACCCATAATCTGCTTGGGCCTAATATTTAATTAATTTATTTAAGATTTGATTTTTTTAATTTAAATAACTAATTAAGTCATACTTAATTAATATTCAAATATAATTCAAATTATAAATTAATTCAAATTTCTAATTTTATTAATTAAGTCTAACTTAATTAATATCAAAAATAAATTTGAATTACTATTAATTATCCTTTAAGTGTTCTTTGTGTATGACCCTATAAGTTATTATTACGTTGACAATAATTTTATTATCCAATTATAAAATTATAACTAGTAATACATCATTGTTACTCAAATAATAATAATTAAATCGGTGATTCGATTAAGCCTTTCGTGAAAAATGTACAATGTAATATAATCCCTTTAACTTGATATTATAGATTAAACTCAATGCATGTCTCGTGTAATCTTCTTCATAATTTAATCTTTATTTTTTTGATCGATGAGTAGACTATTAAAATCACTCAAACAAGAGGCCAATAATATCACTCCTAAAATTAAGATGATTAAATCGCTTCTATACCATTCATATTTCTCATATGATTCATAATATACCCGATGCACATCTTGATCGTCACCTGGTCAAATGCAAATTTTAATGTAATCAAAGTATATTAATTCTCATATAGAAATATAATGGTTTAATGTCTAAGGATCATTATATCATTATCACTGTGAGAATTATTTATGACACTTATTTAACATGTAGAATCCCACGACGAGTTATTCCAGTATCATTTATTGATATATGGATTCATGTTCTTGACTTTAGTATCGTCATACCTGTGACCAATGAGATGTGGTTATCAGTCAACAAATATACTAGTTTTTATGTATTATTATTGTCCTTAAATAATCATACTCGACTAGGGAATCTTAGAAATAAAATATTATTCATATAATCTTATTTTTAAGTCACACACTTAAAGATATATAATCCGTATCAAAATTTCAAGGACATTTATTATACTAATATTTATAACGCAGTAAATAAAGAAATAATAAATATTAACTTAATAATCAATAAAATATAATCCATTAAATGTTTTCCATAAAACATGTAGGTCTCGTTTGGTTTGATGTAACCCAATACAGTAACTCTAACTAACTTCCTGGAAACTTATATATTTAGTGTGTTTAGTTATGTTATATTTTATTTAACCTAAGTAACTCAGAGTTTCACGGTACATGTATTTACTCTAAAACACATTAACTCACTTGTTTAGGTGAGACGTGATTTTCTTGAGTTAAATAGCTGAAACATGTTTTTTTATTAAATAATATAATATTATATATTAAATTATATTAATTGCTAAAATCATAAAATATATATATCAAAATCTAAATAAAAGTATTAAATCAAAATTAAAAGTTAATTTTTTTTATCTTTCATGTGACAAATATATAATATATTTGTTATATGTTTATGTAATAAAAATTAACCATAAAATTGTAAAAAAATTGAAATGCATAAATTAAGTTTCTTATTAAAATGTTGAGATAGGTAAGTCGTCTATTATTTAAAATTATAATATTTTACACGCAAAATACATACATATATTTATACATATTTTAATATATATATATATATATATATATATAATCTTATTAAAAATGTATTATTTAATTTTAATTTTATTATTTTTTATTTGAAATATAATAACATTATATTAATATGTTAAATCATCTTCATGGTCAATTTAATTTATTAGAATCTTCAATATAGTTTTTCTATTTAGAAGTTACCTAGTAGTTTAATATTGTATATTTAATTTAATTTATTTTTTATTTGTATAAATAATTTATTTTTATTATTATACTTGAAAAATTAATTATATAATTTTAGTTTATCAATTAACTAAATATTTTTAGTATAATTATTTTTTACTTTTATAAATATTTTTAGTATTATTTATAATTTTATCTATTTATTTATTTTATAAATAATTTTTTGTTGTTTTATATAAATAATAAATTAAATGAATTACATACTCTTATATCAAACAATTATTTTTTATTTATCAAAACACTTATTTTTTATTTACCTTATAACCTACTTCCAAGCATAACTAAAAATACACTTTATTCTCTTAAATACACATAATAAAAATATAAAATTATAAAGTGTGACATTGCGGAACTTTCTACTACCAAGTCATTATATATACGTCTCTTAATCCGTATGTATAGCTGCGTCTGCGGAAACGACTCCGCCAAACTGATTTGTGGAAACTGGAAAGTGATAGATACAATAATATTCCAATATAGAATTAATTGGGTAGACTAGATCAACATACATCGGCGATCAACTGTGTGTATATATTGTATCATCGTTCTTCCCAATTCTGACCCACCTTGTATTTTGTTCAGGTAGCAATGCCAATACTAGCGTTATTTGTTTTCTTATTATATTGATTTTGGGCATGTTCAACATTGTATTTTATGTGTTTGACAAAATGCCCAAGAGAAAATTGTAGTGACTTTGCTCATTATGTGTTGATTATGCTCAAGATTGAAACTTTACTGAATTATTGCGATCTACTTGAATTTATCACCTTTTTTGCGTTTTGAGTTTGGATTAGAGTAGTGATTTGTACTTGGTGGGCTTCATTTCTTTGTGTTGGAGTAGATGTTGTCTTTAAAACAATCGAAATGTTGCGAGCCCAGGCTGGTTAACTGGTGATTGTTGTGGTGTTAAGTGTAAAATGTTTGAGGTGCAGTGGGTGTTCATTTATAGTTGAGAAGTTTGTGTGTGAATTTTGTTATTGTTTGCAGGATATGGGATACTGAGTTGAACTCGAATTGCTTGGTAGCTCCAGATTATTATTTGGAGTGAGGCACGTGGGGAATTAGGTGATATTATGATGAAGCGTTGTGTTTATATTAATGATGACGATGACCTATCACATGATCTTTATTGCGATAATCGCATATCAAATACTAAGTATACATTGTTGAATTTTCTCCCAAAAAATCTATGGGAACAATTCAGGTAAATTTGGATTTTTTTGATCTGCCTTGCGATTCTTGAAATTAATTATGGACTTCTACTGTTTTGTTTTTTCATTTGAAATTGTATCATGATTAAAGTATTACAGATTGCATTAGATAATTCTAAAAATCCCGTTTGTAGAGGTAGATAGATAATGCTTTACTAGCTTAAGTCCATCTCACTAGATAATCGTGTACAACATTCAATTGGATTCTAGAGAAATGTCTTGTTAAATTATGGAAGTTTAGCTAAGAGATAAGCATGGAATTCTTGTATTTTGCATATTCAATTGTACATGCAGTCTTTTTAAATTTTAGTAGGTCATGCAATTGCAGACCTTGAAACATTACTTTGATAGATGTTCACTCTAGTTGAATAGGAAGAATTAGGGAGTAAATTACATTCTTAACAGTTGAATATCTGTAACCTTTGCTTTGAGTATGCTTTATGACACATATTACCTCTATCATTAGTGTATGTAATAGGCCGATTTTCTTTGTTCTTGGTTTTATCCCGTATACTAATCTACATTGTTGTTCTTCAGCCGATTTATGAACCAGTACTTTCTCTTGATTGCATGCCTTCAACTCTGGCCACTCATAACGCCAGTAAATCCTGCAAGTACATGGGGACCACTCCTATTTATCTTCGCCGTCTCAGCATCAAAAGAGGCTTGGGATGATTATTATAGATATCTATCAGACAAGAAAGCTAATGAGAAGCAAGTGTGGGTTGTAAAGAAAGGAGTCAAAAAACATGTACGTTAGTTTTTATCTTATGAATCATAATGTTGTCTCGTCTGTTATTAGTTTCGGTTTTTTTCTGGATTTGAAATATAGAAAGTTCACTGGCATCGAAGGTCAATTTTTTTTTGAAACATGTCCTTTTGCTCTGCATTTAGTGCTGTAAAGTGCTTATTCTTGCAGTAATGGTGATTGTGCCAATCAAGTATGGATTCAATAAAAAGTACTACTAAGAAAAAGTTTTCACAAAGACTGTGATAGTATCTATGTCACAATGTAGAGAGTATAGAGTCAAAGTGATAGTGTGTTCACATAATATAATTATTTGTACTTTGAGAAATACATACAATCAACTAATAAACTGACAAGAATATGTTAAAGCATCGGCAGGTCTATGGAATTTAGAAGTAAAATTTGATCCAATTAGGATGCCAGTAGCAACATGACCGTATTTTGTACAACAAACGTAAAAATGGATGGTGTATTCCCTGGTAGATCACACAAGGGCAGGATTACTGGAGATAAAGTTTTCCACCTAGTGAACTAGTCCAGTGTATGACAATTTCTACCGAATGCAATTTTATTAAGTTACAGTGATTAGATGATTTACAAGCATTGAACATTTTTTCATTTGCATCCGATCAAATTGATGGCCTTAAATATTCCTTTTTGCTTCTTTGGCTTCTTCATTATTGATAACTGTTTTTCTCCCCTCTTTTTGTGGTGTGTATAATGGAGTTAAGTAAAATAATCGTATAAAAAGCATCTCTTTTTTTTCTCTTGATCAGAATTGAAATTGAACATTGGAATTAGAATTATGCTAAGCATATGAATATCTTGCCAAACTTCTTAAGAAAGTTGTGTTGGGTTAAACCCAATATGGTATTATGGGCTTTGGAGATTCAAGAAAAATATGAGTATTATAAGAATTGTATTTAGATAATTATTATAGATGGTAATAATTATATTTGGACAATTATTATAGATGGTATGTCTTGAGTAGGTAATTAGATACCAAGTATGATTAGACTTGTATAACAAGTATGGTAAGTCTTGGTGGCTAAGTTTGTGATGGCTATATATATATAGTCATATTATGTTTGATAGGTAATGCTTAGGTATTGTTAGGCTTAAGTATTCGTGATTGATTGGTTGTGTTATTGATAACTGTTTTGATTAATAATACGAGTTGGGACACAGGTTTTTCATGTCATATAACTTTGTTGTGTGTGTTTTGCATTGGTTGGTTATTTCGGGTTTTGTTCCCTGACAAGCTGTTGTATAGACCTGTGGCGATTGAAGCTTTACTTAAACATTATGATTTATGTTCAATTAAATAAAATATTCACAGGGCGCTAGATAAATGATAATAAAATTCTGGATGTTTATGGCCCAGTGAAATTAAGATGGTCTCACTTGAACCTTTTAGATACTTCTAAATTATAATTATCATGGAAAAATATTTTACTTGCGTAAACGTTAACCTTTTTTGTGCTTATTACTTGTCACTTGGTACAGATCATCTTTTAATTTACTTTATTGTGGGCCATTGTGTCTCAACAAAACGTTTCAACCAGTAATTGATGAGTTCCATTTGCAGATTCAAGCTCAGGACATTCATGTTGGTAACCTAGTGTGGCTTCGTGAAAATGATGAAGTGCCATGTGATCTTGTGCTGATTGGGACTTCAGAACCGCAAGGTCAATGCCATGTAGAGGTAAATTCTCAATTAATGCTTTAAAATCTACAGTATAAAATTCAATCTAATATTATCGTTGTTTAGGATGAGTTTTTTGATTGGTTTGTCCCATTTTTCCGAGTCATTCCCAAAATTGCAAATAATAAAGCACTAAAATTGAAAATAGCAAAAAAGGAAAGTACTCTAGCATTTTGAGGTTTTTTTTAAGGATCAGAACAGTTTGTAAAGGATTGATTTGAACTCAATCATCGTTTTCCCAAGAGGTTGTAAATGATTCTTAGAGTTTAGATTCTCATTGAAGTATGCTTTCGAAGCTTTATATATTTCATTCGTGAAAATATCAGTTGAAACTACTTACGAACTCTTAGGAGGACCAGTATTACACAGATCACGGGTCGATCGAGTACGTGGTAAGAGTACGGTTACATGGGGCGCTAGTTTGCATGAATCGGGTACGACAAGCCGTGAATCGGGTTCGTGGGTCCATATAAGGATCCTTTTTTGTAAATAATTTTTCATTAAACATTATATACATTAAAAAGGAGAAGCAAAAACATGTTAATAAACTTATAACTTTGACTTCCCATTCCAAAAGTTTAAAACAAATATAAACTTTAGTGATATTTTTTTTTATTCTGTACTGAATCCTTTTTAAATATAAATAAATTTCTAAAATAAATAAATAAATATATAAATTTCATTCTCAAGCTACTTATTACTAATCAATAAATGACAAAAATAATGAAAAAACTTGCATGTTTTTTTTGAAAAAATGATGAAATTAATATATTATAACTGATGTGAATAATAATAAAATTCGTCATTGGGAATAGAGAGATGCAAATGAATACAACAATATTACTGTAGTACAGTTCCAACATTCACTTCCTCATTCCCCAATATCAGGTCTGTCTTTTTAGCTTTCCAATAACGCCATCAACCAACATCTTCCTCTTTCTTCTTTAACTTCTGTGAAACATAGATATACAAATACATAGATAAACATACAAACAATAACAAGTCGTCGTCATCGATTATCCCTTTTTCTCTTCTATTGTCTCTTTACAGTCGCTTGATCAAGTGTGGTTCACTGGAAATGACGAATTAGAGCTCGACCCATAGCGATCCGGGAAAGTCGACCCATGTTCCGGTATGAACGAACTAGTTCATGGATCCATGGGTCGACCAACCTGCATCACTGTGGAGGAAAATAGTGTTGCCGTGAAACGATAAAGATTATGGATTCTTCGAATAGAAATTAATACAAGTTGGAGGCCTAAGTTCTTTTGTTATCTTACAATTATTCCCCTGACTTCTAGCCTTCTAGTTTGGCAAACGAGATTTAATTTTTGTTTATAATAGTTTTATATGTGGCAAGATCCTTTTAATGCACGATTATTAGTTATTATTACACTACATATATATAGTAGCATCGGATATAGCCCGTGCCAGGTTTGGGCTTATATATTAACATAATATACATAAATTTTTAATAAAAATTAATATATATAAATTAAAATTTTAAATTACATTGAAAATATATAAAATATTATAATATAATTAAGTCACACATATAAGTTGACATATATAGAATACTATATTATCTAAGATCGTATTATAAAAAAAATTAGTTTTTATTATTTTAATCCGTTTCGAAAGAATAGCTCATCTATACCATTACTACATAAGAGCTTTTTTTTTTTTAAAAACCATAATTTTGTTATTTTAATTCGACGACCCAAAAGTCTAAATGATCCGCCTCGAAAGAATAACACGTACATATTATTACATCTAACATCTTATGTTACAAAAAAATTATTCTTATTATAATAATCTGGTTCAAAAAACTAAATAATTTATATTAATATTTTAAAAGAATTGACCCAGTGACATAACTCATCTATATTATTACGTTTTACCTTCTATTTTAAAAATCCATATTCTTGTTATAATAATCTTGTTTAAAAGACAAAATAATCTATATTATTATTGTTTTTATAAAAAAACAAGTGCAAGTACTGATGACCGAACAATACTTTTAATATTTATAGATGCAAATGCAACATATATGTTTTCTTTATTATATATCACATTCCTTGCAGACATCTGCTTTAGACGGTGAAACTGATCTTAAAACACGAGTAATACCTTCTGCTTGCGCAGGAATAGAGCTCGAATTGTTGCACAAAATCAAGGCAAGATCTCATTTTACTATAGATTTACAGAAGGCTTGAAAATCTTTGCAAATAGCTATTGATGACTTGATGTCCATCTTTCTCCACAGGGTGTGATCGAGTGCCCACAACCAGATAAAGACATTAGAAGATTTGATGCAAATATGCGGCTATTCCCTCCATTTCTTGATAATGATGTGTGTCCTCTGACCATAAAGAACACTATCCTGCAATCATGTTACTTGCGAAATACTGAGTGGGTCTGTGGAGTTGCCATCTATGCAGGCAAGTTTTACTTTAGAAGTTCAATAAAATTGTTACTTAGATTTAGAAATGCAAGACTTTGTAGTTAGGCAATAGAATAACTCTGAGGATTATGTTTGTTGGCCAAGCAAGACGAAAATACTTGCGTTTGCAGCTGCTTCTTTTATGACAAGTGCTGTTGTAACATGAAGTCCCTTGTTCTCTTGAAGTCACTTTTAAGCTAGTGAATAGGAAGTTTGGTTTTTCTCTGAGAATGCTAGTATGGTATAAATTTTTTTTTGCCAGTGCTAGTATGGTATCATTGCTTCAATGTATTGTTTTTTTTTCTTGTCTGCGTATCTCTTTACATAAATTTATTGCAAACTTTTGGTTTTGTTAACTTGTATGGGAGATGATGTGGATACCCTCTTTCTTCAGGCAATGAAACAAAACTGGGGATGAGTAGGGGTGTTCCAGAACCAAAGCTTACAGCTATGGACGCGATGATTGACAAATTAACCGGAGCAATTTTTGTTTTTCAAATAGTGGTTGTAATTGTTCTGGGTATAGCTGGGAATGTCTGGAAGAACACAGAAGCTAGAAAGGTTTGTCTATGTGCTATTTTGTTATGATTGTAGGAATTTTGTATAGCATTGAACCCTTTTTTCACCTTCTACTCTGGTTAATAGCGAGTCCTATCTATCATAGGAGGAGGCATCTATATATGCTAAAAGTTTGTCTTCAATGATTAACTGGAAATACTGCCTTGGGCTATATTCAAGACCTATAAATAATTTTCATTTTAACCTAAATGATAGCTTGCTCTCTCTTGTACAGTATGTCTGTATTCTTTAATCACCACATCCTTGGTTTTTATTGTGCAGCAATGGTATGTTCAGTATCCAAATGCAGGTCCTTGGTATGAACTGCTGGTCATCCCGCTACGGTTTGAACTTCTTTGTTCCATTATGATACCTATATCCATAAAGGTAATTATTTGCCTGTTACTTTTATATATCTACTTCCATCACATTGGCATTGCTGATGTAAAAGTAACTAAGAACAAGAATGACAGGAATATATGAAGATTTGGTTATTAAACTGCAATGATAAAAATATAACAATTTGGTTAGACATAAATATAATATATTAACATGAATTTTTCAACTTAATTATAGAATTACAAAATTCCAATTTATTGCTGCTATTATAGATTTATAGGCAGTAGCTATGAAAATATTACAATATATTTATATAATATCATAACTAATATTTTAAAAATAAATTAATAACTAGTACATACTAGGTATTAGCTGTGTAATTGTAAATGGATGCTAAGAATGTTTTTGTTAATAACTAGATCATAGAATTATAATATATGACAATGTAATCATAGGATTTGGCAAGTAAACAATTAATCTGGAGTATTACATGGATGATAATAGAGTATTCTATTTAGGATTCTAATTGAATTTTTATTACTAGTATTCCAATGAAAAAATTAAAAGCAATACATTAGATATGTATAAAAATTTATAAATAGATGCTAACCAAAATATGGTTTCCTGGCGTATTGCCTACCACTGAAAAGGCCTCTCAGCTTTCAATAAAGAGTAACATATGTATATTTTTTTTCTCTAATATGTTTATCTCGTTTTACCCTTACCCCCTGATCAAATATGTGTAAAAACTTGTACAAGCGTGACGAGCTTAAATATGAATTTGTGTCATTGTAATGCCATGTTTTATTTGATGTTTTTTGGTCTTCAAACACGTATACATTGCGGTGCTTTTAGCTGGCAAGAACATTTTGTTCTAAAATTTCATAGTCTGCTTCTACCTCAGGTGTCCTTGGATCTTGTAAAAAGCATATATGCTAAATTTATAGATTGGGACCAGGAGATGGTTGACATTAAAACTGGCACTCCATCTCTTGCTGCTAAGTAAGAAATGCAAAGATCTTTAATATCTTTATAAGTATAGACACAGTTTGAGTATTTATGAAAGGTTTATTTTCTTGTATGTGGCAGTACAGCAATTAGTGAGGACCTGGGGCAAGTCGAGTATATATTGACTGATAAAACTGGAACACTTACTGAAAACCAAATGATTTTTAAAAGATGTTGTATTAGTGGAACTTTCTATGGGAATGAGAATGGGGATGCTTTAAAAGGTTTGTTTATCTGTCCTTGTAGATACTCTTCTGATTGCATCCGTGGCTTGATATATAGTGATTAACTAATCAGAAGCATTTAAATTTGTAAAGAGTAAAACAGTCTGGTCATATATGGAACGTAATCAATGAATAACCATTTTAGGGTAATAACAAAAGGCCTTGCATGACTGCTGTATATTGCTCTTAATACAAAAACCGAACCCACCATACTCAATATGTCCCATTCGGATTATATGGGGTTGAATAGATTTACGATATATTTACGCAGACCTTACCTCTACTCCTAGAGGAGTAGAGATGCTGTTTTTTTTGTTGCTAAATCCCAGGTGAGCTAGCTGTTTTTTGAAAGGTGTTAAAAGTTTTTAAATCAACTTGATATTTTCCTGAAAATTTCGAAGGTTTTTCTATCTTTTTTAATTTGCTGCAAAAAACACTGAGGCAAATATAGTGTGAATAGTAGGATAAAAATCTGTTTTGCCAAGGAAGGCAATGCATGCAGTAAAATATCCTAATACCTGTACAATAAATTTAGGTAAGCAAAATACTAGCTATTTCCACATAACCCACTCCTAAATACAAGACCACTAGCCGCTCCTCCCTCTTTGTTTTCCTGAATAGTGTTCATATTTGGCGCCACCCCATTGCACCCCCACGCCACCCTATACTTTAAAACTGTTACTGTAAAAGCAACTCTCCAATGCATATTGTGTAAGCAACAACATTTTACAAGCATGGAGTTGGGCAATATGTAGGCAGCTTTTGTACTTGTCCAAGTTTGAGCTGTCCCACTATACTGCGAAGCAGTGGGATTCAAAACTCATGTTGGACTGTTAAGTAGTTGTAGTTTATATATGGTTCTTGAGATTGTAGTTAAAGCTGAATGGTGTTTATATCATATTTCCTAGTGCTGCTGTGTAATGCCAATTTTTTTACTTGAATTTCATCTTCAAATTTGATTTGTTTTTGAAGTATGGCAGTTACGATGTTTGAGAGATTGAACTAAACCTGTTGCATGAAACACTATCATTTTCTGGGAAGGGATGTAATTTCCATCCCCCAACACATTGAGTTACCAAATGAACACAAAATGGACTTGAAATCATCATATTTATTTCATCAGTTTGTTGCTATAATTTGTTCAATTGGGATTCCTGACGTTATAAACCAAGTGCTAACAACATTTGAACTCATTGCCCAACCTAGACCTGTCATTTGTATTTTTAGCTGTGTTTTGTGTATGCCTCATTCCTTACTTTCTGTAAACGACTTATATTGCCAAAAGGATAATTTCATTTATGCTATATGTTGCAGATGTTAAGCTGCTCAATGCTGTTTCTGGTGGTTCTCCTGATGTTATCCGATTTCTTACGGTTATGTCAATTTGTAACACAGTAATACCCTTGCAGAGGTGATTTTGATACAAGTATATTAAGAAATTCTTCCAAAAGCAGGAATATGGTTTCCTGCTGTCACTTTCTTTACTCATCTGCAGTAATACCATGTTATTTGTTTTAAAATTTGTGCATTTTCCAATAGCAAAAATGGAGGGCTGTCATACAAGGCGCAGTCTCAGGATGAGGAAGCTCTTGTTCGTGCTGCTGCCCAGTTGCATATGGTTTTTGTCAAGAAGAATGCCAATATTCTTGGTACATGCAGAAAATATGCATATATCTCTACATGTTACATTGTCTCGTATGCGCGTGTGTGGATAAAGATGTAATTATATTATGTTGATGAGACAAGAATGGTCCGTTTGTGTTCTATTTTTTTTGCAGAAATTAATTTCAATGCTTCCTTACTACAATATGAATTGTTGGACACCCTGGAATTCACTTCTGATAGGAAAAAGATGTCAATAGTGGTTAGAGACTATCAAAGTGGAAAAATTTTCCTTTTGTCCAAAGGAGCAGATGAAGCTATTCTTCCTTGTGCATCTAATGGTAATTCACAATTTAAAGTAACAACTATCTTGTTACGTCCCCTTTGTGTTAAGAATTTGTTACTTGTTTTGTTATTTACCTTAAGTACAAGTTTGTTTAAGGACTTAAGAGTGACATGCAAATTATACAACTCATTAGTCATTTCAGTAATTGTAGTATTGCATTCATCTTTAGATAACTCAAATAGATTAGTAGAGATTACCTGATTGCTAGAGGAACTAGCTTCTTGGTCATCATGATTGGCCATAAGTGCAAGATTGATGAATTTTTCTTCTTCAGAATCATTCTCATCAGCCTAGTCCTTTTCTTCTATTACAAAAGCATTTTCTTTCTGTTTTAGCAAATCAAAGTACTTTTTCTTGTAGTCAATACCATCACTGAACTTTGATTTCTTTTGTGCTATTCCTTTGTTCTTTGTTGTTCAACTATTCCTTATTGCTATAATGAACTGCTAAAATATATATAGCAGCCCATTTCCTACTTCTATTTTCTATCACCTGATAAAAATACAAATTACATTTTACAATGTTTGCACTAAAGTAGAATGTAGCTTCTTTCACAATCTTCCTAGGTCTTTGCCTTGTTCTGGAAAAGTCTTTGTCTTGTTCTTCTCCTTGAAGACTGTGTTCCTTTGAAAGTCTTCACAGTCCTGGCAAGACTGTCTTCCATTAATTCAGACTCCTGCAAAGATTCCATTCCATTTGTCTTTAACTGTTTTGGGAAACTTTGATCAACTGATAATTGCCGTGAAGCTTATCAGTCGAACCTTCTTTGCTTATCCATCGATGGATAGGTTATCCATTGATCAATCGATGTATCAATAGATATTTGAGTATCCATCGATCCCTTATGCATTGATTGTCTTTTTATCCATTGATTGCCTTGATGTTTTTATCCGTTGATGGAGATTCATTGATTTGACTTTTGTTGACTTTTATCCATCGACTAACATCCATATCCATTAACTCCTTTATCCGTTGATCACTTCATTCGAGAGAATTCTGACTTAGAATATTTACACTTTGTTAGCCATTTTTCACATCCGTTGATGTGCTATCAATCGAAGCCAATAAAAATCAGTTGATTAGATGATTATGTCCAGCGACGCATTACAATCAATTGATAATACAAAGAATTCTGAATCACTGTTACAATCCATTTTATCAGTTGATTAACAACTTCAACTGATAAATGGTTCCCTAGTCAATGGATATTTATAGATCACATATCCATTGACCAGTTACAAAATTAAGATCAAAATTACAATTCTAAGTAATTTGTTATCATCACACTAAATGATTCCTAACATGTTTCTTGCCTGATCATTTAAGTACGCCAACAATCTGTTTTCCAGTTGTGCATTCGACGAAGTAGTCCTACTTTTAGTGTTTTGTGGAATGAATGCAAGTTCTAGATTCCAGCTACTTGCTACCGTGAACCACGACGCCAAGTCGAGCCTTGACGCCTGAGTACCTTCAAGAAGACTAGTCGACAAGTAGTTCATGTACATATGTTTACAAGATTTAGTATATAATATAGCTAAACACATCAATTTCACAATTTAAATCAGAAGTAATAGTATACTAAGTTGAAATTAAGCATAGTTGCTATATAATAACCTCCAAATACCAAATATCAAACATGTCCAAAAAAATAAAAACATAGATTATGAAGAAAATCAAGCAAAATAATCCATCTCGATGTTTTGTTCATCACCATCCCTATCGTTGTGTATTGTCATTGGTCGGATTGGGCGATTGTAAACCATAATCATGGTTATTACAGCGCCAAGTTAGGCGTCGAAACGTCCGAGTACCTTTGAGTCGACTAGTCGCCTTCGTGATAACAATAACAACTTTGTGGAAGATGTTGGATGTAATAAAAGGGCAGGCTGCAAGTTTAAGTTGGAGTTCAGAAAGTCTTGTATTTGAGTTGATTATTGTGTCCTTGAATAGTAGGGGCTTCAGGATTCAGATGTTAGTAGAGACTCCTGTTTTGGTAAATGAGCAGTGTGGGACACTTGTATAATGCAACCTGCATATCTAGTTATATATTTCATCAAAATGCTGCCTGCCTGCTTGATGCTTGATTGAAATTGTTTTCGTTTGCTAAGATTGTTTGTATGAGTTGCTATAGTAGACATTTTAACCCTAACATCTTGACATTGGTCCTGAAAATTTTCAGGACAACAGATAAGAACATTCTCCGAAGCGGTTGAACAATATGCTCAATTGGGTTTGAGGACATTATGTGTGGCTTGGCGTGAATTACCGGAGGATAAATATGAAGATTGGTCATTGATATTTAAGGAGGCTAATAGCACATTGGTTGACAGAGAGGTATAATATAATACTGTAATATTCTCAATATAAGTTATATAACTATCTTCACTCCCTTTATAATCTGTTTTTGGGTGTGACCTGAATAAAGTACGTCTCTACCTGTATGTGCCTCTACCTGTATGAGAATGTAAGTTTTATCTGATTTGGTCTCTACTTATATTACTATGTTTCCAGTGGAGAGTGTCTGAGGTTTGCCAGAGATTAGAGGTTGACCTGGAAATTCTTGGGGTTGCTGCCATAGAGGACCGTCTTCAGGTTAGTTATTCTTTTTCTTTTCAAGTCGTGTTTAAATTTGAATCAGCAATAATTCCTGTATCTACTAAAGTATGATTTTTCTCGCTTATAGAAACTTGAGACTTTCCTTTTTGTACAATTATACAGGATGGTGTACCTGAGACAATTGAAACGCTTCGAAAAGCAGGGATAAACTTTTGGATGCTAACTGGAGACAAGCAAGATACAGCCATACAAATTGCTCTATCATGCAATTTTGTTTCTCCGGGTAGATAGACATACATTATTTATCCTTTCTTTATCTTTTAATTGCTTGTGCACATTTAGGGAAGCAGTATATTTTTGTTTCCTTTTCCTTGCAAAGAAGTGTTGTATGAACCTCAAAATAACTCTTCAAACGTTAGGGTTGCTGCTGTGATTTGATCCAGTAGATGCAGACAGCTGTATAGATTTACAAAAAAATTCTGTCCCTTTTTTGCGCTTAATCTTGTTGCGGACTTGCAATGTAAGTGAAAGACATAGTTCATAAGATTTAATACAACGTTAAAAGTTTCATTGGATAGAAGCTAGAACCATTCGTAACATTTGACTGCTATATGCCTATATTGTTCCTTTTTAGTGGTGTACTGATTGTAAACTAATCAAATATCTTGAAGCTATTGTGTTCTTTATATTCTACTTGGTAATTGCTAATTTTGCATACCTTTTGATAGAACCCAAAGGCCAGCTCCTTCTTATTAATGGCAAGACAGAAGATGAAGTATGTAGAAGTCTAGAGAGAGTTCTCCTCACAATGCGAATAACAAATTCAGAACCTAAGGTGAGAGTTTCGCGCTGGCCTCCAAGTTTACTGCTAAAGATGTAGCTTGTCAGTTGCTTTACTTGAATAACAGCGATGTTCAATTTAGATTAAATTGCTGAATAAATGATTAATTTTCTGGAGAAAGATGCTATCAGTATTATCATTCTACTAATAGATGTGATAACTTGGAATGCTGATTTTTTTTATAGTTAGGAAGTAATTCTATCTTAATAGTCTTTTGTCTTTTGATATTATGGTATGTTTGGTTTGGTTTTAAATTGTTAATTGTCTCCATAGCCCCTGGGGATGTTGTCCTGAATAGGTCATATCTCCTTTATTAGCTGGATACTCTAGTAAAAACTGCATGGTTGTCTGGAATCTGAACCAAGACATCCTTAAATATCCTCGGCACAAGTTATTTTCTATCAGTTTCTTTTATTTGATTTTTGGGTGTGCCCTCAACGTCACTTAAACTACCCTTAGAAGAGACAACAAATGGGCACAGCTTCACATTGAACAAATAAATCATGAACTCTTTTACCTTCATGGAAAGTCTTATCAAGCTTGTTCTTCCATCTTAAAAATGTTTCCAATGGACGCAAATTAAGTGAAAATGAAATACTTTTACCGACCAAATCCATTCCATGTGAAGAGAAGACAGATTGACAGAAGATTCTACTAGAATCAGATTTACATTATCCTCAACTTGGTTGTTAAAATCGTGGTTATGGCGATTTTTGATCTCCTGTAGTATTATTTAAAATAAATTCTACTAAGATTATGGTGCTTGACAAGTAATTTTTGTTTGCTAGTCTATTGCTATGAAATTGCTTTGGTCCTTTCGTAAAGCTAAACGGTTTCATTATGACAGGATGTGGCTTTTGTTATTGATGGCTGGGCTCTTGAAATTGCACTAAAGTTTCATCGAAAAGCATTCACAGAATTATCAATATTGTCAAGGACAGCTATATGCTGTCGCGTTACACCGTCTCAAAAGGCACAGGTACGCTATAGTACTAAGTTACTGGTTTAGAAGTTCAAAAAAATATTTTACATGTACATATTAATTTACAATACACCACGGTGTCCATGATCATATATTATATATTACTTTTTAAGATATTAGTTTTCTGAATCACAATTCATGTAAAAAATTCCTCTAGATAAGGCACTCTATTTTCATTAGCAATATCTGTATATGATACTCAGTTTTAACTTGTAAAAAATGTGTAGGATTTCATCTTACTCTTTGATCTTTTATCCGCAAATTATGTGTAAGGAAACTTTATCTGGAAAAGCCTCATGCACCCATGTATATATTTTTACATAACGGGGCACTGTTCTTTTAGTGCATGCTCATTTGCAGTTCATGTGTTTCCCTTGTATAGTTACTGTTAAAAACAAATAAATTCTGGTGCATTAAATTAAATTTCATATTAGAGCATTAATCACCCGTAAAATTTAATGATCTTAGCCTTAAAATTACTCATTAAAACGTAGGGCTGCACACAATGCATGCCATTCAACTTCCTCTATCTTAATAGTTGATAATAGGTATGATTTGTATTATAATGATAATATTAATTTGTTCAAAAAAGTTATTTCTCTAATAACATTGACAACAGTAGTGATGAAAGCTTATTCTTCATGTGATTGTTGCTGCAATATTGTTTTGTTTCTCTGAACATTTGTGTGTGTGTGTGTGTGTGTATATATATATATATATGTTTACTATGTCAACTTCCTTCAGTTCACTGCTGATAGTACATTTTGTATTCAGCTTGTGGGGATCCTAAAATCATGCGACTACAGAACACTGGCTATCGGTGATGGTGGAAATGATGTTAGAATGATACAACAAGCTGATATTGGGGTTGGCATTAGTGGAAGAGAGGGATTGCAAGCAGCCAGGGCAGCTGATTATAGCATTGGAAGTAAGTTCTTTAAGAATCAATATATCTGCGCCTTCTATCTTACAAGATATATGCGCCTTTTTTGAAAGTTGAATGTTATAAGCAATAAAGCAAATAACTTTAGCTGTCCATCGAGTCTGGTGGAATGGTTGTGAAATTGAAATGGAAAATATGATGAAAGATAGAGGTGGTGGGGGATGGGAAGACGTTAGGGCAGAAAATGAGTGTACATTTTATATGATATGGTTTTTATGAGTGGATGGAAGGAATGAAAGTTATGCATAAATTGTCAATACAATAGTTTGAGATTTCTTTTTTGCCTTGTTCCATTTTTTCCAATCTGAGGCATAAGTATTTTTATACAAGGTATTTGGTTGGTACTGAACTTGCAACCTCATGGTATGTTAATTATATTGACTTGTGTTTTGATAATGTGTGAAAAATGAGAAATTCTAAAATGTGACTACAAAAAGTAATGGCTCCTTATATGTGACTTGCACTTGCTTATACAAAACTGACTTCTTAGAATCTTTATTATTATTGTTCAGGAATCTTATTTTCCTTCTGATTCAGAATGATTGCTGGTACTTATGTGGTATCTATATAAAATTAAATTTTTTAGTTTTACACTTGTAAATGACCTACTTGATCTCATTTATTGATTTATTAAATATTTCAACTTATGTTCAGATTGTAAGATGAATGATTTTCCCTGTTGCAGAGTTCAGGTTTCTGAAAAGATTAATACTTGTCCATGGACGATACTCTTATAATCGTACAGCTTTTATGTCCCAGTATTCCTTCTACAAATCTCTACTGATATGCTTTATTCAGATCTTGTGAGTTCTTATGGATAATATTCTATGTTTTTAATTTTGTCTGTTTTCATTTGTTTTGCAATAACTTTTGTTATAATTATACTAACATGAGACATTCAGTTTTTCATTTGTTTCAGGTGTATCTGGGAGTAGTCTGTTCAATTCTGTCAGTTTGATGGCTTATAATGTTTTTTATACAAGCATTCCTGTTCTAGTTAGTGTGCTTGACAAAGATCTTGGTGAAAAAACTGTGATGCAACATCCTCAAATATTATTTTATTGCCAAGCAGGAAGGTTTGTTTTACCATGCTATTATCAGTAACAAATTTTCTTCCTGATTGGATATAAGTTATTGTTACAATGTTTTAAGGAATGGATCATTTACTGTTGTGGCCTATAGGTTTCCACCTAAATGTTTAACTACATTAAAAATTATGTGAAACAGGCTTTTGAATCCTAGTACCTTTGCTGGATGGTTTGGCCGGTCACTCTTCCATGTGAGTACTCTATATCTTCCACTACTACTGAGATTTTATTAGAGCTAAGAACACAACTCAATTAACTGAGAGCAGATAGAATCCTAAGAAATTTGCAGTTACAATTTACAGAGCAAACAAAGCTTTTTCTAGTCACTTCTGATATTAGTATGATAAATCCTAAAATTTCAGTCATGTTGAAGTCTTGAACACGAAGGTCAAGTTTATAAAGAAACTTGTTCCAACTAAGATTCATGTTATATTCTAGCTTCTTACATAATGTTCATATGAATTATAATGTTGTTTGAAAAGGATAAATATATTGTCTGTTATCCAACTTATTATCTTCCGGAACTCATCATGTGCAGACCATAAGACACTTCTGTGGTACCCTACATGTCATAAAGAGAGTTAACTTACAAAGCTCAAAAACAGTTAAATGATGTACATATACTAGTCATGCACTCACAGACTTGTACACATGCATGAATTTTGTGTATACCTTTTTCAGTCACAGCTTTGCAAGATCTCTCAATGCTATAGTTCAAATACCAAAATAACTTTTTTTCTATAACAAGTTGCTTTGTAGCTCCTCCATTTTGTGGCATATATAATATTCGTATTGAGCAAAAGTAAATTTTTTCTGTTACACGTTGCTTCGAATTTGTTTACTTTTGTCTCTTTGCTTTATAGTTCAAGTACTAACAATCGAGGAAATCCAGGCAATTGTTGTATTTTTAATTACTATCCATGCATATGCTAATGAGAAAAGCGAGATCGAGGAAGTCTCCATGGTGGCACTCTCTGGATGTATTTGGTTGCAGGCTTTTGTTGTCGCGATAGAGACCAAGTGAGTCACCCTCTTCATTTTCATTGTGGCTATAAGTCCGTTCCTTCAAGCCTCACTTTATTAGTTCCTATTAGCGATGTAGTTATATGCGTGCGTGTGTGTGTATATTTACATATGTTACAACCACAAACTAGAGAAATTCAAGTAGATGATTACCCCATATTCTTGAAGACACCAAAAGGTTTTATGCCAGTATTTAGATGATGGTCATATACAAGGCTCCAATTATATTGACTTCTCGTTAAATGTCAAATTTATGAATTATATGCATTGAAATGGAATTCTTTCCCGATTTTTATAAATTATTATTGTTTCTATATGCGAATTAAAATTGCATCTCTTCTGACCGTGAGGTTTCTGTCTGATGCATATAGTTCCTTCACTGTATTGCAACATCTTGCCATATGGGGAAACCTGCTTGGATTTTATATTATTAACTGGATCATCAGTGCCGTGCCATCAGCAGGGATGTACACAATTATGTTCCGCCTATGTGGACAGCCATCTTACTGGATTACTATGTTTGTAAGTTTTCCTACCGTATCATTCTTTCATGCATTTTTCCTTTAAGTAATATACACTCAAGGAGTATCTTTTTATGACCAATACTAAATTCGTAGAATTTAATCTATACTGATTTACTTTAGTAGTGGTGCTTCCTTTTTGTTTTTTTCCCAAGGATAATGTATGATAGCAGATCATAAGTCATCCAAGAAGAGCTAAACCCTAATTGTTTGTTTTATGTATGGTGATGAATGACTATTATGTTCTTGCAGCTCATCGTTGTCGCGGGGATGGGTCCAGTTCTAGCACTGAAGTACTTCAGGTATACGTACAAATCAAGTAAAATTAACATACTCCAACAAGCCGAACGTGTGGGAGGACCTATCTTGTCATTGGGTAGTCTAGAGACTCAACAAAAAGCTCTAGAGAAAGAAGTTTCTGCATTATCAATATCTCAACCAAAGAGCAGAAGTCCAGTATATGAACCTCTTCTTTCAGATTCCCCAAATGCCACAAGACGATCAACTCATTTAGATTCCCCAAATGCCACAAGACGATCATTTGGATTCACAGATTTTCGTACAAGGAGTGGAAATTACAAGGACAACTAAAATTTACAAAGCCACCTGACAGCAACCAACACATAACCGTGGCGTACAATTAGACTGATCAAGTTTCCCTCTGATGTTAAAAGTAGAATTTTTTTCCTTCTAGCTGAGTAGATTAGTAGAGTATATATAAGGGATTAAACAGCAAAGTTTTGAGTTTGTATTATCTTTGCAATGTAATTCCACAAATTTGTAACAGGTAATGTCTACTTGGGATGGAAATCAATATCATAGCTCTTTTATTAAAGATCTTTTGTTTTCTATTTATTTTATGCAGGTCGTAGAGTTCTCTTGAGTTTTGGCTTGTTCTTTTATGTTTTAATTTTCAATAAAGAATTATTGCCACAAAATTACCCTTTAAATAAAATTTGAGTATTTTTACTATATACATGATTTAGCTTTATAAACTTATTGCTACATTTGTAGATTTTTGACACAAAATTAAAGAATTTTACTTTGTTGAGAGTCTTGAATTGGGTTTAAATTTTTTATATTTTCTAAACGTTTTTTTAAAGAAGAAAATAATGTCAAATTTATTTTCAATATCTCTAAAAATAATTACATAAATAGAATAAATCAATTTATGGGATGTTATGTCCTGAATCCTCCTCTATACACACAAATTTGATGATGTGTACCTATACTAAACATAAATGAAGGGAAAAAATGATCAACGGTTTTCATACATGTCAAAACTTAAGACTACAACATGCAGTTAGATATTTTTCTTGATTAGTATTATGGTCTACAAGTAGAGATGGGAAACCAGTGGTTGAGAGGTACTGATGGCTTCAAAACACTCTCCCAACTTAACTTGTTTTTTCTTCTCACCCCTTGTCCTTGTTTCTTATTGATGGGCACCTCTTCTATGCTTTCTTTGCTTCTATCTAAACAATGGGCATTGGATTTAGGCTCAACTTCAGATGGGCTTCTTCAGTTAGATATCCATGCTACACCACCAACTCATCAACTTGGCCTTCATCTTATTCATGTATGTCAACTCTCATTCTTATATAAGTTTACTCTCACTCACATAGTCACATGCTTCTTGTTTTGATCATGATATAAGGGTGTTGTTTAGGATGTTTCGTATACAGATAAGCCTACATAAATGAATACACTTGGACGAGAATTTTATTAATTTATCGAGATGTATATGTTTAACTGCACACAAGCATGACATCTTATTAGCCTTCTTCTTGACACCCTACAGTCTTGGGAGATTTGTTGACTTAACATGTTACCGGAAATTGTTCGTATTGACACAAGCATGATGCACATATTAATGCCTCCTCCAGTCCTCCCCTCAGTCTATGTTTATTTGCAAGGACTATAATCCATCTCAATTTATGATTTGTACTCATTTTATCGCTTTCTACTTGGTCCTTTAAGACCAAAGTAAAGTAAGCTATATTCCGTTGATTATAATCCTGCCGTAAGGTTTTGGGAAAGTTGGTAAGGTGATATTATCTTTAAGAATCAATGGATCATTAGTCTCTACTTGTGCCTCAGTATTCTATATCTAGTTGAATCAGATTCTGTAATTATAACTTTTAGAGTGTTTATAGTTTGAAACTGAATCTACACACTTTGTCATGTGTACTTAAAAAGACCGACTCATTGTCTAGTTAATTTGGGTTGTTGAAGCAGACAGTGAAAAGGTTGTGTCTTCTTATTGTTATGACACCTATCCCACGGTTGGCATAATGGAACAAATTGTGATATTTGTGCTTAGAAGTACGACTTTAAGTACACAAAGGCAGTAGCTATGAAATCAATGTACTGAACATAAATGCTCAAATTTGTACCCCATATTTCATTCTTATAACTTGGAACTTCGTTTGGTTCATAACTTCTATGGCAGGTAATTACAGCAGTATGTGATTGTTTTTTCATGTCATGTTTGACTCTTTTCTTGTTTGTTCATGGTATTAACTCTGCCACATAGTTGTATACTTGTATTATTTACCCTAATTTGTTTGATGCAGTTAGAGGAATGGAGGCTTCCTATGACACAGCAAGGGTATCCTTTCCATATATTGTTGTCGGAGAGACTGAAACTATGCACAATGATCATCTGAGAGCGCATAGTTGTCCTGCTGCACATACATTATTGAATGATTACTTAGAAACAGAACATGTAAAGTGCCTCATGTGTACATTGCTGCTGACAATATATTAATATGCTCTTGAACAAACATTTTTGTTTCATGTTATATGGTTTCTCATTCGGTAATGACTGTAAGTTTTTGATCATTCAGATAAATATCAGAAAGAGTTCTTGCAGTGACATAAGTTGCATTATTAACAGTAATTTTCACAAACCGGCTGAAGTTGATCAATTTACTTACGCAACAAGCGTACAGGCTAGCAAAGTATCAGAATTTGGAGTATTAATGAATAATCTTAATATGTTGGAGAAGACATTTTCTGATTCTGATGTGCTGAGGTTGGAGAATGATATATTATCGCAATTGGATAGACTCGGAGCTCTCAAATTGTTCCACACTTGCCTATCAAGGTCAAGATCACCGCCTGTAAACTCGTCGGTGAATGAGTATATTGAAGAACATCAGATAAGAAGCCATGTAAATGATCACATGGCTAAGATTGTTGTTCGCTCGGGAAAGAAGGAAAAAAGAAGAGCAAAAAGAGTGAAAGCATTGCAGAAAGAAAAAGATGATAATCTACTGCCATCGTCTTCTAAAACCAAGCATGTGCATCATCAACATCAAAACTTGTCTTCTCCACGAAAATCAACAAAATATAGTGGTTCAAGACCTAAAATCACCAGGAATGAGGCTGAATTGACAATAGGCGTGAAGGTATGTTTGCATCTGTTACTGTTTTGCATGCTTCATGACTATCTTTTAGACTCTTACTTTTACTTGTATAAACTGACAGTTAGTTGCAAATTTGGAAAAGATCAAAACGTTGTTGGAAAAAGAAACAGGGAAAACAGCTAGCTTTAATAACTGGGCAGAAGCTGCTAAAGTTGATAAGAAAACCTTGCAGCAGAATCTGCACTTTGGTTGTTATTGCAAGGACGAGCTCCTGAGAAGCACAAGATCTTTAATTGTTTACATTGCAAGGAATTATAGGGGCCTTGGAGTGGGTTTTGAAGATTTAATCCAGGTCTAACAACCATATATTGAATATTTCACTGCAATAATATAATATGCAAATTTAGTCATCATCTAAATTCTCATTTTAAAGCCTAAGCACACATTTTCATTCCTAGGCTTACAGAGTTCTGAACTGAGTAGGACTGTATCTGAACTGTTTTTTGAATGAGTATTATTTTGTGAGAAAAAGCCCAAAATAGTTTTTGTTTTAAATGCCAATGCCCAAATTATTTTTTTCCAGAAAAATGTGAATGCCCTTTCTATAATATTAATTCGCCCTGAAGAATGCTTGATTTTTTAAGGAAAAATATCATATTTATTTTGATCTTCGGGTTGATTTGTGTTGTTATATAAGATTGATCATAGAATGTGTTTTCATCCAGCACGCTGATGCATCACAATTTTCTGCCCACTATGGTGATGCATTGTAGCGCTGTTGCTCATAGTGCATTGTAGCATTGTTCCTTATTATGGTAACGTGTTACACCTGTTGCTCACTATCGTAACTAACAGTTAATGAAGGGTCTCACTTTTCAAATCTGCTATTTTGGTCATCAAGTCATCATCTTCAGCTAAAATTTGACAACACCAAAACTCTTCTTCTCCACCTTCCCAAGTAAACTAGCAATGAGAAAGAACACCGATCTTAGTGTTTTCATAAAACTCGTGCCTCGATAGTTCTAGCTGACTACATTTGTGCTAGACTCTATACAGCTATGACTTGTTCACAATTCAGATACCATCTCGACTATATGCTTAGCCAAATTACCAAATGTTACTAAGTAGATATCAAGCAAACTTTTATGCTTACAGTTGGAGGTTCTAGTTGCAGTATAAGAAACATAGATATGTACGAGCATAAGGTTTTTTTCTTTGTAATAAATAAAGGTTCCTACAGTAACATAGATGACCAAGCGTGTTTCATATTACATTCGAGCAACATTTATCTAAACTTTATATTCCTTTGCTGTTCCAATATTTGCAGGCAGGAAGCATTGGTGTCCTGCAAGGTGCAGAAAGGTTTGACCACACCAGGGGATACCGATTTTCTACATATATCCAATATTGGATAAGGAAATCAATATTGATGCTAGTTGAGCGGAATTGTAGAGGAGTTCGGATTCCTGTAAGCAAGTCACCACTTCTGTTTTATA
Organism: Oenanthe sinensis; assembly: GCA_028671895.1. Classification (NCBI taxonomy): domain Eukaryota; kingdom Viridiplantae; phylum Streptophyta; class Magnoliopsida; order Apiales; family Apiaceae; genus Oenanthe; species Oenanthe sinensis. The sequence continues at coordinate 14,119,555 of CM053799.1, forward strand.
TTTTCTTTGAAGAATCATCTTACTTGTGAAGCTAATACTTTGCATGGGATATATGTAGTATGCATTAAGCAAGACAGTGAAAAAGATACAGAAAGCTAGAAAGACCCTGTGTAACAGCCTTGGGACATATCCAGACGATTATGAAATAGCAAAGTCCACAGGCCTCTCCTTGTCTAAAATCACATCAGCTAGTAACTGCCTGAGAGTCGTTGGTTCTCTTGATCAGAAGATAGGGGATTTCACCAGTGTGAAATATTTGGTATGACTATTCCTTCTGCACTTTGATTTTTAGATTAATTTTGTGCATTGTGACTTCTGTTACTGTTATACATGCAAGTACCATAAAAGATTGTTGGAAGGTTGAACTCCAGCTAACCTCAAACTCGATCCTAGAAAGAGTAGGTCACTTTAACTAAGCTATTTATGAAGCTCTAATCGAACCAAGTGGATCTGTGATATGTAATCTCATTTTGCGTAGTTTATGCCTTACTCTCCTTGTAAAAACTCGATCAAACCAAATGGACCCATCATATATAATCTCAGGTTATTTTTTTTATATAGGGTCGGGGGTTTTGTGAAGTATCTTCTCCACAGAACACATTAATCATAGTTAGCTAGTCCTTTCTCTTCTAGTTTTCTTCTTACTGTATGCAAGTAATTTTCTGGAAAAAAATCGCTGATAACATATGTATACATATAACATATCCTATCATATTGTTAATGTTGCATGACATAGACTCCATTATCTATGGTTTTACTTAACAAGACATGAAATCTCCACTTAGTATAAAAGACTCTGTAGATTTCTTTCATGACCAGCCCAAGTATATTGTATGAGATGCTTTTCGTAGAGCATATCCCACTGGCTTGTTATTCTTTCCGCAGGAACTTATGTCCGATACCTCAATAAAGGGTCCTGAAGAAACTGTCATGAGGCAGCACTTATTAAAAAACATGTACGATCTTTTAGATGAATTAGATCCAAGAGAGAGACAAGTTTTGATACTTAGGTTCGGGCTTCAGGACCACCACTGCATGTCACTTCAAGAGATAGGGAGGTTGTTCTCTGTTAGCAAAGAATGGATAAGGAAGATTGAGAGAGCAGCTTTAACAAAACTCCGAGACCAGGAAACCCTTCATAGTCTAAACCATTATTTGTATATGTAACTATATGAATCAGTAAGCCTTATATTATTGTTAGTTTTAGAGATTAAAGCTTCAAACACCTTTTACTTGTAGAAATATAGATAATCCTCTTAAATGTACATCCAGATACATTGCCACATTGGTAGAAACCACAAGATAATATATACCAATGAGATTTTGAATGATTCTATGCACATTTGATACTACAAAAAGTTGATTCGTGCAAGATTAGCAAGTCTAAACAATGTAAATATCTTATTCATAATATATTTTTGATTCCAAACATCACCTGACATGCAACACTAGTTCATTCCATAAAGTTAATCTTTCACTTTTTATATATCTGTAAACTATTTATTTAGTAAAATTAAACTAAAACAAATGGAAAAGTAAGAGAACCCACTAATTAAGCATCTACTACCATAAAGAAATATTTGCTGCTACATTTTCCTATTTAATTCAATATTATAAGTGGCATGAGGCTTCTCTCTTTGTAGCACAGGAAGAGCCTATTTTGATCCATGTTACAAGTGTTAGATTTTCATGAAAGTGAAGTTAATTAAAGAGTAGTGTTAGATGTTCTTGAAAAGCTAAGTTAACTTATGAGTAATGTTAGAGGTACCAAATTTGTCGCAGAGTTTTCTCGCGTGTTGTTGCTTGACCGAAGGTAACAATGGAACATGTATATCTTTATTAATCAACGGGTAAAACTTTTGGACCTTCTAGCATTATTACTAGAAAGGGCTGTAGCAGAAGTTATGGACAGAAAAGTGCATGCAACACAAAAACATACTTTTATTATCATATTGACAATATTACATTTCAACAAAACACTTGGTTTAGAAGAGAATTACATTCTCAATCAAATGTGTTGAAGTAATAATAATACATAAACCTATCACAACTTAGGCAACTTAATTTTACACGCTAATATTTCCCATCATTACAGTTCTCTCCATCCAACAACTGAGTAGGCGGATGTTCCTCTTCTTTTGCTTTGGCAATTGCAATTCTGCATAAGAAGCTGGGCTGATTAGTTGAAGAAAGAAGCCTTGCCCACATCCTATCCGTAATTACGACGTGGTTCCGCTGTTCATTTATGCGCTGCACAAAGAATATCCCTTTAACAGTCCGACTACAATACAATAGGAAAAAGAATTTGGCATAATTTTTGCCCCCCACCCCAAATCCCTTCTTACGCAAGGGGAGAGGTTCTATTAGGTAGTCCAAAGACACGATCTTTGGCTTGAAAATAAGTTTCAATATAAATCATAAGATCAGATGATACCATATGTCTCTTATTAAATCTACTATCAACATAAATCAAAAGTAACGATGGGTTGTCATGGATGTGCATATAATCTAGTACTTACATCGAAAGGGATGTATGTCTGTCTCCCATTAACAAGCCCACTCGTATAGCCTGTGTACCCTGCCATTGCTCCATGAACGCAGCTTTGTGCAAGGAGTGTGCAATACACATTGTCAGATGCATTACTTGGAATGGCACGGATCATGTAGGTAGGATCTGCCAAGATAAAAGGGTCAGCTTCAGTATTCATAACATAAAGTTCTGATGTTCATGTAGCAAAAATATGAGATGAGGATATATAGAAACTTACTGACCTATATATTTAAGAGTGAGCGGCAACTTATTCCTTGCAAAATGATCCTACAACAGAAGGATAAAATAAATCTATTAGCCACCGATATAAGACAAAGTAGAGAGTTACAGAAAATGTTGCTGCAAACAACTTCTCTCTAGCTCCATAAAAGATTCTTGTGCAGGACACCAAACTTCATACACTAGTCTCAGCAATAACATAACTTTCTCATATTGTTATACTAGTCTAGTGTAATGTAGCTGACACAAATTACCTACACAGAGTAGGTAATCATACTGCTTCCTTGGGAGGTATTCTCTATGCCATAATGATTATTAATATGAATATATAAAGTTATATTACCAAAAAAAAGAATTGCAGGCTCACGAGATTTATGATACTGATAAATTGACTAAAAGCCAAACTAATTAAATGTAAGAGGCATTTAAAAATTGTTGGCACACTGGAAAAAAAAATAATGAAAGGTCTCCAGGACTCTAATTTGATAATGTATGTCCCACTGACCCATATTAAACATCCTTTTTCCTGTTGGATTTTTAATATGTTTAGTTTTATCAAGCACAGCCATCATTATGATTCAGATTATATAAGCTCACAAGATATTTGTGAACTGGAACCTAAAACATGAATGCATGTTCCTTATGATTTATTTTCTTACACATGTAAGAAACATTTTTGTATGCATCAAAGGAGAAAGAACAAATTTGACACAAAGTTATCAGAAAGAGAATGTATAGGGTATGATAGGATTAAACAACTTTAGTTGATCCCGGAACTTTGACAGGCAATCATTGGCATATAAATATTTTGAAATCATTCAATATACATATAGTAGTTCTCGCAGACACAAAATAAATTATAAATTTTTTAAAAAACAAAATAGGACATAATATAAGGTGCAGATGGATTTTTTAAGAAGGATACATTAAAAATTAACTTAAACCATTGCAAATACCTTAATCTTTTGACAAATCCACAATCCATTATCTGCAAGTAGCTTGTTTCCTGAAGCATCTTTCGCATTTCCTAGGCTCAGATCTTTATCAAGAAGATCCTGACCCGCTCCTTCAGCTATAACAATAATCATGTGTCCATCTTCCTTAAGTCGTTTCTCCACATATTCAAAAAGTCCACCTTCTCCTTCAAGATAAAATGGTGACTCTGGAATCAAGCACAAATCAACATCCCTGCTGGCAAGAGTGGCATGCATAGCAATAAAACCTGCAATAACATTTATGTAAGATAGAATGACAGAAATACTAATGATGGAAAAATATATCATGAAACCAATTGCTGAGCATGTATACTTATGGAGTCAAAGAATGGAAATAACATGAGTTAAACACTTTATCAAGTTCTCCATTTTTTGTTCGTGAGCTACAGCACTGCAATCTGCTTTTCTAGATCTATTGACCAAGTAGATAAAGATTTAATCATAATTGACTTTGATACAGGGGTAGAAAAGCAAAAGAATAGTATACCAAGGTACTTGATTACCTAAGCAATCAATAATCTTTTCTTTCCTTTTTTTTTTGTTATCCTGTACACCCTTTTCTAATCTAAATGTATACTAAAGTGTCACCTTCAGCTTAAAACATTTTATACACGAAACTCAAAAATTTAGAATGTGAAATTTTTACGTCAATACACAAATTGAGCAGCTCAAAAACCAAAATCTCTGACAATGAAAAGGTAAAGAAGACAATGCCCTTCTTTCTTAGTAGAGGGTGACAGCAAGTCAGAACAAAAAGGATTCTATATGATATAAGGTCTGCACTCTGCAGATCCTTATATAACTTTGGGGGGGGGGGGGGGATTTTGATTACGACACTTTTTAGCTGTAAATTATTATTTACGACAATAGTGACATGTAACTTGCACTTTGTAGTCACTAATTTAGTTACCAGCATTAAAAATTAAAATATATATGAGTGTGTGTGACTAGTACCCTAGAAATAATCTTGGTCATATTTATCCGAAGTCATACAAAGTTAACTTACCACTGTAACGGCCCATTAGCTTCACTACCCCAACACCATTCTCGGCACTTTCAGCTTCAACATGTGCAGCATTGATGGCACGTTGAGCCTCCTCAACAGCAGTGTCAAAACCAAATGACTTATCAATGACCTGAGCAAAAATGCAGTCCATCATAGTTAGTATAAATATGGTTGTTTCCAGATTCCCCCCCCCCCCCCCCTTTTTGAGGGGGGGGGGGGGTCAGGAGTCATATTAATAATACATGGGAGCATTAAAAGAGGACATAATATCAAATCATCCACAGATGCTATATTATATGGAAAATTTCTGAGCATAATGTCTCGAGTTTAGCCATATCAAAGCGTCAGGAAACAGGATTAGACTGGATGAATGAATGAATTATTAATTAGTTTTACTAATGCTTCAACTTGCAGTAAAAAAGAGTGTATGTTAAACTGAAAGCAAATTATAAGTAAATATCAGAGGATGACAATACCGGAATGTCATTATCAATAGTTTTTGGGATTCCTGCAATTGCAACCTTCAGACCACGCCGTCTAACTTCCTGCAACGAGTATTACATATAAGACTCTGGAAAGATATCATGTCATGTTCTGGGCCACATATGAAACAGGATATGGTGGCAGACATCATTGAGGTAGAAAAAACAGTCAAATAACTGCTCCTATAGTCCACTATGGGTTAAATAGTATTAAAAATGGCTGCATGTTGTTTATACCTGAGGGTACACATTACAAGATAACTAATTGAGAAAGTAAACTTCATGGAAGTATGCAGCAATGTGGAGTAAGTAAGACAAGGACAAGGATATCTAAGAGGCTAAGAACAGAGAACGACGTGGTATTGAAGATAGAAGTACAGAGTCATAATGATGACTTTCAGCAAAATATGAAGCAATACTATTCAAGATACCACATAAAGCTAGTTTCTTTCAATGTTCTGGCAAAGCTAGTTTGTTTTAATTTTCAAACTTCCTTTGTGTACAACTGTATGCTACATCATTTAAGAAAGCTGGTCAATCTCCTTTAAAGGAAAATTACCTCAAAAATGACAGACGCGCCTTTTTGAGTCCCATCCCCTCCTATAACATAAACCTGAATCAGAAAAGAATACCAGCAACAAGACATTATTAGTGAAGCAAAAACGTATCAGATACAGATAGGGAGATATACTGAACCCTAACAAATTTCAAAACGATTGTACACAATTTGCAATATTTCCCACCTGATTAATTCCTCGATCCTGAATACTGTCAACAATCTTCATCGTATCATGCCCTCCACGAGATGTCCCAAGGACTGTTCCACCACGTTTGTGAATGTCATTTACAATCTTTGGTGTTAAGGGAATGGTATTTCTTGAATAAAACCCCTTATATCCTCCCTGTACAATGACAGTCATTAGAAGTCTACAAACCAATGGTGTATAGCTAATTGTATATTGACCAAAATTTACTGAAATGATTGTGAAGTTCCAAAACCAAAATAAATAAAATAAGAAGACATTTGCTAGTATTAAACATGACAGAGGCAGTGCGCAACCAGTTTTCCAACAAACAAACTTGTCTTTCGACTCGTTACAACAAGCAAACAAAGGCCATGAGCCAAAGATGTCCCAAGCTTCATACAAACCTATTGACTACCTCATCAAGAAAATGGTCAAAATTGTCACAAACTTCGGATTGATACGTGCAATAGCTTACTCTATCACAAAAACATGTTTCAAAGCCGTAAGTCTAAAATTTGGCCTCCATGTTGCTGTGAAAATTAAAGATTCATAAAACCTGCTTGAATTATGTGATGGAGAACAATATAAGCAGAAGATTGAAATGGAAATAACACTAATATATATCAACGCCTTCAAAGATAAAGTGTGCTGAAAACAGATATTGGTTCCAAGAATTCCACACCGACGAACCTCTATTCCAAGGACTCTGGTGACGCCATACATGTGATAGAGTGCACATACAATTTCCCTGATTACCGTATTAAGCCCAGGGCACAACCCGCCACATGTTACAATACAAGCATGCACCTCGTCTGAGCTAAAATACACCTGTAGCGTTGAAGAATTGTGTCAGCAAAAATATATGTCTTAAAAATTACATTCTAGTAGGACTGAAAAACTGCATACCCTTTGGCGAGGTCCAGCACGTCGAAAATGTGTTCCCCTTGGACTATCTTTGTGAACGACAACCTACAGTACAATATTTTAACAGTTAGGAAAAAATAGAATTTTCCATGACATTAATGTTAAGCAACTATGAAAATTGATTGCCCTTGCTGAAGTAGGATAGTTTCGATGATGCAGAAAAATTACAAAAATAATATAATATGAAATTATACAAAGAGAACTAAAGACACAGCATGCTAAATGGTCATGCTGTCCAGTAAGATAATAGGCTGTAGTTTCAAAAGCAACTACCTCCAAAAAAAACATGTAATTACAAGCCATAATGACTTATAATGCTCATGCACACACAAATTGTACGCGGCAACTTGTGGCGCATCAAAGTTGTGTTTTTTGATGAGTCTTTGGTTACATCATAAGTTTATATTGCTAATGTTGCCATTCAAGAAAACAGAGAGACCTAGTGGATTCTAAGAGAGTGGAGGCTAAAAGAAAATTTATCACCAAATTTTAATGACCAGTGAGGCTGGGAAAAAAATCTACTGTTTGAAAATTTGACTTTTTTGATTCATTTCCATAGCTTATTGCATAATATTCAAGAAATTGAGGGAGTCATGAGTAAAAAAACCTTTTGGGGTACAGTATCATCGACGTTCACAAAGTACTGCCTGAAATTCAAAGACACCACATAAGCTTAGATTTTGATTATTAGAAATCATAGCAATTCATGTAATAAAATAGATTAGAGTAGGGAAGAGAAAAGTATATTTTACTAACTTGACAACTGAATATGCTGGATTAGATCGCAACGGATTGGGGTAGGTCTGCACATAGAAATATAACAATTAACATTGAATAGATAAAAATACGATTTACAGCATACTGAAATTCAAGAAACAGATCAAAGAAGAACAAGACTATATCAATTGATCTATCAATCAAAATAACTGAATAAACAAACCATAGAGAACTTCACACCAAAAAAAGAAGAAAAAAAGCAACCATTAGCTATAACCCGAAAAGAACTAGATTCTAAGTTCTAACAACACAGTAACTTAGATTTTCTTTTTTCTGTGTCCAAATAAATAGGAATATGAATTGATTCCATTTCTCTATAACATGTAAGCAAAGAAACTAAATCACATGTACTCAAGCTATATTAATATAAAAATCTACTCTCTTCTAAAAAAAAAAGTTATGATCTTTATATCAAATGATCATTATCTTGACAGAGCAACAATAACCCAGATCAGCTTTCAAACTCATAGATTAAAAACAATATCATAAGTCACAGAAATCAAGTAAAAACTCTGTCTCTCTATCTCTCTGTCTGTCTCTCTGACACACACAGAGAGAGATATAAAGAGAAGAGAAGGGGGTTGGGGGGGAGCTTACAGGAAGATTATTCATATAATCAGTCAAGTGAGGAACATCTTCAAGAACATAACCATAATCACCAGTTTCCACCTTCATCATTTGATTATCAACAACTCTATTATTGTTTTGTTCACTGCCCATCTTTCTTCTCTACTCTCTTTATTCTTTATAATAAAAAGAAATAGCAACAACAATAATTTGGTAAGAAAATTCCCACTAACGATGTCAATGAGACAATGAACATGCGAGACTCTGCTGTCGACTTAACTACTATATATAATACTCTTATGTACGTATAAATATTTATGTATGTATATTTTATATTTAACTGAAATGAAAACCGGAGTGTATATTGTAAAACACTGCGTGCATATAATATAACCGCCTTTTTTTATTGGTAATATATATTATATGTATATGTATATGTATACATAGTACGCTCGCCAACGTCAAAAGCCCCTTTTTATTGTTTTTTGACTATTCGCAGGGGTCATTGAATTTTATATATTAAATAGTCAAAAGTTCTTTCTAAAATTAAAAAATTAATAATAAATGATTATATTTAAAATAAAAAAATATTATTTTATGTAATAAATTTCTTTTTATTTATGTAATAAAAAATATTTTTGTCAATTTACAATTTTAGTTAAAATATTTAGTCGATAAATATTATATAAATCAATTCTAAAAAATAAATTAAACTAGTTTCATCTACATTAAATTATAACATTCTTTGACACTAAAAAGCATAATTCTCATATATTTTTCGATAGACACAAATAAATATTAATAATGATGTATGAAAATTCGTACATGTGATATAAAAGATTTTCGTCTCTCGCAATGGCTAGTATTATATTATTTTTATCAGTTAACAAAAAAATCAAATAACGAATATGCCATTAATCATTGCATCAAAACAAGCTTCTTTACCATCGCCGTGTATTCGATCCGGGTTCTGCAATATTTTTTTATATTTTAAAATTTTGAGGGTATTTAATTAGGATTTTAAAATTAAAATATGGGGTATTCAATCATAATTTTAAACTCTACTTTAAAATATGTGTTATTCAATCAGGATTTTAATCAATGATTTAAAATCTTGGGATATTCAAATCAATTAAAATATAGGGGTATTCAAAAACTTATTAAGACTGATGAATTTCAAATATCCATGAATTATGTTGGATTTTTCTATATATTTTTTATGTTTCAAAATCTTCCCTAGTACAAGTGATTAAACTGAATTCAATGCGGACTCTATAAACCAAACCAAATATACCCACTATATCCCGCTCAAAACAGGATCTAGGGAGAGTAAGGTGTACGCAAAATCTATCGACTCTGTGTGAAATCTTGAATCAAATACAATCAATAAAAATCAATGAACTATAAATAATACTTTAAAATCTGGTGACAAATGCACTGAAATTCTTAACAATCATTTATCCGCACTTTTTATAATAGATAAGAAAAAATCTTATAAAAATATGAATAAAATGACATAAATTTCATATAAAAACATGATTTTAATTAATTTTATTTATTATAAAAAAACAAATAAATAATTTGCTCAAAAATAAAAAGAAGCAATGAAAAGGAAAAGAAAGATCGAAAAGTATGGGTCTGGAGTTTTGATTGGAAGATCAAGTTTGACAAGTTGAAAGAAGATGTCTAGAAGGAAAGAAAAAAATGGTAATAACAAAGGCCTGAATTTTACAAACCACAACCACAACCTGGCTAAATATAGCTGATTCATAGTAAATCATAACCGCAGCAATATATATATACATGCGTGTGTACGTATACATACGTATTTTATGCTGTTGGGAACGTGACTAACGAAAGGTTCTAGGTCCATCATCCATGAGTGAGCATAGCCACCGTAAAGTCCACAATTGTCCGTCAACTTAAAGTCGTACACGGACACCCACCGTACATGCATCATAGTCAATATATAAATAATATATTTCAAATTTTCTTTTTTAATTTTTATAAACCAAGTAAATTGTAAAACTATTTGATATAAATATTAATATATGTGCATGTATTACGATAATAATATTAGGGGATAGATTAGAATAAAGGATTGTTTTATTATTAGTTAACCGAATTTTTTTTCAATATTTTAGTTATATATCTGTCGAATTCTGTTTTAGTTTCTTGTTAAGAAGTACATTATTTTATAAATATACTTAGAAGTTAGAAGGGTGTATGACTGGTTTTGATATGTTTAATTTTAATTTTTATCAAGTATAATAACTGAGTGTAATATAATCAATTTACTACATCGAATAAAATGATTTACTGTTTTTTTTTAAAGTTGAGACAATATTATAGCAAATTAAAATATATGCAATGAAAAAAATATTAAGTACATGAAATGTAAAACACACACAAACTCAGAAAATGTTTAGTCAAGTTCGACATCCTTATTAACTTGGTAATAAAATATATTATTACTCAACATATTCTAATTTCAAGATAGCATATCTTTCATTTTCCGGTCATTAAAACAGTCGCCTATAATCTTAAGCGGCTTGAGCAAATGATTTTAAGTATTCCATTCATCTGCCATGTACCTTATTCTCTGAACCTTTAGAATTTATTGAACTTCACTTTCTCAATTTTCCTCTTCTTGAACTCCTTTATCTTATAAATGCAACGAGTCTTTTAAGTACCTAACTGTACAGTTACCGCGAGCCGGTTTGGGCGGGTTACAAACATCAACCTAATCCAGATCATTAAATTTGGGTTGTTCGGACAAAATAGAAAGAGAAAAGTACACAATAGTCCATTATATATATATATAAACATAAAAATATAAATATAATACATAAATTAGGAAGAAATCTATTTGTATGTCGGGTTGGGTTAAAATTATTAAAACCCTAACTCAACCCATTTAATTTAATTTTAATAATTTTTAATCCAAATCAAAGTTCATTTTAGATTTTGAGTCGACTAAAAATAGTCAGAGTTATGGAACCCCTAGCTAACTCACCTTTCTAAAGTAAAACCCTTTGTCACTTTCACCCAATTATCAAGTACAATACAATGAAAAGTTATATTACTATTAAGTTTGTACAAAAAGCAAAGTCATGTTATATACATAATGCATGAAATGATTAGTTTGAATAAAAAATAATGTATAATTTTAAAATACAAATTAATTTAAACTCAAAATTTAAAAAATTTAAAAATATATTAGGAAACCGCCGCGAAACGCAACCTATAAATTAATAGTTAATGTTTAAATTGCAAACATAAATATAAAGGAAAAACAAGAAAAGTGAATAAAATATTTTTAAATTTAAAATATTAAGAGACAAATAATACATTTGAAAATGTATAAATGAACATTGAATGCTAATTTTAAAATGTATAAATGAACATTGGATGCTAAATTTAAATAATGACATTTATTGGCTCATTAATATACTATTATTAAATTTATTTATAATTCAAATTTTATATTAGTATTAGATGCTAAATTTTTAAAATTTATAATTGCATTATATATTTATATTTGTTAATTATATATTATTTTTTTAAGTGTTTAACCAAACGAGTCTTCTTGTGTTAGATTTTATTTTATTATTCCATATGTTTTTATTCAATAATAATATAATATTTATAATATTACTTTTTATGCATATATCCATAATTTCCTCCTTTGGTTTAGAGTTATTTTACTAGTTTTATATTATTTATATAAATACATCATATTTAATATTTTAATTTTTTTTTATTTTTAATAATAATTTTTTAGAAATATTCGATCATATCCGTCAGACCTACTCCTTTTTTTTTATTTTTTTTTATTTTCCAGGAGAGATGAGTGTTTTCAATGTTCAAACATAAAAATTTTATTATTTAAGTGTCCGGAAACATATGTTTTTGGGTTAAATGATAATTTTCTTAATGAATAAAACCCCGCACAAACTATTATATTGTGATATAATTCATTTTATGGAGTTATTTCTACAATAATAAAGAAAAAGAAATGAACAAATGAATGAGTAATTAATTCGACCATCAATTATATATATAATTACTTTTGCTACATTTTGTAAAAAATCTATATTGGGAGAAATATGAGGATTGGCCAAGGAGGTTGTTTTAAAACCAAAATTAAGGACTTGCTTTTATAAAGCGTCAATTTCATTTTCAGAAAAGGTGAAATTTAAAACCAAAATTAAGGACTCATTTGTATTTTTCGAAAGAAGGAATATTATTATCCACCGCAGTAGAGAATAATTTATAGTGCAAGCTTAATTTGTACGCGACTCCCTTTTTTAAATTTCCATCATCTTCATACCACAACTCCACTGAACCAAAGTACCAAACCAAACTATACATACATATTTACACACACATTTGTGTAAAAACTCAGAAGAGAGAAAATGTCGTGGCAATCATATGTTGACGAGCACTTGATGTGTGTGATTGACGAAGGCAATCAACTTTCTGCTGCTGCTATTCTTGGCCATGATGGGTCTGTTTGGGCTCAAAGTGACACCTTCCCTCAGGTTTTTTTTAACTTACTTTCACATGTTTTTTCATTTTCAAGAACCCCTTTTGTTAGATTTGTTGATGCAGTATTGAGTTATGAATCTTTACTTTGATCGTTAACAGCCCTTTAGTTGTGAGCTTGTGTGTTGTGTTTATTGGTTTATCTTGAATTGTTTTGTGTGATTCGGATGTTAAACTACATTCGTAAGTTGCTAACTATTTTATAAGAATTATACTCCCTCTGGTTTTTATTATTTGTCATTTTCACTTTTCACACACATATTTTGATATTTTGATGGGTTTTGACTGCATAGTAAAAATCATTATTTTTAATTATTTTTTTATAAATTAAAATTTTGATTACATATTTTTATTTAGAGGAATTTTTTTTGGAAAATAATAATTTTAGTTATGCCCTTAAAGCTCCTAGAATGTGTGTGTCAGAAAGTCAAACGTAAAAAATAGATGGAGTAATTAATATGTTAAAGGTTAATAATCGTGGATTATAGATTAAAAAGGGGGAAACCAAGTATGTACCCGTACCACCAACGAAAAGACCTTAATTTAAAAAGGTAAAACTTTTATTACAAATTTAATAAATAATTAAAAGTAAATATAAATGTTATCATACCAGCTCCCATATGAAGCTAATATTATACTTATAATTATAAGACTAAGGCCCTGTTTGGTTTCCAACCACATATTTTTTGCTGAAAACAGGTAAATATTTTTTTGGTAAAATTTAGAAGCTGGAAAAGTTGTTTTTGGTCTAAAAAAATAGGTTCTCATACTTTTGAAAATTTGAGCTTTTGCTTGAAACATTCTGCTTGCTGCTGATTTCAATATCAAACCTCCCTAAAGGTAATTATTTTTTAATATTATATCTTAAAACATGCTCAAATCAAAAATGTTACAAAGAGTCATCTCATTTTTCAAACATCATTTTGTTTTCACAGTACAACAGTTTTGAATAATAATATCAAATGAAGCCTAAGTTGTTGCCCATTTTTAAGAATTCTAGTTTTCTATGCTGGTTGTTAACAATTGTAGTATATTCTAAATCATTTCTAAGAGACATTATATAAAAAATAATCGATGAAATATAAAAGATTAGATAGAGAGGTGAAATTAAAATTGGTACTAAGATATCATCAAAAAGATTTTTCAATTTTTAATAAAAAATATAGATAAAACTAATTTTATATCTATAAGTTTTTAAATATTCTAGTATGAATTTAATTTTATGGCATTACATATGTTAGTTAACTATTTTATTAAAATTTTAAACAATAATATATAAAAATAAATAGATTTGGATAAATGCAAAAAAATAATATAAAACTTAAAAAAAAGTATAAGATAAAACAAATGGCAAATGGTCCACCCCTGCTATGCATACTTACGACGCTTAATTTTAGCTATATCTAATTGCAAGTGCGGTAAGGATAAGCGAGACCCCGTATTCATAATAGGTTCACCGTACCGCTACTAATTCCCATGGTAAGGTATGCTCAACATATACTTGCTAGGACCGGCCCCAAACAAATATGATATTATAATGAGATATTATTACAAAGGTGCTTATATTTATAATAAAGAATATAGATATGAACTACTTTTTTTTTCATTAAAAGTAAAGTTAAGTCTTTAATCTGTTTGTTCATATTTAGAGCTATTATCAACTATATGTATTTATTCAAATAATTTTACTAACAATTTAATTGTTTAACATATAATTACATTGTATATTTTTGTATCTTATTCAATAAAAATAATAGTATGAAATTAAGAGTATGAAAAATATTGTTTGGAGGTATATATTTCAGTGGGTGCTTGTTTTATGGATCTTGGAAAACATTACTCAAGTGGTTTTATATTTCAATATAATAAAGTGAATGCATTATGTTTTAATTTGAAAATATAAATAAATGGATAACAAAATTTTGATATCATTGCATTTCTACCTGGCACCTAAAACCTACCACTTAAAAAGATATTTGTGCATTTAATAAAAAGTAGAGATGTTTGAACAATTTCATCTAATTTTACAAACCGATGGTACATAGCCTAGACGACGGAGGGTGACAAAGGTATGCATCATTGCATCTACTCACAACACTTGGTAGATAATATCAGAACCTCTGGGCAATTTATCAATTTGACAATGACTTTTATGGACTATACCCAAATAAAATTAGATGTTTGACCTGCAATATTGTGAACTGCAATTCATTTCAAGGTGACTTTCTAGCAAATTAAGTCAATGTGTAGAACTGTAGATATAAAAACATCACGTCATTGTTTAGAGCTGTAAGAATGTTCAAGTAGATGTCGGCTTTACCTTTCACTAGCCGGAGGATTCAACATAGAAATAACAGATTTTCGAGTTCACTTCCACAATCAATATACTCAATATAGTTAATTTTGACATATAACATAACAACATTTAGTACCAATGAATTCCGATAGTTTGTCTAATATTGTGTGGCTAGGTTTGGGTGGGAATTCAATTAGAGACAATCAGCGGCTCGATGGCTTGACCTTAAGTTCTCTGATCAAATATACTCATCTAAAAAACAGGTTCTATAATAGATTTGTTTAAGTGGATGGTTATCGAAATCTATCGGAAATCTCTCCGGTCTCTACTAGTACAGAAATATTGATGTTAAATCTATGAACAATCATACCTCAAAATTTGTTTAAAGGGCCACACTCTAATTAGAAGCATAAAACAATTGGTCCATCTAATATTTCAGACAACTTATGGGAGACATTTTTGTTACTCCACGTGGGTGAATGTATGATGTTGACTGTTGAGTAGGTAAGTATGGAAGCTTTAAGCTAGAATTCCATCTACTTTCAAATTTATGCAAATTCTAGAATTTCTAAATTGTTCGAACAAAAATATGTTCAAAAGTATTTCAAAGTTTTTTCCATGGTTTCATCTTATGAATACCTCAATAGTGAAGTTTCAATAATGTGTATTTGTCTAATTGAAAGATGTGTTTGCAAAAGTTGGTGTTTTCATATAAATGGAAATTTGTGGCTTTATGAAGTTATTTAAGCACATTGATTGCTTAATATCTATGCATCCATTAACTAATCTTATTATAAAGTAGTTTGACCGAGTTAATGGACATTAGAGATACCATGTAGTTACACTGATTTGAATACCTCCATAAAGCCATAAAATTTTCAATAATTGAAAAAGCACTCACATTTGTAAAATGACTTTTTTCTAGACATTTCATCTCCAATTTTGTCGTGTGAAAGAATGAAAGAATTTAATCAGACAAAGCCAATGAGAAAGTTTGGGAATATTCATGGATATATTACTTATTGGAAGTAGTAGAAATTCTATATTTTTCAAAAATTTGGAAGTAGACGGAATTTCAGAAGAAGGCTAACTTCCGACTTAGTTTCTCCAACAATGCACTATTACCCGAGTAGGAGACATGTCTCTTCTTAATTTGTTACTCGAAACATATGGACCAATGTCTTTAGATGGGTAAAGTTATATGGGAAAAGATTAACTCATTGGGCCGCTAACTGTCCCCAAGTGAATTCCTACGACACCTAGTCATTCAATATTAGACATGCTTATCTAATTCATTGATAGTGACTAATAATAATGATCATTTGCTTCTCAAATTATCGGGAATCATAACTGACAAATTGTTCTCTTTCAATACAAGAGATTGTATGTTTGATTCAGGATCAGATCAGATGCTTTGGTTGGAAAGAGACATAAGGTCAATGATAAGTTAAGTGATATTGCTGAATTTGGAACTCTCATAAAGGGGGAAAGCATACTAAAACTTAGCCTTGGAACAAACTATCATGCTCATTATAAAAAATGTGAGATCCAGCTAGATTGTGCTTAGGGGTAGAGGTGGGAAAAGCTTCCAAAAATTTGGTGGAGATAATGGATATCATGTGCATTATTGTTGTATATCTCAAGTCTTTCAATGAATATTCGTTTTCGCACTTATATTGAGAGTTTAACATGGATTGTGATCACCTCGCAAATTCTGCCGCTATGTGACATTTTGCAGACATTTTGCAACGTGATCACAAATCATGTCTCTCGATACAAGTGCGAAATTGAATACTCGTCGAACGACCTGAGATATAGACCAATTATGCACATGATATTCATTATCTCCTCCGAATTTTTGGAGGCTTTTCCTTTCCGCAAAAGCATAATCTAGAAGCACAATCTAGTTGGATCCATTTTTCATAAGGAGTATGATAGTTTGTTCCAAGACAATTCTAATATTCCAAGGCATTTCTAATGGTAGAGAGCTCAGCTTTTAGTATTTTCCTTTGTGAGATTTACAAAAATGGCAATATCACTTAACATATTGCTGAGTAAGATTGTTCCGTCTAAATCAGATATCAGAGCCATAACCAAAGCAACCCTATGTCTCTTTTCAACCGAAGTATCTGATCTGACCCTGTAACACACGGTTGGAAACACTGAAATAAAAATTATATATTTCTAATTGAAGGTAAGATTGATCCAATGAAAAATGATTGATTCCAAGATCATTCTGGACCAAGAATCAAACTCTGTAGGTAGTTCAGATTGTTGCAAGACATAATGATGTTTTTAATATTTAGACAAATCACAATGATTCAAATTGGCTAAAAATCCACCTTAGAAATGACTTGTAGTTCAAATAGGTATTGTTGGTGAAACGCTTGACGAAATTTATTTGAGATCGTGCCATGAAAGTTATCATCAAAGTGGTAAATTGTCCCTAGAAATGAGAGGTTTCCAATATGAGAAGACAGTGTACCCATTAAGTGTTGCCAGTAGAGGTGTAGTTTTGTCATCGTACGGGCCTAAATAACGCCTTCCATTGACTTAAGTAGATGAAATTGTTTCATGATATGCAGTTTTGAAACCAATGTACTGAAAGTTCCTTGGTCAAATTTAAAACATGATCTAGTTTAGGACTCCGTATAAGTGGTATACAATTTAAAAAGAAGCCATACTAAAATAATCGGGTTTAGTGGTATCATGTGTTTTTGAATATGATCTATTGTTAGTGTTGTTTGGTATCTTAAACCGTCCGATAAAATCTCAGAAAATTTGTCAACTTAGTTAACTAAGTATTTAGCCACATATCCGAATTTTAGACTGAGATCTTGTACCAATTGGTAGTTAAGGATTTTTAAACTCAACCTGAAACTAAAACAGGACTGCGTACATGATACTCTGTGTCCCTGTTTGAGCCTTTATTCTACTTTATAAAAATCTTAGAAAATTACTTAGTTTAGTTAACTGATATGATTACGTAATATTAACTTCTCAGCCTTAAATATTAATCCAACTATATGTTATTGATTTTCAAGTAGGCCCAAACAGTCTAGGATTAGAGTAGTAATCATCATATTAATTTACTAAATTTTCCAGATTATCAATATACATGTTTAACTTCTTTTCTACAAAGTTTGAGTCTGAGTAGACAAGTCTTGGCATCTTTTTGGTTCTTTCCAAACACGTACGTTTCAACCAACAATACTTTTAACTTTCCATACTCCCAGACCCGTTGACACAAGTTTTTCACATATCAGACCTAATTGTTTTTTATGTATTCTTAAATATAAGTTCTAGATTATTCTTTAAGGTTTTTAAAACATATTGGATCGTCAAAAAATGATAAATATAGCTCAAGATATTCAATTTTAAAGTTGGACTTTAAAGTCTGAAATTCTAGAACTGCCAGGATCAGCAGCCCTCAACTCTTTTTGAACTTGTTCAGATTAGAATATGGCACATTTATATAAGTATTATGCTGATAACTATGATCAAATTACTATAGAAGGTTACCAAATTCATAAGAAGTAACCTTCGAAATAGTAATTTTAACTCTCCTCCCAACAATTTAGTATAGTTGATCAAGGTTTGAACTCCTTCAAAACCAGAATATACCTGGTTCACTACAGCTCCCTAGAGAGTTAACTAAAATGAGAAAGAAGATTTTAGAATATGAAACAGGGTATAGCTAAACTTCTCCCTCATTCAATTATACTACTATATTAACATGTTAACCGGTGACTTGAGAAATATTACTCAACGTAAGTAACCTAGTATACAATTGTACTGGATCTCAGCTCCATTTCCCCCAAACAGTAAATTATCAACTTAATTAGGTTCTTGGTGAGCATTGATATTTTTTCTGGTTCACAATATAGTCAAACTAATATTAGTAAAGAAACTTATGAACCTTTTAAACAAGTTCCGTAAAATATTCAATGCAAGTCTAAATTTGTATTAACTGTGAAATGGTTTAACGACCCACGGAAGATAAGACATGTACGGGTAGAACACTAACAGGAAAGAGTGTAATTAATATTAATATCTTAAAGATATGAGAGAGTACAAGTTCTAGGAGGGAATAACGTTCATCCTGTTAATAACTAAACATACCAGATAGCCTAATGAGTAATCAGGTTGTACCATTTAAGCGAGTGTCTGTTTATATTTTCTAAGAAAGTTCAAGATATATACTACTAATCCATAGTATGTAATTATACACATGTTAACTCTATGAAAAGCATTTAAAACTTCTTGTAATTATGTTACTGTAATTAATATTCTTTATGTTGGACACATAAATCTTATAAGATCTTAAACAATAACATCTTCATTGTATGCTGCACATTTATTTGCCATGCAAGCCAAAAAAATGTACATTTATTACAATTCAAGTATATTTACACCGATATATTTTTATGAATTGTTGGAATTCCTACTCAAACAAATATTTCAAACTTTTCATGAGGTTCTGAATTTTGGGAATGGATAGATTATTAATTTAGGCAAACTTAGAATATAAGTTGATGATAATTTGTTTTTATTAACTTTCATTTAGTGAGGATCATGATGTTTAATGTGATTCAGGAAGATAAATTTACACTAATTTCTTCAAAGATGATTAAAGTAAAATTGTATGCATGAGCGTCACATATAAATACACACTAGCTGGCACGACCATCATCTAAATCATGAGAACGACCTAGCATGATAATTATTCACTTACGAGTGAAATCAAAGAAAGAGTCCATAAAAATCAATCACATTTCATTAGTTTTATATTGTTGAAGAGGGAAATCAAACTCCCAACCTTCTATAAGCTATTGGAGGATAATAACCGTTACATCAAGATTCAAAATTTTTATGGTTACAAATTATATTGTCAAAAAAGTCGATTTATTTAATATTATATGTATTTGTAGGAAGCAATATGTACTGAGCTAATTCGTAAGCAACTACTTTTTAATTTCCATCATCATCATAACCCATAAGATCTAGGAGAAAATGTCTTAGCGACAAGCATACGTCTATGATCACTTGTTGTGTTTGATTAAGGCAATCAGCTTTCTGCTGCTGCTATTCTTGGCCACAATGGCTCTGTGAGTGCTTCCTTTCCTGAGTTTTCTTTCACTTGTCTTTTCATTTTTAAAAATCCCTCTTTGTCAGATTAGTTGATTTTAGTATTGATTATGCATCTTTAGTTTGATTATTAACAGCCCTTTAATTGTGATTTTGTTTGTTTGTATATTTGTTCTTTATCATATTGTGAAATTTCAAGTTTTGTTTGTTGATATATTTGTGTCATTGTGTTTATATTCAGCTTTTAGGGGTATGTTTGAATATGATATGTTAATTATTAGTGATGTATATCTTTTTCATGCATGTAGTATAATGCTATAATATACACCTCTAGGACGGATTAGGAGAGGCTGGTATTAGATATTTATCTTATTTAAATTTAATTTCAATATAATTAATGATTAAATCCGAGATGGATATCGAGCAAAAAGTTGAACCGTTAACAGTCATACTTTTTTTATTGTTAATTTTGTTTTGTGTTTTGGCTTGGGAGGGATAGGGTTATCCTGAATGTCTATGGGTTGTATACTTGGTGGTAGTTTTTCCATAAATACTCATATTGAGTTATGTTAATCCTGCTTGAAGCATTTGTATTCGTTTTAAGATGCATGATATGGCAGTTTAAACCAGAAGAAATTACTGCAATAATGAATGACTTCAACGAACCTGGATCTCTTGCACCTACTGGCCTATACCTAGGTGGCATAAAGTATATGGTGATTCAAGGTGAACCTAATGCTGTCATACGAGGAAAGAAGGTATTGGCTGATATAAAGTTTTCTGTAGATGTTCCATATAATGCCTGCTTTCTTATGGCTTTGTCACGAAAATATTGTCATCTGCATTAGTAAACTGGTCATTAAACTAGTATATTTTTAGTTTATAATGTTGCATGCCTCTAGTGCACGTGTCACTCTCCTTGACTCCACTTTCATATGACGGGGATGTGCTTTCAAAAAATTATGAAGGCTTTTTAAGTGTTAGCAACTCATGACAACTCTTGACATTCTATTCTAAAACAAGTTCCAGCCCTAAAAAATATTGGAGCTCTGTTAATTTAATACCAACTTTAAGCTCAACCTCAGTAATGCTTTAAAATTTTAGCAGTTTAGATTATAATATAGACCATACTATTCCATTTCAATGAAACAGTTTACTCTAAAGTACGTAAGATCTATTGTGATCAAGAGGTTCATGTTATTAGTCTTATTACTGAAGCTGCTGTAAAGCACATGACAAGCAGCTAAAAAATTGTACAAATTAACCCCTTAGATTATAAGCTTTTTATTAATTTTGCAGATAGCCACACTCAGATAACTAGAATTGTTTTTACATCTTTTTCTCCCAATTAATCCTTTATCCCTTGTCGATCCCGGTTTACTTTGCCGGTTTCCATTCAATTTACCTGAGAGATTACTTTCAGGGATCTGGGGGTATCACTATCAAGAAGAGCAATCAAGCGTTACTGATTGGCATATACGAGGAGCCTATGACTCCAGGCCAATGCAACATTGTTGTTGAAAGGTTAGGTGACTACCTCATTGACCAGGGCCTGTAATTCCAACAGTAAGTAACTAGTTTTCCTCCATTTCTCCTGTGGATTATCATTTCATATACTGATGAAGTGCCATAACATTTGGATTTCTATAATACAGATGGAATCGTAACAGTGTGTAATTCATGGAAAGAACTAGTGTGTGGATTGCTACTTTTAAAGGGCGGGGAACCGGGATTAAATCACTTGTGTCCAATTCTTTCCCAATATTGTATCCATCTACCTTTTTAATTTGTTTTGATTGGAGCATGTCCCTGTACAAGAAGAGATTATTTTTGCTACAAGAATTGGGATATTATCAACTTCTGGTATATGTAAGTTTTCAAAGTATGAAGTAATGTACCTAATTCATGGTTTTGGTTTCTACAATAATGGGGCATTTCTACAATAATGGAGCATTCTTGGTTTGCTTGAAGACAACTGTGTTCATTTTCTCAGTACGACTAAACCAGCCATGAATTTGGCCAAAACTGACTAATTGTATGTGAAATTTTTTGAAGTGTTTCCAATCCTAAATATATAGCATGTGCCCTTGTCTATATTATACTATATGAAAACTAAAGTTTAGAATATTTATAATAATTAGCTGAGCACTTCATATGCATATTAGTTTCTTTGTAAGGTGTTACCAAGTGCTTGTTTGTTACAAGGTGTTATGGATAAAACACTAGGGTGTATTAATTGCGATGTGTGTAAGAGTTTATCGAGTTTTAATGGTTGAACTTGTGTTTCGTGACTTAATTCTACCATCGCAAGATGCCTACGTATCTTAGTATATGAGAATCAAGTCAGATGTAGTTCTAAGAATAAGGGGTTAAACCCTTTATATAGACGTAGAGAGTCTAAGAATTAGAGTAGGTTTAGGATCCTTGGTGGACAAAGCACCTCCTTGAAGGATTTTGGATTCTTCTTGTAGTTTCAATATAGGAATATGTTTCCTTGTTGATTGAGGTGTCTTGGGGCTACTTCTCGTAGTAGTTTCCTTGTAGTTGGACGTGATTAATTAGTTGTGTATTTAGCTAATTAATTAATTATGAATTTATTTAATAATTAGGGTTTCAAGTCTCATCAAATGGGTCTTCCTTTTGGACCAAACTAGGTCTAATCAATACTACATTAATTGTGTCTTTAGGGTTTATTTTTAGCCCATATCATTTGCCCACCCCAACTTCTATAAAGTGTGCAACACTTTGCAGGAGTTAAAGTTCGTGAATTTGTCGTTGAAGTTCTCCTTTATGTTTACTAGAATTTTGCTAAATTCTATTTTATCCTTAATGATTTTCCTTTATTTATGGAGAATTTTCCACAATTCTTTCTTTGTACTCACATGTATTTTTTCTTATTTTTAGGATTTTTTCTCTATTTTTAGAGAATTTTTCATAATTTATTTGTAACCACGTGTATTTTTCCTTAATTTTTAGAGAATTTTTCATAATTTATTTGTACCCACATGTATTTTTTCTTAATTTTTAGGAATTTTTCTATATTTTTAAAGAATTTTCTATAATTTATTTGTACCCACATGTATTTTTCTTTATTTTTTAGGAATTTTCTTCTATTTTATTGAATTTTTCATAATTTATTTGTACCCACGGGCATTCTTCCTTAATTTTTAGGAATTTTTCTCTATTTTTAGAGAATTTTCTATAATTTATTTGTACCCACAAGTATTCTTCCTTAATTTTTAGGAATTTTCATTTTATTTTTAGAGAATTTTTCATAATTTATTTGCTATTTAAATCATTTTTAATGATTATTTAGCATTTTTCTGAGTGAAATTTTATCAGGAATCCTAGTTGAATTCGACCAGGATCCTGGTCGATTCTAGGCCGTCTGGGAGTCCTGGTCGACAAGGGTTCCTGGTTTGCCAAGGCTCCTTGTGAGGATCCTGGTCGAGCAGGGTTCCTGGTCGAATTCGACCAGGATCGTAGTCAGTTTTGGGACCTCTTGGAATCCTGGTCGACAGGGGTTCCTGGTCGGCCAGACTTTCCTCGGTGATTCCTGGCCGGCCATGATTTCTGGTCGGTTTCTGGCATCCTTGAAATCCTAGTCGAATGGGATTCCTAGTCGAATTTGATTAGAATCCTAATCGTTTTTGTGCCATTTCTGAGACCCTAGTCAATGGGGACTCATAGTCGAATTTAGGCCATCAATTGGCTTCTAGTCGAATGGGGTTCCCAGTCGATTTTAGGCCATCTTTTGGCTTCTAATCAATAGGGGTTCCTGGTCGTTTTTAGGCCATCTTTTGGCTTCTAGTCGACAGAGGTTCCTGGTCGTTTTTAGGCCATTTTATGGCTTCTAGCCGACATGGGTTCCTGGTCATTTTTAGGCCATCTTTTGGCTTTTAGTCGACAGGGGTTCCTGGTCGATACTTGATGATTTATGAAGTTAATGGGCCCTGGCCCATGAATTTTAAATTTCTCACAAATTATTTTGGTGGTCTTAGTCCACGTCGTTTTTTGGCCAAAGGCCTGTTAGGCCCAATTAGTTTTTGGGCTTTATTTTTACCAGCTATAGAAGGTTTAACCGGTTGAGTTACCGTTTCCCTCGCCTATAAATCAGTGAAGTGAGAACTTCATTTTTCACTTCTTACTTCCTTAGTAAATTTCTCTCTAAAAATTTCTCTCTAGAGTTTTTTTAGTAAAGGCGTTTTCAGGCAATTTTTCTAATCAACCTTCATCTCTCTTGTTTCAAACTTTCATCTGTTGAATATCAATGGCGAACCAAGATGTTGCTCAATAAAAACTCCTTGCCAGGGCGACCAAAAGAGGTAACGTAGTCGTTGTAAACCCAACATTTTCTTCAATTTCTATTTTGTTGCAAAACATGGGTGATGAATTCTCCACCTTGGCGGAGTTGGATGCCTTTAGATATACCAGCATTTTTACCAACCAGGTTCATTGTGATAAATTCACAAAGTTGTACAAATTGCCTCTCGGGTATAAGTTTGTTTTGGCCGGGCCTGGTGATCGGGCCTTTCATTGGCGGCCCAATAGGCTATGTGTATTTAGGGATGCCCTCTTAGGTGAGCTTAGATTTCTTTTCCATGAGTTTATAGTTAGGCTTTTGGCTGAAGTTAGGATCAACCTATGTCAATTAAGTCTGAACTCGTGGCGGACCCTTCTTTGTTTTATGGTTTTATGCCTTATGAAAAACTATCCTTTTTTTGTAGCAGTTTTTAGAAGTATTTTTCAATTCAAGAATAGCCCAACTTCGATGCTGGGCTGAGTTTATATTAGCCATAGGCAAGGTGTATCCCCTATTTTCAGTAACAAGTCTTTACCCGATTCCAATCAAGAATGGAGGAGGGATTTTCTATTTTAGGAGTGGGAAGGTGGCGATTGGGGCACCCTATTTAGGCCCACATTTTGTAAAGTTAAAGACGGGAACGCGGGCCTGATCCAACTATCCCCTGAGAAGAAGCTGATAATCGCGGATTTGGGCCAAGACAAGGGCCTGACCCATCACATAAAGCTTTTGGAGGAGTTTTCTTTAAAGGTCGTGGGTCTTTCTAATATTTCTGATAATGATAACTTTCTTACCTTACTTTTATTTTTTTCTCGATTTTTCTGAGTCTAATTTTTTATTTCCTTGTTTGTTTTGCAGCTACTGAAAATATCAATTTTCATTTGGGCGTGGGTGACCAAGAAACCCACAAAATGCGCAAGGTTCGCGAGGCTCTTGAGGCCCAATCAAGGAGCCTAATCTTCCGGGCTTTCTTCAACCTTGTGAAGGGGGCCCAAAGCAAGGCTAGGGGAAAGAGGCTTTGTTAAGAGGAGGAGGACCCGCTTACGGCGCCGTGGAGGCCTAGCTGGGGCATAAGGAAACAAGACACCGTTGTCGGGAGTACCTTAAACTCCGTCGACTGGTCCAGAAATGTTATTCCTCCGGCTGATAAGGCCAAGATTGTTCTGAAAACAGACATTGAAGAGGCCGAGACTCTTGGGGTCCAAGTCGTTGCTACGGTAAGGCCTAACTTTTTCTCTTAATTTCATTCATATTTGGTCATTCTTTTTGTCTTTCCATTTTTTTCTAACTTAAATTCCTATTGAATATGTCAATACTTACTTCCAGACTATGGCCCATCAGGCTAAGACTTGGCGCTATTCTGAGAAGGCCCAAAGGAAGGGCAAAGCTAAAGCCGATGAGAAGGTGGCCTCACTCGAGAAGAAGCTGCTCGAGAAGGATCAAAAGTTGATAGCAGCCCATGCTGAGCTGCAAGAGCTAATAGCCGAGAAGAAGGCCTTGATCAACGAGTACATGGAGTCGGAAGAATTATATGCTTTTATTGATAAGCATGATGACCTAGTTTTTTCGACTGCCGGTGCCCAAGCTTGGGGGAAGTTCCCCAATGCCATCTTGGCTAAACATCTGGGCTTGTTTGATCTGGCTAACTTCCCTGCTCCCATGGGCAACCTTTGGCCTTGACCTCCACCATCCGCGAGGATAACTCTGGTGATATTTCGGGTAGTGAGGCCTTGGATGATTATGACAAGATCTTCGACTCCCCAGAGGCCGAGGAGAATGCTCAAAAGGAGATCGAGGAAGAAGAGAAGACTCGAGAGGAGAAGAAGGATGAGGAGGATGTCGAGGACCTTAGTTTTTATTTCCCTCTTTATATTATTTTTTCTCGTATTCCTTGTATTTTCCTTTTCTGTTCGAGCTATGTACCCTAAAGACCTTTTATTTATAAAAAGTTTATGTTGTCGTTCTTTTCCCTTTTCTTGCCTTATACTTTTCGAGTACATAGGAAAGATAACGACTTAGATTTTATACAGAAAGCGCCAATCCAGGCTTGGCTTTATTCTTTGATTATGAAAGAATTAATAGCCTTGATGGCCAATCCAGGCTTGTTCATCAGTGTATTCATAGGTTTAAAAAAACTTCATTATATTAATAGTGCCTTCAAGGCTAAAAGTAGGCGCAACACTTACAAAAAAGGAAATCCTACTTGGAATGAAAGGATCTTATATCTTAGTGGTTTCATCGAACCTTATTTCTACATAGTTCCTAATAAATATAAGAATTCACCATTGAATTCTTTAAACATAATAAATCTTCAGGTTTGAGGCATGTCAAGTTCTTTGTATTTCAACATCTTCTAGGGTTTCAAGGATGTATGATCCTCCTCCCTTGAACTGTTTTATCTTGTAAGGTCCTTCCCAATTAGGGGTTAATTTTCCTTTTGGGGCCTATTTCAGAAGCTTCAGCCTTTCTAAGAACTAGGTCTCCTTGTCGGAAGAATCTTTCCTTAACCCTTAGGTTATAGTAGAAAGAAGATTTCTTCTGATATTCTATGATCTTTGCATGAGCCATGTCTCTGACTTCATCAATCAAGTCTAATGCAAGTTTCATCCCTTTTCCATTTTCCTCAAGCTCAAAGGCCTTGATTATTGGGGATATATGTAATATTTCAACTGAAACCACTGCCTCGGCTCCATAGGCCAAGAAGAATGGAGTTGCATCAGTGGTAACTTTGTGAGTAGTTCTATATGCCTAAAGTATTGGAAAAAGCTCATCCACCCATGTGCTAGCTGATCGTTCAATCCTTTTTTTGAGTCTGTCAAGGATGATTTGATTGGCTACTTCTGCCTGCCCATTTTCTCGGGGATGTGCCATAGAAGTAAAGCGTAGATCGATGTCATTATCATTGTAATATTCCTTGAATTCTTCATTGTTGAATTGTGTTCCATTGTCTGTGACCAGTATTCGTGGTATTCTGTACCTGCATATGATGTTTCCCTAGAAGAATTGAGCTACTTGTTGGTGGTTATCTTGGTCAATGGTTTAGCCTTAATCCACTTAGTGAAATAATCGATTGCAACGATCAAAAACTTTCTTTGTCTATTAGCCATTGGAAAGGGCCCAATGATGTCCATTCCCCACATTGCAAAGGGGATGGGGGAACTGATGGACGTCAATATCTCAGGAGGTTGCCTGACAACTGGCGCATGCCTTTGGTATCTGTCACATATTCTCACATATTCTTTGGAATCTTTCAACAAGTCAGGCCAGTAAAAATCGAGGCAGGTAATTTTGTGAGCTAAAGCTCTGCCCCCCAAGTGTTGGCCACAGATTCCTTCGTGTACTTCCTTTAATGCCTCATGGGCTTCGCCGGGCTTAAGACATTTCAAGTAAGGAATAACAAAAGATTTCTTGTAGAGGATTTCATCGATAAGAACGTACTTTAACGCCCTCACAGTAAGTTTTATGGCTTTCATAGTATTGACAGGAGTCCACCCAGACTGAGGGTGAGCTTTAATTGGATCCATCCAGCAACTGCCCATGTTTATCGGGGCTACTAGCTTTGCGTTGATGTTAGGGGTCTTCAAGACTTGAAAGTAGACACTTCCCATATGTTCATCCACTTCTGATGATGCAAACTTTGATAAGGCATCGGCCTTTGCATTCTCTTCTCTAGGGACATATTTCATTTGACATTCGTCGAACTGAGTCATTAGAGCTTTTACCAGTCGGAGGTATTTAACCATGATTTCTTCCCTTGATTCAAACTCTCCATTCTCTTGGGATATGACTAACTTCGAGTCCCTACAAACTTTAAGGTATTTGGCATTCAGTTCTTTGGCCAAGCCCATGCCAGCTATCAGAGCTTCATATTCGGCTTCATTGTTGGTCGTTGGAAATCAAGCTTAATAGTATACTCAATGACGAACCCTTCGGAGCTTTGTAGCACCAAGCCTGCTCCACTAGATTTTGTTTTTGATGTCCCATCAAAATTGAGCACCCAATATTCCTTATGAGTCTGTCCTTCTTCTTCCTTTTGGGGTGTTTTCTGTCCCCCGACTTCTTGGTCATTGATGGTACATTCGACCACGAAGTCAGCAAGAGCTTGAGCTTTAATGGTCGTTCGAGACTTATACTTGATGTCGAATTTCCTAGCTCTATGGCCCATTTAATCAATCTTCCACTTGCTCTAGGGCTATGTATGATGTTTCTTAAAGGTTGATCAGTTAGCACCTCGATATTGTGTGCTTGAAAGTAAGGCCGCAATTTTCTTGAGGCCATTATCAAGGCTAACACAATATTCTCAATCTTGGAGTAGTTAAGTTATGCTTCATGCAGGACCTTGCTCACATAATAAACTGGCTTTTGAATCTTTTTTTCTCCCTTTATAAGGACAACACTTAGGGCCTTTTCTGATATGGGCAAATATAAGTATAAGATGTCCTCGGGACTAGGCTTGACCAACAACGGAGCTTCGGCCATATATTTATTTAGATCCTCGAAGGCAACCTGACTTTCTTCTGTCCACACAGTCTTTTACTTTCTTCAAAGTCTTGAAGAAAGGTAGGCATTTATCTCCAGACTTTGAGACGAACCTTCTTAGGGCCGCAACTCTTCATGTCAACTTCTGGACATCCCTTACTGTCTTCGGGGGTTTCATGTCGAGTATAACCTTAATTTTGTCAGGATTGGCCTCAATCCCCCTTTTAGAGACCACCATTCATAAGAATTTTCCAGACCCTACGCCAAAGATACATTTTGCAGGGTTTAACATCATTCTATGGTATCTCAGCACTTCAAAAGCCTCTCTAAGGTGTGCAATGTGATCAGCCTTATCAAGACTTTTAACTAGCATATCATCAACGTAAACCTCCATGGTTTTTCCAATAAAGTGTTTGAACATTTTGTTAACTAGCATTTGATAAGTGGCTCCTACATTCTTTAACCCAAAGGCCATAACAAGATAACAGAATACACCAAAGTCAGTGATGAAAGATACCTTGGCAATGTCATCCGCGTGCATCCTAATTTGATTGTATCCACTAAAGCCATCCATGAAGCTTAACATATCATGTCCTGCCGTGGCATCTATAACTGCATCGATACTCGGGAGAGGGAAACAATCCTTCGGACATGCATCATTTAAGTCAGTAAAGTCTACACACATTCTCCACTTGCCGTTGGATTTCTTGACCATCACAGGGTTAGCAAGTCATTTTGGAAATTGAATTTCTTTAATGAAACCAGCCTTTAGGAGCTTCTCCACTTCTTGCTTTATGACCTCTTGCCTTTCTGGAGCAAAGTTTCTCTTCTTTTGTTTTATCATTTTTCATCTTGGATCCACGTTAAGCTTATAAGTGATCAGTTCGGGGTTAATCCCCGGCATATCAGCCGCTGTCCAGGCAAATAAGTCCCCGTTTTCTAGCAAGAACTTTGTTAACTTCTCTTTCATGGGCTCTTTTAATGAGGCTCTAATGTAGGTGACTTTCTCTGGTTCTCCTGGAATTAAGAGAATTGGAACCAAGTTTTCAGCTGGCTTCCCCCTTGAGTCCATGTACTATATGGGTAGGACTTGCCCTCTGACTCGATTGGGTCTTAAGGCGGCCACATAACAACTTCTTGCCATTCTCTGGTCTCATTTTTCCTCTCCAACGCCATTTCTGGTGGGGAACGTTATCTTCAAGTGATAACTCGAGACGACGGCCTTAAAAACATGCAAGCATGTTCTTCCAAGGAGTGCATTGTACGTAGAAGATGTTTTGATTACCAAAAATGTTAGTATCTGGGTGGCCTCTCGAGGCTCTCTTCCCATTGTTATGGGTAGTTGGATGGTCACTTTTACTTTCGACTTCACAAAGGCATCGTAGAACAAGATATC
The DNA here is from genome assembly GCA_028671895.1 of Oenanthe sinensis. Lineage (NCBI taxonomy): Eukaryota > Viridiplantae > Streptophyta > Magnoliopsida > Apiales > Apiaceae > Oenanthe > Oenanthe sinensis. The sequence continues at coordinate 14,149,932 of CM053799.1, forward strand.
TACGGATGCTGCATTGTCCACCATGACTCTTTTTACTTCTGAATTGCCTATCAAAGGGGCTACGGCAAGGGGATCATCGTGGGGGAACTTTATTCCTTCCAAGTCTGAGTCATTAAAGAATATGACCACCTCTGTTCTAGCGCGTTTAGGTGCTTCTCCTATGACTAGCATAACTTCTCTAGCGTATGCTTTCTTTGAGTTCCTTGAGTTCCTTACAGTTGTAGATCCTCCAAAAATCATATTAATAACTGGCCCTTTAGGCTAGGTATTCCTATCTCGATTATCATTATTTCTCCCGTTATCATCGCGCATATCGCGGCTTCCATCTTTGCTGAACTTAGAAAGTTGTCCTCTTCTGATAAGGAATTCGATTTCATCATTTAGTTGTCTGCAGTCATCCGTGTCATGCCCGGTATCCTTATGAAATCGGCAAAATACATTCTTGTTTCTCTTCTCAGGATCAGACTTTAGGGGCTTGGGTCAACTCAGGTCTCGATCTCTTTCAATATCCATCAGGATTTGGCTTCGAGACGTATTTAGCCTTGCATATTTAGCGAACCTTGGTTCCAAGTTATTTTTCTTAGGAGGGGATTCTGAACCCTTATCCGTCTTAGAATACTTGTTCTGGGCATCATACTCTTGATCACCTTTTCTTTTTTTGTTATTTTTCCCATTTGTCGCCAGTAGTATAGTGATTTTCCTCGTGCTTTCTTCTGCCTTAATATATTTCCTTGCTCTATCTTGGAGGAGGAGCATGTTTTCGGGCAGATACTTGGCTAGAGACCTCTTGAAGTAAGGATTAGTCGTCCTCTGTTGTAAGGCTATCATAGCTCCTTTCTCATCCAAGTCTGGTACCTTCAAGGCTTCCTTAGTGAAACGATTCAAGTAGTCCCTTAAGGATTCGTTATTTCCCTACTCTAGGTTCATGAGCGAAGCTGAACTCTTTTCGAGCACTCTTCGGCTTATGAATGGGCTTATAAAAGATTTTCTTAGTTCTTTGAAGGACCCAATAGAATTGGGAGGTAACCGTCTATACCAACATTGAGCCATTCCCCCCAAGGTTTGAGGAAAAGCCCTGCACTTGACAGCATCGTTGATAGGTTCGTTGGAGAAAGTTCTTACATGATTCGAGGGGTCTCCTGTTCCATTATAGGTTTTGATGGTGGGCATCTTGAACTTCCTTGAGATGTGAGCGTTCATGATTTCTTCGGTTAAGGGTGGTGTTGGATCATCAGGATCTCCGAGTGGCAGCAACTCAGTGGGATCAGCCCTTGTAGTTTCCCTCCTTTCTCTCGAAGGGTTTCATCTAGATCTATGATATCAGGGGCTTCACGCCTCGGGGTTGACCTTGTGTCCTGCCTACCCAAGGCTTTCTTTAGCTCTTTGAGTTCAGACTCTTAAGAAGCGATTTTCTATTCTAGTGTCCTACGGGACTGAGAACGTTGGCTCCCTACAGATTCCTTGCCAGGCCTTCTTCTCCTAAGATTAATATCGGTGCCTTCAGAGCTTTCATCATCAGTTGAATATGGTCCCGAAAAATCACGGATTCCTTCTCTACGTCCATAGTTTTGTGGGGGTTCCAACCCTCTGATGTATGGAATGGGATAAGCTTGGGAGAGTCCAAGCCTAGGTTGGGTAATAGTACTAATGGGAATAATAACATCAGAAATTTGTGCATGAGGTGGAGCAGTAGTAATAAAAGGAGTTTGATTTACCTGAGATAGAGGGTCAGATTTATGAACGACTTCCTCGGAATTAGTAGAGTGGACGATTTCGCTGAACGGGCCAAGTCTTTGAGTGCTAGGGCTTTGAGTTTCAGCAGGAATAGTGGTGGTAACGGAAACCTCGGTTGTTTGAGTTTTGTCAAGAGGAATCATAGCAGTCGGGTCTCTTGTGGTAGAGATGATGTCTCAATTAGCTCTTCGTGTTCTTACCATGGTTGATGTTGTCTTCCCACAGACGACGCCAATGTTATGGATTAAAAACTAGGGTGTATTAATTGTGATATATGTCGGAGCTTATCGAGCTTTAATGGCTGCACTTGTGTTTCGTGACTTAATTATGCCCTCACAAGATGTCACGTATCTCAGTGCGTATGAGAATTAAGCCAAACGTAGTTTTAAGAATGATGGGTTAGACCCTTTATATAGACGTAGAGAGTCTAAGAATTAGAGTAGATTTAGGATCCTTGGTGGGCAAGGCACCTCCTTGAAGGATTCTGGATCCTTCTTGTGATAGAAGTAGTTTCTATGTAGGAATATGTTTTCTTGTTGATTGAGATGTCTTGGGGGCTACTCCTCGTAGTAGTTTCCTTGTAGTTGGATGTGATTAATTAGCTGTGTATTTAGCTAATTAATTAATTACAAATTTATTTAATAATTAGGATTTTGAGTCTCATCAAATGGGCCTCCTTTTTGGACCAAATTAGGTCTAATCAATGCTACATTAATTATGTCTTTATGGTTTATTTTTAGCCCATATCACAAGGTAAAAGTAAATATAATGACAAAATTATCAAATTTTTGAGTGCATGTGTATAAAAATGGCAATTTCAGAATAATTTTATTCATTTTTTTAGGTAATAATTTAACAACCTAACAAGAAAAATACAAAATGTTGGGACATACTCTAAGTCAAAGTCAACAATACCCTAGACTAGTAAAATAAATGGAACAGCCTCCAAATTAGTTAACATCGAGATAAAGCCCTAAAAAATAAAGTACATTGAGACGCAGTCTCAAATATGGGTGATAATTTCGGGTTCTGGGTCGGGTTCGTGTCGGGTCAGATTGTATCTGATTGTTTCAGGTTGATTTTTTCTTAACCTTAACCCGTACCTACCGTGTCGGGTTTCAGGTCATTTCTGGTTTCACCACCTTTACTATTTTTTAGAGTGATTGAAAATATACTTATATATTATATACTCTCCATGTCCCGATTTATATGGACCGATTACTTTTGCACAAATTTTAAGATAAAACGGTTCATTTCTCTTTCATTGCACGTGAAAATTACAGTTCAAATGTATAATATGTATTGTACCCACTTTGTGAGGTGTAAAAAATGGCGGGACATGTATAAAATATTATTATTACTATTAAATAATTATGAACCAACTAACGAGTCTCTATCATTTCACGTGAAAGTTACTTTATTATACCTAAATTTAGTTATTTTGAACATAAAGTATTTCAAAAGTAGGATTGTAAATAGATGGTTCATTAATTTTTGGGTCATTTTTGGGTTTCGGGTTCATGCCTGATTATACCTAATTGTTTCGGATTGAATATTTACTAACTCAAATTCATATTTTTTCGGGTTAAGTTCGTGTCAGGTTTCGATTAGGTTAGAAATGGTCACCCCTGGTCTAAAATAAATTGCCTTACTATAACATGAGAAGTATAGCTGGTCTTGCGCTACTCGTTTCCTGAAATTTTTGCTTTCAAAGAGTTTGCTTCACATTATGTACTCCCCCCGTCCCATAATAATAGTCTTTTTTGGAGAAAAAAACTATCCCATAATAATAGTCTATTTCTACTTTCAATGTAAAAAAATAGGTATGACATCTTTGTCATTTCCAATATAAAACTTATTTTATTTAATATAAAATAGTCATAATAAATATGATACGCACGAAAAATTATTGTGGAGTCATAATAAACATGGGACGAACGGAGTATTTGATTTTTTAAAAGAATTTGTACCGTCGATTGTGGTGTAATATTGTAAAGTTTCAAGTTACGCTCTCTCCAAAAACTAAGAACTGCAACTGCAAGGAAGGTAATAAATCTGATTTATGAAACTCGAGGTGATAGGCATGTATATTTCAATTCGGTAAAAACTCATCAGATATTTAATATAGATTAATTAATTTACTAAATGAACAGTGTAAAATAATATGAGCATTAGACTCAAGAGCATTATTGCAAAGAAGATCATTTGAATTTGTTTGTTGTCTTCGTTGGAGAAGTTTATCGCAATTAAGAAAGTTCTCTTAAATTGCCAGTCAAAAGATAAAAGAATTATTTGGGAATTGACAATAGATGTCATACCGCTTTGTACTAGTTGACCACTGGTGCACGCACGAGTCACGACTACGTATAGAATCCGAAATAACTCTCGTCTATACTATATTTTTTTTTGCTAAGTTCTTGTCTGTAGCAAATAATAATCAAAAAATTAAAATTTTTGGTGGATATGATATTGGATTACGAGCCTTAAAAATATATAATATTAGATATAATTTTATTTGTTATAATATTAAACCTAATTATATAAATATTTATATGGACTACAATTTTATTTTTTAGGCCAAATTATATATTTATTATAATACGTGTCCAAATTATAACATATTTATATTAAATAAAATAAATTTATATAAAAGAAGAGAATATATAATATTAATATAAATTCTTAATATTATAAAATTTTATATTAAATATAAATAAAAACTAATTTACTTAAATATTAAGTATCTCGTGCTTAACACGGGTTATAACTTGTATAGATATAAAGAAAGCCATCCCAATACATGTGGTCTGCATTATACACCATAATCTAAAATAAGTGTATCTGATATGTATTTAAAAACTGTATCCTCTTTTTTTATTGAGATATTTTTTTATTAAATGCGTATTTTAGATATTAAAAATAGACAAAATTATAATTTGCATACATGAAATTTTTCACTTTTGCATTTTAGTGTCCAGAATAAAAAAGTAGTCATTTGCATGGTTAAATATACTTTTTTAAATACTTTAAGACCTCCGAAACATGAACATTAGAAAAATAACGGACCATTACGTTTTGAAGGGTAAAATGGTCAATTTAAACTTATAACAGCTATATTGTGTGTGTGTGTGTGTGTGTATATATATATATATATATATTGCATATATCCCAATTTTAAACCCTATTTTAAAACAATTTAGTGATTAAGAACTCAAATTTAATGGCTAATTATATCTGAATTTAATAAAATTTGATTTCTAATTACTGAGATATTTTAAATTAAGGTTTAAAGGTGGATATATATACAATATAGCCGTTATAAGTTTGAATAGACCACTTTATCCTTTAAAAACGTAACAGTCCATTACATTTCTAATGTTTTTGGAGGCTTTAAAGTGATTAAAATGTATTTTTAGCCATGTAAATGACTATTTTTTTATTCCAACCGTTAATTTTGACCGTCTATCATAAAAATAAATTAACGGAGTCTTCTGTACTATATTATTATAACCAAATAAGATAATTTTTTTTTCAATCTTGCATATCGAAAAACGGTATAGTCTAGGAGTAGCATCTCTTTAATTCTGTCACGGTTTCACTATTATAAAATATGGATTCTCTAAGTTATCAATAATAAAATGTATGCATATTATCCAACAAATTACTTACTATTGAACTTTGATAGCACAGAAACTGAGACGAGGCCCCGAGAAAAAAGTGCACCCCCATTGTTACAAGTACAGCTTTACAGCCGTTGACAATTCAAAATATCAAAATTTTCGCATCTCACAGTTAACCTCCGACATCCTTCCTCCCCGGACAGCTTTGCCATCCGGAATTACTCTCTCATCCAGACTAATCCGGATAACAGAGTACGGGGAAAATGATAGCGCAGAAACTAACAGAGATGAGACCCGGTGGCAAAAAAGGTCCAGTCAATTAGGCATGACCCAACCGCCCGACAACTTAGGCCCGATCCCATGACTGCACAAGGTGTCCACGTAGGCACCAACTGTCAAGACATAAAGGAAAAGGCGCAGGCACAATTATTTGGAACAATTTTTTTTTCAAAAAAGACTAATATTATGTGATGGAGTGAGTAGTATTTTAAGAAATATTTTAATATTTTGAGATGTCGTTAATATGATTATCCGGTAAATGTAGGTTTTTACACTTTTGTCCCACCCGTCGCATATAAATACTGCACCCATTAGTCCTTTTCTTCCCCGGTCATTGATTGTGTTTTATTCAGGGTTTGGATTTTCTTGAAACACAAATAATTACATTTTTAGGCTGAAGAAATGGGAATTCCATCAGAGATGAGAGATGCATGGGCTGCTCAAAGGAGAAACGCTTTGTTTATTGCTTCCCCTTCTGAAGATCAGAGGCTTATTAATTCAAAAAATTGCACCCAAGGTTTTCTTTTTCCACTATTTCTTCTGTTTCTTTGGTGAAGATTCAAACTTTTTTTATATATAATTTGGTTTTTGTTGTGGTTGCTTTATCAGTTTGTAGCTTATTACTTGGTTTTATTCATTTCTTGTGAGGTTATGGTTTTATGGAGATTAGTGAAAAAGTTTAGATATGTTTGTGCTGAATATACTTGTGCTCTAACTTTTGCATAACACACACACACACTCTTGTGTGACCAGTTGTCATGCAAATTTGGGTTTATGATTTGGTGGCACTCTCATTTTCATCGTTGTTTTTTTAGGCCATGATTGTGTTGATAATTATTTAGGTATATATTAGGAAAATTCATCATGAGAACTAAGTTATATATTTCAATTGGGGTGTGTGCCGTAATGTTGAAGTCGGGGTTGGTTTTGCAGGAAATGGGATATTGCTAGTCCCGAACTAAGTTGAATTAGGACAGTTTACACTTTTGCTACCATTACATTTTCTATGTTATGAAAGATTCAAACTTTTTTATTTTTATTGGAGAGAAGTTGGTTTTTGTGGTGTAATCTCATGTTTAGTGGGTGTTTGATTATTTTTTAGCTTATTACTTTGATAAAGTTTAGATTTTTTTTCTGCCGCTTGAATTTGTGTCTTAACATTTGCTATACATATGTGTATGTATGTGATTTGTGTGAATTAGTTGTCAAACAAATTTGAGTATATGAAGACTTGTGAAATTCTTGAAAGCTGGAAAGTTCATGATTGGGGATTTATGAATTTGGGACATCCATCACTGTTTTCTTTTGGTCATGATTGTGTTGATAACTAATTAGGAAAATATTAGGTCAATATAGCATCAGAGGTAAGTTATATAATCTCATTTGGGGTTTCATATTGTAATATCAAAGTTGAGGTCAATTTTGCAAGAAATGAGTCACTGCTAGACCCGAACTCATACTGGTTGTGCTAGAGTGGCAAGCATCTTGAACTAGCTAATTGTCTATGAGACTGCAAAAAGTTTGGGGTTAAATGTTTAACTTATATGTAGCAACAAGGGTTTTTCTAGTATGTTACAAATTTCCGGGCATCATATGAATTGATTTCATGTGGATTGAATAAAATTACAGAGGGTGTCCGTGCTGGAGCTAAGGCAGCTTCTATTGCTTGTGTTGCCAGTCCTGTGCCTACGGTATGTACACTTTATACTTCTGTTTTCCTTGAATCCTTGTGACTCAATATTTCCCATCTTACAGTCTGCCAAATTTTAAAGTAGCTTTCTATTTACATTGAATAAAGTAATGAACTTGAGGTCTACCTCTCTGTGAGAAACAATGACTAGGAGACTATGGGCTTTATGTGGGTGGCAGTGTTATTACTAATGATATTATCATACTTGACATTTACAAGACGACAACAATATTTCACAGCTTTGGTTTCAAATGTAGCATAGAAATTTGCAGTTTACGATAGTTCCTGTTATCTGTTAGCAACTAATACCTATATATGGATCTTGATTCTTTTTCTTTCCAATTTTTTTTAGTTGACTGCTTGTCGTATGATACCATGGGCCAAGGCAAACCTCAACTATACTGCTCAGGTTCTCATCATATCTGCTGGTATGCTAATGAATACATGGTCATCACGAGCATGCATATCCTTGTTGAAACATTAAGCGTAGTCTCCTACGTAAGAACTAAGAAAGTCATGGATGAATTGTAGTCTATCTAGTATCCATTAATATTTATGTGTAAGTTACCTTGAAGGACTCTGTTAGGCACGTTTAGCCTCACACATATTTTCTAGTTTTCTGTGAGTTATACAGAAGTTATATGAAAATTTCCTTCTCTATAAATATCTAGTGACTGGAGACAACCTAAATATTACTTAACAAGTTTATGTCATATGATTCAACAAAGATATCAATCATCTTTTTATATTGATCCTGCAGCATATTGTTTAGTATGAAATCCTTCTTAATGCATATATATGTCTAGCTTTTGCATATTTGACAGTTAGCACTGACATCATCTTTTGATGAATAGCATCTATCGCTGCATACTTCATTGCTGCTGACAAAACAATCTTGGAAAGCGCAAGAAGAAATGCTGAGTATGGAAAGTCAGCTTAGGGGGGAGAATTCTGAACCTTGTGAATTTTCATATTCTGTATACAAGTTGAGAAGCTTTTGTTCAATGTAAAGTGCAGCATAGAAAAGTTGCTGTGCTTTGTAGTTTGTATTGCAATGTTCCTTTTTGAGTATGGGAAAAAAAAATCAGCCAAGGATAAGGATTCCGATCCTTGTGTTTCTAATGGCACTATATTCCATTACCTGCAATTATGTAAACAAAGCTTATGACTAGTTGAATGCATGCTTTTCTTAATAATCAGTAGCTTACCATTTTTCAAATATTTTTATTAGTTATGTATATTATATAATTTTTTAGTGTATATTTATTCAATTAAATTCTATTATTTTATTTGAATTTAACAATGGATATAACTTTTAGTTATTTTTTTGTAGTTGTGAGAAGTTAGAACTCTTTATTATTGTTTATAATGTATCTGTATTTAAGATATTATTAAGTTATGTATTCAATTAAACATCTAATATAAATAATTCAATTTTAATAATTAATTGGATCAGATCAAATTAAGGAAATTAGGTCATTTTGAGAGGAACTTTCCGAGTTTTCTTAATGGGTTCTTGAGTCAGACTCGGACGTGGGGCGAGTGTTATTTTATAAGGGTTGCATGTTTGTACAAACATTGTGATTTTTCACGTCGATCCTTCATATATTTTATATTTAATTTAAAACATAGATAAAAATCAAAAACTTCTATAAAATATATGAGAAAGGTAAATATTATTGAGAATTTGGAGCAAATTAAAATCTCTTAATTTTACAATTGAATCATTGAGATAGAATAGTAGCTCCATAAATAAAATATTTTTAGTATAAAATTAGTTCAACTATTCGTAGCACAATACAAAAAACTTGATACGAGCCTTTTGGTAACTTTAAAAAAATATTTATAATTTAAATTAATTTGAAAAGTGAAAAATGAAAATTTTAAGTTATATAATTCTATTGTTATGTATAATTTATGATTTTTTTTAAAATAAGAAAATAAAAACAATTTTTTATAAGTTATACTGCGAATGATGATATTAATTTTAATTAAATAAAATTATAAAATTATTATTAAATAAATTATAAAATAATATAAATTACTCGACAACATTTGAGTTTAAGCTATTTTTTATTTTAGTTTATTTTGTAACTTTACAAATACACATGTTTTAAAAGTTAAAAACAGTTAGCAAACAGGGTTGTAGTGCTGCATAAATGATAAAATACAAATACAGTTATAACTTTTCTTTTGTTTATCTTGTCTTTGGCTTTGTTTCTCCCTTTGGGACAGATCAAACAAGCTGACTCTAATATTATTACTGAATTTCCTATCTTTTGTTTCTAATTCCTGTACAGCAACTTATCAAATGAAGCTGACTTAAATATTATTACTTATCTAGTTATGTATACAATTTCTCATAACAAGATAGCAATGTTACAGAGTCATTGTTGATATATTATACATGCCATATACATTTTAGCATGCCACTGCGCACTGGCATAGCTGAACCTATACTCATGCTCTTACCTATAAGATAGACATCTTTGTGTTTTTCTCATCAACTTAATACTATGCTTAAACTATAACATGAAGCAGAATTATTGAATAATATGAACAAACCTACTATCTTGGTCCACAGACAACTTCTTACTTTTCCTGTAGCTAGATAGATAAGTAGCCACTGGTGAGCTCCCAAGAAGCGGTGCAACATCAAATTCACCCCCTTTGTTACCTTCGCTACTATCTGGAGGACTGGAACGATGAAGAATCTGCAAAACTTCCTTCATCGAAGGCCTACTAGAAGGCAATGCACTAGTGCAAATTAAACCTAGTTTAAAGACAGTCTTCATTTCTTCCAAGTAACAATCTTTCTTGATGTCTTTTTCTAGTATATCAGCAATGCATTTTCCCTCTCCGTAGTGCCTCCATGACCATTCCGCAAGGTTTATGTAATTCTCACTTCCATGATTAGCCTTTCTTCCTGTCACAATTTCTAAAAGTACCACTCCGAAGCTAAAAACATCGATCTTTTCGTTAACTTTGGTAGTATAAGCATATTCTGTGTTTCAAGAAAACATATAATTTTAATGTATACATTTGAATTTTAATAGATTGAAATAAATCAGCAAGCAAAAATTACCTGGTGCAATGTAACCAAATGAGCCAGCGATAGTGGACATAGTGTTGGCCTCATCACCCTTGGCTAAAATCTTAGCCAATCCAAAATCTGCTAATCTAGCTTGGAAATCAGAGTCCAATAATATATTACTGGACTTGACATCACGATGAATGATAGGTGGAGAGCAATCATGGTGCATGTAGCAAAGACCTTGCGCAGCGCCAATGGCTATTTGCATTCTTCTTGGCCAATCTAGTGCAAATTGAACTGATCTAGTCATCTGAGACGCGATTTTCTTATCTCCATGTAGCCATTTGTCGAGACTCTGATTCTCCATGTACTCGTAAACAAGAAGCTTCAAGTTATCACTTGAAATGCAACATAAGAGCTTTACTATATTGGAATGTCTAATTGAACCCAAGATTTCGACCTCAGCAAAGAACTCTTTCTCAAGTGTTTGATCCAGTTTATGATTACTCCAAATCCTCTTAACCGCAATGCATTCTCCAGTTGAACCAACAGGGATTTGATACACTTTTCCTGACCCTCCACTTCCAATCATGTTATTATCAGTCAAGCTGGACATAATATTGGCCTCTGTAAAATCCAATCTTTGAAATGAGGTCAATTTCCATGTAGCTATATCATTTTTCTGCTTCTTCCTTTGGTAATCTCTGGCCAAAAGGAGAATCGAAATAATAGTAACTAGCAAAACAACTAGTGCTAAAACTAGAACAACTGCAAAAGTGTTGAGTGAGAATTTGCGGTTGGAGATTTTAGTATAACAATCACCAAGGCTCAACTCAGGTGTATTGGCACACAGTCCAGAATTGTTCAGGAAACTCTTGTCATATGCCATATTATCAAATTCACCTGGAATTTTTCCTGTGAGTTGATTCGATGACAAGTTCAAAGAAGTAAGCTTTAACTGGCCTAATCGAGCTGGAATAGGACCTGAAAGCTTGTTTTCAGATAAATCTAGATCAAGAAGATTTGGCACAGAACCAATAGCGGGGGGAATTGATCCTGAAAAATTGTTTCTTGCTAAATTCAACGTGTTAAGCGACCTCCATGACTTGATCTCCAGAGGAAATTCACCGGATAATAAATTTCCGTCAAGAATTAGAGTAGTCAGTTGAGAAAGACTAGTGAGCTCTACTGGAATATAACCTGAAAACAGATTGTTACTAGCCTTAAACACAACTAAATTTACCCAAGAAGAAACCCCAGTAGGAATTTGACCAGAAAACTTGTTATTGCTTATTTCCAATCTTGATAAATTCCATGCTAGTCTATTCGGAAGATGACCCGAAAAAAAGTTATCACTTAACATCAAACTTGACATATTCATACATGTCCAAAGGCCTAATGGAACTTCACCTGTGAACTTATTACCATACAGCTGCACAGTCCTCAGACTTGAACAATCCCCAAGTGACTCTGGAATCTCTCCTGTCATATTGTTAAGAAATGCAACCACGCCGGTCAATGTCCCCCCGGAGCATAAATTTTCAGGCAGCTTTCCAGTGAATTGATTGTGTGAAACTTCAAACGCTTCGAGCTTGGAATGTAGACCTAATTCAGCTGGAAATTCTCCAGTAAGATTGTTCCGGAAAACTCTAAAGTCTTTTAATGTAGTGATCTGAGCTATTCCTGATGGAATTTCACCACTTAATTGATTCGAAAAAAGATTAAGTAACTCCAAACTTTTCAAATTTGCAAATTGTTCCGGAATTGAACCAGACAAATTGTTCATAGCGAGATCAATTTCAGTCAAGTTAAATGACTCAATTACTATAGGAATTGAGCCCGAAAACTTATTCTTAAACAAGAACAACTTGCTTAACTTCTTTAGCGACAACAATCCTTCCGGAATAGAACCTTCTAGACCATTCGAGCTCAAATCCAGCCATTCTAAACTCGAGAATCCTGATACATTTTCAGGCAACTTTCCAAATAAATTCGTAGCTGACATCCACAAAAAAATCAGATTTTTTAATTTTCCAAACTCCGGTGGAAATTTCGAATGTGAAAAACCATTATAAGCCAATTCCAAGAATTGGAGTCTACTCAAGTTCCCGATTTCCACTGGAAATGTACCATTGAATAAATTCAGATACAACAAAAGCCCTTCAAGCTTCGGCAAGTTTCCGATAGCAGGAGGAATATCTCCACTGAAGTTATTGGCGCCAAGATTGAGCCACTTGAGTGTTTTGAGGTGGTCAATATCATTAGGAACTGGTCCAGTAAAACAATTTTGAGAAAGATCAAGTTCTTGAAGATTTGAGCAATTGTATAGAACTTTCGGGAAGTTTCCGGGAATGTAATTGTCTGTGAGATTGAATTTTTCGAGGTGTTTAAGGTCACATATCGATGGTGGGATAGGTGATAAAATATTTTTCGAACTTAGATCAAGGCCGATGATTTCTCCGGTGTGTTTGCAATCGATTTCGGGCCAATCGCAAGGCGATGAAGTGTTATTCCAGTGTTTTAGGCTCGAGGGGTTGTCAAATTTTCGCCGGAGATTAAGCAGGATTCTCCGGTCGGTCACCGAGAATTGTGAATTTACTTTATTGGACAAGAAGTTGAGGAAGACGGAAAAGAAAACGAGTGAGAATTTTCGAAAAAAGGAGGGTATTTTTGTCTTTTTAGTCATTTGCAGTGGGTAGTTTTTACCGGGAAAATTTGAGGCCTAGGGAGGAATATAACGGTCTTGTTGTTTTCAAATGAGGTGGGCTAAGTCGTGTTTGGCCTTATAGTTAGTATCGTTTTGAATTTAATATAATTACGTGTTGGCCACTGATGATTACATGTAGGTTGGGTGATGTTGCAATATTGATAATCAAAACAATGGGCTTAAAGCAGTAGCATGAGAAAAAGGATTTCTTTTACTATGGCTCCACCAAACAGCACTTTAGGTATGCCAACGAAGAATCACGTTTGTGCTATCTTAGTGTTTGTTTTCTCTATTCAATTGCATGTTTTTTTTTGAATCACACTCTTGATAGTAAAGTGGTCGGATTTTTTTAGTAGTTGATATATAATTTTAAATATGTGGAAGAAAAAGATATTGTTATTTTTTTTATTTAAATATTTAGAATATGTTCTTTTCTTTAAACCCTAATTTCAATTACACTCTTTCTTTTTATATCAGTGTTTTGATTTAAATCACAATTCATTATATAAAAATATATATCATTTTATCAAATCTGAAATTTTTAACATTTCTAAATCTTCAGATTTGTTTTCGTATCTTTCGGATTTGATTCATGTCATCTGTATCTGTTTTCACATCTTTCGGATCAAATTTTTTGAACCATTTTAGTGTGGATGACTTTTTGGTAATTATATGGGGTATGAACATTTTTTATGGTGTTTTGATCATATTTATGATGTTTATATGTTGTTTACGATGATTTTGTGTCATACTAGATGACTTTTTATGAATTGAGAGTTTTATACTGTATATTTTTGTTACACGTTCATCGACTTATTTGTCTTTGTTGATTTGTTTTTTATTTTTCAGATTTAATTAGATGAGTTATTGCGTGTAGATGGAAGATGAATGCGTGTAGATGGAAGATAAATAGAACATATTTTTTATACTCACTTGGATAGGAAAAAGGGTAAATAGAAAGTGGATGGAGAGAGAAATTTGGATTTAATGACGGAAGCAGCAAGACGTGGCTAGTTTTTAGTAAATTTAACCTTAATTTTTTAATTTCAGAATAAAATATACCCTATAACCAAATTTTGAATAAATAAACTAGCACATACTAGACAGATGAGATATATCTAAGGGATATATTGGTGAATTGCATTATTGTCAATTTTTTTGTATAGATAATATTTAATCATAATAGATATATGCAATTATTAGGATTTTTTTCGTATAAAAATAGATATTTATATGTTATTTTCTATATTAATATGCATATATATATATATATAACCTTATATATGTCTAATAAAATTTTAATATGTGTTTATATTATTTTCTTCTTTCCATCACACTTTTCACTCAATATATTCATGGATATTCATCGCCCAATTTAATTTATTTCCAAAAATATCCTTTTATAATTGCTGAAAATTGGGTCAAATTTGGGTAAGGTTTATTTTATTTCAAAACTAAAAATTCAAGGTTAAATTTAATAAATATTTTAAAAGGAGGTTCAAATTGTATATAGTTAAAAACGTGGGGATAAATTTACTAAATGTTTTAAAAAACCATATATAATATAATAAAACTTTTTTAAATGAATTTGTTGCTAACATTTTATATATAAGGAAATTCAATGTTAGAAGAAAAATGATTTTTACTCTAAAATAACTTATAAAAAAATGGATGGGTTAAATATATGAAAATATTTTGTGGTAAAAAACCATATATAATATAATAAAATAGTATTAATTTATTAATTGTTGAGAGAGAAAATATATGAATATAATATGAAATGAAACATGATATAAATTAAAAAACACGTATCAAAAAATAATTAAAAAAATGTGTTCAAAAAAAAACTTACCATATCACATATTGGGGTAATTAATCTAAAAAAAGGAAAAAAAAACATGCAAATCAATTACAGTACATTAAATTAAATGATTTGCCACATTGGGATGGTCTTTTTTAGCCTATTTTGAACATGTCTCTTATAAATAAGAAAAATTGTATAGAAAAGATACAACCCCCACATCACCCGCCCGTTACCCTCCTATTATATATACGTAAGATTTAGGAACTAGTGTTCTGTGAGAAAAAGTGCTGGTGGAAAAAGTGTTGTCAGGAAAATCAGATGACTGTTTGATAATTTTTTTGATTGATGCATATTTTGAAATATAATATATAAAAATAATATTTTTGAGAAGGTTTAATGATGAAACTGATAGTTACTTCCTGCAAAAACTGAAAACAATTTTTTTCAAAAACGGGGGACATGCTTTTTCTAATAACAGCTTTTAGACTAAAAATACTTTTCCACACGGCAGTTTTTATAATTTACCAAAACAGTTTTTCAGCAAAAAACTATGATAACTGTCTGTAACAACAACACCAAACCGCGCCTTACTTTCTGCTCCTAGGACTCTATATATATAAAGATATATAAAGGATATTCAGCGTTTTCTAAAATAAGTACAGTAATTTGAAACTTGAATGGTAGTTAAAATAATACCCTCTCTGTTTTTAAATAATTATTGATTGACTTTTGTGCATGTAGTTTAAACTATTTTGGCCGTATATTTATAGTTATTATGTATAAATTCTTTTGGAAAAACAATAAATGATTAATATTATAATTTATATAGAAATAATTTTAGTTATATAATTATAATATCTAAAAATGAGTATAAAAAAGTTTAATAATTATTTAAAACAGAATAAGGATATGATATCACTGTGAAAAAAACACCAGGGTGGTGATTTTATTTTTCTAGATGAACGATACACAAATTCAAACCTGATTAATTTGGTTTAATTTGAGCCAAAGGCATGCCATACATTAATGAATACCCGGCCATCGTCATAGTGGGTGTTTGTTTCTCATGACTTACGGAAATTAGTATTTATTTTCAGAAAAAAAGGTAAAAGTCTATTTTTTTTATAGATGAATTCTTATTTTTTTAAAATAAATTTAATATTTTAATATTATTTCAAAAATAAATAAATTTAATATTTGATTTAATTTTTAAAAATAAATATTTAATTTTAGAAAATAAATATTTATTTTTAGAAAATAAATTTAACCAATCGGGATGATAGTAGTGTTTTAACAAAAGTCCAGCAGCAGCCTGTAAAGTAGTGAGAACTGGTGACCAACTTTTGTATGTCTTCTAGAATAAATTATACTATTGATTATTTGTAGCTTCGTTTGTACATGGAAAGTAGCGTCAAAGCAAAGAAGTATAACATGTCGAAAAGCAAAAACAAATAAATGATGTACGACCACCATCAATGTGCCATTTCGCAATAAAATCTCGTAAGATTTTTATTTTCTACTTGGCGTTTCTCAGGATCTTTGCATGTATATGAAAATTGATAGAACTTTAAACTTACAACGGAGAAACGAAAAAATAGTCTAGTTTTAATTTATAAATTTACAATTATAATATTATTTAAGTTATTGTCCCACTACTCTAAATTAATGATTATAATAATATTAATTAGTAAACATATCCGTATATATATCAGGCTATCAGCCTTTAGAAGAAATAATTACTTATAAATAATAATAATAAAATTTCCTCCCCCTAAAATTTAGCAATCAATATTGGAATTGATTTGATTAGCCTAATAGTGTCTCGGTACCATTTTAATTGGCTTGTTTGACACACATATTAAGAAAAAATAAATTTTATCTCTGTTTTACCTATAATACCCTTATAATTGTATTAATGTATAAATATAGAAGACGAGTTATTGCCTTAAATAATACAAATAGTATATTATCAATGCATAATTAATAAGGGTATGAGTGAAATTTAAATCTATATTAAAGGAATGAAAACAGATTTTTTGGACAAATTAAAATAGAAATCCACCCAAATAAAATGGGACGGAGGGAGCATGTTGTTATGAACTTAAGCCCTATTTGGAATTTATTATAAATAATTTATAAATTAAAATTATATATATATATATTAAATTATAAATTATTTATAAAATAATCTCAATGGTACGTTAGATTTATGGAGGAATATTCTATTGAAACTGTAGAATGTGATTTGGTCTTGGAGTTCATTTGCGCACGCCGGTAGTGGGTGTGGTGGGAGGGTGTGGTGGACGGGTGGGCTATACTAGGTTTAATAAAATATACAGTGGTCCCGTTTGTCTGTATTTATAAGCAGGTTATAAGCTTCATATATTTTTTTGAAAATTAATATTTGTTTTAGAAATTTAAGACCAAATCTTATTTTTAAATTTGAAAATAAGTTACTTATTTTCAGAAAAAATACATATATACCAACTTTTCAGCTTATAAGCTGCGCCTAACGGGGCGATATATTTTTTCTGAAAATAAGTAACTTATTTTCAAATTTGAAAATAAGATTTGGTCTTAAATTTCTAAAATAAATATTAATTTTCAAAAAAAATATGAAAATATTTTTTTTAAAAAATAACTTATTACTTATAAGCTAAACCAAACACCCCACTACTATTACTCATATGAAAACAACTGCACCCTCGTATTTTCACTCAAACTTATTTTGTACGTCCTAATAGGTTACAATTTTTTGACCGGAACATTAATGTCATCAAATTTTGAGCAACTACTGTTTTATATAAAAATGTGATAATTTTTATTTTATAATATACTCATTCGCTCATCTTATATTATTGATAAGATTTAAATCTCAGTCTTTCGTGAAGGACAATCGAATCATGCCATTTCTAGTAAAAAAAGAATGATTGTGTATTTAATTTAATAAATAAATATGATTAGTGGTGTTTTAATCTAACTAAATTCATTCGTAGCATTCGAGTTTAACGCATTGCAAGTCATTTTACACGAAAGAAACAAAGTAGCACAATGTTGGAGACTTGTTGAACTTAAACAAGAACTCTTAGATATAGTTGTATCAAAAAATTAATATATTATCAAATGACATATACTCCTATAAGTATATAGATGAGGTGGTTTGGTTAACCTACTCAAGAATTTGAAGTTCCTGTGAAGTGTGCATATTGATCTAGTTATTTGGTTGCATAAAATTAAGGAATTAGAACTTTCTAGGAAGATTCATCCATAAAATATGGGAAGTTGCTTACCCGTCTCTCTTGAATACTTGTAATTCCGGTGTATTTAAAGTCCTGCATGAGCAAACAATTTTCTATACTTCCTATTAATTTTAAATACCAAGAAAATTATATTTCCTATAGAAAATTAATTCTTATATGCAACCAAACCAGCACATAATTTTATAAAATATACTAATTGGTTACTTTGCACCCGTTCCACTATGTGGTAAATTGATGAATAAATTCCACTATGTGATAAATTGATGAATAAATAAATGAGTAATGTTAAGGGTACAAAATTGAGTACAAAAAATTTGTCTCAAATGATGTTGCGTAATGCGTCAAATTGAAAAGTTTTAATTGGTGATATTTGTGTGAATACATTGGGTCCATTATATTATATAAAATTACAATCAATCTCAATCTGAAATCACAATCTGACATATGACATTCGGTACATGACCTTGCTAGCCATAACTTATATTGTCTCTACTGTAATTATATTTAAATTATCCATTACCTAAAATGTTGATATTTTTATATATTCCTATATATCTAGGAAGCTTCTTATTATCCATTCCACAGACAACAGGTACAGACGACACACACACGCACACAAAATTTTTAAGGTTGATTATATATTATATCGCGCGATCATCAACGCTACAAAGAGGCGGAAATGACTTATGTTGGGAATTCCCCCCCCCCCCCCCCCCCCCCCCCCCCCAAACGGATTAGCATATATACATAGTATACGAGATAATTTATTTATTCGACAAAACTTGTAAATTTCCATAACATTTGTTTATTTTGATAAATTGCATACAAATAAGTCAAAAAAAAAAAGTCTCGAGTGTCAATTTTCAAAAGAATTTCTGTTTCCTACTAGCTAGTCAGTAGTCACACGTGATTGAAATGTGACCTTTCTTTTGTACTGGGCGCATTATACGGTGATGGTCGATGGAATTTGAACAACAATTTTAGGGTTTCATAAGAGATCTGTTTCTATTTTTTGGAACCATATTTACACGCACATATACAGTTCTATTATGTGATTATTATTTTTTTGAAGGGGTTAAAGAAATTTTACTTGGGGCAATTCTTTATGCTTTATGCTATCGGTTTGTCAAGCGGAAATTCGCTTACCATCTATGCTTTAGCAATTTCAACGTATCAATGAATATATAGGTGTTTAATATTTGTTAAGCTAGCACTATCTCTAGCTATCATCTAGACCTGCCTAACCAATAATCCAGTAAACTCATATTGACGAGGTTAGGCAAATAATCATACGTAATAACTACATCGATCTTCGTTTTAAAGAATATTATTATCTGTATGCAACTTGCAAAATTAAGTGACATATTATCGGTAATTCAATCCTACTTAGCACTTAATTTAGTATATATGTTACGGGAAAAGTTTTATGAAAATTATAGTTTAGTAGGGAGAAAATATTACGCCATTCGTTTAAATTTTAAGGGTTTATCTTATTTTATTTTTTATATTAAAATAAATAAAATAGAAACATGTCTATTTTCCACACAAATATAGATCTGATATATATAAATAAATATAAACATACATAATATATATAATCAAAGAAGTATTTATTTCCGATCAATAACATCTATTTCTAAAGAATGTATAGGATTGATTATATTTTTATACCAGTTTATGCAAGTATCGTGAATTGCTTGTTTATACTTTTTTGTTTAGAACAATATTTTCAAGGCAAATCAGAATACTATGTTCAGAAAAAAAAATATAAAAATGTATTGTTCTACAAATTTATACATCTCGCAAATAACGCTATTATTTATATAGTAAATATAAACAGAAAATACATGCATATAATGCAACTGTATTTTCACTGATGTTTATATGTGTTTATATGTGTGAATTATTAATTATTTATTAAGTATAAGAATTAATATTTATAAATTTAATAAGAAATTAATATTGGTCAGTTACTCAGATTTTAAATCAATTAATAGTTCACTTAAACATATAAATGAGTATAAAAGTTAATTTAAATAAAATAATTAGTTAAAATAAATAATATAATTAAAAATAACGAAAAAGAAATTAATCTTGTACTTAAAATAAATAGAGAGTAATGGGCTCAACCAGATGGTGGTAACAGAAACTTGAACACTCTCTTTGGCTCATTTATATTTGCTTGGGCTCATCTATATATTTGAATCAGTACGTTTAGTGCATAAAAATGGCTCAGACTCAAGCTCCACTTGTCAAAAATTGATTCCTCTCGTATTACGAACTCTAAACACTCGACCTCTGGCAGATTATGTCCAACTGAAAGATCGAAAAATGAACAAATAAACTAATTGCATAAACCTGCGAGCAAAATAGCCTGCATGGACGTTATTGATTTGCTTCATCTTCACAGAGGCTTAAGCACGTACAGGTCCAGGGCAAAGACATATAGGGCTTTGTGATTTCTTAAATTGAGTCCTTTCGTTTATATATAATTTAGACAATGTAAGATTTTTAGACTGTTTTGGTAGAAATATTAAACTAGCTGGATCTTTATTTTCGATCTTCAACTAAGAGGATCACAACTCATCACTGAATAATTTTTTTTATATATTGTTAAATTTATAAATAACAAATTATATTTACAAAAAAATATTAATTTTATGATTCTTCTTCGGTTATATGCATGTGGTCGCCAACTTAGGCCTCCCCAAAAGCAAAACTGTCCAAATACATGATCAAGATGTGAGGAAAAGGCGATGGAATAAAGGATATAAATATCACTATCACCCTCTTTTCTCTGCACAAACTCGATCGGTACGTTGATACACAATTAATCTAATCAGGAAAACATGACTTTAATTCGTTTAAATATACCGATATATTAATTTCAAATAAATAAATCGTTATCAAACATAAGTAGTAGTAAAACATATATTTAACACTATATATTGTGAAACAACCTGCCAAAAACACAATAATAAATCACGAGAGATTGTGTGTGCAAATAACAGAGTAGTGTATGACAATAAGTAAACTGTTTAAGAGAATGGATAAGAAACAGATGATGTCTCGAGTCCAGTGCGGAACTGTCTCCTTAAAGCTATTTCGCCTTTCACCGTATGTTTGAGTCGATAGTCTCTCAAGATAAAACGAGAACACGATGATGTCACGAAGAACAACACCTTCAGCGATGATGTCACGTTAATTAATAAAGGAAAGCGGTTGTCAAAATCAATTCGTAATCAATTTCGAATTAATAATAATACTTATTATTAAAACAAAATAACGAATTATTATATTGAGCTAAAGCACAATGGAAATTTGACAGTAACTTTGATCTGAGTTTACTGTCGAACACTGACAGTAACTTTCCTGATAGAAACTTTGAGTTTACTGTCGAACACGACAATAACTTTCCTAACACCAAGTTTGAGTTTACTATCGAACACGACAGTAACTTTCCTGACAGCAAGTTTGAGTTTACTGTCGAACACGACATTAACTTTCCTGACAACAGCTTTGTATTATGCTGACAGTTACTTTGATTTCAGCAAAACTGGTCCGGATTTATTCGGCCCAAATTTTGCTGCATTCGTGTCCGCAGGTCGCCCACGCAGAAAGTCCGAAGGCTTCCGAAGCCACGAATTTGCCCTCGAAATCCCATGATTTGCACACCCCATGCGCGCACGTGGGTGGTGGAGCAATACCATACTAACACATTTTAAACACTACATAAGTGTTCTACTATATAAAGTCATGGAAAACTCTTTTCCAATTCAATGTGGGATTCAAGTTCTTATTTACAGATTTTCACTTTCAAGGTACCAACTTTGGATAATCATATCTCATCCATTCCTTGATCATTTTGAATACTTAAATATGCGTTGGAAAGCTCTCTCGAAGAAGAACGTATTCCAATCATAACTTGTTGCGCGCACGCACCCAAGAAGCATTCAAGCTTAGGCTCAAAATGACTTGACAATGTGGGGCTTCTACCCACGTTTTTCAACAATCCCCCACATGGATGAGATTGATGTTTCAGTAGCACACACCAGACAGAAAGACACGAAATTTGGCTTGGTGATAGTTTCTTCGATCAGATATAGCATACGATAGGTAGAGAATGCTCCTTGAACCTTCGCTCGATTAAGCATACTGACCTTACTGGTAGACAGTAGACGCGAGTGTCCTTGAACTGTTCTACCGTTTATGTAAGCGATGATATACTTATCACTACATCTTTTCTGACTCGTTCAGCTCTTATGATTATGTCCATTTTGGCCATGGACATCGTCTTAGTTCTGTGGGAGTTTCTAAAGAATTGTGCCTCACAATTCTCCTTTGAAGTGGCCCCACTTTTCTCCTATATAGGCGATCTTTATCTTAAAGAGTAACCCGTGTTTACTCAACTGAATTCCATGCATTCAACCTTGAATTTTATGTATTCACCAAAAGATTATTAAAAATGTAATCTTACCCTCGTATCATATGGGTCTCACTATTTCCACACCATCGAAACAGGTCAGGGGTTACCCCCACGGTGATTTGATCATCATGATTTAGTTTGCCCATTTGAACCAAGTTATTGGGACCTCCAGTCAGCAAGGTTGGGTATCCACCATGACGCCGTTAAGAATAGGCTTAAGGCCCATCCCCTTAGATGATTTATCAACCAGTTCTCTTGATAACCCTTTGGTTAATGGATCTGTGATATTATCTCTTGACGGTACAAAGTCAATAGTGATAATTCCAGTTGATATTAATTGTCTAATGGAACTGTGTCATCGTATGTGATGAGACTTACCATTATACAACATATTCTGTGCTTTGCCAATAGCTGACTGACTATGACAATATAGTCCCATTGCAGTCACAGGTTTTGGCCATCTAGGAATATCCTCCATGAATCAGCGTAAATATTCAGCCTCTTGTGCGCATTTGTCTAATGCCATGAACTCAGCTTCCATCGTGGACTGAGTTATTACTGTTTGTTTTGAGGATTTCCACGACACAGCTGATCTGGCTAGTGTAAACACGTAGCCACTCGTAGACTTCAATGCCTTCTTGCTAGATATTCAATTTGCATCTGTGTACCCTTCAAGTACTGCTGGATATCTTCCATAATGCAGTCCATAGTCTCGAGTTCCTCTTAAATACCTTAGTACTCTTATGATCACTTTCCAGTGATCAGCTCTTGGATTACTTGAGAATCTACTCAACTTACTAATTGAGTACGCAATGTCTGGTCTCGTATAACTCATTAGGTACATCAGACTTCATATTATCCTCGAGTATTCCAATTGGAAAATCCCTACACCTTTATTCTTGGATAGGTGTAAAGTTAAATCCACAGGTATTTTGGCTATCTCAGTATCATCCTTGGCAAACCTCTCAAGGATCTTGTCAACATAGTATGACTGAATTAGCATTATACCTTCTGATGTTCTAGAGATTTTCACACCTAGAATCACATTTGCGTGTCCCATATCTTTCATGTCAAATCTTGATCTTAACATGTCCTTTGTAAACTTGATCACTTTTCCACTGCTGCCAGCAATAAGTAGATCATCTACATACAATGTTATCATGACATATTCGTTCTCGTTATCCTTGTAATAGACACATCTATCACATTCATTTACCTTGAAGTCGTTTTCTATCATAAAATGATGAAACTTTTCATTCCACTTCATGGGAGCTTGCTTCAAGCCATATAATGACTTAACTAATCTACATACCATTCTTTCCTATCCAGGAACCACAAACCCTTTGGGTTGTTCCATGTATATTTTCTCGTCTAAGTCTTCATTTAGAAAAGCTGTTTTCACATCCATTTGATGCACATCCAAGTTTCGTAGTGCGGCAATAGCAAGCACTATTCTTATGGATGTTATTCGTGATACAGGGGTGTATGTATCAAAGTAATCGAGGCCATGTTGTTGCTTGTATCCTTTAATTACAAGTCTGGCCTTATACTTGTCAATACTGCCATCAGTTTTCAATTTCTTTTTGAAAACCCACTTGCATCCTAGTGGTTTACATCCAGATGGGAGGTCTACTAGCTCCCAGGTATGATTCTGCATGATTGAATCAATTTCATCTTTGATGGCCTCTTTCCACATAGGTCCATCAAGTAATGTTACCGCTTCCTTATAGATTTTCAGATCACCATCTTCGAGCAAATAAGTCATAAATTCTGACCCATAGGATTTCTCTTTCCTTTGTCTTTTGCTCCTTCTTACTACCCCACATTTTCATCTTCACTGTCTTCGTCCTCATTGTCTTCCTCTATAGGCTCATGAGATCGTTTAGACGTCGTGAGGTGGTTGGTTTCTGGATTACAAGGAAATATTGTCTCAAAGAATGAGGCATTCCTTGACTCCATAATCGTATTCTTTTGAATGTCAAGAATCTTTGATTCATGTACGAGAAACCTATATGCAGTACTATTTGGGGGATATCCAATGAAGATATATTCTACGGTCTTTGGACCAATCTTCACTTTCTTAGGCGCAGGGCACCCCCACACTTTCAAATGCTTATAGCTCAGTTTCACTTTCTTCCATATTTTATAAGGACTTTCATCCTTTTTCTTGCGCATCATCCTATTTAATAGATAATTTGCACTTAAGATGGCTTCCCCCCACATTGATTGCGGAAGTCTAGAGTTTAGCAACATCGCATTCATCATCTCCTTTAGAGTGCGATTCTTCCTCTCAGCCACTCTATTTGACTGAGGAGAATATGGTGCAATGACTTCATGGATTATACCATGTTGTGAACAGAACTCCCCAAAAGGTTCAACATATTCACCTCCACGATCACTATGTATCATTTTGATTTTATCTGTTTGTTGTTTCTCAACTTCTTCCTTATAGATTTTAAATTTATCTATAGCTTCATTTTTACTTTTGAGCAAATATACATAGCAGTATTTTGTACAATCATCTACGAATGTAATAAAATACTTGTTACCTCCTCGAGTTGGAGCGAATTTTAAATCACATATATCGCTATGTATTAAGTCTAGCACTTTGGTGTTTCTTTCCACACGTTTAAATGATGATCTCGTTAATTTTGCCTCAACACAAGTTTCATACTTATATTTTGAATCGATTTTCAATTTTGGTATGTATTCTTTTACACTTAATCATCGTATAGTCATAATTCATATGTCATAATCTAGCATGCCATAAATTAGGAGACTCAAACAAGTAAGTAGACGAATTCTTCAATTCATTTTCATTTTTAACAGACATTACATTGAGCTTAAAGAGCCCATCACAAACGTAGCCCTTGCCTACAAACATACCACTCTTAAACAAAATAACTTTATCTGACTCTATTACAACACGAAAGCCATGCTTATTCAACAAGGCACCAGACACAAGGTTCTTGCGAATATCAGGCACATAAAGTACATTCTTCAAAGTCAGATTCTTTCTAGAGGTCATCTTCAGAATCACCGTGCCTTCCCCTACAATTATAGAAGTTGCAGAATTCCCCATATAAAGCTTCTCACCAGCATTGGAAGCTTTGAGACTAGAGAAAATCGTCTTATCAAAACAAATATGCCTAGTAGCTCCCGTATCAATCCACCATTCCCTTGGATTAGAGCCAACCAGATTTACTTCAGAGACCGTAGCACAGATGTCTGTATCGGATATCTCCTTTGAGATATCATTCACCATATTTGTTTCTTTCTTTTTGTTGGGCTTCTTGGGCTTCTTGCAATCAGAAGACCTACGACCCACTTTGTCACAGTTGTAGCACTTTCCTTGAAACTTTGAAGGCTTCGAAATTCCTCATTTGGGTGCTAGTTTTGTTCTTTTACCAAAACTGTTCTTCTTGAACTTGGAGCTTTGAGCATGCCCCACCACGTTTGAATTTTCAGTGGCAACATTAGATTTCTTTTCAGATCATTTGTTGTCTTCCTCGATACGAAGTCTAACAATCAGATCCTCCATAGACATCTCCTTTCGCTTGTGCTTCAAGTAGTTCTTGAATTCTTTCTAGCCAGGGAATAGTTTTTCAATCACAGCAGCAACTTGGAAAGACTCACTTACGACCATTTCTTCAGCATAAATGTCGTGGATGATTACCTGCAGCTCTTGCACCTGACTGACCATAGTCTTGGAATCTGTCATCTTATAATCAAGAAAACGACCAACAATCCACTTTTTAGCACCAGCATCTTCGGTTTTATACTTATGTTCAAGAGATTCCCACAAGTCATTTGCTGTTGACTTTGCGCAATACACATTGTATAACGTGTCAGCCAAGCTATTAAGCACATAATTCTGACAAATATAATCAGAATGCTTCCATGCATCAGCAACATATACAATCTGTATATCACTCTCAGCAGTGAGCATGGGTGTCTCATCTTTTAAGAAGCGAGACATATTCAGTACGGCCAGGTAGAACAACATCTTCTGCTGCCAGCGTTTGAAGTTCGTTCCACTGATCTTCTCAGGTTTCTCAAGATATGCAGCGGGCACAAGTTGTACAGTGGGCATAACAGGCTGAGTAGCCACTCCTTGCATCATAGGCGCAGTTTGCACCCTTTGCATCGTTGGTTGCATGTATCCAACTTGGTTATGCCCAAACGGAACACTAAAATGTCCAACAGTTATGTGCCCAGCAGGTGTTTGGCCTATCGGCCCTTATCCAACAACCGTATTACCCTCATCAGACAACACTGTCTGTGCGTTGGGGCTTGGTGTTGACTGGTTATCCCCATCAGACAACACTATCTGTGCGATGGGGTAAACACCGAGTTTCCGTTAACATTTACAGTATTGTCAGCCATTATTCTGTCACCGAAACAAAAAACACGTATGTGTTAATCATAGATAGAAAAAAATAGCTTTAAGATTGTGAAACAATCTGCCAAAAACACAATAATAAATCACGAGTGATTGTGTGTGCAAATAACAGAGTAGTGCATGACAATAAGTAAACTATTAAAGAGAAGGGATAAGAAACAGAGGATGCTCGAGTCCAGTGCGGAACTGTTTCCTTAAAGCTATTTCGCCTCTCACAGTATGTTTGAGTCGATAGCCTCCCAGGATAAAACGAAAACACGATGATGTCACGAAGAACAGCACCTTCAGCGAGTTTGAACATAGCAAGAAAACTATGACCAGGAAAGAGGATGGCTGTGTTTAGGGTTTAGAGCAGAAGATAAATTTATGAACCTAAGTCCGAATAAGATAAATATATAGACTGGGAAAACTTGGGCGCTACATAATTTCCTAAATTACCACGCATTTTTCTCAATTAATCACGCGTTAATTAATAAAGGAAATTGGTTGTCAAAATCAATTCATAATCAATTTCGAATTAATAATAATACTTATTATTAAAATAACGAATTATTATATTAAGCTAAAGCGCAGTGGAAATTTGACAGTAACTTTGATCTGAGTTTACTGTCGAACACTGACAGTAACTTTCTTGACAGCAACTTTGAGTTTACTGTCGAACACGACAGTAACTTACACTGACAGTCGAACACGACAGTAACTTTCCTGACAGTAGCTTTGTATTATGCTGACAGTTACTTTGATTTTAGCAAAGCTGGTCCGGATTTATTCAGCCCAAATTTTGCTGCATTAGTGTCCGCAGGTCGCCCACTTGAAAAGCCCGAAGGCTTGCGAAGCCACGAATTTGCCCTCGAAATCCCATGATTTGCACCCCCCTTCGCGCACGTGGGTGGTGGAGCAATACCATACTAACACAGCTTAAACACTACATAAGTGTTCTACTATATAAAGTCATGGAAAACTTTTTTCTAATTCAACGTGGGATTCAAGTTTTTATTTACAGATTTCCACTTTCAAGGTACCAACTTTGGATAATCATATCTCATCCATTCCTTGATCATTTTGAATACTTAAATATGCATTGGAAAGCTCTCTCGAAGAAGAACGTATTCCAATCATAGCTTGTTGTGCGTACACACCCAATAAGCATTCAAACTTAGGCTCAAAATGACTTGACAATGTGGAGCTTCTACCCACATTTTCCAACATATATAATTCTGATTGCTTATTTTGAAAAAATAAAATAAAAATTAAACGATGAAATAGAAGTGTGCAATATGTCATCTGTGCATATATATGATATATACACTATAAAAGCATATGCACCCATATAAAAATTTAGTTAATCCGTTACACGGATTGACCCATCTAAAGAACAAGGTTAATTTTGATGGAATTTTGGAATACTTCATCCACTATATATATATATATATAGTTGGTTTCAAAATACTATTTAATTGAAAACTTCATAGACCATAGTATTGCATTACCCATTCATATATATATATATATATATATATATATATATATATATATATTTGCTAAAATTCAAATAAAAACTCATTATTAGTTGGCGAACTCGAAAATCTAGATATTTAATTGAATGCTAATATATGTTAATAATTTTATAAATATATTAAAAATATATTTAATAAAATTATAATAATACAAAACATATTATAAAGTATATATTTAAAATATAATAAAATATAAATTATAGAAAACATATGTTAATAATATAGTATACTTCTTTAAAAGAAGGTGCAGTAAGGATGGTATATACAGGAAGCAGACCTCCCTGTTGGCAGCGTTATCAACAGAAATTGTCCCAATCTTGTAATAGAATTTTACTTTCTAGGGTTGGCTATGTTGATAGTATGAATATTACAAATATCTTAGCAGAAATATCTACATGATTTTACAGCATCTTTATACATATGGCCTCCCTCAAAATAAGTCCTTTTGGACTTATTTTCGGGTAAAAATTTCACATTTTGATAAATGTTTTTTTATAGAAGTATTTAATGTATATTTGAGATTCTATAAGTTGCAAAAAAAGTTAACTTTTTTCAGAAAAAAGTTAGAAATCTCTAACTTTGTCTTAAAATAAGTTGACTTATTCTGGAAAAAAATTCCCCCAAACACCCAGTTCGGTTAGTTGGTTACTTTTTCTGGGTCTGGCTTCATTTTAGGCAATCTAAAGACCACGCCGACAAAGGCGTAATATGAATCTTTCTTTTTGATAAAATTCTCAATATCTCATTTTTCTCATTTATAATAATTCGATTACAAGATTTGGTCAATAAATATAATATTTTTAATAATATAAACATATCATATTTTTATAAAATATTTTCATTTCTGCAATATCCTAATATATTTTTTAACACCCCAATGTCACTGTATTTGTATGCTATTAAATCATTGATATGATCTCCTTTTTATCGTCACAACTATGAACTCTCACAAGATTTTTTTTTCACCTCCACGACCTCTGGTTGATATAATCAACCCACAAACTCTACCCACGACCTCTCGTTGATATTTCTTTTTTTCACATCTCACAAACTCGTGTAAGATTTTTTCTCTCAATAAACTCTCAATATAATTTTATTTTCTCTCTTGAAAATTGTTTTCTCCCTCATTTATTTTCTCCTTCATCTCACAAATAATCTAACCTCACTCTAATACCATGATAAAATTCTCAATGTCCCATATTTCTCATTCATGATAATTTCATCTTTCTCATTCATAATAATTAAATATATATAGATTACAAGACTGGTCAACAAGTATAATATCTTTTAATAATGAAAACATATCATATTTTTATAAAATATTTTAATTTCAGCAATATCCTAATATATTTGTTAACACTTTTCATATTCTCCATCGATCCTTAATCTAAAGACACCGAACATGAATATGAACAAATACATAAATTTGTAAAATTTAATTGGGGTTTCGAGAAAACTTTTATATGTGAGTTGAGTTTCAATTCTTTAC
Source organism: Oenanthe sinensis (assembly GCA_028671895.1). Classification (NCBI taxonomy): domain Eukaryota; kingdom Viridiplantae; phylum Streptophyta; class Magnoliopsida; order Apiales; family Apiaceae; genus Oenanthe; species Oenanthe sinensis. The sequence continues at coordinate 14,179,894 of CM053799.1, forward strand.
GGTAATTATATATGTTATTTTAAGATTATATATAATTACCATGCTTGTAATTAAGTTCTGTCAATCTAGATTCTCTCATTAATGAGGACAATTGATGCCGAACGAGATTGAGTAAACCATATTATGATCAGTTGCACTTGCATCTATATCTATGTGATTGCTTTATCTCGATTTTCACGAGTCCACTTGTTCTTCATCACGTATAATCTTTTAAAGAACTTTTGGATGTTTCATCATCTTTGTCTTCCCGATGCATGAGCGCATCTAATAATTGAATAACTTCTTTTTATAAAAGAGGTCCGCACCCGGCAGTCTTTTATGTCGTGAATAGCTTCACCACCCCACCCCATTTGAATATTTCATTAAATTAGATTGTATATTTGGCCGGTTTGATTCAATTTTAATAACTTCCATTAATACTGAATATGATACCTATATAACTAATATGAAGAAATTCTAAGAAATCATATGAGGAGCCAAAAATTGATTTAATACCTTGATTAAAAAAGACCAGTTCATTACCTGATTTTGTAATTGGTGACTAATATATACTCCTTTCATTCCAAATTAACGGTTGATTTTTTTCGGGTCAATTTGACTCAATTTTAGCTAAGAATTAAAAATAATTTTTTGTAATTTCAAAAAACTACAAAAATAGAAATTTAGTGTATGGACAATAAAATATAATGTGTTCAAGTAACAGAACTTGTGACGTAAACTTTAGTGTATGGACAATAAAATATAATTTGTTCATAAATTATATTCCTCTACTTTTGTCTTTTATTTTCACATATATTATAATGTATATAAAAAAGTATTTTTTGATAAATTATTTTTAAATTTCTTTCCTAAACAAATTTTTTTATTTTTATTTGAATTTTTTTAAAAAAAAATTATTTATCCAATCAAGTTTTATATGTACCGAGGCAGAAAATTAAATAAAAAAACTAATTAGAAAATAAAGAGCGGTATAATTAAGTGGCCAGATAGTATAATACTATGTATAAAAAATAAAAATTATAATATGACTAAATTTTAAACAAAAATTAACATGTATATAATATTATAAGCAATTTTAAAAATCTTAGGGACGAAATTAGAAAATATAAAATAAATTTAGAAGATGATTGAAAGTAAATTGTTAATATAATACTCTTTTATAAATTAAGGGGTACGCATAAGAAAATTATATCTAACTAATAGTATTAGGGTAACGCGTCAAAAAATACCACTAACAACAGAGACTGATTTGATAGATCGAGGTGATCTTGTGATATTGATCACCTATATCGATTATAACGAATACCATACACAGAATTAAGAAACATGATTGTTTGATGGAAAATTTCATACTGGATTTTCAGGAAGAATACTTTTTTCAATCCTCACACTCCTTAGAGTTATAACTGATTAATTTTTTCAAATCTATACTATAGGTTGGTTAGCACTTTTTAAAAAAATTTAAAATATTTTCACAAAAAAACATATATATTATTTATTTGATATGTCGAGACTCAACTAACTCCTATTTTCAGTTTCTCCCCCACTCAAACTCTTTAATTCATTTAAAATAACAACTAATTGATTAAATATCATAAATAATATAATATTAATATTCCTTTATCTATATTAAATTTTATTAAAATTATATACTAAATACAATCTAAACATCTCAATTTAATCACCCTCAAACTATCAAATTCATTTAAAATTGTCACTCATAATCGAATCTCGTAAATATTATAATATTATTATTAATTTATTTATTTTAAGTTTTAAAATAACAACTAATTAATTAAATTTTATGAATAATATAATATTATTATTCTTCTATCTATATAAATTTTATACCAAATACAATCTAAATATGTTAATTTAATTACCGTTCAAATTATTCAATTCATCTAAATATATTAAAAAATTTAAAAAAAATCGGGTTATAGGCTATATATATAATTAGATTGATTCAGAAGTATTTTTTCTAATGCTATTATTTTATTATATATATAATTATAGTGTAAAACAAATTTCTATATAAAGCAACTTATACAAAACTATAGGTAATTATATATATATATATAACAAATTTCTATATAAAGCAACTTATACAAAATTATAGATAACTATATATATATATATATATATATATATATATATATAATTTATGTATAAAAAGCAATATATGATAAATGATAGTGAAATTAAATAATTGTATTAGTACCAAAATAGAAACAGTTATTTTTTATTTGTAATAGGTTATACGTAAAACTCATATTATTTATACAATTATTTATTTAATTAAATATATATTAATAATTATGTTAAATTTTAATATTAAATTTGCTACATACATGATATATTGTAATAATATTAGTTTTAAAATATATTTATCGTTTGATTTAAAATATACAAATAATTAATTTTATCATTATTAACATAATATATTATATTAATTACTTCTATTAAAATAAAATTTATTAAACATCGTGTCCTATTTAAAGATGTATATATTGAATCCTGCCGATCTAGTTTCGACCAAATGATCATTACCCATGCAAGCACTCTGAAAAAAAAATTCCCACCTTGGGTTTCTTATCTACAAATGATAGGAAGATGATAGTTAGCTTAATCAGAATATAATGTATGTTCTGATTCTATTCCACCCATTCGATTACCATTCTTAGCCAGCTTTTACAAAGTGGTGTATGTGACCATAATTTTGCATACAATTAGCATTCATTGGAATTTGTAGCGCCTGGGAGACTAATAATCATACATGCAATACCATATAATGATTCATCATATATCTCTGTCATCTATGGGTGGCAAAGGAATAAAGGGTAGCATATATATCTCTTGTAACATTTGTCTTTCAGTGGGGTGCTGGATTAGCTGAGCGATCGCAAGAAAACAAAGCAAGGACCACTGTTTGTTAATCTTAAGGGTAATACACTTCTCATTCTCCAATCATTACTGCTGTTTTCTTTAAAGCTTGCAATTCTACCATATGCTTCCTTTGATTCTTCTTGTTTGTTGATGTTGATTCTCCACTTCCGAAAAGATCATGTAACAGTAACGGGATATTACTGTTTCGTTCATATATATTCTTGGACACGTCAAACATTGTCATATTCTGTTCTTTTAGACACCAATTAAGCTAGCGCTAGTGTGTCTAGATTCAAAGGGGGTAGATTTGTTTCAAGTGGACAAGCTCGATGTTAATATCGCATGCATGTTTAATTCTAGTATAAGACAATTTCCGGTATGTTTTTATGTAAATTGCATGGAACTTCTGTATATATATATATATATATATATAAATGCTTAAATTTATCCTGGCAAGACATGCATTATTAGCTGGTATATGTTTGGTGCATCTATCGTTACATTATTACATTGGCAAATGAGCAGAGTCCGTAACTAGCTTTATATATCGCAATAACTATGGGACTTCTTGTTAATCAACTACAAAATACGTTGCAATCAAAGGGTCTGACCTAATCACAAAGGGTATATATGATAGTACGTGTACTCTACGTGCAATAGTGTCCATCCAATTCGAAGTCGAATGGGTGGATGTGTAAGATGATATACATTGTGTCACGATGAGAACCCTCGTTGGCAGGGGAAGCACGAGATGCTACGAGGCATGTCGCTTTAAGCACGAGTCCAAGTTGTATTGATGAATGATGAGTAAGTAAGCACTGATAGCTTATCAATGTTTATCGAGAAGAATATGTCTGTTCTCATCTCAAAACTAATATCTATGTCTGGCTAAACGCCTTTCAGGGTTCAAACGATTTTTCTTTAATTTATAAGATTTTTATTTAGAAAAATGACAAAAATATCACATTTTTTAGATTTAGTATTTGAATATTTTTTTTATTTTCTTAATCATTTTTGAATATGCATTTTTCATTTGGGAATTTCAAATTTCTATTTTATAATTTTTTCAAAATATGATACGTATATGCGTGAATAATTCTCATTTATCAAATGCATATTAGTAATATTCAAATGATAAATATATATCCGTCAATATTTTTTGTAAAATTTTTTAAAATGAATATTTTTATTATTTTTTTAAAACCGATATTTTGACCATCACTCAAGATGAGTAAAATTAATAAAAGCAGTATCTACCCCCAAAATATGATCCATGAGGAAAATGAATTGTTTTATTAACAAAAATCAAATAAGAGATGCCTAGATCGGATCTATATTAATGATTAGAAAATTTTAGAATCTTTTAGTGATTTAAGGGAATTACTAAAATACTTTTAAAAATGCTATTTTATGTCATATTTTCTATATTATTTGAGCTTAGAAACTTGCTCCTTAGTTTAAATTACACATCCTAAAATTGGAATTGAATTCGATTTAAGTTTAAACATATAACACCACGATTCCACAAACATAGGGAACAATTTAAAATATTAAAATTTGATAATCTGATTGTTAGTTAATGTTAGCTTTTATAACCGTGAAAAATATTAATGATATTAATAAATTATATATTAATTATTTTATATGATTTAAATATTTAATTTAATGTGTTAATTTAATTTAATTTAATAATAAATTTTTTCATATTTTTAATGCAATGTTATTTATATATTATTATCATTATATATTAATTATATTTTTAATTTTTATGAGATTTAATTAATAGATTATAATTTTAAATAAATTAATGAGTTTTAAGTGATGAAATGAATGTGAGTACTTATATTATAAATAAGATTTTTAAAATAGAAAATATACAATATAATTTAGATATAATATAATATTAAATGTAAGCCGTTGTATAAAAGAAGACTAGTACTTGTTAGGAATCTACATGAGATTTGATGATAACATTAATCTTAGAATCATAGAAATTTTATTTGTTGTAACTAATCAATTGATATGAAAGTTATAAATATCAATTGATCAGGAAACCATTTATCAGTTGAAATGTTTATTTGAATCAACTGATAATTTGGATTGTAGCATAGGTGTACTTAGTCTATTTCAATCGATAAGGTGTAAATCAATTGATATTTTGTTCATCAATTGATGTTAGAGTCGATTGATATGGATCATCAATTGATGTGTAAATTAAACTGTTAAATTGTAATTATGTGAAGACAGGAAATTGCACAAGTGAAGGATGATCAATTGATATTGAAGCATCGATGGATGAAGGATCAATCGAAGAAGCCAAGTCAAGCATTGAAGACCATGAACTGATGTACTACTTCGATTGATCTTTATATCCATCGACTGATAAAAGATGTCTTATCGATTGATAGATGTTATCAATCGATATATCAGTCGATGGGTCTTCACATCAGTTGATGGTCTTCAATGCTTGACTTGGCTTCTTCGATTGATCCTTCATCCATCGATGCTTCAATATCAATTGATCATCCTTCACTTGTGCAATTTCCTGTCTTCACATAATTACAATTTAACAGTTTAATTTACACATCAATTGATGATCCATATCAATCGACTCTAACATCAATTGATGAACAAAATATCAATTGATTTACACCTTATCGATTGAAATAGACTAAGTACACCTATGCTACAATCCAAATTATCAGTTGATTCAAATAAACATTTCAACTGATAAATGGTTTCCTGATCAATTGATATTTATAACTTTCATATCAATTGATCAGTTATAACAAATAAAATTTCTATGATTCTAAGATTAATGTTATCATCAAATCTCATGTAGATTCCTAACAATCTCCCCCTATTTGTGTCTGTGTTATTAACAGGCATAAATCTACTTGATGATAACAAAAACCCTTAAAAAAAAAGTTACATTTAGATAGAATCAAGAAACTTAATTGGCACATTAATTTTGGAAGTACCAGATTGATAGATAACTCCTGCAAGCAGCTTTAATGTCTTCATAATTTAATTTAGTTCCTCTTCCTCCTTTTCTCAGCATTTTCCTTTAGTTGCCTCATGAAAGAACTTCTCAATATTGCTTCATCCCTGTCAGTTTCTCCAAGTTGCCTCATAAGGTAGTGTATTTCTTCATCTGTGATTTTGTCCAGATATTTGCAAATATCAAAGAACTTTGTGTTGCCCTCTATATCTGTAAAAATCATAGCATACTTTGGCTCCAACACCACCTTTTTGACCTGTGACTTCCATAGCTTTAGAGGTGAATCAGGTTCAGCTTCTGCCTTGGATCTTCTTAACCTTGAAATTTGTTGTTGTATCTCCTGAGCAATTGTTGTGTTGAGTTTGTACTTTCTGTTGAGTAGAGGAAGAATAGTCTTTAAAACATTGTAGCTTTGCTTCATTATCACCTTCAATGAATAGATTGTTTTCACTCCATTTTCATACTCCAACCTCATTGATTCTTCATGGTTAGAGGTTGCAGGGTGAGTCCTTACTCCAATTAATCCTTTTTCATTGATTACTGGTATTCCCTTCAAATCATAACCTTCAATTGTGACCTCCTCCTTGATTTCTTCTTGTTGACCCTGGAGGTTTTCCTGAACCATTATTTCTTGAGTAGAACTCGACCTTTTCTTGGCCATAGAAACTTTTCTCCTTTTTCTCAAAGGTTGCTCTGCCTGTAGCTCTTCTTCCAAATGCCATTGCATTTCCATCTGTCTAGCAATCTCTTCATTCTCCCTTTCTCTCCTTGAGGCATCTGAGATTCCTGTAGTAATGGCTCCTTGAAGTAGCTTTTGACTTACTGGTTCAGTCTCTTTCTTCTTCTCTTCTTCAATCACTATTGCTTTCCCTTTCTTCTTTTCTTTAAGAGCTTCAATATCCAATTGAAGAAAAGCTTCTGTATTTGAGTTTCTTTCCTTGGCAGCCTTTTGTGCATCTTCATTTATTTTTCTTGTTTGAGCAATGAACTCATCCAAGTCTCCTTTTTCTACTGCCTCTGTTACTAACTCAGTGCTTCTCCTTAGATCTTCAATTCTTTTCTTTTCTCTCTCAATCATTGATTGAGTTTCTTTCTCCCTAGAAATTCTCCTAGCTTCAAGATCATCATCAAACTTCTTGTAATCTTTCTTTTTCTGTTCTAAATTATCTTTTGGAGAATTAGATGACTTAGATTTCTTTGAAGATTGATTGTCCATGTTACTTCTGCTTTTATCTCTTCTGGGTGCAGAACCACCAATGCCACTTGACTTATCCATACCAGAACCACCTATTCCACCACTTCCACTGCCTTTGCCATCACCACCATCATCATCCTTCTTCTTTGTATTCTCCCCCTTTTTGTTATCATCAATTGGAGGGGGTGGTGGAAGTCTGTCAAGAAATTTTTGAAGAATGGAAGCATGAAGATTTTGACCTCTGATAATATCATCCATCTTCTTTTCTAGAGAACCTACCCGTGTCTCCAAAGATGTAAAATTTTTGGATTCTTTGAAAAGCTTGTCTTTGATGCTATTCATGGTGTTGAATGGTAGCTTCTCATCCAATCTCCTGTCCATTGCATCCTTGTTAGATGAGATAGAGTCCTTAATCCTCTCAAGTTCCCTCCTTACTCATGTTACTGTCATCTTTTGAATGTTCATTGATTCTCTCATATAGTGAGCAATTCTCCTTTGAGTAGGATCTTCAATTTCTCCTTCCACCATTGTTCTTCTATATTGAGAGAGAATTTCAGTCTCAGCAGCTTCTAAGGAACCATCAATAGTGCTCATCCATGGCTCTTCATCAGAATCACTCTCCAACTCTTCAGGTGCCATATAACAAGTGTCTGTTGTATTGGCAATGCTTTCCTTCAGATTCCTGGTCCTTTGATCTGTATGATCAATGCCCAAGAGTTGTTCTGCATTCCTGTTACTTGAAGTAGCCAACCCTTGATATTGTGGATCAGGATGAATGAAATTCTTTGGATCCAATTCACCAGCATCTATTTCCTCTTCAAAGTCTTTAGCAATTCCACTCCCACTAGCTTCAGCCTTATTTGCTCCCCCTATCTCCTTTACTCCTTCTTCTGCCATCATTTCAATTTCCAATTCTTGTGCAAAAAGTAGAATGTTTTTATCACTTTCACTCATCTCTCTATTTTGCATCAGGATCTCATCCTGGAATCTCACCTCTCCCTCACTCATTTCTGTTGGTCCCTGATATTGTAGAAGGGGGGTTGAATACAATATCTATTAATTATCGCGGAATAATTTGAATTAAAAATATTATTTTAAATTCACACGAAATATTAATTGAAATGAAATACTGTTCAAGTAGAAGATATAATTTTAACTTGAAAAGTATTACAAAATTAATTATTAGAAAGCTGTTATATAATTGATAAAAGTTCTAGAACAAATTTGACATGAACTGTTCGTGTTTAACAATTATATTCCAAACTCAGCACAGAAATATGTGAATATTACAATGCAGATAAATTACTGAATTTGATCTGATTTTTCTAACTCTTGATAAGTTGAACTACTGAAAAGTGAAGGCTGATTCTCATATTTATAGAGAATGAAAAAGGCTGCTATGACCTTTTTCCGTATGACTTAATTTCAAGAAAATAAGTCTGTATGACTTATTTTAACACTTGTATGACATTTCTAAAGCTGGGTATGACTTCTGTGTGGTCGGTATGACTTATTTATTAATTAAAAAAATCGGTATGACTTTTTAATTAAATAAAAAATCAATTCAGCATGACCTTTTGAACACAGAAAATTCGGTATGACTTATTTTGGTATGACTTTAGGTCGGCAGAAGCTCAGTATGACTTATTTTAATTAATTAAAAAGGTCGGTATGACTTTTTTAATTAAATAAAATCGGTATGACTTTTGAAATTGTTCTCGGTATGACTTTTCTTTTCTCGGCATGACATCTTGAATTCTCGGTATGACATATGAATTCACTGCCTTTTTCATTTCTTTCCCACTTGAATGGACATGTGTCAGCCTTTCATTGGATGCTTTCAAAACATAAAACATCTGCCCTTTCAAATTGAACAAATCAGGGGCCTATTTCGTCTTATTATAGACAGGCTCCGTAGAAATGCTTTTCGACCCGCACAGCTTATTATCTTTGATTAATAAATAATAAATTTAATTCATAAATTATAAAAATAAATATCTAATATTATTTAGATATTTATAAATATAATTTATTAAATAAATAAAATATTTATTAAATAAATAAATCCTTACGCTCTAAGCTGCGGTCTTTTGAACGTCTGGAACCGAACTCCTTTTGACTTGAAAATGATAAATCAATTCCAACCGGGGTTCCACCTTTAAGAATATATGACTCTGCATTTCTTCTATGTCATTTCTTTTTCTGTCTTGTCTTCAAGTCTGTACCGTCAGGCCTGTTTAGCTGTATCTACAGTTGCAATTAGAAGTACCTCTGTTCCTGAAATAATTTGACTCTTTAAACTAGCCAATACTTCTTTTCACCACTGCATGTACCTAGTCAAATATTCAACCTTGGATTCTGACTCTTGTACACTGCAATACAAACAAACCTGTATCCCTTTGAGCTTCCAGCTTCTGTCTTCTGTCATTCTTTTTAACCACTTGAACTTTTTGATGACGAATCTTCACTGACACTGTTGACACCCTGTGCACTGGTCTGGTTCACGGATGACTAACTACAATGTCGATTCTCATTTCTACTGTAGTGGTCTTTGTGTTCTGTCTTGGCTTCTAGCTTTGTCTTCACTATTTCTTTTCTTGGAATCTCTTTGTAGTAGGCACTTGGAATCTTCTGTATCTTCTGAACTCTTCTGAAATACTACTCTTTTATTTTTCGCCGACGCTTGAACATATTAATGAACTTCTTCCGGTGTAGAGTAGTGGCTTCATTAGAATACTTCTGATATTAGGATTCTTTGTGTCTAGTTGACTGTCTTCATCTTGATTCCTTCCTCAGTATTTATTACTTACTTTATTTTCTTACTTGAGTTGAGTTGTCATCTACTTATTACAAATAGGCCTTGACATATGCCTTTCAATCTCCCCCTATTTGTTGTTAAGCATTTAACATACAAATTCCTAGAGGATAACTCAACTAACAACTAAGAAAATAATATGACATTTAAGAACTGTAAGTAAATAAATTGTTCTCTGGATTATATAATACATTTCCAGATTTCCTGAGTTACTGAAATGAAAGATGTTTGTTCCTCTAGCACTGAACATATTATACATGTAGTATTATCTTCATTTTTCAGACTCATCACTACTCCCCCTTAGGATGTCAGAGATGATGTCTGTTCTCTTCTTACCATCTATACTCTATTTCTCCAACTTCTGTCTTCACTTCTCTCCCAAGGTGGATTCATTTTTCCCTTTCGTGAATTATCCAACTTTTTCTTGTTCAACAATTGAGTAATCCTCTTCCATTGATATCAAAGCACTTCTGGCAAAAGTCTTTGTTTTCTTCTTACCAACTTCTGATCTACTCCCCCTTAGTTGAACACTTTCTGATCTACTCCCCCTTAGTTGAACACTTTAGAGTAATCCTCTTAATAATTCTCATTCTCCTAATAATTCTCCCCCTTAGTTGAGTAATCCTCTTGTTCATTTAAAAGTCCTTTTCTGGAGAAATTTCCACCTGGTTGAGTAACATTTGAAATCTGTAACAGGGAATTGGGAAAGGGTTTCGGTAAGTGTGCTAGTGTGTGATTTTACTTTGTGTTCCTCACAAGTGTTTCGCTCATATACTCTCTAAGTGTTTCACTCATAGAATATATATTTTCACTCTTCCTTACTTGTGTTTCACTCTTTTCTCACATCACTATATCTCTCTCAGTACGGATGACTCAGTCTTTTGTACCTGCAAGAAAGATCACCATAGCCTCTTCAAGAAAGGTCACTGGTGGTGCAATGGGGTTTCGTAAATCCCCGTCCTCAACTGAATCTATTAAAATAGTTTAATTTGAAAACTGAATTGCTTCAGGAATAGATTCAATGAGTTGCTGATCATCTAAGATGATCTATTCCATTAGGAATCCAGATATGTTCCATCTGGGGAGGGAGACAAGGATCTATAATGTAGCAAATGATCCAAGTTTCCTCCTGACGCCTGTGAAGGCATGTTGACTCAGTCAGAATCATCAATCATTCTTCCTTCCTTGATATGGAAGTTTAGAAAAATTGCTACCGTCAATTCATCCTTCCTGTGACATTTCAATTGTTCTTTCTTGGTCCATTTTGGTCCCAAGTAAGTTCTTAAATTGTTGGTCCAAAATGCCAATTGTTGGTCCATTGTTGGTCCCTAAAAATAAGACAATATTTGTGGTTTCTTGAAAAATGTCAGATGAAATTAACTCTTTGCTGATAGCCTTGGCTGACAGGCTGAATTCAATAGACTCACTCTGTTGAGAGAATGAACCTAGTAACAGTTTTGCCTTTTCCAAGTCTGTATCCTTTTGAGAGAACACAGATGAGCTAACAGTTGTCTCAGTTCATATATGAATCACCTTTCTAGAGACAGAGCTGTTGGTTCACTCACATCACCAACCTTATCAAATGCACTCAAGGCATTGACTCCCTCATTCTGAACAATTAGGTATTCTGTTTAATGGTTAGAGAGATGGAAGTGATAGTGTTTGTGTGTTTGGTTCTAAGATCTTGGATAGAGATTGATGCCAATGTTTGGGATCTAACTATTAGAAACAATTAGATGATCAAGCTCATAGATCTTTCCTACTTCTCAAAAGAGACGAGAAATAATCAGCACATATTTATATAGAAATAAACATAAAAATAATAAAAATAAGGATGCCAAAGTTGAAAAACAAATAAAACTATACATACTTATATATATAAATAATATATGCCAATTTTTGGAAAACAAACATAATATATAAAAAATATTAACAGTAGAGATGCCAAATAAATAAAACTGTACAAAATAAGGAAAATCTTTTTGAGTTTTCTTTTTCATTTTGTTTGTTTGTTTTTGAAATATTTTAAGGAATATATACAGTGTATTTACAGTGCTTGAAAATAAATATGCAATTTAAAACAACATGCAATAATTAGTTCATGTTTAACATCCCTAACTCACTAACCAACTTAGAGAAAGTGGATTCATCAAGTGGTTTCGTGAAGATGTCGGCAATTTGATCTTCTGTGGGTACAAAATGTAACACCACAGTTCCGTTCATGACATGCTCTCGGATAAAATGATACCTTATGTCTATGTGCTTGGTTCTTGCTTGAGTCCATAGAGGGCTTTGAATAAGAAGTATACAAAATCAGCAAACTCTGGATTTTCAAAGCCAGGAGGTTGTTCCACATATACTTCCTCTTCTAACTTTCCATTCAGAAATGCACTCTTCACATCCATTTGATAGACTTTAAAATTGGAATGTGCTGCGAATGCCAGAAATATCCTGATGGCTTCAAGTCTTGCAACTGGTGCGTAGGTCTCATCATTATCAATTCCCTCTTGCTGGGAGTAACCCTTTGCCACCAGTCTGGCCTTGTTCCTTGTAACAATGCCATCACCGTCTAACTTGTTCCTGTATACCCATTTCGTGCCAATAACAGATCTATCTTTAGGCCTGGGTACCAGTGTCCATACTTCTTGCCTTTCGAACTGATTGAGTTCTTCTTGCATGGCAAGAACCCAATCTGGATCAGTTAGAGCATCTTCAATTTTCTTTGGCTCTTCTTGAGATAGAAAAACCGAAAATAAACATTCATTTGAAGTTGCACTTCTGGTTCTAACACCAACATCTGGATCACCTATGATCAATTCAAAGGGATGATCTTTGCTCCATATCCTTTCCCTTGGAAGGTTTGATCTTGATGATTCGCCTCGAAATTCATTGTGATGTTGTGTTCTGCCAGTTGATCCTTCGTCTCCCCCTGAGTTGCTGCCTGGATGACTTGTTGATCCACCACTGGTATTAGTAGTATCTCTAGTGTTTCCATTGTTTCCACTACTATTACCTGGATCATTACCATCATTGTTGTCATCATCATTTCCTGTTGCAACCTCAGGCTCTTCTTCATTATCCGAATCTGAGTCTGGATGATTGTCAAATTTTAATGACTCAGAAGGATCTTCAGTTTGGATGCTCGGGAGTTTAGTGTCATCAAATGTTACGTTGACACTTTCTTTTACTTGGTGCTGATCAATTATGTACACCCTATATGCTCTTTTTGAGTAGCCGACAAAAATTGCTTCATGTGCCTTGGCCTCGAATTTGCCACGATGTTCATCTCCATCTTTTAGCACAAAACATTTGGCTCCAAATACATGAAAGTATTTGAGTGTTGGTTTCTTGCCAGCCATTAATTCGTAGGGTGTCTTCATATGATCCTTGTTGATTAAAGTTCGATTCTGGGTATAACAAGCTGTGTTTACTGCTTCAGCCCAGAAGTAGATAGGCAACCTTGATTCACTTAACATTGTTCTTGCAGCTTCAATCAAGGTTCGATTCTTCCTTTCTACTACTCCATTCTGTAGCGGAGTTCTTGGCGCTGAGAATTGTCTTGTTATCCCTTTGTCTGAGCAGAAGCTATTCAGAATTTCATTCTTGAATTCTGTTCCATTATCTGATCTGATTGCCCGGACAGGTAGCTTTGAATCTAACTCAATCAGCTTTACATGATCAATCACCAGCTGTGGAGTTTCATCCTTAGAGTTCAAGAATAAAACCCACGTGTACTTTGTGAAGTCATCTACAATCACTAAGGCATATTTCTTCCTTGATATAGACATGATATTGACTGGACCAAATAAATCCATGTGTAGGAGTTGAAGTGGTTCAGTGATGTTTGTAGTGTCTATGCCTTTGTGAGTTGCTCTTTTTGACTTCCCTTTCTGACATGCCTCACACAATCCTTCTTGTGTAAATTCCATTGGAGGCAGTCCTCTCACCAAATCCCTCTTGACTAGAGAGTTCATTGTTTTGAAATTCAGGTGTGAGAGCTTCTTGTGCCATAGCCAACTTTCTTCTGTTGAAGCTTTTGAATAAAAACAGTTTGTTTCAGCTTCAGTTCCCGAGTTGAAATCAGCTACGTACAAGTTTCCTTTCCTTACTCCACGCAAGGCTAGTCTGTCTTCTTTAGAATGAGCTATTAAGCACTTCTCCTTGATAAAGTTTACTTTGTAACCTCTATCACAGAATTGACTGACGCTGAGTAGATTGTGCTTAAGTCCTTCCACCAAAGAGACGTTTTCAATGATAACATTTCCAATATTTAACTTGCCATATCCCGTAGTCATTCCTTTGCTGTTATCTCCAAAGGTGACGATTGGGCCAGCTCTTTCAACCACGTCTGATAGCAGGGCTCTATCTCCGGTCATATGCCTTGACGATCCACTGTCTAGGATCCATACAACCCGGTTTTCCTGTTTAACTCCCTGCACATATCAAACGGATTAGATTATCTTCGGAGCCCAAAATTGATTGGGCCCGGCATACTTAAAGAATTGACCTTTGTCAGCTTTGACAACAGATCCTTTTCGAACAACAACCGCATCCTCCTTGACTGTACTTACTTTCCTATAAACAGTCTTAACAACTTTTTGTTTAGACTTAGGAATATATTTTTCCTTCTTGACAGGTGAAGGAATAGCAGTCTTGGATTTAGCAAATTTATTATTGATGTATTGTCTCGGTGTCATGTTCTTTTTATTAGCAGTCATGCGTTTGAAATAAGCAGTCATAGCATTAAAAGCACATAACATACAATTTATCATACCACAAGGTTTATGGCATACATCAATAGCAGGCATGTTATTCACAGCAGTAGAAGTTTTAACAATTTCTACTTTAACTTTTGCAGCAGATTTAAAGTTTTCAGTAGCATGGTATCTGTTGTTACTATTCCTACTATTAACAAACTTATTAGGTCTGTTTTGATTTTTCTTAAGCTCATTAGCACCTAAACCACAAGTGGATGAACTAGCAGTGTTCACATTTTCTATTGGTCTTTTAGGTACATATTTAGCTTTCTGGACATTTATTCCTTTTATGTCCCTAACAGGTTCCTCCTGTTCTTTCTTTTTCTCTTTAAGGTCTTCACATTTAATTTCATAATCCACTATTACACAACTATCAAGAACTGGTTCTGCAATAGGAGTTATGAAAAGAGGTTTCTTAGTGTCCTTAATAACATGTGGAATACCTCTCTCTATAGCAGTCTTTTTAAAAGGGGTGATGTTACTAAGCTTTCCTACTGATTCATTATATTCAAAACCTATTCCAACTTTCCGATTGATCTCTTGTTGGTCAACTAGATCTTTCATAACAAATGAAGCAGTTCTATAGGCTTGACACCTGACCTTTTCTTTTTCAATTTTATCTTTCAAAAAAGCTTCAATTTCAACATAGCAGTTGACTCTATTAACTTGAAATGCAACATCTTCAGTTAATTTAACATTAATAAGTTTCAGCTTTTTCAATTCATAATTCTCTTCTGATAAAACTTTATTTTCGAGAATTAAAACTTTTATTCGATCTCTAGCATCAGTTAAATTCTCACCTATCAATTTAAACATCTTAGGACAGCTAGGGTTTACCTCAACTCCTTGTCGAGGTGGAGATTGTGATCCTTCAGAAGAAGAGGCCATTAGAGCAAGATTTCCCATTTGATCTTCTTCATCATTGTCGGAATCATCCCAGTTTTTTCCTACTGCTAAGTATGATTTTCCCTGATGCTTCTTCAGTAGAGCGTCATATTTCTGTTTGAGCTCGTCATATGAATCCTTCTTTCTTTCCTGCTTGGGCTTTCTACAATCAGTAGCAAAGTGTCCCATTTCATTGCAGTTGAAGCAACGGATCTTGCTTCTGTCTACCATCCCTGTCTTGTATCCACCTTTTGTGTTGGATGAGCTAGAAGAACCACCTGTCTGAAATCTGTTTGCCATAGGCTTGAATTTGAAACTAGGGTTCCTCCTGAATCTTGTATTTCCAAATTTTCTAGCAATCAGAGCCAGAGATTCATCCTCAAGTTGATCGAGTTCTTCCATTGAGTAGAATTCACCAGTTGAATTCACTAGAGTTGCACCAACTTCTGCAACAATACCCTGATCAATGAGGTTGACTGAAGAAGATTCAGTCTTAGCTTTTCTATACTCTGGTTCTTCTGCTACAAGAGCTGTAGACTTGCTGACCACCTTGCCTGTACCATATATTTCATTCTGTTGAATCTGCTCTAGCTCATAGGTCTTCAGAATGCCATAAAGTCTTTCCAAAGAAATTTCATTCATGTCCCTTGACTCTCTGATGGCTGTTATCCTGTGCTCTAGGTGTACTGGCATTGTCAGCAAAAACTTCCTACTGATCTCCTTCTTCGTATATTGTTTGCCATTGAGATTTAGATCATTTATCATCTTGTTGTATCTCTCAAAAACTTCAGAGATACCTTCTCCAGGATTTGATCTAAAATGCTCATATTGAGACGTTAAGATTTCCAATCTGTTCTCCCTTACTTCTTCTGTTCCTTCATTTAGTATCTCTATCGTTTCCCAGATGTGTTTAGCATTTTTACAATTAACAACATGATTGTACATTCCGGGATCAAGAGATTCCACTAAAATTAACTGCAGACTGGTGTCCAATGTATCCAGTTCCTTTTCTGTCTCAGTGTACTCAGAAATATCTTTTTCAAATTGTCTGTGCGGAATGAGTACACCATCTTCCATATGCTCAGGAAAGATATTTATTGGAACAGCAACACCAGTTTTTAAAATATCCTTGTACTTGGGATTTGCAGCTCGAAAAAACAAGGTCATCTTTCTCTTCCACAGATTATAATTGTCTTTATCAAATTGTGGAATTTTAATGCTACTAACTCTTTGAGTACTCATCTTTAAATAAGATTAAAAATTAATTGTTTCAAAAAATATTTTAATTTTTGACTTAAAATAATTTTTGATCAAAAATAATTTTTCGGAAAAAAAATTATTTCGAATAAAAAATTATTTCGAATTTAAAATAATTTTTTGAGATCTGTATGAGTTCGCGGAATTTGATTTGGATCTGATATGAAAAATATCAACCAGCTCTGATGCCAATTGTTGGTCCCTGATATTGTAGAAGGGGGGTTGAATACAATATCTATTAATTATCGCGGAATAATTTGAATTAAAAATATTATTTTAAATTCACACGAAATATTAATTGAAATGAAATACTGTTCAAGTAGAAGATATAATTTTAACTTGAAAAGTATTACAAAATTAATTATTAGAAAGCTGTTATATAATTGATAAAAGTTCTAGAACAAATTTGACATGAACTGTTCGTGTTTAACAATTATATTCCAAACTCAGCACAGAAATCTGTGAATATTACAATGCAGATAAATTACTGAATTTGATCTGATTTTTCTAACTCTTGATAAGTTGAACTACTGAAAAGTGAAGGCTGATTCTCATATTTATAGAGAATGAAAAAGGCTGCTATGACCTTTTTCCGTATGACTTAATTTCAAGAAAATAAGTCTGTATGACTTATTTTAACACTTGTATGACATTTCTAAAGCTGGGTATGACTTCTGTGTGGTCGGTATGACTTATTTATTAATTAAAAAAATCAGTATGACTTTTTAATTAAATAAAAAATCAATTCAGCATGACCTTTTGAACACAGAAAATTCGGTATGACTTATTTTGGTATGACTTTAGGTCGGCAGAAGCTCAGTATGACTTATTTTAATTAATTAAAAAGGTCGGTATGACTTTTTTAATTAAATAAAATCGGTATGACTTTTGAAATTGTTCTCGGTATGACTTTTCTTTTCTCGGCATGACATCTTGAATTCTCGGTATGACATATGAATTCACTGCCTTTTTCATTTCTTTCCCACTTGAATGGACATGTGTCAGCCTTTCATTGGATGCTTTCAAAACATAAAACATCTGCCCTTTCAAATTGAACAAATCAGGGGCCTATTTCGTCTTATTATAGACAGGCTCCGTAGAAATGCTTTTCGACCCGCACAGCTTATTATCTTTGATTAATAAATAATAAATTTAATTCATAAATTATAAAAATAAATATCTAATATTATTTAGATATTTATAAATATAATTTATTAAATAAATAAAATATTTATTAAATAAATAAACCCTTACGCTCTAAGCTGCGGTCTTTTGAACGTCTGGAACCGAACTCCTTTTGACTTGGAAATGATAAATCAATTCCAACCGGGGTTCCACCTTTAAGAATATATGACTCTGCATTTCTTCTATGTCATTTCTTTTTCTGTCTTGTCTTCAAGTCTGTACCGTCAGGCCTGTTTAACTGTATCTACAGTTGCAATTAGAAGTACCTCTGTTCCTGAAATAATTTGACTCTTTAAACTAGCCAATACTTCTTTTCACCACTGCATGTACCTAGTCAAATATTCAACCTTGGATTCTGACTCTTGTACACTGCAATACAAACAAACCTGTATCCCTTTGAGCTTCCAGCTTCTGTCTTCTGTCATTCTTTTTAACCACTTGAACTTTTTGATGACGAATCTTCACTGACACTGTTGACACCCTGTGCACTGGTCTGGTTCACGGATGACTAACTACAATGTCGATTCTCATTTCTACTGTAGTGGTCTTTGTGTTCTGTCTTGGCTTCTAGCTTTGTCTTCACTATTTCTTTTCTTGGAATCTCTTTGTAGTAGGCACTTGGAATCTTCTGTATCTTCTGAACTCTTCTGAAATACTACTCTTTTATTTTTCGCCGACGCTTGAACATATTAATGAACTTCTTCCGGTGTAGAGTAGTGGCTTCATTAGAATACTTCTGATATTAGGATTCTTTGTGTCTAGTTGACTGTCTTCATCTTGATTCCTTCCTCAGTATTTATTACTTACTTTATTTTCTTACTTGAGTTGAGTTGTCATCTACTTATTACAAATAGGCCTTGACATATGCCTTTCAATTTCTTTTGCACCTACTAAGGTGGGGCCCTCAAGTGTTTCACTCTCATTCCTGGAAGAAATATGAATGTTTTTACTCACTTCCTCTCCTTTTGCCAGGTTACAATCCTGCCTCTCACTCAACTCACTCAATCCTAAGAGTGTTTGTGCAACATCAATTGATTGAGCATCAATTGATGTATTGACATTATCAGTTGAAGTGGTGTTTGGGATATCCATCGATTGATGCATACCCATCGATTGATCTTGAGTATCGATCGATGGCTTATCAGTCGATGGCTGAATATCAATTGATGAAGGAACATCAATTGATGGAGAAGAAACAGTTGAGATAATTTGTGAAGTTATGTTTGAGATGATATTGGAAATAGAATCCTGAAAATTCTGAGAAGAAGATTCAGGAGAGAGTGTTGGCTTCTCCTTGAAAAACAAAGAAGGAGAATCTGAAAATGTTCGATAATCTATCAAAACATTTTCTGAAGAAGTTTGAGATGGGGATAGAAGAATAGAAGAGATAGGAATTGAAAGAGAATGGGGCTGCATCTCATCATTTATATGAGATGCATCAAGCAGACTTTGTGAAGGCTCCTCCACAGTTTCCTGTGGTTTTGCAGTGTGTGATTCCCCAAGTGCAAAGGTGACTTTCTTTTCTCTTCTTTTGTATGGTGTTAGTGTTTTGGCTTTTGTGTCCCCAATTTGATTCTGTGCCCCTGGTTGTGGGCTATTTTCAATATTGTCATCCTTTTGAGAGAATGACAATAGGGATGTGGTATTTTCCATGTTAACATCCACAGTCTTTTGGGAGACTATGGAGTGGCTAGGTTGAGGTTGCACACCCTCACTCTCCTTATCCTTCTGGGTTCTTTGATGTTCCCCAGTTCCCCCACCACCTACATCCTCCTCTAATCTATCTACCACACTAGATGCTTTTCTTTTCTTGGTTTTTACAACAGCAGGTTTTTGAGAACCTGTTGAGGTTGGTTTCTTAGATTTGGATTTGGTTGTGTGGCCTGGGTAGGAGGGTTGGGGTCATTACTACCACCCTCCATAGTCACAGAAGGCAAAGAAGAATTAGGTTTAGAAGAGTTTAAAGTAGAGATAAATACCTGAACAAAAGGGGGATAGATCAATTCCACATTGCTGTGAAGATTGATCCTAACCAAGTCTTTAAAGACCCTTTTGTTTTGAGTCCAGCAATCCAAAATTTCTGTATTCCTGTCAATCTCAATATCCTTGACAAAGTGGTTAATAATAATCATAATAAATCTTGCATAATAAATATGATTAGATCTATTTATTTTATTTCCCAATTTGGCAGATATTTCATTGAGTAACAGGCTTCCTAAATTATGATATCTATCATATAAAATGCTATACCCTACTTGTTGCATACTTGTTGTTATTGCATCAAAATTACTAACCTTACCAGAAAAACACTTTATTAAAGCATCAAAGAAATATGACCATTCTTTTCTTAGATTCTTTCTAACAATACTACCTAGACTAGCATCAGGAGCAGTATAGTTGATTTCCCTAAGCATGTTTCTAATATCTGTGTCAGTGGGTGCATTTTCGGTATTATTTGCAGGAATATTTAAAAACTCACCCAAGACCACAGTGGTTAGAATATACCTTTGTCCTTTGCATTCAAAGGAGATTGTAGAAAAATCATCTGCTACTTCTGCTGTTGTCCAGAATTCTTCAACTAGATTGCACACAATTTTTGGTGCTTCTGAGAGGGCCTTTGCAATTTTCGTACTCCTTAGAAATTCCATTAGGGGATGAAATTCTGTTGGGGCTTCCTCCACCATAGTGCAAGCAACGAAGTTGTTGAGCTCATAGTAGAATCCAGATTGTGAGACTTTCTTTGAAGATGCCATTATCGAGTTTGAAGATTTATAATTGAATTAACTGGCAAACTTGTTAGTAATTATAACAGAAATAATAAATAGACAGTAGTAGATTAGGGTTCTTAGCAAGAGATAGATACAGAGTAAGTTCGAAGATTGAGAAAGAGAAAGAGATAGAAAAATCGATAGTAAAAATGCAAGTAAGAATTAAAAGAAGTTTTAATCTCACTATTTATATTTACTGATTTCCCAACCAATTTCTTGCTCAAAATAGAACTAAATCGACCGTTGGAAGAGTATTGATAATTAAAAGTTACCGATTTTGGCAATCGATTGTTATACATACAGGAATGTACGTTTTAATCAATTGATAAAATAAGTAATCAACGGTTAGATTTTTGTACAGGTCGATTGATGACATGGACCCCTTTAAATTCTAGGTCATCGATTGATAAATTGTTTATCCATCGACAGGTACAATTATCCATCGATAGACAAATATATCATTGATTGATATATCTATCTGTCGATAGTTACCCCTATCCATCGATAAACAAATATATCATCAATTGATATATTTATCTGTCGACAGCTCCAATAATATCCATTGATATGTAAAATATTTATCAGTTGATTATTGAAGAATCAATAATTTAACATAGTCAATGGCTACATGTAATATAAATACATAACTTGTCAGACATTTAAAGGATTAGATATAATTAAGCATACCTAAATCACAGACCAATCTATTGAAGGTAGATTCATCTAATGGTTTGGTAAAAATGTCTGCAAGTTGTCTTTCACTAGGGACTAAATGTAATTCAACTGTACCATTCATTACATGTTCCCTAATGAAGTGATACCTTATGTCAATGTGCTTGGTTCTGGAATGTTGTACAAGATTTTCTGTTATAGCAATGGCACTAGTATTATCACAGAAAATAGGAATCTTGTTCAAGTTGAACCCATAGTCAAGTAGTTGATTCCTCATCCATAATATTTATGCACAGCAACTTCCAGCTGCAATGTATTCAGCCTCTGCAGTAGATGTAGACACTGAATTCTGCTTCTTGCTAAACCATGAAACAAGCTTATTTCCTAGAAATTGACAGGAGCCTGTTGTGCTTTTTCTGTCAATTCTGCAACCTGCATAATCTGTATCTGAATAACCAATTAGATCAAATCCAGAATCTCTAGGATACCAAATTCCAAGATTTGGAGTTCCTTTGAGATATCTGAATATTCTTTTTATTACAATCAAATGAGATTCTCTAGGATCAGCTTGAAACCTAGCACAAAGACATGTAACAAACATTATGTCTGGCCTACTTGCAGTTAAATAAAGTAATGAGCCAACCATACCTCTATAACTTGAAATGTCCACTTTTGCTTCCTTAGTGTTTAATTCAAGTCTAGTTGCAGTGGCCATGGGAGTTTTAGCAGAAGAACATTCACTTAAATCAAATCTCTTTAATAAATCATAAATATATTTGGTTTGATTTATGAAAATACCATCTTTAACTTGCTTGATTTGCAAACCAAGAAAATAGGTTAGTTCTCCCATCATGCTCATTTCATATTTACTCTGCATCAACTTAGCAAACTTTTTACAAAGTTTTTCATTAGTTGAGCCAAAAATAATGTCATCTACATAGATTTGAACAAGAATCATAGAGCCATTTACATTTCTATGAAAGAGAGTTTTATCAACAGTACCTCTTGTGAAGTGATTTTCAATCAAGAATTTAGACAATGTGTCATACCAGGCTCTAGGTGCTTGCTTCAATCCATAAAGTGCCTTGAGAAGATAGTATACAAATCCAGGATGAACAGGATCAATAAAGCCAGGAGGTTGTTCTACATATACTTCTTCTTCTAGCTCTCCATTGAGAAAAGCACTTTTCACATCCATCTGATACACCTTGAAATTAGCATGAGCAGCATATGCTAGAAAGATTCTGATTGCTTCCAATCTTGCAACTGGTGCAAAAGTTTCATCAAAATCTATGTCTTCTTCTTGTGAATAGCCCTTTGCCACTAATCTTGCTTTATTTCTTGTCACTGTACCAGATTCATCCATTTTGTTTCTGAACACCCATTTTGTACCAATGATAGACTTGTTCTTTGGTTTGGGCACCAGCTTCCATACCTTGTTTCTTTCAAATTGATTCAACTCTTCTTGCATAGCAATTATCCAATCAGGATCATTCAAGGCTTCTTCAATCCTTTTTGGTTCTTCTTGAGACAGGAAGCTACTATACAAGCATTCATTTTGAGTTGCACTTCTAGTTTTGACACCATCATTTGCATCTCCAATTATTAATTCAAAGGGATGGCTTTTTGTCCATTTCCTTTGTGATGGTAAATTTGTCCTTGAAGATGATGCTTCATGATCATTGGAAGTGTTATGATCATTGTGATGTGATTGACTATTTGAGAACCCTCCCCCTGAGATGGACACTCTACTTGAAGATTGTTGAGCAGAGTTGATATCCATCGAATGATTATCAATTGATGTATTATCAGTTGATTGATGATTGTCAACTGATAAGTTATCTGTTAATGCATTGACATCAATTGATGGGAGGATTCTAGGTACTTGAACTCTTGTGATTTCCACATCATCATCACTATCTTCAATATTACTTGTGGATTCATTTTCAAACTGCAATAGATTATGAAATCCTTCATCAAACAACCCTTGAATTTTCTTGTCATCAAAAACTACATGCATAGATTCCATAACAATGTGTAATCTAAGATTGTAGACTCTGTATACTTTGGTTGTTATTCCATATCCAACAAATATAGCTTCATCAGCTTTGGCTTCAAATTTTCCTAGATTTTCACCTTGATTTCTCAGTACAAAGCATTTGCAGCCAAAGACATGAAGAAAGTTAACTGTTGGCTTCTTGTCTTTCTTTATCAATTGATATGGAGTTTTGCCTTAAAGTTTATTGATCATGGAAATATTTTGAATGTAACAAGCAGTATTAATTGCTTCTGCCCAGAAGTATGTAGGAAGTTTTGCTTCTTCTAACATAGTTCTAGCAGCTTCAATCAAGGTCCTATTTTTCCTTTCAACTACTCCATTTTGCTGTGGAGTTCTTGGAGCAGAGAAATGATGAGTGATACCTTTTTCTTCACAGAATTCTCTCGTGGTTGAATTCTTGAATTCAGTACCATTGTCACTTCTAAATTTCTTAACCTTCCATTCAGTGCCATTGTCAACATTCTTCACATGATTGATAATTAATTTGCTTGCTTCATCCTTAGAATGTAAGAAATATACCCATGAAAATCTTGTGAAGTCATCCACAATTACTAAGGCATATTTCTTTTTGGCAATTGACATGATGTTGACTGGACCAAATAAGTCCATGTGCAATAATTCCAGAGGCTTATCAATTGATGATTCAGACTTTGACTTGAATGATGCTTTTCTTTGTTTTCCCTTTTGACATGCATCACATAGTCCATCCTTGGTGAATTCCATCCGTGGAATGCCTCTAACCAGATTCTTTCTAACCAATAAATTCATGGCTTTGAAATTCAAGTGGGCTAGTTTCTTGTGCCAAATCCAACTTTCATCTGTATTGACTTTACTAAGTAGACATGTCATTGAATTTGCTTTTACAGAGAGAAAATCAGCCACATAGACATTTCCTTTTCTTTCTCCAGTTAAGAGAATTTCACCAGATTCTTTGTTGGCTATGATGCATGATTCAGTTGTAAACCACACACCATTTCCATTATCACACAGTTGACTAATACTGAGCAAATTATGCTTCAATCCATCAACTAGTGCTACAGTTTCAATGATAACATTTTCTTTTGCAATTGAGCCATATCCCAGAGTAAAACCTTTACTGTTATCTCCAAAAGTAACTCCTGGGCCAGCCTTTTCCACAAACTTTGTGAGCAGGGACAAATCTCCAGTCATGTGCCTTGAACATCCACTATCCAAATACCAGAGATTTTTCTTCCTGTTTCCCTGCACACACATAAAACAATCAAGTTGCTTTTGGTACCCAAGTTGCCTTGGGTCCTCTTTTATTAGTTGCAGCTTGAGCCCCTGTTGTCAACTTAGGTTCCTTTTGTTTTAGTGGGTTTAAATCCACTTTATCTTTGGGAGTTGACTTTTGGGGCTTTGACACCTTAGAACTCATGGCATAATTTCCATGGATTTCATCATTTACATTAGGCATGTTCCATGGCATACCAGGCATGTTCATATTAGGATATGCAAAGAAGGGATTATACATGTATGGAACTTGTGCATAAGGCATATGAACATTAGGTGCAACCAAATTAGAAGACATGGCATTCATGAGCATAGGATTGGTAAACATGGCATTTGCAGTCATGGCATGTATATTTAAATCATTTGCAGATATAGAATTCTTTTCACTTTTGCATTGCATGGACAAATGATTTACACTACCACATTTAGCACATACCTTTCTAGGTGCATACATATCAGGAGTGTAATTATTCCTATTCTTTACCATTCCTATTCTTTTTCTTTTTCTCAGACTTAGATAGAGTAATTTCCACAGGTGCTATCTTTTCTAATTTTTCTTTTAATTGTTTCTTGGATAAGCTACCTATGTTGATCTTCTCAGTCTCAGTCTCAACTTGATTCTTGGTTTCCTTAACAAACTTAATAGGAGTGCTAAATTTGTTCTTTTTATTAGCCATTGATGATTTACTTGTCGATGGATGCTTATCGATTGATTCAGCATCAATCGATTGATAATCCTTATCAGTTGATAAAGGATTAGCAGTCGATTGATCTTTATCCATTGAAGTATCAGCCAATGACTTGCCTATTGATTTGGGGAGATCTCCTAGAGTATCTACACCCTGAACATCAATAATTTGTTTGGCAGTTTTAGCAGACCTATTCCATTTGCTAATGGTTTCAATTTCTTCAGCTAATTGTTCTTTCAACAATTCTTCTCTTTTCAAACTGTTTACTAGTTCATTCCTAGCATCCTTTCTTTCCTGCTTAAATCTTTCTAAACAAACAAGTTCATTTTCAAGAAAAATATTTCTCTCAGTTAAGGCATCAATGGTGTTCTTTAACTTGAGATTTTCTTTGTTTAGAGATTTTAGAGTGACATGCAAATTGTACAGTTCATTAGACATTTCATTAATAGTACTATTGCATTCCTCAGATGTAAGCTCGGAAAAGTTAGTAGCTAGTACCTGATTAGATGCTGAACTAGCTTCTTCATCTTCATGATTGGCCATTAATGCAAGATTGACATATTCTTCAGAATCACTATCCTCAGCAGCCCAGTCCTTCTCCTCAGTTACAAAAGCCTTTTCTTTTTGTTTTAAAAGGTCAAAGTATTTCTTTTTATAATCAATACCCTCATATGACTTTGCCTTTTCTTGTTTTGGCTTCCTGCACTCACTTGAGAAATGACCAGCCAATCCACAGTTAAAGCATTTGAATTTAGATCTGTCAACCAGATTTTTATTTTGATTGTTGTTTCTAAACTGGGATCCAGGCCTTTGAGCATATGGATTCTTCTTGAATTTTAGCTTTGAAAATTTCCTTGTCAGAAATGCAAGGTGCTCATCAATCTCATCCAAATCATCCTGAGAGCATGTTTCATCTTCTTCACACTTGCTCTTTCCTTTTCTCTTGAATGATTCTTCAACAGCATCACCAGCCATCATGACTGACTCTTCTTCATAGCCATTTTCCTTCTTCTCTTCATTTCCCTTGACTACCAAAGCCACAGTTTTCTCTTTTCTTTGATTCTTCTCAATCTCTTCATCTTGTTGGATTTCCAACTCATATGTCTTGAGAATACCATAAAGTTTCTCCAGTGTAAAATCCTTGAAGTCCTGAGATTGTCTAATGGAAACAGTCATTGGTTTCCATTCTTTTGGAAGAGATCTAAGAAATTTTAGATTTGTATCCTCAGTTGCATAAACCCTACCATATAGCTTCAATCCATTTAACAACTTCTGAAATCTGCTATAGGTGTCATTGATAGATTCTCCACTCTTGAAATGGAATGATTCATATTTTTGAATCAAGAGTTGCATCTTGTTTTTCCTTACTTGTTCAGTTCCTTCACACAGAGTTTGAAGTGTATCCCATACTTCTTTTGATGAAGTACAGTTTATTACATTGTCAAACATATCTTTATCTAGACCATTAAACAGAATGTTCATGGCCTTCTTGTCTTTGAGTACTTCTTTTTCATCCTCTTCTGTGAACTCAGAAATAAGTCTTGGAACATGTCTGTCAAGTGCAGGAGTTCTATCAGGGTTTACACCTGTGACTAGCTTCATGGGAACATGAGGACCTTTTTCTATGCAGTTAACATAAGAAGGGTCGAGAGAAAGAAGATGCAGATGCATTTTGACCTTCCATGGAAAATATTCATCTTTCTCTAAAACTGGAATTTTCACACCTGAATCTTTTTGACCCATATTGACTGTTCTTGATCTTTAAACTTTCTGTATGTTGAAAGCCTGCTCTGATACCAATTGTTATTCCTTAGAACAATGTCAATATTTGTAGAAGGGGGGGTTGAATACAAATATTAAAACTTTTTGTGTGTTATAATATTTGTTCTTGAGGATTGAAAGAATAAGAGAATAAGTTCGAACAAATTAATGCTGAAAAATAAAACTGAACAAAGAGATTTAAAATTATTGATGGATTGGTTTTTCCATCAATATATATTTTTGCTCAATGCTCCTAGGTTAGAAGAAACCTAGCTTCGTTTTTACAAGATTAGAAAACAAATCAACTGTTCTTACACAAGTGCTCTTAAGCTTGAACAGTTGATTAAGAAATATGTCTAACTTGTATGTTTTCTAATAATGCTACTACACTTGTTTATATACCACAAGTGTTCTTTTACAATTCCTATTCTAGGATTGTTTCTACCTGCCTTCCTTTTACCTTTTTCTATTTTACAAAAAGGTTTGAAAGACAGCTTCTGATTGAGTCTTCACAGTCACTCTAGACTGTCTTCCATAGGTGTGCTTTTTGTTCTCTGGATCTTCAACAGATATTCTTTCTGTGTTGTCACACTCAATTGATAATTTGCTGTTAAGCATATCAATTGATCCATTCTTTAATCCATCAACTGATGTACTACTTCGATTGATCTTTATATCCATCGACTGATAAAAGATGTCTTATCGATTGATAGATGTTATCAATCGATATATCAGTCGATGGGTCTTCACATCAGTTGATGGATATAAAGATTGATAGATGTTATCCATCAACTGTGTTGTAACTGATCAATTGATATGAAAGTTATAAATATCAATTGATCAGGAAACCATTTATCAGTTGAAATGTTTATTTGAATCAATTGATAATTTGGATTGTAGCATAGGTGTACTTAGTCTATTTCAATCGATAAGGTGTAAATCAATTGATATTTTGTTCATCAATTGATGTTAGAGTCGATTGATATGGATCATCAATTGATGTGTAAATTAAACTGTTAAATTGTAATTATGTGAAGACAGGAAATTGCACAAGTGAAGGATGATCAATTGATATTGAAGCATCGATGGATGAAGGATCAATCGAAGAAGCCAAGTCAAGCATTGAAGACCATGAACTGATGTACTACTTCGATTGATCTTTATATCCATCGACTGATAAAAGATGTCTTATCGATTGATAGATGTTATCAATCGATATATCAGTCGATGGGTCTTCACATCAGTTGAAAGTGATAAAAACATTCTACTTTTTGCACAAGAATTGGAAATTGAAATGATGGCAGAAGAAGGAGTAAATGAGATAGGGGGAGCAAATAAGGCTGAAGCTAGTGGGAGTGGAATTGCTAAAGACTTTGAAGAGGAAATAGATGCTGGTGAATTGGATCCAAAGAATTTCATTCATCCTGATCCACAATATCAAGGGTTGGCTACTTCAAGTAACAGGAATGCAGAACAACTCTTGGGCATTGATCATACAGATCAAAGGACCAGGAATCTGAAGGAAAGCATTGCCAATACAACAGACACTTGTTATATGGCACCTGAAGAGTTGGAGAGTGATTCTGATGAAGAGCCATGGATGAGCACTATTGATGGTTCCTTAGAAGCTGCTGAGACTGAAATTCTCTCTCAATATAGAAGAACAATGGTGGAAGGAGAAATTGAAGATCCTACTCAAAGGAGAATTGCTCACTATATGAGAGAATCAATGAACATTCAAAAGATGACAGTAACATGAGTAAGGAGGGAACTTGAGAGGATTAAGGACTCTATCTCATCTAACAAGGATGCAATGGACAGGAGATTGGATGAGAAGCTACCATTCAACACCATGAATAGCATCAAAGACAAGCTTTTCAAAGAATCCAAAAATTTTACATCTTTGGAGACACGGGTAGGTTCTCTAGAAAAGAAGATGGATGATATTATCAGAGGTCAAAATCTTCATGCTTCCATTCTTCAAAAATTTCTTGACAGACTTCCACCACCCCCTCCAATTGATGATAACAAAAAGGGGGAGAATACAAAGAAGAAGGATGATGATGGTGGTGATGGCAAAGGCAGTGGAAGTGGTGGAATAGGTGGTTCTGGTATGGATAAGTCAAGTGGCATTGGTGGTTCTGCACCCAGAAGAGATAAAAGCAGAAGTAACATGGACAATCAATCTTCAAAGAAATCTAAGTCATCTAATTCTCCAAAAGATAATTTAGAACAGAAAAAGAAAGATTACAAGAAGTTTGATGATGATCTTGAAGCTAGGAGAATTTCTAGGGAGAAAGAAACTCAATCAATGATTGAGAGAGAAAAGAAAAGAATTGAAGATCTAAGGAGAAGCACTGAGTTAGTAACAGAGGCAGTAGAAAAAGGAGACTTGGATGAGTTCATTGCTCAAACAAGAAAAATAAATGAAGATGCACAAAAGGCTGCCAAGGAAAGAAACTCAAATACAGAAGCTTTTCTTCAATTGGATATTGAAGCTCTTAAAGAAAAGAAGAAAGGGAAAGCAATAGTGATTGAAGAAGAGAAGAAGAAAGAGACTGAACCAGTAAGTCAAAAGCTACTTCAAGGAGCCATTACTACAGGAATCTCAGATGCCTCAAGGAGAGAAAGGGAGAATGAAGAGATTGCTAGACAGATGGAAATGCAATGGCATTTGGAAGAAGAGCTACAGGCAGAGCAACCTTTGAGAAAAAGGAGAAAAGTTTCTATGGCCAAGAAAAGGTCGAGTTCTACTCAAGAAATAATGGTTCAGGAAAACCTCCAGGGTCAACAAGAAGAAATCAAGGAGGAGGTCACAATTGAAGGTTATGATTTGAAGGGAATACCAGTAATCAATGAAAAAGGATTAATTGGAGTAAGGACTCACCCTGCAACCTCTAACCATGAAGAATCAATGAGGTTGGAGTATGAAAATGGAGTGAAAACAATCTATTCATTGAAGGTGATAATGAAGCAAAGCTACAATGTTTTAAAGACTATTCTTCCTCTACTCAACAGAAAGTACAAACTCAACACAACAATTGCTCAGGAGATACAACAACAAATTTCAAGGTTAAGAAGATCCAAGGCAGAAGCTGAACCTGATTCACCTCTAAAGCTATGGAAGTCACAGGTCAAAAAGGTGGTGTTGGAGCCAAAGTATGCTATGATTTTTACAGATATAGAGGGCAACACAAAGTTCTTTGATATTTGCAAATATCTGGACAAAATCACAGATGAAGAAATACACTACCTTATGAGGCAACTTGGAGAAACTGACAGGGATGAAGCAATATTGAGAAGTTCTTTCATGAGGCAACTAAAGGAAAATGCTGAGAAAAGGAGGAAGAGGAACTAAATTAAATTATGAAGACATTAAAGCTGCTTGCAGGAGTTATCTATCAATCTGGTACTTCCAAAATTAATGTGCCAATTAAGTTTCTTGATTCTATCTAAATGTAACTTTTTTTTTAAGGGTTTTTGTTATCATCAAGTAGATTTATGCCTGTTAATAACACAGACACAAATAGGGGGAGATTGTTAGGAATCTACATGAGATTTGATGATAACATTAATCTTAGAATCATAGAAATTTTATTTGTTATAACTGATCAATTGATATGAAAGTTATAAATATCAATTGATCAGGAAACCATTTATCAGTTGAAATGTTTATTTGAATCAACTGATAATTTGGATTGTAGCATAGGTGTACTTAGTCTATTTCAATCGATAAGGTGTAAATCAATTGATATTTTGTTCATCAATTGATGTTAGAGTCGATTGATATGGATCATCAATTGATGTGTAAATTAAACTGTTAAATTGTAATTATGTGAAGACAGGAAATTGCACAAGTGAAGGATGATCAATTGATATTGAAGCATCGATGGATGAAGGATCAATCGAAGAAGCCAAGTCAAGCATTGAAGACCATCAACTGATGTGAAGACCCATCGACTGATATATCGATTGATAACATCTATCAATCGATAAGACATCTTTTATCAGTCGATGGATATAAAGATCAATCGAAGTAGTACATCAATTGATGGATTAAAGAATGGATCAATTGATATGCTTAACAGCAAATTATCAATTGAGTGTGACAACACAGAAAGAATATCACTAGTATAGAGTTTTATGTGGTATATATTTGTTTTAAATATTAAAATATAGATTATAAATTTTAATAAATTAATGAGTTTGAAGTGATGAAATTGAGTGAATGTGAGTACAACCTCTATTATATAAAAATTATATTGTAAATATGATTTTTAAAATAAAAAATATAGACTATAATTTAAAAATAATGTAACTTGTTATAGAGTTTAATGCGGTATATATTTGTTTTAAATATTAAAATAACATATTATAAGCTTGTATAATTAATATGCCTAATAAAAAAAAGTTGTACAAAAGTAGGACTTACGAGACAACTGACCAAACTTTTATCACTTCGGCTTTAATAATATAGTATATATTTGGATCGAACTAATAACTGATAATTTAATTTAATTTTTAAAAATTATTGTTTTGTTTGCCCAGAAAGATATCTATTATAGAAGGGTGGTTGAATATAATAGTACCAATAAATCGATCAAGAACACAAGTATATAAAAGATGAACACTATTTTGTATTAATAATAATGAATGGAATACAAAACTCTTTCAAGAAATTTTTTGTTCTCAAGAGCTGCTAGGTTATGAAAAATAAGACTTGGAAAATTACAATAATGTTAATCTATGTCTGTGTTTATATAGGTACATTTACAATTCAATTACAAAACAAATTATAAAAAGAATAACTTTAATAAAGAAATAGACTTGTATTTGGATTCCTTCTTCACTATCTTAATCATACTCTGATTTGATTGCTTCTTCACAAACTCTGATAGTAAACTCTGTCGGTTGTTTATTATCTGATTTGAGCATTCTCTATTAGAGTAAACTCTGATTAAGTATTCTCTGATAGAGTAAACTCTGACCGATAGCTTCTTCATTCTCTGATGACGTCAGCATAAACTCTGTTAATAAATTCTGTTTGATATTTTCTGACAGCATCAGTGTTTGCATTTCTAATATGTTTTAACTAAATTGATCTTATGACTAAAATAGTTATATAAACAAAAGAATAACATTATTTATTTTAAATACAACCACAAATAAAATATATAAAAAATTAAGAATAATTTTACACAAAATATTAAATAAAATTAAAATTATTATTATAAAATTAAAATTATTTTTAAATTATATAAAAAAATAGTAAAATTAAAATAATAAAATATTATGAGAAATTTGTGCATCGCACTGCAAAATATGTTAGCTTACATATAGTACAATATATGGACGAATTTTTTATAATATTTTGTTATTTTTATTTTCATATTTTATTTATATAATTTAAATTTATTTTAATCTTACAATAATAATTACATATTTATTTAGGGAGAATATCCCTAAAGACGATTTTAAGTAATTTACCTAAATTTAGAAGTATTTGAGGATAGAAGTTGAATATTTTTGTAATAGTAGAATTCACCTCTTATTTGCAGAATAGTCTTTATATTGTATCGTAGTATTTTTTAACTTTGGGAAATTACTAAAGATGACTTTAGGATCATCAAAACCTATTATTTAATATTATGTGTTGAAATAACCTTAGACTTACTACTATTTGTATTAGTATTTGAATATTTTGAAATTTAAATTCAATTTTTTTATCCAAATATGTCATTTGATAATTTGAAATAAAGTCCATTGTTACCCAGTAATTAAACTATTATAGAAGGAGGTTGAATATAATAGTACCAAACAATCGAAACTAGAACATAAGCATATAAACGAAATATTGTTTGTATTAACTTTAACAAACTTAATACAAAATTCTCTCAAAAAAATCAATGTTCTTAAAAACTGCTAGGTTATAAGAATAATATGCATTGAACGATACATTAATGTAAACCTAAACTGTGTTTATATAGTACACAACTACATATCTAAATATTGCAAAGATAATGACTAATTAATACAGAGATATGATTTCCATCATTATTTTTAGAATAGAAAGATTCAAGAAGGCAATTGTCTTTTACACAAACACTTATTTTTCTGTCTTCAATCACGTCCTGATTTTTTGAATTACCATTTAACAGATTCTGATCATTTTAGACTTTGTCGGTTGAGTAAATTTTGATTCTGTAGACTCTGACGTCATCTTCTAGACTCTGACCAGCTTCTGTAAACTCTAATTGATAGACTCTGTTGGATAGACTCTGACAACATCATTTTTCATATCTAACAATCTCCCCCAATTTATGATTTGTACAATAAAACATAATTTTCAATGATGATGTCAGAAACCATATAGATAAATGCATCAGTGTTTGTTTTCCTTATCTCATACTCTTTTATAGGAAAAGTCTCCAGCCAGGAAATCATCAAGTAATTTCTTTTCAGTTGTCTTCAATAATCCTACCAATTCCTCATTCAGCTCCTTCATTTGATCACTTGAGTCATCAATTTTGAAAAATTACAGCTCTCAAGTTATAGATTGATGTTCTCTGCATTCTTTCATCTAAAAGAATACTGCAGATTCTTTGTCCATCAGGATTGAGCATCCAACCCATTTTTATCTTAGCATCTCCCTTGCTCATCTCTTTCTTAGTGTCATCCTCCATCATGTACCTTGGTCTGTATTCTTCAGAGTCTAACTTCATCAGCTTTTCATTTTTCTTAGTCCCTGCTATTACCCCTTCTAGATGTTTCACCCACTTTGCAGTGGTGTCATCCTCTCCATTTAGCAAATAAAGAACATATTCCAGTTCTTTTGATGACTTGTGAATTAAATCTTCTGAAGGGCTTCGAGCATAAAAACGCAGCGGATATTACGTAAAAACATTAAAAAAAAAAATTGAAACCCAATCGCAGGATCTATGTATAACGTTAGATGATTATGGTGAAGAAGTCTGTACCTTAACAAAGCTTTCATATGCTGTTTAATGGAGGTCCAGAAAGATGAATCACAGCAGTCCTTTGTTGCAAAGATTTGCTCTCTAAAGAAGTCAACACGAACGCCCGATCGTCCTACGATCACCGGAGTCGGTACTAGCCGAATTGTTTGCATCTCTCTCTCTCTCTTTCTCTAGCCTCTCTTGATGTTGAGCAGCTAGGGTTTTTCTCTAAAACGAAATTTGATGATTAAACCCTAATACTATACATCATTATGTATATATAGAGGAGAGAGAGATTTTGGGCTTAACCCTAATCCATGTGGTTTCCAAAACCCATTATGACTTTGGGTTATTATTATTATTAAATCTGAATTCTAATATAATTAATCAAGTCCCACTTAATTAATTCAATAATTAAATTCGAATAATAATAATACTTATTAAATCCGAATTCTAATATAATTAATCAAGTCCCACTTAATTAATTTAATAATTAAATTCGAATAAACAATAATATATTTAAATTCGTAATTTAAATAAACCTCCGTTTTGACGTTCTTTGTGTGTGACCCTTTAGGTTATTATTACGTTGGCAATAATTTTATTATCTAATAATAAAATTATAAACAATGAGCGGCATCTAGTAATACATCATTGCTACCCAAGTAACAATAATAATTGGTGATTCAATTAAACCTTTCGTGAATAATGTGCAATGTAATATAATCCCTTTAACCTTATATTATAGATAAAACTCGAGGCATGTATAGTGTCATCCTCTTCAACGTTTAATCTTGGTTTCCTTGATCAATGAGTAGACTATTTAAACAAATCAATATTTGAGCATGGCCATGCATTTCATAGTCTCACTCAATCAAGAGACCAATAATATCACTCGTAGAATTGGAGGGTT
Organism: Oenanthe sinensis; assembly: GCA_028671895.1. Lineage (NCBI taxonomy): Eukaryota > Viridiplantae > Streptophyta > Magnoliopsida > Apiales > Apiaceae > Oenanthe > Oenanthe sinensis. The sequence goes on from CM053799.1 coordinate 14,214,944, forward strand.
AAATCATATATCTATCATTCATATTCCCCATACGATTCATAGCATACCCAATGTCCACCTTTATCATTACCCGATTAAAGGTAACTTTGAGTGTAATCAAAGTATATTAATTCTCGTACAGAAATATAATGATTTCAAGTCAGAGGATCATTACATCATTATCACTGTGAGATTTCTTATGACACTTATTAACATGTAGAATCTCACGGCGGGTCTTTCCAGTATCATGTATTGATACATACACTTATGTTCTTGACTTTAGTATCACCATACCTATGACCAATGAGAAGTGGTCATCTGTCAACAAACATACTAGTCTTATTGCATTATTACTGTCCTTAAATAATAATACTTGACTAGGGAATTTTAGGAATAAAATACTATTCATATAATCTCATTTTTAAGTCACATACTTAAAGATATATATTACGTATTAATATTCCAAGGACATTTATTATTCTTTCAATTTATGACGCAGTAAATAAAGACATAATAAATATTAATTAAATAATCACATAAAACATAATCCTTAATTGTTTTCAATAAAACATTAAAAGTATTGTCTCTAGTACACCAATACTAACAATCTCCCACTTGTACTAGAGCCAATCTCTCATGTATCTAATACCCTTGGAACTAGTATGACCTTCGTGCTTCTGCTGCGACGAAGCCTTAGTCAGTGGGTCTGCATTATTCTTATTAGTATGCACTTTACATATATGTATATCTCCTTAATCATTAATCTCATTAATTAAGTGATATCTCCTAAGTACATCCCCAAACAATCTCCTTGGCTGCTTCATAAGCATCAATATACTCAGGCTCTATTGTAGAATCAACAACTGTCTCTGCTGTGAACCATTCCAGCATACAATGTCTCCATTTAGACAAAACACAAATCCAGACTGAGAAATCGAATCATCCTTGTCTGTCTAGAAACTAGCGTCGGTGTAACCTTTTACAACCAGCTTATCTTCTCCTCCATATATCAAGAATTAATCTTTAGTCCTCTTCAAGTACTTAAGAATATTCTTGACTGCTGTCCAGTGACCTTCACCTGGATTAGACTAGTATCTACTCTGACTTAGGCCGATCATTTTTCTTGATCTATCTCTATAGATCTTGATACCTAAAATATAGGTCATTTCGCCTAAGTCTTTCATTGAGAAATTCTTACTCAACCAAGTTTTAACAGCTTGTAAAGAAGGAATGACATTCCCTATTATTAATATATCATCAACATATAATTCTAGGAATGCCACATTGTTCCCACTTACCTTCTTGTAAACACATGGTTCATCTTCATTTTGAATAAACCCAAACTCTTTGACAATTTCATCAAAATGAATGTTCCATCTCTTTGAGGCTTGTTTCAATCCATAAATGGATCGACGCAACTTACATACCTTTCCAGCATTCTTTGGATCAACAAAACCTTCAGGCTGTGTCATATACACATCCACATCTTCATCAAGGCTCCCATTTAAGAAAGTGGTTTTGACATCCATCTGCCAGATTTCATAATCATAGTAAGAAGCTATAGCAAGCAAAATCCTGATGGACTTGACCATAGCTACTGGTGAAAAAGTCTCATCATAGTCAATACTATGAATTTGCTTGAAACCTTTTGCCACCAATCGTGCTTTATATGTCTGTACATTACCATCCATGTCGGTCTTCTTCTTGAAAACTCACTTGCACCCTATAGGTTTTACCCCTTTAGGTGGATCAACCAAAGTCCATACTTGATTAGTATACATGGATTCCATCTCAGATTTCATGGCATCCAGCCATCTCTTGGATTCTGGAGTGTTCATAGCATCTTAGTAGGTGAGAGGCTCATCTTCGTCGATAAGCATCACATCACCATCTTGAGTTAAGAGAAATCCATAATATCTCTCAGGCTCATGGCGAATCCAACTAGACCAACGAATAACCTGTGTTTCTTGAGCAGTGTTGTGGTCTTGTACATCCTGCTCAAGTTCCTCCATTGGTTCAATGTTATCTTGTGGGCCTCGAACTTCATCGAGATCTATTATCCTCCCACTGTTTTTCTTCGAAAGCATTTCTCTTTCAAGAAAAGCTGTAGTTCGAGCAACAAACACTTTGTTCTCGGAAGGATTATAGAATGAATAACCCTTTGTTTCAATTGGATATCCCACAAAATTATATTTGTCTGATTTAGGTCCTAGCTTGTCAGAAGTTAAACGTTTCACAAACGCTTCACATCCCCATATTTTTATAAATGACATGCTATGACGTTTCTTAGTCCATATCTCATATGGAGTCTTCTGAACCGTTTTAGTAGGAACTAAGTTAAGTGTATAAGCAGCCGTCTCCAGGGCGTAGCCCCAGAAACTAATTGGAAGATCTGCATGACTCATCATCGATCGTACTATGTCCAACAAAGTACGATTCCTCCTTTCAGAAACTCCATTCCATTGTGGTGTTCCGGGAGGAGTGAATTGTGATACAATACCACACTCTTTTAATAAACTCTTAAATTTATGGCTTAAGTATTCACCTCCACGATCAGATCATAGAGTCTTAATACTTCTGCCAGTTTGCTTTTCTACTTCAGCTTTGTATTCTTTGAACTTTTCAAAAGAATCGGATTTGTTCTTCATAAGATACACATATCCATATCTACTAAAATCATCAGTAAACGTGATAAAGTAGTAAAAGCCACCTCTTGCCATAGTACGTATAGGACCACATACATCACTATGTATAAGTTCTAATCGTTCAGTGGCCCTTTCACCTTGTCCAGTAAAAGGAGCTTTAGTCATTTTTCTAATAAGACAAGGTTCGCATGCTTCGTATGATTCAAAGTCAAACTTATCCAAGTATCCATCCTTATGTAATTTGGAAATGCGCTTCTCATTTATATGGCCTAAACGACAGTGCCAGAGGTATATTTGATTTGAGTCATTAGTTTTAAAATGTTTGTTATTCACATTATAGATATGAGTGTCTAAATCAAGAACATATAAACCATTAAATAAACGTGCAACCTCATAGGTAACATTATTCAAAGAAAAGGAACAACTATTGTTCTGAATTGAAAATGTAAAACCTTTCTTGTCCAAACAAGAAACCGAAATAATGTTTTTACAAATTGCAGGCACGTAAAAAACAGTTCTCAAGTTCTAAAATAAGCCCAGTGGGCAACGTTAAATAATAAGTCCCTACAGTTAAGGCAGCAACCTTTGCTCCATTGCCAACTCGTAGGTCGACCTCTCCCTTTGCCAAAGTCCTACTCCTTTGCAGCTCCTTCACATTTATATAAATATGAGAACCACATCTAGTATCCAATACCCATGATGTAGAAGTAGACAGATTGACTTCTATAACATAAATACCTGAATTAGAAGCTTGACCAGCCTTCTTCTTATTCAGATCCTCCAAATAAGCATGACAGTTTCTCTTCCAATGACCTGGTTTACCACAGTAGTGACAATCACCCTTTGCAATAGCACCTTTAGGCTTTAAAGCCTGTTTGGGATTAGCCTTTGGCTTGGGAGCAGAATCAGATCCAATCTTCTTCTTTCCCTTCCATTTACCTTTCCCTTTAGCCTTACCTTTCTTATTCACCATCAATATGGGAGCAGGTTCGGCCTTTTTTATGTTGGTTTCAGCGGTTCGTAACATAGCCAACAATTCAATAGGTGTTTTATCTATCTCATTCATATTGTAGTTCATAACAAAATGAGTGTAGTTCTTGTTCGAAGATTGTAAGATTAAGTCAATCTGAGCTTCCGGACCGATCGAGAAACCCAAAGTATCAAGATACTCAATATAACTTATAATCTTCAGAACATGTGGTTGAACAGGTTCACGCTCTCCCTGCTTGCAAGCGTAGAGTGTTTTGCTCGTGTCGAAACTTTCTTGACGAGCATGTCCTTCAAACATCCTTTGAAGGTGTTCAATCATCTCATAAGCATCCATATGCTCATGTTGTTTTGAAGCTCAGCACTCATGGTTGCAAGCATGAGACACGCAACATCATTCGCATCATCAATATGCTTCTGATAAGTATTTTGCTGAACACGAGTTGCATTCTCAGCAGGAGGAGCAGGTGAAGGAATTTCAATGACGTGAAGCTTTCGCTCCTGCCTGAGGACAATCCTCAAATTCCTATACCAATCAAGGAAGTTAGTTCCTGTCAGCTTGTCCTTCTCAAGGGTTGCTCTCACAGAGAAGTTATTTGTGTTGTTTGCCATTAAATATCTACAATGTTTAAAATGCATATTAGTTAGTTGCAGAAGTTTAATTATGTTCAAGTGATTATCATATACATTCATAATATATATCTCCCACTATTTTTATCAAATCAATAGCCCTAACTATTAATTTGGAAAGTATATCCCATAATTCTTTCTAGTGAGCCAAGATCCATATTTCGTCATGTCTTAAGTCAACCACTGGAAGTCCTTAAAAAATGATTATTTAGGTATACAACATTTGTCAATTATATCATATATAATTCTTGGATAGTTTGGTGAACAACGATTGATCTTATCTATCTAATAGACTTTTAACCAAACTCTATGCTTCTAAGTTCATAATGGTTGAATATAACCGTTTATTTTCACCTTATTATGACGACTCAGTTAAGTTAGACCCAATGATACAACGGCCGAATATAACCGTTTATATTCGTCAAATCTCACCCCGATAGATAGGAGTCCCCTGCCACTGACAGTCATTCCCCTAATCGATCTAGGATTCGATGAGTGTTCATTCATTGGAAAGCATCCGAGTAAAACTTAATATTTTGTTAAGGGGTTTAGAAAATTTACGACGATCGTGATCACATCATGAAGAGATCCTCAATTTTTCCTTGAACCAAATATTTCAAATTGACATTTTAAATTGTTCATTTCCCAGGTAGATGGAGGATACCAGTGGTTACACTTAAAACCCATCAACCTTACGAATACGCATATCCGCTTTTGTCAGAAAATCCCAGTTATAGATATCAAAAATTCATATTTAATTCCGTGTTTTAAAATCCATATTTCATAAACACAAGAATCTCATGATCGTTTGTTAATTTTAAAATCTTGAATCGTTACAGATTTTATCTTTCTTAAGCAGACATGGCATGGGTGTCGTATCTAATACATACATCATTCCAACACATACATATCTACACATGCATTCATATACATATATGTATTGTGCGTGAATTAAACGTGTTTGGTTATGGCCCCATCCTATGTGATATTTCCAAGCTAATGGAATTATCAAGGTCAATCTATGGAGGTTTCAAATACTACACTATTACATGTCTTTATCTTCTTCATTGCTCTATCATCTGGATTGCCTCCTAGCTTCCAAGTCTCCATTGAACAATTACATTGAATAATAAATAAATCTATTCTAATGAAATTACAAGAAGAACTCGAGTTACATTCGAGATTAACAATTACAATGAATAAACGACATGCAAGTCGTATTTAGAAACCAAAACCACTATCCTATGGGTCTTTAGGCCATAACCATCCACCATGTTATCACATAACACGTGTAATATATCTCAGATTATATAAACATATCATATAATCATATATAATAAATTTCGAAATTTCAGAAAATCAAATAAATTTCAGAAAATAATAAATAGCCGTTTCAGGGCCTGTAACGTCGTCAAACGGCTTACAGACGCGAAGCTGATTCAACAGTATTGCTCAGTGACACGATTCCAGTCAGAAAACATATATCGTTTGCGAAAATCGGACACTGGACACAGATTTCAGAAAATCTACCGAAGCCGTTTCAGAATTCGTATCGAATACGATTTCCATAACAAGAACAAACATGTATCGTATACATACAGCAATACACACAATCATCCCATGATTATACAACACATGAATATCATATATTCAAAATCATATAAAAGATATATATCAATATATAGTCATGGCATATCATATATATGTTTACATACATCGAAAAACTGTTAAACACATAACCAAATCATCCCATTATACACGTAGCTCTGATGTCATTGAAGGGTTTCGAGCATAAAAATACAGCGGATATTACGTAAAAACAATAAAAAAAATTGAAACCCAATCGCAGGATCCATGTATAACGTTGGATGATTATAGTGAAGAAGTATGTACCTTAACGAAGCTTTCATATGATGTTTAATGGAGGTCCAGAAAGATGAATCACAGCAGTCCTTTGTTGCAAAGATTTGCTCTCTAAAGAAGTCCACACGAACGCCCGATCGTCCTACGATCACCGGAGTCGGTACTAGCCGAATTGTTTGCCTCTCTCTCTCTCTTTCTCTAGCCTCTCTTGATGTTGAGCAGCTAGGGTTTTTCTCTAAAACGAAATTTGATGATTAAACCCTAATACTATACATCATTATGTATATATAGAGGAGAGAGAGATTTTGGGCTTAACTCTAATCCATGTGGTTTCCAAAACCCATTATGACTTTGGGTTATTATTATTATTAAATCTGAATTCTAATATAATTAATCAAGTCCCACTTAATTAATTCAATAATTAAATTCGAATAATAATAATACTTATTAAATCCGAATTCTAATATAATTAATCAAGTCCCACTTAATTAATTTAATGATTAAATTCGAATAAATAATAATATATTTAAATTCGTAATTTAAATAAACCTCCGTTTTGACGTTCTTTGTGTGTGACCCTTTAGGTTATTATTACGTTGACAATAATTTTATTATCTAATAATAAAATTATAAACAATGAGCGGCATCTAGTAATACATCATTGCTACCCAAGTAACAATAATAATTGGTGATTCAATTAAACCTTTCGTGAATAATGTGCAATGTAATATAATCCTTTTAACCTTATATTATAGATAAAACTCGAGGCATGTATAGTGTCATCCTCTTCAACGTTTAATCTTGGTTTCCTTGATCAATGAGTAGACTATTTAAACAAATCAATATTTGAGCATGGCCATGCATTTCATTGTCTCACTCAATCAAGATACCAATAATATCACTCATAGAATTGGAGGGTTAAATCTTATATCTATCATTCATATTCCCCATACGATTCATAGCATACCCAATGTCCACCTTTATCATTACCCGGTTAAAGGTAACTTTGAGTGTAATCAAAGTATATTAATTCTCGTATAGAAATATAATGATTTCAAGTCAGAGGATCATTATATCATTATCACTGTGAGATTTCTTATGACACTTATTAACATGTAGAATCTCACGGCGGGTCTTTCCAGTGTCATGTATTGATACATACACTTATGTTCTTGACTTTAGTATCACCATACCTATGACCAATGAGATGTGGTCATCTGTCAATAAACATACTAGTCTTATTGCATTATTATTGTCCTTAAATAATAATACTTGACTAGGGAATTTTAGGAATAAAATACTATTCATATAATCTCATTTTAAGTCACATACTTAAAGATATATATTACGTATTAATATTCCAAGGATATTTATTATTCTTTCAATTTATGACGCAGTAAATAAAGACATAATAAATATTAATTAAATAATCACATAAAACATAATCCTTAATTGTTTTCAATAAAACATTAAAAGTATTGTCTCTAGGACACCAATACTAACATCTTCTTCAGATAGCTTTAACATTCTTTCATTCTCAAGAAAGTATAGCAGTTTCTCTTTAGGTACAACACCATCAAACATATCTTTTACCAAGTGAACAGCAATGAGTTTGCCCAAATGGTCTTGAGTTAATTGTTCTTCAGGTTTGTCCTTCAAAGAATAGGGATCTCTAAATACATTAACTTCACCTCTGTAGACCTTGGCTTTTGAGTTACAAATTCCTCCCTTATCCTTTCCAAGTCTAGCATTGAGAGTTAGAGACTCAGTTTTTGTCTATAAAAGATCAGGATTCTTCTTTCTGACCAGAGTTTGTTGTTCTTCCTCCTCATCTTCAAAGCTAGTTCCTCCTGGAAGGAATGTGGTTCCTTGCATGATAAGTGGAGCCTTGGGTTTTGATGAAACTTTTTGTTGAACTTTTGGAGATGACTGAGATGGTTAACTACTTACAACATTTGCACTTGCACATCTGGTTGACCTTGTAATAGGTGTATATGTTTTTTGAGGCCTAGCAGGTTCAGATATTGCAAGTTTCTTCTTGATCAGAGTTTTCCTTTGAGTATAAGTTTTCTTTTTCTTTAACTGGACTTGAGCATTGTCAGTACCAGTATTCATTTTCTTCACTTCCTGTTCAGCAGCAACTGGATCTATGTTAGGATATTCTGCTTCAAACATCTACTTTGCCAGTTCTGCATCCTTCTTTAATTTCTCTTCAATTTTCTCTGAATTTTCTTCTTCTTCTTGGAATTTTCTTACTAAGTCTGCATCCTTCCTGATTTGATCTAATTGAGCTACATCATCTGTTTCACTTAGAGATTGTTGCTTGCCTTTGTCTTGTCTAGACCCTAAAGGAATCAGAGTCTGTGAAGGAATCAGAGTTTGTGTCTTCATAATTTTATCTCTCTTATGACTCCCAGAAATTGTATCATTCTTTCCGCTTTCATCACCATCAAATTTATCAAGAGATTAAAGAGGAAGGTCGTCTTTGCATTTATCTTTTGAAGTTTTCTCCCCCTTTCTGACATCATGAGGAATAGAGAGATGATCCATAACAGAGTCTAGGAGTCTTGAATAGAAGAGACATCAGTACTTAGAGTCTCCACTTTGGATTCCAAAGTTATATGTTGTTTGAAGAGAGTAGTGAATTTCTTGTCAAAGCCATGGTTGGTAAGTTGGACAGTAGTCTGAACTGAAGCACCCTGTTTGATAACATCCTCATGCAGAGAATTCATTTCACTGTGAAGAGCCTTAGTGAACACAGTTGTGGCCTTCAACATGGTCTTTATTTCATCAGATGAGAGGTCAGAGTTTACCTTTTAAACAAGGTCATGAGCCCGAGACCAGTTGACTTTTTCATGAGAAAATTTCCAGGATGTCTCCTAGAGTTGCTGTGTGACAAGATTTTCAGAGGTTGGTGCTCTCTGTGTAGTGTGTCTGACAACACCTTCTGTATCAAGAGCAGGTTCTATCTCATCCTTGAGCTAGATACTTCATTTATAATTTGTCGAGAGCATCGTGAGCATTGAATGGCCATCTTTTGGAGCTGTACCTTTCTTGATAGGGGATGGCCATCATGAACAATAGATCTATTATTTGGTCTTGGAAAAAGAGTCCACACTTCATTTCTCTCATATTCATTTAATTCTTCTTGCATTGTAGTTGCCCAATCTGCATCTTTAAGAGCATCTTTGACTTTCTTTGGTTCTATTTGTGAAAGAAAGTTATGATACAGACATTCATTTTAAGTTGCTTTCCTTGTCTGAATTCCAGTGTTATGATTACCAATTATCAAGTCAGGTGTATGATCTTGGTCCATTTTCTGATGTGAGGAAAATTCCTTGAACTGGATGCTCCCCCATTATTGGCATCATAAAATGATTCTTTAGTAAATGTTAATCCTCCCCCTGAAGGTGTGCTTACTTCATAGTTTGTATTAACAGAGTTTAGATTATCAAAGTCTATGTCTATCAGAGATTGATCAGATATTTCAATTACAGAGTTTGGTTCAGTATTCTCTATCGAAGAATGATGTTTCTCCCCCTCAACATGTGCAGTGTCTTAACTTGCAGTTTCTGTTTCTTCAGAGTTTTGGGAATCAGAGTTTAGAGAATTAAAGTTTGTATCTTCTGATTTTTCATTTTCAAATATAAGACATTCTTGAGCTTGCTCATCATGTAATCATGATCTTAGTTTCATCAAAGAGACATTTATAGATTTCATAACTACCTTTGTTCTTAAGTTGAACACATTGAAGGCCTTTGAAGAAGTCTTTGAGGTTGTGGAGTACCCAACAAAAATACCTTCATTTGCTTTCAATTCAAACTTTTTGAGCCGTTCAGGATGTGTTTTTAGAATAAAACACTTGCTTCCAAATATGTGAAAATACTTCGCATTTGGCTTCCTTCCTTTCATCATTTCATAGAGAGTTTTTCCATGCTTGTTGATCAATGTACAGTTTTGAGTAATACAAGCAGTGTTCACATCTTCTGCCTAGAAGTAAGTAGAAAGTTTTGCAGCTTTCAACATTGTTCTAGCAGCTTCAATCAGAGTTCTATTTTTCCTTTCAACTACATCATTTTGCTGAGGAGTACCAGGTGCTGAAATTTGTTGTTTTATCCCTTTGGTTGTACATAATTCTTCCATTGCAGAGTTCTTGAACTCTGTTCCATTGTCACTCCTTAGAATCTTCACTTTGAATGTTGATCCATTTTTAATCATGGTGATGTGATAAAAAATGATCTCAATTGTTTCATCCTTCTTATGTAGAAAATACACCAAGTGTATCTTGTAAATTCATCAACTATCACCAGAGTATACCTTTTCTTTCTAATTGACATGATATTGACAGGACCAAATAAATCAAAATGTAGCATGTGGAAGAGTTCTTTAATTGAAGATTCAGACTTGCTTTTGAAGGATGTTTTTATGTAATTTGTCTTTTGACATGAGTCACATAGGCCATCAGGATGGAATTGAGCTTTTAGAAGACCTCTCACAAGATCTTTTCTCACCAGTTCATTTATATTTCCAAAATTCAAATGACACAACTTTTTGTGCCAATTCCAGCTTTCTATTGGAGTTGTTTTTCCAATGAGGCATGTTATTGGTCCTTCAGGATTTATCTCCAAGCCAACTTCAAATAGGTTGTTATGTCTATGACCAATGAGAACCACTTTGCTAGTCTTTTTGCTCTTGACTTCACAATGTGTTTCATGAAATTCCACAGAATAACCTCTGTTTGTCATTTTACTCACACTCAACAGGTTGTGCTTGAGTCCTTTAACCAGAGCTACATTTTCAATGATGACATTACCAATTATAATATTGTCATATCTCAGTGTTCTTCTTATGTTGTCATCTTCATAAGATACTTCTACGCCAACCTTCTCTTCAAACTCTGAAAGTAGCGATTTATTTCCAGTCATGTGTGCAGAACATCTACTATCAATCACTAGGATGTTTTTCCTGTTTCCCTGCAATTATATTTGTAACTTAATTAGAAGTTTGGAGGACCCAAACAAGTTTGGATCCTTTCTTTTTAACATTGTTAACTTTTGCAGCAGAAGTAACTTTACCAGAGTTTAAGTCAACAGAGTTCGCATTTTCAGAGTTTGGTTTTCTTTTATCAGCTTTTACAACATACTTTTGTTTTGCAGCATACATAGAGGAAATATGAGTTTTATTCAAATGAGGTAAAAGTTCATAATAGTTATAATACAGACTATGATATTTTCTATAAGTGTAAATAGAATGCCATAAGTTACCAAAATGAAAATAAGGATTTTGTGGCCTATATCTAGTCTGTTTCCTAACTTCTGATTTAGGTCTCTCAGGTTTCTTCTTTTTATTCTACCTGCAGTCAATAATAAGATGATTAGAATAACCACAAGTGAAACATGTCTTTCTAGGTACATCAGGAATATTCTTATAATCAGTCTCTCTAGATATTCCTACCTTTTAATTCATATTTCTTTTCATTCTTTTAGGCTTATTCTTGTTGATAACAGACTTTATCTTTTCCTTAAGTTGTTTCTGAGAAAGTAAACCAATATTTATTGGTTTATCTTTTGACACATTACTTTCTTTATTTTTGGGAGTGTTAAAACCTTTATCAGAAATGTGTGTTCCATTACTAGCCCAAAAAAAGTTCACAGGTTTAGTCAAATGTTCATTAACTCTTTGTGTGTCTTAGAAATTTTATTCCTCTTTTCACTATCAGACTCATAACCTAAAACAGATGTCCAGTTTTTGTCTGTTAAAATTTCCTGAACCTTTTTACCAGAGTTTGTCTAGACTCTAAAGGTTTCCTTTTCCTTGGCTAATTTAGTTTTTAGATAAGTCACTTGGATTTCTAATTGAGTTTGCATATGTATAGCCCTTTCACAATCCTTCTTAGTATTTGTCATGTGCACAAGTTCAGAACCAAGAAAATCATTCTTAATAGATAATTTTTGAATTTCAGATTTTAGTCTTTCATTTTCAAGAGATTGAGTCTTAAAACTGACATGCAAGGTTCTAAGAAATGATTTTAATTCATAGATATTATTAGTGTCTATGTTAAAGATTGAATTTGGTACCTTATTAGAGTTTGTAGTGGGAGTCTCAGAGTTTTCCATGAGAGCATAGTTCACTTCCTCATCAGAGTCTAAGGAGTCTATCCAGTCTTTCTTGGATGTTATGAGTGCCTTTCCAGCTTCCTTGCTCCTGCACTCCGTTGCATAGTGCCCCCATCTTGTTACACTTGTAACACTTCACTTTTGATTTGTCAAGTATTTTTGACTTCCCTTCTCTGTCTTCTCCCTTCCTGAACTTTTCTTTGTTCTCAGAATTACCAGACATTTTTTAAAATTTACCCTGATTTTTGAACTTCATGTACTTCATATTTTTGAAGCCCTTAATAATCATAGCAACCATTTCTATCATGTCAGAGTTTGTGGATTCATTATTAGAGTCTTCATCAGAGTTTGCTTCAGACTCTGATTCATTGTTTTCCTTTACTTTCACAGTTTTTACTTTTCTTTTTGAGACTGTAGGAATTTGTTCCTTAGTTTTCACAGTTTTTGTCTCTACATTTAATGCAACTATCTTTGCCTTGCCACTTTTTCTGTTCTTCCTTTGCTGTAATTCCAAGCCATGAGTTTTTAGCTTTCCATTTACTTTATCTAGACTCATATCTTACAGGTCTACTATGTCTCTTATCAAGGATGTTTGCAAGTCCCATTCTTCAGGTAGAGCCCTTAGAAACTTTATGTTGGAGTCCCCATTCTCATACACCTTATCAACCAAAGCCAGGTCATTCAACAGAGTGAGAAATCTGTCATATGTATCAGGTAGAGTTTCATTGTGATTTTCCTCAAAAAATTCATATTCCTGAATTATAACAGATCTTCTATTCTTTTTATCTCTTTGGTTCCTTGACATTGAACCTCCAGCGCATCCCATATTTTCTTTGTAGTTTTGCAAGCAATTACTCTGTTAGACATTATAGAATCCAGACTATTTTGTAAGATATTTTTTATCTTTGCATCCTTGAGAACTTCCAGTCTTTCTTCAGTAGTCCACTCTTTCTTGTCCTTAAGAGTATAATATTCAGGAACTTGTCTTCCTTCAACTATGGTTGTTGGTACCAACTTTATTGGTAAGTACTGACCTTCATTAATCCTGTCTAGATAATCAGGATCTGTAGCTTCCAGAAACATCATATTCACCCTCTATGTAGGATATTCAGCCTTTTTGAGAATTGGAATTCTGATGTTTTCATACTTGTTTCCAGACATTGTTTGAGATCTTTTAGGTTATACGAAACCGCCTGCTCTGATACCAATTGTTACCCAGTAATTAGACTATTATAGAAGGGAGGTTGAATATAATAGTACTAAACAATCGAAACTAGAACACAAGTATATAAATGAAACACTGTTTGTATTAACTTTAACAAACTTAATACAAAACTCTCTCAAAAAAATCAATGTTCTTAAGAGCTGCTAGGTTATAAGAATAATATGCATTGAACGATACATTAATGTAAACATAAATTGTGTTTATATAGTACACAACTACATATCTAAATATTGTAAAGATAATGACTAATTAATATAGAGATATGATTTCCATCATTATATTCAGAATAAATAGCTTCAAGAAGGCAATTGTCTTTTACACAAACACTTCATTTTCTGTCTTCAATCAGGTCCTGATTTGTCGAATTACCATTTAACAGACTCTGATCATGTTAGACTCTGTCGGTTGAGTAGATTCTGATTCTGTAGACTCTGGCGACATCTTCTAGACTCTGATCAAATTCTGTAAACTCTGATTGATAGACTATGTTGGATAGATTCTGACAGCATCATTTCTTCATATCTAACATCCATGTTTCCAAATAATTCATTACATAATTTCTTGTATATATAATTTTGTATCTATATCTAAATGAAATAAGATTTTATATTTAAAAGAAATAATGTTTGTATATTTGGTTTAAAGATTTGTTTTAATTAAAAGACTAACTTTTATTTAAAAGTTAGGTTAAATCAGCAACTAAATAATCAACTCGGCTCAAATGTCGAACAATAATTAACTAATAAATTTTTAATGTGTTATTTTTAATAATACAAGTTTATGACTCGTGTCTCCTGTAAAAATATTCATATATAGTTTTTGATAAATTTTACTTCTGTTTATATTTGAAGTGAACAAGTTTATTGATTTATTTAGATAAATATTTTAGTTAGAAGACTGATTTATGTTTAAAAATTAAGTTCAGTTATCAATTTAATAATTCGACCCAAATACCGAATAACGACCAACGACAATCGATTATCAAACTTTTAATATTTAACGTTGTCTGTTTTGAAAATAAAATTTGTCCTTGAATAGTTGTCTCTATCTTATTTTAATACTTTTTTTACATATTTTTCCATAAATTTTTCCTAAATTCTTATTTTCAATGTGTACTTTACAACTAAGTCTATCTAATGCAATAATTTAGAATAAATAAAAAAAGCAAATTATGTACTTAAATATCTTATAAGATGCTTGATTTTTTAAGAGAGAAAATTAAATAAGGGCGGAGGTAGCAAGTAAATAGTAATATATATATATATATATATATATATATATATATATATATATATATATATATATATATATATATATATATATATATATTAGAGCATCTAGAAAGGGATATCTAAAATTGTTAGCTAAAATGTTGTAAAATGGATGTTAGGTAAAATTATCTGTACAGGTGTTTTGTGAATAGCTATATTTGAAAAACATATTTTTATTATTTTCAAATTGTAACGGTCATTAAATTCTTAAATAAATACATAATATATATACATATGTAAAAGGCAATTTTATAAGTTAAAGTAAAATTAATTAATTTTCTTATTCAATATATACCAGTGAAAATAAAAAAATGTTTATAATTAATGAATAGATATAGTTTTATATGTATCTACGTACGTGTTTTAAAATAAAAATGAAATACGAAACAAATAACGATGAAATCAATCTTTGCAGCAAAAAAGGAGCGCAAAGCAAAGTAAAGATGAGTAGTAGATACAAGTAAATATTTTTAGCGGGACAGAATATTATTTTTAACGGGAATATTACTTTAACAGATGTGGACAGATATAGAAGATGAGTTCACATTCAACAAATATAGGGTCTTAATTAGATATCTAAATTTTTACCTAAAGTTCTCCTTTGGAATATTGTCTTATTTTTTAGATAATATCTATAATATATTGCCACGGCTGATTTGGAGTGCCCGTAGAGAATTTAAAAAAAGTGCTCTAATAATTAAAAAAATAAAAATTGATGAAATAATAAAAATTAATTGACAATTATAAAAAAAATACAACAATTAAAATACATAAAATAATTTTATTACATAAAGAAAATTAACTGAAAATTGTAAAGAAATAAAACAAATACATAGATTACATAAATTATCTAAAAATTAATTTTCTAGCATTTTTTGAATCAAACTCACTAAAAATATTTTTATAGTCAACATTTTCTAGCAAACTATTTTCAATGGATAAAAACTAATTTATATGTAAACTTGTTTAAATTTGTATTATTGTATAAACTCATTATTCAAATCATTTTATATTTAAATTGATTTGTTTCATATAATATATATATATATATTAAAAATAGATATAATTTAAAATAAATTAATTACCTAAAGATTGAATTGGATGATATAATATTGTATATATTGTCACACAAAAGAATTTAGTGTGCATATTTAAATTAATTAATTTTAATGAAATCATTAAAACTAGTAAAGAGGGTTAGGGACACTTCTCAATGCAAATATTTATTTATATTAACATATTTTCTATATTAGTGTTTCTAGAATTTATGTTACTTATTTAATATAATAATTAAAATTTATTTAAATATATAATATTTTCTAATCTTTTTTTATTTACAATTATTAAAATTCAAAAATAAAAATTATAATTTTTTTACTATTTTTTTTATTTCAATATACATTATACATATATATACAAGTACATGAAAAAAAATGTGTCAGCCTCGTGTACGGTCCAACACCTCGCACACCCTCGTCGGGCTATGTATATTGCCACCTACACTTCATAGTTAACATGTCAATAAGTTGGAGAGGTCAATAAGTTGGAGATACTCTTAGATCAATAAAATTTGCAAAAAGGGCTATATCGGTAAACTAGTGAGATATTGGTACTTGTTTGTGGTTCCTTATTAAGTAGTTTATAAATTAGAAAATACATACATTTTATCATACTTAATCAACTTGCAATTAAACTGTATATTGTATGGAATTCAGTTTAGCTGAAGTTGATGCTCAACATTGTATTCGAATTATGATAATATCATTGTTGTAACTTGCAAGCCTTTTGATATTTTCCACTCAATCATACACGTACAAACACCTGTCTAGTATATACGTAATTGAAAGTCCTATAAATACCGTGCATATCTTGGGTTTGAGAATAAGAAAGAAATCTTCAAATTAAGCTGGTGTATGCTCCCTAGCTCACATATTATATATATCAAAGATGGACAAAAATCAGATGCAACCGCAGATTGCCTATTTGAGGAAGTCATTCTTTGATGAGGTTCATAAACTTGTGATGTATTCTTTATTTTTCGCAAACAAATTTTTATATATGCATGTATTCCATATCTATGTAGTTCAAGGGTCATCCGAAACCATATCGAAGAAGCTATCACTTAATCCAAAAAATTGTGATGTTTACAGGGATTCCTTGATGAGCAATTTATACAGTTAGAAGATTTGCAAGATGACGCTAATCCTAATTTTGTGGAGGAAATTGCAACATCCTTTTATCGTGACTCTGTTAGATTGCTCCGCAACTTAGAATTGGCACTGTGAGTACTAATTAGCATAATATATGGCTAGCAAATTCTATATATGTCTGCAGAGACTTCTTAATTTAGACACAGCTATTAACATTATTGCCTATGTTTTATATTTGCAGAGAAAAAAGGCCTTTCGATTTTTGTAAGCTGGAAAATTACATGCACTTGTTCAAGAGTAGTAGCTCAAGGTAAATACAATAAGCTCTTAGTAAAAGATATACGTACAGCAAGCTCCTTCTTCTATATGTATCCTAGAGCTAAATGTCCTTATCGATCACAAACTCTTATTTGTTTTTGTGGGTGTTAGTGTAGTTAAATTTCATCAGAAACATAAAAGGGAAATGGCTAAAAAAGGCTAAATAATTATTATAATAATAAAAGGTAAGGGTTTATCTCTTGTCATCCCAGGAGATTTGTTAGAACAGATACTCACATTGTAAGGCATATAAGCCAAATTAGTCAAAAAAAAAAAGGTACTATTCTAAAAAGTGAAAGAGAAAGAGAAGAATATTAAGACATACGGTATATAACAAAAGGTGGCTTGTTATCTTCTCATGAAAATTCATTTAAAGTTTCGGCGCACACACCATTTTTTTAGGCATAGAATATGTATGATTAGGGTAACTGATCGAATACGGTGATCATGCAGCATTGGTGCTATCAAGGTGAAAAGAGAATGCACACGTTTTCAGGATTACTGCAAGACAGGCAATGCCGAGGGGTAATTCATTCATCTCCATCTAATTAAGTCTTAACTACATGTTTATATACGCATATAATCAGTATTAAATTTTTATATGTTTGCACTTTAAATTGATCGAATATTATATTTACTTTGCAGATGCATTAGCTCATATCAGCAAGTAAAGCAAGAGCATGCAATTCTAAGGAGGAAGCTTGAAACTTATTTTAAGGTCTTTAAGAAATCTCTTTCTCGCTCTCTCTCGGTGTGTACAGTGGCGGACCGACAGCCAGGCCAGGGTATGCCTTGGCCTGAGTTTTCTGGACCTTTAAAAAAAAATTAAGTTTTTTTAACATGCTTTTCAATTTATAAATATTTATATTTGGCTCATGCTGAAATTTGGTCTGGCTCATATTGTAAAAGTAAAAATAAATTAGAATAAATAGTAGAGAGAAGATATACACACGCATAGCAATAGAGAAAAAAATACCAACATAGCAGACAAACAATATACTAGTTGACAAAAAAAATTATATATTGGTCCTCCCTCACAAAATTTCCTACGTCCGCCACTGAGTGTGTATATATATTTCGATCCCCTTCTGTTAATAAGCACATGCTTATATATTTTTCCAACTCAAATTTTCAGTTAGCAAGACAAGCCACCTGATCAGCCAAGCATGATGCTATGATAACGGGGACAACAACTAGTCTTTGAATCACCAACATCTCGTTATAATGTTATATTTACATATATTCTACAACATATGTCCTCAGAGCTCATCTCTATCTCATAAAATGTTCAGTTTCAAAGTTATTAATAAGAAGACGAGATGTCTTATATATTGAATGGAATTACTATGGCATTTAACTTCATTCAGTTGTAGTTTTCTGCCAGAAACCCAAGTGTTTACTGATTACTAATATGGTTGTCGTACCAACTATTCTAAAATCTTAAGGTGTTATATTATATTTTAACAGATAGTATATACACACAATACAAGGGTATGCTTATTTTGAAAAAAGAACATTAAAAAAAAATCGAGCACATGCATGATGCAATGTTGCTAAGCACGAGTGCAATCTCTACTCAAGTGATACCACTTGATGAATGGAATAGAAATGGTAAGGAGCCCTGCTATAGTATGTATTTACGATCCTTAATTATATTGTATCGGGCTTCAGCCATTTAAATTTTGAACGTGTGGCATATTAAAACTGTGTTGGTGCGATCTGGGCCTCTATGCTCTTGTAAAAGTTTGTTGATGGACAAAAACCTATTTTTTATTAAACGACCAAGTTTGTTGCCATATATAAAAACATATAGTCACAAGTATACAACATACAAGCCCGTTTAAAGTCCGAATAGACTACAAACTTCACTACGTACCCTCGTCTAGTGTTTAATCACTAGGAATAATTTTTTTTTTGGAGTCTGAATTAATTGAAATGGATGAATATAAAAAAAGATTCTGACAAGCGGAATAATTTAAACGGAGTTCCCGGAGTAAGAAAAAAATCGAAAGAAGAAAAAGACTAAAATTTAAAGATTAGACTGACAAGAAAGTTCACAACATTCTCTGTTATAGACCTTGTGTTAAATTTGCAGGTTTAGGTTATGAGAAAATTTAAGATAAAAGGCATGTAACACATAGTACAGAGATCAGTGATAATGAAAAAAATAATCCAATAAATAAATACACACACTAGATAACCTGTTAGAGTCTAGTAATGCTATATTGATTTGCAAGCTTTGAAGAAGATGAGAAAGAACAACAATGGAGATTTATGTATATTACTTGTATTAACAAAGAAGAAGAAGCTACATGTTTGATATTACGCACTGCATCATCAACTACAAAACTGAAAAATAGAGCATACATCTAGACTATATACATACTTAAATGTACTAATAATATATATCTAACAAACTTTCACACCGGCTGGCCAAGTGAGGTGGCAAACTAACTTATGCTGAAGTGGCCGGCAAAGTTAGTTATGCCAACATGCTAAGAGAAACATCGACGGAAAAGAAGATAGCAATAAGATTACCAATTATTAGAATATTCATAATGTATCTAAGAATAAATGTGAGAATTATCATAATCATCTAATTCTGGCTGGATTTAAAAACCAAAATAATTAAAAAGACAGAGTCCACACACACAGACTCTAGCAATTAAGTCATTACATGGCACAAAATTTTTGTTGCTATTGTGGTAACATATTTCATTGTGATTCAGTAGTGTTTTTAATTTGGAGATGGAAACAAAAAAATAATTTGGAATTATAAAATTTAATGAAAAATTTTACGATTTTTACGTTAAAATTTTTTCATCAAATTTATAAATTAGATTGGAATTCAATATTTGAGATAGCCTTCCAAAATGACCTCAAGATCATCCCTATTTTTTATATTGTCTTAATTTTTTGTATGATATCTTTGTGATTACATGTAGTTACATTGGACCTTTTTATTCAATATATAACATGGGACTAGTTTCTAGTTATTTAATAATATATTTTATTAAATTTATTTATCCTATGTATGTTATATGTTATTTTATTTGCATATTTTCCATACTAATGTTAAGTTTTAATTTATTCTCTTTTAATAAATAAATAATAAGTCATTTCTCATTTCTATGTGAATTAATTAAGCCATAATTTCTTCTTATAAAAATAATTCAAAAATAATAATAATATATTATTGGAATCAAACTCTCTATCTTTTATGAAATGTTATCAATGCTCCCGCGAATCATATTAAATTATTTATGCTAACTAAAATTAGCCTAGGAGAGATCATAAATTTTATAACAATAAATGATCTACAATACATAGTCCAAAAACAATATTCTTTCCATTTTAAAATAAATCATTTAATTATTATTCAATAATTGAAAGAAATTATTATAAAAATAATTTTTTTATACTTTAAAATACTGTGAAAAAAATAAAACTCGCTATTTTAAAGGAGAGAAAGTATCTAAATTAAAATTAGATGTAGCAGATACACTGTGTATATGTGCGTGTTTTATAATGTGTAGGACAACAAAAAGTTCTTGGAGGGTCCAACTATGCGCGTACTTTTATAATATGTACTTTTTCTGAAAATAAATAATTTATTTTTTATTTTAAAAATAATATTTGGTTTTAAAATTCTAAAATAAATATTTATCTTTAAAAAAATATAAAAATATGTAAAAAATAAAACTAAAATAAATTACTTATTTTAAATTTAAGAAAGCCCAAAGCACACCATCTGTAGCAATATACAGGCTTGACTGCTCACTTTTTCATCATTAAATTATGAGTATACATAGTCAACTAGTTAAGATAAGACATCTCTCGAAACGAGAATCTAAATATAGAGAAAAATAAATGGTTGTAGTATTATAGATTTATAGTGGTGCAAGCAGGGGTGAACATGGGTTGGTTCGGGTCGGGTTTTCGTCAAAACTCGACCCAACCCGATTAGTTCGGTTTTATAAAAAATTAACTCATTAATTGTAAAAAAAAATCGCAACCCAACCCAACCCAACCCAACCCAACCCAATTAGTTCGGTTTTTTATAATCGTAACCCAACCCAACCCATAAATTTCTGCACTGTTGCAGAAATTTGTAAAAAATATTCTGCACTGTTGCAGAAATTTATATAGTGCAGAAATTTGTAGAAAATATTCTGTACTATTGCAGAAAATTTATATAGTGCAGAAATTTGTAGAAAAAATTCTACACTATTGCAGAAAATTCTGCTTGTTGCAGAAAATGTTGCAAGAGCCGGAAAGTGTTGCAGAATGTGTTACAAAAAATTTATATAGTGCAGAAATTTGTAGAAAATATGTAAAAAATATATAGAATATGCAGAAAATATGCAAAAAATTCTGCATTTTATGTAATCGGTTCGGTTTGGGTTGGGTAAGGGTTAAAATTTGTTAAACCTTTACCCAACCCAATTAGTTCGGGTTTTTTAAAAATTAACCCATTTATATTTCGGTTTCGGACGGTTCGATTTATTCGGCCGAAAAAAGGGGCGGGTTGGTTCGGATTGACGGTTTAATCGGATTTTTGTTCACCCCTAGGTGCAAGTATGCTAGCTGGTTACATACTACTCCGTCCGTCTCTAAAAACTCTTTTTGTTAATTATGTGTGCGTTTATCAATATACATTTTTTAATCGTTAATATCTTTAATTTTGTATTAGTATTAAATATAAAAATTTTACTGTATTAAAGTACTCACAAATACGAATCAAACAAAATCACTCATGACTATATTTTGTCTTATAAATTATGTGTAAATTAGTAGTAAATCGCTTACAATGAATAGTACAAAAAATCAAAACAGGAAAAGTTTTTTGTGACAGATGGAGTACTATTTACCGCAATTCCAAAAACAAATCATTTTTCCTTTAAAATTTCTTCATCTGTGCTTGTGCGCAATATGTATGCATGTGTGCGTATGTTATGGTCACTAACGATGCGCATGCATGCTGGCCATGTGTCACATGTTAAATATACTAGAGGAAGCCGGTACCAAGTGAAGTGGAAGGGGACTGGGATAAGACCATCATCCGAAAGGAGGAAAAAACGGGGGCTTTTCAGCCACATGAATAATTCAATGCCTGAAATATTATTATTTTGACATTAATTTAGTATCAAAATTATATAATTTATAAAATTAATTTTAATGGAAGTTACAGTATATACTATAATATAAAAAATCTTTTACATTATATCTTATATTATAAGAAATTTTTTATTTATTAAAATAAAAAAAAAATTGAGTTTTATAACTTAAAAGAAATAAATTTGTTTTTATTAACCATCAAATTTGGTGTCAAAGATGACACCAAATGTGTGTTTGACACCAAGTTTGGTGGTGTCACTCTAACTATTTAGTGTTATCTTAACAATATTTTAGTATTCTATTAAAATTAATTTTATACTAGAATAATATTATTTTGACATTTTAGTGTAACATTGAACATGCCCTAAGAAAAAAATACCAAAAAGTTCGCCAAGTTTCCTTGTATCAAAAGTAAAAGCAGGTAACAGGAATTTGGGGTTTGTCAAGATTTTTTATAATAATGGATCAACACTAAAAGGGTGGGGATGCGGGGTAAGGATTGCAGAATTGAAAGTGCAGTAGTACCGTTGAGTAGTGCAAGTAATTATGTGGAATGTGACTTTGATGATTTGATATATGTATATGTATATATATGGGGTCTTCCAATGTTCACTGAACCTCTTCTTCATCATCATTGTCCCTTTGAAACTCACGATATGATTAAAGCTACCTAGTTAGTGCTCAATCCAACGAAAAGAAAAAAACAAGTATACCATGGCGTTTCAATAATCTAAAGGTCAATATTCATGAACTTTAAAAAAAATATAATATCAATATATCTAATACTATCTCGGGGTCATCTCGTGACATTTAAAAGTAACATTTGTAAATAGACCAAGGATATTCCGCAAGTCTCTTCACCTTTGAAATTAATATCTCGGGTCATCTCGTGACAATTAAAATTAATACCTTGGTAAATTGACCGAGTCTTTCAAACATATTATTATGTACATAATAACATAAACATATTTATCGATCTTTGAACCCATGAATATTTCTTAGTGTTACACACGATACACGCGCATATGTACGTATAAAAATATTGGGAGAAAGGAGATGCAAAAACAGAAGTTATAAAAAGCATGTTCAAGTAGCACTATACATGGTACTCGCACTTTTTTTCTATGCTCGAATGTCATATTATTATTGCCATTTAATCATTTAATACCAAAAACTCCCCTTTCATCTATCAAATATCTCCAAAGCACTTCCTAATTCCTAATTAGGTTACAGAGAAAACGATGGAAACATACCCTGCTGTAAGAGAGAATTATAATATCAACAAAAGAAGCCATGAAACTGCTGTTTCTCAGGATAAAAACCTAGAGCTCAAACTTGCTCCTCCCGGAGAAAGCAAACCTCTTATTTCTCTTCATTACATATCTCCTAAATCCCACGGCAATGTTATTGTAACTACTACAGGAATCAAAAGAGAGTTCGTCGACACAATAATCGAGGAAAAGAATCAGGATAGAAGCTGGTTGACAAACATTATTGAAGAATATCAATCAGGATTGGAGAACAAGGCATATGCAAGTACTCCAGCTAATTCAGGTGTTAATGTTGCTCTTCCCACCAGCTCAAAGAGGTACATATGCAGAATTTGTTATTCTCCTCTTATCTCCTAGATTGTTTGTCGTACAATTATCTACAGAAAAATTAATCAAGAATTGAAGCACGATTATGAATATTACGAAATCATGCATGCATTATAATTAATCATATATGTTGCCATTTTATCACTTGATCGGAATCATACTTTAGGATCGAGAGTTTTGGATCTATATATATAATCGACATTCAAGAAAGTCTCTTTTTTTTTTTTTTGAAAAGGTCACTTATAACCTAGCTAGCTATCTTTAACTGTCTTCATTCAAAAAATCATGCATGCTAACAAAATTTTAATCATATATAGAATTGATAGGTATCTTCAAGTACTAAACATTACATGTAGTTATAACCACTTTGATTTGGCTTTAATAATAAGTACTTTCTGTATTTTTTTTATATTTTTATAGGAAATGTTAATTATTCAATAATTAGTCAGTCATTGCACATTCACATTAGGCCATCTCTCCTGATTCTCATATTTGCCTCTGTTTTTTTCATTATCATATAATAATTTAAACTAATCAGACATCTAATGCACGTATTTAGCCAAGTAAATATATATGATCGATATTTCTACTGTAATTACTTATTATCATCATTCATCAGTATATCTAATATATGTGCAGGATTGATGTACGTCCGATTGTGGGGTGGCCTCCAGTTCGGTCATCAAGAAGAAATCTTATGAGCAGCAATTTTTCTAGCAAGGCAGAGACCGAGTCATCCAAGAACGTAGTAAACCAAGGAGAAAAATCTGAAATCATGGAAGAGAGTTTATTTGTGAAAATAAAAATGGATGGAGTTCCTATTGGAAGAAAAGTTGATCTCAAATCCTATACTGATTACGACAACCTTTCCTCTGCTGTTGATGAACTCTTTAGAGGACTTTTGGCAGGTACGTTTCGTATACTTGTACAATTTTAGTAAAATTTATAATTTTCTGTCTCACATTGAAATTTTTGATTAATAATATTGTTTTAAGGTCAGTTTTGATCAAAATATTAATTCACTAATAGAATTTGGGCTAAATTTGACTGGCAGAATTCGTCAAATTTAGTTTGTGATTAAATTTAGGCGCTCAAATTTACCCTACCATTGTTTTTTTGTAGTGGTTGTTGTATATATATATATATATGTGACCCCAATTAAATGTGTGATTCTACAAAGGTATGGGTTTAATGCGTGTAATTGTCACAAGTTTATGTACATTTTTGTTTAATTATTATTTTTTAAAATTTATAGCTCAAGGAGAAATCTCAAATTCTGAAAAGGAAAAGATGGAGAAGACGAAAATGATAAGGGGATTATTAGATGGAGGAGGGGATTATACTCTTGTGTACGAGGATAGTGAAGGAGACAGGATGCTCGTTGGTGATGTTCCTTGGCAGTAAGCATTTTCTCTGTTTTCCACATGCATGTAATTTGGTCTGGTTTGGTTTAAGTATATATAGCAGACACCTGCAGCGAACTGTTCTACAGTATTAGCTAATGCTTGATTCCAAACTGTCATGTGATCAAAATTTAATACTGATATTTATAACTTTATACAACTATGATTTGTGCAGTATGTTTATATCTTCGGCAAAAAGGCTGCGCGTGTTGAAACAGATCTCGTCTTCCTACCTCAGAAAGTAAGTTTCTTCTATTATTACCTATGTGCTTTTATGGTACATCTTAGCCTTCTTGCACCCTTGATCCAAGATATATATATTTATATATGTATATGTGTGTCTTGTTGCAGAGTCTAGGAACAAGCTAGACTGTGTAGCGTTTGTTGATTCAAACTGAAAAATCTCTACAGATTACCGCTTGGCTAAGTACTCCCGTTTATTAAGTATAACAATAATAATAGAAATTGATTGTTCTCCACTTTTTCCTTCAATGACGAAGCAAGTTGATGGAAATATAATAGGTGAATGTGATGTTTGTGCAATACACTTTGTTAAGATATGCTGTATTGTTTTTGAAATATTATTTATACGAGTTTGTGATGAAATTATTGTAGATATGTGAATTATTCAGTTTCGGTTTCCTTTTTCAAGAATTCGCATAAACCCCGACCCTCAGGCCTCATACTGTCGAACAGTGATACTGTAATATCTCAATTTAACTCGTCCTTTTATTTACCTGTTTTTGTAAAACAACATTACAATAAATATTCAATAATATACACTAGAATTTAATAACTAGACAACAAATAAGTTGAGGTAAATGTTGATTATGCATGCATGTGTGCATGCATGCATACATTATACATACATACACACGCATACATACATTTACATCTATCTTCACATTGAAGATATGGACCCATTTGTTGGTCAAGCTAGCCCTAATTACTTGAGCATACAAATTTGAAACTGTATTTTCAATTTTGAGTGAGAATATTTTTGATTTTACAAAATATAAACTTAACAGTCAACACTAACAAAAGGATTGGCAGTATATTACACTCTCTACAAGGCTATGTGTTGCATAATGTAGCTATTACTTGTTGATCTGACATATAGACGGGATTACGTAAATAATTTTACTTCAGCTCATGTCATCAGCAACTTGGGAGCTCCGAATTCCCCAAAAGGAACGTGGCTTCAGGGTTTTACTTGTAGCAGTAAATAGCCAACCCATTTGGGTTTCACAAGTGGCACAATACGTGATTGTCCATGCATACCTGTAATATATTCTTATCAGCATCTAACTCCATTGAATCTTATGACAGTCTATATATCTAAAAGATCCATACGCTAAAGGACTGGATGGATGTAAGCATAACACACACAATTCAGCACTATGTGAGCAAAGGCGTATACAATTTCACAATGCAACAATTAATAAACATTTAGAGAAGTTGCAAAAACAAGTCATATGTGTAGAATAACCAATGCTGTGAGCTATCATGTATCCAGATTGTAATAGTTCTGTTACGAACCAATCAGGTCACAATGAAGATGGTGGATTAACTGATATGTTAGAAACTTCTCATATTACAAATATTGCACAAGAAAGGAGAGGCATCTTGAACACACACACAAATGAATTTGCAATATTTTCTTCCACCAGTTAACTAATTCTGAACCAGTATCTCTCTACTTCCAAAATGGTTTTTTGCAAAAGTTAGTTGTTAACAACATTATCTTAATAACCTCATGTTGATGCAGCTCTTTGACAGCATCAAGATTTCCATACGGAGGTATTACTCGTTAAAATATACACACACACACTATATTCGGAGTGGGAAGTTTTAATTTTAGCAAACCTGACCTGCGAAGTATACCAATTTTCCAGCAAATCCTATTTAAAATTAGTAGCTCATAACCCATGCACGGATTTTTTTTTATATTTTTTATTAATATTTATATTAGTCATGCATCTTATTTTCTAAATTTTTTTAATAAGTTTATGTTTATTCAATTTTAATATTATAAACCTATATTTACTCAATTTAAATATTAAGATTTAATTTATTCTCTCTTCTAACAATAATATTAAAATAATTTTTGTATTTATAGAGAATCAAACCTTAATCACTTTTATTAACAGGTCTCTTACGCTAATTATATATAGGTTATAATGTCTCCACTTGGACAACAATATTAAAATCGTGAAAAGAATGGGAATATAGTAGAAGGATTTTAAGTTACCATCTCTCCTGAAAGTCCAAAACCTTTAATATGTATATCCGTTTGTAACATAATACACCCCCTTCCGAGGTTCGAAATCAAGACCTCGCATGGGCACCATGGAAAGCTACCACCAACACTCCTAAAACCTTATTAGTGTGGCATTCATTGCAGATTCCGAAATTTAGTCTATTCTTATTGTTGGTTTTTAGGAAAGCTCTTCTCACAAAAGATCGAATGACCGGGTTCAATCTGAATGTTAATCCTCAATGTGTTTTATGTCGTAAAGGTGATGAAACGTTGGATCATTTGTTTTGTTCCTGTAGTTTCTCTTAGACTGTTGTTTTGGGATGTGGTATTCTTGTTCCCCAGGATTGGCGCTTCAATAAACAATATTGTAGGTCTTTTTCAATTACATAGTAGTGTTCGGAGTCAGCTTCAGGAATTGCTCATCAGCTACTGTTTACTACATTTGGTTGGAACGTAACAACCGAATGCATCTTAGGCAGGATTTGAAAATTTATACAGCTGTTGAGATTGGGCATCGCATAAAAGCTCATGTTCGGGACAAAGTGTTTACTCACAGGAGTTTCAAAAGGGGATTAGTTCATGATCAGAACCTGGTGCTAGATTTGTATTGACTAGTTTGTTTCAGAGGGTTTCAATAGATGGTAGATGCCAACTTGGTGTTACCTTGGGTCAATTGTTTAGTCTAGGTTACTAGCTGGGTGGAAAATTATTTCACCCAAATTAAGTTGCTCACTAGGAATGCCTAGTATGTTGTATATTTTTGTTGGGTTTATAAAATTATTACTTAGCAAAAAAAAAAAGTTCTATTAAAGTCTGCAACAAGTTAGATAAGTCAAGAAATGTAAGAGTCTTACCCAGGAAACCAGCTGTATTGTTTTACTGGATGTCCAACAAGAACCAAGTCATTTGCTGCCAAGAGAGTCATTACTTCATGGACAAAACCATGTGGATTCACATAAGCACCAAGCGGACCATCACTAGACATTACCAGCATATCACTCCGCCTTGCAATCACCGTCTGCTTGTAGGAAGTAAAAAAACATAATTAACATGTATGTATATACACACACACACACACACACACATATATATATATATATATGAACAGTACAAGCTACGTAAAAGAGTATTAAGGTAAAGCCAAAACCCTGATAACCTGACAAGTTTTGCATCGAACGCGATCAAAGCTCTCAAGTAACTCAATTTCTCGACGCAATCTATAGGAAACCCCATCAATCTCCAAAAGCTCTTGCCTTGTAGATTCGGATACCGGCATTTTGCTGGCAATATGAAATGAGAGAAGGTCAGGTTTCTTCACAAGTCCATCCATAATTGGTGCCTTAACAATCTTGTTCCACATATCTGAAATAAGATTAGGCAGAATTATTAACTTCAGTAAGTGAAATTAAACATCAAAATATCAGTGCACTAGGAATGGGTTCAAGTATCCGTGATTATCATTTTCTTCATCAATGCTACAATATTGAAAAGGTGGTGTTATATTCTACTGCCAAGTCAATTTACCTGCCGCCCGTTGAGCAAGGTGATACGAGTCATACATACGGTAAACCCAACTGGGCCAGAACGCACTTGGAACTTCCCTCAGCCTGCTTATTGGATGCTTTCCCCACCCTAAATTTTGACGAATTTTTCGAGCTGATATTACCTCATTCCCAGTTTCCAAACTAGTATTTACACCCTTATTGTTATCATCTGAATGAATTGAGCCAATAGAGTTGGCTAGATGAGATCCCCCTGACTGGTTATCTGACTCAGACCCAAAGTTCTCGTCATCCCCGCTTGTAGACACATCATTTATTTCAGAACTACAATAAGACGAAGCAAGAGCAGATTCACTCAATCTCCTTTCACTTGAAGGAAGTTCACTTGAGAAACTATCCTCTGACATTGTATCCGAATCACCACCTTCATTTCCATGCCCATGCTGTCTAGCTCCAATCCCACAATTAGTGTGCAACTTCCTCACTGGTGCCAATTGCCCAACTGCATCCCTTGGTGTCCTTAATGGGGAATCTTCTTGGATGATTTGGATTTCTCCACATGGCTAGAAAATAGTAAACTCAAGTTCGATAAGAAGAAAACACATAACAGAAATTCCTTTTGGTACCCAAGAAAACAAAACTAAAGCAGAAAAACATAGGAAAATATATCTTACTGCTCCCTCAACATCAATCCATCTGCGTCTTAAACGAAAACGTTGTTGACCACGAGTAAGGACATTCAGTGAACCATCCTCTAACCGCCTGAATTGCCTTATCTGACAAAGGTGGCAACTAAATTTAACTATATAATTTTTTTCCCATATAAAAAGTAGCTGAACAGAACAGTCAGTGCAACAAGACAGATATTATAGTCCTACACTAGTGGACCGTGGACCCAGCATTCAACATTAAACTGTGAATTGACAAATTTAACCGTCGGTAACCTGTTGAAGTACATGCTCTTAGCTTCTGAAACATAATGAACCCATTCTACAATACCTTAGTTTAATTTTAGCTCTATTTTCCTGCCATCATCCAAACTTCTCCTAACATGTTATCTAACTTTGAAGTCATAGTTAGCTGGGAATTTATTTGAGAAGATCGTATTTATTTGTCAGCTTCTCTAACAAATTTCTTCTACTGACCAAGACATCCAATCCTAAACTAATCAACTTTTACATTACCAACTTTCCTAAACCGTAACGTGATATATTTGGGTCCAAATTTGGTCCTAAATTTGGTCCTAATTTGTATATCCAGCATTTTTATTACTTTTCCTATATATATCTATACTATATTATTAAAACCTAAACACTAAAAGTTTGGTAGTCGGTCAATGATTGGTATTTGGGCCGGGTTGGGTTATAGTTAGTCGATAATTGGGCCTAACTTTTAAACATAATTTTCTAATTAAAGCATATCTCTAAACAAAACACACAAACCTTATCCTTCTCTAAATATAAACACAAATAAAATATATGAAAATTTATATAAGAATATTTCTACACATGATATTAGATAAATCCAAATCATATAAATAAAATATTAAATAATAATAATAATTAAGAAAATCCGTGCATCGCATGGGATTCAAGGCGCCTGAATATAACGCTTTTAAACTCAACACGTCTAGGTAAAACTTAACTTTAATACCATGTTAGGTCCTTGTGTACATTAAACATTCTTAAGACTCAATATACAAATCTTTATTATCACAATAGCTGGCTACAAGTCTGTATTTATTTTCATTATAGTAAATTTCAAACTTCAGAAGCTAAAGTCCACTATTGGGAAATAATTAGACTTTATTTGTGAATAAAGTCCTGCCACCAATGACAAACTATTAGAAAACACACTTCTTATTTACGAATGGAAATTACAATAATTTTTTGATTTATTTCATTTACTTTTTAGCTCTCCTAAGAGGTGATTAGAACATTACGGATTTATGGGCCATTTGTGTAAACAGTTCCTAAATGCAGCAATTACTCTTCCTTCATGCCACAAAATGCTAAGCTCACTCTTCCTACATGCCGCAGAATGCTAAGCACCCAAGTCGCATAACTATTTAGAAAATACTGTCTTAAGAGAAACACTCATAATATTCCATAAACAAACATTCCAAAAACTCGACTTATGTCAGTTCCTCAACCATAAAACACTAAAAGGGTCCTAGGCAACAATTTCATAATAGAATTTATATAAACAAAGAAGAAGTTAATTTAAGCTAAATATATGAGTAAAATATGGTATCTTTTTAGTTGTTACGTAGAAGGCATGAAGCTGAATTATCCCATGTATGATTCCTCAGGTGTATACACCTCCAAAATAAATGTAGATAACATATGAATATATAGGTATTAAATCAACAACATAAGATACAGTAGGGAAAAAATAATATGCAATCCTACCTCTGCTGTTGTTCCCGTGGTTGCAAACCGTAATCTCCCATTATCAGTATCTCTATAAACTCGAACCTGAACACATATCCACTTTCAATTAAGCAGTGAAAAACTAAATTCAAGTCACCAAAAGAAAGTAGAAGAAAATAAAGTTTACATACCACACCCAGGGTATAGGGAGCATCAGCTTGTTTTAAAGCCCTTTGTAAAGCAGCTACAAAATTTGGTTGAATAACTCGTAAAGGAAGGGTGGCCTCCGGGAACAGAACTACACCTGTTTCAGTTAAGAAGAAGCCTTAAAGATATACATAAAAAAATCAGTGTCAAATTATGATGTCAAGACTTGAAACAGGTAGTATCCATACTGATATCCAGCAAAAATATACTGTGCTATGCCGAAAGTTATAATAGAATGACATGCCAGGCTAAAATCTAAACTAGCATCTTCTCGGTTAAGCAAACACGTTTGCAAAACTTTGATCATCACTTTCAAAGCAGAATATGATATAACATATAGAATTATATATATATAAAGAGAGAGGAGATATTACAAACCTAAATAGGTAAAGATGTCAGAGGAAACAAAGTTGGCACACAGAGAAATCAATGAACAAGATGATGGCTTGCATTAAATTTGATACGAACATTGACTAGTTATTAGGAAAGTGGTGTGCACAAAATCAAATATTGTTGATTCGAAATCAGTGACCTGACAAGGATAAGGTAATCTAGAGGCAGTTGATATTACATGTTAAAAAGTTATATAATTTAGCTGAAAACATACAGAAATAAAATAATCTTACCAAAAAGCATTACATAGGCCAATAGATACCTTCTAGATAAAAGAGAGGGAGGTTAAGTAGGGCACCACCATCTAAGAAAGCCATCCTACTACGAGTATCTTCAACCTCTGCCAAATATAAATCAAACGAAACTAGATAAAGAATACATCAGGCCTTTAAAAATTGAATTCTTGAAAAATGAATCAGCAAGTTAACATACCACCGAGATAGGTATGTAAGGAAGCCAGACAAGGGTCAAATGCAAATTCAGCAGAAACAGAGGCCCCTCCAAAACGATCACTGCAAAGCAAAAGGCAATTCAAAGGTGTAACTAAATTTTCTATAAGTGATACAAGTCGAAAAGTAGAAACACAAAGAGTACACAATACAAGTCTACAAGACAACCATAAGTTTGTTGCAAGGTGCAACTTTGAGAAACTTCATGTTAGGCTATCCTGCATCAGTTGGAAAGGTTTAGTGCTACTTATAGCCTTACCACACAAATTAGTTTTTAGGGTTGAGAGAGGGTCAGTATCACGCGACATTATACATACATACATACATATATATATATATATATATATATAATTTGAAATGGTAATACACTTGCAGTGATTTGTCTATGCATCATATGTACAGATATTGAGTTTTAGGATTCTTCTGATGAAAAAAGGTTGACTTGCCAATACTTAGCGTGGCCGGACACAAAACATCTACCACTGCAAAATTACAGCTTAAATACATAAACAAACTCTTAATTCTCTTTTTTAAAATATAACTCTCAAATCAATCAACCTATGCACACCTCTGAATTTGGAGTTTCAATATTCTTCATTGTTGACAGCATGAAATTCACCATGTTATTCAATCTTGTAAAATTTAAAGACATTAAGGAACACATAAATATGTCAAAAATAATAAAAATTATTTTATATAAGTATATTTATACCACCCAGTGCAATAACGCTGTTGTATTTAGTTTCATTAGCAAAAAAGACAAGTTTGATGCCCATCCTAGTATTATTCTCGCACAATCACACTTAACTTTGTTTATATGGACATATACAGACAAATATGTATACATACATACATATATATATATATGCCTATACAAACCTATAGATCATTTTGTGTATACGAACGTGGCATACAATGGATTAGTCTAGCATCATAATTCAATCCTTCATGGCACTACAATACTCGCCAAGTCAGTATCAAATACGGCAAACACAGTTGATTACCAAAGAGACAAGTCTTGTGAAGCTTACAACTAGAAAATGATAAAAACAATTCAACAAACATGTAAAAAATAACATAATTACGTGGCATCATCATCATCGGAAGATGATTCGTGCAGGCCATCAACTTCTTCAACCAGCAATTCCTCGTAATCGAGCTCCCATATTTGTTCCATTTGGTGCCTTTCTCTCTCTAGAGCTCGCTCGTTATTCATACTCTTGTCTCTCTCACTACTTGAATCTCCTGATAGTAACGCTTCACAAAATCAGCTTCTTCAATTACACACACACACACACACACACATATATATATATATGTTTTACACAGTTACATGAAAAAATTAGGTCAAATTTGTATATGTATACATGTATGTATAGTAAAGATTGTTAGTAATTATTGATTTACAAGATAAAACTAGGTTAAATTGGTCGAATATTAGAGCATAATGAAGGTGTTGCTGACCTGAATCGGTTGGAATTATCTTCTTCTTCGGCGAATTTGATTATCTGAAATAAATTTGAGGTCCGATTGAATATTTTGGTCTTTTGGAACAAACAGCGATATAAATTTTAATTTTTTAAAAACATTTGGGGGAAATAGGCGAATGTGTTTTTGTTGTCATTTTTAAGCTTGGTTTAAAATAAAAAATTCAGCAATCGTAATTATTATTAACTTTTTGAAAATTTGTTTTCAATCATTATAAAGTTATTTTTACATCTTAAATTTAATATTTTGGAATTAGATTAATTAACAGTTATTTATTACTTATTATTTAATTAGTTAATTAATTTTTTATTATTCCTTAAATATTCATTAGTATCTGTTCAATATATATTGATATGATAGATAATTGAACCGAAAAATCAGAAAAAACAAAATAAT
The DNA here is from genome assembly GCA_028671895.1 of Oenanthe sinensis. NCBI lineage: Eukaryota > Viridiplantae > Streptophyta > Magnoliopsida > Apiales > Apiaceae > Oenanthe > Oenanthe sinensis. The sequence goes on from CM053799.1 coordinate 14,249,314, forward strand.
AACTCTACCACTACCTACTCTCCGCTCATAAATTCATTCTCTCCCCCAACTAGTTTTATTACCTTGGTGAATTTCACTTTTAAATTGAAAATTACAAATTAATTTTTAAAATTCGAAGAACTAAGTCTCCGTTTGACATTGTTTTTCAAAATTATTGTGCTGTGGAAAAAAGTGCTTGAAAAAAGTGATATTAGAAAATTTTGATTATTGTTTGGTAATTTTTTATTTATGTATATTTTGAAATTATAATATAAAAAATAATATTTTTGAAGAGATTTGATAATTAAATTTGTAGTTATTTATTATAAAAGCTGAAAAACAGTTTTTTTTAAAAAAATATAGGGATACATATTTTCTCTAACAGCCGCAGTTTTTAAATCAAATGAATTTTTTCAGGCAGCAACTTTTAGAGTTTACCGGACACCTTTGTGACTGTTTTTCAGTAAAAAAGCTCTTGTTGCTTTTTGCAACGGCAAACACTAGACGGAACCTAAGACAAGTTCGAAGGTGCCGGTGAAACATAAAGCCAATCAGAAAAGGGCAATTCGGACTCGATAGAATTATTCACCAACATAAATATTAACGTCAAAATCTACGACTTGTTGCTCCGATTCTAAACATCAGCTATCAGCAAAATGTAATTTTGGCAAGAAAATATCCTTGTAAACACATGACACAATTTATCTGATAAATCTTATCCTTTACGATCACTTACTCGATAAATCTTATGGGTCGCTATTGTTATTAACAGTAGTTTGCCCCTCCATTTACTCAAAATACAATCTGATTTTTCATATACACACAGGGCTGTAATTCGAGTCGAGCTTTTTTAAACTCGACTTGGGTTCGACACAATTAATCTGGTTCCACTCGGTTCGAATTCGTTATCGAGCTCGAGCTCGAATAAATACTCGAGTCGAGCCGAGTTTTTACGGGCTGGACTCGGGCTCGACTCGATAAAGCTCGAACTCGGCTCGGCTCGGCTCGATTATATTTTTTTATTATGTTATCATTTATAACTTTGTGTATTTATATTTTACGTAAACTTAAAAACATTATATTGAAATAACAACCAAAATATCTAATTAGTTTCATTATAAATTGTTCTTTAAAAGTGTATTGTACAACAAATTCAGTTATACATGTATAACTAATATAATTTAATAATTTATATTATTAAAAAATATATTAATTTTTTTGATTATTATTTTGATTAATACTTTATACTTATCACTTGTGAATTTGTGATAATTGTTAATGGATGCATTTTCAATTTTACAATAATATAATTTATTCAATTCTATTCTAAGATACACCAAGTCAAAAAACACATTAAAATCATAGTATCGTAGTTTGCTATCCTTCAACTAAATTAAAATTAAATTTTTTATAATTGTTAATAATTTGGTATTTATTGCATAGCGTACATTTGTTTTGGATTCTTTTCCCAACAAAAAAAAAGAGAATCATATTATTATTATTTATTTATTTGTTATCACATATTTAAGATATACGACTTACAAAAATAAAGTAATATTAAATATGAGTCTATCAATGCATGACTGTCAAAAATTAACTATCAAAATATTTGAAAAGTTAACTATCAAAATATTTAAATTAACTATCAAAATAATTCAAATCATTATGAAGATTATTTGAAAAGTTAACTATCAAAATATTATTGACATTAACTCACAAATACAACCAAATTATATTTGAATATATGTTATTGCATATAATATAAGTGTATTATTTTAAAATTTTATTTATCATTTTTAATAGAAGGAAAAATATTTTTAGATTTAAGTTGAAAAATAATTGGATAATTTTTATGAATATTAAGCTAAAACTCGACAAGCTCGATAAGGACCCGAAAATTCGATAAGCTCGATAAGAACCCAAAAGTTCGATAAGCTCGATAAAAATCCGAAAACTCGAAACCATGTTAAAAATTCGATAAACTCGAAAACTAGTTAAAAAACTCGATAAACTCGAAAACTCGTTAAAAAACTCAATAAACTCGAAAACTCGTTAACCTCGAAAACTCGCGAACGACTCAAACTCGTCTCGTATAATAATTGAGCTGAACTCGAACAAACATTTCAGGCTCGATTATCTTTAGATTTGGTTCCGCTCGATAAAAAAAGCTTGAACTCAATTAAGCTCGGCTCGGCTCGAATTACGACCCTACATACACACAACATATACACAACTCCCATCATCCCTCATCATCAACTGCTGCTCGGAATAACTACCTACCTTAACATCGTGCAAATCCCGGATTTCGAAGGTAGTGGATTGATTTCGAAGCTACTAGTGGATTGGAAAATCATCAAATCTTCATTGAAAATTATCGAAAGCAAGAGAATTATACGAGTGTTCTTACTCGAAATAACTGCATGTGTCTTAACATCCTGCAAATCCCAGATTTCGAAGCTACTAGTGGATTGGAAAATCATCATTAAAAATTATCGAAAGCAAGAGAATTAGACGAGTGTTCTTACTCGAAATACCTGTCTATCTTAACATCCTGCAAATCCCGAATTTCGAAGCTAGTGGATTGCTGCTAGTTAATTGGATTGAAGATTATCGAGTATGCTTAATTGTGAATTTAGGGAATTAAGGTTTCAAAATATGAATTAGCATTTATGAATTCAGGGATTTGAGTAGATTTGAAGACGACAGTGGTCATACGAGGTACAATTATTAATAGCAGCTGGTCCCTTTTTTTTTTTAAATCCTAGCACTTGCATTTATTGAATGGCTAAGAAATCATTTACTGAATAAGCCTTATTCACCAATCATCTATGGATCAGTACCTTTTGTCAATTTGTCAAGCACATTGAGGAATATAATATTGCAAATGTCCGCTAATATTATCCATATTTAGTAACAAAACATAGCACTTGCATGGTTTCCAACCAAGTAATTACTGATAAAAGAATATACAACTTCAGCAAATGATGATACTCTAAAGTCAGACTGCTCTAACGGTTTTTAAACCAATTAAAAACCCACACCCCCTGTACATCTTCTGAAATCATAGTTGAACATGCTCCAAATACAAGATTGGCATATAATCAAACCAGACGAGATGGAACCAAGATGTTGAATACTAGTGTGTGCCCAAAGTATAGTGGCCTTCAATATGTGACAAAATTGTGGCACCTTCAAAATGCATTGCTCGACAAAAATGTGGCACCTCATGAAACAGTTCGACCATAACTAATGGATGCAATATATAGATTCTTCGCCCATTTTTCCTGGCAAAAAAACACCACATAATCCATGTTACAGAAGAACTACAAATCTACATAAAAAGGTATATTGTTTACCCACCTTGACATGTGTGCTAGGAAAAGCAGAAGTCCGTAGTGTTTCTTGCGTTTCATCCGGTGGTTTTCTTCTTGGTATACTAAGAACTAAAGCAGTTTGGTCTGCAGTTGCAGCAGTTGATGTGATGCGATAACCTCCATCCCACCTCCTATGAACACCTTCACTAGGATATAGAAAGTCTAGTTCCACAACCTGTGTAGTTTAATCGCAGAAAAAAAATGTAAACAATAAGGTCGTTGCACTTGCAAGCATATCTTTACTATAAAAAAAATCTGTGGAGCAAAACCTGGTCAGAAAATCCAGCCCCACGAGACATTACAATCCCCCAACGACTTCCTGCAGTTGCCATGGCGGTAACAAAGAATCCCTCTCTCCACTTTTTGTTTATCCACTTAAACGGAAATGAATCACTAACTTTATAAGACTGCTGTACATATTGAGTACCTAGATTTTAAGAATTAAAAAAAAAGTATTTTAAAAAAATATGACTGAGCACTACTAATATGTGCACTTTGGCCTTCATACTGAACTTTCATCTACAGAAAGATGTTAAAAAGGCTGACCAAAAAGTTCAATATGTACTTATCAAAAACAATATTGAAAATAACAGGTTTGTAGCAAGTTCACCAACCCTTTGACATAACTACAAGTGAACTCCCGTTGTTAGCCCCTGCTATAGCACTAATATAATAATTTTGGTCCCATTGCTCCATGATCCATTCCTTAAATAAGAAAATTAGATATATTAGCTAGCTGAATTAAAAAAACAATATTATACCACAAAAACGTGTATTATATATAAAAAGCATGACAAAATAGTGTCTGAACAAGCATAATCTACCTTGTGAAGAAATTGAGGCGAGATTTCATAAATTTGTGAAGAGAACCCAGTCCCCGCATCCATGATTATAGCCCAAAGGTTTGAGCAAGATGCCACACTGCTGATGAATAATCCATCTTCATTCCCTTTTTCTATGTGTTGACCAAGCCTTCCTTCGGCCACATTGTAGTGATATCTACACCATCAAGTAAATACATGTGGACATTCTACCATTGTCACGATCCTATATGGAGTACACTTGCAAGATATACATACATACCTTTGCTTCATAGGACGTCGAGCATTATAGACACTAATCCACTGGGTTGCAGGCATTCCAATCCTGATCTTCTTCTTTGGTTGGTCTTCATCTTCTTCATCCATCACAAGACGTCCTCTCTTCTGTCCAACTACGAGCTACACATGGTGCACACATAACTTTAGAAAATGCTCAAGACAGCTTCTGGCCTATCATTATATTTATGACTTATGAAGTACCAGAAGAATAAAGGTTTCAGAAAATAAACAAGTGCCAAAAGGATAAGTGATAAATTAACAGTACAGCAACTTATTGAAAGAAAACAAAATGAAAAGCCAGCAGTGAAGGTGTATGGAAACATAAACTATACCTTCTGAGCACCTTCAGTGTTAATTGGCCTCACATCTGGATTTGGACCAACTATTCCATCAAAAAGGGAAATATATTTTGCATAGTTGGGCTTCTCATCAAACTTTAGATTTACTACATGTTCAATAAATTCTCGAAATGGCGAAGGAGAGAAAGAACAAAGAGCTTCTGGGGAGGTTGCCATCTTTTTCTTGCAGACAAGGAACCCTTTATTGTCGCCCTAAATGAAACACTAATGTAAGAAAGAAAACAGAGATGACATAACCAAACCATCTTTAAAATCTGGAACCAGCCAACCTGGAAACCCTGCCAAGGCAGTCGTCCTCGAAGAAGAAAAATGAGTGTGTAAGCAAGAGATTCTAAATCATCTCTTCGGCTTCCAGTTCTTCCAAGATGCGCATGCACACTGGCATACCGCACAGTCCCCCTACACGAAGAGTGTTTGTGCCATAATTTCAATCATTCATATTGCAGAGATACATTGACAGGGTACAGAAGACAGAAGAAAGAAAGCAAGGATCGTGTTAAGATACAGTACCTAAAAACATCAGGGCGCTGATCATATTCAACATGTTGGCTTGAGATATCTTTCCATTTAGTAGCTGATATTACGTAGCAGATATAAAGAATTCAAAACTTGAGCACCATCTCAATCAAAAGGGCAGCCTCACATAAAGTAAGAGGTAGTGATGTTTAAGATTGACACCTTACCTAACCCAAGGTCAACAAGAAAGAGCTTCTTCTCTTCTGGTGTTCCAGGTGGACCAAGCAGAAAGTTCTCTGGTTTCACGTCCCCGTGCACATATCTACACAAATTACAGTTAATCCGATTAGAACATACTTGGCTCATCAAAAATTCATAAATAGCTTTATCTAGGGAAGTTATTATTAATTTAGTGAAACAAAAATTAAATAGAAGGAAGACATTAACAGGCAACTGAATTTTCTCATGTGTTCTGAAGTGCTCTCCATAAACTAGGAAGTAAGAAAATCTAAAAAATAAGAAGTGGTCTAAAAATTATGTTATAAGCAAATTAGCATTGAAAAACTATACAGTTAAAGTGCTATACAGGAGTATTTGATACCCTTGCTGTTAATAAATTATTATTTTTTTAGTACATAAAGTCTTTAGTAACAAGTGGGATCCGTTGTGCAAAATGGAAACATTTAAGGGTTGGGTCTGCTACAGGATTTTGCAAGGAAAATAGCACAAGCTGAAATATATCTATAACACGGTTCTCGTTCATTCACACATTATATAACACAGAACCGCACATTATGTAAATAGTAAATACACAAAATTCTTTTATGGAGGACTGAAACTATGTTACTCAACCTCAAAGCTAATCAATAATATTTTCTGTTTAATGTTTGAGACTATTGTTTGAGACTATGAAAAGAAAAATTACCCTTTGAAATGCACCTTCTCAAGAATAGAGGTCGCCTCTATAGCAATACATGCAACCATTTCAGTCGACATCCTAGAGTCAAAAAAGTGAATATAAGACATCACTAACTGTTAGTTGGACCATATGCTATGATAAAAAGTTTCAGACTTAGCTTCAAAAGATACCGTACGTGTGAGACTTGTTGTTCCAGATGTCCCATAAACTAGGTCCAAGCATGTCCATAACCTGGCAGAAGTTGTTCAGTCACATATTTGTCGGAGAATTAAAGAGATGCAATTAAACTATGAGTAGCCCCATCAACAAAGCTAAAATTAACTGAAATTAAGATATTGACATACCATTATGTAGTAATCCCCTTGCCGGCCTTTGTAGTGTACGCGTGGAACACCATGACTGCCTCCAAGGGAACTGAAGAAACAAATTTATTTAGACTTTCCAATCATTCAATGAATGCATTGCGTCGAACGTAACATAAGAATATAATACAGAACTCACCCGTACACTTGCCACTCATTAGGTGGTCCATGATTACATCCTTTGCTGCTCTTGTGCTCAAATTTTAAAGCAACCTAATTTTTCAAAGCATTTCAATTAGCCAATAAGTAATCACCATGCTCATATGTCAGAGCCACTAAGAGTACCATACCTCCAATGCTCCAGCGCCAATTCTATCATGTGGAAGCGGAGCATTGACTCGACGTCCAACATAAACTTGTCCAAATCCTCCTTTGCCCAATTTTTTCTCAACTTTATATAGCGGGGAAGATCCAACCTGGACCTATTATATAGAAACAATACCTAAATAAAATAGCTACTACATAGCCGAAGCACATTACATATGAGCATCAGCCCACTTGAATGAAAGTTCATTCATGCTTACACAATGACCCAATTTAAAGACATGGATATATATGTATAGAAATAATTATTAATATATCTGCATCAAAAACTTAGAGACGTATTGTCAGCAGAGACAGAGGTAGGGTAGGTAGCCGGGAACTTATATAGATGTAGTTTGAAAATATATATTTATATTATTCTTTTAACTTTTGTAATTTAAGGGCAAAAAAAATGTATATTTTAAACTTCGCCCCCCACCCCATAAAAAAAGTGTATAAATATGATTGATTTGTACTTGCTTTGAAAGAAATGAAAGCATTAAAAGAAATATTAATGTAATTATAGAAATTAGAGTATTTTTATAGATGCATTTATGAATTTTCAAGACAATAGTATAAGATTTATAAGATTCTGGTGTAGAAGTTGTAAAAAAAGTTGCCCCCTCCATTTTAATCCAGGCTCCAGCCCTAATGTTTAGTAAAACGATTCTTCTAAAGAGACATAACAGAACTACAAATATAAATACCAATAAACTTTGCACTGCGATTTCATGGGGCAACCCACATATCATAAACCAGGAGTCCAGGACACATTTCAAGTTAAACAAATAATGATATATTAGACATGGGTGTTCATCAAACCGCAGAAAACACCCACACCACACCGCTAAATGCAGTCTAATATTTATGCTTTGCAGTTGCAATTCGAAATTCTGGCAAACTGTACAGTGCAGTTTGAAAAATTAATGATATGGTTCAAACTGCACCGCACTCTTTGTAAAATAACAACTTCTATATAATCTATATATAACACTTCATTGTAAAATTAACTTTAACATATTAATACAATATCAATGTATGTGAACTGTTAACTCACTAAACAAATAAGCAAGAGATCAATCATTAAGAGAGAGACAACACATTTTTTATATATACATTTAATAGTCCAGTAATCTGCACCGTACTTTTTAACCGAGGCAGCTCATTTAAACAATCATAAACCCATAGCACTTCTCAAATTGTCTACATTCACTAAACAAACCAAGAAAATCTCCACTAATACTTAATTTCACATCGAAAAAAATCACAAAAAATACACCATAACAAAGCTTGCATTTTTTCAAAAGAAAAAGACAATCAATTCATCAAAACTAACATAAATCAAAATCCCAAATGGCCATATAACACAAACATATACATATACAAAAATCATGTATAAAATTGAACAAACTCAAATAGATTATATATATTTATATACCCTTTCAGGAATAGGGGTAGTTCCTTCATCTTCAGCATCCAAACCCCTATCACCACCACTCTGTCCTCCACTATCAAACTCATCCATCTCTTATAAAACCCTAATTTTCCCCTTTATGTCTTTTTCTCCAAATTCTACCTCTAACGACGTCGTTTTCACCACATTCTTTACACCCACCTTGCAAATTTATTTAGTTCACGTCGCCTTGTTGTTTCAGAGTTGTTCCGAGTCAAGTCGGGTCGGGTCAGGCTAATCGGGTTGTTAATTACACGGTGTCTGCAAGCTCCTTGACGGAGTTGAGGAAGCATATCATTGAGGGACAAGATGTGAATTGACTAAAACACCCTTCAGGAAGCTTCTAGAGAAAAAGTAATAAAGGTGTGTACGAGGGGTAGAATAGGAATATAAAAAAGAGTATTATGATCGGAGAGAGAATACGAGTTTTGTGCGTGTGTACAGATAGATATATAAAGAAATATTCTTATATCTTATTCAATTCTTTATCCTTTCTTTTTTAAATATTTCATTCAATTTTTTACATTTTAAATTTTTTTAAAAATAATAAATTTTTATATTATAAAATTTACTTTAACTCATTACTTTATTCCACATTTTCAAATCTATCAATTAAATATCAATTAATCCCATCACTTTACCCATTTTTCCTTCTTTTTCGTCCATTTTTCATTCTCTTTCATAATTTTTTATATAATTTTCTTAACTTCCGTGACGAACCCAGATATAAACAATTGAATGGGGCGAGGGAATCCGTGTGAACATACATAAAGTAGGGTTGGGGGAAGAAATTGGATGGAGATTTCAGGGATCTACGGAGGGAAACCCAAGGGTTCTCATAAACAGACTGGCTTATCTTCTTATCTGTTTGGAAAAATTTAACAAGAAAGTATTAGGATTTTCGGTTAGTTTTTTGTTTAATTTTTCCCCAATCTTTTTCATGTTTATTACGTTTTCTAATTTAAATATGATACAAAATTGTTCCATTTCATAAATAATTTATAAATATTTATTATTTAATAATTAATATTTTAATTAAAAAATAATTACATTTACCATGTATCGAAGCACCTAAATGCCAAAAGTTAAAGCGTTAAATGCGAATAGAATTAATACGCTCTCAAAATTCTGATAAAAAAATTAGGTTTGGTATTACAGTATCAACCAATATAAATTAAAAGTTAAGTTCTAATATGTAAAAAATACATACTTATTTATTTATTTATTTTAATTTTTATAATTTAGTATCATAAAATTAAAAATTTATTCTTTTAAAAAATGATTTTATGTACATCATTCTTATTTTGTTATTATTTATGTATTATAAATTATATGCTACTGATACATCTATTAAATTCAAGCTTCAAGCTGTGATAAGTCAAGTTTGAATTCGTTTAACAGACTCGATTTGGCTTGAATTCGTATATAAATAGGATTCGAAAAAAAAATTGAGTTTAAACTAGCGAGATGTGCCGACCTTGATTAAAATTCGGTTTGAACTCAATAACTCGGCTTGCTCGAACTCATTTATAATTATAAATATATTGTTAATAAAAAAATATTTTTTAATTTATAAATTATTTATATATATTGTTTTATTATTGTTAAACTCTTCAGTAAACTCAGCTTTGACTTGTTCAAACTCGTCTCGAAAATTTGCGAGTAAACTCGGTTCAACTTGTTTATAAAACGAGTTGAATTTAGTCAAAAATTTGAGTTCGTTTAAATTATTAGGCGTCTTGTTTGGTAAAATAGACATATGCATAGTCGAATGGACTTTGTATGTAAGCTTTAATTTTGTTACGTGCATTTGCTATTCTTAGTTATTACGATACAGTAAATTAAACTTCATGGTTATCCCAAACTAGTTGTTTCTATATCGTATTTTATTCATAATTGTAGTCGAATGAAATTACAGTTAAACCTCTGTAAATTAATAGTCTTGGTATCAAGGAAAAAACTTTCTTTATCGAGAATAAAATACACAGTCTTCATTATGTTGGAATTATGGAGGTTATTATTTTAAAAATATTATTTTATTGATTATTACTTAATCGAGGTTCAACTGTATATATCGTTCACTGAATTGTTATGTAATTGAATGACTATCAAGACAGCCAAATGGGTTACAAATGTGTGTTAAGTGCTTGAACATATGTATCCTTTGTAAACCATAGTCTTAATACTGTCCCAAAATTGGACGATTATTAGAAGAGTATCCTCAATGAGTTGTTCAAGATATCTAAACACAAAAAAGTTACCAGTTTCTATTGTGCGAGTTAGATCTACCTCACAAAAACTTTGGAGTGAGATTTCTGAGCAACCTATTAATGGTAACATTTTGAGCAGACCTCATTCCTTATTTGAATTAGTTAATAGGTGTTATTTTGAAGTACTCTACAGTGCTTTATGTCATTTTCCTCCATTTACTGACCAAGAACGTGCTCTCAGGTTAAATACTATGACTAATAAGAAGAATGAGAAAGTGTTGACTTAATCCAAGTCAACAAATTAACAATATCATTGCTCTTCTAGTGCCCCACCGTTCATCCAGAAACACTATGGCACACTCTAACAGGCTTAGGACTAATGCTAGTAATGAAGAGTCTATCATGGTTGTTATTCTAAAAGATGTTAGAGTCTTCCACATCCCTTTCAGTACTGATGATTACCTTAAAATCCTTGATTAGGTCGTTGGATGTTTTAAAGTTGGATAGGCTTAGGGAATCTGGATCTGTTGATAAGGCATTGTAATCAAGTTACAAGATGTCTAATATGTGTCTTTTTTTTAGGATACTCTTGTGTTTTCTATTCAAAAGGAAAAAAATGTATTGGAAGGTAAAATCAAGATATTAGAGATAATGAATGAGTCATTTAAGGGGAAGGTTGGTCGAGTGTAAATTCTTAAAAGTAAGTTGAAGGAAGCAAAAGACAAGTATCAAGAGCTCTTCAAGGGTGTTACACGAGCACTTAAGTATGTAGTTATGAAGCCACGTGAAGAGTTGTTAGAATTTAAGTTGGGAAAATCTGTTATATATAATAATATTGACAAAAAAATTTAGAGTTTGTTACCAAATATAGACACATGATTTGGTCGATAATGAAAGTGATAAAAATGGTTGTTGTTGTATATTCACATCTAACAGGGTGAATATGCATATATGACTTACTATGTTTAATGTTAAATTTTATCATTGATGTATATAAATACTGCAAGCGCACAGTGGTTAATTTTAGCAATCACAGATCGATCCTCAGAGACTATGAAATCTCCAAACCCTAATAAATAAATCAGGTAGACTAGACAAATAGTTGTGAGAGAAGAGTTTTAACCTAATAAGCAAAAGTGTTTGAGTGTTGGAAGTTAATAACTACCTATCTTGGGTCATAGTTTGTATGAAGGCCTGTTGAGATTGAGTTATATTAGCTTGGGATTTCAATAACGCCTCAATGCTCTTTTCCAAGAAATTCATTTTCTTATCAATTTCATTAAAACCAGGATGATTCGAAGGAATTGAAACAGAAGTTGGATATGGGCCAAAGTTTTAAGCAGGAAATGAGTTGGGATTTTGAGTTGAATATGGAACAGAAGGGGGCTTTTGAAAAGCAGGTTGAGAGGGTTGGTTAAACTGATTGTATTGACCTTGGTTCCATGAGAAATTTGGGTGATTTTTCTAACCAGGGTTGTATGTGGGTGAAAAGGGATCATTCATAACTCTCGCTTGAAACATGGCATCAGCTTGTTGAATTTCAGGGTAATTTTCTATCACATGATTAGATGAGTTATAGTTTGCACAGACAGATATTTGTGAAGACACGTTGTTGGTTTTAAGGCTTCTAATCTTCTTGCGAGTGTAGCTAATTTAGTTTAAGTTACAATACAATTACCAACTACATGTATGCCCTTAGATGAGCTAGGTTTTTCAGTTTCCTGACTCGGTTCCCTAGTTGACTCCCACAACATTGTTTTTCAGCTAACTCCTCAAAAAATTGCTAAGCTTCTTCTTCATTTTTATCCATGAACTTACCTTGACACATTGACTCTAAAAAGAAGTGGTTAGACTATATAAGGCTTCATAAAGAATTTTACAAAGTCTCCATTGTTCTATACCATGTTGAGGATACTAGGACAACAGACTTTTAAATCTATCAAAATATTTCCAAAAAGACTCATTTTGATTTTGTTGAAATTGGTTGATTTCATTCCTAAGTTTGTTAGCCTTATGGTTTGGAAAATATTTTTTTAGAAATATGTCTATAAATCCTTCTCAAGTTGAAATAGAATTAATGAGTAGACTATATAACCATTTTTTAGCATTTTTTTAAGAGCAAAGTTGATAAGTCTAAATTTAATGGAATCATCAGACAATTGTTGAATTTTCTGTAGGGCACAAACTTCCTTAAACTCTCGGATGAAAAGATATGGATCCTCTCCCTCTACCCCAGTAAAGCTAGGTAACATGCTAATGTGGTGAGATTTGATTTCAAAATTATTACCATTTACTGTTGGTAGGACTATGCATGAAAGTTGGGCGGAGAGTGGGATAACAACGGTCTCTAAGTGGAATAGACATGACTTACAAGTAAGCAAGTAAGCACGTAGCAGACAAGAAATAGAACTAAACACCTAAAAAAATGAAAAAGAAAAATCATATGTCTATGTTAACCTAGAGAAATTCTAGACCTGCTCCTAACTTTAAGATAATACTAAGAGTCACAAATATAGAAATATTCAAACCGATTAGCCAGGCTACAAGGGGGCCTTCTTTGCGATCTTTCGAAAGCAAAACACGCAATTAAATAACCTCGCTTTCTAGACACCAATCCAAATTGACCAGGTAAGCCTCGGCTTTCCTAGACACCAAAAGTACGAATACGTAGAGATTTATTTCTTCTTAGGTTCTCTTCCTAAGTGTGCGCGAAATCCTAAGGGCCAACGTCTGCTTGATTTTATTAAGGTAAGAGGAATGCAAGATGAACGTATTAGAGATTTGTGGGCCAAGGAAAGGGTGATGAAATCCATTACCTTATCTTGTAATAGGGTGACACCCTTAAGATTGATTAAATGAATGCAACACACAAAGAACGAGAAAATAAACAACTATGGATGCACTACACTACGTGAATTAATATAAATTGTACGTACCTCTTTCCTTCAGCAATCACCACAATTATAAGATGGAAAGAAATAAAATACAATAAAGAAAAACTAGATGATGTGCTCCTATGTGAGATATAATGATGCAACAAATTGGTTTTTAACAAGACAAATGACTAACTAACTTTTTTGGATTTTTTTTGGATTTTTTTTAATATTTGTGAGAAAAAATAAAATTTAGAGAGGTGATACGGAATACCGAAAAGTGTTTTCCAAAAATTTCTAAGGAGACAACGATGTCTTCTAACGATCTTCCTGTCCAAACTTTTCTCCACTTCACAAATTCCTATAAAAATACAAAGAAAAACAAGAAACTAATCCGAATAATTAAATATTAAGGAGTAAAAATTACCAATGCTCCCCGGCAGCAGCGCCAAAAAACTTGATGTGTATAAATACTGCAAGCGCACAGTGGTTAATTGTAGCAATCACAGATCGATCCTCAGAGACTATGAAATTTCCAATCCCTAATAAATAAATCAGGCAGATTAGACAAATAGTTGTAAGAGAAGAGTTTTAACCTAATAAGCAAATATGATTAAATAAATATGAAAAACCTAGGAATCCGAATCCATCAATTAATCACAATTAATATCCAACTTGCCCTAAAAATCAATTCTCTTTCTTCAACAAATAAATATCAATTAATGAGACAAACATATACTATAAAACTTGTTATCTAACAATAACCCATCAAAACTTCATGGAACAAGCATAGGCTATAAAAAATAAATTCGGTAACAATAATATATCAAAATCACTTTGTCAATCAAACAATTAAGTACCAAGAGAAATTATGAGAATCAATTAATAGGAACAAACAAATATTAAAAATAATCAACTAACTTTACCTTCATCCCAGGACTAGAGAATTAGCTAGACATGCTAGAAGAAGAAAACAAAGCAACTAATATAAGACATGCAAATAACGAATAACAGAAAAAGTGTTTGAGAGATAAAAACTTATTTGTATTGAAAGAGCAAGAAAATAAAAGTACTCTACTCTTACACCTAATTATTGAAAACTAAAGTTAAAGTTAAGGTTCAAGGTTCTTTTATACAAGAGAGGAGACCTATATATATAGGGAAAATAATGTAGATTTTCTATATCGATTACAAATTGAATTCTAAATATTTCCTTCTATTCTTTTTTTCTTCTCCAACACGCATTCGATTTTTTCTCTAATTGCTTTACCTCCAAGTAATTCCACCTCCTTCCTTATATTCTCATTTTTCTGCTACAATTCTGATTTTAATTAATTTCCTATAAAACAAAATAAAAATAATTAATTAACTAATAAAATTACGAAAACAAACATAAAATAGGTATTAAAGATGTATATTTTAAATTTATTTTATAAAATTTAGTTATAAAATATTATATATAAATTTTATTACTAATTAAATACAATATACAAATGATAAATATGATTTATAAAAATAAATTTGAGATTTTTATCGGAGTACTTGACACAAAAAAGAGATCCAAAGAATGAGAATTTGACTCATTGGACATGCTCTGACTCAAGACACGTGAACTCTGGAATATCCACACAAAGTTAACTATTTTTGTATTGAATGGGAATGAAAGAAACTGATTGCCCCAACGTGGTGGACAATTCCACTTCTGCCAACTTTCATTAATTACTTTCTATTTTTTAATACTTATTTTATACAGTCAACAACAAGTTTACTACCTAGCTTTTAAAAATTGTCACGTTGGTATTATAACATATATAAATAACGTATATATCAGTGAAAGTAATATTTTGATAATATTTTAAAAAAAATTAATCACTTTAATTTGATTATTATAATTTTAATATTATTAAATTGAACTGTTAAATATCATTTTATTACAAATATAATATAATAAGAATAAAATGGATCCTACAAAATGTGACAAATGAGTTTAATATTGAATGAGTTTGTCCACTTTTTTTTAAAGCTCGGTTTATGTTAATGTGACAATAATGAGACCCAATAAAAGTGAAAACCAGGAGCATTGTAAGAGCACCCACCGTGCGGGCCCAAGTGCCGCCTGAGGACTTTAAATATGCCCATATCATGAAAAATATACGTTGGAGTAAAATGAAAACAGATCAAGCCCGGGATAGTGGACGAGCCTAACTCTGCCAAAGCTGTTTTTTTTTTAATTTTCTTGACTGTTTCCCACTTGTCCGCCTAATTGTATATATTGTTCTGTAAATTTGACCATTTATTAATATGACCGTTTTAATTTATTTTTGAAAAAAGTTAGGCCTATAAATACTTACTCTTCTTATTCATTTTTTACACTTCTATCTAACTACAAAAATATTTTTTAAATTTATTTCTGTCAAAGGCATAAAAATGAATCTAAATAATTCTCCACCTTCAAACTCAAATTCTCAAGTCCCAAATACCCAATTTTCATTTTCAAATTCTTATTTTTTATAGAGCCAAAATACTTCACATTCAAATCCAAATCCTCAAGTTTCTAGCCAGAAAAATTCAAATTTCAATTTTTAAGCTCTAAATCCTCAATTCCCATATTCAAATCCTTTTTTTCCATATGCTTAAAATTCACAATATCAATATCCATTTATTCCAAATTTTCAATCATTACCTTCACAATATGAATGCCAACAAATACCCGCCAATAATCCAAAATTTTTAATTTTACAAATTTCTACTTTTGTTGGTACTAATACAATTGATCTCAATAATGATTGTAAATAGGTCGAAGATGTTGAGTGGTGTCAACCTAAGTGCCACATCGAGAAAGTAAGGTAAAATACTCTTGTATATAAGTAGTCAGTTAACTCCATTAGTATGAGACCTTTTAGGATATGCTCAAATATAAATATGTGTGGGCTCGACCCAAAACTGATAATATCATACTATTATGGAGTTAAGACTTACTTGCGGCCCAACGAGTGGTATAAGAGCCAAAAGTTAGGATCAAGACCTTGAGGATAATAGGCTGCGGTTGTATGATGTGTGAGGCATTCAGTATGAACGCATGGAAAAATTATGTGAACCTTTGTGTCGAAAGTCTTCCTAATACTGTGATGTGATCAGACAGCGTGTCTCGCGGGTGATGGCGACGGTATATTGGTTACGAGATTTGTGATTTTTAGTTTAAAGGGAGAATTGTTAGGTGGTGTCAACCCAAGTCCCATATCGAGAAAGTAAGAGAAAATACTCTTCTATATAAATAACTAGTTAACTTCATTAGTACGAGACCTTTTGAGATATACTCAAATACAAATCTGTGCGGACTCGACCCAAAACGGACAATGTCATACTATTGTGGAGTTAAAGGCTTACTTGTGGCCCAATAGAAGATATACGAGAAGTTATTGGTCAATGAAAATGGAATGAAGATAAACTCCAAATATGTGATAAACCAAAATATCGTCAACTGCAAGTAGACTTGGTTGTGCATATCTCGTAGTTCCACATTAATCGTTAATTTATTGCAAATGTAACATGATTAATTATGTTATTATTGTAATGTTATTTTCCTAATTATGTAATGCATTTTAATTATAAATTAAATGTAATGTTTTTATTGAAATTATTAAAAAAATTATTTATTTAAATTATATTTATTTAAACTATTCAAATTTTGTTTATTTATTTAAATTAAGTATAATTATATCATAGTAAAATATTTATAATTATATATTATAATTATATAACAAATATTATAAAAAAAAAGAAGATAAAATTCAATGGGATCCATTTCTACGACATTAGAGAGGACCCACATGTAAGAGGACCGTATTTGGCAATTAAGTCATCGACTCTGGGTGTCAATCCTTTACTCATCTCTCACTGCTTTTCTTTCTCTCACGCCGCTTCTTGAAAGAGGTCGAATCGGAGGGTTTTAAAGGGGATGAAGCTGCAGAGATTCCGGATCAGACAATTGGTGGTGTTGGTGAGTGGGGCTATGTAGACGGAGAGGGTTACGGCGATTTAGATGACGATGAAGTGTTTGTTATAATTTTGTAACTTTTAATATATATTCGAGTTAGATTTGATTTTGTTAAAAATAAACTAATAAAAGTTAAAATAAAGTTATGAAATTTGAAAATTAATTAATTAATTAGTTAGAGTGAAGTAAAAAATAATAAGAGTAATAGGAAAAAAATTGTAAATAATTATTTACAAGATAAATTTAAAAATAAATTAATTAATAAGTGTGGAGTAAAAAAAACTAGTATTTTTTTTAATAAACAATTGAGATAAATTTAAAAATGAATTAATTAATAAGAGTACATCACAGTACATCAATATAATAATAGAAAATAAACTTATAAATAATTTTGTAAATGACAATAATTATTACATTTCTTCACCATGAATCTCCCAAATATGTTCAACAAGATCATTTTACAATTGATTATGAAATATAGTCCATGGGGTTTCAAATTCAAAATACTAATTAAATATTACTTTTGAAATATAAGAAACCAATATAGAAACGGAGCTAAGGAATAGCCTTGGAGATGCTTTAAAGGCGTTGTGTACTTGTAGTTGCTTGTCTTCGAATTAGTTATATAATTGATCTTTAAATTATTATTTATTAAGTTTTCATGTAAGGTCTTAATTTGTCTTCCCTTGATTGTTAAATTTAGGGAGTGATTGGATAGGATGGAAATGAGAATCGGGAATGGGGTTAGTAAGGATGAGAATGATATGGAATCGGGTGGTGAGATATGATTTATCCACCTATAAAGAATGAAGTTTTCGTTCCACATGATTAAATTACTAATCTAAACACTAATATATGAGAATTAAGTTCCATTAACCAAACTCATTAACCATGATTTAAATGCCCTCTTAAGATTTCTAGTGTCGAGCTCGATCCCAGCTCGTGTTTGGCGAGGTGGAGCTGGTCCCATTATCTTCCAGAGATCCTACTCTTTGATGTTTAGGAACATACTTCAAGAAATAGTTTTCTCATCCCCTACTAGCTAGGCTAGGTGGAGCTGTTACTTCAATTCTAATTTTCAAAGTAAAATCCTCCTTCTAGATAAACACGTCCTCCAGAATCTGTTAAAAGAAGTAGGTGCTCTCAGCTCCAGCTCTTCATGGACGACATGGAGCTCATGCAGTCATATATGCTCCTAGCTCTTCCAGTATCTTCAACCTTAATTTTTATAAATATGGTTATATATATATTTCATATTTTGTTAACTTAAGTCTGGTCCAATATATCAAAATTGAGTTTGTGCAATTTAGCCAATGCCAACATCTGATGCATCCCAAGATCAGGTATTACAACCATTTTTTTATTAGTCGTAGAAGTAAATGGTAACGAAACACAGAAATATATAGAAAGTGTAATATATTAGTTAGTTGATCATATTGTCTACAATATCCCTTCCCCAGTACATCCATATATATATGATGATAATTGAAATTAACAGGCGAAATTAGTTTCCATGCTCGTGCATGCTTGTCTTGTATATCAAAAATTTAGTAAAATATCTTTCGATCATTGCAGTTATTAAACAATATCCTTGGTAATTGCAGGAATACAACTTGAACTCCTTGCGAGTCCACCCTTCTTTGTTACAGAGCCCTTAAGGTCTCTCGGGCTCAGCGACTTTGCTCTTGATGACCCCTTCTTCAGTATCTCCTTCATAGCTTGAGCTTGAAACAACACCGGATGTGTTCTTCCAAACCTATTAAACTTAGCACACGCACTCATGTGCTCACTCAATGCATCTTCTATATTCCCTCCATTTTTCACCATCTCTTCTTTCACAGCCTCGGAGCACAGACCACAAATTAACTTGCCTGAAAACTTGTTGCGAACGCTGCTTATGTACGCTGGTGTGCACTCCTCAGACATGCCACAACACTCACACTTTGCATCTTCAACCTCGGATATAAGCGGAAGTGTTTGATGCTTCATTTCATCAGCTGCAGCTTCGGACTCTTTTCGGAGTTGGGCTGAGATGTCTGATATTGTTCTTTGGAGGCTATCCATTGATAGTTTTGGAGGTTTTTGAGGAGGGGTTCTGGCGGGTTGTGAGTATAAAGCAACTCTGGCAGGGTAATTATCTCTAGTTGGAGCCATGATGATAAAAACAGAGTATAAGTTGATGCATGGAGAAGTTCTAGCTCTATCTTCTCATATATATACCCTGTTTTTTCATCGAACTTCTAGAAAATAGTAACTTTTGATTACTGCCATTGGTTAAGTTAAATGAAATCATAAAATAAATCCGAATATGTATAAATTATATTTTACCCTATAGTATTTTCGTACATTACGAACATGCATACTAAACACTCTGAAACCTACTTTTGCAGTCGGCATCCAAATTTTTTTATTGACAGGGAAACTATAACTTTACTTTAATACTTTAATAAAGACCAAGGCCAACAGGTTGTTACCCGACTTACCGGTAAGTAAAATTTATCAAGTGGGTGTAGCCGGTAGAGGAACAGTGTTGCTTTTTTGGCAGTCACTTTACATTAAACTTTTTAGTATAGATAAACTGCAGCATATATACTTCAAATGTCTTGAATATGTTTTTGAGACTTATTTTGCCATGAATTCGGATAATACAGTGTAATCAACATATATTCAGAGATTTGCATATAATAGCAAGGAAAAAGCCAAATAATAATATCTTATTTTTTAAATTTTTAAATAAAAGCTTTAAGTGCGATATAAATTATAAATGACAAAGGAAAAAAAATCTAACAATCGAACTTGTGATATATCGTACACAAGAACCCGAGCTATCAACATCATGTTAGGACCTCATGAGCAATAAGTCAATGATAATAATAATATCTACTTATAACCTTTATTAATTTAGTTGCAAATTAAAAACGTACTCTGTAGACTTTTTGAAGTTCAATTTCACGAATAATACAAGGCTAACCAGGAATTACTGTATCCTACTATCCGGTGATCTAGTTACTTCCACGTAGGTTTTCTACATGAAGGAAAATATCACACAGTCACGCAATAATATTCCAACCAAGAAGTGCTTTTAGTTTTCTATATATGTCACTCAAATAACTTTTCATGGTTTTGATCACGAGAATTAAAAGTTTAACTCAACCACTCATCAGCGCATGGCTTTTTGTTAACACCTTCCTTCCCTTTATGTTGGAAGGGCTTGATACAAAGATTAAAAAAATGAATTTACAATATCAACTCTCTTCACTATGAATCAAGATTTAACAACCATTCTCATGATCACGAGGGACCAAAGTAAACCAACCAAGTTTCAGCTGATTGATCATATACAGAAGAAAAAGAAATGAAGAGATATACGCAAATCAAAACAACCCATGCACTGCTTTTTATATATGTATAGATAACATTGAATTATATGGAGATCGTCTTTTTTATTGAAATTCTTGAATTTCATATATATGTACTGCTAGCTTGCACAATATTTCAAAATATATTATTCCGTAAAATAATGTTTTTTTGACGTTAATATATGTTTTTCAAGGTGTCCGATAAAAATGCAGTTTACATATAAATGTTTCATAATAATGTCTATAAAATAATTAATTTATGCATGCACAAAGACACAAAAGAGGGAGATTTACATAAAGCTTATAAAAGGATATAAATTCACAAGTATCCTGGAGGGAAAGGCATGCCAAAAATTAAAAGAAAAAACAAGCAATTTTTTTAATAAGAACATAATTTGACAATAATCCTTAAAAATGTTACGTACAACTTACAAGTGCTAGTGGCCTTTTAGAAAGTAAGTTCATTGTAGGAACCTTGTTTAGCGTTTTGTATGCATTGAATTGGTAAGTTAAGGAAACGAGCATTGAATGTTGAGGTGGTTGTACATTCTAGTTGCTCAATCTATACGATCAGAATAACAAAGTGTCGGGTTATACACAATATTGTAGAATGGGTTTTGGTGATTTAAGATAAATATGGGTAGCGTAATAATTGTATTTGGATAATTGTTATGGATGATAATAATTATAATTGGATAATTATTATAGATGGTATGTCTTGGTCACAAAGGTAAGTAATTTGATACCAATTATGATTAGACTTGGATAGATAATTAGATATCAAGTATGATTAGACTTGTGTAACAAATATGGTAAGTCTTGGTGGCTAAGTTTGAGATGACTATATATACATAGTTATAATATGTTTGATGAGTATGCTTAAACATGGATGTTTAAGTATCGTTTGTTACGTGGTTGTTTTACGTACATAGTGTGAGTGAAACACCACTTGATGAGATTGATTTTATTATTGATTATTGTTTGGATTAATAATACAAGTTGGAACACGGGTTTTCCGTGTTATATAATTTTATCGTGTGTATTTTGCATTGTTTGGTTATTTCGGGTTTTACTCCCTAACAAGTGATATCAAGAGTTCAGGTTCGTGATGGATGAGGTTGGAGGGAAATTCGGGATTTAATTAATACGGTAGAGTAAGATGAAGGATTTGCTTATCAGAAGCCTAGGAAAGTGGGAAGATATGAAGTTTCGTGTAGTATGGATTATGTGGTTGGCCCTTGCACCGAAGATCATTATGTTCTTGAGGAGTTGTTTCTCAAGAAAGATTTGCTCGGACTTGAGATGGAAGAAGATAGAATAGTTCACCAGAATTGTTTCAATGACTTGATGAACCAATGGAGAAATTTGGGTGATACTAGTGTTCTTCTTCAAGAGACCAAAAGATTGATGAAGCAAGAATTTGGTGATTCATCGAATGGAAGGGTGCTCGTGGTTGATGCACGTAATTTCAGATTAGGATGCATTGTTATGAGATGCACCGTTATGATGAAGAATGGTAAATTGGAGGACAATCAAAGATTGAAGAACAAGCTGCAGATGTTATTGTTCGAGGGGAGGCATTGATGAATGGATGTCGATGCATTGATGGACACTTAATTCGGTTGTTGAACCGTATTAGGTTTAAGGGGAGGATTGTTGGGTTAAACCGAATATGGTAGTACAGGTTTGGGTGATTCAAGAAAAATATGGGTAGTATAATAATTGTATTTGTATAATTATTATGGATGATAATAATTATAATTGGGCAATTATTATAGATGGTATGTCTTGGTCACAAAGGTAAGTAATTAGATACTAAGTATGATTATGATTAGACTTGTGTAACAAGTATGGTAAGTCTTTGTGGCTAAGTTTGAGATGACTATATATACATCGTCATAATATGTTTGATGGGTATGCTTAAACATGGAGGTTTATGTATCGTTTGGTACGTGATTGTTCCATGTACATAGGTTTGGAAAAGCCGTGAGATGTGAAAGATGCTTGAGTATTGTTTGGCTTAAGTATCATGTGAGTGAAAGACCGCTTGATGAGATTGATTGTATTATTGATTATTATTTGGATTAATAATACAAGTTAGAACACGAGTTTTCCGTGTCATATAATTTTATTGTGTGTGTTTTGCATAAACTGTTTATGAGACTATGATCCATCAAACACAACTATCTAATTAATGAACAATTAGAAATAGTTAATTTATTAATTATTTAAAATATACGTGGCGGTTATGAACCAAATTCTGTTCGGAATTTTATATATATCAGTGGCCGTTTCTAGCTACCGATAACGAAGAGAAAGCTAAATTAGACTTGCAATTATGAATTATTGCCATGATACAGGGATTGATCCCTTCTACTTATTGGAGGAGTTAAAAGGTGTGATATCTAGTTATCTACCCATAGTCCGGACCCTACTTTCGAGTGATCACACAAATTTAGTTCTGTTTGTATAGTGATCAGATTTCGCTAAAATACCTCAATTCAGAGCCGTTGAACAAATTTTAACGCTTCGTTTTACTATGTATTGGACAGGTTTCAATCACTACGAAAAACTCACTGGATTAATCAATTACTCCCTCTTGTCCTTTTTATAGAGCACTACACGCATCTCTAAATCTAAATATAAATAAAAAGAGTTATATTCAATATTTTTTAATATTTTTTTAAATTAAAGGATTTTAAAAATATTTTTATTCATAAAAAGAATTATTAAAAATATTAAGTAGAACTCTTTTTATTAAGATTTAGAGTTACGTGCAGCGCCCTATAAAAAAGA
This sequence comes from Oenanthe sinensis, assembly GCA_028671895.1. NCBI lineage: Eukaryota > Viridiplantae > Streptophyta > Magnoliopsida > Apiales > Apiaceae > Oenanthe > Oenanthe sinensis. The sequence continues at coordinate 14,272,854 of CM053799.1, forward strand.
CCGGAATGAGTACTACTTTAATATGCATGTGTGTGTGTGTGTGTATATATATAAACAGAATTACCAGATTTAAATTCGAATCACCAAACCTTAAACATACATATATTATATCTATACATACATGCACACACTCTTGCACCATCATCACCATCGTTGTGCTACCACATCGTTATTATCATCGTCATCAGTTCATCATCATCACTAATTTACTAGCACCAACTCCATCACTATCATTAAATCTATCATTATCGTTTCACCAATTATCCACCACTACATGGTGTCCCACCAATACTTCAAGTAAGCATACCATTGCCACCACTAACTATATTTTTAGATATTCCACCATTAGAAATGAACAAATCACTAAACTGAAATATAAATTATCAAAATTTAAACACGAATCACCAGATTTCTAATGTAAATCACCAAATTTTTTGAATCCAAATCTCTATTTCCCCTCTAATTTGAGTATGTTCAGGTAGTTTAATAGTGATGTAACATATCTAAGACGTTGGTTATTATACAAACATTGTTGTAGTGGTTAAAATGTCACTGTTCATAGAGTGATAGTGGTGAAAATGCGTCACCATGACGGTGGAGCTGAGTATTGGCCGGATCTGAATCATAATCGTCGTCGGAGAGATGGTCAGATTGAGTTTGTGTCATTGAAAATCAGTAATAATTCACGGTTAATGATGAACTAAATAAAAACATGATTATTGTGTATGCATGTATGTATGTATGTATCTATATATATGTATGTATATAGATATGGAAGTGGGTAGGTAAGTGAAGAGAGAGAAATAGATTTAATTAAATGATTAAGATTTAATAACAATTTAAAATTTAAATTGCTTAGATTTAAGTTCTCATTTTAAAATGGGTTCTTATCTGAGTACCTTTTATATATATATATATATATATATATATATATATATATATATATATATATATATATATATATAAAGTTGGTATCAGAGCCATTCGAGTACTGGAGTATATCATAAGTCTAAAGGTAATTTATTTCTCTTGTATTTAGTTTATATGATTAGTAACTAAATATTTGTTGTGGAAGGCTGGTAGTAGATATATAGTAAGTCCTTGAGAATGTAAAAAAAAAAAAAATGGATAAGTTTTTAGTGATTTCTTAATTTGATCATCTTTCAAAGTCGGTGAAAAGACTGTTTTTATGATGATTTTGTGAAAAAGAATTTTTTTGCTAAAAACGTTCCACTTCTCATCTTTGATTTAGGATTTTCCTTATATCCCGAAAGGTTGATATTTAAACGAGAAATCGTTTGCAAAGATGAACCAAAAATATTGTACTTTTATGTTTTTAAAATAAAATTTTATATCTCAAGAACCTACTTAAAATCTACTGATTAGCCAACCACAACAAATTTATTTGTTATTATTATGAATAGTAATATGAGTACTTTTAGCAGTGATGATAATGATCATCAAGATATATCAAATGCTGAATTGGTAGAATATCCAAACAATTTGGATAAATTAAATAAATGGATAATTCCCTCTGTTCCTTCAAACCAAATTTATAATATTGGTCTGTTTGATGTAAAATCTAGGTTCGCTATCAAAACGATAGAACAAACAATTAGAATTTCTGATAATACTCAGACAATTAGATTATTGAGTAAAAAAGATTTACTCCCATTTAGGAATTATAAATTCATCCATATCGGGATGATACAAATTGCTTTTAAACCTTTAACATTATTAGGTGTTAACTCTAGTATAATGGCATACGTAAGAGATGGCAGATGTAGAGATTTCAAACCTTCTCTAGCTGCATTAATAGAAACAAGTCTATGTCATGGACCAGTATATTTTGAGGTATCTCCCAACCTCAATCTATCATTATCTGACAGTAATTTGTTAGATGCCATGCAGTTAACGATTCATACTAATGGTTATAATTTTAAACCAGGTAGTGAAATTATAGCTATATGCTATAGAATTTACTATAAAGTATTACATACTTTAAATCCTAAAATAAAACAAATATCTTTCCCAGGAACTACAACTGTAGTTCAGACTAATTTATTAACTTCAAACATAGCAACTAATAGGTTGATTAAATGGCATGAAATAGATTTCCCAGACACTTGGTGTCTACCTCAGGAAATAGAACCTGAGCTAATAGTTAATAAGAGTATAGAACAAATAATTCAAACATCTGAAGGAGATGTTGAAATTAAATTTAATAATTCTCAAAGAATTATAAGATTACCTAGAACAATGTCAGCTAGGTCTAGTTCTCCTAGTGAGTTCTTCTCAGCTCGAAATGAATCGGCTAGAGCTTCTACCTCGCGTGCATCGACTTCTAGATTAAGAGAAGACCTAGAATCTGTGGAATCAATTCACATAAGTCAAAATAAAATTCCAGAAGGAATTTATCATAAAAATCAGAGTAGGGAATCACCAACTCAATCAGAAATGAGTTTTCATATAAATGATTGATTTCTCTCCAGGAAGTAGGATGAGAGAATTCCTTAATGAGGAATTTCAAGACGATAAACATAAAGAATTTCGTCAATGGTATTTTAATAAATACTCTAATAAAGAGTTAAAAGAGTTTAAAGACAAATACTATGAGTATTTAGAAAGGACAGGAGACTTTATGTTCTTTATAAGATGGTTTCTAAAAAATTATATAGAAACTATTAATAATGAAATTTTAGTTCTCCATAAATCTTGGAAAACTACAAAGGGAGATACAATACTTTCTCCTTTTCCCCCAGAACAAACAATAAGTTTAAGTTCAACTTCGGAAGCAACTGCGTATTTGAGTCTTCAAAAGGTTGAAGGAGCTCATGTAACTTTAAGGGAATTAAATGGAATTATTAAGTCCCTAAATTATACAAATACTTTTTTAATATGTTTAGGAGATCAGATGATATCTCTAGAAAAAGATTTACAATCTATCCATAAAAATATAGAAAAACAAATGACTCAACAACAAGTGATTGTTGACAAATTAGATCAATTAAAGAAAACAAATCACATAGGAGAAACTTCGCATATTATTAAAGAAACTCCTATGATTCAGCCTCCAACCTCAATAACAGGTTTTAAAATGGAAACTAATGAGAATTCTGAATTTATAAAAATTTTAGAACAAAAACTAAGTAATCTACAGCTTAGAACTTTATCGAAAGAAGAAGAGTCAGAATCACATGACACCTCGTCAGAAATATCTGATGATGTAAATCAATTAGCAAATATGTTTACAGAATTAGACGTTAATAAAGAAATAAATCCAATTTATGCGTCTAAGCCTCTTGATAAATATTATTACAAGAGACCTTCTCCTCAGGATCTTCTGTTTGAAGAACCTGAACCATTTCAAAATTCGTATTCAGGAAAAGCCATTTATGAATGGAATATAGATGGTTTAAATGATAAACAAATTGTAGATGTAATACATAGAATTATTATGTATTCAACTGTTTGTAAACAACATGGGAATAGCGATAGTGCTATAGCATCTTTCATAACCACAGGATTTGTGGGTCAACTTAGAGGTTGGTGGGATCATTATATTACTGATTCCCAGAGAAATGAAATAATGAATCATAAAAAATTGGTCAAAGTTGAACCAAATAATCCTGAAAACCAGACAGTAATACCAACTGGAGAAGAAGATGCAGTTTATACATTGTGTCTTTCTATATTACAACATTTTGTAGGAACTACAGTCCCTATAGGAGAAAAATTACAAACACTTCTCCAAAACCTTAGGTGTCCTTCATTGACTCATTTTAGATGGTATAAGGATACTTTCTTATCTAGGGTTTATCAATTAACAAACCCTAACTCTACCCATTGGAAGTCTAAATTTATAGACGGTCTTCCTCATCTTTTTGCTGAAAAGGTCAGACAATCATTAAGAATAAAAAATGATGGAATACATATTAATTATTCAGACCTGACTTACGGACAACTAATAAGTAGTTGTATTAATGAAGGTTTAGCTTTATGTAATGACATTAAGTTAAAAAATCAGTTAAAAAAGCAAAAGATTTCAGAAAAACATCAGATTGGTGAATTCTGTGAACAATTCGCTTTTGACTTAGGAAAAGCAATTAGACCTCCAGAGGCTCATAAATCTAGAGGAAAACAAAAAATGGTTTATAAGAAAAATAGATCTTATAAAGAACAGAAATATTATAAAAAACCTTATAAAGGAAATTATAAAAGGCAATATTATGCTAAAAATATAAAAAAGGAAAAACCTTTTATTCCTAAGGGAAAAAGAAAGTTTAAAAAACTTGATATTACCTGTCACAAGTGTGGTAAGGTAGGGCATTATGCCAATAAATGTTGGACAAAGAAAGCTATTAATGAAGTAGAAGATGAACAATTACGTTCTCAGTTAAAAAAGATTATGTTAATAAGTTCAGAATCAGAACAGGAATCCTCTAATGAAGGAGAGGATTTAGAATTGATTGATGATACCTCATCGGAATCAACATCCTCCCCTGACAATAAGGATTGTCAGTGTAATGAACTTAGCTATTGGAAATCCATAGTAGAAATGAATGGATTAAACGTTATTACTTTAGATGAACGAAAGGCAATAGAAGCCATAGATTCTATTATGGATCTAGAATTAAAACAAAAAATGATAGAGGTTTTAATTAAAAAGAATAAAGAAAATTCTAATAAAGAATCTCCTTTAATAACTACAGCACCTTATCAAATAAGTGAGGTATTACAGAGATTTCAGCAATCTAATATTAAAGAAACTCCAGTTTCTATAATAGATTTAAAAAGAGAAATAACTCTATTAAAATCTGAAATAAGTCAGATTAAACAAAGTAATGATAGGTTATCTAATAGAGTAACCTTATTAGAAGTAGGAACTTTTATTAAGGAAGAAGAGGTTCCTGATATTCTTACAACTAGTAATCCAGAAGGACTTCCTGAAGGTCCTGAGTATCTTCACCTTTTGGAACAAGTAACCTCGCAAAAATGGTTTGTGAAAATCACTTTAGTCATAGATAAAGATTTTATCTTAGAAAACGAGATAGCACTAGTAGATAGTGGTGCTGATTTAAATTGTATACAGGAAGGAATTATTCCTACAAAATATTTTGAAAAAACTACTCAATCTCTCTCTCATGCAGGAGGAGATAAATTAAGGGTAAAATATAAATTATCCAATACTTATATTTGTAATCAAGAAATTTGTTTACCAACATCTTTTATCTTGGTAAAAAACATTAATCATAGGGTTATATTAGGAACCCCTTTTCTTCATAAGATTATGCCCATTAAAATGGTAGATCAAAATGGCATATTAGCCACTATAGGAGGGAAAGAAACTTTTTTCAAATTTATTACTGACCCTCATACACGTATGTTAAATGAGGTAAGAGATATTCTTTTAAATAAAGAAAAACAATTATGTTTTCTTAAAGAGGAAATAAATATATTAAATATTAATGAACAACTTAATAAAAATAATGTTCAGGTTCAAATAAAATCAATTGAACAACAATTTCATACAGAGGTTTGTAATAATTTACCTAATGCTTTTTGGGATAGGAAGAAACATTTTATTTCCTTACCTTATATAGAAGGATTTGATGAAAAACAAATCCCTACAAAGGCTCGACCTGCTCAAATGAACAGAGAATATTTGGAATTATGTAAGAAAGAGATAGAATCTCTACTAGAGAAGAGATTAATTAGAAAATCTAAATCTCCATGGAGCTGCACAGCTTTTTATGTTAATAATGCAGCAGAAAAGGAACGAGGAGTTCCTAGATTAGTTATTAATTATAAACCCCTTAATAAGGTATTAAAATGGATTAGGTATCCAATTCCTAATAAAAAGGATTTATTAGATAGATTAAACGATGCCTTAATCTTTTCAAAATTTGATATGAAATCAGGATATTGGCAGATTCAAATTACTGAATCTGATAGATATAAAACTGCTTTTACAGTCCCATTCGGACATTTCGAATGGAATGTAGTCCCTTTTGGATTAAAAAATGCTCCTTCTGAATTTCAGAATATTATGAATGATATTTTTAATCCATATACAGAATTTATAATTGTTTATATTGATGATGTTTTAGTATATTCTAAAACCATTGATCAGCATATAAAACATTTAAAAATATTTAAGAATTTGATTAAACATAATGGGTTAGTTATATCTGCCCCAAAAATGAAACTATTTCAGACTCAGGTTAGATTCCTAGGTCATATTATTAATCAAGGAAAAATTATTCCTATAGATAGAAGTATTAAATTTGCTTCTAAATTTCCTGATATAATAAGTGATACTAAACAATTACAAAGATTTTTGGGTAGTTTGAATTATATAGCAGACTACTATGAAAACTTAGCCAAAGATACAGCAATACTGTACTCTAGGTTAAAGAAAAATGCTGATCCTTGGACTGATAAACACTCTCAGGCTATTAAGACCATTAAAATGAAGGTAAAATGTTTACCTTGCTTATCATTAGCAAATCCAAAATATTTTAAAATAGTAGAAACTGATGCTTCAAATATAGGATATGGTGGTATCTTAAAACAGGAAATTCCTGAAACTAAAAAAGAAGTCTTAGTAAGATTTACTTCAGGAAAATGGAATCCTACTCAGTCGAAATATTCAACTATTAAGAAAGAAATGCTTTCTATTATTAAATGTATATCAAAATTCCAAGATGATTTACTAAATCAGAAATTCTTGCTAAGAATCGATTGTAGTTCAGCCAAATCAATAATAGAAAAAGATGTTAAAAATCTTGTAGCAAAACATATTTTTGCAGGATGGCAAGCTCAGCTCTCTGCCTTTGAATTTGATATTCAATATATAAAAGGGGAAAATAATTCCCTTGCTGATTATTTAACCCGAGAATTTTTACAGGGTCAATGACAACCCCTAATAGGGGAAGAGGTCGCGGTGGATATGGCCGTGGTCGAGGATATGTGAGTAACAATATGTTACCTCATCAACAACCAAATGTTCCCATAATTGGGGACTGGACAACCTACCAAAATAGGGCAAGACGTGTGCAACAATTGCCTGCACCTCCTACTCCTATGAAGAAGGAAGAAATACCTTCCTCATCATCTAGTAAGATAATATCTTACAAAACAGCAGCTGAAAATGAAGAACCAGGATTCTTCGAAAATCCAAATAGGGAAATCATTCTGTATATTGAGAATGAAGACATAGAGATTGCTCATAATGATGGGTGGTTTATTAAAACAAGATATCTTGAATCAAGAGGATATCCAGGTTTGCAAAATCAAGCTAGGCAAAATTTAGAGATTTTGTTGACAGTTACTGAATCAGTAACCGTAACTCATCACTTTCAGAATAATAATCCTGAAAGCTTTATAAACTTCAGCAAGTGCCATATTAATAAGGTACTATCTCCAAAAGAATGGGGATTAAATCCAAATGGAGAAAAGGCTATTAAAGTAGCAGAAGGTAAATATATTTACTATAACTATTGGGATTATATCCAGGCTTTCTCCAAAGCGTTTTATTATCAGAATCCCAAGAATAAACATTCTTGGTTTTTCTCGGTGAATCCAGAAATTCTGGACAAACAAGTTCCAAATTGGTTTATAGAATGGTGGTCAAAATTTGGTCCTTCTATAGAAATTCTTCCCAAAGCTATCAAGGATTTATACAATTCTTGGTGTGATAATAGTCCATTAGTATTAAATAAGAATTCAGAAAACTTAATGTTTGGACAATGTCCTTTTTTCTTTATAACTAAATTTCAAATTCCATGGATATGGAGATGGGCAGTATCAATTGGTACTGATAAATTATGCATTCCAGTTCTTTATAGAACCTTTTTCTTCAAATGGTGGAAAGGGATGATTGAGGAAGATGTTCAGAAAATAGTAGTAAATATTAAAACTACTATTTCTCAAGATAAAAATAGTGAGATCAAGAGACATGAGTCAAATAAGGATTCTATCAGTAGTCTAAAAGATTACTTCCAAAAGAAATATCCTTGTGAATCAGAAGAAGAAATTATGGTTAGAATCCTTGACCATATGAAAACCCAATTTTTCAAGAATTTTCCTAATACAAAGGAAGATGATGAATCTATGAAGATTGTATCTTCTCCGGGATCAATAGACTCAGCTAATACTTTTAATTGCTTAGCAGGCGAATCTCAAGCTGTTGAGCCTACTCCTGAAGATTTCTGGGATTCTTTAATTGCCTCTATTCAGTCCAAGGATAAGGGTAAAGGTGCAATTCAATGACTTGGTTCAAGACAGCCTTTAAAAGGTTAAAGAAAGATAAGAGGAAAATCATTGAGTTAGATCAAAAAATTGATGCTCATTTTAAGAAATATCGAACAGCAACTCTGGAAGAAAGGACTAATAGGTCCGTTGACGAAATTGAATTGGATTTCGTTTATCTACAATTTTTATTGGTAAAGCTTCAGAGAAAGAGAAAGAGAACTTTAGTCTTTGAAAAGATTCTCCTCCGACAGTGTAATCTCACGGGATAACAAAGGTCAAGATTTGATGCAGATTCGAAGATAAGCTTGTCTGCCACCTTATAGGCTATTATAGCAATAATGTTTGCTTTATTTAAAGTTTTTTGTTTCTTGCTTAAAGTAAAATTATTCGATATGTCGATGGGGCCCAAAGTAGCACCCGGTATCAATAATGTTTTTACTTTAGCATTTTTACTTTTGCTTTTTCAAAAGTTGTTTGTCCAAACATGTTTGGCAAGCATCTTTTCTCTCTATAAATAGAGAGTTTAGTTTCAGTTGTAAGCACGCTTCTCTTTATGCAATAAACATTTCAGTTTGTAATTCTCTCTTCTCTCTTGCTCATGTGCTGAGCTTACTTCTTATATACACTTTTTAATTTTATTTACGCACAAGTTTTTGTAATTCTCTCTTCTCTCTTGCTCATGTGCTGAGCTTACTTCTTATATACACTTTTTAATTTTATTTACGCACAAGTTGGTATCAGAGACATTCGAGTACTGGAGTATATCATAAGTCTATATATATATATATATATATATATATATATATATATATATATATATATATATATATATATATATATATATATATATATATATATCACTGGAAATTAATTTAGTTTTTAATTTGTCAATAAAATACGTAAAACTTGAAATGCGAGCTTGGCCCAAGTTCAATTAGCTTTAACTTACATTATGCATGCACGTAACAATTAAATACTTTTGCCCAGCTATCATGAACTCTAGTGTCTTTCACAATTTTTTTAACTACTGTAGCTTATCTAATAACTAGTTGAAAATTGTATATATTATATTTCTAATATGTTTGTGAGATAATTTCAACCCTCAAATTTTGGTCATATGCTTATAGCTGTAAGTCCTCGAGTTCATTACTGGAAAATATTATAAAACAAAGAGTACGAGTGATTTAGGAATTCAATTTTATATGTCAACTCTAACAACAATTTCTATATGCATTACTCATTATTATTATAATAATAAATTTGAGAGTAAAAGGAACAAAAGGTTAGAAAAAAAGGAGGGAAAATAATTTGTTATTCTTATAAATGAATTAGATAATGGCTAGTGAATAACTAAAAATAAATAATGAGATGCATGTCCTAACTAGTGAATTAATAATTACTAGGATATTGTTTGAGGATGAATTTTTATCACATTACGTGTATTTCATCTCAAGACATCATTTAGATAATATGTTGGACTTGCTCTAATTTTTAATGTGTGATTGGTGTGATTCGATCATCAAACCTTTAATTGTTTCCATCTTTAGAGTTCAATAATAAGTAATAAATTTTAATATAGTATTCATGGGGTTTGGCCTCTAAACATTTGTCACTATCTCTCTAAAGCTAGCTACTTGAATATTAAATTTTAATATCTTGTTGCAGCTAGTGAAGGATCTAAGCATGTCGAGCAAGAGAAAGTTCTTGGAATCATGCAAAGTACAGGCCACACCTTGTAATGGCTATACTTATTCTATTGTTTCAGCAAATTACTGGGATTAATGTTATAATCTTCTACACCCCGGGTTTGCTGTTTAATTAAGACTATTGGTTTCGGGGCACGGGGGTAGCGCGTCTCTTATGTCTGCTGTGATTACTGGTATTGTAAATGTTTTTGCAACCATTATGGCAATATATTATGTTGATAAGGTCGGAGAAAGAAAACTTTTCACTAGAGGAGGCTTTTAGATGTTATATAGCCAGGTATAGATGTTTCTAATTTTCTATTTATCTTGAATACCGAACATTGTTGTTTATATAAATTTTTTTGAATACCGAAGTTGTATATGCTATAGCTGTGGTGCTTGTGATGTGCACATATGTTGCTGAATTTGCCTGGTGTTGGGGGCCTCTAGTATCAAATGAGACTTTCCGACTCGAAATCCGATTGGCTGCACAGAGTATCACAGTTTCAGTGAACATACATGTTTTTCACATTGATTGAGCTGCAATATAAAATGATTGACTAAATTCTTATAATAGATAAAATGATTTCGAGTTGAAATTAGAATTGCAATTATAGTAGATTGCAATTATAGTAGATAAAATGATTGACTAAATTCTTATATATGTGTTATGTTTAATAATTCTCAAGACAGACACTGAATTAATAATCACTAATTTCCATTCTCTTTCACTATTTCTACTACCCCTAGAACATCACACAAGAGGTTGAATAGGAATGAAAATTAAGTAAATTTGAAAATATGATTATAAAAAAATTACATTCAATTCATTGTAAACCGTATTTACAATAAACTACATACGTAGTTGCTCAACAAGGCGCAACCATATATATATATATATATTCAAATCCGGCTATAATAAGTACATCCAGTTACATACTGTACAAATATATGATACACACACATACATTATGTTTGTATAATATATGGTCTACATACAATATTATATATATAGTAGCATTGATAGAATATTATTTCAATTAGTGTTTACATTTCATTAAATATCGATCTTTGGGATGCAACTCCTGCTTCTGTTAATCTTGAGTTTGGATGATGTAGTTGGACAGCAATTCCTACTCTCACAGCTCCTCTTAACAATCTCTTTCATAGAATATGTCAATGAGAGTTTAGGGTTGAGTCTAGTAGTAGTGTTGAAATCTTGACAGAAACTTCTTTGATTGCTCACTGCTTCATTCATTTCTAACGTTGATGGCGCCTGCAACATTTTTTCTTTCACAACTTCTGAACAGAGCCCACAAAGCCATTTACCCGAGTGACAAGTCTTCACTTTGCTGATGTAGTTTGGTGTGCAATCTTCTTCCAGGCCACAACACTCGCAGGCTGCTAGCATCACTTCATCGATTCTAGTTAGGGTTTCGAAGTCTTCGGCTTTTTGATTCATGTCACTTGAAAAATCAGCTACTGCCTTTTGAAGATCCTGTTAATCACAACCAGTATTTCACAAAGAATCAAGATGTGCACGCAAGTTATGACATACATACGATTCAATTTGAAATAGAGCAAGAAACATCATTGCATATATAATTGTCAAGACTTGTGATACATACAAAAAAATGAGCTGAAATATATTGCTACATATGTAACATATATACAATGAGAGTTAATTACCTGATGATTATATTCTTCTCTTCTTTCAAATGCTTTACCTTTTTCCATGGTTTGGTATAAATGATATGAAAGTACTCTTCTGCAAGCAAGCTTTGGTAATTCAAAATATGTATGAACTAAACACGTATATATAGGTTATGAAAAATTGGTAGATACGATAAGAGCTAGCTAGCTAGGCTAGATATCTTCTCGGCCTAATCAACAAGTGAAATCAAGATACCAAATTGCTTTCATACTTGGTGTTCTTTTTCATCACTAGCAATTTAAAGTAGACGCGGCTTTCCTCAGTTCACTTAAAAAGTTGAGTTTTGATTAATTTTCTCTTCTCAGCTGTCATTAATCAGATGTCAACTTGCAAATCAGGCCGGGTTAGCCTAGAGTCTCAATTTGCAGTTTCCCTAGCTCGGAAAGCTAGACTTGTGTCATTGCGTGTGTCACCGAATTAAGCTAGTCTTTCATTATCGAATCATGTACTGTGCATGCATGTATTAATGTATATATGTTTGCATGCATGCATGATCATCCACATGCATATAACCATGAGGATGCTTATCCGATCCTGCATGCAGTCACATTACTGCAACTTCATGCATATGGTCATACGCACAATGATCATGTCAAGTGAAGTTGCCAGTTGAAGTAGAATAGCTAAACCCTAGATGAATTAGACGTACTAAGTTCGGTGCCATGCAAAGCTTATATAATCAAGTAATCCTGGTGTATCATTTTTGTTTGCGATTTTATATGAGAGATATCCATGCATACAAGAAAGTTTTGCACTTTATGACTATGGATAAAATTTTAGGCTAGCTGTAGATATGATCGAGTATCATGTGACCTATTTGACAACACCCGATCGACTTCATCAAATTGATAAGTGGCATATATAAATATCTTACATACATGAATTTACCATAATAAATTATTATAATACAAACTATCAAATTCATGCAACACAATATATGCGCGTCTACTTATCATTAATTAATTTGTTTAGGGCATAGAATATAGGGTGGTTTGGTTCATGCAGTGTTACCCGAATTAATAAGGTGGTATGTGACGAAGTATTAATATCATGTGTTTGGTTGAATGATGAAATAAATTTGTTAATTTAATATATTTTTTAATAAATAAAAAAATATACAATTAATATGAAAAATAAATCACTATTATATATTAAATATTAAGCAACATCATTATAAATTATTTTATTTTAAAAATTAACATTTAATTTTATAAACAAAGATAAAAATAATAATTTTTTGATTTGATCGCTCATAACCTCATCTCATACCCACCTCCCCTAAAATATCTATCAGAAACGCATACTTTATGGGTTTGAAAAAATTTTAAAATTAAAAAATTTCAACCAAACACATAGTATATATTTAGAATGGACAAAACTCATATTTAATACCTAAAATTCACTAACCAAGTGACCCCAATATATAGTTAACTTCTCCCGGTCCAGTTTATATTATTTATGTATAAACTTGTACAGCATGTTTTATTCAATCAAATTAAAATATTAGTATTTATTAATAACACATAATAATTTTTAAATAAATTAATAAAATCAACAAATAATTTAGTAAATAATTTAAATGTAAACAAAATTTCTAGAACACATAAAATAGGAAATATGATTATAGAGGGCGTGAGAAACATGTAGACGCGTAAATTTGTCAATAAAATGTACGATAACTTAATATTTTAGTTGAATAGTATTTTATTATAATATATAATTAATATGAAGGCTATTTATAATATATCATAATTTGATATATAATTAAGGATGTGAATTTTTATATGTACGAAAAATAAAATGAAGTAGATCTAGAAAAATAAGGACTAAAATGATGAATATGACAATGGAAAAGTGGAAGTAGGGAGGGAAGAGATGGGCATCCTTAAATTTATAATGTGTTCAGTTATATGGTTGTATGTATATGTGTCATATATATATATATATATATATATATATATATATATATATATGTATTGTATTTCTATTATATTCGGTCAATGCATCTTAATATGTGGGGGGATAAACTAATTTGTATAATTTGTGATGGAGGGAATACTATTTAGTACGAGTACTATTTATGATTGCATGACTTTCTTTTTTTTAAACGATTTGGATGACTTGTTTTTTAAAAATAATGTGCGTGAAATATTGTTAAGGGAAAAATTGCACTAAAATTAGAAGCCACCGAAGCATTATCCAAAAGCACAAGTAAAGCTTCAGTACCACGTGACATGTCACAAGAGGCTCGCACGTGAGTTACCTTACGGCACATGGTGTCACGTGACAATCTAACGTACCTCACAAAAAGAATGAGCATAAATTTTGATTTTCGATGCACGAAAGTACTTGAACACGAAATTACACAATAAATTTAGTATCGGATATGAGTTTCATTTTGGGTACACGAAAAATACATAAAATTATATGAAATATTAATATATAATTTTTATTTTTTATATATCATAATATATATTATATAAGTAATATATCTTTTTTAAACATATTATTATATATATATATACACGTAATATATAACAATTTACTAATTTTATGTATTCATTAGTATTTCGTGTATATTTTATGTATATTTCGTGTATTCGGATATAATCGTTTAATGTTATTTCGAGTCGTGTAAACAAAAAGTATATAAAAAATTCGTGTACTTTTAATTTCGTGTAGACCCAAAATATTTCGTTTCGTGTTCGGATTGGTTAAACAAGTACACGAAATGATTTTGGGTCATTTTCGGTTTTAGCTATGAGTACACGAAAACACGAAACAAAATTACATGAAACGACACAATTGCCAGCTCTAAACGTAAAGGAAGATGCATCAATAATTAACAAATAAATTACATAATTTTACCATTTTTTTGTTGGCTGTTTGCTAATAAAATTAAAATATTTTAAAAGTTAAAAGTACTTTAAAATATTAAATATAAAAAAAATTAAACACATATTATGTTACACAAATATATTTATACAAACTTATTCCACTCAGAAAACAACTCAATTCAAAAATTATTTTGTTACAATTGACCGTACATAGTTTCAATCTTAACAAGGAATCAAAGTCTAGAGAAATTAATATTTTAATTAAAATTTTATAAAAATTATAAATTATATTATAAGAAATCCTATTAAAAATATAAATTGTATTTATAGGAAAATTATATTAGAAATATTAATATTATTCATATTATAATTTCAAAATATTCTTAATACCACTAGCAATATGATAATATTTTTTATGTTAAATAAAATAAAAAAGTATTTAAAATTAAAAATAAAATAATTAGAGATATAAAAAATCATATAACATTTAAAAAAAATCGTGCATGAAATTATAAATTGAGTAATTTATATTATATTATTAAAGAAATATAGAAATAGAGACACCCATATGATTCTGGCCACATGGCATTGACCACCGTCAGCAATAGCTTTGATACACGAATCAAACTCATCCTAGTCACATGCTTTACTGACACCGCCTTAATTTCTATCACGTGTTGTTTGGACCCCATTGTCATGCTAGAAGATAAATGAGATGACATTATAGGCAGTGTTTGCCCAACTTATTTTTTGGAAATAAGTCCTTATTTTCGGGAAAAAATAGGTTTGTATGTACTTTTTTTGAAAATAAGTAATTTATTTTTTATTTTAAAAATAATATTTGGTTTTAAAATTCTAAAATAAATATTTATCTTTAAAAATAAATAAATAAATATAAAATAAATAATTTATTTTAAGTTTAAGAAACCTGACGCGGCCACGGTATACAACCAAGTATATATAAGCAAGATTATATTCTACACCTATCCATGGTAAAACTATAAGCCAAGCAATCACCAATGTGCTTTTGCAGTCTTTTTCATCGTGCTCAAGCATATATAAAGAACTAAACAAGAATTTATACTCTACTACCATTGCACCAAACTAATTTTTTAAACATGTTTTTATTCTTATCACTTTTTTTATATTTTAAAATTACAACGTGTGTAAAAATAAATAACTGAAAAAATGTATAATGCCCAAAGATATTATTGCTGAAATACAGAATTATGTAATTTTAAGAACATTTTTTTTATTAATTTAAATAGAGATGTTACATACTATTATAGGTCATAATTTTACAACCGATAATAATAATTATTGGACAACGCCATGATAGTTTTCCAACTCATACTCTTATCTCGAAACTTGACTCACACAGTGACCCTAGCCTTCAAACTGAAAGTTGAAAATCATTATTTTAAAATCAGACTTATTAAAAAACAGTTTAAAAAACGTAGAGTATATGATAAATCTTCCACACACACATATAGGCGTGAAATCTTTCATCAATGTAATATGTAATCATATCTTTAACAGGTCATGTAATTCAATGAATAGTTATGGAAGGAGTAAACGACCAACGCTTAAATAAATATTATAGAACACATTGTATTTTTACAGTGTGTATTTTACTGATCATCAGTTGTCTTCAAGAGAAAATTTCATAGAACAATGGAAGGACAAACGGACACTGAATCTGGTATTGTTCTCATACTTGTTTAGAATTTATAATTGTAGAATAGAAATCTATATAGTTGTTAATGTTTTGAGTCTAACTATTACAAGTTTTTCTTACACTGTAGTGATGGCCAGCAACAATGTTTCCGACTTGGAAGTTGATGGAGAAGGTTTAGAAGAATACGAGAAGGAGTTGCCTGATTTTGGCAACGATTGGATTCTTGTTTGTGCAGAGAAAAAAAGAAGCCTCATATAGGACAATATTTCACTAATTTGGATTCTGTTTTTGAATTTTATAGAAAATATAGTCGTGTGTGTGGTTTCGATGTTCGTTGTTCAACCGAGAAACATAATCGCTTAATTGGGGACATTATATTGAAATATTTTATCTGTTCTAAAGCTGGTTCTAGTGAAATAAACAGTTCAGGATCAGGAGTTGAATCTGCTTCTGAAGAGAATAAGAGGAAGTCTGTTTCAGCTAAGTGTCAGTGTCTTGCAATGATGTTAATTGGTGTCTGGGAAAAAGATGGGTTCATTGTCAAAAAATTCCTGGAGAATCATAACCATCAATTTGTAAGGAAGGGTTGTCTACAGTTCTTACAATGTAGCTGGTCCCTAACCGAGTTTCACAAGCGCTTTATTATTGATGCTGTAAAATAAAATATTGGTCCTACTCGTGCTCACAACATTTTTCAAGCATTGTCAGGTTCTTATGAAAATGTTGGGGCTACTGCAGTGGATTTCAAGAACTTTTCAAGAGATGTAAATGATTACATTGGTATTCATGATGTTGACATAATTATTCAAAAATTTAATGATATCAAGGCAGCATTTGATGGTTCTTTCATGTTTGAATACAAGACTGATTCTAATAACCACCTTACTCAACTCTTTTGGGTTGATGGTATTGCAAGGAGGAGTTATGATGTTTTTGGCGATGTTGTGTCTTTTGATGCAACATATCGAACAAACAAGTAAGAAATTCATAATTTATTTCTTCACACCGCTATAAAATAGTAAAATAGTTTTAAATTTTGTATTTGGACATGTTGTTTTTACAGATATAGCATGATATTTGTTCATTTTATTTGAATAGATAATCACTGGAAGAGCGTGACTTTTTCTTCTGCATTACTTCAGAACGAAGATACTGAGAATTTCACATGGGTATGCGAATCATTCAAGAAAGTATTTCTTAGGTCCCCTAAGGGCATAGTCACCGATCAATGTCCTGCGATGAAGATTGTTATCCAATATAGTTTTCTAATAGTAAAACATCGTCTCTGTATGTGGCATATTATGAAGAAATTCCCCTCGAAGGTATTTTCATTTTATTTTTGTAAACGGTCGTACATGCTATATAACATTTAATAGAACAACGTTAGTATTTGCATCATAATTAGGTTCTAATGCTTCTTGTAGAGGTTGAATGTTAACTGGTACTGAACACTTAGTATAATAGAGAGTCAAATTTTGGTTCGGATCAACAATGTGTTTTCTAAGAAAGCTAGTTATGATTATGTAGTAATTATATGTATAACGTTTGTTGTGATCTAATGATTTTACAGTAGTTGTGTTTGTTAAACAGGTCCTCTAATTTTTATCGTATTCATTACGTAACATCTCCAACTTGTCCTGTATAATTTTACAAAACAGTCATTTGTATGCATAAAGGTAGAACAATTCAATTTGTATTGTGGTATAGGGTTTATACATAAAATTGCTAGATTTATGATTCTTGATGTCTATCAGGTTTGCTTTGTTCTCTTTTTATTCCATATGATTCATAGTAGTCCCATTAACACCTGTTATAAAACACATTACAAATTAATAACGTAGAACTAGACAGACAAAGCATAACACATAACTAGAAACATAATCCTGAGGTATACAAGACAATCCTGATGTGAACAATAATAATTATTTTTATAACTACCTAATACCAAAAAATAGGCGAACTTTGTTAGCAGAATACAAATTTTTAGCATTAATAAATTTACAGTAGTTGTTTTTATAATCTTAGTGATAGCTAGAAGTAGATAAGAATTGTTAAAAATGTTTTCCTATTATAACTGTTTGTGTTTTTATATAGTTGAGCACCTTTTTTGTGCTGAATCCAAGTTAATGGAGAAAATAAACAAATTTATTTGGAATGAACATGTTACTCTGTTAGGAATTAGGAGTTCTAGAAGTTTACAGAGGGGGGGGGGGGGTGATGAATGTATACTTCAAGTCTTTTTCACTCTTTTGATTTTTATGGACTAGTTAAACTGTCAACTGTCAACTGGATTGTAAGGTTGAGCAAGTGAAACAGATTTAAGTTAAAACAGCAGATAGAGAAATGAGTATAATGAACACTAGATGTAACTTTCAATCTAATTTTATTAGAATGAACTTTTTCTACAATATGAAATTCAAATTGAACTTCAGCTTCTTGTTCTAGGAAGATTATAATTGTAAAACTCACAAGACATCTATCAAATGTGGCTGTGCATAGGCATGAGCATGGTGCGGTTTGGTGCGGTTTGAGCCTCAAACCGCACCGTAACCACTTATGTGCGGTTTTAAAAAATAGAAACCAAAACCGAACCAAAAATAATTGGTTCGGTTCAGTTTTAAAAAGTGCGGTTCAGTTTTTAATTGGTTCGGTTTCGGTTTTAAAATCATTACTATTTTATTATACTTGTCGTTTTACATAAATTGAAATTTGAAAAAATAAATTTATTATCAAATTCAATCCCAGATTCATAAAACAAGGAACTAAAAATAAACTTTTTCAAAAAAAAAAGGAACTAAAAATAAATTAGTGGTCACTTAAATTACTCACCTATTTTATTATAATTGCAAGAAAATGAAAAGAAAGTGCATTCAATTTATTCAATTTAGCACAAAAACAGAACATATACTCGATTAGTATTTAGTAAGAAGATGATTCAATTATGTGTGTTTGTTGGAGTGTATATAGACTCGGTTTACACGGTAAATGAGTTGGTTCAAATAATTAGATTAACAGCTTATCAATTATATTATGTATTGATGTGCTGTAATATTATATATTTAGTATTTACATTGTATAATTACTGTAGTTAAAAATATTTAAATTCAAATATAATGATATTATATTATTATTATATATATATATAATAATAATAATAATAATAATAATATGTATTATAAATATTAGTGCGGTTCGGTTCAGTTTCTATTCGGTTCGTAAAAATTTAAAAACTGAACTGAAACCAAAATATCGGTGCGGTTTTTATTCGGTGCGGTTTTTAATCGATTTCATTTTTTTCGGTTCGGTTTTATGCGGTTCCATGCGGTTTTTGGTTCGATTTCGGTTTTTGGTTCGGTTTTGCTCATCCCTAGCTGTGCATAAAATATATAGAAAACATATCATGTGCAAATGCTCACATAAGATAGATCAGCTATAACTAGAAATAGACATGACATGCTTTACATTTGACTGATATCTATTTCTAGCTAACACTATTGTGATAGTCTGCTACATCCAGCCTTATACCTTCTGTCATTTGTCTTGACTAACTTCTCATCTTCATTGTAGACTTGTCTCTATCTTTGCAGGCTTGGCTTATCCTGTAAAAACAGAGCTTCGGAATTATCTGATTTGTTCTGCAATTTTCCTTGAAAATAGCTCCTTGATGCAGTCGAGTACTCTGTTTAAATTATTTCGAGAAGTCATAGAGATTGACTTCTCGATTAAGTACTGGCTGTGACAACTCGACTGGTCTATGAATGATTTACTTCTCGAATGACTAGACCTCTCGATTAGTATACTCCATTTGATGACTTCTCGATTAGGCTAGACTTCTCGAATAGAAACTTGAAACTGTGACTTCTCGAATGACTCAGCTTTACCACTTCTCGAATTCTCCTTTTGCTAACTTCTCGAATTAATTTTCTTTTCTCAGTTCTCGAATGATTCACAATTAACACTACCCGAATGACTTCAATACTTGACTTGTCGAATGGATGACTTCTCGATCGAGTACTGAGCTGTTGAGTGTGTTTTGAGACTTCTCGAAATGCTCTCATAGATTTGACTTCTCGAATAGTAGACTTCTCGACTGAGCAATTGCCTTAGTAGAATTCTCAGATGACTTTCCTTATTTCTCCACAAGTCTTCTTTGTCTTGTTGCATGATTCAGCTTGATTCTTCTAATAGACTTTATATTGACTTCATTTATAATTAAAAGATAAATTGAGTAGACTTCTATCTGTAATTTTACCCAAGGATATTTGAGTCACTAAACTATTACAGAAGTGCAAACTATGTTACAGCAAGACAGATAATTACATAGGCTAGGCTTGATTTAAGTCCAACAATCTCCTCCAATTTGGAAATGATGAATTTTACAAATTAATACAAGATATCAAGCCTACCTATTTTGTTGTTGTTGTTGATGAGCTGCCTGGTCATATCTTTCTTTTCTTTCTCTTTCCTCCCTTGCCTTGTGTTCTTCAATAACTTCCAAAAGTTGTTGCCTGGCCATAACTTCTTCTATTAAAATAGCATCCTTTAACATGTCAGCAGCAATCTTGAGAGTTTGCATATGATAGTCTTGAATAAACTTCAATCTGATCTTGATTGTAGCTACACTTCTCAGTTTAAATTCAATCCTATCAGGATCTTTGAACACCCTGCATTTTCCCTGCCTTCTCAATTCTTCAGATAGCTTCTCTATTCTCTCCTCATCCTTTCTTTTCTTTTCAACCATCTCCTCCATGTACTTGACTTTGTCAATCTTTTTCTGATATTTCTTTTCCAAGTACTAAGCCATCTCCATCATTTTTAATTTGTTAATCATACTTCTCTTGTCAAAAAGACTGATCACTCTCCTAATGTCATGAGTGGTAGCATTATTGTTGTCATGGTAAAAGCCTCTTTCTTCTCCATCAACAGTTGTGATAAACATTCTTTTGTCCCTGATCTCAACTTTGGCAATCTTGTTGGCCTTCCACTGTTTTAACATCTTGTTGTTGACTTCTGCAATTTCTTGGATAGGCTTAACTTGTAGACCCTTATCTGGAATAATAAGTTATTTCCTTCACTTAGGACATCTAACTAGCAATGAGCTAGTAGAATTCTTGAATCTAGTTGTTGTGGCAGTGTTGACCTTGATTTGTTGACTTGACTTCAATTTCTTTGATTGATTCTTTTTAATTTCCCTCCTTATCACTCCATGTGCAGTTACTTTCACGAACATTCTTCTTGGAGATTTGGATTTGAGGGCAATAGCAGTTTCAGAAACTGTTGATATCACACTAGTACCCTGAGATTTTGTAGGTGTGCTAGAGTGAGTACCAACAGCTTGCTGCTTTGAAGGATTTCTCCTTTGATACTGTTTCTCCTTTTCAGAATCATTTCTTTTATTCTTTTCTGCATTCTCCTTTTTCTTATTCTCATTCTTTTCACTCCTGGATTCAGGCTTTTTGTCCTTCTTGTCCTGATCCTTGTCATCATCATCCTTCTTTTGATTTTTCAACTCCTCACTTGCAAAATCAGATAGTTGACCAGTTATGAATTTCTTCGTCTTTTCCACAATCACATTATCTTCAACCTGTTTTACTTTCTTCTTTTCAATCAACTCAATCAGGTTTATGATTTGACTTCTGTTTCCTGAATTGAGATGTTGAGGAATTTTGAAATGAGCAAGCTTCTCTCCTCTAGCCATATACATCACACCATCTGGGCTGCAGTAGGATTCAGGCAGAGCATGAGGTATGAGAGGTCCCAAAATTTGATTCTTCAATTCTTCATCCTCCCGGGTTACCAACTCCACTGCATTGTACAGACATTCCAGCTCAGTGTATGAAAGTCTTTGAAAAAGTGCAACTGAGACTTTAAAATACCCAGACTCCATTTGAATTAGGGGATCTTTGAACATCTGTCCATTCTGCTCAAACTTAACTCCCCTCACTGTAACAATAGCATTGTCAAGCATCTTCTTATAACTCCAATGATTGCCCTTGACTTGCTTTTTGATGTGATGCAGAAGGTCAGAATTGGGCTTTAAAATTTCACTTCTGAGCTTTCTCATAACTGCCTTTTGCCTCTCATCTTCTATTTCTTCTCTCCTTGCCTTCTCCTCCTTAGGGTTGATATCTTGTCTTTGGAGAAAGGAAGAATGACTTGGCTTGATTTGAGTTGGCAATGTTTCTGGAGGAGCCTGACTAGTTGTGCCCAAGTTGGAGATAAGTGATTGTAGAGAAGTGAGTTGTGCAGAAATGTTGGCTAGTGAGGTCCCTTGATTTACAGAGGAATTGACAAACTCCTTCTTCAGGCTTTGGACATCTGATACAACTTTGGAAACTGTGAAGGTAAGAGAATCCACTCTGGCATTTAAAGTGTCAATTGTGGAGGCCTTTGCAACTTCATCTTTGGCCTTGGACTGATAGTACAGATCCACTTGAAATGGAGATAAGGTATGAATGGGCACATCCTCAGGCAGCCTGTCTGCATGCCTGTTTTTGAATAAGACTTCAACCATATTGTTGATCTTTCTTTGATTGTCCAGGATGGCTTGATGACTATGAATCATGTCCATAAACACTTTCTCTAGGGAACCCATCTTAAAATTGATAAGTGAAGACTTTACAGAATCTCCCTTGGCACGGCCTTCATAAAATCCTCCAGTCCTTAGCTTGTTTTCAATGGCCAACAATGTACCCTCTACCTTGGTTCTGTGATTTTGAATTTCAGATTGAACTCTCTTGGCAAGGTAGTGGTTGGACTGTAGCTGAACCTTGGCAGCTTCATGAATTGTATCATATATAGCACCTGGGGTGAAGGTCTTCTCACAGGACCCAAGATAAGTGAGATATTTTTGCCTGGTCCACTCCAAGGCTTCCTCCATACTAACTGCAGATTTTCCATTTAACCAAGCATCTACATTGGCCTCTTCATCTTCAGCCACATTTGCATTTTTCTCTTTCAACTCTTCCTGATCCTTTGCATACTCCAGCAATATGGCAGCATAATCCTTATTAGGCAAGTGAGAAGTCAACAACTACTGTGCAATGTGATAAAAAAACCCTCCAACTGATCTCCATACATTTTTTGCAGTTTTTCATCAAAAAGTGACCCACTAAAGATTGATGGTCCTAGTTCCATGTCATGTTGCACAGGTTCCATCCATTGAGATAAAGAGTGAGAGCTAGGGCCACTAGTTACATTGGTCCCCTCAGTATCTATTTCATCATCCAATTTCTCAGATGATTCATTAGACACTGGATGGACAAGTAATTTCTCCTGAGGAGACAGTCTTTGAATGACTGGGGAGTGTCCAGGGGATACCATTTGCATGGTGTGGAGGTCCCCCAGATTACCCAATGTCTGTGAAGACACTTGGATTTGATATGCCTGAGCCCCCACAGAGTCCAAGTAAAAACTTCGGAAACCTCTATGGTTTTGATGGTGTCATCAGGATATGCCTTAGCATGCATTCTCTCACCATCTAAATGAGTGTCCTGAGTGGTTAACAAGGTGTCATACACCAAGTCACTTGAATGGGGCTCACCAGGGAATTAGGAATCCTTATGATCGATAACCTTATGTGTTTGGCTAGACACAATTGGTTGAGAAGAAATTTGAGAGGTAGAAGAGAGAGTGTGAGTAGAACTGAGTATTGGCAACTCGCCCCCTGAGAAAATGGGGAAGTTTCAAGAGAAGATCCTACTTGTGCACAGTGTGTCTCCTTTTCAACTAAAACTTCTTCATTGACAAGAGTGAATTCCTACAATGATGCAGACTCTGTACATGATGGAGTGGGCTGGCTCCCAATTTCAATAGATGCACCTTGTTGAGAAAGTGCACCTAGAAGTAGGTTTAATCCCTTGTTAATCTCTACATCTTTTTGAGATGATGTAAAGTGGTCTGTTGTGGCCTTTTTAATTTTCTTTCTCCTGGTCAAAGGTTCCACAGGTGACTCATCCAATTCATTGTTATTCTCTACAACAGTCTCTAGAACTCTTTTTCTTACAGTTTTCTCCTTCTTCTTCTTTACAACTACACCCTGTTGAGAGGATGTAGAGGTTGGTTGACTAGCATCTATTGGATTCATAGAAGGGCTAGCAGTTGGGTTAGAGGTCCTTGGGTTAGGTGCATTTGGTTCTTCTACAACCTTAGGACCCCCTACTGCATCAAGGTAACCATATTTAGGCTGCACAAGTGGGTACCCCCTAAATACACTCAGCATGTGAGGTGTAATTTGAAGGGGAACATCACTGTGTTTCTCCTATCCAATGTAACAAAAATAATTTTTGACATGGATTTGGAATAGCCAATTCTCTGTTTGTTCATTCCAGGCAATTCAATTAAACTAGCATTCTTATAGTTGAGAATTAATTGAATAAAGCGAGGAAAGAAAATATCATTACCTTTCCTGGGAATCCTGGTTATGAGCTCCCCAAGAACTAGCTTTCCAACATTAAGCCTTTGATTGTAGGCCAATGAGTAGACCAGCTTCATGGCAATGAGGCTAACCTGGTCAAATCATGTCTTCCTGCAGGTGAAAACTCTCAGTATAGTATCGAACAGAAATGACCACTCATTCCTCATAAATTTCTTGTTAATCTTTCCCAGCTTGAACTTCTCCCCTTCTTTGTCCACAATATCAGAGTACCTAATGATTTCCAGAAAGTCTAGCAGGTCTTCGTCAGTTGGCTCATTATGAAACTCTTCAGTTGGAATCTTTAAGCTTTTGTTGACATCTTCTTCATCAAAACTGATATCTACTCCTTGGATTTTGCAGGTTACCATTATCTTTGAACTACCATTTTCCAGTGCTATGGTCTCCCAGTTTGCAGTAGCCCAAAATTGCTCAAGAATGTCCAGGTAAAGGGTTGGATTTGCTAACAAGGCTTCTTTGAGGTATGAATCTATGAGAAATTTGGTGAAACATTTGTACTAAGGTTTTGCATCAACATCTCTAGAAATGGCCAAAAAGTTGGTTTCAGGAATGATAAAAACTTTCGTTGAAACATAGCTTGAGGATGTCGTGGAGTTAGTGTATAGAAATAGTGAAGATAAGAAATGAAAATTTTAGAGAGAGAGATGCAAGAGTAACAGTTGGAATGAAAGGGTTTCTTTGAGTTTGTAGTTAAGCGTAGAAATAAAATGTTAGATCTACTTTGCTATTTAAATGACACAGACAACTCGACTAGAATAGTAATCTATTTTAGTGATCGAGAACTCAGAAAAGAGTAAAGCTGTTTTAGTAGAGAACTGTCAGACTTTGATCGAGAACTAAGACAATCGAGAACTCACTCAAGCTATAGTCGAGAACTCTGATGATTCGAGAACTCTTAATAGTACTTGATCGAGAACTCTAGAAGTGATCCATTCAAGAACTCACAACATCATGATTCGAGAACTCTTAGAATTGAATGATTCAAGAACTCTTAGAATTGAATGATTCGATAACTCTTAGAATTGAATGATTCGAGAACTCAATAATTTTTCCTTAGTCGAGAAGTCAGAAAGAATGGCAACTTAACTACAAACTCCAGTTTTCTTAAATAATTATTTTATCCTCACCTGGAAAATAAAATAAGAAATTTGCAATCATCACTTTTTAGATAAATAAAATTTATTTATTCTCTTTGATATAAGAAGTGTGATTGATTAATATCCCTGATATTTTCATTACCACACTTGTTATTTAATAATGCACAAATATGATAATTCCATTCAGGTTTTCTCAGAACAAAGAAATAATTCCGAGTCAGTGTTAAAACATTTGTTTAACCATATGTACAACAATATAACTGACATATTTATAAATATACCCCATTTTTGTTTCACTTAGATAAATCATTTAGGTTCATGTCTGTGAAACAATTGTTATAACAGTTGGAGGGATATATTTAGTGAACCACTTATCCTGAAGAATTTAGCATTCCAATTTCACTAACCAGCCTGTTAAAGGTGGCTTCATCAAGTGGCTTAGTAAATATATCAGCCAACTGTCTTTATGTAGGAACATAGAAAAATTTAATTACTCCATTTTGTGCATGCTCCCTTATGAAATGGTACCTTACATCAAGATGCTTTGTCTTGGAATGATTGACTGGATTTGCAACAATTGATATAACACTAGTGTTGTCACACATGATAAGTATTCCTTCCAATACCAGTCTATAGTCCCTTAATTGATTCCTAATCCAAAGCACTTGGGCACAACAACTTTCAGCATCAATATATTCAGCCTCAACTGTAGAAGTTGACACAGATTGTTGCTTTTTGTTGAACCAGGATACCAATCTCTGTCCTAGAAATTGACAGCTTCCTGAAGTGCTTTTTTTATCCACTCTGTAACCAGCAAAATCAGCATCTGAATATCCAACCAGATTGAACCCTGTTTCTTTAGGGTACCATAATCCCATAAAGGATGTTCCTTTGAGATATATCAGAATTCTCTTGACAGCAATGCGATGAGATTCTTTTGGATTTGCTTGAAACCTAGCACATAGACATGTGGAGAACATTATGTCAGGTCTACTTGCTATGAGATAGAGAAGAAATCCAATCATTCCTCTGTAAGTCTTCATATCTACACTTTTTCCTTTCTTATCTTCATCCAGTTTTGTAGCTGTAGACATTGGAGTTTTAGCAGTTGAGCATCTTGCATGTCAAACCTTTTAAGTAGGTCATTAATGTATTTTGTTTGACTTATGAAAATGCCATCAGCCCTTTAACTTATTTGAAGACCTAGAAAGTAATTGAGTTCTCCCATCATTAGGGCTGTAATTCGAGCCGAGTCGAGCCGAGTTCGAGCTTTTTTTTGTCGAGCTCGAGCATTTTTTTATCAAGTCGAGTCGAGCCGAAAATTATTCGAGCCTAAAATATGTGTTCGAGCTCGACTCGGGTAGTATTCGAGTCGAGTTCGAGCCGCTCGCGAGTTTTCGAGCTTAACGAGTTTTTTTACGAGTTTTCGAGTTTAACGAGCTTTTAACGAGTTTTCGAGCTTAACGGACTTTTAACGAGTTTTCGAGCTCTCGAGCTTTAATCGAGCCTATCGAGCTTTTTTTTTTTTTGGAATATTTTTTTTTGAAAAAATAGTTTTATCCAAGTTAAGTGGATTATTTGATTTTTATTGTAAAATTGACTAAACTTTAACCGAATATTATATAATTAGACAAAATTAAAAAGTTATACTAATATATTACTAAAAAGTATATATAATTTACTTTAAATTTTTAATTTTCAAAATTGTAAAAAAAATTGTTAATTATTAGTCAATTTGGTTAATTTGAACATTAAATGTGAAATAATAATATGAAATTACATTAGATATTTAGGTGCATTGGCTATACTTATATGTTACTTATAACTTGCATAATTTTTTCAATTTTAAGTCATTTTATGATTTATTACACAAACAGACATTTTTTAACTCAAAATAAAAAATGACTTTAAACTGGGCTCTTAGTGTATATATTTTTTAAAAAAATAAATAACTTATTTTTTATTTTAAAAATAAGATCTGGTCTCAAATTTCAAAATTAAATTTTAATCTTTAAAAAAGGTATAAAATTGCGTAATTTTTTCAATTTTAAGTCATTTTATGATTTATTACACAAATAGACATTTTTTAACTCAAAATGAAAAATGACTTTAAAAATAAGATTTGTTCTCAAATTTCTAAATTAAATTTTTAAAAAATAAATAACTTATAACTTATAAATTCAAGAACACTACAAATTTTAATATATTATATATTTAGAAATATACTAATTAAAATATTTAAATAAATTAAATTATATATTATAAAATAAATTAATCGAGTTCGAGCTCGAGCCGAGTCGAGTTCGAGTTCGAGCCTTATCGAGTCGAGCCCGAGTCGAGCCTAAAAATACTCGACTCGACTCGAGTTTTTAATCGAGCCCGGAAATCTGTTCGAGCTCGAGCTCGATAACGAGTTCGAGCCGAGTCGAGCCGAGTTAATCGAGTCGAGTCGAGTCGAGCTCAAAAAAAACCCGACTCGAATTACACCCCTACCCATCATGCTCATTTCATACTCACTTTGCATAACCTTAGAGAATCTTTGACATAGTTTCTCATTTGATGAACTAAAAATGATATCATCCACATAGATTTGAACAAGTATGATATCCTCACCATGCTTTTTGTAGAAGAGATTCTTTTCAATGATTCCTCTAGTAAAATGATTTTCCAGAAGAAATTTTGACAAAGTGTCATACCATGCTCTAGGGGCTTGTTTGAGTCCATACAATGATTTGATGAGTCTGTAAACAAAGTCTGGAAAATTTGGATCTTCAAAGCCAGGAGGTTGTTGCACATATACCTCTTCTTCCAATTCACCATTGAGAAAAGCACTTTTGACATCCATCTGATAGACCTTAAAGTTTGAGTGTGCTGCAAAGGCTAGAAAAATTCTAATTGCTTTCAATCTTGCAACAGGAGCAAAAGTCTCATCATAGTCAATGCCTTCTTCTTGTGAATAGCCTTTAGCAACCAACCTTGCCTTGTTTCTTATCACAATCCCATGTTCATCCATTTTATTCCTGTAGACCCACTTAGTGCCAATCACTGATCTTTCCTTTGGAGGTGACACTAGTTCTCAAACATTATTTCTCACAAATTGATTCAATTCTTCTTGCATTGCAATTATCCAATCTGGATCCAACATGGATTCTTTAATTCTTTTAGGTTCATTTTGAGACAAAAAGCAGGCAAATAGACATGAGTCCCATCTTTATCATTTGAGCATGTTTCTTCCTGATTGAAGTGATTGCCATTTGTTGCAGATTCTTGAGAACCTCCCCCTAAGTTAATGCTAGACTTATGTGGAGAATTCTCAAGTTGGATATGACTAAAGTATTCATGTTCTCTTTCTACATTTGTTCCATGTGAGATGTCTACATGGGAGTTTTTAAGAGTACTTATAACCTTTTCAATTGCAGAAATTTCAGGCTCTATTTCATTTTCAAATCTTAGAGTGTCACAGTTTTCACCTTCCAAACTCATAGTGGGGAACTTGAAATCATCAAATGTTACATTTATGCTTTCCATAACTTTTTGTTGATCAATCACATATACTCTATAGACAGTCTTGTCCAATGAGTATCCCACAAAAATTCCTTCATATGCCTTTGCTTCAAATTTTCCAAGATCGTTGACATCATCTTTGAGAACAAAGCACTTTGCTCTAAACACATGCATGTATTTCACAGATGGCCTTCTATTTGTCATGATGTGATAAGGAGTTTTTCCAACTGGTTTTGTGATGAGTGTTCTGTTTTGAGTGTAACAAGCAGTTCTAACAGCCTCAGCCCAGAAACTGGTTGGTAGATTTGCTTCTGCTAACATGGTTCTTGCAGCTTCAATGAGAGTCCTATTATTTCTCTCAACCACTCCATTTTGTTGTGGAGTTCTAGGGGCTGAGAATTGGTCAGTGATACCCTTCTCTTTACAAAATTCACTGAGTGTTGCATTTTTGAATTCTGTACCATTGTCACTTTTTAAGGCAACTACTGGAGTAGGGCATTTATCCAATCTCCTCAAATTCTCTATGATAATATTAGGAGCTTCATCTTTTGAATGCAAGAATTCTACCCAAGTATATTTTGAAAAGTCATCAACCATGACTAGAGCAAAATTTTTCTTTGACATAGACATCACATTTGCTGGTCCAAACAGGTCCATATGAATTAGTTGCAGTGGTTTGATGATTGAGGTGAATTCCTTACTTTTGTGACTTGATCTCTTCATTTTTCCTTTCTGGCACGTCTCACACAATCCTTCTATACAGAATTCAAGTGTAGGCAAATCCTTCACTAATTCTCTCTTGACTAAAGAATTAATGTTTTTGATATTCAAGTGAGATAGTCTTTTGTACCAAAGCAAGCTTTCATTCTCTGAGGCTTTGGTGTAAAAGCAGCAAATTCTCTCCTTATTTGCAGAGTCCAAGTCTGCTACAAATAGGCTTCCTTTCCTCACTCCTTGCAGAGCAATTTCCTTGGTCTTCCTGTGTGATATGAGGCACAAGTCCTTTTCAAACTCCACCTTCAGGTCTTTGTTGCAGAATTGAGTGATGATGAGCAGGTTGTGTTTCAAACCACTGACCAGAGCTACATCTTCAATGACAACATTTCCATGAATTAATTTGCCATATCCCATGGTGAAACCAGTGTTGTTGTCTCCAAAGGTTACCATTGGGCTAGCCTCCTCCTTGAATTGTGACAGCAGGGCTTTGTCACCAGTCATATGCCTTGAACAGCCACTGTCCAAAATCCACATGACCTTCTTTTTACATGTGCCCTGCAAAGAAACACAAATCAAGTTTTCTTTGGTACCCAAACAAGGTTGGGTCCTTTATGCTTAGTTACATGAGTTTAATTCCTGTTTTTAGCATTTGTAGTTGCATGCACATGCTTGTTCTCCTTTTTGCTATTCTGACTTTTAGCTTGATTAGTACTATCAGAACTAGATGCATGCTTAGGTGATAAGGAATGCTTTCTATGTTTTACAGGACTGACAGATTTAGGCCTAGGGTTTGTGTTCAGATTCTGACTTATGCAACCATCAACAAACTGCTTTCTGAGCCTAAAACAAGTATTCATGATATTCATGTTGCATGACATACAATCAAATTTGTCACAGAATTTATGATTATTATGCATTAATGGTTTAACATAACCACAGGCAAACTCATCATTTCCAACAACAGGCTTCTTGCACATGTGAGTAAGATGATTTATTGAACCACAGTTTTTATAAATCTTTCTTGGTGCATTATGAACAGGTGCATAGTTGTTGTATTTGTTGATGCCTATTTTTCCATTTCTATTTGCCTTTTTCTTTTTAGCATGCATAGTATCATTTTTCTGAGCATTCTGTTTTGTTTCAGTTTGAACAGGAATGGACTTGGTTTTGATTGTGGGTTCTTCTTTTTCAACAGAGGGCACTTTCCTTTCAGTTGCTTCTTTATCCTCACATCCAACTGTTGTTTGATGACCATACTGACTTCATCAAATTCAACAATTGCTTTCTTAAAAATTGGTTCTTTGACATTTTTCAAAATATGAGGATTTACATGGATTTCAATCTTTTTGCCTCTTGTTAAAACAGATTTCTTCTTCTTAAGATTCTCATAATCAAAACCAACTTCAATCCTAGTGCTTTCTTTGTTCTTCTCATGAAACTCTTGAATAACAGTTGCTGAGTTTTGATATGATCTGATTTTTAACTCATTTTCAGAAATTTGTTCTTTAAGAAATCTTTCAATTTGTTCAGAACAAACAACCTTGTTTTTTAGATACTCATTTTCCTGTTTCAAGTTTTCTAGAGTTACTGCAGATAATTCCAAAGTTTCATTCTTAGCAGTCAGTTCATCATTGGCTTTTACTAACATAGCAATTTCCTCATCTGCAGCAGTCATGCTAGTGTGAATGTTAAACAGTTCAATGCTCAATTCTTCCACAGTTTTCTTATATTGTGAATTTGACATGTCAAGAGAGATTAATGAGGGTACCTGAGAATTTGAGGATGAAGATCCATTAGTTGAGTTGGCCATGAGTTTCAGATTTCCATATTCTTCTTCCTCATCTTCATTTGTGTCATCCCAGCACTTTCCTTAAACAATATAAGCTTTTCCTGTCTGCTTTTTTAGGAGAGCTTCATACTTGGCTTCCAGCTCCAAGTAATCTTTATCCTTCTTTATTGTTGTAGGTTTTCTACACTCTGTTGTAAAGTGTCCAAGATCATTATAGTTATAGCATCTTATTTTAGATCTATCAACTGTTCCAGTTTTGTATCCTCCATTGTTGGTGCTCCTTGTTGGATTCTTTCCTTTGCTTGAAGACTTGAAGGTTGGTCATGTTTTGAAACTTTTGTTTCTTTTAAATCTCAAATTTCCAAACTTCTTTACCATAAAGGCCATGGTTTTATTATCCATGCCTTCAAGTTCTTCAATGGTGTAGAAATCTTCCTCTTCGGATTCACTTTTGACAGAGTCCTTTTCTTCATGTTCCTGCTCTTCAAACTCTTCAGTTTTCACCTTTTTGCTTGTACCAGTCTTTTCAGTTATAGATGGTTCCTTTGCAACCAAAGCATTTGAGACATTTTCCATTTTTCCTCTATTTCCTAGCATGGCTTTCTTCTGATAGAACTCAAGTTCATATGTCTTTAGGATTCCATACAGAGTCTCAAGTGGAAGTTTTGTTAGAACTCTCCCTTCTCTTATTGTAGAGATTTTGTGCTCCAGGTGCTCTGGAAAAGTCAACAAAAACTTCATATTCTTTTCCTTTGTCTCATAGTACTTCCCATGAAGTTGAAGGTCATTAATCAGTTTGTTGAACCTTTCAAATATTTCAGTTATACCTTCATTTAGTTTTGACATGAATGCTTCATATTGAGAGACAATGAGCTGCCTTTGATTTTTCTTTACCTCCTCAGTTCCTTCACACAGAATTTCTATAGTCTCCCATATGTGTTTGGCAGATGTGCAATTGACAATATTGTTGTACATCACAAGATCCAGTGATTCAATTAGTATTAGCATTAAGCTGTTGTCAAGAGACACATTTTCCTTCTCTGAATCTGTGTACTGAGATGGATCTTTAGGTATCCATGTTGCATGAATAACTTCAGACCCACTAGTAGTTTCAGGAACTAGAGTTACTGGCATGAAAGGACCATTCTTCAATATTTCTAGATACATGGGGTTTGCAGCCTTTATGAACATCAGCATCTTCTTCTTCCATAGGTTGTAATTTTCTCTGTCAAATGTATGAATCTTTATGCTGCTTAGCTTCTGAGAACTCATCTTGATATTTAGTCTGTATGTATGTTTACAACCTAGCTCTGATACCACTTGTTAGGAATTAGGAATTCTAGAAGTTTACAGAGGGGGTAAATGTATACTTCAAGTCTTTTTCAGTCTTTTGATTTTTATGGACTAGTTAAACTGTCAACTGGATTGTAAGGTTGAGCAAGTGAAACATATTTAAGTTAGAACAGCAGACAGAGAAATGAGTATAATGAACACTAGATGTAACTTTCAATCTAATTTTATTAGAATGAACTTTTGCTACAATCTGAAATTCAAATTGAACTTCAGCTTCTTGTTCTAGGAAGATTACAATTGTAAAACTCACAAGACTTCTATCAAACGTGGCTGTGCATAAAATATATAGACAACATATCATGTGTACATGCTCACATAAGATAGATCAGCTATAACTAGAAATAGACAAGACATGCTTTACATTTGACTGATATCTATTTCTAGCTAACACTATTGTGACAGTCTGCTACATCCAGCCTTATACCTTCTGTCATTTGTCTTGACTAACTTCCCAGCTACATTGTAGACTTGTTTCTATCTTTACAGGCTTGACTTATCCTGTAAAAACAGAGCTTCAGAATTATCTGACTTATTCTGCAATTTTCCTTGAAAATAACTCCTTGGTGCAGTCGAGTACTCTGTTTAAATTATTTTGAGAAGTCATAGAGATTGACTTCTCGATTGAGTACTGGTTGTGACAACTCGACTAGTCTATGAATGATTTACTTCTCAAATGACTAGACTTCTCGATTAGTATACTCCATCTGATGACTTCTCGATTAGGCTAGACTTCTCAAATAGAAACTTGAAACTGTGACTTCTCGAATGACTCAGCTTTACCACTTCTCGAATGCTCCTTTTTCTAACTTCTCAAATTGATTTTCTTTTCTCACTTCTTGAATAATTCACAATTAACACTACTCGAATGACTTCAATACTTGACTTGTCGAATGGCTGACTTCTCGATCGAGTATTGAGCTGTTGAGTGTGTTTTGAGACTTCTCGAAATGCTCTCATAGATTTGACTTCTCGAATAGTAGACTTCTCGACTGAGCAATTGCCTTAGTAGAATTCTCAGATGACTTTCTTTATTTCTCCACAAGTCTTTTTTGTCTTGTTGCATGATTCAGCTTGAATCTTCTAACAGACTTTATTTTTGACTTCATTTACAAGTAAAAGACAAACTGAGTAGACTTTTATCTGCAATTTTACACAAGGATATCTGAGTCACTAAACTATTACAGAAGTGCAAACTATGTTACAGCAAGACAGATAATTACATAGGCTAGGCTTGATTTAAGTCCAACATACTCCTTCAGAGTTCGAAACTAGCTGGAACGAAGTGATTGATGAGTTCGGGTTAAGTGACAATAATTAGCTCAAAGAAATGTACATAATTCGATCTTCTTGGGTACCAACATATTTGAACGATGAACATATGGTTGGACTTCTCAGAACTACATCGAGGTCTGAAAGTTCTAACTTCTACTTTAACCACTTTGTTCAGAGAGGAGATACGTTGTCTGAGTTCTACCTATGTTATGATAGTGCAATTCAAAAATAAAGACACATACATGCAAAACTTAATCATTCTGACGATGTTATGCCAAAAACTATAAAAAAAAATAGATTGAAAAAGACGCATATGAATTGTACACTAGGACAATGTTCTACAAAATCCAGGAGGAAATTAAAGCTGTTATTGGTGATGTTGAGATTGTAAGCATGAATATTGTTGACAAAGTGAAGACTATTAAAGTAAAAGATCCAGTATTTAAGGACAAGATTTTTGAGGTATTTAAATATTTTTGTCAACGATTTATTTTTTATACCACTTTGAAAATGCCTATTTGCTATGTAAAATGTTTAAACCAACGTAAAAGTATAATATAAAAGGCGATTTAAACTGCCTAATTGTTTTTGTAAAGTGTTTAAACTGTGTTTTTTATCCAGGTTTCACTTAATTTGGACACACATGATATAACATGCTCCTGTAAGAGTTAGATATTTGTGTAGCCACTCATTCTTCAGTTTAGGCATAAGTGGTGTTAACCAAATACCTCGTCAATACGTGTGTAATCGCTGGCTAAAGAAAGTTGAGGAGAGGTTCTCAACTCTTGAACTTGGTGAGATATCAGATCCCAAATCTGATGAAGATGCAAAGAGAAAAAAAGCCAAGGATTGTTGGTTTGAGTTTCAAGGATACGTCAGTGATGCTTCCACAAGTCAAGATCTAAATGATTATTTATATGACAGGTTTAAGGTCCTGAAGTAATATAAAAGAGCTAAAAAGAAATGGGAAATATCGGTTGGATGATAATACAATTGAAGAGCTTATAGGTTCCAAAGTTGTTGAGGACATCACAATCCTGCCTCCAAACCAGAGTAAAAATAAAGGATGTCGTAAAAAGATTATAAGCTCTGCTGAGAAATCATTGAGAGGGAAGAAAAGGACGAAGAGGGAATGCAAGACATGTAAGGAGTTTACATTTCATGATTCTCGCAACTGTCCAACGAAAAACTAAAGCTTTCAAACAAGTCTTAACAGATCATCCACATTGGAAATCCAAACCCGTGACTTTTTTCTATCATTAACACTACATTTCAGATGATTTTTATTTATTGGTTTTGTTGAATAATAAATTTTTTCGTATGCAATGACATATCTTCAAAAGCAATTTGATGAAGAACATGGTAAGATTCTTGAAGATAGAAGGAAATAGGCTGAGAAGAAAAGAACAAAGCAAAGAGCAAACAGATCCTTCAAGTCTGCAGGGGTAAAGAGAAAACTGAATATTGATGGAGGAGAAGTGGCTGAGGAAAAATGGTTAAAGGAAAACAAAATTCAAAGAACTGACAGTGATTAACCAAGAGAAATGGAACTGTTCCAATCAAAGGCAAGCAATTACATCCCAATTAGATCACAATGATTAATTACTACAAGAGGCCAAAGGAAAAGTGGTGTGGATCTTTTTCACCTTGAATATGAAGATGGTTCACATCTCACCTTTAATTTTACACAGGTGATGGAACATGACTATGCAACTCTGAAAAAAATCTACACTCTTCTCAACAGGAATTACTACTTAACTCAAGGATTGGCCAAGGATATCTTTTAAAGAATGACCATCATAAGAGAGGCTCTAGTTCAGGAAGAAAAAGAAGAAGTAATAAAAATTTGGAATCCTGAAGGAAGAAAAGTTCTCCATGAACCCTTCTACATGATGCTCTACACAGACAGGGATGACAAAGAAAGATGCATTGACATTTGCAAGGAAATCATGAAATTGCCAAATCTGGAGCTGAATTACTCGGCTAGTCAATTAGATTACAATGTTGAAGATAAAAAGATACTTAAGGGACCATTGTTCAGGCAAATGGAAGAGAATGGGAAGAAAGAGATGGCTGAGTCTGGTAGAAGGAAGAAAAGAAATTAGACAAGTCAAGTTCATCATAATTTTTCTCAGAAATCACATGATACTGGTACATCTAGTCTCATGTTTCTTTTATGTCAAGTTATGATTCTCAATGTATTGTTAAATATTTAGGGTTTTTGTTATCATCAACATAGATTTATGATTATTATTAATATTCATAAATATGGGAGAATATTAGGAATCATGTTGTATGATGATAACAAATTGCCTAGAATTGTAAGTTTGATATTAATTTTGTAACTAATCAATAGATATGTGTTCTATAAATATCCATTGACTAGGAAACTATTTATCAGTTGAAGTTGTTGTTAATCAACTAATAAAATAGAGTGTAACAGTGATTTAGAATTTATTTTATTATCAATTGATTGTAATATGTCGATGGATATGATGATTTAATCAACTAATGTTTATTGGCTTAAGTTGATAGCTCATCAACGGATGTGAAGAATGGATGACAAAGTGTAAATATTCTAAGTCGTAATTCTATCAAATGAAGTGATCAACGGATAAAGGAGTCAATGGATATGGATGATTAATCGATGGATAAAAGGTCAACAAAAGTCAAATCAATGGATCTCCATCAACGGATAAAAGATAATCAATGGATAAGGGAATCGATGGATGTTCAAATATCCATTGATACATTAATTGATCAATGGATAACTTATCCATCGATGGATAATCAAAGAAGAGAAAGAGAGCACATTAGAAAAAGAGATTTATTTTGTAGTGTTTTGTCTTAGCTCATGAGTTTGTATTTTGTAAGTAGCTTGCTTCTTAGACCAAGGATAATTTGAAAGCAAAAATATACACTAGTGGAGAAACCAATCCACTAGTAATTTGAAAAGATTTGTTTTCAAGTTATTTACTTCTAATTCTTCCAAGTCTATCTTTTAACCAATTCTTGAAACTGTCAAAAAATATAATTAAACAAACTTATATCCGCAAGAATTTGACAAAAAATTTTAAGTTTGTATTCAACCCCCCTACAAACATGTTGTACTAAAGGGAAATAACACATACATTTTATAAATTTATGTGAAAATGAAATTATCAAATTCATGTACAAGATATTTAGAATCCAATAATTAAAACTATTATAATAAATTAACTATGTCAATTAATAAGATAAAATTATATTTGTAGTGTAATTAATTTTTTTTTGTCAATTTTACCTTTTCTTAATATATTTTAATGTATAAGACTATAAGTTATAGGATTTATATTTTATAAATTAGGTTTGATTAAGTAAAATATATATGAATTGTTTATAAATCGTTATACTTCACTCGAATTCGGTTCAAGTTCAACTCAACTCAATTTATTCATGGACAAATTGAGTTCAACTCGACTCAATTTATTCATGGACAAATTTGTTGACTCATTTACTAGCGAACCAGTTTGACCATCACTTTCCCTTCAATTAAAAATTTTAATTCAGCTCAATTCTATTCATTTAAAATAAAATTTGAACTTGATTTGCTCATATAGAACTTGACTGGATTCTATTTATTTATTGTCCTACTTTTTTTTTGAAGAAAAATGGATTTAATTCAATAATAAAAAAACATACGTCATCTACAAAAATGATCGAGTCGAACAAATATAAAATAGATCAAATCGTCAGTCCTCATGTGGTGACAATTAAACGATATGTTGAAAATGATATATTTACATGGACCCGCTTCGTCACAACCCATTTGAGTTATTGACCATACATACATGCAATCTAATACAAACTTTCATCAACAAAATCAGAACCAATACTCACAATAAAGGAGAGGACAAACACCCTCTCACTAAGTTGAGCAAACAAACTGAAATTGCAAACTGAAATTCCAAATAAAAAACTTAGATCTGAAAAACGAAACCACAATAAGAGATAATCAGTCCACTTTCGAATCCAATAAGTTCTGCTTGAATTGAAGACGAAAGAAAACTCGAAATTCCGATGATTTAGATCTAAAAAAATAAACCAAATGGGTAGAAATCATTCCCCAAAAAAGAAGATTATCGAAAGAAATGAAAATAAACAAAACAAATTAAATGATTTGGGGCTTTTCACCATATTGATAAATGAGGAGGAAGGTGACTGCCTTTATATTGATTATTAGATATTTTAAAGAATTTTATTAATCAAAAGATAATGGTTTATTGTCCTGCACTCCTAATTGATCATTTATGTATCCAATTAACATATGTAAGAAAATATTACTAATTATTAGAAAATGGATAAGCTTATAAGCTTACTCTGAGAAAAAAAGGTAAGAAGTAGAGCAAATTATTATTACTATTACAGACAGTAATAATAATATTTTTACTGAAAAACAAATAAATAATTATTTAATAAAATTAAAAAATAATTGTAATATTATTTTAAAAGTTTCTTTTAGAAAAGAAAAATCTTCGTAAAAGCCATTTTTCAATTTTTGTAAGAAGTAATTATAAATTCTATAATTAAAATTATCAAAAAAAATTATTTTTCTATATTATATTTCAAAATATATAAAAATCAATCGCTACGGCCTACGAGCGTAAATACATAACATCAACGTCCACTCACACTAAATATCCATCTCATTATTGCTTTTATATGAATATATGAGTACGGTAAGCTGGCAAAAAATCCGAATATTCGTCCAAAATATCTGTATTCATATCCGGAAAAAAACGGATATTATCTGTATCCGAATCTGAAAATTCCGGATACGAATATGGATATAGGCACATCCGTATCCGAAAATATACGTATCTGAAATTAATTATATAATATATATATATATATATATTTAATATATATAATATATAATTATATATTTTTAAACCCATTTATAGTTATAAATCCATTTATATATTTTTATACATAAACTTATAGTTATAAACCCATTTAATTTGATTCAATCATATTTTTTAATTAGCTCAACTCTAATGTCTATTTTAATTTAATACATTAATATATACATTATACATGGTTATAC
Source organism: Oenanthe sinensis (assembly GCA_028671895.1). Taxonomy (NCBI): domain Eukaryota; kingdom Viridiplantae; phylum Streptophyta; class Magnoliopsida; order Apiales; family Apiaceae; genus Oenanthe; species Oenanthe sinensis. The sequence goes on from CM053799.1 coordinate 14,312,276, forward strand.
TTTAAAATCTATATTCAATATATATCAATTTATATTTCTATAGTATTTTATGTATTTTAAATCGTATCACATATATCACATAAATAATATATATATAATTTAAAATTTATTCTATTAATTTTGTAGTGTGTGTATATATATTAATTAAATAATATATTTATACAAATTTTATATAATTGTAAAAATATTATAGACATATATAAAAATATCATTTGAGTTTAATATTATTAAGATAACAAAATTAGATTGGAAAGATAAATAAAAATTAATTTAAAAAAAAATAAAATAGGCTTAAATCTATTTAACTCTTAACTCAATTTAAAAAAATCAAATTAAATTTTTAATATTTTTTTGCAATTTTTTTTGAATTTTTAATATAAATTTTAAAAAATTATTAAAAATCGTATTCGGATCCGGATAGTTACCGTCGGATTCAGATAAAGATACGGATTTTCGGATTCGGATTCGAATTCTGATATAGACAGATCTGTATCCGAATTATCCGTTTGAAAGTAACCGAACATCAACTTATCCTAGGGATTGCTTTTATTGAACAATGGCCCACGAAACAAAACTGTACTAATTATCTTCTGCCACGTGTCCACTAAAACATTTCACTCGTTGTCCTACGTGGCAACTTTGGGTAAAAAGTAAAAGACACCGATAAATAAAAAGAAAGTGAAGGTGAGGTGAACACGTTATCAAGATCAAGACCGTTGGATTTTCATAGGGTTGAGCTGGAAACTTCGTGCTTACGAGTGGGTAGAGTTTATTATATTTATTATTATAATAAAAGTAGAGAAAAGACCCTATATATCACAATTTGGGGAGAAAATGCTCTAAATGGCACAACTCGTAATAATGGTCCTAAATAACATTCCAAAATGCTACATAGTGTGACGTGCTGGAAAATGGGTGAAAACGCTATTTCGTGTAGCGTTTTGCACATTTTTTTTTCCGGGGAAAAACGCTACTTTATCTTGGATTCTAGACTAAAAAATGCAACTTAAAATAGCGTTTTGGGGAGATTTTTTCCCCCCAAAACTCTACACGACGTAGCGTTTTGGAGTGCTATTTAAGGCCATTTTTTTAAAGTGTGTCATTTAGGGCATTTTCTCTCCAAATTGTGATATATAGGGTCAACACCCACAAAAATATTCATGTGATTGTAAAAGTAAAATAATAATAATAAAACAGAAGGTGAAAACCAGAGATATTTGTAAAATAAGATGTAAAATAATAATATTTATACCTTATACAGTGCGAGTCCCGAGTAAAGAAAAATGAAAAAGCAGAGGAATCAGGCTGTTTAATCGGAGGTTAATACAGTGGTCTCAGCGACAAAGTTGCTAGATCGGTTCTTTAGGGTTGTTTAATTGCCTTCACTAATTCATTTTCTGTTAATTAATGTAAAATTTATGCTTAATTATGCCCTTTACCACTTGGACCAGGATATAGTTATTAAAATTTGAAAAGAGAAGTAATTTAAAATAGAATAAGTACAATACTTCCTCCATCCCCTTTACATGTCCAATTTTGAAATGAATTTTGTCCCTAAAAACATGTATATATCTATTTTCAAAACAAATATAGTAATCATTTTTAAAAATTATTTCTATATTTATTGTTTTTAAGGTTTGACTCGTTTAAAACTTAATTGTATTGTCATTTTCCAAGACAATTATTAAGGGTATGTATAGGAAAAATTTGTTTAACTAACTTTTTTTTAATATGTGTATTTTTTAAAAATGAATATTTAAATAGAAACTGAGGGAGTAAATTATAAATTGTTCTTCGTGATCATACAAATTTTAAGGTCAAAAGTTAATTCAGTCTTCAAGTTGCGAGTTAACAAGAAAACTTAAACGATGTGCCACCGGTAACCGCACAATGAGGATAATGATTTTGAACTACTAAACCGTAAGCTAAAAGTACACCCATTGATTTCGAGGGGACACTTGAGTAATTTTCAAACCAACATTTTATCCAGGGTGGTCCGATATCGGACCGCTCGTATAGGATAAATCGCTCATACTGCACCAAATCACATCACAATATGTGATTTTGAATTTTCGTATTCCGATTTGATTTTTTTACAAATGTGCGGTGCGAGTTGTGGTTTGATATTTAAGTAGTACGGTTCAAACCTCACCGCACCGCAATTATATATATAACATAATTTATATATTATATTATTTTATGTATTGATTTTTTATACATTTATTTATTATTATATATAAAATCATATATGTTTCCTGTTGTGTTTTCAAATTTTTATTCCATTTTCTAATTTTTCACGTTTGTAATTTAACTTCTAAAAATACTTTAACTTTTATTTTTTCACTTATAATTTGTAATTATTATTGTAACTTTCAATTTTATAATTTATTATAATTTTTATATCAACATTGTTAGACAAACCGCATTATCACCGCACCACACACTGCATTTATTTGATATGATTTACGCGGTTTTTGAGTTACGCAGTGTAATTGCGGATTTAGGAATTTAACCAAATCACATGTGTCGTCGGTTAGTTTGTGATTTTATAAAAAACCAGACCCTCCGCACCACGAACCGTACTAATCTCAATATTATCTATATAGATATAGATGCATGATATAGATTCAATGTTTAAAGCGACCGTATATTGCCACACCATATAATAGATAATTATTTACTATAAAATATCTTAAAATATATTTAGCTAGAAAATAAAAAGGAAATATTTTTAAAAAGATCGTCAAAATCTTGGAATATATTATTTTTAGGTGTCTTGATGCCCCCTTCAAACGCAAATAAACACTCCCCTCTCTTCACTCACACCCACATAACCCTCCTACACCTACTATTCTTACTCTCTTTATTTCTCTTACACTCATTCCCCTTTAATTCCCTTCTCCTCCATTACTACATAATAATAAATTTAAATCAACCCGAATAAATTCTTTACGCAAAATGGAAACCCCACCTGAATTTTACCAGGGATCAGCAGCTGGTTACTACAACAATGTCCAGCAATTCACACCCGAAAAGCGCCATTCCGATATGAAGCCCGGTGACCATTTCATCATTGAAGACCTCCTGGACTTCCCTAATGACGACGTGATTGTCACGGATGCTGCATTTGATAATGTCACTGGAACTTCCACTGATTCATCTGCTGTTACGCTGCTTGATAGTTGTAACTCCTCTTTTTCTGGCAATGACCCTCATTTCACTAACAATTTGGCTGATCATGCTCAATTCTCTAACGACCTCTGCGTTCCGGTATTTTAAATTAATTCATCTTATCATAATAATTACAGTTTAATTTATGTATAACAATGCTTTGACACTTTTGTACATGCCTGAGAGTTACGTTACTGAATTGACTTTTTGTTTTCTTCGCAATAAAGATATCGTAATTATTGTATTTGAGCAGCTGGGAATTGAAACTATCAGTTTTGTGGGTCATGCTATAATTAGCTCAATTTTAGTACTGTCATACTATTAAATATTCAATAATTTTTACTATCGGCTCAAAACACCTAAACATAAAGTCAAAGCGACGTAGAAAAACGGAGTTGGTGAATTGATTACATTTTAATCACATGCATCTTAGTATGAATTATGGTATGTTAATTAATTAGGAAATTTTGGTATGTGACAAAACACAGTATGATGACATGGCTGAGCTGGAGTGGCTATCGAATTTTGTGGAAGAATCGCTCTCTAGTGAGGATTTGCAGAAGCTGCAGCTGATATCAGGGATGAAAGCTCGCACCGATGCATCGGAAAACAACCAATTCCAGCCTGAAAACAACCGTAAGAACCCCATATTCCGCTCAGAGGTGTCAGTCCCAGGCAAGGCACGTAGCAAGCGTTCACGCGCCACTCCATGCAACTGGACTTCCCGGCTTCTTGTTCTCCCACCAACCAACACTCCGGCCGTATCGTCTGAGTCGACAGAGTCCGACATTGCAGCGAGCTTGGGGAAGAAAATGGGGAAGGCTACATTGATTGGAAAGAAAAAAGAAGTTTCAGACAATGGTAGTGGCTCTGGTGGTGATGGAAGAAAGTGCCTTCATTGTGCCACTGACAAGACTCCTCAATGGAGGACCGGGCCTATGGGCCCTAAAACACTTTGTAATGCTTGCGGGGTTCGGTACAAATCGGGCCGGCTTGTGCCCGAGTACCGGCCCGCTGCAAGCCCAACATTCATGCTCACAAAACATTCCAATTCTCATAGGAAAGTGCTTGAGCTAAGGAGACAAAAGGAGATGCAGAGGGCACAGCATCATCACCAGCAGTTTATTCATCAGGGCATGATGTTTGATGTATCAAATGGTGAAGACTTCTTGATCCACCAACAGATTGGGCCCGATTATCGACAGCTAATCTGACACTTAGCAACAGCCTAGATTGAGTCGAGTTCGTATCGAGTTAAGTCAGAAGTTTAGTGTCACTAATTTTGGTTAGTGATTTTATCAGTTTTTTTAATCAAATTTCCTAGAGTTGATGTGTCCTAACTTATGGAATTTTTTAGTTCTTTTGGTATTCATAATTTTTAAACTGCCTCAAAAGAAAAGGTAAAAGAAAAAAATGTAGTTTGGGACCAAAGCATAGAAGGTATGGACTCTTTGAATGTCCTAATGAGTTTAGTTTGCAGATTTGGCAAATGTTTGACAAATTTTTCAAATTGTAATTGAGAAACATTGTCCTCTCCCTCAGTATTGAGCTTCACACTTCATGTTTACATAAAATAAGATTTGGTAACCATATGATTTTATAGGAGCCATCATGCCTCATGACCCATAATTACACGTGTCATGGATATTATACTAGTTTTGATAATCAGATGCATGATTTTTAAATTTAAAAAAAAATGATTACCAGGTATTGAACTAATAATACTTATATTATTAGAAAATTATTACTTACCATTACACATATCATCCGATTTTTCGAACCTTAATCAAAGTTAGAGCCGAAGAGATAAATGTATGGATCAGTGTTGTTAGATTAGTGTGTTTAGACACAGTGTTCTCGATAGTTTTTTAAAGAATTTAATTATTTAACCACCCTATATATAAATGACAAACAGAGAAGAAAAGATACTCCTAATTTGTTGTGAAAGAGGAGCTTAAAATAGCATAGAATTCAGTGAAGAAGTTAACGAAAAATACAGAGAATGTTATACGGATTTCCAATTGGTTATTTTACCGATGAATTTAAACCTACGAGTATTTTTTATTGTTGAGACTTAAGAGAAGGCTCGTTGTAATTTTTTTACCAAATTGATTATTTCTCAGTTGTCGTAAAATAAATTTAAATACTTAGGAAGATGCTCATAGTTTATATATTATTTTTATGGGTGATCCTAGGCATTGCTGATCCATAAGTCTGGACATACTAATTATCAATTTGTTTAAACTGCATGGTCGAGTAGTTAAATAACTAGCAGCTTAATAGAGTAATGGGTTGATATAACAGTATGTCTGCTGCACTACTCTGCTACATTTTCGATTCTTTAATACACTTCACGCACAAAGACACACATAATGTGTATATGTGTGTGTGGATTCACATAAAAACAAAGGTTTGAACAATTATTAATCCCACTACGTACAGTTGATCTAGCATGTAAATTAATTACTGAATTTTGCAGCAAATTCATCGGTGATCACATGCTGTAGCATGCCTCTCTTTATGCCCAGAAAATGACCATCCTTCTTAACACTTTCCCCTCGTTGCTGTCAAGTTGAGTCCTCTAGCTACCCTTTCAATTTATCTAGCTTTAATATGGAGGGGTGGTCCTGACTATAGGCGAAGACTTGCGCCTAAAGCTCCCAAATTTCTGAATTATTTATATATAAATTTAAAAAAATATATAAAATATATATAAATTAGGCCTGAAAACCAATTTTACCTAAAATCCCGTGAATCTAACCGTCCTCTTAATATGTCTCTCTCTCTGTTATAATCTTATAAATATAATCATCGAATGTAGCTGTTCATTTAGGTATCATATTGCATGTTTATAATACAATGCATAATTGCATATAATTTCCGAAGGGTCTCGGCACTTGGGATTGAGTTTGACTTGGATTTGTAAATGAACCCAACTACTCGATATAAGACTCAGATTATAATTTTATAAAGTTCTATTCATTCAGTAAGAAAAAACTGGAACTTAATAATTTCACTCAAGTAAAACTCGATTTTTACTCTGTTTAAGATCCTGGTATTACCTAGATATATAAGAAGTGTGTGTGTGTGTGTGTGTGTGCTCACTTGCAAACGTCCACTACTAGTTCACAGTAGGTGACTCCAATGCACAGTAGGTGACCCTCATAGTTTATAATATTACAACAACACTATTTTTTAAAGATAGATGGGGTTCCATGCATGGGGGATATTATCATGTTCAGCATAAACAGTCTTGTCTCTCTGTGTTCTTTAGACATCTGGCTCATCTGATTGATTCGGATGCTTCTACTTTTCCTTGTCTATTTTCCATTTTGAAGTACTTAATGTACTGCCCATAAATATAATTTCAAAAACAGCTAATCTTTTAAATCTCTTCTTAGTAATAAGAGATGGACGGTTCAATTTGTATTTAAAAATAAAAGAAAGTCCCTTTTTCCAGAGGATGGGAGACATAAGGAACAGTATCATCAACCTCTCCACTTCGTCACGTGCACGACCCATTTTCTGCCAATTCATGCACCCCTCCATTTATACAAGTCTTTACTTGCAAAAACAAGTCATATCCTTCTTAGTAGCAGCAAGATTACTATGATACTTTAGCTAACTGATGCTGTCAATATGTACATACGAGAACAATATACATTTATCTATGTACCGTTATGTTGTGGTTGGTTGGGGTGAATGAGTTGGAGGCAATGTAATGAAATTTGAACTAGAATGAGGGAAATGTTACTTCATCAATATCATTATCCATTTTTCCCTGACTTCACCACCTGTTGTCTATGATTGAGTAAATTGAATATTAATAACAGGCATTGACCAAATTTTGCACACCAAAAACGATATATATACTGGTTGATTCGCTGTCTATCCATTTTCTCTTCCTCCATACTCCAGGGTCCCTACTTTTGATCGAGGCAATATATGGCCAGACAATATATATCCATGGTGATGGTCCTTATAGATTGACATGTCATGTTTGTAATCTTGTAAATTTTAAAATGTTCCACGATCTTTAAGTTTCTTCGCAACTTCTATCAAGAATTTCAATATACAAAATTCTATCAAGAATTGAATAATCCACAAGTGTTATGGGAAGAGCATCTGTGGACAAAACGCCACATTCACTTGTCACCTATGCAGCTCCTTTCCTGTAAACTTCTACTGCAAGCTAGTATCATCTTATCGAGTCACACTGAGACCTAATTCTTATAGCAGAGGAGTTCATTAGACTAAGATAGGATTGGAACAAATCTAACAGATAATGTCTAGTACAGAATTACTACACGTCAATTAATGCTGTAAACAAACAAATTAAGCATGGAATACCTACGAGCATGGAACACAGAGTATGAACAGGACTTGGTTCAAGTTAACCAGTCAATAGTGACCAACTCTAAAGCCAAACTTTGAGCTGATATTATCAGCCAACCCAACAATGCACATGGCATAGATTTATAAATTTTGACCATATGGCTACACCTCTCAGAATTTCTTTAAAAAGACCCAAAATCTTCCATTTATGTAACTGAATAGTGTCATGCACGTTGAACCTATATATGACTGATGTACATTGATTTTTTTTATAGCCATAATGATTTGATGTGTATGGTGCAAATGTACTAGGTTTGGTTGTCTGGATGGTTGCATTTTTAGTCGTCAATCTTCTGTTATATATATCAGGGAAAAAGGTTAGTATACACTGTTGAATAAATTTTTAAACCAACCAACAAATCATGGTTGTTGATTGATATATCCAATGGCTGGTAATCTGAAACAAGTTGAATAGTTTTTTAGTTTTTTGCACAAAAACAATCACGGTGTGAATACTCTGAGTGGGTTTTGCATATCATCAAAGGCAGGGCCGGCTCTTGAGGGCCAGCAATGCAAGCAACCGAGGCATCCATATGTTGGGGGGCAATTTTTTTAAAAAATTTAAGAGATAATTTAGAAATGAAAAAAATTCAAAAACTAAACTGGTTATTTGAAGTCAAAAATCAAAGAAGACATACTTTAATTGGTAAATAGAAAAATAAGCATATTTTAATTTTATTTAAAAAAAACTAAATGTAGTCTTAATTTTATTCATAAGATTGTCAGAAACATCACCATTTAAAAGTTCGCTCCGGATAAGAACAAAATCTTTTGGGAAACCTATGAGCACATTCATTAGGAGAAATGTAAATAAATAATAAGTCTACATACTTTAACTGATAACATAAGTTCCTGCAATATTTAATGACCAAGCCAAAAGCTAAAGCTAGGGTATTTGACTTCTGATAGCTTGAATTATCATAACACAATAGAGTGACTTTCAACTAAGATTTCTTCCTCAACCAAATGACTTCTCTTATCGCTATTCATTTAGTTAGTTCTAGTTCTAGAGCAACTAGAGCAACAAGAACCAACTTCAGAGAAGTACGTACTTCTATTAAATAAATAGTATAGAGTTTTAACCGACTGCAACAATTATTTATAAAATATTGTTAACTATTCTGAATTACAGTGGTTTATGTAAAAGGAAGTACTGTTTAAAAAATTGAAATTATTAAATCGTACCTCCGTTCTAGTATGTCACAAAATTGGTTGAATGGGTTGGTTATATTATTAATTGAGAAGAAAATGCTAATAAATTCTAATTTTGAAGATTTAATTCAAACTTGAACCCAACTGTTGATTAATGATTTTGCTAATAGAAATGAGAGAATTCTAATTTTTAAGTCATGAGAAATTAGTATTTAATAATGAAAGCGAAGTTCTCAATTTTATTATGAATATCCTTTAACAGGACAAAAATTTTTAAGTTGGCATAAGGTATCTGAAAACTCAAGACCGGTCCTTCGCAGAGGTGATTCTATCTGCAGTTGCCATTTTTGTATAAAACAGCAAAAAAATATACAAAAAACGCTCGCTCTTTCAGATCTGTCTACAAAAGTATAAAACAGCAAAAAAATTGCTTTTAACATTTGACGAATGAAAAGACGCTTAAATCTATCTAATCTAAGATCAAATTTGCACACAAGAAATCTAATACCATGATGACAAAAATATATCAACACAGTGATGCAAAATCTAAGAGCGACAAAGAATAGATGGCTATCAAATACCCTCTAAACATCAAAATAATTACTGAATAATGAGTAAAACAGGTAAGGGTGAAAATAGTTGTCATTTGGTCCCTGGAAGAGTGCTTCAGAGTGCAGAAACATGATAAGATATGAGGTTCTAGCTTCATTACCAAGTTACAGATCGAGACGAGTTTAGTCTATCACAACTATGGGTCGTCTCTGGTTCCTTCAGCAATGATCTTAATAGTTAATACCATTGAAGCTGGTTGGCAGGTAGGCAAATAGAATTTCTCTGTATGAAAGATATACTAATTTTTGAATAAGATTCAAAACATCTCAACTTCCGGTTATATGGAGATAGGCAGATAGCTACCCTGATTCAATCGCCTCGTATACATTATCAATATCGATATATGTTAATGATTAAAGAACTAACTCTAAATTTCAATCATGCTCACTGTACAGAACGACATACCAAACCACAGGATCCTACAACTGTGTTCAGCATTTGTCCAAACTAACAACAAAATTGCTATTGGAACGGCAATCTCTCCAATGTCATCTTACCAAAAGAAACAATTTGATATTGGCATAGTGATCTGGAAGGCATTCTTTTATATTATTGAAAGGAATAACAAGTATAACATCAAATAACTCGGAGATGGGAATTAAGAAGTGTTCTAAACACAAAATATTTGTTTTCCCAGGATCCCAAGCATGGAAAGTGGTGGCTTCAATTTAGAGCAGGGCTAGGCATAGGATATTATCCCTCGTTAATTTCTGTTTACTCGTCTAAGGAGGCACGCAAGCATGATCCAATTTGGAGGAAAAAAGGTCAACTCAAAATCAGGATTTCACACATCAACACAAATGGGAAGTGGTCGATTTGCAAATGAAGGATTGATAACAATTTGCTACCACTATTAAATTTCCCTCTCTTGGCTGACCATCCAAATTGTTACGATATCATAGCTGGCAAAAATTATGTTCAAGGAAATATATGTATTATGGAGTTCCGAGAAGGTACAAAAGGTGTAAAAGAAATTTCACAGTTAGAGATTGTAAGAGCATGTTTACTCCTGTGTTTTGTCTTAAAATTACATGTTCCTTATAATTGCATCTTCAAAATAGATATTTCACCGGCATCAACATCAAATATTGCAAATAGAATTCACCTTGGCTGCAGGCCTGCAGAACATCATTTTGAAGATTGAGCCAGTTCGGGAACAACGATTTTTGTTGTTGTCTGTGTCCTGCATTAGGGCTAAGCATTTGCTCGGCCAATCCAGTCTGATCAAACAGATTTTTTCTCGATTATCAGTGTGCTGGTTCAGTTTCTTCTAAATTTAATGATAAAAAAAAAACAGAGCCTCAGTTAAGTTTGATCAATCTTACCTTCCACGTGTAATCTTAAGTAGCTATGTCTACACCATAAGAAAATCAATACTTCGTTCTAAATATGCATTTCTTGCAAGTGTAATAAGTTCAATGCTGACACATCCTACACCCAATTTTATACATATATATATCTAGAAATGAATATCGAATAAAACAAAGCTTGCTGGGAACTTGAAAACAGCTCGATAATATGATGGTAACTTCGTGGTTCACTGGTTCATGTCATTATCCAAACAACTCAAATGCAAGAAAAGGTAAAACAATTGATAGTAGAAAAAGACTGGAAAAAATATTCAGTAAGAAAGAGAAATTGATAACCATTCATTAACAGCAGAAATTAAATTAGCTCGATTAAAATTACAAAAAAAACACATCGTCAGATAATTTGTTATACATTTTAATATCACAAAAGGGTAGTTGGTTAATGCAGGAGGTAGGCAGTTCATCAGCTTGAGGTTGCAGAGCAGTTGACCCATCTCATTTCCTGACCTGCAATAATATTAAAGGCTTCCATTTAAAACGAAATATCATAAACTAAGTTTTAATAAATCCTTATTCAACAAGGTCTTATAGCACATACTCTACAATAGGAAAAAAGAAAATTATGTTTTGTGTGTGACACCCCATAACTTGCAAGCATAATGGCACTGAAAATGGGTGACACTATGACTTTATATAGTAAAGGTAATGAAAGATACCCCCCCTTGTCTTTTTCCATGCTGCCAAGAGTGCCTGTTTGTAATGTTTCTTGAAAAACAAAACAAGCTAACTGTATCTCAACTAAGCGACAGTATCATGAGAACTCTTTATTATGATTCAGAAACTAAAAATTATTTCTCAGTTTCTCACAGATTCGGCATAGTTTACTGTCACTTACACTATGCAAGACAACACTTTATATCCCAATTATATGCATATTCATCAAGTGAGATGCAATCAGAATTTAATAATAATAATAATATTTTTCCATACCGTAAGACGTGGCGAACGGCGAACGGATGAATATTCAGGTGACATAATAGCTGATAAACGACCTTTACCACGGTTCACTTTCTTGGGAAGTCTGTCACTGTCTCCAGCTTGGAGTGCTTTTTGCTTGACTGGTGATTGACTTCTACTTCCAGTAAAAATTGAAGAAACTGGAGCAGATGGAGAGATTGTAGAAGTGTCTTGTTCATGGATTACAAAGTTAGGATTAGTACCTGGAGTGGAGTTATAAGAGTCTTACTTAGAAGTTAGAACTTAGTCCAAAACACAACCTTCATTTGCAACAACATACAAAACTAGAACTATAACTGGCACAAGCAGCCAAACCCGTATTTTTTTTTTTTTGCAAAGATAATGGCTGACCATGTCCCACTAACTACTTTTACAACAAACAACTAAATTTCCAGTCTGCAATTCCACCAAATGTGAAATGTTATAGCAGCACCGAACAATGCAAGAGATAACATATTACCACAAGTTGTAGCTTGAAACCTCTCTCTCATAGTCCGTACGAATTGGAATAAACCATTGCTCTTATTCAACTCAGTAATTAACTCTTTTGTGTCATCTAGATATGGATCACAATCGAGCACTGCAGGCGAACAAGAAAGAGTCAAATATAATCAAGATCTAAAGACCAACTAACAAACAATATATTCATTACTCACAAGTGTAGACATCATTCGCATGGCGGATTGTAAAGGAACATTCTTCCTTGGGATCACTTGGGTTGATATTACTAAAGATAAATTTTATCCCTGCAGAAACAAACAAATATTGCTAGAAACAATTTCCACAAGATTGACAGCACTAGATCTAACAAGCAAACATATTACATACCATGTCCACATTCAATCCGGAAACCAAGAACCCTATTGTACCAAGCGATTGCCTCTTCTACTTCTTCTGTGCTTTCAGAATCCTTTTTGCACTTTTCTTCACATGCTGAGATAACTTTACAGTAAGTAGAAGTAAGGCAAACATAAAATTGAGTAGTAATGTCATATATATACACAAACTCGTACAGGGGTAAAATACACATCAATAACAAAATCAATTTATAATCACAGTACCTTATTGCTAGTTGGTAGATTACTAGAACAAATTTCTTTGTCATGGAAATAGCACAAAGAAACAGCATCGTGATGCATATATCAGTTGGAAACAATAAACGTATAGCTAAGTTGAAATCCTACTACTAGAGACAAAGTTCGGAACACAAATTTAGGGAAGTGTCTGGAAACCCATGTATACTATAGTGTGTAGTGCATGTCTTGTTACTAGAGTCTAGAGGACATGGTTTTTCCCTGGCATTTGCTATTGACATGTCGTAATCCGTTAAAATAAATTGCTTTTAAGTGATCCAGCCTTACAAATATTAACAATTAAATTTTATGTAAAATGCAAAAGGAAAGTATGGGGCACAGTAATTTTAATGAATTTTGATTCATGGCCAGAAGACAAATATATGTAAATGAACTGCATCAAGGTAAAATCTACTAAAGCAAATTACCTTTAGATTGTTGAGACATAATTTCGGCATATTCATCTTTCCTGGTTTTTTGCTCTTCTACTGCTCTTTTAAGTTTATCAACTCTTGCTTTAGTAGCAGCCAATGAATCCATCATTGTCATCCGCTTTGCCTCTTTACGTGTCTTTACTGCAAGTTAAGTATAAAAACAACTTACTAATGGCATGACTCCTCCTGTTGATCAATAAAATCACTACCCGCTAGAATTAAGAGACACCATGCAAGTTGCAACCAAGGTACTTTTAGTAGCCAAAAACTATAGCAAGCAAACATGACACCAAAGGCAGGTTCTAAAGGATGCTAGGGTGTAACACCCCTCACATTTTCTGATTGTTCGGATTAAACTAATAATAAAGAAATGATAATACAGCTTTGGCTACGTACAACAATAACAACCAAGTGATTTTATTGATCAACAGGAGGAGGGTTTGGGTTACAAGCAATGCCACTTGAGCCGCTAAATGATTGCCCGAGAAATGCTTATTATATGGATGGTATATTTGCAGCTGGGGATGGTACACCTTATGTTAGAGAAAACATGGTTTGTATTTTTGAAAGCTATGCAGGTGGCATTGGGTGGCGACATTCCGAAAGTCCCATCACGGGCTTGGAGGTATATGTAACTCCGTGCTATACACGTTATTTATTATTTTTGATACATGTTGCACATATGTTAATGTTTTTTTTATTATACGTTTTTTGAAAACTTAGTTACGTAGATTTAGATACACACACTTTTTGACTCGATTAATATTTCGAACTAACAGACTTATATACTGTGTTGATAATGATATTACAAGATATTTTTTCTTCATCATTGTAGCATTGATAGATTTTTTTATGGCTAAAGACTATGGTTGAAGTCGAGTGTGGTGTAATTAAATAAAGATATACTCACAAAACTAGCACAGCTCACCCCATCGTCTGGTTTCTCACTCTTGTCTTGTGCAGCCTAGTCTTTTGAATAAAAATCTACCTATTATCAGGGGTTCAATCAAACCTAACACTGTACACACCAAATCATATCATATCGTAAACTGAGGTAAATAAAACGCAAAAAGAACGTACGAGAAAGAGCTTTGACCAAGTCATCCTCCACTGCTCTTAGTTGTGCTTTAAGCTTTCCCAATTTTACTGTAACCATTCAATTCAAAACACAAATTACAATACTAGTATTTAAACCCTAAAAACCAACAACAACAAATTGAAATGAAAAGAGAACAACCTTGATTTTGATGAGTAGTTTGGGCAATTGATAATTGAGATCGAAGAGAGTTGCGAAATGAATCAAGAGATGTGATTGTTTTGTGGTGTTGAGTTTCCATCTCTTTCTCGCAATTTAATCGAAGCTCCCCCATCTTTGACTGTACCCCCATTTTCATCTCACTCTATTATTTTCTCTGCCTTGAATTAGTAAAGTTGAAATTTTGGTATTAGCCCGCCCTTTATTATTTTGCTTTCATTCAAAAGAAAGACTAGGCTGTACCAGACAAGAGTAATATTCCCCCGGTTATATTCCGTTTATCATTTTATTATTCCAGACAAGAATAATTATTTATTTCGTTTTCGAATCAAAATCAAACAAGGAAAAAAAGTTAAGTCCATTTTTTTCCTTTCTCTTTAACTAAGATAAAATATATATAATTATATTACTAATTTAATATTTCTTATAAACGTATAATCATATTTTTACACCTAGAACAAATTCCTAAGCAAAGTCTCTCTCCTCGACAAAGCAAAGCGCTAGTTAACAGTATACTATGAAATAATGTTTAAATCATTATAAAAATAAATTATTATTATACCAATAAAAATACATATAATATGAAATAATGTTTAAATTATTATTATACCAATAAAAATAAATTCAAATCATATAAAAAATATTAAAAAATTAAAAATTTTAATTTTTATATGACTGCCTATATGCCTATACTAAAAAATAAATTCAAATCATATAATATTAAATTTAATTAAAAATTTTAATTTTTAATTTTATTAAAAATCTAATTAAATTTTTTAAAAATTTAATTAAAAAAATTCAAATTTAATTTTATCTGTGCACCGCAAGAGACATAAGTTAACATTATTTATAGTTGAAAAGTGAAAATATTAATTTTCTCTATTAATTTATTTATGAAAATTGAAAAATTTTAATTTTCTTTCTTAATTTAAATTAAAAATATTTTTAATATATATATAGAGTCAATGACTATAAAAATAAATTTTAATTAGTGATTGATAAAATTGAGTTGATATTATAAATACTCATTTATAAAAAAAAATATATACATGTTAAATTAAATAAAGTTTAAATTATTATTATATAAATTAAAAATAATTTTAGATAAATATTAAAAAGACTAAATTTTTTTTGATCCGTGCATCTATTAAAAGTAGAGTGATTAAAATGTCGCCGGTATATTCGAGCTAAAACCTCTGCCAAACGGACCCTAAAAACCCTCGAAGACCTCTCACTCTCAAGTCTCGCATAGTCGATCCATCCACCTCCGGAGACACTCCGACGAAATGCCCGGCGTCGCATCCAATTCCGACGAGGTCTCACTCATACCTTACTCACCAAACCACCAGAAATCTCACATAATCCCAGTCCACCACACTCTAAAACCCCCAATTTCACGCCTCTCAATCGCGTGGGCGCGTGGTAACTCCCTGCGCGTCGCCGTTTTCCGGAAACCTCAATCCGGCGAGTCAGATGATGAGCCAGGCGGACAAGTAGTGGAAGTGAAGCTCGGTGTAGACGAAGCAGATATATATGAGTCGCAATGGAGGCGAATTGCTTACGGCTCAGTTGCTCCATTCGCAGTTCTTCAGAGTCGAAAAAACTCGATTACGAATGCGTATAATGCTGACTTGTAAATGCCTCTACAACTTTATACTTGTAAAATATTTGTGTATGTGTTTTAAATTAGTTTAGATTAATGATTACAAATGCCTCTACTCGCAAAAATTTAATTCTTATATAAATGCCTATATGCTGACTTGTAAAGTGCGCTACTACTTGTTTTTACATGTATATATTTTGTTTTCGCTTGAATTTATTATAAGCAAGCGCGCACAGTTTATATGCATATGTATCTAGGTTAGCATACATTATTGAAAGTGAATGGCTCTATTCCGTATAATGCTGACTTGTAAACAGCTCCACAACTTTTATAAGGTATATATACATATATATTGTTTTTACTTGAATTTGTTGATAACGTGTTATTTATTTTACATATTTAGGTCAGATTATGTAATGGAGTACAGCAAGGAGATAAACTCATTGCTTGGGAATCAAAAAGTGCTTCCTGATTCGGTTATTGAAGATCCAAAAACCGTTGTACAGGTAGTACTGATGCTATGTGCTTTGAAATGGTTTCAAATTCGGGTGATGTTGATATGATTGTTTTCCCTGTTAAACTATTGTTTTCTGTGCATTTTACTTAGAGGGTTGACGAGCCAACATTTTCGAAATCTGCTTGGGAACTGATGGAAATATTTTATGCTGATAAGCAATCTAATGGTTGGATACCTGAACGCCTTGTTGATTGGTTATCTGTAAGGATTTTAGCTTCTTTTTGCTTGTTTTTTCCTGTTATTACGTTATTGACATTGTTTGACTTCGGCATTTTCCTTTATCTCAATTCATTATTGGTTTTGTTGTAATAATGCTTTTATTTATTAACAGGATTATGACAATCTTATCGACGGAGAGCAACCAACAATCTATTCCAGACTAGTAGATTTTCAAACTGAGCTTGTTAATTTACAGGTGCAGTTGTGTCCAAGCTACATTTTAAACTATTAATTCTCTCCATGAGCATTTATTTTGGAAAAACGGTACTATATGGTGAATATGATTTCTGGCATCATTGGTTTGTTCTTTTGGTATTTGTGAGTTTCATCCTGACCATCGAGGTTATCGCATCACTGAAAGAGTTAGCCTTTCGTAAAATGATTACTCATTAACATGTGTGTATGTTGCTTTTTTGGTTTTTCGGAGGTTATAATGAAGTAAAGTAATTAGTGTGTGCGTGGAATTCTTTAGGCAGTTGAAGAAGATCCCAAGTATTGGGACATACTATCGGCTGCACTGGCTGTTGGCTGGCTAGATATTGTGGTATGTGTTGTATGCTAGTTATCTACTACTGTAGTTAAAAATTTTCTATCTGAGTGTAAGATTGTCATCAAGTATGGTTTGTATATAGATTTTCCTACAATTTCAAAACTTTGGGAACATGTATTAAATGTTTGGTGTTTATGCTTGCAGGTGAAATTGTTGCGCCTGCACAGTTCTTATCAGCACAATCAAATAGCGAGTCGTGAGGTTAGTAGGAAGTAGTATGAGACAACTTTGACTTGCTGCATGATATATATAGTTTTTAGTTTCTTTATTTTGTTCCTTGTGTTGTCTATACACAGATAAGAGTCTTGTTTTTGCATAATGTAACCATATGACTATTACAAATTTACAATAGGTGTGTATTTTCCTAAGCATCAGGTTCCACATCAACTGGACATAAAAGTTTATGGTTCTAAGGACATCTCCAATGGGACACTAAAACACTAAAATAGTGTCACTATAAAACTATTTTAGTATAAAACCAATTCCAATGGAAAACTAAAATAGTGTCAAGATGACACTAAATAATTGGAGTGACTTCAAATTTGGTGTCAGACATATATTTGGTGTCATCTTGACACCAAATTTGACGCTTTTTAAAATTTCAATTATACCCTCATATTTGTTAACAGAAACAAATTTATCCTTTTTAAGTCCTAAAACTCAATTCTTTATTATTTTAATAAGTAAAAGATTCCTTATATTGTAGGATATATTATAAAAGATTCCTTATAGTGTAAGATATAGTGTAACTTCCATTGGAGTTGGTTTTGTAAATTATGTAATTTTGACACTAAAATAGTGTCAAAGTAACACTATTTCAGTGTCATCCATTGGATATGGTCTAAGATAACGTGTATGTATGTATGTATACACACACACACACACACTAGCTTGCATCCCATGCGATGCATGGATTTTTATAAATATTATATTATTTTTATTGTAACATTTTTTATATGATTTACATTTATTTTTTATTTATACAATAATAAATAATAATAATTTTATTTAATATCTTATGTAAAAATATTGTTATCGTATATTTTATTTGTGATTGTGTTCAAAAGGGATAAGACTTATGTATTTTGTTTAGAGTTATGTTTTAATTAAAAAACTAATATTTAAAAGTTAGGCCCAATCGTTATTTAACTAACCCGGCCCAAATACCGACCAACTACCATCTACCAAACTTTTAATTTTTCGTCTTTAATAATATAGTGTGTGTGTATATATATATATCCACAACCACAAATTCTATAGGACCAATAACCATTAAGGTTTTCTGTTGTTGATAAAGGTCAATTACAAAAAAATAAATACACACGCATCCTCAACCTCCCATTACCAAGAGTAGGGGTATCTGCTAGGCTAAACTTTGCAGACAATAACTATCAATTTGAAGATAAATGATAATGATTTCTCTAATATGATGTCTCAAATACGTCACTTTTAGAAAGGAATGAGTAACACTTTTTACAATAAAAATGATCAGGCACTAGCTACTTTGTACCATAGAGTATTAAACGTATTCTTTCAAGTGTGTGTTTGTGACTTTGTGTTGGTTAGGTTTGAATTCCTATAATTACTTGACCTACATATCTAACAAAAATTCCACTGGTCCACTTAAGATCTGCACTCTATATGTATGCAGAAAATCTAGCATTCCAGGCTGGTTGAACCATAGTTATTATTATTATTTTTTTGCTAAATTGATTGAACCATAGTTATTATGACAGCAAATCGAGTCTAGTTGGATAGGGTCCAGACGGTCCGACTAGCTGACTACTTGACTAGTCAACGGCACTAGCCGACAAGTTAAAAATATTCAAACAATTACACACACACACATCGTTTTATTCCAGGGATTGTTCTTGTATGTAAGTGTAAAATAATTTAGTTCAGAACAACATAGGAGTTTGTACAGAGAAATACAAAGTACAAACAATATCAGTGACAGTCGATGTTTATAATGATATATAATTCAGTGTGAGTGTAAATAAGTAAGTTTAATTAAATTTAAAGAAGTTTTTATTTAATACAATATAATATTGTATATAAGTATTAAAGTATTATTTGATTCATTGTATATGGCACTGCAAAGTAATTAATAGTAAACAAAAATTAGAATGTAAAGTATACACGTACAACGGTACAACGCTTATTTATAGTGGATAGGTGAAAACCCTAAAATGTTCGTGTTTTTGCCCCCCTGGATTCACATAAAAAATCCCATAACAAATCCAGTGTTAACCTTATTTGCGCTTAATAACCGTGGAGAGTAGGGTGCAACAATTGCTTGCGAGGGATCCAGACCGGTACATATATGCTGTATATGTGTGTGTGTGTGTGTCTGTAATCTGCATAAAGGGAAATAAAAGAGAAGTGGATTGTGTAATTCAGAATATGCAATCTCTCTTTTCTCTCCGTTCAAAGAGGCACCATTTTTAGAAGCATATGGTATTTTAGTTTTTAACTTTTTAGAGACTTCCCTCGAAAATTTAGATGCTCAACCTAGTCGCCTCTAGCTTTGGGACTAGTGATATTAGAATGAAAGTAGATGTGAATTGGATACTTGAGAATAAAGGTTGTCGGAGTCTCCTTAGAACATTGGTTGTGAAACATGTTAGTTTTTTCCTGCTTTGTTTAGCTGATTTAGCTGCATATTGTTATATTTTTTCGATGTGTTCCCTAATCTTTCTATGTTTGTTATCAAAAAGTACAATCATCTTACTTGTCTGGCATTTGGTTGGATATTGAAACAGACAGAGAATGGATTGGTAGAGACTGTTGTTGTTCTTGTCTCAAAAATGCCACGCTTGCGCCCTAATCTACCAGAAGGAAAATTAGGCGAATGCTATGAAAATAAGCCTGATTTTGTAAAGGTATGTTGGGTATTATTTTGCAAACCTGTTTCTTCACCCGTTTAACAGTTCAACTTATTCGCTCTGCTGTATTGATTAGGCGTGGGAGAAATGGCGAGGACAAATTACTAAGCTGGATTGCAGTGGCTTCTGGCTTCAATGCGGTCATCAGGACACAAGGGAGGGTCTGAAAAAATTGTTGCAAATTATGTTGGGTAATGCTGGTGTCCTCTCTGCTGCAACATTTCATTGGGTAGAGCTATTTATTGGACACTTCCTATACATCAGACCTTTTACTGTGGTCAGTTCCGATGTTATTCCTTCTCCCAAATTTAGAACCAATGCGCTTGAGTTTAATCGTCTATAGCTTTTTTTGTCTCTCTGTTGAAGAAGTCTATAATTCATACACATCTTATTTTGCTACAGGGTTTGGAAAGCATGTATAGTCTTGCTCAGAAATGCATGCAGTTGAAACCAGTATCCAGTCACCATAAATTGATGGAACTACTTAATGGAATTCTTGGAGAAAATACCGAGGTTAGGAATATGGTTTGACATTAGTGATGCACTATATCTAGTATATTGCATTTGTATTAGTCTAAGATTCTAGTGTTTTTACAAACCATGATCCAGGTTGTTTTAGCTGAATGCTCAAGATCGTTTGGTTCCTGGTGAGCTGCTAGTTTAACTGTAGCATTTTTTTCTTAGAGAAAGAAGTTTAAATATGTATGTTGTACTCAATGTGCACAGGTTCCTGTGCTCATGTTAAACATGTAATTAGATGTGTAATACATTGGAAATCCTTGGATCCATCCATTTAAATAAAATGGTGTGGGGTTGACGGTGGGCATTTCTAATGAACCACCCGCTCCTGCCACAGAGTAAAATATAAAAAAGAGTTTCTTCGTCATCTGTCATTTGCTTGATGCAACATTTGTTTCTCCCTTATAGGATGATGACGCATGCCATTGAGCTGCTAACAGCTGGGAGCACACAAGCAGATATATTATTGCACGAAGAGAGTAATAATCTGGGGGGAATTTGCATAGAGGAGCTCCATCGACTTGTCTATGCTCAAGTTCTGTCTTCACATGCATTAACTTGGCAAGTAAGAGAAAATTAGATAAAGATCACTTTTCTTATCCATATTTTCTGATCCACTAGAAAAGAAGATCAATTATCAAATTTAATCCAGTTAGACTGCACTGGATCTTATCCAGTTTCATCGAGAACTGGTCCAATCTTGTTCATTTGCTGCCCGTTCCACTCCCATTTCCTTCGTTACCAAATTTATATTTTTTATTTTTACAGATTGCTCCAATATATTTGGCATCATGCAAGAAGCAAGGAATGGGCTTGTTAGAGATATTGTTGTATAAACAACCTGTAGGACATAACCAAGTACTGCTCAAGGTTAGTGTCCACTTTTGATGTCCTCTTTACTTCGGAGAAATACTATCTTCTGCTGAAACTGATAGTATCATTCTGTTTACTATACATTTTCTGATAATTAAGTCGTGACATTTTGAGCAGAACATAGAGATTTGCCGGATGTATGAACTCGACAATGTTGGTTCAAACGCAATGAAGGTAGTTTCACCCTTCCGATGTACAAGAGATATGAGGTTATGATTTGCTTCCATAAGCCACAGTTTATTAGAGACATATATCCTGACACATTGATTTACCCTTGCTATACTTCTTGTTAATGTTCTACATAAGATTGCTGGAGTACATCACTGGAAGCATGGAAAGAAAGGTTCTGGAGTCTTCTGGCTTCAGCAAGCTCAAGATGAATTTCGTTTGAACAGAATTGCTCAGCAGCTTTTTGATTTTGTTGGGAAGTCGGTCTCTGATGAAAGTTTTAAGGTATTAATGGACCATGATTTAAATATATTATCCATTTGTAGTCTCTACTCCAGCTAATCTATTTACTTTATTGTTATTCACTCTTCCTGCAGCAATGGGAAGGATTAATTGAATTATTGGGATCTCAGTCTAGAGCTGCAGGTGGTCTCGACTTTCTACACAAGTAGGCTATTACTTCTTTCAAGTGCTTATTTTGTTTGCAGAAAGGTTGGAATTGATGCAGTTTTATTTTGAGTTATATGCTTTGCTTGATTCCCAAATTTTTGTGTTGCTTCATAGGTATAGAGATTTTAAGAGATCCCTTCAGCAGGTTACTGATATGACATGTATCGACTCTGCACAAAAAGCTTCGGAATCTCTCATATTGGTATATTTTTCATGCTCAAGTTTATACACTAGTAAATATGGGGCTAATAAGCTAATTCATCACTGAAGTCAGCACTTACTTGCAAGTGAATCACCAAGTTTAAAAAAGCTTAAAGTCAACTCATTGAACGCTTTAAACATATCTTATAGGTTATTTTTGTTACTTTCGTCAATTTCTTTAACAGATGCTGACATGAACCTGTTTATGTTCAAAATCAAAATGAAACTTATATAGTTCATACCCGACCCAACTCTATTTATCTTCATCACCCATTTTACAATCCTAAAAACCAAATCACCATTACAATTCTCTATATAACTTGAAAATGAAATCAAAGAACAAAATTCACACAAGCAAGTTTCCTTCACCAATTTAGACAACCTTCATGATAATTTCTTAACTTTTAATCTTTTTGCATCGTATAACCATAAAATAAAATCTAATTTAGATCCAATTCAGATATTTGAAGAATTGTTCATTTTGCAACTCAAATAAAATTGCAAAACAAGAATTGAAAAAAAGGATACTCGATATGTGGGGTGTGTGTGTGTGTGTGTGTGTGTATGAAGAAGATAAGTGGGTATGAAAATTAGGGTTCTTGGTGTTTAGTTTAGGGAAGAAGTGAGAAATGTAACTGATAGATTATGATATGGTGTCAAACATGGGAAAATTTAACGATTAAAGTCAAACAAATTTTGACGTGAAAGTTGTACCAAGTTAAGTTGGATTGCAAGTTATGATTCGTTCTGTCATGCGATTTTAAGCTTTTTAACTTGATGACCTACTTGCAAGTTGATACTAACTTTAGTGATGAATTAGTATTAACCCAGTTAATATGAGCGGACAGCTAATAGATGTCTCTTAATTTAGGCCTTACAAGAGCATTTTTTACTGTCAATATCTTTTTAGATTTGATTATTATTTCCATGTAGAGAATGAAACCAATGGTGAAGAATACAACAGTTCTAGCATCTTAATATATTGCGATATCTCTTTTCAATTTTGCAGCTTATGAAGAACCCGTCAACACCTCAACGGTTTTGGCTATCTCTTTTATATGACTCGGTGAGGTCCCCTTAATATCTCTTCCCCTTTCCATAAAACTAGCTTTTCAGGAAACTATTGTTATCATTTTCTAAATAAGATAAATCAATATGATCTCTGCTACTATAATGCAAAGATGAAGGTTTTGTGTTTACATGTCTAGGCCATAGAGAATGTTCTATACAATACTTTGTTGACACTTTCTCTGTGTGTAGGTGAAATTGCTTAGCTGGCAGGAGCGCACTCTCTTGAATGTCCCTCAAACTAACTTGTTACTAAATAAACTGCAAGAGTTGTCAATGGCAAGGCTACGTCCTGACTTTATAGAAGCAGACTTGCCGCCTCAGGCCTTGAGCTCTGTTAGGCTGGCCCTTGCAACTAACCTTGGACGAGCCATCTTGGAGGAGTAATGAGGTTTATACAAGTCAAAAATTGTCACTATATGCAGTATGTTCCTTGCTGCTTTTCCCCCTCTTTGTTATTAGTTTATTTTTTATGTTTGTTGCCTGTATTTTGTGAGTAAATTCATTGTTATGTTTAATAGCATACATGTTGATGTTGCTTGTGCCACAACTGTTGATAATCTCTTGAAGTTGCTGTAAAAAACCATCAGTTTTCCTTGCATTTTAATACAGTTAAATATACCTGAATTAGAAGAACCCTTTTCTTTTTTTGTTCATTCTAGACTTTCCTAGAAATGACATTTGAAGATGGTTGCAACTGTTTCTCTTTTAGTGTTTTTGAAGTCGCATGTAAATTTCAAGAAATAAAATAAAATATGCTCCAATAAAATGAACGACATTTAAAAAGATTGTTGCAATTGTATCTTTTTTAGTGTTTTCGAAGTCACATGTAAGTTCAAGAATAAAATATACACAGTAAAAGAAACAACATATGTAGCGTTTGCTTCTGTTATTTTAACTGATGAAGTGATTTGGCTAATGCTATTTTATTTCAGATTTCATTTTCACTATATAAAATTTTAGTTAGATATATTTGAAAGGAGTAGTGTCTGCTTTCTCGCCCTAGGCTTTTCTATTAATGATGTGTTATGTGCCAATAAAGTGCAAAATGGATAAGAATCGTGAGTTAAGGAGATGCCTCTTATTATCATGTTCTGCTTCTGTTAACTGTAAGTTAGTTTTTTTCCTTTGATATCTTTTCTAAGTTGCATCTGCAAATACTATAATGCAGGATTTGGTGAAGAAGATGAGATATCTGATGTCATATAAATGGTATATCTGTATATCAACGGTCCTGCACAAGATTTTCCTGCACATCATTGTATTTTAGTTATAAGTTCGGTTATTTTAAAAATGTAATGCAATTGGTTTGCTGTTGTATTTATTGTACCTAAAGAATTATTCAAATCGTTTATAAAATAGTATTAAGGCCAACAGGAATTGTTTGGAGAGAATCATGATTTAATGCAGTAGTTTGTTTCCGAATGTCTGCTTTAAGGAACACATAGAGCTTTCCGGGAAGATGCAACTCAAAATTCCAAAGAAGTTGCAATTCTCTCAAATAACTTTCTTAAAAACTACTGACGAGGAAGTTGAAAATTGAAATACCTTGAAGAGGCAACCAAACACTCAGATTGATCTAAAATTGAAATTAATTGTGCTTTGTTTCAAAGAACTCTGAAATTGCAATGATTTAATTTAAAGGTCTCAGGTGAGATTCGAAACCAGCACTTCAACGAATGTATGTAATATATATTGAGTTATGTAAATTGATTAATTTATCTGTTTTTTTTAGAAGAATAACATTTATAATTATAGATCTTAGATGATACATAATAATTAGTTAATGTTGTAAATAATATATTTATGTGGATGTCTTGACTTTTTGTTGTACAAAACCTTTGAACTTTACAAGAACTTTGATTTTTCAAATTCAGACTTTTAGCTGTTCAGCTTCTTATAATTTTTAGCTCTTCAGCTTCTTGTCATGTAAAGCCTACTTATTAAAGACAAACCAAAATATGAAATGAAAATCATCTCTTCCCCTTCAAACTCTCTTTTATTCATTGTTGTTATATAATAGTTTTATAACAGTTAACACTAATTTCTTCTTTTTTTTTGGGTCAAAGTTAACACTAATTTCTAATCCAAATATTAATATAAAACTTTTACATAGTTGTATATAAAACTACTAGAAGTAAATCAAGAAGTTAATTACGATTGAATAATTTAAGTGCTAAAAAGTTTATCCTCTGTCGTAAAGTTAATGACAAATAAAAACGGAAGTTAAAAACTGACAATCCTAATTCAAAAATGCAAGATTCTTTCCTAATTTTGTTTAATATACTCCTATTGATGATATAATAAGAAATAAATAATCCAAACAGAGGAAAGAAATAAAACAAAATCTTGAAATAGATACTGAAAATTTTAAAGACAACTTCTATATAGATAAACTAATTATAGATGCACCGCAAAATCTTAGAGAGTTTCTTTCATTAGTACTGAGAAGAAAATATAGCAACATTGAAAATGATAATATGGTAAAGAAGACTTCCATGCAAACGAGATATATACAACATTCACTTATCCTTTAGAAATTATATTAAGTGCAGAAAGCAAAAACAATTCTCTGTTACATTTTTCGAGTTTGCGAAACTCGTGGTGCATTTCAAGTTTTGTAATGAATCCTCATGTTCAAACTCACGTACAAAATCCTTACGCGAATGCGGTAATCTTAGTGATTAATACTGATTTTTGTATATTTTTTGTTGATTATTTGAAGTGATATATATGTTTATGTTGTCTCTTTGCTGAATTTCTGCAGCTTTGTGTTTTGAAAGTGAATGTCAAATGTGAAGAGTGCAAGATGAAGTTGATGAGCGTGTTAAGTTCAATTTAAGGTATGTATATCATGCAGTACATTTATTCTTCTGCATGATTTGTTCGAGTTTTGTTATGTGACAATGTAATAATGTTATGTACTTGTGTGATGATATGGTGTAAGGGTGTATTCAGTTAACGTAGATGCAGAAAAGGGACTAGCAGAAATTGAAGGACAAGTGGATCCTAATCTTCTCTTACAAGAACTGTCAAGATCTGGGCAACATGCTGGTTCGTGTTAGGCTACAGCATCCGGAGGATTTTGTTGAATGATCAAACGTATGGCGATGTGAGGTATAATAATAATAATCTTAATTATACATTGCCAGAGGCGAATAACTACGTTAATTCAAGGTACAATACAATGATTATGAAAGGTATGTGCCATCGCCAGTACCAAGGGAGTATAATCCTTATGAAGACGAAAATTTCAACTGCACCATTTTGTCAAGTCATTTTCATCAATGAACTACATATAGGACTTTATAGTTGCATAAACAATTTGTTTAGCTAAGATTTTGAAATTGTGTGGTGATTGTTTCTAGGTTCTTATTCTTCTTTGGTGCTTTTAGGATAATCAATGTACTATATACAATCCATGATGCTTATTCAGATCATGTATGATAATTTTATAAGCCATTACTTCAGAGAGTTGTTTAACCCCTTGTTCACAGGCAGCCAGGCTCACTCCAACTCTATGCACTAAAGTAACTCACCCGAGCACTCATTGCAAAGTATTCACTGCAGCACTTTCTTTTATTTATACAGAGTTATACAAACATATATATGTGTGTACACTGCAAATTAAGTATTCCAAATTTTTTGTTACTGCAGTGCTGTACATGTAGTCAAGGCTGACATTGCGGGACTGTAAGTGTTCCTCGATCCTACAATCTACAGATTCCTACCAAAATACAAAAAACACCACCTATATATCAAACAATTTATTATATGTTTTTTTTAAACGAATTTAATATATGTTTTTAAAAATTTAATTATCATTCTATCTTTTCTTGCAACTAATTATCAACATTTTATTTTAAACAATAGTATAGGATAAAACTTAATAAATATTCGAGGAGATATATTTTTGCGGTGAATAATTTTTTCAGATACTAATATAATAAAAATAGTAAAATTTTAATATTGATATATAATCAAAATATTTCGATCCTAATATAATTTAACCGTAAATATTTTAAAAACAACCTTCTTTGGCTAAATTTTTAAAATATTTTTTTTGAAGGTTATAAACAACCTATAGTTGGTTGATTTTTACAGTACAACCCTTTAACTTATTAATTTATCAAACTTGATCCCTTACCAAAGAATCAAGAATATTTAATTTTCTTGATTTGCTGTATGTTATAATTGAAGTTTAAAGATTAAAAATTGAGAGTGAAAGAAAGCAATTGAATTGTAATTGTTGATGGGTTTATCTTGTTATTACTTATCATCAATAAGAACATTTGGGACATATCTATTTAGATTCTCAAATGGATTGCTTAAACCCCACCCTCTTCAAGGTATACCATACCACCCTCTCCTTTTACAAATTATATGTATGTATATATGCACGCGCACACACTCACACTGTGCTTTACTGGTTATGTGTGTGTATTTGTGTCAGTCTTGAAAGAAATATTTTTGGTATACAGGTAGTAATTTGATGAGCTGGAGGATATGCTCTCCATTATATAATTCGTTTTCTGCAAATGGGGTTAATTCATTTGAGCTTAAATCTGTGAGAAAGATATGGACTTTAAGTCCTCTTTGTATGGGAAGGCGGTCCAGCAAAATCGCAGGAAGAAAGGTCTGTTGTTGAATTGTTTGTTTATTTATTGATGCTTGTAAAGTTGTAACGTATATGAACTCTTATATTGTTGAATAATATGATCCTGGTAAGCCCGTGAGGTTTTAGGAGAACTCGTAATTTAACATGGTATCAGAGCTCTGGTTGTAGAAGGTCTCGAGTTCGAGGGATGTTGTACTATAGTGGACCCAAAAAGGGACGAGATCCCCACCTAGTAATTGAAATTTGATGGACACAAGGCCCAAAAAGGGATGAACCACCTTGTGATCCACTCTTCGACCCATAATGGGCTTTCGAGTGAGGGGGATGTTGAATAATATGATCCTGGTAAACCCGCTTCCTAACACCTTGAGGTTTTAGGAGAACCGGTAACTTAACATATGTATTTGAAAATATGCGCCTTTTGTTGTTTGATTTGAATTTCGTTGTGATGATTGTATGTATTTTTTGCATATAGTCTGGCTACTCTGGCAGGTGAGGCAGTTATATTAGTTTAAATGTGTAGTACAGTTGGTAAACTAGTTGGGATCGACATCAATGTGTGGTTCAGTTTCTTGCCTGTTTGGGATTTAAGTAGATTACTGAGGTTTGAAATAAAATATATATAGGTAGTTTTTTTTCATGGTAATTTGCTTGGAGTGATGGCAGAAAATCTTCGTTGTTCCTTAAATACAATACAAGTGGCGGCAATTTTTTTTATTGCTATAGGTTTACTAAGAAATCTATATATAAAGGTGTGATGCAATTGTCTACACAAGTACACAATGTGAGACTCCACAGAGGGGGTGTAACTAATCGATATATAAAGGGGTAGATATGACAATGTCCAGGATGTGTTTGTTTGGATATACTCATGGAAAGTAGTGACTGGTATATAAAATTTTTAAGTTGTTGATTGGTGATAATTTAATATTGATAACATTTAATTCAACCTAGTATTGATGCACTTCTTGAGACAATGAACATTGCACAGTTCATTCGGCCATTTGGTCTGAAAATTAGAGGTTGTGATGATGAAGGTAACCAGCAGGATGTATCCAGCGAAGTGCAGTGATGAGAGCAGTGAGTGTTTCAAATGCAAGCAAGTTGATCACATAAAAAATCAAACCAGTTTATTATAGAGGTGTAACAAATCGGACATGAGTGACTTATTATCTATCTAACAAGATATTCTCACAATCTTCTTAATCAGCCACTAGGTGCATGTGTGTCTTGAGGTTCAAGTATTGTAACTCTTGTGCATTGTAAAGATTCTAGAATAAATTATTTCTATGTGGTTGCCCATTATGATTATGTTTTTAGTGTTGATTGGCATTAAAAAAGTTCAGATCCAACTTCTGTTCTCCATTGAGAATCAAGTTAATTAGCTACTAAATGTTCAGTAGTTATATGGATAATCAAACTTTGTTGTATACACAGTATGCTGAAATATATAATTTATTTTAAATTTGGGAAGATTTTACTATATATATGGCAGAAAGTTCATTCATATAAAAGCAATTATGGATCTCATGCTGTATGCTAAAAAGTTCGACTTAGTGCAGGGGGCTCAGGATGCTAAGAAGGCAAAGTTGTATTCGAGAATCGGGAAGGAAGTTGTATCCGCGTAAGTTTTTTGTTCTTGCATTTTAGATGAATTGGTAAAATTTCCCACTTGTATGGTTTTTGAAGCACACATATTATGAGGTAATTTGTAGTTTTGAGTTATTTGCATTTTAATCCGGTTAAAGTTTTTGTTTCAGAATGAACTGGGTTTTGGGTGTTTTTATCATGGCAATAAGCTTATGAGTTGTGACACATAAATAATATCATTAGACTACACTGATTTTAAGTTCCACTCAATACAGTGTTAAGAAAAGTGGTCCTAGCCTAGTATCAAATAAGGCATTGGCAGATTTACTTGAGAAATTCAAGGAGCTTGATGTACCCAAGGAAATTTTCGAGCGCAACGTCAAGAAAGCTACCGAGAAGGGACAGGAAGCTTACATTGAGAAAGTCTATGAGGTGTTTAACTCATAATCTTGTTTCCCATACTGAGTTCATGCTAATTAATTATTGATGTGAATGTCTTCTCTTCAGATTTGGCACCTATTATAAACTTATAATGACATTGAGATATTTGAACATTTCAAAATTTTAAGCTTCCTGTGTATTCAGGTCTATGGTTATGGTGGAGTTGGAATTATAGTTGAAGTTTTAACTGACAAAGTTAATAGATCAGTGGCACTTGTCAGAGAGGTCGTGAGGGATTGTGGTGGAAAAATGGCAGATCCTGGATCCATTATGTTTAAGTTCAGACGTGCTCGAGTTGTTAACATCAAAGCCAAAAATGCTGATAGAGATCAGCTCCTTGCTATTGCTTTAGATGCTGGTGCTGACGATGTCATTGAACCTCCAATAGACGAAGAGGACAATGAAGAGGACGTGTCTGAAAGGTATATGGTGTTCTTTTCTATTTTATTTGTCGATGTTGTGGGCATTCTTGCCGAATTCAATCACTACTACATTCCTTAGTCTTGCATTAAGTTTCGTTTATACCTTTTAGTGACTGCATTGTGCCTAAATAGAGCTGAACTCTTCCACTTGAACTAAAATTCTAAATGACAATTGCATTAGCGATTTAGCAGGAAAAGAGAGAGATCATTTTCAGCATTGCTGTTTATTTTAGATGAAGTGCATTTTGTTATAATTAAGGGATATTATTTTAGAGTGTTGCAGTATACAATTTAGATTGAATTCAGGTACAAAAATAGTTCTGTATTGTTTTTTCTCAGGTTTTTGAAGGGCAGTCCAGAATTTCATGTGTTTATATCAACTTGTACAGGTGGCTAGTTTTAAATTGGATGCTGGTTACCAATTTATATTCTGCAATTTATCATTTTTATTAATTGCTGTGGCATCTTGTTCCACTTTTTGTTTAAGGTATCCTTCCCCTGCTCTGAAATTCCTTGAAGCTTTCTTATCCTTTTGTAGGTACTATAAAATCGTAGGCTCCACAGAAAATTACACAGCAATATTATCAAAGCTACGGGAGGAAGGTGTAAGTTTTGAACCAGACAACGGGTCTGAACTCCTTCCATTAGCTACGATTGAGGTACTTACTGCAAACTGTATTCTGTGCCATAGATTTCGATATAATTGGCGGATTTGTCTTGAATTTCTTGCTGTTTCTGTAGTACTTGTGATGCTTGTATAATTGAGTGTCATATGGTGCCAATAAGTATCCATGTAGATCTTAATAAGATTTGTCGAGGTCCTTAAGATTTCTTATATTCAAGTATCATCCATGGAAACAGTGGCATACAAGAGCAAAACTAATATCTGTTTAATAATAAAAAGAACTTCTGCAATGGGAAATGATGGAAGTAAATCGGATAGTTTAAAAAAAAACTTGAGCATATGAATTGAGATAGAGTTACCTTGCTGGCCTGCTCTACAAGCGGGATGTATCGGGTATGTTTGGATTGGTTTGGGATATTTGTTTTTGAATGGTATAGAGATTTCCCTAATAGTATCGAGAACATAATTATTTCTTCTCTGTAAGACGTAGATGTAGAATTGAAAATAACTTACTAATTGCAGTACTTCAGTCTCAACAAAAATCAAACACTGAGACTTTGAATTATAAATAAATTATAGAAGGCTACACAAGTTTTAAAGAAAAGGTAAATTGTTTGTGCCCTCAAAGCAGAATATGATGTTACCCTAAGCGCTGGAACTAAGTAAACAATCTATTAATTACCTTAACACGAAAATTATGGTGTTTAAAAATTCTTATTGAAGAATAGGGGTTCACTAGTTAAATCAAATTGGGTATGCATGATTATGCTAAAGAATCCTGCTGCGACTTTAGACAACTTCATTTTGGAAAACATGGCTGATGCACAACAACCTGGACTATTCAGGACATGGCTGAACACTTGAACCGTTACTTATTCAGGGGGTTCGGGAAAAAATATATTTTTAACCATTTGAAATCCACACTTTGACACCTGAATGGGATTACAATGTCCGATGTGGCAGTGTAGCTGATCTTCTCTCTGACCAGCTCCTTATCATCCCAGTACCTTCTTGGTCATAGGTAAGTGACGTGTCACATAATCCTAAATCATAAGGGCCTTTTTCTGTACAAGCTTTGGTTGATTACATTAATAACTCAGAGAGTCCAAGACCAGTTTATAAATTATATCTGTGTTGTATTTATTGGTTTATTATATATATATATATATATTCATATATTTTTGGTAGTCATCAATTAAGAAATTTAAATACTCATGTTCATGCATCCACAGAGGCTTGAACCTTCGACTTTTAATAACCAAGAGCAAAGGGGCATCTGCTAGGCAGTGCTAGCCTGCACCTTGCAGATTATCATTTTTTATATAATCATATTTTCCAATTCCCAGATATTATTGTATGAATGTTGGTTTAGGGAAGAAAATATGGGTTTATTATTTACACGATAGAGGTGAGAAGCAGGAATTTTTTTTTATAATAGGGTTTTGGGTCCATCCGAGGAGCAGCCTTATATATAGTAATGTGTACTTTATTCGTCAGTAGGTGAAATTTAATGATATATTACTGTATTAAATTTCTGTAAATGTGTATTTCTCTCAATTTCTAACTAGTCCGTTTCGAAAACTCCTCCCCCCGTCCGACCAACAGTGATCAAGATGCATATTAGCTATAGGCGTGAATGGTCTAAAGTGGCATTTCATTTGACCAAACAGGGAATATATCATCCTCCAACTTCATGTTCTTAAATCTTATAGAAGTCAGACAATTCTCTTTAGAACTTTCTGATTTCTAGTCCACATAATTTGCCGGGGGACCCTTCTAATTGAAAGATCGAGGAATGTGTTTGCTAAGTACTGTATTCTACACAACCTGGATACTGCAACTTCAAATTCTGTTATAGTTTTTATATTCACTAGCTCTTGAATCTGAATTTTCTCTTGCTAAACCACTTTGGATGTTGCAACTTCGAATTCAGAACAAATGTTAATGTATTAGCTGCAATCTAAATTTATACAACATTGCACCTCGGTAGTCCGTAATTCTGACTGATAATGGCACAGTACCGTACTTTTTCAGAATCTCACGTAGGATTACTATTTTAGTTCCATACTTGTAATTTATGCTATTCTGTGTCCGTTTTTATTGTATTATTTAAAATCGGAAAGTGACTGTTGCACTATCATTCGGTCTCTCAGGTAGATGATGAGGCAGAGGACTTGAACAGAGATCTCATGACCAAATTGCTTGAGCTTGATGATGTCGAGGCTGTGTATACAGACCAGAAATGATCAAATAACTATGGGCCATTCTTTCAACATAATTCTGAAGCTCCATAGTTCGTTTCACTAATGAAGTAGGAATATTGATGGATTCGTCACACTTGGTAGAAAGGTTTTGCATTTTTTTATTGGTTTACAGATTTAAGTTGAGGTGAGTAAATGTATATTTATTGGAAGAGAATACATTGCTTTCATAAGTTATAACATGCTATCTGTAATTTTTGACCCAAGATGACAAGTATCTGTAATTTTTGACCCAAGATGACAAGTACTTAATAAATGCAATTGCTTGTATAGTTGTATCTAGTACACAGTGGGGCGATGAAAGGTTAACCAGTTAAATAAAGACTGAAACCTTATATTTTGGGTAGATAGACTATCTTACAAAGTAGCAATGATGCATTGCCTGTTATAAAAGTAATGATAGTTAATATCTAAATACAGCAGTGGGGTCTGGCCGTCTGGGGATGCTATCTCATGTTAAACACTGTCAGTGTTACAAGCTTCCATTGTTCAAATCTTCAGGAGGATTGGTTCTGGCTTGTGAGACCCCTTTTTCATAGTTGGTTCAGTAGAGGCCAAGTTGCGGCTCATTACGAATATGTGTCATTGCTTTGCAAATCATATCATGCTAGCATCCTGCCGATTCTGTATGTAATTTGCCTGTTCTATTAATGAGATCCTTGTAAATCTGATTTGTTTTCTGGGTATGGATTACTGTCCACAATTGTTCAAAAGCACTCGCTTCATACTTTCTAGGTTGACTTTGCATGTCGTTAAGTTTCATGCATGCAAATTGTAATCTTTCAAGTTCCAATCCATGATGTATACTTATAGCTAGGCTTTGAGAGGGGTGCGCCAACCTATGCATTCGGCAAAGCCTCTAATGCAAATTTTCACTTGGTAAAATTAGTACATTATATTTGTGTCTGTAAACAAAAGCGGTGGTACAAAATACAACATATATAGGTGTGCAAGACACTAAGCTAAGAACTGTTGGTTTATTCCATGAATGCGAAGCAAAATAAAAAAGCTCCACCCTCTTCATTGAAATGCACGGCACTGAAGTTCTTGGACAATCACGCAATATGCAGATTCATGGACAATGACACCATGCATTAAAATGAAGAAGCTACATTCACAATTAGCAGGTTAAGCAGTGTACAGTTTCACAACCCATGTGAATCTTAGTCAGGGTCTATGTTTTAAGTAATGGTATTTTGATGCATCCTAAACAAATAGCCGAACTGGAATAAATTATGTACATATAATGTTTCCTATGTATTTTTTTAAACACACTGTCCAGTTCATCTGGGAGTCACCTGACATGTTCAGGCAAGAAACCAAATCTATTATAAATTAATTGCCGAATAAAAAAGTTTATACTGAATTTTCAAGATTTGTTACTTGATTTTTTCCACTAATTTTAAGGTTAACTAAAGATTCAGTCTAACGACAACGAATTTCGCCTGTACAAAAAGCATCAAAATTTTCGTTCATGTGTTCCGATTAAGTCAAATTAAATATGCCTTGAGAATAATTAACAAACGAAGAACATTTGGTTTATTACCAACAAGTTTTACACGATTTCTTACCAAAACAAAAACTGTCGCACCTTTCTAAATTACAGACAAACAAACACGCACATCCGTGATCGCCATGCACAATATAATACAATGTGCTGCTAGACATTGAGATTTGAGAAACAAATACAATGCTGCATTCTATTAATTTTATACAAATTATATATATATATATATATTTACATCACAACAAATTGACAAATAATATAAATGACGAACACATAGATAGACTAGGCAATCAGATATAAAGCAAGAAAAACGGATCATAAACGATCGACAAAAACTAAAAAATATATATGTATTATGGTATTTAATTTATGGTGATTTGTTTGGAACCCAGCATCCATGGAGGCCATAAGGAAGGCCATAGGGAAACTTGGCTCTTGCAATTTCTTGGAATGATTTCCCATCTAAAACTAATGCATATCCTTCCCCATTTTTGTCACTGATCATTGATATCACAACCCCTGCACACATCAATATTATATTACTTTTTATTATTTAATGTTATGGAACTTCAATTGATTTTGTCTCGAATATATCAAGTACACGAGATGCAAAGATGCCATTTGTAACAATTAAACAATTGATTAGATTATTATATATCTAGAATTTAGGTTAGTAGTTAAATATATGTAAAAGTTGAAACAAACAGGCACGAAGCTACAACCGTACAAACAACTGCTAGCTAGGTACATGATGCGATTAGCAAATTAATACTCCTACATAAGACAGCTCTTAGTCTCTTACAAAAGACTTGTATAATCGTCGTATTTAACTGTAGTGATTTTATTATACATACATTAACAGGCCCTGTCCCGATGGAGCCAAAAAAATTTGGAACACATTTTTCAAATAAAAATAGTATAGATATATCTTAGTTAAAAAAAAAAATTTATAAAGTCAATAATATTCATAAAATATAAATTAATAATTGGTTTATAAAACTAAAAATAAGTACTAATTACATATGTATATATATAATATATATGTATATATTATGAAAAACTAGATAATTCATTATTAAAAAAAAAAAAATAGAGTCACACTGTATTCAGTTATATATATTTTATATCAAAATAATATAATCTAGTGTTAGTAAAATTTTGTCTTAGAACTCATATATATATATATATATATATATATATATATATATATATATATATATATATATATATATTGTCTTTATTTTGATATAAAGATTCATTTTTTTCTTCAAACTTTTGGTTATTTGAGGTGTTATTATGATATTACTTTTAGTGAGAATTTTAATGAGATTTATATGATATTACCTAAAAAATAATTATTTTGATGTGAAAAAAGTAAAAAAAATGAGTTGATAAGTGAGAAGAGTCACAAATAAATTATGACTAAATTTGTTATTGAAAAAGTAGACTTTTAAACAAAGTTGATAAAATTTTGGTGAAAATAAGTGAAAATTTGAAAACATTTACAGTACCTTTTGTTATATCATATGAATTTTTTTATAGTTGTGATGAGAGAATTTTTTAAGGGACACATTTAAAATTTTGGCCCTGGGTCTCGGATATGTCAGGAAGGGGAACCTAATTAAAATTAATATGATTCGAATACAGATTATGAGAAAATTAATTTATTGGCAAAAATAGAAATAAAAATAAAGAAAAGAAAATAATTACTCAATTAAGTTTAGAATAAACTTACCATCGTCTTCCTCAGTCGAACCAGGGCGTGCCACAAAGAATGGTTCAGAGGGAACTGCGCCCTCATCATACCAGGTCTTTGCTTTTTTATCTACTAAGTCAAGCTGTCATTCGATATGCAAACAACGAATAATTTTTAAGTTGTAATACAGAAAAAGAAAATAAAGTAACTAAATTAGCATGCGTTCACTTTCAAAAATTGTATGCAAGTATAGTAGAGCTGAGGAGTTGAAGTTACCTTAGTGAGGGTGTTGGGAAAATTGCATGGGCGGACAGCACCACAAGCATAAGCATATCTATATGGTTTGCCCAAGAAAGCTGGGTTGATGCTGCACATATCCATTCCTCTTCCATGTTCATCTGGATTCAATGCTGCCTCTAACTTCCCATTTCGACTTCCATCAAATGGTATTATAAATCTACCAACCCTATCATCATTTAAATTTATTTAAATTCCATTTATATATATATATATATATATATATATATATATATATATATATATCTTCATTCGAGTGATTCGGTAATATTTTATTTTAGCCAAAATATGTTACATTATGAAACGATGGTCATATAAAATTATTAATATCTAGCTACTAATTACCTTGCATCCGGCAACACATCCTCTTCACCGGAATAAGATCGGAGATTGTTTAGCCTGAGCTTGTCTAGAATTGTGGTGTCGGCACTATGTTCACAACAATCGGCAATAACTCCGGTCACCCTTCCATCTTCATCTGTTTGTTCATATGCATTTATGAAGTGGAACGTCACAAAGAGTGGAACTTCCACACTCGCCACCTTAACATAATTCAGATTCAACCAAGTAATTATCATCTTTGGTACCCACATAAAATATGTTATATATACATATTCTTTGAAGAATCTTAAACGAGTTGCTAATAAAATATCTATTTTCTTTTGGAATTATCATGATCTGCAGTACCATATATTCGGATCTTGTCGATTTTACAAATCTATTTCACAAAAAAACTATTTCAAGAAAATAAAAGAAAGTGCATATATATTAAAGAGAAAAGACTTACAATTTTTCCACTAGCTTTGCACATAACATGCACAAACGCTTTAGACTCCGGGTGCCACTCAAACTTATAAAGTGGAGTAGGCTCGGCCCTCAGTAAATTTTGTGCACAATATCTCAATGGCATTTCCGGCACAATCACATAATGCTCTGTCACGGGAAAAGAATGAACCCATCCCGGGGAAGGTCCATTCCGGCAATCAACCCTACCGATAACTTTCCTTTCATTTGTCCCTGGCTCCATCCTCACCACCAAATATCCAGGATTTATTAAATCAGGCAATAACGTTAAAAACTCCGAATCAGTCACTATCGGATGAGCCGAATGGATCAAACCACCTAGAGTGTCACTATATTCAAATTTGCCTAATGTGTCCAACGTATTGGGGTCGATTATAATTGACCCTTTTTGTGTTTCGGTCAAGCAAACCACTCGGCCGTCCCCTAAATGAACGACTCCGGTGTTTGCATTATCGGTCAACGAGGCGCCAGAAAATAAATTTGCTAGCTCACCGATATATGCTAAGAAATTGTCTTGTTTAGGAACTTCCGAAAATTCACGATAGCAAAGTTTGTTATTTTTCTTGGCAGCTTTGTATGCATCGGATTCGAGTTGCCGGTGTCCCATCACTAGATGCCCATTCTCAAAGTGTAACCGGACTAGGGTAGCGTAGCCATCGAATAGGTGCCGGAAATTGTAGTCGCCTACGTGCCATAGTCCCGGTCCATTCCTTAAATACGTCCCGTTCTGCATGCAAGAATTGGAAATCAGTATTAGCTAGGTTTTTTCCCCCCAAAAATGTATTATGCTTCATACATTTTAATTTTGTTTAAAAAATTCACTCGT
This sequence comes from Oenanthe sinensis, assembly GCA_028671895.1. Classification (NCBI taxonomy): domain Eukaryota; kingdom Viridiplantae; phylum Streptophyta; class Magnoliopsida; order Apiales; family Apiaceae; genus Oenanthe; species Oenanthe sinensis. The sequence continues at coordinate 14,350,835 of CM053799.1, forward strand.
TTTAGCTCAAGTGTACGTACCGCTACTTCACAAAAAACAAAACAAAAACAAAAAAAAAAATCCTGGCATAAAGTTGCACCAGGCCAGCCATATATCATGATTGTCTGCCATACATATATTACTTTCGAAATTGGAAAAAAAATACAGTATATCTTAATTTGTCGACAATCAACAATGATATTTTGTGTGTGTCTGTGCGCGCGCTGTATTATGGATCTAATTAGAAATATTCTTCTCATGAGCAAATGAAAGTTACATACATGCATGATATATAAACAAAAATTATATGTTTGTTATTGTATAGTAATTGACATACCAACCAAAGGGGCAATTCGCCTTGAACATTAAGCTCTCCTTCCCAACGCTCTTGTTTGATACTGGTCCATGCAGCAAGCTTTTTGGTCTCACCTGTTACATCTTTCCCTGGTCGTGGTTTTACAACAACTCTCGGTGGTGGTTGTGTTGCAATATTCACGATGGTTGTGTCGCGTTTCTTACCGAAAATATTGTCTTTACCGGACACGAAACCGCCTCTAAAATCATCAAACTTACCGGAAACAGCCTTGTATCGTGCAGGTGTCAAATTAGCTCCCGAGGCTGAAAGTACTAGAGAAGCCATGTGTGAAGCGAAAGATATATGTAGATGAGAAATATTTACAGTTTTATATCTTAAGTACTACTACGGCTATGTGCAACATATTTATAGTACCTGCAACTAAGTATTCGATTGATTGATCAGGTATCTTGATTGGAGGAATTCCATTCCACTACAAGACAGTTCGATTTGTACAATTATATTTTTATTTATGAAATTAAAGAGTGCATCGTTGTTAAGCACAGTCAATCTTGCATAGTTGTATTCCGAGTAAAAAGACACGTGGCATGCACGTCACGACATGTATGAAACATGAATATATTTTGGATGCTTTTATGACTCTATTAATTTATTGGAAAACATACACAAATACAGTAATATTATATAATATTAATTTTATAATAGATTGTAAAAGAGAAACCTACAAATAATTGCAGGTCACTTGTAGATCTGGAATTAATTAACTCTTGATCGATCGGTGAATAAGAATGAAAATGATTAGGGGTTAATAACTCGTGGATCTAAAACTTCTAAGTTAGTAATTAATATGAATTAGGGAAAATTGTTAACCTTTTGCGAGTAGTGTTGGTTTTTTTTATATATCTAATTTAGGGTCAAATGGTTTAAAACAATATAATTTAGAAACAATTGTTGGAATTTATATATATATTATTCCAATTTCAGTTTGTTTCAAAAGAAAAATAATATTATTTATTAATATATATTTTAAATTTTATGTGTGAGACTTTTTAAAAGGAGACTTTTAAAGCGGAGACCTTTTGTTTTCTTGAACTTCTTCAGTTATATATGGTGACTCATGGCTCTCTAGTCCTCTAGAGATGGGTTTTTTAAAAGTTTGATCGATGTGAAAAAAAAGTTCTACTCGAGTTGCATGTTTTTGATCAATACAAAAAGAGGTCTTTACCATGGTTTTGGACTGACAACCAAAAATTACTCTCACACATAGATAAACAAGTCTATGGGCAATGATCAAGAAAGTTTTCAATCTGTTTCCCTGTACTACACCAGTGAGACAGATGTCGTGTAACGCTGGAGGTTGATTGCCATGAGTCCGTGTGTATGTAGCGGGGCAAATTCAACTTTAGCGCAGTGATTAAGTTCACGCCACGACGTTTATTCAGATGAGTTATCTTAATTCTTCAAATGTTCTTTGATTCTCTCCCTATTCTTATTATTCTTCATGTGAGACATGTTTGGAATGGATTGAATTTAGAGCATTTGATTAAAGTTTTTATCTAATTGCTGATATATAATCTGCTCAATATTTTGTCTACCTCTTATGATTACATACATATCCACAACAACAATTTTAATGTTATACTTCAGAGTTTTGTAAGCCAGAGAAGAGAAAAAATTGAGATATTCTTAAAAAATATTTTTTATAATTATGCTTTCGAATTTTTGTTTGAAACAAAAGAGAAGAATTTTTCAAAATTTCTTCCATAAAACTTTAATTCTCTCCATTTTTAGGATGATTATGAGTAATATTTTGACATTTTTTTTAATATTTCATGTAAATATATTTTTTCAAAATTTTCTCTTCAATTTGATTAAAACTTATGAGTAATTAAGCTAAAAATTTCCATTATAATTTTTTATCAATTTTCTTCTTTCACCTTCTTTTCCTTCAATTCTCTCCGTATATTAAAAACTCTGAAGTACAATATAAATCTAATTTTATTATGGCTCAAATGACCATTGTTTTAAATTGTGCTGTGTGTACTTCTATTTTGTTATTTTGTACCATTTTGATTTCCCCCCCTCGTAGTACTCTCACTACGTACCCCAATTATTATATACCGAGGACTAATCTGCAGAGTGTAGTACATTAATGTTATTAATTAACCTATAATAATATTCTAGTAGAGGAAAGGGCTTATTATTACTTTATTAGTGTATAATAATCGGCCTACTATGTATTGTATGAGTGCATTCCTTATAAAAATAATAAAATATTGAATTTTAGTGATTTAGGACAATATTGTTTTGTATTTCAACTACTACAATATTCCTTATTTTTGTTCCCTATTATTAAAATGATAATATATTTGAATTAGTATGTGGGAAATGGTTGGATCAAAAGTGTAGCAAGTAGGTAGTGAATTTTTTATTCTCAAAATTAAAATAAGGAATGGGCAAGGGTTACGTAAAAATAAGGAATGGAATGGATGTTCGCGTGATTTAATGAATTACTAAGAGACTGTTGGAGTACCATTTTATTTAGAGCAAGTCCATGCCTTACAAGATGTCAAATATAATGTCTTAGTGATTTAGTATAGACATATATCAACTCCAACAATTTGCCCTATTTTCATACCCTATTATTAAAATAATAATATATATTAAAAGATAAAAGGAGGGAAAATATAAAAGGAAGGAAAAGGAGTATAAAAAAAGGAGGGAAGTGAATATTTTATTGATAAAAATGAAATGAGATATGTGTAGTTGTAACCTAAAAATAAGGCTATGGGATGAATGCCATAGTATTTTAGGGCACCACTATGACATTGTTGGAGCACACATTTACTCAAAATATCCTATATTGCCCAGATAAATAGACTATTATAGAAGGGGGTTGAATATAATAATCTCAAAACAATCGATTATGAATACAAGAATGTAGAAGAAATAATGTTTTGTATTAACTTTTAATGAACTGAATACAAAACTCTCTCAAGAAAATCAATTTTCATAAGAGCTGTTAGGTTATGAGAATAATATAACTTGAATGAATACATAATGTAAACCTAATTCTGTGTTTATATAGTACACAGCTACAAATCCAAATACAAGAAAAATAATATTCGATTTCCATCTTTATCTTCTAAAAGACCGCTTTCAGAAAGACAATTAGAATTATATTTGAATTCCTTCTTCTTTATCCAAATCAATCTCTGATTTGTATCTTTGTCAAACTCTGATTGATCATAAACTCTGTCGGTTGATAATCTCTGATTGAGTAAACTCTAATTGAGTAAACTCTGTCTGAGTAAACTCTGTCTACAACTTCTAAACTCTGATGACGTCAGTATAAACTCTATTTGTGATATCCTCTGACAGCATCAGTTTTTGTATTTCTAACAATCTCCCCCAATTTATGCTTTATTCATTAAAACATAAATTCAACTTATGATGTCAGAAACTATATAGACAAATGTACCAGAGTTTCAGTTTTTCACCTTGACTTAAATTCTCTTATATGAAAAATCCTCAGACATAAACTGATCAAGTAATTTCTTTTCAGCAACCTTTAATAATTCAATCAGCTTCTCCTTCAGCTCTTTCATTTGATCACTAGAATCATCAATCTGGAATATTGCAGCTCTCAAGTTGTAAATTGATGTTCTTTCCATTCTGTCATCTAGAGGTATGCAACAAGCTTTCTGTCCATCAGGATTTAGTATTAGTGTAGGAATTCCTAACACCATATTAACCTTTGCATCCTTTTTAACCATATCTCTCTCTGTCCCATGTTCAAGCACATACCCAGGTCTGTATTCATCAGAGTTTACCATCAACGGCCTTTCATTCTTCTTCTTTTCTTCAACAACTCCTTCCAAAATCTGTTCCATTATCACTCCTTAGATTCTTTACCTTGTGTGGTGAACCATTCTCAATCATAGCAATATGATCAAAAATGATCTCAGCTGTTTCATCCTTTTTATGCAAAAAGTACACCAGGTAAATCTTGTGTAGTCATCTACTATCACCATAGTATATTTCTTCTTTCCAATGGACATTATGTTGACAGGACCAAATAAATCAAGATGCAATAGATGAAATGGTTGATCAATAGAATTTTCAGTTTTGCTCTTGAAGGATGTCTTCTTTTGTTTTGCGTTTTGACATGAATCACAGACTTCATCAGGGTGAAATTGAACTTTTGAAAGATCTCTTACTAGATCCTTCTTCACCAATTCATTTATGTTTCAAAGTTCAAGTGACACAACTTTTTGTGTGAATTCTAGCTTTCCAAAATGATGTTTTTCCAAGTAAACAAGTTAAAGGACCATCAGAGTTTACTCCAAGCTTGCTTCAAATAAATTGTTATGTCTGTGACCAATGAGAACCACTTTGCCAGCCTTTTTTCTTTTGAATTGACAATGTGTTTCATGAAATTCCACAAAATAACCTATGTTTGTCATTTGACTCACACTTAACAGATTATGCTTGAGTCTTTCAACCAGAGCTACATTTTCAATGATGACATTTCTAATAACAATATTGCCATATCTCAGTGTTCTTCATATGTTGCCATCTCCATAAGATACTGTTGGGCCACCCTTCTCCTTAAACTCTGAAAGCAGGGATTTATTTCAAGTCATGTGTGCAGAACATCCACTATCAATTACTAGGATATTTTTTCCTATTTCCCTGCATTCATCCTTGCTTCTGCACTCAGTAGTAAAGTTTCCCATCTTGTTACACTTGTAACACTTGACCTTTGATTTGTCAAGTGTTTTAGCTTTACCATCAACGTCTTCTCTTCTCCTGAATCTTTCTTTATTCTCTGACTCTCCATGCTTCTTTTGGAATTTGCTTGCTTTCTGTACTTCCTATATATTTCATCTTCTTGAAGCCTTTGACAATCATGACAACCATCTCCATCATGTCAGAGTCTGTGGAGTCATCAAAGTTTACATCAGAGTTTGCCTCAAACTCTGATTCACTGTTTTCCTTAATCATCACAGTTTTCCTTTTCTTGTTGAGGCTTTTAAGACTTTTTCTTTTGGTTCTTCAATCTTAGTCTCAACATTCAAGGTAACAGACTTTGCTTTGCTACTCTTTCTATTCTTTCTTTGTTGTAACTCCAAATCATGAGTTTTCAGCCTTCCATACACTTCATCTAGGGACATCTCATCCAAATCAGCTCTGTCTCTTATCAAGGATGTTTGCAAATCTCATTCTTCAGGTAGATCCCTTAAAAACTTGGTGTTTGAATCCTCATTGTCATACACCTTATCAACCAAAGCTAAGTTATTCAATAAAATCAGAAATCTGTCATAGATAACTGTGAGAGACTCATGATGTTTAGCCTCAAAGTATTCATATTCTTGAATTAACACAAATCTTCTATTCTTCTTTATCTCCTTAGTTCCTTGGCATTGAACCTCTAGTGCATCCCATATTTTTTTGGCAGTTTTACATGTAATTATCCTGTTAGACATCACAGAGTCAAGACTATTATGCAGAATATTTCTTACTTTCGCATCTTTCAGGACTTCTTATTTTTCTTCATTGGTCCACTCCTTTTTGTCCTTCAGAATATAGTATTCAGGAACTTGTCTTCCTTCCACAATTGTTGATGGCACTAACTTGGTTGGTAGATACTGACCTTCATTGATCCTGTCTAGATAATCAGGATCTGTGGCTTCCAGGAATATCATCATCTTTACCCTCCATGTAGGGTATTCAGCCTTCTTCAAGATAGAAATTCTAATACTTTCATACTTTTTTCCAGACATTGTTTTGAGGTCTTTAAGTTAAATTTAACTACCTGCTCTGATACCAATTATTGCCCAGACAAATAGACTATTATAAAAGGGGGGGTTGAATATAATAGTATCAAAATAATCGATTATGACACAAGAATGTAGAACAAATACTGTTTTGTATTAACTTTTAATGAACTGAATACAAAACTCTCTCAAGAAAATCAATGTTGTTAAGAGATGCTAGGTTATGAGAATAATATAACTTGAATGAATACACGATGTAAACCTAATTCTGTGTTTATATAGTACACAACTACAAATCCAAATACAAGAAAGATAATATTCAATTTCCATCTTTATCTTCTAAAAGATCGCTTTCAGAAAGATAATTAGAATTTTATTTGAATTCATTCTTCTTTATCCAAATCAATTTCTGATTTGTATCTTTGTCAAACTCTGATTGATCATAAACTCTGTCGGTTGATAATCTCTGATTGAGTAAACTCTGGTTGAGTAAACTATGTCTGAGTAAACTCTGTCTACAACTTCTAAACTCTGATGACGTCATCATAAACTCTGTTTTTTAATAAACTCTGTTTGTGATATCCTCTGACAACATCAGTGTTTGTATTTCTAACATCCTAAATTTTAGTTTAGGTTAATGTACATTCTTAGAACTTATATTTTAATTTGAGTGCACTGTCAAACTTGCTCTAACAACCAGATGGATTGCCCTATTTAATTTCTTATAATACTCAGACAGATTCCACTTACAAGAATGGTTTATAATTTGCATGCTCTCCGTCGTTATTTTTTTTATTAAATTAAATATGCACTTCTATAGTTGCTACTTGTTTCCTAATCAGGTCCTAGCTTTGAAATCCTGGGGCTGGTTACAAAATAACGTCCAGGGGCGTCCAAGTCTTGACCACAATATAGTCCCTCTTTTTTCCTAGGTTAGAAGTTCAAAATATATTTTTTACTTTTTTTATTAAATGTCATACTTCAATATTAATGCACCTTACTGAATCAAGATACTTGAGGGAAATAATATCGATGATAATTCTTTTCCATAATATATAGTGCAATTTTTTGTAGTGATATGCATTTTGCATTCTTTTTCTTTAATTTATGTGTCTTTATTAATCAAATAATTTCTCATCGTTTAATGATCAGACTAAATCAGCTAATTGATAACATACTGAGTTTGAGTTGTAAAAACCCTGCTTATGATATATCAGCTGGCTAGAATTCAAATTGTTTTAAGTTTAAAACGACGTATGTATTCATATGAAACAAGTTCGATGCTTTTTAAATATTATCACTTCTCATGATCAGCAAAATATACATATATGTGAGGATACTGCAGGGACTGCGGGGAACTTCTGAGATTAGAGTGATTTCTCACAAAAAACACAGTATTTATAGTTTCGTAAATAAACAATTTAACTTTGAATTATAAGTATAATATTATACAAGAATATCTTATAACTAATCCCTGGCTAGTGTGACATCATTCTCATATTTTGTATATATATATATATATATATATATATATATATATATATATATATATATATATATATATATATATATATATATATATATATATATATATATATATATATATATATATATATATATATATATATATATATATATATATATATATATATATATATATATAGGCAAATGCTCAAATAGAAACCAAGTCAAATCTAGAAACTAGAAACTAATCTAAGCCACATATTTAATCTAATCTAATGGCCAATAGAGGGCACCTCACACAATTAAAATACACTCTCTCATACACAATATCATCTAATCCCCTCCGTTTTTAGTTTGAATTTTCCCGCCAATCGGTGAATTTTTTTTAAATCTAACTTCACCACATTTTTTCTTATCTCCCAACGATCAGTTTGCATACCATATGTGCTATATTCCGGCGACTTCTATTTTTCCGGCGATCTTCATATATATTTATTTAACAAAACTGGTGATTTTTGTGATTCTTATGATACAAATTAGTGATTCTTATAGTACAAATTAGTGATTTATCTAATATAAATTAGTGATTGCATTTTTTCTGGTAACATATATAATATAAATTTGTGATTAATTTTGAAGTCGCCGGAATATAGCACATATGGTATGCAAATTGATCGTTGGGAGATGGAGAAAAATGTGGTGAAGTTAGATTTGAAAAAAGTTTACCAATTGACGGGAAAATGGAATTGAAAACGGAGGAATAAAGTTAGTTTCTAGTTTCTAGTCAAATTTAGTTTCTATTGGAGTAGCGCACACACTCTCTCTCTCTCTCTCTCTCTCTATATATATATTATATTATTAAAATCAAAATATTAAAAATTTCCTCCGTATTTAGATAATCAATTAGTTCATATTCCTTTTAGATAAGAGTTTATTTATTTTAACTTTATAAAGGGCTAAATAGTTTTAAAATCGATTAAAACACAACTTTTTCTATTTATTCCAAAAACCTATTTTAACTGCCTCAATTATTCTAAAAATCCATTTTGACTTAAACACATAACTATTCTAATTAAAACACATTTTTAGATCTACTTATTTTAAAAATCTATTTTTTATAAATATTTAAATTATTAAAATTGTGATAGTTGGATAATTAGTATAGCCAATCTGCGAGTCTACTTATATAACTTATAAACTTAGTTCTAATTATTTCAAAAAGCATTTTTAATAAAACTACATATAATATTCAAGTTTAGAAAAATCTAATTATTTATATTAAAAATCTATTTTAATCCCCTAATTGTTTTAAAATATATTGCAACTCAGATACATATAAATATTCTAATTATAAAACATTTTCAAGCCTACTTAAATTTAAAAACTTATCTTACCCAATGAACTAATTAAAATAATTTTACAAAATTTACATCGATATTGTGTTTCATAAACATAAAATTGAATGCCGATAATTTAACACTATCATTAGTATCAAAACTTAAAATACCGGAAATCAGTTTCTTAAAAATATCAATAAAATAATATAAAAAGATATCATATTTTAAAAATAATACATGCATGACTTTTGATATTATAAGCTACTAGTACATTATTAAATTAAGTTTCTCATAATCTATCATTAGTAATAAGGAACCTATTTTATTTTAGAAAATTATTATAACTAAAAAATATATAATAATTTTAATTTAAACACTTATTTAAAAATAAATATAAGCAAAACACAAACATTAAAATTAATATATTAAATATTAAAATTATAAGCCGATATAAGGTAATATATATATACACATGCCTCGTTTTATAAACTTCCTTTTGAGTCTGAAACTACACTATGTACAATAATACAAATCAACTACTATATACTCCCTCCGTTGTCCGACACCATCTTCCAAATATCAAATTGATGGACCGACGGAGTACCTCTTTTCCTTGTGGCGTTTTAAACCCTAGTACCTCTTTTCCTTGTGGCGTTTTAAACCCTTGAACGAGGATAGTTGTAATTATTACTCCCTCAGTTCACATTTTGAAGAGGATGTCCGATAATAGTTCCATAACATATTTTAATTTTTTTTTCTTGAATAAAAATTTAAATATTAAATTTTTATTTAGAGCGAAATAAATTATGAAATAATTTATATGCATCTTAAAATACGTGATAAACATCCATCTTTAAATATAAACAAATGAGTGAGACTAAATGAATACTTAATACGTGTCTAGCCGTTCAAAGTGTCCATGAAATAAAGCAATTTGCACCATGAAATGATAATGCATTCCATGAAACAAAATACACTACCTGCACTTTTCTAAATAATTTTCATATTTTATTCTCATTTAGGAAAATGGGTTACTAAAGTCATAACTTTTTATTAAAATACCACTCCTAGCAAAGGAGTCTAAAACCTAGCAAGTGCAACTGGGGCCCAATTATTTTCCACCTACACTCATATCTTGTCACAGTCTCCTAAGCTATAACCGGAAACCACACTTGTAGCCTAGTTTTTCGGCCCTGAGAAAATTTTTTGTCTGGTCCACACATGTGAAATTTCATTATTAAACATACAGCAATGATTCACTTCATACTACGATCGAGTACATAATGTTGTAAGGGTGGAAATAGAATCAAAAAATGTACTACCTCTCTTTATTAATATCTAACGTTTGATTTTTTGACGTATATTTTTTTAAAAAATTTGATTGTATAATTAAAATTATTATTTTTTAATTTTTTTTGTAAATAAAAGTTTTATTTAATATTTTTATTAAAAAAAAATTAAAAAATAATAATTTTAACTATATAATTAAAACTTTAGATGTGTTAAAAAATCAATCGTCAACTAAAACCAATGAAGTAATTAGTATATAATTAGTGAGCCACTTAATTGTGCTTACATTACACAAGTATATTAATATAAGGTCAATTCTTGCGTCGCGGAGAATGATTACTAAATACTGATTTGCGAACACGAATTGATTATGTCTTTTCCTGGTCTAGTTGATTCCCACAAATATCAAGCATAGTGTCATGGAATTGACAAATTCGTGGCAGACATAATTAGGGTTTTCCCACCAGAGGTTACAACTAATTCGGTGTCTCGTTTAAATAAATTTACTAAATCGACGGTCCGTCAATTTATGATTAAATGTGCGGAAGCTATGACTTCCACTCACGTGTTACCTTACCAACTTGCTTGTTTGATCCTCACTTTAAAATCATTTAAATGATTACCACCTAATTCTGACGAATCATTGCTGTTTCAACGGCTGCATTATTCAAAGCTTAGCCTATTAAATATTACTTCCTTCGTTGTGTTTACATTTTGGAGAGAAGGTTGTCTGACACGCATTTTAAGTTGTATAATTTTATAATTTATTTTATAATTTTTTTTGTCTAATAAAAATTTAATATTTAAATTTTTATTTAGAAAAAGAAAAATAAAAAAATTAGTTATGAAATGCTCATGCGGGACAACCTCTTTTAAATATAAACAAATGTGTGAGACTGGAGGCATAATTACGTCTTTAATATTCTTCGGTAGTTGACTACGGAGATCATGTTGGTATTCTCGAAAGTATTTAAGTTGCCATGAGGAAAGGAGGGTAGAGTATTTTCGGGACAAAGCTGGGGATTATGAACATTCAGGAGCTGCTTCATATTTTTTTGGACAAGAAAACTGCTGCATTACTTATTTGATATTTAAAAAAAGTAAAAAAATTAGTATTGTCCTATTATTTAAAATATTCATTTTATTTTATTTTTAATTTTTGGAAAACATGATGAAATTTTGGATTTTTGAGATTAATATTCACATAATAATATATAGTAAAAGATTTGTTTTTATAATACGAATGTAATGTACACATTTTTTAATTATAAATTCTTGTACTGTTTTATTGCAAGTAATAAATTCTAAAATTAATTTTTAAACTAAGAGAATGAGGAAAGTTTCATAAAGTAGTAATTAATTTCAGTATATTGTATTAATTATCTAATTTTTTTAATAATGTTATTTTTTTGTTTATACCTAATAGAATAAACCGATTCTTTGAAAAGTCCAATAAGAAATTTATTTACAACAAGATACATAAAAGAAGAGGTTTAGCTAAGAAAAAGGGAGATCGAAGAGACTGATATAAATTAAGAATACCAATAAAATGCATACTTGTAATATATATATATATATATATATATATATATATATATATATATACATATTTGTTACAGCTTTGTCAAAATTAATATAAAATAACATAACCGCCTTAACAGACCGTATCAAACGCTTATAAACCCCGGGCATGGTGCTTAGGTAACACATGTGTGCTTGTATACAACTTAAAGAACAACACTACGGCTCATCTTCTTGTTTGTCTATCTCATCCATACTTGTTAATAATTAATAAATATTTTACCAACACGCTATCAGCAATAGTGAACGAGTGTGAAGCCTGAATAAAAGACGTACAATCTAATCTTACATATTTTATTTTATATCCGTCTTCTATAAGTTTATTTATTTAAATTCATTTCATATTATTATCATTTATTAATTCAACTATAAAAATGACTCTAGCGTCAAATATTATTCAAAAATTCAATGGTCGGTTATGTTATCGTAACTTTTATATTAAATTATATTATAAATATTATAGTATATATATGTTTTATTAATTATTTAAATATTAATGTGTTATATTATATCATGTTTTAAATATTTACTAGAATGACAAACCTTGCAAAATTAGACTTTGTTGCACGAGATGTTTCTGAGAATAATTATCTGCCGTGGGTGCTCGAATTAGAATTACATCTTACTGCTAACGGGTTAAAAAATACTATTGAGTTCGGAAAAACTCCCATTGTCGAACAAAATGAAAAAACTATTATATTTCTTAGACGTCACATTCATGAAAATTTAAAATCGGAATATCTAACAATTAAAAATCCTCTCACTCTTTGAAATAATCTCAAAGATAGATTTGATTATCAGAAACTTGTTTATTTACCATTAGCAGATATGATTGGATTAATTTAAGGCTAGAAGATTTTAAATCTATTGCGGAATATAATTCCATGTTATTCAAAACAAGTTCAAAACTAATTTTGTGTGGTGAAAAAATTACCGATGCTGAGAAGATTGAAAAGACTCTCGACCTTTCACCCCAACACTATGATATTAGCGTAACGGTACAGAGAGGGCAATTTTCAGAAGTATAGTGAATTGATAGCTCTTCTTCTTATGGCTGAAAAGAATAATGAGTTACTGCTAAAAAACCATCAGACACGTCCTACAGGCTCTGCCCAGTTACCTGAAGTACATAACACGTCATTCTAGAAGAATGAACGTGGAAAAAAGGCACATAGGAGGACAAGATTATGGACAAAACCGTGGACGATGAAGTTTTCTTGGTTGGTTTCAGAACCAATATAATTCTGGTCACCTGAAGTGGCAACGTGATGGTTACAAAAACTCTGGAAACCTGTGATGACAACCTAAAATGCCAAATAAAAGGAAGCTATCACAAGAAGGAGATGCTAAAGATGTTTGTCATAGATATGGGGTTGAAGGACATTGGGTTCGCACTTGCCGAATGACGCCAAAACATCCTGTAGACTTGTATCAATCATCTAAAAGACCTAAAGGAAAAACTGATGGAGACCAACTTTGCTAATTTAACCAGAATTTAGTTAATGATGCCATAGGAAATGATGAACCCTTAAATATAACATACACGAGTACTAAATTTTATTACGACCTAGATAATTAATGTGTTTATTTATATGTAATATTTTCTATATTTCTATTTTATGTATTTATTTGTTTTAATGAAAATAATGTTTACTTTTATACAAAGTAGTATGAGAGATATATGCGTTATTGACTGCGCGACCACTCACACAATTCTACAAAATCCATAATATTTCTCATAGTTGACTAAAATCAACTCACATGTATGAACGATTTCGGGTACATCAAATATAATAGAAGGTTTCGGAAAAACTAGTTTTCTTCTACCAAATGAGACACAAATTCATATACCTAATGCCCTCTATGCTAGTAAAACTACTAGGAATCTTCTGAGTTTTAAGGATATTCATCTTAATGGTTTCCATATTGAAACTACTAATGAAAACGAAAAGGAATAACTTCTCATCACTTCAACTAGCTCAGGTTATAAGAAAATCTTAGAAAAATTACCCTCAATCTCTTCCGGGATATAGCTATATAGAGATTAAAGTCATTGAATCTCATACTGTCAATATTTCTAAAATCATATATCCAAAATCTCTTACCCTTTGGCATGAAAGACTAGGTCATCCAAAAGTGTCTATGATGCGTCGTATTATTGAAAATTTCATGGGACATCCTTTTAGATATCAAAAGATCATACCACATAACGAACTTCCTTGCTCACCATGCTCCTTGAGAAAATTGATTATTCGACCATCTCCTGTCAAACTTCAAACCGAGTCTCCAAATTTCTTAAAAAGAATTCAAGGAGATATTTGTGTCCCTATTCATCCATCTTCCGGTCCTTTTAGATACTTCAACTTGATGGTCACATGTTTGTCTACCTTCAACTTAAAATACTGCTTTTGCAAAATTACTTACCAAAATAATCAAATTACGAGCTCAATTCCCTGATTATCCCATTAAATCAATTCATCTAGATAATGCTGTCGAATTTATATCCTCAACTTTCAATGATTATTATCTATCAACATGAATCTCTATTGAACACCCTGCGACTCATGTTCATACATAAAATAGTTTGCCTAAATCTTTAATTAAAAGTCTTCAGCTCATTGCTTGCCCTTTACTATAAAGGGCTAAATTACCTACATTTATTTAGGGTCATGCTATACTTCATGCCGCGAACCTAATAAGAGTTAGACCATCCACTTATCATAAAGAATCCCCTATTAGTTCTTGGTTAAATACCTGATATTTCACATTTTAAGATTTTTTGTAGTGCAATGTATGTTCCAATTTCACCACCACAAAGAACTAAAATGAGAGCACAAAAAATATTAGGTATATATGTCGGTTTTGATACACCATCCATCATAAGATATCTTAAACCATTAATTGGTGATGTCTTTACTGCCCGATATGCTGACTATCATTTTGACGAGTCTTTATTCCATTCATTAAGGGGAGATAATTTTTTGCATCAATTAAATTCTAAACTGCCATGGAATGCATCATAATTTAATTCTATTGATCCACGTACTAATCAATATGAAACTGAGGTTCAAAGAATTATTCAAATGCAAAATATTGCTAATCAAATGCCAGATGCTTTTAATGACTCTAGAAGTATTATGACATCATATATACTCGATGTTAATGCTCCAGTGATGGTTAAAATCCCTAAACAAAAATCAATTCCTGAAGAATTGATTGATGATTCAAAACCACACCAGAAGCGTGGTAGACTTGTTGGTGCAAAAGACAATGTACCACGAAAATGATAATTAATTGGACATGCCCCAAAAGTGGAAAGTATTTTAGAAAATACCCCAGAAGTGGTATTACCTCCTAAAGAGGTACAAGCCTGTTAGTTGTCCCTTAACAATGTCAATATTTGTAGAAGGGGAGTTGAATACAAATATCAAAACTTTTTAATAACTTATAAAGTTTTGTATTTGTTATTCACTGTTTTAGTGTTTGAGAAGTATTGTTGTTTGGACTTAATATAAAAACTGAGTATAAGAAAATGAAACTTGAACAAAGATATAAAAATTACTGGTGGGTTGTTTACTTTACCAGTGAATTGATTTGCTCAAATAATCTAGGTTCTAAGACCCAGCTGCTTTAAAAGGATAAATGTGAATCAACTGATCTTACAAGTGTTTAAAAGCTTGAACAATTGATTCTTAAAAATGCTTTTTATCTATGTCACATCTATCTATACTACACTCTTATTTATATATCACAAGAGTGTTTACAAACTCGAGAATAGAATAAAAGAAGAGTATATATTCTAAGAATGTTACTAAACTATCTTTCATATTTGTCTTTAGCTATTTTGAGTAAGTTCTTCAATTTAGGAAAAACAGCTTGATTTGAGTCTTCACAGTCATAGTAGACTGTCTTCTATAGCTGTACTTTTGTCTGCAAGATTCCTGATATTTTATCCTTTGTGCTTTCCCTATTAATTGATAATTTCCTGTTAAACATATCAATTGATTCTTCCTTGCAAGCTTCGACTGATGTCTTCCTTCGATTGATCTTGATATCCATCAATTGATAATAACAATTGACTTAACGATTGATAGATGTTATCAATCGATGGGTCTTCACATTAGTTGATGGTCTTCAATCTTTAACTGACTTGACATCAATTGATCACTCATTCATTGATTCTTCAATATCAATTGATCATTCTTCACTTGTTTTTCTTGCCTTCAAACATTTAAAATTTTGACAGTCTAAGACATACATCAATTGATGACATATATTAATCGACTTCAGTATCAATTGATAAGTAGAACACTATCGATTGATCTAGTCTTATCGATTGATCAAAACTAAGTACTATAGTGTTTCATTAAAATAAATATCCATATTATCAATTGACTACTACAAAAACTTCAACTGATAAATGGTTTTCTAATCAATTGATATTTATAAGTCCATATAAATTGATCAGTTATAACATATAAATTTCTGTGATTCTAAAGTCAAGTTATCATCAAGACTAATTCCTAACAATCTCTCCCTATTTATGTCTGTGAGTTTAACAGTCATAAATTAACTTGATGATAACAAAACCAGACAAATAAACAATAATGCTAGAATCATGAAATCAAAAGCACTTTGAAGTACTGAGAAAATTTCAAGTTTCAGAAAATACCAGTTGATGATCACTTGAGAATTCTGAAGTTGACTTCATTGGTAGTTTAATTATTCCAATGCTTCATTCACCTCTTCTTCTTCTTTCTCTTTTCTTCATTTTCCTTTAACTGTTTCAAGAAAGAGCCCTTCAAGATCTTCTCATCTCTATCAGTATATCCAAGCTGTCTCAATATATATTGAATTTCTATATCAGTGATTTTATCCAAGTATTTACAAATATCAAATTACTTTTACTTTCCTTCCACATCAGTGAAAATCATCATGTATCTTGGTTCCAGCATCACTTTCTTCAACTGAGACTTCCAAATACTAATAGGTGGATCGGGATCTACCTCTGCAGAGACCTTTCTTAACTTGGTTATTTGATGCTGAATTTCTTGAGCTATGATAATGTTGAGTTTGAATCTTTTATTGAGTAGATGAAGAATTGTCTTTAATGTATTGTAGCTCTGCTTCATAATCATCTTTATTGGGTATGTAGCCTTTGTGCCATCTTCATACTCTAATCTCATTGATTCCTCATGATTTGAGGTTGCATGAAGAGTCTTGCAAGCTATCAATCTCTTCTCACTAATAATTGATATTCCTTCTATCTTGTACCCTTCCAATACTATCTCATCTTGATTTTCCTAAACTCCACCTTGTGACTCTTGAGTAATACTCTGAGATTCCTTGGTCTTCCTGATTGCCATGACTATCTTCCTTTTTGGCTTGGTCACACTGATAGACTGTTCTTTGTTTTTCTCAATAGTGGATTCCTCTATATTCCATTATTGCTCCATCCACCTTTCTATTTCTTCATTATTTTTATTCCTTTCAGCAATTTCTTTGATTCCAGTCACAATTGTACCACTCATTAATTTCTTGCCAGTTGTTCCAAAGCTTTGTTTTGACCTATTTTTCTTTTTCTTTGGATCTTCAATCATAATTGCCTTGCCCTTCTTCTTTTCCTCTAGAAAAATGTCTTGAAGAAATTTCTCAGTGTTTGCAGTGCATTCATTGGCAGCTTCCTGTGCACTTTGGTTGACAGCCTTGACTTGAGAAATATATTCATCTAAATTCCCTGTTTCAGATGCTTTGATCACCAATTCCGTGCGCTCCTTTAGCCTCTCGAACTTTCTCCTTTCTTGCTAAAAAATTCTTTGAGTTTTTTTCCCTTGCTATCCTCCTAGCTTCCAAGTCATCTTCAAATTTCTTGGATTCCATTTTTCTTTTCTTCAATGCCTCATCAGTTGATTTGGGAATTATTTGCTTAGCACCATCTCCTCCTTTCACAACTTTACTACTTTCAACTCCATCTGCCTTCACAACCTTGTTACTACCAGCTCCATTATTCTCCCCCTTTTTTAGCATCAAGTGTAGGCATGTGGTCCAGAAATCTATGCATGATGGTAGCATGAGTTACTTAACCTTGAATAATTTGTTCTAACTTGATTTCCATTGATGAAACTCTATTTTCCAAGTCTGCAAAGTTCTTGGAATCTTTAAATAGCTTTTCCTTGATGTGGTGCATTGTACCATGAGGCAGATTCTCATCTAATCTTCTTTCTAGAGCTTCTTTAGACGAAGTAATTGATCCTTGGATGCTGCTTAATTCTCTCTTCACTCCTGTAATAACCTTCTTATTGATCTTCAATTGATCTTTATAATAAGTTGCAATCCTTCTGTGAAGTGGATCCTCAATGTCTGTCTCCATCATGGCTCTCATATAGTGAGAAACAATCTCGTCTCAGCATCTCTAATAGACACTTCAGTTATACTTAACCAAGGTTCTTCATCAGAATAATCATAAATATCACCAGATACCATGTAGCATGTATCAGTTATATTGGCCAAACTTTCCTTCAAATTCCTGGTCATTTACTCTGTATGCTCCACTCCCATAATTTACTCTGCATCCTTGTTTGTAGAGGTAGCCAACCCTTGATACCTTAGATCAGGATGAAAAAAGTTTACTGGGTCTAAGTCACCAACATCTTCCTCTTCTTCTTTTCAATCAACTGCTAAACCCTCATCATATTTATCACACCATTCCCACTTGCTCCTTCTGTAAAACTTACTCCCCCTACCTCCATTGCTTCCTCTTCATCATTCATCAGTTCTAGTTCCAACTCTTATGCATAGGCTAAAATTGAAGGGTTTCGTGACACAAACGCAGCGGAATAAACGCAAAAAATATACATATATGTAATGTGCGTAAATTAAACGTGTTTGGTTATGGCCCCATCCTATATGATATTTCCAAGCTAATGGAAATATCAAGGTCAGTCTATGGTGGTTTTAAAAATACTATCTATTACATGTCTTCTTTCTTCATTGCTCCATCATCCCCTTTTGGATCACCTCCTTACTTGCAAGTCTTCATTGATAATTACATTGAATAATAAAAAATAAAACTATTCTAATGAAATTACAAGAAGAACTCGAGTTACATTCGAGATAATTAAATTACAATGAATAAACGACATGCAAGTCGTATTTAGAAACCAAAACCATAAATCAAAACCACTATCCTATGGGTCTTTAGGCCATAACCATCCACCATGCTATCATATAACACATATAATATATCTCATATTATATAATCATATCATATAATCATATATAACAAATTTCGAAATTTCAGACGTCAAACGCCTTACAGACCCGTCGGTGATAGCATAGCTATCAGTTTTGTTCATTGGCCCGATTCCAGTCAGAAAACACATATCCTTTACGAAAATCGGATACAGCAGTCAGATTTCTCCAAATCTGACGGTGTTTCAGAAATCGTATCATATACAATTCTCATAACAAGAACAAGCATATATCATATATACATACACAGAGATACATACAATCATCATATGATTATACATTACATGAATATCATATATTCATAATATATACATACATATACTCAAAATTTTAGAAAATTAAATAATTTTCAAAAAATCATAAATCACCGTTTTGGAGGCTGTAACGACATCTAATGGCTTACAGACGCAGAGCTGACTTTGTCAGTATTGCTCAGTGACCCGATTACAGTCAGAAAACACATATCGTTTACGAAAATCGGACAACGGACACAGATTTCAGAAAATCAACGACAGCCGTTTCAGAATTCGTATCGAATACGATTCCCATAATAAGAAAAACATGTATCATATACATACATCAACACACATAATCATCACATGATTATATATCATAAAATATCATATATTCATAATATATATAAATATATACATATTATATCAATATAAAATCATGATAGATCGCACGCATGCTTATATATCAAAAACTGTTAAGCACATAACCGAATTAAAACGTTTCGCAAGTAGCTCTGATGCCATTGAAGGGTTTCGTGACACAAACGCAGCGGAATAAACGCAAAAAATAAATCAAAATAGCGAAACCCTCCGCAGGATCCATGCGAAAACAAAAGATTTAATTCGGAGATAAAGAATAAATACCTTTAGAAGCTTTAACAGTTCATTAATGGAAGATTAATGGAGGTCCAAAGCTTGTTTAATCACCACGTATCCCGCTCTCGCGATCTACGCTCTACGGTATCCACACGAACACTTTTCATGAAGGATTGGTGTGTACTAGCACCCGAAAACTTCTTCTCTCTCTATCTTCCTCCTCTCTCAGAGCGGCTAGGGTTTTTGTAAAATCTCTATTTTATTAAATCAGCCCATAAAGAGATTATATAGAGAGAGGAATAAGTTTTCTAATTATAATCCAATTATAATTAATACTAATCCAAAATTCTAAATTATTTAATTAAGTCTCACTTAATTAATTAATTATTAATTTTGGAATTAGTTTAAGTAATTCATTTATTCTATTTATATAATTAATTAAGTCATACTTAATTAATATCATAAATAAAATAAATTACTTATTTAATTTAAATTCATAATTTAAATTATTTCTCCTTCAAGCGTTCTTTGTGTGTGACCCTGTAGGTTATTATTACGTTGGCAACAATTTTAATATCTAATTAAAATTGTAAACAATGAGCGGCATCTAGTAATACATCATTGCTACCCAAGTAATAATAATAAATCGGTGATTCGATTAAGCCTTTCGTGAATAATGTTCCATGTAATATAATCCCTTTAATCTTGATATTATAGATTAAACTCAAGGCATGTCTCGTGTCATCCTCTTCATAATTTAATCTTTATTTTCTTGATCGATGAGTAGACTATTAAAATCAAATCAACATTTGAGCACGGCCGTGCATTTCATAGTCTCACTCAAACAAGAGGCCAATAATATCACTCCTAAAATTAGGAGGATTAAATCCCATCTAGATCATTCATATTTCTCATACGATTCATAATATACCCAATGTCCACTTTTATCATCACCCGGTCAAAGGTAACTTTTAATGTAATCAAAGTATATTAATTCTCGTATAGAAATATAATGATTTCAGGTCTAAGGATCATTACACCATTATCACAGTGAGAATTACTTATGACACTTACTTAACATGTAGAATCTCACGGCGGGTCATTCCAGTGCCATGCATTGATACATGCACTTATGTTCTTGACTTTAGTATCCCCATACCTATGACCAATGAGATGTGGTCATCTGTCAAGAAACATACTAGTCTTTGTGCATTATTATTGTCCTTAAATAATAATACTCGACTAGGGAATTTTAGGAATAAGATACTATTCATATAATCTCATTTTTTAAGTCACATACTTAAAGATATATAATACGTATCAAAATTCCAAGGACATTTATTATGCTTTCAATTTATTACGCAGTAAATAAAACATAATAAATAAATAATAATCAATAAAACATAATCCTTAATAATAAATATTTTCCTTAAAATATAAAAAGTATTGTCTCTAGAGCACAATTACTAACAAAAATTTACATGTCACTCTCACTCATCTCTCTATTTTTCATCAGGATCTCATTCTGGAACCTCACATCTCCTTCACTCATTTAATTTGCACCTTTTAAGGTGGAGCTCTCAAGTATTTCACTCTCATTCCTGGAAGAAATAAGAATGTCCTCACTCAATTTCTCTCCTTTTACCAGGCTGTAATCCTGCCTCTCACTCATCTCACTCATTCCTAAAAGAGTTTGGGCAGTAACAAATGATTGGTGATCAATTGATGTTACTGAGATATCAGTTGAAGAAACTTTTGGGATATCCATCGATTGAGGCATACCCATCAATTGATATTGAATATAGATCGATGGCTTATCAATCGATGATTGAATATCAATTGATGAGAGAACATCAATTGATGAAGTTGAAACAATTAAAGTTGGGATATCAGTTGAGGTTATTTAGACTTGAAAATCATTGATAATTTTTGAGATGAGATCATGTTCCTCCAAGGTGTTATCCTTTATAGGAAAAACATGAGAGAATGTTATCTTCTTCTTGAGAAACAAAGAAGGAGAATTTGAAAATGATTGATTGTCTATCAACACATTTTTTGAAGAAATTTGAGTTTGTGGAGATAGAGGAATATGAATAGATAAAGACTGAGGCTGGACCTCTACATTTATTGAAGATGCATCAAAAGAAGAGATTGAAGGCTCCACCATAGTTGCATGTGGCTTTGCAGTGTGTGCTTCCCCAAGTGTCATCCTTGGTTTCTTCTTCTTTCTTTCATAGGTCTGTGGGGTTTTGGCTTTAGTGTCCCTACCCTTGATCAATGAGGGCTCTTTTCAATATTGACACCCTGTTGATTGGATGGCAATGAAGATGTGGTATTGTCCTTTTCAACAACCACGGTCTTTTAGGAGACTGTGGTGTGGTTTGACTGGTTAGACACACCCTCACCCACCTTATCCTTCTGAGTTCTTTGATGTTCCCTAGTTCACTCACCAATAACATCCTTCTCTAGTCTATCAACAATAAGTTTTTTTTTCTTAGATTTTACAACAACAAACTTTTGGGATCCTGTTGAGGTTGGTTTCTTAGATTTAGATTTTGGAATTGGTTTTGTAGCTTGGGTAGGAGGGTTGAGGTCATTGCTAACACCCTCCATAGCCGCATAAGACAAAGAATCTTGAAGTTGAGAAGAAGTAGATAATGTAGAAATGTATACCTGAACAAAAGGTGGATAAACCAAGTCCATATTGCTGTGAAGATTGATTCTTACCAAGTCTTTAAAAACCCTTTTGTTTTAGACCCAACAATTCAGAGTTTCTGTCTCCTTGCTAATTTCAATATCCTTGACAAAATGGTTAATAATTAACATAATAAATCTAGCATAGTAAATATGATTAGATCTACTAGTTTTATTACCCAAATTAGGAGCAATTTCATTCAAGATTATAACAGACAGATTATGATATTTTTCAAACAATATTCTATAAGCTACTTGTTGCATACTAGTGGTTATTGCATCAAAATTACTGATTTTACCACTAAAACACTTAATCACAACATCAAAGAAATAAGACCATTCTTTCCCAAGGTGCTTTCTAACAACATTACCTAAACTGATTTCAGGATTAATATAATTAATATCCCTAAGCATGCTCTGTGGGTGCATTTTCAGTGTTGTTAGATGGCAGTCCTAAACATTCATTTAAAATAATAGTAGTAAGAATGTACTTATCTCCCTTGCAGGTGAATGTAATTCTTGAGAAATCACTTACAACTTCAGCACTGGACCATAATTCCTCCACCAAATTGCAGACAATTTTAGGTGTCTCATTCAGAGCCTTTTTGACTTTACAGTCTTCAAGGAACTTCATCAAAGAATGGAATGCTGTTGGTACCTCATCCACCAAGGTGAAAGCAACAAAGTTGTTGAGTTCATAATAGCAACCGCCTTGGGACACCTTTTTGGATAATGTTGATAGAGATACCATTACTTGTGTGATTGTTAGTATGCAAGTAACTTGAAGAAATTGAGGGAAATTACGAATTGCAAAGAGAAATAATTAGGGTTTGAGTTCACAGAGAGAAATAGAGAGCGAGAGATAATCAATTGAGAGTAGAGAAAAAAATATGTAAGTAAGAATTAAAAGGAATTTTAATCTCACTATTTATATTTTTGAAGAATAAATGATTGCTTAATCAATTTATTTCCCAGTATAGAACTCAAATGACCATTAGATGAAAAGTAAATTAACAGAGTTACTAATTCTGGTAATCGACTGTTATACTTATAGAGATGTAAGTATAATTCGATTAATAGAATTAGTAATCAACGACTAGATTTGTTACAGGTCGATTGATGATATGAAACCTAAAACTCCCATGTCATCGATGAATAAGATTTATCCAACGACAGGTAACAATATCCATCGATAAATAAATATATCATCAATTGATATATTTATCTGTCGACAAATAAAAATATCCATTGATAGATAAAATGCCTATCAATTGATTATTGAAGAATCAACAGATAAACATAATCAATGGCTATAATTTAAAATAACATAAAAACAATAACTTGTTAGATATTGTTAAAGATTAAATAAAGTTAAGTATACCTAAATCACAAACCAATCTATTGAAGGTAGATTCATCTAGTGGTTTGGTAAAAATGTATGCAAGTTGTCTTTCACTAGGGACAAAATGTAATTTAACAATACTATTCATTACATATTCCCTAATGAAGTGATACCTTATGTCTATGTGCTTTGTCCTTGAGTGCTGAACTGGATTTTCAGTTATGACAATTGCACTTGTATTGTCATAAAATATTGGAATTTTGCTAGATTAAATCCATAATCAAAGAATTGATTCCTCATCCATAACACTTGTGCACAAAACTCTCAGTAATAATATATTCAGCTTCTGCTGTGGATGTGGATACTGAATTTTGCTTCTTGCTAAACCATGATACAAGCTTATTTCCTAGGAACTGACATTTGCCATTTGTAATTTTTCTGTCAATTCTGCAACCTGCATAGTCTGCATTTGAATAGCCTATTAGATAAAATCCAGAGTCTCTAGGATTCCAAATACAAAGATTTGGTATTCCTTAGAAATATCTGAATATTCTTCTTATAGCAACCAATGAGGTTCTCTATGATCAGCCTGAAATCTAACACAAAGACATATAACAAACATTATGTCTGGCCTACTTGCAGTTAAATAAAGTAATGAGTCAACCATGCCTCTATAACTTGAAATGTTCACTTTAGCTTAGTATTCAATTCAAGTTTAGTGGGAGTGGCCATAAGAGTTTTTGCGGAAGAACATTCATCTAAATTAAATTTCCTTAATAAGTCAAAAATATATTTGATTTGATTTATAAAGATACAATCTTTAACTTTTTTGACTTGCAAACCAAGAAAATAAGTAAGTTCTTGTTAGGAATCTATGTAACTTTGATGATAACATTAAATCTTAGAATCATGAAATTATATTTCTATTGTAACTTATCAATTGATATGAAAATTATAAATATCGATTGATCAGGAAACCAATTATCAGTTGACATTTTTATGTTAATCAACTAATAATATGGATGGTAGCATAGATGTACTTAGTCTATTTTAATTTATATGGATTTAGTCGATTGATAATTTTCTCATCGATTGATACTAGAGTCGATTGATGTTGGTCATCAATTGATGTATAACTTAGACTGTCAAATTGTAATTATTTGAAGATATGAAAATTGTAGAAGTGAATGATGATCAATTGATATGGAGGCATCAACAGATAGAAGATCAATTGATAAAAAGCTAAGTCAAGAAAAGCAAAGACCATCAATTGATATGAAGTCCCATCGATTGGTATATCGATTGATAACACTTATCAATCGATAAGTCAATAGCTATTATCAGTCAATGGATATTAAGATCAATCGAAGAAGAATATCAGTCGATGGATACAAAGAAGAATCAATTGATATGCTTAACATCAAATTATCAATTAATAGGGACAGCTCGAAAAGACATAAAACATACCTATGGAAGATAGTATATACTGACTGTGAAGACTCAAAGTGAAGCTGTCTTTCCAAAACCGCATACCTTTCTCAGAATAGAAAAAGGCAAAAAGTAAAGATAGATAAAAGTCAATCCTAGAATAGATTAAATTTTTTTTATCCTTTCTTGGAATTGTAAACATACTTGTCATATATAAACAAGTATGGTATCATTGTTAGAGATAAGTAGTTAGACAATATTTTAAGAAAAGCTGTTTAAGAAAAGCACTTGTAAAAACAGTTGTTCATCTCTCTAACTTTTTATTCGCAGCTAGGTTTCTTCAACCTAGATCTTTTGAGCAAAATACAAGCTGATGGAAAAATTAATCCATCAATAATTTTAAATATCTTGTATTTGTTCAAACAATTTTCTAAGTTTTAATTGTTCATATCTTAACTATCTCTTCAACACTTTCAAACTGTTAAAAATCAACTACAGAGGTGATATTTGTATTCAACCCCCCTTTCTACAAATATATACAATGTTTCAAGTGAATAACAATTGGTATCAAAGCAGGCTTTCAACATACAAAAAGTTTAAAGATCTAGAACAAGTCAATATGGGCCAAAAGGATTCAGGTGTAAAGATTCCAGTGTTGGAAAAAGAAGGGTACTTTTCATGGAAAGTTAAAATGTACCAGCATCTACTTTCTCTTGACCCTTCCTATGTTAACTGCATAGAGAAAGGTCCTTATGTTCCCATGAAGCTGGTCACAAGTGTAAATCCTGATGGAACTCCTGCATTTGACAAATATGTTCCAAAACTCATCACTGAATCCACAGAAGAGGATGAAAAGGAAGTGTTTAAGGACAAAAAGGCCATGAAAATTCTGTTCAATGGTCTAGATAAAGATATGTTTGACAATGTGATAAAATACACTTCATCAAATGAGGTATGTGATACTCTTTAAATTCTATGTGAAGAGACTGAACAAGTAAGGAAAAACAAGATGCAACTCTTGATTCAGAAATATGAATCTTTTCATTTCAAGTGTGGAGAATCCATCAATGACACTTATAGTAGGTTCCAAAAGCTTTTGAATGGACTAAAACTATATGGTAGGGTTTATACAACTAAAGATACAAATCTGAAATTTCTTAGATCTCTTCCAAAAGAATGGAAACCAATGACTATCTCCATTAGACAATCTTAGGATTTCAAGGACTATACTCTTGAGAAACTTTATGGTATTCTCAAGACATATGAGTTGGAAATCCAACAGGATGGTGAGATTGAGAAGAATCAAAGAAAAGACAAGACTGTGAATTTGATGGTCAAGGGAAATGAAGAAAAGAATGAAAGTGACTGTGTAGATGGATCTATCATGATGGCTGATGATGCTGTTGAAGAATCATCCAAAGGAAATGGAAAGGGAAAATGTGAAGAAAGTGAAGCATGCTCTTAGGATGATTTAGATGAGATTGTTGAGCACCTTGTATTTATGTCAAGGAAATTCTCAAAACTAAAATTCAAAAGGAATCCAAATATTTAAAGGCCTGGATCCCAGTTTAGAAATAACAACCAAAATAAGAATTTGATTGACGGATCAAAGTTCAAATATTTTAACAGTGGATTGGCTGGTCATTTCTCCAATGAGTGCAGAAACCAAAACAAGAGAAGAAGGTAAAATCATATGATGACATTGACTATAAAAAAGTATTTTGACCTTCTCAACCAAAGAGAAAAGGCATTTGTAACTGAGGAGAAAGACTGGGCTGGTTAGTACAGTAATTCTGAAGAATTCATCAATCTAGCACTAATGGCCAATCATGAAGATGAAGAGGCTAGTTCATCATAAAATCAGGTATTAGCTACTAACTTTTCTGAATTATCAAAAGATGAATGCAATAGTACTATAAATGAGATGTCCAATGAACTGTACAACTTGCATGTCACTTTGAAATCTATAAACAAAGAAAATCTCAAGTTAAAGAATACCATTGATGCCTTAACTGAGATAAACAATTTTCTTGAAAATGAACTTATTTGTTTAGAAAGATTCAAGTAGGAAAGTAAGGATGCTAGGGATGAACTAGTAAACAATTTGAAAAGAGAAGAATTGTTGAAAGAATAATTAGCTAGAGAAATTGAAACCAATAGCAAATGGAATAGGTCTGCTAAAACTGCAAAGAAAATTATTGATGTTCAGGGTGTAAATACCTTAGGAGAATCCCCTAAATCAATAAGCACGCCATTGGTTAACACCTCAAGGGATAAAGATCAATCGACTGCTAATCCTCTATCGATCGATGAGGATTATCAATCGATTGATTCTGAATCAACTGATAAGCATCCATCGACAGGTAAACCATCAATGGCTAACAAGAAGAACAAATTTAGTATCCCTATAAAATTTGTTAAGGAAAAATATCCCGTAAATCAAGATGAGACTAAGGTTGAAAAGATTAATATTGGTAGCTTATCTAAGAAGCAATTAAAAGAAAAATTGGAAAAGATAACACCTGTTGAAATTAACCATCTTAAGTTTGAGAAAAAGAAAAAGAATATGAATGGAAATGTAGGCATAAATAAGCATAATAATTACACTCCTGATATGTATGCACCTAGAAAGGTTTGTGATAAATGTGGTAGTGTAAATTATTTATCTATGCATTACAAGAGAGAAAAAAGTTTCATACCTGCAAATGATTTGAATGCACATACCATGTCTACAAATGCCATGCTTTCCAATCCTATGCTCATGAATGCCATGTCTTCTAATTTGGTTGCACCACATGCTCACATGCCATATGCACAATTTCCATACATATACAACCCATTCTTTGCATATGTAAATATGAACATGCCTGGAATGTCATGGAACATGCCTAAAGTAGATAATGAAATGCGTAGAAATTTTGCAATGAGTTCCAAGGTGTCTGAGCCCCAAAAGCCATCTCCTAAAGTTAAAGTGGATTTGAACCCGCCAAACAAAAGGAGCCTAAAGTGGCAACTAAGGTTCAGGCTGCAACTAATAAAAGAGGACCCGAGGCATCTTGGGTACCAAAAACTACTTGATTGGTTTTAAATGTATACAGGGAAACAGGAGGAAAAATCTCTATTATCTAGATAGTGGATGTTGTAGGCACATGACAAGAGATATGCCCCTACTCATAAAGTTTGTGGAAAATGCTGACCCAGGAGTTACTTTTGGAGATAACAGCAAAGGTTTTACTCTGGGATATGGCTCTATTGCAAGTGAAAATGTTATCATTGAAAATGTAGCACTGTTTGATGGATTAAAGCACAATTTATTGAGCTTTAGTCACCTGTGTGATAATGGAAATGGTGTATGGTTTTCAACTGGATCATGCATCATAGCCAACAAAGAAACTGGTGAAATTCTGTTAACTAGAGGAAGAAAAGGAAATTTCTATGTGGCTGATTTCAATTCTGTAAAAGCAAATTCAATGACATGACTCTTAAGCAAAGCCAACACAGATGAAAGCTGGATTTGGCACAAGAAGCCATCCCATCTAAATTTCAAAGCCATGAATTAATTGGTTAGAAAGAATTTGGTTAGAGGCTTCCAGAGATGGAATTCACCAAGTATGGTTTGTGTGATGCTTATCAAAAGGGAAAACAAAGGAAGACATCATTCAAGTCAAAGTCTGAATCATCAATTAACAAGACTCTGGAGCTATTGCACATGAATTTATTTTGTCCTATCAACATAACGTCAATTGCCAAAAAGAAATATGCCTTAGTAATTGTGGATTACTTCACAAGATACACATGGGTACATTTCTTACATTCTAAGGATGAGGCAAGTAAATTAATTATCAATCATGTGAAGAATGTTGAAAATAATACTGAATGGAAGGTTAAGAAAATAAGAAGTGATAATGGTACTGAATTTAAGAATGCAACAATGACAGAATTTTGTGAAGAAAAAGATATCACTCATCACTTTTCTGCTCCTAGAACATAACCTTAATAGAAGCTGCTAGAGCTATGTTAGAAAAAGCAAAACTTCCTACATATTTCTGGGCAGAAGTAATTAACAATGCTTCTTACATTCAAAACATTTCAATGGTCAATAAGTCACAAAAAAAACTTCATATCAATTGATGAAGAAAGACAAGAAGCCAACAGTTAATTTTCTTCATTTTTTGGCAGCAAATGTTTTGTCCTAAGAAATCAGGGAGAAAATATGAGAAAGTTTGAAGCCAAGGCTGATGATGCAATATTTGTTGGATATGGAATAACGACCAAATCTTACAGAGTCTACAATCTTAGATTAAATATTATTTTGGAATCCATTCATGTGGTCTTTGATGACAAGAAAATTTAAGGGTTGTTTGATGAAGGATATCAGGACTCTTTGCATTTTGAGAATGAATCAACTGGTAATGGTGAAGAAAGTGATGATGATGTGGAAATTTCAAGAAATCAAGTACCCAGAAATTCCCAATCAATTGATGTCAATATACCAACAAATAATTTATCAGTTGATGATCATCAATCGACTGATAATACATTAATTGATAATCCGTCGATGGATAATAGTTCTACTCATCAATCCTCAAGTAGAGTGTCCATCTTAGGGGGAGGTTTTTCAACCACTCAATCACATCACAATGATCATAATAATATAGATGATCATGAAGAATCTTCTTCAATAACAAATTTACCACCACAAATGATATGGACTAAAAGTCATCCCTTTGAGTTGATTATTGAAAATGCAAATGATGGTGTCAAAACTAAAAATACAACTCAAAATGAATGTTTGTATAACAGCTTTCTATCACAAGAAGAACAAAAAAGGATTGAAGAAGCCTTGAGTGATTCTGATTGGGTGATAGCTATGCAAGAAGAGTTGAACCACTTTGAAAGAAACAAGGTATGCAAGCTGGTGCCCAAACCAAAGAACAAATCTGTTATTGGAACAAAATGGGTATTCAGGAATAAAATGGATGAATCTGGTACAGTGACAAGGAATAAAGCAAGATTGGTGGCTAAAGGCTACTCACAAGAAGAATGCATAGATTTTGATGAAACCTTTGCCCTGTTGCAAGACTAGAAGCAATCAAAATCTTTATAGCTTATGTTGCTCATGCTAATTTCAAAGTCTACTAGATGGATGTAAAGAGTTCTTTTCTCAATGGAGAATTAAAGAAAGAAGTATATGTGGAACAACCTCCTGATTTTGTAGATCTTGTTCATCCTGGATTTGTGTACTATCTTCTCAAAGCACTGTATGTTTTGAAGCAAGCACCTAGAGCCTGGTATGACACACTATCTAAATTCTTGATTGAGAATCATTTTACAAGAGGTATTGTTGATAAAACTATCTTTCATAGAAATGTTAATGGTTCTAGTATACTCGTTCAAATCTATGTAGATGGTATTATCTTTGGCTCAACTAATGAAAAACTTCGTCAAAAGTTTGCTAAGTTGATGCAGAGTTAATATGAAATGAGAATGATGGAAGAACTAACCTATTTTCTTGGTTTGTAAGTCAAACAAGTTAAAAATGATATTTTCATATATCAAACTAAATACATTTCTGATTTATTAAAGAAATTTGATTTAAATGAATGTTCATCTATAAAAACTCCCATGACCACTGCAACTAAACTTGAATTGAATACCAATGAAGCTAAGGTAGACATCTCAAGTTATAGAGGCATGGTTGGCTGATTGCTATATTTAACTGCAAGTAGGCAAGATATAATGTTTGCTACATGTTTTTGTGCTAGGTTTTAAGCTGATCCTAGAGAGTCTCATTTAATTGTAATAAAAAGAATATTCAGGTATCTCAAAGGAACACCAAATATTAGAATTTGGTATCCTAGAGATTCTGGGTTTTATCTAATTGTTTATTCATATATAGACTATGCAGGTTACAGAATTGGCAGGAAAAATACTACAAACACTTGTCAATTTCTAGGAAATAAGCTGGTCTCATGGTTTAGCAAAAAGCAAAATTCAATATCTACATCTACAGCAGAGGCTGAATACATTTTTGCTAGAAGCTGCTGTGCACAAGTGTTATGGATGAGGAATCAATTGGTTGATTATGAATTTAACTTGAGCAAAATTTCAATATTCTGTGACAACAACAGTGCAATTGCTATTACTGAAAATCTAGTTCAACACTCAAGAACCAATCACATTGATATAAGGTACCACTTCATTAGGGAACATGTAATGAATGGTACTGTTGAATTACACTTTGTTCCTAGTGAAAGACAACTTGCAGACATTTTTACCAAACCATTAGATGAACCTACCTTCAATAGATTGGTCTGTGATTTAGGTATGCTTAACTATGTTTAATCTTTTAAATGTCTGTCAAGTTATTTATTTTTGTAATTTTTAGATTAATAAACATTGATCATGTTAATCTATTGATTTCTCCATAATCAATTGATAAACATTTTATATATCAATGGATATTTTTAAAGCTATTGACAGATAAATATATCAATTGATGATATATTTGTGTATCGATGGATAGTAGTACCTGTCGATGGATAAGTTAATTATCAATCGATGACCTGGAATTTTTAGGGTCCATGTCATCAATCGACTTGTACAAATATCCAACCGTTGATTGCTTATTTTATCAATTGATGCATACATACAGCCTTGTATGTATAATAGTCGATTGCCAAAATAAGTAATTCTTTCATTTACTTTTTATTTAAACGGTCAATTGAGTTCTATTTTGAGTAAGAAAGTGTTTGAGAATTCAGTAAATATAAATAGTGAGATTAAAATTTACTTTAACTCTTACTTGTAATTTTTTATTTACTAACTAATTCTCATCTCTCTCTCTCTCTACAAACTAAATCCCTGTCTCTGTACTTTCAATTTCTACGATTTACAAGTATATGCCCTCATCTTCTACTTTAAAAAAATGGTTGCTTCATCATCTAAGAAGGTTTCTTAAAGTGGATGCTACTTCGAACTCAACAATTTCGTGGTCTGCACTGTTATGGAGGAAGCACCACAAGGCTTTCATCCATTGATGCGATTCCTGGAGAATAGCAAGGTCAAGACTGCACTTAGTGAAGCACCCAAAATAGTTTGCAAGTTGGTAGAGGAATTCTTGGCCACTGCAGAAGTTGCCAAGGACTACTCTTCCATTTCATTTATGTGCAAAGGAGATAAGTATTCTTTAACTACTGTTTCTATTGATGATTGCTTAAATTTTCCTGCTAGTAACACTGATAGATCAACTACAGATGAGGACATTAGAAACATGCTTAGGTCTGTTAATTATGCTGAACCTGATATAAGTTTAGGCCATGTTGTTAGAAAGCATCTTAGGAAAGAATGGTCTTACTTCTTTGATGCAATAATAAAATGCTTTAGTGGTAAGATTAACAACTTTGATGTTATAACAACAAGTATGCATGAAATAACTTATAATATTTTGTTTAACAAGTATTATAATCTATCATCAATAATAATTAAAGAAATTGCAACAAAATTAGGTGATAAATCTAATAGATCTAATCATATTTACTATGCTAGATTTATTATGCTTTTTATTAACCATTTTGTGAAAGATATAGAAGTAACCAGGGAAACAGAGACTCTGGACTGCTGGGTCCAAAACAAAAAAGTCTTCAAAGACTTGATCAGGATCAATCTTCACAATAATGTGGAATTGATCTATCCACCTTTTGTTCAGGAATTTCTTTCTAACTTACCCTCTTCTCAATCTCAAATTTCTTTGCCTTCTGTAGCTATGAATGGTGTTAGCAATGACCCCAACCCTCCTATCCAAGTTACAAATCCTATTTCAAAATCCAAATCTAAAGAGCCAACCTCAACTGGTTCTCAAAAGCCTGTTGTTGAAAATCTAGAAAAAGAAAAACCCCAAGTGATGATAGACTAGTTGGAGGGGTTACAGGTGAGAGAACTGGGGGAAATCAACAAACCCAGAAGCATAAGGTGAGTAAGGATGATTAACCCAAACCAAACCAATCCACAGTCTCCCAAAAGGTTGTGGATGTTAATAAGGACATAACAACATCTCTGTTGGCACCCTCTCAACAGGGTGCTAATATTAAAAAGATCCCACAGCCAAGGGCATTCAACAAAGGGGAGGACACACAAGCCAAAACACCAAAGTCTTATGAAAGGAGGAAAAAGAAAGTAACCTTTGCACAAAGGGAGACACACACTGCAAAATCATAGAAAACTGTGGTGGAGCCTTCTTACCCTCAATTTGATGCATCTCCAATAAATATGGAGATGCAGCCCCATTCACTATCTATTTTTATCCCTTTTTCTCCTCTTCAACAAATTTTTTCAGAAAATGTACTGATAGATAATCAGACATTTTCAAATTCTCCTTCCTTATTACTCAAGGAGAAACCAAGACTCCATCTTAAGTCTCCTTCAAAGGATTCTCAAGACACCATTTCAAACACCATTACAAATATTATCTCTTTTCTAAACACAGATATCCCTTCAGTTTCACATGTTTCAACCTCACCAATTGATGTACTCTCATCAATTGATAATCAGCCATCGACTGATAAGCCATCGATTGATATTCAACATCAATCGACGGGTATGCATCAATCGATAGGTATGCCAAACACATCAACTGATAACATTTTCACATTAATTGATAATCAATCAATTGATGTTGCACACACTCTTGTAGGAATGAGTGAGTTGAGTGAGAGGTAGGCTTGTAGCTTGGAAAAAGGATAGGAAGTGAGTAAGATCATTCCTATTTCTTCGAGGAATGAGAGTGAAACACTTGAGGGCCCCACCTTAGAAGGTGCACAAGGTATGAGTGAGGGAGATGTGAGATTTCAGGATGAGATCCTGAAGAAAAATAGAGAGTTGAGTGAGAGTGACTTTAGG
This sequence comes from Oenanthe sinensis, assembly GCA_028671895.1. NCBI lineage: Eukaryota > Viridiplantae > Streptophyta > Magnoliopsida > Apiales > Apiaceae > Oenanthe > Oenanthe sinensis. The sequence goes on from CM053799.1 coordinate 14,385,025, forward strand.
ATTCTATAATATGCTGAGGAGCTGGAAAATGAACTCATGTTAGAAGGAGAAGGAGTTTAGGAGATAGGGGGAGTGCAGGACTTAGGGGGAGTTTCTATTGTTAATGAAGCTGGTAGCAGTGGAGTTAACAAAGAGGCTGAAGGTGTTGAAATGGTGATTGGTGAAGCTGATGAAGATGTTGATGCAGGAGAGTTGGATCCAAGGAATTTTATGCATCCTGATCCAAGATATCAAGGATTGACTACCTCAATAAACAGGGATGCTGAGTTAATTCTAGGATTGGAGCATACTGAACATAGAAAATGAGTTTGAAGGAAATAATAGTCAATGTTGAAGATGTGTGTCATCTATATCCAAGAGATATTGACAATGACAGTGATGAAGAACCCTGGATGAGCACAGTGGATGGCAGCTTAGTAGATGCAGAAGAAGAACTCCTTTATCAGTATATGAGGTCAATGATGGAAGTGGAATTTACTAATTCTACACACAGAAGAATAACTCAATTTTTGAGGGACCAACTCAAAGTTTAGAAGATGACTGTGACATGAGTTAGACAGGAATTGGTCTCAATCAAGGACTTAATTTCCACTTCAAAGGATGTGCTAGAAAGAAGGTTGGATGATAAATTACCTCATGACACTCTCTATCACATTCAACAAAAATTTCTGAAAGATGCAAGGGGCTTCACTGATTTGGAAAAGAGGGTCTTCTCTTTTGAATCAAAGATGGATGATATTATCAAGGGACATCCCCTCCATGCACAGATTCTATAGAAATTTCTTGACAGAATGCCACCACCTCCTTCTTGTGATGATAACAAAAAAAGGGAGAATAAAGATAAGAAAGATAAGGACAAGGATGACAGTGGTGGGAATGGAACATGAGGGGTTAAAGCTAGCAGTAGGAGCATACAAATAGAAGGAAGGAGGAGCAGGAACAAATCATCAAATTATTCCAAAGATTATTTGAAAAAGAAAAGAAGCAATGCACAATAATTTAATGTTGTCTTGGAAGATAAGAGAATAACTAAAGAAAAGGAAACCAATGAGCTAATTGAGAGAGAAAGAAAAAGATTTGAGCAATTGAAACAAAGCACATAGATGGTAAAAATGGCTGCTCAAAGCTATAAATGAGAATGCAACAACAGCTGCAACTGAGGTAAACCTTCATGCAGATAAACTTTCTCAGTTAGCAGAAAAGAAAAAGGGGAAAGCTATCATGATTGATGAGGGGAAGAAGAAGAAAAAAAAATTTCAAGTGAAAAGTTTCTACAAGGAGCCATTTCTTCAGAAAGTGCAGATGCTGCTAGGAGAGAAAAGGAGGATGTTGAAATGACAATGCAAATGCAGCTGGAGTGGAATCAAATGGATGCAACTCAAGACCAATCCTCAAAGCCAAAGAGGCAAATCAAAATGGCCAAGAAAAAGACAATCAAACCCCAAGAATCTATTCAACATGAATAATCTTCAATGAAGGAAAAACAAGAAGATTGAAAAGAAATTGTTCTCGAAGGATATGAAATGAAGGAAGTGCTAAGAATAAATGAAAAAAGAATAATGGGTTATAAAACTCATCCAATAACTTCAAATCATGAGGAGTGCATGAGTTTGAAATATGAAGATGGATACAAAGCAACCTACCCAATGAGGCTGATCATGAAGAAGGGTTACAATACATTGAAGACAATTTTGCCTCTACTCAACAGAAGATACAAGTTAAACATTGCAGTTGCTCAAGAGCTGCAACATCAAATCACAAAGCTGATGAGATTGCCTGTAAAAGCTGATCCAGATCCTCCATTGAAGCTTTGGGAATCACAAGTGAAGATTGTCGTGCTGGAACCAGTTTATGCCATGATATTCACAAATGTTGAAAGAAATAAAAAGTACTTTGACATTTATAAATATCTTGACAAAATCACAGATCAAGAAATCATTTATCTTATGAGGCAGCTTGGAGATTCAGACAGAGATTAGCAGATATTGAGAGGCTCATTCATAAGGCAACCAAAGGAGAATGCTGAAAAGAGGAAGAATATGAAGAAATGAACCCTGGAAAGATAGAAGAAGCCTGCAAAGTTCACAACAATGGTACTTCTAAATATTAAGTACTATTTAATTTCCTGATTCTATATGAATGTAATTGTATTAAGGGTTTTATTATCATCAAATAGATTTATGCTTGTTTCTGTCACAAACATAATTAGGGGGAGATTGTTAGGAATATATGTAACTTTGATGATAACATTAAATCTTAGAATCATGAAATTATATTTCTATTATAACTGATTAATTGATATGAAAACTATAAATATCGATTGATCAGGAAACCATTTATCAGTTGAGCATAGGTGTACTTAGTCTATTTCAATTGATATGGCTTTAGTCGATTGATAATTTTCTCATCGATTGATACTAGAGTCGATTGATGTTGGTCCTTAGACTGTCAAATTGTAATTATTTGAAGACATGAAAATTGTATAAGTGAAGGATGATCAATTGATATGGAGGCATCAACAGATAGAAGATCAATTGATAAAAAGCTAAGTCAAGAAAAGCAAAGACCATCAATTGATATGAAGACCCATCGATTGGTATATCGATTGATAACACTTATCAATCGATAAGTCAATAGCTATTATCAGTCAATGGATATTAAGATCAATCGAAGAAGAATATCAGTCGATGGATACAAAGAAGAATCAATTGATATGCTTAACATCAAATTATCAATTGATAGGGACAGCTCGAAAAGACATAAAGCATACCTATGGAAGATAGTTGAAACCCTTTAGATTTTGATGATCACACTGTTAGCAAGCTGAAAGCTTGTATATGATATAAAATAGCAAGCTGTTATACATGTACTAACTTGGTTTTGCAGGTAATAGCTTACTGATATGGTTATCAGTACAATATATATTTAAGTACATTGACAGCAAGCTGAAAGTAGGAAAACAAAGTGTTTCAGCAAGCTGACAGCATGGTAACAGGTTGTATCAGCAAGCTGGCACTGGAACGCAGAAACTGTTTGGATAAGCAAGGAAGTCCGAATTTCATGGAGAATTTATAGGATCTTTACTTGTACGAGTCTATCTAATATATATGTGGTTATATATTATATTCGAGCTCAGTTTTATCAAATTCAAACAGATTTTAATATTCAAATTAATTTTCCTATTTAATAGGAGTTGGAGTTTGACTAAAACTTATCTTCTAAAACTAACTCTTATCTATACTATATTGAGGCTGATTTCAAAAGGTTCTATCATCTTATTTATCCTCAATATACGTACTTTTAAATATATATACGTACCTTATCTTAACTAATTCAAACGTTGTAATTTCAATGTTAGTTTTGGTTTGATAAAATCGAATATATATATATATATATACAAGTGTGTATAGTTTTTCTCCAAAAAGAAAAGGAAGTGAAGCTAAACTGATTTGAAACATATATACACACTTCTTCTCAAACTAAAAACGTTCTTAGCAAATATCTTTGAGCTCTAGTATTCTATATACTTATATATATACGTTAGAGAGCTTATAGTTTGAGTTGTATCTTTATTCACTTGTATTGTTCAAGGTGTAATTGGTTGTGGCTGGATATTGAGCTTGTGAAACAGGGTTTGGGAACTAGAGAGCTAGAGAAGGCTGTACTAGGGTAGTATAGTGCTTAGAGAGCTAGAGAGTACAAAAGAACAGGGGTTTCAGCAAGCTAGTATCAGTTGCAAGGGAATATGGGAGGAATATTATTGTAATCTTGTAATCGGTTGTTCATTGATTAATAATATTCTCTCTTACCAGTTGGTAGGGGACCAGGACGTAGACCATAGGAGATTAGGGGTCGAACCTGGCTAAAAGATCTGGTGTTATTTACTTTTTCTATACTGCATTGCATATAGCAGCTAGCTGAAAGTGTCTGTTAATCAATCTTAGCTAGCTGACAGGCTTAATAACTCGGTAAAATTAAAATTGGTCTTTGTTAGCCATAACACCTATTCACCCCCCCTCTAGGTGTGCATTTTCATTTGGTATCAGAGCAGGCTATACTAATATCTTCTGTAACAGGAAAGTATAGAACAGATGGCTGACAAATATCCAATGGGAAGTTCAGGCTCGAGGGCACCTCTACTACTTGGCACAGAAAACTACAACTGGTGGAAAGGTAGAATGAAGCAGCACCTGGCCAGAGAACCCATGGAGTGGAGAGTTACAGAAAAAGGTCCTTTCAAGTTTCTTACTACAGATGGTAAAGAAAAAGATATAGATGAACTCACTGCTGATGAGCTGATCAAGCTTGCTTACAACAACCGAGATATCAACACTATCATGACTGGTTTATGTCCTGAAGAGAGTGATAAAGTTTCTTCATGTACTTCTGCAAAGGAGATGTGGGACACTCTTGAATTATGTCATGAAGGTTCAAAAGCCTTAAAGAAGGTTAAACTCAGCAAGCTGATGAACGAGTATGGTAATTTCAAGCTCAATAAAGATGAATCTATTAAGGATGCTCAAACTAGGTTCCAAGTCACTATGAATGGTCTCACTTTACTTGGCAAGAAAATTCCACAAGAAGAGATCAACATGAAAATCATTAGTGCTGTTCCATGGATCTATGAACCGAAGGTCACTGCCTTAGAATCCTCTCCAACAATTGATACAATGGATACTCTAAGTGTTTTTGCTGAATTGGAGCAGTTTGAAGGCAAGATAAATGCTAGCCATGCAAATTCTACTTCTGATCTCACATCAAAGATGAAGAATTTGGCACTCTATGGTGATGACAGCAAGCTGAAATCTGATGATGAATCAGATGAGGAAATAGCACTCATGTCCAGAAAAATCAGGAAGATGATCGAACAGAAAAACAAGATGAAGAGAGATAGAAGGAGTTCAGATTTCTCTAAAACCAAGAAGTTCTCCAAAGATTCCAAAGGAGATTCAACATGTTTTGAATGTGGCAAAACTGGCCATTTCAAGAAGGACTGTTACAAGCTAAAAGGGAAATAGCAAGCTGGATACAAAGACAAGAAGAAATTTAAAGCTTTGCTAACCTGGAGTGATGATGAAGAAGACGTTTCACCAAGTGACAGTGACAACAATGATGATATGGTCAACCTTGCACTAGTTGGAATGGAGGATGATATTGTTCGAGGCTTAACTGAGGAGATCATTGCTGAAAGTGATTCTGATGATGACAAAAGTGAGGTAAATTCATTCAGATTTGATATTTCTTCTGATAATATTATTCTAGATGAACTAACCATGCAGGATCAAGATAGTATTCCTGTAGAGGAATATAACTCAGTAAGGACAGAAAACAACAAGCTGTCTGAAAAGAATGCTTACCTTAGACAGATGGTTCAAGATTTAATGGCAAAGGTGGAATCATTAATTGAAACTAAGGAACCTGTTCAAGCCACAAATGAAGTCAAAATCAAAGAGCTTGAATCAAAAATTGAAGATCTAGAAGATTTCAACAAGATTCTGTTGAAAAGGAACAATGCTCTAGCTGATGAGATTTCTGATCTAAAGGCTGACATAGAGGCAAGAGATGCATGTCTTGAAACATTTAAACTCAGAGAATCTTCCAAGAAAGAATCATCTCAGCCTGCTGAAACATCATCTCAGCCTGCTGACAGTACATCTCAGCCTGCTGCCACTTCATCAAAGCAAGCAGAAAGAATTATTTCCTTGGAAAAAGAAGTCATTAAGCTCAGAAAAGGCATGGGTACTTTTGTTCAAGGAGAAGAAGGTCTCAAATCAATGATGAAAAGCATCAAGGTACCTTTGGACAAGGAAGGAGTTGGTTTGAACTTCAACAAGAGGGCTACTGCACTAAAGTATGAAGGCAGACAAGGAAAGCCATACAAATATGCTATGCCCTGGACAAGTTGCAAGAAATGTGGTGGTAAAGGTCATCTAGCTCAAAATTGCAGATCTCAGCGAGCTACCAGAATTTACCAGAAAGAAGCTGACAGGAAGCCAGCTTACTGGAACAAACAGACAGCTAGCCGAAATGGTTCTGGCAGGAAGCAAAGAACGCAGAATTCCTCTCCCAAAGTGGTTCAAATGTGGATCAAGAAATCTGAATTAAATGTTCTTTATATACTTGCTACTAACCAATCAGGACCCAAACCAATATGGGTACCAAAAGGTTAAGTGTTGTTTTTGTTTGTTTTGTAGATATGTCTTGCTGCTAAGATCAAATCAAAATCATGGATCATTGACAGTGGATGCACAAGACATATGTGTGGAGACAAAGCTCAATTTATTAATCTCAAATTCAAGAAAGGTGGAGGTGTCACAATTGGTGATAGTAAGACTCTTCCTATTTTAGGTAAAGGTAAAGTAGGTAATGACACAACTTTTATTGATAATGTTCGTTATGTTAAAGGCTTAAAATATAATCTGCTTAGTGTAAGTCAGTTGCATGATGATGGTCATTCAGTTGTTTTTGATAAAGATAAATGTGTTATTACTGTTGCTACTAACCAGATTCCTCTAGTTGCTAGAAGGAAAGGAAATGTGTATGTGTTAGACTTTGAATTACAGGAAACAGCTTGCTGCTTAGCTGCTGTTGATAATGATCCAACTATCTGGCATAGAAGATTGGGTCATGCTCACATGGACTTGCTCAACAGATTATCTAGCAAGAAGTTAGTGAGGGGTTTGCCAAAATTAAAGTATGTCAAGACACAAGTCTGTGATGCATGTCAATTAGGCAAACAGATTCAAAGTTCTCACAAGGCCAAAAAGGTTGTATCTACTACAAAACCCTTAGAATTATTGCATCTAGATTTGTTTGGCCCAGAATCTTATAAAAGTATTGGAGGTAAACAATATGGTTTTGTTATTATTGATGATTATACACGTTTTACTTGGGTTTTATTTCTTCGTACTAAAGATTCTGCTTTTGAAGAATTTGAGAAGCTAATCAAGGTTCTTGAGAATAAGCTGGACACAAGACTTGTAGGTATAAGAAGTGATCGAGGTGGTGAATTCAAGAAAGATTTTGTCACTTACTGTGAAGCAAGGGGCATCACTCATGAATTCTCTGCTCCTAGAACTCCACAACAGAATGGAGTAGTGGAAAGAAAAAACAGGTCTTTGGAGGAAACTGCTAGAACTTTATTGCAGGAAAGCAAGCTGCCAAGGAGCTTTTGGGCAGAAGCTGTGAACACAGCCTGCTATGTTCTTAACAGAGTGGTGATCAGGCCTATTCTTGAGAAAACTCCATATGAGCTACTGAAGAACAAAAAGCCTAACATCAGTTACTTCAAAGTGTTTGGCTCAAAGTGTTTTGTCCTCAAGAAAATCGACAGGGATGGTAAATTCGATGCTAAATCTTATGAGGCAATTTTTCTTGGTTATTCTTTAACTAGTAGAGCATATAGAGTCTTTAATTTAAAGAAGCGCATTGTTGAGGAGTCTATTGATGTTATATTTCATGAACCTAACAATGATCTGTCAAGAGACGAGGAAGATGATGCAGGTGATGATAATGGAAGCAATAAAACTACTGCAACATCAGGTAGTCAGCAAGCTGACAAGACAAAGGAGCAAGCTGCTACAACATCTACTGCTCAACAGTCAGACAGTCAGCAAACTGGAACAGCCAATCAGCCAGCTGACACTGCAATCTCAGTAGATGATACTATTGAACAGTTGTCTAAACTCAATCTAGGAGGATCACAAACTCCTATAGCAAGGACTACAACTTCTGTTAGAACTGTTCATGAAGAGATATCCCAACATTCTCTCCCCAAAGCTACAAGAACTGTGAAGAATCATCCACCAACACAAATTATAGGTGATGCTTCTGAGGGTGTCAAGACTAGAAGAGGGAAAGCAAACTTCTGTGCTTATGCAGCTTTCCTAGCTCAAGAGGAACCCAAAAATGTTCAAGATGCTTTGGAAGATGAAAATTGGATCATGGCAATGCAAGAGGAGCTGAATCAATTCAAAAGATGTGATGTGTGGGAACTTGTGGAAAAGCCTAAAGATGTTTCAGTCATTGGTACTAAATGGGTCTTCAAGAACAAAGTTGATGAATGTGGTACAATCACAAGGAACAAGGCAAGACTAGTTGCACAAGGCTACAATCAACAAGAAGGAATTGATTTCGATCAAACTTATGCACCTGTTGCAAGGCTGGAGTCTATAAGAATGCTACTTTTATTTGCATGTTACAAGAAATTCAAGCTTCATCAAATGGATGTCAAAAGTGCATTTCTTAATGGTTATCTCAAAGATGAAGTTTATGTCAAGCAACCTCCGGGCTTCGAGCATGAAAAGTATCCAAATCATGTCTACAAACTAAATAAGGCATTGTATGGACTAAGACAAGCTCCAAGGTCGTGGTATGAACGGTTAAGTGAATTTCTACTTAAAAATGGCTTTATTCGAGGTAAAATTGATCCAACTTTATTTCTTAAATTTGATGGTAAGGATATACTTGTTGTTCAAATTTATGTGGATGATATTGTTTTTGGATCAACTAATGATGCCATGTGTGAGTGGTTTTCAAAGTGTATGCACAGTGAGTTTGACATGAGCATGATGGGCGAACTCAATTACTTTTTGGGTCTTCAAGTCAAACAAACAAAAGATGGAATCTTTGTGCATCAATCCAAATATATCAAGAATCTACTCAAGAGATTTGGATTTGATAGTGTCAAGGCAAAATCAACACCAATGAGTCAAGCTAGCAAGCTGACAACAGATGAAAAAGGTGTAGATGTTGATATTCGTAAGTATAGAGGTATGATTGGTAGTTTACTGTATCTTACTGCTTCTAGACCTGATATAATGTATGCAGTTTGTGTATGTGCTAGATTTCAATGCAAGCCTAAGGAGTCTCATTATAATACTGTTAAGAGAATCTTTAAGTATTTAAGTGGTACTATTAATTTGGCTTTATTTTATCCTATCACAAATGCATTTGATCTTGTTGGGTATAGTGATGCAGATTATGCAGGTTGTCACACTGATCAAAAGAGTACAAGTGGTGTTTGTGCATTTTTAGGCCAGAGTTTGGTCACTTGGCAATGCAAGAAACAGAACTCTGTTGCTTTATCAACAGCTGAGGGGGAGTACTTGGCAGCTAGCAGCTGTTGCTCTCAAATGCTGTGGATGATACAAACACTAAGGGATTTTGGAATCAAATGTGGAAGGATTCCAATATATTGTGACAATACAAGTGCTATCAACATTTCAGAAAATCCTGTCAATCACTCAAGAACAAAGCATATTGATGTGAGACATCATTTCTTGAGAGACAATGTGGCTAAAGGGAAGATCAAGCTGATTTTTGTGCCTACAAAGTATCAGCTAGCTGACATCTTTACAAAGCCATTGGCAGAAGAGAGATTTTCTATTATTAGAAGGGAACTTGGCATGTGTAACATCTAGTCAGCAAGCTGACACCAGGTTTTTCTACATCTCAGCTTACTGATCGAATAAGTGCATATATAATTTTATTGATTTAGATTGAACTTATTTTATCTAGTTGTTATGTATTATGTGCTAAGTTTGGCAGATTCCATTATCTTGTTATCTGTGTGTGATTTTTCGAGTTTCTAGGCAAGTAATTAGTGTTATTTTCTATTTTGAAATTATCTTGTCGGTTCATGATTATTATTATTGTTATATATATGACATGCTTATCTGTTAACATGATTAATTATCTGTTTAATCATTGTGTAGTTTTTTTAAAAAAATGTTTAGTATTTTAAAGGGTGGGATAATTTCTAGTATTTCTCCGAAAAATACTCCTTTTAAATCAATTAAAATAGGATTAGTTGAGCTTATTCACTCAAGACTCTTTGGCTCCCTATATTATCGGCCAAATCTGCGGATACGAGCTCTAGGGTTTCTTTTTAACAAATACACTATATCTCTTGCTTTATCAATCTCAATCGTCAAAGTCATGCGGCAAACAAGAAAAATGAAGGCATCTGCAAGTGTTAAAGAGAACAAGTTGAAGCGCAAGCTTATCGATGAGGATGATGATTTTATTGAACCACTAAACATTGATAGTGGAGATGATGTGTCAGAAGTTAATCGATCAGATCGTGAGGGTTCAGAATCGAAGAAAGTTAAGCGAAGTTTGCAGTTCGTCTCGGCTGATTTGGAAGCAAGGTCATTGTCTCTTGATTTGCTCAATCGTAAAGTTATTTTCGGCCGTCCTATTGCTGGTAAGGTTTTCTTTACTTGTGGCGCAGTAAAGTATTTCACTGATTTAGGTTTTGAGTCGTTTTTGGTTGACATGCCTAAGGATTGTTATGTGGATTATGTTCAAGAGTTTTATGCAAATTTGGTGCCTCATCAGTTTGGTAACTTTATATCTATGGTTAGAGACACCAAAATTACTCTGAACAATGCTGTTTTGAACTCTGTCTTGAGGATTGAAAACCCATCTAAACTATCTGTGTTCACTAAAAAGGGTCCTATGTTGTTGGATGATTTTAGCCCTTTAGTTCAACTGAATACAGTTAGGGGTTTGCATGGTATTTTGGAGTTCAATTGCCCTACTACATCGAATGTTACTCCAATGGCTCATGTTCTGTTTAAGATTTGTTTGGCAAATATCTGTCCTAGGGTTGGAAGTAGGTCAAACTTTAACTGTCAAGATGTGTGTGTTGTTGGTATGTTACTAGCTGGTAAGAAGTTTGATTTAGCTGATTTGATTTTGAAGAACATGTTGGTTGTTTTTGAGGGAAACCAGAGTACAGGGTTACCATATGGTTGTTTATTGACTAGAATTTTTGATTGGTATGGTGTCAAACTGAGGGATGTTGACAAATCTGTGGCTAAGGAGTTCTTGGACAACGAAAGCTTAGCTCAGTCTCATCTCAAAGTGGACAAGGATGGGAGTTTGGTGCAAGTTGAAGTTCAAACTCCAAGTACCGCTGTTGGTGAACAATCTACTGGATATTTTGAGAAAAAGTTTGAAGTTCTTGCTAAAGAGTTGAAAAATGATAATGCTACTATGACTCTTGACATTGCTCACTTGGCTTCAAAAATTGAAAGTTTAACTGACGAGGTTAAGTCTTTTAGAGAAGTTGTGGTAAGTAAGTTGTTGACAGCTTATAAAAAGGAGCTCAAAATATCAGATGATGACAATGCTACAGAGTGTAACTTGGCTGGTCTGGCAAATGCTGCAGTAAGTAGTGCTGAGAAAAGTGGAAAAGATGGTGGATTAACTACTCCAGATGACAAAGTGCTAGAGACAGATGCTGAAGATGACAAGTTTGCAGATCCAGAGGATGCTGTGAGCCCAGAATATTCTTGAATATTCCTTTTTAATGATTAAGGGGGAGTATTTTAGGAGAATTAGGCTGGGTTGGGGTCAGTAGTTTTTAAGTTTTAATTTCAAGCATGATAGACTTGTTAATTTTTGCTGGTATTTGTGGTACTTGAATATTTGCTGGTTTTTGGTACTTGGTTATTTTGGATAATTTTCGCTGGTTGCATGCTAGTATGCATGTATTATCATGATATGCTATGGATTTGGTTTTAAATCTTATCTGTTAAATGCCTAGTGTATTTTATTTGCAATTTTATATCTGTGTTTACAAGATTGCAGGTATTTAGGGGGAGTAATTATTCTCCTAAATTATTTTGGTGTTAATCATCAAAAAGGGGGAGATTGAAACCCTTTAGATTTTGATGATCACACTGTTAGCAAGCTGAAAGCTTGTATATGATATAAAATAGCAAGCTGTTATACATGTACTAACTTGGTTTTGCAGGTAATAGCTTACTGATATGGTTATCAGTACAATATATATTTAAGTACATTGACAGCAAGCTGAAAGTAGGAAAACAAAGTGTTTCAGCAAGCTAACAGCATGGTAACAGGTTGTATCAGCAAGCTGGCACTGGAACGCAGAAACTGTTTGAATGAGCAAGGAAGTCCGAATTTCATGGAGAATTTATAGGATCTTTACTTGTACGAGTCTATCTAATATATATATGGTTATATATTATATTAGAGCTCAGTTTTATCAAATTCAAACAGATTTTAATATTCAAATTAATTTTCCTATTTAATAGGAGTTGGAGTTTGACTAAAACTTATCTTCTAAAACTAACTCTTATCTATACTATATTGAGGCTGATTTCAAAAGGTTCTATCATCTTATTTATCCTCAATATACGTACTTTTAAATATATATACGTACCTTATCTTAACTAATTCAAACGTTGTAATTTCAACGTTAGTTTTGGTTTGATAAAATCGAATATATATATATACAAGTGTGTATAGTTTTTCTCCAAAAAGAAAAGGAAGTGAAGCTAAACTGATTTGAAACATATATACACACTTCTTCTCAAACTAAAAACGTTCTTAGCAAATATCTTTGAGCTCTAGTATTCTATATACTTATATATATACGTTAGAGAGCTTATAGTTTGAGTTGTATCTTTATTCACTTGTATTGTTCAAGGTGTAATTGGTTGTGGCTGGATATTGAGCTTGTGAAACAGGGTTTGGGAACTAGAGAGCTAGAGAAGGCTGTACTAAGGTAGTATAGTGCTTAGAGAGCTAGAGAGTTCAAAAGAACAGGGGTTTCAGCAAGCTAGTATCAGTTGCAAGGGAATATGGGAGGAATATTATTGTAATCTTGTAATCGGTTGTTCATTGATTAATAATATTCTTTCTTACCAGTTGATAGGGGACCAGGACGTAGACCATAGGAGATTAGGGGTCGAACCTGGCTAAAAGATCTGGTATTATTTACTTTTTCTGTACTGCATTGCATATAGCAGCTAGCTGACAGTGTCTGTTAATCAATCTTAGCTAGCTGACAGGCTTAATAACTCGGTAAAATTAAAATTGGTCTTTGTTAGCCATAACACCTATTCACCCCCCCTCTAGGTGTGCATTTTTAATAGTATATACTGATTGTGAAGACTCAGAGTGAAGCTGTCTTTCCAAAACCGCAGACCTTTCTCAAAATAGAAAAAGGCAAAAAGGAAAGATAGATAAAAGTCAATCCTAGAATTAATTAAATGTTTTTTTTATCTTTTCTAAGAATTGTAAGCATACTTGTCAGATATAAACAAGTGTGGTAGCATTGTTAGAGATAAGTAGTTAGACAATATTTTAAGAACAACTATTTAAGAAAAGCACTTGTAAAAACAGTTGTTCATCTCTAACTTTGTATTCACATCTAGGTTTCTTCAACCTAGATCATTTGAGCAAAAATACAAGCTGATGAAAAAATCAATCTATCAGTAATTTTAAATATCTTGTGTTTGTTCAAATAATTTTCTAAGTTTTAATTATTCATACCTTAACTATCTCTTTAACACTTTCAAACTATTAAAAATCAACTGAAGGGGTGATATTTGTATTCAACCCCCTTCTACAAATATAAACATTGTTTTGAGTGAATAACAATTCTCTCATCATGCTCATTTTATATTTACTCTGCATCAACTTAGCAAACTTTTGACAAAGTTTTTCATCAGTTGAGCAAAAAATAATGTTATCTACATAAATTTGAACAAGTATAATAAAGCCATTAATATTTTTTTGAAAGAGAGATTTGTCAACAGTATCTTTTGTGAAGTGGTTCTCAATCAAGAATTTAGAAAGTGTGTCATACCAGGCTCTAGATGCCAGGTTCTAGATGCTTGTTTCAAACCATATAGTTCTTTGAGAAGATAGTATATAAATTCAGGATGAACATGATCAATAAAACTATGAGGTTGTTCCACATATACTTTCTTTTCTAGTTTTCCATTAAGAAAAGCACTTTTTACATCCATTTAGTAGACTTTGAAGTTGGCATGAGCAACATAAGCTAGAAAGATTCTAATAGCTTCCATCCTAGCAACATGTGCAAAGGTTTCATCAAAATCTATTCATTCTTCTTGTGAATAACCTTTTGCCACTAATCTTGCCTTGTTTCTTGTCACTGTACCAAATTCATTCATTTTGTTTCTGAATACCCACTTTGTACCAATCACAGATTTGTTCTTTGGTTTGGGTACCGGCTTCTATACCTTATTCTTTTCAAACTGATTCAACTCTTCTTGCATAACTATTATCCAATCAGGATCATCTAAGGCTTCTTCAATGCTTTTTGGTTCTTCTTGAGATACGAAGCTACTATATAAGCATTCATTTTGAGTTGCACTTCTAGTTTTGACAACATCATTTGCATCTCCGATGATCAACTCAAATAGGTGACTTCTTGTCCATTTCCTTTGAGGAGGTAAATTGGTTCATGAAGATGGTGCTTCATGCTCATTGTTGTGATTATGATTAATATGATTTGATTGAGTATTTAAGAACCCTCCCCCTAAGATGGATATCCTATTTGTTGAATTTTAAGCAGATTGATTATCCATTGAAGTGTTATTAATTGATGTATTATCAATCGATTGAAGATTGTCAATTAATAAGTTAACTTTTGGAGTATTGGCATCAATTGATGGGAAAGTTTTGGGTAATTGATTTCTTGGAATATACAAGTCATCATCACTTTCTTCACCATTACCAGTTGATTCATTTTCAAAATACAAAGTTTCATGATTTCCATCATCAAACAATCCTTGAATCTTCTTATCATCAAAGACTATATGCACATATTCCATAACAATATGTAATCTAAGATTGTAGACTATGTATGCTTTGCTTGCAATTCCATATCCAATAAATATAGCGTCATCAGCTTTAGCTTCAAATTTTCTAAGATTTTCACCTTGATTTCTCAGTACAAAACATTTTCTGCCAAATACATGAAGAAAATTCAATGTTGACTTCTTGTCTTTCTTCATCAATTGATAATGTGTTTTTCCTTGTAATTTATTGACCATGGAGATATTCTGAATGTAGCATGTTGCATTGATTGTTTTTGCCCAAAAGTATGTGGGCAATTTGGCTTCTTCCAACATTGTCATTGCATCTTCAATTAAGATCCTATTTTTCCTTTCAACTATCCCATTTTATTGAGGAGTTCTAGGAGTAGAGAAATTTTGAGTTATTCTCTTTTATTCACAGAATTATGTCATAGTTGAATTCTTGAATTCAGTACCAATATCACTTCTAATTTTCTTGACCTTCCATTCTGAACAAGTTTCAATAATCTTCACATGATTGATAATGAATCTGCTTGCCTCATTCTTAGAATGTAGGAAATATACCCATGTGAATCTTGTGAAGTCATCCTCAATTACTAAAGCATATTTATTTTTAGCAATTGACATGATGTTGACTAGTCCAAATAAATTCATGTGCAATAATTCCAAAGGCTTATCAATTGATGATTCTGTCTTGGACTTGAATGACTCCTTCCTTTGTTTTCCCTTTTGACATGCATCACACAGGTCATCCTTGGTGAATTCCATTTGTGACATGCCTCTAACCAAATTCTTTCTAACCAACTGATTCATGGCTTTTAAATTTAGATGGGCTAACTTCTTGTATCAAATTCAACTTTCATCTGTATTAGCATTGGTAAGTAGACAAGTCATAAAGTTTGCCTTCACAGAGTTGAAATTAGTAACATAGGCATTTCCTTTTCTTCCACCTGTTAGAAGTACTTCACCAGTTTCTTTGTTGGATATAATGCATGATCCAGTTATAAACCACACACTATTGACTAATACTTAGAAAATTATGCTTCTAATTATCAAGTAGTACTACAGGTTTAATGATAACATTTTCACTTACAATTGAGCCATATCCTAAGGTATATCCTTTGCTTTTTATCTTCAAAGGTAACTCTTGGGCCAGCTTTCTCCATAAACTTTGTGAGTATGGACATATCTCCAGTCATATGTCTAGAACATTCACTGTCTAGATACCAGAGATTCCTTCTTCTTTTTCCCTGTACACAATTAAAACAATTAAGTTAATTTTGGTACCGAAGTTGCCTTGGGTCCTCTTTTATTAGTTGCAGCATGTGCCTTAGTTGCCAACTTTGTTTCCTTTATTTTTAGTGGATGTAAGTCCACTTTAACTTTGGGAGTTAGTTTTTGAGGCACAAATACCTTGGAACTTATGACAAAAATATCATGCACAATTTCAGACTTGACAGTTTGATTAGCATGATTATCAACAGTTACAGGCACATTTCATGGCATTCCCGCCATGTTCATATTAGCATATGCAAAGAATGGATTATATATGTATGACATTTGTTCATATGGCATATGAACATTTGGTGCAACTAAATTAGAGTTCATGGCATTCACGAGCATAGGATTGACAGACATGACATTTACAGACATGGTATGTGCAGTGGAATCATTTACTGGTATGCAATTCTTTTCTTTCTTGCAGTGCATAGATAAATGATTTACACTACCACAATTTACACAAACCTTTTTAGGTGCATACATGTCAGGTGTATAGTTATTGTGCCTATTAATACATACCTTACCATTCATATTCTTCTTCTTTTTCTCAGGCTTAGGTTGTTTGATTTCAACAAGTGCTATATTTTCTAATTTATCTCTAAGTTGTTTCTTAGATAAGCTACCTATATTGATCCTTTCAACTTTAGCCTCAACATTTTCTGTGGAGCCACTTTCTTTCACAAAATGAATGGGTTTGCTAAATTTATTTTTCTTGTTGATCATAGATTGTTTACCTATCAATGGATGCTCATCAGTTGACTTAGCATCAATCGATTGATATTCCCCATCGATTGATATAAGATTAGCAGTCGATTGATCTTTATTTATTGAGGAATTACTATCAATCAATGACTTGCCTACAGACTTAGGGGTTTCTCCTAGAGTATCCATCCCATGAACATTAATAATCTATTTTGTAGTTTTAGCAGACCTATTCCATTTCTTAATTGTTTAAATTTCATTAGTAAATTGTTCCTTCAACAATTCTTCTCTTTTCAAACTATTCAATAGTTCATCCTTAGCATCTTAATTTTCCTGTTTGAATCTCTCTGAGCAAACTAGCTCATTTTCAAAAAATAAATTTCTTTCAGTCAAAGCATCTATAGTGTTCTTCAACTTAGAGTTTTCTTTGTTTAGTGATTTGAGGGTCACATGCAAGTTGGACAGTTCATTTGACATTTCATTAATAGTACTATTGCATTCATCTTTTGAAAGTTCAGAAAAGTTTGTAGCTAGTACATGATTTGATGATGAACTAGCTTCTTCATCCTCACGGTTGGCCATTAGAGCAAGATTGATGAACTCTTCACTTGAATCACTGTCCTCAATAGCCCAATCTTTCTCTTCAATCACAAAATCCTTTTCTTTTTGTTTGAGAAGGTCAAAGTATTTTTTTGTAGTCAATGCCTTCATATGACTTTGCCTTCTTCTCAGTTTTTAGCTTCTGCCTTCATTGGAGAAATGATCAGCCAATCCACAGTTATAACATTTGAACTTTGATCTATCAACCAAATTTTTGTTTTGATTGTCTCTTCTAAACTGGGATCCAGACCTTTGAGCATTTAGATTCCTTTTGAATTTCAACTTTGAAAACTTTCTTGTCAAGAATGCAAGGTGTTCATCAATTTCATCCAAATCATCTTGAAAACATGTTTCATTCTCATTACATTTGACCTTTCCTTTAGCTTTAGATTCAACAACAACATCATTAGCCATCATGCTAACACCATCTACACAACCACCTTCACTATCAACCTTTTTGTATTCATTTTCCTTGACTATGAAAACCACAATTTTATCTTTTCTTTGATTCTTCTCAATCTCTTCTTCCTATTGGATTTCCAACTCATATGTCTTGAGAATGCCATAGAGTTTCTCAAGAGTGTAGTCCTTGAAGTCCTGAAATTGTCTAATGCAGACAGTCATTGCCTTCCATTCTTTTAGAAGAGATCTAAGAAATTTTAGATTTGTATCTTCAGTTGCATAAAGCCTACTATACAGTTTTAATCCATTCAATAGATTTTGGAACCTACTGTAGGTATCATTGATGGACTCTCCACTCTTGAAGTGAAATGTTTTATACTTTTGAATCAAGAGTTGTATCTTGTTTTTCCTGTCTTGTTCAGTTCCTTCACAGAGTTTTTAAAAAGTGTCCCAAACCTCTTTTGATGTAGTGCAATTTATCACATTGTCAAACATATCCTTGTCCAGACCATTGAACAGAATATTCATGGCCTTTTTATTCTTTAACACTTCTTTTTCATCTTCTTCTGTAAATTCTGTGACAAGGTTGGGAACAATGTCAATATTTATAGAAGGGGGGGGGGGGTTGAGTACAAATATCAAAACTTTTTAATAACTTATAAAGTTTTGTATTTATTCTTCACTGTTTTAGTGTTCGAGAAGTATTGTTGTTTGGACTTGATATAAAAACTGAGTATAAGAAAATGAAACTTGAACAGAGATATAAAAATTATGGTGGGTTATTTACTCCACCAGTGAATTAATTAGCTCAAATAATCTAAGTTCTTAGACCCAGTTGCTTTTACAAGGTTAAATGTGAATCAACTGATCTTACAAGTGCTTAAAAGCTTGAACAATTAATTCTTAAAAATACTTTATATCTTTGTTACATCTATATATGTCACCATTCTTGTTTATATATCACAAGAGTGTTTACAAACTCGAGAATAGAATAAAACAAAAGTATCTATTCTAGGAATGTTACTAAACTATCTTTCTTATTTGCCATTAGCTATTTTAAGTAAGTTCTTCCATCTAAGAAAGACAGTTTCATTTGAGTCTTCACAGTCATAGTAGATAGTCTTCCATAGCTGTATTTTTGTCTATAAGATTCCTGATATTTTGTCCTTTGTACTTTCCCTATTAATTAATAATTTACTGTTAAACATATCAATTGATTCTTTCTTGCATCCTTTAACTGATGTATTTCTTTGATTGAACTTGGTATTCATCGATTGATAATAATAATTGACTTATCGATTGATAGATGTTATCAATCGATATATCGATTGATGGATCTTCACATCAGTTGATGATCTTCAATCTTTGACCTGACTTAACATCAATTGATCACTCATCCATTGATTCTTCAATATCAATTGATCATCTTTCACTTGTATATTTTTCCTGCCTTCAAACATTTACAATTTTGACAGTCTAAGACATACATCAATTGATGACCTATATCAATCGACTCCAATATTAATTGATAAGTAAAACACTATCAATTGATCTAGTCTTATCGATTGATTAAAATTAAGTACAATAGTGTTTCATTAAAATAAATATCCATATTATCAGTTGACTACTACAAAAACTTCAATTGATAAATGGTTTCCTAATCAATAGATATTTATAAGTCCATATCAATTGATCAGTTACAACATATAAATTTCTATGATTGTAAAGTCAAGTTATCATCAAGACTAATTCCTAACAAAACCCCTAAAGTGGCTGTACGAAAAACCCCTGAAGTGGTATTGACTCATGAGGATGATATTGTCTCTGAAGTGGCACATGCTTTCATAGGAGTAAAGGTACCTGAAAATTACGAGTTCTTGATAAGTTATGTATATAAAGGGAAATTATTGGATCGTGAGAGTATTGGCATATGATATTATTTTGAACTCAGATCCTGAACCACAAAGTGTTGAAAATGTCGACAAAGGAATGATTGGTCAAAATGGAAAGTTACAATCGAGGAAGAATTGCACTCCTTGCGCAAAAGAAATGTATTTGGACCTGCAGTCCAAATACTAATTGGTGTAGTCTATGTTCGGAATAGATAGGTATTTATACGAAAACAAAATGAGAGAAATGAAATTGTGAGATATAAAGCCCGTCTGGTAACCCATAGATTCTCTTAAAGGCCTGGATTTGATTACCAGGAAACATACTCTCCTGTTATGAATGAAGTTACCTTTCATTTTCTAATAGGTATGACTTGTATGAAAAAATTGGAAACACCTCTCATGGACGTTGTAACAGCCTACTTGTATGGATCACTTGTTAGTGATATTTATATGAAATCCTTGAGGGATTAAATTAGATGAAACTAAGCTTCGACATTTATATTCTGTTAAATTACGATGATCATTATATGGTTTAAAAAAATCTGGTCGTATGTGGTACAACAGGTTTAATGAATACCTATTGAATGATGGGTATATTAATAATCAAGTGTGTCCATGTGTGTTTATTAAAAGGTCAGAAAATGGTTTTATTATTATTGTTGTATATGTTGATGATTTAAATCTTATTGGTACTTTTAAATTTATTACTAATGTTACTAATTATTTGAAAAGTGATTTGAAATGAAGGATCTTGTAAAGATAAAATTTTGTTTAGGTATACAAGTGTAGCACTTATCTTCATGCATATTTGTTCATTAGTCGACCTACACAGAAAAGGTGCTTGATCGGTTTTATATGGACAAATCTCATCCACTAATGACGCTAATGGTTGTTCGGTCACTTGAACCTAATAAAAATCTATTCCGGCCTAGAAAATCTGATAAAGATACTCTTGGACCTAAAGTTCCATATCTTAGTGCAATTGGCGCTCTTATGTATCTTGAAAATAATACACAACCTAATATTTCTTTTGCCATAAATCTGTTGGCAAAATTCAGTTCTGATTCTACCAAAAGGCATTTAGATGGAGTCAAACATATATTGAGATATCTTCGTGGGACAGTCGAACTTGGATTATTCTTTTCAAAATATTCGAATTCGCAGCTAATTGGATATGCAGATACTAGGTACATGTCGGATCCTCATTTTGGACAATTACAAATGGGGTATATATTTACGTATTGTGGCACCACTATTTCTTGGAAATCTACAAACAGACTATGGCGACAACTTCATCAAATCATACAGAGTTATTAGTAATCCATGAAGCTAATAAAGAATGTATTTGATTGCGGTCTGTCATTCAACATATTCGAGAATCCTGTGGATTATCAAGAATTTCAAACAAGCCTACAGTTATGTTCGAGGATAATTCAACATGCATTAAACAACTCAAGAAAGGATACATCAAAGGGGATCGAACAAAACACATCTTGTCAAAATTCTTCTATACTCACGAGCTCCAACAAAATGGTGACATTGATGTACAACAAATTCGCTCGTGTGAAAATTTGACAAATTTGTTTACAAAATCATTGTCTAAATCAATTTTTAAAAAGTTGCGAAAAAATATCAGGAGGCGAAGGTCGAGAACCTTACTAAATCAAGATGTCAAAATATAAGGTGTTTTATTGAGGGGAGATTGTACTCTTTTTCATTCGTCAGAATTTTTATCCTATTGAGTTTTTCCTTGCAAGATTTTAACGAGATAGTCAAACTCAAAATTGACTATCAAGAGGGAATGTTACAACTCAATGATTGTCAAAATTAATATAAAATAACATAACCGCCTTAACAGGTGTATATATCAAACGCTTATAAATAGGGATGGTACTATTCTTTTGTAAGGTAACATATGAGTGCTTGTATACTGTGGCTCATCTTCTTGTTTGTCTATCTCATATATACTTAATTAATACTTAATAAATATTTTAAAACAATATTAATACAGTGAACAGAACCTCAATTCTCAATTCTAACTGAACATATATGTTAATTGCAGTTTTAATAATTCATTCAAATTGTTGATCCCAAGATCTATAGAATTTTCTTGCTATGGATGTTCAATTATTTGTACATATGCTTTCTACACACATTTCCCCATCCCGTACTCCGACCTTAACAATATAAATACGGAGTTCATATTAATTTGCACGCTTTAGATTAATAGGGGTATTTTTTTAATTAATTTTGAAATTAAATTATTTTTATTGTTATTAATTTATTATCTCCCTACCTATTTATATATCTATTTTAAGAAAATTATGTATATTAAAAAAATATTAGTTAAATAAATTTTTTCTATATGTATATTTCTATTTATTATCTTGAAAAATGAAAGTTTAGTTAGTTTTAAAATAATAAAATATTAGAAATGATATATAGATAGTTTTGGAAAATTATATTGTAAATGTATTCAAAAAATAAAAAAGAACATGCATTTAGTGACAAAATTTATAGAAATATAAAAATGGACGGAGAAAATAATTTATATGAAGGAATAATTTGGTATGAATAAAGTTATGCACATATAAATAGGGTGTGTAAATATAGATTCTTTTAAATATACAAGCGTACATGCTAGCTAGAAAATTATAATTGCTGGGGTGGAATTTCTTTAAACAACCTATTTCATATATGTTAATAACTTAAAAATATTTTTTAATAAATATTTAATAATATTATAAATATAATTTTATTTTTATATTTTAATTCATAATATTTTTAGAAAACCATCAATTTAAATAATAAATTAAGAATGTATATATATATAAATATATTTTAGGGGGCCGAAAATTAAAAATTAATATTTTTTACTTATAAAATACAAGAATTCAAATAAAATATTTAATTATTCTAATATTAGTTACAAAATTATTCCAGACTTTAAGGGACACACTCCCTAGTCCCGTGAGACACTCTAAAAATATATTCCCCGGAACATTTTACATGTCATTTTAAAAAAAATGTCATTTTTAAAAATATTTAAGCATATTAAAAAATATTAATTTAGTAATTTGTTTACTTGTCTATTTCTAATAATTATATTATATTAAGTTAGGTTCTTTATAAATTTAAATTAATCAAATATTGAGAATAGTAGTATAAGGATAATTGAATATTTTTTAAGAAATTGTCTTGAAAGGATGATAAATATTTTAAAGTAAATTTTGTTTAGAAAAAACATATAAAATGAGAGAAAATAAAATGAGAGAAAGGAGGTATGCATTATATTGTATACACACATATGTAGTTACAGAGATGACTGATGAGTTTAGTTTGGGTGAGAAAGAGCGCTGGGTTTCATAAGTTTCTGATGAAGTATGTACATGTAAGATTACATAATTAGCTTAATTAATTTAAATATGTAGTAAGTGATCTTTTGTATCCATAGAGAGTATTATGAAAAGGAGCATCTTTTTGCCGTTTGATACCGTTTGGAGTTATTGTAAAATGGTGAAATCCTTGACAGTGACGTTATCATATCATAGTAATTTCCCATGCCATGCATGCCTAGTACTGTTAAAATAAGAATTAATAATGCACTTAAAAAAAAAAAATGCTTATCTTATCCCAGGGGCAATACATCATTAATTTTTTTAGGGCATCAGTCCTTGGTAACATTAAAACGTACAGGTGGTAGTTTTTTTTAGTTAATTTACTTAAATCGGGTTCTACAATTTGAAATTAAGTTGCATGCAGATGACTATGATCGAGATTATCTAAAAGCCATGATTCATTCAGTTAATATTTTTCATCTGATTAGTTTCAAAATTTATTTTATAGTAAATTAGTTTACACTAAATAACAGTTCAGATAAAATTAGTGATAAATTATATTTTGCACATGAAACATAACTTCACTACTTTTTCAGTCATCTTTTGTTATTCTATGCTTTCTTTAGTACTACTATTAATAATAGTGCTTGTTTTGTTGCATATGGGTATTCATTTCCATACGAAGTTGTAATATCAGGGTATTTAATACCTATATGAAATTGATGAGAAGTTAAAAAAGTTGTGTGGTTAAAAGGGAAGTGCAAATTACCATAAGAGATGTGGGTGTGGATATTGTAACTTTTCACGAAGTACAAGTTACCATAATATTGTTAATCAAATAATTTTATAAATAATCACTTCCGATCTTAGAAATTTCAAATTCCTAGATAAATGTCTGTAAACCAAATGATCTCAATAATTTTTAATTTTATTCCGCCAACTAAACGAATAGATATATAAGAAATTTCCACACAAAAGAGTACAATGGACCACAAGATATTTCGCACGGTACCACATCACCGAATAGTATCCGAAAAGAACAAATAGTGCATATATGATTCCGATGAGAAGGCTATTTGTTATTTTGCGAATTGATTAACATGGATTTTTTGAAATCTACAAATGAAGACTTGGACTATTGTACTGATTAAAACATTTAGAAAGTTGAGGTTTGGCTTATGCATATATAAATAAATAAATAAATATATATATATATCAATATCAATCATTGACCAAGTTAGCATTTATATATATATATAATTCCTTAGTTTAAAATTGATATTTTGTGTTTTCCAATTAGATGCTGTATTAGTTTCAGCAATTTGCATGTCCTGTACGACAAAAAATAGTTAACATTTTTATATACTCCCTCTTTAGATTTATTTACAATATATTGCAGATCCATGTTTTTTTTTTCAATTCGATGGTCTATAAAATCCATAGTATTAGTCTATTAGATGCTTGAGGAGACTCGGAGGAGCGATTTTTAACTATACCAATGAACAAAGCGGTAAGCAATTTGCATGTTCAGTACTTCATGTTTGGGCTGTTCAGCATCCATACTTGAGATTTCTTCATATTCGACTTGCCTGCGAAGATCCAAACTATTCATTTTCATGGGCTAGGCTAGAATTTTATTTTTCAATTTTTAAAGGATATCTATACATGAATGTCTTGACCGATTGGTTTTGAATGATAAAAGCAATTAAACTAAATTTTTTTCCCAATTTGCACAACCGTAACCGAATCGTAATATTAGTGATCTTAAGCGAACCTGCCAAATTATAAATTCGAATATCTAAGTTTGAGATCTAAATATAAAATTCATATATTTTAAGTATTATATATATATATATATGTGTGCGCGCGCGCGCATAGTTAATATTCTAAAAAGTGCCTTCTTAGTTTCGGAGGGTTCAACCCTCTTATTCTAACGTAGAATTTATCTCATAAATAATTTTAAAATTAACCATAGTTACATTTCATAAGATTGAAAATTTTGATTTTAATATAAAATATTAATCATATATAATCTTTACAAAAATTTTAACATTTAAAAACTAAGTAAAAAAATATTTTGAATTTGATTGTATTGTAGAAACGTTTTGGACGATTTGATTCTACTGTAGAATCGTTCGAGATTATTTTTTCACTATTATGAGTGATTGTCAATAATTTTTCAAAAGAAAAAAGTTGTGTTACTTTATTTTTAATTTATTTATATATGTATTTGATGAATAAATTCATATATATATATATATATATCATATTTATATAGAATGGTTCTCTCTTGAACTCTACATAAATTTTTTTCCATAAAATTCTACTCATATATATTAATATAATTCAATTGGGCATATAACAAAAGTTTGAATCTATACATATTATTTAATAAATATTATATATTTTTTTATCGGTTTGGACGTCTGAACCAAAACTAAACCACTATTTTTCTATTTTCAATATTCGAGGCCAAAATCAAACTAAATTTTTGATTCAAACAGTCTGATTTGGCCAGTTTGTGAAAAAACCATGCTCATCTATGCTCATCTATGCCTATGATACATAGTTACCCCGCAGTGAAGTAATAGTAAGTGGTGAATAGTGACATTTGGACTCAGGCCGGTCAGTGAAGAAATAAGTACGTGTTTAATTTTCACATCGACTTGTCGTTGAAATCAAAGCAACAACCCCATGATCTCTTAAGCTCTATGACCAGCCCATTTGATTTGTTTGTGTCAGTCCATTGACGCCACCAATCAGTGGTCCAGTATCTATTTATATCACCACATGTACAACAGCCAATATTTTTTAGGCTTTCATTCAGAGTAAGAAACTTTAGAGGGGCAAATCAAAACAAAACTGGATCCACCACCTTACGTCAATAAAAGCTAGCTCGCACTACATTGGCCACTGTCAGCTCTCTCCCCCTCACTCCCCCACCTCTCCCTCTATACATGGACATACACAAAAACGTGCTATTTTTTTAAACAAAAAAATAGTTAAAAAATAAAATTAAATACTCACATATTTTTTCCCATTCTACTTGTATATGTTAGTCCTAGATTGTGGTTTTCTAGCAAAACAATCCAAATTTTCGAGTTAGAAAACTTTACTCTATATTTCAAGTTAAAAAAGATTCAAACAAAAAAATATATTAGTCCTAAATTGTGGTTTTCTCTTACTCCATATTTCACAAAGCGGGTAACCTAATCTGATTATAATATTATATACATGCAACTACTAAGAATGCTAAAAGACAAGCCTAAAACTTTTTCACTTAACCTACACTTGAGTAGTTGAGTAATTTGGTTTACAAGAATAATTATACTCTACTACTCCTTCCCTGCTAAATTAGCTGTCATATTATCTTTTTAGTAGTCAAATTGATTCAAGTTTGATTGAAAATTACATATAATATTTAATTGAAAAAAAATATAAAAAGTATATTATTGAAAAGTATATTTAATTTATTTTAAAATATATTTTTTAGTTTTTAAAATTTTGAAAGAATAATTTTTAGTTCTCCGTCAAAATTGAGTTAAATTGACCAACAAAAACTCAAACAAGACAGTTAATTTTGGACGGAAGGAGTATCATTTTGTAAAATATTAATTATTTTTAGACATTAGGCTTTTTAATTATATATGTGGTAGACAACTTTTATGTAACTTAGACATTTCAAAAAGAAATTTTAACTTGGCTCTAATCGTGCACTTGGTGCATGCGAACTTAGCTGACATTTAAAATATGGAATTAAGTATAGTTGAATATTCTAAATATTATAAACAATTAACTATACCATTAAACTATATGACATTGCCAACTTAATACGTGGAAAACAAAAGACGTAGCATGATTATTAATATTAATGTAGGAGCAATTGAGGCGAATAAAGACGGTGATGGATCACATAAGAGAATGACAGAATAACATGATCATAATAAAAGAATATTGCATGATCATATTAAAATTGGGATTTCTTACTGTAACCCATGAGTTTTAATTAGGGGATAATGCATGATCATTTTCACAACTTGACATGCTCATACTATTTTTATTTTAATTTGATCTTAATTATGATTTAGAAATTATTATTTAATTTTAAATCGGATTTGATTTTAGGATTGTTATATCTCTATGTAAACAATCTTAGGATATTTTACTTATTATCTTTGTTGAATTAAAAGTTTCAAGGTCAATCTATTCCAGACAGATAATATTTTTCCTTGTTCGCTAATAAATAGACTAATTAAACTCATGTTTCTATAATCAATTTGATCCCCCGATTGAATCGCGGGCAAACGCCTACGAAAAGATCGCTTGGATTTAAAAAAAGGTCGCTTGGAAATCGAAGAGAAGTCCTTTTGTTAGAAGTCAGAAAGAGCCTTGTACGAATATGAAAAAAGAAAGAGGATTGGAATCTGCACATTGATTCTTTTTTTTGTAATTTTTTATTGAACCGTATGCATCAAAAGGCGCCTTTACGGTTCGTAAGGGATATAATTTTACCCTAATCAACCGACTTTATCGAAAAAGATTACTTTTTTAAGATAAGAAGTTGATAGTGAGATCTTATGTATATACATTTAATATATAATTTATGTACATGGATCTATTTTATCGATAGAGTGACTAATTCGGGAATTGAATAAAAAGGGCCCTTTTAACTCAACGGCGGTAGAGTAATGCCATGGTAAGGCGTAAGTCATCGGTTCAAATCCGATAAGGGGCTTTAGCTTTTTCATAAAACTACAGCTATAGTATTCATATTTGAAGCAATAATTGAGAGGTTTTAAATATAACAAACAACGTAAAAAGTAACCCGCGGTATAATAAAGCATAAACCTAAAAAGATTAACAGGGCCCATTCAGGAACAACCCATTCAGGAACAAGAAAACGACATTGTGATTTGGATTGGATCTTGATGAAACAAAACGGGCGGGTTTTTTCATCAGAGAATGGTTATTCCATCATTCTTTTTCTTCTTTGGATGAGAATTAAATAAAATAATTTTTCGTTATTATAATCTGTAACTTCAATGAAATTGAATACTTTCTTTTGTTGGTATACTACTCCATTTACACTAGGATGAAATCAAAGCGTACTCCAATATTTCTTTCTTTGCTTTTTTTTATTCCTGTCAAAAAGGATGTTTCCAGTGGCAGACATGTGAGTAACGTGTATTATCCCAAAATAATGAATTGAGTTCGTATAGGCATTTTTTGACTGTTGGCAGATCTCTTTGTATGTGTTGTCCGGAAAGAGGAGGGTTCCTGTAAAAATGCAAAATGCCCACTCATATGTATTTGAAATGCACAATTCAAAAAAAAGAAATCTTACGTCCTTGAACCAATAACCATCTTTCGGCTAACCTAGCCTCCTCTATCCCTCGGGACCAACGTGAGACTCTCGCATCATACGGCTTCGTCCCGGAATCAGGACTTCCCTTTTCCTTTGACCAACGGCTCCTCGAACTAACTTGTCATCCCTTTCTCTTTCTCGGTGTCTACCGATTTCACCATAGCGGCTTATTCCTATTAAAACGAAGAAATATAGGCATGCCTGCCATCCACACCCGTCAAATCCCAGGGCTCAAACCCTGGACATACAATCGTCATTTATTTACTTTAATCAGTAAATTTGATAAAGAATTGGGATCGAGTTTAAATTGGAAGGGCCTCTCTTTTTTTTCCAGAAAAAGAACAAGGAAGGATTGGTTCAGAAAAAGAAGCCAAGCGCCACGAGCCTCTGCATCCTTCTGCTCCTCTCCCTATCAATCGCTCCTTCACCTTTTGCCTTTTTAACAACCATAGTCTATCTAGCATGACTTTTTTAGTTAGATTCCCCACTACAGCTTCTCATCTCTTTTTGATAATCCAGGAAGTTCTTCCAAGAACTACTAGCGGAGTTATTGATCGAGTATAGCCGAGTGGTGCCATGGAGCTAGACCAGTGAGCTATTACGCTTTCTTCACAGGATGGATGCTTCCAAGCCCACTTCCTGGTTGTCATCGCTCGATCACTTCCTTTTCCACTAAGTGATTGTTTAGGGACCTTAGCGTATTAAATCGAGATCAAAAGATTCTTTCTTGACATACCTACAAGAGGATGAATTCCACTTTACAGAGACACGTTATAACAATAACCCAGTTTATAAAGGTCTCTTCTAGTTTGAAAAACTTCTTCTGACCTTTTTTTTTTTTTAAAATTCTAAGTAAGAAGCCAGGTTTTAAATGTATACATAGGGAAAGCCGCGTGCAATGAAAAATGCAAGCACAGCTTGGGGAGGGGTGATTACCTGTTTAAAAGGGAAATTATCTACTCCATCCGACTAGTTCCGGGTTCGAATTCCCCCTAAAGAGTTTTCTCTTATTTTTCTTGTGAATTTAATAATATTTTTTTATGAATTCAGGTGATAAAGGATTTTTTATGTAAGTGTCTTTATTTATTTTTTTAAGAATTAAGGGTTTATTTTTCCTACATAAATAAATTATATATATATAATATTAATGGTGATTATTGTTAGTCCTCAGAATAACTTAGTCCCAACTTTTATTGTTAATGTATCTAATTAGCTAGCTAGTTAGCTGGCGGCGTGTAGATAATTTGTGTTGACAGAAAACCTAGCCAATACTCTGTTTTAAGTTCGAGCAGAACAAATTCATAATTCTGGTCTCTGAAGCATGTCAATTTATGCATTAGACTTCAATAGCGTTTCTTGTTTAATTTGCATGATGGACGTGGTCACGTACCATATAATTCTCTGTCTACACATATCAGAGTGCAATGACGTCTTTACATTTTGAAAGACATTTTGAAATTCTATTGTCGATTCTCTTTCAAACGTGTTGTAATTTTTGTTGTAAACCTTTCAGTTATGAAATCCTTCTGGAACGTTGATATGGGCTAAAAATAAGCACTAAAGGTACAATTAATATAGCATTAATTAGACCTATTTTGATTCAAAAGGGAGACCCATTAATGAGACTCGAAACCCTAAATTATTAAATAATTTCAGAATTAATTAATTAGCTAAATATACATCTAATTAATTATGTCCAACTACAAAGAAACTACTTCAAGGAGTAACTCCTAAGACATCTTAATCAACAAGAAAACATATTCCTAGGTAGCACTATTACCCAACCTAGGCTTGGACTTTCCCAAGGTTATCCCACTCCATACATCTGAGGGTTGGAACCCCATAAAACTATGGGCGTAGAGAAGAAATCTGTGATTTTTCAGGACCATATTCAACTGATGATGAAGCCTCTGAAGGCACCGATATTAATCCTAGAAGAAGAAGGTCTGGCAAAGAACCCGTAGGGAGCCAACGTTCTCAGTCCCGTAAGACACTAGAGTTACTTCCTACGAGGCTGAACTCAAAGTGCTAAAGAAAAGTTTGGGTTGGCAGGACACAAGGCCAGCCCCGAGGCGTGAGGCCCTTGATATCATAGAGCTAGATGGAATCCCTCGAGAGAGGAGAAAGAAAACTGCAAGGGCTGATCCCACTGAGTTGCTACCACTCAGAGATCCTGATGATCCAACACCACCCTTTACCGAAGCGATCATGAATGCTCACATCTCAAGGAAGTTCAAGATGCCCATCATCAAGACTTATGATGTAACGGGAGACCCCTCAAATTATGTAAGAACTTTCTCGAATGCTTTTTATTACAACATATTAACGATTCTATCAAGTGCAGGGTTTTTCCTCAAACCCTAGGAGGCATGACTCAATGTTGGTATAGCTGATTACCTCACAACTATATTGGGTCCTTCAAAGAACTAAGCAAAGCTTTTATAAGCCAGTTCATAAGCGGGAGAGTGCACAAAAAGAGTTCGGCTTCGCTCATGAACCTAGAGCAGGGAAAGAACGAATCCCAGATGGACTAATTGAATCATTCTACTAAGGAAGCCTTGAAAGTACCAGACTTGGATGAGAAGGTAGCTATGATAGCCATACAACAGGGGACGACTGATCCTTACTTCAAGAGATCTCTGGCCAAACATCCACCTGAGAACATACTCCTTCTCCAAGACAGAGCAAGGAAATATATTAAGGCAGAAGAAAATATGAAGAAAACCATTATACTAGTGGCAACAAATGGGAACAATAACAAAAAGAGAAAAGGCGGTCAAGAGTATGATGCCCGGGGAAAGTATTTTAAGACTGATAAGGATTCAGAATCCCCTCCTAAAAAAATAACTTGGGACCGAGGTTCCCTGAATATACAAGGTTATATACGCTTCGAAGCCAAATTCTGATAGATATTGAGAGGGATCGAGACTTGAGATGGCCTAAATCCCTAAAGTCTAATCCTGAGAAGAGAAACAAGAATGCATTTTGTCGATTTCATAAGGATACCGAACATGACACAGATGACTGTAGACAACTGAAGGATGAAATCGAATTCCTTATCAGAAGAGAAAAACTTTGTAAGTTCACCAAAGATGGAAGCCATGATAGGCGCGATGATAATGGGAGAAACAATGATAATCGAGATAGGAATACCCAGCCTAGAGGGCCAGTTATTAATATGATTTTTGGAGGATCTACAGCTGTAGGGAATTCAAGAAACTCAATGAAAGCATACGTTAGAGAAGTTATGCACGTCGTAGTAGAAGCACCTAAACGCGCTAGAATAAAGGTGGTTATATCCATTAATGACTCAGACTTGGAAGGGATAAAGTTCCCCCACGATGATCCCCTTGTCGTAGTCCCTTTGATAGGCAATTCGGAAGTAAAAAGAGTCTTGATGGACAATGGACCATCCGTCGATATCTTTTTCTACGATGCCTTTATGAAGATAGGGTACAATGATTCCCAACTAACCCCTTCGGATGTTCCAATCTATGGTTTTAATGAAGTGGATATGAAAGTAGAATGAACTATTCAACTACTCATGACAATGGGAAAAGAGCCTCGAGAGACCACCCGAATGCTAACCTTTCTGGTAATCAAAGCATCTTCTACGTACAATGCAATCATTGGAAGAATAGGATTGCATGGTTTTAAGGTTGTTGCCTCAAGTTGTCACTTAAAGATCAAGTTCCCCACAAGAAACTAGTTGGGGAGGAAAAAAAAGACCAGAAAATAGCAAGAAGTTGTTATGTGGCCGCCCAGAGACCCAATAGAGTCGGAGGGAAAGTCCTACCAATAGAGAACATAGACTCAAGGGAAGACGAAGAAAGAATGGGGAAGTCAGCTAAACCTAAGAAATTGTTATACAAGGTTAAATACTTGGTTCCAATTCCCTACATTCCGAGAGAACCTAAGAAATCACCTACATTGGAGCCTCATTAAAAGAGCCTACGAAAGAAAAGTTAACAAAGTTCTTACAAGAAAAATGGGAATTATTTTCTTGGACAACCACTAATATGTCGGGGACTGACCCCGAACTGATCACTCATAAGCTTAACGTGGATCCAAGATAAAAAATGGTGAAGTAAAAGAAGAGAAACTTCACTCCAGAAAGGCAAAATGCCATAAAGCAAGAAGTGGAGAAGCTCCTAGAGGCTGGTTTCAATAAAGAAATTCAATTTCCCGAATGGCTCACTAACCCTATGATGGTTAAAAAATTTAATGGCAAGTGGAGAATGTGTGTAGACTTTACTAATTTGAATGATGCATGGCCAAAGGATTGCTTCCCTCTCCCAATGATCGATCCACTTATAGATGCCACGGCAGGACATGAGATGTTAAGCTTCCTGGATGGTTTTAGTGGATACAATCAAATCAGGATGCACGAGGATGGCATTGCCAAGGTATCTTTCATCACTAATTTTGGTGTATTTTGTTATCTTGTTATGGCCTTTGGGTTAAAGAATGCAGGAGCCGCCTATCAAAGGCTAGTTAACAAAATATTCAAGCATCTTATTGGAAAAACCATGGAGGTCTATATTGATGATATGCTAGTTAAAAGCCTTGATAAGGCCGATCACATTGAACACCTTAGAGAGGCATTTGAAGTGTTAAGGCACCATAAAATGATGTTAAACCTTGTGAAATGCACCTTTGGCGTAGGGTCTAGAAAATTCTTAGAAATGATGGTCTCTAATAGGGGGATTGAGGCCAATTCTGACAAAATTAAAGTTATACTCGATATGAAACCCCCAAAGTCAGTAAGAGATGTCCAAAAATTGACAGGAAGAGTTGCGGCCCTAGAAAGTTTCGTCTTGAAGTCTGGGGATAAATGCATACACTTCTTCAAGACATTGAAGAGAGTAAAAGATTTTGGGTGGACAGAAGAAAGTCAAGCGGCCTTCGAGGAACTGAAGAAGTATATGGCTAAAGCTCCGTTGTTGGTCAAGTCTAGTCCTAATGACATCTTATACTTGTATTTGGATGTACGAGAAAAGGCCTTGAGTGCTGTCCTTGTAAAGGAAGAAGAAAAGATTCAAAAGCCGGTTTATTATGTGAGCAAGGTCTTGCATGGAGCAGAACTTAACTACTCGAAGATTGAGAAATTTGCACTAGCCTTGGTGATGGCGTCAAGAAAGATGTGGCCTTACTTTCAAGCAAACAAAATCGAGGTGCTAACTGATCAACCTTTGAAAAACGTCATACATAGCCCTAAGGCGAGTGAAAGATTGATTAAATGGGCCATAGAGCTAGGAGAATTCGACATAAAGTATAAGCCTCGAAAGGCCATTAAAGCTCAAGTTATTGCCGACTTCGTGGTCGAATGTACCATTAACGACCAAGAATTCGGGGGGCATGATAGGGAGGAAACACCCTAAAAGGAAGAAGAAGGACATGCTCCTAAGAAATATTGGGCGCTCAATTTTGATGGGGTATTAAAAAAAAGTCTAGTGGAGAAGGCTTGGTGCTATAGAGCCCGGAAGGATTCACCATTGAGTATGCTATTAAGTTGGATTTCCCAATGACCAACAATGAAGTTGAATATGAAGCTCTGATAGCTGGCCTGGGTTTGGCCAAGGCACTGAATACCTAATACCTTAAAGTATGTGGAGACTCGAAGTTGGTTATATTCCAAGTAAATGGGGAGTTTGAAGCAAGGGAAAAAGTCATGGTTAAATACATCTGACTAGCGAAAGATATAATGACTCAGTTTGAAGAATGTCAGATGGAATATGTTCCTAGAGAAGAGAATGTAAATGTCGATGCCTTATCAAATTTTGTGTCATCAGAAATGAACGAACATATGGGAAGTGTCTACTTCCAAGTCTTGAAGACCCCAACATTAATGCAAAGCTGGTAGCCCCAATAAACGTGGGCAATTGCTGGATGGATCTAATTAAAGCCCACCATCAGTCTGGGTGGACTCTTGGAAATGTTATGGAAGCCAGAAAGCTTACTATGAGGGCATTAAGGTACACTCTTATCGATGGAATTCTCTATAATAAATCTTTTGTTATTCCATACTTGAAATGTCTAAGGGCAGATGAAGCCTATGAGGCTTTGAAAGAAGTACATGAAGGAATTTTTGGCCAACACTTGGGGGGGGCAGAGCTTTGGCTCACAAAATTACTCGCATTGGCTTTTACTGGCCGAACTTGTTGAAAGATTCAAAAGAATATGTGAGAAGGTGTGACAAATGCCAAAGGCATGCACCAGTTGTTAGACAACCTCTTGAGATGTTGATGTCCATCAATTCCCCCATCCCCTTTGCAATATGGGGAATAGACATCCTTGGGCCCTTTTCAATGACTTGTGGACAAAGAAAGTTTGATCGTTGTGATCGATTATTTCACTAAGTGGATTGAGGCTAAACCACTGGCCAAGATAACCACCAATCAAGTAGCTCAATTCTTCTGGGAAAACATCATATGCAGGTACGGAATACATTAATCAATGATGATTTAATTGCATTTTTCAATTTTTGAAATTGAGGAATTAATGAAATCATTAATCAATGATCATCATTCTATTAGCAACTTTATCAAAATTGATGGAATTGGTGATACATTAATAAATTTTAGTTATTATTGAATTAATAAATATCTATTACATTATTTAAATTCACAAATTTATTGATCTATTTGATGATTTAAATATTTACAATTCATATGCTAAAAGTCTCTTTATTAGCTTCTTATTCCCATTCATACTAAAAATAGTAATTTTTTAAAAAAAAATTAAGTTTTTTTTTCTTCTAAAAAATTCCTACATTTCATTATTCATTTCTATCTTTATTTTGTTTTTTTATTAATATTTTGTAATTTATTTAACTACGAACTTTTATCTTATTATATATTCTCTCAATTTCATATTTTTTATCACATTAAACTTTTGTACGAATTTTAAAAATAAATTTACATTTAATATTTTTGAATTTTTTTAGTATAAAAGATTAGCATTAAAATTTTATATATAAAAAAAATTCAAAATTATTGTACAATTATTATTTATTTTTAATGTTGATATTTGTCATAGCCTGAATTCCACCCGGATAATTGGCATATTTGGAAAAGGAAGTGGACCTCCCTAGCTCCAGGTAGGGCGCGCCCTTCTTGGTCAAGGAGGAGGGCGCACCCTTTTGAAGATGAGGGTTGGACTGATTTCCATAATTTTGACTCCCGACTTAGTAATGTGTATTTTTGGAGAACCTTCAAGGGTTATTTGTTGAAGACCCTTATTCTGTTTCCCACGTGTTATCTTTGATGAAGAGTGTTGGGATATCATTGATCTTAACTTTGAAGATCTTTTCCCTATACTCAGGCAGGTTGTCTTCATCTGCAGGTTTAGAAGGTCCTACATTCAGGGTGAATATAGTGCTAGCCTCCAGTCAAGATTCCGAGAAAATAGTTGTAGTGAACCAGCTTGGCCTCGAAAAATCCAGGTCAAAGTCGAATTCATGTAATACTGGGGACTTATACTGGGTTTTGGACTATCCGAATGAGTCTCGATGTAGAGACCTCTTCCAAGTAGGTTTCTATTATTTATTTTAATTCGAAGAAAGAAACTTTTTCATAGGGGTACGTAAGCACATTGTAAGGGGTTAAAAAATCTAGAACTGGCAGCCGTTAGAGAGAAAACCTATTTTCTCTAACAAATAAAGCAATGGTGATTTCTAAACCTTATAATCTCGGCCCCAATCACATACATGCAAACCACCATACTCTGGTGATACTCAGTCTTTCAATCTTCTTTTAGCAAATAATTTCAATCTTTGTTGATTCTCAAATTTCTCCATCTACAATACTTGTGAATAAGTTAAAATGAGAAAAAATATAAAAGGTGTTATAGGGAGAAACTAGTATAACAGTAATTTAGAGGTGTGATGAAATCATGGAGCAAATTATGATGATTTGTCTTATGAACTTGATGAAAAACACGAAGAGCACGGGAGGAAAGTGATAGATTTTGGTAGCTAATCTTGCTGTTGATTCGTTAGAAGGCCAGGGAATATGTTTGCTCTCTTACTGCCAACTGTCAATCAACTGAAATAAGAGGCCTATGTAGCCTATTTATAGGGGTTCAAGCTACACGTAGTTCATGGAGGACAAATTACCTATATGGCTAGGTATTGGTCCGGTCTATCAGGACCAAATCCTCAGACGTGAAGGATTTTGGCTCAAGTCCATGTGGATGTGAAGGGAAAACTTTTCAAATGTCTGTATTTATCATGGCCCAATCCCATTCGGCTCTGAGGGTTGTCATGGAGTTGTAGATCAAGGGGTCCCTGTAGGGAGTTGTGCGCAATGTGGCCTCGCGGGAGCAGTATGTAGAGGTGATCCTGAACGGATCTCTTGATGAAATGAGAGCCCGTGGGGCTAGCTGTATTCAAATAGATAAGTATATTGAGGTATTACCCGTGGGGGCCTTACATAGTCTTCAGATTGGCAAATAATATCTAATGAGGTGAGCCCATGAAGTTAGAAGTTTTTCAGTTAGTTATAATAATATTAAGAGAAGTAACCCGGACAGAGTGTTTCGGACAAATGACCCGGGCTGAGGTCCATTTTCTGTCAGATAAATGCGACCTGAAAGAGAGGTGATGAGAAGTGAACCGGGCTGGGGGCCGATTCTCTTCTCTCTGTATTCTTGATATCGAATGAGTCTAAGACTGACGGTATAACGTTTCATGATAGGCCAAGTCTCTTAGAATATTTCAGGCGCCAAGTACTCCAGGCTAGCTGCAGCTATCAGATCTAGGCTAGAACTATGCTTCTAAGAATGTTATGCTAGCTGAGAAGATAAAAAGTAGGAACCGGGCTAAGGCCGGTTCTCCTCTCTTCAAGTCATTGAGATTGTTAGGAGATAGTGAACCGGGATGAGGTCGATTCTCCTCTCATCCTGGTCGATTCTCCTCTCGTCCTAACCGGTTCTCATATCGTCCTGGTCGTTTCTTTTCTCATCTCCTTTTGTCCGGCTCTCCTCTCCTCTCGGCCGGCTCTCATCTCCCCCCGCCCGAATCCCCTCTCCTCTTGGCCGGCTCTCATCTTTTCCCGGTCAGCTCTCATCTACTCCTGCCGGTTTTCATCTTCTTCTGACCTTCAGATCCAGATTGAACTCTTTATGAGGATAAGAGAGTAAAGCGAGTCTAAGGCGGGTTGGTTAGCGTTGTGACCTCACGCTAGGCCAAGTCCCTTAGAATATTTCTTCTTGTTCTAGCGAATCGAACTCAATACAGGTCATGCATGCTAGGTGAACCCAATTATGATATTAGCTTGTCAATAATGATATTGGGCCTGTCTAGGACCCATGTCCGAATATTGGTCATAATAACTACCCCCGATTCCTCATTTCCATTGAGAATGCGAGGTGGAATCAGATATTTGACAATTTTCCAACCTTGAAGAACTTCTTTATTGAAGCTGGCTATCAGTGTCTCACGTAGAGAATTCATGTAAAGATTGCGCCTCTTGTGACTCGGCTAAGGTGATCTTGCAGAGATCCTCCAAATAGCATCTAGACAGGGTGTCAATAATGAGTCTTTGGGCTAATTGTTTTTAGATAAGTAATTTTATTAGGATTTTACCATCATAGGGACTTCTGCGATCTCTAAATGCTTAGAATTTGATAAACTGTAGTTTGACTAGCTAGGTTAGAGTTTGTCCAGTTAGCTGTCTGAAATCCATGCTAAGTGCCACCGGATAGCGTCAGCTAAGCGGGACGGGCTAGCTTGCGCTAAGCGAGCCGGGATGGCAATATGCCATGTACTCCATGCCAGTAGATGAGATGTGAGCTAGTGAATCAGGTTGATGTTAGCTCTCCTCCGCTTCATATCCTGAATTGAATGAATGTTCTTTGTTATAATAGAGTTGTAAATCCAGGCTAAGGTTGGCGGGCTGGCGTTACGGTCTGACGCTAGGTCAAGTCACTTAAAATCATCAAACATTTTAAGGGTGAAACAAATTAGAGATGTGCATCAATGCTAAGTAAACCCAAATATAAGGTAGGCTTTTCAAATATGATATTGGGCCTGCCTAGTACCCATGCCGAATATTGGGCATAAGAACTACCCCCGATTCTACATTGCCATTAAAAATGCGAGGTGGAATCAGATAGTCAACAATTTTATGAACTTCTGTCTGAGCTCATAAATGAGTTAGTCTTTTGGAGAAAGTGGATATCAAGATGACCCATATGAGGCTGGCTGGCATGGTAAACCCACATAAGACCGGCTAGCGAGCTGAGCTCATTACGATCCAGCTAGCATTTGAGAGCTCATTTTGGTTCAGCTAGCTATGCCAGCTCATGACAGACCAACTAGAAAGTTGAATCCAGATATCAAGGTGAACTTATTTAAGATGCGGTAGTAAGGTGAGCTGATGAAGGACCATCTAGCATCGTATGCCTTTTTTCTAGCTCGCTCTTTTGTCTTTTTCATGCAACTATTTTGGGATCGCATTAGATCTTAATATGTTGGCCTCGCTTCTCCTGGCTTGCTCCTCGCCTCGCATAGCGAAGCTGCTTCATACAATCCGGCCTCGCATCACCTGGCAGGCTCTCGCCTAGTGAAGCTGGCCTCCCGTATAACTCTAGCTGTGTTGTCATTCTTAAGAGAGTTGTATCAAATAATGCCTTTTGAAAAATATATCGGAATCGCATTGCATAGTCCGGTCTCAAGGATAGCATTAGCTCACTTAATGAAATAATCCCCCGCTACCACAACATATTTAAACTCCTCCATTAGCTTTTGGGAGCTCGACAGATCATTCCCCCATATTAAAATGGGCCACGGGCTCATGAGAGAGGTGAGGGGGGCTGCTGGAGTGTTGCTAAAGTTAGCATACCTCTGACATTTGTCGCAAGCCTAAAAAATTCAAAAACATCCTACTTGGCAGAGGATCTTTTGGGCTTGAGAGCTACCCATCGTGTGATTGCCACATATACATCTGTGTACTTAATATATAGTTGCAGTCGGTCCCATCAACACACCAAAGTACGGGCACATTGAATCCCATCATGCATAAGGCTTCATCATATATCATATAGCGAGAAGCCTTGTTTTGAAATTCTATGAACTTCCTTATTATCCTCGAGAAGAGAGACTGTATTAAAGTAGTTCCAGACAGGAGTGTGTTAGGTCTCGGAAGTATCGTAGAAGGGGGGTTGAATACGATACTCATAATAATTTAAAATTCTTTTCAAAATTTGTGGATAATTAAATTATTTCTTTTATTGAGGGTACTAGTCCTTGTAGTATTTAGGAGGCTAGCTTGCTAATTTTATCTTTTTATTAATAAATAGCTAAGATCTAGAAAATTAGTAAGTAAATAAATGAGATAAGTTTCGGGGAATATATCTTTCGTATATAAACCCAAATCCCGGATTTAATGAACCGGTTTCCGAAGAACAAATTATTTCTTTGCTACAACAAAGAGATCTGACTGATTCTTAGTACAATGTATAAATCTGTGTATGTACAAAAGTAAATCAATCTAACAACGAGTGTTTTATAATATCCCTATATATTTACAACATAATAAACCGGCTAGATTATAAAACTCCAGTGAAGAAGGTATGTGTATGGCTTTGTATCTCTTCTTCTCCGGCTTTTGTTTCTCTCTGTATCACTTTGTGTCTGTGTGTATTCACTCATACCAAATGAATTAGATTCATTTGTTTATATAGTGTAGACTTTACAATAATTGAACTGCTTTCTAAATGTCGATAACTTCTCTCCAGTATGTTGACTTGAGTTGAATTTGAGAAACCCGTGGATATTTTTTAAGTGTCGAATATTGTTTCCATGTATAAGTACTTAGAAAGTAATCCATGTTTCATAGAGGATCTATGTGTCGAATAATATTGCCTTATATGTTGACTTGAGGTGACTTGATCACATGTGTCGATTTTTTTCTCCCTGTACAGCTCATGTGTCAATTTTACTCCCCATGTATATGCCTTAGAATAATTTACATCATTCCAAGACCCTAAGTGTCGAATTCTATCTCCATGTAGATGCATGTGTCGATTTATCCTTCCATGTAGAATTGACTTAGAATCTTTTTGGCATACTAAAGGCTATGTGTTGAATTCATTCTCCATGTATAGCTCATGTGTCGAATTTACTCTCATGTACATGCCTTAGAATAATTCACATCATTCCAAGATCTTATGTATAGAATTCTACTACCTTGTATGAGCATGTGTCAATTTTACTTCCTTGTAGAATTGACTTAGAATCTTTTTGTCATCCTAGAGGCTATGTATTGAATTTTCTTACCTTTACACTTGTAAAGGCAAGTGTCGATTTATTCACCCTTGAACAATAACTTGGAGTTATTTCAACTTCTATTAAATCCTTACATACTTGGCTTCACTTGGTTTCCTGTCAATTTTTCTTGTACAATAAACATGTTGACCAATTACTTTGTGTTGACACTTAGTGCACTGGTCTGGTTCACAAATGACTAACACTGATCTTGATCTTCATATTCTCATTAAAATCAAATGCTAGGAATGCTGAAGTTCTTTATTGCTTTGAACACTGATTATAAATGAACACTGTACTTTCACTTGAATATTTTCTGGTACTTAGACAACGTCTTCATTACTACTACAATCTTGAATACTTCATTATTTGTTCTTCACTAATGCTTGAATATATAAATGAACTTCCTTCAGTGAGTA
Organism: Oenanthe sinensis; assembly: GCA_028671895.1. Lineage (NCBI taxonomy): Eukaryota > Viridiplantae > Streptophyta > Magnoliopsida > Apiales > Apiaceae > Oenanthe > Oenanthe sinensis. The sequence goes on from CM053799.1 coordinate 14,425,898, forward strand.
TAACTTCAAGACTGCAGCTGTCTTATTTAACCTTTGTCTTTACCCTGTCTTCAATTCTTCTAGATTCCTATGCTTTGAACACTGTCTATCTTCAATCAATGCTAATACACTGAAATCTTCTAGTGGAACTGTTATACTGAATTTTCAACACTTCTAAAACCCTGAAAGTCTTTACACATTATTCTTCACTGAGGCATGAATGACATATTAATGAACTTCTCTCAGTGACCTGTAGTAGACTTCAAAACTTCTTCTAATGTCTTAATTCACTATATTGGCCTCATATTCATTTCTTCCTAATTTCTGTGTAGGCGTAGTATTATTTACTTTTCATGTTCTAGTGTTGAGTTATCACGATTACTATTCATACAGCTTCGTAATTTCACCAACAGAGTGATCCATGTTGGACCCTAATCGTCTATCTCCATAGGTAATTCCGTGGGATCACTAGGACTCTTCTGTATTTCGAGGGAAATGACTTGTGGTAGAGTGGCTTCACGCTGATAGCCGAGCTTGGCTAAGCCATCTACCTCGAATTTTGATCTCATGGGAGTTAACCAATTATTTGCAGGTTTAGGCGAACTCTTGAGTGATCACGTTGGGGAGGTCCACTAGATTTGAATTCTCTTTTCACATCCACTTCCCTTTACGAGCTCTCGCAGTAAACTAATCTCGGGTCTCCTCATCATCGCTAGCCTCTTCCATAATTCCTTCTTGAAAGTTATAAATTGGCTAATACAGTTTCATCATAAGAAGCTCGGAGATTGGCTCTACTCTCTACGAGCCCAGTCTTTATCCGCTTCCATTGCTATAATTTCAAATTTATTCGTCTCCCCAGACTTGCCCTCATTCTTTATAGCTTTAAGATCCTCATATCGTGATGATAGCTCGAGGGCCTCCCATGGGGATACTGACAAAGTGGCCTCACATCCAAATGTTAGCCATGCGGCTTCCCATCGAGATGTTGGCCATTGGCCTCGTATCGGGGTGCTAGCCCGAGGGCCTTGCATTATGAGTGGGGAGTAGAACGGTCTGGATATCCTTTATGAATGATGAGTGGGTGGACAGAGCTGATAGGGCATTCTTCTCTTTCTTCTTCTCTATCTGCAACAAGTTTCTGCTTAGATCATCTACTCGAAGCTTGCTCATCCTCTCATCATTATTATTACCGTTACTCGCTCTGTGTGATGGAGCTGGTCCTGATTCATGTCTTCGGCCTACACCTTCTCCACTTACCACATACTGATTTTCCTCATTTCTTCATCTGCCTTGATTATCTCCTCTCCTCGCATCTCTGAGAGGGGACCTCTCGGGTCTACGAGCAAGATGTGGGGACCTAGCATGCTCGCAATGGCGATGGGGTCCTTCTGCTTCATGTGCCGGACTCGGGGGTCTCGCTTCATTATTTTTTTCTCGGGCTCTCTCTAGCTTCTTCCTTAGAATATGTTCTGTTAGTTTCTTTCCGACCCTATCAAAAATACTGATGGACCTCGCCTCAGAGGGGGCTAGCCCATGATGTGACGTGTGAGGGGTCTCACGGGCCTGCCGCACTTGACTGGGGGGCACCTCATTCCATTTTAAGGATTCATCTTTTTCTTCATCTTCAACCTCATTATCAAAGTCTTCCATGAGATCACGAGGCTTCACAGTTGACTTGAGGTGTTTGGACTTGTTGAACCGCCTCATCCTTCACCTAACACTCTTGTTGGCTTTTCTAGAGGAGCTCTTCTTTTCTACCCGCCTTATCCTCTTGTTGAACTTGATCATCTGCTGGCTGAGCTCATCCAAGAATTCCAGGAGTTTGGGGTCAGTTTGAGGGGGGTTCTCGTTGTTGTTTTTCGGGGTCTCGTCATCTCCAGTTCTATCATTTTCAGGGTTGTTTCTGGTTCCTCTAGAGTTAGACATCCTGCTCCCTCAGATGTCAAGGCCTCCTCCTTCTAGCGCTCATTATTATAGGGAGAAACTGGTATAATAGTATTTTGGAGGTTTTCTAGAATCACGTAGAAAAATATGATAATTTTCTTATGAACTTGATGAGGAACACATGAGGAAATTGGTGAATTTTGGTAGTTGATCTTTTTGTTGATTCGTTAGAAGGCCAGAGAATATGTTTGCTCTCTTGCTGCCAACTGTCAATCAACTGAAACAATAGGCCTACATACCCTATTTATAGGGGTTCAAGCTACACGTAGTTTTTGATGGATAGGTTACCTATAAGGCTAGGTATTGGTCCGCTCCATGCAGATGTGAAGGGCAGGCTTCCCAAATGTCTATAATTGTCATGGCCCAAGCCCATTCGGCTCTGGGGGATGTCATGGAGTTGTAGAGCAAGGGATCCCTATAGGAAGTTGTGCGCGATGTGGCCCGCGAAAGCAGTATGTAGAGGTGACCCTGAGTAGATCCCTTGATGAGATGAGAGCCTGTGAGGCTAGCTGTATCCAAATAGATAAGTGTGTTGAGGTATTACACATTGGAGCCTTCTATAGTCTTCAGATTGGTAATAATATCAAGTGAGGTGAGCCCATGAGGTAGGAGTTTTTTAGTTAGTTATAAGAAATCTGTGCTATGTACTCCAGGCTAGCGAAGCGACCCTTACAGAGCATTCCGGATGAACGACCCGGGCTGAGGTCTATTTTCTGTCAGATCAATGCGACTTGGAAGAGAGGTGATGAGAAACGAACTGCGCTGGGGCCGATTCTTCTCCTTCTTCATTCTTGAGATCGAATGAGTCTAAGACTGGCGGGATAGCGTTGCGACCTCACGCTAGGCCAAGTACCTTAAAATATTTCAGTCGCCAAGTACTCCAGGCTGGCTGCAACTATGAGATCTGGGCTAGAACCATGCTTCTAAGAATGTTATACTAGCTGAGAGATAAAAAGTAGGAACCAAGCTAAGGTCGGTTCTCCTCTCTTCATGTCCTTTAGATTGATAATAGATAGTGAACTGGGATGTGATCGGTTCTCCTCTCATCCTAGTCGGTTCTCCTCTCGTCCTGACGTGTTCTTATCTCGTCCCGGTCGGTTCTCCTCTCCTCCCGCCCGGCTCTCATCTCCCCCCATCTAGCTCTCCTCTCCTCCCGGCCGGCTCTAATCTCCTCTTGTTCGGCTCTCCTCTCCTCCCGGTCGGCTCTCATCTCTTCCTGCCCGGTTCTCATCTCCTTCCGACCTTCAGATTCAGATTAAATTCTTTATGAGGATAAGAAAGTGAAGCGAGTCTAAGGTGGGTGAGTTAGCGTTGTGACATCACGCTAGGCCAAGTCCCTTAGAATATTTCTTCTTGTTCTAGCGAAACGAATTCAACACGGGTCATGCATGCTAAATGAACCCAATTATGATATGAGATTGTCAATAATGATATTGAGCATGTTTAGGACTCATGCTCGAATATTGGACAAAACAAAAGGAAATGAGTATATTTAATATGATTCAAGATGAACAATGAAATCTTAAATACGGGGATTTAATTTTAATACTTAAAACTATGCCCTATTTTAAAATTTTGGATGTAAAATTCATTTTAATAAAATTTATCATATTCTTCTAAATAATATCAAAGGGGTTGAGGACAGGGTACAGAATGAAAATGCTCTTGCCGACCCATTTAGCTGCAAAAGCGTCGTCACTTTAATTAGCGTCAAATTATTGTACAACAAAACATAATTGCGCAAACGTTAAAATAGAGAAATAGTGGCCAAAGTACTTGGCTGACGTCATAATCTTTATTGTTAAGTATGACTTATGACTGTTATTAGAATTTAATTAGACAGCTCAAAAACGTTTTTATACCATGAAAAACAATAATCAAGAAAATTTATGTTTGAAAATATACGTACCTATATGTTCGATCATATTTTGTTAACTCTTATTTCACGTATTAAAAATTTAAATCAAAATGAGATTTTAAAGAAATATCTCGTTCGGTATATTACGCGAATTCGGCTTTCATACTATATTTCATGTTACACATATAATTTATATTTTAATATTATAAAAATTTATTAAAAATATCATTTATATTTAAAAAAATATTATTTTATAATTTTTTAAACACTTCTACTACAACAATTTCATTTTTAAATTTAATATCTTTTATTTTAAATATAATAAGATTTTTAATTTATAAAAATATAAATATGAATAATATATAATATTTATAAAAAATCATTTATTTACTTATTTTATATACTTTCGTGTCATGCATATGAAATATAATTTAGATAAAAGACTAAATCCAGCATTAAATCTTTCATATATTTTTATATTTATATATTAAAATTTTAATTTTAAATAATAATTTTTATATGGTGTAAAAAATTATGAGGTGCAGTAAGTTGATGAATGTAGCATATGACAAAAAATTTAAATCGCTAAGGCGAAAAGAGTCTATTATTATGTTTATCATTTTAGGATTATATTTATAATGAAAATTGTCTTTCTCACAACTTATAATTTCATTTTCTCATAACTTCCCATTATAAAACAATACCACACCAACACTTAATTAGAACAAGTTCAATATAATACTATTGGAAATATTATTTCTATAATGTAGTATTAATTATAAAACATAGTACTTCAATGCAATTTTATAAAAAATACGAAAATCGAAAAATCTTATATTTTATTTTAAATATTGAACCAAGTATATATATAATTATAATTGTCATATTGGCATGCAAGTGGGAAGTTGCAAGGAAATGAATATAAAAACATATATTTTAGCAAATACTATACTTTATATTATTGGTTGAAAAATTACTTAATTTTATATTTGTTAATTATATTTTGAAATCATGTATTATAGAATATTTAATTTCATATTATAATAATAATTACATCTATTTTAATATTAGTATTTGACTTACTCTTAACTAGCAGTAAAATTTCACCGGTATATGAGATTGGTTTAACTTATCTTATAACTAATTTATAAATTAAAAATTATATATATATTTCAACTTATAAACTACTTACAATTGCACAAACGATACCAGGGTCTTATCCTAAATTACTATTTATCCTAAATTACTATTGATAACTTTTTACATGCCCCGACACTGTGACAAACATAATAAAGCATACACTTTCGAGACCCCTCCAATATCTAGCTCATTGTTCACAGTTCTTTAACTTAACAGTCAGGAGCGGTGGCTGGACCCATTTATACACACACAATCAAACACACACATATATATCATAAAATCATAACTTACTTTTTTTTAATTATATGTATAATTTGACATAGTCAATATCTCGTGCAAACTTCCAATGCCCGCCACTTCTATTATTAGCGTAAAGTGGTTTCATAGAGTCAAAGGTTTTTATCTCCGAATTCATATATTTTTGTTACCAACTTGCACAAAGAAATTAACAAATCATTTATATACTTGTCTTTTGGGGCCGATCCAGCATTTTCAATACTGGCTTGAAGCCAAATACTATTTCAGTAATTTCTTTTAAATATCAAATTATATTTTTGTTACATATACTATTCTTTTTTGACATATTCTAAATATGCTATAATATATATGATTTGATAAAATTTTGAGGGCCTTTATTTTAAGGAAAATGATAAATGTACAAAATTGTACGTAAAAATAATTTTCAAATGTCACATGAAATATTTTAATTAATTATAATTTTATTAAATATGATGGGCTCATATATTCATACAAATTTTATCAATCAATTTTTTTAAAAATATGAAATCAATATCATTTAAGAATATTTTTTATATTTAATTTTGTACACCTTTAATATTACTCTTATTTTAAATCAGGACATTTTTCTTCGAACTCACTGGATGGATCATGGATTAACTCTCCGACACCTTATAAACATCAAATATATTATATATGTATATCTGTTATTGGTTTGGTATATACGAATTATACATATTTAAACTTGTATGTTACATAAACGTCATCATCAAGATGTAAAGGCATACGCTAATTAACAGTACTTTTGAATAATGTAACTGATACGGTAAATCTAGAAACAGTCGCAATAAATTAATATAATAATATAAATATGATGATTATTCACTCATCTAAAAAACTAAATACATCTAATTAAATTATGCGATCAATACTTTTCCCATGACAATACTTATATTAATTACAGGTAAAAAATAATTTTTAATTTATAAATTACTTAGTTTCAAAAAACAATTTATAAATTACTAGCCGTCTAAAGTACTAATAAATATAAATTTAATGTTTAACTAAAATTAACAAAATAACATTAAAGCAATAGAAAAACTTAAATTTAATAAATACGAAATTATATAAGATTTAATAAATATCTTAATTACTTAGACGGTCGGATTTTATGAAATTCACAAAATTTATATAGATTACTTCTTGTTGTTGACTATGCTAATGAATTTGTGCGACTGTTTTTGCTAATGGAGACTAAAAAGTCCGTGCAAAATACTCTAAAATAATAGTTGTTTTAATTTTTTACACTGTAATTTGAGAGGTAAGAAAACACCACTTGCATATATAATTTTTTCAATTTTTTTTAATAAAAATATAATATTTAAATTATTATTCAAAAAAAATCGTAAAACTAATACTAGCTTTTTATTACACCTACTAATTATTCAAATTGTATCTACGATCAAACCAAAATATAATTCTTTCTAATACCATCGGGAACTTGATGAGAGACGCCCTCGGAATTTAATGGTGATGCGCTCCGTCGGGATTTTCAACCCATATCAAGAATAATATTTATTTTATGCGATCAAATTTTAAAAAATGAAATAAGCACGTAATTTGTATACTACAAAAAAAAGTACGTAATTTGTAACTCTTAACATTCAACTTATAATAATTATTCATATATTACTTTTATTTATAAAAAATTCTGGACTTGTGAATAATAGTAAAATATGAGTTTATTACATAACGCTATAGAAATTAAAAAATGCTTGAGGACACGTGTCAGAAAGAGAGTGTGCCGACAGTCGCTATCAGGGTATGTGTATATGGATATATGTATATTTATAAATCGGAATATATATACAGATAATACTACTGTTAGAATATTCCCACCACCAGACACGGACTACGACGCCGATATATTCCTCCATTGCCTGACCCTTTATCACGAGCCTCGCAATATTCTTGTATAAATATATTGATGTGGCTTAAAATTTCTTTCTTTTTCTTTTTCTTTTTCATGTACGCCACCCGTAGGACAACTTTTAATTCTGCATACGAATTATTATATAAAAGAAAAGTGAAAATTGCGTATATTAATCGATGATCGCGATCGATCAATAGAGTTTTGTGTCGCGTTTTCAATTTCCCGAAAATGACTTGATGGGTTGAGTGTTTGACGTAATACATATGCATACAGAGCGGTTCTACAATTTTCACTTTCGAAAAGTGTTTACTTTATACGGGATTATCTTTTGTTGTGTCACGTTCTCGGTTTTATTCTGACTCAATTTTCAAATTTCTTAGAACACGTGCTTATTTAAATAAGAGTACTGTAAACCAACTTATTAAAAAACACATATATATGTATGATACATTTTGTTAATTGAAGTTGATTGTTTTCTGTATACTTAATGGCAACGTAATAGTATATACGTGTTAAGATCAACTAATTGTAATTAAAATCATGTTCTCGTGTGCTATAAATTGACATTCACCAGTCACCAACAATTGTCTACTTGTCAACAACATATATATGGCCTTATGGGTCATGCGTGTATAAATGTGCATAACAGTGATATATTTAACGTGTGCATTGCATGCATGGATGGACCTATATATCTTACCTCTTGGTAGTGTAGCTAGAGTTAAAAGGCCCATATCTGATATCTCTCCCACACCCGGCCAATTTCTCTTGTCCACCAGGCTGTAATTGTGCATATATAGAGAGAGAGAGAGAATAAAAGGATTATTTTGGGAGCATCGTATTTATTTAGAAATGATCGAGAATGGTGGGAGCGTCTCGATCTGTTACTGTATTATATGTCATACCTGCAATATAGGCTTATCACTATCATATTTCTTTGTCTGTTTGCACGGCAACTATTAAGGTCCATATACATTCAAACAAGTAATCATCCACATATTCGAACCATTCCATCACCCTAATAACAAGTATTTTAGATTTTCACATGTGTTATAAAAAAAAGTGATTAATAACTTAAGGTATAAATAACGTATTGAACTAATGAAACTTAATTGGTAAAAACTAGAGAGGAAATTGTGATCCAGAGGTCTTGAATAATGTCATGATTATATTGCATAAAATAATGGACGTTGATAAAGTTAAAAAACAAATATAACATATCATCGATGCATATAATAAATTTTCAAGTTGTTTATTTTAAAATATAATAGTGATGCGCATGCATGGTTAATTTATCAAAATCAAAACAAAATAAAGCTGGAATGGTTACGTTATTAGAGTGATAATAAAAAGTGATTTGTCAAAATCAAATATCAGAGGTGAACAAATAACCAAAATTAGCAGTAAAACATTAATGCCTAAATGCATCAAAGTTTTAACTTTATATATGGTTTACTTTGGTCTCTGATGAGGAAAGGAACCCCTAATTAAGAGCTAATAATGCAATTTAGGTGGTGTTTGGGAGAATTTATAATCTGAGTAGAAGAATACATACAATTTTTAATTTATAAAGTAAGCTAGACGACCCCTTAATCATACAGTAATTATTAAGGAATAGAGTTTTGCTTGGTGAGAAGTGAGAACAAATTGAAACGGAAAAGAAATAAGGAGCAACCTCAATATTTAAACATCCCATCATATATAATTCACAATCATATAAATATATTCAATGGCTATAATCCAAACAACTTTATCATGCAAACACCATTATATTTTAGAAAAGGAGATAGTACTAAACTATTGCGCAACATTATTTAAATTAGTTCAACAAAACATATACTACTTGCTAATAAACATATGTAAAAATATAGTAAGTTACCGGGATTTTTTTATTGACAAATATTCGTCTTCTGTTCACATACGGTTGTAGCGGTTGGGTATCAAATCTTTCTTCATTATGTAATAAAGATTTCAATGTACCATTGTTTATATTTAAAGTCAGTGTAATTATTTAATAATTTTTTTATAAATTATAATATTATTTATATATTTTTATTTAAGAAAAAGTTAATTTTTTTTTAATTATACAATCAAATCTCTTTAAAAGTATTTGATAAAAAGTCAAGCGATTATTAATATAAAAGTGAAGGAGTACTAATACTAACTTATTACGAGTAGGTTCGGATTGGACGAGCATAACAACGAAAATATCATATATGAGGTGTGGTCGCTGTATCACTTGCTATTGTTGAAAATATATACATTTGTGTGTGTAATGGTTGTTTGCGAGCTTGCATGCGTTCCCAAGAGAAACAAACGCAGAGGAGAGAGAGACTGTAAATGTAAAGAAATCGTATATAGGATATTTTTAGATGGGTGATTATATATTAATCATGCATAATAGGTATTAGTATAATATATACTTTCCAAGTTTCCAAATATAATTGTCGTTGGTGAATGATACGTTTCTTGATTGGACATAAAGTAAAGTCCATGAAAGCTCCGTAGGAACTGCCAAGAATCTTGTAAGTATTTCAACTTAAACAATGGAGTAATTAAAATAATAAAAGGCCTAGCTACTGTCCGTCGTACTTGCTTTACTTCTTAATTGTTGACGGAGAAATCTAATAATCAACAAATATTAAAGTTCTTTTTCGAAAAAAATCTGACGAGGCTGAGATGCGGTGGAGCGTGGTGGTTTGTATGAGATTGAGGCTGAAATTGCTAGGATTGAGAATAACTAGAGATTTGTGTTCTCTGGTGGGTGCGAGCTCTAATAATTCTGACCCCTCATAATGTGTCTACATACCTCTATTTATAGGGAAAATAGAAGATCAAGCTCACGTAATTCTTGTTGAAGTAGAGGCCTGTTAGGAAACCTGAGTTTCCTTCTTCGAATCGAATGTGGAAAGGGCAAGTGTAACCTTCCTAGAAGAGGACTCTACATTCGGGTTTGTTTATATAGGTCAAAACCCAATATAAGGTTCAAGGACTTCGTGGATCCTACATTGACCCGGAAATCGTGGGCTCTAACCGGTCCACTACAACTATTTCCAAGAATACCTTGACTGGAGGCCAACACTAGATCTACCACAAATCGTAGGTCACGTCCTAAGCTCGTAGACGAGGGCAACCCGCCTGAGTACAGGGAAATGATCTTCCAAGAATAGGTCAAATATGCCTTCATAGTCTATCCTACGAAGGCAACCCGATGAATGTGGAGTTATGATCTTCAATAAGTATAAGTGTCGACAATTGATCGGATCAAGGATAACAAGAAGCATGACCGGCCTCCAATATTGGGAGCGCCCTATCACCACGCTATTCATGAGTTATTGACTTCATTAAACTCCGACAACATTGAAAGCGTGGCTGACGGGCTTGTTCTGCACACAAAACAGCTCATGGGGCGCGCCCATGAATTGTTGAAAGAGGATGCACCCATGAATAAAAATGATGCATAACATTAATTAATAATAAATTTCTTTTGAGTATGTTGAAACACCAACATATATATATATATATATATATATATATATATATATATATATAATTGTATTTGAACTTTTAATTACACTACAAAAATTAACCGAATATTTTCAAACCACTCAAAGAACCTAAATGTTGAACTGAGTTTTGAGCGGAGATTATAAAGAATAGATCCCACATGATTTTCTTGAAGATTAGAAGTCAAAAAAGGGTCTAATATATTGAGATCTTCTTGGTGAAATGCAGCAGTGATTTTATGAATCAAGTGTTTAGACACAGTAGTGGAGTATAAAAATGTAGGTGAAAGTGAACAAGGAGAAAGTGAGAATGATTTAGTGAGGAGTGGTAAAAGAAGCCGGAGTGTGTATTCGTTAGAGATGATTTAAAGGGTTGAATTGGAATTAAAAAAGAAAAGTCATACGCTCTATTACAGGGCGCATTTCAATCTCATCCGTTAATGTGTTCTTTTAACGGTATTAGATGAGTTGGTTGAATATTTTTTAATATTCCATTATGGCTAGTAATTGTCAGCAGTATACAGAGATAAAACCCTATTTATATTTATTCTCTCTGGAGCCGCCTCCCCTTCTTCTTTTTGAAATATAGTCGTCGGGGCTTCCACCGGTTTTCTCCGGTGGAAAGCCCCAATCTCTTAATTTTCTTTCATCATTCAATAAAACTTTTTAGATAAAAAACCATCGGAGCATCCGGATTTTCTGTCTTCTCCGATCAAGCGGGTGATTTTTCGGTTTCGAGGGATCCGGTTTCTCTTGTTTTTGTGGTTTTGTTTTTTGGATCTAAAACTTGCTTTTATTTTGTAATTTTAGTTTTAATTTGCAATTTCAATTTGGTTGTAGTCTCTCCTTGGTGAGAGTTTTTGTGTTTCTCTCCTTTGTTTGTGAGAGTATGAGTTTTGATTTAGTAATAAAAGTTTTTAGGGTATTGCAAATATGGTCGATAGCTCAAACTGGATTAGCTCCAACTGGATATGGTGAAGCGAGTACGTGTAAATATATCATCTTCAACAAATGGCGTGATTGTATCTCCAAAAAGAATGTATTAATCAGCCATTGTTTTCGATTTATATTTGTTCGACGCGACTATTTTTGTAGATGCCGTATGGCTTTTTATTATTGAATTAATACTTACTCAAAAAAAAAAAAACCATTATGGCTTGTGAACAGTGTCATATATATATCGAAATAAGAGATTTTACTAAATATCTTTGAACTTTTAATTACTCTACAAAAAAATTCTTTAATTTATCGAAATAAGAGATTTTACTGTACTAGTTTCTTTTAAGAAAATATTACATATAACAAAAGTATATAAATATTTTATTAATTTTTTATTTTCTCCTAATTATGACATTATTAAGAGAAGAAAATCAAAATCGTAAATGATAAATAATATTGTAGATGAAATTTCTGAAAAAATAGTCATAATTAGTTTTTGTTAAATTATAATAACATGGAACAAATTTGTTATGAAATAATCTAAGATCGAGATTCGGGAGAATAAAAGATTTGCGGTAGCTAAGTGACAAAAAACTTAGACAACAAATTTCAAGAGAAAATAGAGAAATGGGACCTTGACATATTTTTTTCGATCTAACACATTGAAGAGATATATATACTATATACAGCTAGCTAGCTAGCTAGGTTTTGTGGTCCTGTATATCGATTTGATTTCTCGTACAAATTAATGGCCATTATCAATCAACTGTGCACGTACGTATCTGAGAAACCGTGTTATTAAAGAGGGAGATGGGCTGTAACTTGTAAGTTAGTGGCCTTGGCTTTTAGATCTAGTGTCTGATCTTGTTGGGTGCTTCTGCTACTATTCAACAAGCTAGTTCAATTCCACTACGCAAGTCTCTCAGTTTTACCTTTCTCGGTCATTATTAATTAGTTTCTTGTTACATTACACATAGAAGCCAGACCATTTTACCGACTCAAACTTTCTGACCACCCACTTTTTTTTTTATCAAAAGATATGAACTTGACGGACCGGGCCAACTTCATCGAAAAATAAAACTAGGGTCCAACATTTTGGTCTTGCAAAAAAATCAAATTGCCATGTCGATCGATCAGGTTGTAATTCCGACCAATATGAAGTTGACATTAGCAGAACCACACACTTCAGCTAATAAAAGCAACCATATGGTCCATGTTCAACCGATCAATGGGAAATACACTCACCGGCCACCAATATTACTGACCAAATAATGGTAAAAAATGATACGATCACAGTAACAGCTAGGTATTATTCCCTTACTCTCTAATTAATTGTCCATTTGACTTTTTGCATGTATTTTAACGAGTATAAAAATATAGTTTGATAAATTATTTTTCAAGTTTTTTTTAAAATAAATATTTAAATTTTATTTAAAAAAAAAATTAAAAATAATTTATCGAACTATATTTTTTATGCGCGTTAAAGTATGTGTAAATAGTGTAAAAAATCAAAAACACAACTAATTACCGATGGACGGAGTACTCATCAACTTTATTACCGACTGCTTAATTATGATTAGGTATATACTCCCTCCCACCGTTCCTTTATGTTAAGAAAATAAAAAAAAAACACAAAACATATAATAAAAATAAGTGCATATATTATTATAATAAAGGAGGGTAGCGGGGATGAATAGAAAAGACATACGTCTTGAAAACCTAAAACGCTTATTATTAAAAAGGAATTCAAACAAAGTCAAAGAACGGCTAAATGGAGGGAGTATGTATTTAAGCAAGCACACAAAGGCCCCAATCTTATTTTCCGGAAATAAATTATTTTTGAAAAAAAGTAGGTATGTATGTACTTTTTTTTTTAAAAAAGTAACTTATTTTTTATTTTGAAGATAATATTTGATTTTAAAATTCTAAAATAAATATCTAACTTAAAAAAATGAAATTATGTAAAAAAATAAGAAATAAATAACTTATTTTATGTTTAAGGAACCCCAAACAGCCACAAAGTTTTCCTCTTATATAAACGTGACCAACGTGCAAAATGGATCACTAATACAGTTAACTGATTAATTAAATTTAGTTGATTATGATTTAAAAACACGTTTTTTTGTTTTCTTATAAAGTACATAAAAAATAAAAATAAAAAATATTAATAATGTTACAAAAATGAAAATTATTAATAAAATGAAAATTATTAATAAAATGATCTTATATAACATGATAAAGTATTTAAAAAGTACAAATACTAAAACATACTCGTATCATTTAAACTGTTTTTTCAAATAAATAAAAATATAAAAAAACATACATAAACATATAACACTACAAGAAACATGTTAAAACGACCGGTTTTAGCAATGATAAAAAATAGTCGATTTTGGAGTTGTAGCCGGTTCTGAAGGTCTGCATTTTTTTTACTGCAGTTCTCGTTTACTAGTAATACTAGAATGTACACCGTGTGGAGTAAACAACTCATCTAAAACTTTAAAATGTTAGAAAGATGTCCAAATGAATCTTATACTATTTTTTAACATTTCCCTCACTCGAAATCTCATTTTTCGGGTTGAAAATATATCAGGGGCACCCATTTTTTGGCTTGTGACCCTGTCAACCTGAGTTTTGATACCATGTGGAGTAATCAACTCATCTAAAATCTTATGATATTAGAGAGAGAACCAAATAGATTTTATACTATTCTTTAACATACGAGGTCCAACAACCCACCACAAGTCAGCCTATAGTAATTTTTGGTATACATTAGTTATCGACTTGTCCTTCAAACACACATTTTCTATTCGATGTGAGATGTTATAAACCCAACAACCCACCACAAAAGCTAACAAATTTTGGTATACATTAGTTATTGTACGTCTTGTTCATTAACATCTCCAAACACACATTTTTTATTAGATGTGGGATGTTACAATTCCAAAGTATCTCAAATATCAATTAGACTAACCATTCAACCAAACATAAACATAATATATATATTTAATATTAATTAAATAAATTTTAATATATAAAATATGTATGAGTAAGAGGTGTTCATTATCAGTAATTTTTTGATCACATATTATGGGCTCCGGATCAACACTTATCAACACAATTAATTAGATCAGTTTGGATCCTATTTGAAATCCGTACCCAAATATAACAATTACATCCCTAACGATTACTTCCTCCATTCCTTTTCATTAGTCAATTTTAAAAGTTTTTGCACAGAATAAGAACAAGAAGACCAAGAAAGTATAGTTAATACACTTTAATGTGATAATTAATATTAATATTTTATTTTTATAACCTTTTAATATAATGTGAATATAAAAGTGAATATGAACAAAGTTATTAATGCACGATAACTAGTGAAATATATTGTTCATTAAATGTGCTTTTAAAATATAAAGTGACAAAAAAAAAAAAATCAACACAAACTTTAAAAACTAACATTTAGGAACCGAGATAGTAGTTTATAACTGACTGTTGTAGACTGTTCCTTGTAGTAAAATAAGTCATGAAAGTTGCAGCTCGATTAAGATTAATTTTGTTATATATTTTGTAAGGCGAGTATAATTGGTATATATAATTAAAGTATCGCTCGAGCTTATATTTTTTTGGGACGAGTATTTTTTCTTACAAATAAGCAACTGGTTGTGGATTTGTTAGTTGCCACAAGAACAGTACTGAACAATAGTGGTGTGTGTTTTCACACATAAGTAACTAAAATAATGTATTGCTTTAACTTTTAATAAGGTTCCTTTTTGTATAATTTTTTTTTGAATGCGCGAAAGATACGGGATAATTAAATATATATATAGAACTATATCATCAAGTGAATAACAGTGGATTATGACAAAAAAAATCAAATTTAGGGGGATATTTACAATTAAATAAGGTATTAAACAATAAAACTTGTTCACAGAAAACAATAATTTGTCAATTATTCCCAGAAAACAATGTTGCAATTTTGATGTAAATCCGGTGATTAAGTAAAATTACTAGTAACATATATATGTGCAACATATATAAGAGTAGGTTTGAGTCTTCTATTTCTCAGACAAAAAACTAGGACAGTTAAAAAAATTCAAAATATCTAATATCCGTTTGAAATATGTATTCGTATTCAGAATAAATCGGATATTATCCGTATCCGGAATAAATTGGATATTATCCGTATCCGAATCCGACAATTTCGGATACGAATAAAAATATGGGTACATTCCTATCCGATAATATCCGAATCCGGATTTAAATATATATAATATAAATATATATTTTATTAGGTTCAATTTATAAATATATATATATATATATATATTTAATTATATATTTTTCTAAGATATATATAATTATTATACATATATATCACATTAATTCAAAATTTTAAAAATAAAAAAAATTATATTTAAAAATGATTATTTATTTATTTATTCAAAAATGTAAAATAGGATTCAGATATTATCCGGATTCGTATATTATTCGTCGGATTCAGATTCGAATATACTGTTTTCGGATATTTTTTAATTCAAATATAAATTCGAATGCATATCCAAATTTTCGGATTCGGATCCGGATATAGGCAGATTCGTATCCGAAATATCCGTTTGAAAGTACTGAAAAACCAACATCCACAGTTTCAACTTGGGTATACATACATTTATAGGGTTAAAACATACTAGTTTGGGAGTAGGAAATAATAACAACGAAAGTAGATTTGATGGTGTGTCGCTTTCATTTCACAAACTTGCTTTACTCCCGACACACAGTAAGAAAATAGTGTCGTAACTATACAGAGCATATAATCTGGCTATAATTGGATAGTGAAGACTTAAAAGAGATTTTGATTGACAAACTACTGTTTTTCACTTCTCAATCAGTGAAACAAATTAAGGGTAAATTTAAGTTTATTTAAGAGAGTTTTCTTATTATTTCAAAAATAACAGCAAGTCATGTTTCTTTTAGTATTAATATTGGGTTGAATTTGGTCGAGTTAAATGAAACTGAAGTAAATAGAATAAAATTTAAAATATAATTAAATAATTAAATATTTCATTAATTATTTCTGTTATTATATTTTTAGAGAACTCAAACCTCCAAATCTAAGACGTACATAATATTTTATTTTTCACATATTTTAACACAACAAATTTATACTTATCTATTTTATTTATAAAAAATCCTCTTCAATCTCGGTTTTTTTTTTTAAATTTTACTTATTCCATTCTAATCTACGCAACTAAAACAATCATGCAATGATTAATTATTATGGACCTGAGATCTTACAAAATTATCTGTTAATTAATTACCTAGTTTACAGTTTTTACTACAATATTGAACCCAATTAATTTTTGCCATGAAAGATCCTTCACTATTGTTGGCAATAATATATGAAGGCAAGATAAATATAATATCCTCACTTGCAGTCCAGACCAGGGACTAGAGAGATGGAGCATTCAATACCGCACTTATTAATCAATGAGGTGCTCAACAGCGCAATTATTGAGAGAGAGAGCGAGAAGGCTATTTAAAATGGGACAATTATAATTGCTCTACTAAGATGCCCTCTAAGCGAGATAATTCTCAAAGTTTCATCACAGCACTAATATTTACGCAAACTAAAATTGAAACAAAATAGCCTGCTGGAGGCTGGAAAAGCTGGAAAAAAACAGGTAAAACTACGTTCTCGCGCGTCTTTGTACCATACTACCATTATACTCCATCCGTCCGACTTTCACCGTGAATAAGAAAAAATATTTAAAAAAGAGTAAAATTAATTAAAAATTAGGTAAAGTAATAAAACCTATCAATATTTAATAATGATTTGATATAGTGGAGGATAATAGTTGGCGTAATAGTTCTTATTCAATAAAAAAAAGTATAAAATGGAGAAGTAGTGATTGTAATAGTAAAAAATAGTATTAAAAAATAATAAGTATAATAAGTTCATTATTTTTAAGACATTCCAAAAAGGAATAAGGTTGGTATATAAAGAGACAAACAATTCCGTGACAGGTTTTTAAAATAATATGTTAATTTGTCGGAAACTTCGAAAACGTATAATTTGACAAAACCATAGGTAGTAAGATTGAGAAAATTTGCGACTGTTACACCTTTGCATCGTAAAGTTTCATAAATTTTATGTTTTTAAATATTTCAATTAGTAAGTGGGTCTCCAACATATATAAGAGAATAAAAATGTGCGAAATAATAAAATTTTATAAAGAAGATATTTTGGAACAAGTCCATCATAATTTGAGACGGAGATTTTTTTAATTAAATATTTATCATAATTCGAGACGATTGTTGTAATCTGGGCCTACAGTTAATTACTACTACATCTTATAACTAAAAGTAGAATAATATTTTTTTTAAGTATAATATTTTTTTAAAATCAAAATATTTTTCTAAAATTATTATTTTTAATTATTTTAAAATTTTGACAAACAATTTTTAGGCACAAACTGCTATTGACTTTTTATAACATCATTATCAACAACATTATCAAACAGAGCGTCCAATATTTGTAATTAAATAAGTTCATCATAAATTCATAATTCAAGACCATTGTGAACCCGGTAACAATTAATTTCTTTGCCCTAACATCATAACTCATAAGTATAGTATATATTTGTATGCACAGTGTTTTAGTCAAAATTTAATGAGTTAATAGCTAAGTTCTTCAATAAAAATAGCTTAGATAATAATGTATATTATGGCTGACGAGTAGAAACAAGAAGAAAAAGCTATTCGACTACATAAAATAAATAAGGACAAGTGATAATTTTGGTGACGCGAAAAACTCTTGTAAATGGATAAAAATCGCGGGTGGGGTGTGTCCAGCAAAAAATATCCACTATAATGTTGATAATGATCGATTACAAGTGTTTTACATGGACCAAAATACAAATAACAGCTATTCATCGGATTATAACAGCTTCTCGTCAAGTAGATATATATTGTATATATGGAATTGTGATGAACCCTCTCCATCATCCCCTCATGATTGTATTTATATTGATATACCAGCCTCCCATGATCTCATTTTTGTGGTAGAGCTTGTTGATCATGTTCTTATATTTGTTGAAACTAAGAAATATAACATAATCATAACTAGAACAATAAAAATGAAGAATAAACAAGAAGAAAAACTGAAGCTAATATGTACAAGCTGGAGTACTCTAAGGACTACATTGTATTATTGTTTCTGGTTATTCTAATTGAACTGGGTACATGCAAAATATATAAAGAAAAGCTAGCTAAAAATATGCAACAATCTCCTATTATATCTCCACTACTCCGCTCACTTGAAACTACTCCTAAAACTACTCAACTGACCGCACGATTTGATCAAACTGCTACTAACATGCAACACCATGTCACTCAGCTAACTTCTTAGACAACATAAAATAAATACAAATATTATTATCTAAAACAAGTTTTAGATTAAATCCCAACAATCTCCCTCTTAATCTGAAACTTGTTTTGAACAAATCTAACCAGCCCGTATGGATTTCAACTTAGCCCGTATGGCTATCAACTGAGCCCGTTTGGCTTGCAACTTATCTTCCTTTCATCAGCCCATTTGGCTTTCAGCAAACTTTAACCGCCCGTATGGCTACCTGTGCCCATCTGGCAACTTTTGTGCCTATCTGGCAACTTTGCCCATCTGGCAAGTATTTTTCTGTGCCCATCTGGCAACTTCTGTGCCCATCTGGCAACTTTGCCCATCTGGCAAGTACTTTTCTGTGCCCATCTGACAATTTTTCCATTCAGCGACACCATGTTGCTAGACGAACAACACCCTACAGCTGTGCACACATGTACAAAACATCTGCAACACAGGTTACATACACTATTGCAGCACCACTGCACTAATTCACTGCACTCTCCCAGAACACGGGAAAATCGGAATCTCGCATCCCTGTAGACTACAAACCCACCCGAGATGCAACCCATTTGATCTCGCTAACATTTGCAGCACCCACTGCGGCAATACCAGCAACTCCTGCTCATCTATGCCGCCGCTGCAACACCACGGTCCAACCTGTCGGAATCTGCTGCCTCTACAAACACAACGCACGCCTGGAGACAACAACCTTCAATGCTTACTTCCAGAACCAGTAGAGAAAACTACACTACAAATATGTATGTTTGAACAGCATCACCACAAGCCACGTCCTTTTATCAAACATCTGGTGAGTATCGGTCCAAATGATCTCACAACTTCTACATAACCATCTCAACCTTTATCCCATCTCAGTGGCAGTACTGTGACCTCCTCATTGTCGCCTCATATTCATGGAACAAGCACCACCGCTTCTGCTGTCCTACTACTTTGCTGGAAAAGAGCCACTACCTTCTTGGAAAACATATGTTATGCCTCAAAGATCGTTAGCTCTGATACCATATTGAAACTAAGAAATATAACATAATCATAACTAGAACAATAAAAATGAAGAATAAACAAGAAGAAAAACTGAAGCTGATATGTACAAGCTGGAGTACTCTAAGGACTACATTGTATTATTGTTTCTGGTTATTCTAATTGAACTGGGTACATGCAAAATATATAAAGAAAAACTAGCTAAAAATATGCAACAATCTCCTATTATATCTCAACTACTCCGCTCACTTGAAACTACTCCTAAAACTACTCAACTGACCGCACGATTTAATCAAACTGCTACTAAAATGCAACACCATGTCACTCAGCTAACTTCTTAGACAACATAAAATAAATACAAATATTATTATCTAAAACAAGTTTTAGATTAAATCCCAACAATATTAAAGGGATAACTTCATATCTTTCTATGCATTTAAATTGTAGTTGATTAGAAAATCTTATCATCTCCTTGATTTTCGCTCGTCGAGTGCTTTCAGCTTTACTCGTTAAGACTTGGTCCACTCGTTAACTGTTAATCTTCCCTATAATGTTGGGCCTTAATTGATATATCAATATAATTGATAATTATATTTGTAGAATTAAATAATTCAATTAGTATTGAATTATTTACTGAATATTGATTAATTAATCAACTCGTTAAACATAAAAATAGTGTCTACTCGTCAGCTCGTCTGTGCAGTCGTCAATAGAGTTTTCACCCGTCAATACAAAATTGCACTTGTAATTTTTTGGTTATAACAATAGTCTCTAATTTTATTGGTTGGAGACATATAACCAATAAAATTCTCTTCACGTCGAATATAATCTTGTCATTGTTGATCGCATATTCGTATGCGTCTATTTACTCCAAATGGCTTGTTGACAGGTTCATGTGATTCCTTAGTTTTGAGTTGTTGTAAGAGTGTCAACACATAAGATATATTGTAACACATATTGTAAACGTAACATGTAAGTCGTAGACAAAATGGGTAACTTGTAACTCGTCACATGTAATCCGTAACTTGTCGATGTATTGTCATTGTAACACATGACATGTAGTCAAGATTCGTAATTGTAATGTGTAATAGGAATTATTGAGCTTTAATGTCGTAATATCAAAAATGTTGGAAGGCCAGTCTCATGAGACACATGAGCCACGACCATAATATTCGATTCATAAGTGGAGCTTGTAAGTTATAATTGATTCAACTTGTTATTGGTATACATAGATGGATACGCGTGGTGTATAGTCATAATATACATGTAATGCATATTCATCATACGTAGTTCACGTTGCGTAAATACATTCGTAGGTGCATGCATAACGTTTAAGTTACTAAAAGGCCTTCCCCTGTAGAAACAAAATTAATTTATCGTAATTATCTCGTATAGGGATACTAGAATTTGTCAATACGAAAGCGATCTATTATGACCCCGTGTCGTCATAATATTTATGTGCTATGTGGAAGTGTGTGTATGCTCCTAGTCATTTAACGTTGTGGGTGATCAACCCAATAATAGATAATGTCGGGATACAATACCCCTAGTTATCACATAATTGTAATGGTCATGTATCGTAGAATCGTCAATGTATTATTTATCATAATGTATTTATTGTCATGCAAGCGTGCTAAGTAAAGAAAAACTTAAACATCAAAGATATGTTGAGTAGATTAACAAGAAACAAATAACATGCATATTCTGCTATTGTATAGACAAACCAGATATGTGTCAAATAAGTTGGGCACAAATATACATATAAGGCAACATATGCATTGTTCGAGGAAATAAAAGTACCAAACTATTATTCAGTTGTCAAACTTAAACAAATAAAATAAGTTGTTCAAGTAACACATATAATGTCATAACAAGTTAGTGTAAATTGAAACACTTAAAAGACAGTCAAGAGCTTACTTGTGATATGAAGTTGTATCAATTACTTGACATTTACGTCTCGTCCAAAGTAGCTACCTTGTATGCCCCTTGTCTGACAATAATTTTGATTAAGTACATTATCATCATGCAGACGCGTACTTGTCGGTGTTAATGCAAATTATATTCAGAAAGGTCTTTCTTAGGACAAGACCTCATTCCTGAATATCCTCGACATGTATACCTCGTTTATAATTTTTGGACAAATTATGTTGATAAGATGTCACTTGTATTTTGGACTTGTCATGTATTTCGTTGATTGTGTCCCAATCATGGACAAGTTCTTCTTTGTCTTTGTCATTTTCATTTGTGAATAAGTCATAAAAGTCATTGAACTTTTGTAAGTAATGTAGATGTTGTTTTGTAGTTGACATGTAATCAACAAGTCCGAATTAATTAATTATTTTTTTTACGTCGACAGGTTAGATGTTGTCGGACGAGTAGTATGTGAATTCTTACATCAATCTTGTCGTTCGCTGTAAGTCAGTAAGTGTCGTATTGTCTACTGTCAGCATAGAGAGGATTCCCTGATCAGTCCCTGACGGAGACCTCAATAGCCGTCGGTATATGGCAGTGAGTAATCGCCACTTTTTTCATGTTAAATCTTGTCAAGTAGTCTTTTATTGGTTCCTTGTAGTTCTGGACGATGCGATATAGGTCACTTGTTATCTTTTCAAAACGTCTGCTACTGGCGAATTGTAGGTTAAATACATCGACGAGATCAACAAACGACACTACCGTCCCATTTGACGTCGATGAGAACCACTGAAGAGCATGTCCTGTCAACGTCGAACTAAAGCCTTTGAAGATACATGGCTCCCTTAGCTCTTTGGGAATCGACACCGTGAATATACATTGCTTGTATTGCGCTATGTGTTCCTCTAGATCAGTTGAACCATCATATGCCTTCATGTTTGGAATGGTAACTTCTTCGGTATCTCAATCATAGCAATGTTGTATGTAAATGGTGAATCCGCGTAGCTCGTTGGTGTTTCTTTTTCAAGAGGCTTTGGTACTCCAGGAAACCTTTGTATTAATTTCCTCATTTCTCTCAACTCTTGCTTCATGGCCTCAGTCGTGCTGCTCTCTGATGTGGAACTCCGGTGCTTGGATCTCCTGATGGACTTTTCATAGTCATAGTCATGTTTTTCAGATGCATCTTTATTGTATTCAGACTCCTTGTTGCCCCTTATTGTGTCATTGTTAGCCATAATCGTAAAAATTGTAGAGAACTCTTAGCTAATTTCCCATAGACGGCGCCAAACTGTTTTAGCCAAAATTTGATGGGTTAATAGCTAAATTCTTTAATGAAAATAGTTTAGATAATAATGTATATTATGGCTGACGAGTAGAAACAAGAAGGAAAAGCTATTCGACTACAGAAAATAAACAAGGATAAGAGACAATTTTGGTGACGCGGAATCCTTGTAAAGAGATAAAACTTGCGGGTGGAGTGTGCCCAACCAAGAATATCTACTATAATGTTGATAATGATCGATTATAAATGTTTTACATGAACCAAAATACAAATAACAACTACTCGTCGGATTATAACTGCTTCTCGTCAAGTAGATATATATTGTATATATGGAATTGTGATGAACCCCCTCCATCATCCCCTCATGATTGTATTTATATTGATATACCAGCCTCCACGATCCTATTTTTATGGTAGAGCTTGTTGATCATGTTCCTATATTAAAGGGATAACTTCTTATCTTTCTATACATTTGAATTGTAGTTGATTAGGAAATCTTATCACCTCCTTGATTTTCGTCCGTCGAGTGCTTTCAACTTTACCCGTCAAGACTTGGTCCACTCGTCTAATCTTCCCTATAATGTTGTGCCTTAATTGATATATCAATATAATTGATAATTATATTTGTAGAATTAAATAATTCAACTAGTATTGAATTATTTACTGAATATTGATTAATTAATCAACTCGTTGGACATAAAAATAGTGTCTACTTGTCAGTTCGTCGGCGCAGTTGTCAATAGAGTTTTCATTGTCAATACAAAATTGAACTTATAATTTTTTGGTTATAACACATAGGAGAGTATATCTATTTTGCCCTTATGCAACCGCTTTGTGTCACCTGTGATGGATGAAAAGAATTCAAAGATGGGATGGAGTCAGGACTGTTCAAATAGGACAAAGTTTATTTTATAATTAAACTTTGTCGGGGAAGATTTATAGCTAGATATTATTCTTTCAAAGAGGAAACATTGTTTTCCTAAATAATGATGAAGAATTGTCACTACTAAAGCTCAAAGTAGAAAGTTAGCTTTCACTCTCACCCATTTCACTACGCACAAGCCAGCACTAATACATATAATTACAACTGCCTCGTTTTGTTGTAGAGGGCAGGGTGGGTGCATTGTAGTAGTCACTGTAATTATTATTGGCAAAAAATTTGTAAAATAAAATCTTTTTTTATTTACACAGAGTTTGTCATATGTATACTATGAGAAAATAATATTTTCCAGAATAATATGTATCATATATTTATAAAATTATATATATAATATTTTTTATTAGAGATTAATATATATATGTATTGGAAAAAAATATTTTATAGAATGACATATATTATATTTTACAAAAAAAAATATATCATATATTTAATAATTATATAATATACAGTTGGTAAAATATTGTAATTTTTTTATTTTGTAGAATATATTTTGCTTACTAGCTAATCAGCTTTAAGTGTCTAATATTATTCTACTCCAGTGTTTATATATATATATACCCCTATATATGTTATATAAACATTTTAAGTGAAAAGCGGTTAATTATTTGATTGAAAGATTAAAATAGTACTTTAATTGTGGCACAAAAATAAATGGGGAAAATGATGTCAACCCATAAATCAGCAAAAATGTTGCACACATACAAAATTCACCATCCAAAACCACACACCTAATGCATATTCACCTACCATCATATATGACATTGATTATTTATTCATACCATATTCCCAACGACACTATACAGTTAGAAATCATTGAAGAGGTTATACAGAGACTGATCAAAGCCCACTCATCACTCAGAAAGGCGGAAGAAACTAATTAGCCCTTTGCAGAAAAATTTAAAAGGACTACTATATAATTACTGTAGATGACGAAAACAAAACAAAAGGTTTTTTTTACATAAACACACATTAATTAATTAATTAAGATCAACCCTAATTAGAAAAACCCGAATCTGAATTCCCCAGTATCAGCAGCGAGAGAGTCACCATCATAAGCATTTTCAATAGACCATGGAGGAGGGTAGAACCATCCATCCACCGAGTCGATTAATACGAAATCGTTCGGGACAAAACATGTCTCGAGACTTGGTAACTCAACAATTTCACTCAATTCATCAGAAGTTGATAAGTCTATCGATGAAACCATTGAGGACAGTGAAGATGAAGATGACGAAGATGAAGATGACAAAGATGACGATGAAGTTGGAGACGGTAGAGTAGTATCGAATTTTTCCATTGCCGCTGCTTTAGTTGCTGCAGCTTGAACGTCTCGGGGAGAATTCGAAACTGGACGAGGAAATGAGTCTGCGAGTTGAGGGAAATTGAGAATAGCTGAGTTACCTTTGATGCTCAACGCAGCTACATCATGAGCCCTAGCTGCCATTTCTGGTGTCGCAAAAGTACCAAGCCAAATGCGATTCTTTTTTCGAGGCTCGCGAATTTCTGACACCCATTTACCCCAGTTACGCATTCGAACTCCATGATAAACAGGATGTTTGCTGTTTTCTCTCGCTCTTTTCGGTTTCCTGTTGGGTTCTGGTGACTTGTCCGCATTATTTTTCGATTTTACTAACCCCGGAGAGGCAGGTGATGATGGAGAAGACGAGAACGAGTTGGAACTGGTCTCGGGCTCACAACTAACCGTCATTGTCAATTCAATTGGTTGACAATGTTGAATGGAAGGAATTTACAGTATGAAACTCAACAAGTGATATGATACAATTAATATATAGGGTATTATATTCCAAGTATATATATAAGTTGTGAATATATATATACAAGAAAATGGAAGTGAATATACAGGGGAGAGGAATGGAATGGAATGCAAGATTATTAAACTAGAAAGATGACTTCTTATAAGAGAAAGGTTGAGGAAGAGGGGATGGGGTCATATAACACAATGGGGTACCCTAGTCTTGTACCACGCAACCAAAATTAATTGCCTTTCTTCATTTATCCAACCTTCTTACTCAGAGATCTGTTGACACTGTTCCTTTCACATTTCACCAAACTTAAATATCTTGATATTATACTCTATCATATACAACTATACAATATTTAAAATATTCAGCTCCTTGACCTCTTTCTTTCTCTGGTTGTATTTATTTTTATATGTTCATGTGTGTCTAGTAGCTTCATCTACAATACAGTTATTGGGGTAACTGTACACTGTGATTATATGTCGTATATTATAACGAGAAATTAATTTTTTGGTAATGCATGGTTTAATTAATACTAGAACACAGTACCCCTGTCTTTGGGATTAATTAAGACTGGTTTATATAACGGTGGTACACTGTTCAGTGGACGGTTTTGAGATATGAATTGAATTAGCGTTTATCAAATAGTACTGTCTGCTATCTATCAATTATTTTGCATAGGAAAGCTATAATTTGTACTATGCATAAAGTGCATTATTTTTGTAAAGGCTTTACTCTGGTAACAAGTACCTTGCATCTGCCGGACATGTAA
Organism: Oenanthe sinensis; assembly: GCA_028671895.1. Lineage (NCBI taxonomy): Eukaryota > Viridiplantae > Streptophyta > Magnoliopsida > Apiales > Apiaceae > Oenanthe > Oenanthe sinensis. The sequence goes on from CM053799.1 coordinate 14,452,494, forward strand.
TGCTGATTGAGTAAACAATGAATTCTTTAGCCAATCTATAATATACATGAAAAGTTATTGGAGTGACCCGTTACTTGCATGATGATCGATACAGTAGTCTATGGCCATTAAGGAACCGAGTTATTTTAGCTCAGGTGCTCAGTTCATATGACAAGATTATGTCCAACATCTCACTTTTCTTATATATATGACGAGATTATGTCCAACATCTCAGATCAATTAGATCACAAAGTTTGAAAGTCTTTATAACAACAAGTTCCGATGTACATATAAATATTGTAGTTGAGGAATCTTTAAAAAAATTTAATATTGTTTTTCTTATATATTAAAAGATATATAAACTAAATATTAATATAAGTAATCGTATAAAGAGTAATTGACTAGAAAATTGAGAAAGGAGAGTATTAATGTTGGTGTGCTATTCTCTTCTTCTTTTTATCAAATTGTAACAATAGAGTTTACTACGTACATGTCCTATTTATAGGACAAATTACACCGCCTCGCTAATATGAATATAGTAAATGCATTCCGCGTTATTCAACTAGAATTGCTACTAGCCTACTACAGTGTATTGGAACTATAAACTTGCAAGGCTGGAGTTTCAAAACTTTGACAATCATATTTAGTATATTATAACACTGCCCCTTGATTGTCAAATATGAGTTATTACAAAGATTGACTACATCGTTAAAACATTGTAAGGAAAAACCAGTGGGATAAAAACCTTGACGAAAGAAAAAGAGTACAGTCTCTCTCTGAATAAAACATTTCACATATTGACATCTTGTTTTGGCAAGTTCCTCAATCTTCGCATACCAATATTATTTCGCAGCTTTTCAAATATTGATGTGGGTAGTGACTTTGTAAGTAAATCTGCCAGATTTTCCCCTTGAGCAAATTCGTTGTATATCAATGTCACCATTTTGTTGGAGCTCATGAGTATAGAAGAATTTTGGCAAAATGTGCTTTGTTCAATCTCCTTTGATGTATCATTCATTGATTTGTTTAATGCAAGCTGAATTATCTTCAAACATAACTGTAGGACTGCCTGATATGTTTGATAATCCACTGACTCCCGGATATGTGGAATAACAGACCGCAACCAAATATATTCCCTACTTGAAACATGGATTGCCAATAATTCTGCATGATTTGAAGAAGTTTCCACCATTGTCTACTTTACTAGTAATTTTCACGTTCTGGTATGTACCAAATATCTGCATATCCAATCAGCTGTGATTTTAAATTGTTTAGAAAGAATAGTGCAAGATCAATTGTCCCACGGAGATATCTCAATATATGTTTAACTCCATCCCAATACCTTTTAGTTGGATTAGAACTCAACCTTGCCAGTAGATTTACAACAAATACAATATCAGGTCGAGTGTTGTTTGCAAGATACATGAGAGCACCAATAGCACTGAGATATAGAAATTCAGGTCCAAGAACATCTTCATCTGGTTTTCTAGGGTAAAATGGATCTTTTTCAACTTCAAGTGACCAGACAACCATTGGTGTGGTTAGTGGATGAGATTTATTCATGTAGAATCGATCACGAACCTTTTTTGTGTAGATGGACTGATGACCAAATATTCGTGAAGATAAGTGCTCCACCTGTATACCTAAACAAAATTTTATATTTTTAAGTTTCTTCATTTCAAACTCATTTTTCAGATAGTTACCAGCGTTAGCAATATCTTCAGAAGTGCCACCAAGATTCAAATCATCCACATATACAACAATAATAAAAAACCAGTTTGTGACCTTTTAATAAACATACATGGACATACTTGATTGTTAATATACCCATCATTCAATAAATAATTACTAAGCCTATTGTACCATATATGACCAGATTGTTTTAAGCCTTATAATGATCTTTATAATTTAACAAAATATAAATGAAGAGGCTTAGTTCCATCTAATTTTAATCCTTCAGGGATTTTCATATAAATATCACTATCAAGTGATCCATACAGGTAGGCTATCACAACGTCCATGAGACGTGTTTCCAATTTTTCCATACAAGTCATACCCATCAGAAAATGAAAGGTAACTCCATCCATAACATGAGAGTATGTTTCCTGATAATTAAATCAAGGTCTTTGAGAGAATCCTTGAGCTACCAATCGAGCCTTATATCTCACAATTTCATTTTCGTACAAATACCCATCTAATCCCAACAGGGACTACACCAGCTAGTGTTTGGACTGTAGGTCCAAAAATATTTATCTTGCTAAAAGAGTGTAATTCTTCCTGGATTGCAACTTTTCATTTTGGCCAATCATCTCTTTATCGATATTCTTCCACACTTTGTGGTTTAGGATCAAAGTTTTCAAGAATATCACATGCCACCAAAAAAGCATATACATCATCAATTTCAGTACTCCTACGATCCAATAATTTCTCATTATGTATATAACTTACTGAGATATCATAATTTTCAGGTACCTTTACTTTTATAGAAGCATGTATCGCTTCAGGGGCAATATCCTCTTCTGTAAACAATACCACTTCTGGAGTTCTAGTTACAGCCTCTTTAGGGGCTCGAACCTCTTTAGGAGGTAATACCACTTCTGAGGTATTTTTTGGAACATTTGCCACTTTAGGGGCATGTCCAATTAATTTCCATTTTCGTGATACAATATCTTTTGCACCAATATTAGGACTTGAATCATCAACAAATTCTTCAGGAATTGATTTATATTTAGAGATTTCAACCCTCGCTGGAGCATTAATAGCATGTATAAGTAATTTTATTATGTATATAGAATCACTAAAAACATTTAGCATTGATTAGCAATGTTTTGCATATAAATAATTCTTTTAACCTCAATTTCACATTGATTAGTACGTGGATCAATAGAATTTGATCCTGATACATGCCATGATATTTCAGAATTTAATTTATGAAAAACTTTATCTCCCCCTAATAAAGGGAACACAGACTCGTCAAAATGACAATCAGCATAACGAGCAGTAAATACATCACTAGTCAATGGTTCAAGATATCTAATGATAGATGGGGAATCAAAACCAACATTGATACCAATTCTTCTTTGAGGTCCAATTTTTATTCTTTAATTATGGTGGAGCAATAGGGACATATACTATACTACTAAAAATCTTAAAGTGAGAAATATCAGGTACTTGACCAAGAACTAATTGATGAAGAGATTCTTTATGATAAGTAGATGGTCTGATCCTGATTATGTTATCAGCATGTAGTATAACATGACCCGAAACAAATGTAGGTAATTTGGCCCTTAATTATAAAGGGCGATCAATAAGTTGAAGTCTTTTAATTAAAGACTCTGCTAGACCATTTTGTGTGTGTACATGAGGCATAGGGTGTTCGATTGAGATTCCTACTGACATACAGTACTCATTGAAAGTTGAGGATATAAATTCAAAAGCATTGTCTAATCGAATTGATTTTATAGGATGATTAAGAAATTGAGCGCGTAATTTGATTATTTGGGCAATTAACCTTGTAAATGCTACATTTTGGGTAGAAAGTAGAAAAACATGCGACCACATAGTTGAGGCATCAACTAAAACTATGAAATATCGAAAGGGACCAGAAGATGGGTGAATTGGACCACAAATATCACCTTGGATTCTTTCTAAGAATTTTGGAGATTCAGTTTGGAGTTTCACAGGGGATGGTCGGACAATTAGCTTTTCCAAGGAACATGTTGAACAAGGAAGTTCATCACATGGTATGACCCTTTAATTTTTAAAAAGATGTCCTGTACAATTTTCTATAATGTGAACCATCATAGATATTCCTGGATGACCAAGTCTTTCATGCCAAAGGGTAAATGATTTTAGGTCTACAGTTTTAGGAATGGTGATTGTGTGAGACTCGATAACTCTAATTTTCATAGTATATAGTCCGGAGGAAATTGAGGGTAAATTTTCTAAAATCTTCTTATGGCCTGAAATAGTGGAAGTGATAAGGAGATATTCTTTTTCATCATCACTAGTGGTTTTAACATGAAAACCATTAAAACGAATATCTTTAAAACTCAAAAGATTTCTAGTGGATTTACTAGAGTATAGGGTATTTTATATATAAATTTGTGTCTCGTTTGGTAGGATAAAATTGGTTTTCCCATAACCTTATATTATACTAGATGTACCCGAAATTGTCCTAACATGTGAGTTCGTTTTAGTCAACTGTGAGAAATATTCTGAGCTTTGTAAAATAGTGTGAGTGGTCGCACAGTTAACAATGCATATGTCTCCCATATTTATGTTGTATATATATGTAAACAATGATTTTATTCAGATAAAACTAGTATATAAAGTAAACACATAAAACAAGCACATAAAAACAAGTACATGAAAACAAATAAAGCACATATGAAACCTAACCATCTAAATCATAATAAAGGTTAGCATCAGTGTCAAGTTCGTTTGAAGTCTCGTTCCTAGCTCCTTATTTTATAAAGTAACTCATCTGTCGCAGTCTCTTTAGAGCAAAGGAATCTGAATTGGCCCTTGGGTTGGTACATTTCCTATATTCTGATTATAGTCAGCTAAGTTTGTTTCCACCTTTTTTCTATTAGGCCTTTTTGATGATTGGTATAGTTCAACAAGATGTTTTGGAGTACGACAAGAACGTGATCAGTGCCCCTTAGCCCCACACCTATGACAAATATCCCTAACATCTCTTTCTTGTGGTGCCTTCCTTTTATTTGGCACTTCATGTTGCCACTTCTAGTGATCAGAGTTATTGTAACCATCACGTTGCCACTTCAGGTGACCAGAATGATACTGATTTCGAAACTGTCCACGAAAATTTCCATGTCTGCGGTTTCGCCCGTAACTTCATCCTCCTCTATGCCCTTTTCCACGCTCATTCTTCTGGAATGACGTGTTATGTACTTCAGGTAACTGGGTAGAGCTTTTGCGACGAATCTGATGATTTTTCATCAACAACTCATTATTCTTTTCAGCTACAAGAATGAGAGATATCAACTCGCTGTACTTTATAAAATTACACTGCCTATATTGTTGCACCATAATTATAGTGTTGGGGTAGAAAGTTGAGAGGGTCTTTTCAATCATTTCAACATCAGTAATTTTCTCACTACACAAAATTAATTTTGAACTTCTTTTGAACAATACAGAATTATACTCAGAAACAGATTTAAAATCTTGGAACCTTAGATTAATCCAATCATATCGGGCTGAGGGTAAATAAATAAGTTTTTGACGATCAAATATGTCTTTAAGATTATTCCAGAGGGTTAGTGGGTTTTTGACAGTTAGGTATTCAGATTTTAGGTCTGCATGAATGTGGTGCCTAAGGAATATAATAGATTTTGTATTTTGTTCAGCTGTTGGAGTTTTTCCTGTTTTTATAGTGTCTTTTAACCCATTTGCATTTAGATGTAATTCAACATCAAGCATCCAAGACAGATAATTATCTCCAGAAACATCCAAAGCAACAAACTCTAATTTTACAAGATTCACCATTCTGATTTATAAAATAAATATTTAAAATATGATATAATAATATGCATACTAAAACATAATTATTCACGTACATACAATAAAATTTATAACATAAAATTACGATGACATAGCCAACTATAAACTTGTAACTAATAATATTAAAAGTATATCAATTTTAATATACATATATATATATATATATATATATATATATATATATATTTAAGAGTAATATAAATTCATAAATAATAACGAAAACAATTATAGCGATATTTATAAAATAAAATAAATAAAGTTAAAGCGTACCTCCTTTTTTAAATAAAATTTATTTGGGTAATATATTATTCGTAAATAAAGTTTATTCGAGCAATACCTCATCCGTGAATAAGGCTTACTCAGGAAACACCTCTTTCTTCAATACCTCCTTCGTAAATAAAATTTCTCGGATAATATCTCTTCTATGAATAAAACTTGCTCAGGCAGAGACTCTTGCTGATAACGTGTTATATATTAAAAGATATATAAATTAAATATTAATTTAAGTAATCGTATAAAGAGTAATGGACTAGAAAATTGAGAAATGAAAGTATTAGAGCTGATATGCTACACTCTTCTTCTTTTTATCAAATTGTAACAATAGAGTTTACTACATGTCCTATTTATACGACAAATTACTTCGCCTCGTTAATATGAATACAATAAATGCATTCCGTGTTGTTAATTATGATGAGTGTTGCAGAAGAGGGGGTTGAATGCAACTTAATTAATTATTAAGGATTCTCGCTAACAACAATAACAATGATAATAAATGATTTAGTGATGCAAACAAACTAAGCAGATAAAATGAAAGAGTTTTTAAACTTAAAAAATTAATTTATTAATTTTTGTTTCATTACAACTGTCTGGAAAATAATTCCAGCTTCGATAGATACAATAACAATGAGTTTGCTAATGTTTCTATACTTGAGAAAATTCAAGCTCAGTTGCATAAGAGAAAGTACTTGTGAGATATGTGTATTTATACTGAAACACATATCCCACTTACAAGTGTACTTTTCTTTGTTCCTAGAACAAAGCTTGAAATATAAATTATGCTTTTTCCATTCAAATTTGTCTTCATTCCATTTGTAGATAAAGCAGCTCTGAGATATGCAGAAATCTTTGACTCTTTAAGCACACTTTATTTTTTGCTTGAATTCTCCCAAGTTGCAGTAGTAGACTTGAAAGACTAGATAGTAATGTCAAAATCATTCCTTGTATTTTCACTATCTAGTCTGCTACCTGAAACAGACTGTCAGCTTCACTAAAAGTTTACTGTCAACTTTTAGCTTCCCTCTGGTGACAGTATCTTCGACTCCACATACTTTATTTTCAAGCTTGATAGTCCATGAAATATACTATCTTCCAAAGCTGCTGTCAACTATTCCCACTAATGGTGTTGTCAACTACTCCGCCAAAGTTGCTGTAAATGAAACTTGTTGTCTTTAACTCTTCATTCTCCTCCAAGTTTATTGTCAATGGAATAGTTGATGTCAGTAATACTTTTTGTCTTCAAATCTTTATTCTCCGCCAAGTTTACTATCAATAAAATAGTTGTTGTCGTCTGTTCCAATTGTGCTGTCACTTATAATGTACTGTCATAGGTTTGAGTACATGAAAACTTGCCGTCTGAGTTTTGAATCGTGCTGTGCATGAACACTTAGTGAAATTCTACTACATGACTCATTTTTATTCTTTTATACAAGACAGTACCTTTCAAATGTACTATCACCTAACTAATACTTTCAAATGTACTGTCTACAAGTGACTACTAACTATACTATCAATGATTATATGACAACATGTTTTACTTAGCTTATTAAACTTAAACTAAAATACACTAGTTGATTACACCACAATCCCTAACATTCTCTCCCAAATTGTTTTTATGTAAAATAAAGACAAATTAAAAGCTAATTGCAAATGCAAACTCAACTAACATAACTTGAAGTGTTTGTTACTTTGAAGTTACTGTCAATACATGCTTGACAACAGGTTCAGGCTCCTTGACATCAACCTCCACCATATTTCTCCTGACAGCATCTTGCTTATCTGCTTTAAAACCAAACACCACTGCCTTCATAATCCTTCATTCAATCTCACCAACTATCTTTTCATCTTTTCCATCCTTATTACCAATTCCAGAGATTCCTGCATCACCATTACTATTTTTGTTGGATTGGAACTACCTGTACCATCCTCATCCATTTCATTATCATTATCACCATCATTTCTTTCCTGAATCTTCTTTTCAGTCTTCTTTGTTTTCTTCTCTTCTAGCCTCCTTAATTCCTCAACCAATACCCTTATTACTTCACGTCTATCTTCAGTTCATAGTAGCTGATTGAAGTAGTTGAAAGCCTCCTTTACAGATTTAGGCCTGCATAAACTGATCATGTCCAAGTTTATTGATCTATACTTCCCATATATTGAGCTGCTGAACTTGATACAAAGAGGATTAATAGTGACCTTAGGTAATTTTTCAACCACCATTCTCTGCAGGATTCTTTTCAAATTTTCATTGAGCCAGGACTTGTATGTCTTAATTTTTAGCTTTATGGCTTCAATTACTGCAATCTATTGCCTGCTCAAGTATCCCATGCTGATATACCAACTGAAACCTCCTTCAGTCCTAATAGAGATCACCCATTTATTGCTCTTTGACACCATGACAACAGATCCAACTGTTGACTCTCTCATGGCTTCAAAAAATTTCTTGCGATCTCTATTGGAAGAGTTTCTTAGAGCATTAATCCTATCATTGAAGCTAGCATCCTAAAACACTCTATTGCTCTCATTTTCATCCACCATTAGCATAGATGCTTCTTCATCATTCAAGTCCTCCTTCTCTTCAACAATAAAATAATCAGCATCATCCTTGAATAATTTTTCCTTTCCTTTCCCAGCTACATGAACAGGGGCCTTCGCAACATCCTCCCTGAACACAATTCCTTTCTCCAGCTTATTCCCTCCAAGCTTTCCAGTCATCTCAGTAGCCACCTTGAACAGCAATGCCAATTGGCTCTCCTCCCCATGAGATGCAGCTTGAGTCTTCTTATCACTCCTGTCAACTTTCTCAATCTTCTCAGCAACAAACACTTCACCATCACCAAATGTTTCCCCTAGTTGAGTTGGCAGCTTCAGGGATTGTCAATTGAATGTTCATCTCCTTCAATTGAGCAAATACAGCCTGAAAGCTATCATTCATACATTTTTCAAACCGCTTCATCTTGGCTATCATCTTGACTTGATTCCTCCCTATAGTGGCCACATGCTTAGAAAATTTTAAAACTTTCCATGAAAGGGACTTCAACCTTCCATCAGCTTGTTTAGAACTGGGGGCTATTGGGGTGCTCACACACTCTGGTTTTTTATGGATGATCTCATCATCCCTCACAATCTCACTCTCAGGGCCTAGTGCCCAAGATTTTTTGGTGCTCTCTTTTATATTATGGTCATGCTTAAGGCCCTCTCCTTTTGCCAAGGTCTTTCCCTGCCTCTCTAATTTTTTTGCTCACTTTTTTCTTTTCTTCTACTGTTGCAAGGGACTGAGCAGGTACATGTTTTACTTTTGATTTGGAATTTACCTTTAGGACTGAGGAGATAGGAGCTGAATCATTATCTTGGTGTGCTTCAGATCATTGAGAGTTACTGTCAGGATAAGGAGATTGATAACATCTGCAGCTTCAAAGTTACTATCAATAGGAGTGAGACAGTAATTGTGTCATTAACAGTAGCAAAGGTTGTGTTAAGAATATATTCATTTGATGATGTAAAAAATACTAGAACATGGTCTAGCATAGTCTATTTGTAATAAGTCTTTCTATTCTTTGAACTTTTATAATCAGAGTCTAGATAGTCAGCATTCTTGTCATTTATACTTAAAAGATTTTCTATAGAAGTGAAACCAGAGTCTGGATGAAAATCGGAGTCTAGAAGGTGATCAGGGTCTATAGACTATCAGTGTTTATAGTCTGTCAGAGTTTGAAGATTTCAGAGTCTATAAAGTTGAAGCTAAATTTGGAAGATGATCACAGGAATTGAAAGTCTTTGAAGATAAAGACAATTATATTGCAGATATGCTATGAGAAGGAAAGAGAATTTCAGAAGGAAACAGTCAACTAATAATTAGGAATTCTATTCCTATTGTAATTTGATTTTCTGTTATTAGTTGATAGGAAACTCTCTATATAAACACTCTAGGTAACCTAATTGTAAAAGAAGCCAAACTGTCCAAGTCGATTTTTTGTGAGAGCATAGAGATAGAGAGAGTTGTTGTGAGAAACACAGAGAAGCTGCTAGGGTTTGTGTACACTCTAGGAGAATTTGTATTTACTCGTCAATAATACAAACAGTATTCATTCATATCTTTGTATTTGATCTTTGTTCTTAATTCAAAGATTTAATTCATATTGAATTAATTTTAAGCGGGCAGAAAAAGAACACAAGTATTCAACCCCCCCTTCTACTTGTGTAACTGGGAAAACAATTGTTATCAGAGCCTAACGTTTAAAATCAATAAAAGATGTCTAGAAATAAATATGACAATTCTAAGATTCATATGCTTAAGAGAAACGGATACACCTACTGGAAGGTTAAGATGCTGCACCATCCGGAAGCTACAGACCCTGACTATCTTGACATGATTCATGAAGGACTCTATGTACTCTCAAGGCTTGTTCCTCAAACCACTAAACAAGGTAAAATAACTGAAGAGCACTTTGTCGAAAAACCAAAGGCTGAGTGGACAAAGGAGGACAAAGAGAATATCCTTAAGGAGACAAAAGTCAAAAATATTCTCTTTAATAGTTTGGATTCTGTTCTTACAAACGGTGTTATATCATGCAAAAATGCTAATGAGATCTGGACAAAACTTAAAATGCACTGTGAATGGACTAAAGATGTCAAGAAGAATGCTAGGTCTCTGCTAATTCAGGAGTATGAGTATTTTGAGGAAAAAACTGGAGAAACTATCACTGAGATGTATGATAGGTTTACCAAACTACTGAATGAGATAGCTATAATTGATAAAGTATATGACCCTGAAGACACAAACACCAAGTTTCTGAGAGCCCTTCCTGAAGAGTGGGACAACAAAACAACAACAATAAGGGAAGCTAGAGATTTGGATGAAATAACTCTAGAAGAATTGTATGGCAGACTCAAGACATATGATTTAGAGATGCAATAGAGAAATAATAAGAAGTCTGTGAAGGCAAAATATGTGGCACTCTTAATGGAGTCTGAGAAAGAACAGTAGGAAGAACCCACAGAAGAAAGAATCAAGGATTCAAGGGGAAAGGGTAAAATTGTTGTTGAGTCAGAGTCTACTAACACAGACTCTGATTCGGATGAAGAGATTGAACTAAGTCAAATGATGGTTATATTTGCTAAGAATTTCAAAAGAATGAAATTTAACAAAAGAATTGGTAATTTAGTAAGAGATCATCATTCAAGAAAGAAGATGAAAAGATTGAGATGGGAAAAATCACAATTATCAAGCTTGACAAAGCAAAGGTCAAATGTTTCAACTGTGGAATACCGGGGCACTTTGCAAGTGAATGCAAAAAAGAAAAAGGTCAAGGCAAAGGAAATGCACTTCTCTCAACAGGAAATGATTGGGCAAATTCAAGCTCAGAGGATGAAATTGATTATGAAAATCTAGCATTGATGGCTGTCTCCTTAGGAAAATCAGAATATCCCAAAGAACCTTCATCTTCTAAGACTCGGGTATCAATCTTCTCTCCTGAATCCTTACTTGATTTAGACTCTGATGGTATAAAAATTGTACAAAGAAAGATTAAGAATATAATTACAAACTGTAGGCCTCTCACTAATGAAAATGACATGTTAATAGAAGAAAATTTAACCTTGACAAATAGGAATAACCATTTAGAGTCTGAGTTAGTGATAATGGAAGAATACAAAAATGATTCTGAGAAATGCAGGCACAACTACACTGAAGTCTTGTAATCCTATGACTTTGTTAAGAAAGAACTTGATGTAGAGAGGCTTAATGTCAGAGTATGGACAGACTCTGGTAGAAAAGTTTAGGAAATTCTCAACAATCAAAATGTGTGTCAAACTACTGGTCTAGGCTATGACAAGAGTCAAGGCAAAAGACCTATTGTTGAGAATAATAACAATGGAGAAGCTAGACAAATTAATAAGACTAAGGACAAAAGTACATTCACTCCTGTTAAGTTTGTGACTTCTGAAGGAAAGACTGATTTACCTAAAGAAAACACAAACTCATCTGTCAATGATCCCTCTATTGTTGACAAAAAGACAGATAAATCAGGAGCAAAGAAATCTAAGAAAAATATTAACATAGGGTACTTGTCTAAGTCTAAGTTAAAGGAAATGCTAGAGAACTTATTAGAGTCTACAAAGACTAGGAGAAATAGGAATGGTAAGGAAGGCATTAATAAGGCCAATAATTATCAAAAGGAACCTAATGCTCCTAGAAAGAAGTGTTACAGATGTGGAAACCACAACCATTTAGCTCTAGACTGTAAAAAAAATTGAGAAGAAATCAGAGTCTATTCCTTCACAGACTCTGAAAAGTCATTACATTCCATAGAAGCTTTGTTATCACCGTGGTAGCATATTTCATTCTATTTATATGTATAGGGACTATCATGATTTGTATAAAAAAAATTATGAGATAAAATCTTCAATTGATAAAAGTTGGTATGATGCTGTCAGGACTCCACCAGAGTCTAAGGCAAAAAATGAAACAGGTAAAACAAAAGTCAAGAATACTAAGCCTGTTTTATATAAAGTTAATAAGAAAGGATCGAAAACTTTTTAGGTCCTCAAAATATCTAACTAGTTGCTTTATGTATGCAGGGAACAAGGGTAAAGAAAGTAACCCTAATCCTGGACACTGGATGTTCAGGACACATGACTGGAAAGAAATCCCTGCTTATAGATTTTGTGAAAAAAGCTGGCCTAGAAGTATCCTTTGGAGATGGAAACAAAGGACAAACACTGGGATATGACAAGATTATACTTGAGAATGTCATCATTAATGAAGTAGCTCTAGTTGATGGCTTGAAACATAAATTAATAAGCATAAGTCAACTTGGAGATAAAGGTTACCATATTAGCTTTGACAATAAAGAGTTTCTTGTGACTCACAAAGAAACATGCATTTTAGTTTTCAAAGGGCACAGACATGGTAACATATATGAAGCCATCTTGGAGGATTGCATTTACAATGAAGAAAGCTGGAAATGGTATAAGAAACTGTCACACATCAACTTCAAAATACTCAACAAGTTGGTCAAATAGAATTTTATGAGAGGACTACCACAGGTTGATTTTGTGCAAGATGGACTTTGTGAAGCATGTCAACTTGGAAAGCAAATGAAGACATCCTTCAAGAGCAAGACAATAAACACCATTTCTGAACCCTTTTATCTATTACATTTTGATTTATTTGGTCCAGTAAAATATGATGTCAATTAACAAAAAGAAATATACTATTTTCATTGTATATGATTTTATAAGATTCATATGGATTTTTTTTCTGCATTCAAAGGATGAAGCTCCACAAAACATAATAGACCATATCACTTTTTTAGAAACAAAATCAAAGAAGTCAGTTAAAGTTCTAAGGAGTGACAACGATACTGAATTCAAGAATTCAATCATGGAGGAATACTGTGCATCAAAGGGAATTACTCAATAATTTTCTGCACCAGGAACACCCCAATAAGATGGAGTTATGGAAAGAAAGAATAGAGCACTCATAGAAGCTGCCAGGACAATGTTGGCAGAGTCTAAACTACCAGTATATTTCTTGACTGAGACAGTCAGTACAACATGTTTCACTCAAAACTGTACATTGATTAATATGCATGAAAAGATTCCCTATGAAATGGTAAAGAACAAGAAGCCAAGTGTGAAACACTTTCACATATTTGGATGCAAGTGCTTTGTACTGAAAGTAATCCTAAAAATCTAAGCAAATTTGAAGCCAATGGTGATGAAGCAATCTTTTTTGGATATGCACCAAACACAAAGGCATTCAGAGTGTTTAATCTCAGAACCAGGATTTTTATTGAATCTATTCAAGTTGCATTTGATGACAAAAAGATTACAGGATTGCAGGATGAAGAAGAGTCTACAACACTGGAATTTGAAATTTTAAAAATTTCTGAGATAGATGAAGATAAGGAGGATGAAAAGTCTCAAATAACTCCTGAAATAACACAGGAACTTGTACACTCTGAGGGGAAGCCAACAAATTTAACTCCAAATAGCTCAGAGTCCAACAGTTCAGGGTCTACCCAGACAGAGTCTAGACAGAGATAATCAAGTTTTTCAGACTCTAAATCATCAAGGTCTGGATCAGGAAACTCTGAATCTTTTTCAGAGTCAAGTAATTCAGGGAGAGCCTCTTCATTTGAATTTCACACACATACAGGAAATGCCACTAATTTAGGGGGAGCTTCAAGTTCAAGAACCAATATTCCACCAGCTAGAAAATGGGCAAGGGATCACACTCCTGATTTGATAATTGGTGATCTTGAGAGTGGTATACAAACTAGATCAACCACTCAAAATGAATGTCTTTATAGCTGTTTTCTCTCAAAGAATAAACCCAAGAAAATTCAGGAAGCTTTGCAAGACCCTGATTAGATTATTGTAATGCAAGAGGAATTGAATGAATTTGAGAGAAATAAAGTGTGAAAACATGTACCAAGACCCATAAATAGATCAATTATTGGTGTAAAATGGGTGTTCAGAAACAAACTTGATGAGAATGGAACTGTGATAAAAAACAAAGCAAGGCCAGTTGTAAAAGGATACTCTCAGGATGAAGGAATTAACTATGATGAAACTTTTGCATCAATAACAAGATTGGAAGCTATCAGGATGTTTCTTGCATTTGCAACTCATTCAAAATTCAAGGTGTATCAGATGAATTTGAAAAGTGCCTTCTTGGATGGAAAATTAGAAGAAGAAGTCTATGTGGAGTAACCACCAGGATTTTTTGATCCAAAGTTTCCTGATCATGTTTACAGGTTAGACAAGGCACTATATGGATTGAAGCAACTACCTAGAGCATGGTATGCAACTCTATTAAAATTTCTTCTTGAAAATAGATTCATTAGTTGTACTATTGACAAAACTCACTTTATTAGAAAATAGAAAGATGATATTTTGCTTGTCCAAATTTATGTTGATGATATTATATTTGGTTCTACTAATGAAACACTCTGTGAAGAAATTAGCAAATTAATGCAGTCAAATTATGAAATGAGCATGATGAGAGAGTTAAACTTCTTTTTGGGACTTCAAGTCAAACATAATGATGATGAAATTTTCATCAATCTGATATGGGCTGAAAGTAAGCCCTAAAGACACAATTAATGTGGCAATAATTAGACATAGCCTGGTCCAAAAGGGAGGCTCAATTAATGAGGCTTGAAACCCTAATTAGTAAATAAAATCATATTTTAATTTATTGGCTAAAGATACAGCTAATTAATTGTATCCAACTACAAAGAAACAACTTCAAGGAGTAGCCCCCAAGACACCTCAATCAACAAAGAAACATATTCCTACTTGGAAACTACTTCTATCACAAGAAGGAATCAGAATCCTTCTAGGAGGTGACTTGCCCACCAAGGTTTCTAAGCCTACTGTAATTCTTAGACTCTCTACATTTATATAAAGGGCCTAACCCCTCATTCTTAGAACTACGTTTTGGCTTGATTCTCAATACGCATGCTTGAGATACGTAGGCATCTTGTGAAGGCAGTATTAAGCTACGAAACACAAGCTCAGCCATTAAAACTCGATAAACTCTGACACGCATCGCATTAACTACACTATAGTTTTTTATCTATAACATTTGGCGCCGTCTGTGGGAAGCTAACATCAACCATGGCAAAAACATGACAAACTGACGGAGACATCGTTCCTACCACGGGTGATCCAACTACTATCATCCCTCCTGATGAGACTCAAACTACTGAGGTCTCCGTTACCACCACTATTCCTGCTGGAACTCAAGATCCTAGCACTCAAAGACTTTGCCCATTTAGTGAGATTGTCCATTCCACCAACCCTGAGAAAGTCATCCAAGGATCCGACTCTCTATCTCAGGTAACTCAAACTCCTTTTATGGCTACTGCACCCCCTCACGCACAAATTTCTACTATTGTTATCCCCAGTAGCGATGTAGCCCAACCTAGACTTGGACTCTCCCAAGCCTATCCCCCTCCTTACATTAGAGGGTTGGAACCAAAAAACTATGGGCATAGAGTAGAGGTCCGTGATTTCTCAAGACCATACTCAACTGATGATGGAAGCTCAGAAGACACCGATGTCAATCCTAGGAGGAGAAGGCCTGGTAAGGAACCCGTAGGAAGCCGACGTTCACAGTCCCGTAGGACACTAGAACAGAAAATTGCTTCCTACGATACTGAACTCAAGGAACTAAAGAAAAGCCTAGATCGACAGGCCAGAAGGCCAACCCCGAGGCATAAAGCCCCCGACATCATAAAACCGGATGAAACCCCTCGAGGGAAAATTGTAAGGGCTAACCCCACTGAATTGCTGCCGCTCGGAGATCCTGATGATCCGACACCACCTTGCACCAAAGCAATCATGAACGCTCACATCTCTAGTAAGTTCAAGATGCCCACCATCAAAGTTTACGATGGAGCGGGCGATCCAGCAAATCACATGAGAACCTTCTCGAATGCATTGCTACTATAACCTATAAATGATGCTATGAAGTGTAGGGCGTTTCCCAAACCCTGGGGGGGCATGGCCCAACGTTGGTATAGCCGGTTGCCGCCCAACTCCATTGGATCCTTCAAAGAGCTCAGCAAGGCCTTCATAAGCCAGTTTATAAGCGGAAGAGTACTCGAAAAAAGTTCGGCTTCTCTCATGAATCTGGAGCAGGGAAAGAACGAATCTTTAAGAGACTATTTGAACCGCTTCACCAAGGAAGCCTTGAAAGTCCCCAATTTGGATGAGAAAGTGGCCATGATAGCCTTACAACAGGGAACGACTGATCCTTACTTCAAGAGATCTCTGGCTAAACATCCGCCCGAGAACATGCTTCTTCTCCAAGACAGGGCAGGGAAAAATATTAAAGCGGAAGAAAGTATGAAGAAAACCACTATATCAGTGGCGACACATGGGAATAATAACAAGAAGATAAAATGTGAACAAGAATATGACGCCCGAGTCAAGTACTCCAAGATGGAGAAGGATTCAGAATCCCCCACTAAGAAAAATAATTTGGGGCAAAAGTTTGCCGAATACGCAAGGCTGAACGCGCCTCGAAGTCAAATCCTAATGGATATCGAAAGAGATCGAGACCTGAGATGACCTAAACCTCTAAAATCTTATCCTGAGAAAAGGAACAAGAACACGTTTTGCTGATTTCATAGGGATACTAGGCATGACACGGATGACTTTAGACAATTGAAGGATGAAATCGAATTCCTTATCAGAAGAGGAAAACTTTCTAAGTACACTAAGGATGGAAGTCATGATAGGCGCGACGATAACAAAAAAAATAACATGATTTTCGGAGGACCCACTGCTGTGGGGAATTCAAGAAATTCAAGAAAAGCATACGCAAGAGAAGTTATGCAAGTCATAGGAGATTCCCCTAAACGAGCTAGAACGGAGGCGATCATATCATTTGATGACTCGGACCTGGAGGGGATAAAGTTTCCTCATGATGATCCTCTCGTTATTGCCCATTTGATAGGAAACTCAGAAGTAAAAAGAGTCTTGGTGGACAATGGAGCGTCAGTTGATATCTTGTTCCATGATACATTTGTAAAGATGGGGTACAATGACTCTCAGCTAACCCCTCGAATGTTCCCATTTATGGCTTTAATGGAGTAGAATCACAAGTAGAAGGAACTATTCAACTACCCATGACAATGTGTAGAGAACCTAGAGAGGTCACTCAAATGCTAATTTTTCTGGTGATCAAAGCGTCTTCTACATACAACGCCATCCTTGGAAGAACAGGTTTGCATGCTTTCAAGGCTGTAGCCTTAAGTTATCACTTGAAAATCAAATTCCTCACCAGAAACGGTGTTGGGGAGGGAGAAAGGATACCAGAAAATGGCAAGAAGTTGTTACGAAGGAGCCCTGAGACCCGCTGGAGTCGGGGGGCAAGTCCTACCCATACAGGACATGGACTCGATAGAAGACGAAGAAAGAAGGGGGAAGCCAGCCGAAGACTTGGTTCCAATTCCCTTAATTCCAGGAGAGCCTGAAAAGGTCACCTATGTTGGGGCCTCGTTAGAAGAACCTATGAAAGAAAAATTGACAAAGTTCTTACAAGATAATAGGGACTTATTTGTGTGGACAACCACTGATATGCCAGGAATTAATCCCAATCTAATTACTCATAAGCTTAATGTGGGTCCGCAAAGAAAAACCATAAAGCAAAAGAAGAGGAATTTCACTCCAGAAAGACAAGAAGCCATAAAGCAAGAGGTCGAAAAGCTCTTAGAGGCTGGATTCATCAAGGAAATTCAATTCCCTGAATGGCTTGCTAATCCTGTAATGGTCAGGAAATCCAATGGAAAATGGAGGATGTGTGTGGACTTCACTGATTTGAATGATGCGTGCCTAAAAGATTATTTCCCCTTTCCGAGGATCGATGCACTTAGAGATGCTACAGCAGGACATGACATGTTAAGCTTCATGGATGGCTTTAGTGGATACAATCATATCAGGATGCATGAGGATGACGTTGCCAAGGTATCTTTCATCACTGACTTCGTTGTATTTTGTTACCTTGTTATGGCCTTTGGGTTAAAGAATGCAGGAGCCACCTATCAGAGGCTAGTAAACAAAATATTCAAGCATCTCATCGTAAAAACTATGGAGGTCTACGTTGATGACATGCTAGTCAAAAGCCTTGAAAAGGCCGACCATATTCATCACTTAAAAGAGACTTTCGAAGTGTTGAGACACCATAGAATGATGTTAAACCCTGCAAAGTGCGCCGTTGGCATAAGATCTGGAAAATTCTTAGGAATGATGGTCTCTAAAAGGGGGATTGAGGCCAATCCTGACAAAATTAAGGCTATACTCGACATGGATTCCCCAAAGATAGTAAGGGATGTCCAGAAATTAACAGGAAGATTTGCAGCCCTAGGAAGGTTTGTCTCAAAGTCCGGGGATAAGTATCTACCCTTCTTCCAAACATTGAAGAAAGTGAAGGACTTCGTGTGGACAGAAGAAAGTCAGACATCTTTTGAAGAACTAAAGAAAGATATAACTAAAGCTCTATTATTGGCCAAGCCTAGTCCCGAAGATGTCTTATACCTGTACTTGGCTGTATCTGATAAAGCCTTGACTGCTGTGCTTATAAAGGAAGACGAAAAGATTCAAAAGCCAGTTTACTATGTTAGCCAGGTCTTACATGGAGCAGAACTTAACTACTCCAAGATTGAGAAGTTCGCATTGGCCTTGGTGATGGCCTCGAGAAAATTACGTCCTTATTTCCAAGCACACAAAATTGAGGTACTAACTGAATAACCGCTACGGAACATCCTACACAGCCCTAAGGCCAGTGGAAGATTGATCAAATGGGCCATAGAACTAGGAGAGTTTGACATCAAGTATAAGCCTCGAACGACCATCAAGGCTCAAGCTCTTGTTGACTTCGTGGTCGAGTATACTATTAACGACCAAGAAGTCGGGGGGGGGGGGGGAGGGGGGGCAGGATAAGGATATTATGGAAGCAATACAAGAAGCAAAACACACTCGTAATGAATACTGGGTGCTCAATTTTGATGGGGCATCAAAAAAAAAATCTAGTGGAGTGGGCTTGGTGTTACAAAGTCCCGAAGGATTCATTATTGAATATGCTATTAAGCTTGACTTCCCAACAACCAATAATGAAGCCGAATATGAAGCTCTGATAGCAGGCCTGGGCTTGGCCAAGGCATTAAATGCCAAACATCTCAAAGTCTGTGGAGACTCGAAACTGGTTATATCCCAAGTAAATGGGGATTTTGAAACAAGGGAAGAAGTTATGGTTAAATACCTCCGATTAGTCAAATCTATAATGACTCAGTTTGAAGAGTGTCAGGTTGAGTATATTCCTAGAGAAGAGAATACGAAGGCCGATGCCTTATCTAAGTTCTCCTCATCAGAGGCAGATGAACATATGGGAAGTGTTTACTTCCAAATCTTGAAGACCCCCAGCATCAATGCAAAGCTGGTAGCCCCAATAAACATGGGAAGTTGCTGGATGGACCCAATTAGAGCCCACCTTCAATTTGGATGGACACCTACCAATGCCATGAAAGCCAGAAAACTTACCGTAAGGGCCTTAATGTACACTCTTATTGATGGAATTCTCTATAAGAAATCTTTTGTTATTCCATACTTGAAATGCCTAAGGCTAGATGAAGCCCATGAGGCTTTAAAGGAAGTACACAAAGGGATTTGTGGCCAACACTTGGGGGCAGAGCTTTGGCTCACAAAATCACCCGTCTAGGTTTTTACTGGCCTGACTTGTTAAAAGATTCGAAGGAATATGTTAGAAGGTGTGACAGGTGCCAAAGGCATGCACTAGTCGTCAGACAACCTCCTGAGATGTTGACGTCAATCAATTCACCCATCCCCTTTGCGATGTGGGGATGGACATTCTTGGACCCTTTCCGATGGCTAGCGGATAAAGAAAGTTCATAATCGTTGCAATTGATTACTTCACTAAATGGATTGAGGCTAAACCACTAGCCAAGATAACCACAAAATAAGTAGCTCAATTATTCTGGGAAAACATCATATGTAGGTATGGGATACCACGAATCCTGGTGACGGACAATGGCGCACAATTCAACAACGAGGAATTCAAGGGATATTGCAATGATAATGACATAGATTTACGTTTCACTTCTGTTGCACATCCACAAGCGAATGGGCAGGCTGAGGTAGCTAATCGAATCATCTTGGATGGTCTCAAGAAAAGGATCGAGCGTTCTGCTAATACATGGGTGGATGAGTTTTTGCCAATACTCGGGGCTTACAGAACCACTCATAGAGTCACTACTGATGCAACGCCATTCTTCCTGGTTTATGGAGCCGAGGCAGTGGTCCTGGTTGAAATATCACATGTATCCCCAAGAATCAAGGCCTTTGAAGCCGAGGAAAATGAAGAAGGGATGAAGTTTGCATTGGACCTGATAGATGAAGTCAGGGACAAAGCTCATGCAAAAATCATTGAATATCGAAAGAAGTCGTCTTTCTACTACAACCTAAGGTCAAAGAAAGGTTTTTCAAACAATGGGACTTGGTCCTAAAAAAAGATGAAGCTTACGGAGTAGGCCCCAAAGGCAAGTTAGCCCCTAACTGGGAAGGGCCGTACAAGATAAAATGAGTAAAGGGAGGAGGATCATACATCCTTGAAACCCTAGAAGATGTCGAGGTGCCACAGACTTGGCATGCCTCAAACCTGAAGGTTTATTATGTTTAAAGAATTCAACTATGAGTTCTCATAATCAGTAGGAACTAAGTAGAAATAAGGTTCGATGAAACCACTAGGAGCCTTTCGCTCCAGAAAAGGATTCTCATTTTGTAAGGGCCGTGCCCACTTAAGCCTCAAAGGCATTATTAATAAAATTCTCAGCTTTATGGCACCTTCGAAAACATGTGTGTTTAGCCTAGTTTGGAAACTTTATTAATTCTTTTATGACAAAAGAATAAAATGCCTGTTTGGCACCTCGATGAATATCCTATTTTTCTATGCTCAATAAAGTATATTTTATCAAATATGCTAAGGCACGGAAAAGGAAAGGAAAAATAAAGGACTTGTTATAAATAAAAAGTCTTAAGGATTACATAATTTGCAAACTGAAAAAGGAAATACAAGAAATACAGAAAATAAAAGAAACTAAGGGAGGTCTTCGATATCCTCATCCTCCCCTGTCTTCTCTTCTCCCTCTGCTCCCTTTCTAACATTCTCCTCGGCTTCTGGAGAGGAGTCGAAGAGTCGATCAAACTCGTCTAAGGCCTCGCCGCCCGACAAATCTGCTGAACCTATCCCTTCGGCGGCAAAAGTCAAGGCCAAAGGCTGACCCATAGGACAAGAGAATTCGGCCGGATCGAAAAGACCAGGGTGATTGGCCAAGATGACATCAAGGCACTTTTCCCAGGCCTGAGCACAAGTAGCCGGAAAGACCATATCGTCATGCTTGTCGATAAAAGCATAAAAGTCCTCCGACCCCAAGTACTCGTCGATCATGGCCTTCTTCCCGACCCTTAGCTCTTACAGCTCTGCGTGGGCCGCCATCAGTTCTTACTCCTTCTCGAGCAGCTTCTTTTCAAGAACAGCTACCTTCGACTCTACTTTGGCCTTGTCCTTCCTTTGGGCCTTCTCCGAGAAGCGCCAGGTTTTGGCCTGGTGAGCCATGGTCTGAAAGTAAGTATTGACCTGTTTAAAAAAGAACGACATAGTGAAAAACTGGGAAAATCAAAGATTAACCAAGTATCAAAGATGGGAAGCAAGTAGGCCTTACCATGACGACAACTTGAGAGAGAGAGAGAGAGAGAGGGTTAGGCTCAAATGAGAACTAATTCTTCGGAAAACTAGTATGTTCTCTACTTTCATAACACCACGTGTTCTGTAAGCATTTTTTACTATTTTTTTCTCCAAATACATCATTTAGTCTTTTAGTTGTATTTTTATTTACAGGACACATGTGTTCTTATGAAAATGTGATATTTTTAATGAAACGAGAAGTATAATACTAGTATGTTCTGTGAATCATATGTATGTGTTCTGTAAACATTTTCATTATTTTTTTAAGAATTCAGAGAATTTTCTCATATAAGTGTGTTTGTATTTACAGAATATATGTATTTTAAACAAAAAGTGTGATGATTTTTACAAAATAAGAAGTATTCTCCAAAATTCTCCAATGAATTAGTTCTTCATAGAGTTCAACTCATATATATATATATATATATATATATATATATATATATATATATATATATATATATATATATATATATACACACACGATGGGTTAAATTTTTGGAGCCACTAATGAATTGAAAACTTTAAATATTATATACAAATTATTCGTCAAATATTATAAAATATATTTTTGTCTGCAATGTACACATGTTATCCTCGGGCCTGCAAAACAACATATATGATATTCAGATACTCAAATAAAAAGGGTCTCTATTAAAATTTTCTCTATAAATAATTTAATATATGCAATTACAAATTAAAGACACACATGCATACATATATCTAGAATTATGTAATCTAAAATTACAAAATAGGCAATTATACTCTCTTTTTTCACTTCTATTTTTTTTGTTTCCTTTTGTGTTGGCTGTTCCTCCCGCACCATCTAGACGATGTCATTTTTAACCACCTTCCAATTATAACCACACGGTTTCCGCATCTAAAGATGTGAGGAATAATAAATTATTATATAAATTAAAAATTGAACTGTTGACTAAAATATATAGTTAATTTGAAGTTAAACTACAAATTTTTTTTTACGGAATATATACATTTACTCGTAGATAAATTGTATCAAGATACAATATATATGAAAAAAAATTCTTTCATTAAAAAAACTTATCATCTAACCAAAGTGCCTGAAAATGTTCCCGGAAATTTAGACAATAAAGTTTAATGTCTGAGAAGAAAATACATGTCATACTCCAATCACAAATATGTCTGGATCCAAATCTCTGAAACACATCTGAAATTATAAAAATAATAAAATAATAAGTCACACTAAAATATGTCTCAAAAAAATCTATATATATATATATCCCAATATATGAAGAAAAGTCATGTAATATAACACAAAATCATATTTAATAATCATCATATATTGTTAAAACGCTAAAAATTGGCACTATGTAGAGGATCGCATATGATACTAAATTTATTCAAAAAAGTCATATTTGAAAGATTTTAGAACACATCAGAATGATATGAAATAGAATGATATAAAAAAAGATCTAAAAATTTTAAAGATAAACTTTTAAAAGATATAAATAAGAAAGATTATAATATAAGAATATTATTCTCATATAAAATAGAAGAAGATTTTTAAATTTAGGGTTGAGGGTGAGGGAGGGGGTGAGGGTTAACAATATTAAGATTTATAGCTAAACTACAAACTTAAATTACGTGCAAGGTGCAAGTCCAATACCCGTACATTTTGTTCCTGCAGCGACATTCCATGCAATTGGAAAGATGAGAAAAATGATTACTTGCGACAAAAATCTACAAATTTAGAGCTATTCAATCCATTATATTATTTTAATGTAAAAATTATACTAAAATAGTGTAAAAGTTATATTATTTTTAAAATTCACTCCAATCCATTTATACTAAATTTGATATAAAAAAGAATCTTTTTTATACTATAAAAATTATTTTATCATTAAAATACAAAAACAATAAAGTTGTTAGGATACGAGAGAAATAAATTTATTTTAGTAAAAGTAATGTAATGGCCTGTTTGGGAACGTGAATTTCATTCGAAATTCTTAATTTCTTAAAATAACATGAATTTGAATTTGGAATTAATTTGAAATTCAAGAATTTCAAATACTAGTACAAATTTAGAAATTTGAAATGACAACTCAAATTCTATTATTTCAAATCCATCATTTGAAATAAAATATATGTTACTAAACACAACCTAAGGGTAATGTTGATATTTATAAAAACTCTAAAAATTACATTAAATTTTGGTGTTGTACCAAATTTGGTGTAATTTTTGGTGTCATACCGTTTTGATGTAATTTTTAAAGTTTGATTGAAGAGATTTTTTACATTGTAAAAAATACATTTTTGAAATTTGGTCGAAGATAATGGTCTTAAAACGAGTTGACGAAAAAATGACACCAGACATTTTAAGGAATTTAGTAATTTGTGTGTTAGCCTAGAGATTAATTAGGGTACGTTTATTTATATTATAAGTTAAATATATATATATATATATATATATATATATATTTTAATTTATAAATTATTTATCAAAAAAAATAAACGAGACTTACATTTCAATTGATAAAATTATGACTTTGATCTCGTTCAAACTTATAACCTGGTTTTATATAGTGCAAGAATAATTTGTACAAGTATTTACTGTGTGGTATTTTCCTGATAAATAGCTAGACTTCCTGACCATGGATCCTACAAGGTAGACCCACTACACACAAAGACTTGAGAATCCTTACTTTAGACTTTTGCACAGTTTCCTTTTACTGTATTTCTCTTTCCTTTTTCCAATCTTTTTTCTTTCAATAACGAATAATATGGTGCTTATGAACCCTCTGGAAATTTTATTAGAATTGATAATTTAACATGATATCAGAGTCAGGTTGCAGGAGATCTCGAGTTCGAGTCTCTCATACCTCCAATATTCCCATTTATTACAAATATTGATGTTGTATTATGGCGGTCCCACCAGATCTCTACCTAGTAATTATAATTTGACGGGCACATGGCTCAAAAAATTCGAGTAAGGGAGGATGTTGAATAATATGATACTGGTGAACCCGCTTCCTAACACCTCGATATTTCAGGAGAACGAGTAATTTAATATATATATATATATATATATATATATATTTATTTATTTATTTATTTAAATATTTACTCTGCTAATAGTGCATGTATATTACACATATATATAATATATTCATCTACTGCAACCCATCAATAGGGTTAATTTATTTACTTAATTAATCACTAACAGTAAATGCCCCTAGAAGAATAAATAGAGTTTTAGAGTAATGTCCTCCCTCTCTGTCTCATTCAATTGTATACACTTTCCTTTTTTGGATGTCCCTCTCATTTGTATACATTCCAAAAATAGTAAAGTTTTAATAATAAAAAACAATATTACACCCATTAACTTTCCTCCACTATCTCAAATTCATAATATAAAAATACTATTACACCCACTATTTTCCTCCACTATCTCAAATTTATTATTAAATATTAATAGGTCCTATCACTTTACCTACTTTTCATCTGACCTTACTTATTTTTTAATAAATACATTGGTCTCCGTGCCCATGAAAAGTGTATACTTCTCGATGGACGGAGGGAGTAATAGTTAAGCTTTAATCATCTTGTGGTGTGTGCATTCTGGCCCCTCTACCAGGAAAACAAATTCCAAGATATCAGCAGCTGGGTTCACGGTGAAAAGATATGTAAGGGTATAAATGTATATATACAGTAATTGTACGGTACAACTTTTTTGTTATATTGCACCCAAAACACAATGTATACATATAAGTGTATAACCTGCATCACTACGTTGTTTATATCTTACAATTATTTGGTTAAATTGGATACGTTCGTCAGCACTGATGTTATTTTGTGCAAGTGTACGCCCACATGAAATAAACTATTTTTGTGTGACCCTCATGATGTGATTTGTGTTAAAACAAGTTTAAAAAGCGATGAATGTAACCTTTAAATAATCTAAAAGATTTAGCTAGGTTTATTCGAAATTTTTGATCGGCATCTTTATTATATTCAACTTACGCATATAATGTTATATTATTTTCAAAACCCTTCTCGTAGCTAAATTCTCACAACCCTTATTGTTACTAAATTCTCACAACCAAATATATTATTCCACAAATAGTTTTATACAATTCTTACTAAATAGATTAAAAAATTTCCAAACGACTAACACTACAAGGAAACCAGGCATTTTCGACCGATCAAAACTGACCGACAAAGCACTGACATGATAAAACCTACCGACCGCAAGTCCGGTCGGTTTTGTTGAAATATAACTGACCGATCAACAAGTGCGGTTGGAAATAGCTTATGCCACAGAATTTGACTTTTAACCCGAAACAAAAATGACACCATTTTGGACACGTGGCACCGTTAAAACCGTCCATTTGTGTCGGTCGGTTTTAGGTGATGATGTGTAATTTATTTTTTAATTTAAAAATCGAATAATCATATAAAACGACACTGGTTTATTTACATGTGCATAACCGACCAACTTGTGGTCAGAAATGATATTTTCCCACTTTTTTTTTGTGCCTATAATCGACGGATGATCAATATTGTCAGTCGGTTTTAGGTTCAGAAAAAGTAAAAAAAATGTTTTGTACTTGTTCATTGTCATTTTACTACCAAAAATAGAAAAAGAAAAAATAGAGAATTAGAGATAAAGAAAAGAGAAAGAAGAGGAGATCAAGCTAGAGAAGAGAAAAAAGAGAATTGTAAATGTAAGTTTTACATTTTATATATTTTCTTTTTATTATGGTTTTGTGTTATATATATTTTTTGTTATTTAAATTATTATTTGCACATATACACACATGCCTACATGATATTTGTAAGTATATTTTACACACTTTTATGTATATATGTGTTTGTGTAGATGTCCGTTAAAGATCGAAAATGGATAAGTAATAGCTTGTAAAATGATCGAATGACTATAAATCGTGAATATAGTGATGGTGGTGATGAATTTATAAAATTTACAAAGGAATTTGGAATGAATGGAGATAAAACGCGATGTCCTTATAAAAATTGTAAAAATATATATTGGACCACACTTGACGAAATTCAATATCATTTGATTTCAAATGGAATGTGTGAGGGTTATACGGTGTGGAGTTTGCACGGTGAAAAAGAAGTTCATAAAGGAGTACTTATTCGGCGAAGACATGGTTGTAGTCGATAATCGCCAAGAATAGAGGAGCCGATAGACATGAATGTCATGTTAAGGGATGTCGCCGGAGAAAACTATGATTTTTATGATACCATGAATACTAATAATGTAGAGGAAGCTCCGAATAATAGTGCCAAAGAGTTTTATGATGTAATATATGTTCAAAATAGTGCCCTTATTTATCCCGGTAACACAAAATACACAAGAATAAGTTTTACCATAAGGCTACTAGAATTCAAAAATACCGCGCATTGTAGTGACAAGGCTTTTTATAGTTTGCTTAAACTCATTAATGATGTTTTACCCAAAAAACATACATTGCCCGAATCTTATTATGAAATGAAGAAGATTATAAAGAGTTTGAGAATTGAGTATGAAAAAAATGATGCAAGTGAGAATGCTTGCATGTTATTTTATAGGACGGATAAAGTTGAATGTGATATATATGGTGAAAGTCGTTTCAAAGGCAAGTCGAGGAAAAATGGTAAGACTATACCGAAGAAAATCTTGAGACATTTTCTTTTGATTCCTAGATTACAACGGTTATATATGTCGGCACATACATCAGAAC
Source organism: Oenanthe sinensis (assembly GCA_028671895.1). Taxonomy (NCBI): domain Eukaryota; kingdom Viridiplantae; phylum Streptophyta; class Magnoliopsida; order Apiales; family Apiaceae; genus Oenanthe; species Oenanthe sinensis. The sequence continues at coordinate 14,480,271 of CM053799.1, forward strand.
ATATGAAACGGTACAAAAATCGAGATGTAAAAGAGGGGAAACTTAGCCATCCCGCATTAGGCGAATAATGGAAAATCTTTGATCGTCGATATCCGTCATTTGCTGAAGATATTCGTAATGTAAGGTTTGGACTTGCAACCGATGGTTTCAACCCATTTGGTAATTCAGGAAAAAAACTTACAGTGTGTGGCCAATTATGATTGTCGTCTATAATCTTTCACCTTCAACGTGAATGAAAAACCTTATATATTTTTTAGTGATATAGTGTCAGGCCCGAATGATACAGGTAAAGATGTTAACATATATCTAAGACCTCTCATTGAAGAATTGAAGACATTGTGGAACACTGGAGTAGAAACATTGGATCAATTTGGAAAACAAAATTTTACAATGAGAGTATCTCTTATGTGGATGATCAGTGATTTTTCTGCTATGAGTATGATAAGCGGATGGCCGGTAAAAGGAAAAATGGGATGTCCAATTTGTCTTGGTAGTGTTCAAGGTTTTCAATTGAAATATTCGAGAAAATATTATTTTCATGGCACGAATAGAATATTTCTTAAAATCAATGACCCAATGCGACAATCAAGTTATCTATTTGATACTACTGAAACAAGGGTATTTTGTGGTCGATTGTCCGGTGAGAACGTAAAGAATTTTATTGATGACATGGAATTCCCACTACATGGAAAAAAATGCCAAATTATGACCTCCCGGCTATGGATTTGACCATCATTGGACTCACAAATCAATGTTTTATTAACTCCCTTATTGCTCATCACATAGTGTTTGAAATTGCATTGATATCATGTTTAAAATCCCGAACTTATTCACTTAAATAAAATGCTCCAAAAATCCAATAAACGATACAAGTTCTCAATATCCAACAATTTACAATCCAAAAATAAAATATACAACTTAATTATACAAATTCAAATCTAAATATAAACTTTACAACTTCTCAAAGTCAGTAACTCGCACTCTTCCCATTAATTTGCCACCTAACCTGCCGGGAGAAACAAAGAAATATAGACCAACAGTGAGCGAAAGGCTCATATACGGATATAAAATTATGCAAAGAGTACAAGGGTTAGAACGATGACAATATGAACAAATAAAATATCTGAATAAAGAATGATGAAACAAACTGGAAGAGACAAAAGATACTGGTCATACTTAACTCACGATATAAACAAATAAAAAGATACGATAGATACTTATCTTACAATCACAACGTACATACTTTTTAATCACAAATATTCTTACTCTTACTCGTACACTTACTAGTCATATATTATATTGATCAAATACTGAAATATAAATTTACTTACTGACATGGGAGATAATCTTACTCTTACCTTTTATGATTCAATGGAACACTTAGTTGTACATTTAGCAGAACAATACATATTTGTCGGAGTAGCCTATTATATTTGGATGTATCCAATTGAGCATTTATTGGATAAATTGAAAGGCATAATTGGAAATAAAGCTCGAGTTGAAGGATCAATTGCCGAACGATATATGGAAGAAGAAATTGTCAAATTCTATTCATTTTATTTTGCCTCTGACTCAGTAACAGTCCATAATAAATTACGGCGTAAAGAAGTTTTGGATGGACAAAATAATTTAGATATTTTAGAAGTTTTTAAATATTCATTTCAATCTATCGGGAAGCAAGGTACTCGGTATATGAGTGATATTTAATGAAAATTTACTGAAGACTACGTTCTTTTAAACTCTTTGGAAGTCCAACCTTACTTGAGGTATGAATTTGTCTTTGTAATCCATATGTACGTGCTACAATTTGTGAAAATTTTAAAATAATTTGTATTATCATTATTATGTTGCAGAAAGTATGAAAAACGTGTTATGCAACAACGTCCTCAAACGACATCTCAGGAATTAGATCATATAATCAAAACAAGATTCAAAATTTCGTTGGCAAAAAAGGTTTGTATTTAAAACAAAGATTTGAATTTATTGCATTTATGACATATAAATTGCATTATTGACGTTATTATTTTGACTCATAATGTGTAGGTTGAGAAAGATGACGTGAATTGTCCTCGTTTTGAGAGCTTACTTGCAGGACCAGCACTTCAAGTCATGAATTTTGAAACTTGTTGCGTTAATGGGTACAAATATTCTACTAGATCCGAGTCAAATTCAGGTGTTGTTGTTAAAGGCAATTTGCATGAAAATACTTTTGATTATTATGGTCAACTACAAGAAATTATAAGACTTATTTATCAAGGTTGTAATCATGTTTATTTATTTAAATGTATTTGGTTTGATAGTATTGGAAACGGTGTGATGGTTGACCGGAATCGAGTTGTGACCGTTGATATGAGCTCTAGATTAATATCTAATGAAGTTTTTATTCTAGCTAGTCAAGCTTTTCAAGTGTATTATGATCCAAGTGTCTTAAATTCAGATACTAAATTTCAGAAGGTGGTAAAATTCAAATGTCGTCCATTAGATGAATCTACACAAGTGCCAAATAAAATCAAAGATACTTTTCAAGAAGATAGATCTAATGTGGGAACTACATTTTCTCTATTCGTTGATTTTGCACAATATGGACGAATTTTAGTTATACTGCAAAATCAAGAGGTGGAAGAGGAGGAAGATGAGCTTGAAAGAAAATGAAGAGATGGTGAAAGTGAAGAAGAAGAAGCGGACGAGGAGGATGAAGATGCGGAGAAGAAGAATGAAGAAGATGATGATGATGGTTTTGATGATATAGATTAGTATTTACTTGATGGTTGTAATTTCTTGGTTCTTGAATTTGACAATGGATGTAGGGTTGTTTATGACATGCTATATTTTGATGCTAGTTAATGGTTGGTTTTTGAAAATGATAGTTGATATTGTTGTTTGTTGGTTTGTGAATTGGGCTGCTGCAGTTTGCAGCAAAACCTGTAATTTTTGCAATTAAAACCAACCGACAAGAATCTTAACCGATCGTTTTTACCATAAATAAAACCAGAAAACCGACCAAAGTAATCTAAACCCGACCACATTCATTCGAAAACCGACTGTGTTAATACATAGGCGGTCAGTTTTAGTGGTTGGTAATAATTTTAAGCCATTTGCTACTGGAATAAACCCGACCACACCTTTAAGGGGAACCATGAATGTTGTTATGATATGTTACTACCATAATTTCACATTTTTAATCGTGTTTCTGCAGTTGAAATTTTCAAAATTCAACTTTTCAAGGTCCAAAATTAAATTCCAAAGTAAAGTAACAGGCTTTAACCGACCGCTTAAACCGACCAACAATCAATCGGTTATAGCATAACGGATCGATATGTGGTCGGTTATGAGTATTAAAATTTTGATTTTTCAAATAAGTAATAAATATTTTAAATAATTTCAAAATATTTAAATATTTCTAAATAAACAAAACTGACCAATAAGTACTAAAACCAACGAATTTCTTACTAAAACCGACGAAATTCTTATTAAATCGGTTGGTTTTGGCCTCCTTTTTTAAAATAATTTCTAATTTTTAAGTTTTTATTTATGTCTAATAACACATTAAATTTATATTTTTTGGATTAATTTAAAAATAAATCTAGAGGTATATACTTACACCAATTCATTGTAATTCGAATTAGGTTTGGTTGATATCGTTCTTACATTATATATACATGTGATATTTGATCAAGTTGATGTTTCAGGGTTTAACTATCTAATACTCCCTCTGTCCCAACCAATTGTTATCACTTTTTTTTCACTTTCTGGCACGCATTTTAAGGTGGATTTTAAGAATAGTTCCATAACTTATTTTTAAAAAATTCTTTTTTTGTATAAAAATAGGATTGTTCTATATTTATACAAAAAAGGAAAATTTCAAAAATAAATTATGGAACTATCCTTAAAATTCACCTTAAAATGCGTGCCAGACACCCCATTTTGAAATGATAACAACTGGCCGGGACGGAGGGAGTAACTAGTAATTAAATTGACTGATACTAGTGTTGATTTCGAATTATTACAAATCAACCTTACGGATTGTGATAAATATTCTAAATTTAAGTATAAACGCAAAATTGGACATCTAAAATTACGTAATCAAAGTTTTATAATTATAGTGTTTCAAAATTATCTTAAAATTATATTTTATAATCAAAATTCATTAATTATATATTATTCTAGGAGATCTAACCATATGGATATGATTATAATTAGTATTTACTGGTTTATGAGGAATTTTTTTTTAAGATTTTCAAAATAAGTGTTTACAACAAGTAATTTTTAAAAATTACACCATCAAAATCGACTACATAACCATTATAACCGACCATATTCATATCAAAACCGACCGTTTTCTTAGGTTATGGAGTCGTTATGCCAGTTTTGAGTTGTCCAATGGTCAGATTACAGGGCATAGATGACGCCGTTTCACACACTAAAACCGACTAACGGCGGTTGGTTAAGGTTTATGCGGCTAATTGTTTTTCATGAAAATGTTGAAGCACCCGCCTAATAGAGCAGAACCGGGGATCGTGATGAGACGCTTGAGTGGTGGATGGAAGCCACGAGGGTGCAAACGGGTAAAAAGCCAAATAAAAATGAAATTATTGGCTACCCCCATCTTAGAGCTAGTGATATTGTTCCCACTCTTGCCACAAGATATCGTGATAGGCATAGAGGTGACGCCGACTCCTCTTTCTCTTCCACTAGTCAACCTCAATCTAACATAACATATTACATTTACATAAATGTGGTCCGCAATGTGCTTTCTGAAGTCTATGTCAATCTCGATCAATTCTCTCGTGACTTTACTCAATATCCTCGTCTTGCGAGAACTTCATTAGAGGCCTCTGATCCTGCCACGGACCCTAGGACAAGGGTTGAATGGAACAATCTGATTTCAAGGGAAATGGTTCACATTGTCGAGGTGGTGCTAGACGACATCCTACAAAAGTTGGAGTCCGGTGTTCGGGAGGTAATTAAGTAAAAATATGTGCTCTAAGTAATTTGATTGAATGTATGTTCTAGATAAGTTTTAATATATGCTTAGGTAATTTTGATGAATATATGCTACATGTAAGTTTAAATGTATGGTTTAGGTTATTTGATTAATATGTGCTCGAGGTAAGTTTAAATATATTGTTATATATTGTGAAATTTATGATCTACCTAGGTTAGTCTTGGTAGTAAGTTAAAGGCTAGAATTAATAGGAAAAAAATAGGTTATTGTACAATTTATTGAAATACTAGAAAATTTATTTTTTCTAAGTACAAATTTTGATAAATGTGGATAAAAATATAAGTGCAGATATATTTATACCTAGTATGATTTATTGAAAATTATTGTAGGCACGTGCGGAGGCCAAAGCCGCATAGGCGATGGAGCTAATGGATTTTACTCAGGGCGAGTCATCTGATCCCGGTGCGGACGAGGAAGAGAATGAGGATGACAAGGAGGATGGAGGCAATAATAGCAGTGGCTTAGGCTCAAATGTTTCCCTTGTGGCCAGTTTCTTAAACATTTATTATGTTATGGTGGTTTTTGCTAGATTTTGTTGGTTATAGTTTCTTGCTGTCGGATTTGGATAATTATTATTGTACTTTCTTGGTTGGTGGATTCTGTTATGTTGGATTTTGTTGAAACAAAATATGCATCGTCAAGCATATATGTTGGTGGATAATTAGTAATTTGATCAAATATGGTATGTTGGTTTCTGTTATGATGCTTGTGTTAGATCAGTAATAGTTTTATGATGCTTGCTTGTGGAGGTACCTACCTTATTATAGTATGTACTAATGACGTTAAGTTAATTGGTATATATATGAAGTTTTTGAATTGATTTTGTTGAGTATTTGATTTAATTAGTTAAGTATAATTGTTGCGTAGGATGTTTGGTTAAGTGATGTAGACATGTGGTAGATAATATATGTGCTGCATATATGGTTTTATAGATATTGCGGTAGGTTTTATAGATTTTGTAGCAGAAATCTGTAAAAAAAAAAGGCCTTAAAACCGATTGGTGTGTCTGCAAAACCGGCCACCTTGACCATAAAACTTAATACTAAAACCGACCATATTCATACAAAAACTAACCATATTCGTATAAAACCGACCATATTTAAATAAAACCGACCAAATCTAGCAAAACTCTTATTACTAAAACTGACCCGTTTTGTTTAAAACCGAGACACTCTTACAAAATAATAAAAAGCTAAAGCTAACTGTAAATATGTAAAATCGACTGATATGATGAAAGTGGAGGAGCCACCAAAACCGACCACATTAATGTAAAACCAACCATCAAGGTTTCAAATCAATACCACTAAAACCGACCACATATAACTAAATCCGACAACATAAACATGACCAGATTTATATCAAAACTGACCGATTTTGATTTACATAACCGGCCCTTAGGCAGTCGGTTTTCGAAATAACCAAAATAACACCTACCAATAACCAGCCACTAATTCCGACCCCTATCGGTCGGTTTTAAGTTTGACTGGAAAGTCAAATATAAAGACATGACGCCGTTTTTGTTCTTTGAAAACCGACCAACTGTTCCAACCGCCAACGTCAGTTTTGAAAAACACGTCATCAACTATGTGTCTTTTGGGACCAACACTCGACAATCTGGGAGCTTGAAAAATTGACCGCCAATGATCGATTTTAGTTGTTAAACACGACCAAATTATCATTTCCGACCGTGGTTTTTCCGACATCTCGTTTCGGTCGGTTTTAGCCTTTAAACTAACCGATTTTAGTCATAACCGACCGATTTTAATCGTAACCGACCGAAAGTGTCGGTCATTTTTGCCCTGTTTCCTTGTAGTGTAAGATATATATGTAATTATTTTAAAAAGTATAAAGACATCGATGAGATTGAAAAAGCTACGTATACGGTTTAATGCAAATAATTAGCTTCCATTATAAATTCATCATTCAAGTTTTATATCTGAACTTACTATCTAAATTTCTAATGATTTTCAATTTTGCTAGGAAGGTTTCACTGTGCAATTAATTTTTATAAGTAACAACATTATCATCATTTCTCAAAATGAAGAATGATGTGTGCATGTATTAATATCATTATAATTGATTAGTAGTTATATAGTCCAATTTTAGTTTATTTTTTAACTCATAAGAATTAAAAGCATTAGTGCAATATTTTAATATTAATTTAAAAAATTAATTAGATTTGATATCCTATCTGATTATATGTTCAGAATGAAATTGATATGGATTGAATTTTAAAATATTTGACACCACTTGATCCGATACAAAAAGATAAAAGAATTTGGATATGAATTTAGGGTGATCTGGTCCAAGCACGATACGTTGAGAGACCCGACCTCATCATCAAACCACTCCTCGATTTCATATCACTGGCCACCTAAAAAGTATGAGACCGACGTAGTTTTATACGAATACTACCAGGTGATAGAGTCAAAATTGAAGTAAGACCTATTTCTATTTGAAAGGATCATGAGGAAAAAGGTTTTGAGTCGAGGTATTTTGAATTGTTTGTTGACACAGACAAAGTTAGACTTCAATTATTCTGTTTAATCTAGTAATATGGAATAGAACCTTAAATCTATGGAATTGTAGAAGTGAATAAAAATTTACCTTCGTGAAAAGAATGAATCATTCGGGTTTTGGGGATGATTAAAGTGCTCAAATCAGGAATCATTCTTATCCCCATTTTTGATATGAGGAATGATTAAAGTGCTCAAAAATGGGGATAAGGTTGGAATCAAGAATGATATGGGGTTGGAATTAGGAATCGGGTTAAGGTGATATGAGGATGAAGTATCATTCCTCGTATCACGTGTTTGGTTGAATGACGGAATAAATTTATTAATTTAATATATTTTTTAATAATAAAATATGCGCAGTCAATACGAAAAATAAATCACTATTATTTATTAAATATTAAACAACATCATTATAAAATTTTTATTTTAAAAATTAACATGTAATTTTATAAACAAAGATAAAAGTAGTAAAATTTTTATATGATTCCTCATATCTCATCTCATACCCACCTTCCCTTGAGGTATTAGAAACTCATACCTTATGGTTGTGTTCACTTAGTGAGAATGGAATGAGAAGAGAATGGAATGAAAAATTATAAATAAATTTTATGTAGAAAGAAGAATGTATAGTGAAATTGTGAATAAACATGAGAGAGTTTAAATTTATTATGATGAGAATTTTAGGGAAAATGGTGAACAAATGGAATGAACATTCGTTTCAAAACATGTGGATTAGAATTCCGGTTCAAATAGTTTGGAATGGAATGAAAGAATGAATGAAAATTATAAACATTTTCCTTAATCTCACCCAAATATTACATTCTCCATTCTATTCAAGTAAACATAGCCTATGGATTTTAAAATTAAAAAAAATTAACGAGGTATGGGTTTGATACCTATAACTCTCGAACCAAAGGACTCCTAAATCTGTTAATAGATTCATTAACAATCGTATTATTAAGAGAAGGATTAGCGAGCTAATGAAACTAATGACAGTGACTATCTTATAGGTACAGTTATATATACATATCCATGCATGGGGACGTCAAACCAATATTTTGAGTAAATGTTTGGTACTGTTAGCGGTTGCATTGATCCCCAACTTGAGTCTCCAAGCATTAGCTACCATCTATCCATGGGTCCCTTGTCCTGCTGAGTGCTGAACCATTAGATCTCGTACCCAAATCAAAGGACCAGCCTTAAAGGTCTGGTAAGAAATTCATATGTTTGATTTTGTTTATTTGCTAATTAATGAAGTTTACCCTACATATTAAACGTAACGTTGCTTTCACCATTACATTAATCAAGGCTCAAGGGGACCCTTCCACAAATGATATTAGAAATATTGGTGTTTAGATTCTTGGAGATCTTGATCGATCTTGATACATTGTCCATTTCAATCATAATTGCCAAAGGGGCCATCGCCATTAGAGATGATTATAATTCACCGTTTATTTCTTCCTCATCAGTAGATGAATTATCTCCCTCATTTAAATTAATATGAGGCTCCCATGCAGCTGCTATAATTAAGTATTAATTAAGAATGCATGTTCAACATGTATGAACAGAAAATTAAAATTCAATATATTGTTAACTGCACAAACTAACATAATTAGGGGTTTTATGTACAATAACAAGGAGGAATGGGCTTGAGACTATTTTATTAATTGTATATATTTTTTTCTTTCTGCTTGTAACAATATTATTTGCATATTTAATTACATTTAGCCAAAAATAACGAAGGAGGGGAGGGGGGGGGGGGGGGGGTGAACGTAGCTAGAGAATTAGAGACCTAGCTAGGGAGAAATTAGAAACATTAATATGTTTGGGCAGAAAGCGAATTGGTAAGCCCTTGACCTAAGTTACTAGATACTGAAATGATGTTTAAACGGTACGTGTTATAGCTTGCTATTCAATGTACGTAGTTCACAAGTTGAGAATCGTACTGCAAACAAGATGAGCTGCAGTGATTGACGCTTGGATGTGTACTTACTCATCTAAATTAATAGAGACATCATATCATTATTGAATTCCATAAAGACCGTATATTTTCCGCAATTTTTAGACTTGGAACCAGCAGGAATGAACTCATGCAGTCTTGACTACCTAACAGAAATATACCGTACGTTACAAAAACAACCTAATCGATCCTAACTAGGATCTTAAAGATTTTCTTAATCTGATTTCAGATCCTAAAATTATTGAAAATTTTCGCTGCAAATGTTAAATTAGCGAGTTTGTAGGTGAGGTGAGGTCTGCATATATACATCTAGCTCGATCTCTTCCTGCTTTCAATTTACATGCACAATATGTTTTGGTTTGGTTTGGCTTGGTTTGGTTTACTTCGTATAATCTTAATCATGCATCACATCCTAATAATCCACATTTATCCACAAAAACTCATGTCTTAAGTTGAATAACAAAGGTGATTTTGGTTGGTCACCGTCTAAATTTTGGTCAAAAGAAATTGTGAACAACAGCCCAAAAGATGTGCTGTCGTTTAGCTGTAGCCTTCTAAAGTCTCTATTGCCCATTAAATAGCGTCCCATAATATAGTACACCTACCGATTAAGTAACCCTTCCATATAGGACAATACGTAAATAGGTACCTCTGGTATGTGTCTCACCATTTTTCTAGCCTTTTACTTTAATTATTGTCTATATCCAGCTTTTGTAGATTCTAAAATTCCTCTAATTCATCAACCTCAAAAGTTGCAACATGGTATTGTAAGTAATCTTGTATGTTTAATGGACTTTCCACATAACCTAGGGTAAGCAACATTGTATGACCCGGAATTTGAACTTCGAAGCATGACTTACATTGAAGAGTTAATTAAACTCTTCAATTGTTGTGACCTACATTGTGTATAATATATTGTCTTCGTCCCACCCAATTGATAACAGTTTGGTGGGGTACCGAGAGGAGAAGAAAAGAGGTGTAAGATAGTGAGACATATTAAAATTAGTAAAGAAAAATATGTTGTTTTAGGAAATGGATGAGATATCTTAAAAAGAAAAACAAGTGTTAAAAAATGGATCAGGCGGATATGAAATTTGCGGAAGAACTTTGCATCTATCTATTCTTATTCTATTTTAAGTACATACGGTTGCACCACAAGTGAATGACAATGTATGTGATCTGTCGTTATATTTTACCTTCACATTCCTTTACGAATCATATAAAAATATAAAATATTTCAGAAATTATAGAATTTGTGTGTTGAACATGGATTGTAACAAAAAATACACAGAAGAATACAATCAAGGATCCATAGGATGAGGACAGAGAACTACTGAAAATTTGCAAGTACTTGCGCTGAACACATCTGCTCAGAGCTAGCTGCTTGACTTGCTTGTACTACTATTAGGTTGTGTTCACTTGGTGCTAATGGAATGAGAAAGGAATGGAATGAAAAATTATAAACAATTTTTATGTAGAAAGAAGAATGTATGGGTGAAATTATGAATAAACATGAGGGGGTTTAAATTTGTTATGATGAGATTGTGGGGATAATGGTGATGCAATGGAATGAAGCATTCCTTTCAAAACATATGGGTTATAATTCTAGTTCAAATAGTTTGGAATGGAATGAAAGAAAAAATGAAAATTATAAACACTTTCCATAATCTCACCCAAATAAAAGTATAAACTTCATTTCATTCTCCCTTCATTTCATTTTATCTAATTGAACATAGACTTATAGTTCAGGTGCATCCCCCCTGAATGACGGCCCCTACCCATATAATGAGCTGTTTTACTAAAGTTTACTGTAAAAGCAAACAGGTTACAGAAAGCGTACAATTGCTCACTGCTATATTACTATGTAAAATGACAAAAACTCCTAGTAACAAAGGAAACTTCCTTGGCACCCTTTTTTGTTTTTGTCAATTATGCTAAAGCTGCACTATTGCACTGTTCTAAAAAGCCAATAAAAACACTAAATCAAGAACTTGTCGAAATTTGAAAGCTGTTTCTTTCTCTAACTTGTCTTTACAGACAAGGGCTCGGAGGCAGAGATATTTTTTTTCCTGGGCTATTAAAAATATAACAAGCAAATGTGATCAAAGAGATTTTGTATCAGGCCAAGAAGCAGTTGATACAAGAAATCCTGCAAAAACAAACTTTTTATATAATGTGTGACCTGACAATATTTTTATGATAAATCTTGATTAGATCAAAGAAAGTTTACTAATTAGCTATAAAATATTATCTGGGCTAGTTTTAATTTATATGGGCTGGAATAAAAAAAATTGAACTAAAAATATTTAACCTGGGCTACGCCCATCATAGCCTTTGTTCTGTATCCGCCCCTGTTTATAGAAGTTTAAACACTCACGCACTCATATTTTCACTGAAGTCAGAAATTGTGACCTCTTATTATGAAGAAGAGATGGATATCCACTAGTTTAAATCTTGCATATCGTCTTGATAGAGCACCTTATGGCACTTAGGCCCAGATCAATCACATGTAAGCGGAATCTTTATAGAGAAAAATGAATCAATCAAACCATATGAAACACATATTCTGAGACTTTAAAAATTAAACGTATACAATACGAGTGGTCTAACTGCACTGTACGAATGCAATGCATGATCTTTACAAATAAGTAAATCGGTGCAAGACAGTTAAAATTCCAACAAAAATGAGAAAACTGAAAACTTTCTACATATGCTGATGGCCATCCTCTGACAAACATATAATTCTCAATATCTGGTCCTTAAATTCAGCAAATAATCAGATATTTCCAAGCCTTCCAAAGAGCCATTAGGCATCTACTCTATACAGTAATTTTTTCTTATTTTTCATGTGAGAATTCAGTAGCTAAAACATGTGAACTCAGAACATGTGTTACGAAAAGAAGAATGGTCCCCTGCATATTCATTTTCAACCAACAGTCATTCTTTGATAGACCCTGTTTTGTGCCAAAAAAAATAAATATAGGTAAAAACCTGAATACAGTCATACAGATATATAATTAGATAGCAGTTGGGATTCAAGACAGCCTTAAATACGATCTCCCTTCCGGTATTTTCAAAGAATCTAAATGCAGTTTGTAATCTCTTCACTATGTTAATATCTTAATGGTTAACAACTTAGCAATATGTGTAATATCCCGTATTTTTTTTAATAATAAAATAGATTAATAATAATAAAATTGGATAGATATTAGGAATTAGAATTAAATTAAAATAATGGGTTTTCAAATATGAGTCGGATTTGAATCATAATAGATTTTGGTGTAGGGTTTTAAAACAATATATATAGATTGAGATCTCCTCATTGTTCCTTATTGTTTTCGAGCCGACAAAACTAAACAGTTGTAAACCTCTCTCTATAAATCTTCATTCTTTTTCTTCATCTTTGTTCATAAAATTCGTACGGTTTCTCATACACAACTCAACTATCTTGTAAAATTTGTTAATAAATTCATCGTAAGTCAGAATTCGATGATTCCGGACTTTTCGGAAAGATCTTTTCGTTTTCTATGATTTCCGTACTTTAAGTTTTTCGAGAAAACATTGTTTAGAGGGTCAAAACGGTCAAAAACAGATATGTTCAGATTCAAAATTATGGAAAAATTCGACGTTTGAGATGTCTGAGATGTGATGTTTTCGATTGACCTGGGTACTAAGGATTGAATATATGTTCTAATATGTTGTGAATTCTTTATTTTCGTAACTGAGGTAAGTAATTATCCGTTGCTCCGTACTATTATGTAAGTAACTATTATTTGCTCCGTATTATTATGTAAACAACTATTTATTGCTTTGTATTATTATGTAAGTAATTTTTCGTTACTCCGTATTATTATGAAACATGCTTTGAGTTGTTAGATTACTTGTCATCAACTATTTGTTACGAATATTGTATAGAGTATATTGACATGTGATTATTAGGAAAAGAATTTTAAGAAATCCTCAGTTTTAGTTCCGTATCGAATCATAGAATTTGGTCACCGGATAGTGAGGTAGAACTAGTTTACGCACGTTCCAGAACACATAGATACTTTGTCAAGATTCGGTTTCACTTGATAAAGGACGTAAACTGGTCTCATAGAACCATCGAATTATTAAAAGCGTGTCGCTGCTATAGTGTGACCGTGATTTAGAACTGTGAGAATAAGAATATGGATACTTTGTTAAGATTTAGTTATTGAAAAAATATTTTTTTTTATGTGACTTGTAGAATGTATTGTTGTGATTTAATTGATTATACGAGAATCTTTAAGATAATTGTATCGAATATATTATGTGCAAGTATTTAATTAACATGATGTGATACATGTTTAAGTGATGTTTTTGAAAAAATAAAATATTATTTTGGGCCGTTAGACGGAAATTGTTAGAACTTCGCATCTCATTCTTTTAATATTTTAGGTTTGTGTAAGAGGAAGATGAAGTGTATTGGATTTCGAGTATCTTAGATTCGGAATAGATCGGTTGTGGACTTGTAATTGTTGGCTGCGCTTTGTATTAGAGTTTGGTACTATTAAATCGTATTATATTTTAGTTTGCTCGAATTAATAGCCCTAAAAGGGCGGACTGTTACAATAAGATATTCACAACCACAAATGTAAATAGCTAGAACATGGGGTCAACTTTGAAAAAACAGTGTATTACAGTACAGCTGAACCGGGCAACAACGACAGGGCACAAAATAAATGGAGTATACCCTTCAAGCAGATTAAATAGAATATGTAGGATACCTGCTGTGTCTGATGAAATAACTGATAAGAAAACAAAATGCTTTAATATCTAATGCAAGATATTCAAACTAAAAGAATTCAAGAGGAAACACTCTTTGAAGCAGATTTAAAACTCGAAACAGCCTCAAATGGACTTGCTATATTTTGGAGAAAAATACGGACTCGCTAGATTGTGACACTGAGATAAAAAATAACTCAGATATTTGCAAATCAATTTGTAAAATGTCGTTACATATAATTAAGCTTTGATCTTGCGAATATCAAACAGTTTCTAGAGTACCTTCTTCTAAATCTCTCTACAATAATTTTTAGTTTTTAAAGTTATATAGTCAGTACGCAGTAGTACCATATAATTATATCCAACGAGTATTGTTTTTTTACCATCTGAGATTTTGACGTTTTGTATATGAAACTGAGATTAGACTGTGGCAATTATCACACCAGCAGAACGTTTTTTTCCCTCCTATTCAGTACACTGATCAAATTAAAACCTATGTCGGGTTCAAATGAAAATCATGTGACCTTATACATATTTTGTGTGTGTGAGACATGGTAACAGCTTTTACATTTTTACCTGAATCATGACAACTAGTAAGTCCATCATCTCCCAGAGCCAGAGTCCACACTGAAAAGATATAATTATTCTTCTACAAAAAACTCCATCGCATAGCTTTTAAGTAGTGGGACTAAATGTTCCACACTGATTGTGCACTTGCTAGTTGCTATCCTTGCCCTCGTTTAATAAATGCACTTATGAGCATATATGTCAGAATCCCAGAAATTATAATATACAAGCATTGGCAAGTCAAATCTCAAATTTTAAAATCTACTCACCTTTATCTAGCAGAAAATACTTGTGAAAACTAGCTGTGTACATAACAAATCTTATACGTAACCGTATCACCGTATCTGACTTATAAATATAATGGTCAATTGCTAGTTGTACATCTCAAATTGCTTATGCACTTCGCAGAAAATACAATTCTACACAGTCTCTTATTAGTAGAATAGTTGGGACTGATGAGACTTCCCATAAGCCCAGAGATAAAGAACCTAGTTGGAGACCAGCACAAGTTAATCTGCTCTTTTCCTTACTGAACTCCTCTAAACTTTTTAATCCCTCCCATTCGCATATATTTAACCCATTTTAACTTGTAGAAGTCGGTCTGAACTTGAGACTAATCACGAAATTTACAAGTACTAGCTTAAGAATCTGGATATATCTTTTTAAAATTATATGAACTTGCAAGTTTCAGGGTCTAATAACAACAATCTCACTACTAAACACAGACTAATAAGTTTTAAACATTTATAAATTGTGGTACAGCTAATGTTAAGAAGGTTTATGTCTTATGTCTAACAATAACTAAGACTGTTCATCTTAATGTTGATGTCATCTAAACTTTTCTGAAATGGTCAGGTGTCATGTCCTGGTTTGTTAAATCTGCAGCACATGTTGCCATTTGAGGTTTAAATGTGTGCTATGTTACTTGGCTCTTTAGTTTCTACCTCCGCACCTGTTTCGGACCTTAGACACTTGTACATGACACTTATTTTTGTGTCAAATTATTTAACTAAAATGCAGAAACTTTGACCAACTGAAAGACCGCATATGAGATTATGTAAAATGGGAGAAAAAAAGAGAGAAGAGAAGAAGAGAAAAGAAGATGACGACGTCTCAGTATTGATCTAAAGGCTTACATTGATAACAGAAATGAAACATAATAGGTTTGAACAAACACCATTGTAATCTGAAAAGTTCTTTACAAGATCATGTTTAATTTTTGTTATCATATCTTATCCAATATACTTATTATGTTGTGTTCCCGTACCCGTGCTCAACAATAGGAATGAGTCCTATGTCTCTAATTCTAAGGGACTTGGATATGTAGTGGTTGATGATTTGAACCTCTTTAGAGGCAAAGTGATAGTGTTTGTAACTTAGTGGGGTGTGTGAGTTTTAACTATCAAAGAGGAAGAAATTGTAACCCATGATGACAAGACTCCAGCACATATATACTCAGAAATCCTCTTTTCTTGTATATTATTTAGCCAGAAGACAGGACACCCACCCATAACAAGCGGATCAAAGACCACAACACGTGAAAGATGAAGTAAAAAGGCACTTTACCAAGTGCAGCATCCTGTTGTATAAACATGTGACACACTGAGATTCCTCTTGCATGATTTATAATGCTTTTTTGGAAGAAGATTCTTTCTGTTAACAAAAATCAAGAACGGATCTTTCTGTTATAACAAAATTCAGCACCATGAAATATACTCAGAAGATTTTACACTTCATAAAAAGTAATCACTCTACTTGAAAGTTGAAAAATACAGATACAACTCAAAGGAAGACTCCCAATTCAGCAATAGAATTTGCAACCGCATTCCTACTTACTAGTATGCAATAAATAATTAAAATGCATTCAAGCATCCCTCGTACAAAACCTCTTAAATCCAGAAAATGGTTTTATAAATTTTTATTCAAATTATAACAAATAAACAAATTTCATTTTATAAAAATATTAACAATATTACTACCTCCGTCCCACCCAATTGTTATATTTTCGAAGAGAAGGTCCGGCACTCATTTTAAGGTGCATATAAAGTATAGTTCCGTAACTTATTATTTATTTTTTTCTGAATAAAAATTTAAATATTAAATTTTTATTCAGAAAAAAAAATTAAAAATAAGTTATGGAACTATACTTTATATGCACCTTAAAATGCGTGTCGGACCTTCTCTCTGAAAGGATAATAATTGGGTGGGACGGAGGGAGTATTATTTTTCACAAATATAGAATATCTTATGTCATTGGGTGCCCTTGCATTTGGTTCCAATCCTGTCATCCCTTCATTTCTTTCTCCTTGAGTAACAAGATATTCATTGAGATTAATTCAAATTATCTTTTATTTTCATTCTTCTAAAATAAAAGTGAAGAACCTTTTATAGGAAAATAATTTAAGTTAGTCTTAAATTTTGGAGAAACGAGTGTAAAAATGCTGCAATGGCATAGAGCAGGTGTTACAAGAATAATATATCTGTACAGCAATCAATTTAGAGATATCCTGAATACCATATTAATATATTATACCAAATGGAGTGAAGAATCATATAGAATATATCATACTTTAAAGGCTTAGCATGCCAAAGAAATTGTTTTTGTACCCTTTTCACTCTGTTTTGGCATCTCAAGGTACTTTTCCTCCGAGATTGAAAGTAAAATATTCTTCATATTTGGGATATCCCTCTCCAATATAAAAACAGCAAAGGATTCCCAGTTCAAAACCTCAAATAAAGGAGGCACATAGTTATCGGGTATAATAACTGGGACACACTCGTAGAAGATTGATTCCACAACTCTTGGACTGTTCACCTCGTAACCTCTAGGACAAATGCAGTACTTGCTGCTTCTCATGTGCTCAATGTAGTTCTTATTACCTTTGACATGCGGCATTCTGGTGAAGATTCTCATCATCTCATGTCAGAATCATTTCCCCAGTGTTGTTGAAGAATTGGACGGACCTTTCCGTGCATGTATGTAGCCAGCAAAGAATGCAAGGATTAGCCTTTCTAAATGAGGGTTGCCTCCGATTTCTTTTTAAAGGATTTTAGGTGATTAAATATATGTTGTTGGAAGTGATACATCTTTACCTATATTAAAACCTTTTTTGACATCCGCATTGCAGAGAGCTCTAATGCAATTGAGCACTCTCTCCCTTGTTTCTTTCAGGGCCTGCAAAACGATTATATATAATCTAATATACAAGCTACATAAATATGCCTTCCATTATTTCATAGCTCCTGCTAATATTTATGATTGTCTTGAGAAACTGCATAATAATCTTACAAAGACAACACTAATAACCAATATGTGCAAAACACACACTAACCCAACATTAAGTCACAAGTTTACTTAATTCAGCGTAACCAGCAAATTATTTATAATAACATGACACTTTTATTTCGAATAGAAAATCTAAATGTAACATCAAGATGACATTTTTTACAGTTAAGGCAACCTATATTCATAAAGGTATAGCGGCCAATTAGCCAGAGGAACGAAAGTTTATTGATTTTGAATATAGATTCTTCTCAACAAATATAACTCAATTTGTAAAATTTATTTCTTAAATCAAACCCTCGATTTAATTAAAATTTATAATATGGTTTCATGTTCTTTTACTATATCCATCATTTGTATAAAGATTATCATCCTATGAAATCTAAGATTCAATTATATCATGTTGTATAATATACCTTTGCATAAAAATATCATGAGTTTGATTCCTCCATTATTAAGTAGTCAAGCTTAATAACGTGTTGAGCCGGATGTGTTGCTGCTTAATAAGTAGTCAAGTTAACTCCATTATTATCATCCTTTTGGGATATCCCCAAATACAAATCCGTGCAAGGGTTTGGCCCAAAGCGGGATACTATTGTGGAATTAAGGCTTGCTTTTGACAATAAAAAAAAACATGGATATAGAATGAGGTGCATACAACAGAATGAGGTGATAAGTAACTCTGATGCAAAAACTCATTAATCTTGGATATTGGCATCACTTTCATCACTGGTCCTCCAAAATCACCCTTAGGTGGTCTAGGTTTTACATCTTCAGAAGAACTGTATGCGACATCTTTTGGTCTTGAGTATGTGTTGTGTCCAGCAGACATTACAGGTGTTGGTAAGTTGGAATCCGAGTTTGTATGCAAGGCTGGAATTGCTTGTGGCACTGATACGCCAGGATGTAATCTTCCAATTTGATTAGAAGACTGAGAAATTTTCCCTTTCAGTTGATCCCTCTGGAGAAGGGTTATGCTTGGTATCTATAGGCTTCTCCTGCATACCATTACTGACAGAATGTCTATCATCCTTCAATTCCTTGCTACTCCCTACATTGTTCTGAAAAGAATTTTGACTATTACTAACTAGTCCGAGAAGGTTTGATTCCTTACTGATACAATTTCAGATGATTCTCCTCCGACTGTATAATAGCTATTCTTGATACACGAAACTTTGGTAGAAAGTAGAGATGGTAATTTACCATATGGGAGTTCAATTTGTTGAACAACCACCACAACTGCGAATAGTATTGCGAAAAGAAATATAACTTTCTTATAAGATTAATAAGAACATCAGCATTCTCAAGTGTTAAGAAGACACAACAGAATTACAAACAAGAACTAAACAAATAACTTTTTATTTTAAGGTAAGGTGAGGATCAACTTTTCTCTAATGGTACTTGATTTTGTGACGAGGCACTAGTATGGTAGTGCCGTGTTAACACTTGTGATTTAACCTTTGGCAAAAAGCATCCATCTTTGGCACAATTTCATATACTTAGTAAGTTTGTGCAAGTTTTTTGCATAGTTACTAATGGTAACATCAAACATATTCGCTTCATTCGTTGGACTTCCTAAGCTGCTACTGATGTTCTCTCTGATGAGGCATAGCTAATTTTTCAGCAGATAAAGACACTCGTTTCAACTTTCTTTCTCGCTTATCGCTAGCACTGTATGGTTAAGTCTCAAGACTCCAGTATGCATACATCTCACCGTTTCATGACTCTGGTATGCATACATTTCAACGCTCCATACTCTACTTCCAAGATACTTCAGAGACTCGGGCTTCCATACTTCAAATTTCCGAGTGAAAAGAACAGTAATATTCAATTTGATTATTTATTCAGGTGTTTCATTTTGGAAACAAAAATAGGAATACCAAAAGCAGAAGGACAGTCTCATCTCAGTTCTTGTTTTCTTTTGTTTCTCTAAAATAGAGGTGAGAAACCTCTTACAGAAAAGTATTAAATCCTTCTTTTATTGTCATGAAAAACAGATGTAAAACCCTGTAATGACATATAGCAGGGTTACAAATGTATGTGTGTGTGGGTGCGTGCACGCGTGTGCTCGCACGTGTATACAGTAATCAAACGGGAGCTATTCTAAAAACTCTATTATACCAAATGGAGTGAAGAATCATATGGAATAAATCATAATTAAAAGGCTCAGCATGCCAAAGAAAGTGTTTCTGTACCCTCTTTACTCTGTTTTGCATCTCAAGGTACTTTTCCTCTGATATGGAAAGTAATATTTGCTTCATAATTGGAATGTCCCTCTCCAAAATAAAAACAGCGAAGGATTCCCAGTTCAAAACCTCAAATAAAGGAGGGACATAGTTATCCGATATTATAACTGGGACACAATTGATTCTACAACTCTTGGACTATGCACCGCGAACCCTCTAGCAAAAATGCAGTACCTGCTGCTTCTCATGTGCTCAATGTAGTTCTTGTTACCTTTGACATGTGTCATTCTGCTGAATATTCTCATGTCAGTATCGTTACTCCAGTGTTTAGAAGAACTGGACGAACATTTCCATGCATGTACCCAGCAAAGAATGCAAGGATTGGCCTTTCTGATGTAGGATTACTTCCAATATCTTTTAAAGGATTTTGAGGTGATCGAACATATGTTGTTGGAATTGAGACGTCCTTCCCTATGTTAAATCCTGTTTTGATATCCGCATTACAGAGAGCTCTAATGCAATTGAGAATTCTTCCCCGTCTCTGCTGGGGCCTGAGAAATGACTATATATGAGGTAATATAGATAATAAATTTTAAATTTAATTTGGTACTTAAATCTTTTTTGGCAGTGGAACTGAGAGTAAGGAGGGGAATCTAATAGAATACCCAATCATGGCAAGCTGCCAGAAAATGATCTGCTCCATCAGTCCTGTTCCAGTAAGGATATTTTGTTATGAACATGTCCACGTAGTTTTTCATGTACTGTACAAGATTTTCACGGTTGTGTGAATGTTTCACATATAGATTCAACTGAAGCAACCGAGAACTGAATGGTAAGTAAAATAGATGAGCTTCTCCAGGGTCTTTTGTTACAAACTTTTTGTTTGCTTCCAACAGCTTCAAGAACCAACCTTCACATGAATAGATTCCCTCAAGTATAGAGTCATGAAAGATCGGTTTCTCTCCGTCCTTGTAGATATAGACTTTGAGCATACCCTCCATAATTCCATAGCTCCTACTGATAATTAAGTTTGACCGTCTTAAGAAACCTGATTAATAAACTTATATATGCAACACTGAAACTTATATACAGACATGGTGTTTTCTAAATATTTTAAATGACATATACTAATACAAGGACTGCTCATGTTAGATTTCCTAGCTTCTAATTAACTAAATTTTCAGCTCTATATATTGTCTGGAATCTGAAAAAATCCTCTTTGTGCTAATGTGGTACCAAGAGGCATACTTGATAAAGTACTAAAACTCCAAACTGTCAATATAATGGATATCCACTTCTCTTGATATAATATGCTCAATTTAAATAGGATAGCAAAGGAGTAATGAATCATAATTTGTTGCAGCTTACCTCTTAAACATTGAAACATTATGATACAGAGGTGCATAAAGGTCAGCAATATCATTATCTATGATGGGGGCATTCTCTATCTGGGATCTTGCATCTACTAGATTCTTGTCAACTTTTGAATGAAATTGTGATGGCTGCAGGAAGAAATGATATATAAATTAATTTTCATACGCACTGACAAACGAAAACCATGGAAAAATTCTTTTACATACATGAGAAAGAGGTGATGAGTAACTCAGATGCAAAAACTCATTCGTCTTGGATATTGGTATCACTAGCATAGTTGCATTATTGTTTATTTTCTTCACTGCAGGAAAATCAGTCAGATCCAAATCACTGGTTGATCCTGTAAAATTACCTTCAAACGGCGTAGGTTTTACATCTCTAGAAGAACTGTATGTGGCATCGTTTGGTCTTGAATACGTGTTGTGATCAGAAGATATTACAGGCGGAATTGATAAATTTGAATCCGAGGGTGGAATTGCTGGTGGTACTGCGGACCAGTCACGACAAGAATCTAAACTTCCAGAAGATGGAGATAAACTTCCACTTTCAGAAATTTAAATCTCGGTATCTACATCCTTATCTAGTGTGTCATTACAAACAGAATTTCTATCACCCTTTGATTCCTTGCTATTTTCGATATTCATTTGAAATGAAGTTTGATTACTACTAACTAATCCCAGATCACCCTTCAAGCTTTGGTTCCTCTCTAATTCAGTATCAGATGATGATTCTCCTCCGACAGGAAAATAGCTATCCTTGTTATACGAATCTTTGACAGAAAGTAGTGATGGTAGTAACTCACTACCATATGGAAGTTCAAAATGCTGAACTGCCATTACAACTGCAAATACTATTGCATAAAGCAATATAAGATTTTTACACCTAAACCGATATCCATTATCCATCTCTCTTTACATGTTCATATTTTCGATTGTGTGCTGACTCCCGAAACTTACATAACACCCCGGTCCCACATAGAGTAGATTGGGATAATTTGTTCAGTATATAAGTAAAAAGTACTACTACTAAGTGCACCAACAAATCATGATCTTTTGGGGGCCTGTGGTGGGCTTGTGGATTACCCAAGTTGTTGTATTTGGGTCAGTTTACTTTGCGCCTATTTCGGATTCGGAAATCGAAACTTGACCCGATTTTCGAAAAATCTCGGGATTTGACCTGGGTTGTCACATATGGTATCAGAGCCAACTCTCGAAAGCTTGATTCGTCAAGTTGCCGGAGGTGGGGACACGAAGGCTAGGTCCGGAGGTGGGGACACGAAGCTAGCCGGTATTATCCCACAATGGCTAGAGAGGTACGATCTGGGCCTATGGGCTATCTGTTCGGCCTGACGAGGACGTCAGGAATTTAAGTGGGGGAGTTTGTAACACCCCAGTCCCACATCGAGTAGATTGGGATAATTTGTTCAGTATATAAGTAAAAAGTACTACTACTAAGTGCACCAACAAATCATGATCTTTTGGGGGCCTGTGGTGGGCTTGTGGATTACCCAAGTTGTTGTATTTGGGTCAGTTTACTTTGCGCCTATTTCGGATTCAGAAGTCGGGACTTAACCCGATTTTCGAAAAAGACTCGAGATTTGACCCGGGTTGTCACATTACATCTCAACTATGAAATGTACAAGCTATAGGAATCACTTGGCAAAATTTACACACACACACACATGTATATTTAATTGGAATCTTTTTCAAGAACCATAATTCCTGCAAGTAAAAGAATTGTTAGTTAAATAAATATGGGAATGAAAGGAAAAAAAACAGGGGTCTGATATGATCATGTTTAGACAGTAAATTTAACCTGGAGAAACAAAAGAACACAAGACATAAGACAATTATTAGGGGACAAATAAGAACAAAACAGGTTGAAATTGAATAAAGAAAATGCAAAAAAGGACAAGATCTATAAACATATCAATTAAGATAGTAATCATAAAAGAGCACTCACTTACAGTTAATCACGGACAAGGTTAGAAAAGCTGAAACTTAGTAGATCTGATCAGACATTCAAAGACTTAAATCTCAAGTATATATGTATGCCCATGTCCATGTGTATTACAAATGGGTCCTGGTTTCCTAAGGTCCATGACTAGTTATTTAATATCCTAATTTCCTGTTATTGGATTGAACAACGGAGGACCATGATTTAAAAAAATTCTGTAGCTTTCTGCGCATTTTAACCACGGAAAGGGGATCTTTCCGCAGTTTTTAAGTGCAGAAAGGGGTTATTTAAAACGACAACAGCTTGCACTTAAAATGACAACCCTCTTTTCCGCGATTAAAAACTGTGGAAAGGAGGTTTCTACCGTCCATACTAACTGCGGATAGGAGGTTTCTACCGCTCATACAAACCCTAGGTGATTAGTACTGCGCTTCATTGTTAACTTTTTTGATAATTATTTTCAAAGAAGGCAAAGATAGTTGAGAGCTTGAAGTGAAGAAATATTGATTGTGGTAAGTGTTTCTTATTATTTTTGTGGGTATTATGGTGGATAAAATGTTTATTAAGTTTGTTCCTAGAAAAAAATCAAGAAAAATTGATGTCATTGATGTTGATGACGATGTAGATGTAGTTGGTGATAATGTAGATGTAGGTGTTGATAATTTGGGTAGTAAATTCATGTTTAATAAAGGCTTAAATGTTGAATATATAAGTATTGTTGATGATGATGGTGAAGAAATACATGTTATTGAAGAATATGATGA
Organism: Oenanthe sinensis; assembly: GCA_028671895.1. Classification (NCBI taxonomy): domain Eukaryota; kingdom Viridiplantae; phylum Streptophyta; class Magnoliopsida; order Apiales; family Apiaceae; genus Oenanthe; species Oenanthe sinensis. Next base: position 14,504,628 of record CM053799.1, read on the forward strand.
AGATGAGATTTTGCATGCAAAAAATGAGGGTTTTGATCATGATAATATGGAAGAAAATAGTGAACATGATGATATGATAGTTCCTTACTTGCATCAAAAATTTGAGTGCCTAGAAGCCTCATAAATTTTTTTAGGGCTTATGCACTTAAGAATGGTTTTGCAATTAAAATTCAATTGACCAAAAAATATGCTAAAATTGATGAAATATATGCTTGCACGTATGTTTGTAATTAAGTGGGTCAAAACAAAAGGAAAAATAGTGTTCTTGATGATGACCTAGGTTTAGTTACCAAAAAGGGGAAACGTCGTCGTGATATCCTTCTAAAAGTGGTTGTAGAGTTAGAATGTATATCGTGAATAAGAAAAAAACAAGTCATTGGGAGATAATCACACTTGAATTAGAACATAATCATGAAGTTATTACCCCTTCAAAAATGAATTTGATTCAATGGGAGAAACATGTTACTGCGGCCCAACAAAATCTAATGAAGACTCTACATATGTCGGGTGTTCCTCCTAAACAAACGATGAACATTTTTAATAATTTAAAAGGAGAACCGCAAAATGTTGGTTTTGATGGGCAAGATATTATGAATGTGGTACGCGACCTGAGGAAAAATAAATTAGATATTTGTGATGCTCAAGCGGGGTTAGATTTGTTATATCGTTTCAAAGAAGAAAGTGGTGGGAAGTTTTTTGTAAAAACGTTATTGATGGAGAAAAACGTTTGAAGAGTTTTGTATGGGTAGATCCGCGGTGTTTAATGGCTAATAAGAATTTTGGTGATATGGTAGCATTTGATACAACATACCGAACCAATAGATATGTTATGCCATTTATTCCTTTCACCGGAGTCAATCATCACTACCAAAGTGTAATTTTTGGTTTTACACTCATGAGGGATGAAATTCGTTCTAGTTTTGAATGGATTCTACGTACATGGCTTGAGGCTGTTCAAGACAAACACCCCCTTGCTATAATTACCGATCAAGATCAAGCCATGGCCGGCGCAATAGTTTTACAACTACCTCAAACCAATCATTTATTGTTTTCATAGCAAATTAGCAACAAATTTCTGGAAAAACTTGCAAGTTACTATTCTAAGTACCCGGAGAGTTTCAAAGTGGATTTCAACAATCGCATTTATAACTCAATGACCGATGATGATTTTGAGGATAATTGGAAAGCTTTAGTTTTGAAGTATAAATTGGAAGATAATGCATGGCTACAAGGGTTGTACCAATTGAAGCATAAATGGATCAAGTCATATACTAGAAACATTTTTTCGGCGAGTCAAAGGACAACTTCAAGGAGCGAGGGGATGAATGCTTTTTCAGTAGTTATGTGAGCTCTAGTACGAGATTGAAGGAATTTCTTGAGAATGCGTAAAAAGCACTTGAAAGACAATTTTTGCGGGAGAAAGATGAAGATTTTAAGTCACGTCATCGAAGTCACGGAATGGTATTAAACACCTCTTTGGAGGTCCATGGTGCTTTCATATACACAAAAGAAATGTTTAAAAAATTTCAAGAGCAATTGGTTGAAGCGCCAAAATATTTTGTGGAGAAAGATAAATATCGTTCTAATAAAGGGGATGAGGAGGCACATTTCAAATGCTATAGGCCTTTGATGGATTCCGAAAGGAGAATAATTTATAAAGTAATCTACAACAAAAAAGCATTAACGGGTTCATGCATGTGTAGATTATTTAAACATTTGGTCTTCCTTGTCGCCATATTATCGTCGTTTTGACGAAGAGATGTGTTCCCAAAATACCGGAATCGTTTATAAAATGACGTTGGACTAGAGATACTAATAGAGTAGAAGGTTTATTGTCTTATGACGTGAGTCATGGAGAAGAGTCATCGTAAGAAATGAGTCCAACCGAAAGATTTAACAAAATGACGTTACTCACAATGGCTTTTTTTCAAAGCAGTATGGCATCAATGGAGCGTTATGAGTATGCCATGGCGGTCGTGAATTGAGAAACCGAGATTCTAGAAAATATGAGGGTTGATGGAGTTGACCATCCAAAAAAGGAATTTCCAAGTGAAATTTATGTTGATCCAAGCGACCACCGTTTGCATGAGGTTATCATTGATCCCGTTGTGTCTCAAACCAAAGGAAGGAAAAAGAAGCACTGTTTAAAAGTCCCGTAGAGACATTGAATAAAGTCCCAAGAAAATGTAATTTTTTTCAAAATGAAGGTCATGACATTAGGACATGTGCAAAAAAAAAAGAATTAAGAGGCGCTCAAATTGGCCAATTATAATCTCTTGTACTATTTCATTTTTTACTTGCATTAAATTTATTATGTTGTGTTAGTTTATGCATTAAATTTAATGAATTTATTTGTGTTATTTCTTCTTTAGGTGATATAGACTCGGACTCGGACTCGGTTACACATGTTAGCGACTCGGCATCCCTTTCACATATTAGCGAGTCTTCGGAATCGGTGAGCCACGTTAGCGACTCATACTCCATAGGAGAGGGATACTTTGAGTCGATCACCAACCTTTAGCGAGATAGAGGAAATATGTCGAGAGCTTGAATCCTACTTTATTGAGCTGCTACCCCTTGTGGAGGAAGAAGATACAGACTTGTACCCGCCGGAAGAAGAGGCTTATAGGTCAAGAAATTGGACCGAAGCATGTCGTTGGATGAGGAGTTGTGACAATCTTGAAAGAGTAGTGTATAATGTCACACCTTATTTATGTCCAGTCTTGAACTTGGGCAAGAACACAACCGAAGACCCATGAAAACTTTCCAATTGGGATGATGGTTATCTTGAGTATTGTGATAGGATTGCCGACATTAAAAAATTGAGGCCTCAAGAGGGTTGCACACGCGACCAAATCGGCAATGAATATGTCAAGGGTTGGGTATCTCACTTAAGGGGGCGATGATGTTAACAAGCGTGAAAGTCGAGTATGGTTTGTAAAATTTAGTCTCTATGATGGGTCGAGTACCATTCTAGTCACAATGTGGAATGATAGGAGAACACACTCCGCGGTTACTAGTGGCAAACTCCGTGAGGGTTGTGTTGTTGTGCTCTATCATGTTGCTTGCTTCATCGATGTGAACGTTCCTCTCAGTAAATTTCAACACCGATTATTGGTCGGTTATTTCAATGTCTTGGCTTTGTTTTCTTAGGCGACCAAAATCTTGTATTTGTAATGTTGTTAAGACGGATTTATGTTGTATCTCTTGTAATATTTAGGTAAAATTTTACCTTTTGGCCGATTTGTAATATTGTATTCGTAAGACATATTTTAAATATTGTATTCATAATATTTATGGCTGATATTGTAGTTACAATCCTTTTGAATTAGAGCATTGTAAGTCTAAAATTTGAGTTTTGTTAGGCTATTTACCGGTTTTTTATTTTAAGTCCAATTTGTACTTTACATGGTTCTTACATCAAACTTTTTTTATAAAACACTTAATACAACATATTAAGAGTGTTTAGGAAGTAAAAGACCAGTTTTTTGGGGCATAAAAATTTCAAAATCATATGGGCTTTCCATGCTTAAAAACCGCAGTAAGGGGAATGGTCAATTTCCAGCTACTGCTTGTTATAATAGTTTTCACCTGCTATTTTAACAATCCGAACACACATCCAAGCTCATAATAACAAACAAAAATATATCACAAGTACAAACAACACTTTAAAGTAACTTGAATTTTCACCATTCTCTAAAAATTGTGTCAAATGGTACTAAAACCTCTAAAATCAACAAAAATGGTGGAAATTTTTTTGTTTCCAAATCCAACCAAAATTATACATAAACATACAAATACTACATATATTTATAAATCAATTTGATTTGACCATTCCACGTCAAATCCATCACAAATACAATTAAAACCACCAAAATATCATAAACTCCACAAAAACTCAAAACATCAAAAAAATAGCAATTTGGGGGAGGGAGATTGAAAAAGGGGACACAATCGATAAACTACCGATATGCATAAAATTTCATAATACTATAAATGAAACTTCGAATACGTCATAATTACAATTTCGAATAAAATGAAGCGAAACCTAAAAACAAGTTCAAATAACATGGAAATCTATAAACAAACTATTCACTACTAGATGCCTTTGATGCATTCTTCAGCCTTTGCCACATCAGGATCCCCGGGATATGCCTCGCCTTTTCTTGGGTCCGGGAAGTATCGTAGAAGGGGGGTTGAATGCGATACTGACAACAATTTAAAATTCTTCTCAGAATTTGCGGAATTAAATTATTGCTTAAGCTGAGGGTTCGAGCCTTTGTAGTGTTTGGGAGGCAGACTTACTAGCTTTCTATTTTTATGATTGAACATTTAAGATATAGAAATTAACAAGTAAGTAAACAAGATTCAAGTTAAATATGTATATTAAAACTTGAAAGGGTATTACAATATTCGGTAGAATAAACATTTAATTCCTAGAACAAATTTGACATGAATTGTTCTACTTAGGAATTAAAACCAAACTAGCACAGAAAGTCTGTGAATATGACGTTGCAGACAAATTGCTGAATTTGCTGTTTTTCTACTTGAGGAAAATGAAGCATTCATCTCATATTTATAGCGATTGAAAATGGCTGGTATGACCTTTATCAGCATGACTTAATTTAATGAAAATAAGTCTTGTATGACTTATTTAACACTTGTATGACATTTCTAAAACTGGGCAAGACTTCTGTGTGGTCGGTATGACTTATTTATTAATTAAAAAATCGGTATGACTTTTTAATTAAATAAAAAAATAAGTCCAGCATGACCTTTTGAACACAGAAAATTCGGTATGACTTATTCTGGTATGACTTTAGGTCGGTAGAAGCTCGGTATGACTTATTTTAATTAATTAAAAAGGTCGGTATGACTTTTTAATTAAATAAAATCGGTATGACTTTTTTCAACAGCCCTTTGAATTTTCTCGGTATGACTTATTTGAATTGTTCGGTATGACATATGAATCACCTGCCTTTTTCATTTCTTTTTCTCCTTGTCTGGACACTTGGCAAGCTATGATTGGATCTTTAAAAAAAAAACCTGCCGACTTCAATTTGTAAAGCAAGGGGCTTATTTTGTCTTATTATAGACAGGCTCCGTAGAAATGCTTTTCGACCCGCACAGCTTATTATCTTTGATTAATAAATAATAAATTTAATTCATAAATTATAAAAATAAATATCTAATATTATTTAGATATTTATAAATATAATTTATTAAATAAATAAAATATTTATTAATTAAATAAATTCTTACGCTCTAAGCTGCGGTCTTTTGAACGTCTGGAACCGAACTCCTTTTGACTTGGAAATGATAAATCAATTCCAACCGGGGTTCCACCTTTATGAATATATGACTCTGCATTTCTTCCGTGTAATTTCTTTTTCCGTCTTTTCTTCAAGTCAGTACTGTCAGGCATGTTTGGCTGTTTCTACAGTTGCAATTAGAAGTACCTCTGTTACTGAAATATTCTGACTCTTTAAACTAGACAATACTTCTTTTCACCACTGCATGTACCCAGTCAAATATTCAATCTTGGATTCTGACTCTTGTACACTGGTCTGGTTCACGGATGACTAACTACAATATTGATTCTCATTTCTTCTGTAGTGGTCTTTGTGTCTTGTCATTTCCTGTCTTGGCTTCTCTTTGTTCTTCCTCTATACTCAATATTTATTATTTACTTCGCTTTCTTACCTGAGTTGAGTTGTCATCTACTTATTACAAATAGGACTAGTAATATGACTTACAATCTCCCCCTATTTGTTGTTAAACATTTAACACACAAATTCCTAGAGGATAACTCAACTAATAACTAAGAAAATAATACGACATTTAAGAACTGTAAATAATAAATTGTTTTCTGGATCATATGATACATTTCCAGATTTCAATTATGAAAGATAAATATAAGATAGATGTTCCTCTAGACTGAACGCATTTAACAAAGTTCTATCTTGACTTACCTATCATTACCAGCTTCAGAAGTATCAACTTCACCTTCTTCTAGAGATCAGGTGTCATTGGTAGATCCTCAGTTGCTGGTTTCTCTGGATCAGATTCTGCATTTCCAGATTTCTTGAGAAACTGAAATGAAAGATGTTTGTTCCTCTAGCACTGAACATATTATACAAGTAGTATTATCTTCATTTCTCAGACTCATCACTACTCCCCCTTAGGATGGCAGGGATGAAGTCTTGTTCTCTTCTTATTACCACTTCTCCTCTATTTCTCCAACTTCTGTCTTCACTTCTCTCCCAAGGTGAATTCATTCTCCCCTTATGTGAATTATCCAACCAATTTAATAGAAGTAATAACAAACATGGCATACATACAGCATTAAACCATCGCAGATATAAAAAATGCAAACTATGACATGTTATGCATTTTAGAAAATCCAGTTAATCCTATATACAAGAATTTTCTAAAATCAAATGGATCCAATCCAAGCATGTTGTTATATACCCCCTTTTCAACAATGGAGTAATCCTCTTCTAGTAAAAGTCTTTGTTAAACAATTCTCCCATTTGGATTTTGTTCAACACTTTTCCCTTTTTGGATCCACTTCTCCCTTTTTGGATCTTGTTCAATAGTTCGAACTGTTCAACACTTCTCCCCCTTAGTTGAGTAATCCTCTTCAGAATCCTTATTAATAGAAGAAATTTCATCCCCCTTAGTTGAGTAACATTATAAATCTGTAACAGATAATTGGGAATGGGATTTGGTAATTGTGTTAGTGTGTGATTTTACTTTGTGTTTCTCACAAGTGTTTCGCTCATATACTCTCTAAGTGTTTTACTCATAGAATATATATTTTCACTCTTTCTCACTTGTGTTTCACTCTTTCCTCACAACACTGTTTCTCTCTTAGTACGGATGACATAGTCTTTTGTACCTGCAAGAAAGATCACCATAGCACCTTCAAGAGAGGTCACTGGTGGTGCAATGGGGTTTCGTAAATCCCAGTCCTCAATTGAATCCATTAAAATATTTGACTTTGAAAACTGAATTGCTTCAGGAATAGATTCAATGAGTTGCTGATCATCTAAGATGATATTCCGTTGGGAATCCAGATATGTTCCATCTGGGGAGGGAGACAAGGATCTATAATTAAATGATCCAAGTTTCCTCCTGACGCCTGTGAAGGCATTTTGATTCAGTCAGAATCATCAATCATCCTTTCTTCCTTGATATGGAAGTTTAGAATAATTGTTTCCGTCAATTCATCCTTAGTGTGTGACAATCCTTACAGTACATTTGAATATTACATTTATGGCTTGCAATGTTTGAGAGTGTCCAGATGAAGTTGACTCTTTACAAATGGCCTTGGCTGACAGGCCGAATTCAATAGACTCATCATGTTAAGATGACGAACCTAGTAACAGTTTTGCCATTTGCAAATCTATACCCTTTTGGGAGGATATAAATTAGTTAGCAGTTACCTTGGTTTCAATTTCATATTCTAACTAGAGGCAGAGCTGCTGGAACACTCATAGATACTTCTCTTTTCTAGTGCACCAGAGGCACTTACTCTCTCACCCTCTTTAGTTGATAAACTTTTCTTTTCAGGGGTTTAGTAGATGAAGTTGTATCTGTTTGAGTGTTTAGTTCTATGATCTGTGTTAGAGATTGTATGTTTTCAATCCCTTGATCTTGTCCTATAACCACTGAGGGCTCAATATATCAATTATATATATATATATATATATATATATATATACCAATTGATTAGATAATATATCAAGATCGAGATTACTTGCTTTTACCTCGAGTCGATTGCTCTTGTTCGGCAGGACACATATATGTTTTTATTATTAGTGATTTTCAAATAAACAATATATATATATTATCACTAACAACAAAAATCATAATTAATTGCAATGAAACAATAACAAACTATCAAAATATGATAATTAATAATAATTTCAAAAAGCAAGTAATTATGCTCCTAATATCTCATCGTATTAAAACTATGAAACTAATAAACGATGAATTGCTTCAATTCATAATTTTAATAAGATAAAATACTCTTGCTAAATACTAAATAATCATAGGAATGAAAATTAGCATTTAACTTCATACACTATATCTAATAATTGTTACTTAAGCATATGACAATTATACTCATAACAATTATCAGTGATATATGTAAGCTCGAGAAAATACATGTAAATAAATTCACAAGTTCTTTAAATATTGACATTTAATACTTATGATTCTTAAAATAATTTCTCGTAGATAAAAATAAAATGAAATAAAAATAACTATAAAATAAAATAAAAATATGCCAATTAAAAAAAACAAAAACAATATGTACCAATTATAAAAATCCTGATACCAATTGTTAAAACAAATATATTACTTAAGAGCATGATACGAAATTTTCTTTAAGATACATGTCCCTTAATAAAACGCGGGAAAATTGTATCTGAGAAGAAAGTTTCTATCACTTATGAATTTCCTATAAGACAAATTTCCCATAATAAAATGCGGGAATTTGTACCAAAGAAGAAATTCAATTCTCTTAAGGAAAATATATATGTATATATTTACAGTATGAATGCCAATTAAATAAAACTGTACAAAACTAAAAATGTTGCATGTACCTCTCACTGTGCACGCCTTGCAATGTGTTCCTAGAATTTATCTATTTAGGCTTACCATCAGCGTGAGTGCCGGTGGTGTGCTTGACTCATTACAAAGTGCTCTGGCTGATGAGCGAATTTCAATGGACTCATCCTGTAGAGAGAATGATTCCAGAGACAGTTTTATTGCCTTTTCAGCTCTGCATCCTTTTGAGAAGATGCAGATGAGCTTACAGTTACCTCAGTTATATACTTTTTTTCTTCTCTGGAGGTAGAGCTGTGGGTGCACTTTCGACATCATCCTTATTTGCTGCATCGAGTGCAGTTTCTCCCTTATCAACCTCTAACTTACACGAGTTCCTTATATCTCCAGGGATTAATATATGGAAGTGGATGAATTGGTGTTTGGTACTATGGCCTGGGTAAGAGATTGATGAGTTTTCAACCTCTTGGCCAGTTTCTAAAGCCACTAGGGGCTTACTGGAAAGAACCAATCGAGATAAAAAGATAATCATCTTAACTTCTAAAACATATTTTTCATCCCAATGAGAAGGAAAACTATAATAAGGAATGGTAATAGATTGCATTAAAGCACTTTCAATAAAAGAGTTTTATTGGTTCTAAAGATTTATCATTTAAGAGCATGATATAAAATTTTCTTTAAGATACATATCCCATAATAAAACGCGGGAAAGTTGTATCATAGAAGAAAGTTTTTATCCTTTATGAATTTCCTATAAGGCAAACATCCCATTGTAAAACGCGAGAATTTATACCAAAGAAGAAATTCAACTCTCTTACCAAATTATATCTCGTTAAAATGACTCTTTTCCTTTATACCTTAATACTGTACTATTTGAAAATAGTTTTGCAAACCATCCTTATCAGATAGAGGACTATGATTTTCCGACTCATAAAGCAATTATGATATTCATCATTTTCGTCCACCTGATATTCACCCTAACTTAAAATAGAAAATTTCATTACAATAGGGGTGGATGTATTCTTAGCAATACAGTATAAGGCCTTCAAAGCAACAACCACTGTTTAGGTACTTTGAATCAATGTGCAACAAACATTGAAACAAGTGTTTGAAAACAAATCATTTTACAAATGGTTGATACCTCGAAGTAAAAACAATTTTGGAAATATTTCTAAGTATATAAAATATTGAGAATTTTATATACGCATAACTTAGAAAATACTTCCGTTAATTTCAATATTAGTGTTTTTGAAATATGCATTGATTATTTAGATCAGTAATTCTAAATAATGTCACTAATATTAAAAGTGTCACGATTATTTGTAACAAAATATTTAAAAACATCAGAGAAAAATATCAAAACAATTAAGTAAGATATCATTAACTGATACTCATTAAATAGTTATCATACAAACAATTATGCTGCATATTATTTTAATTCATTTAAATCATGAGACTGATCTGACATCGAATTGTCTGACATCATAATTTAAATCAATTAAGATAATATTCAAACTTATGCTAGAACAACTAATTACCACATATGCATATAGAATTGTAAACATGATAATTAAAGTAGTAGCAATAAGTACGAGGTTCTGGATTTAAGATAAATTCACAAGTCCTTTAAATATGGAAAATTTAATACTTGTGAACTCATTTAAGAATTCCTTGCATATGAGATTTCCAACAAATATTCACATAAATAATATCTCAACTTTACTAACCAACTTAGACAAAATGAATTTATCAAGCTGTTTTCGCAAATATCTGCAGGTTATTCTATTAAGGACTACTCTCGACATAAATGATACCTGGTGTCCATGCACTTGTTCCGTGAGTGGTGAAGAGATTATCCAGCAGAGTTGATGGAGTTTGACAGCTTCTGGTAATTACCTCCCTGTCTTTCTTATAACCTGCATTATCTATATCTATATAGCCAATTAGGTTAAACCTAGTATCTTTAGGGTACCTGATTCTTAGAATTGGTAATCCCTTAAGATATCTAACAATTCATATCTTAGCTATAAGATTAGATTCTCTAGTATCCACGTGGAAACTTGCACATAGGCATATAGAGAATAAAATATATGGTCTTTATGCAGTAGACCCACATATAATATAATCATGGTATACTTGCACTAAACATTATGTGTGTGTGCCTTGTATTCTAGAGAGATATGTGTATAACGACTCTAATATAAAATCATATTCAAGTAATTATTAGTTAGAGTGTCATACTATGTCCTTGACGATTGCTTGATCTCTTACCTCTGTCATAGAGAGCTTTGTGAAGAGAATGATATACAAATTCCAGTGGATAAGAAACTTCAAAGTCCAGGAGTTGTTGTACATCAACTTGTTCAGCCCTAATAGTATCAAGTCTCGTCTCTGGTGCTTTAGTTAGATCTTGAAAGTCCCGAAGATTCTGTTTCCATCATCGTCGATACCTTCTTTAGCAACCAGTTTGGCTTTGTCCCTCATAACAATGCCAAAAATCATCCAGTCTCTGAAAACCCTTACAGTACCAATTACAACTTTGTCTTGCGGCCTGGGTTCCAAATTCAGTAGATTCTGCCTTCGAACTGATTGAGATTATCTTGCATTTGCAATCACCCAATCTGGATCAATCAGTGCTTCTTCAATCTTCTTTAGGATACCAACTGTTTAACAATTGTTCTTTCCCGAAGAATAACCATTTACTTTGCATAGCACTTCTAGTCTTTACTCTAGTATCCGGATCACTAAGAACTAGACTCCAGGAATGGCTTTGACTCCAAACACTTTGTCTCGGCAGATATGTTCTTAATGTGTTCCTTTGATCTTCATTGTGTTGAGTACGACTAGTAGATCCTTCTTTTATTTTGCTCCCCCTGAGTTGCTGCTAGGATGTGTTGAAGATCCTTCACCTTGTTGAGTGGATTCTGTTTAAGTCCACGAGTTATGTAGATTCACTACCATTTCCACTATTAGGATCTGAATCATCATCATTAACATTGATTCCTTTTGCAACCTCAGTTTTATCATCAATATCTGAATATGACTAGATGTCAAGCTTCAAAGATTCAGAATAGACTTTTATTTTAATGCTCGGGAGCTTGGTGTAATAGGACGACACATTCAGACTTTCAATCACCTTTTATTTTACATCACATCTTACTTTGAAAGCTTTTGACTTCAATGAGTAGCCGAGGAAAATTGTTCCATGAGCCTTAATTTCAAACTTATCAAGATGCTCATATAAATCTTCAATAAATATCAATTTCCTCCAAACACACGAAAGAGCTTCAGTGTTTGCTTCTGGTTGGCCATTAACTCATATGATGTCTTTTCACGATCTTGTTGAATGAAGAAGCATGTTATGTTAATCGCTTCAACTTCAAAGTACTTTGCTTCCAACTTGATCTGCTTGATGTGATCAATCACCATATGTGATATATTATCTGTTGAATGCACGAACATCACCAATTCACTCTCAGTTGAGTGATCTTCCATCTTTCTTGCTTGAAATCAAACACTTTTCTATTTCAATGCTTTTCCAGAAAACCCTTAATAAAGAATTCTCTAGTGCCCTATAGATAGTGATTAGTGCTTAAGTCCGTCGACAAGAAAGATATTTCCAGTGATGACAATTCCAAACTCATGATAGCCAAGTCCCTTGTACATCCTTTGCTGTCATCTCCAAAGGTTACCGTTGGGTAGGCTTTCTCAATCAACTGTAATAGTAGAGCTTCAATGCTAGTAATATGCCTCGAACAATAAATGTCACGAAATCACATAACTTTTGACTTTTGTTTCATACTCTGCAATCACAAATGATTAAGCTTCTTGTTACTCAACTTCAATTGAGTCCAGATGGGTTAGAGATATTACTTTCAACAGTGGTAACAACAGTTTCAACCTTAACATGCACAAACTTATCTTTGACTGATCATTTCTCATACAGCAGCCTTGACAAGGTAGTCTTAAGGCTATGAGATTAGTGATTCCAACATATCTTAAGGTGGACTAGCAGTCTTTACCCTATTGTGATTATTATTGATGCTTTGCCTAAGATTATGCAAGTCCTAAGATATGCATTTTTAGATTTAAACGAACAAGCATGAAAAATAAGAGCACATGGTAAACATTCAGCTTCAATGCATTATAGATAAGAATTATGCATTTTAGGCATGTTATGCATATTAGAAAATTCAGTACTATCTACTTTAACCATTCTACATAAGTGTAACAGGTGTTCAGCAGATTTACAGATATTCAATAATTTTCTAAAAGCACATGGAATAGACAAACTAACAATTTAATTACTAATTCTGTCTAATACATTTCTGTTGTTGTCTAACATTTTAATTATCTCTAATTACCTAAGTCAGTTTTAGATTAAGCCTCGAATCTACAAATTTTACTGACTATTTAGATAATTCTACCATCTCTTATCCTTCTACACCTTAACAAACAATACATGATAAGATCTGACATTTAAGTACAACTATGTGAGTGTGAGCAATTCATATGAAGATACGGACCTGCTTTTAATCTCAACACAGTCTCTGTCATCATTTGTTTGTTCAGGCTTCTTGAATATTGTAGCACAGCCCTGATCTTGTCTTGCTACTTTTAGCCTCATATGTTTCTTCAGTTGTGACCTCTAACGATTCTTAAATCCGTTTTGTACAAGTACAAAAACTAGAATGATCATTAGAGTCAGAAAAAAAATCTTCAGAGTTCCCCACTAATAAATCTATCATATCTTTACATTTGAGCAGTTTGTGGAACTATAACATGAACAATCGTATCATCCACAATAAAATTCAAATGCTCCGGAATAAACCTACTAATACGAAATGACCACTTTCCTCGAAACCGGGTCATATGCTCTGGGAATTAATTCTGAGCCAAAACAAAGAATTTTTCAAGTACAAACCCTTTTGGAAAAATGGACCAAGTTTTAATATCTTTAGATTATAAATTAAATCTATATAAATTTAACTAATAAATTTACTTAAATTAAATTTATAAAATAAATTCATTTAAATTAAGTTTATAAAATAAACCTTTTTCAAGTTTAAATAATAAACTCATTTAAATTAAATTCACAAAATAAATTTATTTTAAATAACATTTATAAAATAAATTTATCTAAATTTAAATTTATAAAATAAAATTATCTAAATAAATTTAAATTATAAAAGGAAATCTATTTAAATTTAAAGAATAAATTTATTTAAATTAAAATTTATAAAGTAAACTTATTTAAATTAAGTTTATAAAAGAAACTTTTTCAAGTTTCAATAATAAACTCATTTAAATTAAATTCACAAAATAAATTTATTTTAAATAACATTTATAAAATAAATTTATCTAAATTTAAATTTATAAAATAAAATTATCTAAATAAATTTAAATTATAAAAGTAAGTCTATTTAAATTTAAAGAATAAATTTATTTAAAGTAAAATTTATAAAGTAAACTTATTTAAATTAAGTTTATGAAAGAAACTTTTTCAACTATAAATAATAAACTCATTTAAATTAAATTCACAAAATAAATTTATTTTAAATAACATTTATAAAAAAAATTTATCTAAATTTAAATTTATAAAATAAAATTATCTAAACAAATTTAAATTATAAAAGTAAGTCTATTTAAATTTAAAGAATAAATTTATTTAAATTATAATTTATAAAGTAAACTTATTTAAATTAAGTTTATAAAATAAACTTTTTCAAGTTTAAATAATAAACTCATTTAAATTAAATTCACAAAATAAATTTATTTTAAATAATATTTATAAAATAAATTTATCTAAATTTAAATTTATAAAATAAAATTATCTAAACAAATTTAAATTATAAAAGGAAATCTATTTAAATTTAAAGAATAAATTTATTTAAATTAAAATTTATAAAGTAAACTTATTTAAATTAAGTTTATAACAGAAACTTTTTCAAGTTTAAATAATAAACTCATTTAAATTAAATTCACAAAATAAATTTATTTTAAATAACATTTATAAAATAAATTTATCTAAATTTAAATTTATAAACTAAATTTATTTAACAAGGCCTCTAGACATTCAGAGTTAAAACAGCTTCGGTACCCTGAGCTTCACTGGACAGCGGATCTTGATTTGTATATCAATCAGCTTGCTCTGATGCCAATTGTTGGGTCCCGGAAGTATCGTAGAAGGGGGGTTGAATGCGATTCTGACAACAATTTAAAATTCTTCTCAGAATTTGCGGAATTAAATTATTGCTTAAGCTGAGGGTTCGAGCCTTTGTAGTGTTTTGGAGGCAGACTTACTAGCTTTCTATTTTTATGATTGAACATTTAAGATATAGAAATTAACAAGTAAGTAAACAAGATTCAAGTTAAATATGTATATTAAAACTTGAAATGGTATTACAATATTCGGTAGAATAAACATTTAATTCCTAGAACAAATTTGACATGAATTGTTCTACTTAGGAATTAAAACCAAACTAGCACAGAAATTCTGTGAATATGACGTTGCAGACAAATTGCTGAATTTGCTGTTTTTCTACTTGAGGAAAATGAAGCATTCATCTCATATTTATAGAGATTGAAAATGGCTGGTATGACCTTTATCAGCATGACTTAATTTAATGAAAATAAGTCTTGTATGACTTATTTAACACTTGTATGACATTTCTAAAACTGGGCAAGACTTCTGTGTGGTCGGTATGACTTATTTATTAATTAAAAAATCGGTATGACTTTTTAATTAAATAAAAAATAAGTCCAGCATGACCTTTTGAACACAGAAAATTCGGTATGACTTATTCTGGTATGACTTTAGGTCGGTAGAAGCTCGGTATGACTTATTTTAATTAATTAAAAAGGTCGGTATGACTTTTTAATTAAATAAAATCGGTATGACTTTTTTCAACAGCCCTTTGAATTTTCTCGGTATGACTTATTTGAATTGTTCGGTATGACATATGAATCACCTGCCTCTTTCATTTCTTTTTCTTCTTGTCTGGACACTTGGCAAGCTATGATTGGATCTTTAAAAAAAACAAACCTGCCGACTTCAATTTATAAAGCAAGGGGCTTATTTTGTCTTATTATAGACAGGCTCCGTAGAAATGCTTTTCGACCCGCACAGCTTATTATCTTTGATTAATAAATAATAAATTTAATTCATAAATTATAAAAATAAATATCTAATATTATTTAGATATTTATAAATATAATTTATTAAATAAATAAAATATTTATTAATTAAATAAATTCTTACGCTCTAAGCTGCGGTCTTTTGAACGTCTGGAACCGAACTCCTTTTGACTTGGAAATGATAAATCAATTCCAACCGGGGTTCCACCTTTATGAATATATGACTCTGCATTTCTTCCGTGTCATTTCTTTTTCCGTTTTTTCTTCAAGTCAGTACTGTCAGGCATGTTTGGCTGTTTCTACAGTTGGAATTAGAAGGACCTCTGTTACTGAAATATTCTGACTCTTTAAACTAGACAATACTTCTTTTCACCACTGCATGTACCCAGTCAAATATTCAATCTTGGATTCTGACTCTTGTACACTGGTCTGGTTCACGGATGACTAACTACAATGTTGATTCTCATTTCTTCTGTAGTGGTCTTTGTGTCTTGTCATTTCCTGTCTTGGCTTCTCTTTGTTCTTCCTCTATACTCAATATTTATTATTTACTTCGCTTTCTTACCTGAGTTGAGTTGTCATCTACTTATTACAAATAGGACTAGTAATATGACTTACACCTTCCCTTTCTGTAGCTCTATCACAATCCGATAACGGAAGATCTCTACATCCTGCCTACCATAGAGATGTACCAATCTCAAAACCCTAAAGTATGTAGTCCATATACTTCATCACATATATGGCACAATCAAAACTGTTGATCTGCTTCGGTCTTTTCTCCCAAACCTGGAACCCGGCTTCATCATGTGGGTAATTCTTCACATTCCTCCTACAGTATCTTAGAATCGTGGGTATTACGGAAACCTACAAATACACAAATAAGAAAGACAAATGGAGACGAATAAATAAATAAACGAGGGATGAAATTACTAATCTAAAATAAATAGATGATTTTATACCATGACATGCTCCTCCTCCGGATAATATGGATCTAGTAACATGACACCCCATACTCTCACAACGAAGATGAATAACACCCAATGATTTTCATTAACACATGCCGGGATAAAGATGAATCCACTTCATTAATAGCAGGGCCAATGTCACTACTAGCTCAGTCACAGTAGACCTCTTCAACGCCTCCATTGTAGTTCGAGTCTTCAACTTCATCTTTGCCACGGACATAAAGAGAGGGTCCATGAAGCAATATGAAGACTTCATCTCCCATATTTTCTCCTCCGCAATCCCCTCTTCACGGTCTCACAACAAGGTTTGTACAAAAAAAAACACAACACATGAATAAGGTGCGTAAAAGTACAACTACGGAAGGTAGACAAATTGATTTGCATAAGTGTTTAGATCATACCATGTACCCATATATGATGCGATCATCAGTCCAGGATCTGGGGGCTATACTCAACATAATATCATCTGACAACTGATAGTAAGGATGTGAGATGCCTCCCTCCAACTTCACCTTCATGTCCACACCCCAACCCCAATCATCATAAATCTTCGTCTTCTTATCTAACCCCAATGCCTTGTTTATTTTCCACTTGACTTCTTTCAAGGTACGTACCAACAACTTAGAAAGTCGAGATGATGAAGCTACTACTGCAGGCTCTTCCTATGACACATGCTACGATGGTTGTGTCATGTCTACAATGTCATGTTCTGCCACAAATCCATCTCCCTGGCTAGTCTTCTCACCAATGTCTATGTGCTCGAACACCGGAGGTCTGTAAACAGGCCATTTAAGGCTCTTCATGAACTTGCGTCTAGAAATGTAGGAGCAATCTCTCGGAACTTCTCCTCGCCTAGAGGAAGGCAGGCATCTATCTTCTTCATGAACTCAAGACAAGCCTGAATCTGCAAGATAAACCATTATACATATATCATCCAACAATATAATATCAATGTGTGCATTTGTGAGATGTATCAATGTGTTTGCAGAACTAAGTAAAACTACATGTATATGCATAAGTGGTGTAAAAATACATGTCATGTAATTTAAACAACTTATGTAAAAATACATGTCATGTTAACTTGGTCCTCCAGCAGGAAAAGTAGCATGGATTTGTTGGATGTTGGGCTGTTGGAAACCAGTACAGCAACTAATAAGAAGTATCGAAGATATAAGAAGATGAATAACATAAATATCTATAAAATATGTACTATATTGGGGATAAGCATATATATGACGTCCATTTATTTCCATGTTGTGTATGATAATAGTAACTAAAAAATGTAGGTGATAGAAAATAAAATATATAATATATAATCCATAATAATATAGTAAGCCATAATAATATTTGAATATAGGACATGTTTCTTACATCAATTTTGCATTTAACATAATATATGTTGTTTGGCCCTATTGGCCTCCACAGTTTCCAATTCAGTGCTGACTATTGTCGAGAGCCTTACAAAAGTATTGTTATTGTCCATCAATATTCCACTAAAGGATACTGCACCAAGTAACCTTGAAAGTCACACATACAGTCAAACTCGAAGGAGTAAAAGGCAAGCAGATTTGAAATTGAATGTCAACAATCTGTATCTTTTCATCACTTGTGCTGAGATCAACTAGTTAAGAATTTCAGAAACTTTTGAGTAATGACATAAATTCTTCTATATTTTTCCTTGTACTCATTCTCTCACTCTATTTTAAACGGAATGAAAGTCAAATGCAGAAGAGTAAGATGCAAAACAATCATAAATTAAAAGAGCTAATCGATATAAATGGAACTTTAGGATTTTAAATTACTCACCGCGGTTTAGATTCTTGAAGAAGGACTTGCCTTTGTAAATAACCAATTTCTTGCAGAGATAATAGAAATGATTTTTTCGAGTAATGCCGTCTCTTTTAGAAGATGTCTAAGTTCATAACTTATATGAACTCTAATAAGATGTGTATTAATATATATATATATATATATATATATATATATATATATATATATATATATATATATATATATATATATATATATTAATATATATATAATGTAAGTTCTTAGGGAACCCTACAAAATCATTGGAAAGTTGCAAACTAATTTATAGTATATAAATGAATTAAAAAGCTCAGTATTTTACAAAAATGAAAACAAATATATTTGTGCACATAAATATAATATGAGAAAATTTCTCCTGAGGTTATGTTAAAAAACAATACAAAAATGGAATGGAAAACTTGTAAATATTATATTCAGCCCTACATTCACATAAATACCCTTTTATTACTATTATTTTTCTGTTAACCTCACGTACTATCTTCAGGTCACCCCGAGAGTATGAACCTCGTATAATCCTAATGTGAAAAAAGAAAGAGCAACAAATGTTCAAACTCTTGCAAAGCTAAGAAACAGAGGAAAGAGTGCAAGCGAGTCCTTTTAAATCAACCTACTAGATGTAAGGTAAAACGGATCAAGAATTGAGTTTTAATTATACCTTGCATTATCCTAATTTTAGCTAAATATTTCCTCTATAACTTTTTGTAAATTTTTTTAACAGTAAACATATATATAAGATAATAATCAATAAAACACCTTAACAATAAAAGATCAACATCTTCAGTACCCTTTTGTATCAATTAATATCTATAAAAATTTACTTTAAATATTTTTTTATGATTTAGTATTAATATACATACTTTTTTTGGGACTTAATTATAATAATTAATAAATTAATATCATGTTCATTGTTAATTAATTAATTAAAATAATGTACAATTTTGTCCAATTTGATATAGAGCAATCATAAATCAAGAGCAAATAGATACGGTTAAAATTCACAATTTTAAATTAGTTATCCCGTTTTGAGCTCCCTAACAAGTGCATCATATTCTAAATAGCTAAATTCTTATAGAAATAATGGACATGGTTTCTTCAAGAAATTTCAGTTACAAGTCATCAAGTTTCTAATATGTGTATGTTCAGAACTTAGATTAGGCGTTGCAAAATTTTCTGAGAATAGAGGTAATGTTGTGTTTGTAAACAAATCTGACATAACACTGATCAGGCAATGACATGGAATAAATCGACGATAATATCTGGTCCCTTGAGTTCAACACAAGCATCTCCTGCATATATATACTCTTGAAACTTTTAGATTACTTTGCACATGAATATAATCCCGCCAAGTTCAAAGGAGTAAGTATGAGGCAGAGGTCCGACAGTGTACAAGGCTTCTCTCTGCGGTCGTATGCACACCTGTTCCCTCCAAGCTCAAAGGAGCAAGTCTAGTAGAGCTTATCAATTATCTTTCGTCCCGTCCCTTTATTCTCAACAGATTTTTTATCTTTATAACTGAGTGAAACCTATAGAAGATATATAACAATTAATTTCATTTTAATACTACCAATCCAATAATAAGTGTCCAAAATTCGATAGACATACACTATATTGGTAAAACGTCTCATCTGGAGAGTTGCAGAAAATTTGAAGTAGTTTGCTTCCAGTTGTATTCTTCTTTTGTTGAATAATATGATTCTAGTTGATGCAGAGTGAGTGACAAAACTATTCTGATGCCCACAATACCCATTCTTCACCAAGCGGAGAAAGTTGAATGGCAGTGATGGAATTAGAAAGAAACTTCAGGAACTTCAGCTTTGTATGCGGCACCTAGGCAGCTTTGGTAGGCAATTCCTAGGTGGACACTTTAGACGATGTAAATTTTAATTTATTCAATTACATTAATAACGAATGTAAAATCAGATATTGAACATCATAAAATACTTCAAATTGGTATTTCTTGCAAAAAAAAAAAGATTGATATTAGTAATTTATCTTTCTGAAGCTCAAAGGCACTATATAAATTACGGGGACAGATTCTTGGCAAAGTTTTGATTAGTGCAAGAACCTTTGAGAATTAATTGGGTGTTCCTAGCATAGAGCTTAACTTTAAGTCCTCTTATATATCAAATTATAATGATATTATATGCTTGCTAATTTCAGCACAGAAGACTTAATGTCCAACCCGAAAAAGATATACATGTTTATAAAAAAGAATAGCCAGAAAGGTGTAATGCACTTGTACCTTCCTTAAGAGGAGGTTGTAGATTAGGCTCCCAATTTTGTAAGGCCCTGCTGATACCCAAGCGAATGGAACCCACATGGCCTGTTTAATAAAACAATGTCACTCGAGTTTAATATAACTGACTGAAACAATATATTGATGAAAAGATAATGAACCGACACTTCCATATAAAAACTTAAACTGACTATAACTGTTAATACAAAGAACTCTATGAACTTGCTCAATTTTCCCAACCAATTCACAGGCCTAAACTACACCTAATTTCTATACATCCAATTCATATAAATGCATCCATATCCGAATAACAGAATACGTGTAGATAAGCATATACTTCAGCAATAATGGAGTGCATGTATACACTCTTATTTGACAGAAGCTCACAAGAAGTTATGGTATGTAATTTCGACCTTAAGTGAAGATCAGTGGTTAATACTTGATATGTTTAGCAGCTGGTGCATATACTCCTTAGATTTATGGCATTTAATCAAGTAATTGTAACCCTGAGTACTGAGATTTGAACTAATGGCCCTGAGTTCACTCATCAAATCCTCCTATTGATATTTCTTACTTCTCTACTATCATTTCTAATAATATTAAGCACCTACAAAAAAAAGAATTGAAGAATAAGAAGTGTATTCATCGACAACAATAATTGGGAGCCTTAACATCTGACACAGGGTGTATTTAATCCCCAGAAATGGACGGAGGCAGTCAATTAATATTATTGAAGTAGGGGGGGAGAGAGAGAGAGTCAATCCAAACACACATTTTACCGGTAAACCTTTACTTTAGATGGAAGAGAGAGAGAAATTTATATTTAAATGTTTCACCAAACAACCATTTGCATGATATAAGGAAGTTCAAGTGAGAGTTCTCATGGGCATCCTTACTATAGCACGTTAGTTTTATATCCTGTCTGAGTCTCCTAGTACGACTTATGGAAAGAATTTAGAAATCAATAGAGGAAATAGATTTTGATGTGGTTTCTTATCTGTCATTGAGTTTTTAGTTTGTTGCAGCCCTCACATCTATGTTTAATAATAGTAACATATTATTATTTGATAATTGGTAATTAGTGATTACTACCATGCATTGTACAGGGTTCATACAATCTTTGTTTATAAATTTAAAAAAAAACAGAGAAAACCAAAGATATCCAACATCCATCAGGACCGTCAGAATTTGACCAATTTTCAGTTAAAACCTATCAACTTGTGAGCTAGCAGGAATTTCCTCTACATTATTGTCCCAAAATAATTTGCTGAGATTGATATTTCTGTTGCACGCTCAATTATCTAAATTATAGAAATATGAGGTCATTTTCGTATTTTATAACTGATTTATGAAGATAAGCAATCTTACAATTTTTAAATGCTTTAGCAAAATATTAGACCTTAAGGTACTTGATGAGCATAAATATGCTATTGTACTTTATAACTTACACGGTCACATCAAATTTGTGTGCAAATATGAGCTAGTAATAAACTCAAAAAGGGTTGATAAGGGACTCTACCTGACAAAGAATCGAGCTATTTAACAGGATAGGAAAAAGAGAACCAGAGAAACATTGTTACTTCTAAAATATTTCTTACGAAAAAGAATATACGTACAGCCCACCAGAAGCATTGTGCAAGAAAAGTTACAACAAAAGGAATAAAAAACTGGCATACTAAAAACAAATAATCCCGCAAAAACAATAAAAAGGACGGAAATGGAACGAAAAAGAGATGGCACAGTTTGCGGTTTTCAACTGAAAATAAAATACAAAATTACGGAATAATGAAGGGATATTAAAACCCAACTCACCTAGAATAATCTAAAATAAAGTCGTGCATTATTAACTAACCTGAGATACCACCTCCCTTTATGGTACAGTTGACATCCCAAAGTCTTTGTCTCCGTAAAAGGACGAAGAAGAGCAGCACGTTGATAAAGCATAGGGAAGTAGACATCAAATTATTTGTCATTGACCAGGTTGAATCTTAACACGAGCTATGCTACATTTCCTATTTCCTGTTCCAAAAGCCCTTCCCTTCATCAAAATACAACAACATAAATCGATTAGGAATTTGCTTACAAGTAGTGCATCCCAACTAAATTTCCAATAAATGCAGATAGAGGGGACTGGTAAAGTAATTTGGAGCCAATATCCTGTATTATTTAGTGAATAACCTTTCAGTCATTCACAACAAAGAGATGTCATTGCGCAAGCAGTTCTAAATTGTCGTGTTGATGTGTGACATATAGCTTAATAGCTCTTTAACTAAACTTATAAGGTTGCTACTCAAAACACTATCGCATACCATTTGTGCTAATAATCATGTCTTCCGCAAAATAATATTTTTAATGCTTTGTGCATTAAAAATAAAGACGTGCATTAAGATAACTAACCTGAGATACCACATCCCTTTATGGTACGAAGAGTTAATAAAGCCTAACTCACCTAGAATAATCTAAAATAAAGTCGTGCATTAAGATAACTAACCAGAGATACCAACTCCCTTTATGGTGCAGTTGACATCCCAAAGTCTTTGTCTCCGTAAAAGGACGAAGAAGAGGCACGTTGATAAAGCATAGGGAAGTAGACATCAAATTATTTGTCATTGACCAGGTTGAATCCCAACACGAGCTATGCTACATTTCCTATTTCCTGTTCCAAAAGCCCTTCCCTTCATCAAAATACAACAACATAAATCGATTAGGAATTTTCTTACAAATAGTGCATCCGAACTAAATTTCCAATAAATGTGGACAGAGGACTGGTAAAGTAATTTAGAGCCAATATCCTGTATTATTTAGTGAATAACCTTTCAGTCAATCACAACAAAGAGATGTCACTGCGCAACCAGTTCTAAATTGTCATGTTGATGTGTGACATATAGCTTAATAGCTATTTAACTAAAATTATAAGGTTGCTACTCAAAACACTATCGCATACCATCTATGTTAATAATCATGTCTTCCGCAAAATAATATTTTTAATGCTTTGTGCAGTCAAATTTAAATTCCAATCTATATGTATCCCTATTTGAAAGTTCTGTAAGTGTAGTCATTTTACTTTTATAAAAACTTAATAGTACCCTCAAATTAATCAACAATATGATCCAAACTATGTTAGAATTGAAAATCATGTAGATAAATGAGAGACAATTATGGCAATTCTTTTTATCGGTGGAACTGTATGTTTACTTTTACATGCCTGCATGCCGCAACAAAGTCTGACAACGTGAAATGGTGAATTGTTAAGAGCTGCACACCCTAAAATTGTACCAAAAGACTATAGTTAATGTCATAATATGGTAGTACTGCTGTATATTATTAGAAACCACTAGTAAAAGCATTCTACTGCTTATAAATAGAAGACTGCTTGTATTATAATGCTCTCAGAAAAATCTCTACGAAGACTTCCATCAACCTTTTATCTCACAAACTATATTTCACTCTCCAAAAATCAAGCACTTCTCTCCATAGAACTTGTCTAATTCTCATATTCTTTTGCTATATCATGTGTTTTTTTATTATCAATATTCCAGGATTGATTAATTAAAAGAGAATCAAATACAAGAATGATAGCAATAGCTCTGGTTTGTAGGAAATAGGTTCCTCAACCCAGATCTCTATCTAAAGGTCCTACAATATTGTCATTAATCATAGCAAGAAATTTACAACGCCAATGCATGCTAGAATCTGGCATCAAAGTTAACTGAGATGATGAAAATGAACTCAACATGTAAAACACTAAAACTAAATCTAAAAAACACGAAATCCAAAGAATCAACCTTATACCTGAACAATTTTTGAAATTGGCCACATTAAAGATGACCTCTTGCCATAATGCAACTGAAAACTTTCCCCCTCTGCACGGGTCAATCATAACATTCCATGCTTCACCGAATTTCGTCACAAATTCGATGTTTACCTTCTAAATTTTTATTGCAAAGCACAATTAACTTTAACACCGTAAAAGGAAAAAGAATATCGATGGAATCAGCCACATCAGTCCTAATATATACATTACATATATACATAATATGGACAGACATATGGTCACATGTTTCACGATTCTCCATGTTTGTCGAGAACCAGGAAGTAGACAGCCGCGGCGTTGTTTAGATAAGCTGTGTGCCTTGATCACCTCCTCTGTAATGACGATCCGAGGCCTACCTCGTTTTTGTGTTGCTTGTTCCATGAAAGCACAAGAGAAAGGATAAGGCGTCTTACCAACTTACGTGGCGCGAGCGGCAAGAGACAAGATGTACAATGATGATCAAAAAGGACACACTCCAACCTTGCAATCCACTCGCAGCAAGGGACAAGGCGTACAGTGATGGTCAAAAAAGACATGTATCTACTGGAGCAACGCTTAGACATTAAATTCAAAGTGACAACAACAGTTATAACATGGGTGCAGGAGTTATATGGTAAATAGGAGCTATAATTTAGGGTCAGATTGTAAATTAATACTGATTTAATTGGTTCACTTTGACCTATTAGATATAGAATAGACGTGGTCAATACAATAAATCAGAAAGTATACAGGAATTCATATTTTATTACAATATATTAAGTTTTAGCACTGCCAAAACTCTGGCGTTTCATTTAAAAATTATTTCAACAAAAAATGAATTATGAATGCACAAATTACAGATCCTATGCAAACTTTAAATCCAGATCAAATCAATTAGATTCAGGCAACACAAAAGCTATAATCCATAATGTAATGCCAAGAAACTGCAAATAAGAAAATAGGATATTAATTCTTATATATTTCAGAGCTTTCATTCTGGTCAGCCATCAACTCAACTTAGCAGGCCTCAGAATCATGTTATGCGGCATGTATCTAGACCCACACTGCAACAAGAAATAAACGTAAGGGTTAGTGCTGCATAGCAGTGACTATCCCAACTACAAGCATTATTTTACTTGTGAAAATTAGAAAATTAAAGAAAACAAACATATACATAATATATTCCTACATTTTGACAAGAAGCAGTAAGATAGATAAATTTTATTTTATTTTTGCAGTAAACACCAGTTACTATGCACGCAAACACAATAACTGAGAAAATAACCCATTATTCCGATTCTATACGGAAACATTGACTGTGCAGAAATAGCTCTATCAAATCAAAATTTTGTGCATCTACATTATCAGTAAAAATATACTCTAATAGACACATGGTAAATGCACAAGGAACGGTCATAGTGAACAAAATAAGCACAAGCCTAAAATGTGAAGTGACTCACCTTGGAACCCTTAAATCCAAAAAAGAAGCAAGCAATCTGCAAAAGTCCTTAGAATATATATCAGAAACCCCTTACCTGGAATTCAACAACATCAAAGAGTCAAGGTCTCATAGTACAATCATGATGAATAAATGAGGGAAGCAAATTATGAATTGAAATTACAAATAGTTACCAATACTTTACATTCTAATTAGGAAATTATTATAGATTAATAACACCATAGAACAAATACAATAATATTTGAGACCAAATTGTGATCCATAAAGAGTTATAAACTTCACAGAGATTAGTTAGCCCTTAATAAGCTCATAGGTTCCACTAACTCCATCTCTATATATGTGGACTGATGAAGGTCTGTATCATTCCATCGAACAACTTAGATACCAATTTTTCTTATCTTGAATAGTTTATATCCCAAAGCAAACTGTCTGCAACATAGTGGAACAAGAAATGCTAGAGAGATACAAGACTCCTCGCTTCCTCTTGTCTCGTACTCTATCAAATGGTCTCCATACTTTCCTGTTAAGAGTAATGGTCTAATGGAAATGGTTAGATTTTAGAAGCTGGAGAAAGGTTGCATGTATAATGTATGCACATATACTTATACATAACAAGAGAGAAATTCAGTTCATTTTAACATTTCATCAAACATGACCTCATATTTGATGCATCTGGCTATTTTAGGTACTAGTTTACAATTTTATGTTTGATGTTTTCAAGCAACACAATACCATCACAATCAAACCAACTAAATTTAATTACATGATTATTGTATATAAAAAACTTATAGAAAGGAAAAAATAAGATCATCAACAATTGAAAAATATCACCAAAAACATGATATACATGTATATCAATCCGTTCATGTATGCACAAATCGCGAAAAGAAGAAATACATACCTTTGATGTGCTACAGGAAGTGAAAGGGTTAGAATCGGTGAAAAGGTTATAGTATATACTAGTATATATTAAGACTTACGTGGTTGATTACGTGGAGTTAAATTTGCTCAAGTTGCTCTATTAGATATATAATAGATTTAAACTTACGGGGAAGTTCAACTCTTCCCATATAAATGTCAATCAAACAACTTTATAAATTATTATTTCCTAGGAAGTTGTACTTTCTGCGATGTTAACCTCTAAGTGTGACAAAAAAAATCAGTGATCATTTATTAAAAAGTACAAGATTACAGAGGTTCTACAATTTGACAAAATTTTGTTACATTATTATAAAAATTAGACATTTTAGTAAACTATATATTTAATATGTACAGGACATGTAATGTAATCTATGCAAGTTTTTAAGTAAATTTAATCAAACAATCTTAAGTTTAAAACTAGTAATATAAGAAAAAAAATGTAAAAGAAAAAGAGAATAGTCTAAACAACTATTGGACCGACATTTATTCGGTGTACATTCCCCTCATAACTTTTGAACATCTTGTATACATTTGTTTTGCAGCTTATATTTTCAACTGGATCTTACTTGAAACACTCTGTTGTACCACACAGAATGGAGTATCATATGAAATATGTCATACTTGACAGGCTTGGTGTGCCAAAGAAAATGTTGCTGTACCCGCTTAACTCTCTGTTGCATCACTTGATACCTTCTGTCTGAGATCGAGAGAAGAATGTTCTTTAGATTCGGAAGATCCTTTTCTTGGATGAAAACAGCGAATGATTCCCAGTTCAGAATCTCAAAAAATGGTGGCACAAAGTTATCCGATATTATAACGGGTACACATTCAAAGAAGATTGCCTCCACTACTCGAGGACTGTTGACTTCGTACCCTCTTGGACAAATGCAGTACTTGCTACTCTTCATGTACTGGATATAGTTTTTGTTGTTCTTGGACTTGGGCAGTTTGGTGAAGAGCTTGATGTCAGGATCTTTGTCTTGCCATTGTTGTAATAACATAGGACGGAGATATCCATGCATCTGTCCAGCAAAGAAAGCAAGTAGTGGTCGTTGACGGGGAAGTTTGCCTCCGATATCTCTCAACAGATTCTTACTTGAGCGAACTATGGTTTCGGGAAGAGACACATCCTTTCCCAATCTAAAACCTTCTTTGATATCAGCATTGCACAGAGCTTTAGTGCAATTGTTCAAATGTGCTCTTGTTTCAGCTGGGGCCTGAAGAAAATGATATTCAAATTGTAATTAATCTATATGGGCAACAATAGTATAAATCCTTAAGCAAGGACGACAGTTGCGACTTTTAAAATGCAACAGAATGCAGATTGTTGGACACGCCAATCAAAACAAAAAAGAACCTGCAAAATTTATAGATAATATATTTACTATTGTTGAAGTGAAGTCATAGTTTATATATATCATACCCAGTCGTGGCAAGCAACAAGAAAATGATCAGCTCCACCAGTTCTATTCCAAAAAGGGTACTTTGCAACAACCAGGTCGAGATAGTCTTCCAAATATTTTATTAGATTGGTGTGACTGTGAGAATCACGTACATACAAGGTTTCTTCTAACATGCGTGAACTGAATGGCAAGTAAAAGAGGTACGCCTCATTTGGATTGTTAGTAACGTATTGCTTATTTCCTTCTAGTAGCTTCATGAACCAGCCCTCAGAAGCATATATTCCCGTGAGCACTGGCTGTGGGTTATGGAAAATTGGTCTTTTTCCCTCTTTATAGATATAAACCTTGAGTGTCTGTTCCATTATTTCGTAGCTCCTGCACATGTTAAGGAATCAATTAAGTAGCATTATTAACCTTGTGTGCAGTTAGGAACTTAAGATACAATTACTTTGCATCTCAACAAAAGACTTCCTAGTATCCTGATTAAATGATTAAATAATATATTATGAGAGAGAGAAAAAAGCCAAAAAAGTTACATCATCGAATCAATAGAACAAATAAGCAGCATTACTAACATTGTGTGCAGTTAAAATACAATTACTTTGTATCTCAATAAAAGACTTCCTATTTAACCTTAATCAATGATTATTGAGTTGACACTACTAGAAAAACTGCAAATAGACATTGTAAAAACCGACCGATGTCTTTGTCGGTGTAGAGAAAGGTAACCCCCTTAGACATCGGTTCCTAGCCGATGTCTTAAAAGGACTTGGACTTGGACATGAGATGCCTAAAAAGAACTGATGTCTGTACTGCTATTTAACATCAGTTTCTTATAAAACAATGCTAATACTTAAAAGTTAAAACCAGTTCGGTAATTATGCATGAAGTCAATACAATATCAAACCAGCAGTTGCATTTTATCATGCATTCCCATGTCAATACCGACCATAAAATAGACATGAATGAACATATAAGTAGCTTAAATTTTTAAAAAAAATAGGGTCCTGAACCATCCAAATCAGAATTGAAATAGTTCTCAGAGCTAAGAATAAATATTTTAGCATCTGATCAGGACCTTGGTTCAAGAGGCTATCAGGGTACTTCAAATACATATTCACCATATATCATATGATACATTATGTTCCAAAACTTGCAGTTTCTTCTACCTCGATGAAAATATATCTGTTTTACTATGGAATTCCCAATTTTTAGCCGTCCTCACTATTCACATACTTCTCAACTTATACATGTCCATGATATATATGTATGATTAAGCTATGGCCTGAATATATTTGATAATGCTTTTTGTTGTATGATGATATCTTTGAATTTAATCATGTGTGAACATCCTCGTAACATGAAAATTTTCATGTCCTCATGCAATGTACACATGTGAGACTAGTCTGTGTTGAAGACTGTCCCTTGCCATCATCTTGTGTCTACAGTATACATATCTCTGCAGTGAGGGGGGGAGGAGGATAGGTTCTTAATGATAGGCTGTTGTGGTCATACAAACAGGCAATTCTCCAAGTCCAAAGCCATTTAAAAATGTGAAACAAATGAAGTTATTAGTTAACGAATATGAATAAAAGTATTTTACTAGTTAAGATTACCTTTTGAACATAGAAACATTCCGATATATAGGAGCATATAGGCTGTGGTCATCTTTTATGATGGGAGCATTCACAATCTGTGATTTGGCCTCAAGTATTTTAGAATCAACTGCTGATGACCAACATGGTTCCTGGAAATCAGGGAAACAGAAAAATTAGAACCAAAACAAGTCCATGTAGATAAATTCCTGTTTTCATATTATTTTGCCAGCCCAAAATGGTTATGTTTGTAAGTTGTAACTCTTGATATACCATCGAATAGGATGAATCACGATTCTTGTGCAACAGATGTTTCATATCAGATATAGAAAGAACAGTTTGTTGTGGAGTCTTGGGCTTTTCCTTCCCAGGAGGGCTATTATCTCTTCGTAAAGTCCCAAGTCCATCACTTCTGTGAGGTCCGTTTAGTGCATCATTGTTTACTGATGATATTCTCGGGTCATTAGCTAGAACGGGATTGTTTGTTGACAAGTTAACACTTGTCGGAGACAATAACGGTGGTGCAAATAAAGGAGACTTAGAACTGTCAACTGGA
Organism: Oenanthe sinensis; assembly: GCA_028671895.1. NCBI lineage: Eukaryota > Viridiplantae > Streptophyta > Magnoliopsida > Apiales > Apiaceae > Oenanthe > Oenanthe sinensis. Next base: position 14,535,097 of record CM053799.1, read on the forward strand.
ACTCCATTTTCCTTTGTTGGGACAATATTATCTTCTGGCTTACTGGTCAGTGAAGTATTATTCAGTGCAGAATTACTCCCTGAAGTGAAGTTACTTTCTTGGGTTAAATTTTTTCCGCTGGAAATTTCAGCTGTTTCAGTTTTCTCATTATCCGATGTGCTAGTGTAGTTCAGATTACCAAGAACTGTCAGGTTGCCCACATTGTTAGGATAACTAGATAAATTAGCAGGAAGGGAACTTCCATTTAAAGGTGCTTGAGTCCTACCATCAGGGAGTACATACGATACAATATTACCATAGGGGAGTTCCACATACTGAGCCATTATCACCATGGCAAACAGAACAGCAATCAACCATATCCATCTCCTTGTTTCCACTTGGCATTTACGACCCAATTCGCTACTCATAATCAGAAATTAATGAAACAATCTTTACAACCCTGCAAAGTTTCCGCAACAAAATTAACAATGAGGCACTGCTTAAAAATCATGTTTTAATTTACTCAATGAGCATATCAAGATTTTGCAACTCCCACTAGTGTGAGAAGCATTTAGTTCTATCAGTGAGCTTATAGATAACTGTGTTCTAGTTGGATTGACTAGAACCATTACCGCTATTAGTGCATTTTCATACTAATTTCATAACCCTGATGGTCCTTCGCAAACAAAATTTGAGCATCAAGTAGAAACACTTACCATCTTTACAAAAATCTATCTCCAATGTAAAATTAAGTAGTTATTACAGATTCAACAAAGTAAAATTACCAATAGTCCGTAGCCCATTATTCACCAGTCAACAACATTCTACAATAAATCAACAGCAGCGAAAGCACTTAAAATCTCCAGCTATACCAATACAACTAATCAGCTAAATTAACAAGAATTTTTTTTTTCTTTTTCACATAACAATCAACAACCCAAGTCTAAAGAACAAAGCCCGTATATGAAATATAAACACACACAGAAAAAAAGGAGAGAATAATCAAGAACACCCTGATCAAAACCCCAAGAACTCAAATAACAGAAGCTAAAAAAGAGTACAAGTAAATATAAAATATATAATAGAGAAACAACAAAAAAGAAATAAAGGGAATAATTTACTCAAAGAAACTTTAACATATAAATTATAATAGTGCACATACCTTGAAGAAACACAGAGAAAGATTAAAGAAAATCAAAGGGTCAGGACAGTGTTTGGCAAGCAAGGAAAATATTCATGAGTCACGCAAAGGACATAACCCAAAATACATAATTCCTATATTTACCAGTCAACAGCTTTTAATGCTAAACTGGTAACAAAATATTTCTGATTATTCTTCTTTACTTTTTTCTATATATTTTTAGCATCCAAACAAATGAAATTATTACATACGGATTTCTATGTATGTATAGGTGTCATTGTGTCAAAAGCTGGTGCAATCCAAGTGTTGCTTCTGGTTTGTGCTTACAACTTACAAGTTACAAGTTACAACTGTACTGATGAAACATACCATGCATTATGCATATATCATCATATTTTTCCTTTTCCTTTTCCTTTTCCTTTTGTATTTATTTTGTGTCCTTATCTTATGTTTTCTTACTATTTTACTTCAGACCGTATATGTAAGTATATTAACAGAAGCCCCTTTATATTAGTTACTTTGCCTTAAAATAATTATCTTTTTGATTCTTTTTATGTCTCATAAGATCTATAAAAAGCCAGTTTTATAAAAAAAAATCACTTTTTCTAATAAAATATTTATTTAAATTTTTATTTAAAAAATTTTAAATAAATTATAATTTATTTTAATATGTGTAAAATATTAAAATATTAATTATTTATCATTGACAAGATTCTAACTTTTTAAATTTAAAATCGGAGCGTGTACATACTCACTACGAAAATTTTGTATTTTAAAATTTAATAAATAAATAATGTTTTATCCCTATATAGTAATAATAATATAATTTAAGTTTAATAAATAAATAATATTCATAAATATAAAAATAACTTCAAAAATGTTATTGAAATTTAAAATAGATGTGACAAATATTGATATATTTTTCTCTTATTTTAATTTTAAAAAGGTATAGTTAAATATTTTTTAAAATTATATATATATATATAGACAAGTGTTCAAATGATAATCCACTTTAAAATGAGAACTTAGATTTAATCTCAGCCCTCTATTTAATATTAATATTTTTAATCTGACCCGTTTATATTTCTTCCTCCTTGTCTCCGTTTATAATTCTCCCTCCCTCCTGATATTCTTTTACCGTCACATATTTGATCATAGTTTCGGCCATGTCTTCATAAATCTATACATACAATACATATCGATTCTCTCTCTCTTCCTCTCTCGCTCATTACTTTATTCTAGTTTTTATATCAAATTCTTTGATTCTGCTATCAACCAACAAATCTGAAATTTATGATAAAGATTTATACGACAGATTTGTAATTTTCACCTATATTTTATTGGAGATGACAAACTTTCAAGATGAATATGTTTGTATTTCGATGGAGTCGATAGTAATGAATGAAGAATATAGTGGTCGAGATTTGTAATGTTGATTACAATTCAACGTCGATAAGAAATATGTCTAGAGTTTTTTTATCTTTCTTTTTTTGATTTTGATTTGAAAATACATGTAAAATTTAGTGATTTGCAGTAAAAATTTGATGATTTGATATAAAATTTTGTGATTTTACGGTGATATGGTGATGGTGATGATGTGGTGGCAGTGTATAGTTATGTGGTGACTTAAGTTTTAATAAATTTGGGTTAAGTTTGATGACTGTAGGCGAAAGGAGCGATAAGTCGGTAACAATGTGATGATAACGAAATGCTTGTTAGGCGAATAGGATAGAATAGAAAAAGAAGTCTTTCTTCCGAGACGATTTCACGCCTTCTCACTTGATAAACAAGAGAAAAAAATGATTTAATTCTTGTTCCACCCATTGACTGGTAAAAGTACTAATAAAACCTTGAACCTGTGACATTTTGTACCAAAAACAAACGCGCTACATTTCGTACCCTTCGCTCAAGCCTGTCTTTGTCTTTCTCAAAGCTAGTTGTAGCAATTCCACCCAGAAGGTAATGGGTTACTCCTACAGCACGTCCTCGCGAATAGGATAGAATAGAAAAAGAACCTAAAAAAGTGAAAGCCGGATTGCAGGTCACGTGACCTTCCCAATTCATCCTTCCCGAACGCAGCATACAACTCTCGAAAGGGGCACCACTCCATGATCGCACTGTAACCGCTCCCTAAAAGGATTCTATAAACCGTCTCGCCATCCCAAGCGGTGGCCCGATTCAGCCTGGATTCTTCCATTCAATATGCGATGAGGCCTAGCCCGGTTCTTCTGACCTCAAAGGAAAAGAAGCATACTTGCTCTCCTAGGGTTCCCTCATCTGGGATCTCTGGTATGGCTAACCCAATAACGAAAGTTTCGTAAGGGGACTGGAGCATCGTGGAGAATGGATACGGGAAAAATACTTTCATGCGATCGAGTAAATAGCTCTACGAATGAATGGATCGGATCGATAGTCTGTCTCTCAATCAGTCTGTCCAGTCAAGGATCTAGACTATCCTCTATCCGGATAGATATGTCCCTATGAGAACTTATAATCGGGGACTGACAAACTGGAAAAACAAGTACTAAAACAACTGGGAACCCCCATCTCCTGGATGAACTGCTGTCTGCGATCGATCCGTTCTGAAAATATATCTTGAGGACGCCCCTAAGCGCTCATGGTCTACTCTATTTTAGAACATTTCTGTGAATCCGCGCCCGCTCACGCTTCGCTAACCTATCGCGTAGTTCTCAAACGAGCAATCGAAAAGATTCTGGACCATCGTACTGTGCTCTCCAAAGAGCAACTCTTCTCGAAGTCTCTCGAGCCCAAGGAGGGGGAATATTCTAAGGAATACCCCTTTTTTCGGAAGAAAAGGAGGATCCGGACAAAATCGATGAAACGGAGTCCGATTAGCACCAGTCTTATAACCAGCCTTCAAGAGGAATGCTGGCGAGACCGGTAGATTCAAGTTCAAAAAGGAAATCCTGGCGCACTATTAAGCGTTGCAAGACCTACTCCCTCCCATCCCAAGAATAATTGAAGAGAGAGGAATCCGTCAGGTTAGTTTCTTGATCCCGTACCGCGCCTAGCGCGAAAGATTGTTTTACTAAGATTCTAATATAAGGCCTAGATTTATGCCCCTTAATGAATTGAATGGTCCTTCGACCTTTGATAGACCCCTATTGTCTTGGAATTAGGCATCCACGTCCTTTCTTTCTCTCGGTCTCACCCAGCAAGAAGTCTTAGAGGAGAGGCAGCGGGCGCTGCGGGCAGGCTGTAGATCGGGTTCTGGGTTCTTCCCTCGAACTGCGGACGGATACAACGCTTACTTGATTAGCTCAAAACCGTTTATTTTGGGTACAAAATGTCACAGGTTCAATTGTCTTTATATCTGACAGGACAAACTCGCGAGACCGATCGGAAGGGCGCTGAATTCTTCATCTCCAACTCAGTCGATCCCCCGAGAAACAAATCTTTTACTCTATATCCGCTCGTCGACCTGCTTCTATTTGTCTAGACATGCCCAATGCTGTACCAAAGAAGTCTTAGAGGAGAGGCAGCGGGCGCTGCGGGCAGGCTGTAGATCGGGTTCTGGGTTCTTCCCTTGAACTGCGGACGGATACAGCGCTTACTTGATTGGCTCAAAACCGTTTATTTTGGGTACAAAATGTCACAGGTTCAATTGTCTTTATATCTGACAGGACAAACTCGCGAGACCGATCGGAAGGGCGCTGAATTCTTCATCTCCAACTCAGTCGATCCCCCGAGAAACAAATCTTTTACTCTATATCCGCTCGTCGACCTGCTTCTATTTGTCTAGACATGCCCAATGCTGTACCAAATGAGATATACACCCCCCCCCCCCCCCCCCGTTGCCTCCTTGAAAGAGAGATGTCCTAAACCACTAGACGACGGGAGTCATTGGTTCAAATCCAATAGTAGGTAGAACTTATTAACAGCTGGTTAAAGCAAGCTCTACTAGGGTGAGTTAGCTTCCATGGTCGTGTCTCAGTCCCAGTGTGGCTGATCATCCTCTCGGACCAGCTACTGATCGATTTCTAGATTTATTCGTAAACCTAATAGGTTGTGTACAACAACCTTAACCGCACAAGCCTGGGATATTCAGTAACTCTTGTTAAAAAATAAGCACATAGCAGATGGTAGTGGTGTTGTTAATTTTAGTAGTATGAGTGTGGTTATGAATGGAGATAATGATGATTTTGATAAATATTGACAACTCTCAGATAAAGTATTAAAACGAAAAGATCCATTAGATAATGAACTAATGGTTATAAACCATCCCTAGCGATTAATCAACAATTCAAAGTGCTTTCCTTGCGTCTTTTTGATAAACCAGGGGTAGGGAGAACGATTCAATGGTCATGTATAGTGAGACTAGTAGTATTATTGGTGGTGATGGTTGTGATAGTAGTATAGTGATGATGCATAATGACTATGACGATTCTAATACGACGATGACAGCTAATGATGGTTGTAAAGACTGCAATATGGTTTTGATTTGAGTGATATATCAAGATTATAAAAAAAAATGTATATTAAGTTTTGGTGATTCGAGTCTAAATTTGGTGATTCTGTTTTGAGTTCTCAGTTCTTATTATAAGAGGTTCTCATTGGAGTAACTCACTATATATATATATATATATATATATATATATATATATATATATATATATATATATATATATATATATATATATATATATATATATATATATATATATATATATATATATATATATTGAATAATTTATCTTATAACGTTATAAATGAGTATCTGTTCTAAACAAAACAATAGGATATGACAGAGTCGAATCCAGGTGTTGGACGACAGAGACTCAAATTATATATTTTATTTAATTTAAATCACACATTCTTTATTTGGGTTTGTTAATTATGAACAGCTAAACCAATGGACATTAACATTTATTAATTACTTTGCAAAAAAAAAGGGATTAATATATGTAAATTAAAATTTTTTCTTTGATAGAATATATTTACTCCTATATAAATTGTATCAAGATAAAATATCCATACGAATGATTTTTTTATTCAAAAAACTTATTATTTAACTAAAGAATATGAAAATATTTCTCAAAATTTATACAATAAAATCTTAATATGCGAGAAAAAGATAGCACCATCGATCGTACTTCGATCAATAAACATTTATCATCCGATTCAAATTTAAAAAATGCTAAAATACTACAATACACATGAAATTACAAAAAAAATAATATAATAAATTTCTAAAATATGTCTAACATAAAATCATCGAATATAACACAAAATTATCAAAAGTATTTATAAAAAATATTACTTTTTTTAATTTTGTTTTTGTAATTTTACTATCTGTTGAATTTTTTTACAAAAATACGGTCTGCAACTAAAAGTAACCAAATGTAACTTTTTTATCAACCATTTGTAACTAAATGCAACTCAATACAACTTTTTCTTGAAAACATTTGAAATTGTTCGTGGTTGCATTTTAGATTGATTTTAGTTATATCAGGTTACAAAACCGTATTTTCGTAAAACAAACTTTAAAGATCGCATTTTTGCAAAAAAAAAAAGTTTTTTTTGTAAAAAATATAAAAATTTGGTATTTTTGAAAAAAGCTCAATTATCATTTAATGACATATAACAATCATCACATGTGATCATAACACAATAAAAATTAGCACTTTCTCGTGAAGGGTGAAAGATAACGTGTGATAGTAAAATCGTTCAAAAACATTAAACTCGGAATATTGTCCGTGTAACAGTAATATTGTCCTCATCATTTATAATTTGTTTAAGAATTAAAGATTCCTCATCAAATTCAAACTCAGCCTTTTTAAACATTGGCTTCTTGACATTCTTAAGTATAGAGGGTCTGACAGTAAGTTTATCCAGAGTAGTGTCCTCCTCTACCACATGCTTCTTGCCATTTTTCTTCTCATAGTTAAACCTTATACCTATCTTTTAATTTCCAGTATTATCAGCATGGTAAGATTTTAACAGTGAAAAAGAATTTTTGTAGGCTTTGATTTTAAGTTCATTTTCACTTATCTATTTTATGGGAAACTCCTCAATCTGATAAGCATAAACTACCTTGTTCTTTAGAAACTCATTTTCTTGCTGTAAGGACTCAAACACATTTTGTTTTAGTTTTAGTTCTTCATTCTTGCACTTTAATAATTCATTAACATTTGTCAGTTTAACAATTCCTTCATTGACAGCTAGCATACTTGTATGTGAAGGGTTTCGAGGCATAAACGCAGCGGAATAAACGCGAAAAATAAATCAAAATAGCGAAACCCTTCACAGGATCCATGCGAAAACAAAAGATTTAATTCGGAGATAAAGAATAAATACATTTAGAAGCTTTAACAGTTCATTAATGGAAGATTAATGAAGGTCCAAAGCTTGTTTAATCACCACGTATCCCGCTCTCGCGATCTACGCTCTACGGTATCCACACGAACACTTTTCATGAAGGATTGATGTGTACTAGCACCCGAAAACTGCTTCTCTCTCTCTATCTTCCTTTTTTCTCAAAACGGCTAGGGTTTTAGTAAAAATATGTCTCACTTATTAAATCAGCCCATAAAGAGATTATATAGAGAGAGAAATAAGTTTTCTAATTATAATCCAATTATAATTAATACTAATCCAAAATTCTAAATTATTTAATTAAGTCTCACTTAATTAATTAATTATTAATTTTAGAATTAGTTTAAATAATTTATTTATTCTATTTATATAATTAATTAAGTCATACTTAATTAATATCATAAATAAAATAAATTACTTATTTAATTTAAATTCACAATTTAAATTATTTCTCCTTCAACCGTTCTTTGTGTGTGACCCTGTAGGTTATTATTACGTTGGCAATAATTTTAATATCTAATTAAAATTGTAAACAATGTGCGGCATCTAGTAATAGATCATTGCTACCCAAGTGATAATAATAAATCGGTGATTCGATTAAGCCTTTCGTGAATAATGTTCCATGTAATATAATCCCTTTAATCTTGATATTATAGATTAAACTCAAGGCATGTCTCGTGTCATCCTCTTCATAATTTAATCTTTATTTTCTTGATCGATGAGTAGACTATTAAAATCAAATCAACATTTGAGCACGGTCGTGCATTTCATAGTCTCACTCAAACAAGAGACCAATAATATCACTCCCAAAATTAGGAGGATTAAATCTCATCTAGATCATTCATATTTCTCATACGATTCATAATATACCCAATGTCCACTTTTATCATCACCCGGTCAAAGGTAACTTTTAATGTAATCAAAGTATATTAATTCTCATATAGAAATATAATGATTTCAGGTCTAAGGATCATTAAACCATTATCACAGTGAGAATTACTTATGACACTTATTTAACATGTAGAATCTCACGGCGGGTCATTCCAGTGTCATGCATTAAGACATGCACTTATGTTCTTGACTTTAGTATTACCATACCTATGACCAATGAGATGTGGTCATCTGTCAAGAAACATACTAGTCTTTGTGCATTATTATTGTCCTTAAATAATAATACTCGACTAGGAAATTTTAGGAATAAGATATTATTCATATAATCTCATTTTTAAGTCACATACTTAAAGATATATAATACATATCAAAATTCCAAGGATATTTATTATGCTTTCAATTTATTACGCAGTAAATAAAACATAATAAATAAATAATAATCAATAAAACATAATCCTTAATAATAAATATTTTCTTTAAAATATAAAAAGTATTGTCTCTAGAGCACAATTACTAACAGTATGAATATTAAAGATTTCAGAACTTAGACTTTCAATGGTTTTCTTATACTGAGACGCAATTATATCAACAGTAGTAAGAAAATGTACCTGTCTTGATGAATAAGGTGACTCTTCTCCAGAGTTTGCCATTAGAGCTAAGTTCTCTAATTTTTCCTCCTCTTCATCATCAGATTCCTCCCAACATTTGTCTTCAGCTACAAATGCCCTACCTTGTTGCTTCTTGAGCAAGGCATCGTACTTTTCCTTGAGTTCCACATAGTCATTGTCATTTATTCTCACTTTCTTTGGCTTTTTGCATTCAGTTACAAAATTCATCATCTCATTACAGTTGTAGCATCTTATCTTTGATCTGTCCACCATTTCTGTCTTATATCTACCTTTACTACTTCCTCTGGATCTTGATGTGTTTCCTTTGTTGAACCTGGAGCTTTGGGTTTGAAGTTGGGGTTCTTGGAGCTACAAAATATTTGCATCCTGAGCCACCAGAGTATTTGAGGTATTGGTCATCTTTCCTCTTTGACCAGACTGAATAGCTCTTTTTATAACAACTCTAACTCATAGGTTTTAAGTATGTCATATAAAGTTTCAAGATAAACTTTTGATAAATCCCTTCATTTTCTTATGGTAGTAACCTTGTACTCCAGATGGTCAGGAAGTGTCAACATGAATTTCATGTTTACTTCCTTCTTGTCATAAAACTTTCCATGCAGCTGCAGGTCATTTATCAACCTGTTGAACCTCTTAAACATCTCAGTCAACCCTTCATTTGACTTGTCCATAAAAGCCTCATACTGAGACACCGAGATTTATCTTTGGTTATCGTTTACCTCTTTTGTTCCTTCACACAGTATCTCAATGGTTTCTCATATTTGTTTTGCACTTGTGCAGTTGAAAATGTTGTTGTACATAACATTGTCAAGTGCTTCAATAATTATGAACTATAAACAATCATCCAAATATACTTTTTCTTTTTTTGTATCATTGTACTCTGAAGCCTTTTTAGGAACCCAACGGGCAGGTATTGTCTCACCTTCCACTGTGGTTTCAGGTACATATGATTGAGGGATAAAATGACTATTTTCCAATATGCCAGGATAAAGTGGGTTGGCTGTTTTTATAAACAAAATCATTTTTTTCCAAAGATTGTAATGTTCTTTATCAAAGGTGGGTATTTTTATGCTTCTTACTTTATGTGCACTCATCTTGGATCTTTTCAGGTTAAATGTGTTAAACCTCCTGCTCTGATACTAGTTGTTAATCAAGATGAGTATTGCAGAAGGGGAGGGGGTTGAATTCAACTCTATTAATTATTAACGATTTTTGCTAACAACAAAAAGAATAATAATTAATTAGTCAAGGATCCAAATAAACTAAACAGATAAAATGACAAAGTGTTTAAACTTCAAAAATTAATTTTATTAATTTTTATTTTGCTACAATTGTCTGGAAAATAATTCCAGCTTCGATAGATACAATAACAATGAGTTTGATAATGTCTCTAAACTTGAGAAAATTCTAGCTCAGTTGCACCTCTAAAAGTACTTGTGAGATATTATGTATTTATACTAAGACACATATCCCACTTATAAGTGTATTTTTCCTTGTTCCTAGAACAAAGTTTGAAATAGAAATTTTACATTTTCTTTCAAATTTGTCTTCATTCCATTTGTAGATAAAGCAGATCTGAGATGTGCAGAAATCTTTGACTCTTGAAGCATGCTTTACCTTTTGCTTGAATTCTACCAAGTTGTAGTAGTAGACTTAACAAACTAGATAGTAATGTCAAAATCATTCCTTGTAATTTCACTATCTAGTCTGCTACTAGAAACAGACTGTCGGCTTCACTAAAAGTTTACTATCAACTTTTAACTTCCCTTTGGTGACGGTATCTTTGGCTCCACATACTTTGTTGTCAGGCTTGATAGTCCATGAAACATATTGTCTTCCAAAGCTGCTGCCAGCTACTCTTCCAACTTTGCTGTCAATAGAATAGTTGTTGTTAGTGAAACTTGTTGTCTTCAATTCTTCTTTCTCAGCCAAGTTTACTGTCAATGTAATAGTTGCTATCAGCTGTTCCAAATGTGATGTCACTTGTAATGTACTGTGATAGTTTTGAGTATTTGAAATATTGTTGTCTGAGTTTTGAATCATGATGTGCATGAACAATTAGTGAACTTCTACTACATGACTCATTTTTATTCTTTTATACAAGACAATAACTTTCAAATGTACTGTCACTTAACTAATACTTTTAAATGCACTGTTTACAAGTGACTACTAACTATACTGTCAATGATTATATGACAGTATGTTTAACTTAGCTTATTAAACTTAAACTAAGTAAACTAATTGATTACACCACAATCCCTAACATATATGCATGATCTGAAATTATATCCTGTATATAATAAGAGTAAGAAGGATTTTATCCGTATACTACCAAAGATCAAGAGTTCGATACTCATTAACAACATATTTAAATTATATTTTTCTGTAATATCTTTAAATTTTTATATTCTATTATATTATATCTTAGATATATTATATTATAGCATTAAATATCTAACATCAATCTTATCAATTACGTAACTAAATATTCCACAAAAACTTTAATTATTGTATATAAATAATTTAATTAGAAAAGTTAAATTAAATTTTATCGAAAATAGGCCTCAGATTCATACAAACACAATGAGCAACATACAACAAAGTTAATGAGCAACTGATAAAATATTTTGCATTCTTCCTTTCGTGATACTCACTTTATCTTTTTTATTTGTCGTTTTGATTTTTGGCACACATATTTAGTTGTTTTAACTGTACAATAAAATTTATTATTTTTATTTAAATTTTTTGTAGATTAAAATTTTGATTACATATTTTTATTATGAAAAAGAAAATTTTAAAAATAATAATTTTAATTATACAGTCAAAACTCCTAAAAATGTGTTATAGAAAATCAAACGTCAAATAAAAAAATAGAGAGAGTATTACATTGTATTATTTTTAATAAAAATACTATTTAATTATATTATATTTTATATATAATAACCATAAATAGATTAATAAACACGTACGTCGTACGTATAACTGTAAGTCATGTTTGATATTGTTGTTATAGATTAAAAAAAACATATTTTTGTTCGAAAGTGGATAAAAATTATTTGACTAGTTCAAAAACAAAATTGTCTAAAAGTGGTTTTTGTTTAAGAATCTCTCTCAGAGATGACATGTCCTCCATATTTTTGAAAAAAAAACTATTTTTCAGATTTTACGGGAAGTAACTACATGGTTAAATATTAAAAACTAATATTATATATCAAAACATACTCAAATTAAAAATATTATTAAATAACCATTTAATTTTTTTGATGACATTTTTTTTAATTATACTTTTTTCAAATCACAACAATTTTAAACAATAATAATTCCAAATAGTCTCTCAATTATATCATATCTTTTATGTATTAAGTGTAAAAATAAACTTATCCAAATACTATTAAATATAACCGTTTATTTAACCCGTGCCACTAGGCAAGAAGAATCTTTTCCTATTTTTTCTAGGTTTTCAACCATAAAATTAGGATATATTCAAAACAATGTCACTATAAAAATAGGAGTACAAGTTAATTGATGGAAAAAATTACATGTCTCCTATTTTTATGACTAAATGTTTGAAAATAAGAGCACTAGATTCTTTTTTATCATGTGCCTTAGTGGCACAGGTTAAACAACCGTTATATATTTAGGATCGAACCTAACAATTATATAATATTATGTATTATTATTTATATGTTATGATTAATACTAAGGTCTAGGGATTTTTTTCCTTAACCATTGCATAGTATTATTCTACAATTCAATAAAAATTTAATTTCAAAATTTAAATTTTATTTAAGTTGTTACATAGAAAAGTCAATGTCACAGTTTTGTATTTATTTACAATCAAAAGTGAGGAGCCGAGTAGAAACATTATCGATATATTGTTTGTTATTCGGGATATATTGTTTGTTATCCAAGAACATGTGCAACGACTTCTTTTTAAAATTTAGAACTCTACTCTAATATGCGCCTATGAGGCATCATAAAAATAAAATAACTATTTTTACAAAAAGCTTTAAAAGTAATAACTATATAATATTATACAATTAATTATAAATTATATCATATACACGGATTTTATAATAGAAATAAAAAGGATTTTATCCAAATATTACCAATGGTATATATATCGATTCCTAACGATTATATCATATTATATAAGTTATAATTGATTCAAAATTTATAAATTAATATTTAATACTTGTATAATATTTTACTATATGATCGTAAGATTCAAGGAAGAACTCACATTAGGAATTCGAGGAACCATTAAATAATTAATAATTATTTTAATATTAATATGTTCTACACTATGTTATTTATTGTATTATTAACATATGTGTTGTAATTTAAATTTTATTACGTTATTAAACATATATTTTGTAATATGTTCTCTTTGTTCTATATTATTATAATTTTACAAAATATAATTCTAATATTTTTCTTACAATTATTAACATGTAATAGTATTCAATTAAACATCTCATTTAGATAATTGAACCTTAATAATTAATAATTAAAAATTTATTTTGATTTAAAACATAATTTTAGAGAAAGAAAGTCCCTTATACCTTTAAGAAAAACTGTTTTTCAGCTTTTACATAAAAGAACTACAAGTTTCACTATCGAAACATTCCAAAAGCGTTATTTATTTATATTATATCTCAATATATATATAAATTAAAAAATACTCAACTGATTTTTCTGACATTTCTGACAATACTTTTCCCTATAATATAACAGTTTTAAACTGTAATATTAAATAGAGCCTTAATCAAAGGAAATCTTTTATGACTACATTCAATTCGTGATTAAGAGATTAGAAAGAATAAAGTAAAGTGAGAGGTGACAATTACAGAAAATGGAGCGAAAATTGATAATTGTTAGTGTAATAATTAAAAGAAAGAAAAGAGTCTATTATTGAGTTTTGAATCATATTAACAATATATTAAAATTATTATTTATATAATAGTTTTAAAATATAAATAAAAAAATAATATTAATTCAAATAAATAAAATTAAAAAATAATAAATAAATATTTATATTAACATTAATTTATTAAATAAAATATAATTAAAGAATCTGTGCATCACACGGGTTTAAATCTAAGTATATCTAAAAGAGATAAAGGTAGATTTAAAAATTTAAAAGTTAAAACTTTTAAAAAATATAGATAAAAAAGTTTTGATATTTAAATACATTATCAAAATACTATAATTTTTTGAAACACATTTTCTTATTTTTTTTTAATATTTTAAAATTTCAATATATATTTTTAAATTCAAATGAAATATTTAAAACTTCTAAAATCCAAAAAAAAATCTATAAAATCTTAATCAAATACATACGAATACAAAATACGTATTTTCTTTTTAATATTTTATATTTTACAAATATAAAATTTATCAAGTGACAAATAATTAAGAGAGATATGTCACATATTCAATTAAGATTTTGTGATTGTTTTAAACTACAAGATTAATAGTACTCGATAATTTATTTTTAAAAATTCGTAAAAAATTGATGATATTCAATATACAATTTGAATGGTAATTTATTAATAGTTTAAAGAGGACCGGTGTTTAAAAACCCTGGATAAACCCCCTTTCGTTCATCTTGTGAATTTGGGTATTTTTTTCTCACAGTTTCTCAAGGCTTCAAATTTTTTACAACCCATCTCTTGATTTTCCTCAGGTAAATAACCCTTTATGTGTGTGTGTATATATGTATGTATATGTTATTATGTTTGCATCATTATCTGCTTAATTTCTTTATAAATTGACTTGGGTAGCTTAAACAAACTGCAATATACATCCTCCACAACAACAAAAAAATTGTTCTTTTTTATGGTTTAGTTTCAATACTGTGAGTTTTGAAGTACTAATTTGATTCTAATATGCCAAGATGAAATTTTTAATTTTGTATAGTTGAAAGTGATTTCAAGAATTTAAAATGTATAGTTGTTCCGTTTAGGTGTGTTAAATTGATTGTTGGGAATAATGTGTGATGGTTATGTGAAATAGGACTCAATCGGGTTTGTGTTTGTTTGGTGGTTCTAGGCGATTTAGGAAGTTCTGCATTGAAGATGGAATTCGATAGGGCTGATGGACGTACGGCGAACCAGTTGAGACCATTGGCCTGTTCTCGCAATGTTCTTAACCGTGCCCATGGTTCTGCAAGTTGGTCTCAAGGTACATGCTCTACTTTAATTTGTTTCTTTTGTCCTATGGAGACTCCTACGAATTTTAGGAAGTTTAGTTTGTTGTATTTACCCTTTATTCGATATGTGGAATGTTAATATTATAATATATACAATCTTGAACTACATTCTGCAGTGAGCTTGTTACTTTTTGTTTTACTGCTGTAACCTCTCAAGTCTCAGCGTTTTAACTTGTTTTCTAAACCTATTTCGCATATATATGCTCAAATGTCTGCTTCTGTCTTGAATTAGAAAATCATTGCAATTCATTAGGAATTTATGAGGAGTTATTTTACTGTCATTACATTGGTTGCCATGGTTTGTTCAGGGGAGACTAAAGTTCTTGCTGCGGTCTATGGACCTAAAGCTGGAACAAACAAAAATGAGAATCCTGAGAAGGCTTGCTTTGAAATCATTTGGAAGCCTAAAACAGGGCAGATTGGTATGAGTTTCTATTAGTCTTCACATTGGAAATTCTCTATAGTCACAAATTTATAATTTCTATTTACCTTTTGGATTTTTCTCAATATTTTTTAAAATGATCAGGGAAGGCGGAAAAAGAGTATGAGATGATACTAAAGAGGACTGTGCAAAGCATCTGTCTTTTGAATGTCAATCCGAATACCACAACTTCAATAATTATTCAGGTAAGGTCTTAATATTGTGGGTAATGGCACTACGTTCTTTATCTGTTTATAATCCCACTTGTAAGCGAAATTCACTTTCACATGGTATAGGCAATGGCAGATGCATAAAGGGGGCTTACCCTCGCACCTTGCTTGATATTGTATTTAGTAGTTAATGTTTTTAAATATTGAAAAGAATTGAGTGCCTGGCCCCACTTGCTTTTGTATTTAATAATAATTGTTGTAGAAGAATTTTTCGGTATATGGTTGGGGATTCAGATCCTAAAAAGCTCTCATTCCTCAATGTTTTGATATATTTCTCCCTCATTGTTTTCAAAGTTCACATTGTACTCCCCTGATTTTAAAAGTTGTGTTGTTCTCATCCCGACTTTCAACAAGATAAAAAATTATTATGTATAAAATTATTTTCTCGATTCTTTGACACTTAAAAACAAAATTTTCAACCCCCCTCATAATGTTTTGGTTCCGGGATTGAGTTTTTCTCATCAAGGGTGCATGGACCTCTAAAAAATTATAATAGCTGCCAATAATAGGCAATGAAAGAGGGATGCTTGTCATCGCCTGGGTGTGTGTATATATATTGGTATGGACCTTGGCACTTTCTCACTCTTGTATCAATGCTCGGAACTTGGATTTCAGAATCACAATGTCATAATTATCGCGAATGATTAACCCAATATGTACATGCTTTGAACTTAGCCAATGACTCAATGCTATACGTAGGCCTAACTTGTGCTAGTAATCTGTATGTTTTTTTCAAGGCTTTATAAATCTTTACATTGTACCAAGACTGTTTAAACTCCAAAAACTTATCTTTGTATTTTGAATTTTCGGAATCTCGATTTTTGCTTTCTTATCTTTCTCCATATTTCTTGCAGTTATGAAATTCAAAGAATACCATAGATATAAGAAAACAAAACAACTGAACATAATATAATCTAATTCCCTCAACAATCTCAATATACTTTTTGTAATGTGTCTAAAACCAAGAATCTTGTTTTTCTTTTGTTTAGTTATATACTCTCTAATCTACTAGATGCCCTTTTTTTGATTATTAGTCTCAATTCTCGAAGGTATTTTTACTCGTTTTCTATGTTTGATGTCTTTGATTGGTTTTGAATATTTTAATCACATAAATATTTGACAAGCATAGTTCTTGTATGCAGGTTGTCCATGATGATGGTGCTGTATCCTTGATATATGTACTTTTCTTGTAAAAAGAGGATGCTTTATGTTTTACATGTCAAGAAACATCTTTTTCATCATACTATACAACTATAGCATATTAGCATGTATTTTCTTACGCCAACCACTAATGGTATTTTGACAAAATTATATATTACGGTTTCTGAATTTTTGAATTCCCATAGTTTTGGCCCCATGAAATGATGAAGAACTGTGATGCTAAAAATTTCATCTAATGCGCTAGAGCAGGACATAGAACTTTATGTTTATTGTGAGATTTGACACAACATATATTAGCTTCTCCCGTGTGCCATAAATGCAGCTTGTGCAGCCCTTGTGGATGCTGGTATTCCCCTGAAGCATCTTGCTGGTAAGCTGTGTCCTTGGTAATTCTTCCTTTTTAGAGTCATGTGAAATTAATCTATTTTTTTAATACATTGTTTGTTCTTTTTTGTCCAGTTGCAATCTGTTGTTTTGTAGCCCAAAATGGTTATGTTGTACTAGACCCTAACAAGCTAGAAGAGCAGGTTGGTTTGATGCTGGGACACCTTTCCCATTTTGTTGATGTGCCTCACAGCTATGATTATCTAGCTGATTTAGGAATACTATTGTTAGTTGCAGTTATGAAATGAGTCTGTCTCTAATGATTTTAATGCTAGACTGCCTTTTTTCCCTTGCTTCCTCGCAAACTCTTTCCTAAATTATGCAGACAATGAATTTCATGTAGATTTCTGGAAAGAAAGACCTACTCTATCATCGTTATGCATATACCTCACCATAATTTCAGTTGGTCTGTAAGATTCCACTAGGGTACATTTTTTGTCTTTTCAAGTTTTGAGAAAGGAGGGGGGGGGGGGTGTTTCAAAATTTAAGGGCATCCAGCTACTGGCTAACAGTATATCGTAAATTGTGAAATGCACCTTGTTCAATATATCTAGATCTCTTATGTTTTTTTTTTATTTCGAGATCATACATTTGTTATTTTTCATACATATATGGTTTTACTTGCCAGACATTGAAGGCCTTTGCATATTTGGTTTTCCCGAATTCAATTATCTCATTACCTTCTGAAGCATCATCGAAACTAGGAGATAACCCGACGGAACATGGGATTATTACATCTGTTACTCAAGGTGTAATGCCAGGTAGTACTTTGCACTTACTTTAGCAACTCCTCATCATAATTTTCTCCTGCAGCTCTACTATGTCATAATTGTGGATTATGATTTAAATCAGATACCATCATGCTAGTCATTTGTGTTACTAATCTCAATTAAATTCAAAATATTTATATATTATTATATTCGGAGATAATGCATGTTTTTTTACTATTCATCGAAAGGAAATACCTTGTTGTGCTTGCAATAATGAACCACACAAAGGTTAATAAGTTCATTTCTTTTTATACCAAAGAATATTATTCTTTATTTTTGTTACTAGCTGAAGAAATCCTGAAACTGGAATTAGAAGTTTTACAAAGCACTGAAAATTTCATCTATAGAAAAACAGGAAAAACTGTGTGATTGCATAATATACACAAAGGACACAACTTAACCATTCACCTTTCCACATAAATGCACCAGTACCCGCGCAAAGACAAATTGAAAATAGTTATTGAAAATTCTTATAGCGCAAGAGCACAGAAGAAACAACGTAGGACCTTAAAAGGTCAAGTCTTTTGAGGGTTCATCTACACCTGCCATGAAAAGACCCAACATTTCGGGTTCCCCTTTTTCTGTTCTTGGGGATAGAGTATTCCAGAGTTTGCTATGACATCATGAGTATATGAACTCAGTTATAATTAACCATAAGTCTTGGTACAAAGTCATCTTTCTCTCTCCTTACCAAGATAATGAGGTTACAAGATATAATATGTCTACTTGCTGCAAAATAGGTTACAGAATGTTTAAGTTTTTTTTTTTTGCTAAACATGTTGAAGTTTATTTCTGGTTGCATTATTTTAAACTCTGCAAGTCTTCAATTCTTTTGCTTGTGTCTAAGCTGTTTAACCACTATGTTTGCAGTGAATGGACTTGTTATCGATTATCTTGTGCATATGTTGCAGTGACTGGACTTGTAATTGATTATCTTATGCATATTCACACATTCATACCCTAAAAACCATATTAACGCCAATAACATTAAGAGGTTTTTTTTAGGGGGGGGGGGGATTGGTTTTTCCATCTTATGAACTCTTTCAAAATCTATATATGATAATATGAATAATGTATTGAGTTTGTAAAAGTAATAAACTGATAGTGTATTGATTTGGTTGTCTTACTTTCTTTTTGATCTCTCTTTAATCAGTGGATGATTATTTTCACTGCCTGGATCGAGGGCGTGCCGCTACTGTCAAGTTATCCGACTTTCTTAGAAAGAATTTACATCTGCAAACTCCAAATGAGCCATCTAAAGCCGAGTGATGTCAAATTGTATAAGATAATCCAAGAAATTGGGAAAAAGTTGATACTTTGTACTAGCTGCTGTTTAATGCCAAGAATTAGCAACAGATAGGAAACTTTACAACCACGATGAAGCATATGCTATATATATGTCGGACCAGGGTTTATTATGGGACCTTAGATTCATTCGAATGTATTTGATATCATGTTAGCATACATTGTAAACATCTCAGGTAGTCTGGAAATGAAATTATTGAGACCAGTCGGACAGAACTTGACTCAGAGAGTCAGAGTACTGATGCCTTGAACATTCGGTTGCACTCCCTGAGAGAACGAATTTAATGTTGTGTAATTCTAGCTAGCCAAAAGAAACAAATGTGTCGTGAAACAGTTGAAATTTCAATCTGTTCTTTCCCATTAAAGCAAGTTATAAATTTATGCATACTGGATTGTGGTGGTTGTATCTCATCATAGTATCGTTCCATACTCGTGGTTTAGTTTTAATCCTGATTTGTATATATAACTAAAGTAGTTACCATACTTGCGACAGCAAAATAAATAAATGGTTCAATATAGCGTATATGAATAAGTTACTATAAATGCAATAATTTATTGTTCTTTAAAATCTAAATAAAGAAGTATCGTATTTGATAGTTATATAACGTGTAGTCAGGTATCATAGAGTAGGCCAATTTAATTGCAGTTAATAGACAATTAAAATGAATTAAATGGAGTACCTAAATTTTGTAAATTTGTATCGTTTAGTATTAATGATAAATTGCAGGTCTGTATCTCGATCACAAACGTTGCATACTTGCATCTAATTTACTGCATATAATAATTCACCATGTAAGTATGCCTGAAAGTGTAGTACACCATTTAAGACACTGCACATCACTAATTTTGTAGTATTAACTTTATAGTGAATCTACATGAAAAATAACCGAGTACCTTGTAAATAGTAAAAATTGACTGCCAATCAGACACACCTGCTTGTATGATTTTATGAGGGTGAAATAAAACTTATGATGTTTTCTACAAAAGTTAAGTTGAAATTTTATCCCGCACATGCACCAGAAGTTACTATTCTTATTTGAACCTTGGTCTATATGAACATGAATTGAAATTTATGGCACTGAATTGGACTAATCTGGGTTCTGGATGACTCCCCTGACTAGAGAAATTAAGTACACAGAAAATTTTAGCTAGCCACAATTTTTTATGACGCTTAACTGCTTATACCTACAACACCAACTCCATCTTTATATTTCATGCATATATACATGTAAATATATGGATGCATGAACACAACACACACACACACACACACACACTCCCTTAATATTTCAACAACTCCATTTCGGATTCTGTTTTTTCTGAGAATGGAACACAAGATCAAGAGATCTCTTCTCAACTACTTTCATGATCAAGATGGAAAGTCATCACAACCACAAATTCATCTCCCTCATCAGCAACAAATCTCTCATGATCTTGATAATCTCCGTAGTAGTCCTTCAACTTCCATTGTTTCGTCACACCAAAACACAATGCATTCGATGATGCCACCCCCAAGTCCTGATTCTCCATGGACACTCTCTCCTCTTCAAAGCCCTTCGCCTCCTCTTCTTTGCCACTGTATTGCATCCCTGCACCGCCTTGATGGTACTGTCCACGCCATTGCAGCCATAAATGGCACTGTTTTTACAGGCTCTGATAGTAGTCGAATTCGTGCATGGCGCCAGCCAGATTGCTTTGAAAGAGGCTATGTTAAGGCAAGTTCCGGGAGCGTCAGAGCTATACTAGCTTATGGAAATGTGCTTTTCACTTCACATAAAGATTTCAAAATCAGAACGTGGATAGTCACGGTTTCTGATAACTTCAAGGCCAAGAAAATCTCAACTCTACCAAGAAGAAACTCTTTGTTTATGTTCCCAAGGAGAAATGATGAAGGCCATAAAGATTTTATATCTTGCATGGCTTATTATAATGCCGAAGGGCTGTTGTATACTGGTTCATGGGACAAAACTGTCAAGGTCTGGAGGGTTTGGGATAGTTTATGTGTCGATACATTTTTGGCTCATGACGATAATGTGAATGCAGTAGTCGTAAATCAAGAAGATGGAGTCGTTTTCACTTGTTCATGTGATGGTTCCATCAAGATTTGGAGGAGAATATATGACCAAAGCTCTCATACTCTAACCATGACACTTAAGTCTCAATCTTCACCTATCAATGCCATGGCCTTGAGCACATCAGTTATCGACTCTTATGTTCTGTACTCGGGATCGTCAGATGGGCTCATAAACTTTTGGGAGAAGGAGAAAATATTAGGTAGGTATAATCATGGAGGGGTCTTACAAGGACATAGATTTTCAGTGCTCTGTTTGGTTGTACTTGGGAAGCTTATATTTAGTGGATCAGAAGATACTACAATAAGGGTTTGGAGAAGAGAAGAAGGGAAGTTTAGTCATGAGTGTTTAGCAGTGGTGGATGCACATAGAGGGCCAGTCAAGTGTTTGGCTGCTAGTTTGGAAGTAGATAAAGATGTGGGGGTCTTGCTTTACAGTGCTGGTTTAGATCAAAATTTCAAGGTTTGGAGAGTTAAGGTAATGCTTGAAGAGAAAAGTAGCACGAGTCCCTGTTTTGATACCTCTAGTAATATGAAGCTAAGCAGAGAGTTAGAAATAAGTCCTGTCTTGTCTCCTTCATGGGTTGAGAGGAAGCTCCATGGAAGCCATTCTAATTCTCATCCTACATACAGTTGCTAGTCATTTTTATATGCTGCTTTATATGTACTTGTTACTGTTGTTATTGTTTATTTATGGAGACTTCTTATTTCATTCCGAGACATTTCAGTGTAATGTTATATTGTCCTGCATTATAATTATTTATGTCGTGTTTTGTTAGGAATAAAATGAAAATTGTAGTTTGAAGTTGGCAACTCGAATGCTATCATTTAAAAAAAAAATACATATATTAAAATTTTAAAATTTATATATTTTCTCCATCGTAAATTAGTAATCGAAAAAAAGGGAAAAAGATAAAGGAGAAGATCGACATTTCATTCGTACTGGTTAAAAATACCAACAATAAGTTATGACTGGCATTTCTGTTTTACTACGTACACTACCTAAATATTTTTACAAATGAACCTGTTGAAACATGTACTAGAATTAAAGTATGAGCAGCTACTTTATATATTAAAATTTCATATATAAAACTGTTGATGCATGTACTAGAATCCAATCCAACTATACCTAGCTAATTTATGTAGTAATAAATTCTATAAATTCCATAAATATAAATGTTTCGGCCGTGCCTACAAATGGGTGGTGCAATTTGCTAGATTGACGATGACTAGTGTACTTGTAATAAAAATAAAATAATTAGTTTTGTCATTAAAAATATATAATACATTCAAAATTTATTATTTTTGTCAATTTTAACGAAAAATTTATTATTATTATTATTATTATTATTATTTTGAGTTTTCAAAATTTATTGGCTAGAGACAGTGTTCGCTCAATATAATTCCGACTAAACATATGCAGTATGAAACACAGAACGAAAATTCTTAATGTTATTATTGCGTTTTTGATTTTTTCCGATAGATTTATTTTTGAAAGCATTAATTTATTTTAAAATAATATCAGTGGTATTATTGAGAAAATATTAAAACAAGATGACTGTGGCCTACGGAGAATAAGAGAAAATAAAACGACTAAGCCTCATTTGTTTTCTAATGAATGCTCCTGAATGAGCTGATATCTGACCGAACCTGATATTCAGTTTATTTGGACATAATTTTTAAGTGTACTGAGCGAATAAGATTGTACTAGATGGTTCATGTGAAAATATCTACCGAACGATTCAGCAATAACATGTTACAGATATAACCTTTAATCAGAATACAATTCATGGTATGAATATTTGTATGAGATTTTTTTTTATCAGAATTTGTATGAGGTTTGAATAAAAATATACAAACAAAAATTTATTTTATGTAATTCTAGCTAAAAAGTTGAATTCATTAAATACCTGTAAACTACTAATATTAGTTTGAATATAAAATCATAAATATGAACAAAAAGTTTCTTTTAAAAAAATTATATATTTTATATTATTATAATAGATACTAGCTCGATTAAATATTTTAGTTATAATTTTTATTAGTTATATGATACACTTTTAATTAATAAATAATTTTAATCCTAATTGTATTGATATATGAAATTATCCTATAATAAATTTTAATAAAAAATATTTATTTGTGAGGGTAATATAGTAAATTAATTCAGATATTTTTTATTCAGATTTGTCAAATGCCCCATAAATTATTTGTTATGAATTTATTCTATTCTTTACATTGAATTAATTTAATAATATTTAATGTATTTCTTAATGAGACTAACAATAAGAATATGAATTATATATTCAAAATTCCAGATATAATTTAAATCAAGATATAAAATAATACCATATCAGTACCATAAAGATTTAATTGAGGATATCCCAACACAAAATTATTTTCACAATACAAAATTTTAAGAAGACAAGTGTAAAATTATACCTAACTCGATGAGAATTGAAATTTTAATTCGATTCGAGTATCGAGGTCAATTATCAATATAACTAAATTTAATAATTAATAAAATTCTAACACTTAGATATTCAATAGTAATATAATTAGAAAAATAGTATTTTTATGTATGTTACTACATACATAATTATTACATAAAATTTAAAATATTGTTAAAACAATTAAAATAAATATAAAGTATTAAATAAATGATTAAATATAAAAAATTGTAAATGAAAATCGTATATCATATTATATAAAAATTATTATTAGTGATAATAAAAATTATTTAGCAAAAAAAATAAAATAATAAAAAGTGAATCAATTCTAAACATACAGATGTCAGATGGAGTCCATGTTAACTAATAAATTTCATGGGCCAAACCATATATACTATAAGTACTTGAGTGGTCCAAAACAATTTATTCTAGACATTGATGGGCCGACCGAGTCGACATCAAAGTACAAGCCCATACCCATATTGTGTAGATGCTATAGGAATATAATTCCAGTGGGGATAAATATTCTTGACCAGACAGCATTCACTTTGAGTTCTGTAATATTATTATAGTACTATATACTTACATATTACACACAGACACACAATGGTGGGTTGTTTTTCATTTTGTTCAAAATTTGTTTGTGTAAATTCTTTACCACCACCTTTTAATCCTTCACGTAGACTTGCTCTTTTCACTCTCACCACTGGTATGTATGTATGTTTTTATTGTTTTCTTATATCTATACTTATCACACATATTTTTATAATTTGCTAAATGATTGTAATTCTTGGATTTTATGGGTGTGTTTTGGTAGTTTTATTTATTGTCATTGTTAATCTGCTTAATATATTGTTAAAAATGTTTAAGTGGTGATTTCTTGATAAATATTAAATGAAAGGATTTACCTAATTGAGCTTATTAGTAGCCGGTACATGATGAAATATAGATGCATTATGTCAAGTACAATGCCATTTGTATATTGGGTCATGGTCCTGGCAAGCGATTGATGCAATCATCACTCTGAGCTTTTTTTCCGTGGATAGAATTAATATTAGGTTTTTGATGTGAACACGGGGGTTACGTCATCCTCTCCACGCCTCTGGGCTAGTTGGGGTTTTTCCTATTCATGGGAAAAAAGTGCGGAGTGATGGTTATGAACAATTGATTGTTCTGGACCAAAATCCTTGTATATTATGCTTGTGTTTGGACGGTAGTACCCCTAACATCCTATATTGGTTAGATTAATGACTTATGTTGTGTTTGATTGGGGAGAATGGAATGGAATGAATAAAAATAAAAATAAGATAATATAGGTAGTATGGAAGACTTAAAAAAAATGAATAAGTGCAAAATTTTTATGACGAGGTTGGAAATAGAAAATGGGTGGAGGGGAGAATGGAGCATTCCTTTCTAAATTGGTGTGTTTAAACTTTAATTTAGGTGGTTAGGAATGGAATGAAAGAATGAAAATGTTAGAGTGAAGACAGAACGAAGAGCATAAACAAGAGATAAATCCTCTTGTTCCCAAACTTATATTAAAAATATTCTCAATGCCTCAAAGGCTAGTACAACTGAAACTTAAATAGGACAAGGAATAAACTATTAAAGGAAACAAGGATCATCTTCCCTCACACATGGGATTTGACCAGATCATCATATTCCATGATTTATGAGATTTGATTTCACCTCAACTACTCATTTATTTATTAATATTCTGCACTTAATAAAAGATCATATAATATTGATATTGCCTATTCTTCAGCAATCATCATATATCCTTTCCTGATTTTTTGGGACGTCTCTTGTAAACTAGAATTGGTTGTGGGCCCTGCTCCTCTGTAGTCTGACCCCGATTTTGTAACAATACCTCCCCGTTGAGAAGAAGCCTTGTCCTCAAGGCTGTATGAAGGAAATTAGTGCACAAAGTCTGCTCGGTCCACCCAAGTAGCCTCATCAGAATTGCGCCCCTGCCATTGCACAAGAAGCTGAGAAACAAGAGTCGAACCGTGTTGCACCATGCGAGTGGCAAGAATAGCGGCATGTTCAAAATCATTTGTTATTGGTGTCCTCAAGGCTAGAGGCAAACTAGATGTCGGAGGATGCCTTCCAACGGCTGGCTTAAGCCGGGACACATGAAATACAGGGTGAATGCGACTATCCAGAGGAAGTTTTAGACGATAAGCTACATTGCCTAATCGCTCCAAAATCTCAAAGGGGCCGTAATAGCGAGAAGACAACTTAGTATGAACACGATGGGAAAGTGTTTGTTGTCGATGAGGCCGAATCTTGAGGAACACCATATCACCCACTTTAAAAACCACATCACGCCTGTGTGCATTCCTGTGTGCATTAACTGCCTTTGTCATGCGTTGTTGAGCTCTCTGTAAATGGTGTTTCAACTGTTTAATCACCTCATCTCTGTCTTGCAATTGGTCCGACAAGGCCTGACCTCGACATTCTCCTCGACATTCTCCAGGAAGAAAGTGCAGTAATGAGGGTGGGGTACGACCATATACCACTTGAAAAGGAGTTGTGTTGGCGGAAACATGATAGGACGAATTATACCAGTATTCCGCTCAAGTGATATATTTGGCCCAAATGCGAGGTTGCTCTGAACAAAAGCAGCGCAAATACGTTTCTACGCATCGATTGAGAACTTCTGTTTGACCATCTGACTCCGGATGATACACAGAACTCATCCTCAGTTTAGTTCCCATACTCCGAAACAATTCCTGCCAAAATGAACTCATAAAAACAGAATCACGATCACTTATAATGGTTTGAGGGACCCCATGGAGTCGTACCACCTCCCTAATGAATAAATCAGCCACTGAGCGAGCAGTGTAGGGATGCTTTAGAGGTAAAAAATGACCATATTTAGATAGATGATCAACTACCACTAGTAGACAGTCAAAACCTTGCGACTTGGGAAGTCCAGTGATAAAGTCCATTGACAGATCCTCCCAAATGCGATTTGGAATAGGTAATGGTTGAAGAAGACCTGCTGGTGAGAGAGCTTCATATTTAGTACGCTGGCAAACTAAACAAGAGGCAATAAATTCCTTTACTGACTTGAACATGTGCTGCCAGTACAAGGAAGATGCAAGACGACAGTATGTTCGTAAAGCGCCAGAATGTCCACCCGATGGAGTTGAGTGAAATTTCTCTAATAACAATGGAATCCACGAGGACGAAGAGGGAATCACCAAACGTCCTTTATAGTACAGTCGTCCGCCAATCACGGATGTGCTTTAGGATCAACTTTCAAGGTCTCAACAATGGTTGTAAGTTGGCATCAGCCTGTACCTCCTTTTGCAGTGACTTTGCGTCAAGCTATTGAGGAGCAGTAAGGGCCATCAAAGTGGTTTCTTCATTCTTCATTGAGGAGCAGTATTAATATTCTGCACTTAATAAAAGATCATATAATATTGATATTGCCTATTCTTCAGCAATCATCATATATCATTTCCTGATTTTCTAGGACGTCTCTTGTAAACTAGAATTGGTTGTGGGCCCGGCTCCTCTGTAGTCTGACCCGAATTTGTAACAAAAATTTTTAAACTTTTATCATAATTTAGTTCAAATATTCATTCCATTCCCTCCAATTTCATTTACCCCAACCAAACACAAAATTAGATTGCCTTTCTAGGACACGTCAACAGTTAATATATATCAAATTTGCTAGTTATTTGGACTGACCTGCGGTGCATTGTTGGGTCCAATATGCATTGTATTGTGGATTTGGGGTGTTATAAATGGTAATATTTGTTAGTTTGTTTGTGAGTTTGATACGGACGTCGACTCAATTTGATAAGTCGGGGTGTTTGTAACTTTCCGGTTCCCACACCGATTACCGATTAGATTATTGAGTTGGAAATGGTAGACATTGGATGGTGGAGTTCGGGGCATTATAGTAGCCCTCACACGGAAGCCCATTTTTGGGATTGAAGAGTAGATGACCAGAGTATATTTTTGGAACTGTTAGAATAATATATGATCTTGCTAAATCCTCTTCCTAAAACCTCAAGGTTTTCGGAGAACTAGTAACTTAATATGGTATCAGAGCCTTCAGCAAGGTCTCAACGCCCGTGATCCACTCATCGATCCAAAAATACAATATATGATCCTGCTAAACCGTCTGGTCAAAAGAGCTATGTTACCATGTTAAGTTTAATAACTCTCCTTAAACCTTAAGGTGTTAATAGGAGAGCTCATAATGTAAATCATGCTTGTGCTAATAGATTATACGTTTAAGGTCCTAATAAACTTTTCTTCCAGTGTTTCTTATAGGTATCATTTACATTGGATTATTTGTTGTATTAACAAACGAGAAAGGTAAAATATTGATGTAATATTAAACATTTCTTTATAAGTTTCAAGATTTTGACATAAAATAGGTTATGTGTGTTATTTTAGTTCTTATATATACATTGTTAGTGGATGTAGTTAGCTTCTTGCTGCAGTAGTTTATTCGCTTTTATTGAAATTTCAGCTATACCTCAGTCACAGTTTTTTGGTGCGAAAGAATCCACATGGTTACGAGCAGATGGAAATACAATAGAGACTGCCACTGCATTAGAAATGCCATCTGTACCTGACGAGAAACTATTAGATTGGGTCAATAATGACAAGAGAAGAATGTTACATGTTGTTTATCGTGTTGGGGATTTGAACAAGACTATAAAGTATGTTCTAACTTCTATATAGAGAGTCTATGCAATTTGTATCTGTTCTGGAAGGTAGTTCATTTTTAGTTTAAGGTAGTTTACAGTGACAAAAAGTATTCAGGTTTGACATCATAAACGTATCTCCATAGTCCGTACCATCACTTCATCAGAAGTTTGTTACAAGGTCAACACGAATAACCGATTCTTAAAATGTACAAATTTATCAGCTCGAACTCTTTTTTTTTTTTTTTGGTAAAGCGGAGGAACTCTATGAAACTTATTTAATCAGATGCACAACACTACTATATATTTGACGTGTCTATCAAATGCTTAATTCATTGCAATCGTAGATTCTATACTGAATGCTTGGGGATGAAGCTTTTGAGAAAACGCGACATACCTGAGGAAGGATATAGTAATGCTTTTCTTGGATACGGGCCTGAAGAGACTAATTTTTCTGTTGAACTTACATACAGTAAGTTGTCGGATTACTCAAAGTCTCGTTCATCACAATCTCTGGATATATAATTTTCTACTAAAAACTAGAATGAAAGTTCAAATGCTTTTCGTATATTTTTTATTTCATCCGTGTGTTTATATTTAATGTGCTTGCAAATGATATCTTGTAGAATATGGTGTTGACAAGTATGACATTGGAACTGGTTTTGGACACTTTGGTGTAGCAGTAGAGGATGTAAGCTAGCTTCTATCAGATTCTCTACAAATCTTTTTGTAAACTCAGCCACACTACATCAGATAATTTTTTAAGAATTACACACTAGATGTACAACCCACTCATATTCCACATCAAGCTAAAATTGCCATATTGTTACTGGCATACAGGATATCATTTGTATTTGATAAGGAGGTCTTAATGAAATCTACTTAATATGCTCTATTGTTATTGATAAGTATGGTTAACCATATAAAATTGAAGCAACAAGCTTTGTACAGACATGTTGACTTTCAGCCTCACCTTATGCTCTTATTTAAATGTGAACCTGCAAAAATTTATGACATTGTAGCATGGTTGGTTGTCACGGCGCTATTGGGTTGTCGACTGATGTTGTCGATTAGAAAATTCTGATATTTCGGGCAACTAGTCGGGCAACTAGTCGACTGACTGGTCGACTGGGTGGCTAATCGGGTCGACTAGTCGACTGACTGCTCGACTAATTTGATTATACTCCAAAAAAATAACTTAATCAACCCTAAATCAGTTCTTCAAGTTTCACGTGGTAAACTTCTTCTCTTTTATATGTATGTAGGCAGACGTATGTGTGTGTATATGTGTATAAGTATACAAATGTGCATAATATTATAAGTATATATATAGTGTACTTGTAGGTATATGTATATAACTATAATACTATATATATATATATGTCTATATCTGCAACTTGTCAATTGATCACTAGACCTTTACGTCCGCTAAAACTTATGATTGATCTAAGGATCCTACTCGAAAGGCTAAATTCAATGATATTACATAATATATGTATTATATTTAATTACAATAATATATTATTTTTTGCCGACTACTAGTCGACTAGCTAGAGATCCATTGACTCGCCTCGACTTACCGACGTGACAACCATGCATTGTAGATTACGTGCAAAAGACGATGAACATCTAGTCGGATATACTATTGTTCGACTTGGGCAGCCTAGTTTTGCCGTTCAATATGTTTGTATGAACTCAAAATTATATTATCCTACACTCCATTTGTTAAGATAGTGGCTCTTGTTTCCTTGCATTTTTGTTCACTTATTATTTCATTTATTTTTGAAAATGAATAGTTTATAATTTTTTATGTGGTCTTGGCTCATGGACATGATGCCTTGATGGTTCATATGTATCTCATGAATGCTTTGATTTTAACGTCCAGGTTGCTAAGACAGTGGATCTGATAAAACAAAAGGGGGGGAAAGTAACTAGGGAACCTGGCCCTGTCGAAGGCGGCAGTACAAAGATTGCTGTCATTGAAGATCCTGATGGCTATAAATTTGAGCTTTTGGAGAGGGGGGCTACACGAGAGCCCCTATGCCAAGTAATGCTACGAGTAGGAGATCTTGATCGGGCAATAAATTTCTATAAGAAGGTATATAAGCATGTCATGTTCTCTTTGCAATTTGAACGATATCTTTGATGCATATTTGTATGTTTCAATTGTTTAGCTAACAGTTTGATCCTCCTTTATTTTTTACTGAAGGCATTTGGCATGGAACTTTTTCAGAAAAAAGACAACCCTGAGTACAAGGTATTCTATTTAGATTCTTATTCTCCGTTCTTTTAAGCAATTGATCTATATAATGTTTTTATCCTCATTTTTGCTTCATGCAACCTTGTGAATGCCAGATTTGCTGGCTTTAAAAGTAAGTATGAAAATATTAGCAAGGAATGTCATTTTACATGCATTAAGTAAATTTTATAGCCAATAGAAAATATAATAGAAATGATAATTCAACAATTGCATAGACAAATCCCTCGGCTTTAGAATTTAGAGCTTACATCAGCATCATCTAAATATCTTCTAGAATTGGTATTGTTTTGCGATAGGGTTGCTTTTTTTATGTACTTATCTTATAATGGCTTTCTTAACAAATTTAAAATTTAACGTTTCTTTTGACAACTCCATCAAAGTTGTAACCTTATACTATCTGTTAACATATCTGTTTATTGATCTTTTGACAACTCCATCAAAGTTGTAACCTTATACTATCTGTTAACATATCTGTTTATTGATCAGAATTTTGCGTATTATCTCATAATTGATCAACTTGTTCATTCGCTCTTGTGCTCATCTCCACTCTCCAGAACACAGTTGCGATAATGGGTTATGGACCAGAAGATAGAACCACAGTTCTCGAACTTACATATAATTACGGTGTCACAGAATATGACAAGGGAAATGGCTATGCCCAGGTGAGCTTTGATATCTATTTAGCAAATCTAGTTTGGATATTATGATTATATACTTCAGATTCTTTTCTTCATGAAATCCAAGCTATACTGGTAATTTCCGCAACACTTGTTTCGTAATATTGTCAGATTGCAATAGGCACCGACGATGTCTATAAAACTGCCGATGCGATTAAAAAGTTTGGTGGAGTTATCACTCTAGAACCCGGACCCTTGCCGATCCTAAATACCAAGATCACAGCCTGCTTGGATCCAGATGGTTGGAAATCGGTATTTCTATAAACCAAAAACTCTATTTCACTTGATGCTTTTTAATTTTAGATATGCAGTGAGACTGCAAAACATGACCATCTGTTAGGCTGGACTTACCTTTTGCAACTGCCAATTTTTTGTTTCTTTTTGCCTGTGTTCGAGTAGAGGTTATTTTGAGTCCCCTGCGTACAAGAAGGGTAGGTGTAAACTAAGCAAATGATACCACAGCAATGTGAATAAAATGGATCTGAAACTTTTGCTGGCCATTTAATAAATTTAGTATTGACTGAGGAACAATTTCATAACTGTTTAAAGCTTTACATAAAGCTACTTTGATTGCTATTTATCAGTTCTAAAGCTGTAGTTGTATATATCTACGAGAAATATACTTTTGCTGGTATCTTATTTATGTTTTAGTCATGTGAAAATAGTCTTATGCTTCTAATAATACATATATTCCTCGAGCATTTCATTGATGAAGTTTGTTCTATAGATTTTATGCCCTAGTTAACCCTGTTTTAAGATTAAAATTCCAGAGTGGATTTATAGGCGTTAGACATGTCCAATGCTGAACAAGATTAATTTATGATCTAAACTATAGCAGCTATCCTGTAAGAAAGTAAAATTTGGCAAATGCTTTTCCATGTTGAATCTCAATGCCTGAATATATATTTTGTGATTTTGCCTTTTTTTTGTTGCAGGTCTTTGTCGATAATGTTGATCTGCTAAAGGAACTAGAATGAAAGGCATCATTATCTTTGTAGCTGATGTAGAATTTGACTGAGTTAATTGAGAGAAGAACCATGATCAGTTTATATTTGCTACTTGAATCATGCCCAGTTTTGTTAAAGCTAATATATATATATTTTTTCTTTTAAATCCACCCCATTAGTAAATGTGTTGATATTACCTTTTCAAAAATTATTACACTAGTTGAAATTTACATGTTTTCACGATGCAGCAACCACTTTTTCTTGTACATAATCATTTAAAGATGAAAAATATGCATGTCATATCAACATCTTCATAATTATATACTTACCTAATTTTATTGGCTTATACCATAATGTACCAAATATACTGAAATATTTTATGGGGCATGGCATTATAACATATTCAGAATCCCCTTGATGGATGACAATGTGTCACCTTTATTTCTTCCTTTTAAAAATTTAAATTTATAGGTATACGTGTAAATATGTCGATTCGTTTTACTATACCACTGAACAACATCATATTTGTGATTCAGTGTCATACGCATTTTAACAAATGGGGTGAAAATGACCATATCTCCGATGAATCATACTACTCCCTCCATTCTAAAATAAGTATCGTTTTAACTTGCTACACATATTTTAAAATATAAAAATAAATTAATTCCACAATTTGCTTTTCAAATATTTTTTATGAAAAAAATTTAAATAATATCACGGGTCTACCGTTGTTCGAAAGAGGCATTCAAGTCATCTTTCCTCCTGAAATTAGGTGCACTGACACAACTCCCTTGGTCGACGTAATTCCTCGAACACGCATTGTTATTTAATTTGAGGTCATGAGTGATGTCTACGTACTCTAGTCACTTAACTTAATAGCTTGATGTCAAGTTCGAGCGTACATATATGACTGTTTAGATTTAAATTTGGTGAGAGTGACATTCCAAATGCCGTGACTCTTTGTTGGATTTTTCGTTAGGGTGGGGATATATTAGAACTTGGCGGTTTAACAATTAACAGTGATGTTTCTGTTAAAATGAATATGGTTATGCAGATTTAGGTTGCAACTGAAATCGTAACTTGTTAGAAGTCTTGGTGCTGGATCCGACAATTTATCACACGATATGAGAAATATGAAAATTTAGTATTTATAATTGTACTTCGAGTATATGACACGAAATTAATGGACACAAATATACACAAATGAGATTTAGTATCGATTTTATGTTTATCCTTTGAATATATATTTCGAGAATTTCTTAGAACATATACTCATTTGTAAGGTTATAAGTCAAATTAGTACAAAAAAATGAACAAACAAATAAATATTATATGCAATTTTATACATTTTATATATAATATACATTTTCAGTTTTGAGAAAAACAATATAAGGAATAATATAATTTATAAATATATTATTTTTATTTTATATATTATACATAAATTTATAATATTGTATGTAGATATGATGTAAATAATTATATTTAATATATATTTGTAGAAATATACTTAATAATATAATATTTTAAAATATTTATCTATTTATTTATATATTAATTTTTTTTAATATTACATGAAAATACTATACGAAAATACATCAACACGAAAATATAAAATTTTAAATGTGTCGTGTTTGTTTTCAAAATTTCAGTAAACGACATGAAAATGAAAAGATACATGACACTAACGAATTGTCCGCCCTCCTCGTACTTCTTCCACTCCATTTTATTTAGATGATTTGAATTTTGCACACATATTTACCTTTACATTGATTATAATGTTCATGTTAGTGCATTAATGTATATTGATTTATGAACACTCAACACATAGTAAATCGAGTACAGAATGGGTTTTTTTTATTGAATAACGTAATTAGAAGATTACTAGAATGTATAATTAATAGGAATATTGATTGAACATAAATTTATACTCCCGTTTTTTTATAAGTCACTTTTACTTTTGACACACATGTTTAGATGTTTTGACCGGATAGTAAAAATTATTATTTTTAAATTTTTTTATTTCTGAATAAAAATATTGATTCCATATTTTAATTAAAAAAAGTAAATTTTAAAAATAATAATTTTTACTATCCGGTTAAAACACCTAAACATGTTTGCTAAAAGTGAAAACGACTTATAAAAAAACCGGAGAGAGTATAATAGAAAGTGAAACAAATTTTTGAGACAAATTAATATAGTAACTCAACCAAATATAATAGAACCGAGAGTATACATTTTGTAAAAATCTAATAAAACTGCATATATTGAAAACCTTTGGGACGCTGCTCAATGCATATTAGACTAACTTCAACCTTCTCTTAGCACAAGTATTTAGGTCCCGTTTGGTATTGCTGTTGTAAACAGGTACATCAGTTTTTTGCTGAAAAACTGTCAGAAAGATGTTTGATAAATTGTAAAATCTGTTGTCTAGAAAAGCGCTTTTGGTCTAAAAGCTGTTGTTAGCAAAAACACGTCCCCTTATGCTTTTGGAAAAAGCGGCTTTCAGCTTTTGCATGAAGTAGGTATCAGTTTCATCATCAAACCGTCCCAAAAATATAATTTTTATATATTATATTTCAAAATATGCATAAATCAAAAAAATTACCAAACAGTCATCTAATTTTCCAGACAACACTTTTTCTCACAGTACAACAGTTTTCAACAGCACTATCAAACGGAGCCTTAGTATTTATATATAATATAAAATATGACTCTTAGCAAATAGGAAATAAATAGATATTTTAATTTCTAACAATAATCATTATACGAAATTCTTATATAATATTTAATTATTAAAAATATTTTTCATTGCTAAAAATATATTATACATTAGGGAGAAAAAGTGATTTTTTAAATAATTTATTATAAACATAAATTATTGATTTAAGTAGTGAGAGTAAACTTTTAGTGATTTAAGGATTACTAAAAAACTGTTCAAGTGGTTAAGGGCTTATCCTCTGTCGTTCCAGGTCCTCAGTTTGACCTGACTCACTCCGAGAATTTCTTTAGAACAGATACTCATTTGTAAGGCTATAAGCCAAATTAGTAAAAAAAAAAAACTGTTCACTCTTTTGCTCAAACTCTTTATATTTTAAAGTTAAGAGCAGTTAGTTTTTTGAAGCTGCTCTTAATTTGCTATGTTATTGATTACAAAATTAAAAGCTGGAAGAAAAGAACTGAAATTATGCAGTACTGTTGATCAAATCACAGCAACACGGCCTAAAAAATTATTAGGGCGTAGTGACGTCATTGACATCATTTTTCCAGTTTTGTGTGCTAAGATTTAAACTTGATTGTCCCACAAGCATTTCAGCAATGCACATGATACATCAGTACATCACACATAAGTTTGTTTGCAAAGCAACGATACAAAATTACGTACAGAGCATGCCCGCGGTTTATCGAATTTGAGTGGTTATAATTTGCAAATAGTCAGATTTGTTGTTATTGGCTAATAGCATCTCCGAGGTACAAAACCTTTTAGTTAAATTAATTTATGTGGCGTCTATGTGTCATTATTTAAAAAATATAGCACTCCAACCATACAATCCCTTAGTAATAAATATGATAATCATGTTTGGTTGACCGTTTTTGTCAGAACAAGCAAATATAATTTTACCTTGTGATAATGATACATAATATCATTGGAGTATACACCACTCCCCTAAGTTAAAATTTTACATTTTAACATTTAATCAACCATTTAGTTAACCATTTTATCTATCATCGTTTGGAGATGCTCTAAGCAAATTTAAATTCGCTACGACATTTAAACAGATATACTTGACTTCTTCTGTATCCTTTAGTTTTTGCTCACTTTTCATCATTGATATAACGTACAATTTTTAAAAATATCTAACTCCATTCTACACTGTGTCAGTGTCAATTTACATTGGTCCCAGAAACATAGTTTAGCAGTCCCTTTAAAAGATATGGTGAAAATAACCAACTATTCAGTTGAAACAAGATGGAGGAAATACAACCGTTATTGGAGAGCAACAAGAAAAAGAATTCTGCTGGCTTCAAAGCTATGTCATGTATTATAGGTATATATTATACTTTTACAGAGTCTAGTCCCCTATTGATGATCTCATTTTTCACATATTGGTTTTGGTAAATGCAGCAACTGCGTCACTCGAGAAGGCAGCAACATTTGGGCTGAGTGCAAACATGATACTGTATTTGGAGAATGAGTATCATATGAGCTTAGTCACTGGCACAAATATAATCACATTATGGACGGCAGCCAGCAATTTCTTGCCTGTTCTTGGTGCTTTTCTTGCTGATTCCTCTGTAGGTCGCTACCCGGTGATCGCATTTGGATCCATCGTTGGCCTTCTGGTATTCGTTTTCGCATTTTTAGTGTCCAAATATTTTAGATTTTGCAAGTCCGGAGCTATTGCCTTAGGTATAGAAACTTGGTTGATAAATATTTTATTACTTTAAACAGTTACATGACTGGTTTTACTTCTTAGGGAATGATTCTATTATGGCTAACAACTATGATTCCACAAGCAAGACCTCCACTTTGTGGTGATTCTACAATACAATGCAACTCCTCCACAACTTTCCAAGTGATTTTCTTGTGCTTTTCTCTCGGACTAACATCAATCGGTGCTGGAGGGATCCGATCAGCTTCCATGGCATTTGGTGCAGATCAATTTGTCAAGAGATACAATAAGGAACAAAGTTCGGCTGCCTTTGAAAGTTACTTTGGCTGGTATTATGCCGCTTCTGTACTTGCAGTTATCATTTCTTTAACTTTTGTTGTCTATATTCAAGAACAATTGGGTTGGCAAGTTGGTTTTGGAATCCCTGCTGTGTTCATGTTGTTGGGAGCCGTGTCATTCTTTTCGGCTTCATCATTCTACGTCAGATCAAAGGATAGATCGAGCTTGATCACTAGCTTTTTTCAAGTGATTACAGCATCCTACAAAAACAGACATTTCACATCAGCCTCACTCGAAAATAATGTCTACCATCATAAAAAGGATTCAGCATTTCTTGTCCCAAGCGAGAAACTGAGGTAAATATAATTTTTATTACATGCTCAGTATTCTGGAATTTTGTGTTTCTATTTCAAGAGATTAGAGATCAAACCTTGATGTTCTATACTGTCAAAGACTAAACCTGATCGATGTCTCACGTTTGTTTGACGTAAAATGTTTTCTTTTGGTAAATATAGGTAAGGAAAATAAGATGTTTGTAAAATATTTTTCATTTTTTTAGATGTAATTACTTTTTTCATTTTCTTAGTTTTTTCCTTTTATCTGTACAATTTTTCTTGACTAATCTTCCTACGGAAACAATCATTGTAAAGTTAGGTAAAGATTTTACATCAAACAAACGGGACCTGAAATGATAAACCTTGTGCAGCTGTTCCCTGACAAGCGATTGTCAACAACCATCTATCCGTGGTTTTTTTTATAGCAGATAGGAAAATACCCAGAGGTCTGCTAAGAAGCGCGGAGGGAGTGATGTAGCCCACTAGATTCACATCAAAAACCTAGTTTTAATACTATCCGCTATAAAAAACCACAGATGAATGGATGTATCATGGGACCAGGACCCTAAATTAATTATGCAGTAGAAATTTCCGACTACTATTCACCTGATAACTTTGTAGATGAGAGAGTAGCAACAATATTGTGGAAACAACGAGCTACCTTCCCCTTCAT
The DNA here is from genome assembly GCA_028671895.1 of Oenanthe sinensis. Classification (NCBI taxonomy): domain Eukaryota; kingdom Viridiplantae; phylum Streptophyta; class Magnoliopsida; order Apiales; family Apiaceae; genus Oenanthe; species Oenanthe sinensis. Next base: position 14,573,317 of record CM053799.1, read on the forward strand.
AGTAAAAACCTCGGAGCACATCGAGTTCTTAATTAACCCCCGTATATTTATTTGAGCTCAAGTCGAAGCTAGTCCATTAATACCGATGCCCATTCATAATAAACATTTCATTTCTATAATTACATAGGTTTCTGAACAAGGCCTGTATTGTTGGAGATCCTGAAAAATATCGTACTGCTAACGGTGATATTCAGGACTCATGGAGTCTTTGTACTGTAGATCAAGTGGAGGAGTTTAAAGCCGTACTGAAGGTGATTCCATTGTGGTTAACAGGAGTCGTAATGTCTGTACCTGTAAGTCAAGGTGCTGTGCTGATAGTCCAAATAATGGCCATGGATCGACACATCACTTCAAGTTTTGAAATCCCAGCAGCATCTTTAAGCATCTTTTTTTTCCTTTGTGCTTTATTATCTATTTTTATTTACAACCGCATAATTGTTCCATCAATATCAAGAGTAATAGGAAAACCTTTTTATTTCACCTCCAAACTAAAAATGGGGATTGGAATACTTTTGTCTATCGTATTCATGGTTGCCTTAGCATTGATAGAATGTATCAGAAGAGGAATTGCAGTTAAACAAGGATTTTCGGAAAATCCAGACGCTGTGGTTAACATGTCTGCACTGTGGATTACACTGCCATTATGTTTGATTGGCATTGGAGAGGCTATGAACTCTGTAGGGCAATATGAGTTTTTTTATTCGGAGTTTCCTAAAAGCATGTCAAGCATAGCTTCAACTCTGCGTGACTTGTCAGTGTCTGTTGGAGGCTTGGTAGCAACTTTTGTGTTAAATATAGTCGATCAGGCCACTACAAAAGGAGGGAAGCCAAGTTGGATATCGAGCAATATAAACCAAGGACATTATGATTATTTCTATTTAGTGATTGCTGGCATGTGTGTTGTCAACATGTTATATTTTCTTCTTTGTAGTTGGGCTTATGGTCCTTGTAAATCGGCCGCAATGAAGGTTTCCCAGGAAGAAGATGAAATATGTCATGGCTCGTGAAGGTAGATGCTGAGAAGTAATAATACTAAACAATTAATATCTTTATTCTCCAATAAGTTCTCTTTGTAATATAAGTTGCCAACCCATATTCTGGCTGCTTGACTGCCTATTTATAGGCCTTTATTAGGTTTTGTGGGCTGCTGGCCCAACATTTGTCCCCCCATCTAGTCTAAAGATCTTTAGATCTAATGGAAAAAATAAATAAATGCAAATATACAAGCGTATCCTATATACAAATGGATTAAAGAAAATGGACAGATAATTTAATTCTTCAAATGGGCTGGCTCAGGAAGAAATCCATGCTGTGAATTTGAATTGCGCAGAGACCGTTGATATTTCCGTAGCCTTTGTTGATGGAGGAATTTGGTAACAACAAAATATGAGGTTCATCGCCAAGATCTAGGGTTGTGTTTTTTATCTGAAAAGTCGTCGGAGTGTGGTGGTTGTTGAATATTGGGGGCTGAGATTGCTACGGTTTTTTAGTTGATGACCGCTCTTAACATCTAACCCCTAACAATGTGCCTACGTACTCCTATTTATAATAAGGGATCAAACCCACGTAATTCTTGCTGAAGTAGAGGCCCGATAGGAAAATGCAAGAGAAACCTACTCGAAAGAGGTCTCCACATTAAGACTTATTTGGGTAGGTCAAAGCCCAGTATAAGACCCAAAAATTTCATGAATCCGACATTGACCCGGAAACCGTGAGCTCTAGTCGGTCCACTACAGCTATTTCCCGGATACCTTGACTGGAGGCCATCACTAGACCTACCTCGAATGTAGGACGCGTCTTAAGCCCCTAGACGAGGGCAACCCGCCTGAGTACAGAGAAATGATCTTCCAAGAAAAGGTTAGCATCACACCATAACTCCTCTACGAGGGCAACCCGAGGAATATGGAGCTATGACCTTCAATTGGCATTGACAGACATAGATGGCGGAGAACCTTCAAATTAATCTTGGAGGCACAGGTCCTTTAATAACAGCAACAATAATCCACCCGAACAACTATAAATTCAGCCCAATAGATACCACCAGCCCATCACAAATAACAAATGCTGAAATTTGGGCATTACAACTACCCCAAATTCCTTGCAATATTGTAAATATAAGAGGAATTAAATCTTCATCAAATTTCGTAGTTACCACGCATATTCCTGATTCTTTATTCACTTCTTTCAAAATTATGTCTTCCACACACTCTTCAAATATCTCACGCATAATAATAACTTTTATGACGTGCCGTGTAAAAATAAAATTACCTCTGAGTGACTTCAAAATCAACAACCCTAATTTTACTAAAATTTTACTCCCATGAGGCGTTGGGAGCCTTCAATAAAATTTTACTCCCATGAGGCGTTGGGAGCCTTCAATAAAATTTTACTCCTATGAGGCGTTGGAAGTCTTCAATAAAATTTTACGTCTTCACTAAAATTTTACTCCCATGAGGCGTCGGGAGCCTTCAATTAAATTTTATGCCTTCATGTTGGTCCCTGATATTATAGAAGGGGAGTTGAATACAATATCTAAAAATAGTCTCTGTATTTCGTATTAAAAAATAATTTTTATTATTATTTATCACAAAATATTAGTCTTAATGAAATACTGTTCAAGTAGAAGATATAATTTTAAACTTGAAAAGTATTACAAGAATTAACTGATGAAAAGTTTATAACTGATAAAATAATCTAGAATGAATTCGACATGAAGTGTTCGAGTTTAATCAATTATATTCAAACTTGCACAGAGATCTGTGAATATTACAATGCATACAAATTTCTAAAATTTGAATATTTTTGAACTTTTCAATCTTGAAATAATGAAGACAATCTTCTCATATATAGAGAGAAAAAAGCTAGTAAGACTTTTGAATAAAACTTATTTAAAAAATCAAAAGACCTTTTAAATAAGCCTATAAGACTTTCTAAATTTGTTGGGCAAGACTTTCTAAATTCGGTAATACTTTTAGAAAACTCGGCAAGACTTTTGAAAAGTCTTGCCGAGCCAAGTGTTTGCTCGGTAAGACTTTCTTAAAAGGTCTTACCGATTTAATTCGGTAAGACTTTTGAAAAAGGTCTTACTGGATTATTTCGGTAAGACTTTTGAAATGTCTTACCGAGATAATTCGGTAAGACTTTTCAAAAAGTCTTACCGAAATAATTCAGTAATTCTATTTATTAAATGCAGCAAGACTTTCTTGACTTATAAAATTAAATCTTCTTTTATCTTAATTAATTCCACAAATTATTAATAAAATAATTCATAAATTAAATTAATTCAAGGTGAATTAATTTAAGTAGATAAATTAAATTATTAATTAACTTTTGATAGAAGAATTAATTTAGTTTCTTCACTGCACAACCCTTGTTGATTTGTCTTGTGTCTTCCTGTCTTTTGTTTGAAAATCACTTGAGCTAGGTGATAAATATTTATTTAATTAGTTGACACACAAATGTATTGTCTGATTCATTTGTGTCATACTAAATAAATATTCATCATCTTTTTTAACATTAATAGCTGTGATCTTTTGTCTTGTTCTTGCTTCTTTCTTTGTCTTCAATATCTTCTAATCTTGGAATCATTCTGTAGTAGACACTTGAGATCTTCTGAATCTTCTGAAACACTACTTCTTTATTTTTCACCGACGCTTGAACATTTTAATGAACTTCTTTCAGTAATAAGTAGCAGCTTCTTTGGAATACTTCTGATTCTTAGGATTCTTTGTGTCTAGTAAACTTTGTTTGTCTTGATTCCTGTTATCGTACTTATTATTTACTTCTTTTTCTTATTGAGTTGAGTTGTCATCTAATTATTACAAATAGGCCTAGTCATATGCCTTTCAATCTCCCCCTATTTGTTGTTAAATATTTAACACATAAATTTCTAGGGGATAACTCAACTAACAACTAAGAAAGTAATTAAGACATGTAAAAACTGTAAATAATAAATAAAGTTATGGTATTATATTTAATAATTTTCCAGATTCATTTTTTTTGAAAGATAAATACAAGATAGTTGTTCATCTAGCACTGAACAAATATTACATAATTTTTCTATCTTGTCCTATCTAAGTCTTCAGTCTTCAGACGTATCAACTTCACCTTCTTCTAGGTTTGAACCTTTATGCACAGTTGTCCTTGGTACCTCTTCAGATTCTGATGTTCCTGTTACAGTGGATTCTCCATACAACTTTCTTTGTTCAGCTCTTGCTAGCTGCCACAATACTTCCTGCTCAACAGGATCTACTATCTCTTCTTCTACATCATATGGCTGAGTTGAATCTATCTTTGGCATTTGCCTAATGTACGAAGGAATTTTCTTTGATAGACAGTAGTTTCTGATCTTTTGCGCAGCATCCAATTTAGCTTGGGATCTGAACTCTTTAGACCTGAGCATCTTCTCAACTTGGATCATATATTTGACTAAATAGCCCTTCAACGATTCCTCATCTAACTTCATTATCTGATAAAACAAGTTAGAGTAAAATCTTACTTCATGAGGATCATATGTGATCTGAGGACTAACAGCTCTCGAAAAGTCTCTGACTGTGTCTCTGAGAAGCTCATTTTCTTCTGAACTTCTTCTTATCTTGTTCAACAGGGTCCATATAACTGACAATGATCTTTTTCTAAAGAATTCTAAGGATATTCTGATTGTTCCATTCCTGTTTGTATAGACTAAGATCTGCCAGTCTTCCAGAATGTTATCAACTAACACTGTGATATAATCAATTTCTTCTTTCAGAGCCTTCATAAAATTATCTAGGCTGTCATTTGATTTTTCCAAGCGCTCAATCAAGGATTGTAACTTGTAGTCTTCAAATGTGCCTTTTTGAAGATTTTCCATGATTGCTCTGGCAGTGTCCCATTTCTTCCCTATTTTGAGCTGCACATCTCTCTTCTTTTCTCTAACTGTTATGGCCCAGAGATTTTGCTTTTCTTGGCTCGCTTCTTTTTCAGCCTTAGTTCTTTCCATGACTAGAGCTTTTAATTTCCCGGTTTTAGCATGACTTGCTTTGATGTCTTCTTTTAGTTTCTTCATTGCCTCTTCATAGGCTGGATTAGCTTTTTTTTTCTTTCGTAAACAAAAATTCTTCATCAAATTCAGTCTCTTCCTCAGCTCTACAGTATTCAGGATTGTATGATTCATCATGAGCACTGTCATTGATGAATTGTTCTTGAGCATAGTACTGTTTTTCTGGTTCTGGATCATACGATTGAAATTGTTCTTCAGAAAATAGCTTTGCTTTGCCTTTAACTTTTTCAGTAGCCCCTTCATCTTCAGCTTCTACTTTCTTCTTTGCTTTCTCCCCCTTAGTTGAGGGATCCTCTTGAGATTTTGAGGCTTCAAAAGATGCCATAAGATTCTGCACGGCCATATAGACCTGCTTCATGCCTTCATTCAAGTGAGTCATTCCATCATCTAGTTTGCTGAATCGTTCAGTGGAGATCTTTTCATTTTCAATTATTGTCAGGGTCAGACTTTTCTCTACTTCATCAATTATGTGATATAATGATCTTACTTCTTTCATATCCTCAGCAATGAGACTCTACACATCCTGGATATTTTGAGTTTTTAAAAGTATGGATGACTTGACATTCTCAACATCGTTACGCACAATTGTCAGCTGTTCTGTTACAAAGACAGACTTGGTTTCTGCTTGTGCTTTTTTTTTTTTGGCTAGTTCAGTTTGGACAATTTGTATTTCCTTCTAGAGAGCTTCCATCTTGGATAGTAGTTCATTGTGTGTGTGTGCACTCACCTCGCTTGCACTCCTGTTTGTTTGACTTAAACTATGTGCAGGTGTTTCGCTCGGTGTTTGCCTCACGTCACTCGTGTTTTGCTCCTTTCCAGATTCCGATGATGTACCTGCATATATAATAATAGCTTTTGAAGAGTCATAATGCTCTTCTGATTACTGTGAAGGCGCGTCCTCAACAAGTTTAACTTGAAGTGGCTCCGCTACTGACGTAGCTACTCCGTGAATGGAGTCCCAACTCCCTCTAAAGAGTGGTTGCCTCTCAAATCCACCAGTGGATTCGAGACCTTCTTTTAAAAGAACTGGATGTAAGAAATCCAGGGGGGTCACCACCTTAGACAATGTATTGAGTGGCTCATTAGAGAGTTTGTGGTGCCCCTAAATACCTGTAATGGTATTGGATGCTGCACTGCACCAAAAATGTCTTGATCCACTATGAATGTGGCATCCGACGAGTTTTCTTCAAAAACATTTTGTTCAACAATCATTGTGCGCTCTTGTGATTGAGTTTCTGCAAGTGGAGGACCTGCTAGTGTGAGAGCTAGCAGTGTGTGATAATTTGAATTTGAACCGGATGCCGTGGCTGTACGGCGAATAGAATCACCCGTTTGATCGAGTGTATCTAGAGAATCTTGGATAGCCGTTTCAAAATCCATATCCCATTGATCGGAAAATGATGAGTCTGCAGTTGTCTCAGGTACTGATCTCGATCTTTTGGAAGGTGGAGACAGAGCTGCGGGTTCACTTTCACTTCCACTTCTCCCCCTAACTTTTTAACAGGTTTCTTCCTCTTTCGAATATGACTTAGTGAAGTAGGTGAATGAGAAACTGTTTGGGGCTCTAACTCACCCTGGGTTTGAACTTGTGAGTTTTCAGGTTCATGGCCGAAGTCCTGAAGTATAAGACCACAATCATAGTCCGCCACAGATAAATTTAAATTTATATTACTTATAGATATATGAGAGAAATTAGAAGCTAAGGTGTATAATATTACCTGTTATTCCTGTGCTTCCTGTTCTGCATGGAAAGCAGCTTCAATTAGTAGCTGCGTAGAAATTTCCGATTCCATTTGCACTTTTACTTGCTTATGCTGATGCAGTTGAGCCTGTGCTGGGTTGGCTATTATGTTGAAAATACCAGCCATATATTCTGTGAGATGAATGAGTTACTGGATACGTATTTACCCTTGCGGGTGGAGCTATATCCTGGAAGTCTGCTAGACAGACTATTATAACTCGGTCTACTTTTGAGGCTGAGTTGTATGCACTAGATACCACAGGGACGGAGGCTGAATGGTTGCATGGACTTATGTCTGTAATTCCTGTAGTAAGCCAACCGCTACCTGCTCTTGCTATTCATTGTGATAGCTGTACAACTATCGACAAGATAAACAGTAAGAAGTATAATGTGAAAACCAAGAGACACGTCCAAGTTAGACTAAAGTCTATAAGGGGTTTGGTGTCTGACAGGATCATTGCTATTGAGTTTATTGGAACTCAAGATAACCTGGCTGATCCTTTGACTAAGGGACTTGAGCATGCTGTTGTCCTTAAGTCGAGGTTGGGGATGTGACTGACAACCCAGTTTGAGTCATCAACAGCGGGAACCCAATACACCTGAGAGGAGATCCCTCGAAGTGTATTCAATGTGGTAATAATAAGTTGTAAGGATGATTCAGTAGTACCTCTACTACATATATCTAGATACTCACGTATCTAAGTCTTTCCCTTGTAAACCTCAAGAGGTACTGTAACTGCTAGTGAGCAAGAGTTTTAAGAACTCTGAATGGGGTCAAGTCGTGAGACGAGATGTTGGCAGTACATCTTTGGAGATGCCCGGCTAAGCGAATGTTATTGTGTGGTCGCAATTAGAGGATAGAGTTATTCCTCAAAGCATTCGACAAACAGGATCGAGACATGACCATTAATGTCTCAAAGCCGTATATCGGCACCATAGCCTTTGACTTGTCGTCGTCTATGGAGTGTGGTTACACACAAATGGATAAAGATTCAAGGTGAAACATTCCATCTATATCTGGTAGCCATCGAAGTAGAGGACTTAGGAGGGTTCAAACCTTGACCGGTACCAACTCTGAAAAGCAAGTCATGAGTAGAATCTGATATGCATTTCTGTATGGATTTGTGGGGTATTGTTAGAAAATGGAAAGTTTGAGACATATTTTATATATGTTCTTGATGTAATTTCCGGAAACTAATAATTAGAGGTTGTTCCTTGTTATGAGGACTTAAACTTTCATGTTTAGATCTAAAACATTTTCTTAGTGTAATTCATAGATAAATTGAGTAGAAGTTGCTTGTTTGAAATGGGTTAAATGAGTTGTCCCACATTGAATATGTAATATGGGTGAAGGTGTTTTATATGCATATATGTGCAAGGGTAGTGTCAACTACTAAGGCATGTGAGGGTGCATGGTGTACTAGTGTGCCCTCGCGCGCACACACGCACGCGCCGCCGCCGCCTCGCCACGCCACGCCACGCCTCGACTCGACTCGGGTCGGGTCGGGTCGAAGGGCGATTTGGGCGAATGTCTCGGCGTCTCGCGTACGCGAGGCGACCTGGGCGAGGAATTTTATTACATGATTAATTAATTTAATTATGACTTTAAATATTATTTTAATATAAATATTGAATCAAAGTTGCTGTCAGCATAAGTGTAAAGTTACTGTCAGGAATTTGCAAAGGTGTTGTCACAGAATTATAAAAGTTACTGTCAGCATAAGTGTAAAGTTACTGTCAGGAATTTGCAAAGGTGCTGTCATAGAATTATAAAAGGTGATGTCAACAGATTTATAAAAGGTGCTGTCAACAGATTTATAAAAGGTGTTGTCAACTGATTTTATAAAAGGTGTTGTCACAGATTTTATAAAAGTTGTTGTCAGTGAGTTTGACATTAAACTCTGACTGTTACCGATTCTGATATATATTCTATTAAATGCTTTTTAAGTCAGAATAATTATTTTAATTAATGTTTTATCTGCTGTTATGTTTTATTATATTATATATACATAAAAATGTTGGAGATAGGAAAGACGAATTTTAACACAAGTTTGAGAAAACCCTAACAGTCATACTCTGTATTTTCCACATTAATATTCATACAGATTTTGCATAAGGTTTTCTGGGCGAACTGAGGTGCAGGTCGTTGTTGAGTGCTACGTATCTGTGGACGAAGTACTCTGTGCTGTTTTATCCTGGAAGTGATATTGCTGCAACCCAATACAACGTAGTGGGGCAATAATCTCTTCAAGAACAGTCAAGACTTCTATCAAAGCTTGGCGACTCAGCTGTTCATTGGTTCTATCAGTGTATGCGAAAAAGCTTCTATTAGAGCTAAGACTTCTATCTTTTCTCTTGTCTTTACAGTTACTGATTTATATATCTTGTTTTTACCTTCGTGCTTTGTTTCGTTAATTGGTTTAATCTGCTTGTTCTTGTTAAACTGTTTATATAATTGCCCCATTGTTGTGTGTAGTTTTGAGTTACTCCCAACAGTAAATATAATTGTCCAAGCATTCAACAATCTGACATGACTGATCAAACGTACATTTCTTTGAAAAGATCGATACAAAATTAGCATGACTGCTGCACACCGAGAAACATAAGCATGACTAATTATTGACTATTATATGTAGGTCTTAGAAATTTATATACAAACGTGTTGATGATAAACCTTTCATGTGATCATGTTCATGTATACATTTAGCTTTCTCAATAAAGCCTGTATTGTTGGAGATCATGAAATATATATACTTGACTGGGGGGCACATTCCGGACTCATGGAGTTAAAAAAAAGCCTATATTTATGTTTGTCTTAGCATTCATAGAATATATAAGAAGAGGAATTTGTTGGAAAGTAATTCAGAAAATTCAACAATATATTATGAATGTTCAGATTCATGTATATGCAGGTTCATGTATTATACATATGTTCATGTACTACATTTAATTATGCATTTAGAACCATCTAAGATGTATCTATATATATCGTATCTTATATGGCTTTGTAAGATAGACACCAAGATCAGAAACAAATATTATATAACAGACCAGACCATATTTTTCATATAAAAAACCTTTCAATACTTCTTCCTGCGTACTGCTGCTAGTATAACAGAATTGCAGTTAAACAAGGATTTTTGGAAAATCCAGAACCCGTGATAAACATGTCTGCACTGTGGATTATACTACCATACTGTTTGATTGGCACTGGAGTGGCTATGAAATCAGTAGGGCAATACGAGTTCTTTTATTCAGAGTTCCCCAAAAGCATGTCAAGCATAGCTTCGACCCTGCATAACTTATCCTTATCTGTTTAAAGCTTGGTAGCAGCTTATATATTAAAAATTATTGATCAGGTTTCAAGAAGAAAAGGGGATCCAAGTTGGATACCAAGCAGTATAAATCTAGATCATTGTGATTACTATTATTTGGTGATTTCTGGCTTATGTGTTGTCAACGTGTTATATTATCTTCTTTGTAGTTGGGCTTATGGTCTTCGTGAAGTGGTCGTGGTGAAGGCTTCTCAGGAAAAAGATAAAGACGATATTTAAGCAAAAGTAATCTCGATGAAGAAGTTCAACACTATGATCTTAATAAACTGCTAATAATATTGTAATAATTTGAGATTTTATTGCAAATAAAGTAGAGACGTTTCACCTATACAAGTTCCTTGCGAACCACAAGAGAAAGGAAAGTAGCAGGGTAATATTTATGCAAGCACCAGAGAGAACCCTACCCGACATGAGCCAGCTTTATTTGTGCAGACAAGCATGTTTTTGATTATGTAGCTCTCTAGCACCGTATTCTGGGAGGACCAGGAAAAAAAATCAAAGCTTCGGATATAATTAGCTACTACTGATTGCGTACAATGTAGTATGATAAAATCAAAGAAATGATAAATGAGCTCCAAACTATCGACCTCCAAACAGTACGTATAAGTGTTGTACATTGGAGCTGGTTTAGCAATTCCATAGAAATAGTTGAAGTTTTTGTTTTAATTCAATTTCCTAATCCAACATAAAATCCCAAGTTTTTATCGAGCTATATCATTTACAGCATTTAAAACCAGACACTTAAATGAAACTGTTTTGTTGTATCTGTATCATTAATTAATTAATTCAGTATCCTTTTAGTATATTTCTAAATTTTATTAGTTTATTGTATCAGTTGTTTTTTACATGTCAAGTATTTATTTAGATAGCTATCTATATTTTCTATTTTCTCTAGTTGTGTTTTATTGGATTATTGGGCTATTATTATTTTTGTTTTAAATCACAAATAAATGACCAAACATACAAAAATATTGAGTGAATATTTTTTTCACCACACAAAATTTTATATTATCATACATATGTCTGGTTTAAAGATGTAGATGTTTTTTTAATATAAATTTAGCACTTGATTTTGTACTTGGACATTGGTACTGATTTTCCTATTGTGGATGCCAAGTAAAGTTATTTTCTCACATACAATGCACATGATTGAATATGATTGATCACTCATTTGTTTCTAGAGCAAATCTAGTGTACAAAGAAGATACATTGTTCTTTGGTGCTAAGCAGCATTGCATTTCAAGAATTAGATGGAGGAAAAAGAGCCTCTTCTGGAGAGCATCAACCAAAAGAGCTATGGTGGATTCAAAACCGGCCATGTCATGCATCATAGGTAAAAATATTTACTTCTGTAGTCTCTGTCCTATATTGATAATCTCATTCTTCACATATTGGTTTTGGTAAATGCAGCAAACGAGTCATTGGAGAAAGCAGCTACTTTTGGGCTGACTGCAAACATGATACTCTACATGGAGAATGAGTATCACTTGGACTTGGTCACTGGCCATGGGATGATGAATATAATCAATTTATGGACTAGCAATTTCTTGCCTGTTCTTGGCGCTTTACTTGCTGATTCGACTGTGGGTCGCTGCCCAATGATCGCATTTGGATCCTTTGTTAGCCTTGTGGTATTAAATATGTGTTTTGCTAATCAGATTTTTTCTGACTTACAAGTCAAAATTATATATACTTTTTTCACACTTCTAGGACGTCAGATAAATAAACACTGGCCATTTTCTTAAGTTTAATTTTTACTAATTTTTCTGATAGTAAAATTTTATTATCAAGCTATTGTTAGTTTAAAAATATTGCAAGATGAAGACCCTTTTCTGTTACGTTAGAAACTTGGTTGTTACATATTCATTGATTAAGTTGTTAAAATTATCTGTATACTGCAAGGGAAAAAAGAGAGTGGTATTTCTGACAATCTTTAAACAAAATCAGTAATTAAGCGCATCAAAAGTTCATTTTTGTTGTAAATTGAATCGAATTGATGTTGTAGGGAATGATTCTGTTATGGCTAACAACCATGATTCCACAAGCAAGGCCTCCTTTTTGTGGTTATTCTACAACACACTGCAACTCCTCCACAGCTTTCCAAGTGATTATCTTATGCTTCTCTCGGACTCTGCATCTATTGGTGTTGAGGGCATCCGATCAGCTTCCATGCCCTTTGGTGCATGTTGATGAAGGAATTTGGTAACAACAAAATTTGAGGTCCATCACCATAATTAAGATCTAGATGATGTTTTTACCTGAAAAGTCGTCTGAGTGGGGTGGTTGTTGAATATTGAGGGCTGAGATTGTTAGGGTTTTTTAGTTGGTGGAGGCTCTGAACGTCCAACCCCTAACAATGTGCCTACGTACTCTTATTTATAATAGGGGATCAAGCCCACGTAGTTCTTGCTGAAGTAGAGGCCCGATAGGAAAAGGCAAGAGAAACCTACTTGAAAGAGGACTCTATATTCAGGCTTGTTTGAATAGGTCAAAGCCCAGTATAAGGCTCATTCATGGATCCGACATTGACCCGGAAACCGTGGGTTCTAGCCGGTCCACCACAGCTATTTCCTTGGATACCTTGATTGGAGGCCAGCACTAGATCCACCGTAAATGTATGACACATCCTAAGCCCCCAGACGAGGTCAACCCGCCTGGATACAGAGAAAGGATCTTCCAAGATAAGGTTATCAGCACACCATAACTCCCCTGCGAGGGCAACTCGAGAAATACTAAGCTATGACCTTCAATCGGCATTGACTGACATAGATGACGGATAGACAATGACTGACGGAGAGGTAATGACTACCGGAGAGCTTTCTTCAATAACAACAACAATAATTCACCCGAACAACTATAAATTTAGCTCAATAAATACTAGCTCATTACAAATAACACATGCTGAAATTTGGGTATAACAACTACCCTCAATTCCTTACAATATTGTAAATATAAGAGGAATTAAATATTCAACTTTTTCATCACCAAATTTCATAGTTATCACATATATTACTGCTTCTTTCTTCACTTCTTTCAAAATTATGTCTTCCATACACTCTTCAAATATTTCACGCATAATAATAACTTTTACGACGTGCCATGTAAAAATAACCCCCCTATAACTCTTTTGCATCATCATATAATATGTTCATGCCTAATAAGGTCGCATTATGAGATTTAGGCACACTATGTGTTTATATGCTTCTTCATACCATCATAATTACCCTCATTATCAAACCAAATCTCCACATTAATATTTAAGATACGTCAAGATGATGATAGAAACAATTAAAACAAACTCATTGAGAAAACATAACTCCATTTTTCTTTTTATATATTAGGCATGCCTTAAGTAATTTCATCAACAAGCATAGTTCTCAGACCCCCCAGCCATCAATCAAATTTTGAACAATGAAAGGCCTGTAATAAAATATTAACCCATGAAGCACCGCCAATAAAAATTTAACCCATGAAGCCTCTAAGAAAGATTAAACTCATGAAGCCTTCAAGGAAAACTAAACTCATGGGAGCTTCAAGAAAAACTAAACAAAATTAACTCTGAGTGACTTCAAAATCAACAACACCCCTAATGGTCTTCAATAAAATTTAACACGCCAAAAGTCTTCAATAAGATTAATCTCTGAATCTATTCAATAAAAGTTAACCTCACAAAAAATCTTCAATAAAATTTAATCCCTAAAAGACTTCAATAAAATTAACCTCACAGTTTCTTCAATAAAATTTAACCCCCAAAAGTCTTCAATAAAAATTAAACCCATAAAAAACCTTCAAGAAAAATTAACTCATAGGAGCCTTCAATAAAAACCAACCCATGAAAGCCTTCAAAATCTGCAACACCACCATCTTATAATATAGTGCATTTGATTAATGTTATGCATGCAATGAGTGCGATGAATGAATTTCCCCTCCTAACATTTTTCCTCCTAAGATGTGGATTTCCCCTCCTTCTAGCACCAATTTATTGATGGAGGAATTTGGTAACAACAAAATTTGAGATCCATCGCCATAATCAAGATCTAGGGTGATGTTTTTTACCTGAAAAGTCATCGGAGTGTGGTGGTTGTTGAATATTGGGGCTTAGATGGTTAGGGTTTTTTAGTTGGTGGGGGCTCTCAACGTCCAACCCCTAACAATGTGTCTACGTACCCCTATTTATAATAGGGGATCAAGCCCACGTAGTTCTTGCTGAAATAGAGGCCCGATAGGAAAAGGCAAGAGAAACCTATTTAGAAGAGGACTCTACATTCAGGCTTGTTTGGATAGGTCAAAACCCAGTATAAGGCTCAAGGACTTCATGGATCCGACATTGACCCGGAAACCATGGGCTCTAGCCGGTCCACTACAGCTATTTCTTTGAATACCTTGACTGGAGACCAGCACTAGATCCACCGCAAATGTAGGACACATCCTAAGCCTCCAGACGAGGGAAACCCGTCTGAGTACAGGGAAATGATATTCCAAGATAAGCTTAGCAGCACACCATAACTCCCCTACGAGAGCAACCCGAGGAATACAGGACTATGGTCTTCAATCGACATTGACTGACATAGATGGCGGAGAGGCAATGACTGACGGAGAGCCTTCTTCAATAACAACAATAATCCACCCGAACAACTATAAATTCAGCCCAATAAATACTAGCTCATTACAAATAACACATGCTGAAATTTGGGCATAACAGTGCAGATCAATTTGTCAGGAGATACAATAAGCAAAGAAGTTTGTTGCCTATATTGAGAACACTTTGGTTGGCAAGTTGGTTTTGGTGTTCCCGCTCTGTTCATGTTGTTGGGAGCTTCGATATTCTTTTCGGCTTCCTCATTCTACTAGCTTTTTCCAAGTGATTGTAGCATCCTACAGAAACAGACATTTCATTACTTTATGTAGGTTTCTCAATAAAGCCTGTATTGTTGGAGAACCTGAGAATTACTTGACTGCCGATGGAGACATTCTGGACCCGTGGAGTCTTTGTACAGTTGATCAAGTGGAGGAGTTAAAAGCCATGCTGAAGGTGATCCCAATGTGGTCGACTGGAGTTTTAATATCTGTAATTTTAAGTCAGGGTAGTTTACAGCTTGTCCAAGCATTGTCCATGGATCGACACATCACTTCAAGTTTTGAAATCCCGGCAGCATCTTTAGGTGTCTTTACTTTCATTTCTGCCATATAATCTATTGTTTCTTATGACCGCCGCATAATTGTTCCACTGGTATCTAGAATAACGGGAAAACCTTTTCATCTGACCTCTAAAATGAAAATGGGGATCGGAATACTTTTGTCTGTATTAGCCATGGTTGTCTTAGCATTTATAGAATATATTCGAAGAAGAATTGCTACTAAACAAAGTTTTTCAGACAATCCAGAAGGTGTAGTAAAAATGTCAGTGTTGTGGCTTGTACTACCAAACTGTTTGGCTGGCACTGCAAGGGCCATAAACGCTGTTGGGCAATGTGAGTATCGTTTTCTTCAACTTATATGTTAAATATTATCAACCAGATTACAAGTAGAAGAGGAAAGCCTAGTTGGATATCAAACTAACATAAATCAAGGTCATTATGATTACTATTTTCTAGTAATTTCTGGATTGTGTGTTGTCAACATGTTAGACAAAACAATCACAAATATATGATCTTGAATGTTAGGTTGTTAGAATATAATATATGATTCTAATAAGTTGATATCCTAATACCTTGAGCTTTCAAGAAAACTGGTAACTTAACATTGGTGATGAAATCTTTTAGCTACATTGCAGATTTACAGCTTAGAGGATTAGAGTTCGAAAGAATTGTGAGTAATAAATATGTTTGCTCGGTAATAAGATGGCAATACTTAAATTTTCTGTCTAAGGCATGAGTGCGGGTTGCCTACTTGATGGATCCAAGGTCCAATCCGATTCGAGGTCGAATATATAAATTTCCCTCAAATTAATCAAATTCGATATACATTAATTAATAAAATAAAATCTAATTTTTTTATTGTCAAGTTCATCAGTCAATTTTATGTCTAAATTTGATATCTATATTTTTAATAATTTTGGTTTTTGCCGCATTTAATTCTTATATGTTACAATATTGTCATCATTTGTTATAATAAAATAGGAAATGGTGTATGTAATACTTATTAAAATTAGTTAACAATTATATAATTTAATTTAATTTTTCTATTTAATTTATATGTATTAAAAGTGTTAATCTTATATTTTAATATTAATTAAAATAATTAATAAAAAAACTAATTATATTAATGTACCCGTGAACTGAATATAGTGAATATGAAATAGGTTTTAAAATATTCAATACTTAATTAAATTCGAAAAAAGAAATGAATTTAAATATAGATTTAGGTAACCTCGTTCAAACCCGGTTCATTGACACTAAGTGTGGGTATAAAGTTTTTTTTTTTTGCTAAATTGGTATTAAGAATTTATGCAGATGATTATCAGTTTTTTTAACAAATAATTTACTATACCAGTTTAAAATTTTAATATATATATATATATATATTTATATTTATATAATCCCAAATCTAATTAGAATTGGAAAAAAACGAAAAACCTTTTTTTTACCTTATTTGAAAAGAAAAGAAAAATAACCCCGCTGACATTAAACGAGCTTTCTATTTTTCATCTAAATTTGCCCTCTGAAGTACATCAAATATGAATTTAAATCCATATTATAAAATATCCGGATAAAATTTGGAATATATGAAATCCTCCGATATTTTAAACAAAAATATGAAAATATGTTATATTATTAATTAGTTTTAAAAATATTACAGTAATATATAGACAAAAGAATGTGAATAAAGTCTTTATATGAATTTTCAAAAATACAATTTATATTTTTTATACTATTACTAAATTTAAAAAATTGAAAATGCATGTTGAACATAAGTTAAAAAAAAAAAGTAGCTCACTTAAACTCCGTTTAGAATTGATGTCGAAAACTGATATGCGGTAAAAAAAAGTGCCGGTGAAAAATAAGATGATTTTTTGATAATTTTTTTTATTTGTGGATATTTTGAGATTTAATATATAAAAATAATAATTTTGAAAAGATTTGATAATGAAACTGACCGTTACATTTTATAAAAGTTGAAAAACAGTCCTTTTACAAAAGTTTTATAACAACCGTTTTTAGACAAAAACACTTTTAAATTTAAAAAAACACTTTACTGAATTTTTGAGTAAAAAACTGCTACAGTAATAGTAGTACCTGGAATATCAAACCAGGGCCTTAGACCCAGCAAGAGACAGTTGAATTGTAAAATATTTCATAAACTAATTCAAATCACTCGAAAGCCCTTTCTCCGATATATATTGCATATAACAAGAACCGGCATAACAAATATTGTATAGCATACCATAAACACGTGAGTATATAATTTACATATATAGTACCATGCAAAAACCCTAATAAACTCTCTCCGCCCTTTCACCTCTCTCATATTTTTCCATATATATATACATATTCATTGATCATAACTTTCCAGTTAATTCTACAAATCTTGGTAACAAAATAATTAAAACAAGTACGTACAATGAGAAAGCAGCAGCGCCTTGTGATTGATGAGAAAGTTGAAGTGAGATCTACTGATGATGGGTTTCTTGGTTCTTGGCATTCTGGTACTGTGGTTTCTTGTCAAAAGGGTATTAGATTAGTTCTATATGATCATCTTTTATCTGATAATAATGATAAGCTTATTGATTCTGTTAAAGTTAATAATGTTCTTGATGGGTTTGATTGTATGGTAGTCGTTGATTGTTGTTTTCGGGGTTTAATACGTCCTTTATCGCCTTTAGTTGATTTTGATATGTGGGGTGTCAAGTATGGACAATGTGTTGATGTTTATTATAGGGATGCTTGGTGGGAAGGTGTGATTTTTGATCGGTGTGATGGGGTTAAAGAAAGGAGTGTTTTTTTTCCGGATATAGGTGATGAATTGATGGCTGATGTTAGTGATATGAGAGTTAGTCAAGATTGGGATGAGGGTAGTGGGGTTTGGAAGATGCGTGGGAAGTGGTTGTTTCTTGAGCTTATTGATGAATTCGAGAAAGAGTTTTGGCCGATTGTTGTTTCTATTAAGCAGATTTGGTATGATGTTAGGGTGAAGAAGGGGTTTGTTGAGAATGTGAAGGAGTGGACTTGTTTAAAGAATGATGCGTGGAGAGGGTTGTTGGAGGAAGTCCTTGCGGATAATTTTAAGTTGACTGTGAAAGAGTTGTATGGGGAGTTGGAGATTTCGGGGGTAAAGGGATTAGAGGAATGCTATAAGATTTTGGAATTAAGTGGATCTGATTTGTATGATTTGATAAAGAGTAAACCTTTCGATGAGATTAGTGGAGATCAAGTGCTATCAGTTGAGGAGAGTGATAGATTGGATATGTTGCCTTTGTCTAGCTCAGTCAAACCTACAGTTGAAGATGAATCAGGACATGGTTTATGTGCTAGATATGATGATTCTTGCAATAATAGTCATAATGTGTCAAAGAAAAGTGGGCACCATATTTGGTTTTTAGCTGACATTGCTCCCAAGTGTTGTGACGATGCCATTGAGGTTTACTTCAAGTATAAATCATCCAAGAATGAAAAGACTCCTCATGAGGTTGCGGTAAATCTTAGGAGACACCTCTTATTTCTTGGCTGGAAAGTTGAATATCTTCAGAAAGAAGGTTTTCGGAGATGGCGTTATACCCAACCTGATGCCGATGAGAAATGCTTTAATTCACTTGTCAAAGTCTGTATGCAAATCAAGAAATCTGATTCTGCATCTCGGTTTCCTCCGGATGACCAAAATAGACTGTCAGATGACCAAAATGGATTGCCGGATGCTTCTGATTCTATGGTTTTAACTCCATTAGCAGAGAAGTCTCAAGGATGTAAAAATGAACATGTGAAAACTTCTCTGTGTATGTTAGAATATGAATATTGTCCGCAAGCTGTTATAAACTATTATTCACTTGAAATCAACAAAAAAATACACCCTAAAGATCATGATAAGCTTAAGGATATGCAACTGAAAGCAAAGAAGCACCTGTCTGCTGTTGGGTGGAAGTTATATCCTGTACACAGAAATGATAGGAAGTCGAAAGAATTAAGGTATAGGTCACCATGGGGAAAGTTGTACTGTTCACTTCGAACAGCTTGCAAGGGCTTTTTAGATGAAAATAGAAATGTGTGGAAGTTAGCTAATGCGCAGTTGGCTGGTGAGGGTCCGTGTTCAACTATAGCGACCAAGGTCTACTTTGACGGGAAACATGAAAAGAAAAGAAAGAGTAATGCTCAACATCTTGCCTCATGCCCTCAGCCTCCAAAGTCTCTGAAGAAAAAAAGTAATTTTATGGATGTTCAAGCTAGAGATGATCCGAATATTTCAAACCATGTATTGGGCACAAGAAAAAGCGCTCGTGAGGAGGTAGTACCATCTTCCGATCAGAGGAATCCTCGAACCGTCTTGTCTTGGTTAGTAGACAACAATATGGTTTCGGTCAAGGATAAAGTACTATATCAGAGGGATGGTATAGCAATGGCAGAAGGTCGGGTGACTGGTGCTGGAATCAAGTGCAAGTGTTGCAAGGAAATCTTTTCTGTAAGTAACTTTGAAGTTCATGCTACAGGTACGCGCAGTCAACCTTCAGCCAATATAATTCTTTGCAAGAATGGCAAGTCCCTACAACAGTGCCAGATAGAATTGAGAGGGAAGATTAATGAAGAGGTGGAATTGACAAGGAAGATTAATGAAGAGGTGATCGGTAAACAGCAGGAACACCAGAACAACGAAGACAAAGACGACGTATGCTCAGTTTGTCATTCTTATGGTACATTGATTTTATGTGATCACTGTCCATGTGCTTTCCATTCCCGTTGCCTAGGATTGAAAGAGAATCCAGATGATATGGTTTGGTTCTGCCCATCATGTTGCTGCAGAATTTGTGGTGGGGGTGAAGAAAGTGGTCACTCTGAAGTATCTCCGGATATTAGTTTTATTAACTGCAATCAGTGCGAGCGCCGATATCATATCAATTGCCTAAGGTTGAAAGATCTTGTGCCGGATAGTTATCCTAAAGGATATTGGTTTTGCACTAAAAAATGTGAACAAATTTCATTTGCACTCCAAAAGCTTTTGGGTAAGCCGGTTCAAGTTGGGACAGATAGTTTAAGTTGGACTTTATTGAAGTATGTTAATCCCTATGAATCTGATCAGGATCTATCTGATATTGCAATATCTACGGAGAATTATAGCAAACTTAATGTTGCTCTTGGAGTGATGCATGAGTGTTTTGAACACGTGGAGCAACCTTGTACCAAGAGCGATCTTGTTAAAGATGTTATATTTAACCGATGGTCAAAGATAAACCGTTTGAACTTCCGTGGGTTCTACACAGTGCTTTTAGAGAAAAATGATGAATTAATTAGTGCGGCTATTGTAAGAATATATGGAGAAAAGGTTGCAGAAATACCTCTTGTTGCTACACGTTTTTTATATCAAAGACGAGGAATGTGTCGCATTTTGTTAAATGAGTTTGAAAAGTTACTCAAAGAACTAGGAGTTGAGAGGCTAGTTTTGCCTGCTGTTCCAAGTTTGCTAAACACTTGGACATCCTCATTCGGCTTTTCAGTGATGCCCCGATCTGATAGATTGAAACTATTGGATTATACTTTCCTTAATTTTCAGGGCACCACCATGTGCCAGAAACTTTTATAGAGAAGTAGTGGTGTTTTTGGAAAGCTAGCAAAGCATATGGGAGCTTAGGTCACTTGATAGGTGCGTTTCAGTAACACACTAAATGTACAGCTCACAATTGTTCTACATCAAGCTAAAATTGTAATTTTGTTACTTGCATAACTTTTTACTATTTTATCATTTTAGGATTCATTCAATCTCATTTATGTGCCCCAACAGACATGTATATATTGGACAGGATATGATTTATATTTAATAAGGAGGTCTCTATGAAATCAATGTAATATTTCCTTTTGTCATTGACAAGTATGGTTAACCATATAAAATTGAACATATTGGCTTTTTCAGCCTTGCATTATTCTCTTATTTAATTATGAACATGCAAAAATTTATGACATTGTACGTTACGGGCATAGACGATGAACATCTAGTTGGATATACTATTTGGCAGCCAAAAAAATAAAACGGGGAAAGTAACTAGGGAACTTGGCCGTGTTGAATGCAACGGTACAAAAGTTGTTGTCATTGAAGATCGTGATGACTACATGGGAGCCCCTTGCCAAGTAATTTTACTAGTAGGAGAGGAAACCTACATGGGATCCCCTTGCCAAGTAATTTTACTAGTAGGAGATCTTGATTTTATATAAAGGTATACAAGTATGTGATACTTTCTTTGCAATTTGAACGATATCTTCACGGCATCTTTGCATGTTTTAATTGATTAGTTAACAGTTTGATTCTCTTTTATGTTTTATTGAAGACATTTGGCATGGAACTTCTTCGGAAAAGAGACAACCTGAGTACAAGGTATGTTATTTGATTATTATTCCCAGTTCTTCTAAGCAAGTGAGCTATAAAGATGTTTTTATCCTCATTTTTGCTTCATGCAACCTTGTGACTGCCAGATTTGCTGACTTTAAAAACTTGTATGTAAATATTAGCAAGGAATGTCATCTTACACTCATTTAAGTAAATTCTGCAGCCAACAGAAATTTAATAGAAATGATAATTCTAGAATTGCATAGACAAATCCCTCGGCTTAAGAAATTGGAGCTTACATCAGCATCATCTAGATTTCTTCAAGTGGTATTTGTTTTGCTATAGGGTTGCTTTTTTATCTACTTATCTTATAATGGCTTTCTTAACAAATTTAAATTTTAACGTTTCTTTTGAAAACTCCATCAAAGTTGTAATCTTATACTATGTGCTATCAGTTCAGTTTATTAATCATTCGTTTTTGTGCTAATCTCCACTGTCCAGAACACAATTGCGATTATGGGCTATGGACCAGAAGATAGAACCACAGTTCTTGAACTTGCATATAATTATGGTATCACAGAATACGACAAGGGAAATGGCTATGACCAGGTGAACTTTTGATATCTATTTAGCAAATCTGGACTGGGTATTATGATTATATACTTCAGATTCTTTTCTTCATGAAAGTCCAAGCTATACTGGTAATTACAGCAACAATTGTTTTGTAATATTGTCAGATTGCAATAGGCACTGACGATGTCTATAAAACGGCCTATGCGGTTAAAAACTTGTTCTCACTCTAGAACCCGGACCCTTGCTGATCCTAAATACCAAGATCACAGCCTGCTTGGATCCAGATGGTTGGAAACTGGTATTTCTATAAACCAGAAACTCTATTTCACTCAATGCTTTTTAATTTTAGATATGCTTTTCATCTGTTTGGTTGGACTTATCTTTTGCAACTGCCAATTTTTTGTTTCTTTTTGCCTGTGTTTCGAGTAGAGGTTATTTTGAGTCTCCTGCCTACGAGAAGGAGAGGTGTAACCTAAGCAAATGATACCACAGAAATGTGAATAGAATGGATCTGATACTTTTGCAGGCCATTTAGTAGATTTAATATTGACTGAGGAACAATTTCATGAGTAACTACACTGTTTAAAGCTGTATATTGATGTTTTAGTCATGTGAAAATACTCTTATGCTTCTATTAATACATATATTCCTTATGCATTTCATTGATTAAGTTTGTTCCATAGATTCTATGCCCTAGTTATCCCTGATTTTAGATTAAAATTCCAGAGTGGATTTATAGGCATCAGACAACACTGAACATAGATAAGTAATGTACTAATGTGGGAGATAAATGATGTTCTAGGTAAGTAATAGGCATTAGAGTGGATTAATTTTATGATCTAAACTATAGCAGCTATTCTGTAAGAAAGTAAAATTTGGCAAATGCATTTCCACGTTAAATCTCAATGTTTAAAATGCCTGAATATATGCTTTTGCCTTTTTCTGTTGCAGGTCTTTGTCGATAATGTTGATCGGCTAGAGGAACTAGAATAAAAGGAATCATTATCTTTGTAGCTGATGTCTAATTTGACTGAATTAATTGAGGAAAGTATCATGTCCAGTTTTTATTTGTTACGTGAATCATGCCCAGTTTTGTTAAAGCTAATATTATAATTTTTTTTCTTTTAAATCGATCCAGCCAGTAGATGTGTTGATTTTACCTTTTAACAAGAATTATCATACTTGTTGAACATTATGTTTTTTCCACAATGCAGCAACGACTTTATATTGCACTGTGTCATTTAAAGATATGCATGTCATATCAACATCTTCAGAATTACATAACTACCTAAAATACTTGCTTATGCCATAAGGTAAAAAATCTGCTAAAATATTTCATGGGGCATGGCATTCTAACATATTATGGATCCCGTCAATCGATAGCATTGCATCACCTTTATTTCTTCCTTTCAAGACTTTGTATACCAAAGTAAGCTCTCTGCTAATTGTGTCCACCTTTCCCTTCCTGGCCATGCTGAGATGTCATATTGACTGAAGAGACTACTACCTGCGATGCTCGGACTCTCCGAATGGCCTAGCCATATCCGTGTTGACACAACATGGATACGGACACGGATACCGACACAACTGTAGACTACAAATGCAGTCTGCAGGCACAATATATGTTCATTTCAGATGCATCTAAGGTACAAAATCATTTGTCATAAGTAAATACATTCATTAAGTTTTTGCATACACTTCTTTTTCTTTATGAATGTTTCTGCTTTTCATCTTTTGCAATCACCTGTTGATTGTTTCTTTATGAGTAGGTATTAGTGAATAGGTTGTTGAATATTTGATTATCTATACCAGTTAAAGTGTTCACAGACTGATTCTTCATATAAAGCATTATGAAGTTTTATTAATTGGAGATAATTCAAGTTTAGAAAATTACTATCTACTAAAACTCTTGAGTAATTTCTGTCCTGTATTCTGGACTATGTACCCACCAGTAGTTGGAGTGTTACTGGTGGTTGCACCAGCAATTAGTGTCGTAAAATCGCCAGTAGCCTTTGCATTGATTGCAGAGCTGATAGTTGTTAAATTTGCTTATTATCAGCTCCTATATATTTGTATTGTGCTACTAGTGCTGCAGCAGATGGTTTAGTAGCTACTACTACCCGTTTTGGAAATAATAAGTTTTTTTTGTATCCTTGTGAATCAAATAATACTATGTTATTTCCTCTACTCGTATTGGTTCTATTTACGTTGTTCGTTGGATCCCTAGGAATTCCTTTCGATCAAGGAGTGTATTAGGACATATTATTAAAATGGTTAACTCCAGCTATAAACCTTTTACATCAAAATTTGAATAATTCAATAGATTGGTATGATGTATCTGCAGCCGGAACATCTAAAAAGCTTACCTGACATCAATTATCTATGTATGTCATTGTAACTTGGCTCTCGTATGTTGCAAGGCAACTTAAAAAATCCATGTAAATGTCGATTAAAGGCTTAATTGCCGCCAAATTTTCCTTCATTTGAACATGTGTACCATATTTAGTTTTAGTAATTATGCATCCCCTAACTTCATATCCAAGGTCAAACACCCCTAACTTCATATCCAAAGTCAAACGACATTCTTTAATTGATTTTCTATGCAAAATTTGTTGCCAAAGTCACATATGAGGGACAAATAGACTTTAACCATAAGAATTAGAAATTAAAATAACACAAATTATATCATACAAATATAAGAATATATGCCGTTGGATAGACCGGTTTCACGGCCACCAAATATGAACCACTGATTATGGCATCGTGAGGCTGAAAAAGGTGTCTCCCGCAATATATATATATAGATTGAATTGCAAATTAAATCAGTTACTGTTGGGGGAATTCGATCAGCTTCCATAGCCTTTGGTGCAGATCAACATGGAAAAAAGTTTGGCTGCCTTTGAAAATTACTTTGCCTGGTATTATGCCGCTTCTGTACTTACAATTATCATTTCTTTAACTTTTCTTGTCTGGAATGCCTGTTGCGTTCATCTTGTTGGGAGCTTTGGAATTCCTGTTGTGTTCATGTTGTTGGGATCCAAGGATAAATCGAGCTTGATCATTGGTTTTTTCCGAGTGATTGTAGCAGCCTACAGACACAGGAGTTTCAAATTTGTCTCAGAGAAAACTAATGTCCACAACCATAAGAAGGAATTAGCACTTGTACATCACTTTAAGTTTTGAAATCCCAGCAGCATCATTAAGCATCTATTTTTTCATTTCTGCCATATTATCGATTGTATTATATGACCACATAACTGTTCCACTGGCATAAAAAATAATGGGAAAACCTTTTTGTCTCACCTCCAAGCTAAAAATGGGGAATGGAATAGTTTTGTCTATCTTATTTATGTTTGTCTTGGCATTCATAGAATATATAAGAAGAGGAATTGCAGTTAAACAAGGATTTCCTGAAAATCCAGAACCCGTGGTAAACACGGCTGCACTGTGGATTATACTACCATACTGTTTGATTGGGCATTGGAGAGGCTGTGAACTACTGAACTCAGTAGGGCAATACGAGTTCTTTTATTCGGAGTTCCCCAAAAGCATGTCAAGCATAGCTTCAGCCTTCTGTGACTTATCCTTATCTGTTGGAAGCTTGGTAGCAGCTTATATATTAAATATTATTGATCAGGTTTCAAGAAGAAAAGAGGATTCAAGTTGGATATCCTGCAGTATAAACCAAGGTCATTATATGAAGGCTTCAAGCAGATCGAGTGATAGGCTAGAGGTCTATGAATATTGTTGGAGGTAGCGGAAGCAGCACTAATGGTGTTGACAAAGTTGGCTTGTCTGGTTTTCTGAGCCCTGGCCGAACAACTGCTTTTAATTTATACCGTCTCAAAGTAAGATCAGTGTCGAGAGCTTGGTAGAGGAAACTGACTGCAAAGAAGACGAGAACCATGGTAATAGTAAAATCGCCTACTGTAAAGTGAAGCCTGTGAGAGCTCACTAGATCAGGTCACTTGCCAGGTGCATTTCATGTAACGGATTTAGTTATCTACATTGGTAAATCTATTTTTTGCCAAATTACATGTAGGAAATCTTGAATGTCGAATTGTGTTTTGGCTTTCATCATCTCTTCTTGTACATACTTCAAATTTCATACTGTCACCAACGTTTTCTATAGTATTTTTGAACATCAGTGTTTATCTTCAAAAAGGTTTACAACAGTATTATAATTAATAGAAATAGACATTAAAATTTTAAAATAGTATTATACAATATATGAAATAGAAAAATGTAAAGTAAAATAAAATATATTTATACAAATAAGTTTAAATTTCTTTTTAAATGTGAATATGATTGAGGAGGAGAGAAATAAGTGGATATTATAGTTTGATTTTCTGCAGCGACTATATATATTTATGTTTTGTAACTTTTGTTGCAGATTATTCGTAACACACAAAATGAGGAAATATAAAAAAAGAAATCGTCAACAGCAGGATTCGAACCTGCGCAGGCGAACCCAACAGATTTCGAGTCTGTCTCCTTAACCACTCGGACATGTTGACAACTTGTGTATGAAGTTAGGATTTAATACTCTTTATCACATAAACAGTTTTTTTCCTTTTTAAAATTTAACAAGGAGAATTTAGGGAGAGAAAAGAGTTTCGTTGGAAAAAAAAAAAGGTAATTCAATAAATTTTAAAAGCAGTTTTTTTAAAAAAAAAATATTTTTGGCCTAAAATTTGTTTCTTAAGAAAGTAGATTTCATATTTTGTTAAAAAATTATTTTTCAGTTTTTATAAAAAGTAGTTAATAGTTTATTACCAATACAAATTTTTATTAAAAATACTATTTTTCATTAATATGAACATATTAAAAATTATCAAATAATCATTTAAATTTGAAAATTAACGTTAAAAATGTGATAACCTATAGGTTAAGTGTCTACTTAGGCAACATATACCTACTAGTTATATATAACTCTTTAATTACTCCCGTATATATTATCATATACGTTTATAATAAAAATGTCATAAATATGCTATATCGTAGACCTCATGAGAGCATACTTGTTTGGTTTGTAATTGTGGTATAAATTTTCGTTTGTGGACATTATGAATATCGGAAAAAATCGGTTTCTATTTGTTTAATCAATGATGTGTTATTTATTTTTTTTTATTTTTGCACATATCATGTCTAATCAGCATATTAACGGTCAATCCACAATCTTAATATTGATCGTTAAATTTTTAAACAGATGATATATTTTGACACTTTAGTAAGGTTGAACATTCAGTCGGTTTGGTCCATAACCGGACTGAACTGAAATTTTATTACGGACCGGACCGAACCGAAATATTTTGGTTCGTTCGGCTCGGTCCGTTCGGTCCATATTTTTTTAAAAAAAATTGAAAATTAAATAAAGTGAATTTTTAATAGAATATGAATACAAATATATAAATTAAATTAAATAGATTCATATTTAGGCCAAATAATAAATCAATAATGCAACAATTAATGTAAAATTGCATTTATCAAACATATATTATATAAATATATATTAATAAATATATATATAATAAAAATAAATAATATATAATTCGGTCTATTCAGTCTGGACCGAAATTTTTTATTACGAACCAGACCAAACCGAATTTTAATTCCGTCCGAATTGAAAAACCGAATAGATTGAAATTGTAGAAAAAATAGAACCGAACCAAACCGAAATTACACTATTTGATTCGGTTTTTCGGTTCCGTTTCGGTTTTGCTCACCCCTACACTTTAGTGGTGTAGATTGAGTAGTTACTTGATATTTTTTCGTCAGAGTTTGATATAAAACCCATAAATAAATAGATTGAACAATACTGTTATATTTATTTGGGTATTGGGCATGTAATAATTGATCATTACCATTCTTAAACAGCAAGCAAAACATTCATGCGAGGCTTATCATCTACGGGGATGACAAAATAATCCGATCCGATAGATACTCGATCCATTCTGACCTGATTGGATTTTATCGAACCCGAAATTTTGGATTTGAATTTCAGATGTACTGAACCGATACCCGACCCGAAATCCGAAATCCGATCCAAATCTGATCCAAACCTGAAATCCGATAAAAATCCGATATATATATATATATATATATATAATATTATAAATATAATTTATTATATAATATATAGATATAAGATAAATAATTTGTATATGTTTATTTTATTATTTCATTTTTAATCATTAGTTAATACTTATTTAATGAACTAGTTCTCTATTTTATCAACGTATAATAGAATTTACTAGTGTTATATTATACAAACTTTTCATTTTTATTAAAATCTGAACTATTAACTAGTTGTTAATTATATAATAATAATAATAAATTAATATCACAATTCATATAATATATTATATTTAACTATTTGTTAAAATTTAGTCATTTATAATTTTATAACTGTGATTATTATTATCTGCTTGTGTCAATTATATTACACTTGATTACATTTTTTTTTATAAAGTTTTGGATACCCGAAATAAACCCCATCCGATCCAAAACTCGTTGGATTTGAATTTTGATAACCCGAAAATATTTGGATTTGGATTTGAATTTCACTTAAACCCGAGGCAATACAATATTGCTTGTGCAACAAAAAATTGCCTAATATTCTTGAAATTTGCACCAAAAATAGTTCGATTCAACAGGAAAGTGGACAAACAATAAGACTATGTCGAGTATGAGAACACTATGCAATTGCACAGAAATTGCTACAATACACAGAAATTGCTTGTGCAACAAAAAATTGCCTAATATTCTTGAAATTTACACCAAAAATAGTTCGATTCAACAGGAAAGTGGACAAACAATAAGACTATGTCGAGTATGAGAACACCAACCCCTATCAGACCATTTGGCCAGATTTGTTGTTTGCAGATGCCTCTTGCCAATGAAAAAGATATGAACTCGGCAAATGTAAAACGCACTTAGAGAAATAAGTTGCATGAAGACTGAGGCATAATGCAGATAAGTTTGTCTGCAGATGTTTGAGCTGCCATGACCATGAGTACACTCAGTTCAAATATTCCTTGAGAACTCTGCTAAGCACCAATTAAATATGATGATACAATTAGTAAGCGGAATGTGCTAATAATTTATAAACCAAATATACCCAGAGATGTGCTGACACAGACCCGGAAAGAAGGTAAAATACATGACTGCATGTATAACAGGAGTAAAGGGGCCTCATCCCAATGTGTTCAATAAACAGTACTGTTTTAGAAGTTGATATTTCACCTAGCTATTTTAGAAATTAGATGGAAATATATCTGAGCCAACGTTCAAAAAATGTCGTTTATTTACCACAACAGTAATATATTTTTCAGTAGACTCGTTACTACTACAACTCAGAAGTAGCACTAATAACGGATTTCATCAACTCGATACTTTTGAAAAAAGCTATTCTGCAGATGTTATGATTTTCTTCAAGCTATTCTTTATACAATAGCAATGATATATACAATTTTTTATATCAAATCTATTTAAATTAGGATTTACACATAAAGTTTTAACTTCGACCCCATTTTAATATTTTTGACCCTACTCGAGGTATTATACATATCAAAAAAATGTACTTGTGATTGCACACAGCCACACAACACAAGTATCTCAATGATAAAAAAAAAGCTCTACTTAATAAAGCTATAATAATATATAGGAGAATGAAAAATGATTGTTTGGACAAAATAAAGCTTACCTTATCAGAATTATGAGATAAGTGGATGAACTGCATCTAGATTATTTTTCGAGAGCCAGTGAGGAGGATATGAATACAAAGATGGGGATTTTATTTGAAGATGCCACGCCATGACCTTTGAGCAGTTCTGCGGTAAGCCCTCCATTTGGCTTTCATCTTCAACAACTTGTTCAATAAATGTACTCACCTGCAATGAGTATTGAGAAAGATTACTTCCATAGTATGACAACATGATAACCATATCATAAGCCAGAGACTAGTCCCAGAAAGATGATTATTTACACTGAACCCGCTAGAAACTTGGTAAAGAAACCCTACATATTGGTAAGTCTCCAATTACTAGACTATATATGTTGGAGGTTCAATCGTTTAAGTCCCTCCTAGCCAACAACAGTGCCAACCTAGCTATTAGATTATTAGATGGGGACAAAGCCTCGATGTAGGGTTCAAGTCCCTCCTAGCCAACAGAAAAAAAGAAACTGCTATTCCTCTAGGTTTAAAAATTACCATGATTGGAATAGTGGGATTCTTCTTGATATTGTCTGGTGTTCTTCCTTTGAGGTGGTTTTACGGAATTAGACATAGATTTGACTGTGTCAGCTTGACTTTTAACTACATGGTTCACTTTTCCGGTTCAATGATCGAAAGACACGTTAGATGATAGAAACTACTATCTCAAGGTATACATAGCATATAATGCCAATAACATCCATTCACACGAAAATTTTAATATAATAGCCTTGAAGGAAGTAAGAAAGCAAGACACTCACTTGAAACTCTTCCTTGACTGTATCAAGCTGCCTAATAGGTTTAAGAGTAGGCCGGTGCCATTTCTTTGAATCCCAAAGTATAGTGCTGTTAAAAGCAAACCCAGACATTCCCACATGGAATCTACGAAATCTTCTTCTCCCATCTTTCGTGTGCCATCCTAGAACTTGACCTCCGTTGCACACTGGACCTTCCAACGCAATTTGGTTTGTGCCAGGCACCAATTTTGCCACTGCCCATGTTCCAAGCCGCCTATGCACAACAGTTTGGCAGTCAAATAAAGCTCAATACATAAAAGAAACTGATAATAAGATTATGTCTTTACAAGAAAATGAGGATAAGATCCACTACAAGAATTTATGGTGTGTCCTACCAAATAAAATTATAATGCGATTACATGATTACGAAAGAGATGGAGAAACCAAAAGCATGCAAAATGTAACTGGCATGAACTCATCAGATACATTAACGTGTTCTAGTTTCCACTTTCCGCCTAAACACCAATCCAGGAATGAAATTCTAATCTCAATCCAATTTATGTTTTTCCCTTTAGCTTTGAACTTAAATTTCCACCCTCCACATCTTTGAATAGCAAAGGCTTTGTTTTACTGAATTTTACAGTGATATATCCTATTTTATCAACCTTCGAGGTTCTAACAACCATGACATGCCAAACTTCATGCAGATCTACTGCATATAAAGTTACAAACATACACTACTTATGAAAAGAAAGTTCCACAGGTAAATAATTATCTTGTTACAGATAAGACATATCTCAATGCGCCATGTTCGAGAAGTTGAACATCCACAGATCCGTAAAACAAGCTTCTAATATAAACTAAGGTTGATGAAATGCAATTACTCGAATTATATAAAACTTACATTACCTGATTTGCCTCATCTGTTCAAATAGTTCAGTATCATAAATGTTCGTATCATCAGCAAAGAAAACTATTCCATCAAGCCTATGCATCTCAATGTGGGATAATGCCATGTTTCTTTGATGCAAGCTCCTATATTTTATCTCTGTCAAATTCTTGATGCACACAAGATGCCTGTACATAACACCGGTTCTTCTTAACAAGTCAGCCGTTTCCACGGATTGAGAGTTCATCTCCACAACAATCCATAATACAGGAGGTGGAATTGATTTCAATGTGGAAGCCAAACGATTCAAATAATATGCTTCAAATGGCCGAGCATATGTTGGAGTCACAATAATAAGAAGCTTATTTAATACCTCACCAAATGATTGGGGTGTAATACTAACATCAGAAGTCACATTACTGTTGTCCTCAATAATCAATTGTAGCTTCACCGAAACATTACCATTTGTTGTCGGCAGTCCATCTGCTACCATTGTCTCGTTTCCAATGAATGGTGAGAATTTCTTCATAGGAAAATCTGGCTCTTCAGATATGTAACTAGGGGACAAGTCCAAGGAGACAAATGGGGTGAGTCCAACAAAAATTCCAAGAAAAAAACATACAAAGAAGTGGAATATAGCCCTCCTCCAAATATGGCCCTTCATTTTTGCCCTTTCCAGGGGTCGAGAAGATTTATGCGAGAAAAAATCCAAAAGGAAAGATGGAACTTTGTAAAAGCCATATGCTGATGAACTACCATTTGATGGTGGGTGGTGTTGGTTAGAGGAAGACTTGGACAGAGGAGATGCAACTAAACAGGCTTCTCCATTCATTAACGTTCCAGGACGAGGTACCGGAGATAATGTTCTCCGAATAGAAGCCATTTCAAAATAAAAGGTAAAATTCAATCTTCTCGAAAGTACTCTTTGTGCTGGAACCAATCAAGAGGCTAGATATATCTAATTGAACAGTTTTTCCAAATTACCACGTAATTCTGATTATAAAACAATACTGTTAACACATTCCCCTCATTAACATACTTCCTTTGCTGAATGTTGAATCAGAACAAGACTTGGAATTGTGAAAATATGCAAATAAATGCACCTCCAACACAATTAGATAAGTATCCAATTTATTCAGCTGATAAACACCTCCTTAAAAGAAGAGTCCAAGGAGCTAAAATCAAGCCAAGTGAAACATGTCTCACAAGAATCTAAACATAAAATGAATAACAACTACCACTTCCAAGAAAAAGCCAAAATCGACATCTTTTCAAGTGAATCCCAAAAATTTCTTGCTAAAGCAGAAATTCTTCCCAGTCCACATGCACATATATACTCTCATAAAAAATCAACAGAACCCTCAAATCAAATTATTGATCTACTCTAAAGAAGCAGTAACTACCACTTCTGCCAAATCACAGCAAATTCAAAGAGCCCATCATTTAGCCAACAATATCTCAAACAAAAGCAATCAAAACAGCAAAACCCACCCCACAAATTTCAAGAAAATTAAGTAGTAGCCTAAACAAATGAAGATCTAAGCTCAACCAAATGAAATTTAAGGACTTATAAGAAATGGGGTTACCACATATCAGTTGAGTTGAGAAAAGGGTCTTGGATCTTTCAAAGAATGAAGTAGAATGCTCTGCAAAGCTTTAGATATAGCAATTGAAGCTGACCCTTTTGGTAAAAAATCTCAAATTTTCAGGAATGAAATTGAAAGTGAAACAAGAATGAATATAGAAAGGTAAGTTTAGTGACTTTCAATCACAACAGACTGGTTAAAAAGAAAGTGTGTTATTGTGTGATTATTTCTTTTTGATATTTTACTTGAAATGCTCTTATGTACTAATCTGTGGTTCTGTGACTGCATATATTTATATACATACAATCAAACTACATACATACAAACTCAAAGAGTGTGCGCATGTACATTCTTTTTTGAGTTAGAACGTTGGTTAGGACAAAAGTACTTTTTTTACTTGTTGACTCGCTTACTGCATGTTATAAAATTTAATTACTAGTATTGAGTTTTAAATTTATTTTTGATCAATATAATAATAAATTAATGTATTAACAACTAATAATTATTATTTTAATGTGAAATTTTGAAATTTAAATATTTCTTTAGCAGCTAAATATATAAATTTTGATTAAATGATCGATTTGAATCCTGATTGAGGTAATTTTTTAAGTGTGATGATACATTTTTTTATTTTGTAATTGTATCAAATAATTCTATTTAAATTTGAGTAATTATAGTACCTTCTTATTATGTTATCCTCATGAATATATATAAATTAAATATGGATATATATCTTGAAGAATTGAAATTGATAATTATTATAAATTATACCACGTTTTACTTTTAAATATTGATGAGATTTATTACTTAGAAGATGGTTAAAGGACAAGAAATTTGAATATGATATGATTTGTTACTTAGAAGAGAATTAAATTATCTTTTAAATTATTTAGAGTAAAATATAATTTGTGTGGCTCTAGTCTAGATTATTTATAAATTGTGTACCTGCATTGGATGAAGTAGAAACAAGCGTACCTACAGTCTCAACGTTTGTGCATATTCGTTAAGTTATCATTGATGTCGTTTGCAAATATACTGAATGGTTAAGAAATTTTGCAGAGCATGTATACAGTTTGACTACTGGGATGTTGTGGTGGTGGTGCAAATTATTAAACGGCGTGACTGAAAAACTAACATTTGGATTTGGAGAGTTTAGATACACAACTTTGCTATATACTGAAATGAAGGTACAGAATTAGCACGTAGGAAAAACTTGAGTATGGATGGCAAAATAATTTAATCCGATGGATATCCGATCCATTCGGACCCGATTCGATTTTACCGAACCCGAAATTTTGGATTTAGATTTGGATTTGAAATTCAGGTATATTGTACCGATACCCGATCCAAATCCGAAACCCGATAAAAACCTGATATATTTATATATATAATATTATAAATATAACTTATTATATATAATAATATATATAAGATAAGATAAATAATTTATATATGTTCATTTTATTATTTTATTTTTACTTAATAGTCAATACTTATTTAGTGAACTAATTTTTCATTTATCAACGTATAATAGATTTTACTAGTATTATATTATACAAACTTTTCATTTTTATCAATATCTGAACTATTAGCTAATTGTTAATTGTATATTAATGATAAATTAATATCACAATTCGTATAATATATTATATTTAATTATCTTTTAAAATTTAATCACTTATAATTTTATAAATGTAGTTATTGTTACCCGCTTATGTTAAAGATATTGAATTTATTACATTTTTCAATAAAATTTTGGATACCCGGAAAAAATCCGATCCAATCTGATTCAAAACCCAATGAATTTGAATTTGGATAACCCGAAAATATTTAAATTTTAGTAACATCCGACCGAACCTGACCCGTTGTCATCCCTTACTTGAGGCACATAACTCACACTTTACTCAAAGTCTATTATATTAGCATGGTGTCTCCAATATCAGATAAAGCCACATAAATAAAATCCCAACAAAATTTTTGCACAAGTCCGATACAATTTGTAGAAAACCTAAAACATACAAGACTTTTAATCGTGCATTGCATCAGCAAATTGCCATGGGCAATATGAGCACAATTTTTGCATGCTATGTCTATAAGAAATTTGTAAAAAAAAACTAATGTATTCTATTAATGTATATGGAAAAACCCATGCTGAAACTAAAATGTTATATGTAAATCCGTAAAAGAAAAAAGAGGGTGAGAAAACCATGAACTTTATGAAACTGGAGTAGCAATTGATCAATGTTTGCAGTAACAACTCTAGCCTACTATGCGACCCTCTCTAACCACTAATGTTGATATGGTGATTAATTTGCATCTTATCTTCTTCAGGTATCCATATTCAACTACAAGTCTTTAGCGCATATAGATGTTCTCAGGATCCGGTACAATGAAATCTGCTGGGCTTCTATTAATAAGACATGGTTGATTAATGGGGTTAAGCGGCCTACCCATACGTTGATCTGCCAAATTCAACATGTTCCGAACTTGAGGAGTTGCTCCAGTATTAGATTTATCGACAGGTCCTTTCAGCTCGTCTCCACGCGGGCGAAATGACTCACCAGTAGCTTTTGCATACTTTCTCGAGGTTGAATCTGCATATGCGGAGAAAGACAACGATCTCTTTGTGTTTCCAGCCTTGAAAGGTGTAACAAATTCTTGTCCTATAATTGTCAGGGAGGCTTTTTTATTACAAACCACTTAAATAGAGTACATGCTTGTTATATTATGTGAAAGATTAGAGATTTTACTAGAGAGGTGAGTTTTACCATGATTAGTATTAGCAATTGTCACTGGTCTGGTCCTACCATCAATGCTAAAACTTGGAGATTCTAAATCAATGATTTCACAGGAAGTCTTGCTCATTTCCATCTGCTTACACAATTTCAGTGCTGAAACGTTGTTGTTAGCCAATGCATCAACGGTGCCCTTCCTCTTTCTATGACTCTTAACAGAAATACCCTCATTATCCATCTTCTGGTTCCCTTCTATTCCGGGGCAGGAGAGGCTGGGAGAAATATCCTGTAACAATACATAGTAAAAGTTAACTTTGCTGCTACAATTATGGACCTAGGTTATTATTGTCATTGGTCACTTCTAACTGAAGTGAGATGTGAGACAAATTAGAGGATAATGTATGCGCTGGCTGGCGTAACAAGATAATCATGAAAAGAACAACGTAATATACATTAAAACTATAAATGCTCATACCAAAGTACTGCCACTAGAAATTTTTCTTATTCCCTGCTGCTGATTGCGCATGATGTCTGTTGTACGTCCGATTCTAGTATTAAGATCATCAAGTACATTTTGGACATAGGGAGGGCCTTTGTTAAATTTTTCTGAAGGCTCAAGAGCATGGGCAGTCTGATCATTATCTTCAACTTCAATGTCTCCCAAAGGGCGAGATGACTCACCGGTGGC
This sequence comes from Oenanthe sinensis, assembly GCA_028671895.1. Taxonomy (NCBI): domain Eukaryota; kingdom Viridiplantae; phylum Streptophyta; class Magnoliopsida; order Apiales; family Apiaceae; genus Oenanthe; species Oenanthe sinensis. Next base: position 14,609,819 of record CM053799.1, read on the forward strand.
TTTTCTGGTATCCTGATGTTGTTTAACAAATTCTTCACCTGTAAATATTAAGGGGACTTTTAACTACAAATTATTTAAATAGAGAATTTGTTAGATAAAGAGTATGAGAAGTCTGACCGTTCTCTTCAATTTCAATAATGACTTCTTTACCCTTGTCTAAACAAGGCCTTTTCTCTATTTGTTCTAGATAGTAAGTTGTGACACTTTTTCCAGCTGATGCCTTTTCTTTGACCCTTGTCAGTTCTTTCTGTGAACGAGTTGTTTCAATCACCCCTTCACTTTCACTGTCATCCAAGATGATGATCCCAGTAGGAGCTTTATTAGTGTCTCCTGCAATACCATTTTCACTGTCATCCAAGACGATGATCTCAGTAGGAGCTTTATTAGTGTCTCCTGCAATACCATTTTCACTGTCATCCAAGACGATGATCTCAGTAGGAGCTTTATTAGTGTCTCCTGCAATACCATCTGTTACCAATAAACTTGTGTCAAAGATTGATAACAATTAGGAGGACATCTAGGTAGAATTCCTAAAAGCAAAGAATATCGAAAAAAAATGACATATCATAAACATAGAACCGAAACTTGAAAGAAGTGCATCTACCTCCAACAGCTCTGTGCTCATCAACTGAAGAAATTTTTTCTAACAAAGGATTGAACAAGTTCAGGGAATTTCGTTCCACATTCAATCTTTGATCCCTAGACATGTTAGAACATTCGATTCCACCATCTTCAATATTATCAAAGGGGTTGCAAGCCTTTGAATTTTTAATCCTCATGTCAGCCACATATTCCCTGGCCACACACATTAGATTAGATTGTCGAAACAATAATATTTTAGATCTGAATGATATTTAAAACATCATGACAACAAAATTTTGAGACAGCTGCATAGCATGCATGATATACATACTATACAAGAAGACTTGACAACAGTGGCCAATATTGGAAAGCCCTATCCTACATATATTTACATTCATATAACATGTGCTAATTAAAATGCAAGTATATATAGGTAAAAGAAACAAGATTACCGCAATGAGAAAGACTGACAGCTTTGCTTTTCATTTTTCTGCACAACTGAAGACGTTGCGCCGTCTGTCGATTTTGATTCAATGGCGTCTGCAAGTGTTCCTGAAGATTTTAAGGCTGTAGAATCACACTTCTTCATTTTTAACTAGGACTACAAGAACAATGAACTTCTACTCGAGGTTTATTCCAAATAGACAAAGAAAACTGATTTATAAGGAGCAAGGTATAAATCTTTCATTCATATTCATTTGTACATATATAGAAGTGTATGCATTATAATATGATTTACTATCAAGAAAAAAGAATAAAAAGAGATTGTTTATATAATATAATAGTACTATACGATTCAAATACCAGCACATGTAAGGAAATTAACTCTAGCAAAAGAGGAAATTACATTTTTAGAAAATATTCATATTAATAAAAAATGTTTCGAGTTTACGGTTAATATATACATTTAGAGAGAGAGAGAGAGAGAGTTAATCGTTCATTCAAAAAATATATAGAGCAACCCCTATTTCTCCAATTACACTTTACTGATCAAAGTGGCTTATGTTTTTAAATTTAATCAAGTTATAATAATACTATCTTCGACAAAAATAAATATCTTTTAGTGAAGATTCGAATCGAATCAACAATATATGATATATATTCATAGAATAATATTATAATAATATTTTTTTACCTCCCGTCTTCCGGGTCGCCCCATAATTCAACGAACCGACCCAAGATCAAAACTAGAATCAAATAACAAATAAATATGTTATCACCACAACTCAGACATAAATATACATCACTCCAATAAAAAAAGAGCTTAAAAAAAATTCAACATCTATATTTTAAGCACTCATTTACCACAAATTAAATTGATTTATAGTGCATGTAGAGTAAATTTTACAATCAAATGTAATGAGCTGAAAAATACCCTAAAGACATAATTAAACATTGCACTAAATTAAACTAATTTGGCCAAATAAATGAGCTCAATTAACGAGGCTAGAAACCTAATTAATATATGAGCGGCAAATTTCAGCATATTTAGTGTGTCCAAGTTAAAGCAAATTAGTAGAAAGAGTAGCCCCCAAGACACAGAATTTTGTAAGAAATTAGTTTTGGCAAGAAGGATCTAGAATCCCATCAAAGGATGTGGTTTCCTCGATAAGACTCCTAAACTTATCCTAAATCAGTGACTCACACACGTCTATGTAAAGGATCTTACCCCTCAGTGTATGAACTATGTTTTCTTACTTGACTATCAACACACTTGAGATATGTAGGCATCTTGTAAAGAAAACTTAGTCTAAAAAAAAAGAACTCTAACTTCAAAAGCATTCAAAACCCTTGCAATTAATAACCTTAATTTTCGTATTACACATTTCGGCGCTGTCAGGAACCTTACATCAACTATGGGAAGAACACGAAAAGATTTTAAAGCTGAAGATCAACCACCCATTTCTAAGTAGATAGTGGTTTCTCAAGTAGACCAGCCGTTATCCTCCTACTCGAGGAGAAAACCCAAACCAAAACCCAAATTCTCAACCTCAAGATACAAATCTCCCGCGGCAAGACAAAAATCCAACAATTCCAGTTATCAACCCACAATGTCTCACGATTCTCCCTGTTCTGGGCCTCTTCTCCCTCTTTTATCAGTATTATGACAATGAGTCAGAACAAAGGGGACTTTGGGCTCAACAATGTGGGCTAAGGCCAACCTCTTGAGGTCTATCTTGCGAGTTAACTCCTCGTCCACCCTAAAAGCTACATCTTTAGCTTCGAAGGCTGAAAATCAAACAAGAAAGATGTGTTGGCATAAGGACAGACATAGTCTGACAAAATAAAAAGTATGGAAGAGCAATAACTTTTTTTAGAAACAATACTAAGGCCTACATCCATGAGTGAACTTTCATAGAGGAGTTTCTTATAATTGGTTGAGCCATTGTCTTTGACAAGATCCTCTACATGAAATTTTTCATCAAGATTCATGTGACTTCCTCAGGACCACAATCAATAACATTCAAAAAGGTGGTCATGAAAAACATACTCATTCTCCACTTTCCCACTAACGGTATAAAAATTCGTCTTTCCAAGTATGGTTGTTATCCAGAAAAGACTCAATCAAAAAATTATGGTTGACATCGAGACGGTGTTGTATATAAATACAACATGCGGGCTATTTCTAAACAAGAATATACACCTAAAGACTAGGGGGATATTTTTATCAAGACATAAAAACAATAAAACATAAAATGGTTATTCAGGCATTAAGAAGTAATTGATAAGGGTTAATGCGGACCTCGGCTAGCAACCTAACTATAAAAGGGTGAAAAAAGAACCCAAGGCATGGAATAAGGGATTCTTGTTTATACAAACATCTTTATCTTTTCAATTACAAGATCTATCATCGAGTTTTGGAACAATAAGTTTATAAGGAAGGGGACATTATAACATTTATTTAGTTTGTTAATAACTATATCATGATAGTTACTATCATGCAAAAAAAGAACCAAATTGAGTATTGTTTGAGAAAACCTCCCCCAACTCTTGCAGCAATTAAGTAATAATACAATTAAGTAATAATACGAGAGTGAATATGAATACTCTTAACTCTCTTTACAGATCTCGTAATTCTCCGTCGATATTCCTCCTATTAAAAGCTTCAAAACCCCAAAAAACTGATAAAGAAAATGGAGATTCAAACTTCAAACTCAAAAAAATTTAAAATTTTAAAATCTAGAGGTGAGAAATTGCCTTGTGGTAAACCCTAGTCCGAGAATCTCTATGTGGTGAAGATAGAGAACATAAAACACTCTACCGAAAATGGCCTTTCTTAAAAATTTTAGAGAGAAATCGCTTTAAGAAGATAGTTCGCACTGAACTCGAATTTTAATTTCCTTTATTTTTTTGATTTATTTACTGTTTGTTACTACACAGAAACACATCCATCAAATATACGTATACTACATGTGCACAAAGAGTCCACTGGGTCGAGTTTTGACCGGGCCCTTAAAATCCTAGGTTGGGCAGGGCTATATCTGGACCCGAATAATCTTTTATAAAAAATATTAAAATATAATACATATATATATATATACTAAATGATGCCTTGTCCACTAACATAAATATTGTCATTTATCCATTAGTTTGGTGATTTTTAGAAAAATTAGTTAACTAATTGCATATACGATATATATTTAATTCCTGTATAATAAATAAGTATTTTTAATTTTTTTAGTCATAAAAAATGTATATATATGTGTGTCTAAAGACTCTAAACTATTTTTAATTTGTAGTAAATGTAAAACATACATATATATGTAAATATATTTTAATAATTGAATTTTATTCGGGCTTCAACTAGGCTTTATCCGAACCAGGGTCAAACCTGAGTTTTTCATGGGCCGGGTCCGGGCTTTTCGCCAAACTGGGTCGAGCCAGGATTAGGGATGGGCATTCAACCCACCCCGCCCAGGGATCGGGGAGGAAAATAATCCCCGTTCAGGTATCGGGGCGGGTTCGGGGATCGAGGGCGGGGATAACACTCCCCGACCCCGAAGTGACCCAATGCCCAACCCTAGCCAGGATTCACCAGAAAATATAGATCCCATTACAGCCCAGAACCCAGCCCGGTCTAGGTCTTTTCATTCGGGTCGGGCCAAATTTTCAAGCCCGGGCTTTTTGTGCATCCCTAATACGTACACACTTCTTTCTTTTAGTTTCATTGTTTATAATTTTATATACAAATTTCTTAACACTAACCTCTACTAGATTAATATGCAGTCTTAAACACCTGAATAGACTAGCATTATATAAAAAAGAAAAACAAACTACTAGATTATGTATTTTGTTTGCACTAGATATATTTTGAGTTTTGAAGATATAGACTAGCTCTATAACTCATGCTAAGGCAAAGGCTTGCTTGTTAAATCATATTAATCTATATTTTTTGTTGCTACATAATTAGATAGTTTTTGCAATATCACGATGCTTATAATGCAATATATACATTTCTTTTGGAAGGCGTATGCATTGCAAAACACATAGCTCTACTATCCGAGTTTTTGAATTTTTTTGAATTCATTCCTGCACATCATGGAACGGATTTGATGGTATCATTTTCTTTATTAATTCTCACATTGATCCACACAAAGAAGATGAATATTAAGAGTAAAAGGAAGAAATCTTTTTTTCAAGATATTCAAAGAATTAGTATATTTACCTAAGGATGAAATCTCATTGTGGAGAACCCCAACAAACTTTTTCTTGGTTGTCACGTTGTTCCTCAACCTTACCCCTAATTCTTGCAATCATTGAAACACATGTTATTTCGGCTTTAAATTCAAGTTCTCGCGTACTCTAGGCTTCCTTTGCCTCTTAAAGTCATGGCCTAGAGTCGATAGCTACACGAATGGCAGAGCTAGTACAGTCAAACTCAAAACAGGACTATGCTAGCAATTAAGGCATTTGATAAAATAAATGTAGGTTCATGCTTAAGATCCATCTTATGCCAATGCAGTTATTAAGTTCATATCTTATGATAATGTTTCATGATAATTGCATGTATAATCTCTTTAAAGTGAGAAAAAAATGGTGAGAAGAAAATGGTTGATGCAACTAATCTAGACTCAGGGGTACAATCCTTGCAAATTTTGTTGACTACATCAAATTTACATATAATCCCTAAGTGGAAATACATGGTCAACTTGAGTTATCAAAAATCCAGATTCATGTGGCGAAGCAAAATTTATGACCTATTTGGCTAAATACATGTCACACGTACACTAATAAATGATTTCTTTCATTTCTCAATCTAAGTACCAAACAAGTAGTTGCCTTTTACAAAATGTCATATTTTAAACTACTTACATATTCTTTATTATACGTCAATACCTGAACTACAAACCTTCTTCAACAATTTTGACAGCATTATCTTCTTGTTCTATTTCTAACTTCCATCTTGTTCTTGAGCACCAACAATATTTATTCTAAGCCCTTGAACTTAAAATGTTAAATTGTATGATGCAAGATGTCCTATAAAAGTTACTTAAATTTACCTGTTATGTATGTGTTATTCTTTGTATGTATCCACGTGCTAAGTACAAAATGAATTATATCCATCATGGAAATAAAAATCAGTTATACTTTGTCGACATCCTTTGTCTTGCTCCTTAAATCTTACAAACTTTGTTTTTGAACGTGTGAGAAAGCTGCAAGAAACATACAAAATCCACAAAAAATAAACTCCGGAGATTTAACGGGAAAAGTACAGGGAGTTGAACAATAAAAAAATATGCAATTTCATGATAACAAAACTACCTAATAATGCAACAATGAACATTTTTTGAGGATCAAGTTTTCACTGTTAAAATATATGTAAATGTAACTCATACATAATAAAAGTGAATCCGTTTGTTAGTGTTATATATATACTTCAAGGATCCACTGGTATCGGTTCTTGGTAAAGTTAAACTCGATACAGTAAAATAATGGTAAATAAAATTAGAGGTAGCCATACAAATGGGATAACAAAAACTGGACTGCAATTCTATATCTCAATTGAAAAAAATACTCCTCGTGATTTTTAATACAAGAGAAACATTAATAATACTATTGGAAGACTACTCTATCTGAAAATAATCATAATTTTGATTCTTGATCAAACAAACTAATATCAAATATATACCGTTCGTCCTTTCGTGCTGAATATTAAATCAACATTCATTGTGATGACATTATTGTATATTAAATTTTACATTGTTATCACGAAAATGACTAGTCGCTCGAAGGTACTCCGCGTCGAGGCTTTTTGAAACCCGACTTGGCATCATGATAACCATGATTATGGTGTACAATCACCCAATTCAACCAATAAAAATACACAAGAAAGGGATGTAGATAGAACATAATATCAAGATATATTACTTTGCTTAATTTTGATCAACACTATGTTTTTATTTGCTTGAACATGTTTGATATTTCATATTATATGTTATTATGTAGTTATAGGCTTAATTAAACTTGGTATTTACTTTTGATTAGAATTGTAAAATTGATGTGATTAACTATATTATATATTAAATCAAGTAAATATATGTATTGAACTACTTGTCGACTTTTTACGACTACTTAGGCTACTCGGATGTCAAGACTCTCCTTGGCGCCGTGATAACCATGTGTGACGTGTGTGTATGATAATAGGAAACCAAGGCCTCAATTGAAGATATTTTAGTAATCGCATTCTAGTCAATTTTTTAGGAATGAAATCTTCCTAACTAGTCAAGTTTTTAAGCAAAATTTTCTCTTAAAAAATAAAGAGCTAATATTATCTTAATATAATGGCCTCCTTGATCATTATAAAAGATGAAAAGTGTCTCCAAATACAAAGAGTATCAAAGTTCACATGGATGCATGCATTTAAAATAATAAAGATGTAGGGAGTGAGTGTATGACTCGAGAACCCTTCTAACAAACAGAATATAGGACACGCGTGAACAAACTTGTTCATTCTAGTACCTCCAGCGATAATCTAATCAATCCAATCAGAACAGAATATATAGATCTCTAGCATTAATACCATATATAGCAAGTCTGTTTGCAAACAAAACAGATAAACATAGAGGCATATAAAGTGTGGCGGTGTGTGTATTGTTTACAGAAAAGCACTAGGATTACAACGGTTAGGGTTAGAGTTAATAGTAATAACCTTTTCATTGTGCTCAATTATTTATATCAAATTGCATCATTCGGGTATCCATTTCACCATTTGATTAGGTGAAGCAACATACTCCATCCCAGTATCCCACACCGTCTTACATGTTTATTTCGGGGGGGGGGGGGGGGGGGGGGGGGGGAATTGAATGTAAAAAACATGTTTATATTTATACATCGTTTATAAAATTTATATTAAAAAAAATCTTATATCATTATTCTATATTTAATATTTAAGTGATTCATGACAAAATAATTAGTTACCACTATTTACCAAATTAGATAGTACATTTTATAAAATGAAATAAAATTTAGATTTTTCTAAATTGAAATTAAGAGAGTGTTTAATATTAGAAATTTAGGTTCATGTACTTGAAAAAATTGAGATTTTTTAGCATCTCATTGAAGAGAAGCTGTCCAAATTAAGTTGCATGTATGAAAGATGGAGTAATTAAGATAATATAAAAATCAAGGTAGATTTGTTAAATGCAGAAATACACAAGTGCAGGGAAGCCTGTTCTGTTCTGTATCCAATCTTTCATCAACACCGGTGCCAGACAGAGGGACAACGAGGAACATCAAGTAATCCTCGTTGGCCGTAGCTGCTCCCATTTACCCATCTTACATACTAGACATGTTATTTAACCCCGTCTTTCTCCAACAAACTTTGCAGAAGGACATGAAACTAATAAATGGAAGATAGTTTCATTGTCCCTCTTACATACTGGACATGTTATTTCAACTCAACTGGTTTCGTTTATGAAACAATTCAACCATACAACCTGTGACCGTCCTCCAAATAAAGTGATAGCCCACACTGTACCAAAGAATTAGGTTGAGATACAATTTTCCCCACCCTTGTTTTCCAAGCATTGCAAGATTAAAATCCCTTGAATACCGAAAACCCAAACCATCACCTCTCTTATGAACAATCAACCAGTTATTAATAATGCCAAAAAAAAATGCATCAATAGTTTATACTTCTATTAGTATAGTGCCAGAGGTATATCAATATCATTTTAACAATTCTTGATCAAGACTCATTTGTAGAGGGGGGGGGGGGGGGGGGGGGGGGGAATAGTTATAAATCTGGTAATCGAAACATGACACTAGTAACTAATTGCATACAAGTTCTTTAGTTGCCTCCAGTTTCAAACCTTCCAAAGGAACTAAGAGCCAAATTTATGATCATTATCAACATGAATAGTTTGGATCGATACGTCAACCCAAACCTATGCATATTTTATAACGGACTGCAATCAAGAGGCGGTAGATGTGTGCCACTGACAGAAGAAACAACTATGAGTGAGACAAGTACACACAGCAGGTCTATCCTTCAGACGCTCTCTGTTGGTGAAGACAATGACTTTATTCATCATATGCTCGCCCCAGGCTCCACATCTTCCCTTTTTCTCTTCTTTCTTGTATCTGTAGTTCCTTGCTCTTGCTGTTCGGCCTTCTTTAGAGCTCGAACTAAAGCTCTTCTTGCACGAGGACGCATTTCTCGTACTTGACGAGGAGGCATAGAATAGTCTTCAACGGGCCTGTCACCAAATGGGTGCTCACTGCCAGCAAAAATTCTCAGCTTACGATCTCTATCCTGTTATTAAGGGCAACAATAATTTGTCAATAAACACAGTGGTTGAAATCACCAGAACTTGGAAAAAAAACCAATAGCCATATACCTTGAAAGAAACCTGAGATCAACATGAATCAAGTTTAAACTGAATATTTACTTGATACATATATCACAAAACATACCTTTCTTGGTTACACGCACATTCCTTTAGGCTCCATTATCAGCATAAAAATTAGAAGGAAAAAAAAATCTAATCTGATGGCTGTGTTGGTATCTCAAACACAATCCTACTTTTACGATTTAATTACGCAGATTTAACAACTTAACCACATCTAATCGTGTGGCCAGTATTAGCAAGCAACGATACATAGAACTGGTTTGTTCTACAGGGACTTTTCCTTATGTCTTGTCACATTTTTTATGTATACTTAGCCCCCATTACAATATTTGTTTCTCAAAATGACACTCAGCTTACAGAAATTTGATAAAATAAATAATACAAACTGTTTATAGAACCAATACAGTTCAAGAGGAAGGTATATAACGTAGGTTGACCTTTATAAAAAGAACATGAAAAAATTGATATGAACTCACATCACGTAATTTATTCCTTGGAAGCATGCGCATCACAGCTTTACGGATGACTTCAGTAGGATCCTTAGCCAATTGGTCCTTCAGACTCCTTTCTTTAAGGTGGCCAATATACCTACACAACAGACAGAATCTAAGCATTAAGATAGAGATCCTAAATGTTAACTGAATGAAGTGTGAGCAGTCACAAACTACGACAACATCAATATTTAAGTCCATTATTCAAAACTTCTGTATGCAACTTACATAACCAGTGGATAGTTGTAATGTAATTTCTTAGATGAGATGTGCCAATAATAGATAAATTACACAAAATATGGCCTGATCGATTTGAAAGAAACTTAGAAAGTATGAATACGTGATACTTACCCTGTATGCCATCTATAAAACTTGTCAGTAAGTTTTCTTCCAGTTACACTGATATCCTTCGCATTAATAACGATACACATATCACCATCATCACGATTAGGTGCGTATGTAGGTTTGTCTTTGCCTTGGATCACAGTAGAAATTTGTGATGCCAACCTCCCAAGAACCTAGAGAATTCCACCAGGAGTTAGAGATCTACAATTTTTGCTTATAGCCAAGCAAGTATATATATCATGTCAGCATCTCTATAGCAAGTACAGGTGAACAATAATACACTAGCACCAATACTAATCACTTTCTACCTGGACGGCCTCTAATTTTTCACGATAGAACAAAAGAGCAAGCTAAGCATCCAATAGGTGACTCACAGATTTGCATATATGATCAAAAAAACTTCATGAGAAAATAAACACCAACCTGGCCTTTTGCATCAAATACTCTCCAACGCAGACCTTCCAAGTTGATCCGCCTTAGACCGGCAAGTGCTTTCTACAATGAGACCAGGAAATACATTCTGTTCAGTTACAGAATAATCATAACAATCAAGCCATCTACAACATGCAATCATCAATTGTGTCCTAATAATCAGATATCACAACTCAGCACATTATCGACACAAATTATTTATAGCATGTAGACAGATACAACTTACTGACACAAATTCCTCAAATTTTGTCAGAAATTTAGTTTTATTTGTAGTATTAGTTGTGCAGCATCTGTTCCCTTGTGTCCACTTTATGCACCAACAAAAACACTATGAGACGCTGTATGCATTCTTGCTCGGTTCTTTAATAAAACAATGTGTCTAACCCCAAACCAAAGTAAAATACTCTTTAAAAAACATATAATTTGTAGTAAACAATTTAAAATATAGTCCTTTGTAATTTGCCAACAGCAAAAAATAGAAATCCACAGTTAAGACTCAAAGACATGGAGGCTGGAGCTTGCTTGATTTCTTTAACCTACTGGGCTTCCTCCTAGAAATCCACACCTGTTACATAAACCTTGTTGCCTCCAAAGAAATCCAATTAAGACAATCAACAAAGAGGGGACAATTCTCTCAACTATAGGAAGAACTAAGACCACAGATACAGAAATGTTAAACCCAAACCAATAACTTCCTCAACCATAAATAAGACACTATAAGTAAAGATAAACTTAATCCATCACATATTACTCCAGCTTCTCTTCACATAACCTGCACCATAAAAATATCTTGTGCTACAACCCCCGCTCACACGAAAGCCACTATTCGGTATAACATTAAGTTCAGTTAAATTCAGCCCATTTTAGTTGTGCACTAATCAGATCAGTTTAGCTCCGTCTGTTTCAGCACAATAAATACGACTTCACATCAAATTATATGTTGTTGGAAAGATTTTAGAAAGGAAAAATGCTAAAGGTCCCAAATTGATTCCCACAATGAATCCAAATGTCACATGTCACATCTTGATCGGCTATAATTCTACTAAATAACACCCCACCCACCCCCTGCTTTCACATAACCAATTAAAAAATACCATAACACCATATCATTTGGAACACATTTTGGGACCTAATTTAGTGCCCCTACATTCTTTAAAAGGGGTATACAATAGATTTCATTTACGCTGCAACCATAGTGGTGAACTATGAAAACATAGTTTCCACAAGCTATTATATATAATAAAACCACAATACATCTTGTAAGAGGCAATTGAACAATGTAAATTGAAACATTTTCGAGAAGCATGAAATCGGAGAAATCAATTGCCCCCAACTTGCAAAATTTATCCACCAACCCTAATTTCTTTAACCAACCCAGTAAAGGTATTAATTAGCAAATGAGAAATATACAATGAAACCAGTCACTCATTCACAACATTTCACAAACACATGGCATACATTATAAAAAAGAAGAACAAACCCAAATTAAATTAGCACTAAAAGTAGATAAAATCAGGTGAAAACAATTAATCATACTAATTTTCATTTGTATATGATGATGATGAATTATACAACAACTGACCTTAAGATTGCCATTAAAAGCAACCTGAGACGAAGAAGCTGCCATAGCTCTCTGATCTAGTCCTAAACCCTACCCGGAGAGATTCTTGGGTTGCTCGTATGCTCTTATGATTATTAAAATGTTGGGGAGGAAAAAAAAATTAAAAATGAGTAAATATAAATTTTTATGATAATTTTAGAGATGGACAAAATAATTCCATCAGATGGATTATCGAACACAGAGACAAAATAATCTTATGGGATGGATCCTCAAATTTTTATCGAACAGATTTAAATTTGAATTTATTTTTTTAAACTCGAAAGAGTGTACATTTTTATTTGAATTTGGAATTTAGGTGTATCGAACTGATACACGATCTGAAATCCGATACAAACTCAAAATCCAAAAAAAAAAAATTATATATGTATATTATTTTATATAATATACTATATACAGATATGTAATATATTATATGTTATATATATAAAGAATAAAGTTGTTTTAGGAAAATTATCCGAGATAATATAAAATAGTAATAACATTTTTGTAATTGTGTATAATCCTTTGTAATTATAATAACACACTCATGAGAAATTTTTTTAATCTCAGAAAAATTATGCAAGGTAACTTCAGAAATATTAATCTCACATACATACATATATGTATATACATACATACATATATGTATATACACATTATTCATGATATAATATAATACAAATTTAATATAATTATATATTTTATGTAAAAATATTTTTTATTAAATTTTCGGGTTCGGGTTTTCGAGTTTTGTATATTATCTTATAATTTTCGGGTTTCGAATCCATCCGAAATCCGTTGAATCGATTCGGATTTTAAATTTCGGATATTTTTTTAATTCGAATCAGGTTTGAATTTAAATTTGAATTTTACAAATTAGGAGTATTTTTGTAAATATAGGGAGTGCACTCTATTTTTACAAAAATATCACTTAATTTTATATACAAAATTATTATAATCATCGGGAGAAGTTTTCTTTTATTTAAAAGGTGGAATAAAAATAAAAGACTGGCCATTAATTTAAATTTGAATTTTACACATCAGGAATATTTTTGTAAATATAGGGAGTGCACTCTATTTTTACAAAAATATCACTTAATTTTATATACAAAATTATTATAATCATCGGGAGAAGTTTTCTTTTATTTAAAAGGTGGAATAAAAATAAAAGACTGGCCATTAATTTAACAATCTGAAAATTGGATTACTTTTTTGCAACCTGGTGTAAACTACAGTCAGTCACCACTTTATACCTCACTTCACACGTCATTGCTCAAAATTTACAATTACCAGTAGCTATGTCCCATGTGTATAAGCTTTTATTCTGTAGCCTCTGGTAGATCGCATCCAAATGCACAACAATAATTTAAGGTATTATTTGCGGCTCCCTCCGTCCCACTTATTTATTTTCATTTAAATTGAGCACGAAGGTTAAAAAAATTGTATAAAATAGTATGAAAGAGAAGGAAAAGTGGATAAAGTGACGGGATCAATTGATAGATTTGAAAAGGCGGAGGAAAGTAGTGGATGAGAGTAAATTTTATAATATAAAATTTTACTATTTTTGAAAAGTTTTGAAATGTAAATAATTGGATAAGACATTAAAAAAAGGAAAGCATAAAGAATTGAATGGACAGAAAGAGTACTAATTATTGTCAAAATAGTTTCAAAACCGAAACTGCATTATTTAGAATAGGAATTGGACTCCACCAATAATTTTTAGTTCAATTTTTATACTTACCTTAGCAAGTATCAGTGATTTATGATACTCTTATAGCGCAGACCTGTGCGCCTATTGGAGTAGATATCATTTGAGTATATGCCCCGCCTCTTTGAAATTATTAATGCCTGTCGCCGGTGCCATAATTATATAGACTTAGTAGTAGTGCATGTTTAAGTATAAATAACCCCCGTATCCTCTAAACAATATTGCTCTGCAATTTTACCTTGTTGCACAACAGAGTAGAACCAAAGTTGCTAGAGATGGTTCTGAGAAGTTTCTCGACGACAGGGATGAGTTTGTCGTCTGTCCTGGCTCGTCGAGATCATCAAGCATTGTTACGGCCTGGAGAGTTTAACTGGAGAGCCCTGTATTCTTTAACTAATAACAAAAAGATTAATTCTGGTGGCAACTATGCACCATTAACCATCAAGAGTTGGAAAGGTCATGTAGCACCACCTCCAGAAATGATTGAGCATTTCGAAAATGGAGTTATTCCTTCTAAAATTCCCAAGGCTAAGGTTGTTACAAGAAAAGACTTCCCTGCAGATTTTAAATTTGGGTGCTCTACTTCTGCATTTCAGGTCACAATCTCCCCTTCTAATAATTTCTTGTATATTGCGTATGTACATTAGTTGGTTAAGAACATCGTCGGTCTTCAGTAAAAATCATCTTAGTTTACAAATTAACTTGTTGCAGTAAAATATGCCATTATGTAGTGTTCTGCGAGTAACAACTTCACATTCCGTTTTATCTAAATCATTGAAATAAATATAACATATGATCCGATGGATTTATAATTCGTGGATATATTGCTAAACATAATATAAGATATATCATGTCTTCCGCTTAACATTATTGACATTTTAGGAGAGCTGATTACTTAACGTATATAATTGGATTGGATATGTGCAGACAGAAGGGTCAGGAACAGAGGGAGGGAGAGGGCCATCAACATGGGATGTATTTATACAGGATGACATTGATGGACTTGATATTGCTGTTGATTCATACCATCGCTATAAGGTGCGCATGTTATTGATGCACTTAGTCGAAAAAGTGTACTTTTTCTTTCCACAGAATAGTTAATAATGTTAAAATTCTACGTAATAATATCAAGTACATCATTATTGTAGTTTATACAATATAAAAAATCAATAGAAAATATTAGTAGCTAGAGTCTGTTTGGTGGGAAGATAATTATTGTATTTGAATTCTTTTTTTTGGCAATATAATGTGAACTCCAGAATTCTTAATCCAACAGGAAGATGTGCAGCTATTGAAGAATATGGGAGCCGATTCCTACAGATTTTCCATTTCCTGGTCTAGGATCCTCCCAGGTACCATTTTTCCCACATAAGGCGGTGAGATGATGGCCCCGTTTGGCTGGACCTAAATTTAAAATAAGTAACTTATTTTAATTTTTTTTTACATATTTTCAAAAAAAACTTTAGGTAAATATTTATTTTAGAATTTTAAAACCAAATATGATTTTCAAAATTGAAAATAAGTTACTTATTTTCAGAAAAAGTACATACATACTAACTTTTTCCGGAAATAAACACTTATTTCCGGCTTATAAGTCCAGCCAAACGGGCACGATATTTTGAGCAGTTACATATCCAGGACCCTAACACAAACAGATGCGTCGCAAGTATTGAATTATTTTATTGTTTAAAAAGTTATTACTTTGATAATTAACATGGAATGACAACACTCAAGCTCTGAAAATGATGTAATTACATCCATATTATGTGATAATCACTATGCAGCGTTAGAATATAGTGAGGAGGAATGTTAGAATATAATATATGATCCTTGCAAGTGAGTCTCTTAATATCTTGAGGTTTTAGGAGAACTGGTAACTTAACATGCAAAGGAACACAAATAAAATAATTAACTAAGCTTACTAGCCTTGTCAACAAAAAAAACTAAGCTTACTAGCATTTTTTTAACACATTGTATAATTGATGCTTCTAGCTACGAAAAGAAGAAAAGAGAGTGTGTGTGTGCGTCGTGCGTGTGATTTTAATCCTAAGTCACAAGTCGACACTCGACACATATGCACACATGATAATGGACTGTTGAATCTGTAGCTGATTAAGCTGTGATTATATTATGTTACTTAAATCTGCAGCTGATAAACCTGCAGTTACTTTATTTGCGCAAAACAAAACCAAAAATATAATTGTCTTTAGTTGTACAAGCTTGTTTTACAAATGCAGATGGGACAGTGAGTGGAGGTATAAATCAAGAGGGCATTGATTTCTATAACAACTCAATTGATGAACTTGTTAAAAATGGTAATTTCTCATATTTAATTAAGGCATTATCTTAACATGTTTATAGTTCAATATTTCTAACATTGTATTTTTTATACATACAGGAATAACCCCAATTGTTACACTATTCCACTTTGATTTGCCAACAGCTCTTAAAGATAAATACAATGGTTTCTTGAATAAGCAGATTGTGTATAGCTCAACCACCATTATATACATTCTAAAATTAAAACATAAATCTGTTTTGATTTATTTGACTTGGAAAGATTTTTTTGGTTATTATAGGGATGATTTCAAAGCATATGCAGACCTATGTTTCAAAACATTTGGTGATAGAGTGAAGCACTGGAGTACTATCAATGAGCCACAAGTGTTTGGACAACATGGTTACAAACTTGGGTTGAAACAAGTCAGATCAACCCCAGCAACTGACCCTTTTTTAGCTACTCACCACATCATTTTAGCCCATGCTGCAGCAGCTAAACTCTATAAACAAACTTATCAAGTGAGTACACTTTGTTCATACTAGTTAACAATATTAAAAGATGCGGATTAATTTCAAATGAAACTGATGAAAATAGTCTGCAAATAGTATCATTATTAAAATAAAAATAACAACTTATTTTCTGAAGTGAATGTTCTATTTTATCAATTATCATGTATATAGTTTGTTACTGACTTTTCTTTGTGTTGGTCCTACACTCCTACCCACTAATAGCCCATTCAAAAGGGAGAGATTGGTATTTCACTTGTGACAATTTGGTTTGAGCCTCATGGAAACACGAGGCAAGACAGAGATGCATCTGAGAGAGCTTTTGACTTCATGGTCGGGTGGCAAGTATACAATATTATATGACATAACTACTTGATTTTCCAAACAAATTAAATTTACTCTTTTTTGACATAGCTAGCTATGATAGGGTATCGTATTCGGGTTTCATTCAGTACACTGCATTGAAAATTTAGTCGAATTCGAGTTGTGGTGCTGGTCATGTCAAATATTGGAACCGCTGACTTATATATATTAATTTGTGTAGGTTATTGGAGCCAATGGTGCATGGAGATTATCCATTCATTATGAAGGCTTTGGTGAGGGATGGCCTTCCAACATTTACTGAAGAGGAAAAAGCTTTGGTTAAAGGCTCTTATGATTTTATTGGAATAAATTACTATACTTCTAATTATGCCATGGCTCTTCCATTTAATCCTGCTGATACTTACACTGATCAGGCTCAGTATCAACATGCGACACTAACAAGTAATAATCTCATTATTTTCAACAATTATCCTATATATTTTACATTATTATTTGATTTTATTCATACCCCTGTAAAGAAATGAAATTTGGTACTCAGATAAGAATTTTTTTTTTGTCTTGCCTTGCTGCAGCCAACCGAAATGGAGTTCCCATTGGAGAACCGGTAAGATATTCGACATTGCTAAAAAGCATGCACATGCACATATAGACATGTTATGCTGTAAACTAACTTCTTCTTGATTTTCAGACCCCTGGGAGTGATGCAATATTTTTGTACCCACAAGGACTAAGAGATGCTCTGGTTTATATAAGCAAAAACTATAATAACCCAAAACTATATATTACTGAAAACGGTTAGTTGATCATCATCATCATAGTATTTGTATCTTCTACAACTCTACTCTACAAGAACTCTAATTCATATAAAGCATTCAAATTTTGCAATCAATAACAGGATATCCGGATAAGCGAGATGACACAGTTCCAGTAAATGAGGCAATAAAAGATCCTAAACGAATGCAGCATATTCTTAGCCATCTCTATGCAATAAACGAAGCTATGAAGTAGGTTCAAATCTAATTATATAACTTTCTTGTGTATCTTTTTTGTTGATATGTAATGCTAAAAAATTGTTAATTTGCAGAATGGGAGCAAATGTAAATGGTTACTTCATGTGGGCATTGATGGACTGCATGGAGATGTCACAAGGTTACAACGTTAGGTTTGGTCTCTATTAAACAGATTATCTCAATAATTTGAACAGAATTCCAAAAGAATCTGCACGTTGGTTCAAATCTTGGGCTACAGCTAAATGAAGCCGATAACTTTTGTTGTATTATTATCTTTAGTTTATGATTTTCCTGAGCTGCTAAGTTAGTTTTAATATTGCATCTTAGTGTACAATTTTCCAGGGCCGCGGAGTTTGTTACATTTTTATCTCTTCAGCATGATGGTAATAATAATGTTGTTTCCACTCTGTTGTAAGGTTATCATTTATCGTGTGTTTGTTAGTTTATGATGGTGTTTTTCTTGTTCGTTTGTGTTTTCATTAGCATCAAACTAAAGAAAAAAGCTTAAGGCCACCACAATAACAATTTAACAACTTAAGAAGGGTTTGCATTGATTAACACACGATGAATGTGACTAAGAAATGGGCCTCAATTGTCTACAATCGGTCAAGGACTATAGAATTTGATGCATCTACAGACACTAGCATACTCTTAGGACAACTCCCTTAGTTCCACACCTAAACCCTTATAATGAAGATGAAACTTGTATACTCTCACATTTGCTCTATGTTAATGGACAGTGATACATCTTATACATTATTCTCCAACTGAAGGTCTCTTGTGCTCAGACTCTTCCTATCTCTCTGAAGTCTAAATTAGACAGACCCTTCCTATCTCTCTAAATTACAGCTGACACAATTTTGTATACGATACGAAAATAAGTGTTCGAGATTTTGTTTTTTGGTACATAAAATATGAAAGTACACCCGCACAAATGTACACGGTCATATTTCATGTCAGGATTTTTAATTTTGAGACACGAAATGAAAGTAAACGAAATAATTATATTTATAATTTAATAATTATATTTATATAAAAATATATATTTTTATATAGATCTATAATTAAATATATACAATATATATTTTTATATAGATCTATAGTTAGATATATATAACTATATTTATAGAGGAAACAATAATTATAAAGACAAGTTTCTAACTTTCTATAATGAATAGTGTATTTTAATTCTCAAATAAACACTTAATTCCGTTAGTTTTGTTAATGAATTTATGAAATACATACGAACTTTTACTGTATATTTGTTTAAAATAATAATATGACCATCGATATGTATCTGAAACTACAGTGATTTTATAGAACTTGGTGTGAAATTCGACCAATAAAATACAACTCACTTTATAAATTATTTATTGGAAAAATTTCTACAAAAAACCATTACTAAATTGAAGATTTTAGAAATTTAAAGATCATCCATCTCCTGCAAGCAAGCAGAATATGAATATGTTTTGCAGAATAAATATTTTACAATATTTTGCAAACTGAACATATATGATTTTCAAAGTTTCAATTTAATAGTTATTTTCATAGAAATTAACCCAATTCTTATAGTTTGTTGGTTTATTTCGGTTAAGGTAGTTCAGTAAGTGGTAGTGGAATACAACTATAAATTAAATGATATAAGAACAGAATTACATATAGGCTATGATTTAATCTCTAATTATGTTGCATTCGATAGTTTCTCTTGTTTCTCTAGCAACTTAATTTTGACAGGTTTAATCTGATACGTGTGATCAGTCGATATTTGAAAAGACCCCAATTAAGGCCCTATTTAGCCAAGGATAAATATATCATTACTGTAGCTAAAGATAATGTTCAGTCTACACATACTGTTGAGCCTTCAAAGAACTGTTATAGAGGTATTCCGCATGGCCAAGCTAATGCTAATCAAAATAAAACTCGATTCTCGAGTAAATTTTCTAAATTCACAAGCTTTGGCTAACATTTTCTCTAATTATATTGTTTTTAATTAAAAGGTCTTTTTGACACAGAACTCCTTACAACATCTCCAATAGGGTTGACTATAATGGTTGGTTGTAATAATATAAAATAATTATTGGCTAAAATTTGTTGAATCTGTAAGGTGTTCTACTCCAATGGGGTTGATTATATTTTAAAAAGTGTAATTTATTATTATTTTCAAATTCAAACGGTTATATTCCAACGGCTATATTTTATTTTTTTATAAATAGATGAAAAAATTTAGAACTGAATAAAACACGAACTCGAGATAAATTCAAAATCAATTTCACATCTAAACTACTGATCAATCTCAATGGATAATACTACACAAATGATTCTCAATATTATGCAGGCGGGAGAAGAAGAACATGAAGCAAGAATGAGAATGGCTGCAAATTACCATCATCAACGGCGTCAGAGAGCAAATTCAGTCTCACATCATGGCGGTTCAATAGCGAATCACCGTATAATTAATCGTAATAGAGAAGAAGGTCATAGTAAGCTGTATCATGATTATTTTTCTGATACACCTACATACACAGAAGCACAGTTTCGTCGAAGATTTCGAATGTGTAGATTACTATTTTTACGAATTAAAGAAGCAGTTCCAACTCACGATAATTATTTTACGTAACGAACTGATGTTGTGGGAGTTCGTGGATTATCATCACTTCAAAAAGTAACAGTTGCACTTATGATGCTTGCATATGGAACGGCAGCTGGTGCTATTGACGATTACATACGTATTGGGGATAGTACAACAATAGAGAGTCTACGAAGATTTGTTAAAGCAATTGTTGAAGTTTTTGGAGGAGAATACTTAAGACGGTCAAATGATGAAGATGTGTCTCGATTATTGGCAGAGAACGAACAACGTGGTTTTCCTGGAATGTTGGGAAGTATCGTCTGTATGCATTGGAAGTGGAAAAATTGTCCAACTGCTTGGTAAGGTATGTATACATGTCATGTTCATGAACCAACTATTATATTAGAAGCAATAGCTTCAAAAGACTTGTGGATTTTACATTCTTTTTTTGGGTTACCAGGATCGTTAAATGGCATTATTATATTAGATCGATCTCATCTATTTGAAGATTTGGCGGAAGGTCGTGGACCCGAAGTGAAGTATACTATTAACGGGAACGAATATAACATAGGAGATTATCTTGCTGATGACATATATCCTTCATGGCCGACATTTGTTAAAACTATTCCAAGACCTCAAGGTAATAAAAGAAAGTATTTTGCAGCCGCACAAGAATTTGTTAGAAAAGATGTTGAAAGAGCATTTGGGGTATTGTAGTCTCGATTTGCAATGGTTCGTGGCCTATCTCGATTTTGGGATGTGAGCACAATGAAATATATTATGACAGCTTGTATAATTTTGCACAATATGATCATTGAAGATGAAAGGGAATTATACATGATGGAAGAAGAACACTTTGATACAGATATTGAAATACCAACTGTTATTCCGAGTTGTAATCATCCAAGGAATTTAAGAGAATTCATACAAATGCATCAACAAATTCGAGACAAACAATCTCATATTCAGTTGCAAAATGATCTTATAGAGCATATTTGGCAGATCCATGGTGGTGACATAATCAAATGATAAAATGTTAATCACCATTTCGACTATTATTAGCAGAGTACTCACAATTTTTTTATTATTAGTTGACAATCACCATTTCGAGTTTAAATTGCAGTATGATTGTACTCTAGGGACTTCCATATAACAAGTCCATCACTTCTTATAATAAACATATATATTGTAACAAGGAAATTTAAGCACTTTAGAGGATTACATCAAGCAGTAGTTAACCGAGACATTAGTACCTTATCTTGCTCAGTAACACCACTTTGATTTCTTCCGCAAATCTAATTGTAGAAACCGATAAACTTGCTCACTGAGGTGTTAATTGCAGACCATCAATTGCACAATGATGTGGGGTTCCGATCACTTTCAAATGTTTTATTTTCATGAAAATAGCTCCAAATCCTATTCCAATAGGTATTTTGTGTTATTACCTTGAACCCGGTCCATGCTAATGTTTAACCAACCGGAAAGAGTAACATATCCTCCTCAATCAAAAAAAAATCTTGATCATCCCTTTTTTGGTTTACTTGATGTTTGTTGGCTATTTTCTTGGGATAAATGAGGCAATGGAGAGTAACTAATTTCCTCAGCTTCATTGTATGCACCATCATTAAGTAAAGAAATAAAATTATGTGCCATGTTTAATTATACCTACAAAATATAACAACTATAATTTACAGCTCATTTTGTTTAATTATCTTGTTTTCTCTTCCAACGGCATAAACACAACAAAGATATCAATTTTGAGAAGTCAAATAAAGATCTAGTTGCATACATGTGAACAAGGTAATTCAACCCATCAAAACCAATAATCCCTAATTTGTGTAAATAATCTTAGAATTAAAATATTGGTCACAAACTAATAATCCCTAATTTGTGCAAAAAAAATTCATATGAACCCTAATTTATACAATCTTTACATTGATTATGATAGGAATCCAACAAATTACACATCCCAAATTGTAAAATAATCAACAAAAGCCCTGATTTGATAACAAAGGAAATTTAAAAAAATTGATGGAATATACATACCTTTGCAAGAAACTAGCGGGAGAGAGGAAGAAATCAGCGGGAGAGGAAATGAAAAACAGCAGGAGATGATGTGTCAATTGCTGCAAATCTGTAGTACTTTGACAAATATAGCCAACAATGGGAGAGTGGCTAAAATTTTAGTTAAAGGCTTTGTTGCGTTGGAGAGCTTCACTTTTGTGATGTTAGGTATAATTTATACAGTTCACCAACCACGTAGATATTATAACCAAGGGTTTAGAACGGTTGGAGATGCTCTTAGGCCTAGTCCTTTCCCTTCCCGCTGAAATACAGAGATCTCATTTCAAGAAAGTGTAGTACTGGTGAATCATCTCGTCCTCGTCAAGACAAACTATCCAAAGATCTGATACTGGAGTAAATTCCTTGGTTCGAAACATGTACGATAAGCTTGCAGCTCGGTACAAGCGGGAACTGTTTACTCCTTCCATAGACTGCATAATTAAGAAAAAGCTTACAGATTCTAGTGTACTAGGTCCTAGATACATGATCCAATAGGTATAGTAGAGACTAAATGTTCCTAGCTAGGGCAATCCACCATTGTCTTAACCTTCCATGAAACTTGGCCACAATTTTTTCAGTAGCTCCAGGCCTTAGTTCACCAAGCATGTATTTCATATATTTTGTCTCGCCAGCTTGAAGGAGAGATAATGTCGAATGAGATCCCTTTGCAGGATCATTCTGAAACGTATTTGGTACTTCAGCTCTTTGGTGGCATTGACTGAAAAACTGAAAATTCTTCATTATCTACACTAGTGTAGGTTCATCTGTAACTCTGTATGTGGGTCGGTCATGAGGATTTCTAAGGACATGCTATCACTGTCTAGGTCTGAGTCTAGCATTTTTAATATACGCATGTGCATACAAGATATTACATCTCGCCTCCTAATATTTTTCTCTAAATCTTTCTTTTTCCATATGAGCAAACATCCTTAACAGTCAGACTAAAAAGAGATAAGAGTCACTTGTAAAATAACTTCTTTTTTTTTTACAAGAATTCTGGAAAAGGTTGCAGTAGCAACACATGAAAAGTAAATAAAGGCTTTCCATATAATGTTAATTGACACCCTTCTTGTATCTATTTCAACAAAGAAATATGTTGAACTAGAATTAGAAAGTTTGTAAATTCAACAATCTAGCTAACAAATTAAAGCTTTACTAATGTCAAAACTGTTCATCAAGTCCACTCTTGTTCTTCTGAATTACAACATCAAGATTATGATTTTTGTCAAAAACCTACTTGGGGGAATTATACCGTAAAACTAAAATTACAAGAAGTTACATGTAACATTTTAGACTAGAAAATGAAAATTGGGAAAATTTTTGAATGGCTTGCATTCACACAGCCTGATCACCTCCACTTCTCTTGCAGTTCCTTTCTCTCTGATAAAATCCATGTCACAAAGATTGCCACAACAAGTGCTACAATTGTGATTAAAAGAAGGGCATAGCTGAAATCTTCAGTAAGTGAATCATAAGTTCTTGAAGGTGCAAGCCGGGTGAAGAATAAATCCACTCCATATGCGAAGATGAGAGTGGTGGATTCCAGCTTTGCAGGTATAACTTCTATGCCTCTGAGGTTTTCTACTTTAAGGGCATGTGTCACATAAGACTGCACGTGACACCCAAATTTATGTCAATACAAACCAAATAACATATCAAGCTTCAATTGAATAATCAATAAATTTCAGAGATTAGTCCTCTCATCACAACACATTCTAGATCTTCCAGGACCAAAAGAAGTATGACACAAATGCAAATTAATCATAAGATAAAAACTAATAACTGGTGAGTTAATTTCCAGAATACATGAATAAGGTGCAATGAGAGATCATTCAATAGAAAAGAAAAACAGAATATGCCAGCTAACCTGTGGGAGGATTGGTAAGGAATCAGTTAAAGGTATGATTCCTTCCTCTTTTTCAGCTGGGGTAGGATTAAGCGATCGCCTAGGATCCAGAAAACGCTTATCAAGTGCCAAGACCTATAATATGTTAAGAAAAAGTAACAGCACTTTAAATATCTTAACATGTAGATGTAGAACTTGCAATGTGAAACAAAATCATTTCTTAGAATTTTCTTGGATGAGTTAAAATTTAGATTTGATATAAACAATATAAAGGCTACAATAAATAATTAATAATAAAAGACAGTCTTAAATTAACCTGATCACCAATTGTACCAACAAGGAGCTGCCGGGATGTTATGCCCTTAGCTGTTGACGTCACAGCTAGTGTTTTCACAGAATGCGCGAAAAAGTAGGACTGTGATTTGGTTACAACATCAGGACGAGAATAAGAAGAAATGGGTGAAGTAAGATTGTGTCTTCCAAATACAAGCTTCAAAACATCTTTATTATCCTGCAGATGATAGAAAATTAGAGCTAAAGATAGTACAGTTCAACATATCACGAAAAAATAAAGACTCAAGGTAAAAGGGTATACCGCTCGAGACTGGTCATAGATCTCAATGACAGACATCTCGTATCTGTGTGCTCTTAGATTAAAATAGTGGTAAACAACCCAATTCTCACTTAAGACCTTAAAAGGAAAAAATACAAAAACAAATATCATTCAAATAGTCTACCATAGATAATTCTAACTTGAATCTGAAAAAGGCATACTTACAGCATGCACAGGGCCCTGTGAACCATGATGAGTCATGCGGTGCAGTATATGACCAGTTATAGTGTCAATAAGATATACAACGAGACATGATTCCTCTGGGGTGACGGAGCCAATTTCACCAGTAGCTTTAGGTGAAATAGTAGCCACAAAAAGCAGATTCTTTGATATATATTTGAACATCACATCTTCATCTGCTATAACCTTCGCTTGAGTATGAACAACCTGCCCCAAATAACATATAACAGATATAGTTCAGACGAGAAAGAGAAGAACTGGTACTACTTCATAGTCGATGTCAAATTGAGAAAATCTAAGTACTGCCAGAAAGAAATACCTCATTCAGTTTTCTTGTCACGGTTGTAATTATCTTTTCCGACTCTGAGGGAAACACAACGGACCATAGATCCCTGTTTTCGAAACAGTACTCATCTGCTACATCAAGAATGCAATTGCTCTTCACTGCATGGCCCCGTATAATGCCTTTATTCTCTTCAACTGAGTACCAATATATGTTCGTAAACTCACTTTTGAAAATTTCAACCGCCTCTGGAGTCTGCGGGTATAAGTGAGCACGGTTTTCATTATCAATTAATAAGTGCAAACGCCGTTCCTTCGAATCAGTATATGGCAATGGTATAACTTGCACTATGGAATGAATGGAACTGAAACTGTTAAGCTCTTTTCCCAAGTATGCATCGACAATTGAAAGAACACCATTGGCATCAGATGTAAATCCATATCTTCCAGTGACAAGAAGAGATGGATTCTCGTCCATAGCATGGTGATGGGGTACCTTCCAATGGAATAATTTAAGCCCAGATGGAGTTTCACATGATCCTGATTTGCGAAGAGCATGCAACAACTGAGACCAGATAATTCTTCCATCTCCAGTGTGCAGAGCAAAAACTTTCCCTGCTCGGGTAAGTACTATCAATAGCTTTCGGAACCCATTATGATCTCGAGTCATTTTGCTCTTTTCTGAGCTTTGTAACCTCATTTTCTGAATGGCTACAACATCATCAGGAGTGGCAAGCATTAGAGTACCTTTAAGCTTCAGCAAGTGACCCTTCAAAATCAAAATGTAGCATCAAATACTCACCTCAAAAAGTTAGAAGTGAACAAGTATCTCGGCATGTAAAAGTAATCAAGAAGAGAACACCATCATGCAACATATACAATATACCTCTGAATTTCCTTTCTATTGCAATAGGACAGGTACTAATTACAGTAGAATATTAACATAAATAATACTTGCTTTTATTAAACCATTATTATAGAATAAAGAATTAGAATGGGAAAGAAGGGTGGTCAAATTGTGTTGAAGACTGACGTGATGAAACAGAAATTCTTTACTAAAACATCTGTGTTTAATCCTCATTCAATTTTGGCTATTTAAATAATTGACGAGCTGGTATCCACAAACAAGCTTGAAAATGACAGACTATGTCGTCAAATTGTGTTAAAGTGATGAAACATAAATTCTTTACTAAAACAGTTGTGGTTAATCCTAATTGAACTTTGGCTATTACATAATTGACGAACTGGTATCCACGAACAAGCTTGAAAATGACAGACTATGTCTTTACTCTTTATAGGTCGTGATGAATAATAAAACGAGATCAGACAAAATTACTAGAAGCTTTCATACCTGAAGCCACTCAAATAGGCTATGCTCAACTTTCGCAACTGATACACCATCGGTTTCAATAGGTAACTCTGATGTTGTCACATCTATGACTGAAGCAAGTGAATCCTCCCTACTCCAGACAATTTCACCTTGTTGCACTAATAAAAGTGAATGATCTTCCATAACTAGCAAGGCTCTGAAACCAAATGACCTATCTGTTCGGATATAGTTATTGATAAACATTTTCTGTACGTCACCCCTGTCTTGGTCCATATTTATGCTTTCTTTGAGCAAGTTGCTACTCCAGTCATTGTTAAGTTTTATGGTGAGGTCAATCTTACTACCTTCATGTTGCACCAGTGCAAAAGCCTGTTGTCCTTCTGAAAACGATAAGGCATCACTAACAGCTACAGTGAGATCAAGATTATCCACTAGCTCCAACTTTCCATCATTAATCACTTTCACAAAAAGAATAACTGTATTCACTTTGACAGCAAATAACCCTGCAAGTTTAGCAGGCAGTAATACTGCAGTACCAGAAACATCCTGAAGGTTTGAAATTTGTGTAGGTTTAAATACAATCTTTTCTTCCCTAATTTCTATTGCTACAATAGTTTCTCTACTAGAATCCAGTGTAACAAGTCTGTCGTTTGTAACTAACAACATCTCCCCAGAAAAGCCGCCAGGATACGGGGCACTATTGCATGTAAGCAACTCGCCATTCTTAGCATTGATTTGATATAAGTGAAATTTGGAGACACTATCAACTCCCGCAGCATATACCATGTCATTTTTGTCATTATAAATTAATTGTTGAACCAATATGCTGCACATGGAATGGGAAAGACACAATTATAGTTCGGCCTTGTAAAATATATATATATATATACACACACACACAGATATAGATAGATAGATAGATATGAAAAAAACTTAAAACATATATTTGTGCATTAATGTACCCTTCAGTTGCCAAATCTTTACTCCATATGACTTCTCCATCTATGCTTGAAACGGCATAGAGAGATCCGCAACCATAAACAAGTACTACACTATCCTTGTCAACCTTCAAAGTTTCCTACACACACCAGTTTAAAATTAATAAGGAAAATCATTTACAAAAATTTCCTCTGTACTCTCATTCTATACTTTTCTGCTTTTTGGCATAAACCAGTAATGTAGTGCTGCATGATTGAGAATAAATACTTTATGCTATTTCCAAAAAATAAAAATAAACAAAACTATAATATACAAAATTTATAAGAGTTTGGACGCGGAGCTATATTTCTACAACATCGTGTCTAAACAACAAATCAGTTAATATACAAGAGAGAAGAGTGTACAATAGACAAAATTGTAAGCATTATATTTCAATCATTTAATGAATATTTTCGCTCACCGGAACCAGTAACAATGATTTTGAAGACCCTTGGCCTGTCAGAATAGACTCCCAAACCATGAGCCCGTCAGGAAGGTTCCAAGCTCTTAAAACACTTCCCTCTGATGACAGTGTAATGACATCTGAAAAGGTGTGAGCATATGACATCAGGTCAGCATTCATGTAAAACTAAATTCCGTCAACTTCAGAAAAAGAAAACTCCAAACATATAATTAACTACTATATCCTAAAAACCGTGCCAAATACCCATAAGAACGCTTTAACCAAAAACATGAAAATAATTACACGTTACACAAAATAATTCGGTCTGCATCCATCAACATCAGCTGACCTACGCTGAATACGATTTCAGCTACTTTAACAATTACAGTTAATCTAACCAGCTTTTGTCTTCCACTATCTTGATTTCGAAAGGCTAGAATCAATCATCTAGCTTTCACAAAATAGTCAATAACGTAGACTCTAATTTGAAAAATCATTACATTTTTCTAATATTTAAAAAGAAGCCCAATCTAGATGTTCCTAAAGCAAGATCCTGTTAAATGAACCAAACATAATTACTTAAATCATATCCACATACGCCACAACAGTCTAACAAAACAGTCAAACAAAACGTAAAATGGCTACAAATAAACAAACTATCACGCAATACAAGCAGCAAGAGAGTAATAATATACATTTTCCGAGTGCCAACGCAATCTCGTCAACAGAATCTTTAGCTCCCAAAACCTTCCTCCAAACTACACAAAATTCAACAAGAAACAATCAAATTACGCAATCACCTTGACAGACTCTAACAATTACTGAACTAGAGAAATTAGAGAAAGAGATTTACAGATGTCGCCGCGACGGAGATCCAGAGAAGCGATAACATTCTCTTCGGTGGAAACAATGACCCGCTTTCGACCCGCTTTTTGAGTCTGGAACACTGCTTGCTTCACTTTGCCAATATACTGTTGATGCCTATATAACACACATAATCATCAAATCACAGTCCAATTACATGTATGTCTGGTGTGTGTGTGTGTGTGTGTATATATGTAAGTATTACCAGTCCATGAGGCCGACTTGATCTTCGTAGAGAGAGTGAGACAAGTTGAAAGCGGAGAAGAGGAGTAGAAGAAGAAGAAGAGTAAAAACCCTAAAAATCGCCATTTTCATGGCGATGGATCTGAGAATTGGGAGATACTATATGTATGTATGTATAATAATAATAATAATAATAATAATAATAATAATAATAATAATAATGTATGTATGTAATTAAATTGTTAAACAAAGCCGGCTTTTCTAACTATGCTTTTTAGTTTTAATTCTTGCTGATTTTGCGACTCGTATTCTAATTCCTTTTTTCTTTTCTTTTTTGACAGATTAATAAGTTGGCAAACCAACTCAGAAAACAAAGACCAGCTCGTATTCTAATTCTACTAAGCTTTTTTATGAATCATATACTATTTTATTAATACTATGCACGAATTGAATATATTTTTTTGGCCTCGAGCCGAGTTTTTCCGGACTCGACTCAATAAGACTCAAACTCAAACTCAAACTCGACTGTGCTCGGCTCGATTATATTTTTAATATTTTTAATAATTATATTTTATATATATTAGAATTTTTATTATATAACTTTTTAATAAAAAAAATTTATAGCATAAATATTTACAGTATATTTTTTCCTATTACAAACACAATTATAAGCTTTTAGCATATTTTAAGACAAATGAAAAATAATGTAAATTAAAAAATGATTATTATAAATTCTTCTTTAATAGTGTATTATACAACAAATACAGTTATACAGATAACACTAATATAATTTAATAATTTATATTGATAAAAAATATTAAAAATACATTAAATATTTTGATTAATAATTTATAATTGTCACTTCTGAATTTGTGATTAATTATTAATGGATGCATTTCTAATTTTACAATAATATAATTTATTCAATTCTATTATAAAATACACCAAGTCAACAACACATTAAAATCATAGTATCGTAGTTTGTTATACTTCAATTAAATTAAAACTAAAATTTTATAATTATTAATGATTTGGTACTTATTGCGTACATTTGTTTCAGATTCTTTACCCAATAAAAAAAATAAGATTCACATTATTTATTTATTTATTATCATATATTTAAGATATACAACTTATAAAAATATAGTGATATTAAATATGAGTGTATCACTGTATGACTGTATGAACAAACGATAATACAAGTTTAAATAATTATTTAGATTATTCGAAAAGTTATCTATCAAAATATTATTGACATTAAGTCACAAATACAACTAAATTATATTTACATATATGTTATTTCACATAAAATAAGTGTATTATTTTAAAATTTTATTTGTCATTTTTAATAAAAGGAAAAATATTTGTAGATTAAAGTTGAAAAAAATAAT
This sequence comes from Oenanthe sinensis, assembly GCA_028671895.1. Lineage (NCBI taxonomy): Eukaryota > Viridiplantae > Streptophyta > Magnoliopsida > Apiales > Apiaceae > Oenanthe > Oenanthe sinensis. The sequence goes on from CM053799.1 coordinate 14,640,653, forward strand.
TGAATAATTTTTATAAATATTAAACTAAAATTCGATAAACTCGATAAGAACCTGAAAACTCGATAAACACAATAAACTCGATAAGAACCCGAAAACTCGAAATCATGTTAAAAATTCAACAAACTCGATAAGCTCGATAACTCGTTAAACTCGAAAACTCGTGAACGGCTCGAACTCGACTCGTATAATAAACGAGTCGAACTCGAACAAACATTTCAGTCAGGCTCGATTATTTTTAGGTTCTGTTCGGCTCGATAAGAAAAAGGTCGAACTCGACTCGGCTCGAACTCGGCTCAGCTCGGCTCGAATTACAGCCCTAATTCTAATTTTTTAAATATTAATTGTAAAGCATAATGTAACGTAGTATGTAATAGTGATAACAATAACTCAACTAAGAAACAAAGACAGACAAATAATACTAATATGCAGCACAGGAATCCAGAAGGACATAATCAAGAAGATAATACATTCATCATTGTTGTACATTCAAGTTAGAAGAATTACTGAACGTCAGGGATAGAAGTTCATTAACATGTTCAAGCCTCAGTGACAAATAAGAGTTCAGAAGACTTCATACTAAAGACAGAGCAGTGATCCATGTGTAATTGTCTAAGGGTTTCAGTGATAAGAAGCAATGCAAAAGTCCAGGGTTTATCAGCTGAAACAGAACAGAGATTAAGGAAATTCATTCAAGTGTTAGTCGTTTGTGAACCAGACCAGTGCACTAAGCGTCAGCACAACAAGAAGAGAATTATCTTAATTAATCAGAAGAAAATCAGTTGATCAAGCCAAGCCAAAAGAGTGAAGCAAAGTGGTAATTACTTGAAGAATTCAAGAAATATGCTAAGGCAAGTATTACTGCATTTGGTGGCATTAATACTCTTGAAGCAATGGAGAGGCGCAACATATATTTCCAAGGTGCAAGAAATGTCTAAGGGAAGTATGAGTGGCGCCTACACAGTGCAATGAGTGTAGGCGCAACTAAACTAACAAAGCACAAGAAAATAGCTGCACTTAGAATCTAAGTGGTGAGTGGCGCCTGCACTAGGAACTCAGTGTGCAGGCGCAACATAACTACTCCAGGCGCAAGGAAATTCTAAGGCGAAGTGTGTGTGGCGCCTATACAGGGGAACTACTGTATAGGCGCAACAAATAAGTTAAGGCGCAAAGGAAAAATATTCTAAGGCAGTAAGTGGCGCCAACACAGGGCTTACAGAGTAGAGGCGCAACTCACATACTCGGCGCAACTCAAGACTTCAGCCTCAACAAGCCTCAAGTGGCGCCTCTACACCATTACCACTGTGTAGGCGCCACTCAGGACTTAAGCAATTGTGGAATTAAATTCCAAGAAGACTGCAAATATATATGGGTTCAAATCAATTGTTTTAATTGGTTATCATCTTCAAGCTATCAACAAATACAGCCGGGAAGCTCCATTAAAGACACTCATTTATATCTCCCAACTGTAATTGTTGTAATATTATTTTGAACCCACTGCAGCTAATCATTTGATTAGATTTGTAGCACCCCAGGGATTTAATAATAACTTGTTATTTCCCAGCTTTGTGTTTTATTTACTGCCAAGCTCATATCATATAAAAACACAAACACTTCCGCAAAACAAAGTTGAAAATCTACAACATCATATTCAACCCCCCCTTCTATGATGATTTTGGACCTAACATTAATATATTATAATTATAATATTATGTTAATTTATTTAAAAAATATATTCATACATTATTAAATTAAATATAAATATTATAAAATATTTATAGAAATTTATGTGACAAAATAAAATATGTACTAAAAATAATTAGCATATATAATATTAATTATAAATAACAAAATTAATAAATATTTAAAATTAAACCCATACATGGTACATCATACAAATAATAAGTTTATATTATTAATATTTAAAATTTTAATGATATTATAAATTAATTTGACATTACTCAAACTAATCATATATTCTTTGAGACCGTTGGATTCCTCGTATATAGGCATGTTGCTCACCATAACTAAAATAAATTAAAATAAGTGAAAAATTGTGATATTTGTTAAAAATGCTATAAGATATTTATGATTAAAATACTAATAGTAACTTTTAAATAAATATATAATATTTCAAAAATGTAATTGATAAGAATAGTATCTAACCTTATATATTATCTATAACTTATGATTAATTATATAATATTAATAATAATCGTTAAAAATTGATCCTTAAAATTTTAATAGTCATTGAATAAATTTTTTTACCTTTATTATATATAAAATATAATAATATAATATAATTGGATTAAATCGACTATATGGATTAGTTTTGTTCTTTTGAATAACTATACTTCTGTGCATATATAAAATATATATTACATTATTAAATTCAAAAAATTAAAAATTTGATAGTCGGCGGTCCTTTATCGATATTTGAGCCGTATAGTTATTATTGGACTTATTTTTAAAACATTAATCTCCTAACTAAAATGTATCTCACATTAATCTCCTTAATAAAACATATCTCTAAACAAAACTATCCTATTAAATTACAAATAAAGTATATAAAAAATTATATAAAATATATACATATAACATTAAATTAAATTAAAATTATTATTATTATTATTATAAAAATAAAAATATATTCAAATTATATAAAAAAATATTAAAATAATTTGATCCGTGCATCGCACGAAATATAAGCTGGTATATATTAATACAGAAGTCAACTTCCTATAAATTTTTAATTTCCATGATGATCATCTTAAATATATCATCCGTCTGCCATTGCTTAGGTTTATGTTAAAATGAAGGAAACTATCTAGAAAAATGAAACTATGCATGCTAAGAAGAAAAAGCTAACATGGATGGTAAAGTAGGCATTATCAAACACAACAATTATGCATATGTTCACAATGCACCTTGGAAAATTTGTAAAAACTGTGGATCTACAAATCATCTTACTCATGTGTGCAAGAAACCTGTTGTTGAAAATGCTGACTTTGCTCGTGATGGAGGTGGAGTTTGCTGATTCTACTAATAGAAGAATTGCTCAGTGTTTAAGGGATCAGTTAAAAGTTCAAAAGATGACAGTCACTAGAGTTAGACATGAATTGGCTTCAATCAAGGACTTCATTTCTTTTACCAAGGATGTGTTGGAGAGAAGGTTGGATTAAAAACTGCCCCATGGTACTCCCCGTCATATTCAACAGAAGTTTCTTAAGGATGCTAAGAGTTTCAATGACTTGGAGAAGATGGTCTCTTCTATTGAATCTAAAATTGATGACATCATTAGGAGATAGGCCCTCCATGCCCATATTTTGAAGAAGTTTCTTTACAAGATGCCACCACCTTTCTCTTGTGATGATAACAAAAAGGGGAAGAACACAGATAAGAGGACAAGAACAATGATGACAGTGGTGGGAATGAAGGAGGAGTTGGAGCTAGTTGCAGGTTTGCAGGGGCTAGTAGGAGCAACACGGAGTCAGGAGGAAGCAGGGGCAACTCATCTAATTATTCCAAGGATGATTTGGAATAGAGAAGAAGCAATGCTTAACAATTTGATGTTAAATTGGAAGATATGAGGATTTCTAGGGAATAGGAAACCAATGAGCTAATTGAAAGAGAAAGGAGAAAGTTTTAGCAATTGAAGCAGGGTACAGAGTTAATGAAGAATGCTGCTCAAACCGGTAACTTGGATGATCTCATTGCACAGACCAAGGCTGTGAATGAAAATGCAACTGAAGCTGCTAATGAAGTCAATGTTCATGCCGAAAAGTTTCTTCAACTAGAAGAAAAGAAAAAAGGGAAAGCCATTATGGTTGAAGAAAGAAAAAAGAAGAGTAGATTCTCAGGAGAGAAGTTGCTACAAGGTGTTATTTCTTCAGGAGTTCTAGATGCTACTAGGAGAGAAAATGAGGATGTAGAAATAAAAATGCAAATGCAATTGGAATGGAATCAGATGGATGCAACTGATGATCAGTCTTGAAGCCAAAGAGGTAAATCAAAATGGCAAGGAAAAAGAATGTGAAGCCCCAAGAATCTATCCAACAAGAACAATCTTCAATCAAGGAGATTCAAAAGAAATTGTTCTTGAGGGATATGAATTGTAAGAAGTGCCAAGAATCAGTGAAAAAGGATTGATATGTTGCAAATATTGAGAGGGATGAACATATATTGAGAGGTCCATTCATGAGGCAACTGAAGGAGAATGCTGAGAAGAGGAAGAAGATAAAGAAGTGAGTGGAGCCCTAGGAAGGTTGAAACATCTATATGAATGCAATTGTATTAGGGGTTTTGTTATCATCAAATAGATTTATGCTTGTTTTTGTCATAAACATAAATAGGGGATATTGTTAGGAATCTATGTAGTTTTGATGATAACATTAAACCTTAGAATCATATAATTATATTTTATTGTAACTTATCAATTGATATGAAAATTATAAATATCGATTGATCAGGAAACCATTTATCAGTTGACATATTTATGTTAATCAACTGATAATATGGATGGTAACATATGTGTACTTAGTCTATTTCAATTGATATGGCTTTAATCGATTGATAATTTTCTCATCAATTGATACTAGAGTCGATTGATATTGGTCATCAATTGATGTATAACTTAGACTGCTAAATTATAATTATTTGAAAACAAGAAAATTGTACAAGTGAAGGATGATCAATTGATATGGAGGCATCAACGGATAGAAGATCAATTGATACAAAGTCAAGTCAAAGATTGAAGACCATCAATTGATATGAAGAATCATTGATTGATATATCGATTGACAACATCTATCAATCGATAAGTCAACAGCTATTATCAATCGATGGATATCAAGATCAATCGAAGAAGAATATCAGTTGATGAATACAAGGAAGAATCAATTGATATGCCTAACAACAAATTATCAATTGATAGGAACTGTACGATAAGACATAAAGCATACCTATGGAAGACAATCTAGCTTGACTGTGTAGACTCAGATTGATGTTGTCCTTTCTGAAAAGAAGATATTTCTCAAAATAGAAATAGACATATATGAAGGATAGTTAAGTAACATTCCTAGAATAGTTAGTTTTGCTTTACTATTCTCGAAATTGTAAGCACACTTGTGTAATATAAACAAGTGTGGTAGCATTGTTAGATAGTGATAGTTAAATTTATTTTAAGAATCAACTGTTCAGCTTTAGAGCATTTATAAGAACAATTGATTTTCTTTTCTAACCTTGTAAACACAACTGAGTTTTAATAACCTAGATCATTTGAGCAAAAATTTACACTGATGGATAAACCAATCCATCAGTAATTTTTAAACATCTTGTATTTGTTCAAATACTTAACTTAGCATTAATTGTTCATACTTTAAACTTTCTCAAACATTATCAAGGAAACTCATAAAGTTTCAAAAGTTGATTTTTTTTATTCAACCCGTCATTCTACAAATATTGATATTGTTCTAGGGAATAACAGTAACATTTAGCTTCAATGCATTATAGATAAGAATTATGCATTTCAGGCATGTTATGCATATTAGAAAATTCAGTACTATCTACTTTAACCATTCTACACAAATGTGACAAGTGTCAAGCAGATTTATAGATATTCAATAATTTTCTAAAATCATATGGAATAGAAGAACTAATAATTTAATTAATAATTCTGTCTAATCCATTTCTGTTATTTTCTAACATTTTAACTATCTCTAATTATCTAATTCAGTTTTAGATTAAGTCTTGAATCTATAAATTTTACTGACTACTTAGATAATTCTAGCATATTTTAATCTTCTACTCCTTAACAAGCAATACATGAAGTGATTTGATATTTAAGTGCAACTATGTGAGTGTGAGCAATTCATATGAAAATAAGCACATAAACAATATAAAAAATATGCAGAATATTTGAATAAAACATTATAAGCAATATCAAATTTCACATACACTTAACAAGTCATTTATCACAATAAGAACAAATATAAAATATCTGATATATGATATGTTTGTCTATTAGCAATTTTCACAACATTAGCAGAGTTATTAAATCACATAATATTTAAATCAAATTCAAACAAATGTTCAGGATACACTTAATCGTCTAGAATAACCTATCTAATTCTAGATATACATTTTACTGCATTGAAAATCAAGTATGAAATGAACTAACTTTAACTTATAAGTCCTAACATGCAACATCTTATTCTTAGCAAACAATTAAACATTTAAGTCCTAAGATGCTAAAATGCTGACATGAATTAATACATTTGAGTACTTAATAATCATACAGTTCTGAATTAGACAAATGTATACTAGCTCGGTATGACATTTCTGGAATAGTCTCGGTAGACTTTTTTATTCAACATTCGGTATGACCTTTTCTTCACTTGCTCGGTATGACTTTTGATAGTAGCTCGGTATGACTTTTTCTGCAAGGCCTTGTATGACTTTTTATGCTAAATTTGGTATGACTTTTAAATAAGTCTTTTAGATTTTATTAAAAGTCATACCAAGTCATATCTTTTTATAATAAATTAATTCTACTTAATTTAATTAAATAATTTATAAATTAAATTAAATTCAACTTGAATTAATTTAATTAGATAAATTAAATAATTAATTAACTCTTGTTAGTAGAATTAAAATACTATCTCGACTTGTATAACCTTTTTGTTAGCTCCGAAATCTTTCTGTCTTTGCTCTGTCTTCTTTCTAACCACTTGAACTTTTTGATGAAGAATATTCACTGACATTGTTGACACTCTGTGCACTGGTCTAGTTCACGGATGACTAACTACAATGTTTATTCTCAGTTCTGTTGTAGTGATCTTTATATCTCGCCTTGTCTTGTCTTGTCTTCTCTTTGTTTTTCCTCTATAATTTTCTTTTCTGGAATATTTCTGTAGTAGGCACTTAAAACCTTCTATATCTTCTGAACTCCTTGAGACACTACTATTTTATTTTACACCAATGCTGGATCATATAAATGAACTTCTTCCAGTGTTGAGTAGTAGTCATGTCAGAATTCTTCTGATATTCTGATTCTTCGTGTCTAGTTGACATTTTTCGTCTTGATTCTTTTTTCAATATTTATTATTTATTTCAATTTCTTATCTGAGTTGAGTTGTCATCTACTTATTATAAATATGCCTAGTCATATGACTCTCAAAATCCGATCCGACAGATATCCGATCCGAAACCCGAAATTTAATATAATCACAAATTCTGAGATAACTTAAATTTAAGGTCTCAATGATCCTATTATTTTTAAAATTATCTCCAACTTATTTTATACTATAATTTTATTTTAGTTATGAATTAAAGACAAAAGTTATATAGAGAAAATTAAATAGAGTACTAATCGGAGAACATACATGTCCTGCATTATATTCTGCTTATAATATATTGCAGAATCTAATGCAAGTGATTAATACTCTATTTAAATTTCTCCATATAACAAAACCCATAAATTAAAATTATACATATATATTACCATTCAAACTTAACTTAATCAAAATGACCCAATTAAAATTAAAAACACATATTATTCGAATTAATTCAAATCGAACACATAATATTAAATTCTATCCTTGAGCTATATCAAACAAAATTATATTAAAATCTAACTCATTTACACAAGAATAAACATTTTTATCAAACAATTCGATACATTTACAAATTCAAATGATAATTACACATGAAAACAATCCTAAAACAAACCAGCGCCAAAATACTAATCCCACAACACAAACACAACTCCATCCGTCTCCATCTCCACTAAAAAAAGCTCAACCTTTTTGACCAATCCTGACCGTCCAATCAAACCACACTTTCAATCCTCATCGTCCATCTCTAATCATTCAAAACAAAACCCCTACTATATAAAAACACACACGCACGCACCATCTATACACACAATTTTCAAATTGTCATTTGAAAAATGGATAAACCAGAACCCGGAACCGTCAAAACGGCGGCGCGTCAATTGGATTTCACGGCGATTTGCCGGGCCTCGGCGGCGACGGCGATATTGCCGGATCATCCGCAAGCTCAATTGCAATCAAAGTTGTTGGCTTTAGCTTTAAAGAGACGGGCTGAGTCAGAGCCTAAAGTGAATGTGCAGCAACCCGATCCGAAAGTGGATCCGAAGTTAAAGCAGGGCAAGAGGGTAGTGCAGGTAGTTGATGTAGTGCCGGGTGGTGTGGAAAAGGTTAATTTGAGGTAAAATGTGTATGCATTGAATATGTGTGTGTGGGTTTTAAAGTAAATTTTGTAGTAATTTAAATTTAGTTGTTCTGTTTTTACTTTTTGGTGGGTGTTTTTTTTTTGTTAAAGTTTGGATTTTTTTTGCAAATAATTATTTTTTAAGTAATTACGTGGGATTTGAACATGGGCTTATAATCTGACTTTGGTAATCATATGATTAATTAGCTTGATTGGTGGAAGAATTAATGAGGTTGAAATTGAGTGGAAATTTTCATGGAAAATGTTACGAATGATGGTTATGGTTAAGTGTCTACTAGCTATCGACTAGGTTCTGGCCCGGACTTTAAAACATTTTCGTTTATGAAATTTGAGAAGTAAAGGTTGCATACATCGTGATCTTCCCCATACTCTAGAGACCGTGCTTATGTGGGAACATTGTGCGCGGATTGGAGATTCTATTGAAACGGTCAACGTGGCATTGAATCAATCACCAAAAATTAAACTTTAATATTGTCGAATTGTATGCAAGTATGTTTGGAACACTAGGAGAAGTGGTTAGATTAGAAGTTTCTGCATTAAGTCTGGATATATTCTGCATTTATAAGACAAATATGAAATGAATTCTAGAACTAATGATTATTAGTTAGATTGATTAATGAGATGGGGTAGATTTTGGAGGCATAACCATTTGTTTATTAAGCTATTTGTGATTTTTTGTCTTTGTTAAAATTTTGATTTAGTAAAACTGAAATGCATGCACTTGCATTAGTGTTGATAGCAAGAAAGAATCTCCAAAACCACGACATGCGGAGTTAACAAGGCCACGATTCCATAGTAATATGGAATTGAAGAAGACGGAATCTCCAAAACCACGACAACATAGTAGTGTGGAACTGAAGAAGACAGAATCTCCAAGTCCACGACAACAGATTACTGTGGAACTGAAGAAGACAGAATCTCCAACATTGCGCCAACAAAATAATGTGGAATTTAAGGATAATACTCTAAAGAAACAGAAGCAGTGCAACTGCAAAAATTCTCGATGCTTAAAGTTGTAAGTACTCTTCTATATTAAGTTTTTAGGTGTCCATGGCGCTACTTTGTTGTATGCATCTTTAAATTGTCTGACTCAGAAATTGGATTGATAAACTCCTTTCTCTAACAATGCTTTTCTGAACCTAAGAAATTAGTTCTAAAATTATAAGAAGAAATCTTATCACACTTGCATTTTTGTCATAATTTTTTTTATAGCTTGTCCAAATAGAGGCATACTATGAAGTACGTAATGATATAATTTAATTTTTCAAATTTGATTTGAGATCCACTTGTCAGAGTATTAATTAATTTTTTCTTGGGATTCCCAAGTCCTTCCTGCTAATTTGTGTTAGAATAATATAAGATCCATATAAGATCCTGGTAAGTCAGTTAGTCTCCTAACATCTTGAAGTTTTAGGAGAACTGGTAACTTAACATGGTATCAGAGCTCCAGTCGGCAGGGAGGAGTCCCTGCCACCCCAATATTCTCATAATACCCCGTAATCCACTCTCGACCCATAAATGGGCTTTCGAGTGAGAGAGAATGTTAGAATAATATAAACTTAACAATTTGATCTATTTCTGACTGTGTACCAACTAATTTTTTTTTACCAATTAACCTTCGTGATTCAAGAAACAATTAGCTTGTATATTATATGTGCACATATTGACTTATGACATCTCATGTGGTACACCAGGTACTGTGAGTGCTTTGCTGCTGGCATATATTGTAATGGTTGCAACTGCACAAACTGTCACAATAATGTTGAGAATGAGTCTGCTAGGCGAGAGGCAGTTGGGGCAACGTTGGAGAGGAATCCTAATGCCTTCAGATCAAAGATTGCTAAAAGTCCACATAGACCTCAAGATAATAGGGTATGTAAAATTGCCAAATGGGTCATAGAAACACTCTTTTTTAGCATAGACATGTGCAAGACAGTCTTCTTTTGATGATGGTTGGTAATAGCTGGATGAATCTCTGGTGGTATTTGATAATCTCTTGCTGTATTATTAGTGTTGTACTACTTCCATTCTTATTTGTTTCTTACATGAGATAAAGTGTACATGTAGTAAAAATGGATGGACACAAAGTATATTTTATTGAAACGGGGCATACTTTTTTGTTGATATATTTCGCAACATCATTGTCTTTTTTGGTTAGTCATAACACAATTTCTTATATTGAAATGTATGTAAATGTTCTTAGATACAGATTGAGGCAGGTGAGACTTCAGCACTAGGAAAGCACAATAAAGGATGTAACTGCAAGAAATCTTGGTGCCTCAAGAAGTATTGTGAGTGCTTCCAAGCCAATATTATGTGCTCAGAAAATTGTAGATGCATAGACTGCAAGAACTGTGAAGGAAGTGAAGAGGGAAGAGCCCTTCGGCAAGGAGAACGAGCTAATGTTCTGGCATTCATGCAACATGGGAGCGTTCAGCCTTTTGGTTATATTCCTCAAGCAATTAAGAAGAGGAAAGTTCAGAACCTGTTCATGGGAGAGGCACCCACTCATTTTTTAGATACCCGAAGTGCACATAAGCACAATCAGGTCTTTTTAGTTGTTTCTTTACTAATTTTTATTTTTATGCACAAAGAAGTTAACTTTTTTCCTTAGTTATCACTTAACAACTCTTTGTTTTATAGTAATGAAAACTTGTACAGGATTCAACCCACTCTTCAACTTGTAATTTAAACTGAAGATCAAATATTGTTTGCTATTAGGGAACTTATCTGACCTCTCTGAGTAACCGGTCTCACCTGCCATCCATCCCTTATGTGGCTGCCACGGCAACACCATTAGGATCTTCGGACTCCATATATAGGTATGGTGTAGTTAATTATGTGATTTCTACTCTCTTTGCACATAGGAGCTACATCATTCTGATAACATATATGTTCTAGAAGTTGTACATGTTTGAGTACAAAGCTATTCTGTATATTTTTTTTGGAAGTTCAGTCCATGGAGGATTAAAAAACATTCTCCTTTATTCCTTTGAAAGTTAATCATGTATTTATTCCCTCCTGAAGGTCACAATTAGCAGCTACCTGTGGCTTAAAGGATGCGAAGGAGCTTTGCTCACTTTTGGTCGTAGTTTCAGCAGAAGCTTCAAGCAAACTAGCTGGTCAGTTATTTCACGCTACTTATATCCTCATTACTTTGAGTGTTAATTCACTAGTTTGACCACAGCCAGGTCTACTACTTACTTTTCACCTGATTACTTTTCAAATTATCATTTATGGCCCTGTCTGTTTAAAGTCTTAAATTTGGAATTTGTTTAGACAAAAAACACATAACAAATGAAGACGCGGAGATAGATCAGTATGAAGCCTCTGTTGCTCCATCAAATCAGCTACAAAAAGATAAAGTGGAAAATAGAGTGCGACTATTATCTGGAGGAGATGAAGTCCAAACGGATGCCAGTGGGCTAGATCCCGTTGATATCCAACATGACCGTGCAATGTCTCCTGGAACACTTGAACTAATGTGTGATGAGCAAGATAGAACATTCCTGGAAGCTCAATCTCCGAGTGTGGTTGCAGGCGGTAATAAACAGCCCAAAATGAATTCATCTTGCACACAGGGCTTTACTGACCTTTATGCAGAGCAGGAAAGACTTGTCTTGACTAATTTCTTGAATTGTCTCAATAGGCTTGTCACTTCTGGAAGCATACAAGGTCCCGTCCTAAATTATTATTCTTTCTCTTGCGTAATTTATTCTTATGATAACAGGGTGAAAGTTTAAAGAAAGCGTTATATATGGGTTTCTTTAACTTAATGTTATATCTTGGCTATTATGCTAAAAGAAAATTGTAGGTTCAACATCAATATTTACCTCAAATTTCAATGAATTAGATCTTTTTCCATCTTGTTTTAGATGCATAGAAATGTGATAGAGTAACCAAATTGACTTCATATTATGTCAAAAACATGTCAAGTCCTATGCTAATGCGAAAATGGCTGTAACCCTTGAGGTATTTTGGATCTAAAAAGTGAATTTTTGAGCTAAAATAAAACTTGTGCTCCAATGCTTGGTTCTAAAATAGAACCAACTTACTTTAAATAAACTTGAGAAATTTTAGATTGGTAATGCAACAAATATAATTATAACTATAAATAGGATTGTAGCTAACATTAAGTTTAGAAAAGCATCAATCCAATGCATAGGTATATAACCAACTATCCATTTATGCATTTGTGCATCCAAGTATAGCTATCCATTGGATTGATGTTTTTGCATATTTAGTTAAATATTTTAGCTGTAGAACCAAAATATAGCTATGCACTGGACTTGCTTAGAGGAGCAAACTTATCTTTATTTTTACGGTATTTTGTTAACATGGATAATGACTTTTGGAATGGTATATTTCTTAGTAATCTTAATAATTGATTATTCACGCTCATGCAGTGATGCATCCTTTATCTCAAACAGAAAGAGAGTGTCAACGAGAACCCCTGCAGAATGGCATCAAAGATCTCGAACTGCAAAGAAGCCACGACCATCTGCATTGATGGGAACCCGGTGTACTTGCAGCAGCAACTCATGGCTTCATTGTATCTCAGATAGTTTGTGACCATCTTCACCAATGGGAACCCAACCGAGTTTACTTGCAGCAGCAACCCATAGTTCCATTGTATCTCAGATAACTTCTAACTGGTAAAGCCATGCATTTGTTAAGATGACTCCCACTCTTGCTGCAGTCCTTTCAGGTGATGCAAATGTTAAATTTTGCCATGAAAATGGAAGAACGTGGCAGAAGATCCAGAAGAAAGAACATCAATTCTCCTATGTTATATTTTGGTAAGCTTGGTTTTGATATTGTTAGAGCCATGTTTTGGCTGAGGATTTAACTACTGGTGAAACATTTTTATTACCTTCAAATTTATAAATAGTAGCCCGATGAATTTCATCGATTTAGGATTAATCGGCTAATCGGAACGATTAATCGGATATATATATATATATATATATATATATATATATATATATATATATATATATATATATATGTATATAATAATTACTACACAAGGGTGTATTTTGCATGTATATTTTGTATGATACATGTTATTCATTGAAATGTATATATTCTGAAAGATATTTAAAAAAAATTATTAAACGGGCTGCAATGACACGGGACGAGGTTATAAAGGACGAGAAAATAAAATATTCATGTGAGACGGGGATGGAACGAAAATAATTCCCCGTGGGGACCCAATGGGAATGGGGCATCTCGTGTGGCCATCTCGTGTGGCGGGGATGGGGACTAAAATAATTCATCCGCGGGGATGAGGCACATAAAATTTATGCGAGGCGGGTATGGGAATTAAGGTTCCCGACCCGAACCCGTCCCATTGAGACATTTCCGCCTCTAAACGAACCCTAACACAACAAGACAAAAGAACTAATGGAAATACACACACCGCACGCACACACACAAACCCTTCTCTTACCATGCTTGAGTTTGTCAGATTGTTCAAAAGTTTAGCGATTACTTTGGCAGAAAAAGCTCAGCGATCCAAATTTCCATCTGAATTAAATGGTTATATCCCATTATTAGATGCCATGCGTTACCTGTGGCATGATAACTTCAAAAAGTTTAGAGGAAAGTGGAGAAAGAGTGCATTAGAAAGTTGATGAGCATTACTTGTGCCATGATTATCCTCCGAAGCTTAGAGGAAAGTGAAAAGAGAGTGAATTCAAGGGTTGATGAATCCTAGTGCAGAAGCAATATCAACACTACTTACATCGAGAAGTTGAGAGAGATAGAGAGCCAATACCAAAAAGAGTTGCAACTTGCAACATGAATACATAATTGTTTTACTAAAATATGTCGAGAAGAAGATGAATCAATTCAAAATTATTTATAACTATCTTAAAACCCGTCGCACGGGTTTTTTTAATATTTATTTTTTATTCTTTCAATAATAATTATAATTTAATTTAACATTATGTGTAGAAATATATTAATATAATTTTTAATTTATTTTATTTGTGTTTGTCTTTGAAAATGATAATTTTTTAGTTACTCTTATTTTAATTGTGTTTGTATCCGTAAATGATATGGTTTATATGTGTTGTTTAGAGATGTGAATATTATGTGGAATACTAACAATATACCCGTGCTTCGTACATGACATTTTTTTCTATCTTATGAATTATCGGGAAAAAGATTATTTAAATGATATTAAAAATAAAAATCATAATAAAATATGTATTAAACAATTTTAATTTTTGTCGTGACCGACCGGTGCCACAAATTAATGATAATAGAGTTCATACAAAAAATATTATTAATAACTCAGACTTTGACAGCGAAATAACTAAAATATCTTAATAGAGAACACAAAGTGAAATTAATGAACAATTTATTTAAATATTAGAAAAAGATAATTTTTGATTAAATATAATTGCAATCATGTATTTCCAACCTTTTTGACAACTGTCATGCTACTCGAACGGAAACTGTTAATCAGTTTTAATTCAAAAAAATTTACCTGAAATAAAAACAAAGTGATAATGTATGAAGTCTGCTGACTAAATATCCCGAAAGACATATGAAGATATTAAATATTAATTTTGATAACCATTTTTATTTTCTTCTTGTGTGTTTCCAGATTCTTCGAAATCAAAAATATTATTATGAAATAGAGATATAATAAAATAAGTGACTATACGCATCCTAGTAAAAACTTAGAATAAATAATATAAATTTATTAAATTATACCAACTTATTTCTCACTATCCATAGGAAAAGATATACAACAGGCATAAATTAAATCTCAAATTATTAAATTATTACTTCTAAAATAGTCTTTTTTGATATTTAATTTCTATTTTATAGAAATCAATACATATAAGACTTGAAAAAATATGTCATCATCATATAACAAAAAAAAATTTAAAAATTAAAATTAAAATTTTGGTTAATACTATGAATTTTTATTATATAACTCATAAATTATTTCCCATAATTTTTCTCTAAGATTATGTATTTTTAGGTGTAGTTAATAATTTTATATAAAATAATATATATATATTACATACAATATATTGATAAATTTATTTTATCATTATCTATTTTTTAACCTTTTAATAGTTCAGTTCATTTCATAATGAAAAATGAGTAACATAATACATATCTTAAAATCATAAAATTTTACTTTTAGAGCAACAAATAATACATATCTTAAAATCATTAATTTGAATGCCACAATGATGTGTAGATTGACTGAAATTGTAGAGATCGTAGGTATATGCAAAGATATGTATATGGCTTGAACATATCACCTATGCCTTGTATTGTATGTGTGAGAAATTCAAAGACTTTCTCTAAAAAAAACCTTTCGACTTGGCGACATAGAGACATTGTCATTAGAGCTACAATATGCATGCAGATACAATAACCTCAATTGAGAGAATATAGAACATGACTTTAGCTTCAGACTGGCAATTGGAAACCTATGTTCTAGGAACTGATTTTGTAAGCTATACTGATGTGAATAGATGAACATGACTTTCTTCTTTATGGTACAAAATACATATATTGAAAGAAATGAAATTACTATAAGGCATCACAGTTCTACTTGATTGCTGACCTTAATAGTTATACCTTGAAACCCTTTTCTTGATGATTCAGAATGATCTAAAGAATCTTCTGGACACAGCTTCTCGCTGTGAACCTTTCTATCGTTTCTTGACAACGAGTGATATCTAGTTATAGAATAGAGCACATGGTCTTGGTAGAAATCATGAGATTGTGCTCTTTATTGCTTTCCTTCGCGTGAAGCTTCAGTAGTTTCTGATTTCCTGTAGTTGTCAACTCTAACAATGTTCTCATCACATGACACAATTGGGAAACTATGTTTCTGGAACTGGTTTTGTGAGCTAGATTGACAGTCATTGCTCTTGAAGACATCCCTGGACTGGATTTTATTTCTTCTAGGATTTGACTTGATTAGTTTTTTACCACAGTCATTAAGTAGTTTGCCACTCAAATGCTTAATAAAATCTAAAGAATTCAAACCACTTCCAACAGAATCTTCTTCACTATCCCCATTCCGAGGAGCACTTGCAGCATCATTCAAGTGAAAGGACTCCAAAGAATAACTACGTAAACTATTTCTATTGGTCTTTTTCGAGGTCAGTCCGTCAGCATTCTGTAAAGAACAGGCTGTTTAGCCTGAAGTAAGGATTCTATCTCCAAGCTCAACTTATCTACGTGATTTTATCTGAAGGATCACACGTGTTGGAAAAAGATGGGACTTCGAGACTATCCAAAAACTAAATATTTATAAATAATGAATAAGAAATCGTAAAGCCGTGGTAATGAAACCCACTGCCTTGAAAATGATATGTGGCGCGACCGAAATGCTAAATCGTATCGCCGATTGGTTTCCAAAGGTTTACATAACACTTTCACACAAACGCACTCTTGGGTGAGTTTGGAGCATATACAAACTTGTGCCCTAAAATAAAAACAAATAAGGAAAAAAGTTACAGAAAACCCCATTCCCAACAAAATCATCCATCTCTCTCTAAGATGAAACTTTGTAACCCCTTTTAGAAAAATCAAGACCCATAATGAATTCATCAATATTAACCCTATAATGATTCGGAAACCGATTCGATCCGATCCGATTCGAAAATGATCCGGAACCGGAATTTTAACCGAAAATAATCTGAAATAACGGACCCGATAATGATCCGAATCGATCAAATCCAAATAAAAAATTATAGAGACTGAATATGACTCAAATTAAATATACCCTACGTATAATTCATACATACAATCTTATGACTCATTACATTACAAATACATTATACAATACACCTAATTCATACATATATTCGTAAAATAAAATATTAAAAAAATAAGAATAATATTTATTTTGAATTTACTAAAAAGTAAAGAAAAGTGAATATAAATTCATAATCCAAAAAAAATATTGTATATTATATATGTGCATATAAAATTTATTAAAATATATTTATATTTTAATTTGGTCCTCAATTTTTTTTATAAAATTATTATATTACGAGTATTTAGTAAATTTTTATTATATTAACTAAAGTCAGAACTCAGAACTAGAGAAATGTATTACTTAATCGAGATAATTATTTTTCATTATTATTTTATTAAATTTTAATTATTATTTGAGAAATTTGTTTAATGATCTTTTTTAAATTCGACGTTAATTTGAATTTATTTAAAATTAATCGAATTGAACTTTCAAATTCAAATAAAATTTAGTTTTAAATAAGAAATCCGAAAAAGATTCGAACTGAATTTAATCTGTTTTTATTCGAATTCATCCAAATTTTAATCCGATTTTGACCGAAATTGAATTTAATTTATACAAAACCGAAACTGGATCCGAACCGAATTAAATCCGATCCGAATCAGATAAAAATATACTATAACTGAAAATCAATCTGATCCAAAATTGATTCGATCCGAAACCGAACCGTTTACCCGGATCCAGGTCTAGTTGTGAAAACTAATTCTTTAAGATACATTGACATAAATAATTTATGAAATACATAACGTGTTATAATATTTTAATTGGAAGGAATATTTAATTAATTTTGACTAATAAATTTAAAATAGAACAAAATGAGTGTGATGGAGGGAATATAATATAATTCTCTGCACCTAATACATGGCAGTTAAATGTTTCACACTGTTGCAAGGAAGGTACTCCCTTATCCAAAATAAGTGTTCTTTAACTTTTGCATGTAATTTGAGATTTGAAAAAATTCTACTTGCATATATTATTTTTCCAATTTTTTTAATAAAAATATTATATTTAAATTATTATTAGAATTTTTTTTTTTTAAAATAATATATATATAAGTATGTTTTTTATGCCTTAAATTATGTAAAAAAACAGTCGAACGGAGAAAATAATATCTTATATCTTACAAACAAAATGATGTTTACATGTTTTTTTTAAAAAATAGGAATGCAAATCAAAAATCAGAGAAATAGTAACAAAAATATAAGAATTAAAAATATAATCATAAGAAGAAGAATTTCAATCTATATATATATATATATATATATATATATATATATATATATATATATATATATATATATATAGGCAAGTGATCAAATAGAAAATAATTTAGAATAGAAAATAGAAAATAAGATCTACACCACATATTCAATCTAATCTAATGGCAAGGGGGAACATCCACACACAAATCAAATACACCCTCATACACCCAATCCCACATAATCCCTCCGTTTTTAATTTGATTTTTCCCGTTAATTAGTGAAGTTTTTTTCAAATGTAACTTCACCACATTTTTCTCCATCTCCCAACAATCAGTTTGCATACCATATGTGATATATTCCGGTGACTTTTATTTTTTCGGCGATTTCCATTATTTTTTGTGAACTCAGGATATATAATTTAGTGATTTCTGTAATACAAATTAGTGATTTCTATAATACAAATTAGTGGTTTCTGTAATATTATTTAGTGATTGAAGTTTGAATCTAATAAGTGACGAATTTATTTTAATTATAAATTATATTTGCCGAATTATAGCACATATGGTATGAAAACTGATCATTGGGAGATGAAAAAAATGTGGTGAACTTAGATTTGAAAAAAACTTTGTCAATTGACGGGAAAAATCAAATTAAAAACGGAGGAGAATAGATGAGATTGTGTGTGTGAGGGTGTATATAATTTGTGTGTGAGTGCGGCAGCTATAATGATAAGGTTTTCTATTTCTCATTTAAGCTATTTTATATATGAGTAGGACTATATATATATATATATATATATATATATATATATATATATATATATATATATATATATATATTCATTTTCATTTACTAAATTTATTAAATTTTGTCGAAATAAACACATACGATAAAATAAGAGTGCGATATAACGTTGTCCCATGACAATGGTGATAAGTTGTTCACACGTGTACCATGTTCCTCGACACGTGCCAACTCAACTGCTGCCACTTTCTTCACTTGCATCTCTCTCCTCGTCCTCTACTTATAACAGATGTCAATTTACATGTACATATTATTATAATAGTTACGAAGTCAAGCTTGGAAGCACCCTCGGAATATCTCATCGGAAAATGGCTGGAGAAGGTGAAGTCGCCGTTGATGATGGTTTGAAGCTCAGGTCTCAGTTCATTCATCTCTTAAGCACTCGCCGATCTCCTCAAGGTCATTAATCATTACACATACACACACATTTCTATGCTATATGAATATGCCTATGTATGTAACTATGTATTAGCGTTTGACTCTTGTGATATTGGAAGCTCATGTTAGTTTGACTTGTTTCTAAGTTATCTAACACTTTAGCCCTTTAAGTTTGTCCAAATGGACACATAGGACCCTCGAAGAAAATTATCGTACGTCTGTGCCCACTTGAGTTTGTCATTTGTACATTACCAACCTTTTTTTTTGGGTTTGTTCCAATTTACCCTCACTAGAGCCATGAATTCTGGTTGATTTTGGCTGGAAACTGTGAAATTTGTTTCTGTTTTATGTTTTACAGTCATTTCGACAATCGTCAATGTAGATCATTTTATCAGCAGTTGGACCTGTTCCCAACACAATGATTACAAATTAAGCCGAGGTTCTAGAAGTCAAACCTGCGTTCTAGCGAAATAATGGAGCCATTACTCGGATAAGTGAGGATTGACAAAAGCATTTATATTAAATTTCTCATGAAATTGTTTTTTATAAATTTTTTGGGACAATCGTATATAGGATTATTTGTACAAAAGGGAATACATTTCCCTCCCTACCTTCAACCGATTAGTATGCACCTTTTGTTTAAGCAATGCTTCTGTATTATTTAGAAAGATTGGAAGATATAGTCAGATTTCTAAATGTTTGAAGCTGGTGAATGTAGTTTGACTTTCCTAATTATCAGATTTGAAGGACTCTTAAAAATGCAATTAAAACAATTCTCAATCTGGTGTGTGTGTATTAGCTTTCTTTTAGGTGTCAGTTAGATGCGAATAATATTTTCATTAACATGATTCAACTTTTCAGTTCCTCTTACTGTGGAACCTGGAAATCCAGTGGAAGAACCTCTGTACCAAGAGACTCCCAAGCCACTATTCAGTAAGGTTGAACTCTTCTTCCAATTTAATTTTTTTTTTTTATTGTTGCTAGCTTTTGAATGTCCCATTTTAAAGTTACCTTACCATTGTACTAGGCAATGGAATCTTGCCCCAAGGCAAATATTCCCAATCTTAAGGAGTTAATCAAGGAGGAGAACTTCTATTTGAAAACTGAGGTAAGCAGATTTTTTTAAACTGGACCTTATCACTTGTAAAGTTAAGTTATCATACCGCGTTTTGGTTTCTTTGTTAGAAAGTTAAAAGGTGACTTTGTTGCTAAAAGCCAAGTTTAGACATATATATATATATATATATATAGGGAGTTAGTCTAATGAGAACTCAATTTAAAATGAGAACTTAGATCTAATCACAGCCCACTATTTATTTTAATCTACACCATACAATTAATTATATATATATAAATATGTTTATATCACCACTACCAAATACAAATCTAAAATTTCTCCCCCAAATATTTCACCCACTTGTTTACCACCAGTAACCACCATCCCGCTTCATCTCCGATCGATCGCCTCTCTCTTCCCTGACTACCATCACAAATTCGTTCTACCACAGGCTACATTGCTGCTCTCCTCTTCTAATTTGTCATTGATTTACTCCATCAAATCTATTCATTTCTTTAAAATCGTATACGTACATACATATACATACATCTCCATTTATCTATTTCTCATTAATCTTAACATACATATATACATGGGTTGAATATGAGAAAGAAATGAAAAAGTTATACAGTGATGATTAAAGGAATCGACGAGCTACACTCAAATCTATGACATCAGAACTCACTCAGATCTGTCTTTTGTGATTTTTAGTTCTAGAAATTTTGGTGATTCGCGATCAAATTTTGGTGATTTGTCTTAATTTATGATAATTTGATTTGAAATTTGGTGATTCTGCATGCACGGTGGTGGTGGTGAAAGCGAGGTAGGGATAGTAGCGTTTGTGGTGCCTATTGTGTGGTTATAACAATGTTTGTGGTGTTAATTTAGTGATGTGGTGGTACATGATTTAAATTTAGGTAATAAGGATTTCAATTTGATGATTATATTGGCGGTGGAGGCGGTGTTACGATGGTGGTAACTGTAATTGTGATTGTAGTGATGTTGTTGTACAGAATTGTAATATATTTATGTATGTATAATAAAATTTTGGTGAATCAAATTTTAATTTAGTGATTCTGTTGAAGTTCTTAGTTCTAATTATAAGAGGTTCTCATTTGAGCATCTCCCTATATATATATATAGGAAGTTACAATCTAATTCAACTGCATGGTGAGTGACTACTTTAGTTTATTCATAATTTAGAAGGCCGTTTATCATTTATACATGAAATTTTGAGGATTAAAGTACTTACTAGATGTCATATGCATAAGTAGCAAGGAGAACAAGGGAGATTGCCTGTGCTAATATTGAGTATGGAAGAAAGCATTCCTCAAAGAAGGCCGGCTATTGTTTTTCTTCATAGCACAAACAAGTGTAAAGAATGGCTACGCCCTTTGCTTGAGGTAAGACTGAGTTCCAGTGTGTTTTGAAGCCTGTCATCTTAAATTGACAAGGTCATCAAGTTTTCTGATGCATTTTCTATGGTTTAGGCATATGCTTCACGTGGTTATATAGCTGTTGCCATCGATTCTCGTTACCATGGGGAGCGTGCGAGCAGTCTGACCACCTATCGCGAAGTTTGTACTGAATCTTTTTCTGTTTCCTGGTATAGCTAGCTTTTTTTTGCACCAAAGAATTCCAGGCATTAATAAGTATTTTATACTACTGATAAGCAGTTAAATGTGAAGCCTTGATGTGTAAAAAATATATATTTGGCATACTTCACTTTAAAGTTGTCTTAGTAATATTTTAGTATAAAATATATAGCCGCTTCAGGTGGCCTAGGGGCTACGTTTTACTTAATCTGCGGTGATTGTCACAGTATCTTTTTAAGACACCATTCCTTACTAAATTTACTTTTTCGCAGTCTTTAGTATCAGCATGGAAAAAAGGTGATACAATGCCATTCATCTTCGACACGGTGAGATTCTGTCCATGTATTGAAACATAGTAATACATACAAAATGAATACAAAAATCTTTCACGTTATTGAAAAATATGTGAAGAGACATGTAACTAGTGTGTGTGTGTCCACTTTGTTTTAGTTTACCAGTATTATGTGTTATATTTGATGGATTTCTGTTGAAACTTTGCAGGTATGGGACTTGATAAAACTAGCCGACTATCTTTCACAAAGGGAGGATATAGATCCCTCAAGAATTGGAATTACTGGGGAATCACTTGGAGGTTTTGGGCATGAAACTTGAAAGTACAATAAATTAAATGTGAATTGATGGTATTACATGCTGATTTGGTGATTTCGACTTGCTGTCCAGGAATGCATTCATGGTTTGCTGCTGCGGCTGATACCCGTTACTCTGTAGTTGTTCCCATTATTGGTGTTCAGGTTGGTCTCGTTCTATTGTTAATTATTTATCCTTATTTTTCGCAATGTGGATATATGTTGTTGATGAGTTGATTGTTCTAAGCATTGTCATTGTAGGGATTTCGGTGGGCTATAGAAAACGATCAATGGCTTCCCCGAGTAAACAGTATAAAGGCAGTATTTGAAGGTGAGAAATCTTAAAGAAAATTTCTAGATGAAATAGATCAGTTACTGAAATTCTGAAGGTAGAATATCTTACATGCTTTTTGCTCCTGCCTCACCTTCGACTAAGTTTACCTTTTTCTAATGCTTTATGTAACATGAAACATGTAGCACTTATGTGGCCCAGATTTGTTATAAATTTATTCCTTCAATTTTTTACATATGGGAAAAACAGTTTAGCATCTGCAAAATTCAATTGTTTTTTTTTTCAACTGAAGATTGTATACTGTTTATGCCGACTCTAGTGATTTTTGGTTGCAGAAGCACAGATTGATTTAAACAAAAGTGCAATTGATAAAGAAGTGGTAGAGAAGGTCAGTAGCTTATTCCTTTCTCTGATGTTTAATTTCAGTTTTAAAGGCTTCTCAACATTCTGTTGTGGCTTTCCAGATATAATTGCACAGCAGTTTTTACTTTAAAGCCTGCATTCTGAGATTTCTCATATTTTGCAATGCACATGGAAATTGATCGAATATCATTTTTTTGGGCAGGTTTGGGATAGAATTGCTCCAGGACTCGCATCAGAGTTTGACGCACTCTACACCGTTCCTATTATTTCACCACGTCCTCTCTTACTTTTAAATGGTATAGCCATTTCTTGCATCATCAACATATATGTACGAGTTCTTTTTGACTTACTGCAGGGACTGAAACATCCTTCATGCCACACAGGGGAAGAAGATCCGCGTTGCCCACTTGCGGGTCTTGAGATTCCCAAGCAAAAAGTATCCGAGGCATATGAAAATGCTTGTTGGCCAGATAATTTCATGGTATGAACAATTCTAATCTGCCATCAGGATTGTTATGAGTTTACAATTCAATTTTATAATTTTAAATTTCACTAATTGTTAACATAATACATGTGCAACAGCTGCTAACATTCCAAAAACTTATTTGTCGACTCTTTAAATCGGTCTAATGTTCCGAGTTTAGTCAAAACAATATCTCTCAATTATTATTGTCTGCTTTCTGCTATAATCTGCAGCTGATAGCTGAACCAGGAATTGGGCACCAAATGACAGCTTCAATGGTAAAGGAAGCCAGCAATTGGTTTGACAAACATCTCAAATTCTAGTGTTTTTCTCGAGGGTTTACTGTCATGTATGTCTTGTATTATTGTTCCCTTCTCTCAGTTATTTTATTTTATGTTGTTGCTTCGGGCATAAAGTATAGTCTAGCTAGGGACTTTGTATTGTAATCAGGTTGTCTGTTTATCGCTCACCTATGTATCCATTATAAATTCGAACTGATTATTGTTATAATTTGTATTTATTTTTTGTTAATGAACAACTGATTATTGTAATTTTGTTTTTGTCAAGATATATAAACATTGCCAATTACACATGGTCTCTTTCAAGTTCACATGCAAAATACATGACCACACACGACTACAATGTATCCAATTTAATGCCAATATGATATTTTTTTGCTTCATAGTTCTTCATAGAAATCAAAATAAAATGTACGTGAAGTTGGTATATGGAAAAAAATGAGAATGTGCACATTGCAGGATTACAACACAAATATATGTTACAGTTAGAATTGTGGTCACATGATGCGTAAAATGTCACAACTAGATTAGTTTGAGTATAAGTGAAGGTAAATACTATTTTAGGCGAAGCATGCTGTAAGATAGCACCCCCTCTCTGTACCAGCCAGCAGGCAGAGTTTATGGTTTGAGGTGTTTGTATTCACGTGTTATAAGAGGACTGGATGGAGGAGCCTTGGATAATGTACACCGACGGGGCATCAAATGTCAATGTCACGGGTCTGAGACTTGTGCTTAAATCGTCACGGGGATATCATAGAACATTTAATATGTTGTGGCTTCAAAGCTACTAATAACGAGGCAGAATATGAGGCATTGATTATTGGTCTGACGATAGCAAAAGAATTGAAGATAAGTCACATTGAGGTATGTTGTGATTCCTTGTTAATTGTTAATCATATAAATGGGTCTTATGAGGCTAAGGGCCAAAAGATGTCAGCATATATGGGGATTGTCAAGGAGCTACGAGCAGGTTTTGCAAGTTTCAACATTCATCAAGTCCCAAGGAGATGAATACACAAGCTGACGCCCTGGTAGGATTAGGTGCAGTCTTTCGACACATGAGCTTGACGACCATACCCTTTATACACATCCTGAAGCCAGCTACGGAAAGAGGTGAAGAATCAAAAAGTATAATGACTCTCAAAGACTTGACTAATGGTCAGTCTGTTCGACCGATGAGTTGGACTACTGAAATAAAGGAATACATGTCGAATGATACTCGACCAAACAATGATAATGAGGCAAAATGACTCAAAATGAGGGCGTCAATATTTCTACTAATAGATGGAGTTTTGTTCAAAACTTCTGCTACAAGTTTACTACAAAGATGTTTGGAGGATGAAGAAGCCCGACAGGTACTAAAAGACATACATGAAGGTGATTGTGGAAATCATTATGGAGGCAGAAGTTTATCATATAAAGTACTACGTATGGGTTATTATTGGCAAACTGTTAGGCAAAATGCTATTGATTATGTCAAAAGGTGTGATGCCTATCAAAGGCATGCTCCCGTCCTACATCAGCCGTCAGAGTACTTGCACATGTCGATTCTATCGTGGTCATTTATGAAGTGGAAGATGGACATCGTGGGGAAAATGCCACCAGTGCTAGGTCAAAAAGTATTCATGTTAGTCATGACAAATTATTTCTCTAAGTGGATAGAGGCAGAAGCATTCTGACAAGTTAAGTCAAAGAAGGTAATATCTTTTATCAAGCGTAATATTTTGTGCAAGTTTGGCATGTCATCTGAGATTGTTTGCAATAACGACTCACAATTTATAAGTGAAAAGACGGAGTCCTTCTGTCATCAGTAGAACATAACACTGACGAAGTCGTCACCAAGGTATCCACAAGCCAATGGTTAAGATGAGTCGAGCAAAAAGATCATTATTAACAACCTCAAAAAAAATTGACTACTCATAAAGGTCGATTGGCTGAAGAGCTACTCACAAAACAACTCCAAAGATGTCGACGAGTCAAACTCCATTTATATTGGTGTATGGGACTGAATATGTGTTGCCGACAGAAATTATGAGTCTGGCGGCTCATTATGGACTCGCAATAGTGGAAAGAAACAAAAATGAACTCGTCCATGACTTGGACACAGTCGACGAGCTGCGTGACATGGTTAAGATATGTATGGCCTCTTATCAATAAAGGGTAACGAATGTTTACAATAAAATATCTGCATAAAGAGATTTCAAGAAGGAGATTGTGTTCTTAGAAAGGTCTTTCAAAACATAATGGACATCAACGCTGGTAAATTCGCTGACGCGTGGGAAGGCCCCTATCTGATCGATGCAGTCGTCAGACGAGGAACATATAGGTCGTCGACACTGGAAGGAGTGCAGATTTGGAGGTGCTGGAATGCTCATCATTTGAAGGTGTATCATTTATAATTTCATCTCAAGTCTTTATGTCTTAGTTTACTTTTTCATATAATAAGTCGCTAGGACGTGTAGAATACTTGGATGACTAGTTTGCTTTGCTACTTGATTCATTTTTTGAATTGTTTCTTTGGTTTTGACTTTGCGTAAATAAAATGCATGATACGCCTTGATTCCAGAAGTATGTTTGATATATGTGATGCTTGATATATGTGATATATGTTGTGCTTACTTATGAATGATTGGTAATTTTATATTTATGAATGCTTTAATTTACGCACTTCAATGTTTAGTTTATGCTTTAGAATATTTTCTAGACACCTAACCACTCGTCATTGCTAAAATTGTCATCATGATGTGCACATATTACAAAAATATACATGGTAACTAAGGGCATAGTATCCCGACATTATCAATATTGGGTTGATCACCCATGACGAATAAATTCTAAAGGCCTTGTCCTTTAAATACGAAATCAACAAAAAGAGAAACAAAATTAATTACTATTAAGTAATAATTTTCTGCATTATCCACACTAAGACCAAAAACCACGAATAACTAAGTTAGTTTCAAGAAGGGAAGACCTCTTAACTACTTAACGTCATGCATGCACTTACGTAAGAAAAACAATACTGATGATTGACACAACAAATTGATGAATCAACGAATAAACAACTTAACAAATGTATGACTATATGATCACATTAAACCCGTCAACAAATACACGTACATGACGATTTAACAGTTATGAATAACCTAACATGATTAGTCTTCTTCAACATATATATCAATTATATAGATTTTATTTGTCAAGCCAACTGTTGACTCGTCGAGTTGAAGCTACATATAAAATGGCTATATGTAAGCACCTGTCGAGAATATATAAAAAGAAAACTTACATACATATGTGTGGAAAAGTATTCCATAAATTGCTACAAAATAATGAAATATGACAAAATATATGCGATGATTAATCAAAAATTAAAGGCTGGTAACACAAGTGAAAGACGACAGATAAACCAACAAGAGCAATGCGACATGAAAAATGTCTATTAGAAATTCCCAACATCAAGAATGGTAAATCCCGCAGCCCCACGCCAAGAATGACGAAACATGGACTAATATCCAAACCAACAACGGAAAAAACAACATAAAAAGGAAATAATTTGACAAAGTTAAAAAATAAAGAGTACTAAATGAAATGAAAAATGACAAAGGGAAATAATAAACTACTCTTTGTCGCTCTCATTGTCGTCTTGGACATTTCTTGCAATCACAGAAGAGCCATCAACTACTGCATCACCTCCATCGTCACCAGGGTTGACAAGATCATCCAGATAAGCTTCATTATAAATCATGATAGCCTCGTCAATGTCTGTCACCCCCATTCTCCACGATGAAACTCTAACATAGTTTCAACGCGAAACTTCATAATAATTTGAGTCAGAATATCCTTAGTCTCCTGCAACAACATGCCTTCAGTTTTTTCAACTTTAGCAGCAAAAGTGGTGAGTTCATTATGCATGTCATTCATCTCTTTATGGGCCAAAAATACTTGCTCGTTCAACACACGAATCTTCTCCTCGCAAGCAGAATGTACTAGCTTCAACTCAGCCATTTCAACGGAAAATTTGCGATAAGTGGCATGAGACAACAACATGGCTTGAAATGCCTGTAACAAGAATAAAACAAAAACTACAGTGCATCCACCAGGAGCAAAACGAAAGAAAAACAAGTATGAGATACAAAGATTAAGGAAAACCTACGTGGAAAGAGTGTCCAACAGCCTCGACCATCACTTGGTCGACGGTCTTAGAACCATAACCACTAATTGTCTCAGGCAACAAAATGGGGGTCAACATATGAAACAATGATCTAGGCTCAACATTGACACTGTACCTATGGCGGTTTGACCATTGGCAATCATCAACAGCCACATCAGGTGTAACATTAATGAAAGAGGAGGAGGTGGAACTATCACTTTAGCTTTCTTCGATTGGGGACTTGACGAACTAGATATTCTATGAGAACTCTTAGGAGTTTCACTCCCTGATTCACGTGCACGCTTTAGAAATAACTCTTTTCCTGACATCTCAAGAGCACGGATAACATGGCGCTTATACTCTGCATCATGAAGTGGAAAAAGAGTCCGTATGATGAAAATGAGAATCAGTACTAGTAACAATTGAAATATACCTTTGATGAATTGGCGACCAGAGTTGGCCATCCTCTTAGTTTCAAGAGTTCTAGCTGAATCAGATGAAATATCATCAATTTGAGTATCCAAAGGTGCGATAACAACTCATTTGCCCTTATATTTCATAGCAGCAGTGCTCCTAGTAGCACTAGAGGGGGACTCTAAACCACTAACATCTTTTCCAGCAACAGACTTGGTGAGAAGCTTGGCAGCGAAAACTGTTATGTCAATAGGAGCAGAATGTCGAACTGGACGATCCATACAATTTGGCCAAGCTCTGTGACCCAAAGGCAATGCCATGATTTCACCAACTATCTTAGCAGCCTTGACATCATCAATAGTCGACTCAGCACTGCAATCTGACAAAAAGTGCAACCTAAATAACGTATATTTTAACAACATGGAGAAAAACAATTAATGAATGGTATCAATTGCAAAAGACACAGACGTTTGCAAGTCATGATCACGATAATGACATGGGCAACAGAAGATCTATAAAAAAAAATGATGTGAATTGTAGTGTGACCTTGATTTAGTAATATGACAAGAAACGAACAATAATGTATGAGTACGGCTGTAAGGGGAAATACGTCATACGCGTGGCATTGTAACAAAAGTCAGAGTTAAATCAAAATAAAAGTATGACACAAACTAGTAAGGTAATAGTAATTACCATCTCTATTCCATTCTTCATGGAGGTAGGTAGCATGGTCCCCGAGTGATGCTTTCTCGACGTAAAAGAAATTATTTTTTCAGCCGCGGTCATGCACGTAATCCAAGTTCATGATTAATGGTGGTCTCTTTTTATGACAAACCAACCTATAAAGACCACCATTAAACTTCTTTTCCTGGTAAGAGTATGTAACGACCGAGAGATCAATTTTGAGTTTGTGTTTGCCCTCGATAACATCCAAAGAAGCCAAAATCCTCCACGCTGAATGCATCACTTGAGATGGGGAAATATCCAAAGTCCTTACGAAATCATTGAAAAGATTTATAAATGGAAAAGACATACCAATTTCGAATGGATAATTGTAAAAACAAACCCCTCTGGGAGCATGAAAGTCGGTAAAAACCCCTTCGTCGGGAATGACAAGCATCGTGTTAGGGTCCGACTTGAACATTAGAGTCGTATCTACGATACTTTCAGAAGGCATTGAACTAGAATTGGTACTTTTGGAGTCAAGAATGCGAGTCGCAACCCATTTTGGCTTCTCCATTGTTGTGTCTTCAACAGGTTTGCTACCGTTATTGTTGCCTTTTTTCACCATTAGTTGATGATGGATTTAACAGGATTAAGAAATTGAGGGATATATGAATTAATCGAACGTGACTGGAGCCCTAATTGATGGGAGGTTTAAATAGAGGAGAAAGGAAGTGTTTGGTTAAATTTGAAATACATATATAATATGTATGTATAGTTATTTTGCATGTAAAAGGAGTAGTGGGAGACAAGTGCAATTCCTAAGAGCAATCTCATTGGGCAACTGGGACTCTTACCCCAATGAGATTGGAGACTATTGTTATAACCAAATTTTACAAGTATTATTTTGTATTGACGTGTAGTAACATAACTGACGACTGGACGGACGAGCTAACGAGTAAACATTATTTGGACGACCAACGAGTTAATTAATTATGTTTATTAACACTATTCATTAAATAATTCAATATTAGTTGAATTACTTAATTCTACAAATGTAATTATCAATTATATTGATATATCAATTATGGCCCAACATTATAGGGAAGATTAATAGCTAACGAGTGGACCAAGTCTTGACGGGTAAAGCTGAAAGCACTCGACGGACGAAAATTAAGGAAGTGATAAGATTCTTATTTCAACTATAATTCAAATACATGAGATTAATCCCTACTATCAAGGAATGTGATCAGCCGCTTCTAGCATGGAAATAGGATCGTGGGAGATATCCAAATCATACTATAAATGGAATCATTATTAGATAAGGAATGTGAGGTTGAAATCTACCACAATTCCATATATACAATATTAACACCCGACAAGTTGCTGCTAGATGGTCGACGAGTAGCAGCTATTTGTGTCTTTATTTTTATCCCATGTTTTTCACGTCACCAAAATTATCTTACATCTTTATATATTTTCAGTCGTGGAATAGTTTTTTCATATTATTTTACTTGATCAAACAATTACTTATATTTTATCAAACAATTTCACAACTAAAAAATTTAGTTATTAACCCGCCAAATTTGGCTAAATCAGTATTGTCTTCACTGTTTCTGTTGAAACGAGATAATGGAGGTGTTGGAAGCCAATGATTCCGATAAGCTTCGGAGTCGGTTCCTTCATGTTTTGCACTCTCGTCGTTCCACTCAAGGTAATGAGATCTAAGCACATTTACTACCACTCATTTATATACTGTTCTGCAATCAAGTAATAATAGTATTATCCACGAAGATTTAAACAAAATATTGCTTGCTGGGCTAATTTACTTTGGGAAATTGTATTCGTTCCAGGAGCTTGTTGGGTTATTTTACTTAACTTGATTTATTAACTTTGCAGTTCCACTTAGCGTGGAACCTGGAAAACCTGTGTTGGAACCCATGTACCAAGAAACTCCTAGCCCGCCAGATGGTGAGGTAGAAACTGTTTTCTCTATTTGTTTCTTTTCTGGTTGCTGTCTCGTGCAACCTTTGTGAAGTTTATAATTGTTATGTGATACGTACTAGGAGATGCAATCTTGCCCCAACGCCTATAACTGTAATTTCAAGGAGGAGAACTTTCATTTAATCACCGAGGTACTGTATTTGTTTTTTAGTTACAGACATGCAGGTATATATAGGAACCATTTATGGAGGAACATCTACTCATTTAATAGTTCACTTTTCCGTTCTTAAATTAGTAGTTACGTAATTTAGGGTCCTAATATTAGTTAAGTAAAGCATCTTTCTCTTTAGAGTTAATTCTATTAAGAATGCTTATGACCATAACTTGGGGCAAGTCCTTTAGATATGCTCTAATTCAGAAGATACTTTTATCATGCATACATATGACTTGAGCATGAAAGGACTTGCTATATGATTTGTATGTATAGGAAGGAGAGCAAGGACGAGTGCCTGTCCTAGTGTTGAGCATGAAAGAAAGCAATCCTCAGAAAAGGCCGGCTATTGTATTTCTACATAGAACAAATACGTGTAAAGAATGGTTACGTCCTTCACTTGAGGCACGTTTTGCAAAATCTTTTTGACCTTTCATTTTAAACATACAGGGACTTGGATTTTCTAATAAATTTCTCTTGCTCAGGCATATGCATCACGTGGTTACATAGCTGTTGCCATTGATTCTCGTTACCATGGGGAGCGTGCCAGCAGTCTCACTGCCTACCAAGATGTCTGATTTGATAATTTTCTATTGCTTGATAGTCTTTTTGGTTTCCTAGTTTAACTAGTTTTCATACTAATGAATTAACTACGAAACTGTGATAGATGTGCAATTGCATATGATCTACAGATGTGTACATATACCCCACCGCAACAACCAAAAATAATCTCTCACTGTAGATGTTTTGGCTTAAACTGAAGTTATAGTTGACAATTGACATGGTAGTATTTCAAAATCAAGTATATACCCTCTTCCACGAGTCTAAAGGTTTCGTTTTACTTCACCTACTGTAAATTGTAATGGTACAAAATATGTTAATGTACTCTTAGAATGTTGGTCCAGAACTGATTCTAGTCTTTGCAGGCTTTAGTATTAGCATGGAAAACAGGTGATACAATGCCATTTATCTATGACACGGTGGGTTTCTATCCATTTAGATTTAATAAAACATACAGTATATGATTCTAGTTCTCAGTAAAAAATATTGTATTGGAAGATTTGCAGGTTTGGGATTTGATAAAACTGGCTGACTATCTTACAAGAAGAGATGATATAGACCCTTCTAGGATCGGAATCACTGGTGAATCGCTTGGAGGTGTGGACATGATACTTAATAAATTAGAACACAATTTTAATGTTTTAAGTACTGAATTAATGGTTCCACCTCCTTGTGCAGGAATGCATGCATGGTTTGCTGCTGTTGCTGATACTCGCTACTCAGTGGTTGTTCCTATAATTGGCGTACAGGTAAATGGTAATTTTGAAACTATTTATGCTTTAAACTATAAATGTATACTCAGAAATAAGGGACTGGAAAAGGTTGATAGCTTTAGCAATGTGCTTGTAGGGATTTCGATGGGCCATAGAAAATGGTAAATGGCAGGCTCGAGTTAACAGTATTAAGCCCATATTTATAGGTGAGTTGAATGACTCGAGAGAGAGATCGAATTGGAAAATGTACTCTTTGATTTTCATTTCAAATCCCTTTCGAGTAATCCTGCTTGTAAAGCACAAGGTTCATTGCTTTTAAGTTCTACCGCTACCATCACGCTGTATGTTTTCTTACTTGCCTCTGCATTTGTAAGTTCCTTCTACCTAATACTTTTCGATAGAGTTTTTTATTGACAGACGAAAAGGTGAAAGGTCAGGGTGCAGAATTTTACGACGTAGAAGGATTTCACTCGTGTCTTGGTCTCTAATTTTGTGCAAATTAATCTCTCTTTTAGTTCTAAAAATTGGAGAGTATATTTAGTATTTGTGAGTTATATGTTAATACATGACATGTAACTACATCTATGATTACTGCGGGTCTGTGACATCTTCTTGAAGTCTTAACATGCTGAAATCTAGAATTGAACTTCATTTAACAACTTGCCTTCTGAACAATCTTGAATTGTTGTATCATATATGCATTCCTACAGAAGCACAGAAGGAACTAAACAAGAGTGAAATCGACGAAGAGGTAGTGCAGAAGGTGAGGTAACTTTGGTTCCTCTTTCCACTTATAGATACTTGCATTATATTCTTGAGAACTGCAAGATATCATGCTCATGACTGCTTTACAACTCGAATTTCAATTCTCCCCGCTTAGGAATTACGTGTCAAATTGTGTGGATTATTCTACTTTAAGAGATGTCAGCTTATTGCAACTATGAAACAAGTTCTACTATACCTATCTGCTCAGGTATGGGACAAGATAGCTCCAGGTTTAGCCTCCCAATTTGATGCACCTTACACCATTCCAATCATTGCACCACGACCTCTGTTGATATTAACTGGTATGATTCAACATCTGATTTTCATAGTATAAGATTTTTTTGCCGAAAAAGAAGTGGTTCAATGAATGCAGGGGAGAAAGATGCTCGTTGCCCGCTAGAAGGTCTTCGAACACCAAAAATCAGAGCAGTCCAGGCTTATGAAAATGCCGGTTGTCCAGATAAGTTCAAGGTACGAAAATATTTGTAGTCAGCTGAATAAAGAATCACTTATATCTTGTTGAGTTGTTTGAGTTGTATTCTGCAGATGATAGCAGAGCGCGGAATATGGCATAGGATGACACCTTCAATGGTAAAAGAAGCGAGCGATTGGTTTGACAAATTTCTCAAATAATTATTAGCACTATCGAGTCCCGTCCATTATGAATGTGCATCGCAAAAAATAAATGTGCATCGCAAAAAAATATTAAAAAAATGTTTGGGATATTTCACTCTCAAAAACGTATTTTTTTAATAGAAAATTGGATGCATGATTCCAGAATGTGAATATGATTATCTCATTTAATCAATATGATTAACGTGAATACGTGGGGAATTTATCTCATTTATTATTTATTATTTTCATAATCAATTAAAAAACTTCATTTTACCATATCAACACTGTCACACTATTTAAAACAATATTTTACAAACAAGTTTAGGCTATCTAATATTATTCTTTAAGTTGTAAAAAACAATTCTATTAAAAGTTTAAAAAATCTTTTTTTTAAGAAAATTAATATCGAAGTATCTATTTAAAAAAAAGAACTATAAAAACATTTTTTCATACGTAAAAAATCAAATTAATAAATACTTTAGGGTAGGGATAGTCAGGGTGACAATTTTGGATCCGACACCAATACCCAACCCAAAACCGACTCGAAAAATATGACTTCGGGTTGGAGTTTTTCGGGTTCAGGTCAATTTCAAGTTGACCTTAAAATGACCCGAAAATTCGGGTCATTTTCGGGTTAATTTCGGATTATCCGAAACTCACCCGAAATGACCCGAAATTATATATATAATATAAATTAAATATATTAAATATTATTTATATATTAATTAATTATTTAAATATTATATGTTATATATTTTATTTAAATATTATTAAAAATAATTTTTATAATAAAAATAATTTTTTTATTAAATATTTATATTTATTAATAAATATAATTATTTCGGGTCGGATTTAGGTTACTCATTGATATTTCAGGTCGGGTTCGGGTTAGATATTCTGACTCATTAAAATTTTGAATTGGGTTAAATTCTGACCCGAATTTGACAATTTAAATCCGACCCGAAATCCGAATTTGACGCATCTTAGTATTTGAATAGAAAAATTGACTTTGAAAGATGTGCCAGGGCGGCCATAACGTAGTAACAGCATGGATTTGCGTGCCAAATAATCCTTACCATACTTTCGACTTGATACTTCTAGATTCATACTCCAACCCCCTCATCCTTATCGCCACGTCTTTCCCAATACAATACAATCATAAATTTCGATTTTTCAATTTATCTTCATAAATAATGTACAAATCTTGTAAAAAATATATTTTATATTCATATTTATCAAATAAAATTTATTATATTATATAACGCAGGATAAAAATAACAAAAGTAATTGAATTTTACATTTCAGTTTTGGTTTTTTATATAGATATTTTAAAGTGTAAAACAGTTATTTATATAACTTATTTTTATATGTTTTTCTGAATAAAAATTTAAAATTTTATATTTTTATTCAAAAAAATTTAAAATTTATGGAATTAATTTTTTTATATTTTAAAAATACTTCCAAAAAGTTAAAATGTCGCAACGAATTTCATAGATAAGAATTTTGGGTTGTAATTCCGAAAAGAAAAGTGGTGCAAAATTAATAATATTGATAGCGACTAACAAGTATAAAAACTCAAGCCAACAAGCTGCAAGTACATACCTTGATTATTGATACGTACAGAAAACAAAAAAGCAAAGAAATGGAGGCAAGAGCTGATCGGAGAATAACTACTCTGGCCCGTCACCTTGAAGCTGCGTCACTTACATATTCAAATAATATAATTTCAAGCTCACCCACTTCCTCAAATTTATCTTCTGTTTTTGCTCATCTTGATCGTGCTCCTGAAGATCCCATTCTTGGGGTATGTATGTATCATGTTACTCTCACTTTTTACTGCACCCCTTGATGTCCTCTTTAAATATAATTATATGTATGTATGTGATCCAATTATCCCTTGAGTTTTGAATTTGATTTCGATAATTCTGAATTTAGGATGTTCAATGTTGGGGTGTTTTACTGCATATAAGTTATTTTCCAAATTTTTTTGTGCATATTTTATTTCGCCGGAAAATACCTGAGGTGCCGAAAAAGGAGTTTGATAAAAAATTCAAAATCAGTGACTAAAACGAGTCAAATTTGCAATCAGTCACATACTTGATATATTTGAACGCAATCAGTCACCTACTTGATATTTAACCCTTTTATTAAATGATTTATTTAACTTTTTTTGTTTATTGAAACATGTCCAGAATTTCGAATGAATTCCAAGTTCACAAATAAGCTATCATATGTATTTTATACTCACTCCGTTCCATAATAATAATCTTTTTTGAGAGAAAATTTTGTCACATAATAATAGTTCATTTCTACTTTCAATGTCATCCTCTTTTTTGTCATTTCCAATATAAAACTTACTTTATTTAGTACTCCCTTTGTTTTTTTTTATTTGTCGTTTGACTTTTATGAACGTAATTTAAAGTGTTTTGACTGTATAGTTAAATATAACTATTTTTTAAAACTTCTTTTTATGAATTTTAGTATAAGTTATATATTTTTATTTAGAAGTGTTTTTTTTAAATAATTATTTTAACTATATGGTCAAAACACTTTGAGATGTGTGCAGAAAAGTCAAACGACAAATATAAAAAACCGAAGGAGTATAAAATAGTTATAATAAATATGATACACACGGAAAATTATTGTACAACTAACATTTTTTAATATGCCTTATTTTTTTAAAAGAGACTATTAATATGGGACGAAGGGAGTATCTTGCAATTTTCTTTGTTGTAAGAATAGTCTAAGTGCCGTATGAGTACTCCCTCCGTCCCATTTTATGTGAGCTTGTTTGACTTTGACCTATCAATATTTAATAATAGATTTGAAGATAGTGAAGGAAAGTAGTGGGTGTAATAGTATTTATTTAATAAAAAAGGAGTATAAAGTGGAGAAGTAGTGGGTGTAATAGTGAAAAGTAGTGTTCAAAAATAGTAAGTATGGTATGTTCATTTTTTTTGAGACATCCCAAAAAGGAATAAGGGTCATACAAAATGGGACGTAGGGAGTATCTTTTTGTTCCGTAAGAGATAGTATTGTGCAAGAATACTTTTGGTTAATACATTTCCCATCTCTATATATTGTTCCCCTTGAGCTATACCTGTATTGGTTTCTGTACCAAAATGTATGCTTCCTGTCAATAACATTAATAAAGCTGGATCTTGTTGCTTATTGTGAATTGACACGTTTCTAATGTGATTGTTTTTTTCTTAAATAAATAGGTTACTGTTGCATTCAACAAAGATTCCAGTCCATCGAAGTTGAACTTGGGGGTTGGTGCTTATCGAACAGAGGTGATCATTTGGTAGATGTTTAATGACTTGTCATTTGATGTGCAACCTAAAATATATAAGCTGCAGATGTGGTTTTTTGTTTTGAGACAGAGAGGCATGTTATTGGAGGCATTCCTCC
Organism: Oenanthe sinensis; assembly: GCA_028671895.1. Lineage (NCBI taxonomy): Eukaryota > Viridiplantae > Streptophyta > Magnoliopsida > Apiales > Apiaceae > Oenanthe > Oenanthe sinensis. Next base: position 14,678,190 of record CM053799.1, read on the forward strand.
CATTAGCAATTCTCTGATAATTTAGCAGTTAAGTCGACAACTCTTACAGCTAGTAAGAGTTGTGTGCCTTTCATCATATGTCTAACTACAAACATATCCTGTATATATTGCTCCTTGATAAGGCATCTTATCAGCGTGACTTTTGGGGGTTTAGTGGGAATGTTTTTTCTTCACATTGTCTGTAGTCCTTCCAAACCGATGTCATGCACATTTGATGTGCATCATTATTAATTTTAATACATTTCTTAAACGATATCTTATACTAAAATTATTTGGATGTTTTTATTTGTGTAATAGGAAGGAAAGCCTCTTGTCTTAAATGTTGTGAGACAAGCAGAAAAGCTACTTGTTAATGACAGGTAAGTGTTTGATTCTTTTTCCAGTTTAAAAATTCCTTATATTTCGTAATATCATGATCATTAAAGTCCAGAGATGAACCTCTAATTTCATCATGTGCAGCTCCCGTAATAAGGAGTATATTCCAATTGTTGGACTGGCAGACTTCAATAAGCTTAGTGCTAAGCTCATACTTGGTGCTAACAGGTACAAAAAATGTCAATTATCTTTATCACATTTTTTATTTAATGACTTATTATGTATAAGTTGTAGCTCTTGGCCTTCAAATTAGCATACGCATTGTAATGGGCTTTCTATATCTCTTTTAAACACATATATTCTCTCGGACTTCCCTATATTACCAAAGTTTATCTGACTTGATACTCCTATTCAGAGAATTAAACGTTGGTAAACTGTAATTCAATAATATTAAAATATCTGTAAGTTTCATATCACAGTAGTGCAGGATGAAAATATTGTGGTTCATCTTATTATTTGTACGTATTCATTCTAAGCAAGAATATTGTTTAAGATTGAATGGTTTTGGCATTCGATGATTACTATACTCATCATGTGTATTACATTGTGCTTTTGTGGCGCACTAATTGTTGGAAAATTTGGGGTAGAACTTAGAAGCCCCGCATTGTCAAGTCAGTTTGAGCCTAGATATGAGTAGGCCTTGGGTGCGTGCGTGCAACAATTATGCTTGGAATATCTTCTCCTCCGTGAGAGCTTTCCAACGCATATTCAAGTACCCAAAACGAGCAAGGGAAGTACTTAAAAACGACCAAGGGATGGATGAGATATAATGATCCAAAGTATGTCCCTTGAAGTGGAAAAATTTGAAGTAAAAATGTTTGTCCCACATTGAAATGGGGAAGGTAGCCACTTGGCTTTATATAGCAAGACGCGTTGGTTATGTTCAATTTTGTTAGTTGTGTATTGCTCCATCACTCACGTGGCCACGCACATTAATTAACTATATCATGAATTAATCCGTAATCAAATCAAATTAATTTCTGTTCTGAGCTTTATCATTGTTAGTTACTCTGTTTCCGTATAATCACATATGTCTTGCACAGTTTGGATAACACTAATTACATTCTTTTAGCCTATTGCTCTAATGACTTCAATAATCCTGCTTGTTTTAAACAGTCCTGCTATTCAGGAGAACAGAGTTACAACTGTACAGTGTTTGTCTGGTACTGGTTCACTACGGGTTGGTGCTGAATTTTTGGCAAGACATTATCACCAGGTATAAAGACCTTCCCATTTTTGCTAAGCAGTTCGAAAGTATTTTTAGCTCTCATGATTAGTGTTATATATCAACTCATATTAGTCTTCATTTTGCAGCGGACGGTATACATTACTCAACCAACATGGGGAAACCACCCTAAAGTTTTTGCTCTCGCTGGTTTGTCAGTGAAGACGTACCGATACTACGACCCTACAACCCGTGGACTCAACTTTCAAGGTAGGACTGCTCTTCACAAAAAGTTGTGAATTTGAGTGATTAATCATTTACTTATTTGTATCTCTATATGAACTAAATCTCTATTCTAAGAGTCCTGTAAATTTTTACATGGCCAATCACAAGTTATATAGTCAATAAATTATCTTGTCTTGAACAGAGGAAGTTTGGATTGTATCAAATTATAATCAGTCAGCATGTTTTCCTATTCTCAGCCCTGGAAGTCTGTTTGATACACAAAGTTGCAATTTATATGATTTTACGTTGATCGTGCATTATTTCTGAGTTTATGCGCTTTGACCAAGCGAATTACGCAGTCCTTATTCTGTTAGTTCAATCTTTAATCAAGTTTTCTTCCGATCACATAGTAACCTACAGTAAATGAAATTGTGAAACTTTGTACCATGAGTTAGATTTGTTTGTCTCCTGTATAGTTGATGATTGATATAATCTCATTGAATATACCTTGTGAAAATATAAATGCATACACATAGGGAGAGAGATAGAGAGAGATATATGACTAAATTATGTACTTGTACAAGTTTGTATGGAAGTTCTTGTTTATACTGTTTTGTATCTTAATGATAAATGACAGGCTTGTTAGAGGACCTTGGTTCTGCACCATCTGGTGCAATTGTACTACTTCATGCATGTGCTCATAATCCCACTGGCGTTGATCCAACTCCTGCACAATGGGAACAGATAAGGCTGTTAATACGGTCAAAAGGATTGTTACCTTTCTTTGATAGCGCCTATCAGGTGATCTTTTCATGCATTGAAGGCAGAAAGAGCTATTCCTAGGTTTAAGGGACCTGAATAAAATTTATAAGTAAAAATATAGTGCTCTAAATGGTAGTCATACCATTCCGTGGTGTTAATGGTTGTTGATTATCTAGGGATTTGCAAGTGGAAGTCTGGATAGTGATGCCGAGCCTGTCCGTATGTTTGTAGCCGATGGTGGTGAATGTCTTGTTGCTCAGAGTTATGCTAAGAATATGGGGTTATATGGAGAACGTGTTGGTGCATTGAGCATTGTAAGTCATTTTTTACTAGTTTATTCTCACAGAAACGTTGTATTTTGTATGTGCTCTAATCTCTGCTTGAATAACTTGACCTTAAAATTACTTGTAATTTATACTTCAAGCACTTCTTCTAGAAAAAACTCCACTCTCCTTTTCACATATATATATTAATGACTGCACTAGACAGTCGTCTGATTGTTGGCATCAATCCTCCGTTTCAAGGAACAAATGTTTACAGGCCTTGTAGAAGAAATCTCAAGCCCTTTCATCTTGTATTATATAATCAATTGCAAATTTTAGTATAAAGCACAAAGTTCTACCAAGTTATATGAGTTACATATCGATGTTTACAATATCAATATGCAATGGTTGATTTTTTTTTCTACATTTACAAATTGTTCAGAATTTTTTTGAAGCAATTACCAGTTTCTATTTTGATGATAGCAATTGTTTCTGATGATGGGAAAGCATCAAATAAGTTACAAGTAGGACAGAATTTTATTACCGTATCTATATATGTGGTGTTGAAGAACGGCTACTGCCGGAGGACCATGCCTTTGATTTTTTTGGATAAAATTGGAAATTTTAAAAATATGGAGTAGTTAAATAACCCTAGCAGCTGTAACTCATTTGCTCAAAATAGATAATAGGATATTTTATCTGCTGTAATGTAACCCACAAGTTCCACTTTGTAGGTTTGCAAGGCTGCCGATGTTGCGAGTCGAGTTGAAAGCCACTTAAAACTTGTAATCAGGCCGATGTATTCAAGCCCGCCCATTCATGGTGCATCTATTGTTGCTACCATTCTCAAGGACAGGTAATAATATGAACTGCCTGAGAAACTTGTCATATGCAATCATCTGGAGAAATAAGGACATTGTTGTTTCATGGGATTACAATCCCAGAATTGATAGCGTATTTACTCTAATTTTATATGACATTTCATCCTTAGTTATCCCATCGTCTAATTTCAATCAAGATTTGGTTAATTTCAATGGATTATAGTCCTAAGGAGAGGCTGGTATTAAATAATTTCTGAGAATGAAAACTACAAAGTGACTAAAACTTGTTCATGAATATTACAAGGGGAAATGAGTATAAAATATAAATAGTGAAGGGGGGATATTGTCGATAGTCCTTGCAAGCAACATAGACTAAGAGCTGAATAAATTGATCCTAACAAAGACCACTAATGAAAACAAACATGAAACCATATTTTGTGATTCATGGTTTGGCAGAATTTTTAAGTCAATTGTAAGCTAGGATGATAATCTTTGAAATATGTTTTTGCTTGCAGGAACATGTACCATCAGTGGACTATTGAACTGAAAGGAATGGCTGAACGTATTATTAGCATGCGCCAGCAACTTTTTAATGCTTTGAAATCTAGAGGTACCAGTTATTTCTTTAAGTTTGGCCTTTTGGGTATGCCTATGCAGCTACATATTCACTTAAACTTTTTGACCCATAAAGCTGAGCACCCATGTACTAAATATAATAGCAAAAGTCTAAGACACCAAAACTCGAATGGAGAATGGCCTGGCACAAATAATTATAAGAATTGTATGGCTATTCCTAGTGTTGCCAATCTACTTCCTCTGCAATTTGAATATGCTTGTATATTGGTGCAGTTGATCAGTAACACCTATTTGTTCCTTGTCACATTATTTTTGTTATCAATCTAGTCTCGGGTTCCCTGGCATAACATGATATTATAAATTGATGACAAGTATGCTCTGTTTTGTCATTACTGTGGCTTATATTTAACTCGAACATGAGGCTTTTGCGAGAGTTTTCATTTCAACTACTAGCTAGTTACTCCGTTGTTAAATTCTCTTCGCCATTTATTATATACATGTGACTTACTCTGAGTATGATGCTTTAAAAGCATACGGTGGATAATTTCTTTAAAGTGTTGGAGAGGTTTGGCTAGAGTTGTACAATATGAATCCGTTTTTTGTTCTCTTTTTTTTTTTTTTTTGCTTTTTCTGTCTCCTTTACTATGGTATGTATTGGACGGTTATTCAGTTCCTTAATATGGAAGTATTCACCTAGATTTAGACCATATGATCACTGAAAAGCAAGCTGTTTGTTGCCTTTAGATGTCCAACATCATGCATTCTAAACAGTTTTGTTCAATACATGTGTTCGTTTGCAGGTACACCTGGTGACTGGAGTCACATTATCAAGCAGATTGGAATGTTTACCTTTACGGGTCTCAACTCAAAGCAAGTGGCCTTCATGACCAAAGAATACCATATCTACATGACATCTGATGGGTAATTGTTACTGATATGTTAGACGATACACTAGTAACCTTATCTTCTTTTTTGTAACACACGTGTATGTAGAGTTCTTTTACCTTAGGCAGGTTCTTTTGTTTTGTGTTTTATTAATTACAACGTGAAATTTGTATATGCAGACGGATCAGCATGGCAGGTTTGAGTTCTAGAACAGTCCCACACCTAGCTGATGCAATACATGCTGCTGTTACACGTGTTGTCTGAGCTGTTAAAGACAATACTAAAATTTCCTTGTCTCTCCTAGTAGCTAGCTCCTTCCATCCCAAGTTACTCCTCAAGTTTCATAGTTCTCTCTTAATGCTGTGCAATAATTGTAGCCTCTTGTACAAGAAGTAAGCTAAGTACTTCCACCAGGGAAGCTGATTGTATTAATAATATCACTATATCAGAGGATTTCTGACAACATAGTTTCTGCTGGTGCATGTATGTCTGCTCTTTATTGATACTAATTACTAAAAATAATGTATGCTGGGTGTAAAATCTGGATTATGTTTTTGAGCTCCAGGTTTAATTACTAATAAAAAAGAAATTTCAAGAAAACTTGTGCTTCCTGTTTCATTATCCGGGTCTCATGTCACATGTAAACTGCCAAAACTTTGATCTCAGAACTGACCTTTTTTGGATATTCACTTAACATGCGACTATGCGAGTATGTGACAACTTTGAGGCCAGGTTCCACAAATCTAGCGAGATATAATTGCATTCATGGTTTGCACTTTTTTTTACGCATAATAAACATTACATCTGACCGGTGCAGAATACAGTAATTACTGAGTGTATAATTTTAGAAAAATTGCTGTTCAACAGCATAGCTCAGATTGTTTACCAGGTGCCTATGAGAATTTCTGTGGATAGTGTTACTTCTCATTCGTGAAGAACATATCCCTGCCATGAGTGCGAAGCCGATTCGAAACACTAAAACCCAATTCTTTAATTTCTTGTCGTGTACAAAGAGAAAATGTAGCGACTTCTATGTCAACATGTTGCAACTTTATTAGGATCTTTGATCATTGCAATATACAGCAGAACCTACCCACGATAAATTAATATTGTAAACTTTTTTCCCCAACATCTCAGAGAGAACGTATATTTAACCTTGAGATCATGAGGATATCAATTTATAGAAGTTTAACTATAACAAGATAAGTATAAGGGCATCAAAATACACTACAAATGAATTTTCATTTATAAATACTAAATAGAACTGGAATCCATACATAACATTAATTGGACAAAAAAGAAAGAGTGCTACTAAATTCCAGAAGTCGATGTACATATATATATATAAATCTTATAGTACAAGTTATTATAAGACAGGGCCATAAGAGCCAAAAGAATCAACTATCTGCAACCTTTTAACAGATAGGAAGAGGGACTTGAGAAACTCAGTCCTGCCAAAAAATTTCCACCTGTTCCTTTACGAGGCGTTGTATCGCATTCACTGAAATCCAATATCCGCCGCTCTGTCTGAAAAAAGATAATGGAACATTTGTTTAGATGCTTGTGCTGTTAAGTAAATATATACTCTAATATGGTCAAATCATAGGAAAGTAGAAATGTGGCAGTTGTGCAAACTTATCATACCACGATATTTAAAGTCGAATCTACTTTGTCTTTGTTAGAGCATCTTTTCTTTAATATTGAATCAGGAGTTTCATCTCCTAAGACCTCTTGTGCATCAGCAAATGCAGTTGCAGTGTGTTCACTTAATTGTTTCATTAATCCTATAGCATCATAGCTCATTTCCCCTGGACTTATAAAAAATCCAATGTCCTGCGAGAAATTTGACCATGATTATCCAAAAAGAGAGGGTGGGGAGGGTATTTGAAAGAATATTCTAAGAATGACTGTAATGCAGATACCTCAATTGTTATGTCAGTATCAATTCTCGGGCCTGGAACAAAAGAGTTCATGAACCAAGGAGATTTCCATGTTGAAGGGGAATCAATGATTCTCTTAAAAGGCGTTTCACCAATTCTGAAGAACAAAAATTCATTAGCACAAAAAAACATATAAATAATAAATGCAACTGGCAACCATACTTGAGAAAGAAAATGAGGATTATGCATAATTTTATCTATATTATACAGATAAACATTAAGAAATAGCGAGACCAGGAAAAGGCATAATGAAGCCTTACATGCTAAAGTTTTCAGAACCGTCAAATTTCCCAGCATTGCCAACCGGAATCTCTAAAGGAGCTGATGATGGATCATGCTGTAGGGATGAAGTTGCCAGAGGATGACTTTCACCCTTTTCTCTGCCGGCAGAACTAGGGCTTAGGATTGACATCACTGGACTCTTAGATGATTCTGAAGCAGCAACTTGACCTGATGCAGCTTCTAACCTTCTAGTATACTGACTTCCAAGAGTTCTAGCACTTGAACTCCGGAGTCTGTTTGAATTAACTCCAAATTGATCAGGCGAAAAGGACAGCATATCATACATCTTCTCATCAAGAACAGCAGAGGGCTCTTGCACCTGACACATAATTAAGATGAAAAACTTATCTGCCAGGTATACACAGATTCACATGACAGTCTTTAACATCATGCAACTCAAAATTCTGAAAATTATCTCTTAGAATATACAGAAGACTCCTATGATAAGAATTTTGTGTCTTTGCAAAACAAAAAAATGGAGAGAAAAATTGTTTCTTCACGGCACAAGACTGCTAATGATGATCTTCTTATATTTATAATGTTTTGCAGCTTAACACTGACATAACTGTTTTTTTGAATATCTGCTTAATAGATCTATAGCCAGAATGCACATAGATTCATAGAAGCACCAATTTCAGTAAGAATATAATTGAGAAAGAGAGAGCATAAGAAGAAAAGAGAAACAGAACTCACTGTTGGCGCACAAGCAGCAGTTTGGCTTTCAATTTTGGTATCATAACTAACAATCCTTTCTTGAATTTTGTCAAATGGACTGCTATCAATCTCTTCACTTGAAAGTCTGTCCTGTAAAAGTGCAGTGCATTCTTTTCCCTCATTTTCGCCTATTTCAGACTCATGGTTTAAATTCTCTTTATTTTCATCAGAGAGATTAGAGCAAGTAATCAAATTTGTTGATGGTGATGTTGGAGCTGCTTCACGTTTACCATTTTCATCAGACAGGACCTCCAATCGAGAAAAATCTCTAGCCAAGTTGGAAAAGCTGCTCTCAAGCTTCTTTTCACACCTCTTTTCAGATGAAGGTGAAATCAAGTCACGGTGTCGCTTCTTTAATATGGATGGTGTACATGTAAAACTCTTGGCAGCACTTTTTAGCACAGCATCTGGACTGTTATCCCGAGATGGTGAGTCCCACATTCTAAATGGGGTAAAGGAATTCATGGAAGATGTCATTAGCCGGCGTATACCAAGGGGGCTATACTCCTGCTGCATGTCATTACCACTCTGAATCAGGTCACAGCTAAGAAAAGGAATATCCAAGCTTGGAAAACGAGGAGGCTCGTAGAATAAACCTCCAGCATCCTCTTGTTCAACTGGTTCGACTGAATTCTCACTCAGTGAAGGGCAGATAAGGGTATTTTCAAATTCTGTTGGAGCAAAATTATCTCCTGGAGTTGAATTTGAACAATGCCCCTGCATATCATGTTGATTTTGTTGTCCTGCACTATCTATCCTTTCATTAAAATGAGAATCAATGGTGTCACTGGTGTAGGTAAAGCCATCATGTGTTACTCTAAGCAGCTCCTCCTCTTGATTCTGAAGTGAGTGGCCACTAAATTGATCAGGATTACTTCTGTAGATATTTCCACCATCCTCATCTGAGAATTGTGAAGGAACAGAGAAAGGCTGTAAGCACTCATTTGCCATCATTTCAGTAAATGAATAGTTTGAGTTTGAAGCTAGATGGGCACACTCAGAAATCTGATAGTCAGATGAGTGATAAAGTAATGAATCAGCGAAACCATCTGCATTGGTGATCGTTGACGATTTGTTAAGATATCCAGGAGCAAATGAACCTTCATTCCTCGTTTCTGGGTAGGAACCCTCAGATATTAACATGTGTCTTGTTTGATCACATTCAACTACGACATTTCGCATATCCACAGAACTTTGCAACGACAGAGGTACCCCCTCATGGTGTTCACCGTCAGCTATGCAGTGCAGTAACCTTGTTGATTCCTGCTTACAGTGCAGAGAATCGTTTGGTATTCCATTTGAGTCAAGTTGCCAATCTTTTCCAGGAGAAGTTATCCAGTCATGTGGATAACTATTTACTAGAAAATCTCCAGAACTAGCAATCTCACAAGGAATCTCTGCCATGGTACAAGAAATATCTTGACACACTGGACTGGAGCTTAACTCCTTACCATGGCGAGATTGTTTTTTCAATAAAATGTCCTCCCTTTCGGTTGCATTGATCATGTCATTAGTAGATCGAGAGCAAACCAGGGCAGTGGAAGCCTGACTACATTCTGAAGTTTCTTCAGCTTCTCTCCCATCTCTTGGTATACTGTCATCACCGCTGTACTGCTGAACCCGTGACGGAGAAGACAACAATGGTTGAGGAACACTTTGTAATTGTTCAAGTAAGCCTGACGCCAAGTACGAGTCCAATTTCTTTTTAACAGAACTGTTCCAATGGTTTTTAATGGAATTGTCTGTCCTGTTAACCATAGAAGCGGACTATTCAGAAACATGCTAAAATTGACCACTTCTAAGTTCCAACATAGAAGTAAATACACAATAAGCAAGAATATTTGATGACAGAAAATGGTAGCAAAGCTTGCAGCCATAAACATTGATACATAATATTAAATAATTGAAATATAAGGATATGTACCTTCCAGGCAAGTATTTTGTCAACTCTGCCCATTTGTTCCCATGAACTTGATGGGCGCGAATTAAAGCCATCTCTTCTTCTAGGGTCCATGCGTCCTTGTTGATGGAAGGATTTAGATGATTGTGCCACCTGAAAAAATGTATTATGTTTTGTAAGGTTACAAGGTTTTGTGAATCAATCTAGGACGGACAGTACAAGGTAAATCTTTACCTTAACCAGTTGTACCACACTGAACATGCAGTTGAACCAACTTGTAGGTAAAATAATCTACTCAAATTGTTATTGAAGTGTGCTAGTTTAATCTGATCGACATACTAAAAAAATGAAAATATCTCTGTTTCCTTCTCAATTTGACATGAACTATGAAGCACTGTTTTACTTTTATGCAATGAAGTGGCATTGCATTACCATCTTTATGCATCATAATTAAAAAGAAAATTTTAATTTGTTTTTTTAAACTTAAGCAGGGCAAAGGATAGATGATCTACTAAAACTCAACAGACCAGCTCGTATTCATGAATCTTGTTGAACAATATGAAAATGTTTAATTTACACTAAAATTCTTTGCATTAAGGCATAAAAAGCACTGGTGTTCACAGATTTGAGGTTTTCAAATAAAATCTTACCTTTCCCGACATTGCTTACCAATACGTCCAGGTAGATGTTGAGCAATGGTAGACCACTTTTTTGGCCCAATTTGTTCCACCAATTGAATTATTATATCATCCTCCTAAACAGAAACGAAACAAATAACAGAACTGAATTCAGAAAAATGGGACATGCACAAACAGATTAATTATTTTAATTGATGCATGATTGTCATTGATAAAAATATGACGTGTCACCTCTTTAGACCATGGACCTTTGACAAGCTCTGGATTTAAAACTTTCTGCCACCTGTGTAAGCATTGGACATCCGTCCTTTCTTTGAAACATTCCGCTACTCAAGCAAATGTGAAATTCAAATAGTAATCCATCAATATGATGGAATAATTTGGTTATGCAAGTCAAGCATCAAAAACAAAAGAAATTGTGGAATAATTTGGTTATATAAGTCAAGCTATTGGCAGCACAAAAATGACAAGTTGCACAAAATGCAAATCATAATGGAGGAAAAAAGGTCCGTAGAAATAATTGTAAATATTATAGTAGAAAGAACTGCGAAATTGTAGAAATTGAATGAGAAAATTAATTAGGACTTGACATAAATATGCCTTATGAAGGACAAAAAGACGCAAGTGAGCTGAGGTATTAAACTATCATGTCTACAAAGTTATTGTTGTAGAGACAAAAGTTTCTTATATGGTTGACTATGATACTAAAGTATTTCCGATTCAAGATGAACAACATTATGAAACCCTGCGAGAGATAATAATAGCCTAATAAGACAGCAAGCCTCAGTAGGCATACAAACCGAAGCAACAAGACCGTGGATAGGTAATCACACATTTTTCATTATATTGTCATTCTGGGACTTACAAGATGTTCTCCCCAGAGAATGAAATGTAACTTGCAAAGAAGTGAATATGGTTTTATAATTTATTAACAAGTTGCCAAGAAGTGAATATATTTTTCACTGTAGAGTTTAAATTATGTACATCAGTTCAGGAATACCCCTAAATCCCTAATGCGCATACTTTGGGCACCTATGCACTGCTTTATCGTTTACTCACATTTGGTATTACAATTACATAATATCTTGCAGCATTTCAAGTTTAGTACACATAATTTCATCTAATAATATAAAATAAGCATCAGTATGTATAAACAAACAGTGAGCATCTCACCCAAATCTAAGGTACATTACAAAGGTATGCAATTCCAATTATGAACATTGAACTATATAAAGCAAAACACATAACCAATTTTTTAGGGAACATCAGAGTTAGACAAAAAGGTATGATGTTGTGCAAGCAATTGGCAGCAAGAATGCACATTGAAGAAGATTGAAAAATAATACCACAAGACAATATTACATATCACCATCCCAGATTCTTTCTTATGTTGCCTTGTGAAGACTAGGTAACTTAAAAATACCTATTTTTTTCCAGTTCTTTCCATTAAAACGTTGGACAGCCTGCCGCAAAATCTCATCCTGGGCACAAATGATAACCCATGATATCAGTAACATAAGTATGTAACAAGCATCATTATTATGGCGCCAAGTCGAGCCTTGACACCCAACTACCTTTGAGAATACTAGTCGACTCGTCGACAAGTTGTTCATATACATATATTTACTAGATTTAATAACTAATATTTCTAAACACACAATTTTATAATTTAACTCAAAAGTAATGTAGTAATAAGTTCAAATTAAGCATATTTATTACATAATAACATGCAAATACCAAATATCAAACATGTCCAAACAAATAAAAACTTAGGTGATGAAGAAAATCAAGCAAAGTAAATCATCTCAATATTAAGTTCATCTATGTTCCTCTCTTGTGTATTGTCGTTGATCGAATCATGCGATTGTACACCATAATCATGGCTATCAAGGAACCAAGTCGGGCATCGAAAAGTCTCGGCGCTCGAGTACCTTCGCGTCGACTAGTCGTCGACTATTAGTCATCTTAGTGATAAACAATGGTAACAAGCCACAACACAAGGACTATATTAATATGTCGTGCTCAAAGTTAAGTAGTACTAGCATACATATAATATGAACCCTGGAAAAATTGACACTTATCTTTGTAAGTAAGACACCCTAGTGGCACAAATTCCAGAATAAAGAATGCTTGGCAGAAGTTATAAGATGGAAGAAATGACATGTACCTCTTCAGGATTCCATTGTCCCTTAGTAGATCGCCTGGTAGGACCGCTAGTCCTCCTACAAACATAGTCAGAATTATAGAAATTAAATTTACACAGTGAGCGTGATTTCATCCCAAGTAGATGACAGTTCTACATGTATTAATTGATAATATAAACTATTCTGCATTTACTATTATTTCTGCCAGATTATACTATACTATCCATCATCATTATTATTGCTCTCTGTAGGGCTTGTAATACTCAAAAGCAAAAACAGATATAATAAGATCAGTTGTATAGAATGCCTAGTTGCATTTCTCCATTCTCAACAAGGATAAAACCCTCACTCAGGACATAGCAAGCTCAAGATGTACATAACTACACAAGTGCCACTCGATAAATTGTAACGAACAGGATAACTAAAATCTTAATTGGGTCACATTACATTGTAGAATAAAGCCCTTATAAAAACTATATACAGGCAATTACCTAATTCGATAACACCAACACCGAGGTCCCAACAATACAAAAACACGAAAATTATATGTCAATGCACGTACCCATGTGTATGTGTATGTGTAGGTCTAGCTCTCTGTGGACCATCACTAATTCCCTGGGAAGAGCTTTCTATTCTTTCACCTTTCATCAGTAACTAATAGCAACACAAAATCGCAAAACCCAAATTGTAATCTCCAATGATTATCTTCCAAATGTCTTCCCCAAATCATTATAATCAATGTAAATAATTAGTAGCCAGCTCCTTACCCGAAAAAATCTGAAAAAAGGAAAATATTAAATCAAGGTTACAACTTTCACAAATAAAATCACTAATACAAATATATAACCAAAAACCCATATTCAATTAGGCAAAAAATTACATAAAAAATCAAAAATTCAATTGAATCCCCAATATAGTACACACACATATAAGTGAAATACAAACTGGTGTATATATAAATCAAATTCAACTAATGTAACAGTACAAACAACTAAACAAGTGATAAAATACAGAAAACCCTAGAAATTGAAAAGATATACATACAAACAGACATGTATATATATATATATATATAATTATTCATTTATATTAAAATTACCAGCTTAAAGAAATGGAATTGGAAGAGAGAGGGGGCGTTTGGTGACTCGGACGAGTCAACGCGCATCGCAGATCGAAGCGGTGTAATAAAGATCTTAACTTTACCGGCAAATTTTTCCGGCGAGGGGAGATGTATAGAGACGAGAGAGACGAGAGAGATAAATTTGAAATATAAATTGGGGGGACTCTTTTTTCAAAGTTCAAACCCTATAGATTACTATTTTTCTATCAATTTTGACTCATAAACGACGCCGTTTTGTATGAGGTGTGTTTGATATAGATTGACAGAGAGTCAATTGTAGTGAAATCAACCTCACACACTTGGGTATTATAATAAAATAATTTTTTATTATATAAATAAAATTATAGTTTTATATGAATTATTTTTATTTTTAATTATAATTCTACAAAATTTAATAAACATTTCATGATTTTCATCGTTGACAACTTGACATAGATGCAACTCTAAAATTAATGTTGGCAGATGTTACTAAAAGAATTGCATTGAATAATGAATATATTACAAGTTTGTTGGGAATATTTAATTTTAATATTGTGTGTTTTTTGAAGTTCTATGAAGGGCAAAACGAGCTAATGTGATATTTTTTTTATTGTGGGACCCGCAGCCGCTAACCGGTGATAATTTCGTGAGTGAATTTTATGTTTTTTGGATTCAAAAATAGTTTTTGTTGTTTTTTTTATTTATCATTCTCTTGTATATGTTTATTGATCATATAATTATAATTGTTATTTTTAAATTTTTAAATTCTAATATTGATTATATATTTTTGTTTGAAAAACTTATAAATAATAACTATAATTATACAATCAGAACAACGGTAAATGTGGATGGAAAAATTAAATTATAAATATAAAAAAATGGAATAATTTTTTTAGATATAATTATATACGGAATGTGATGTGTGCAGCGTGTTATATGTATGCTAATTTTTTGTATTAGTGATAAAATAAAACCTTACGATAGTGAAATATTGTAAAATATTTTTACAATATGTATGCAAAAAAATTAACATACATATAAAAGCATACTATTATAAATATTTTTAATTATTATCTTAAAAAATAAGAACTCAGCTAAGTTCTAAAAATATAAAATCTTAAAAATAATAAATATATAAATAGTTCAAATATTAGAGCATCATGTGTCACCCGATAAGATTTATTAGAGCATATACTAATTTGCTACAACAAGACTAATTATTTTTTGAGAAATTCTATATGTTATCATTGTAGTATTGATTTTTCTATTCGGTGTCATCACATTTTTGCCTCCTACATACGGTACCCTTAAATAATTGGTTTGCGGTCTATTTTAACCCTCCGTTAATGAAATGTCGCGAAAACGTTATAATCTGTTAATTTATTATTTTAAAATTAAAGGAAAATTTGTATGTTACATTTTTAGTTTATACATAAGGTACCCTTAAAATTTTAAGGAAAACACATTTATCCAATACAATATAGTTTAAATGATATTAATGTTATTGATCTTATTTATGATTAAGGTTGTAAAATTTGGTATCAAAATTCAGTTTTTATTTCTTATTACAATTTTTCATGTGTGTATAAATATTTCTATAATATTTTGCCGTATGTAAGAATCAAAAATTTGATTGCACCAAATGAAAAACTTAATACTGCAATGGTATCGTATAGAACTTTCCTTATTTTTTTAAAAAGAAAATAACAGCGGACTCTTCCACAGGGGACTAACTTGTCCCTGAACTCGAGTTGAAAATTTAAACAATAATGTTGGGAAAAGAGTATCTGAAACACATAATATAGAAGTTCTCTACTAATGCGAGGATGTTAATTTCATATCAAAATAAGTCAATATACAAATTTTAATGTAATATATTGATTTGGAACTATAAATTTATGACAATAAGATTATAGTAAATCTATGTAGTTGAATATATATTGACAAATTATACTAGAGTAATTAGCATTTTGCACCCTTTATCTTTGAACGTTTTTTCGATTTGATCTCAAACTATGTTTCTTGGCATATTGTCCCTTCACTTTGCACCATTTTGACCAAATTAGCAGTGATAAAATAGAAAATGATTTATTCAAGTATGGTTTATGACAAAATGCACCTCATAATTTTAAAATTTTGAAAAAGTACGCCTTGACTTAATATTTTATTTTTTAAAACAATAGTTAATATTTTAAAACTAGCCATTTGTAATATATATTAGCTAATATTTTTTGGCTAATATTTGTAATATATATTAGCCAAAATATATATATTTATTTAAAAAATTCTTTTGTAGAAGTAAATTCAAAAATTAATTTTTTTATATAAACGTAATTTAATATACGTACAATATACTCATTCCCTTTATCTTTACATCTAAGTTTTATACTTACATAACTCATTAAAAATGCAATTTTTGGGAGACACAAATATTATTTTACACATAATTTTGGTGGTATAAATAAAAGTTTAATATCATTAAATACACCTTGAAATATGTGCAAAATTCAAATGGACAAATAATTTAAAACAGAGAGAGTATATCTTTTAACGAGTATCACTAAAAAATATTTACTAAGATAACTTACAATTGGTTATTTCTAAAATATTATTCTATCTGTCTGATTTTGTTTGACTTTTTCGCACACATTTTTAGAGGTTTTGACTACATAGTTAAAATTATTATTGTTAAATTTTTATTTTTTTGAATAAAAATATTAAACTAAAACTTTTATTCAGAAAAAGAAAATTTTAAAAAAATTTCTAACTATATAGTTAAAACTCTTAAAAGAGTGTGCTAAAAAGTCAAATATCAAATATTACTAAATAGAGGGAGTAACATTTTTTTAAGTGAAATATTAAATTAAGTTGCACTTTGTCAAAAATTTAAAATTACGGGGTATATTTTGTCATAAACCATACTTAAATATATCATTTCTTATTTTATCCCTGCTAATTTGATCAAAAGGATGCAAAGTGAAGCGAATTTAAAACCTAAGGTACACTGTCAAAAATTTAAAATTATGGTGTATATTTTGTCATAAACCATACTTAAATATATCATTTCCTATTTTACCCCTGCTAATTTGGTCAAAAAGATGCAAAATGTAGCGAATTTGAAACTTAAATGTTCGATATGCTAAGAAACATAATTTGAGACTAAATTGAAAAAACATGTTCGATATGCCAAGAAATATAATTTGAGAGCAAATTGAAAAAACACTCAAAGATAAAGAATGAAAAATACTAATTACTCATTATACTATTATAAAAATGACACTACACTGTTTCAAATTTAATGAAAATTTGTATACATTCTTATTTTGGTATAAATATTTCATCCGATTGAATTATCAAAAAAATAAATGAAATGCCTATAGCGTGTTTTTGAAACGTCATTCCCTCTAAAAAAATACTCATCAATTACACTTTGTTAGATATTGAGGATTGGACAAATTCTATTATCCAATTGTTACGAAAATCGGATCAGAGCAGGGATGAAATGGGATAATACTAGTAATACCCATCCCAACTCAAACCTCCTACTTTTTTCTATCAACTGATGCTATATATGAACTATTTAATTAAGACACAAGAAGAGGCTAACAATCAAACACCAACAATAGTATCATTAATACAATATCAAAAAAAGTTTTCAAATAGCCCGAGAACCTGCCTCTCAGAATGTGCACATTGGTGCTTACAAATTATTATGAGATGCAGGGCTAACAATTACATATTGTATGACATTAAATACCAGACTACCAGTAACGAACACCTCCCCATTCTATTCTCAACTAGATCTCGCAATTTATACCTCTTCTTTCATCTTTTTTCACTTTGGGCAGTTCACTGATACTTCAAGGCCATAAATATAGGAAATATTCAATTTTAACATGTTCACATAAAATCCTCTTCCAATTCTTGCAAAGACTTGTTGGTTGAAGCAATGTCTTTGTTAGATGTCATCTTGTCCGCTACCATCAAATTCTTGTAGCTCCTAAGCTCTGCTTGTCTCTCCTTTTCCATCCTCTCTATCTCTTCTCTCCGTTTCTGTGAAACCAACTCAAGGGGGATGAATGAAGAAAAACGATAACATTCAATCAACCAAAACAAATTTAAGGGAAAAAATATATAGCACATATGAATGACAATTGAAATATAAACCAAGATAATCAATTCCAACGAAGATTTCGCAGATTTAATAATCAGTGGTTGGCAAGTTGATAAAAAAATATGATAAAATCAAAGAACTTAGAAAATAAGGGAATGCAATAGTCTCAGTTGGGGGATGTTTGATAATTCCAGATGGCCTCTCAATTATTAATTCATCCAGAAAGGAATTTGAAGGAGATGGTTATCAATCAAGTAGAATGAGACAAAACAACCTTTTTGCCAAGTCACAAAAGGCTAGCCTTTTGGGAAATGGAATTTCTGAATAAGAATTTTCTCCCTATTACCTTTCTCCAAAATATATGGCCTGTTTGGCCTGCCTTAAAATAAGTCCTTTCTCTCAGTATTTTTTATATTCAATTTTATCAAAGAGACCCTTATCCTCCAGACAAAAAAAAAAGAGATTACCTTATCTCTCAGATGTTGTTTCCTTTCTGCTCTTTCTGCTGCATTAACTGCTTCCCGCTCAGCTGCAATTGTACAACCCATACAAGCATGGAAAACAACCAAAAATTAGAATCATGACATGCTCGGATGCAAAATTAAACCACAGTTCACATGGATTCGAGTACCGACTCCAGAACCACTACATTTCTTGAACTTGTTCCGAAAGCAATTTTTTCATCTAACCCAGAAAAATAAATTAAAAAGTTTAAAAACTAACCTTTCAAATCAGGTGTTCTTTCCACTTTTGTCTTGTTCAATCTATTTACAACCTCATTGATTCGCTTCTCCACTCTCACAGTGCGAACCTGAACACATTCATCACATAAAATATGTGAAAACGAATTAGCACTTTTCTCTATAAAAGTATATTCACGTATAAGCCAAATTGGACAGACAACAGTACTATATGACTTCTCTTACCATTTTGGAATTGTGAAAACCAACTTGCCCAACATCCATGGAAGCAGTCTTCTTCAAATTTTGCCATGGAGTGTAAACAACATCAATATTGTTCACCTTGTTTCCTGCAACATGACCATGAAAAAACTCAACTTCTATGGAATGAGTGTACCTAATACATATTTTGATACAATAGAGGTGAAATCCAGGATGAAAACTGCATCTTCTTCCTTACCAGACAATAGACATGATAACAAAATAACAATAAATTCTATGGCAGAAAGTTCCATGCTAAACAAAAAAATTCAGACTTTCCCAATATTCGTTTTTCTCTTTATTATGGTAAGAAAGCATTTTTAACTTTAAAGTGTTTTAATACATAATCAGTTAATTGAAGGCATGTAACAGATTATCAATGCAGCAACTACCTTGTATGGAATTTGCTTTAACTAGCTGAGCACAATCTTCCAGCAGACCTTCCGATATATCATCAATTCCCTGAAACTTGTGCAGTCTCACATAGACATGGGCTGAAGACATCTTATCCACATGAAACCTGCGGCAGAAGAAACCCTGTGAAGGTAGTACTAGTATTAAAGAGGAATAAACAGTGAACAAATAAGAACAATAAACAGTACGAGTCCTGCACAGGAAGAAAACAAAAGATGACTATTACTTCAAGAAAATTATACTTCCAGTCCTCTCTAATGACAATTAAACAGGAGTCCTTGATCCAGAAATCAGATAAGGCAAGCCCCTTAAATTCATTTATACTACTAAAAGACTGGTTTCTTGAGACAAACCTTTAACCTCACTTCACACTTCTTTATGCCACAGCTGTAAATGAATGACCAAACATGTTGTGCACGCATCGACTGCTTATTCCATCCACATAAAAAGGGTCGATATCGATATCTTATCTTACCCTAACCTTTCTTTTGACCTCACATTATCAAGCACATTCATCTTAACTACATACTAAGATAACATATTACATATCAATACTCCACAATTACAGAGGCCCCGTAAGGTTAATAAAGTTGTAATGAGATGATAGGAACTTACAGATTTGCTTAAATTCTAACGGTCTAACCTAATGCAATATTGAAAGCAAGTATAATCCATAGTAGTTAATTTGATGCATATCCAATCCTTAAAGAGAATAAGGTCCGATCTTCACTCACCATGTCCTCTTCACTAGATAATTTGCAATGCATACATATATAATTAAAACATTGTTTCAGCCCATTCAAATAATTAGTTTTCAAAGTAAATACAACCAGATAAACACATTGCCAAATTTTGGTAACCACCAAAAAAAATCCCCAAAAGTTTGTAATTACATTAAATTCCCTAATCCATTAACCAAAAATACTGCCCCCTTTCTCCCAACTTCATTCTATGCACAGTTTTTCACCGCTAATAGATGAATTAAAACATATCAGGCACCTATAAATAATACCATATACTCTACATACAACGTATCGAAAAAAGAACAACAAATCTAAATTCAACACGACACACATATAGCACAAGCTCAAAACACCCCAAAGATCTAACAACCTAGCAGAACAATTACAACAAAATTTAACAAAGAACCACAAAACACAATGACCCTCACACCCATATTCAATTCAACCACTAAATATCGAATCTTTACACAAAAACAAACATAAATCAGGCAAACATATAAACAATATATGCAAAAAATTAGAAAAAGCAGCAAAAAAACATATAATAAACCATCAATTCAGAATAAAAATCAAATCTTTACACAAAAAACAAGAAACACACACACACACACACACATGTGCATAATATACATATATTATGTGTGTATATTAAAGAATCAAGAAAAAAGGGGATGTGGGTACTCACCAGATGTCTTCAGGGAAGCCATATTTGATAAGTTCTTCATTTTCATGCTTATCAAGACCCATAAAGATTGTGAAATCTCCCACTTCGGGTCGGGCTTTGAAGTAAAACACCATCTTCTCTCTCCTCTCCTCTCTCTCTCTCTCTCTAGAAAGGAGGATGAAGAAAAATAAAAAGCTAGGGTTTCAATTTTTTGGCATTTTATTTATTTATTGGTTGGCGTTGAAAATAAAGATAAAAAAATATAATAATAATAGAATATTAAAGGTTTAGAAAATAAAATTACACAAAAATACTGATGAAGATATTATTTTTCTTATATTAATTAATATATTAAATACTATGTACATTCATTTTAGCGGTACTTTGATTTTCTGCAGGTATATTAATGTATATAAATAATATAATTCTAAAAATTACCTTTTAAATAAAAGTTAATATTTAAATATTTATTTAACAATTTTTTTTTATAAAATAATTTATAAAACTATTTTTTTATACACTATAAAATACGTGAAAAAGATTCAAAAGAGTACTAAAATGTGACAGGAGAGTATCATTACAAATCTAAGATCTAACAACATCACACTTCACAATCTAGTTCATAAAAAAATTCAAAATACTGTTAATTCTGATTTTTATTAAAAATTTGTATATAAATTTGATCCAGTATAAAATATATAGTATATAAATATGTTATTTTGCCATTCTTTTTAAAAAAATGTCCAAGTCGAGAAACCTTTTGAAATGACGTATTTTTTTGAATCAGTATTACAATCAATTCGTAAATTTAAATATTTTTTTCTGATCTCGACAAAAAAGGAAAATATTTTGTGTCTGATTATCATTTCGTAGAATTGACTTCCTGCTATATTTTCATATCTATTACAAGATGGACAGTTGGTATTACAATAAACACGAAAAGATTACAAGGTTCAACATTACTGCACGGAGATAAAGGATATCTCTTCCTTTTCTTGACAAGAAAACAAACAAATTTTTTTTTGGTTGACATCTATTATATGTAAGTTGAAATTTTTAGGAAGTGACATTTTGGGCACGAACAAGGGAAGTGAAAGTTTCTTGAAAGTTTTGATTCCGCTAGGATATGGGAAGTTATCCCCACCTCCCCGGTAACTTACACTTCCCATCAGTTCCTCTATTATAATTTCGAAGGAAATGCAACTTCCTATTACAAACCAAACAAACACTAGAATGAAAAACCAAGAAAACAAAAGGGACTTGCCAAAACTTGAGCTAGATCAATGGGACTGCTTCTGTATGTTGCTAAAGGAAAGCGATAGCTGAGATGAATGCTCCCAGGAAAACGCATTGGGATGGAGAAGCATATATACTAGTACTAGGAAAAAGAGTTGACACTTGTGGAAGTGGTAATGCATATGTCATGACTCGTGATCAAATCAAAATGTCAAACACATATAAAACATAGTGCACTTGCAGTGTCCCTTGGCAAAATGTCAACGACATATACAATACGTACATTGTAAATATCTGGGTCACATCCGGGACGGAGCCGGAAAGGAACGCCAGAACCAAATTTTTTTATCAACTTACTTCGTGTATATTAATGATGTATAAATATCGTTTGGTTTTAGTTTATGTTTGAATTTTTGACACATATTTTTAGGAGTTTTGACTATCTAATTAAATTTATTATTTTTAAAAAATTTTTTTTTTGAATAAAAATATTAAACTAAAACTTTTATTCACAAAAAAAATTAAAAAATAATAATTCTAACTATGTAGTCAAAGTTTTTAAGAGAGCGTGTCAAAAAGTCAAACGTCAAATATTATCAAACAGATGGAGTATTATGTATTAATAAAAAAGTATAAATATATTCTGATTTTTATATTTTAAATTATACTTTTTCTAAAATACCATCAATTTTTTATACATCAGAAATATTAAAGTCTATTAAAAATTATATAGTAATATTTATAAAATAAATATCAACATTAACTAATAATCCCTCCGTTTTATAAATTTCAAAAGTCAAATCTATTTAACTTTGACCGTAAATTAAATAATATTGATTTATTTTTTTAAAAAAATAAAAATTAAATCTAATAATTAATGACATATATTTTTCAATGATATATTTTTCATAATTTTTATTTTTTATAATAATTATTAGTGAGTGGTCAAAATTGAATCAATTTAACTTTTATTTTTTATAGAGCACCGCTTATTGCGGAACGGAAGGAGTATAAATATAGCATGATCCCAGCACTATAGCCTGATTGGCTAATTATAAGTTTATAACCTAATGAATAAGCTCATGCAGCCATGCTTACGAGAGTTGGATGGGGACTTTAATATTCATCTTATATTTATTGTAAAACTGACCTTAACAAAATAAATAAATAAAAATAACAGCATATATTGAAATGGGTGAATCCGGAAGGGTAGAAGACTTAGGTCCCGTTTGGTATTACTGTTGCAGGCAGCTACAACAGTTTTTTGCTGAAAAACTGTCAGAAAGGTGTTTGGTAAATTATAAAAACTGCTGTGTGAAAAAACGCTTTTAGTCTAAAAGCTGCTTTTAGCAAAAACATGTCCCTCCATGCTTTTGGAAAAAGCTGCTTTCAGTTTTTGCAGGAAGTAGCTATCAGTTTCATCATCAAACTTCCCAAAAACATTATTTTTATATATATATCAAAATAAAAAAAATTACCAAACAGTCATCTGATTTCCTGACAGCACTTTTTCTCACAGCACAGCAGTTTTCAACAGCACTCTCAAACGGAGCCTTATTGTTATAAAAAAACGTAGCAACGCATAATTTATTTCCATTTAGAATGTTGCAGAAACGGTCAAGTTCCTACAAGTGCTATTTAGGGCCTTGCAGGTGTGTGCTAATTTTTGGGCCTTTTCTCAAAAAAATTAGCACCCTTTGCCCAATAAACACCAAAATATTTGAAGGATTAAAATTTCAACATATGATAAATATTAAACATCATGTTTGACATAACTAAATGGTTCAAGAATAGTGAAGTGCCTTTACATTGTATATAACAATGGGACTATGGTAACAATGGTCATCATTTATCCCACAAGTTGAGGACTGCGCAATCTTGAGCCAATTCAAGTACCTTGAGAATGTAATATAGCAATGTAGAGAGGGACTCCTTCAGGCTCCGTACTTGCAGAGATTCTCAAAACCCATATATTCGTGCCTCTGAATCTTCCCAATCATGTTTACTATTCCAACTCCCCCTATTAAACAATAAAAAGAAGTGTACTCGATAAATATATTTAGCTTTGCAAGCTGAAAAGAAGTTCACCGGACAAGTGTAAGCCATCCATAAGAATATGAATTTCACTGTCTGAATGCAGGAGAGTGCTCACCTAATGAGACTGCGCTGATGAAGATAGTGGAGGCCAGAATAAAGATGATTATAGAGGCCCTTCCAAGTATGTTGATTACCCTTCTCACGATGTGTTGTCCGACAAAAGCAGCAATAGTTGCCACAAGAACCAAATAGAGAGCTGGAACATACATAAAAACATTGTTGTCAAATTTTGAAGTTTCAATCTTTCTACTGACACAACAAGGCTCCTCCTTTCATACATCTCGACTTATGTGTTCCACTTTCACCTTTATAACACCCTAATTATTCACTTTTTATGTTATTTATGATATTGGAGAACATTATAATAAAGTTGTATGTATGAGCTTGAAAAGAAGTTTATTAAGAAAATGCACTTACCATAAGGAACAGGAAAACGCTTTAGAAGGTAGTATTCTACAACAGACATTGAAGAGGAGAACATCATTGCAAAAGTAGCCGTGGCACTTGAGACCTGCACAAGGTTATGAGATCTTAGAAACTACCGATAAATGAAAATTTACAGGGGATAGTAAGAGATTTCTCAATTAGTACCAAATCGGTACACCCATTCCAAAACTGGGCATACAATTCTAAATAAAGATTTTGAAGGTGAGTTTAGAATCTAAAGTTTCCTAGAAGCCTATAAGATCTAATAGGTGAGTAGTCAAGCTACTTGAACAAAGTAATTGGCATACTATCATGCCTAACATTTGTTAACAAAACATAAAAGTAACTGTTCTAATTTTTGAAATGGGGGAATATAGAAATGATTGTACTTGGTATATGTCAGATTCAAAGATCTCGGAAGGTTTCTGTCTTTACTTTGAAACAAAACCAATGATCTCCCATCACTTGCTTTTTGAAATAAATGACTAATACAAGGCTAACTTCCATAATATTTAACTCATCGGCAGTGCACATTTTACATGCACTTCAGACATTTAAGGTACCAATGCTTGTAAGCCTTTCAAAATATTTAAAATTTTCCTGCGTTCAAAATTTAATATATGAAAATATAAAGGAAAGCTTAGGGAGTTCAGATATAGCATAAATTAGGGGCGCAAATAAAGATTCTGTTATCTAGTATCGATTTTTATAGAACTTCCTTTTTTGAGTACAGTACATGAGTATAACTCACCTGTGGAGGGACTCCTAACTCCAGAAATAGTGGGCCCATTATAAATCCTCCACCAAGACCAAGTAACCCCCCAACTACACCAGCCACTACACCGAAGAAGCAATAAACAAACAGCTGGCCAACTCGAAAATTGGTTCCTGATTCTCCCTTGGATGCAATTACCCTTCGTCCAGTGTACAGGCTAACTGCTTCATACAAAGATACCCCAACAGAAACTGGAACCTAAGTGACAATGAAAAATGTACAATCACATGAACATTTGATTACCCACTTTGGGAAATTCTTAACTCTTAAACTGAAAACCTCATCTATTCAATGTAAATATGAGAGGTGTCCTACTGTAACAGTGAAGTTCGTGAACCCTGACTATATATGTAAAATCATACCTGCAACAAATTCAGCACCCAGTACGCTGTCGAACAATTAGCTGTATAATTCTGTCCATAAAAGATAAAAATTAGTCAATAAATAAATCATTTCTGGAGTAATTGTAAAAAATTAGGTCTGGAAATATTGTGAAACAAACCTTGGTAATCTGCACCGCAAGAAATGCTACCCAGACAAAACAAAGAAGACCAAACTCTTTCCAGCACACATTCTCAAGAACAGACACCTGATATAGTAATGCTAATCAGAATATGGAACCTCTGTTTTAAAGGAATATTGCTTCTCAGAGATCACTTACTTCTTCTTTTAGAGAGCTCTTTGTCCCATTTTCAGATTTCTTATCGGGTCCATCTGGAAGAAGCTTGTAGTCTGTTCCATCACCTCCATTTCCTGGCAATATTTAGACATGTTAAATCTAGAATCTAGATAACATAAATTCAGTGACTATATATTTCGATAAAATTATCCTAGGGAACTGCAGAGCAACCCACCATTATCCTTCCGGCGGTTTGCAGCTTCCTGAAACAATGAAAAAGGCCAATAAGTAAAAAGTCACAGTATGACAAACACTAATAGCACTTGTGTTTTTATTAATGTAACCTTCTTCAAAATTGTTTCTCCTTTCCAAGTATCAAGACCTCTTAAAAAGGCCTTTGTTGATGTACCTGCAAGCCACCAAGTTGAACAGACTTAGAGGATAAACACACTTAGAGGATTGATACAAATGGAATTTGTTTCTAATACAACAGACCATTAGTGCATTACCCAAGAAGAGTACAATCAGCAGAACTGTGACCATCCAATCAGCGAAAAGCACATTGAAGGCAACTCCGATACTAATACCCAGCATCAGCATAGGTTGGATGAGCACTGCCAAGTCATAGTCAATGATCGGCATATCTATCGTGGGATGACGTAGCTTAAGGTTATAATAAACAGTCGAGACTGCTGCACCCATGATCATACCTATAAAAAATATACAATTACTCTCACTTCTTTACCAAGCTAGCAAGTTCTAAAATTTGTATGACAGTAATCCCACACATACTATTCAACAGGCATTAACCATTGATAGCTAGATGTCTAGGAAGATTTATCTAAGCATTCAGTCAATTTCAATGTGTCTCAAAATCACACATAGCAACCGTTCGATCTTAGTAACTTGCAGTAATGCATTGGTAACCTAGCATTGCTCCGGAATGTAGCAAACAATATAGTTGATAAATCCTTTGAAGTACTGTGATAATGAATACCTAACAATTTATAAATAGTTACGTTAATAAAATAAACACATGAATGTGCCTATTTACCTCTAAATATAATTATAAATTATAATTGCATGAAATTTATTTTCACCTGTCTAAGTTGTTGAAGTCAACTATTAGATATTACTGTCAAAATTTGGAATTCAAGGTAACATATCTGCTGCAGAAGGAAAAAAAGATATTATTTTCAAATATCAATAACTTACACTTTGAAATTGCAGTTGCTGATTTTGGATCAAATCCAATAACTAAGGTAAGCATGGGAACAAATATGCCCCCACCACCGACACCGCCTACACTACCAAAAGCTGCTCCACAAAATCCGATAATGGAAGCGACAACAATTTGCCAGTTGAATTCCATTTCCTGGAAGAAACACAATATAAATCAATTTTTAAAGATTTAAAATGACATCAGCAATTTAGAATGTCAGATGAGTCAACAACACAATAAGATACAATTTAAGTATACATTTTCACGTACATAGACTGGCAACTAACAAGAACGATTGAAGCCCCTGCCATCTTACAATTATAAAAGAATGCACAATATCACAGATTCACAGTTTGGCAACTTGAATATATTTTTTTTTTAAATCAGAAGAATTTGAGGGGGAGTTGATTCACCCCTCCCCCCTGCCCTTTTTTGGTTACAATTCTATAGAATAGTAAGGTATATACATTAAAATTACCCCACATCTGAAGAAACTTAACATTCAACTATCTAATCATAATTAAGCCTTGGTCCCTACCACAAATGTAGAAACACTAATAATGCAATGTGACTTTCCACATCCATCAAATCTTCGTTTTTCTTCATATGTTTAAATGCATGAATCATGTGTGATATACCTACTTCATTAAACAAAACTCATCTAATTGACATCAACACATCCAAGTTATCTAAGTAATCTGTACATCTAACGAAGGGTCTGTTTGACCCCCAACTTATAAGTCCAATCCGTTATCTACTTAATAAAGTATGAACAAAAATTTCCTTATAGATTCAATTTTAAAGAGTGGCATGAAGGTATTAATTTTTTTTTTACTTATACCCCGTTTGTCTTTTGGCTAGTTAAAATTCAATATTGCCCTGACAAATGTAACTTCAATTATTTTTTTGTCATTTTATTTTTGATAACTTAAATGTTCTCATTTGAACTATGCAAAATGATGATAAGTTATGATAATCTTTAAGCCAAAAGGGCCATGAAAGGCCCACCGAAAAGTTTGGTGCACATTAGTTAGCAATATACAAATGATTACTCTAACTATACAAGCAACAATAAAATAAAGAGTTGGAAAATGACATTCATATCATGCATAATTTTCAATGAACAAACATAAGCATCAATAAATCATACCGGCCAAACATGTTGATAACCTGATTCACTGGATTGCCACAAGAAATTTACAACCTTGAGAAGATAATTTGTTTCAGATTCATCAGCTGCATTATGAATCAAATTAGAACCCTCTTTTTTCAAACTTCTTTCTGCTGAAACAAACACTGCAGCTAAGCCAAAGCTCCATATAATCACAACTAGTGATCTCAAAATCTTCCATTTTCCTCCAAACCCCTCCATTCAAATTAAGTATCCCTGAAAACACATACATACATATCATTAGTATATACATACAACTCTTCAAATACATGTAAAGAAGATTGAACAAAAGGGTATGAATAAAAATCAACAAGAAACAGACCCACAAGCTCAAAACAACAATCTAAGCCAAGAAAACAAAAGGGTCTTAGCAGAATCTGATATGAGCAAAAGGGTCGTTGTCTGTTTGATGTATAATAAAGCAAGACTTGAGATCGACGATTTCAAGAAATGACAGAAATGGGGATAATTCGAGCTGATGGGGTGGAGAGAAATAAATATGTTGTAGTAGAAACAGAGTTGACACTTTGAAGAAGTGCAATGCAAAATGTTAGTGTGAGCAAAAATATAACGCAGTTATGCAAAGATATATGGGCCTGTTTGCTAAACTGCTACTTACGGAAATAAGGGCTTATTTCCGGAAAAAAGTAGGATGTATGTACTTTTCACAAATAAGCCCTTATTTCCAGAAAAAAGTAAGTTCATATTTGGTTTTAAAATTCTAAAACAAATATTTATCTTTAAAAAAAATATAAAAATATGTAAAAAAATAAAATAATAAATTACTTATTTTAAGTTTATGGAACTCAAACACCCACATTATTGACATGAGCTTTGGAGGGGCAGGGGCATAGGCCATTTGATGGCTATATTAGCCCCAAATATGCAATTGTGGGATCGAATTCGATTAATATATCTACAAATTTATACCCATCCAGCCATCCTCGGTTTTTAAATAATTACTTTATTATTTTATATTTTAACATATATTTTAAAATGTTAAAAAATATATAACTAAAATTAATATAAAATTTTAAACTTTTTTAAATAATTAGCTTATAACATTATAAATAAATATCTATTTTAAAAAATTCTCGTGATTAGTCAGAGTCGTTGCCGAGACAACAATAAAGTATAAACTCATTATCACTTCGCTATCTAATCATGCTCAAATTTTAAATTCAATATAAGTAAAATTAGACATTCTTACTACTCAAGGGTTGTAAATAAATAAAAACAATTATTATTTACGAAAAATAAAAAATAATTTATTAATTATGAAACCAAACCGGCAGTAGTATTTTAATCAGTTTTTAAGAATAAAATATACGGGCCTTCCCTCGTATATTCATGCGACAGTTCTGGTGTTTTAGCAAAAGTGAACTTTTGTTAGTCTAATTATTTCACGCTTCTAATTGACACATCACCGTTACACACATGACTGAAACAGTGTTCTTGTTTGGTTATATAGAAAATTCCAAGGTTCTGACTACACTTAATTAGTAAAAAATCGAACTTCTAACATAAATTTAACAAAAAATACGAGGAAGGTGAAGTAATAAAACATATTAACCCCCTGTTTCATTCTCCAAGTAACTTATAAATTAAAGAAATACATATTTTTCAACTTACAAATATTCATTATATAAGTCAAACTAATAACATTAAAAATTACAAAATAAAATAATGTAACATAAAATGATAATATTTTCAAATTTTAATGGGCTTTACATACCATTTTGTTTAAATAGGTAATACGGTGAAAGTTCATTGCGTATATATCCTTTGGAATATGTTTATCCTTCTTTTTTGTCAATATTAATATTCTATATTATAATAATTTGCGTTTGGACTTTAGAATATGTTTTTCCTTCCTTTTTCTTAACATTAACATTAATACTAAATATTATACGTAAATTGAAGGACAATGTAACGAAATAATATTGTTAAATAATCTATTAATTGTCTTTTGATGTGCCTGAGGACGACCTCAGGTAGCACCTTGAGTTAGAACATCTTATAATACAAATATAAGGGTATTTATGTAAATGTATAGGAAAAATTTTAATACTTATAAAAATATCACTCACAATTTATACTAGAAATTGAACCTCAGTTACACCATGAGTTCATCCTCAAGACCATTTTTCTCTTTATGAAATTACAAAGTACATTTTTATAATCTTTTGATTGTAAAATATTACTTACTTCATCCCTTGTTAGTTATGTATATCTAGGGCTGTAAATTGATCCGGGTAAAACCGAACACCGCTCTGCTCGAGTATCAGATTGTTTTATTTTTAGTGTATTCAGATTTGGGTCCGGAATCATTTTATTCGGATATAAATCGATACCGAGTATTTGAGGTCCAGTTGATGAAAAAGTTATGAATTGCAAATAAATGATATTATTTCATTCCCGGAAGTGAATGAGATAATATTAGAAATTGAAAGATATAGACCATGTATGTAGTAATGATTTTAAAAAATATTAACATTTGGTTATATTCTTATCATGTGTATAAGAAACGTTTCTCTTGATTATAATAAAGCTGACTAGTGTCAATATTATATATTGAATATGAGTCATCCAAAGGGGGAGCATTATATATTGGATGTCTCATCATATGTTTCTTAATGTAAGACTCCGGAAGAGCATATATATTTTGTCATAGTCATTATTTTACACCCCTCACCACATTTTAATGTAGAATAACATGTATATTATTGATGTAATTATATTTTCCCAGAAGATTGGAAAATTTTATTTGATATATAAATGACCGCATGGAGACATAAAGTGCCTTTAAATTTTGAGTATAACCAAAGACACTAAAAGTAATTTGGAGAAAAATTTCAATATCCTTCATTTTATACTAAACGTAAAAATGATTGAAATGGATTTTGAAGTAAACTAGAAGTTTACTGTTGACATATATCATAGTTTACTATAACTAACTAAGTCATCCCAATTTCATAAAGATATGAATGGTGATTAAAATTTTATATGGACTTTTGTTGAAGAACCAGTATATTCTTCTCAGTGATGCATATATTATTTGTTTGTAAGGCAAAACTGATCACTGGCAAAAATATATTAGTGATCTATCATTTTTGAGAATATATTAATAAAGATATGACATGAGATAAAAATCTCCTAATGCAGATCATTGAGATATTTTATGAACAATTTATTTATATGTCTGGTTATTATTAACTCACATCCTAAAGTATGAGAGGTTGATTATTTAAATTATGCACTTACATAATGTTGGTGAATCTCTCAATGGATATTATTTCATCCATGAAAAATTATTGAGTATTTTCTATCAAATATTAATGAATTCGCATTAGATAGATAACTTATCATAATTTCTCCCCATTATAAACAAATTATTGGTCAGCTCAGATTATTCCACAATAATAATAAAATTAATTTTTAATTGGATATATATCACATATGAGTGCATTTGGAAGCGTCTATGTATATATATTTATGACTCCATTTAACGAGTCTGTTTACTCAAAATCAAGGGGTGAAAAATAGCTAGTGAATATATTTGTAGAAATGAATTATCATTGTTTCATCTCGATCCTCAAATTAACGAATGTGAACCTGAAATTCATAAGACGGTTCATTTGAATATTTTATATTGACCTGAAATAACAAGCATATCACATACACCGGTTACAAATGCTCCAATGAAATCTAAATATCCCAGAAGGACAACCTTAAGATGCTAATATGTCTAAAGAACGTCCGAAGCGTGAGCAAGAAAGTTCCATACTGAGAAAAAAAAAGTTTTGAAAGTAAAATGGAGCAATGATTGATAATGGGTAGATTAATAAGTCAATTATGAAGGATCTCCATAAAAGTTATAGAGAAGGCAAAATAAAGAAGAAGTAAAAGTACCTAAAATGGTATAGACATGGCAAAATAAAGATGAAGTAAAGGTACCTAAAATGTTATGTTATGCTTAGAATAAAATGGTATCATTAATCAAATCGACGTCGATGATATATGTTTAACAAAATACTTGAGGTTATAAGTGAGAATGAGGATCATGAATCGAATTCTACTAGAGAATGTAGACGAAATTGGCCAAAGAAAATAAGAAACATAATTGAGACAAGTACAAAAAGAAATATTTGGACCTGTATTCCGCACACCCGAAGTTATGAAAGTAGCACGCTCTAAGAATCATTATTTTATAAAATAGAGAAATATTTGATACTGCAGTTCATACACCTAAAGGTGTCAAGTCAGTGGGATACGAATGACTATTTACGTGAAAATAAAATGAAGATCTAGAAATTATGAATTTAAAGCTCATATAGTTGTACGATGAGGTTGTATTGATTATGAAGAAAAATAATATTTTGTGGTAGATACAATTATTTGATTGCTAAATAGTCTGACAATATAAGAAGAATTTAATTTAAGTTACCCACTTGACAACGTGTCCTATAAGAATTTTAACTGCCTGAAACAGTATATCAAGTTCTCGAGAACATTGTCCTCCTCTAATTGAAAAGGGATTTGGATCAGTAGTTTGACACAATATTACTCCGGAATAAAATGCCTATTATTTTTTTATATTGAATTATAGGTGACAACTCATAAAATCTCTTGTCAGAGTAAATGGAAATTAGAATGTGTTTCTAATTAACATTGAAATGAGTTGCACCTCATAATCAAAATACATGAATTTATTTATATTGTTTTTGTTATATAGTGTCTGTTAGTGTATACAGTGAAATGATAATATATTCCTAAGTGGATGATATATCGTTATAGGCGAATATGAAAATCCTAGAAGGAATATAAATATACGATATATACATTTGTGACATCCTTTCTAATTAATATATAATTATCTAATACATATTGAAAAGAATCTTTTCCCCGAATGAATATAATATACTGATCTTTGTGAACAGTTGAAAGAAAAGAAATTTATCGGTCTCGAAGTGCCATATTTTAAAATATTAATTTATTTTGATAATTATATGGATCTCTACCTAAATAAATCTATAGATTTATTTTACATGTTTTGAAACAGGTGCAATATGAAGGCATGAAAATAGTGAAGGTACGTAAAGACGTTTTTATTCGATCTTCACTAACCTATTTGAAACATGATTTAAATTGATTTTGCAGGAGGAATGTTTTTACTTTGATTCTCGGATCTGGGATCGTTAACTAAGATATATTCACATATATGGAAAATGTTATTATTTTGGTATACCATGAAATTGACTATTGCAGACACTTCTTATATTGTGATTTTGGCAACTTCGAAAGATCGTTAGAAAAGATATATTACTAGAGAGTATTTGCATGCTGCACTCTTTTTCCCTTAACCATGGTTTTTCCCCATTGAGTTTTCCTGATAAGGTTTTTAATGAGGCAGCATCATGTGCGCATTATGAAATAATGTTCTTATTCATTCACTTAGTTTTTATCTTATAGGGTTTTTCCTGTAAGGCTTTAACGAGATATTATTTCATTTAACGGATATCCAATGGGGTTTTTCCTAGAAAGATTTTAATGAGGCACGATTTCTGAAAAATAGGACATTCAAGGGGGAATGTTGTGAAATGAATGTCCCATAAAGTTCTAGTTAAACCTTTGGTTTTTCAAGTCTTAGACCTTTGGTTTTTTATATCTAAAACTCAAGACTTTTTGATCTTTTGTATACACGAGACTTTTGGCTTTTTAGTTACTTGTAACTTACAACTTGTGAACCTATAAATAGACACCTTATGTGAACTTGTAAACACACTTCAAGAAATACAATATTCTCTTCTTCATCTCTCTTTCTCGTATATCTATTATAATATATTTATAACAATAATCCAAATTTATGATCTGCACGATATATAATTTATATATATCTTTATCTTTATCAATTATCATAAAACCACAACTCGAATTTGTGCTTTTTCTAACAACTCCAACTAATCCTTCTTCTAACACCATAATTAATTGCAAAGTAAGATACAATGATTCCAAAAAAAACACAACATCTAAGATTTAAGTAAAAAAAGAAAAAATAATTCCAAATTTATGATTCAACCGAAATGTTCGATACAGATTTATAATTATATAATTGACATGTTAGAGCGACCATTTTTCTATATAAAAAATATAATTAATAGCCATATTATTGCTTATTTGTTTTTTTAATTCCAAAACTAGTCTCCTCACCAAGAGTAGGTAATCATACCTAAACTCTAAAGTAACCTAACTAATACAACTTTTTTCAAGCTGAGAAAGGGTTGTGAAGACAAAAATATATATTTTAACTTAATTTTTTCACGAGAGAGAACTAGTTAATTTCTTGACGATGCTAAAATTGAATCAAATAGTAAATTCGTTATCCTATTGTAATTAATCACATTATTAGAGACTTTTATAATTTTATTTTTGTAATTTTATGAAACAACTTGTTTAAGAACAAAATTAAGACATGATAATAGGCTAAACGTAATCTATGGATCTGTTTTATTTATTTTATAAATAATTTATAAGTTAAAATAAGTATATATATTCTTTAGTTTATTAAAAATTTATAAAGAAATGCAAACCGGCCCTTGTGAATGAGTCATGTGGTGTCGTTGCTAGCAAAATAATGCATCATTAAGAAATAAGTGATACTGTAGTTGATGCTAAACTGTATATCCTTCCCAGTTCCCAGTTCCCACATCCTTGGAATCTTTGTTGTTGCCCCTTATGCTTAAAAATAAAAAGATTAATGTATTATACAGTAGTAAATAAAAATATATAAGGACAAAAAAGAGGTCTCGTTTGCTCATGTCATAATAGTCCATAAATGTTTGATTATGTTGCGATTTGTGTTAGTAATTGACAAAAACAGCGTTCTTCCTAAGATTGTGCATGAAATCTCACATGCTCCGAGGACTAAATTGTAGTATGGTACTATTATCTGTATGGTAAAATACTGATTATTATCTGTATAGTATTATTATCAACAAATTACTAAAAACTACTGTAGTAAGTTTTTCATCAATTCATGCCAAAATTTGTGAATATTTTTTTTTACCGAATCTCTAAGAGCAACTCCAAAAATGAGTTAATCCTTACCAATATCCTGTCACATGAACAATTATAAGAATTATTTCTTAAATTCATAACTCCAACGCTAGAAATCATTTCTTAAAAATTTTTGGAATAATAAAAGGGTTACCTATATATGAGGATCCCTATATAATCCCTGAGTCAATTTATGACTCTTGAATCAATTTAACATTCATGCACGTAAACAATGTTGCATGTCAACAATCTATGGTATGTATAATTTATATAATATAAATACTAATTAAATATATACTTTTAACATATAGAGAATCAAGATGGGGAATGTCATTATAAAATTGGAGTAAAATAACATTTTAATTCTTTATATTTTAGATAACCATTATTCTATAATATATTAGAGAACTAAAATAGTGAATGATCTTGGAGTTGCTCTAACGATTTTGATCCTAGAACTCTATTATTAACAGAAAATACAGTCACGTGGCGATACTGATAGACAAGGGCGGAATCAAGGGGGGCTGTAATCCCGGCTAGAGTCAAAATAATCACTAAAAATATTAGGTTCCAATAGATAAATTTCTGATTAAAAGGCCAACGTCTTCTCTACTTAAAAACCAGGTTACTAATTTCAATTCAGTGGTTAATATACATTCTAATAATTCTAATTTTCGATAAGGAATACCTACTAATATTAAGAAGACAAATATTAAGTTCAATTTGTATGATATTATTTCTAATATGGAGTATCAAATTCTTACGACAATATAATGTTAATATTAGAGATTAAGTTTCAAGAGTATATTCTGTTAAGTTCTTGTCAACCATTTGATAACAATTTTTAAAAGAACATTTTGGTTCCGTTAGTAGTTTTCACACCTAATTAAACTAAATTAGAGGTAAAGTATATCACATATTTTTATGCACAAGAGTATGACATAGAGTATAAGTATCATAAGTTTTTGAATTCAAGTTTAGATGTTATTCGATTGATTTTGTGTTAAGGTCTTCATTTTCGGGATCATGACAAGTTTTTAACTTTTTCAAGGGAAAAAATTATTTATTTTATTAAATTTTTGAATCCCGACTATTATAAATTACTGATCCGCCACTGCTCATACGCGTACAAGTTGTCACACTCAAACATATCTTATCGACTTATCCAGTTATCCTACTCCAAAAGGGATGAATATTTTCCTTTTGACTATGAGACCCTATATATGTGAAATTCTGGATAAGCCCTGGTGAGATTGAGATTATACACTTGTTATGTCAAGTTTCACTGGTTTACCTATTTTCTATACTTATTAATTCAATTTTTTATACCTATTAAATAACTTAATATTGATATAATTATTTATATATTAACATTAATTCTATAACTTTTTAAAATTGTTCAATGATATAAATATTAAATTATAATATATATATATATATACATATATATATATATATATAATTATATAATTAAATCCTAAATTTTTATAGTATTTTTGAAGATAATAATATAATATATTTTTTTAGTTAATTTGTTTAATTTTATGGATAATAAAATGAGATGGAGACTAGCTCCACCCCGCTATAGGAGGGGTACAAGAGTTTCAACAAAACGGGTTCAAAGAACCAGTTCAGAATACCAACATTATTCAACAAGTTTAGGTAGATTAACTAAAGAGCATACAAGATAGACCAACTCGACATTAGAAGTCCTTGGGCAGCCTCCTGCGCTTTGGCACATGCCATTGGCCAAAGCATTCATTGTTCATGCTGGGCAATCCAACAATTATCGCCCTTCTTGCCTCCTATTGAGTTTCATCTTCCGAGGAACCTTAGTTGTCTTCATCCGAGTCTGCATTTGAGCCTTCCTGAGCTGACATCACTCGTTTTCCTGATGCCTTGTCCATGTTTATCGCTTTACCTTTGTCCTTGTCCTTCACAGAATTAAAGTTATCCATATTCATGTCTATACCCTTGTCCTTGTTTCTCACTTGAGTAGAAATCACCTGCACAGGATCAGAATTGTCACCTTTTGTTGAGTTCTCTTGCAAGTCCTTTTTGTTTGCCAATCTTTGGAAGGTTCGTCTTCGTTGATAGACCATTGTCTTGTCACACTTGCCTTCTGGGACATTGTTCGATTGGGAAGTATCAATTGAAGAAATATATTCAGTACTAGGAGTAAAAATTGTTCCCAAGTGGCTCGTACTCCCTTTGGAAGATGAATAATGTCTATCAACGCATGGCAGAGCTCATTACCATGACTACAGTTGCAAGACAAACACATGGGACAGAAGCCATCCTCAGTGATGTACCGGACTTGGATCGTAACTAAAAAATAGGTAGATTGGTCCGGCATAGGGACAAGGACAACCGAAGGCTTTGCACTAAAGGCTTTGATTTCAACAAGTACAAAGGCTTCCAAAGCAAGGTCAAGGTTCTGTAAACGTTTGCAGGTGTGTTCAGCAAGAGCAAGGGGTGTTCCAACCATATTAATAATGGCACGAATGCCATTAGGGGACCAATAAGTAAATGGAACATTAATAAGACAAATACAAATCCTCTGGGTTCCATCAGGTTGCATACTGTGAAAATGTTCCATCCAAGGGTTTAAATGCAATTTAATAGTTCCGACAGAGAAATGACTATAATGTAACACTCTCTTATAGAACTCCATAGTTATCAAACATCATAACGAAATAACCAACAAAGTGCTTTAAAAGTTTAATTAAACCAGCAAAAGCATACTTATCAAGCTGAAGGGTTTTGAACATTAAATGCAGCGGAATAAACGTGAAAAATAAATTAAAATAGCGAAACCCTCTGCAGGATCCATGCGAAAACACAATATTTAATTTGGAGATCATGATGTATTACCTTTTTGAAGCTTTAACGAATTAAAGATAGAGATTATGGAGGTCCAAATCTCGTACGATCATCACGTATCCCGCAGCACGCGATCTACGCTCTAACGGTATCTACACGAACACTTGATCTTCGAAGGAGGAAAAATGTACTAGCACCCAAGCACTTTCTCTCAACCTCTATCTCTCTCTCTCTATGTGGCTAGGGTTTTCCCAAAATTGAATTAGGTAAACTCCTAGAAAAAGAAATGTATTTATAGAGGAAATAAACAAGCTTTTTAGCCCATCATCTGATTGGGCCTTATATTTAATTAATTTATTTAAAATTTGAATTTTAATTTAAATAACTAATTAAGTCAAACTTAATTAATATTCAAATATAATTTGAATTATAAATTAATTCAACTTTTTAATTTTATTAATTAAGTCCAACTTAATTAATATGCAAAATAAATTCGAATTACTATTAATTCTCCTTCAAGTGTTCTTTGTGTGTGACCATTTAGGTTATTATTATATTGATAATAATTTTATTATCCAATAATAAAATTAAAAATAATGAGCGGCATCTAGTAATATATTGTTAGTGTTGGTGTCCTAGAGACAATACTTTTAATGTTTTATTGAAAACAATTAAGAATTATGTTTTATGTGATTATTTAATTAATATTTATTATGTCTTTATTTACTGCGTCATAAATTGAAAGAATAATAAATGTCCTTGGAATATTAATACGTAACATATATCTTTAAGTATGCGACTTAAAAATGAGATTATATGAATAGTATTTTATTCCTAAAAGTCCCTAGTCGAGTATTATTATTTAAGGACAATAATAATGCAATAAGACTAGCATGTTTGTTGACTAATGACCACATCTCATTGGTCATAGGTATGATGATACTAAAGTCAAGAACATAAGTGCATGTCTCAATGCATGGCACTGGACAGACCCGCTGTGAGAATACATGTTGATAAGTGTCATAAGAAATTCTTACTGTGATAATGATGTAATGATCCTTAGACTTGAAATCATTATATTTCTATACGAGAATTAATATACTTTGATTACACTCAAAGTTATCTTTAACCGGGTAATGATAAAGGTGGGCATTGGGTATGCTATAAATCGTATGAGAAATATGAATGATAGATATAGGATTTAACCCTCCTATTTTAGGAGCGATAATATTGGCCTCTTGATTGAGTGAGACTATAAAATGCATGGCCATGCTCAAATGTTGATTTGATTAATAGTCTACTCATTTGATCAAGGAAACCTGGATTAAACGTTGAAGAGGATGACACATTACATGCCTCGAGTTTGATCTATAATATAAGGTTAAAGAGATTATATTACATTGTACATTACTCACGAAAGGTTTAATTGAATCACCAATTATTATTATTATTTGGGTAGCAATGATGTATTACTAGATGCCGCTCATTGTTTATAATTTTATTAGTAGAAAATAAAATTATTGCCAACGTAATAATAACTTATAGGGTCAGACACAAAGAACGTTTAAACGGAGTGTTATTTAAATTATGAATTTAAATACTGTTATTATTATTAATTCGAATTTATTTATTTAATTAATTAAGTGAGACTTGATTAATTATATATTAGAATTCGAATTTATTAATAATACAAATCCGAAATCTGAATGGGTTTTAAGAAGTCCAATCAGAATAGGGTTTTGGCCCAAGTCCCTCTCTCCCCTATATATACATAAAGATGTATAGTTTAGGGTTAACAGTTTTATAATTTCGTTTTTGAAAAAACCCTAGCAGCTCTACGTTATTTGAGAAGCTAGAGAAAGAGAGAGACAAAGAGGCAGAAACAGGCTAGTACCTAACTCCGGTGATCATTAGACGATACGACATTCGTGTGGATACCGATAGAGAGCAGATTTCTGTGAAGGGCTGCTGTGATTCATCGCTTCTGGACCTCTATAATCATCATAAGGAAAACTTTAATAAGGTACACATCCGATTCTCCATAATCATCCGCTTATTATACACGGATCCTGCGTTTGGGATTCGTTTTTTTGTATTTATTTTTCGCGTTTTTCCGCTACGTGTGTGCCCGAATCCCAACAAATATCATTGTTACCCAAGTAATAATAATTAAATCGGCGATTCGATTGAGCCTTTCGTGAATAATGTACAATGTAATATAATTCCTTTAATCTTGATATTATAGATTAAACTTAAGGCATGTGTCGTGTCATACTCTTCATAATTTAATTTTTATTTTCTTGATCGATGAGTAAATTATTAAAATCAAATCAACATTTGAGCACGACCGTGCATTTCATAATCTCACTCAAATAAGAGGCCAATAATATCATTCATATGATTAGGAGGATTAAATTCATTCTATATCATTCATATTTCTCATATGATTCATAATATACTCAATGCGCATCTTGATTATCATCCGGTCAAAGGCAACTTTTAATGTAATCAAAGTATATTAATTCTCATACATTATCACTGTGAGAATTACTTATGACACTTATTTAACATGTAGAATCTCATGGCGGGTCATTCTAGTGTCATTCATTGAGACACGCACTTATGTTCTTGACTTTACTATCACCATACCTATGACCAATGAGATGTAGTCATTTGTCAATAAATATACTAGTTTTTGTACATTATTATTGTCCTTGAATAATAATACTCGACTAGGGAATTTCAGGAATAAGATATTATTCATATAATCTCATTTTTAAGTCACATACTTAAAGATATATAATACGTATCAAAATTCCAAGGACATTTATTATGCTTTCAATTTATTACGCAGTAAATAAAGACACAATAAATATTTATTCAATAATCAATAGAACATAATCCATAATTGTTTTCAATAAAACCTAATAGTATTGTCTCTAGGACACCAATACTAACACAAGCAACAACTTTACAACCTCATCACTATCCAAACCCATAGAACTCGCAAAATAGCCTAAGCAACAATACTTCCAAAGTTTTTGAGAATTAGCAAAGATAATAATCGAAGGTTTAATACAAATAATACCATTAGATTTGAATATGGCATTTCCTTAGTGTTGAGTTGGGTTCCTACAAATAACAGGATTAATGTCCAAAGCATTTAAATTTTTAGGTAAGGAGTTTGAGAAAACCTGTCCTGTAGACTTAGCTTGGGTACAGAAGATTGAGTTCCGGAGCCGAACTCCTTGGCCTGAGCTAGCTTTGGCGAAGATCCAGAGCCACTCAAATGAGGGGTCGAGTTATCGTGAGACTTTGAGAGATCCGAGCCAGAAGAAGATATGAAAATGATGGACATCGTGTAGAAACGATGGGAATCAACGAAAAGCAAGGCTTCAAAATGATTAGCGGCGGCAAAATTATGACAAGAAATGAAATGAGGGGGAAAAGAAAAAGTAAAGGGGAAGGGGGAAGAGAGCGTGAGTCGACTATCATTTGTTTGTTTTAAGAATATAATATTAGATTTTAATATATTATTAATTAGGTTCTCATCTTAATTTTATGTTTGGAGTTATAAATTTATATTTAAATATATTTTTAATCAGTATCAAAATTTTGACTTTTAAAAATACTTTAAATATATTATTTTTTTACACTTATTATATATAGGATAAAATATAATTTTATTTTAATTATATTTGTTTTTATTTTAGAGAAATTTTTAAATTACAATAGTTTATGCATTTTAATTATAATATGTTTTTAAATTAATTTATCCATTCAACTTTTTTTTAAATAAGTAGGTTGTGGTAACATGTTTAAATAAAGTAATTTATTTTTTTAATTTACAATAGACTTTTTAATATTATTAGGCTCATTTGTATAACTCTTTAATTATTAAAATAAGTTAGTTTTGATGTGTTCAAATTAAAGTAGTTAAATATTATCAATTAAAATTATTTTTAAAAATAATAGGTATGTTAAAATAGGAACTTATGTCTCAAATACCAACTAATATATTTTATTTCAATTTTATAATATAAAATTTTAGTTATTATACATAAATTATTATCGAATTAATTATTTTTATTATGTTCGAATATTAATATGGGTTATTGTTGATGGACCGATATTTATTGGGTCAAATTTATATTTATATGAATGGAGGCTTATTTATTATTTTCATTATTTTTAATTCGAAAATTATTATTATTGTTACCTAAAAATAAATTCTTAATCTGAAATTTATTGTTGATACTGCTATTAAAGATCTTTGTTATGTATTCTAATGGGTTGTCTTTATTAAGGAGTTATGAGATATTATCTGTTCTTAGTTTCAGAGATTTTTTTTCTGTATTTAAGTGGTGGGTTGTCCTCGAAAGTTTAGGAAGTGTCACTTAAGTCATGCATATGTCTGTAATTAAGAATCTCAGAAAATAAGTATATTGGACAAATTTGACCTCGATATATCCGAGTCAAAGTTCTATTCATATACTCCCTCTGTTCCTAAAAACGTCTCTCAGATTGACTTTTGACACTATTCATTGTAATTGATTGACTACTAATTTACGCATAATTTATAAGACAAAATATAGTCATTAGTGATTTGTTTGATTCGTATTTGTGAATACTTTAATACAGTGAAATTTTTATATTTAATACTAATACGAAATTAAAGATATTAACAATCAAAATTGTGCATTGACAAACGTGCTCAGTCAAAACAGGAAACGTTTTAAGGAACAGAGGGAGTACTTTTTTGGAGCCTGATTGAGCTTTATGTCTTTGTGACTATGGGTCGTGGTGACATCCCCAAATGGGTTTCTCTTGAGAAATTACGTGAATTTGATTTTTATAAATTATTAAAATACGTAAACACATTATTATGAGTTAAAAATTGAGAGTACCAAATAACAAAAAAATCTAATAATCTCAACCCTTTCCACAATTTTCGAGATTATAATTATGAATAAATCTCGGCATACACACGTAAACACTACAAACTCACTACCTAATTTCAACCATTTTCTCACACCCTTATTATTATTTCCTGATTGTGATTTCAGTTTTAACGTTAAACATGCATCTATAACTTTTCTTTTTCTTTTTTTATCTACAGTCTTGTAATCACGTGTATTATCTTTTATTAAATAAATTTTTTGTACTTAATATATAAGTATAACAATGTTATATTAAATAATTTAATATTATACGTTTATAATATCTATGATATTTATGTGGATGATAAGATATTTAATAAATTATTATCACTTTATTTAGATACTTTTCTTAAGAAGATATACTTTTATTTTGAACTCAATTTTTATTAACACAAAAATCAGAATGAAATATCAAATAATATTATGTTGATATTTTTGCATAACATATTTTTAAACATAATTATGTTCAATAAAAAATTTAAATATAATAAGATTTTGTAAATATTTTTAACACATATTTATAACCATAATTTTTTGACATTGTACAAATAAACTATTTTAATTTACAAAATATTATTTTTAAATATGATATAGACCTTTATGTAAAAAAGAAAGTATAAAATACATAATAATTTTGAAAGTAATCTTGTTACGTTCAAACTAAAAACAACAAACTAAAAAAATGATAAATTTAAAGAATATAAAAAATTGAACCTTGATATGTCCCTAATTTATAGGTAGTGAGTTTGCAGTAAATATGTATGTACGCTAAGATTTACTCAATAACTATATTTTCGATTCGTGTGATAAACATCAAATTTTGTTATCAAATTCTCCAATAACAATTTTAGTTAATTTATTATTAATAACATCTTTTATAAATTTGTATAATATAAAAAAAATATCATAGGTACTAACATATATTATTAATTTTGTAAAAACTTAATATCAAATACTAATAATATTATAAAATAAAAAATAAACTTACTTCAATTTCAAATCTTCAATCAACCCCGTGCAATGTCGTAAGCTTATTATTTTATAATGAAATTATTGGATACTTTTTAATTACTACTGTATTATTTTGTTAATTATTGTATGATATAATTAATGGCTGGTTCTGTCAAAAATAAATTAATTAATGGCTGGTTTCTTGTTCATAAATAACGAGAACGAAGTAACACCAAATAGAATGATAACAAAATGAACCGAATCATTGCATTCAAGATTCTGATGAGCGTTCACTTCATAAATAAAATTAAATGTTACACTTTTAATTCGTAAAGTAAATTGTTAAAAAATATAAAAAATATTGTATTCAAATATTTATACAAACACTTTTAAAAATTTAAAAAATATTTTTCA
Source organism: Oenanthe sinensis (assembly GCA_028671895.1). Classification (NCBI taxonomy): domain Eukaryota; kingdom Viridiplantae; phylum Streptophyta; class Magnoliopsida; order Apiales; family Apiaceae; genus Oenanthe; species Oenanthe sinensis. The sequence goes on from CM053799.1 coordinate 14,722,585, forward strand.
AAACTTATTTTTAATTAAAAAAAGCATTTTTAAGTTTTACAATAATATTGTTAGACCACAAACAACTAGGAAACTATGATGTAGAATCATTTATACATGCCTGGACGATAAATAAAAATTTCATATAACAAATATATAATCTTTAATTTGAGACATGAGAGCAGTGTTCTAAAAGACAGCGTCTTTCCGATTAATCAGTATACGGACGGGTTCCGTATCGATTAATCGGAAATCGGGTAAAATTTTTTATTTTTTTTTAATCGGTCAACAATCGGATGGGACGGGAAAATCGGTCAAAAATGGGTTAAAAAAATCAAAAAAGTTAAAATTTTAAAGATAATTATAATTAATATATTTTTATTACAAATTTACAATAAATATGAGTTGTATGACCCTAAATTCTTCATAAATTTCAAATATTCTCTCAAATTCCTAGTAATTATATATATATATAAATATTATGTAATAACTAGTAAGATTAATTATTAAATAATGATTATTAAGTATAAACCACTTAAATGTTAATGATAAGTGATTTTTTCGTAAATCTTAAAATAATTATTAAGTATGGATTAATGATATATGATATTTTTTATTATAATTTTATAATAATTTGAAAATGTTTAAATATAATTATATATTATTATTTATTAAATTAAATTATTTCCGATTAATCATTCTCATTAATTACCGATTACCTGATTAATCACTGGACAGTACTTTCATCGTATAACTCCGATTCCCGTCTTTTAAAACACTGCTTGAGAGATGTGCACAAAGGAATCGTGAGAATCCAACCCAGCTAGCACGACAATAGATAAACCCTTATCAGTTGAGATATTTTAAACGAATCTATTTTAGAACTACATTATTAGAAAAGAAAATTTGTTTTTATCCTTTTGTTTTTTTTTATCAAGCTGCTGTGGTACTTATCTAACACCGACAGCTCAAATTATATTGCATTATTTCAATAATAAATCAAAGAATTCGAAGTAGTTGACCAGAAGTTCATTTTGCTACTGAAAATTATTTTTTAAGTTAATATTTTAATTTAAAAAATTGGCTTCAGTATAGCTCTTTTATTGTAATCCTCTTTTTATTCATTATATTATGATTATCGTCCATCTTTACTCTATTATAAAAATTAATAATCTGATAACAAGTTGATTAACTGATCACTGAACTTAATTTTAAAACATTTAATTGAGAAAACTTTTCCCAAGAATGAATTTAAGAAAGTTATTTATGATTATAATAATTTTGTATGTAAAGTTAAGTGACATTTTTATAACTTAAGGGTTGTTAAAACTACTAGTGCCACGTCACAGATGCCAGCTCACTAACAGATCATCAAGTTTGTTAGTCACAGTAATTTAGTACATATAGATACATTCTTGTATATAATATAGTTGGTTAGAGATGAGACTGCAGTAGATTAGTGAGTAAGTTTCATATTAATGTGTACATTACATAGCTCCTCTCTGTAATACAATATGAAGTAATGATAGATAGTAACAGCTTGATCTTCGCTTTCATCATTTCATCTTCTTCTTTTGAGTAAGATTTCATGGACAAATCTTGAAATCTAACATATCTATTTCATATTATTCACATATATTTTCAAATATTTTAAATATAAATTTTTTGAACGATTCTAGTATCATATACATTCCTCTGTGTGGCGGTGACAATTTTTATGACGTTTTAACCATATATGGTGGTTGTTATATGGTGATGAATGAAGATTTTATGTATATTAGATGACTTTTTTTTCATGGGAGTTATATATATATATATATATATATATATATATATATATATATATATATATATGTATGTAATATGATTTATATTAGACACTTATTATTTTATTCTTTTTGAATGAAAAAAAATTCCTTCCTGGATTATTGTATCTTGATATAATTTATCTACGAGTAAGTATATGCGGTCAAAAAAAAATTAATTTTATAATCAAAACATATTTTTAAATAAAACACACAATATTTATTGACGCTAAATATAAAAAAATTATATAAGAATATATTTACGCATGATATTAGGTAAAATATTAATAATTGTTCTAAAAATAAATTTAAATTATATAAATAATATATTAAAATATTTGAAAAAATTCATATATTACAAAAAATATAAATTGATAAGCAAAAGTTATTCAACTCTGATAATTAAGTTGGATATAAGATCATCTCTAATGGGGAGTCCCGTTTCCACTTACAAATGGGATTTTTTTTTTCCACGTAAGTATCAAGTGGACTTCAAAGAAAAGTGGTCAACTCCATCTAATACTAGTCCTATTTCCCACTTATAAATATGACTCATTTTATTCTTATCATATTATATTTATGATAAAATGATATTTTACAATTCAATTTTAATTCTTTTAAAATATTGTTAATATTCTAATAATCAAATTAAAGTGATTAAACTTTTTAAAATATTATTACAATAAAAGATAAATATCATAATAAAAATGCATTATATTATTGAAAAACAATACATGAAAACAAATAACATTAAAAATATCACACGAGAAAATATTAAATTTAAAACATTGCGAAATTGAAAAATTAACGATTATTATGGAACTTGGAGATATGTTCAACCATGTCATTTTATAGTTATCGATGTGTCCGTTTATCACGCATCAATATAATCTTCTAAATATACGTTCCATACTAGACTGAAAGTTGGTTCTTCACCTAAATTTGGTTACGACAAACCATTTCTTGCATTATCATAAGTTGGTAAGGAACCAAATTATTGGAATTGTTTGGATTCATCTTTTGTTAAAGAAAAAATTTAATTTTTTTTGAAAATGTAAAGATTATGAATAAGGTATGAGAATTGAGTATTTATCAGTGTTCTAAAACTCGTTAGGCGGCTCAGGGCGGTAGAGGTACCTTCGAGAGACTAATCGGTGAATCGAGGATTAATCGGGAAGATTAATTTGGATATATTTAAATATTATTTTTATTATTTTTAAATTTTTATAATTAACAATTATACATAATTTTAAAATTGATAGTCATTTTTATAGTTCCATAAATAGCTAATATTAACACTGATATTTATACGTTATATTAACGTTACAATAACATTGGAAGCAATAAAACAATAAACTGAAAAAATAACACTGGAGTCTGCATGCATGTTCCATCAGATTAACATTAAAATAAGAAAAAGAAATGAAATGGAACGGTCCCAGGGTAGTGGGACTGCCCACTTCTCACTCTTCCTGTACAATGCAAAATCAGTCCCTCTTTTCAACAAATGAGACTCCGTTGTGGATGTTCTAAGTCTCACGTTTGAATAGACATGCTAAGAGTCTGCTGCAGGCTGCAGCTGCCTATTCTTTCGTAATCATCTTACCTAAACCTTACTAATTAATTAATTAAAAAATTTATTATGTTTGTTGCTGTTTATCGTACTATAGATCTTGATATGACTTTAAAGCCTGCCCATTAAAACTACATTTAAACTTATAATTAATATATTAGTTCAATTATTAGTTGCTAATCTTATGTATAGTCTGGCTGCATGGGAGAGATCAGATCTCATTATGGATCTAACATTATATTAATCTTCTTCTTTTTTTTTATATAAAATATGGCGATTTGATATAAACAAACCCATGTGTAACTATGTTTCTCTAACACAGCTAATTGATAAGTTTTCAATAGTACGTGCACAATTTTTTTGCATCATAAGCTTATATCATATACAAGATTCCAGCATCAATATTACAAGATTCTTGCATCAGTGCACAAGATTCTCGCATCCATATTCGTAGTTTAAGAAAAATTTTGAGATGATTCAAGCATGTCAACGAAAGACTTGGATTTTTCTATGTTTGAATTTTTTTAAGAAGAATACAATTGTGTCCAGACTCAAAGGGCCAAGAGGCATGTTATGAGGAGATTCATACAAAATCCAATAATTAGACACAAGGCACGCCAAGAGTTGCAAACTTGCAATACGATTTTTGCTTATCTATTTTTTTTTAAGAGCCGTGTTTCGATCGTTAACTACATTTTGTTTAAATCATCAAACGTCGTGTGAATATTTTTCTTCCCACTTGGTGAATGGTGACTTGGTGTGCCTATCTTTCAAGGTGGTGCGTTGACCGATCTGACTCGGTTCATTTAACTCGAAAAGAAATTTGTCAAATAAATATGATCTCTACAAACTAGTTCTTTACATAAGGCCTGTTCAAATTCAGAATCAAGAATTGGTAAGTTGGCAGAAGATGATAGATATGAAATTATGAAAGTATACTACAAGTTCTAAAACATAAGTCAATACGAAGTGCTAAATATGAGTTTTTCCATTCGGAAAGGTCTTGCAGCTTGTTGCATTGCTTGCCCAACATCCCTGTATATCGTATAACTTTCTTTAATTGTTGTAAATAAAGATGCTTAGACAAATTCTAGAATAACAAATTTGAAGAAATTACTTGATGGTCATATAGAAGTTATAATGCACATGTTATATTTACACAGCAGCAGTTATATATAATTATATATTGCCCCTATTAAATAAAAGAAATCGTCATCGGAATTACATAATCCAGTAAAATCTTGGAAAGTTGGAATACTAGGGGATGTAGTGGAAGCTTTGTAAAACTAATGCAATGAGTATCTTCTTCCATTCCTATTTACAGCACATAATGCATGACGTATTGCAGTAATTTGTTGTCGTTATATTATAAGCTTCCTCGTCAGCTCATGAACACTACTGTACATGAGTGTGCATTCTGATTATACGTACGAAACTGACCTTGAGATAACTTGCAGCAGATCAATGGCATCCTTGTCCCGAATGTACAAGGACGATGCATGGATTTTGTACCAGCCCATAAGCTGCTCTCTGATAAAGATTCAGCTTCCCTCAGTACCATCCTTCTACTTCTAGGTGCACCGTCCGACAGTTTTGCATCATATCCAAAAGAATTTGGTATTTGTAACAAATTCTTGTAAGATAGACTAATTTCTTCTTTCTCTGAACTTTTTTCTAAGCTTCTCATTAGTATATCATCATCAATTTGATGAATACCAGCCTGAACTTTTGCACCGTTGTATACTCTACTATCTTGTTTTGTTAGTCCACTAGATCGCCAGCAATCTACAACTAGATGCAAAGTAGTGTCCTCTGGCTCGACGTCAAACTCTTTCATAATCTGGAGTACTTCTTCAGCTTTCCATGGCTGTTTAGCTTCTCCATATCCCGAAATTAATGTTTCAAAAGTCTTCAAGTTGGGAGATATCCCATAATTATGCATCTGCTGAAATATTTGTATTGCATAATCCATTCTGCCAGCACTACACCATCCACTGATGACTGTAGTAAATATCACTACATTAGGAGAGAGATTTGATTTAACCATGGCAGCTAAAACTTCTTCTGCTTTCTCGGGTTCCTGTGCGCGCACATAACCTTTTGCCAGAATGCTGTATGCATGTGCGTCGGGTTTGATTCCAGCTTTCACCATGTCATCAAAGATTTCCCTACACTTGTCCATAAAACCCGCGGCACTCCAGGCGTTCATGATAGTACTAAAACTGATCACATCTGGCTTAACACCAAATTCTTCCATCAGTGTCAAAACCTGTCAAACCAATGATCTCTCAGTTTCTCCACAAAAATGTAGGAACTTAAAATACTAATATTTTAAGTTTCAAACTACTGGCTCAGTCTCTAGGTAACATAAAGATGTTTTTTTTTGCTAATTACATATATATGATTTTGTGCCTTGTGATCAATAGGAGATGAAGCTAATTTGCATTATTTTATCAAGATTGAAGCAGTGCAGTAAGGGAAAGGACAAGATGAACGAAAATATAAAGAAGATATGCAGACTAAGAAAATCCCTTTTCAATCCAGTGCATGAAGGCAAGTGCTGTTTAGCCTGTAAGATCAACTGAAAAACAGTGTGTACTCCTCGACTACTTGTACAATAACTGTTACAGAATTCTAAATTCCTTCATTATATTGGGTGATAATATTTCATTGGGTTTGGTGTAACTGTTTATACAATATCTTACTAAAATGTTTAAGACCATCTCCAATGGATGACACTAAAATAGTGTCACTTTGACACTATTTACAAAATCAACTCCAATGGGAGTTACACTATATTCAACACTATAAAGAATCTTTTATTTATGAAATAGAATATTCTTCTTATTACATAAAAATAACTATTTTTAATAAATCATTTATTAATATATAAACTTACAAAAACACTTCCTAAATATATGATTCTATAATTATGACTTATAAATTATTTGTTAACATATAAATTCACAAAAATACACCTTACTTTTTTTCTTTTAAATATATATAAATTTAAATTTATAGTAGATTAGAATATGCATGCATTCCTACTTTCTTAAGTAGTGACCTTATACAATTATAAGGTGATAATACATTTATAAAAAATTATACTAGAGTTAAAAAATAATAGAAACAAAATATATAAATGAACTTATAAAATTCTGACAAAAAAAATTAAAGTCTATAAAAATTTACACTCAAAAGATATAAAGATATTGTAATTTAATAAAAGTTAAAATAAAAAAGAATTGGGTTTTGGGACTTAAAAGGAATAAATTTGTTTTTGTTAACAAATATGAGGGTATAGTTGGAATTTTGAAAAGCGCCAAATTTGGTGTCAAGATGACACCAAATGTATGTTTGACACAAAATTTGGTGTCACTCCAATTATTTAGTATCATCTTGACACTATTTTAGTGACCCATTGGAGTTGGTTTTACACTAAAATAGTGTCAAAGTGACATTATTTTAGTGTCCCATTGGAGATGCTCTAAGGTTGAATAACTAAACAAATCAAAGGAGTGCCGTAATGGTTAGCTTGCAAGAATACCAATGTTTAAGGAACTACAACATTAAAAATGTTGGAACGCAATAGTATGCATTTAGCGGAACAAGGCGATTAGCACTAACCTCGTCAACTCCTTCTCTATCCTCCACATCCAAAAATCCTTTAATTAGTGAATTAAATTCCACAAGATTAGGACGAACCCCAAAATCCCTCATTCTGTACACGAACCCCAAAGCATCATTTATTTTACCTTCTTTGCAATATCCGCCTATAATGATACCGCATGTCCGTTCGTTCGGGAATACCCTGTTCTTCTGCATCTCTAATATCATCCCTTCAGCCAGTTTGGTCTGTCCATATTGTGCATAGGCTGATAATATCGTGTTGTAAGTAATAATATCAGGTCGTAAGCCTGAAGCTAACATTAGCCGCACCACATTCCAGGCCTCCCCGGTATTGTTCTTGCTACACCATGCTCTGATGAGTACATTGTAAGTCCTCAGATTAGGTCTTACATTTTCCTCTCTCGACATAAGCTCTAGCACTTTTAAACCTTCTTCAGGCTTGCCAGCAATTCCATAGCCTTTAATTATAGTGTTAAAAGTGCTTGTACTGAGTCTAATTCCACTCTCCTTCATCTTTATTAAATTTTTCATGGCTTCCTCCATGTTACCACATTCAGCGAAAGCATTAACAACTGCATTAAAGAAAACAGAATCGGGCTCCATCCCATTTTTTTCTACTTGAGAGATGATTGAGTGTATGAAGTTGAAGCGCTTTTGTACAGTACAAGCAGCTAATAGGGTTGTGTAAGTTATGATGGATGGCTTGTGTCCTCCTTTGACCAAACTATCAAATATCGAGAGAGCTTCTTCGGCCTTTCCTCTTTCTACCAAAATATTCATTAACTTTGTTTTTGAGCGAACAGTTCGACAACTTATTTTTCCTAAGCAAAAGGTACAGATAATAGACTCTGGATCTGGGGAAAACTGGATCCAACCATCTTGATTTTTTCTCTGCAAATTAAAGAATTAACAGTATCTAAGAGTTATATAAACATACAATGGAAGAGGAAGAAGTCGAACACTGGGCATGATAATGAAATATGACAATTCGTTATTAAGGTGGACTAGAAGAAGTAGAGGTTTGGACTTTGGGGAATGAATACCAACTATTTCACCACCGATGAGGAAAAACACAAAATTAAACTTTTTATATGGAGAATTTCACAATGTAACCAAGAGAATGATTAATCTCCACAGACAAGAGAAAAAAATAGATGAAAAAAAAATTCGTATACAATCGGATTAAGATAATAACAACATTAGCTAAAAGGAATTACTCATTAAATCCTTCTTCTTTTGTCTTAGCAGTTTGAAACCAAGTCAGTCATATATATCAAGTACAAAAAATAAACAAATATCTACATATGTAGCCCCACACACACAACTAAAACAATTTTTACCTTGAGTGGTGACAACTGAATCAATTCATTCCTATTAACTGCAGTTCCTCCATAATGCCTGCCAGCAGTCCCAGGGTGAGCCTTGTGATTAGTAGACTCTCCCATGAAGAGAACAAGAATTTATTGTTGTTGTTTATATGCTTACCCAACTTACACAATTCCAAAGACTACACCTGAGATTCAATTAATAATTTCACAATCTTTTCCAGACTCTTAAATAAAACATAGGGTATACAAAACTAAAATGAAATACAATTCATACACTAGTGAATAGCTAGAATCCATTTTATTCATATAGGAAACATAGAGCATATATCATAGAGAGCCAGAAAAAAAAATGACGAGACTGGTTCATCTCAAACAATGGGTTTCATACTTGCTGCTTGATAAAAGATGAGACTGGTTCATCTCAAACAACAGGTTTCAAACTTGCTGCTTTATACATGACAAGCCATGCACAGAAAGCATAACTGATCAATCAAACTTCTCGTCTATTATTAATATGCTCTTTGAAAGAAGAAACGAGTGACATTTTTTTTATGCAACTGCCAGAACTTCGAGAAAACCCAACAAAGGTCATTGCAGTTTGAAAATTGTAAAATCAAGTGTTTGGTTCGGCACATTATACTTTAAAGACAATTACTGTGCATGGCGTATTGTCAAATAAACATGGCTAGCAGTACTGCATCAACTAGCTAAATATCATATACTCCTCTCTGAAAAGTATTACTTTCCCTTGTCTTTTATCATTATTAACATAATTATTTTCTGTAATGATGTTCAATTTCAGCAATTTGCACTCATGTAATCCTTAGCATTCTAACCTTAAGGATACCAGTGCTGTCCTCTCGGTACAAGACATAGAGGGTTCGAGTGTGGTGTCCCTATATGAGTATCAGTATCATGGTAAGGTTCCCGGTCAAGACTCAAGACATTGCTTGCCTTTCAAAAAAATAAATAATATATCACTCTAGTAAACAACTAATTCGGAAGTTAAGATTGCGAAAAATTCAATCTTTAGTATTTTAACTATAAAATTAGAACCCGAATTTACCATCAAAATCATAACTTTCAAATTTGAACCCAATTCTCATTAGCTTCCCCACACCTCATATTGCAATCATACTAAAAAAATAATCAAACTTGTTCAATGTTTCATAAACCCAACCTAGCAATCCAAACCACTATAATTACATCACGTCATATCATCAATTTCCCACATGGGATTTCAAGATTTTTCCCCATCACACAAGAATGAAATACAGTATAATTTCAACACACAAACATCAAAACAACCAAAATTAAATATGGGTTTTCAATATCATCAACAAAATTACAAGACAGTTACAATCTTGAGAACAAAGAGAATAGATACATGTTCATACCTGTGGAGGTTAAAGATGGGGGTGTGTGCATATACAGTGATAGTAATAATATAGTATGTTATATGTAAGAACAAAAAAAAGAAGAGTGCAATGTATTTTTAGTGACACACAATTTGAATTATCTTATCTGCAATGCATGATATTATTGGATTGGATTTCTCGAAATTTATTCTGAGTTAGATGATGGGAAAATGTGAGGCTGAGAACCAACAGGACAAATTTCCAGCTTTTTCGTATAATTATACATACAAAAGAAAATAATATTATTTTTTAATTAAAAACAACAATTACTGGATATGTCTGTCAAATTAAATGACTGAGATACAAATTTACAAAATTGATATTTCATTTGTATAAACATCTTTTTTTTAAAGACTGTAGTTTGTTAAATCAAATTTAATTATTTTTTATTATTTATATGATTAAAATTGTTGCATAATTCATAATTGGTTTGAATTAATTCTTATACTTAATGTTGTAAAAAATAGAAATCGGACTTAGTCGGCAAAGACACGCGAACGGGAAGCAAAGTATCCATACCAACATTGAAGGCTTCGAAGCTATCCAGAAGATATCCTTAATCTATAGGGGTGCTAGCGCTTGACTCATATCTTCGGTATACCTCAATACAAGACAAACACAGGAAAGGATATTCAACCAAAACCGGGGAAGACCAAAGCGAATGAGCTCGCTCGGTTCGCGTCTGATCCTTCTCCATCATCCACTCCCTCCAATCCACTAACTTCAGTTACCAAAATCCTCTCCATGATATAATAAGTATCCCTCATTGCATGCTGCACCACTTCTTTTAACTCGCCAAATGTTAAGTCCAAGAGTTCACTCGAAGGCGGGTAGCCATTAAGGAAAGCGGCTGTTGGATATTTGGGCCCCCGGGGAATCTTTAGAATTACCACTGCTTAGCTTTCAATTTGCCTCTGACCATCAAATGAAATGTGAATAACCCGTCCTCTTCTTTAAAAAAGAAGAAGCGCTTCCGGTTCTGTCGGTGCGGTTTGTCCTCGACGAGAGGATAAGGAGATGGCAACCCGATTATGAGCGGGATCGTTTTCGGCCGAGCGAGCCGGAGCAGCCCATCGGATAAATATGACATTAATTGGAATGATTAATTAAATAATTGGAAATTTACTCATGCAAGTCATGCATGCATAATAAGATGTGTATAAAAATATAATAATAATAACATATGCTAATTAATTTTCCCCGAACATCTCTTCCATATCATATTCAGTCATCTCAGTGCACACGAATTTCTTCCCAGACATTCTCCACCATCTATACAAACCATTTCTGAAGCTACTTCTGTTGAAAACAGGATTCTAGTATGGTACTTTATAATGTTTCTGATACTTCTGTTTTTACATCCAATGAGAACTAGATTAATTACCAATGTGTGTACGTAAGAGCATCTCCCCTGCTAAATATAATATAAAATATTAAGCTCCTAGTTATTTAACACATTTAAAACAGTTTTGCATTACTAGCATCTGTTGTTATAGAAATTGAGCCTACTTATTACACTTTTGCTTCTAAGGATCGACGATGGCAAATAGCAATGGCAGAGGAATACAAAGCACTGACTTAAAACAGTACATGGACCCTAGTCCCCCTCCAACTTGCAAAACTGTGATTGATAACAAATGAGTTTTCAAAATTAAACGAAAGTGTGATGGGACTGTGGAGAGGTTCAAAGCGTGTTTAGTGGCAAAGAGTTATGGACAAAAATCGATATTGATTTTGGAAAAACTTTCAGCCCTGTAATCAAATCAGCGACAATTCAACTTGTTTTAAGCCTTGTTACTTATAGTTTCTATAAAGCAGTTACATGTTTCTAATACTTTTTTACACGGCGATCTGGAAGATGAAGTTTATATGAAACAGTTCATTGGTTTTGTTGATCCTCGTTTCCTCATTCTAAACCAGTGGCACCCCCATGTCATCTACTCATCTTTGGCGCGGTTATATGCTTCTGAGGGTAATCTCTTTGTTAATGCTGGCATAGCCTAATCCAAAGGATCTGTCAACGTATCCAAGAAGATGAAGACCACATAAGGTTGGAATATACTGAGCCCTCAAAGAAGATAATTGGGACCATCTAATTTGAACGAGACCATGTGAAAAATATTTTTAGTTTGCATCTGATTTGACAGAAGAACCAAAAGGAACAAAAGAAGATCATAAAGATGAAACAACCATGGCAAAAAATTGGAGATTAGTCCTACTGAAGCTCTAATACCATGTAAAACAATATAAATTGCTCAAGTGCCTGTTGGCATTATTTATTTTATTAATCTAAACTTATGAAAATAAATTGCTGTTATTAGTTGTGTAAAAATAGCAGCAGAACTAGTCAGCTCGTGTGCTGGTTTTTAGGAGTTTAGTGGAGTCATGTTATGTATTTGATTTAGTCTGGGAAGCTGTTAGCGTGTCCTAGTTTTTAGGCTTTAATGAAGGAAGTGCAGGTGATGTACTTTGTTTTTATATATTTGCTTTGTAACGATCATTTTATTTAAGTAATGCAGTTCAGTTTTTCCTTCAGTTTTATATTCAAACACATATATCAGCAACTGTAATTTGTTTTCCTCTCTACATTTGGTATCAGAGCTAACCGGGTTGTTGAATGCCCAAGTACATGCCCAAACACACAACGAAACACACTGAGAGCACGACAATGGAGACACCAAAGAAGGAGGGATCAATAGGCTTAAGTTATCCAGTGTTGGGAAAGAATTACACTGTGTGGTCTATGAAGATGAAGGTTTACATGCAAGCCCAAGGTGTATGGGAGGCAGTGGAACCGAGTGATCCAAAAGTGGCTGTTGATTTTAAAACAGACAAAATCGCCTTGGCAGCAATCTACCAAGGGATTCCAGATGCTGTTCTTTTGATGCTGGATGAAAAGAAGACAGCCAAAGAAGCTTGGGACTCGATCAAGATGACATATATGGGTGCAGAAAGGGTACAAAAAGCAAAGGTGCAAACATTGAAAGCGGAATTTGAATCACTAATGATGAAGGAGACTGATCAGCTCGATGATTTTTACATGAAACTAAGTGGCATAGTGACTAATATACGTGCCTTGGGAGACAAGATGGAGGAAACGTATGTGGTAAAGAAATTGTTACGAGCAGTCCCGACGAAATTTCTGCAAATTGCTTCTACGATAGAATAATTTGGCAACCTGGAAGAGATGTCCGTTGAAGAAACAATTGGACGGTTAAAAGCTCATGAAGAAAGAGTACGAGGAGTGACTGATAGCAGCAATGACAATCAGCTCCTATTAACCCAGGAGGAGTGGTCCAAACGGTATGGCAAAAGAGGGACAAGTGTGTCTCAAAGCACGAGAGGTCGTGCACGTGTAGCTTATCGTGGCAGAGGTGGATTTCATAGCAAGCCTGGGAATTTTGGAAGAAGTCATCAAGGGAAAGGTGATGAAAATACACGTTCACAGAGCTCGGGTCATGACAGAAGCAAAGTGAAATGCTTCAACTGTAATGTATATGGCCACTACGCAGCGGAATGTCGTAGACCAAAGAGAGAAAAGGAGCGAGACAAACCTCAAACACCAGAAGCAAACCTCACTCAAACACATGACGACGAACCAACGCTATTGTTTACTGAATGCAGAAAAGAAGGAGATGACGTCGTTTTGTTGAACGAAGAAAACATGGTACCTAGATTGGATTCTGCGAATGAAGACAAGGTACACTCAAACTTGTGGTATCTTGATAATGGAGCTTCAAACCATATGACGGGAAGACGCACAAAGTTCAGAGATTTGGACGAAAATGTGAAAGGCCAGGTTAAGTTTGGTGATGGGTCTACTGTGAAGATTGAAGGAAAGGGAACGATTGCTTTTAGATGCAAAAATGGCGAGGAACGTTTGTTGCGTGAGGTCTATTTCATCTCAATGCTTCACAATAATATTATTAGTCTTGGTCAGCTGTCCGAAGAAGGAAATAAAGTTTTGTTGCAAGGAGATTATCTTTGGGTTTACGATGAGCAAAGCAGGTTGGTTATGAAGGTGAAGAAGTCTGCGAATAGGTTATATAAAATCATCATTGAGGAAAACGAAGAAAAATGCTTGTTATCGAAAGCAGAGGATGAGTCTTGGTTGTGGCATTCACGACTAGGACATGTGAACTTTCAAGCGATGAAACTCTTGGCAAATAAAGAGATGGCCCTGGGAGTACCAAAGTTTGTGCAGCCGAGTGAAATTTGCAAGGGGTGTTTGTTATCAAAACAAACACAAAATATGTATCCCTCAAAGACGAGTTTTGTAGCAAAGCGGAAACTTGAATTGATACACGCGGATTTGTGTGGTCCCATATCCCCACCAACACCTGCAGGAAACCGGTATTTTCTGTTACTAGTGGACGATTTTAGTCGTATGATGTGGGTATACTTGTTGAGAAACAAAGATGAAGCTTTGTGTGCATTTCAGAAATTCAAGATGTTGGTTGAAAAAGAAAGCAAAGAGTTCATTCAATTGTTGAGAACAGACAGAGGAGGAGAGTTCATCTCAAAAGATTTTACTGATTATTGTGAGAAGGAAGGTATTTTGAGGCATTTAACGGCACCATATGCACCACAGCAAAATGGTGTTGTGGAACGGCGTAATCGAACAGTGGTCGCGATGACACGGAGTTTTCTAAAAGGAAAAAGTATGCCATCAGTTTTGTGGGGCGAAGCAGTTCGCCATTCAGTGTATATTTTGAATAAGCTGCCTACACGTTCGTTAAATGGTGAGACTCCTTATGAGGCATGGAAAGGTACCAAACCACACCTTGATTTTATTAGAATATTCGGATGTTTAGCTCATGTCAAAGTGCCTAAGGTGCATACGAAAAAGTTGGACGATAGAAGTAAAGAAATGGTATATTTGGGGAAGGAACCCGGGACTAAGGCGCACCGGCTATTTGATCCGTCAACTGGAAGAATTAACGTAAGCAGGGATGTTGTTTTTGAAGAGCAAAAGAGCTGGAATTGGGATCAACACATTATGTCAGGTACAAACATTCCTGGATCGTTTATTGTTATTGATACTCCTGCTGTTACACGTGATGTAAATGAGATAGTTGAAGGAACACCGATGCAAACACACACATTCGATGTTCCCCAGACACCTGTCAATGTTGTAAGTGATTCTGGCGGATCGAGTGGTAGCAGCACACAACCTAGAAATTTTAGGCTTCTCAGTGAAGTATACGATGAAGCAGAGGAAGTCGAACTGATGGACGAACTTATGTTTGTTGGTCTGGAAGATCCAATCAGTTATGCAGAAGCTGTTAGAGAGCAAGAATGGAAGGTGGCAATGCGTACTGAGATAGAAGCAGTTGAACGTAATAAGACCTGGGTCCTGACTGATTTGCCACCAGGTCGAAAGGCCATAAATTTGAAGTGGGTCTATAAGGTTAAAAAAGACACAAAGGGTGACATTGTAAAATACAAAGCACGTATTGTAGCAAGAGGATTTGTGCAGAAAAAAGGCATAGACTTTGAAGAGGTTTTTGCACCAGTTACTCGACTCGAAACGGTAAGATTGTTACTAGCGTTGGCAGCCAAAAATAGTTGGGAGGTTCATCATTTAGACGTAAAGTCAGCGTTTCTAAATGGGGAACTCCTTGAAGAGGTATATGTAAGTCAGCCCGAGGGGTTTGAAAAGAAGGGGCAGGAGCATAAAGTATATCGGTTGTTAAAGGCACTTTATGGATTGCGTCAGGCACCGAGAGCATGGTACGTTCGCCTGAATAGATGTTTAAGAAATTTGGGTTTCACCAGATGCCCATACGAGCACGCGGTGTATTCGAAGAGGGAAGGAAACGAGTTTTTGGTGATTGCTGTGTATGTAGACGACTTACTTGTTACTGGTTCTAGCGTGGCTAACATAGCAAAATTTAAGAAGGAGATGAACAAGGAGTTCGAGATGAGCGATTTAGGGAAATTATCATATTATTTGGGTATTGAAGTTGACCAGCGGATAAACTGCACAGAATTGAAACAAACGGCATATGCAAAGAAATTATTGGAGAAAGCTGAGATGGTGAGTTGCAATCCAGTTAAATATCCCATGGACCCAAAGGTAACACTCAGCAAAGACGAAAAAGGAAAGCCAGTAAATTCTACTTTGTTCAGAAGTTTGATAGGAGGATTACGATACTTGGTGCATACAAGGCCGGACATAGCCTACTCGGTTGGCATGATAAGCAGGTACATGGAGAGGCCTACCATTCTACACTATAATGCAGCTAAACGTATTTTAAGGTACGTGAAAGGAACTCTTGATTATGGGTTAGTGTATGCAAAAGGAGTTGGAAACTATTTATTGTCTGGTTATTCGGATAGCAACCTAGCAGGTGACATCGATGATAGACGCAGTACATGTGGGATGGCATTTTATTTGAATGAGAACTTAATAACTTGGGTATCTCAGAAGCAGAGGTGTGTGGCACTCTCGTCATGCGAAGCCGAATTCATGGCTGCCACAGCGGCTGCCTGTCAAGGAGTGTGGTTGAGGAACTTATTGATGTAGATTTCAGATATAGGGTCTGGTCCTGTTGTAATTTATGTGGATAACAAATCGGCAATTGATCTCACAAAGAATCCGGTGTTCCACGGGCGCAGCAAACACATAGATATACGTTATCATTTTATACGTGATTGTATTGAAAGGGGAGAGATTGCAGTGAAGCATGTTTGCACCAAGGAGCAAAGGGCGGATGTTTTGACTAAAGCAATGTCAGCAGCTAAGTTTGAGGAGATGCGTATGCTACTGGGCGTGAAGGATTTAAGCTGATACAAGTTTAGCTTAAGGGGGAGAATGTTGGCATTATTTATTTTATTAATCTAAACTTATGAAAATAAATTGCTGTTATTAGTTGTGTAAAAATAGCAGCAGAACTAGTCAGCTCGTGTGCTGGTTTTTAGGAGTTTAGTGGAGTCATGTTATGTATTTGATTTAGTCTGGGAAGCTGTTAGCGTGTCCTAGTTTTTAGGCTTTAATGAAGGAAGTGCAGGTGATGTACTTTGTTTTTATATATTTGCTTTGTAACGATCATTTTATTTAAGTAATGCAGTTCAGTTTTTCCTTCAGTTTTATATTCAAACACATATATCAGCAACTGTAATTTGTTTTCCTCTCTACAGTGCCTACCCAAAAGAGTGGGCTGTGTTTTTTATTTATATAGCTGAATTTGTTACAACCTATTTGAAGAGTACACGTGATAGGCTCATTTCTGTCACAAACTTACAATTACAACAACTTTACAGAAGAGATCGATAAAGATAAGCATGGACTTGCTCTAATAACTATCTTTTGAATGATCGTTCGGGTACCAATCTTGTCTAACATAATCTCTTGCAACACTTCTGAAATTGTGTTTGTATGGATTCAACTCTGGTGATTTACACTTCTGAGAAGGTCATTAGGCTAATTCAACCTCATTAGTTTGCCACTGAATGGGAACAGCTTCAGCTGCTACAAGTTGTAGAGTCATAAAATCTTTTGCATGATAGAATGAATCTACAAGATTTGCTTTTCAGGCACCATCCCTTGGAAACAATATCAAATGTAACCGCTGATCTGTCAGTCCCGCCCACTTTGAAACTCACACCCAGGGAATAGGTCCAGCACATGATTCTGATAATGATGATTCCTGAATTGTGAAATTCCCCCCCACACAGAGGTGATGCAGGATTGACCTTACGGGAGAGATGGGACTGGATGGCATTGGGTTACCATCAACACCTGCATATGATATTTGCTGCAAGTTTTGTGTACATGGTGCATCAGGCAACCCATCTGATAAAAAAACGGAAGAAACAATGAGATCACTAACACCCAATATTTATTGATTGGATCAAGAACAAGAACTTGAACTTAAAAAAGGATAACAATGCAACCTTTAGTCCAGTGAAGCATATAACAATAACAATAAACAAACAAATGAAAAGGTAACTAAATTACTTGCTTGAAATTTTGGACATATCCGATCGATACATTAGCAATATTATGAATTATTATATTCATTAGCTTTTTTTGAGAATTTTTGCATATTTGTTTTTCAAATATTCATTGTGTAGTGACTGAACTGAAAAGGACATGTGTTCTATTTTTCCAACACTACCTGAAAGTATTGCATAAATTTAATATATATATATATATATATATATATATATAATATAAACATTACCTCTGTGCCATCAATAATCATATCATCTTTTTTGGAGTATTTTCTTCATTGTTTACTGAAATTATGACATCTTTCGGTGAAATAATAAAATATATCTAAAAAATAAATTCAAATCAAGAAAAAAATAGATCCAAAAATTTAGATTTGGTCCAATCCAACTGGATCAGATAGAAGCAGGTCTCTATCGGATCGAATAAAGTTGGCACCCTTATGTTGAATGCGTGTGTATATCAGTGTTATAAAATATTAGCATGGGGAAATAACTTACCGATCTGACTTGAAAAATGTAGACATATAAACATTTTGCGAGTACAATAATAAAAAAGCTGATAAACCAAGCAAGCATTCTGTGAATTGTACAAAAATAACAGATCAATTGCAAACAACACAGCACTCTAATTTGACTTGAGGTTGTACTCTAGTCTACATGTGTTGGTGGTGTTATTGATAGTGAAATCAAAAATAGGTAAATGATTGTGGTTGTGAGTGAATTTGATATTCTCGAATGTATGTTGATTTATAAGTTTGAGAGAGAAAGGTAGAAAGGATAATAATATGTAATCATGAAATAAAACGGAGAAAATGGATTCTTTATATAAATCAATTAGAAGAATGTAGAAAATATAAGAAGGTTTTGGCGAAAGAAAGCGTTACGTATTAAATTATAAAAATATAAAAAATAGAAGAAGGTTCTAGCGAAAGAAAACGTTACATACTAAATTACAAAAATATAAAAAATAGAAGAAAGTTCTAATGAAAGAAAGCGTTACGTATTAAATTATAAGAATATAGAAAATACAAGAAGGTTCTAGCGAGAAAAATCATTACACACACATATATCTTAGAATTCTTCCATTTATTTGAAACTTTAATTTTTCACTTTTGGTGGTCAGAATTGTTGTAACCATTACATTGTTAGGGGGTCAAAATTTTGACTATAATTTCATCTTTCTTTATGAAATGACTTGTTATGTACTTCAGGGTAGAATCTATTAAACATGTTCGATGATATTTTAGTAACAATTCATTATTATTTTCCGGTACAAGATTGAGTGATATCAACTCACTATATTTTTGTGAAATTGCACTTCATATATTGCTACAACAAAATTAGAAAAAATGACATTTATGCCACATTTTTCAACCCATCATAACCAAAATGGCATTTCTCGGAATCATGGTCATTTCTACCCCTCGATACGCAACTTTAAAATACGTATCTACATAAGATCTGACCCAATATATATCACTAATACACTTTCGTTTCCTTTCTAATTTCTAGTACATACGCACTAAACTAAACAAAGCGTCACATAGACCATACATATTGATGAAAATCAATTACTAGATAGACTGATTTCTTGACGAAAATGAAATATAAGTGATACCCATATTCTGAATGCCAAAAATAATATATATATTTAGAACACATACTCATACCGGAAATGTGTATTCTACAATACTCACATAAGCAATGCGTATCATCCCGACTGTAAATTAAAAAAACAAAATCTATGAAAGACACTTTTCGAAATACGTATCCCGCTTGTATAAGTGGTCGCTTTTCCGTCAAATGGTATTTTTGTCAACTAGCTGCTAAAGAGAGGTATTTATGTCATTCATCCCAGAATCGCAGTGCTGATATGAAAGGTTGAAATATTTTTTCGTATTATTTTAGCATTACTAGTTTTTTAACCCCATAAAATTAGACTTAAACTCGTTTTGAACAACATAAAATTATATTTAATAACATACTTAAAATCTTGCAATCTTAGAGTAATGCAATTTTATTAGGTAGAGCATAGATGGAAAAGTTTCTGATGATTAAATTTATTTTGAGATTAGTTCCAAAAAAAGTAGATTTTTGATTGTTATGTATTCTGATTTTAAATTTTGATGAATGTGATGTATAAAATAAAATAAAAAATTTACATTTCGTTCAACACTTTTCTTAATTTTATAATATCTTTTAATTTATTAATTTTAAGATTTGCAAAATTTATCATTGAAACACAATATATTGACAAGACATGTTAATATGTAAATAATTAATCATGTACAGGAGATAATACATATGAAATAATTTAATATAAAAGTTAGAACAACATAATTGACTAAATTCTTTTAAATAATACTCGAGATTAGAATCATTTTTATAATGACAATACTTGACAGCATTGACCATCTTTATAATATTAACAAATAAAACATTAATTTGTAAATGATAATATTTATAAAATTAAATAAGTAAAATTAGACCTATCCCCTTCTTATTGAATATGTTTACATTGAAAAAAAGTCTTAGCATAACGTATCATAATATTTAACTAAAAGAATAATATATTTTCAAATATATTTTTACAAAATTCTTCCTTAAATTTTTCATAAAAATGAAACTAAAACATATATTATAATAATTAATGCAAAAAAGCAATTTACTCTTTAAAAATATTAGATTTGTAACTTTATTTTCTTAAAATGTTACGAGATACAACATAACATAAGCTTTCAACACCAACAAAAGTAAGCACTCAAAACTCATGTAATCTCAATTTATCAAAACGACATGGCCGAAGTTCACTATATATCTCCCACCAAGAATCCATATTAAATGTCTACTGCATGCCGTAACT
Organism: Oenanthe sinensis; assembly: GCA_028671895.1. Taxonomy (NCBI): domain Eukaryota; kingdom Viridiplantae; phylum Streptophyta; class Magnoliopsida; order Apiales; family Apiaceae; genus Oenanthe; species Oenanthe sinensis. Next base: position 14,743,140 of record CM053799.1, read on the forward strand.
GGACAAAGCCGATTGGAACAATGTTGAGAAGGCTTGGGATGAGCTCTCGTCATCCGCTTTTATCTTCAAATGTGCTTTGCATGTAGATGCGTTGATTATACACTCTACAAGGAATATTGACGATTCCTCTGATTTCTGTGCAAAGAAAAAGAATTTGAAGCTTGGAGAATGACCACCTGAAGCAATGCACTGAACGAGATGGCCCTGCATGTGACGCAGAAGGGATTGTGGATTTGTCAATGCTGCTACTCCTTGTGAGCTTATGGAGACATCCTGGAAAAGGATACAAGTCTTGTTAAGATCTCATGAATGAAGTGACAAAGGGATGATTAGCAGCAATTCATTTTTATATTTGTTTGAAATTCCCACCATCCCCCCAAGAAGAAAGGTGGGGGAGGAGAAGGGGAAATGTTATGGTCAAAACCTTAAAGAATGTTTGACTATGGTAATGAAAGCAGAACTACAACAAAGGTATGAAGAACTTAAAGTCCTGTCAGCATAAAGTAGAACATAAACTAATCAAGGAAAAGAAAGGCGAAAATGATTTTCTCGGAACTTTTGGTCCATTTATGAAAATACTAGAAGCTTTCTATACTTTGTTCCGGGTGCAGCTCCTAAGTTCTGAAATTTAATGAAACTTAAGCATTAAAAGTAGAGTAATGCTACGTCCATATAATTGGTTACTGAAAATTTCACAGAATGACGTGTTAATATGAGGTGGATAGGTTATTAATATATTTGTCGGCCACTTTATTCACTTCTTATACAGTTTATTGTTTACACTCTTATTTATGATTATGTGTTTCTGTTAGTTAAAATATCTCAATATAAATACGTAACAGATATTATATTTATAAATAAATTTAATTATTAGTCCACATATAAAAACTACAATGATATTAAAAATATAAACTATATTTTATGCAAAGATATTTAATTAAAAATAAAATAATCCCAACATATTTTTACAAACATGTTAATATGCTATTTTTATGTGTTTCCGTTAGATATTAAGTATCTCAACTACTGAATATAAATAAGTAGAAATTAATATATTTATAAATTTAATTAAGAGTATACATAAAATACAAATCATATTTATATTCAAGAATAAATTAAACTATTATAAAAAAAAGTAATCAACTAAAATATTTGTTTGTTTAGTGTAAGATTTTTTTAAAATTTCAAAAGACATATTTTTCTGAAAAAAAAATATATAATCTACTTTAAGTTTAAGAAAGTGAAAAAAATATAAATTAATTTTATAGTTTGTAATTTGTCAATACATAAATTACTAATATATACTTATGCATATTTCTTACATTTTAGTTTGGTTGTCTAAAAATATTTGTAGTTGAATCATTTTATCTCCATTTTAACATCATATAATAAATAAATGAATTCAAAATATGACATAACTACTAATATTATATGGGTAACTAAATTTAATTATGACTATAATTTTTTTATGGGGACATGTGTTTTAAGTAAATTTTTAAAAAATAATTATAAAATAAAATATTTCAATTTTTTGTCCATTATAATATAATAAGTTATCTATTGTAATTAACTTGAACCCTTTATTTAGGAGAAGTAATGAATCTAAACTTGATTATATACTTTTTATATTAGAAAATAATATTTTAAAGAACACGCTAGCATTTTATATTATTATGGACTTTTTTTTTGAATAAATATTATTATGTACTTGAAGATGTGTAAATAAATAAATAAATTATGATAACAAGGGTGCTTAAATTAGTTGAGCATGAATTAGTTGAGCCGAGTAGACTTAATTTAGTTATATTTTAATTTTCATTAAGTATTTTATTAATTTGTAATTATGTAATTATTAAAACATGTTTTTAACATTATAATATGTTGAATAACTAATACAATGTTATATTTATAATATTGATTGTGGACAATATACATATATATCTTACGGTAATAGCTTTGTAATGATAATAAATTTTATAATAAATATAAATATGATAAACAAAATTATTAGTAATAAAAAAGGATAATTTAGGGTGAAAAGCCTATTTGGCTAAGCTTTATGTCGGGGGCTTCAAGTTGTTTTTGACTTTAAGCTGAAAAATATTTGTTTGTGTAATAAGTCAGAAACTGACTTAAAGTCAGAAATAAGCCAGAAATAAGTCAGAAACTGACTTAAAGTCAGAAGTAAGTATAGGTACTTTTTTCGGTGACTTATTATTTTTTTCCTATTTTGATAAAAATTATCCATATGTCATAAATTACTCACAAGTCACTTTTATTTTTATTATTATATTTTTAAAAACTCACAAGTCACTCATAATACAAAATTACCCAAACATGCATTTTAAGCTCCCGACTTATCACGTTAAGTCACTTTAAGTCATAAATCACAATTTTAAGTTTAGCCTACTTTATTTTAAGTTATTATTTTAGTGTAACAATTTAGTTTATATTCATAATATACTTTTAACTTTTTATATAAATTCTTAACTAAATTTATAAATAAATAAAAGGTTAAGTTTTTATAGGTTGAGATACTTGACTAACAAAAACACATTTATAATAGTACAAATAATGAATTATAGAATAAAATATAAGCGAATAAGTGAGAAAAGTGGCTGACAAAGATATTAATAAGCTATTCACCTCATATTGACACGTCATTCTGCGAAAATTGCTAAAATTTCTGTAGCCAATTTTGTGGATGTAGCATTACTCTTAAAAGTATATCAGAATTATACAAGGGAAAAAAGTTGGTTTGGCTTGCTGCCTGGGTTTAACAATTTAAAGCCTTTGCAGAGTTTTCCTTTTTTTTTTCCCGTTAGTCGGGAGGATTGGGATAGACAACTAACTTTTACTTTTGTTTTGTGGGATTTGTGTTTTCTGACTTTTCATTGTTTGTCTTTATTTGGCTCTTGTTTCCGTAGTTTTCCTCCGCCATTGGTGAGGGTCCTCATTATATTTGAGACAAGGTTAGTCATAGACAATGACCTCGATCTCCTTTTTTAAAAGGATAGAATGATGACTTGGCAACTCAATAAGCAAGACGAATTAAGAATTAAAGTGCTCCAGAAAATAACAGTGTATTCTTTTCCTAAATTAAGAATTTGATTTTATAACACAAAATCTTTTTAAGCTTGTTATAATTGCATACGGCACCTCAAATTAGACTTCTGCACAAGTTTGTAGCATATTAGAAGTGATTATAAGGGATAGTAATTCTATATGTAAAATGAAATGCCTCTTACATTTCACCAGCACAATTATTCACAAGACTGCAAGAAGCCGAAAGAGAAAACAAAAAGAGAATAAAATTTTGGAAAATGCCCATATAAGATGAGGAAGATAGGCATGGTACGTGATAAATGCAAACGAACTATTGAAAATATAAGAGAAGTTTGACAAGAAACCTGTGAAATAGATACTGAAAGTTGGCGCCATTTCTGCTGAAAAGTGTTCGGATCAAGGACAGCTTTAGCATTAAGTTTCAGCGTAGGGGGAGGAGGCGGAGGAGTAGATGCGACTGACATTCCTAGACCAAGAAGATCATCAATGGCCAAGCTAGTCTGTGGAGTATGTGATGGCAGTGGGGCATCTAAAGACAAAAGATCGGACTGAATCTGTGGAGCAGCCAAGGATAGGGAACCATCGTAGGCAGGAGCATTATATGCAGAACCACTATTAATGAGACCCTTGTTGTCTTCCTTTTCTGAAGTACTTAAAAGCAGATCCTTATCATTAGCCTCAACAATCTGTGATGAAACTATAGTTTCTGGAGTTTCAACTCCAATAGACAAATTTCCAAGTTCTTCCGAAAATGCGAATGGTCCTCGGTATTCCTTATCAGTAAACATGTAGGAAGGCTGAAAAATATAGACTGTCAGCTAAGTTATAATAAAAATGAAAGGAGATACGCAGATGGAGATAATCTACATACCTTCTGGTACACAACTGATAGGCTATTGAATTCATCAAATATGCGGTCCTTTATCTCACTATTATGAATGTCAGCAAAGACTGAAACGGCTTGCTTTTGAGGATTAACAACTCCTTCTGCTACAGATACATTATACTGCAGAAGCCTGTAATAGAATAGTGCTCTATCATGAACATCCTGCAGCCAAAATTAAACAGCTCATAAACTAGTCTAAAAGGTACCACATCAAATGCATGAAACTATTCAAGCTTACAGAAAAATTCATACCTGATGGAAATCCGCGATACCAGCTGCTAATGCAGCTCCAAGGGCCTGCTGAGTCTCTGGAGGTCTTCTGAAGAAACATTTCATTACTGATGTAAGCAGATGGAGACGTACCTATGTTGCAATAGAATATATTAGTACACCGGTGTTAATAAAACAAATGGACAACAATTTACATATATCCAGTAATTCCAATATTTATGGTGTAAGAAAGTGAACTGTTACCTGTTTATTTCATTGTTTTGGAGTATAAAAGATGTAATTATAACCAACAATTATTAGCAAAGAAAATTCAAAGTTTCATGTTCTTCTCCACTCAGATATGCTTTTTTTTGTTGCTAAATCAGATACTGTTAAGAACAATAAGATTCAATAGGGGTTAAATGGCTAAAAACACAACTGAACTCAACCCAACTTGCAACTGGGTCATCAAACTCAAAAAACTTGCAGTCAAATCATTAGACTAATAAAAACTTGCATTTAGGCAACTGCCGTTAAAATTCTTAACGGAATGGATGGAAATCTGACAAAGCATATTTATGTGGGATGTGTCACATTCAACCCGAACCTAATAAGCCCAACCTGTATTGATCCATTAAATAAAAATCTACCCCCAGAAAACCCATTATTATTACTCAAAGAAATTGGGGATTTTGAAAACCTAATCACTTTAATCCATTCAAATCTACTCATCGAATTCAACTCATATAAACCAACTACCTGATTGAGAATCCATTCAATCTAATAAACTCACGCTCACTGCTCTTCTTCCCAATTCAATATGCTCTACTTCGTTCATATTATCACCATCATCATAATCATCTTCTTATGTATACATACATACATACATACATACATACATACATACATACATACATACATACATACATACATATGTATAAGCAATTTCAATTCGTATTTAGAATTATTTTTTCCATGGAGTCTACAACTTGTCAAGAATGAGAAAATCTATTGCATATCGCCATAAAGAACTTCAGATTTCAACGAATTGGATGCTGGATACTGGTCGTAGCATGTAAGCACTAAATATTATTGCTTTTCGGTAGGTTGTTTACTGTACAAGAGATGCTTGCCAGGTTGTTCACTGTACAAGGGATGCTTGCCACTCAGACAAATGGACCGTAGGTGAAAATTAATGAATTTTGGAGAGTTCATTAAGATTCAAAATTGGATTTTGGAGAGTGATTCGTTAGCTATGAGTGTAATTGTTGTTGACTTTCCAGTGTTTTTGATATAGGGTTCACAGGTGAAAGGATATAAGTCTCAATTCAAAATTTGTTGGATTTCGGGATGGTTTATAGATCCGTGTGTGGCTGTTGGAGCTGAGTTGGAGCTTACATGTAAAGAACCAACGGACTTCCATCTAAAATCAACGAAATTTAACAGCGGTGCAAGTTTTTATTATGTTTAATGACTCAGATGCAAGTTTTTATTAATCTATAATGTTGGTGCAAGTTTTTTGAGTTTGATGACCCAGTTGCAAGTTGGGGTTAAGTTTTATTTTGTTTAAGCCATTTAACCCAATTCATGAGCGACCTAAGATTAAGATAAAACCTATTTCTTCTATCTAATTGGCCAAAAAAAAAAAGAAGGATATTAATACAAATTTGTTTGACGAAAGCAGAGAAATGTGCAAGAAAAAACAGTGTATCACATCAATACAAATTTATTTGAGGAAAGCAAAAAAAAACATTTTCCTTGTCTTATTCTGGGTGTGTGTGTGCGTGTTTAGAAGATACACTCATAAGGCTTATACAAATCAATCAAAATTTAAAATGAGAAACACGAACTGCATGATTACCTCTGCAGAGTACTCATCCTCCCAGTTTTCAATTAGACTTTCCAAAACATATGGAGCATCTTGCATGTCTTGAGCATACTCCCCCAACATCCATATAAGAGCTGCCTTGGCTTTAGGTTCCTGAATATTTTTACTGCTAATGTTTCCAACCACTGCAATGCAATCATGGCTCCATTGTGGATATTTCCTAAGAAGATCTTTCACAAGAACCTATAAGAAGAGATTTGAAATTATAAAGATTTATTTGTAGAATGTTTAAGTACATCGGATAATCTAAAATCCAAAAAGAAATTGCAGTTACCAAAGTTTCAGCAGTCACATGGTCCTTTTCCATCTCTAGAAACTGAAGCAGCCTGTCAACAATGGCATTAACATCATACTGTTGGAGGGCTATTTTCCCAACAGCCCGAATTGATTCCCTGGCCATGGGAATATCAACATTTGCAGCATATTCACATAGTTCTGTGACTGAAATGAATTCAGCAAAAAAAATAAATTAGCTGCATTTGGAAAGCTTGAGATAAGACACGAGACATGGAATCTTTAAACCAAGAGATGGAGCTATCTTGTTTCACAAAAGTTATTATAAGAACTATGACATATATTATTACCTATTTCATAAGTATTGCTCTCATTCGCCACGGCAGTCAACATCTCAAGCTTCAATTTCTTTACATAAAATGGTTCATTATACTGGCAATAGAAGTGTTTGTAATCTGTAGAAAATAGCATTGGTGCACGCATGACCAGTAGATGCAAGTGGCTCAAGACTGCAAAGGACTGCTCCAGACTTCCTGAGCTGACTTGAGTAAGCAAAGGAGCTTTGATGCGCTCATAGACCTGATATAAGTAAATTCTATATCAGTTGTTTTAAAAAAGGATGGACATCACTGCACATAATAATAGAAATAAAGTTGCAAGTAAAGCTACTTCATATTCTACCATCTACAGACCTCATCTACACACATGTGACAACCCAATTGTTGTATACCTTCGAATCATTTTCTTTTCTCTGATTCCGAATCTTTTATACAGGAATTTGTTATATTTGATTATTTTCTACTATCGACATGTAGTCATGTACAATTACTTTAGTTTCTTACTCATACATAGAGCAACTTTCTCTTAATCAGATAACAACAAGAAAACAACCACTGCCATGACAACAATAATTAAACAAATAGTTATGCTTCTTATATGTAAAAATTTTAGGGCTATAGGTTGATTATTAAAAGCAAATGCTGTCCATGTAGCTATCCCTCTCTTTAAATAATCATAATCACCGGTCAGAAATTCCTTTGTGGCATAATTTTCCTTGTTTGATAGAATTATATACATATATATATTATTATATACTATATTATTAAAGGCAAAATATTAAAAATTTGGTAGTCGTTCGTTAGTCGGTATTTGGACGGGTTAATTAGTCGATAATTCGGCCTAAGTTTCAAATATTAGTTTTTTAATTAAAATACATCTTTAAACAGAACACACAAATCTTATCGTGTTTAAATACAAACACAAACATACAAAACACATATCTAAACCAAACACACAAACCTTATCCTCTTTAAATATAAACATAAATAAAATATAAACAAAACACACAAATTTTATCACCTTCAAATACAAAGACAAATAAAATATGTGAAAATTTATATAAGAATATTTCTACACATGATATTAAATTGTACTTAAATTATTGTTGTAAAAATAAAACTAAATTCAAATTATAAAAGTAAGATATTAAAGCAGAAATAGGAAAGTATTAATAAAAAACATGCATTGCACGGGATGAAAGAGTGAGTGCGCGCGCGTGTGTACACGAAAGAATTATTTTAACAAATGGAAAAATTGTTGGTGATTTCATAGATCCATCATACAATGAGACACCCTTACAACTCATATTCATGGGACTCTTGGAAGAAATCTATGTAAAATTTCTAAAGATTTACTTCTTAGCAATTTCATTGTTATTCCTCGTGCTTTTCCAATTTTAAGACTTTCAATACTGTAGAACAAGAAGTGTTTTGACACTCCCAAAGACAACTGAGCAAAAAAGATAATAAGATGTACCTGCTGATGTACATCAGTCATAGACAAGGTTAGTTGTAGAAACAACTTGATAGTTGCTAACACAACAGCTCCATTAGCATGTTGAAGTCTATCTTCAAGAAGATTCATAATGTCAAAAATTTCACTACTATCTGGAGGTACATATTTAGACACCAATTCAAGAACAATACATTGTGACCATTCACTAAACTCTTTGATCCTGCACATCAAAGTAGAATATATTAATATCAAAGACGGAGATTAAAAAAGAAAGCTTCTTTTGAAGTAAATAATACAAGACCACATAATCCTGGGGGGTGGGAATCTTTGCAGGCTTAAAGATTGTTTGCATTGAATACGCGATACATACCCCATAAAATTAATAGTTCAACTAAAAACGGACTCCCTATCCCGAGTGCCAAGGAAATATAACATAAAATAAACTGGAGGAGTGCAGCATAAGCAATACAAAAACACAAGATGACTGTTGACATCAATGAACAATCACATGCAGCTATTGCATTGCTTTCAAACAGGAAAGTTACGAATTGTTGCAAACTTTTTTTTTTGATGAGTTTGTATGGCTATTGGCTAGCATTAAACGCAAAAAAAAATATATTGATTTCATATTCAGTTAAGGGCAATTCTTGATGACAAGATGAAAAATGCTTTCTTGTTTGTAACTTTTCATATCGAGAAGGAGAGAGAGTACAGAGGTTTCATAATTTTGATCCTAGATAACTTAAGGAGATGATCATGGAAACCAGAATAATAATGTAACTAATTATTAATCATCATTTAATGATTGATGTAGGTAAGGCATACTTATTTAAAAGGTAATATATAATTGGCTTGCTAAGCAATGCTTCTCTTTCCCTTGATGCTTCTTCAGAAGTATTTGCCTCCAAGCTCCAAATCTCTTGTAGTGATGATAAACAGTTTGCAACTACCTAATACAAATCAACATATACATTATCATTAGACATTGTTAGAGAGATATATTGACAATATGACAATTTGAAATAGTAAATCAATGTAGCAAGTCTGCATAAGTATGTCAATATATGGAAGAGAAGAAATATAATTTCCATTGGAAGTTCACAAAAACCAAAAACATTCAGGAAATTCACATTGATTCGTAATTGATGCGAGCAATTATCTTAATTGAAATTTGAAACTAGACTTAAACCTTGGGGTGTTTGAACAGTAATTTGGTCTAGGTTTCATAAAATCTCTCTCTATTTCTCTCTCACACAGACACATAAAAAAGGAGTATACCAGCCGAGTTTAAGACATTTTCAAAATGTACAATTTCATTGCTTTTAAAACAAAGATAAGTTTCAAAAAGAAAAAGAAAAACAAAGATAGGTAGGAAAATCATCTATATAGTATGTTAAAATCATTTAGCCTCAAATTAAAAAAAAGGGTTTTCATAATAAAAATCAACTAATTAGAGCTGCCATAGTTCAAAAATGGGTAAATATGGGCGATAGGACCTTAACCATGGCACATACTCATAGAAATAAGCTATAAATGTTATGAGAGTTTATAATTTTAATGAAAGAAAACAGTTATAGATAAATAAACAAAGTCTGACCTGAGCATCTGGGTCATTAAGCATTAAATGTTTAAGCAATGCAGGAAAATCGGCATCCACACACGTTGATGCGGATATATGATACAACTTTAAAACACCGATAGATGCTACCATCCTCACATAACTACTCCCATCTTTCAAGCCAGATCCTAGTGGCCCCACCAAGTACTCCACTAGATTTGGGACACGAAGTGTACACAAACTTCTCAACGCCAATCCACGAATCATTGGATCTTCATCCTTGCAATCCCTTTGAAGAAAATTAATCGTCAAAAGCGCAAGATCCGGATTGTACTTTGCATAATTACCAACATACAGATAGCACATTTTCTTCAAAACAATATCCGATGTTGCTGAGCACATCACCATTTCACTAAATACTGAGGAGACATCAATCCCGACTGTCATGTAAGAGATCACCTTCTTGAAAAGATCCCTCTTCGAGTCATCAGTCCCCGGTGCTCTGCTCCCAGCCAACTGCCTTAGTTGCGCCTTCAAGTCAGAAACTTCCCCTTTTCTGTAAAGAGATAAAACAGCCAGTATCAGCTTACAATCCAGATCCTAGAATAACTAATTTCTGTGTTCTCATGTGATAGCCTACTTAAACATAAACAAAATAAAAGGGGTGTTTCATCCAATCTACAATTTGTGAAAATCAAACCACTTAGGCATTTATTTTTTTCAAAATCAGAAAAAATCGGTATAATAGGAATGAAAAAAATTCAGGGTCATACTAAAAATTTGCATATCAAAAATAAAATTATACAACTAACTTTAACTTTGATCACACATCTATATGTTTATGTCATCCACTTGTATTCAGTAATCCACTTATGACATGCATTAGCAATGAATCAACATTTAAATAAAGTTAAAATGCATGAGATTCCGACCATCCGATCACTTGCTAGAAGGTAACAAACAGCCTAAACCAGCCTATCAATTTTCAGAACCTTGCTTTAAACTACCAATATCATCATCATCTACATTTTACTAAATTCACTGAGCTTTAGACAGTAAAATCAATACAATTCACTATAATTAACAAACACCATCAAATAGAAAATTAGATACACTCAAATCTTGACTCTTTTTTTTTTGCCATACAAATCTTGACTTAATTGTGATAAAGATTGTAACTTTTTGCAACTGAACAACTAAAAATAAAGCAAGAATTACATAAAAAGCAATATATACAGAAAGAAGGATATATACAATACAAGTGTGTGTGTGTGTGTGCGCGCGCGCGCACGTACCCAGAAGGTTGAGAAGGGGAGGCAGATCGCTGAGATGCAGGTGGAAGAGGCATTTTACAATTTCATCAACTCAATCAATTATTATGACTTGATTTTTTTGCTGGGTATTGAATTGAGATCTTGAATCTTGATTGTATTGTTTTCTTGATAAAAAAAAACACAAACACTTATTTTTGTTTTTAGAGTAATGTTCACTTCGCACCCCTACTGCTTTTATTCAAACACATTTTACTACTATATTTTCGAACAAAACAGTTTGCACCCCATTATTTCAAAATATGATTATAATACTAATAAAATCGAGCTAGATATTTTTTTGAAATCAATAATTCAATTTAAATAAATATATAAATATGTATTAAGCTTCAAGTAAACAATTATTTAGATAATTAAACTTTAGTATTGGTTAGTTAAGATTGAATCAAGAAATTTAAATAATTTAATATTCTCTCTGTTTCAAAATACATGTCTTTTTGTTTTTTTATACGTACATTGAGGTTTAAATAAAAATTCTCTAATTTATTTTAAAAAAATTCTCTTTTCCTAAAAATATTTATTTAAAAAAATTAAAATAGCTATTTATAAGCAAAAAAATTAAAATTTATAATTTATAATATTGAATTTTTACATGAAACCTTTTTGTATTTTGATGATCATTGTTAGCAAGCTGAAAGCTTGTATTTGATATAAAATAGCAAGCTGTTATATGTGGACTAACATGTTTTTGCAGGTATCAGCTTGCTGATATAACTTGTCAGTATAACATGTTGTAATACATTGACAGCAAGCTGAAAGTAGGAAAACAGGACGTTTAAGCGAGCTGACAGCAGAAAATTTTCTGTCTCAGCAAGCTGACACTGGAACGCAGAAACTGTTGGATTTGCAAGGAAGTCCGATTTTATTGGAGAAATTATAGGATCTTACTTGTACAAGTCTATCTAATATATATATGGTTATATATTATATTAGAGCTCAGTTTTAATTAATTCAAACATATTTTATTATTCAAATTATCTTTCCTACTTAATAGGAGTTGGAGTTTGACTAAAACTTATCTTCTAAAACCAACTCTTATCTATACTATATTGAGGCTGATTTTAAATTGTTTCTATTATCTCTTATCCTCAATATTGTTTAAACATATATAATATATCTTATCCTAACTAATTCAAACGTTGTAATTTCAACGTTAGTTTGGCTTTGATAAAATCGAATATATATATATACAAGTGTGTATAGCTTTTCTCAAAAAACCAAGTGAAGATATACTGATTTGAAAAATACATACACACTTCTTTTCAAACTCAAAACGATCTTAGCAAATATCTTGAGCTCTATTATTCTATATAGTTATATATATACGTGAGAGCTTATAGTTTGAGTTGTAAATTTCATTCACTTGTATTCGTTTGATTGTAATCAAGTTGTGGATGGATTGCTAGGCTTGTGAAACAGGGTTCAAGAGAACTAGAAGCTAGAGAAGGCTATGCTAGGGTAGTATAGTGCTTAGAGGGCAGAATAGTTCAGTGGAACAGGTGTTTCAGCAAGCTAGGATCAGCTGCAAGGGATAAAGGGTGGGATATTATTGTAATCTGTAATCGTGGTTGATTTGATTAATAATATTCTCTCTTACCAGTTGGTAGGGAACCAAGACGTAGACCATAGGAGATTAGGGGTCGAACCTGGCTAAAAGACTTGGAGTTATTTACTTTTTCTGTACTGCATTGCATATAGCAGCTAGCTGACAGTGTCTGTTAATCAATCTTAGCTAGTTGACAGGTTTAATAACTTGGTAAAATTAAAATTGGTCATTGTTAGCCTTAACACCTATTCACCCCCCCTCTAGGTGTGCATTTTCATTTGGTATCAGAGCAGGCTATACTAATATCTTCTGCAACAGGAAAGTATAGAACAGATGGCTGACAAATATCCAATGGGAAGTTCAGGCTCGAGGGCACCTCTACTACTTGGCACAGAAAACTACAACTGGTGGAAAGGTAGAATGAAGCAGCACCTGGCCAGAGAACCCATGGAGTGGAGAGTTACAGAAAAAGGTCCTTTCAAGTTTCTTACTACATATGGTAAAGAAAAAGATATAGATGAACTCACTGCTGATGAGCTGATCAAGCTTGCTTACAACAACCGAGCTATCAACACTATCATGACTGGTTTATGTCCTGAAGAGAGTGATAAAGTTTCTTCATGTACTTCTGCAAAGGAGATGTGGGACACTCTTGAATTATGTCATGAAGGTTCAAAAGCATTAAAGAAGGTTAAACTCAGCAAACTGATGAACGAGTATGGTAATTTCAAGCTCAATAAAGATGAATCTATTAAGGATGCTCAAGCTAGATTCCAAGTCACTATGAATGGTCTCACTTTACTTGGCAAGAAAATTCCATAAGAAGAGATCAACATGAAAATCATTAGTGCTGTTCCATGGATCTATGAACCGAAGGTCACTGCCTTAGAATCCTCTCCAACAAATGATATAATGGACACTCTAAGTGTTTTTGCTGAATTGGAGCAGTTTGAAGGCAAGATAAATGCTAGCCATGCAAATTCTACTTCTGATCTCACATCAAAGATGAAGAATTTGGCACTCCATGGTGATGATAGCAAGCTGAAATCTGATGATGAATCAGATGAGGAAATAGCACTCATGTCCAGAAAAATCAGGAAGATGATCGAACAGAAAAACAAGATGAAGAGAGATAGAAGGAGTTCAGATTTCTCTAAAACCAAGAAGTTCTCCAAAGATTCCAAAGGAGATTCAACATGTTTTGAATGTGGCAAAACTGGCCATTTCAAGAAGGACTGTTACAAGCTAAAAGGGAAACAGCAAGCTGGATACAAAGACAAGAAGAAATTTAAAGCTTTGCTAACCTGGAGTGATGATGAAGAAGACGTTTCACCAAGTGACAGTGACAACAATGATGATATGGTCAACCTTGCACTAGTTGGAATGGAGGATGATATTGTTCGAGGCTTAACTGAGGAGATCATTGCTGAAAGTGATTCTGATAATGACAAAAGTGAGGTAAATTCATTCAGATTTGATATTTCTTCTGATAATATTATTCTAGATGAACTAACCATGCAGGATCAAGATAGTATTCCTATAGAGGAATATAATTCAGTAAAGACAGAAAACAACAAGCTGTCAGAGAAGAATGCTTACCTTAGACAGATGGTTCAAGATTTAATGGCAAATGTGGAATCATTAATTAAAAGTAAGGAACCTGTTCAAGCAACAAATGAAGTCAAAATCAAAGAGCTTGAATCAAAAATTGAAGATCTAGAAGGTTTCAACAAGATTCTGTTAAAAAGGAACAATGCTCTAGCTGATGAGATTTCTGATCTAAAGGCTGATATAGAGGCAAGAGATGCATGTCTTGAAACATTTAAACTCAGAGAATCTGCCAAGAAAGAATCATCTCAGCCTGCTGAAACATCATCTCAGCCTACTGACAGTACATCTCAGCCTGCTGCCACTTCATCAAAGCAAGCAGAAAGAATTATTTCCTTGGAAAAAGAAGTCATTAAGCTCAGAAAAGGCATGGGTACTTTTGTTCAAGGAGAAGAAGGTCTCAAATCAATGATGAAAAGCATCAAGGTACCTTTGGACAAGGAAGGAGTTGGTTTGAACTTCAACAAGAGGGCTACTGCACTAAAGTATGAAGGCAGACAAGGAAAGCCATACAAATATGCTATGCCCTGGACAAGCTGCAAGAAATGTGGTGGTAAAGGTCATCTAGCTCAAAATTGCATATCTCAGCGAGCTACCAGAATTTACCAGAAAGAAGCTGACAGGAAGCCAGCTTGCTGGAACAAACAGTCAGCTAGCCGAAATGGTTCTGGCAGGAAGAAAAGAACAAAGAATTCCTTTCCCAAAGTGGTTCAAATGTGGATCAAGAAATCTGAATTAAATGTTCTTTATATACTTGCTACTAACCAATCAGGACCCAAACCAATATGGGTACCAAAAGGTTAAGTGTTGTTTTTGTTTGTTTTGTAGATATGTCTTGCTGCTAAGATCAAATCGAAATCATGGATCATCGATAGTGGATGTACAAGACATATGTGTGGAGACAAAGCTCAATTTATTAATCTCAAATTCAAGAAAGGTAGAGGTGTCACAATTGGTGATAGTAAGACTCTTCATATTCTAGGTAAAGGTAAAGTAGGTAATGACACAACTTTTATTGATAATGTTCGTTATGTTAAAGGCTTAAAATATAATCTGCTTAGTGTAAGTCAGTTGCATGATGATGGTCATTCAGTTGTTTTTGATAAAGATAAATGTGTTATTACTGTTGCTACTAACCAGATTCCTCTAGTTGCTAGAAGGGAAGGAAATGTGTATGTGTTAGACTTTGAATTACAGGAAACAGCTTGCTGCTTAGCTGCTGTTGATAATGATCCAACAATCTGGCATAGAAGATTGGGTCATGCTCACATGGACTTGCTCAACAGATTATCTAGCAAGAAGTTAGTGAGGGGTTTGCCAAAATTAAAGTATGTCAAGACACAAGTCTGTGATGCATGTCAATTAGGCAAACAGATTCAAAGTTCTCACAAGGCCAAAAAGGTTGTATCTACTACAAAACCCTTAGAATTATTGCATCTAGATTTGTTTGGCCCAGAATCTTATAAAAGTATTGGAGGTAAACAATATGGTTTTGTTATTGTTGATGATTACACACGTTTTACTTGGGTTTTATTTCTTCGTACTAAAGATTCTGCTTTTGAAGAATTTGAGAAGCTAATTAAGGTTCTTGAAAACAAGCTGGATACAAGACTTGTAGGTATAAGAAGTGATCGAGGTGGTGAATTCAAGAAAGATTTTGTCACTTACTGTGAAGCAAGGGGCATCACTCATGAATTCTCTGCACCTAGAACTCCATAACAGAATGGAGTAGTGGAAAGAAAGAACAGGTCTTTGGAGGAAACTGCTAGAACTTTATTGCAGGAAAGCAAGCTGCCAAGGAGCTTTTGGGCAGAAGCAGTGAACACAGCCTGCTATGTTCTTAACAGAGTGGTGATCAGGCTTATTCTTGAGAAAACTCCATATGAGCTGTTGAGGAACAAAAAGCCTAACATCAGTTACTTCAAAGTGTTTGGCTCAAAGTGTTTTGTCCTCAAGAAAATCGACAGGGATGGTAAATTCGATGCTAAATCTTATAAGGCAATTTTTCTTGGTTATTCTTTAACTAGTAGAGCATATAGAGTCTTTAATTTAAAGAAGCGCATTGTTGAGGAGTCTATTGATGTTATATTTCATGAACCTAACAATGATCTGTCAAGAGATGAGGAAGATGATGCAGGTGATAATGATGGAAGCAATAAAACTACTGCAACATCAGGTAGTCAGCAAGCTGACAAGACAAAGGAGCAAGCTGCTACAACATCTACTGTTCAACAGTCAGACAGTCAGCAAGCTGGAACATCCAATCAGCCAGCTGACACTGCAATATCAGTAGATGATACTATTGAACAGTTGTTTAAACTCAATCTAGGAGGGTCACAAACTCCTATAGCAAGGACTACAACTTCTGTTAGAACTGTTTATGAAGAGATATCCCAACATTCTCTCCCCAAAGCTACAAGAACTGTGAAGAATCATCCACCAACACAAATTATTGGTGATGCTTCTGAGGGTGTCAAGACAAGAAGAGGGAAAGCAAACTTCTGTGCTTTTGCAGCTTTTCTAGCTCAAGAGGAACCCAAAAATGTTCAAGAGGCTTTGGAAGATGAAAATTGGATCATGGCTATGCAAGAGGAGCTGAATCAATTCAAAAGATGTGATGTGTGGGAACTTATGGAAAAGCCTAAAGATGTCACAGTCATTGGTACTAAATGGGTCTTCAAGAACAAAGCTGATGAATTTGGTACAATTACAAGGAACAAGGCAAGGCTAGTTGCACAAGGCTACAATCAACAAGAAGGGATTGATTTTGATCAAACTTATGCACCTGTTGCAAGGCTAGAGTCTATAAGAATGCTACTTTCATTTGCATGTTACAAGAAATTCAAGCTTCATCAAATGGATGTCAAAAGTGCATTTCTTAATGGCTATCTCAAAGAAGAAGTTTATGTCAAGCAACCTCCGGGCTTCGAGCATGAAAAGTTTCCAAATCATGTCTACAAACTAAAGAAGGCATTGTATGGACTAAGGCAAGCTCCTAGGTCTTGGTATGAACGATTAAGTGAATTTCTACTTAAAAATGGCTTTATTCGAGGTAAAATTGATCCAACCTTATTCCTTAAACTTGATGGTAATGATATTCTTGTTGTTCAAATTTATGTGGATGATATTGTTTTTGGATCAACTAATGATGCCATGTGTGAGTGGTTTTCAAAGTATATGCACAGTGAGTTTGACATGAGTATGATGGGTGAACTCAATTACTTTTTGGGTCTTCAAGTCAAACAAACAAAAGATGGAATCTTTGTGCATCAATCCAAATACATCAAGAATCTACTCAAGAGATTTGGATTTGAAACTGTCAAGACGAAATCAACACCAATGAGTCAAGCCAGCAAGCTGACAACAGATGAAAAAGGTGTAGATGTTGATATTCGTAAGTATAGAGGTATGATTGGTAGTTTACTGTATCTTACTGCTTCTAGACCTGATATAATGTATGCAGTTTGTGTATGTGCTAGATTTCAATGCAAGCCTAAGGAATCCCATTATAATGCTGTTAAGAGAATATTTAAGTATTTAAGTGGTACTATCAATTTGGCTTTATTTTATCCTATCACAAATGCATTTGATCTTGTTGGGTATAGTGATGCGGATTATGCAGGTTGTCACACTGATCGAAAGAGTACAAGTGGTGTTTGTGCATTTTTAGGCCAGAGTTTGGTCACTTGGCAATGCAAGAAGCAGAACTCTGTTGCTTTTTCAACAGCTGAGGGGGAGTACTTGGCAGCTGGCAGCTGTTGCTCTCAAATGTTGTGGATGATACAAACACTAAGGGATTTTGGAATCAAATGTGGAAGGATTCCAATATATTGTGACAATACAAGTGCTATCAACATTTCAGAAAATCCTGTCAATCACTCAAGAACAAAGCATATCGATGTGAGACATCATTTCTTGAGAGACAATGTGGCAAAAGGGAAGATCAAGCTGATTTTTGTGCCTACAGAGTATCAGCTAGCTGACATCTTTACAAAGCCATTGGCAGAAGAGAGATTTTCTATTATTAGAAGGGAACTTGGCATGTGTAACATCTAATCAGCAAGCTGAAACCAGGTTTTTCGTAATCTCAGCTTACTGAGTACCCTCTTAAACATTTGGTTAAATTGATTTATGTTACATGCATTATATGAATTTTGTGCCCATTGCTGGTAGGTTGGTAAAGTTCCACTTACTTGTAAGTTGTGCATGTCTATTAGAGTTTCTATGTGTGTTAAATGCTATTAATTGTTTAAACATTGCTTTTAAATTGATAATCTAGTCCGTATTTAACTAGATAAGCCTTATCTGATTAGTTTTTAATTTTATATAATTATCTGCTTATCTGATAAAAGATGTTTAGTTTATATAGGGCTGGGGGTTTTATAAAAACTTTTTATTCAAATAATTCTCAAAATACACTCTCCTTATATTTTAAAAGAGGAGTTGTAGAGGCACTCCATTCTCGGTATCTCAAGTTCATTTTTCCCAAACCCAAGATTGGATCTAGGGTGTTCAACATCGTCTTTGGTAAATATACTCTTTCAGTGATTGTTTCAATAGGTCTCTATTTCAAAATGAAGAGCACACGTCGTACTAGGGCTTCGGTCTCAGTTCCAAAGGACACCAAAAATAAGAGGAAGTTACTGGATGAGGAGGAGATTGTGGTTGCTGTCGATAGTGGTGATGAGTTCTCTGGTATCAATCGCTTAGTGGATCGTGATTTGACTCCATCAAAGCGGCTCAAGTTTGGTTTTAAGTTTATTACAGAGGAGTTAGAACAGAGGTTCCATGTACTTGACCTAGGCAATCGCAGAGTCATTCCTGGAAAGCCTTTATCTGGTAAGACTTTCGTTTCTTGTGGTGCTGTTAAGATTTTTTCAGACTTAGGGTTTGAGTCGTTTTTAGTTGATATGCTGAAAGATGTTTACCCAGACTATGTGTATGAGTTTTATGCAAATTTTATTCCGGATCAGTTTGGTAATTATGTGTCTTTTGTTCGTGGGAAGAAGATAACTCTTAATGTTCATGTCCTTAATTGTATCTTAAGAGTTGAGAATGCCTCTGATTTGTCTGTGTACACCAAGAAGGGTCCCAAGGTGTTGGATGATTTATCTGCTTTAGATCAGTTGAATGCAATTAGGGGTATGCATGGTATACTTGAGTTTTGTTGTCCAACAACATCTTGTGTAATTCCCATGGCTAATTTGTTGTTCAAGATTTGCATATCAAATATTTGTCCTAGGCTGGGAAGCAGGTCTAATTTTAACTGTCAAGACATTGTGTTAGTTGCTATGTTGTTGCTGGGAAGAAAGTTTAATTTGTCTGAGTTAATTTTGAAGCATATGATGGATGTGTATGATGGTAACCCTGGTTGTGGTTTACCATATGGGTTGTTATTAACAAGGGTTTTTGATTGGTATGGAGTGGAGTTTTCTGATGTGGATAAGCACTCAGTAAAAGAGTTTTTGGATGGGAAGAGTTTGCAACAATCTCACTTGAAGGTGGAGAAGGATGGCACTTTGGTGCAGTTGGAGATTCCTACTCCTTCACCTATTGCTAAGTCAGCAATGACAAGTGGTTCTGATTCTGAGATGCTACAGTTTGTTAAGAAAGTGAATACTGATCAGGTTCTGGTGATTCAGAAACTAAATGAAGTACTGGATGAACTTAAGTTTTTGAGGGAGTGTGCTTTTGGGCCAAGGACTCCTGCTACTGTGTCTGCACACACTACCAGGTCTGGTGAAGATGCTTCTGTAGATTTGGATGGGTTGCAGGGTTTAGCTGATGCAGCAAGGAAAATGGTGGATCCAGTGGCTGATCAACCAGCTGAGAAGGTCAAGTCTAAATCTCCAGAAGACACGATTGCAGCTGAGGATGCAGAGGAAGATCTTGTGGATGCCTAACTCTACTCTTTTAGATGATTAAGGGGGAGTATTAGGAGAATTTGATGAATTTTTTATGTTTATGTTTTAAAAATATTTTCTGGGGTTTTAGATTTTATTCCATTTTATGTTTGCTGGTATGTCTGAATATTTGGGTCTGGTTGTTATTTTTGGATAATTGCTGGTGATACATGCTAGTAAGCATGTGTTTGGTTTGATGGATATTATTTGCTAGTGCATGTTGGTATGCATGTTTTATGAAATGCTATGATTTTGGTTTAAATCTAATTGTTAAATGCTTAGCATATCATATTTGCAATTTTATATCATGTGTTTACATGATTGCAGGAATTTAGGGGGAGTATTCTATTCTCCTAAATTATTTTGTGATAATCATCAAAAAGGGGGAGATTGAAACCCTTTTGTATTTTGATGATCACTGTTAGCAAGCTGAAAGCTTGTATTTGATATAAAATAGCAAGCTGTTATATGTGGACTAACATGTTTTTGCAGGTATCAGCTTGCTGATATAACTTGTCAGTATAACATGTTGTAATACATTGACAGCAAGCTGAAAGTAGGAAAACAGGGCGTTTAAGCGAGCTGACAGCAGAAAATTTTCTGTCTCAGCAAGTTGACACTGGAACGCAGAAACTGTTGGATTTGCAAGGAAGTCCGATTTTATTGGAGAAATTATAGGATCTTACTTGTACAAGTCTATCTAATATATATATGGTTATATATTATATTAGAGCTCAGTTTTAATTAATTCAAACATATTTTATTATTCAAATTATCTTTCCTACTTAATAGGAGTTGGAGTTTGACTAAAACTTATCTTCTAAAACCAACTCTTATCTATACTATATTGAGGCTGATTTTAAATTGTTTCTATTATCTCTTATCCTCAATATTGTTTAAACATATATAATATATCTTATCCTAACTAATTCAAACGTTGTAATTTCAACGTTAGTTTGGCTTTGATAAAATCGAATATATATATATACAAGTGTGTATAGCTTTTCTCAAAAAACCAAGTGAAGATATACTGATTTGAAAAATACATACACACTTCTTTTCAAACTCAAAACGATCTTAGCAAATATCTTGAGCTCTATTATTCTATATAGTTATATATATACGTGAGAGCTTATAGTTTGAGTTGTAAATTTCATTCACTTGTATTCGTTTGATTGTAATCAAGTTGTGGATGGATTGCTAGGCTTGTGAAACAGGGTTCAAGAGAACTAGAAGCTAGAGAAGGCTATGCTAGGGTAGTATAGTGCTTAGAGGGCAGAATAGTTCAGTGGAACAGGTGTTTCAGCAAGCTAGGATCAGCTGCATGGGATAAAGGGTGGAATATTATTGTAATCTGTAATAGTGGTTGATTTGATTAATAATATTCTCTCTTACCAGTTGGTAGGGGACCAGGACGTAGACCATAGGAGATTAGGGGTCGAACCTGGCTAAAAGACTTGGAGTTATTTACTTTTTCTGTACTGCATTGCATATAGCAGCTAGCTGACAGTGTCTGTTAATCAATCTTAGCTAGCTGACAGGTTTAATAACTTGGTAAAATTAAAATTGGTCATTGTTAGCCTTAACACCTATTCACCCCCCCTCTAGGTGTGCATTTTCAATACACACATCAAGGTATATATATATATGTAAAAGCCAAAAGGAGTTAAATAGCTGTTCAAATTTTATATTCCAAACGTACCCCTGATCTATTTACATTAATATCAATATTAGATGTAAATGTTGCAATTTGACAATGAATTTAAAAAAATAGACTACAAACTGATTTGTTCAAAAGTATGAATACTAAAGTGTGTTTCATTCAAAGTAATAGCGTGCAAAGTGAATATTAATCTTGTTTTTATCTAAAGTGTCTCGGAGATATATTAGTATTTGTTTGTTATACTTTTTTTTGATTATTATTTTATAATAATAAAATGTGTTCTTTTTTATTCACAAAATAATCTTAACATTATATTTAATAATAAGTATTAGTTTTAGATAATTACCTAAAAATAACTTTAGAAATATTAAGGTTTTTTTCTAATATGTCCAATTTTAAAAAATTATTTACTAATATATCCCATTAATAATTGTATTTATAAATATATCTTAAATTCAAAATATTACCAATTTTAAAATAATTTTAGTTAACTTCACTACTTTATTATTTTTAAATGACATAGATAACCTTTCTACCTAATAAATAAATAAAGTAGAACAAATTATTTACATATGCCATGTGAACAAATATATATAGCAAAACAAATATACATAGCAGGCATGTATATTTTTTATATTTCTGTTATATACATATAGATAAATATTAGAAATGTCATTGTTTACATTCTTGAATAGCCTCTGTAGTCTTTATATTACTCCATGAACTCATTGTTGAACTTCTTGAAACTAGACATGATAGCAAGCATGTTCTCTTCACATAATAGTCATCGGATGGAACACTCAGTGTTGTTTGCCGCGTGTATATTTTTCATACGTTTTTTTAGTTAAATTATTTTTAATTCTGTAGTCTTTATATTACTCCATGAACTCATTGTTGAACTTCTTGAAACTAGACATGATAGCAAGCATGTTCTCTTCACATAATAGTCATCAGATGGAACACTCAGTGTTGTTTGCCGCGTGTATATTTTTCATACGTTTTTTTAGTTAAATTATTTTTAATATTTTCTGTTAATTAATTATCAATTGATTTATCTTGATTTTCATAGCACGGTAACTGACTTTAATTTGAAAATAACTTTGAACATATGAAAATAGGGGTGAGATCTAGAAAATACGTATGCTCTATGAGGATTTTGGAGTATATGGCTTCTATGCCGTTGGATGGATGGACGGTCTGAATTTTGAAAAAAATAGGATAAGCCGTTGTTAATAACAGAGGCTCGTGCACGAGCCGTTGTTAATCGCTGTTAATAACAGAGACTCGTGCACGAGCCGTTGTTAATCGCTGTTAATAACAGAGACTCGTGCACGTTAATAGTGGCTCGGTATACACTAACCGAGAATCATAATAAAAAGAACTTGAAACACCCATACTCCCGTCATTAAATTTATCTCCATCTTCACTCATATTCCTCGTCCTCTTCCTCCCCAAACCCTCACCCTTCCCTAAATTCCCCATTTCACCCTTCCCCGAGCCTTGTCAAAAAAAAAATAGCCCTCTGCACCCTCACACCCACACTTGATGAAACTTCAAGTGACCTCAAAATCTTACTACCATTGCTCCTACCACAAAACAGAGCATCGTCGTTATTATTATTATTATCATCTACCAAACAAGTCTCATCAAACTTAATTGGATTAAATCCGATATCAACCCGGTCATTTATCCATCCAACGACATAGAAGTCATATATTCCAAAATCCTTAAAGAACATACATATACCCTAGATCTCACCCCTTGAAAATAGACTCTGTATAAAAGGTTGACTACAATAACCATAATCATGATCACAATCTTTGGAGATAAAAAGTAATAAAGTTTATCATCCGCTCCCAATAGTATAAATCAAACACCAAAAGTTAGTTTTAGGACACTGCCTAGCACTTTTGTGGTTTTCATAGTTATTATTCTCATGTTTGTACACATTTAATTTCTGAACAGTTGGTACTTCGTGTCAAAAAATCGTAGAAGTTAAAATCACTAGCCCCCTCTACTAGCATAAACCTCGTCTGAAATTTCTCTTAAAACCAATATTTTATACGATCTCTTAAAATCTAATTATGTATTGTATTAGAGGCATTCTAATCATATTTAATAGACAAATATTAATATTTATAATTTAATTATATTTATATAAGTTAAACATGAGTTAAAAGTTAACCATGTGACATATTTATAATTATTGAATAAAAAATGACATATTCATAAATTACCTCGTTAATTTGGTACATATTATACAAATTCTGAAATATTAAACTTATTACTAAATTAAAATCAATTTAAACATAATATGTAATTATATGTAATTTTTTAATTTAGCAGGGGCCTATATGCAAAACCTTAGCAGTTCACAGTCCTCTTGCTTCACCATAAAACTTGCGGCTTCTTCAAAGAAATAGACACAAAATACAACCAACACACGAGAAAAAAAGTGATGTTAATAACTCATTATCTCCCAAGATTATCCATACCCATTACCCATTCTACATTTTTTCACACCCAAATCTTCTTTTTTACAAAACCCAAACTTTTAATCTCCTCAACCCTTACTTCCCCACCAAAAATTTCACATTTTTCTTCAACTTCCACCATTCCATCACTTATCCATCAAGAAACTACTGATTCTGAACAACCCGATCTTCAAATTCCACTTGAAAAGCTATTTGTTCCCCCTGATACTGAGATTTCATCAGCAGTTGTTCCAAGAATTTTAAAGGGTTCTAATATTGTTGTTAGTAAGTATGCTAGAGATGCTCAGATAAATCAAGCCGAGTTTATAAAAAGTAGTGTTGATACTGAGAGTTGTCCTTGTGATGGGGCTCCTGAGTTTGCTCTTGTTGGGAGGTCTAATGTGGGGAAATCTTCTTTGTTGAATTCTTTAGTTAGGCGAAAGAAGCTGGCTTTAACTTCCAAGAAGCCTGGTACGTAGTGTGTCGGAATATGTATGTGTAACTGTTTTTTGTTTAGGTGTTCTTTGTGATTTCTTGATGTAAAGATAGAATCTTTATTGTTGTTATATGCTGATAAGGTAGATGATACTTTAATGAGGATAAAGTAGTCTGCGAAGTTATGTAGTGTAAAAATAGATGATATCCAATCAAGCCCCTTTAATAAGAACTTGTGGTTTTTGTAAAGTTGGTAATTTGACACGATATTGGAGCTATGTAACATTAGAGGTCTAATTTGAACGTGGTATCCTGTATCATGTTCACAAAATTTAAATTGGACACTGAAGTTAAATATTGCCTCAAAAGAGATGGGATTTCTATCTGAAAATGTGGGATTTCTAGTGAGAGGGAGTGTTTATACATGTGTGTGTGAATTAGTTAAACACCTTTCTGAAGATGTGGGATTTCTAGTGAGAGGGAGTGTTTATATATATGTGTGTGAATTAATTAAGCACCTCTACTGACACATTAAGGTTTTTGGAGAGTTGTAACTTAACAGTCAACACTATGTTTTTTTTTGGCGCATAGTAAATTATCACCATGTGATAGTAAATAGTTGAGTCAAAGATAAGATAAGATTATACAACAGGTAGAAACAAATACAACTATGTTTTGGTAGTATAAAAAAGCAAGAGCTGATGGAATTATACTGGGTATTGGGCGTCTATCTAGCATATTGAAGAAATGTTGTTTAGTTAAATAAGGTTAATAATGGTGTGGAATGGAGGTGGATTATTATATTAATCAAGTCCATTTGGTTCTTGAATATATCAGCAGACGCCTCCTTTTTCCTCATGGATGCATGCATTACATTATTATTACTTGTAACAGTTGCAGAACGGATCACTTCGTCAGTTTTAGCTGTTATGTATATATGATTAGTGGTAAATTCCTATCCCCTTTCCCCTCCCCACGAGAAGGTCATGATCATGGGTTTGAAACCCCTCTTGCGGTGCAGAAAAGATATTAAACTAATACTTCGTTGTAGGGGTATATATTGCTTAATAAAACTCTGGAATCGTACATTGTTGTTGTAGGTTGAGGGCAGTTGTATAGTATTTGCGCTTTTATGAAACTACAGGTACAGGGATTCTAATGTTGGTCATACGTATATAATTACTAATATATTATAACTTTGGAACAATATTTTTCTGTATATCATAGTTTTAGAAAATAAAATAGGAAAGAGTTAGGCTGCATGAATTATGACAAACTATTAGCATGGTTCAAATGAATGTGAAGAGGGGAGAGAATATTGAGTTAATGAATTGGAAAATGCAATGGCTTGACAATGATTTTATTTATTCGGTTTATTAAAATAAATATTGATATTAGTTCACATCTATCAAATGAGACCCACCCAAGTAATTAAGCAAATTACCTTGTATATAAAAGAGATTCAGAGATCTGCAAATGCACAGCTTCAAGAGGTGCATGTAGTAAAAGTTTGGTGCATTGATAGTTTCAGACAAACGTCGACTGTATGAAGAATTAATGGTAGATTTCGTTTGGAACTGAACTCTGATATGTATATTATTTTTTTCCTACTTGCAGGGAAGACACAATGCATCAACCATTTTCGTATTAATGATAGTTGGTATCTGGTGGATTTGCCTGGATTTGGGTATGTATTGGTTCTGGCATAACATAATAATATTAAATACATCTATCAGGAACGTGTACACGTGTCTTTTGGCTCGTTTTTGTTGAAAAGTAAGATTATCTGTAGTTTCAGGGACTGATGTGCTTCCTATTACTTTGTGGTTATCATCAGGTTATACCTAGTGCCATAGTATGTCCATGCATTCAACAGTATTCTTTTAACGCTATTCAAGTAAGTTGGAAAGGAGATTAAAAGTAACTACTGTAAAGAAAAATAAGAAATTGTCTAACTTTATGTAGTAGTAGAAGTGTAGAACATTGTATAGCGGTTAAGTCGATCATGGTATAACTTTCTGTTCTCTTCATGCACTTTCTTAGAGACAACATTATATTGAATTGGCCAGTAAAATGTGATTCTAAAATCGTATATTCATATGATATTACCCATTAGAATTAAATGTAAGTTATCTAATTTTATTTTTTCAGTAAATATGAAATTGTCTCAATTTGTTAGGAGCCTTTAAACATTAAAGCATGCTCCTTCCATTTAGACTTGAAAATTGGCTTACAGTGATTCATATTGAGTTTGCGTTTGTCTTGGGAAGATCATTGCAAAAGAGTGGAATTGGGTTTACTCTGTAATTAGTTGGACAAAGTTGTTAGTTTTTTTAGTTAACCTGCTGACTACAAATCTTTATATAATAAACAGATATGCATCTGCACCAAAAGAACTCAGGACAGATTGGGCCAAATTCACTAAAGATTATTTTCTGAATCGATCGACACTAGTTTCTGTGTTTCTTCTAATTGATGCTAGCATTCCAGCCAAGAAAATTGATCTTGAATATGCAAGTTGGCTGGGTCAAAACCAGGTACCATTACTGAATTTAGAAAATAAATTAATCTCTTTTTTTTTTTGCATTCTTATTACTGATTACTTGCTGCACTTTAAGTGATAAATTTAGAACTTTTTATCTGCTTTACTGCTGTGCCCAAAGTTTTTCAAATAAAAATCATTTTCCTTCTTTTTTTTCCTTTCTAAAGATTTTATATTTTTATAAAGCCACATAAAATTGGAACTATTTAGTATTGATATGCTGTCCTTGTTATGGTTAATCATAACTTCAAATTAGATCAACAATTTCCTGTAAAAAGAAAGGTATATTTTAAGATCATCTTTCTTTAATGGGCTCCTAGGAGGCGGACGTATTACCCAGCTGATCTCATCAGTACTCCCAAAAGTGGTAGTTGGATTGCTGGAACAAGCTTGATATTCTATCCTAAAACTACCAAAACTATTATATTACCCACAGCTTTAAAAAGCTGGTAAATGTTAATTTTACATATATTCTGGTTCTTATTTTTCAGATTCCCATGACATTAGTCTTCACGAAATGTGACAAGCGAAAAAAGAAAAAGAACGGAGGAAAACCACCTGAAGAAAATGTGCAAGATTTTCAGGAGTTAATACAGGAGTTCTTTCAAGCAGCACCACCTTGGATCATGACTAGTAGTGTAACCAATCAAGGCCGCGATGAGATACTCTTGCACATGGCTCAGTTGCGGAACTACTGGCTCAAGCATTAAGAAGACTTATCAGGTGTTTTCTACTGGAACTCGTCTTGCCTAGCTTCTTGATGCACAAGTTCTTTACAGCAAATTGGTTTTAGGTTTGTAGACTGTTAAAATTTCAGCTCTCGTGATCTACTCCGAAACCTGTAAACTTACCTGAATTGCTGCTATGGATGTCATTGTCTAGCAATCCTAGACAAGGAGGTAGCAAGACACTTCTCCATTGAGATCTGTTAATATATTACCTTAGTCCAATCATGGTGCACACCTGAGTACCTGACCATGTATTATGTGAACTAACTGAAAAACGATAGTAGCAAACATGGGAACCCGTCATCATATGAACTATAGCCGGTTTTTTCACAATATGTAATGCAATTGTTAAATGTTGAATATTGTTGCTCACGAGTTCTCAATTTGATCTTCTAGCTATATTTTGTTTTATCATTTGTGGGAAAGAGGTGCGGACAAGAACATTTGTGCAAAACAACTCAGCACACAAGCTGCCGAGTAATAAAATGTTCTAATATTCAACTAACCTTTGCACTGATGGCAGTAAGTAGGGCACCGATGACTAGAGGAGGCCAAACAAGCGGGCTGGGTGAGCCGGTTTGGTCACCAAGTGACTCGGGCACGACACGCAGCGGTAGACTAGCCGAGCCGGGTTGGAAAAAGTATGGATCGTGAACACTCGTCGAGTTTGGCGGGTTAGGCAGGTCTGATTTTTTTTTGATTTTTTATTCAATTTAGCTATTGCAGTCCAACGGTCCGCGTGCCAAATTAGTGGGTTTGGCGAGTCACTATCAATTTTGTAATATGAAAAACTTAGAGTGAAACTGTCTTATATTTTAATATATATTGAATACGCTTTATTTTTGCATTTTTCTTTTTTAAAAAATAAATACTTATTATTACACTCTTTTATTTCGTATGCACATATCTTTTTTGAAAATAAATAAAAAATTTAAGGTCGGGTTTTATTTCATTTTTTAAAAAAAATAAATACTTATTTCATACGAATATTTTTGGAATAAAAGAGGACGGTATCTCTATAAAATTTATTAATTAAAAAATATTTTATAAATAATTTGAGAGGACTTTTCTCTAAAAAGAGAGAACAAACAACATGTATATAATAAACATATTAAAAAAAATGATTTGTTTATAGTACTAACCGCTTGTGCTAATAAAATTCCGTTTAGTATTATTTGCTAAATTATAGTTATTTTAATTTTTAACATATATATTAATGTATAAAAAATATAATTATATTTATTATTAAATTCAAAATTATAATTACACTTATTATTTATGAACAAAAAGAGTATATTTTAAGAAACTGTCTAACGTAATTGAGAAAAAAATGAACATTCATTTCAGCAAGGGTCATGACTCATATGTATTGTCAAAGAAAATAAATTTATATTATAAATTAAAGCATATAAAATACTCCCTCCGTCCCAACCAATTCTTTACACTTTCCTTTTTGGGACGTCCCACCCAATTCTTTACATTACTAAAAATAGTAACTTTTAACAATAAATATATTATTACATCCACTACTTCACTCCACTTTTTCAACACTTTACACTATTACACCCACTACTTCATTTATTTTAACAATAAAATCACTATTACACCCACTATCCTTGGTCTCCGTGCCCGGACCAAATGTAAACATTTGGCCGGGACGGAGGGAGTAAGATTTTAAATTATAAACAAAAGACATAGAATAACTTAGTTGCGAGTGATAAGAATGTTAGGCCGGTTAGGTGAGTCGCACGTGTCGAGCCGTGTCGGTTCGGTTTCATCGCGGGTTCCGGCTCAGTGGAAGCCAACTCGTATACAGCACGTTGTCTCTCCCGGTTTGTGCCGGTTCATGAACCAACCCGGTTTAAGTCGCTTGACATGAGCCAAACTGGTGAGCGGGGGTGAGTTGGGGCGAACTATGCCGGTTAATTATGAGGTAATTATGAGCCGAGGCGAGTTGGGACGAGCCAAACCGAATTCTTTTATACTCAATTCCGTAATTTAGTTTAATTTTAATTTAAATAAAAATAAGTTGATCAATTTCAACCAACAAATTAATTATATTTATAAATAATACAATTTTTAAAAAATGTCATTAAAGACTTCCGTTAATTTATTGCAAGGAGGAGCTTTTTAATTTATAAAATTTTTAATCAAAAATTTATAATTATAATTCAAAATTTGGTCAATTTACTTCTGAAAAATCAAATGAGACAAAAACATGGGACATGCATTAACAATTTGGAGAGTGGATAGCTAGTTGGGATTTGGGAGACAACCTGATGACTGATGACAGCATTATATACAGATTACAGAATAACAAACCATCAATAGTATGCATGGATAAAACTATTAAAGTATGGACTCTTATGTTCTCAATTTATGGGGGAAACAAAGGAAATTGGAAAGACCTGGTCAATTCAAGAACATAAGTATACAAGCCATGGCAAAATCAATGCTAAAACTGGTACATTTGTTTGACATCTAATATCAGGTCGAATTAACCTCATTCCGAGCCTATATGTACTCACATTCTCAATGGTTTCAAACCAAGAGATGCCCTGAGTCTGTTTGCTTCTGCAATTTCTGGATCTGGGTGGTCTGTTCCATCATCCTTCTTCTCCTTTTTCTCTTTCTTCTCTTTCTTTTCCTTCTTCTTCATGTCATCACGGGTACCATCTTCAAGCCCATCGCCATGCTTTCTTGGGCTGGCACTTCCACGATGTCTCCTGCGGCGTTCTTCTCCATCACGATCTTTGCGATCCCTACTTCTACTTCGGCTCCTTGAATGACTCCTCCGCCTAACACGGTCCCTGTCTCGTCTATCTCGCTCTCTACCTTCCCTGTCCCTTTCTCTCTCCCTATCTCGGCCATAGTCCTTTTCATCTCTCAGGCTATAACGGTCCCTATCTCTTTCCCTGTCCCTGTCACGCCCTCTTCCACGGTCTCTATCATAGTCTCGATCATATTCCCGATCATAATCTCGGTCCCTAAAAAAGGAAGTATAAGAACAAAAAGCATGAAAGATTAAGCTCCAAAAACAAAAACAATTAAGTATCTACAACACAAACAGTGCCTCCATGAATTTATTTCTAAAAATACTGTTTTGTAAAATAAAACTTTGCATGCCTTTGAGAAGCATTTTTAACTAAGTATTCAACTGCCTAACAACAAACATGGCAAGTGATTAAAAAGAATAGAAAGAAGGTCAATGCATAATTTTCTGTTGAGGCGCTGCAAGACAGTAGGGGCGTGAGATTCAGTAATCCAATGTGATGTACATACAAGCTTTAACATTAACATGCAGAAACAAACCTGAAACCCCCCATACAACCAACTATTTTGTAAAACAGGAATGCAAGAAATTCAATTCCAGTTTCCGCACAATACATTCTAATTCCAGGCCACGATGCTCAAACTCAATTCGACTGTGAAAACAATATGGAGCCCAGATCACACAACATATATACTCAAAGTGTGGGTGGAGATTTTAATACACTAAGTCTGAGTTCAGAGCTATTAAATTGTAGGAATACAGGACTGTGTGATCCATCATACTTCCCTCTATACACTGTCAGTATAAAGAAACCTGGCAGGATCATAGCTCATTTTAGGAAGCTGTTTTATGCCTCTGTTGCTATAATAGCTATAACAGTTGCACATATTTTTTTAGGTGAATGTGTGTGAGCATGCAAGTGTGTTAGTGAAATATCTAACAACTTCCACAACTTGTAGACTAATAACCTATACATATCAATAAATTTCTGCAAGAGAGCCACTGAATCGAAGAGAAACACATACCTGTATCTGTGACTGTCTCGTCCTCTTTCTCTATCTCTTTCCCTAGCTGGGCTGCGTCCACGGTGATGAGCCTGTTGCGTTAAAGAAAATATCAACAAATGTAAGATCAGACCACAACAAACTTCGAGAAAGTAGAAGCATAAAACAGTGCTTGCAGAAAATAATTTTATCACAGGATAATGTTAAGAAACTAGAAGCATAAAACAGTGCTTATAGAGAATAATTTTATCAAAGGATAATGTTATATACCTTGTCATTATCTGCATCATCTATATCAGCCATGATATGATCATCCTCATCTTTTTCCTCTTCTTCCTCAAAGTCATCTTCAAGTGCACTTTTCCTGGGTTCAAGTGCACCAATAGATTCGATAGTCCATCTGCAATTGTTAAAATTTTCATTTTAGATAACTGTAGAAAGCTTGATAGCAGGGGAAAAGGACAATCACCACAAGCTAAATAATAACCTAGCCCACTGCCAGTGCCCAAGTGAATGATATTTTATAACCAAATAAGCAATTGTGTCTTATACGGCCACATAAAATGCAGAACGCAGAGTTGAAAACATAAACATTGAAAGCAGACACAATCCAAGATGAACAACTAAAGAAGCAAGATGATTCAAACATTAAACCTAATAACTTAAGATAAACATATAGATAAAACGAGGATGATAAATTATTGCAAGCAAAAATACCTTTTCTTCATGCGCGGAAGAGCAATATCACAAGAATAATCTTTCGTCAAAAGTTCATCAATAACCTCATCCATGTGTGTCAAAGCAAAACCTGACAAAATCACATACTATTCTTAGCACAGTATTCAAAAATTGCATGAATAAAGCATAACCACCACTTGAACAACATGCAAAAAACATATCGACCCAAAAAATTAGTAAATAGCTTACTTCCGTCAGCTAATTGACGTCTCAATTTTCGATAGTCGTTGTATAAAGGCTCCAAGTAACGGTAAACATCAATATCAGTCCCAGTAAGCCTCAGATAAAAAGCTCCGAGAACTCTCACATATCTGCAATGCAACATTAAATAACAATTAAGCATATTCACTTAAATTCACAAATGAAACACCAACATGCATACTGTGTGTGTCTGTGTGTAAATACAGTAATCACTTGTATCCACACAATATATCCTCTCAATTAACTCAAGCAGATTCTCAAATTAAAACAGTAACAATAACTCGTATTATAAACACAATATACACACACATATATGCATACACTTAAATTCAGTGTGGCGTGTGTGTGAATGGATTCAAAATTACATAAAACAGGAACGTAGTAGTTTGTGTGTGCGGTCCTGATTTGAAAAACTCTAGTACAATACACCAATTTAAAAAAATAATAAACACACATACTCCAATTCACAAGTGTGTGAACGGACACTACTAACTTGATAAAGTGAATTACAATTGGCAAACTAAATACATGATAAACAAAAATACAGGCAAACAAGCATACTGACTTGTAATCTTCATTTTTTGATAAACTAATCACAATTTGCAAATTAAAACAGGATAACACTAATATACAGACACTAGTTTGTGCGTGCGTGCGTGTGTGTGTTCACGCATATACTTCAATTGGCAAATACTCTCTCTCTCTCGAACTGATAATCTCAAACACTCACATTTCCTCTAGTACTGATAAACTGAATATTAAACAAATTGAAAAGGCAATATACAAAGATGAGAGAGAGAGAGAGAGAGAGAGAGAGAGAGAGAGACTTGTAATCTTCGTTTTTGATGAACTCGACAACAATATCCTTCTCGGGCTGAATCTGAAGCATTTTAGTAACGAGACACATGAAAGGCGTGGGCCTGCGATTGCCACCGTAAGTGCCGCCGAGATGATCGAGCTCAATGGCCTTGTCCACCAGCGTCTCGGCGGTCAGTCCGAAACATTGCTCCTTCCAGTAGGTGTTTTGGTATATCTTGTTTCTCAATATCTTCTCTATTAGGTTTTGGGGATTCGTGCCCTTTATGTTCTTCGCCGCCGGGTCCGTACGATTCGCCATTGATCTTATTAGACTAGATTCGATCCAATTTGTTTTTGTGTTTGTGTGTGTGTGTGTGTGTTTCGGGGGAGATTGGGAGTTTCAAACCCTAGCTACCCCCCACCCCCTTCGTTTCTCTTTCAATTGTATGTATATCCAACTCAAAATCTAAAACAACTTGTTCACTTCCGTTCATATTTAAATTCACTATACTACAATTTTATAAATAATTATAAATTTAATATATATATAAATGAATATTTATTATTATTATATTTTACTTATTTATTATTTGTGAAGTTCATATATTATATCTTATATATAATTAGAATAAAATAATTAATATAATTTAGTCGTTAGGTGTATATGTGTAATTTTTAAATATTATTAATCAATTAATTAATTGATTAAAACTCGATTCCTCATGATAAGAATTAACTAATATTATTTATAAATAAAATGATTAAGGCTCAATTATTAATAAAAAATAATAATGAACTTAATATTGTTTTTAGAAACAAATATATTAAAATTGAATATATATATATATATAAATTTAATTTAAAATATAAGCTATATATAATTATAATTAGAGACTTATGACTAACGAATGTTATAATTTATATTTGAAACGGGTAATTAGGGAGTATTTTGAACTTTCAAACCATGCATCAACAGATTTTAACACTAAATATTAGTCATTTAGATTTATGATACTCATTTTTACGAAACAACAGTCTATCGTTTATGTCCCGAAATAGTGAAACCAGAGGAATCTACTATAATATTAACTCACTTTTATGACATTCAAGGGAATATAGAGTTGAGAGAAATCTAAGTGCTTGTTTGGTATATTAGGGTAATTAACTTCCTATATATTAAGTTGTACTTTTCATTTTTATAAAGTTTTTAGAAAGTGAAATAATTGTGTTTGGTTGTCATATTGGATTTTACACATACTGGATATCTATTTCCTACATGTTGTTTGGTTGATTTCTTAACTTCCTGGATAATATATTTTCAATGATTTAAATGACCTTAAAAATTAGTAATTACTTTTTTTATAAAAAATTGTAATTACATTTTTTTATAAATAAAACTTGTATGATATTTATGTACCTAATTGTTTATTCTCTAAAAAAGAAATAATTACCTAAAATTATTTATAATTATCAAAATAAAAAATAAAAGCAAAGAACAATTATAATTTAAATAACAATGTTTGTAATCCCAAATGTAAACATTAACCCAAGAGTTTTAAGCACATTATTTCGAAATGAAATTAGTAGAATACACGTTCTACATAGCTATAGATTCTAAAACATAAATATAAATTATAAATAATACTTATTTTAATTTGACGGATCTGGAAGCAGCAAGTCTTGAATATAAGCAAAAATCAACCTCTAAAGGATTGAGTGCAATTTTTTTTATGCTAGGAGAACTTGAGTAGTAGTTAATTCTCCGAACTTTCATCACTTCTTTAAGTCACCTGCATTCTTCACTCAGCTGATTCAGACTCGTGTTAAAAGCTCTAATACCAACTGTAACTAAACATAGTTTATTGGTGCAGGTATCTTAATATTTGTAATAACAATTAAATGCATCAATTCGACTATAATTTCCATAAGCATAACCAGCATATGTCTGTATAATTTCCGTAAGCAGTTAAAAATTTTCTTTGACCCAGCTGATGATATTCAGATAGATTGAAGAACTCCATTATTATCACAGGACTAAATAGATAATAATATTCATTGCAATCTTCGATTAATCTTATCAATTTCACCAAGTCTCAAATAACACAGATCTATAAATTAAGTAAGAAAAATAAGTACTTGAGTTTTTCTGATCAGTTAACAGATTTCTCTTTAGAGGAGCTATGAAGAAGATGATGATTAGTTTTGGGATAGGTAAGATATATCCGTATATATGTATACATATAACTACTGTTGTTCCCGCTTTATCGTTGTATATTTACCTGCCCTTTTTAGATTATATAGGATAATACTGTAAATTAGGACGCTAATGATACGAGAAGTGTAAATGACCGAGGGGTACTGGGTTAGCCACTTCCTATATTATCTAGGAATTTGAACTTCCCAAGGAATTTCTATTTCCTATATATTAAGCAATCAAACAAGTATATCAAATATTAATCCCTAGGAAGTCTAAATTCCTATATAAATACCTGCATACCAAACAACCTCCTAGTCTGATGAGAAAATATTTAGTGGGTTCTCCTTGGCCATTCTCAGCGGGGCAACCGCAGCTTTGGTTGGATAGAGTGGAAGTGGAAAGTCCACTATGATAAGTCCGATTGAGAGATTTTGTGATCCACAAGACGGTGAGGTTCTTATAGATGGTACAAATTTTAAAGAATTTCGGCTTAAAATGAATTAGAGAGAAAATCGGCCTTGTTAGTCAAGAACCTCTATTGTTTTCATCTAACAAAAAAGATAACATTTATTACGCTAAGGATGGTGCAACTGTTGTGGAGATCAGAGCAACATGTGAGCTAGCAAATGCTGCTAAATTCATTGATAAACTACCTCAGGTTTGGATCTCTTCATATGATTTCTTTATTTCAAACGGTAATAAAAAATTCAATGTTTGTTAGGAAATAATATGTTAACTGGCTCGTGAATTACTTAACAGGGACTGGACACTGTGGTTGTGAGCATGGAACTCAGCTCTCTGGTGGACAAAAGCAGAGAGTTGCTATAGCCAGAGCAATTCTGAAGGACCCGCGAATTCCACTTCTTGATGAAGCAACTAGTGCACTTGATGCAGAATCTGAGAGAATTGTGCAAGAGGCATTGGACATGATAATGGTTAACAGAACCACTGTATTTTTTCACATTGCTTGAGCATACTGATAAATGCTGATATGATTGCAGTGATCTATCAAGGAAAGATGGTTGAAAAAGGTGTCACACAAATTTAAATTTAATATTTTGTTAGTTCATAAATTTTCTCTTCGCTAACAAATCTGTGGTTAGATTTGGAGAAAACAAATTAATTGATGTATTGTTTTGTTAATCAATTTGGCACCCATGTTGAATTACTCGAAAATCCTGAAGGACCATACTCTCACCTTATTAAATTGCAAGAATTGAGCAATAAATGTGTTGATGACCGTGACAAGACAGACATTGGTGCAGAAAATGGTAGAGCTTTGAGTCAAAGGATGTCACATCACAGTTCCATCAGTCGAGTATCATCTGGTATAGGAAATAGTAGCAGCCGTCGTTCACTCACCATATCGTTTCATTTACCCACAAGTCTTGCTGAAATTAAAATAGAAGAACCTGAACCTAAAGACCCTCTCTAGAAAATAAGTCAAAATGTTCCACTTAGAAGGCTTGCATATCTTAACAAGACTGAGATGCTTGTCCTGCTCGCAGGATCTGTAGCTGCTATCATTAACGGTGTTGCATATCCAATATTTGGTGTGCAACTTTCAAGCACTATCAAAACTTTATACGAGCCACCCCATGGATTGAGAAAAGACTCAAAATTCTGGGTTCTGATGTTTGTAGCCCTTGGAATGGCATCATTTATTGCATATCCAGCACAATCATACTTTTTTTGTGGCCGGTTGTAATTTAATAAGAAGGATAAGATCTTTATGCTTCGAGAAGGTTACAAGCATGGAAGTAGGATGGTTCGACAAGCCTAAGGATACAAGTAGAGTAATTGGTGCAAGGCTTTCTACGGATGCAGCCACCGTACGTGCTTTAGTTAGTGATAAGCTTGGATAAATGGTTCAGGATGGAGCTTCAGCAATTTCTGGTCTAATTTTTGCTTTTGTAGCATGTTGGCAGTTGGCATTTATCATCCTTATTTTGATACCCTTGGTAGGACTTAATGGATATGTTCAAACAATGTTCTTATCAGGTTTCAGTGCAGACGCAAAGGTTTGTACACTACTATTCAAAAATATTGCTCTTTATACATCATTTTAAAACTTGCATTTTTTTCATGTTCCAAAAATTCAAAATATCTACAGACAATGTATGAAGATTCAAGCCAAAGTTACAACCGATACAGTGAGAGTATAAGAACAGTTGCTTCTTTCTGCGTTGAAGAGAAAGTAATGAAATTGTATAAAAGGAAATGTGACGGTCCAAAGAAGATTAGTACAGGGCAATGAATGATTAGTGGAACAGGTTAGGGGAATCTCGCAGACTAGAAGATCAGACTGGAAGACTGTCAAATTTGTCTTGACTGTGAAGTCTCAAAAGCAACTGTCTTTCTTGGGAGAATACAGGATATGCAAAAACATTCTCCAAATTGCACAATTCAAAAGAGAAAGATAGAGGTAGCAGAACACTAGTATAGGAATGAAATATTTTTATCTATTGACTAGGGTTTTGTAAAATACTAGAGTTATATAAACAAGTATTGTAGCAAAGTAGAATAGAGCTTTTACAAACTTTATTTTATGAGGATATTACTTGTTCAAAACTCTCAAACAATTTGTAAGAACAAGTAATATTTTTACTTTATAAAAGAAGCCGGGTTTAAGACCTAGACTATTTTTTAGCAAAAATACCTCTAGTGGATACATTCAATCCACCATTAATTTTATATATATCGGAGTGTATTTGTTTTTTTATGTGTAGTTCTGTTTCTTAGTTCATAAAAATTATCAGTTCATTTGCAAATATAGTGAAAAAGTTCAAAATTCTGTATTTGTATTCAACCCCCTACAAATACTTAGTGTATCTGTTCTTGCTCAAGGATTCCTCGGGAAAGTCATCATCTTGACCGTGAGGTTGAGGTGAAGCTTTCTTTTGAATGACTGACATTGTGTGTTGATTAGTGAAGACTTGAGAGTTTTTGTTTTTAGGCTCCAGCTGGAAAGCCTTTAACCTGATTCATTGACAGCCCAACAAAAGGTGGATGAGCGTATCTGTTCTTGCTCAAGGATTCTTCAGGAAATTCGTCATCTTGACTGTGAGGTTGAGGTGAAGCTCCCCTTTGAGTGACTGACGTCGTGTGTTGATTAGCCAAGACTTGAGAGTTCTTATTTTTAGGCCCAGGTTGGAAAGCCTCTAAGATATGATGGGTGAAGTCGGCATCATTTAGGATACAGAGAGGATTGACATGTGAGTTCAGAGAACTCGAATCCGAGGAAATAGAGATATGAAACACGGAAGAGAGAGTTCTAGTAGGACATAACAATGAAGAAAGGAGGGGGGGAAATATAGAAGATGATGAGGAGGCGGTGAAAAAGGGGTAAGTGTTAGAAAGTAGGGGATCAGAAAGAGAGAACGACTCTCATTTGGTTCTTTTCCGCCACTTGCATATACTTGTAGGTATAATATTTGCCATTATACACACATATTGATATTGGGTCTTGTTTTAATTATAACTATGTCAAGATTGTACTTGCAAACTTTGATTCCATTTCTAATGACATATTTCAAATAATAAGATTTGAGTTGCCATTCTAAATTCTAATATTTGTACTAATATTTGAATTATTTGAAATTTAAATAAAATTTAAATTTAAATTCTTATAATTACTCAAACAATTTATTTGATCAAATCTAAATTTTTTAATGAAATTC
The DNA here is from genome assembly GCA_028671895.1 of Oenanthe sinensis. Lineage (NCBI taxonomy): Eukaryota > Viridiplantae > Streptophyta > Magnoliopsida > Apiales > Apiaceae > Oenanthe > Oenanthe sinensis. Next base: position 14,782,397 of record CM053799.1, read on the forward strand.
ATGTTATCAGCCATGCAATAATGTAAATTGAGTAGAATCATTTTGATAGCTAAGTTACACCATTTGCAATGCTATCACGCTCTCAGCTAAATAAAAGAATATATGTTGGACATATCAACACTGAACACTTCTTATTTTGTTGATGGTAGAGGGCCACGCTTGACATGAGTGTAAAAATCATTGTAGTGCTCGCCTTTCAAAAGAAGAGGAGGGGAAATATATATCGGATTTGTTCAAGTTCATTCCTTTAATTTTTATACAGCATATGCTTATTAATTATGGATGACAATGAACATTCATCGATTTTAAAGTAGTTTTTCACCATCATGATATCTACTTTTCTATCCTATTGATGGTTTTGGGCATACATAATTTCTGGTTAGAAAGTCCAAAATAACACAACTCTGCAGAGAAGTAATTTCAAACACATAAAAACATAATTTTAAGTTGTGTTTATTTTTTTTTACAAAAAATGTAAGTAATTAAACACTTGAGTTTGATCGGTATAAGAATAATCCAGATATGAATTTTGTTGATGCGATCATAACTCGATCAGAACTTGATATATTGACTATAGGCACTTCGTCAAAAAAAAAACATTTTATTTAAAAGAAGATAAAAGAAATGATTTATAAGTTCTTTTGAATAGAACATGGGCACTTGCCATAAAATTTAAAACATAGCCCTCCCCTAGACAACTTTGATCTTGATTTATGAATGATATTATGAGCATCTATGATTAGAGACTAGATTCACTAGATCATCTGTTGTTATATGATTGTCTTTTATAAGAACACACTCGAAGCAAAAAATTGAATGGTTTATATGCATGTATATATATAATATTTTTAATTTGTATTCATCACCAAATAAAATATATAAATAATATTTTATTTATAATACAAACTTTTTTGTGAATCAAGGGACAATATTTATATATTAAATAAAGTTATAGTTCCTTAATACAAATACTATTTTAAATTTTTATTTTCAGAAAATTAATGAATTACAATTACTATTTATTGAAACCCACATCATTATAAATAAATTCTCCAAATTTATGAACTTTGTAAGGCAAAAAAATCTATATTTAAACACAGTGTAACACGTACGTATATATATACATTATATCCTGTATAATTAGATTACGACATTTTTGTGATAAGCCTATATATATAGCGGGATTGTCACGTAAATCCTTACCCATAAACTTAGAAAAATATGCAATTAAAATAAAAAATATAATAATATATTTAAATATGATATTAAATAAAATTAGAAAATTGTTGAAAGACCAAAAAGTAAGTATAAATTTGAAAATTAATATTAAATATATATAGCAGAAATTAAAATACTCGTGGGAATAAAATCTGGTATTGATTAATACAATTTTTGTAGTTGTGGGGTTGGTTATGATTCCCTCAAAGTAACCTACATACCCTATCGATCGTCAATTATTATATGCTTCAATGAATTATTGTGCATGAATCTTTCTTTATAACTACTTAACATTTATCGTGTGAAATTTAAATTCATTTTGCAAATAAATTTGAAATCTACAAAAATTTTCATTATCTACAACACCTTTTTAACAAATAATTAATGTATTAATATTAGGTCCAATTAAGATATGCACCGTAATTTTTACAAATGATCAACAAAAAATATATATAACTAATTAATTATAATCCACGTCAGAAAATCTGTGAAACTTTCGAAAAACTTGGTCCATTTGAACTTTAAAGCAACCAATATGTTTGCTGTTTCTACTGGTTCATGCAGTTGATATACATTAATACATATATGCATGTGCATTCGATACTAGATTCTTCTGGCACAAAAAATAGTGTTTTTGAGATTTTAAGATGTTTGAGAGCGTCACTTATCAGAATCATCTTAAACCTAGTCTTATTTATTCTAATTCAAAATAGGTTAGGATTTTTGGGATGAGGAATAAATTAAATAAATCATGGATAAATCCAAGCGACTTTTTATTAAATTCAAGCGATCTTTTCGTAAGCGTTTGCACCGATTAAATCGGGGGATTGAATTGATTATAGAAACATGAGTTTAATTAGTCGATTTATTAGCGAACAAGGAAAAATATTATCAAGACGCGTGAATAGATTGACCTTGAAACATTAACGATTAATTACTGTTGCTATAAACAAACTCGTATTTTATCCTTGTTATCTTTTCTTAATAATGAGAAATAGTTTGAAAGAACTGAGTCGACCTCCAGAACTGCAGGTCTTCGAACCAGAAATAAATTGACTTACTCTTTCTTAACTTGAATAAAAATGACCAATTTTTCAATTATTCCTCCTATAACTAAAATTTCATATTAAGTTAACCGTTCTCCTAAAAATAAGTTGTTAAAAGACGGAATTATGATGATCATATTATTAAACATACACGCATACATGTTAGGAAATTTCACTACAATCATTCATTCGCATATAAACTTTTGATTAGAAGTCTTGTTCGATCTATCTCATGTCTTCTTTCCATACATATATACACATATATATAAATTAGTACCCTAGCTATATACACCCTCTAGTCCCCCATTACCACAAAAAATGTCAATGATGCAGTTTCTTGGTTCGAACATAATTTCATGTACCGCACCAAAACAGCCCTCATCAGCTAAGCCATGCTAATATTATATGAATCTGAAAAAAATAATCCAGATATGAATTTCGTTGATGCGATCATAACTCGATCAGAACTTGATATATTAACAGATCTGTTATTGACTATAGGCACTTTGTCAAAAAAAACATTTTATTTAAAAGATAAAAGAAATGATTTATATGTTCTTTTGAATAGAACATGGGCACTTGCCATAAAATTTAAAACATAGCCCTCCCCCCTACAACTTTCATCTTGATTTATGAATGATATTATGAGCATCTATGATTAGAGACTAGATTCACTAGATCATCTGTTGTTATATGATTGTCTTTTATATCAACACACTCAAAGCAAAAAATTGAATGGTTTATATGCATGATACATATAATATTTTTAATTTGTATTCATCACCAAATAAAATATATAAATAATATTTTATTTATAATACAAACTTTTTTGTGAATCAAGGCACAATATTTATATATTAAATAAAGTTATAGTTCCTTAATACAAATACTATTTAAAATTTTTATTTTCAGAAAATTAATGAATTACAATTACTATTTATTGAAACCCACATCATTATAAATAAATTCTCCAAATTTATGAACTTTATAAGGCAAAAAAATCTATATTTAAACACAGTGTAACACGTACGTATATATATACATTATATCCTGTATAATTAGATTACGACATTTTTGTGATAAGCCTATATATATAGCGGGATTGTCACGTAAATCCTTACCCATAAACTTAGAAAAATATGCAATTAAAATAAAAAATATAATAATATATTTAAATATGATATTAAATAAAATTAGAAAATTGTTGAAAGAACAAAACGTAAGTATAAATTTGAAAATTAATATTAAATATATATAGCAAAAATTAAAATACTCGTGGGAATAAAATCTGGTATTGATTAATACAATTTTTGTAGTTGTGGGGTTGGTTATGATTCCCTCAAAGTAACCTACATACCCTATCGATCGTCAATTATTATATGCTTCAATGAATTATTGTGCATGAATCTTTCTTTATAACTACTTAACATTTATCGTGTGAAATTTAAATTCATTTTGCAAATAAATTTGAAATCTACAAAAAATTTCATTATCTACAACACCTTTTTAACAAATAATTACTGTATTAATATTACGTCCAATTAAGATATGCACTGTAATTTTTACAAATGATCAACAAAAAATATATATAACTAATTAATTATAATCCACGTCAAAAAATCTAAAAAATCTGTGAAACTTTCGAAAAACTCAGTCCATTTGAACTTTGAAGCAGGCAATATGTTTGCTGTTTCTACTGGTTCATGCAGTTGATATACATTAATACATATACGCACGTGCATTAATATTAGACTGTGCATTAATATTAGACTTATCATGATCATCTTAGACCTAGTCTTATTTATTCTAATTCAAAATAGGCTAGGATTTTTAGGATGAGGAATAAATTAAATAAATTATGGATAAATCCAAGTGACCTTTTATTAAATCCAAGGGATTTTTTCGTAAGCGTTTGTACCGATTGAATCGGGGGATTGAATTGATCATAGAAACATGAGTTTAATTAGTTGATTTATTAGTGAACATGGAAAAATATTATCAAGACGGGTGAATAGATTGACCTTGAAACAACAACGATTAATTACTGTTGCTATAAAACAAACTCGTATTTTATCATTGTTATCTTTTCTTAATAATGAGAAACAGTTTGAAAGAACCGTGTCGACTTCCAGAACTGCGGGTCTTCGAACCAGAAATAAATTGACTTACTCTTTCTTAACTTGAATAAAAATGACCAATTTTTCAATTATTCCTCTTACAACTAAAATTTCATGTTAAGTTAACAGTTCTCTTAAAAATAAATTGTTAAAAGACGGAATTATGATGATCATATTATTAAACATACACGCATACATGTTAGGAAATTTCACTACAATCATTCATTCGCATATAAACTTTTGATTAGAAGTCATGTTCGATCTATCTCATGTCTTCTTTCCATACATATATACACATATATATAAATTAGTACCCTAGCTATATACACCCTCTAGTCCCCCATTACCGCAAAAAATGTCAATGATGCAGTTTCTTGGTTCGAACATAATTTCATGTACCGCACCAAAACAGCCCTCATCAGCTAAGCCATGCTAAGTACAAAAACTAACAATTAGTTAACTAACCTATACCAAATTAACTAACTCGGAACCTGGAAAAAATTTAAAAACATTATACGATCACGACGTAAATGAGCGTGACAAGGCCGTGAGATTCCTGGCCTCTGCCTTCCAACACCGTTCAATATCCTCCGCGATTTGCTTAGCATCCATGGAGGCACCTAGGAGTCCACGTTTGGTGAACCCTACCGCGTATAGCCCACTCTCACCTTTCCAACCGTTTGGAAATGGCCGCCTAGGCAACCCATCTTTCTCCGAAAACATTTCCCTCTCCTGGGGACAAAAGCACCAAAGTTAGGCCATATATGATACTACGTATCTTTCTTTTTTTAGGACTCTTTTGAACTTTATTGCGAAGCCATACAAAAAAAAGTGATAAAAAAAAGGTGCAAGAGATCAAAAGATAGTTAGTACTTTTAGCCAAGAGGGTACGTTGCTTTTGTAACCCGTTGCTAGTATTATTGCATCAAAATTTTCTTTTTCTCCATCCACAAATTCCACTGTTTTCTGTGTTAATCTTTCAATACCCGGAACTACCTACACCAATAATAATATTTATCGAATGATGTACTGAACACGACGATTTAATATATATTGAACCGAATGAAAAAATATTTAATGTAGAGTGTACCTTGATGTCACCATTTTTAATCCTATTAAGTGTCCCAACGTCCAACACCGGGGTTTTGCCGGCCGAATTTTTGAGCTCTAGGGGTCCGATGGACGGGCGGACAAGGCCAAGTTTAGAAGTATCTCCAAGCAAAATTCTACAAACAAGCAACAAGAAAGTATCGACAAGTCGGACAGGAAACCACTTGAGCAACCACATTGACAGCCCAAAAGTCGATTTTCCAAACACCTCTCTAGGTAGAACATGTACCTACACAAAGTTGAATTAATTCAAAAACAAGGGTCCCATAAAAAAGATTTATGCTCGAAATAGTGACAACTAAAAAAAGATAGAAATAAAGGAGTTTTCAAGTACATGACAATGATGAAACGCACATCAACACTAGCTCGAACAAGCTCACTCCATGTACATAAGATACGAGGTATGTGTTTATATTTGTTTTTATACAACCATATATTCTAATTAATTCCATGCTTCTAGCATGCTTGAGAGTTTCTTTTAATACAAAGAGCATGTCTCGACATTAATATTGTTAATTAATCTTTATTTAGTACTTGCTCTCAAATTATATATATTCACAAACACATGCATAATATAGATCAAATTTAAAAAAAGCATAAAATTTGAGTTGGGTTTTCTTCTTTTAGTACAACACTCTCCAAAACTAACAATATATATAACGATCTATTGAAAAAATATGCAACCCCTTTGTATCATAAGAGATAATGTGCAGTAAAGAGGACTAATTAATTAACCAGCTACTAGTTTAACCAAATTAAAGAACCAAAAGTGTATAATACACATTTATAATTATAAGATTAATAAAATTTGAAAATTTATTACTTACAGCATCTCTAACAACAAGTGAAGGTGTAGCATTATAATTGCAAAGATCCAAACAAACTTCCATTCCTGAATTTCCACATCCAACAACCAAAACTTTTTTCCCTCCAAATGCACCACCACTTTTATAACAACTAGTATGCACTATTTGTCCTCTAAACTCCTCCATTCCTCGAATCTTTGGAACAACAGCTTCTGCATTCTCTCCGGTAGCCACCACCAACCACCGACAAACGAACTCACTTCTCCTCTCCTCCCCATTATTCCCCATTCCCATGCTCCTCACGCGCCAAAACCCGATACTCGAATCAAACTCAGCTGTCTCCACACACTCATTAAACAACGGGTTGATTTCAAATTTTGTTGCATAATGTTCCAAGTAGCTTACAAACTGTTGCTTAGTAGGGTAAGTTGGGAAGTTTTGAGGGAAAGGCATGAGAGGAAGCTCACAAAATTGTTTAGGTAAATGAAGACGAAGACGATCATAACTCTTGAGCTGCCATAAAGAAGCTACACAATTGGATCTTTCTAGAACAGCACTAGGGATCCCGCGTTGCTTCAAGCAGGCTGCCACTGCTAGACCGGATGGTCCTGCCCCGACGATCACCGGGCCAGGAACAAAAACACACCGACGATCATTGGATTCTTTCCACTCCATTTCTTTTAAATAATCCATGAATATATAAGAAAATTATAAAGAAAATAATATATAGGGTTGTGTGTGTTTAATTAAGTTGAGTGAGTGATCTAAACGAGAGGCATTGAAAATTTGATAAAATAGAGTCAAAAATGGATGCAGAAAAGAAGGCAAAAAAGAGGAGAAGTTGAGGGAAGACTAAATAAAAGAATGGATAAGCATTGTCTAGAAACTTATCTTGAAGAAGATATAGAAGAGGATGTAGAAATCCTATAATGGTGGAGTGGATTAATACTTGTTATCCACTTGAAGAGTAATTTTTTTTGGTTGAAAACTAATAATTCAGGAGGAATAAGCGGAGAAGGGCAAGGCTAAATCAGCATTCAATCAATATTCAACCACACAAAGTGAAAGAATTATGATTATATATGTGAATATTAATTACAAGAGCTGTATATACATGCATTCTTTGAGTTCATAGGACCGGAGCTTATGAAGAACTAGATTTTGGCTAAGTGGTAATGACAAGTGACGAATATGGGTCATGTATATATAGTAGTAGTTTCTTTAACTCACAAAATTTTAAATTTTAGTTGCGGAGACTGTTAGAACAAAATTTATAAAATAATAGATTTCTTGTCATTTTTATTCTAATAGAAGCTAAATATAAATTGTATTAAATATTTCCTTATAACCTTTTCTATTTTAGGGAGCAGCGGTTTCTTTTCATGCCCGCACGCATGTAAATATATTTATATCTGAGTAGTAGTCTGATTGAAATAGATCGATGTAGGGCGGTCAACAACTAACAGAGCCAAGCTGAGTTTCGTACGATACGATCAAGTTTAATTTAATATATTTTTAAACAAACTGAGTTTTATAATCGAATAGAAAGTGATGTTCAAAATCAGCTCGATAATAAACGAGCCGAACACGAGTTTGTTCACGAGCAAATCGAGTCAAGTTAAACTCGACCTGAAATGAACAGTTTGATAACAATTAATATATATATTTTACTCAACTAAACCCAAATTATAAAATATAAATCACATGACTTATAGTCTTACATTAAACTGTATCAAAAAAGATTAGAGATGACCCGACTTCTTTATTAGCGTTACAAATATAATTTTATCTTATTAGGTTGCATTATTAGTTTATTATTAATCATTAAATTCTAGATATCATGAATATTTCGATGATTTTTCTTTCGTATCAATTTATAAAATGTATAGATTCATATATACTCATCTTATGATTTTTCTAGTATATAATATTAACTCCATCTTTAATTAAGATCAAAACTTTAAAATCATATTATTTGGGACATGAAAATAAAAATTATACTTAAATTTGGAAAATATAATAATAGGAATAATACTCAAAAATTATTTTAAGATATTTTAGTTATATTAAAAATATAAAAATATACATATATTATTAGAGTCGAGCCAAGATAAATGAGTTCGAGCCGAGTTCGAACCAATCCCGAGGTAAACGAGTCGAGTTCGAGCCGAACAAGCATAAATCTCGGCTCGAATCATTTATCTAATCGCACATAGTTTTATATTAAGATCATGTTCGATAAAAAATGAGTGGAGTCGAGCTGATCCCGAACTAAACAAGCCTGTTATGCCCAAATTACAACATGTGTTATTTTTTATGGGTTAGTATTTATTGGGCTGAATTTATATTTACTCAGATGGATTATTGTTACTATTATTGAAGGTCTTCCGTCTCCGGGATTAATTATTGAAGAAGGTCCTCCGTCTCCAGGGTTAATTATTGAAGAAGTCTCTCTGGGGTTAATCATTAATGAACGTCCTCCACCTCTGGGATTAATTGTTGAAAACTCTTGTTCCGTACTCCACAAGTTATCTCAGCGGGGAGCTATGTGATATTATTTGTCTCAACTTGGAAGATCATTTCTATGTATTCAGACGAGTTGTCATCGTCTGAGAGCTTAGGACGCATCATACATTTGAGGTAGGTCTAATGCTGGCCTCCAATCAAGGTACCCAGGAAATAATTATAGTGGACTGACTAGAGCTCACGATTTTCGGGTCAATGTTGGATTCATGAAGTTCTTGGGCATTATACTGAGTTTTGAGCTACCCAAACAAGCCTCAATGTAGAGACCTCTTCCAAGTAGGTCTCTCTTGCCTATTTTGATTCAAAGAGAAAACATTTTCCTATCGGGCCTATACTATCGGGCCTCTACTTCAGCAAGAACTACGTAGATTTGATCTCCTATAAATAAGGGTACGTAAACACATTGTTAGGGGTTGAAAGTTGAGAGCCCCCATCAACTAAAAAACTCTAACAATCTTAGTCCCCAATATTCATCAACCACCACACGCCGATAATTTTTTAGGTAAAAAAACAACACCTTAAATCTTGATTATGGCGATGAACCTCAAATTTTAATTTGTTGTTACCAAGTTCCTCCATCAACAAATTGACACTAGAATGAGAGGAAAATCCATATCATAGGAGGAAAGATGTTATATCAAATTTAAGGTTTTAAAGGTTGTCATGGTGGACATTAAAGGCGGCCATCCTAGACGTCAAAGTGGGAGATATTCAACAATATTAGTATGGGTTATTGACATTCAACAGGTTGTGGTTCTCATCATGGTTTGAAGGATATGTTCTCAAGTATGTCTTAATGGCGGATGTGTCACCGATTTTGGAGTCAAAATAAAAGAAAACTCGTATGTATTGTGCTACATGCGCTACCTACACTGTTTAAAATTTCCGGTCAAGTCTTTACCCCACTGAGATAGTAAACCACTGCAATGCTTTATTTTTTGTTGAATACTTTCTCCAATATAAATTTCCGAGGGGTACGATACTGAGGGAGAATTGGACAATGATCAGATGTAGTCACTTCCAAATTAAATAACTGAGCTTGTGGAAATAAAGTAAATCAATCTTCTAAGACTAAAGCTCTATCAATACGCACCTCCACCCAGGAAGAAGTTCCACGACCTTTCTCCCATGTAAATGGGTAGCCACACAAATCCATATCTATAAGATCATAAACCTGTAAAACATTTTGAAATCCCTCAATCAACCAGTTAAGATATGGGTTGTCTCATTTCTTGTCATTTTGGCTAGTGACATTGTTAAAGTCTCCAATTAAACACCAAGGCACCATCATTTGAGTATGAAGGTGTTGAATCAAACTCCATGTCTCCCGTCGTAAATTCCTGTTGGGTTCTCCATAGATTCTAGTCAGGTGAAATTGAGTACTATTCTCTAAGCTAATTAAACAATCGAAATGATTTTTTGAAAAACTAATGATCTGAACCTCCTCTTTATTTCTCTAAAATATCACTATACCACCACTCCTTCCCTGAGCTTCAACTGAGAAACAACCATCAAAATCTAAAGGTCTACGAATCCACTCAATTCTATTTTTATTACATAAATGCTCATACAAGAAAATGAAGTCGGGTTTCTTTTGGATATTAATATCCTTCAAGTATTGAATGGCACGTTGGTTCCCAAGCCCACAGACGTTCCAGCTCAATATACTCATGATTCTAGGCGGACCTCCTTGGCAAGGACCGCCCGTAGCACATTTTTTGGAAGCCCGATATTGATATGGTCCACGTCATCAATAGGCCCCTTAGGATTTTCATCAATAGTTATCCTCCTTTTAGGGTCATTAATTATTAGTCCCTTTTTTTAATCACATAGTCATTTCCTGCTTGAGTGCCAATTGGGATATGAAAATGAGATATTGATTGATTTTCCACTAATTTTGCAGCATTAATAATCCCACTATCCCCTCCAACAGTCCCATGAATTATGTTGCTTCCATGCTGATTGACCGTATTATCTCCTTCCAAATCAGAATCAGACTCAGTTACCATATTTGTATGTGCATAACTGGTACCACCACCTTTTTTTTCTCCGGCCACTATACTAGGAGACCATGCCTTACACAACCATTTAGCCTCTATATTCTAATCATGCTTCTGAAATTGAGTTCTCATCCTTGGGCCGAATGATTTAACTATTTGCTCAGGCGATGTATCAAATAATTTAAGAATTTTTCAGGATGTCCCAAGATACCACGCATAAAACAAAATGTAGGGACTCTTTCATACTTAAATGATATCCAAAACCAGTCTTCTTAAGTTTCATTCTTCTTCAAAGAGGCTTGTTGATATTGAATCGAAACCGAATGCGGATGTGATTTCTCCAAATCCCTATGAAATTTTTTGACCAAGATTCTAGAAAAATGCCAAGTTCGTTACCTATATCCTTAGCAACCCTTTCTGACATAAAATCCTAGTTGGAGATCAAATACTTGAACCCAGATATCTAATATATCCAGAGTCACTTCCTTAGGATTTTCTCCCTCTTTTAAATGATTAAAGATGAGTTGCATATGGTTGAATGTCCAAGGGCTGCCCTCAATAACCCTTTGTATGTCAATCTCGTGATAAAACTGAAATAGATAGAGGTTTGTCTGCAACCCCTTTACAAACATTTCCATGGTTGGTTTCCATAACGCTTCTAGTTGATTCTACATCATTTCGAAATCCACTATGCGATCCGATAAGAACTTCCCCACACTTAGCATCTATTCCATCTTCTTCGACGACTGAGTCATAAGCAATGTCACCTCCTTCTTCTTCGACGACTCGAATATTAACATACCGGTCCTCTAACTCCTCCATGTCAAATCTACTTGATGACATAATGCACAATTTTAACAGGAAGATACTAATTATAAATAAAGCACAAGAATACTAGGTATCACAAACTGAACTACAGAGAGAAAAACCATGTCACAAGACAAGACGAGATTTGAATTAATATAGTTACTTTTGCATTTAAAAAAACTATGGAGTGGCTACCACTTGAAAAACTACGTGGGAAGTTTTTTTAAACCATTCTTTGTCTTCAATAATTAGTGGATATTTTTGTTTTGTTCAGTCTAATATTAACAATAATTTTTAAATTTTACCCCGTCCGATATTAAAAAATTATTATTAAATGAGTACGATTGAATAGCCCAAGTGGTAAGAGGTCACCTGAGAATTTATTAGAACAAATACTCACTTTGTAAGGATATAAGCCAAATTATTCAAAAAAAATTATTATTAAGTTGAGTCTCAAGATAAATCTAAAAACTATTCCTAAATGACATTTGTTATGTTCATTTCATTAGGGTAGGGGGTGGGGGTGATGACTGCATGCATAGGAGTGTTTGTCAAAAAGGCATATGTTTTTTCCTTAACCATGTCTTCAGTTTCTTCACAATGTTTGTGCAAGTTTATTAATGTTTTGGCTTTGAGTGCCCGTCCTTCAGTGGTGTTGGTTCCACTCCCAGGGTACTCCTACCAATATCAGGCCAGGGTGAAGATCTCTTATCTGGACCCCTGTCCCATGTGTTTCAATTTTGGTCACAAGAGTGTGTTTTGTCCAAAAGCCTTGATTCTATTTCCTTGCAAGAATAACCCAGGACGTGGCATTGTGTTTGCTCCTAGCACTGAATATATATATCTCTTCTAGTGATGAAGATGAAAATGTGGTTAGTCATGTACAAGAAAATGCTCAAGGTAAGAAACGAGAAAGAAGTGATGACCATAAGGTTTACTCTAGAATAAGAACTAATGAGATCAATGACATGGCTTCTTCACGACCCTAGTTGCAAATGAGGCAAAGGAAACTAGGATGGATCATGCGGGTTACTGCAGAAGACTTTCAAAAAGACCGGAAAGACTGCAAAGCAAGCGAGACAGAGCAGACCGTGCTACTAAGGAATCTGGGAACAACACTCGTGTTGTGGTCATAGAACTTCCAGCTACCAATCAGCAAGTTACCTTCAGTAAAAGGAATTTGGCGAGAAAACGATGCATTGCCTTAGGAGAGGAATCCAGGGAACTTTCTGCTACTGATCAACCAAGGTTCAACACTTACGCTGAAACCAGTGGCAGATCCAGAAATAGTGGGTTCCTTGTATATATATATATATGTATATATATATATATATATAGGGGAAGACTCAAAAGAAAACCATATTTTGGAGAAAACTTAAGGTACTTTTGTCATTCATTGATTTGTAAATAATCTAACGGTTGATATTGATTGAATCAATTATTTTGGTATGTTATCTAGACATAATATACTTTCCAATTTGTAATAAACATAATATCTTTCTAATTTTGATATGTTATCTAGACATAATATACTTTCCAGTTTGTAATAGAATTAATAACAATATTAATTACATGAATCAATGGCTGAGATGAGTACTCTAAGTTTTTTATCAAAAAAATTTTCCCTAGATCCTTACTATATATACCGAAAAATCAGTATCGTGTTTTTGAGTTTTAGGTAACTCGAAATTAACACAAATCCGAAAAATCCTAACTCGAATTCGTATTTTTTGAATTACATCAGTATCGTGTTTTTGAGTCGGGTCTCATATTACCACCCCTAAATCGTATAGCTTTTCATTTTATTGTCAATTTTTTTAGTTTGGTTTTAATTTTAAGTTAGACTGCAGTTTTATTTTGGGTTTAACTAGTGTAATGGATTCCTAATTTTTTTTAACGAGTTCACTTTATTTTTCCGGTGAGTTCCTATACATGCAAACTTGATTTTTTTGAACTTAAAAACCCAACATGAGTGGGTTTCTAGACACCCACTCAGAACAGTATAGATCCGCCCCGGGCCGAAACTATGGATGCAACCGCAGATCGGAAAATTGATGCCTCCCATGACTCTACTTAATTGCTTTTCAACTTTTAATTTCGTACCATGAACTTATCCTTTCGCAGGGGTATGCACCTAGTATGCTTGTATTAAGACTATTTCTTTTGGAAATGAGACGAAATTTATTCATCTCTTTAATATAATATAACTAAATTAACCAAATAAAAAACATTACTCGGTATCATCTAACTAGTGTTGTTTTTCTAGACATTTGTATTGAGCCTATACAGGCCATCTATATCATCTTATATATTATTTCTTCTTTTTCCTATTTTTTTAGCTTTTGTTCTTTTTCTAATAGGATGTAGCAAAATTGTATATTTGGAAATATAATATAATTTACATTTGATAATTAAGAATAAATTATATTTGAGTACTAAATTATTATCTTTTACCAAAAATTAAATTAAATTAATCATTATCTAATTAAAATATTTATTTTATGATATATTTAAAATTTATTTATATACTCAAATGCTATTTTTTTTAAAACATACTAATATTATCATAATACTTAAAAATTTAAATCTGAAAACATAAAAGTATTTTGATAATAAAAAAATAAAAATAAAGAATATAATATTCAGAGAATGAATTTTTTTTCATTTAGAAAAGTTTATCATCTAACCAAAAGTCATGCAGAGATGTCTCCGAAAATTTAGACAATAAAATTTTAATATCTGAAAAAGAAAACACTTACAACAGAAATTCAATAAAAATCAATACCACATTTGAAAAGGAAAAAAGAGACAAATAAAATAAATATTTTTTTTTAAATATATATATATATATAATAACAAAATAAAATCTAAATAAAGAGATCACTTTGCTTATACACTTAAATAAATAACATATAATTAATAATATAGATATTTTGTGCAAAAATATATTTTAAAGATCTACCATCTAATATTAATATAAGATTATAAATTTGAATTATAGATAAATATGGGTAAATTAACAAACTAATAATTGTCATTTATTGAATAATATATTTATGTATATGTAATTTATGTTGCAAATTACTTGTAATTAATTCCAAATAGTATCTTATGACTCATTCAATGTATTAAAACATAATTTAAAATTTAAAATTTCTCAAATATTATATATTATCATATATAACAACAACAACCATCATATATAATCATATAATTTTGAAAAATAGCTAGGTCCCGTTTGTGTAAGCTTATAAGCAGCTTATAAACTGAAAAAGTTGGTATATATGTACTTTTTCTGAAAATAAGTAACTTATTTTCAAATTTGGAAATAAGATTTGGTTTTAAATTTCTAAAATAAATATTAATTTTCAAAAAAAATATGAAAATACTTTTTTAAAAAAAGTAACTTATTACTTATAAGCTAAGTCAAACACTCCCCTAATCGAAACATTCTGAATTCACAAAAAGAGGACCGCAAACCCATGAAATATTATTCTTCGAAAATAAATTCAAAATTTCTCAAATGTTATATATTATTATCATATATAATAAGGGTAAGGTGAAATTTTTTTAGCAAACCGTGAAATTTTTTATTAAATTTTACAGAATCATAATAAAAAATATTAAAAAATTGTTTAGATAAATTTTTTATTATAGATTTACAAATAAAATTATAGTTCTGCAGAATTTAGTACAAATTTTCATGGTTGTTACACTAAAAAATTTGCAGTGAAGTGTTACCCAATATAAGAATATATTTAAAAAGAATAAATAATTGAGAATTTACCAAAATAAATACTAATTATAAGACTATAAAGCTAAATATTTAAAAAACTTGGTAAATAATAAATAGTAATCGAAACATTCCGGATCCAAGAGGGTTTGATTAGACAATACATACATACATACAGTAATAAATACTCTCACATACACACGTCACTCTATCGCGGTTACTAAATCAAATTTCATCTTTATCCTTTCACTACAGTCGAAAAACTTGTATATATTTTCACGGCGACGGCGAATATCGACGGCGATCACAATCTACAGCCACTGAAAAGCGTTAGTATATACCATCTATTCACATACTTTTTGTCATTTGACACACACATATATATATATATGCGTGTTTGTGTTGTTCGTAACGTGTGCGCGTATGTATATATGTGTGATAGTTAGAGTTTTGTTTGTGATTAGTAGTGTTTGCGATGCATGTTGAAGTTGTTTGATTGCATTTAATAGTTAGGGTTTTTGGTTGAATCATTTATTATGATTATTGTGATCAATTGTGTTTATACACAAGCGAATATGTGTGTATATATATTTTTGTTGATGTAAGATGAAGTTTCGTTCGTGATTAGTATTGTTTGTAATGCCAATTGGAGTTGTTTGATTGCATGTCATTCAATTAGAGTAATTGAATGACAAACTGTAGTGTAAGTCTGAAAGCCTAGGTTGATTGCGTACGTATGGGGTTGGAATTGCTATTGGTTGGCGGAGGCCTTTGGCACACTTCTGTCGCTCGAGTTAGTTTATTAGTATGTCATATGACAGCTGAGAAGTGGTTTTTTTATTAGTGTGTATGTTTAGTTCATGAAAAATAATTAATTTAACCTTTTTTTGGTAGTGTCTAGTGTCCCAGTCATGCGCCTCCCCAGTGTATGCATAATCGGCATAATGGCGACTACAGAGTTGGCAAGGGGCATGGTTATCAAAAGATAAGGTCCACTTAAGTAAGAAGTGCGGCGAAGCTCACTTGTTGGGTTTTCTTATAAAAAGCAAATGCAAAAAGCCCTCCTTAAGCGCACACAAAAAGCTATGTATAGATTGGAGTTTTTATAAGATCGGAACATAATTCTAATATCTTGTAGTAGTATAAAATATGGGCCTAGTTCTTTCTTTTGAGGTTACAATTAATAATTTATATAGTGCGCTTTACTTGCAAAAAACCCGTCCTTTGCTTGTTTGCTTGTCACTTAAGCTACTCGAGACCCACTTTCCACCGGCAAGGGGTGAGATGGCTATCACCTTGGTAATAAGGCGTGTATATGGCAATTGTGTATATGGAAATTTTCTGAATACAGTACTAGCAAACCTGATTTAATTAATTAGTCTCACAAACAAAACCAAATATACCCGGTTGATCGTGCTTAGAGCAGGGTTTTGACGCAGCACAATAAGATGATTAATATTACAATAATAAGATTATGATAACAATGATTATAACCCCTGGGAGATTGGAGATTGAACCGCAGCTCAATCTCTACCCCAAGTTATCCCCAAATTGATAACTCATCAATATTTAGAGAAAGTAAAATGTATATAATCAAAGTCTGCCTCTAACAAAAGCTAATACAAGCATATAAGTAGGTTGTTTACAACTCAAACAGCTGGGTAAAATCAGTAGTTCAGCTCCCAACTAAATAATAAAGATCACCTACTAAAAACTAGATAGTACACAAAGTCAAGTACATAAGTCAAATAACGCTAGTATTAGTAACTCTCTCAACTGAAGAAGTCAAGATAAAACCCAAACAGGAAGGATACACACTACTGATCTCTATCAATTTTCCCCGACTAGGAAAAGCTCGGCTCTGACAAATAACACTAGTATTAATAACTCTCTCAACTGAAGAAGTCAAGATAATGCGCGAAAAGATCAGGAACAAGTCTCTGGAACTCTGTAGCGCCAATCCATGTTCGCTCATCATCTGAAATGTTACTCCAATGAACCATGTACTGTCGAAAACTGCCACGATGAGTCGGTAGAAATCTAGAACATCAACAGGTACATCCTTCGCCGGCTGTGCAGAAACATAGGGGGGTGCAGGTGGTACAAGTAGTGGAGGGGCAAATATAGGCTGACTGGGGCTAGAAGACATAGGTATACTAGCTGGAGAAGGTGATGAAATATCCAAGCTTCCATAAAAAGGAGTAAGATCTTTCACATTAAATACAGGGCCCAATAGTCATATCAGGAGGAAGACCTAACTCATAAGCATCAGTGTTATTAAAAACATTAAACGCAACGAAGTGCTTCCTGAAGCCTAAGCGCAAAGAGCAAAAGCGAAGTGCGCGCTTCTTTGAAGCAAGACACACATTCATTAATTTTTTTTAAAATATATTAATTAGGATTATACATATAATGACTTAGGTTTATAAGATAATTTATACTACATAATATATTAAATCACACTTCTAGAACAAAAATAACATAATATATATACTTTATAATATATTAATTTATACTTATGGGGCAAAATAGTCTTGAGATTTAGCATCAAGTTTCGAAATTTAAAGTTTTAGCTAATTTCCAGGCTAACCAATTCATCATCTTCATCCAAGTTCCGACTTCCAACATTGTTAGTGGTAAAAGTTTCTTACTTGAACTTGAAGCAAACAATTGATTTTGATTCCGTTTCAACTTCGAGGCTGATTTTGATTGTGACCGAGAGTCATAGTGAGGCTTTCCCGCACCGGAAGCTTTTGCAACTGTTGCAGAGAGCGGCTCTAAACTTGTGCTGAACAATCTAGGTTTCTTTTTCTTTTAAAGCGGCTGCCTATGTACTTATCTTGGGCTTTTAAAGTTTTATTTTGCTTTGGGCTATATTTGTTAGGCCTTAAAACTGATTTAATAACAAAACCCTATTTATTTTTGCTAAGTTTCAATGAAGTGCGCTTTTCTAGCGCTTCTCGCTTTTGCACGCTTCGCGCTTTGCAGCCATAACCGAGTGCTTCTTTGAAATTGCTTCGCTTCAGCCATAGCAAAGCGCTTAGGGTGCGCTTTGCTTCGCTTTGCGCTTAGACACACTTTAGATAACACTGATAACATTAGTACCAACCTTCTTTTGAATCCGAAATGGACCCATCTATTTTGCATGCACTTTCTTCCAAGCACCAGGAGGTAATCTCTCAGTGCGATGTCGCAACATAAAATGATCACCTTCATTATATTCTCGAAACCTGCTATGAACATTTGCAACAGACTTATAATTTTCATTGCTTAAATTAATTTTTTGTTGTATCTCAACATGCAATTCATGAATGTGATGTGAAAAAGACTTTGCAGACTCACTAGACCTATATGCAAGTGGAAGAGGAACCAAATCTATGGGTTTCCTAGGCTTTCGGCCAATATAAGCCTCAAAAGGACTAACTCCCGTTGACCTATTAACAAAACTATTATAGGCAAACTCAGGCAAACTCAGCTGTTGGTAAGACTCTATCCCATGAAGACACATGTTCACCGACACCTAATCAAATCACCTAGACTCCCATTAACGACCTCAGTCGGTCCGTCGATCTGGGGATGATAGCGGTAGAAAACTTAAGACTAGTCCCAAGTAGTTTCCAGAGAGTCTTCCAGAAATAACTTACAAATTTGACATCTCTGTCAGAAACTTTAGTCAAAGGTATACCATGTATCCTCGCTATCTCACTGAAGAAGATTAAGGCAATACGAACTGCATTGTCAGTCTTGCTGCAAGGTATGAAATGAGCCATCTTAGTAAAATGATTCACTACAACAAAGACCGAGTCATGGCTGCGGTGTATCCTAGGCAATCTTAACACAAAGTCCATGCTAAGGTCTTCCCAAGGAACATGGGGAATCGGAAGAGGGGTATATAAACCTATATTCTGCTTTCTACCATTGGCCGTCTGACAAGTACGACACTCTGCAACTATACGAGCAACATCCCTCTTCAAACTAGGCCTAAAGAACTTATCCTCTACAATAGCAATGGTCTTATCTTGACCAAAATGACCAGCCAGTCCTCCCGTATGTAACTCTATCACTAGATAGTCTCTCAAAGATGTACTAGGGATACACAAGCGGACCCCTCGAAACAAGTATCCATCGTGGATATAGTACTCTTTCGAAGGTGGTGAACTAGGATCTTGTAAGTTAGCATAGGTCTCTCCAAAATCTAGGCACGAAGAGTATTCCTGAATCATATGTGTGAACCCTACAACCTCTACACTTAAAGTGTTAAGAATAAGGGTTACTCTACTAAGTGCATTGGCAACTTTGTTTTCAGTACCTTTGCAATGCCAAAGTACAAAGGTATACTCCTGAACAAACTCGAACCACTTAGCGTGTCGGTGATTTAACTTCTTCTAGGAATTAATATACTGAAGTGTTTAATTATCATAATAAAAAACAACTCCTTAGGAAATAAGTAATCTCTCTAATACCTAAGCGCCTGAACTACAACATAAAACTCCCTATCATAGGTGGTATACTTCCTCTTGGCCTCATTAAGCTTTTCACTAAAGAAAGCTATAGGATGACCGTCTTGACTTAACACTCCACCTATACCTACTCCGGAGGCATCACATGTTACTTCAAATACCTTACCAAAATCGGGTAATATGAGGACCGGGGCAAGTATCAATCTCTCCTTTATCTCATCAAAGGCTTTCACAGCCGATTTAGACCACAAGAACTCCCCTTTCTTTATACTATCAGTAATGGGAGCCATAATGGTGCTAAAACCTTTAATGAACTGCCTATAGAATGTAGCTAATCCATGAAAACTATGAACCTCATGGATATTTGAAGGTTCAGGCCATTCTCGAATAGCTTCACCTTTTCTGGGTCGGCGGAAAACACATGCTTGGAGACAACGAACCCAAGGAATATCACTGAAGTCTGCACAAAAGAACACTTCTTCAGGTTCACATACAATTTCTCATGCAAGAGGAGTGCCAGAACCTGACGTAAATGTAATAAGTGCACCTCACGCGTGGAACTATAGATGAGGATATCATCGAAATACACCACAACAAATCTGCCAATAAATGGACGAAGCACCTGGTTCATGACTCTCATGAATTGCTCGGTGCGTTAGATAACCCGAAAAGTAGGACTAATCATTCATAAAGTCTATCTGCTGTCTTAAAGGCAGTCTTCCACGTATCTCCCTCTCTAACACGAATCTGATGATATCCACTCCGCAAGTCAATCTTAGTGAATACTGACCTCCAACAATCATATCTAGCATATCGTCAAGTCTAAGAATAGGAAACCTATACTTAACAATGATCTTGTTGATAGCTCGACTGTCACAACCCATCCGCAAACTACCATCCGCCTTGGGTGTAAACAAGGCTGGGACAACACAGGGGCTAAGACTCTCTCTCACAAATCCCTTCTAAAGTAACTCATCTACCTGTTGCCTCATTTCTATTTGCTCAATAGGATTCATCCTATAGTGTGGTATGTTTGGTAAAGAGGATCCAGGGACAAAGTTTATAGCATGCTGAATATCTCTAAGGGGTGGCAATCCCTCAGGTAGCTCACTAGGCATGATGTTAACAAATTCATCAAGAATCTGTTGAACATCAGTAGGAATCTCACTAACATTCGGACCATAAATATCTCTCACCTCTCTGGCAACTAGCACATACACAACCTTTGACTCTAAAGCACAAGTCTCAAATTCCTTTCTCTTTAGAATATGTAGAGATTTAGTTGGTTGTGTAGGAACACTATTTGACTTTGTTTCACTCTTAACATTCTCTCGTGGCCTACTAGGAAGCAATGTGATCTTCCTGTTCTGCGTAAACACATATGTGTTGTGTCTGCCATAGTGAGTTATGCTACGTCCTAAGAGAATATGAGAAACATCCGTAGGAAGGAAATCATACCATATATTCTTTTCATAATCCTCAAGATGAATCGGAACAAGGCATTTTTGAATCACTTGAATAAATGTCTTATTGACCCAAGCTACACTATAAGGCTGGAGATGTGGTTCTGCTTTCAAACTTCAACCGCGCAACTGCATATTGTGCAACCACATTTAAGCAACTCCCCCATCAATGATAACCTTGGATGTCACTACATCAACTCTACCAAAGGTGTGGAATATAGAGGTCCTTTTCCAGTCCTCCTTTTTCGAGTTGGTATACATGCACCGCATGACACTTAAATGTCGACCTGCATCCTCCATGTCTCGTACAGCCTCATCATCTGTGTTATGTGACCTTTCTAACTCATCCTCTAAAAACTTACCACCCTCCCCGTTGTCCTCAAGAAGATTCAACCTGTTTTTAGGACATTCAAAAGACTTGTGTCCGGGCTGATGACATCGAAAACATGTCTCAATGTTCCTAGATTGAGAGAATGACCACGAGGTCTGACTTCTCTTGGGGTCTCTAGCAGAAACACTCGTACTACTACTAGCTCCTTGAGATGTGGGAACCGTCCGACTATGTGGTAGAACTCGACTCATAGACTGACTTGAATAGAAAAATTCCCTCAGTTGAGAGAACTCCTTTAGTCGATACTCATTCTCTAATGCAACTTGAAAAACATCGTCTATAGTGTTGATTTGAGTATTCATCATTTGTTGTTTGAGCTCAGATCATAACCCATTTTTGAATTTGATGATGCTCATACAAGTACTCTCTTTAAGCTCACACCTCTGAACCAACTCCTTATATTTATATCAGCAACTGACATGCTACCCTGAGTAAGGTTATCAAAATGCTCCATTAACCTATCTCTATGTCCTAAAGGTAAATAGTACCGAGTCAGCCGCATCTTCATTTCAGCCCAATGTCTAACTGGTGGTTGCCTTGTGCACTCGAGATCTCTCCCTATGCTTCCCCAAAAGATGTTGGCTTGCTTAACAAGCTTCATCTTGGCGAATCTCACTATGTGCTCATCACTCATCCTATGTCAATCAAAGAATTTATCCATGGTGGATAATCAGAGAAAGCATCTGGATCAAATCTCCCATCAAATTCTGAGGCATCTATCTTAATTTTGAACACATCCTCTCTTTGCCCATACCTATCATGGTTCCTATAGTTACGATATCTCTCGTCTTGATGCTCATTATAGTCATAATGATCGTTCCTATAGTTACGATATCTCTCGTCTTGATGCTCATTATAGTCATAATGATCGTCATACTTTGGTGGTGCATCCCTATAGTTATCGTGACATCTAGGAGGTTCCCTATGAACTCTACCTTCCTCGTGTCCTCCCATATGTCTAGGAATAATTGCATTAACATTGTGACGTCGAGGTGGAACTCTATCCTCATTATCTCTATTGACTTTCTCAATGTATGGTTCAACATGTAAGTTCCTAGCATTGTTTGCAATTTTTAAGGCCTCGACTCGGTCACTTAATCTATCAAATTTAGTGTTCATAGACGTAGTGAGGTCTTGGATACTTTGTAACAATTGAGCTATGGTCGGCTCAGGAGGCCGGTCTTGTGAATTACTATCAGCTCCGCTACGAGTGATAACCATGATATAACTAAATGCACAACTGAGATATGATAGAAATTTAATGTAAACAATTAAATTATATTCTACTAATGCTATCACTAGTTCTGAAGATATAATAAAGAAGACAAGTATGTGCAATTAATATGGAATATTTATGCAAACTAAGTGAATAAAGTCATGCGAATTCAAAATAAATTTAAATACTAAATTTATGAATTAAAATTCCTAAAACATGAATATTAAGCCCTAGAATTTAAATGAAAATCTTTTTTTTTTAATTAATAAAACCAAACTGATTAGATGAAGTGGGTGAGCATGTGGATAAAAAACTCATAATATGAACATGGTTAATTTAACAAGGACAGAAAAAAACCAAGTGGGTTGTTGGATGTTGAAATTGAAAGAGTTGGCTGATTGTAATGTTAAATAACAGGCAAGTCTTTATATAACAAATATGATTAAGAATACTAGGATATCCTAACAGTGTAAAGGTTACCTTCCTTGTTTCGTTGCAACACAACAGAGAATGCATCATGTAAATGTCCAGTGAAAAGAACTGCCATGGTGCAATGAAATTCAGTACCAGGATGACTTCGATGACTTTAATGATTCCTTCTTTACTTGGACCTGTTATCTCCTTCTTCTGTTCCCCTTCTGTTTTATCTTCCCGGACCTATTCTCTCGTTATCCTGTATTTTATTGAGTAGCAGCGGATTGTGAAGTGTTTTGATGAGTTGAAAGTAGGTTTACTGGTGTGTTTGGTGTTGAAATTGATGGTGCGCAATGGTGGTGTTTAGGTGTGTGAAAGATATTATGGAGTTGAAGTGATATTATGGTGGCAGTATGGTCTGAGTTTTCTGTGACAAAACCAGGTTTCTGGATGATATAGCGATGATCAGGTTTTGGATGAAAGTTAGGGTGAATATTGCAGTGAATGAACAGTAACAGTAGGATGAAAAAAAAAATCAGAATTTTGGCTTTGATACCAATTTGATGTAGCACAATAAGATGATTAAAATTACCATAACAAGATTATGATAAAAACAACAAGAACAGTGATTATAACCCCCTGGGAGATTGAACCGCAGCTCAATCTCTACCCCAAGTTATCCCCAAATCGATAACTCATCATATTCAGAGAAAGTAAAATGTATATAATCAAAGTCTGCCTCTAACAGAAGCTAATACAAGCATATAAATAGGCTGTTTACAACCCAAACAGCTGGGTAAAATCAATAGTTCAGCTCCCAACTAAATAATAAAGATCAGGTACTAAAAAATAGATAGTACACAAAGTCAAGTACACAAGTCAAATAACACTAGTATTAATAACTCTCTCAACTGAAGAAGTCAAGATAAAACCCAAACAGGATACACACTACTGATCCCTATCAGGTTTGGGATGGTAAATGTAGCAGACCATGCCCCTACCCTAAAAGAGAAGGGAAGCTACCCCCGTCTTAGTGCATGACTAATTAATAAGTGATATATATATACACACACACACACACACAAACAGAACTCTACTCACAAACATAGTTATACAACAATTACATACACATGAGAAGATTCTAGTAGCAATTTTAGATAAACATATATTTGATCACATAATTTGTAAAGTGATCGAAATTTGAAACAATACCTGAGCTTCTTTTCTTCACATGGGACTTGCATGTGAGGATTTTACTTTACTTATGTTATCACTTGTGCATTATCTCCTTCAGTCTCCTGAAAATAAGGTTTATTCATTTTTTAAATGAAAGTTAAGTTATGCATTCTCTGTAAAGAAAATGTAGCTTCGATTGTGAACATGGCATGTACGATATGGTAGCTTTGCTTTATTTTTCCTAATGACTTGTGTTATAGAACATATTTAGTCGAAAGAAAGGAATGCTTAACTTTTACATTTATTTTTTATGTTGACCTCTGCGATTATTTGTTCGAAGTTCGATATGGAAGAAAGAGAAGTCGCGGATCTTGAATTTAAGTGGGGGCAGAAGATGGGAACCGATTGCCTAGAAAAAGAACCCCGATTTTATGGATCTTTTACGTATGATGGTACCGAGTACACCCTCTATGACTGTGTATACATGTACAAGGAAGGTGAACCTGAGCCTTACATCGGCAAGCTAATAGGAATGTGGGAGACTGTAGAAAAGACAAAGAAAGTGAATATTCAATGGTTCTTCCGCCCATCTGAAATATCAAAATGGCTTGGAGATGAAACTCCAATGCAGAAAGAGATATTTTTAGCTGCTGGTGAAGGCATTGGCCTTTCAAATGTGAACCCTCTGGTATGGTACTAAAATACTTGGGTTATGTTCGTCTGGAAGGACTATGATTCCTACTCATTCTATCAGTATTAATCCCTTAATATGATTCTATGAACAAGTTTAGTTGGTTCTAGTACTTCTGTTGGGATTCTTTTTTGAAACCCTCACTGCCTCACTGGATATCATTATACCATGGAAATGAAGGAAAATATTGATAGAAATGTGTGTAGTTCATGTGAGTTGTGACTAATAAAGTTTGAAATATGAAACAACATGGTCTTAATGTTTTATTTATGATACACTTATAATTCACGTATCTCGAGACAATCCATTTTCGTAACAGTTATTTGTAAGAATTGATCGTCAAAATGTTGTATGTTAGCCCACTGATGATATAGAGTTTTAGTTCATGTGAAAGACTCTGTATTGTTTGGGATATCATTTTACACTCACATAATGATACATTTTATAGAATCTATCTTCAGCCCCATTTGGTATTTGCTCTTGCAAACAGCAACATCAGCTCTTTGCTAAGAAACTGGTAAAAAACTGTTTGGTAAATTCGAAAGGGGAAAAGTGTTTTTGTTCTAAAAGCTGCTTTTTCTAAAAGAAAAAACAGGTCTACTTATGCTTTTTAGCTGTTTTCCAGCTACTTATGCTTTTTAGCTGTTTTCCAGCTTTTGCGGGAAGCAGCTACATATTTTACTATCAAACCTCCCCAATTTTTTATATATATTGTACCTCAAAACATGCAAAAATAAAAAATATTACCAAAAATCATGTGATTTTTCCAGCATCACTTTTTTCATACAGCACAACAGTTTTGTACAACAATCTCAAATGGAGCCTTTTCATGTTATGGGCACCAGAAATATATTATTTTTGTAACAGCTTCAACTTCATCCGAACTGATAATTTGAATAGAAGGAGTTGTATATATGTTAGTTCTGAGTCGAACACTTTTGTGAAACAAATGTATTTTCCAGCATTAAAATGGGAAAATATATCTATTAGTTTTCTGCAAAAAAACAAAGTAGAACACAGAGCGTTACATTGATAAATCATCGCTGGATTGTGTTGTAGAGTGCAACTGTATCACACAGTCACGCATACGTTATAGAAGATTTATCAATTTATTGTTCTGTTGCATCCTCTAGTGCTCTCGTGCTCAGTTCTGAAGGTATATCAACAGTTGGCGCAACTACCTTCTGTTGATGAATGTACCTTTCTGCACAACTGCACAAGATATTTAGTCTTATGTTCATATTTTTCTATAAGCAGGAAGCAATTGCTGGAAAATGCTATGTTGTCTGCACTTCAGAGGATAGTAGGAATAGGCAACCTTCACAGGAAGAAATTAACTTGGCTGACTACATATTCTATCGTGCTTTTGATGTTGGATTATGTACTATATTGGATAAGATAGATGATAGTGTTGGTGGTCTTGAAGGTATGTGTTCCACTATTTCTGACTATATTTTGATATTAATAGATATATGGTGCTCAGAAAATCACACCATTTACATTTTGTACCACTGTTTGTAGTCAAATATGTGTTCAACAGAGAAGAAAGCAGAAATGTGTATTGTCAGCAAACACAAGGTTCCAGTAAGGTGGAGGTGGTTGGTAACACAATAGCTTGCAAGGGGAAAAATAAGTTTGTCATGCCAACTTCCTTTGATGAGTTTAAACTGTTGGATACAAATAGATATCATGACAAATCTGTGGTTATCAGAGATGTGAAAGGCATATTAGTAGATTCCGGATGGATACCTGGTGAAAGCTCTGATTATAAATTTGGTAATAACTCCGATGTGTTGGCTAATACTAATGAATTACAACCAAGTGCTTCTGGCCAAAGGGTGAAATTGAGTGAATTTAACTCAACCGTGGATGGGGTTGAAAAGGTTACTAACAATAAATTGAGGGCCAAGGAA
Source organism: Oenanthe sinensis (assembly GCA_028671895.1). Classification (NCBI taxonomy): domain Eukaryota; kingdom Viridiplantae; phylum Streptophyta; class Magnoliopsida; order Apiales; family Apiaceae; genus Oenanthe; species Oenanthe sinensis. Next base: position 14,809,484 of record CM053799.1, read on the forward strand.
AAGTCAAGTTCTGATGCTTTGCATGATAAACCTACAAAAAAAGCAAGGATATGTAACTTTACTAAACCATGTGAAGGCAAGATTAATAATTCGTCCAAAAAATTACTTGTTCAAGGTGAAAACTCTATGATGCCTGCTTTTGCTTGTGAAGACGAAACAAAGTTTGATGATACGGATCTTAGGGTTAATAGAGGAGTTGGTGTTGGTAAAAAAGATCAAATTCTGAAAGACAGGCCTATTGGAATTTTGAAAGACAAGCCTATTGGAATTTTGAAAGACAAGCCTTCTAATCAAGCAAAGAAGATTGTCACTTTTGATACAAATGCAAAGGATTTCATAAAAAGTGGCAATCGTGTGAAAAGAACCTCAGGACTCGTAAAAGACTCTATGTTGAAGAGCACTTCTAAGGACCGGGTCCATGAGAATGCAAGAAAATTTGACAACAATAAGACGTCTAAGGTGACAAAGATGGAGTATAGAGAAATGGTCGTCCCAAGATCCGTTATTGTAAGTTGTG